>OY756240.1:10000-2806514 GCA_963576875.1 Acrobasis repandana
GTACATGTTATCTGCATGTAATTTAAGGAGCAATAAAGTATTGAGTATTGAACTTTAAACTACCGACAGTCTGCTGCAAGCCATTTGAACGGACCAACATGTTTATGAGTATAGTATAATGTAATTTTCGTCAGTCTACCACTACAACCACTATTGCTGACGTCAGCGAGGCTAGCTAAACTACCAGAACAAACTGCTTAGCTAAGGCCGCATACTCGTATACGTACTTGTACCAGCAATAACAAATACTCAATCAGTTTATTTCACCATGTGGTTCCGGCTAGAAGAAACACGTGGATGTCGTAAGAGACGAACTTGATTCAATTGATCTGATTAATTTAATTGATTCGATTGAATTGACCTGATGGGTCAACAATATATATATATATAATCAACATATATTTGTGGGGCGCTCATATAACTAAACTTTCTAATAGGCTTACCTCCGCGGCTTACGCTGTTAGGAGAATAAGTAATAATAATCTTTAAATATATATATGTATATATGTATGTATATAATATGTTGTATGTATAAACATAGTATATTTATTTTATACGATATTTATGTATGATCATTTAAAAGTACTTATTATTTCTGGATTGTTTCTATCTATTTTAGACGCCAACTATTCTATCTGTTTCTCTTCTCCTAAAGGTTGACAGGGAGAGAATGCTTTAGCATTAAGTCTACCTATTGTAGCTTTTGGCTCAATAAAATTAAATAATAAATATTAAGACAATTGACAGATGTAGCAACTGCTAGACAAGTGTACTTTAGTTACTTTCACAGTCTAATGTCTTACGGGATACTTCTATGGGGGAGTGCAGCCGACATTCAGACTATTTTTCTTTTACAAAAAAGAGCAATTCGTGCCATTTACGGTTTAGGATCGAGAGACTCACTGAGGGAATTATTCAAGGAAATAGGTATACTTACTTTTACATCACAATTCATATTTGAAAATATCTATACTAATATTATAAAGCGGAAGAGTTTGTTTGTTTGATTGTTTGTTTGTTTGTACGCGCTAATCTCGGGAACTAATGGTCCGATTTGAAAAATTCTTTTTTTGTTGGGTAGTCCATTTATAGAGGAAGGGTTTAGGCTATATAACATTACGTTCCGACAACCACGCGAACGAAGTCGCGGGCACAGCTAGTAATGTAATAAATGTAAGGAAAAATATTTCCATGTTTAATAAAGTAAGTGATTTTACAGATAGAAATTTACGTTATAAGAATGACTTAGTTAGCCCGTAGGCTGAATACAGTCAATAAGTCTTTTATGAAGAAGTGTATACTTTTTTAATATAAATTGCCAGAATCGGTCCTATCTATGCCGGACAGAAAATTCAAAGCTTATGTAAAGAAAGTACTTTGTGAGAAGGCTAATTATAGGACCGATGACTATCTTAAAGACAAAAAGGTCTGGCTTGAGCTTGGCGCATGACCCTCTTAAAGGTTTGTATACTTAGACATGTCATAATTTAGGTACATTGGTACATACTAAATTTACAAATTGACATTATTTTAAATTTCGTAATTCTTATAATTCAATTTAATTATGACATAACAAACAATGTAATCTCAGTCCATCCATATAACTAATTTTAAGTTTTTAGTTTGTTAGTTGACGTCTTTGGAGAAAACGTGCAGTGCAGTTTGTTGCCGCTTCTTCTTCACTTGCGCCTAGGAAGCGGCGTAAACTTAGCTGTAAGTAACGATTTGACGTCAATATTTGTGCAAAACAAAACAAAGTGACTATTATTAAAAGATATTATAAATATCCTATGATAATATAGTAAATTGTGCTACAAGGCGTAAAGGTAATAGTTTTAACGCGAGGGCGCTACTTTGAATCCAGAGCGAAACGAAGGATGCCACAATAGAATCACGAGCGTAGCGAGGGATTCTACGGTGGAATCCTGAGTGAAGCGGGGGATTCAAGTATATCGCCCGAGATAAAACTATTACCGTACACCGTGTAGCACATTCTTCTTTTCATCTCCATCTATGAAGAAAATTTGCAAATATATATACCCATAAAGAAAGTAGAATACCTACATATAGCTAATCAGAGTTTAACAGACAGTTACTAACCTTTATTTGGTTGCGTTTTCACTGAAGAAGTACTATGAAAATATTTTTCTAGGACCACCACATCTTATACATTTTCCAGTCATTAGAATCGTTTCATTACTTTTTCCTTGTGTGTTAATTCTTTATATATTTAAATATGTATATTATACGTAAACTTCATATTTATTTACTATCGGCCTCATCAAGAAATTAGTCACATTTAAAATAGTTGTAAAAATAACCTAATAGTTCCATAATAAAATTACTACTTATTTAAATCAAAGACAACAATTGCGCGTTTTTATTGGTTTTTAATAAATTATTGTTTTGAAGCAAGAGAACCAAAACATTTTGACCTACAGTCATCCACGTAAAACGAGTTGTATTCCAATTTTAAAAAATTACGACGCCCCTGCCTATATTTTAACGCCTAGGGAATTTACTTTTTACTTTTCGGTGTCTAGAGAATTACCAGTGACTTTAGCCCCAAATATTTGGGATAAAATCATCGTTTTTCGAATAGATGAGATGAAAAAGATATTTTGAATTTGAATTGAATTATGTTGCTAAAAATATTACGTGATTATATTAATTGAGCTCTAGGAAATCACACAGGCCCTAGAAATACCGAACTATCTATAACCACCTCCAGGCTCATTGGCGCCGGTATTACTGGAAATTTGCCGCCTTTAATTTGTATGGAAAATACTTAAAATCTGCTCCTTGTTTGTTACTAATAGCGTAATAGCTCCTAAATACAAATAATCAAACACGTATATTCCGGTTTTCTAAAATCCATCCCCAAATGTTATAAAATAGAGGGGTTGATAGTTTGTACGGAAAATATTTAAAAACTAAGTAGGTACTACGATTTCCCTAAAATTTTATATCAGGGTTTGTTTAAATTCAAAAAGCGGACGCACACTAAGAAGGGATTTTTAAAAATTTTAACCCTTAAGGGGTGAAATAGGGGTTTAAAGTTTGTATGGAAAATCTTTAAATTTGCATCGATTTGGATAAAAATTAAGATTCATGCTCTTACAAACATTTCATTGAACACGTGTTTCATGGTTTATTAGATTTTACCCCCTAAGGGTGCGAAATTTGTATGGAAGTTTGTATGGAAAATAAAATCTGTATGTCTGTCCGTCTGTTAGTTCTGTTACAGGTCTCTATCCCTTAAACCGTAATAGCTAGACACTTGACATTTTCACCGGTTAGGTATGTATTACTTCCATGCTGGTCTGGGAGAAAAGAAAAAACATAGAATTTACCAGCTGCTTCTCTTCACGCGCAGATCGTAAAAGCCGATCGAGGAAATGGGCGAGAATCAGAATCATATAAATAGGCGATGCGGTTAGCAACCCATCACTATTATGTTTTCCTTTTTCCACCTTCATGCCCAACATCATGCTAAAAGTGGCCTGGGCCTTGCCGCCCTAGGCTCTGCCTGCCCCGTTAGGGATAAAGACGTGATAGTGTATAGTATAGCATAGTATAGTATATAGGTATGTGTTAATGTGGCCGCTATAACAACAAATAGGTATTAAAATAAGATAGTTAAAGATGAATAGTGGTCGTCATACAAGAAACGTGTTTTTTAAGCGTTTGAAGTCGTTGTATGGAGGTACGAAACCCTTCATATACGAGTCCGATTCGCACTTGACCGGTTTTAAAGTAAGTACTTACTTACATACTCGAATGTACTTTGGTGGTAATGTTTGCACTTTTATGCATCCTCATTATTACAGTTGGCTGCCCAGAAATCAACGTCCCCCTACACGGCCACAGATTGACTATCGCCACGCACATCATATCGACTCCAAACTTCTTCAAATCGCTGGGAACGGTCGCAATATCCCGACGGAAGCATTCGTTCTGATGCGGGAGACGTCACAGGAAGCTGGTTGTATTGTTCAAGTTTGTACAGTTGCGACTTGACCATCAGAGTGAAGTAGGCGTGCAGTGCTGACAACAGAAGAGAAACTCAAGCCGCGTTATTATGAAACCACATTTAATGGGTGATTTGTCGATTATAATTGCCTTAGGTTTATCATCACAGATAAGTAGTACTACGTATCATACCCGCTGACGGAACGGAATACATTGAATTGTATATATATATATATATAATAGTTTTTTAGTAGTAGGATACTTACACAAATATATAAAGAATGCTATGAATAGAAGTGGATAGTACAGTTCCTGCTCTGCTGGGCATTCTCTTATGAAAAATGGTAACACCAGAATTCCAGCCCAGATTGTGAATAGCACTAAGTATATCTTGCAGTACAAGCAACATACTCTGTATAGTATATCATTATTCTGTAACAAAATAATTAATATAAGGCACCAGATTTTATGTGACTTGCGCCTTAGGGTTGCTACACACTTATTTCGTGTCGGTTCGGCAGTGTTTGTGGAACAACAACGCCGGCCCAAAGCAATTATATCGCCTTATTCCCCGAACATTCATCTACATATTTTCGATGTTACCGCCCGGCTAAGCCGATTAATGCCGGCCCGAATATGTGTGTAGCAACCCTTAAAGACACAAGAATCCCCTTCCCCCAGACCTTTCCATACAAACGAAGCCTAGCTTTCATTTTGAAACGTCATCAAATGTCAGATTTTTTTAGTATTTTGTAATTTCAAAGAAATTACATATATGTATCTAGGCATAATATACCTAGGTATAACTAGTTTTTTACAGTCAAAATATGAACTTGAAAGAAAATAGAGAGTGTAGAAGTTTTATATAATGATGGTCAAATAATTATGATTATCTACCAGTGTGGTTCCAGGTTGGAATAGGACCACTCCATCTCTTCCTGTCGATGTCGTAAAAGGCGACTAAAATCAAAATCAAATATTTACTCAGTAATTAGGCCTTTGCAGGCACTTTTACACGTCAATAATTATAGTGTACATTACGTGTAATGTTTATTTATATCTAAAGAAATTATTTTTTTCTTTGTTCAAAACCTACCGATATAGCGTTTCGCAACGACCACTGCTGAGAAGAAACGCCGAAAGAAACTCATTTACTCAGTATTGGTCGCCTACGCGCCAGAAGGGCTTTGTCTGTTTAGAAAGATATTATGCTTAATACAATGTTATCAACATAATATGTAAATTTAAGCTTGCGAACGAGTGCTATCCAATTTACAGAAATAAGTTACACTGAGTAGTCTTAAAAACGGAGCCGAGCTGACCAGTCCCTACTGGAAAAGGAAAAATTGCACTAAAAGCTCGTGCTACAATAGCATTCCCAAGGAGGGTTGACGTCAGGCAGGCGACCGGTCGTAAAATAAAGCCAAATCTCAAATAATGGAAAGTCAAAAAAAAGTTGTGTTAAATATGTTGGATAAATATGTGAAGAAAAAATTTGGCTACGAGTGGAGTCGACCTCACGCCCCTCTAGTGTGTACAAGCACAGAATAAATATGGTACCAGGCAGGTACCACAGGTAGGTTTGCACTTCCAATTGTGCTTCATCACATATTCCTTACCATTTTGTTAAAAGTAGGTAATCTTTGTGATGGCAATGATGAGTGATGATGACCATACGTACCAAATGAGCTGCAATCAATATAAATATGGTAAATATCCCATTAACAACGAGGTACACTTGGAAGATGACATAGTTCACATAGTTTTCTCGCGGCATAGACTCGAATAATCCAGTCAGAGAAAGAACGTACCAAATCTGGAAATAATACAAGATTTTGAACATTATTAATATGCGATAAACGTAACTTACGAAAGAAGTCTCAGCTACTGGGTGACATATTTCGACCTCATCCGAAGGCCTCTCCCAGGGCGAATGTGTCTGTGGTCGCGCCACAGATCTGTATTGGTCGTGCGTGACGCATACATGAACGAAGACGTCCCGACCCGAGCCGCACTGATGTTAGCGATGCGCAGCGCGGGCGGCGCTGGCGTTTGCCGCAGTGGCAGTGCGGTGGTTGGTGGGGGACGCTTTCTTCTGCATCGCCGACTCTCGTGGTTTATTTATTTATTTAACTTTATTACAAACGTAATAGGCGGACTTAAAGCCATAGACGTTATCTACCATTCAACCCACTGGTGATGCCGAGAAAAAGAAAACTTTAGAAGGAGGTGCAACTTATGTAGGTAATGTAACATTTACCCACACATTAACGAGTTCCCGTCCCGTTAAAAGGATAGCAAATAGCAATAACAAAATAATATATATATACGGCTCGTCAGGGGAAGTAATAATATAATAATAATCTTGAAAAATCTGACACCAGTGTTGGCCACTTACACACACGATAAACAACAACAGGGGAAGTACCACACTCTCACAGAAAATCGACGTTTGAGTAGTAGCTTCACTGTTTCTATGCTTCGTTCGGTGAGTGAGAGAGCCGGAGGCACGTAAAGCTGTGTGTCCCGAAAGCCATCTAGCGTTTGTTTAAACCTTTCCTTGGATAGGTTCTGGTCTACCCTTTGGGTTGCGGAAGTCAGACAGCAGTCGCTCTGTGCAAAAACCAGTAACCCCATCAAATCACCTAGGTTATAAAGCGGACCCCGGGCTCTGAAGCATTACCGCTGTCTGATGATGCAACCGGTAATACGTTCAGATAATGATGATGAGGCATTACATAAGAACAAGTTCTTACCTTATGAAGGGCGGCATAGAAACTAAACATGAATAATGTCTTGGCAGTGCAGTACCCGTGAAAAATGTCCGGAATAATGCCCGTTGAGTTCTCGTTGAGGATTGCCTTCGCAATGAGCTCGACGATGTTCATTGCATACCAAGTCTGAAACAAGATACCTGCATACGTTTAGCAAGTAATCACTAGTGGTTCTGCGAGAACAGTAGACCCGCGAGCCCTTCATAAAACCATGCAATAACCGACACTTTCCACTTTCTTTGACTAAGCAAAGATACTTTATTGTAATGCAAATACAACTCCAAAAAGTTATTTGCAGAACAAAATTAACGAAGAAAGTCCTAATTTTAAAACGAATTTTGGGTAAGTAATTGAATATTCTAGAGAGCAGTCAGAGGATTTGGCCTACACTCTCCACGCTGGCCAGACGGGTTGGAGAGGTCTCACTGACTGCTCTGGCTAATATGGCTCTGGTAGTACAGAGAGGGTCGTGCTCTTGCAGTGGAGACTTAAAAAGACCTGATGATAATGAATTGAATTTTCTAATATTTAGGGATCACCTAAGTATGTAGAAATCGGTTGAAAAATGCAACCTTGGGGAGAGAAATAATTTTTAAGTAGGCATAGAGAAAAGAGTACAAATCATTCTCTGCCGTCGTCGGCGCTGACGAACAGGAAGCCCTGATCCCTCCAGCTAATAGTTGAGTCCATAAGAAGGCCAAGATTTCTGACTGATTGACTCAGAGAGATGTTTTCATTATTTTATACAATTGTAGGTACAGACTTTACATCAATCTTACCTAACTGTCCAGGACTACCAATTATTATTGCCTGACATTTTGAAGCATTAATTTTAATGTTAAATTCATCTGGCCATGATAAAGTGTTGGATAAGGACTCGTTTAAAAGATTAATACTGAAACCAATATTTTCAGCACTGATTTGTGCATAAATTTGTAGGTCATCGGCGTAAAAATGGTAAGAACAGCCAATAGGAAGTGATAATAGAATAATAAAGAGAGCAAACAGTAAAGGTGATAGGATACCCCCTTGAGGGACACCTGAAGCAATATTCTTTCATTTCGACAACTCGCAGTTTATTCGAACTGCTTGTTGTCTACCATGGAGACATGAAGAAAACCAATCCATAGCTAATGATGAGAATTTCATATACTGGAGGACTGCCAGAAGAATATCGTGATCAACCATGTTGAAAGCATTAGAGAAATCAATAAGAACAAGAATAGTGATTAACGAATTTTCCATACCCACATACAACAAAGACATTAGAAATGAGAATGGGAATTGGCGTAATGCGTCCGATCGACTGACTTGACCTGACCCCGCGAATTACCTAACGGGGATTGTTAATATTTTTTTTGAAAAGCGTTATTTCGAATGTCATTTCGAGGTACAGAGTTAATGGATTTTTTTTTGCCAAAATAATCAATGTTTTTGGATACTTCTACAAACAAACGTATGACTTTGTTTGACCTCACTCCGCGGCTGTATCGGTTAAAGCTCAGTCCTTCATTCATTAAAAATACGCGTCGGCTTTATGGTATTTATTCGTCACTGTCAAAAACGTCAAATGTCACCGTTTCCGCCAATCATAAACTAAAAAAAAGCAGCCAAGTGCGAGTGGGACTCGCCCATGAAGGGTTCCGTAGCAGCAAGTAACATAATATAAAAGTTCTAAAGGTAAATTGCGGTTTACGATTTATGACGTATTAAAAAATAACTATCTATGATACCGAGACCGCTATAGTTTTAATTGAAAGTACATACTTTGAGGTATATACCACATTTTTTTCAGAATTATTTTAGTAATATTTCAAAAGTTACGGTGGGGGGACACCTCAAATTTTAACTTTGTATTAGATTATCTCAAGACTGGGGGGTTTGATCTACATAGTTTCAAAGCAGCTTTTGTTGCATTTTAAAAGACCTTTTCAACGATATCCCACACGTTGGGGTTAGACCAATTTAATTTTTTAAATTCACTTTTCGTTGTATGGGAGGCTGAAAAAAAATTTTTTTTATAATTTTAAAAACCAATTTTTGGAACTTCAATATCTATCTCTCCTCTAATTTTCGTGACAATCGGTGCAGTAGCGGCGGAGTACGAGCCAGACAGACAGACATGACGAAACTGGTTCCTTGTGGACTACGGAACCCTAAAAAGAAGTTTCCGCCAATCGTGGGCAACTGAATTCTCTGAATGACACTAACACTGACAATTTTGACCATCAGAGCCAAAGAGCAATAATATGCCTTAAGGTGAAGATATAGGCAAATGGCCTTGAAGTGTGAAATAAATTGTTAACTCGTAAATATGGTGATACATCCATATTGCTCTTAGTCATGCACTAGATAGCCCTTTAAATTATTTTATGAACTGCCGTTGAAACTATTATTGATGAGACGGATCACCAATAATAGTTTCAACGGCAGCTTTAAAACTTGCCGTGGCCACTTTTGGCGGAGGTTTGACTCTTATGTATTCTGTGGCGGAGGCAAGTTTTAAAGCTAGACGGACTAATGTAAATACTTTCAACGGTGGTTCATAAAATAATTTAAGGGGCTATCTAGTGCATGACGAAGAGCAATATGGAAATTATCTCCATATTTACGAGTTAACAATTTATTTCAAATGAGGGCGCCACTTCAAGGCCATTTGCCTATACTTCACCTCAATCACAATCTTGTAGTACAATCTTGAGCTTGGACCATAATTCTGTGCCTTAATGCTTCACAACTAATGTGCACGAGTACAATCTTGAGCTTGGACCATAATGCTTCACAACTAATGTGTTTTTTTTTTATATGTATTGGGCTTTGCCCGTTTGTTTTGATAAGACACGACTCTGTAATTTACGAGACGTTGATATGATTTTTATAATAACTAATTTATAAAAATTGAACACACAAAAGAATTATAACTTCAAAACGTGAATTCATGAGAGGAATCATGAGAGGAATCGTATAAACGAAGTGATTTTAGGCAAATTTTTGGCTAAAGTATAGAACGTGTAGCTTTAAAATATTTATATACTGTATAGAATATCCCAAATAAAAATTTTACAAATCCGTAATATGACAAAATATTTAATTGGTTTCTTGAAATACGCTATATTTTGATATAAAAAAATAAAAATTAGGGGTTAAAAACATTTACAAGCCCCATTCTGCCTATTAAGGTTCAGGTATTTAACTAAAACGCTAATCGTCATTCATCTGCTTTACTACACTTAGCTTTATTGCCAAATTGCTAGAGGTTTTGTCAAAGCGAATTATACAATCCAACTGTGACCTATATATATTACTAGCTGTGCCCACGACTTCGTTCGCGTGGTTGTCGGAATGTTACCTATATAGCTTATAGCCTTCCTCTATAAATGGACTACCCAACACAAAAAGAATTTTTCAAATCGGACCATTAGTTCCTGAGATTAGCGCGTTTAAACAAACAAACAAACAAACTCTTCAGCTTTATAATATTAGTATAGATTAATTAAAAAGTATCTTACCAGCGTGATGTAACCCCAAGTTAGGATGCCTCCGCGAAGGGAATATATACAACAACAGTGTTCTAAAACATACATTTTCAGTATTTTTACATAGTAGTTAATTAAAATTGTAAAGGGAAATGTAAGTAGATTGATTGGAATATAGGATTTTAACTGAAATATAGCGGCTGAATAAAACGGAAATCAAACTTGTAGTGTTGCCGACTCTAAAAGAAAAATAAACTGAAAACATCGGCAAAATTAAGGAATAATAATATCTTCCATGCTGGTTTAAGAGTAAAGAAAAAAACGTAGAATGTACCAGCTGCTTGTCTTCCCGCGCAGATCGTAAAAGCCGATCGAGGGAAGTGGCGAGAATTTGAATCGTGTCAATAGGCGATGCGGCTAGCAACCCATCACTATTTTGATTCCCTTTTACCACCTTCACGCCCACCATCATGCTAAGAGTGGCCTTTGGGTCTTGCGGCCCTGGGCTCTGTCTACCCCGTAAGGGATAAAGACGTGATAGTGTATCTGTCATATAATCATATCTTAATACCTATTTTATTAAAAGTAATGTGAACGCATGCAAGTGTAACGCCGTTAATTAATTTAAAACAACATCACTATAAGCACTTTTTGGAATCGGATGACTCTCACTACATTTGGTTTGATAAGGCGAATGTTTTATCAAGAATCTTTCGTCCCATTCAGAGGCGAGGAGTTATCTCTTGACGGAAAAGGATTATTATCTTTATTTTCTCAATTTAAAGCACATTTTTTATTTTGGATATAGTTCCAAGCATTGTAATGAGTACATTCAATAATTATTGAATGTACCTTCACCTCCTAGCGAACGCGACCGTCCGCGCCACACGCAAACGTGTACTGACTGCGATTGTACAAGTACGTACCGCGTCTTTTATGTCACCGACGCCGCTTTTCGGCATCCATTGGCGCGCCTTTGTGGCGGAATAACAAAGCGTGCAAACAAATTTTACAAACAGACTATTATTAATTGTGAAGGGTTGCTTTTCTTTGCGAATCTATTTTTTAAATAAATAAATTAAAACAATACTTCTTCTTCATGCAAGCGTGTTCCCGGTTGAATCCTCAGCTGTGCTGTTTCGGAGCCCGGGGTGCGCTTTCCCACTTTTTCTTCTCCAAATATTACATGCATGTCAATGGTCAACCAAGGATGCCAAGGACCTTGCGTTGGAGAATAAGCTATAGTTTTACGACCGGCTGCCTGCTTGACGTCAACCCTCTTTGGAAATGTATTTGGGCGAAAAGTTTTACAACCGGCAGCCGCCCGACGTAAACCCTCCTTGAGAATGAAATTGTAGCCCGAGATATTTGTCCTTTGGTCGTCTCTTACGACATCCACAGGAAGAGATGGAGTGGTCCTATTCTAACCCGGAACCACACAGGGTATATAAATTAAAAGAATACGACTGCCTTAAATCAAAAAAATATAATAGTATAATCCGTCACTCGGGATGATCTAAATTCTAATGAAGCCTACTTATATCCAAACCTGTTGCATTTCAAAGTTATGGTGGAATGAAGAATTCATAAACATGCATTAAATATATCTATCCTGAAAACATTTACACTCCTGTTTTACACTCGTGTAAAAAAGATGACGATGTCAATACCTAAATGGCCCGGATGCATTTGCCCAAATTGTGTTAAAACAGCCATGCTGGCAACACTGCCAGCAACTACAGCGCATGCGCGCAAAATGCCGACAATCAGGCGACATTCAAGGTCAACATCTCGCCACCCTGTCTGTGTCTCGCGGCTCTCAGCAGAGCCAGAGTATATAAATAATATACTTTTTTTTATTTTTTTATTAGAAATTTGAGTCTGTTTGACCTCTATCTAGCCTGATGGGAAGCTAAGATGAGGTCTAAGGTGTATCACGCAGACTCAAAAAAATGCCTGTTCACTCTTGGCTTTAAAAATTCCTAAATTATATGTATGGGGAAACATCGACGCAGGGAGGGAATTCCACACCTTAGCGGTTCGCACAATGAAGGAGGAGGCGAATCGAGAGGTACGATGAGGAGGAATATCGACCACAAATGGGTGGAATCCCTGTCCACGTCGTGTTGTCCGATGGTGGAATGGTGCAGGGGGAATTAAATTATGTAATTCCTGCGCACACTCCCCGAAGTGCAGCCTGTAGAAAACACACAGACTTAGACACTATATAGACTCAAAGGCCACTTTCAGCGTGATGGTACCGTGGGCGAGAAAGTGGACAAAGAATCAAAATAGTGATTGGTTGCTAGCCGTATCGGCTATTAACATCATCAGCAGGTCTTCTTTAGTCTCCACTGCAGGAGCACGGCCCTCTCTGTACTGCCAGAGCCAATATTAGGCACAGCAGCCAGAGGATTTGGCCTACACTCTCCACGCTGGACAGACGGGTTGGAGTGGAGAGGTCACTGATGTTTATAAGCTTTGTTTAGCTTGTGTTTCCTATTGCCTACTTACATGATTCACATGATTCCCTCGATCGTCTTTTACCATCCACACGGGAAGAGAAGCAGCTATGACTATAGCATTCTAAGGTTTTCTTTTCTCCTAGACCAGCATGGAAGGATTCTGCCCTGAATGAAGACTGCCCTTATATTTCTTAATTAATTAATAATAACGGCGTCGGGACGTGACGACCCGCATCGCCCACTGGATTTCCAGTGTAGTCAGTCAACGCAGGGCAGCTTGTGGCGAGCTGATGGTGAGTGGCGACAGCACGGACCCTACCTCCAGGGGGTCCATACACACATGCGCTTACACACACACATACACATGATACACACAGTTACACACCCCCCGCCTCTGCCTTGCCTTAACCGGCCGGCCAGAGTGGAGTCGCAAGAGCAGAACCTACGCTCCAGGGTGGAAGTGTATTGCACGTAATGGCGTAATAACGGGGAAACCCGCTCTCGGGGGTAAGCCCCGTGATGGTGAAACCGGAGCCGCACCTCTCGACACCCTCAGCTGCTCACATTGTGTTGCGCCCTGGCCGCATCTTCGTGCCTAGTTAGGGTGCCCACAGGCAGTGTAGCCAACGAGCAGCAAGTCACCATCTACCAGGCTTAAATTGTTGTGAGAGATTTTTAGGTAGATGTCCGTATCTCACTCCATAACCCAGTTATCCGGTCCACTAACATCCCATCCACATAGCCCAAACCAAGTAAATCCCTCCCTGGCAATAGTTCAGCAGCTATGGTGGACTGTCCGTTAGTGCATCTCAATGGTATATTAAGGGATAGACCTCCATAGATGCAGCCATCTCACTTTTTAGATAAAAAGGTACTAGAAGGCCTCTTCATGTTGGCTTTGGCCCCATTAACGCCTCAAAGGACCGGGTCCCTATGGACCCGTGGCTGAAAAGCGTACCGACATAATAATAAAATCATTTATCTCCAGACTACTTAGTCCATATTACACAAGTACAGTTCAAGTTAATATTAAAATAAATTAAAATTAAAATACAATAAATAAAAATTAGAAAATCAAAAAAAACTAAAATTAAAATTAAAATCAAAATAAATCAAAAATTAAAATATGAAATTAAGCACGTACGAATATTGTAAGGGCTGTTTGGTAAGGGCTGTTTGGTCCATCGTTCATTTCGATTAACTTTTCCAAAATACTCGTAGCTATCGAAATTAAAAAAAATGTAAATCAATTCTTTTTTCTTAAAAAAAATCATGTAACTTCAATCAAATTATGTCAAAAACTTTAGGTCCATGAACAGGTGCCTACCTACCTACCTACCTACTTACCTACCTACCTACCTACCTACCTACCTACCTACCTACCTACCTACCTACCTACCTACCTACCTACCTACCTACCTACCTACCTACCTACCTACCTACCTACCTACCTACCTACCTACCTACCTACCTACCTACCTACCTACCTACCTACCTACCTACCTACCTACCCACCTACCTATTTAGTTTTTGATTTTTTTAACGTTATGACTACATAAGTAGAAGAACGTTGACTGCCTCCGCGGTCCAGTGGTCAAGGCGTTTGCCTTGTGATCCGGAGGTCATGGGTTCAAATCCCACTGGGAAGCATACTTTGTGACAAGTTGTTTCCAGTCTGGTTAGGATATTGCAGGCTTAAATCACCTGATTATCCGAAAAGAAAGATGATTCCGTGCTTCGGAAGGCACGTAAAGCCGTTGGTCTCGAACGCCATCTAGCGTTTGTTTAGGTTTGTTTGTCTAGGTTTCAATCCTAGGATTGATTCTGGTCTACCCTTTAGGTTGCGGAGGTCAGACGGCAGTCGCTCTGTGTAAAACCAGTAACCTCGTCAAATCGCCTAGGTTAGGTAGCGGACCCCGGGCTCTGAAGCGTAACCGCTGACGATGCAACCGGGAACACGCTCGGATGATGATGATGAACTAGAAGAAAGTTATATGATCTATATGCCCAAAAACAATATAATTTTATAGAATATGTTAGAAATTATTCTAAAATATTTAAAAAAGTTTGTAGACGAGCCAAGTCGAATAGTATTAGCTAAAAAATAAATAATGCTCCTAATAAAATTAAAGAAACATGGAGTGTCATAAATAAGGAAACAGGTAAAAATAAAACCAAGGAAAATATTTGCCGAATCAAATGTAGTGGTTACGTTAGTAATTATATTATCTTTGGTATTGGTAAGAATACTACAACAACTGAAGAAATAGCAAATATATTTGCTGATTATTTTACTAACATTCCTTTGGAACTCACTTCTAATGTGAGTTCTAGTGTTAGCCCTTGTGATTCTAAATTTAATTTTAAGCATGTTAGCCCTAGCGATATAATTGATGCTTATAAACAGTTTAAAAAAGTCAGAAGATCACTGGTGCATGTCAGTAGCCGTAGTAAGTCATATTATACACATAATTGCTGTAGATTTAGCTTTTATATTTAACGAATGTATTGATGAAGGCATATTTCCTTACTTAATGAAATGTAGCAAACTAATCCCCTTATACAAATAAACCGCCCAAGTGCGAGTTAAACTCGTGTGGAGAGGGTTCCGTACAATTGATTAAATTCTTATAGGTTTTCCTGTAATCTACAAGCACAGTGTCTACAAGCAATGAACTGTATTTTGTATTTTTTTTCAAAATTTTAGGCTCAGTAGTTTCGGAGATCACGGGGGGGGGGGGGGCAATGGTCAATTTTCGTCTTCTTTCATGAATAAAATCAAAACTATTTATTTCACAATAATAAAAAAATATATTTGAGATCCTCATAATGAGCCCTTTTATTTGATAAATGACACAGTAAGGTTTGCAAAACTTTTTTTTTTAATTTCCTAATTTGTCCACCGAAAATATTTAAAAAAAAAATTATTTACTTTGCACATATGTCAACAATATCAGCTACGCCGATGACATGGTGCTGCTGGCTCCATCTATCAGTGCTTTAAGAAAGCTAGTGTCCATCTGTGAGTGTTATGCGGTGGCTCATGAGCTCAAATACAATACAACTAAAAGTGAACTAATGGTTTTCAAGGCTGATAATAAAACCTATGATTCCATTCCTCCTGTCACATTCAACGGATCTCCTCTGAAGCGAGTTTCTCACTTCGAGTATTTGGGTCACTGGGTCACCGAGACACTTTCAGATGACATGGATATAGAAAGGAAACGCAGGACATTGTCCGTACGGGCGAATATGTTGGCCCGCAGGTTTTCACATTGTACTGAGCAGGTAAAAACAACTTTATTCAGGGCATTTTGCCAGTCCTTTTATACTTGCAGCCTGTGGATCAATATAGGTTAAGTAATATAGGTATACGCATCATATCAACAATATCATATCAGCCACAGGAAGTCCACTGCTGGACATAGGCCTCCCCCAAGGATTTCCAAAACGACCGATCGGAAGCGGCCTGCATCCAGCGTTTTCCTGCAACCTTGCTCAGGTCGTCTGACCACCTATCAGGTGGGTGTCCTACGCTGTGCCTGCCGGTACGTGGCCGCCATTCGAGAACCTTTCTGCCCCATCGGCCATCGGTTCTTCGCCCTATGTGCCCCGCCCCTTGCCACTTCAATGAGCTAATCCGCTGAGCTATGTCTGTGACCTTAGTTATTCTACGAATCTCCTCATTTCTGATTCGATTACGTAAAGAAACACCTAGCATAGCCCTCTCCATAGCCCGTTGAGCGACCTTGAGCCTTCTTATGAGACCCATAGTAAGGGACCACGTTTCAGAGCCATAAGTCATCACTGGTAACACACGCACTTTCGTCTTGAGGCACTGAGGTATTTTGGACGAAAAGACACTGCGTAACTTCCGAACGCTGCCCAGCTGAGTCGGATTTGTCGAAAGACCTCTTCCTCGAAGCTGGAACTTCCTGCCTGGATCAATTGACCCAGGTAGATATACTGGTCTACAACTTCGAGGGTGGAGCTCCCAACAGAAACAGGTAAAGACGTTACGTGCATGTTCGACATGACCTTCGTCTTGTCAATGTTTTTTTTCAGGCCAACCTGTTGGGAAACTCGATTTAGGTCTTTAAGCATCGTACTTAAGTCCTCCATCGATTCTGCCATGACAACGATATCGTCGGCAAATCGAAGGTGAGTGATATACTCGCCATTGATGTTAATGCCCAGTCCTTTCCATTCTAGAAGCTTGAAGGCATCTTCCAGAGCAGCGGTGAACAGTTTTGGAGATATGACATCTCCCTGTCTCACGCCTCTTTGCAATGGAATAGCCTTCGTACTGAGCTCCTGTACTCGGACCGATAGGTATACGCAAAGGGCCTATAATGTCTTACGGGTCCAGTACAATAACTCTTTCAGAACGCTGATGAGATTGCCTCGTTTCTGTAGCGCGTCCGGGATGTTTGCTACCGCACGTGTAGACAGATTTGCGGCCATTATAAAAAAAGAACTGCGTCCTTGATGCGGCTTATAAGGGGCAGTCTCAACAGCTATATGAAACTCATAGCAGATAGGATGAATTGTGACGGTTTTGAGGCATTGCACTCAGATTCATACAAATGGATCCGTCTCCCATGTCTGATCAAACATAATAAATTGTGTAAAGAATGTACACTTATATGGATGAACCTTTGTCTGAAATAAAGTTATTATTATTATTCTCTTTATTCATTTTTTGACTTAGCTTAGGTTTTTATAAAATATTTATAAAAAGTAAAATATAAAACATGCTACAAAAATATATATACATTATAAAAACCTAACCTAGCTACTACGGGGCAAGGCCCAAGCTACCGGCGGTTAGGGCCGCAGAGAGAGAAACCTCCTGACAATACGTACCGTGTCCAGGAGTACTGCCTTCTGAATCTGACCCTTGATCCAGCCATCTAGCGAGAGAGTCTTAAGATGTTGGTCAAGACTCTTCGCTATAAGCCCGTTCGCCGATACGACTATCGGGACAATGATCGTCGAATCCACATCCCACATAGCAGTCACCTCATGGGCCAAGTCAAGGTACTTGCTAAGCTTGTCCTTCTCGGCCTTCACGAGGTTCTCGTCATATGAGACGGTGATGTCGACGAGCACTGCCTGGCGCATCAATCAATCTGTCAGCACGATATCAGGCTTATTGGCGACAATAGTCCTGTCCGTGATGACAGATCGATCCCAATAGAGCGTAGCACGACCATTTTCAAGAACTGACGCCGGTGAGTACTTATAGTACGGTACCTCTGATTCTACAAGCCCATATCGAAGAGCAAGCTGCTGGTGAATAATTCTGGCTACAAGGTTATGTCTGTGCAAGTACTCGCCGTTAGCCAGATGAGAACAACCGGAGATTATATGCCTGATCGACTCTCCGGGACATCGACATGCTTGACAGACGTCAACCGTACCGTCTTTCAGGATATATCTCCGATAGTTGTTTGTCATCATGACTTCATCTGCAATTGCACAGGCAAAACCTTCGGTTTCTCCAAAGAGGTCACCGAAACGTAACCAGTTCACCGATGCGAGCTGATCGACATCAGGCCCTGTTAAGGCCCGATAGAACCGCCCGTGGAGCTCCTTGCTCTTCCATACGTTCTTGCGATCCTCGGTACTTAGCACCGTTGGTTTGCGCCAGTTCTCTTTTGCCATGGAGAGCGGCGTGAGGCCTTTATCTACTGCTACAACATCACGGTGCAACTCACACTCATTGTTAAGGAAATATTCCCTAAGGCTGCACGCCTCACGGTTGTGAAGATTCTTGGCGTTTAAAAAGCCACGACCTCCACATTTCCGTGGGATGTACAGTCTCATAACAGATGAGCGTGGGTGTAGCATACGATGTGTTGTGAGCAGTAGGCGGACCTTCCTATCTAGGGCATCTAGCTCAGTCTGAGTCCACCTTAGTATGCCAAAGGCACAGAATACAGTAAGAGTAAACAGAAGGGACTCTTCTAAGGTACGCGCAATATACGTCCCCGTTTCCCGCACCCGCACCTCTCCCCCGGTTCTTGACGGCCAACGTGAGAAATCGAGGCGAAAACGGGGGAGAGGTGCGGGGACGGGGAACGGGGACGCCTGGGTGACGCATATTGCGCGTACCTTAGGAGTTTCCGGCCTGTGCCAAAGGAGTAAATGAGTAGGAGCATCACCCAAGCGTTGAAAGCACGGAACTTATTGCCACCTGACAAGAGACTTTTGTCAGTCGGCCAAAGAAGCGTTCCCTCACCGCCTGTTTTATGTCCCCATCCATAATACCCAATGACTGTGACATACCAAGGTATTTGTAGGTTTCAGACTCCGAAAGACACTTGATGGTCATTGTCTCAGAAAGTTGTAAATTTGTTGAATTTACAACCTTTCCCCGCTGCACATGCATAACCGCACACTTATCTACACCAAACTCCATTATTATTATTAACTTCTTAAATATTTTTCTCCTCGAATGAGGGTAAATTTAGCAACTACCGCGGGCCGTGACCAAGCGATAGGAGCAAAAAAAATGTAACTAAATGGTGAAGGAGCTAGAAACGCTAGATGAGGTTAAATACTTTCGGGTAATGCGGCAAGTATTGAGTATAGTAGCTTTTTGAAGCAGATAAAAGATGTACAATGGCATATATAAGGTATTTAGACTTTGTGTGAGAGATTTGGGAATAATACCAGTTGATGATATTACGATTGGGACAATGTGTACTGTGTGAGCTCTCCATTGTGTTTTAAGTTCTATGGCAAGATCCTGATATTTACTAAGCTTTTCTGAGATCGTTTTTTGAATGTTGTGTGAATTTGGGATTGCAATGTCGATAAGGTATACTGTGCATGCGTCTTTATCATAAACTGTAATATCCGGTCTATTATAATGAACTGTCCTGTCTGTAAGTATTGTCCTGTCCCAATAGATTTTGTGTTGACTATGTTCCAGTACCGTCTCTGGTTTATATTTATAATATGGAACCATTTTATTGATAAAGTTATATTTTGAAGCAAGGTGTTGATGGATGATTGAAGCAACTTGATCGTGGCGGTGTTTATAGTCTGTCTGAACAAGTGCTGAGCAGGCTCCTGTGATATGTTGTATAGTCTCAGATACGTTACCTACTACAATGTCTGCATATGTCCGTAGGTTGGTTCAGATCTTTTATTATATATTTTATATAATTTCTTGTAGCTATTGTTTTGTCCTGTATTGCAAGCATAAAGCCTTCCGTTTCAGGGAACATTTCACCTTTCCTGAGCCACTCGTTCGATTTATCTTTGTCGACGTGTGGTTGGCTCAGGTAGGATTGGTGTACCCCCCACCCGGGTTCTCATCTTGTCGCGATGGGGGGGCTCAGTACCTGCGGACTGCCTCATCCGCAGGGAAGCCAAGAGGAACCCATTGTCCGGGTTGAGGCTTAGGCCTCCCCGGGCCCGGAGGAGGCCATTCCTGGTGGGAATGGCCTGGCTGTGAGAGAAGGGGGTTTACTCCCTACTCTCACAGCCGTGGTAGGGGTCGCGGGGGAAGAGGAGTGTCGGTGTGTCGTTGCCGCTCGCCCTATCCTCCGGGACGAAGTGCGGCCGTGGCGCTTGGCACGGCAATGGTGGGGCCGCAGGGGAAGAGAGTGTCGGTGTTACGTTGCCGCTCTCCCTATCCCCTGCGGCCGGCTTGGTGGGCCCCAGTCACGTGGACTGGGGCAGGGCCTGCTTCCACAGGCCCCAAATTATGAGGGCTGGTTGGACGGTGGAAACGGGATTCCATCGTCCAACGGACAGCCCTCCGGAGTGGAAGGCAGGCGCGTGTGCGTGTCAGCGCGCCTGTTCTTGTCGGGCCGAGAGGCCAACGCGATGGTTTCTCCGGCCCCTCTGATTCAGCAGAGGGTGCCGTGAGGCCGTTGGCGAGCCGGGGCCGCTGAGATAGCGGCCGGCCGCGCCGGGGCTTTGGAGCAAGAGAAGCACACGGCCCCGGCCGATAGCAGCTGAGAGGTGACACCGCGGAGTTTTTAGTGGTAACACCACATAAGGAATATATATCCGAAGGGATTTTCTCCGCGTCAAAAAAAAAAAAAAGGTAGGATTGGTGTCTCCCGTGTAAAACTTTCTCGCTCCATGCTGCTATCTTTTGTCTGTTGTCCGTCAGTTGTTCGTTGGGTTGTTATTATTATTATTATTTCGAGCTCTTTTTTATTTTTTTTCTCTTTAATTTTAAAGAGGTATTAGTCGCACGGGCCAATATCATTATTATTATATGTGTTTGGGTCATAGGATTACACCATTCTCTAGTCTCTTCTTTTCGTCTTGTCCCTGCGCGGTAATTAGTAGTCATCCATATATGTATTTATCTATCCGCATACATATATAATTAGTTCTTTATGTATTATATTTACATAATTATATATTTTGTATATTTATTTTATCTATAGTTATTGTATTGGTATATATTTCTTTAAAATTAATATTTATGTATATTCTTGTAGGTATTTATAGATACTTTTAAATTTTGTTTACACACTCTGTCGCACCACCCAAATTATTTGTCTACTTGGTCCAATGGTTGACTGGCAGAGAACGCCATAAGGCGTTAAGTGCGCCATTTGTACACTTTTTTTATGTGTAATAAAGTTTAAATAAATAAATAAATAAATAAACATTCTACCAAATTTTACCTCATTCTAGTAGTAGTATAGCATTAAGTATCTAGTTAATGCCATTATAAAGGTCGAGTTCAAAACGCTGAAAAAAACACGTTCTAGTATGACGACCCCCTTTAATTTTTAACTTTGTCTTATTTTTAGTATTTCTTGTTATAGCGGCCACAGTAATACATAATCGGTGAAAATTTCAAGTGTCTAGCTATAACGGTTCAAGAGATAGAGCCCTGTGACAGACGGACAGACAGACGGACAGACAGCGGAGTCTCAGTAATAGGGTCCCGTTTGCACCCTTTGGGTACGGAACCCTAATAATAGGGTCCCGTTTGCACCCTTTTTTCAAATTCAAAATTCAAATTCAAAATATCTTTATTATCATAGGATATTTAAAATATCTCTTAATAATAGTCACTTTGTTTTGTTTTGCACAAATGTTGACGTCAAATCGTTACTTAAAGCTAAGTTTACGCCGCTTCCTAGGCGCAAGTGCAGAAGAAGCGGCAACAAACTGCACTGCACGTTTTCTCCAAAGACGTCAACTAACAAACTAAAAACTTAAAATTAGTTATATAGATGAACAGATATTACATTGTTTATTATGTCATAATTAAATTGAATTATAAGAATTACGAAATTTAAAATAATGTCAATTTGTAAATTTAGTATGTACCAATGTACCTAAATTATGACATGTCTAAGTATACAAACCTTTAAGTGGGACCCGCGCCAAGCTCAAGCCAGACCTTTTTGTCTTTAAGATAGTCATCGGTCCTATAATAAGCCTTCTCACAAAGTACTTTCTTTACATAAGCTTTGAATTTTCTGTCTGGCATATCAAGGACCGATTCTGACAATTTATTATAAAAAAGTATACACTTCCCCATAAAAGACTTATCTACTGACTGTATTCAGCCTGTAATACGGGCTAACTAAGTCATTCTTATTACGTAAATTTCTATCTGTAAAATCACTTACTTTATTGAACATGGAAATATTTTTCCTTACATACATTATATTTTCAAATATGAATTGGGATACAAAAGTAAGTATACCTATTTCCTTGAATAATTCCCTCAGTGAGTCTCTCGATCCTAAACCGTAAATAGCACGAATTGCTCTTTATTGTAAAAGAAAAATAGTCTGAATGTCGGCTGCACTCCCCCATAGAAGTATCCCGTAAGACATTAGACTGTGAAAGTAACTAAAGTACACTTGTCTAGCAGTTGCTACATCTGTCAATTGTCTTATTCTCCTAACAGCGTAAGCCGCAGAGCTAAGCCTATTAGAAAGTTTAGTTATATGAGCGCCCCATTGAAGTTTCGAATTAATTGTGATTCCTAAAAAGGTAGTACTTTCAACCAGATCGAGTTTCTGACCATTAATTAGTATGTCAACGCAGGCTTGATTCACATTAGGAAGAGAGAATCGAATGCATTGGGTCTTGTTCGCATTTAACATGAGGTTATTGGCCGAAAACCAATCAGAAATTAAAGATAAGGTGCTGTTCACCGCGCTAGCATCACTGTTATGTCGATCTATTTTAAATATTAGCGAGGTGTCATCAGCAAACAGCACCATTTCAGCCTCTTTCTCAACCATGTAAGGCAAGTCATTGACATAAACTAAGAAAAGGAACGGTCCTAGAATTGAACCTTGGGGAACGCCCATTTTCACATTAGACCCGTGTGATTTTACGCCGTTTATATCAACAGTTTGAAGCCTATCTGTTAAGTAAGATTCTATTAATTTAATTGACTTATCATCAAAACCGTATTGACGAAATTTGAGCAAAAGTGTTGGATGATCAACGCAATCAAATGCTTTAGAAAGATCGCAAAATGATCCAATTGCATCATTTCTGTTTTCCCACGCGTCGTAGATATTAGTAATAAGTGCTACTCCTGCATCGGTGGTCGATTTTCCAGCAGTAAAGCCGTATTGTTGGCTATGGAAAAGATTATTGGTCTTAAAGTGAAGTAGCATTTGATTAAGCATTATCTTTTCGAACACCTTACTCAAAACTGGCAGAATAGAGATAGGTCTGTAGTTGCCAGGGTCTGTTTTTTCTCCTTTTTTGAATAAGGGGATTAGTTTACTACATTTGATTAAGTTAGGAAATATGCCTTCATCAATACATTCGTTAAATATGAAAGCTAAATCGGCAGCAATTATGTGTATAATATGACTTACTACGGCTACTGACATGCCCCAGTGATCTTCTGATTTTTTTAAATTTAACTGTTTAAAAGCATCTATTATATCGCTAGGGCTAACATGCTTAAAATTAAATTTAGAATCACAAGGGTACGGAACTTTGGGTACGGAACCCTAAAAAAGATATGTTTTTTATATTTTATATGTCTACATATTTCAAATTTAGAAATAAAAACTCAGTACTTATTACGTTTCGATGGCCAAACTCTCGCTATTTTGAAAAATCATTGAATACTCGTATATTCGTTTATGTAATCCAATCCATCGAAATTATTATTCGTTGATGTAATCGAATCTTCATTGTCTGTGCTGTCATGTGTGTGCCCTTTTAATGCTTGTATCTAAACCATGTTTGTATCTATGGCCTAAAAAAAAACAAATCTGTCAAGGTGGCGCCGGCATCATCGGCGTGTTTATTTATTTGTTGTAAAACTCCCCTTTTTAATTTAAAATAGGTACCTACATAGCGTTAAAGTTTTCGCAAGTCGATTTTGGTAGCGCGCAATTATTGGTGTTGTTTTTATATGTATAAAAATGACCTTACTAGCCTAAATTTCAATGACACGGAATTAGCATTTTGGCGCGCTCCCGTGGCTTCGTGCATAAAATGAAAAAAAGTGGTGTTGTGACTTTGTGAGCTAATTACGATGGGGGCAACGTTCTGGGTGTACGCTGGGGGTGTGTGGCGGCCGCTGGATGTGTCTATGGGGCGGGTGCGTGGCTGGTCGGGCCGGGCCTCCTTCTGTGTGGCGCGGCGCGGGCGGCTGCAGGTGGTGCGCGCCGCGGCCGTGCTGCGTGGCCTGCGGGCGCTGCAGCTGCACCGGCCCACCACCATCAGGGACGGACTGCCGCTGTCACAACGCAGGTAAGTTCTTGTATATTTTGAAAACTGTTACCCAACTAGCAGGAGATGCTAATCAATCCCAGCAATCATCATCATCAGCCTTCAAAAACCCTGTTGGGCTAACCTATTGTATGCCATTCCAGTAATGGTAAGACAACAAATAAATCTACACTTTAACACACACGAAGCCCTGAAACGCAGGAAGTATGAAGAAATCCTTGGTAATTATATTTTTGTGCCCTTCGCCGTAGAGACGATGGGTCCATGGGGCCCAGAAGCAAAATCCTTTGTGACTGAGATTTCAACGCGTCTCCGCGATGTCACGGGCGATCCAAGGGCAGGCAGCTACTTTGCACAAAGGATTTCTATCGCGGTGCAGAGGGGTAATGCTGCCAGCCTTTTGGGTACCCTGCCTCGCGGCGAGGCGTTGGAGTCTCTTTTTTATTTGTAATTTTTATTTTATTAATTTGTAATGTGACCTATGCTTAGATCATTTAATACAGGATAAGCCTTACCTGCGCGTTCCCCTCTGCCGAAGTATAAGATCGCATGCTCTAATACGTTCATAAAAACTAGTTGCGTAATCGATTATGATCATTATGTGCATCGGTAAAGTATCGAAAGGACGTCTACAAGTGCTCGATTAAAAATGCCAAATTGTGCAGTTAATGCATGTTAAAAGAGGTCAAATACTTCTAATCTTAGTAAAGATGGAATAACCTTTCATTTGTAAGTATTTTTTTTATTTTATTAACATTGATTTCTATTTAAATGTAATTACGTAAAAATCGATATAATATCTTTCAGTTTAGATTACGGCAAAAATAATCGAGTCAAGTTTGCAACTGCTTGCACCTGCCATCCCAAGCGATTTTTTATCTTATTTACTGCCATAACCATACCAAAAAGATCTATAATCGCTTATAACAATGCTTTTTGAGTGACGAGACATCGCATTATTATCGATGACGATAAAAATTACAGTTCCTTGATATAGTTTTATTTGTGATATAATTTTAATATAGAAATATTTTAATTTTTTTACAAGCTTTTATTTAGTTTTACCTGTCCCGTTGTCTGTCTGTCTGTAATCAAATCTTGCAAGTTAAATTTGACCCACTTCCTGGTTTCCGATTGAGCTGAAATTTTGCACGCATGCGTATGTCGCGTGACAATGCAATATTATGACAACATGGATCTGATCTGATGATGGAGCTGGAAGGTGGCCATAGGAACTCCATGATTAAACGACATAATCCCATCAAGTTTGGGCTCGTAATATTCATCTTAACGAGTATTTTGTCTTTAGATGGTATCCAGGGACTGATGATAGGGCTGCTAGGTGGCCATAGGAACTCCGTGATTAAGGACATAACCCCATCCAGTTTGGGCTCGTAGATTTGTCTTGACGAGTATTTTGTCTTTAGATGGTATCCAGAGTCTGATGATAGAGCTGAAAGGTGGCCATTGGAACTCCGTGATTAAAAGCCCATCGAGTTTGGGCTCGTATGATTCATCTTGACGGGTTTTTTGTCTTTAGATGGTATCCAGGGTCTGATGATGGAGCTGAAAGGTGGCCATAGGAACTCCGTGATTAAACGACATAACCCCATCTATATATGTATTTATTATAAAATATACAATCGTTGAGTTAGTATCCCATAATACAAGTTTTCTGTTTCGGCTATTTCTTCTCCACTTCGCAAGGTCTTTGGCCTACTTGGGTGACTATATTATATTTGAAGAATAAAAAGCGGGGAAGCCGCACAGCTAAGGATGCAACCGAGAACGCGCTTAGATGAAGAAGATGATAAAATATATATTGTTGAGTTAGTGTCCCATAATACAAGTTTAAATACTAAAAAACTTGTATTATATTGTAGTATGCTTGAAGCGCCACGTAGGCAGTTTAAATAATAAAACTTGTTAAACTAATTAACAAGTTTTATAGTATTCGTGAAGCGCCACGTGGGCAGTATAAATAATAAAACTTGTAAAACTAAATAGATACTAAACAAGTTCTATTATTTAAACTGCTCACGTGGTGCCTCACGTGACGTATTAACTTCTATCCCGAATTTCCGACATAATTATATGAAAACGTTCCAGAGTTAAAACGAACGTAATTTTTTTTCCGAAATATCGATGTCGATATTTTTTTTTTGTTGTTCAATCCTTTTGCACTAGGGTGTATTATTACGTGTACATACACATTTGTTTTAGTGTGAGTCTTGCTAGTGTGCAGAAAATAAACTAGTGTGTCAATTTTACGTAAGTGTGCGTTTATAACGACACAAATTATTTTTGTGACTGTGTGTGTTTTTTAGATGTAGTAGTACGCTCCCCCCGCACCAAAAACGGCAGAAAGTTTTGTAAGAAGATTTGACTGCGTAACTTATCCTGTATTAAATGATCTAAGGACCTATGTATTGACTTTTTTAGAAATAAAGATTTCAGCTAAGAGCCTGGAAAAAAAAAATTTTCAGTTTGTACGAAATTGTCGACTTTATTTTACCTATTAAACATATACTTACTTACCTTCTGTTTGCTTTTTTTCAGCACTCAAATCTTTCCAATTTGGTATTACTATTGAGGCTACGTCACTCCAGTCCGCAGCCTTTTTAACTCTATCGCTATATTCTGAACTAGACGTATCCCATAGAGCAAGCCGCTGTTTGATTGCATAATTATATGAATGCTTCCATGTCGAACATTTTCGTTTGGTCTCCGCGCAAATGCGCGACCCGGTCGCTTCAAATGCGTCGTCACTACTGAACAGATACAAAAATGGCAGAGCGGCGACGCCGCGCGGTGCGGCCGCTCAAGTGAGCGGCGCCGCCGCTGTCTGAATAATTCGCCTCATTCAAACTCACGTAAACTCGCATTAGAGCGGCGCCACTTTCTATAATACAGGCCTAAGAAGTGTAAGAAGCTAGTAGTAGTTAAGATGATTAGCTTCGAGTTTATTCTATATCATACACTGTTGAGAGGCCACAAAGTTTTTTCACAGTTCATTTAACTATTGACAATACTTTGTTTGCCCTTTTCCACTTGTGGAGTCAAGTTTAGAATACTTCTATGGATGGCGCAGAAGTAATGATAGTTATTGTCAAACTAACTGTTTTAAAGAAACATCACTATGTCACACTGCATGATAAGTAAACCTTTGAATCATGATAGATTAAACAAGGTATTCTCTTCCTGTAACAGCTGGTCACGCCCATACGTCTGAGAATAGTCATCAGTCAGGAGTGTTGCCTCTGTGGGTGATTAACTAAATTACACCAATTTTAAACTAATAATTTAATATGTATAGATTTATTAGAAATTAAAGATGAATCACACAATTCCTTATTTCGATTCCTTAGTTCTCTCTAAACTCAATTATATGGATTTAGCCTATGGTCCACGTTTACTAGTTCGCACACAAAATCAAATACAACGTGTTCAAAATGCTTGTGCACGATTTACTTATAAGATCCCCCCTCGCATACATGTTACTCCTTACCTTAACAATGCTAGACTGCTAAAAATGAATGGGCGAAGAAAGTTACATTCTGCTTCTCTGTTATTTGGTGTCATCAAATGTTAAAAACCTTTACATCTATATACAAAACTGGTATGGTCTCGAAACTTGCATAGAGTGAGAACGCGAGCATCTCGTTACTCCCCCGTCATGCTCCGTCATTTCACCGCCGCTTTCCGTGGCAGCTTCAAGTACACAGCCACTAAATGCTGGAACAACTTGCCTCCACCTCTTCGTAGCCTCAAATCAGTATACAGCTTTAAGGTGAAGGTATAGGCAAATGGCCGTGAAGTGGCGCCCTCATTTGAAATAAATTGTTAACTCGTAAATATGGAGATGATTTTTATATTGCTCTTCGTCATGCTCTAGATAACCCTTTTAATTATTTTATGAACCACCGTTGAAAGTATTTACATTAGTCCGTCTAGCTTTAAAACTTGCCTCCGCCAAAAGTGGCCACGGCAAGTTTTAAAGCTAGACGGATCACCAATAATAGTTTCAACGGCAGTTCATAAAATAATTTAAAGGGCTATCTAGTGCATGACGAAGAGCAATATGGAAATTATCACCATATTTACGAGTTAACAATTTATTTCACACTTCAAGGCCATTTGCCTATATCTTCACCTTAAAGTAAAGTACAAGAAATGTTTACTCCAAACACAACTATCACAACAAGTATAAACAGCTTGCCACGTATGAGCAAGAGAAAAAATTATTATAAATATGTAAATAAATTTCCATAATAGTTTCCTAAATTGGACCGTGTTGTGCCAAATCATACCAATCCACCTCAACCTTATTCCGAGATATTTGAGTTTTAAGTTTGACATAACTTATTTATTGTTTTATATTTAAATATATCTGAAAAGAAAAAATCATTGTAAAGATATGGAAGTCCTGTTTTAGATTACGATATAAACAATCAATATATAAGGTAAAAAAAACAAGAAAAGTGCATTTTACTCACTTGGTGTATTCTGACAAAATAGGATTTTTCATACTAATGCTAATTAGTAAATAAGTCCAAAATGTACCAATAACATTTATTGTTATATCTGTTTTTTTGGTGACATTTTGGGGTTGAATATTCACTAAAGCTAATGATAAATCACTTATGAAGAACAATATAAAAAGAAACAAAGTATTATTTAAAAATAAATCTGGATAACGTAACCGACAGAATGAATATTATTATGAACAAAATAAAGTAAATATTAAACTATGTCTCTTCTAGTTCAAAGTCGGGCATAGTCCCGTACCCATCCACATCATCTAGAACTTGGTCATTGCCTCTTAAATTATCGTAAAAAGAACGACAATCGGCGGGGATAAGGTGGTGCATGGACCTGAGATCATCGAGTTTCGCCTCCGCGATCTCTTTGCCATCTGGCCACAAAGGAACCAATTCGCTCACGACTATTTCAACTTCCTCTCCTCCACCCCTTCCTAACCTCTTTTTTATAAAAAGTTCGTTAAATTCGCTTTCAAAATCAACCCGCATAAATATGGAATATTTGAAATCTTTTTTCAAAAGTATTTCTTTTGTCACAAGCCAGTTTACCTTTTTCTTATCTTTGAAAACTTTTCTGTTAACAATTCCCTGTTCAATAGTGGTGCATCCTAGAAACTGTTCATTCTTCATTCTCCTGATATTCAATGGATTTCGAACTTTACAGTGTTTCATGATCTTCATGTAATCTTCCACCGTATATATCCTTTCATATTCCTTGATTTTTGTTTCGATCTTAGAAAAGTCCGTGTCGTTCGGTAAAAAAGTGTGTCCAGGTTCTAGGAAGCGCATTGAGATGGTTTTCAATGTATTGTGTGAGTTTAATGCTGTTTTAAGCATTAATGTTATTTTTATGTTCCGGTTTTGGCCGCCACACGAATCACTCCAGAGGATAAGGTGTTCTGTATTTGCTCCGAGTTCATTTTGTATAAATTGGAGAAGGCAGGAAGCTACTTCTTGCGCCCCCCGTCCAGCCTCGCCCTCGACCCAAACATAGCAAAAACCTTTATCATCTGATGCTCTGTGTATGCCACTATTATATACCCATAGCTGTCTCTTGTAGAACACAACATTCGTAGGAATTCTAGGCAGGGGCAATGTTTTCTCCAAATCGAATGTAAGGCACTCTATGTTTGGTTCTTTTTGCGCTCTTTCAAAGTCCAATTTCATTTGTTTTCTTAAGGACTGTGCCTTTTTAAGGTGTGCATGATGTTCTTCTCGTACGTCAATTCCATTTTTTTGTTCAATTGCAAAGGCATCACATTTATTGCAAGTGTCTTTTTTAAGAGGCTTGCACTTAAGATTAAAGTTTTTGTAGAAAAACTCTTTGAAAGTTCCATATTTGAGGCATCGGCGAGTGTCTTTATCGGGCAAGTTATCAAATTCCTTGAGATAGTAATCTTCGTACATTTTACGAACCGTCATTCCAGGTTGCAGGTACTCTGCGTTCGTATTTTCTCGGCCATAATGTGATATATATTTTGGTAGTTTATTAATGACCTCATCAGCTAACTTGTATTCTTCTGATGATAATCTATTCCAACCTCCTGTTACTCCTCTTCGGTCTGATAATGAACCACTTCGCATTTTCTTCAGAGCTGTGTCAACTTTTTGTGTAGTTATTTGTAGTGTCTTCAAAACCATTTCCCTACAAACAATTTTACCTCCCAGTCTATAAACCCGCGTGAATTCTTTTGGTTTAGAAGTTTTTGTAGGATCAGGTTGATATGTACGTTTTTTTTTAATTTCTTCTACACAATTAGTTATGTAAAGCAACTGCGCAGTGTACGACCCTAAATGCATAAATGTATTGAATTCCTTTCTTCTTTCTTCTGTAGACACTAAATTGGAGCAGTTTCTCTTGCAAGAACATTGCATATTCTTAAACTCTTTGGGTTCAATTAAATTATGTTTTCGGTCAGTATAGGGCTTATTATCAAACTTTCTTTGTTGTATTTCATTCCTTGGGAAAATCCCTTTGCGTTTTCTGCCTTTCTTTGGTCTTCCTTTTCTTATATCAATCTCTTCATTTTCCATATCGCTCATGTCCCGAGCATCATCTATCTCATTATCTGTACCATTCTCTACCTCAGCACATTCTTCATTACCTGCGCAAATATCTGTCTCGATTTTATCCAAATCATTACATTGTTTATTTTTTGGTATTGAGTGAATATGTTTCTTGGCTTTCTTTTTTGGTATAGTTTCAGGTACTTGGTTTATTTCAGCTTCGACATTGATTCTTTGAAAACTTCTTTGTTCTTCTTCAAAATCACTGCCATCAATTTCATCTTCGTTAACTTCGTAATTTGGATCTTTTACTGAATCGTCGCTGTCAAAACCATCACTTACTAATGTTTGGAATATTTTGTTTGTTTCGGGCGACATAGGCGGAACTGGTGAAACAGATATTTTACTATTGGATGGTGATAAGTGATCTGTAATATTTAAAACCACTACGTTGGATAAAGAACATGCAGTAGAATACTTTTTGGATTTTATTTCTTTAGGAGTAAGGGGTGAGTAAGCAGGTGCTTCGATGCTGCGCGGTTCATTCTGCAGGAGCGGTCCAGGAGTAGGGAGTGAGTAAGCAGGTGCTTCGATGCTGCGTGGTTCGTTCTGCAGTAGCGGTCCAGGAGTAAGGGGTGAGTAAGCAGGTGCTTCGATGCTGCGCGGTTCATTCTGCAGGAGCGGTCCAGGAGTAAGGGGTGAGTAAGCAGGTGCTTCGATGCTGCGCGGTTCATTCTGCAGGAGCGGTCCAGGAACAAGGGATGAGTAAGCATGTGCTTCGATGCTGCGCGGTTCATTCTGCAGGAGCGGTCCAGGAGTAAGGGGTGAGTAAGCAGGTGCTTCGATGCTGCGCGGTTCATTCTGCAGGAGCGGTCCAGGAGTAAGGGGTGAGTAAGCAGGTGCTTCGATGCTGCGCAGTTCATTCTGCAGGAGCGGTCCAGGAACAAGGGATGAGTAAGCATGTGCTTCGATGCTGCGCGGTTTGTTCTGCAGGAGCGGTCCAGGAGTAAGGGGTGAGAAAGCAGGAGCTTCGATGCTGCGCGATTCGGTATTATTGGATACTTGCACGGGGCAGCTCTCATATTTTGTAGCAATATCGGATTTCAGCTTCGGCATCTAAAATATCTTCGTAGCCGCTGCACAAAGATGGACCTAAAGCAAGAAATAAATAACATTAGTAAGTTACATCTATATTTTTATGCAAAAAAATGTTTAACGTCGTTTTTTTTATTTTATTTTATTTAAACTTTATTTACCAAAATAACATGGTACAAAATGCGAACTTAATGGTAATACAATTCTCTACCAGTCAACTTTCGGGATAAATAATGAAAAAACTCGTGGCAGGCAAACAAATAAATAATAGGTAGGTAGGTACTTAATTATACTGTAGATGTAGCTTTAACCTTCATAATACAACAGTAGGTACAATAAATCTATCTTACAATAAAGAGTTAAATTTGTAAATAAAAGCTTAAACTGGAACTAGGCAGTAAGTAGGTAATAAGGACAGTAGGTAGGTACTTACTTTGTGGAGATTCTGGAATCGTAATATTCGTACTTTTTAGTGATTGATCTGGCGAATTCGGTATGTCTGAAAAAAAATAATCACATAAAACAATCTGGATAAATAACTATCAATAAAGTAAAGTATGTTTATGAACTACTTACCACTTGAGTCATTGTCTGAAGATTCATATCCTATAACTGCACTTTTAAGCACTTCGTTGTATTCCATTTTTAAATTTTTTATGTACTTAATAACTCACAAACGACTGAAACAGCTGACGGAGATGAAAACTGTCAGTACTGCCACAGTATTGCCAGTGTAAAATAAATAAAAGGTGCGTTAATTTTTATATTTTCGCCCAGCAATTTTTGAGATAAATAAGACTATTATACTAAAATATGAACAATGAAACTTAAAAATTTTGATCACTAAAATAACGTAAGATAAATACAATATATATGAATTATTAGGTCACTCTCGTACTAACATGCTATTTTGTAGGTGTATTGTTGTAGTTTAAATATATTTCTCAATCACTATTTTTGTAAGGTTTAAAATCTTTGCAGCATTTTGGTGAAATTGTTTTTTTTTAATGCATATCAACCATACCTCTTGGCACATTTTGGCAGAATTGTTTTAATACACAATTACTATATTACAAGAAGCTTGGAATATTTTGACTGATAAATTGACCCGAATTTAATTGCCAAAATATACCAAGTGCTTTTGGTACATTCAAGCAATATATTTTACAGCTTAGGACAATGTACCAAGTGCTTTTGGTATATTCAAGCAATATCGTTTATAGCTTAGAATAAACCAAGTGCTTTTGGTATATTCAAACAATATTGTTTACAGCTGAGGACAGTATTCCAAGTGCGTTTGGTATATTTAAGCAATATCGTTTACAGCTTAGGACGAGTTCCAAGCGGCACGTCGTGTATCGACAAAAAAAATATGTTTATTCATAACGTGGGTTGGTTCCAGACATCTTTTATTTTTGATAACTTTTGCTCTAAATGTGAGATCGAAATCAAACTTAGCCACATGAAAATAGAGGTGGTTTTACGTTGGATGATGTATATAACTCAATTTTGGCCAAATTGTGGATTGGTATGATTTGGCACAACACGGATTCTGATTAATATTTAAATATAAGTACCTCTTTTACCCCCTATTTATTTTTCAAACTGCTGAACCGATTTCAACCAAACACAGCAAAGAATAGACTTGATTGATTAGGTCACCAGTAAATAACACCAAAAAATTTGCTCTAGATTATGCCACCACACATGCCCGTGAGTCACATCACAAAACAGAGTGCCACTGAAAATCAGCGTCGCGGACTCTTGGGTTCGACGTCAAATGCTGAGTGGATCCCCTTTTTTCCTGGAGTGCATTCACAACACACTCCTTTACGTATGCATGACAACACCGCGTTCTAGTAAAATAAATATAATTGTTAAATTATTCCTAACCGTGTCTAGTCTATTTTTTTTTTCTTGTTGTAATAGTTATTATATGTGTTGTCTCCTATCATTGTCTTTATATTTATTGTGTTGTATTGTATTTTTCTGGGAAATTAAATTATATTCTATTCTACAATATACGAAATAGTTACTATATTATTTTATATTCATTAACTAATTGAGAAAGTCCTTAAATTTATTGAAAAGAACAATCAGTGGTATGGTAACTCTTATAGTGACATTTGTGAGTCTTGGGCCATCGCTGGAAGAGAATACCTTGTTTTATTATACCGTTTTTTTTAAAGATACATCCGACCTATCTTTAATCTGAGGATACATCCATTATCTATGCAGTATCACGTCATTATCCCTTATGGGGTAGACAAAGCATTTTGGGTCTTGCAGCTTTAAGCAGACGAGCCCAGGGCCGCAAGACCCAAAGGCTACTTTATGTGTGTTTTGAGAAATTTGGCTGTTGATGGGCACTGCCATTTCGGTATGAATTAACGCTAACTGTTGTATTTTCACCTGGCCTGGCAGGCCGGCACCCAAGCGGCAGGGGTCGCCCGTCCGCTGCTGCTGCGCCCACACGTGTCAGCCTGGAGCAGACCGCAACGCAGTCGTGCAGCTCAACCTGTCCACTCAGTGCCCCAACTCGCAAACTGCACCTCAACCGACCATCACTGCGGTTTGTATGCAAATTCAAATCAACATCAGGTTTATTTTTTTTAATTTCCACTGCTGGAGCACAACCCTCTCTGTACTACCAGAGCCATACTTGGCCAGAGCAATCAGAGGATTTGGCCTAGACTCTCCATGCTAGCTAGATGGGTCTCATCGATGTTTTATAAGCCTTGTCACCTTGCACGACATCCAAGAGAAGACTTGAAAGTGGTCCTATTCTACTCTGCCAAAACTACATGGCTAGTTTCAAATGTAACTGGCCTGGCAGGCCGGCGCCCAAGCGGCAGCGGCAGCTAATGACTAGCTGTGACGTGTGGCACAGCTGGGAAGCTTGATACATTTGAGAAAAGTTGTCGACAGTTAGATTGACTTATGAAAGCATTTTTGCGCAAATAGAAATGGAGATGCTTCACACTAGCTCAGGTAATCAAAAGCCAAAAACTATGAAAGTGGTTCTACTTGGGTTATGTTTTTTTCGTCTGTGGTTGTCACTTGAGCAACATCGTATTTCGACACTCCTCTACAAAAATTAAAAAACCTGGAAAAAAGTGCTCAATTGCAGCAGTTTTTGTGTTGTGTTTGGAGATAAACTTTAAATCAACTATTTGAAATAAAGGGAACTGTGAATCTGTGACTAAATAAAGTGAAAATAGTGCTCTAAAAATATCATTTGTTTCTTCGCAAGATTATTTAACTACCCACTTAAAACTTGAGATTTCGATCTTTCAAAAAACTGTCAAATTATAGACCGGAAGTGAGAGTATAAACAAACTGGGTTGCCATTGTCTAGAAAAAACTACCAATTTAGTAAAAAATATTTAAAGAATGTGTTTTAAGTGTAATTTGCGCATCGATAACAAATCCCCAAAAATCAATTGCAAAGGCTGTAAACGTGTAATATGTGCAGCATGTAGTGGATTGTCTGCAACCGAAATGCGTGTAATCGCACTTCAAACGCCCAAATTGTCCTATTTATGTGATGACTGTGAAGAGGGCCTTCGACAGGTTCCAGACCTACGCAGACAGGTTAAACTTCTCCAACAGCAGGTCCAAGACTTGCAGGCTAACAAAACAAACATAGTTAACCTAGACTTTGTTATAAATTAAATGGAGGATAGGAACAGCCGTAGCCGCAATCTTATTGTATATGGAATACCTGAATCCAAGGCTGACTTGCCAGAAAACAGGAAATTTATTTATTTATTTATTTATTTATTTATTTATTATGTTATGACACACTTAACAAATTGTCACCATAATTATACAATATATATAATCCCATGATAAGGACAAAGTCTCCAATTCACTAGCTTCATTGCCGATTGCCAGTCCTGAAGTAGTAACTATCTTCCGTCTGGGTAAGCCAGCACCCAATGCCGACAGGCCCCGCCCCTTAAAAGTAATACTTTCCAAGAAACAAAGCGTTATCAGTGTACTCAAGAATAAAGGTAAGCTACCAAGCTCTGTTAAGGTCAACGCTGACATGACACCAAACCAAAGAGCAACTCAGGAAGCTACGTGAAGAATTGGCTACCAGAACAGAAAAAGGTGAGCCCAATTTGACTATCAAATATATTAATAAGATACCCAAAATTGTAACAAACTCAAAAAACTAGCACACCGAAATGTTACAGAACTCTGCATACTTTAAACGAACTTGGCATCCCTAATGGCAAAATTAGATTTGTTCCTCATTGAAGTGAACAAATACAAACTAGCTTTTATCTTGATAACAGAAACCATCTTACAACCTAAGATTAATGAGATCTTAGGTTGTAAGATGGTATGATAGTCTAGTGAATATAAAATACCTGGATACACACTTTTTCGACTAGACAGGACAAACAGAGAAGGTGGAGGAGTAGTTATGTATGTCGCACATGATGTCAAAAATGTTCCTATAAGAGCAAAAGTAAACACATTATACCATAACCCACTGGTAGAAGCATTATGGTTAGATATACAGTATGGACATCTTAACCTACTTATGGCCTGCGTCTATCGTCCTTCTTCGAGGAAATATAAAAACACTGATGAGATACTATTTAATACTATAGAAAAGGCAGCATCTGAACGAAACGTTGTCATAATTGGTGATTTCAATTTACATCAGTTAACATGTCCTCTTGTGATTAACAAATATTTGGACAAACTTTATGACAGTTTTGTAACAATGTACTCTAACAGCAATCTTTCCCAACTTGTGAAACAAATGACTAGAAAACGCAATAATCAAGAGTCACTGTTGGATTTTATTTTGAGCAATGACAAAAACCTTATTACCAATATACAATATTTTCCGCCTGTTGGAAAAAGCGATCATCTAGTATTGTTGTCTTACATACAAATCATCAATCTCGACAAAAAAATTTGGTTGCCTGTAAAGTCGGTATACGGGCGAAAGATTTACGTGACAACGACTTTACCTTTCACTTTTTATGTCTGTCTCTCTCGCACGCGTGCCTCTCACTCGCTCTCATTGTGAGCGCATAACGTGAGCGGAGCGTAACGCAGTTTCTTGAAGTGTCACCCGGCTAACCAATTTATAAGACGTTGTCACGTCAAAAAGTCGCAACACCGTATACTTGTTTCGATTACCATAAAGCTGACTACGACAAGATTAATAAGTACTATAAACAACGAAGACATAAATAAAATGTGGCTTTCCTTCAAATATCAGATACAGTAATCAACAGAAAAATATGTTAAAACTAAGTCTAATAGAATTAATAGGAGTGAAAAACCCTGGATTAATAAAGAAATTTTAGATCCAACCAAAAGAAAAAAAGAACTATGGAACATATACAAAATAAATAAAACAGTTACCTCATACCGTGATTACCGAGATTTAAATCATAGAATAATAATACTAGCAAAAAATAGAAGAGCTTAATTTGAAACCAATGTTATAGAGAGTGGACCTAAAGCATTCTACGGACATATTAGAAAGCAACTAAATTCTAAAGTGTACCTAACATCCTGAAAGGGAAGTCTCAAGAATTGGTTGATGACCCACAAAAAATTGCCGAGCTCTTTGCTGAACAATTTGAAAATAGTTTTATAAGAGAACCTGATGGACCAAAGCCTATCATTACGATGCCAAGAGTAGAAAACTCTTTGGACGATGTTAAGTTTACTGCCGAGGCCGTTCTTGAAGCTGTTCAAAAGTTTGATGATAACACGTCTACTGGTCCCGATGGAATACCTTCTATCTTGCTTAAGCAATGCTCATTAACCTTGGCAGAGACCATAGCTGCAATGATGAACAGGTCCATGGAAGAAGGACATCTACCTGCCGACTGGAAAACAGCGACAGTGGTACCGATCTACAAGAAGGGCGACAAACTGGTCCCTGCGAATTTCAGACCTATAAGCCTCACAAGTATCTTATGTCGAGCAATGGAAAAGATTATAGCTGATAAACTTGGAGAATTTTTGTTGAAACAAGGTGTCATTTTGAGTGAACAACATGGGTTTGTCTCAAAACGGTCAATAACTACCAATTTATTACAATGTGTAAACGAATGGATTAAAAATCATGATAATGAACAACCTACCGATGTTATCTATCTAGACTATGAAAAAGCTTTTGACCGCGTACCTATAAAAAGACTGATACGCAAGTTGGAACATCTTGGTATACGTGGAAGATTACTGGCATGGATTAAAGACTTCCTTACAGGCAGATCCTTCCGTGTCCGGGTGGGAAGTACCCTTTCCAGTCCACGGCCAGTTCTTAGCGGTGTCCCTCAGGGTTCCGTTCTCGGGCCCTTGCTCTTTATCCTATACCTTACTGATCTAAAGCAGGCGTTACAAGTGCCATTCTCATTATTTGCAGATGATACAAAACTTTTTGGTAACCCTAAAACTTAGTTCCAAGAAATCCAAAAAGGACTTGATGATAATCAAAAGTGGACAAATGACTGGCTATTAACACTTAACATAGACAAATGCACCGTTCTACATATAGGGAAAAAAAAACCTCGTAAAACCTACTATCTTGGCAATCGACAATTGACCCCTGTAGAATCACAAAAAGACCTTGGTATAACAATGACTAAGGATTTATAATGGGAAACTCATATAGTCAGTATGGTAAAGAAAGCAAATTCTATGCTATATCTAATTAGGAAATCTTTCAAGAGTCTAACACCAAAAACCTTTGTCAAACTCTATAAGACTTATATGACCGCTGTTGGAGTTCGCCTATGTAGTCTGGGATCCGTTTTATTTTATTTTATTTACACTTTATTGTACAGGCGGACTTAATGCTAAAAGCATTCTCTAACAGTCAAACCTTTGGGTTGATTGGGAGAGTTTATGTGGGTGTAACACATAATAAAAAATAACAATAAAAAACTAAATAAAATTTTAAACTTAAAGATAAAATAAAAAGAAACATACTAAATATAAATATTATAATAATACTATACCTACATATTAAATACATACAAACGAGCAATAAATATATACATATTATACAACAAGTCTGTCTCATATTTAATTGAAAATGGTGGTGTCTAAAAATTCTAATTTTAAAGGAGTCGCGGCTAGGAGCCCTTCTGATGGACTCAGGAGAGCATTCCAAAGTCGTACAGCAGTGACAGAGAAAGAGTTATCGAAAAAACCTGTACGGTGAGAAGAAATAGCTAGGGTAAGAGTATTTGAAGAACGCAGGGACCTCTCATGAGTAGAACTTAAAAGTTGGCAACATGATTTGAGATACTCAGGGGCCTGGGGATTATTAAGGATATTGTACAGCTGACAGAGAATATGTTGGTTCCTGCGTTGACGAATTGGCAGCCAATTGAGCTGAGAACGAGATTGGGAAACGTGATCGTATTTGCGCAAGCAGAAGATAAACCTAATACAGTAGTTAAGAAGACGTTCTAATTTATTTAGTTGTTCCTCGGTTAAGTCCAGATAACACACATCAGCGTGATCAATTATGGGGAGAATTAAAGTTTGTGCTAGCATGGTTTTTGTTTTCTCAGGCAGAAAGTTTTTCAAGCGCTGTAAGTAGTGAAGACTGGCAAACACCTTTCTGCTTACTTCTGAGATGTGAGTACTCCAAGATAAAGTGTTATCAATCCAGAGGCCAAGATTTTTGACCTCAGTACTAAAAGGGATATTGCAACCGTCAAAAGTAATTGGAAAACCATACTTCAAAAAAGACAAGATACTTATTGAAAATGTGCAATGAAGAGCTACTAAACAGGTTAAATCTTTTCGAAATATACCCTATGAACAAAGAATGAAAGAACTGAATCTTACATCACTAGAATGTCGAAGACAAAGAGGCAACCTAATTGAGACCTACAAAATTCTAACAGGATATTATGATGTACCCAATCTACAAGACATGTTCCAATTATCTGACAATAAACGATTGAGAGGACATCAGCTGAAATTGTTTCGCATGGCAGCTAAAAGGAAACCATTTCAAAATTTCCTGTCCAATCGAGTTGTAACAGACTGGAATAAGCTACCAGAGATTGTTGTTACTGCCCCCTACAGTGAACAGCTTCAAAAATAGACTGGACAAAAACAAAATCTCCAAACTTAAGACGCACACGCATCAGCATAATAAGCTGCTAGTGTGTTTAATAATAAATAATAATATTTTTAAATACATTGTGAGATGAAAAGTTATAAATATTTGTTAAGGGTTATCTCACGTGTATAGTGAAGGGAGCATCTTCAGGGCGCGCGCAGCCCTGGCGCGGCGACATCCACTTCACAGTTTGATTTTTATGACAGCATACGTATTCCTGCTTCCCTTGAATGCGGATAGGAGATTCAATATCAACCTGTATTTACAAAGTTATTCGTAGGCTGCGAAGGCGGACGCGGCGGTGCAGTGGAGCGCAGGCTCCGTGACGTCAGCCGCGGGCTCCGTGACGTCGGCCGCGCGCGCGCCCAGCAGCGAGGCGGAGCCGCCGCCCTGCAAGGTCTGGGACCTCTTTTATTATACTACGAGTATAATATGATTTTACTTTTCTCCGTTTTGACTTCTCTCTCATTCATAAGGAAGTTAAGAACTTAACAACGAATCCAATTTAGCTGGGTAGCTTCGAGAAGTTACGCAAGTCTTATCGTCCAAAATATCTCAATACGAAAGTGTATAATCATGTGTGCTACCAGTGATAACTTACGGTTTGAAACATAGTCCCTTGCTATGGGTCTCATAAGGAGGCTCAAGGTAGCTTAACGCGCTATGGAAAGGGCTATGCTTGGTGTTTCTCTTTGTGATCAAATCAGAAATAAGGAAATTCGTGGGAGAACAAAAGGCACTGACTTAGCCCAGTGGATTAGCTCGTTGAAGTGGCAGTGGGGAGGGGCAAATAGCGCGACGAACCGATGGGAGAAAAAGGTTCTCGAATGGCGACCACGTACTGGCAAGCGAAGCGTAACCCACAAGGTCAGACGACCAGACCAAGGTCGCTGGAAAGCACTGGATGTAGGCCGCTCTAGATCGGTCATTTTGAAAATCTTCGGAGGAGGCTTATGTCCAGCAGTGGCAGTCCAGACTTCCTGTGGCTGATATGATAGTGATGATGAAATGAATGACTCGTTTCCAGGAACTGATAGTGAACGAAGACGACGTGGTCGCGCTCCGCACGTTCCTGGAGCGCGACCCGCGCAACCCGTTCCAGGTGGACCTGCTGCGGTTCGACGAGGACGACGACTACAAGAGTGCCTTGTTCTACAGCATCAACCCGCTGGTGAGCGTGGAGCGAAGCGCGCGCGTCGCTCACATGCTGCGGGAACAGGTACGGGATTGGGAGCCTTGTGCCAACGGCACAAGGCTGAATATACTATGTGTTCTACGAGTACAGCATCAACCCGCTGGTGAGTGTGGAACGAAGCGCGCGCGTTTAAGGCATAACCACCTCACTCATCGTGTTCACGGTTGCATCCTAGGTAGGCTGCTGATGTAGCTTTTTAGGCGGGTCCTATGTTTTTTTAATGATTCGTTTGTGGCGACCTCTACGCCACTACGAGGAATTACAACCACAACAGCGAAGCGAATACATAGTTCACAAGGCGAGATGGCGCCAGCAGTATCCTCCGTCTCGATCTCAGAGTTCTGGTTGCAACTAACCATATACACCTCTACATCTTCCGACAATACGCCAGTGTCCCGCAACCCCACGCCTGGCGGGAAGATCTTCCCTCGGTGGCGGGCGAGCACATCACCTCGCCGTTACAACTTGTTTTGTAAAATGTATATTTGTTCCAGCGCGAGTCGCAGTCCCTGCTGCGCGAGTTCGCGGGCTCGCTGGGGCTGCGCGCCGTGCGCGAGCGCCCGCGGGGGCGCCGCGCGCGCTCCTCCGACAAGGAGAACCGCGCAGCAGGCACACTCGCAGCTGCAGGCCCCGGTACTGGACGAATTTTTCAATATAGGATTTGCCCATAATCACCATGCTGGGAGTGCTAAACGAAGCTTATAAACATCAGTGACACCTCTCCAACCGTCTGACCAGCGTGAAAAGTGTAGGCCTAATCCTCTGACTGCTCTGGCTAATATTTGGCTCTGGAAGTACAGAGAGGGTCGTGCTCCTGCAGTGGAGACTAAACAAGACCTGATGATGATGACCACGCTTGGAAGGGTTGGTGATCGCAGACTTTATTATCTTGCCGACTTTTGCCCAGTAAAAATGTCTAGACACGCCACTGTAGTATATATCCTTGACAATCAGTAATAATGTAAACCACCTCCCCGTGACCCACTGGGGTTCACTCAAAGAAGCTTTTGGAAATCAGATAGTTTAGATAGTTAGATAGGTAAAACATTTATTTTGTACAGCTGTCACACAGTTTGCCAATAGATCGCATTTCCTTCTTGGTGTGTGTGTTGTGCTATAGAAGGATACGCAGCCCGTATGTACAATTTGTCTGCCCGAAAGCTTCTTTAACCCAACGCTATACTAGTGTTGAATCAAAGAAGTATTCCAAAACACGCGTCCGAAGTCCGGCTTGTGAAAGTCAAATAAATGCAATATATTAAAACGTTTGCAGCGCGCGCCAACAAGTTGGTTGAATCGCCTCAGAAATACGAGGAAGTGAGCGACACCAGCGACGACCCGAGCTCGGGCTCCGAGAGCAGCGACGTGTTCCAGACGAGCGACCGCGTGCTGCGGAACTACAGACGAGCGGACGGAAGGAATACCAGATCTAAATTCGCAGAACTGTCTTCCGTTCGGAATGACATCTCGAAAAAACAGAGAGACGACGATGCGAGGTCTAAATACTTAGTCGGGAAAATTAATCCCAAGGATATAGAAACAGTTGTCCATGAAATTTCTGACAGTAATGATAGCAATGCAAAAGAAATCGTAGGACTATCGAAAAGAAAAAGAAATGATCACTTAAAAGATACAAGACAAGGTGAATTATTAAAAGTGAATGAAGGAAATGATCGTTCACGATCTGAAAGTAATAAAAGATCTAAAGATAGAGAAATGAATGATTTGTCGGAAAAAGAAGGGGAAGGTCGCGGTTGCTCCAAGGAAACAGATCGACGCAAAAGTTTACGTTCTCGGAATGATAGTCAAAAAGGGAGTCAGTCGCCGAGGAAAGGCGATGAGAGGTCAAGAGAACTAAGAAATAACGAATCAAGAGTTAGGGATAATAAATCTGATAAGGGGCGGACACGGGACAGTTCTGCAGAAAATGATTCGTCAGGCGTGGAGCGCAGTAAGCGATCTACGGACACGCGACGCCAAAATCGAAAAGAAACACATAGTAAAACTAGAATACAAAGAGACGAAAATATGAGTAATGAAGTTGGTGTAAAGAATAGTAACAGTAGAACCGAAAATCGTATGGAGAGACGTAGAAACGATGACACTCTTTCACCTTCGATTCTTGGAAGTAAGACAAAAATACATAAACGAGACAGAAATACAAGTAAAAAAGGTAGTACTAACAGATCAAGGGATCCCCATGGAAGATATACAGGTCACGAGCCGGCAAAAAACTCAGACTCGCGAAGCGATAATATACCAAACGATTCCAAAGACGGAAAAAGAAACGAAGAAAATCAAAAACATCGCGAACTACCATTAAGTGTTGATAGACAAAATAACATTGAACTCCGTACGAAAAGTGTTGATAAGAGAAAAGATAAAGTAACAGCCAACGGACTAAGGTCCAGCAGTCGTTCTCCTACAAAACGTACAGAGAGCAAATCAAAAGACAACATTTTACGTCCAAAAAGGAAAATGAATACTGAACAGGATTCTGAAGACAGCGATGGTCCCGAACATGTGTGGGCGAAGCGAAATGGGGCCGCGGGCCAGGAAGACGATTCTCAGGACAGAGATGGCGACCCGCAGGAGACGGGCGGCCGGCCGCGGCGGGCGGGCGGCGCGCGCCACCAGCCGCTGAGACGGTGAGTCGGTCATATTGTTCATCATCATCATCATCCGGCGTATCCCCGGTTGCATCCTCAGCGGTGTCGCTCCAGAGCCCGGGGCCCGCTACCTCCCTGGGGGATGGGACGAGGGTACTGGGTACATCCGCAACACAAAGTGTAGACCGGAACCAATCCTAGGATAAGTGGTAGGTAGGACAAACGCTAGATGGCGTTCGGGACCCACAGCTTTATGTGCCTTCCTAAACACGAAATCATCTTTCTTTTTGGAAAATCAGGTTATTCAAGCAAGTTATTTCCAGTCTGGTTAGGATGTTGCACATCCTAACCAGACTGGAAATAACTTTTCACAAAGTATACTTCCCAGTGGGATTTGAACCCACGACCTTCGTTATTATCATATCATATGGCAATCCCATCGACCACTGGACCACGGAGGCAGTCAATGTATGTATGTATTGGTTTCATATAAATTTGATGAAGACACTATGACGAACTTTCGAAACGAAAATAATGTCGGTTGTTTTTTTTACACGGTTTTTATTAGCTCCACTTGTATATTTGTAACGGAATCAAGCGACTGGTCTTTTATTAGCTCAACTTGTATGTTTGTAACGGAATCGAGCGACTGGTCTTTTATTAGCTCAACTTGTATGCTTGTAACGGAATCGAGCGACTGGTCTTTTATAAGCTCCACTTGTATGTTTGTAACGGAATCGAGCGACTGGTCTTTTATTAGCTCAACTTGTATGTTTGTAACGGAATCGAGCGACTGGTCTTTTATTAGCTTCACTTGTATGTTTGTAACGGAATCAAGCGACTGGTCTTTTATTAGCTCAACTTGTATGTTTGTATCGGAATCGATTGACTGGTCTTTTATTAGCTCCACCTGTATGTTTGTAACGGAATCGAGCGACTGGTCTTTTATTAGCTCCACTTGTATGTTTGTAACGGAATCGAGCGACTGGTCTTTTATTAGCTCCACTTATATGTTTGTAACGGAATCGAGCGACTGGTCTTTTATTAGCTCTACTTGTATGTTTGTAACGGAATCGAGCGACTGGTCTTTTATTAGCTCTACTTGTATGTTTGTAACGGAATCGAGCGACTGGTCTTTTATTAGCTCCACTTGTATGTTTGTAACGGAATCGAGCGACTGGTCTTTTATTAGCTCAACTTGTATGTTTGTAACGGAATCGAGCGACTGGTCTTTTATTAACTCAACTTGTATGTTTGTAACGGAATCAAGCGACTGGTCTTTTATTAGCTCAACTTGTATGTTTGTAACGGAATCGAGCGACTGGTCTTTTATTAGCTCAACTTGTATGTTTGTAACGGAATCGAGCGACTGGTCTTTTATAAGCTCCACTTGTATGTTTGTAACGGAATCGAGCGACTGGTCTTTTATTAGCTCAACTTGTATGTTGGTAACGGAATCGAGCGACTGGTCTTTTATTAGCTTCACTTGTATGTTTGTAACGGAATCAAGCGACTGGTCTTTTATTAGCTCAACTTGTATGTTTGTAACGGAATCGAGCGACTGGTCTTTTATTAGCTCCACCTGTATGTTTGTAACGGAATCGAGCGACTGGTCTTTTATTAGCTCAACTTGTATGTTTGTAACGGAATCGAGCGACTGGTCTTTTATTAGCTCAACTTGTATGTTTGTAACGGAATCGAGCGACTGGTCTTTTATAAGCTCCACTTGTATGTTTGTAACGGAATCGAGCGACTGGTCTTTTATTAGCTCAACTTGTATGTTTGTAACGGAATCGAGCGACTGGTCTTTTATTAGCTTCACTTGTATGTTTGTAACGGAATCAAGCGACTGGTCTTTTATTAGCTCAACTTGTATGTTTGTAACGGAATCGAGCGACTGGTCTTTTATTAGCTCCACCTGTATGTTTGTAACGGAATCGAGCGACTGGTCTTTTATTAGCTCCACTTGTATGTTTGTAACGGAATCGAGCGACTGGTCTTTTATTAGCTCTACTTGTATGTTTGTAACGGAATCGAGCGACTGGTCTTTTATTAGCTTCACTTGTATGTTTGTAACGGAATCAAGCGACTGGTCTTTTATTAGCTCAACTTGTATGTTTGTAACGGAATCGAGCGACTGGTCTTTTATTAGCTCCACCTGTATGTTTGTAACGGAATCGAGCGACTGGTCTTTTATTAGCTCAACTTGTATGTTTGTAACGGAATCGAGCGACTGGTCTTTTATTAGCTCAACTTGTATGTTTGTAACGGAATCGAGCGACTGGTCTTTTATAAGCTCCACTTGTATGTTTGTAACGGAATCGAGCGACTGGTCTTTTATTAGCTCAACTTGTATGTTTGTAACGGAATCGAGCGACTGGTCTTTTATTAGCTTCACTTGTATGTTTGTAACGGAATCAAGCGACTGGTCTTTTATTAGCTCAACTTGTATGTTTGTAACGGAATCGAGCGACTGGTCTTTTATTAGCTCCACCTGTATGTTTGTAACGGAATCGAGCGACTGGTCTTTTATTAGCTCCACTTGTATGTTTGTAACGGAATCGAGCGACTGGTCTTTTATTAGCTCTACTTGTATGTTTGTAACGGAATCGAGCGACTGGTCTTTTATTAGCTCTACTTGTATGTTTGTAACGGAATCGAGCGACTGGTCTTTTATTAGCTCCACTTGTATGTTTGTAACGGAATCGAGCGACTGGTCTTTTATTAGCTCCACCTGTATGTTTGTAACGGAATCGAGCGACTGGTCTTTTATTAGCTCCACTTGTATGTTTGTAACGGAATCGAGCGACTGGTCTTTTATTAGCTCTACTTGTATGTTTGTAACGGAATCGAGCGACTGGTCTTTTATTAACTCAACTTGTATGTTTGTAACGGAATCAAGCGACTGGTCTTTTATTAGCTCAACTTGTATGTTTGTAACGGAATCGAGCGACTGGTCTTTTATTAGCTCAACTTGTATGTTTGTAACGGAATCGAGCGACTGGTCTTTTATAAGCTCCACTTGTATGTTTGTAACGGAATCGAGCGACTGGTCATTTATTAGCTCAACTTGTATGTTTGTAACGGAATCGAGCGACTGGTCTTTTATTAGCTTCACTTGTATGTTTGTAACGGAATCAAGCGACTGGTCTTTTATTAGCTCAACTTGTATGTTTGTAACGGAATCGAGCGACTGGTCTTTTATTAGCTCCACCTGTATGTTTGTAACGGAATCGAGCGACTGGTCTTTTATTAGCTCCACTTGTATGTTTGTAACGGAATCGAGCGACTGGTCTTTTATTAGCTCTACTTGTATGTTTGTAACGGAATCGAGCGACTGGTCTTTTATTAGCTCTACTTGTATGTTTGTAACGGAATCGAGCGACTGGTCTTTTATTAGCTCCACTTGTATGTTTGTAACGGAATCGAGCGACTGGTCTTTTATTAGCTCCACCTGTATGTTTGTAACGGAATCGAGCGACTGGTCTTTTATTAGCTCCACTTGTATGTTTGTAACGGAATCGAGCGACTGGTCTTTTATTAGCTCTACTTGTATGTTTGTAACGGAATCGAGCGACTGATCTTTTAAGCATGTAGTTAAACTTTAAAATTATTTCACACTGAAAATGCTCGCCGCGCCGCTGCCGGCCCTGCCATCTCCGTCTAAAGCGTGTTTTTTTTTTCAAATTAATTTAAAATAAATAAATTAACCCTTTAACCGCGAACATCGGATTAGTCCGACAAACATTTTTGTGCCCATTTCGCGAGCGTCGGATTTATCCGACCAAAAACTATGGATATTCGTAATTCCTCGCGCTGGGAGCACGACAACTGATATGAAGTCTCGCGGTGAAAGGGTTAAAAATAACAATATTTTTTTTAATTGAATAAATGTCCCTGTAAATGGTATGTGTCTAAGGGCTGTGGTTGTTGCAGCGAGTACTCGTCTCTGGAGGACCACGCGATCGTGCAGTGGGTGTCGCTGGGCGCGCGCGCGCGCCGCGTCAACGGGAACAGCGTGTGGCGGGAGCTGCAGGTGGGGCTTCTTAGTTCATATTTGCCGCCAAAACAAAATGGTGGCATAAAGTTGTTGTTCCTCCAAGTTGCCCCACTCTGTACTACTATGTTCGGCCGTTTCCCTCTATTGTTTATCAAAAGCGGACAACTCGTCTCTCCATCTCAGCCTCGGTTTTCCTCTATACCTCTTTCCGCCTGTAGAAACTCATGTTGTTGTTGTGTGGCCCCATCTTTCAACTACGGGACATGAATTGCTCGCGGCTGGCCGGTGCGCGGCGCGGGGAGGTGAGAACAAACTTCCTCACTGACAAATCGAAAGCTTTATGAACTCTTCAAATTTAATTCATGATGTTTAAAAAAAGAATTTAAAAAGAATTTTTAGACGCAATCTTGGATTTCAAAAAGTTTAAATTCGGATTCCACGACACAAACATCACCCTGGATACCGAGTTTCAAATCGCATGTAGTTGAAAATCGGTGGATTTATGATAAAATAAAACAGCCTTTCCTAGGAAAGTGTCGGCGGCTAAATGTCTCCTGCCCGAGCCGTGTTAGTTAATTTTTGATCTTATGTCAAACACACAAAGTTGATAATACTTTGTCAGTAAAAAATGCGCTGCGCTCCGCCATATAGGCGCCGGCCCTTATAGCCCATTTACACACAGCACAATCCACTAAGCCAATCCATTGTCTTAGTAGTGAATTGTCCTGTCAATAGCTTCATATGGATGCAGCCTTTCATTAGACCGTGTCGACATCGCCTCGGGGACAATTCATCGCAGTCGATGAACATCATTCACACGAAGCCATTGAAAGGACAATCCACTAAGAAAATTAATCCACTAGACGACAAAAAGTCAAATCAAAAACTTTTTTTAATGTGGAAAAAAAACATTTTCTATGGGATTTGTATGAAAATCTGAAACGTTGAGGTATTTTTTTTTTCTGCATTAATATATCTAAAATCATGTTGAAAATGGATGTGACCATCAATGACAAGTGACACTATTTTTAACCGGCTTTAAAAAAGGAGGAGGTTCTATGTTCGACTGTAAGTATATTTTCATCTCATCTATTCGAAAAACGATGATTTTATACCAAATATTTGGGGCTAAAGTTACTGGTAATTCTCTAGACACTGAAAAGTAAAAAGTAAATTCCCTATGCGTTAAAACACATTTGAAAACCGAACACGAATGTAGAATCAAAAATAATATTGGCAGTCAGCTAAAAAAATTAATAATTTAGTTTTAAAATTATAAAATATAGGCAGGGGCGTCGTAATTTTTTAAAATTGGAATACAACTCGTTTTACGTGGATGACTGTAGGTCAAAATGTTTTGGTTCTCTTGCTTCAAAACAATAATTTATTAAAAACCAATAAAAACGCGCAATTGTTGTCTTTGATTTAAATAAGTAGTAATTTTATTATGGAACTATTAGGTTATTTTTACAACTATTTTAAATGTGACTAATTTCTTGATGAGGCCGATAGTAACATATTTAAATATATAAAGAATTAACACACAAGGAAGAAGTAATGAAACGATTCTAATGACTGGAAAATGTATAAGATGTGGTGGTCCTAGAAAAATATTTTCATAGTACTTCTTCAGTGAAAACGTCTGTTAAACTCTGATTAGCTATATGTAGGTATTCTACTTTCTTTATAGGTATATATTTGCAAATTTTCCTCATAGATGGAGATGAAAAGAAGAATGTGCTACACGGTGTACGGTAATAGTTTTATCTCGGGCGATATACTTGAATCCCTCACTTCACTCAGGATTCCACCGTAGCATCCCTCGCTACGCTCGTGATTCTATTGTGGCATCCTTCGTTTCGCTCTGGATTCAAAGTAGCGCCCTCGCGTTAGAACTATTACCTTTACGCCTTGTAGCACAATCTACTATTTTTTTTAATGTATGTTCACCGATTTCTCTGTCAATTTTAGACCTATTTTCAAAATTCTTTTTTTATTCAAAAGAGTGCACTTCCGAGGTGGGCCTGGAGAATATTGGAGATATGGAAGAAACTCCTAAAAAAATGAAGTCGGTTGTCTTTTTTGTAAAAAAATTAATTATGTGACGTTTTATTCTCTTAAGGGTCGGCACCATGCAAGCTGGGTTTGCGCGGGCAACCAGTTTGTACAGAAAGCGTTTGATTTCAGTCAAATAATGTATACATATAGATAGAGGAAGAGTTGGGACAGTAGACGAAAAAAGGACTTTTTAAAATATTTTGTAGTTTTCCTAAAAACAAGCATTGAATTTACCCAAAAACATGCAAAACGCACTTTGCGCGTGCAATAGTTATGGCTTAAGTAGAAAAGAGCACTAAGAAAATTACATACCTAATTATAGGTGAATAGTCTAGCCAGTAGACGAAAACCGTATTTTTTTAATTTTCATTCAGAAAAAGTAAGATAATTGTAAAGAAACCTGAAAGAAATATTTTAGAAAATCTTGCTACAAACTGGCTTGTTTTTCTGCGTAAAGATATATTCTAACAAGGGATTGCATATATTTTATAAAAATAACGGCTATTTTGAAACATTATTCTTAATATTTGCTTACAATGCAATCACGCAATGATAATGGATGTTTTGCAACGTTTTTGACAGATTTCTCTGAAATGGCGACCATGTTTTCTCCATACAAATTCAGTTGCCCGCCGGGCGTTCAGAAAGGAGGCCGTGTCAAATTTTTCAAAAAATCCATTTTCGAATTACGTAAAATTGCATTACAGTCATATTTCAATAAAAGACTATGTACAAACTGCCAAATTATGTCATACTTTTGCTACACTATGGTACAGTTTTGACATTTTGTTGACGTTCAAGCAAAGATGTAATGCTATCACAGATACGGCATCGCACATTTTTTTTTTTGAAATTTTTGAAAATTAAGTCAATGAAAAAAATTATCTGGTTTGATTTATAATCTGTATTTTTTAATTGGCGAGGGTGAAAATCGGATTGGACCTTTCTCGGGTCGCGGAATCTAGATATTAACTGTTTTTGTAATAAAAAGTGCTGTTAAATTAGGGTTTTACAGTTATTTTAAGGGGTGATTCAGTCTGAAATTTTGAACAACTTTTCCCCATGAATGTATATCAAAATACGAATTGACATTATGCGTAATATATCGAACCACAGGCTATACTAGATCTATACTTGACTAGGCTTGCAGGCTAGGCTATTTATCTATACTAATATTATAAAAAGGAAAGATTTGGTTGTTTGTTTGTTTGCATTGAATAGGCTCCGAAACTACTGGACCGATGTAAAAAAAACTTTCACCGTTGGAAAGCTACACTATCCCCGAGTGACATAGGCTATGTGTGTACCACGGGCGAAGCCGGGGTGGACTGCTAGTATGGTATAATGATATTAAAATAACAATCAAAAACAAAAAAATCTGCACTTTCATACAAAAGTATGCAGCCGCCCGGGAAATTTGTATAGGAACTAATTTTTTGGTATTTTTAGGGTTTCGCTTGTGTCTGTCCGTAAGCACAGCCAATTTGCTACAAAACTATTAGAATGATTTAGTTTAGATTTAGTACACTTATGTAACTTAGTGACCCAAAGATAGACGTACGAGGGCTGTTTGATAAGTACCCGTTTTCTAAATATATTAATATCACTGGCCGCAAATAAGTATATCACCTTTTTAAGCCATTATTCAGAGGCGGGAAAATTTAAAAAAAAAATGGCATTCTTTTGTTTTTTTTTCTCATTTGACAACGATTCATTGAAGGCGTGAACTTAAAATTGTTAAAATGGAGAAAGAACAGTATCGGTCTGTAATTAGATTCTTATTTTTGGAAGAAAAAACATGTGATGAAATAAAAGTAAGAATGCAAGCGGTTTACCATGAATGTGCTCCTTCTATGTCAACCGTCAGATATTGGTATAACGAGTTTAAGCGGGGGAGAACAACCGTCTTTGATGAGGATCGCCCAGGCCGGCCAGTTGAGGTGACTACAGACGATATGGTTAAGAAAATTGAAAATATCGTTTTAGCCGACCGCCGAATTAAACTTCGAGAAATCGTTGATGCTGTAAATGTTTCAATCGAGAGGGTACAACACATATTAGAAGAAAAATTGGGTATGAAGAAAGTATCGGCGAGGTGGGTGCCGCGTTTACTCACGGAGGAGCAAAAACGGAACCGACTGACTACTTCGGAGCAGTGTTTGGCCGTGTTCAAACGTAACCCGAAGGAGTTTCTGCGTCGTTTCGTGACCGTGGACGAAACGTGGGTCCACAACTACACCCCGGAAATGAAAGAGCAGTCGAAGCAGTGGATTTTACCGGGTGAACCTGCTCCAAAGAAAGCAAAAACCGTCCCATCGGCTGCAAAGGTCATGGCGACCGTTTTTTGGGATTCGCAGGGTATTATACATATTGACTATTTAGAAAAGGGAAAAACAATAACAGGGCAGTACTATGCCAATTTATTGGATGAATTTGACGCCGTGTTGAAGGACAAACGACCCCATTTAAAAAAGAAAAAAGTACTGTTTCATCACGACAACGCCCCGGCTCATTCGTCCAGAGTTGTGACGGCTAAATTAGCACAGTTACGCTACGAACTATTGTCTCACCCCCCGTATTCTCCAGATTTGGCCCCATGCGATTTCTTTTTGTTTCCCAACCTAAAAAAATGGCTCGGTGGCAAGCTATTTGGATCAAATGACGAAGTCATTGCCGCCACAGAAGCCTATTTTAATGACTTTCCAAAATTATAATTTTTGGATGGTTTATTGAAGCTTGAGTATAGGTGGAACAAATGTATAGAGTTAAAAGGTGACTACGTAGAAAAATAAATGCATATATACAAAAAAAAAAAAATCCATAAACGGGTACTTATCAAACAGCCCTCGTATACCTAACGTAAATAAATGAAATATAAAAAAGGGGGCCCCTTATGGTGGGTAAATTAGACATTTAAAAATCGTAAACTGGTCATGTGGCTACGATTCCTTTACAAGAACGAAGGACGGTTACTGCTGATTGGTACACAACAGTTTGTTTGCTGGAAGTCATAAGAGAACCTTGTAAAATTAATCTGAATCGTCGTATAATCCTTCACCATGATAATGCGAGCTCACATACCGCACGCAAAACAAGCGCGTTTTTAAATCTGGAAAACGTGGAGTTGATGGACCATCCTCCGTATAACCCTGACCTGAGCCCCAATTATTATTTTACATTCCCAAGAATTAAAGATACACATACACAAGAAAATTTTAATAAGTATCGCGGACTGAAAGTCTTGACGAAAAGAAAAAAGTAAGCTATATACTAATTCTACGTTACGTACAATTTATGATCACCTACATCTTTTGTCCCGTTTACACATTATTAACTCTATGCAACTTCATCTTGACATTTTTATCCCCCTAGCGGGAAAATTTTGCATATTTCAGAGCCAAATTTGATCACGTGGCTTTATGCATACGGTCCTTAACAATACTAGTTAAATTGTTTATTTTTGAACCTAGTCTACCCAATTGGCTTAGTGGATCGTCCTGAGTATAAATGGGCCCTCGGGGACAGTGTATTGTGACGTGGCATGTGTCTGCAGGAGCAGTTCGTGCGCATCGCGGGCCGCGAACGCTCCTGGCACTCGCTGCGGAACCGCTACCTGCGGAGCATCCTGCCCGGGCTGGCGGCGCTGGCGCTGCCGCCCGGCGCCGCGGCCGCGCTGCGCGCCGCGCAGGCCGCCGGTACCACAGTTTTCTATTCTAAGCGATATCCTGCCAAAGTTTTCTATTTAGAGCGATTTCTTGCCACATTTTTCTATTCTGAGCTATATTTTGCTAACAGCTAATTTACAGCCTACATTTATCAATCTTCAGCTGGACTAAAGGCCTATTCCAAATGAAGGGAGGACTGCCCACCTTCCCGCCGCCGCCCATCATAATGGGCGGCGGCGCGGGGACCGCAGTGGATGGTCGGTGAGGTGTGGGGTACAGCACCTTAAAGAAATTTAAAATAAAACTATTAACTGTACGGGTGATCAACCGATGCAACTCCCGTGTGTGTCTATCTTCCCTCCCCCTAATGTGCATCATCGTCATCAGGTCTTTGTTTATATCCACTTGTTTCGCCTTCTACGACATCCACGGAAAGACTTGGAGTGGTCCTATTCTACTCTGCCGGGGACCACACGGCTAGCCGGCGCATCGCAACAGGCTAAATATCATTGAATAGAAAAAAGCCTGTTTATCTGCGTCTCTGCACCCCCGCACCCCTCCCTCCCCCCACCTTTGCTCGTGTTGCCCCCCCGCGGCCGGGCGGACAGCACTCCATCGCTCCCACCTTCCTCGTTGTGACGGGGTGTTTTTTAGTGGCTCGAAGTCCCACATCTCGGCTGTGGGCACATTTCCACCTCGTTTAAAAAGAAGGGCGGCACTGCTGACCCGCGCTGCCTGTTCCAGGAGAGATAAAGTCCCGCCGCCGCGCCGCGCGCCCCAACCCGCTGCTTGCGCTCCCGGCCGTGCGCAGCGCCTGGGGGGCCCGGCCGAGGCCGCGCCGGCGGGCCAGCGACACGCAGGACTCTGTCATGCCCGGTAACATTACCATACTTACTTGTGCTATATCACCATCATACATATAATAAAACAGTAAAAAATTGCCTATATGTGTAGTAACCGGCAAACAACTTGAACAAAAATGGCGGCGCTGCGCATTCTTTTTCCTCCTTAAATACCTGCGCAGCGCCGCCATTTTTGTTCAAGTTGTTTGCCGGTTACTATACATTTATCTTAATTATTTTTAGTATTATAATAAAACTATCAAAAAGAATGTTAAAACACAAAATCGATTTATTTGATTGTTGTCTGTCTGTTTATACTGCTAATCTTGAAAACCACTGGCAACCTATTTTCAAACGCAGGAGTCAGCAAAACACAACACGTGTAGTTTGCCAAGCCACCGCTCGAGCGCTCGCGTTCCAAGTCACGCAATACCATTACATTACACCGTATATTTTAAACCGTCGTGTCAGCGAAACATAATATTCTTTCACGAACACAATTTTAAACAAAATAGAAGCGACTACAATTTCTGGTTTTCTTCATCAGTTCCACTTCACCAAAACTTGATTTCTCGACAACAACATCTTTATGCGTACATAGAGTATTTAAGGAGTTCCCTCAATTTTTCGAGGATCCCATCACCAGAGTTTTACTTGGTGACAATGGGACCAACTTGCATATATCCTTTTATACAAAACAAAGGTTTTCTAAATCGATATAAAAATCTCCCTAGTTATGGGGGAACATACCTACATAAAAATAATAATCCCCCTCCTTTTTTTGAAGTTTCTTAAAAACTTAAAAGAAATGACAAAGTTTTGCTAAAAAAAGTAGCATGAAACGGATAGGATTCTCCATGACAAACAAGACGAAGGTTTCTATGACATTTGTAGCGAAAACCAAGACCAAAACCTTCACGGACGAGCGACTCAAATATGCGGCAATTTGGAAATGCTTACGAAAATCATTCGTAGAATGACTCCCGCTTTCAAAAATGGGTCTCCTGGGCGGATATTTACGCAGCAATAGAATTATCTCAGCTTGTAGCAACATTTAGGTTGTAACTACGTGAAGCGGACGCCCGCGACGGGTCAGTTCGTCTCTGTCACAAACCCGACGTGCGACAGAGATAGCTGAAACCGTCGCGGGTCATGTGTCTCTGTCGCACGCAGGGTTTGTAACAGAGATGGACTGATCCCATCGCGGGTCTCCGATTAACGCAGTTTCAAGCCTAAGACTTGAAAAGTCTTACATCTTTTCTTAGCCTAAATACTAAACTATTTATTTTGCTCACCAGCCACATCGGAGTCCGAGGCCGCGTCGCGCACGCTCCGCTCCAGCACGCAGCGCCCCCCCAGCCCGCTGAAACCTCCCCCAATCCCCTCCTCCCCCCTCCCCCCGGCCCGCCGCGCCCGCTCCCCACCCAAGCCTTCCAAAGCAGGCAACAAGTCTGCCAGGGAGAACCAAGCCAGCCCCACGTACAGCGAAGTCACCAGAAGGTTCCGATCCAAATATAACGTGTAACAAAATATACTAAAGTTATTTTAAGGGTGAATTCAATTCAATTGTTTTTATTCGGATAACCATGATCCATGACTTGTTAGTATTACAGTAACTTAAGACTAGTGTTAGTACTTATAGCTACACAGTATTTTGGTAACATTGAACGCAACCTCTGTGTACAGAGGGCCCTGCGGGCATGCTTTTAAATTTGACCATATAAGGCCACCGGCATGGTCCCCTGCACAAGGTGTCCCATTATTTGCGAATCCAGTCTATCCGCCACAGTTTTTAGAATTCAGCCTGTGATACTGAACAACTTTCCCCAAGGAACATATAGCAAAATATGAAACATCATTTTTGGCTTTCCATCACTCAGATCAACTGATCGGTCAACATGTAATTATTTTTCATATTTTGATACTTGTTCTTGGGGAAAGTTGTTCAGTATCATGGACTGAATACACCCTCAAAATAGTTTCCTGTATAACTTTATTATTGTAGGATACACATACAGACTCTTCTTTATCCCTAACGGGGCAGATTAGCGTGATGCTGGACGAGAAGGTGGAATTTTACAAAAAATAAGTCTTTTACGGTTATGTATTATATAAAACTTGACGCTACGTTACGCGGAGCCCGTCGCGGGGACCCGACGTCAGTGTCACTTAGTTCAAATTTTACGGCGTACATTCACAGTCGTGTCGATGGGGGTACTTTTGTATGGAACCGTGCTCGGGCGTCCGCGTAACGTAGCGTCAAGCCTTAGTGGTTGTGAGATTGACGATGCTGTCATAAGTACAGATTTTTTTATTAACATGGCGGTACACATGTTTAAGAGGGCCCGAACCCAGCTCAAGCCAGTTTTTTCCCTTAGATTCGCCACCCGGCACAGCGTGTCGACCCCCGAGCGGGCCCCGCGCGGGGCGGGCCCCCCGCCCCGGAAGACCCGCCGGCTGTACAACCCGCACCACCCGGGGGCTCTGTGAGGCGCGCTGTGGGGGTTACTACCTCACAAGTACGGAAGGAACACTCAGCCGAGCGGAAATTTATTGAAAACATTCAACAAAAACACATATACAAAACTTTGTTTCTGAAACATGTTTCTTTAACACGCCGTCTACTGCTCGCGTGTAACTTTGTGTAGACAAAACATTTTTTTTACAAAAACTGCAGATGTCTAGCGAGTGTCAAAATGATATACAGGGCGGTACCCACCCCTCGCCCCGCGCGGGGGACATTTAGCGTACGTGTACGTGTTTGCTTTCCACGCGTATGGAAAGCAAAAACATTGTTGGTGCAAACCAACATGAATAGTGAAACAATGTTTTATGTAGACGATTTTGTTGAATGTTGACATATTTTTGTTGATTGTGGAGGGCGAAACACGCGCTGGAGACTTGGTTTTAGATGGGCAATGAAAGCCACTTACAGCGTACTAGAGACCATTTAGTATGCACGCTGCGCAAACGACCTTCGACTTATTAGCGTACGAACGAGCCAAAATGTTCCATACGTCTGCGAAGCAATCGATTCGTATCCCTTTGTATCTAGCGTTAAATTTTTCAACTATTTCAACCCTATGTTTGTGAATAAGCCGCGTTTGTGCGGCGTCCTAGCTTCATACCTAAACTGCGGAGTGCGCCGAGACTGGTTATGCATAATATAGAACGCTGACGACTAAACCTAAGCGTCGATTCACACTACTTTGTAAAGCGGTAGTTATACGCGGATGATTCATTTTGGAAACGCTCGTACTAACCATTCGTTGTATGACTCCCGCGTTCAAACTTGGCCGTTGGCGACCGAGAGACCTCAAGCTATACTATTCATTTTATAACTAGATATAAAGGTCAATATGGTTTGACAGAGAAGTGCGCTGCTGGCCGCTGTCATTTCAGTGTGTAGCGGCGCTTAACGACATGAATAATAACTCTTTAAAAAATATATTCTTCTACCATGGACGGACAAATACTAGCTAGTGGACTGACAACCCATACAAACAACGTCCTCTGCTAGAAAGCCAAAATCCTGTATTATTTATAGATGTTCGTTACTATCTCGCTATACAATGGACGCTGGGTACTTAAACTGACGGTATCTACGAAAAATCCGAGATGGAGTTTGTTTGCTCGTAGAAAATTAACGCTTATACCGCCATCTTTCCGAATTAAGCGGCACCACTACGAAACTACCTTGTTTTGAGCTAGTAGCTCCATCTAGCTGCAACATTTAAACTATAAATCAAATTACGCTTCAAAGTATGAAGGTCGTCAGTGTTCTCGTATGTGCAGTTTTCGTCCATGGTTATATGTAAATATTATTATGGTATAGTTAACTCTTTTTATATTTAAACGTGTCAACATTTTTTTACCACTTGTGTAACAATATCCCAATGACTTCAGTGTAAACTAAAAACGGATTTTATGTTTGTTTGCCTGGTTCTTGGACGTTATCCTGTAATCTTTAGATAATGTATTTATGTGTAAAGGTGTGCAGCGCAGGAAGCGAGATATTTTTGTATTTTCTTATGAAGTTATAATATCAACTATTTATTTTCAGATTTCAAAATGCAATTATTACTTTAATGTTCCGTGCCAGTGTGTGAGAAATGTAAAAAGACAAAAAAATATGTAGGTACGGTGTACGTGCGGGTGAGTGCTCCTTTGGTGTGCTAGCACGCACCGTGGGTTTTATTTATTTAATTTCATTTATTCAGGAAATAAAATATGCTTATATATTTCACATAGGCTTACGTTGTATAAATTACACATTGCCAAAACGTTTCTAACTTCCACAGTTTATTAATACAATACAAATGGTATTGTTGCACAAAAGAAAAATATAGGACATAATTATCTTAAAAAATAGGAAATGCGCAAAAGGGGCCTTATCGCAAAGCAATTTCTTCCAGGCAACCTCGCTCAAATAATAAAAAGTGATGAGAAGTTAATGAAGCATTCATTGTTTATATGTCTATATATATAATGTCTATATATATAATGTCTATATATATAATGTCTGAAATAAATGATTTTTATTTATTGTTTAACAATGTTGCATGTAATACATATCATTATAGGTTATTTGTTGACGAGATCTCGTTCGGTTAATAATTTCAGTTGCCTAAAGTTATATGAAAATCATGGTATTATTGTATGGTCAGTTTATTGCGTGGAGCGCTGTTTGCTTTTGTGAGACGGTTGTCGAACTGAGCTGCATATTTTAGTTACTGTGTATATTTTAGCTAATCTATAATATAACGGATATTTGTTTGGTTCGAGAATATAGATTATTATTAGTAGTAGTATTCTCTTGACGCGATGTCCCAAGACTACGTCACGAATGTCACGATAAGTGTCACCAACTTCCCATTGATTGTTATCTTCAGTACATTAGGACTTTCTCAATTAGTCAATCAATATACAATACAATACTAACTACTTACAATACTATTTCTTGTATCCTGTGTATCTGTTTCATTTTTAATAATTTTGACGACCTCCGCGGCGTAATGGTTACCACGCTAGAGCGCTGCTCCGGAGGGTCGGGTTCGGTCCCCAGCCCGGGCAAGTTGGAAAAACGGCCTTTTTCAAATTGTCCTGGGTCTTAGGCGTTTATCTATATAACGTCTAACAAAATATACTGAAACTATTTTAAGGGTGAATTCAGTCCGTGATACTAAACAACTTTCTCCAAGGAACGTATATTGAAATATGAAAAATATTTTTTCGCTTTCCATACAAACTCAGATCAGCTGATCGGTCAACTTATATGGGAGGCTAAAAATTATTTTTTATATTTCGATATATGTTCCTTAGGGAAAGTTGTTCAGTATCATGGACTGAATCCACCCTTAAAATAGTTTCAGTATATTTTGTTAGTCCCTGTATATGTATTTATCATAAAATATAGTCTGGTATAGTATTCCATAACACAAGTTTAAAACTTACTTTGGGGCTAGCTTAATCAGTGTGATTTGTCCATATATATTTATTATTTATTTATTAATGTATATATTGAATTATTCGTTCATAATTCGTTAATAGTGAAAAAATTGTATTTTGCTCGGATAATTCAATCACACACAGTGGCAACACTCCCAACTGATGACGTTTTCTTGGGGCAATTACGTGACCAGCTGTCACTGGAAGAGTGTATTATTACACCAGGCGAAGTATATTATTATACCATAGATTTGTATGTTTGTAAGGAATACGAACGCTTGGTACATGGGTAGTGTGCAGAATGGGGGAGAGTAATTCAACTTTTTTGTTTAAAGAAATATTGTATTTTTCTCACCGTCCAGACTCCAGACTCCAGACACACACAGACGTTAGTTATATTGGATTTTTTATACCTAATTCTAATTAGCGAAGACTCTGTTATAAATAAAAATTATTGACATACCTGTCCGAAATATTTTCGTTTTGAACTAAATCTCTCGGTCTGTGTGGACACAGCCTTATTGTTTTTGCTCAACATTATGTAAGTCGCAACTGAAAGCTGTCGCTAAAGGAATGTCTCGACATGCTCCTAATTAAATTATTTTTGTAAACCGTAAGCGTTTTTTCTTTGATTTCCCAACAGGTAGGTATCCTTGGACCTCAAATTAAATAATAAAATAAGTACTTTAGTACTGCATCTTGAATGCCTAAAAAAGCCTATAAAAATATTGTCCTTGGACCTGGTCCGTTGCTAATTTAGAAGGATTTATCAATTCACTTTTCGTGCTGGTTAGGAAGAAAAGAAAAAAAAACAATGTACCATGTACCAGCTGATACTCTTCCCGCGCGGATCGTAAAAGCCGATCGACGAAATGAGCAAAAATGCAAATCATTTTAATAGGTGTTCCTTCCACCTTCTCGCCCACCATCACGCTAAAAGTGGCCTGTGAGAATTGCGGCCCTGGGCGGCGGGCGGTCTGTGGAGCCGCGAGACCTAACATGCTGTCTGCTGCGCTATTATGGCTCATTTTTAATTGGTCGTTTTGTAAAGCATGGGAGCTGCTTTCACTAGTCGATAGAGAATGTATAATACGTCTCCATCTAAAACTAGGACTAAAATAGACTTTGAAAAAAACTATTATTGAATCGTTAAAAGAAAACTATTGTCCTAATTTCAAAAAGTCAGCGAACAGTCAATCCGTGGATGACTAAAGGTATTCTAAATTGTATAAGGAATAGAAATAAATTACAGAAACAAATGCGTAATGATCCTGATAATAATATTTAAAAAAATTACATATACGAGATATAGAAACTTTCTTAATAACTTAATAAAAGAGGTAAAAAGAAAATATGAAAGAAATTTGATTAATAATACTATGAAAAATAATAAACTATTGTGGAAGAACATCAAAACTTTAACTTGTAAAAATAATAGCTCTAACTCTGAACTAACTGATCCTAAGATCAGTTAGTGAGGTGGGCCTAAGCCCACCTCACTCGAATCAGCAAATTATGTTAACAACTATTTTACAAATATTGGTAAAAATCTTGCAAACGAGATTCAAGCTTCTATAACTAATAACGACACAAAAAAGTACCTCCAAAATCTACCTAGTCAATCTCAATCCTTTGTGTTATTAAATACTGACTTTGATGAAGTTAACTCTATCATAAATAACTTAAAATCAGATAACGCTCCTGGTTGGGACAATATCCCCACCAGATATAAGTATACAGTTCATAAAAAATTACATAATACCAATTATAACCCATCTTGCCAATATCTGTTTTAAGCAAGGTATCTTTCCGTCGCTGCTTATGATATCAGTGGTTACTCCGATACACAAGGGTGGGGACAGAGAAGACGTTAATAATTATAGACCCATTTCAGTCATAACAGTTTTGGAAAAACTATTAAATATTAGACTTTTAAATTACCTAGAAAAACACCACATATTATCAACCTCACAATTTGATTTCAGAAAAGGTATTTCGACAGAAGACGCTGTGTCATCCTTAACGTCCACTATTATCAGCAATTTAGATAAAGGTACAAAATGTGCGTCATGTTTTATAGACCTCAAAAAGGCCTTTGACACAATTCCCGTTCCCATTCTTGTGCACAAATTAGAAAAAATCCGTATAAGAGGAAAACAACTGACTTTATTCAAGGACTACCTTACTGGCCGAATTCAAAGAGTGAAACTAGATGACACTGTTAGCGATAGTGCAGATGTAACTTATGGGGTGCCGCAGGGTAGCGTGCTAGGTCCCACCCTCTTTCTCATATACATCAACGATTTATGCAAAATGTCACTCAAAAATGCCAAGATTGTTACCTACCTATGCAGATGACACTGCAATCATCTTTACTGGTTCAAATTAGAATGAAGTTCGTGAAAATGCAGAAGAGGGTATGGCCTGGCTCGCTGACTGGCTTAAGCACAATCTACTAACTCTCAACACATCTAAAACTAATTACATTTGTCACTCTATAAGTAGCAAAACTCAGCCAAGCCCAGACTATAGCATAAGAATTCACACATATGGCAAAATACCAAATTATGACTGTAGTTGCCCTTTAATAACTAAAGTTGAACAGACCAAGTACCTAGAAATAATTGTTGACGAGAGACTATCTTGGTATCCCCAAATAGAACTAATAAATGATAGAGTTCGTAAATTTATATGATGTTCAAAACCTTACGTCATATTGTTCCAAAAAAACTCCTAAATGATATTTATATCTCGTTGGTACAATCACTTATTACTTACTGTATTCAAGTCTGGGGTGGTGCTTTTTAGAGGTGGAGCGAGCACAAAGAACACTGCTAAAACACACTATTTCAAAATGAGAACCTTTCCTACTTAACTGTTGATTTATACAAACTTTGTGATTGACTGTCTGTAAGAAAATTATACATTTGTCATCTGGTATTAAATAAACATAAAACCCTACCTTATGTATCACATAATAAAAGGCGAAGAAATAAAAAAAGGCAAGATGTTGCTTGCGTTCCATCGCTTCAAACTCAGTTCGCAAGAGTGCAGCTTGATGGTCGAGCTGCTTTCATACATAACAAAATAGACAATATTCTACATATATATAAAAAAACCCTAATTACCTATATTAATTAATTGGCTAAAAAGTAGAAGTTATGATGAATTGGAAATATTTATTGATAACTCCCCTATATAGACACACACATAGACATCCCCTAAACACACATACTTCATACGTGCATAAATACACATTTATTTATCTCTCATCTAACACACCCACACAGACACACACTTGGTTAACTATTAATATAAAAAGTTAGAGATAAGAAAGAGCGGAGTTTCCTGGCACAAGCATATTTTTTGCTTAAAAGGAGGCTCCGGCAACAAAATATTGTAAACATTTTTTAGTTACCTAATAAACAATTTTATTTTATTTATTAATGTTAACCCAAAGGTTGGTTGTCAGATAATGCTTTTAGCATTAAGGCGAAGATATAGGCAAATGGCCTTGAAGTGTGAAATAAATTGTTAACTCGTAAATATGGTGATAATTTCCATATTGCTCTCGGTGGTTCATAAAATAATTTAAAGGGCTATCTAGTGTATGACGAAGAGCAATGTGGAAATTATCGCCATATTTACGAGTAATCAATTTATTTCAAATGAGGGCGCCACTTCAAGGCCATTTGCCTATATCTCCACCCTAAGTCTGCCTATTGTGCTACACAAATTTTATTTTGTACAATAAAGTTTAAATAAATAAATAAATGTACACTATAATTATTGACGTGTAAAAGTGCCTGCAAAAACCTAATTACTGAAAAAATATTTAATTTGATTTTGATTCGTTTTTAGGGTTTCGTATCCGAAGGGTGCAAACGGGACCCTATTACTGAGACTCCGCTGTCTGTCCGTCTGTCACAGGGCTCTATCTCCTGAACCGTAATTGGTAGACACTTGAAATTTTCACCGATTATGTATTACTGTGGCGGCTATAACAACAAATACTAAAAATAAAAAATAGTAAAAAATTAAAGGGGGTCGTCATACAAGAAACGTGTTTTTTTCAGCGTTTTGAACTTGATCTTTATAATGGCATTAACTAGATACTTAAATTTTTTACCAATTATGTATTACTATGACCACAATAACAACAAATACTAAAAATAAAATAAAGTTAAAAATTAAAGGGGGTCGTCATACAAGAAACGTGCTTCAGCGTTTTAAAACATTGTACGGTGGTACGGAACCCTTCATGTACGAGTCCGACTCGCACTTGCCCGTTTATGTATTTGCTCGCAGACCAGCAGGAAAGAAAAGTATACGGCAGGAGAGGAATGAAACACTAGCGTTGGGATTCCAAGTCTTTACTTGCGGCCGTCACCAATACAATATCTAGACACTTCGCAATATTCTTAAGGGATCGTCCATTAATCATGTGAGGCTCTAAAGGGAGGAGGGGTTGGGTAAGTTTTATTCTTTGTACAAAAAGAACCCGTGATTTTGGTAAGGGGTATTTAAATGCACGTATCACCAGAAGGAACCGTTAAAAAGATGCTAAAAATCACGCGATTAATGGCCGACCCCTAAATAGTTTCATGTTAGAACTTACACTTATTTAGACTTGTCAGAGCACAATCACGTTACATTCTTTATTCTATACAAGATAAATCCATCCAAAAAAGAACTGCGTACCGAGCAGTTGACCGCGATGCAATCTCGTTGTGAAGGCTGGGATCATGCAAGTATTACGTAAGCAGAATTTGAACTATTTATACCCCCCGCCCCAAGCAAGTAAGCAATGTCTCATTCGGTATCCCTCCCTCCTATGCTTACGTAAGCATTGATATTATTTATTAATTTTAATTTATTAATTTTTCCGTTTTCTTGAGCAAGTATATTGTTCGTAGCTATTATTCTACTGTCTGTCTAATTAAAACCAAAATTACAGAAATTCGCCAAGAAATATAAAAAATAACTAAAAAATTTTACTTACGTAATGGAAGTCCAGTCGGGGCCGTTCAGGTATTACCTAAGCGACAAAGGGACCTTTGAGGCTTGCGTAATACCTGAACGGCCCCATTCATGCACCAACTCAACCATGGTACATGTGTTTTCACCAACACATCTAATATTGGACTTGAAGAGATGATGTCTATTGTTTTCTAACAATGTTATGTTCAACCAAACCATGGATCAAGACAGACGCAGCCTCTGTGTGAATCTGGACTTCATTCAGGATCGTCGAATTCATTAAATCGGAGTACATTGAGCTCTCTACTGTAAAATACATAAATCTGCCATTTTAAGCCGTAGAAACTCGTCGAAAAAACGTTGGAGGAAGTAATAAAAAGATTCCTTTCGTTTGTAAGTGAATTTCTTATTAAATATTGTATTAAAAATTGGCACGCCAGGTTTTCATACAAATTGAAGAAGTTTTTTATCAAGTAGTATACATATACAGATCTGTGGTTCAAACTCAGGTGCGGCGGACGCGCCTTAAGACGCATCATTGAAAACTTGTGTCTTGACAAATTTGACACCAGCCACTTGTCACAGAGACTGCACCGGGGCGCGCTCATCACGTGCACAGCTATATCACGTAGCGACACTTCACACTAACAACTAAGCTCGCTGTAGCGTCCGCACGACACCCAACGCCAACAACTAATATACAGGATGATATTGAACCTCATAGCTATATCTTTGAGCGAAATCAAAATACATATTCTGACATGTGTATCTTGTTTTATAACAAAACCAAAGATGTAAACATTACCCTCCTGGGCCAGTCGGGTAAAAGGAGATGTTTTCCTTTATCCCAGACGGACATAAGACTTTTAACTTGGCTACGCAGTTAGTTTCACTGGGAGTGCGGGGACGCTACAGCGGGCTGTCTTGGCACGAGGGGAGAAGGCCACCAACACTAAGTCCTATAGATTCGATAGGCAACAACAGAGAGACATTATAAAAAACAACTACCTCGGACCACTAGTGGCATTTTACGGCGGTTATGCGCGCGGTATGTACAATCATACAATAGGGATATTGACCGGGTCAAAAAGTATTTGGTTAATCAAATTAGTGTCTGTATCATACAAATCTACTTAATTATCGAACCTGCCCACAAAGTTTCACGAGAGTCGGTCGAGCAATGCGACCTGTAGGCGAGGACAACCGGGAAACTGGAACAGGGATGATGACTGGCTCAGAAAAGTATTATTCTAATTAGTCCGTTAGTTAGATTATCCAAAATATTTTTCAGTTTATCAAAATAGTAAAAATTCACAAAGATACAGAGTGTCAAAGTTCGAGAGTGGGGGCTTGTGACGTCACCGATGTGTAAAAATCGTACAAAAGCGTGACGTCATGCGAAATTTAAATGCGCTGTAGTTATTTATTGTTTCTCAGAGAAAAGAAAAAATACGTGTACAATATTTTTTGATAATCTAACCGATGGGCCACAAATATTTTTTTAGTCATCATGCGTGTCCCGACACACGAGAACATGTTTGCCGAAGCTGAGACGGACTCCTTCGTTCACTTCGCTCGCTCGCTCGCTCAATAAATCAGATAGATGAAAAACACTGACGACACCTGATGATGGCAAAAATAGTTTTCCAGTCATCATGCTTATTGTAGATACTATAATTGTCTACAGTTACCATTTATCTTCTGTTCATTTTCCCTGTTCCCCATTACGGCACTTCCAACCCAAAAGGCGTCCGTATGAGCTTGTACACACCTCGGTTGTTGCCCAACAAACTAATGACGTCTATAATACAGGGTCTAACAATATACACTGAAGTTATTTTAAGGGTGGATTCAGTCCATGATACTGAACAACTTATTCCAAGGAACATATAGCGAAATATGAAAAATATTTTTTGGCCTCCCATACAAGTCGACGGATCAGCTGATCCGAGTTAAGTAGTATTGAAAGCCAAAAAATATATATTTTTATTTCGATATAAATGTTTCTCGCGGAAAGTTGTTCAGTTACACCTTTAAAATAGTTTTAGTATATATTGTTAGATATTATATACAGAAAGGTGTGGCTGCCACAGACTACACGCTATGACTACACGTCAATATGTACAAAATAAGTGATTTATAACTTTATTAACTAGCCCTGCGACCTGGCGATGTTCAGAAACTACCGAAGGCAGGAAGACCGTGCCAAGTCGAGAAAAGACAGAAAGGGAATCGCTCCTAAGAGAACGACGTCAAGGTATAATTCGTGTTTTGACCGTTTGTGTGAAGGCAGAACTGTTAGATATCATTACCGTGTTAGTTATAAAGTATGTAAGGCTTATACGGCTTCGAATAACTTTCATTCAAAACTATGCCACATGTGCACGAGTGCTGATTTTCATGACATAATCAAGCCGGGGCGAAAAATATCGTTTACACCCTCATATCGTAGCCCAATAGTATTTGACTAAAGCCTATTTTATCCGTTCAAAACATGTTGCGAGACACAGAATAAATATAAATACAAATGTGTAGAACAGGGACATAATTTTATTTTTTTTACACCCAAGTCAATTTTCCAACTTTTCCTGTGTGGGGATCGAACCCAGAACCTCAGAGTAGCGGACTAGCGTAGTTACCAATACGCCACGGCGGTCGACAAATACTAAAAACTCGTATGTGGCACAGTTTAGACTAGAAGTCACCGCATTGGCAGTTGGCAGGGACCTCAGAACACAAAAAGAAGGAGAAGTGCCTTATGGGCGTGGCACTGTCGCTCAACGTTAGCCCGGCCGGGCTAACCTCGGTGAAATTTTTACATATGGCCGTCAATCGCCTCGCGCCCGCCGTCGCGGTAACATATATGAAAAATGCCTAATTGCGCAATGATTACCTGCAGAAATTGCAGTGATATAATAATATGCTATTCAAATAACGGTGGTGTCTGTTCACCGGTGCCTATTTTACTGACTATATTCATCTTTAAACTACGAAAAATCATTATTATCATAATTTTCCTGTGCGATATGCATTCCAGTACTAAGAACATAAATAAGACGTATTTATTACGTCGGGTTTACTCCACTGCTGTTTTTATATAGAATTTTCGTGGAGGTAACTTGGAATAGCAAGCCCGCAATGGACCGTCTCGCGAAACTGACTATTGTTCTGTGCGATGTTTCATGGTACGGCCGCATGTATTTGCCGTGAACTGTCAGTAACCACATCACAGTTGATCACAGACAGTCACAGTCACCAGTCACAATGTTGTGTTGTGTGTGTGTTATGGTGTGTAACCTTCTCATTGGCTGTTTATTTGTGTTAATGGCGAATCGTGCGCCGGTGGTCTATGTTGTAATCAAAAAGAGATTATGAGCAAAATGTAGGTGTGTGAGTAAGTGGTGACATCGGTTTTCTAGCAAACGAACCATTATAACACTTCTCCTTCTTTTTGTGTTCTGAGGCAGGGACACATCACAGGGCAGTGTCGGGCGAAGGAGCACTTCGGGAGACGATACCTACACTGTTACTTTTAATTCAGTAAAAATATTTTAAGCAGTGATTCAGTCCATCATTCCGAAAAACTCTTTCCAGTAATCGAAATACGAAAAAAAAATTCACATCCCATAGTAACCATATCATGTGACTACTACGATTTGTGTGAACCTATATTTCGATATACCTACAACAATCATTGGTAAAAGTTGTTCAAAATGATGAATTGAAACACAACTTAAAATTTTGTACTGAATTAAAAATATCCTTGTATTCAACTTTGTCATATTCACTAAAAAAGCTGCGGGCCTCCAAAATTGTGTGTTACCAAATTAAAGAGTAGCAGATTTCTAATGAATTTGACAGAAAAAAAGAGCGCTTCTTAAATCAGTAGCATATTACTATGTAACCGATTTAAATAGTGCAGATCTTTTATGTTTTAGAGTAATATAATATTGACCTACCAATTATAATTCGCTTAATTTTAGAGATAAGCGCAATATCGCTGTCTGTTAGACATTTTTAAGAGCTCGTTTCGAACACGAACACTTTAATGATGGGGAGGGCTATTTTAGAAATCGGGAGTCACATTACAAATGGATTGCGCGAGCGTTTCCAAAAAGGTGCATTTTTGAATCGATTGTACACGAAGGATTCGCACCAGTAGTCTTCACCACTCGTGATTTTGACATTTGTAGCGTACACATGTCAAATAATCATTTCATGGAGAATCCGTTCCGTTTCACGCTGCTTTTTTTATTTATGTTGAAATGTTTTGAAAGAAAACCATTGACAATGATATTTTTTGCATAAAACTATATTACTTATCGCTGATATGACGGTGTAAAAAATACGATGCAATGCATCGGAACGCGAGTGGTGAGTTGGAAAACTACATGTATGCTTTTGCTTTTTGCTGATTCCCTCGTTGAAAAATAGCACTCAGAGCTTCGCTTATTAGTGTGACTTCAATCAGTAAAACTTGCCAATGTGGGTCCTGTGACAAAATTAAACATCTGCGCTAGAATGCCCACGGAAGCAGGTGGGTGGGCAGTTGTGTAGCAACCCATACTCAGTCACTAAACAGTTTTATCACACAGATGCTATTTCACTGAAATATCAAATGAGGCATAGTCACACCAACTGAATGTGATCCTGTATATTTCACATAAATTCACTGGACACATTACACTAGTTCGAGCACTTTGATCGTGCCCTGGCTGTTGGCGGCGAGCAGCACCCTGGAGTCCGCCGCCCGCCTCCAGCACACGGCTGACACAAACTCCGAAGGCTCCTCGTCCCTCCTTTCCCGCTCCAGGAACCCTCTGACCGCGTCGAATCTATACGCCAGCAGCGGGCGAGACAGCCCCGAGTAGTACACATACAAGGCGTTGTTCTCCGATCCGCAAGCAACGTATTTTCCATCCGTTGCGAGTCCAACAAAGTTCTTCTCGTTGGCGTGTCCGGTGAAGGATCTGACACATCTCGGAGACTCGACCCTCCACAGCTTCAATTGCGAATCCGTCGAAGCGGACACCAGAGTCTTCGCATCGAGGAATTTGACATAAGACACAGCCTTCCGGTGATCCCGGAAGACCGCGAGCGGGGTCCTTGGTGCCCGCAGGTCGTAGTAATGCACGCAATGGTCGGCCGAGCCGAAGGCCAGGTGGCAGGACGACCTCGGGTTGAAGCGCACGCAGCACACGTTGAACTTGGCCTCCAGCGTGGCCACGGAGCGCTCGGCGTTGAGCGCCCACAGCTTGACGCGCGCGTCGTCGGAGCCCGAGGCCAGCAGGCGCACGTCCGCGCGGTTGAAGTGCACGGACCAGCAGCGCTTGTCGTGCTCCTGCCGACAATGTATACTTAGTCACTGGATGCTCGTCTGAAATACCAAATTCTTTTGGAACGCTTTTTTGACTATAGTTTAGTAGTATCTTGTTTCTTTCTTTTTTTAAATTGTATAATGCTTGTGTCAGGTGTCCCAGACAGAGACTGTCCTTTCCTAGTCACATGAATCGATAACACTCTTGTAGAAGGCGTTCTAAAGCCGCACGAGATCTTTACCAAACTGTCTCAGTTTGTGCAGCAAATGTTTCTTTTTTACCTGCAGCAAATAGTGTTTGTATGTCCGGTATCCTCTCATAGTCAGACGAAGAAATAACATTCTTGTGGTAGGCGTTTCAGAGCCGCACGAGATTTAAACCATCTTTACCTGCAGTACCCGTGCCGGCGTCCCGGACGGAGACCGTCCCCTCGTAGTCGGAGGAGGCGATACCGTTCTAAAGCCGCACGAGACCATCTTTACCTGCAGCGCCCGGGTCCGCTGCCCCGTGCCGGCGTCCCAGACGGAGACCGTCCCCTCGTAGTCGGAGGAGGCGATGACGTTCTTGTGGTAGGCGTTCCAAGAGACGCAGGAGATCTTGTGCGAGCACTGCATCTCCGCGCACGGGTAGTGCACGTCCACGGCGTCGCGCACCACCGCCTCGAACTCGAACACCTTGATGCGCTTCGTCACGCCCGCGATGGCGAAGAACTCTTCGTCCTGTCAGACGGGAAATACATTTACTCGCACATATGGGGGGTTACTCTACTCCATTAAATAATACGATAGTCGTCCGATAGTCACGTTCTATTTCTATATATAAAATACGGTAATAATAATCTTTCTTTCCGGTTAGTCAGGTGACTGAAGCCTGCTACCCTCACTAACCAGACTGGAAACAACTTTTCACAAAATATGCTTCCCCCCCTTCAATCAACTTACCTTATCGAATTCAATGGTGGAGACTATCGTGGAGTAGTTGATGGCGTCGCTGCAGTAGGAGAGCGTGGCGAGCGGCCTGAGGGCGCGGTACCGGGTGAAGGCCACGAGGTCCTCCCGGAAGGCGTCGAGTCCCCGCAGCCCCCCCGCGCCCCCCGCCGCGCTGGCGCAGCGCGAGCCGTCCTCGAGCGGCGCGCCCGCGCACATGCTCGAGGCCCCTGTGCAGACATATTCAACACAGTATTATTGTACGGACGAAACGGAATGTGAATATCTTGTATCACATGTTTCTTCTTCTTCCAGTGCCATCTCCAACGTAGATCAGCAATCATCATTGCGATCTGCACCTTTGAGACGGTTGCTCTGAACAGAGATCGCGTACTCTTGTTGTACCATTGGCGTAGATTTTTCAACCACAATGTTCTTCTCCGTCAAGGCCTCCTTCTGCCTTGGATCTTCCCTTGTATGATCAGTTGATCCTAATGTTGTGTGGCTAAACACACGTTTGGCAAATAAATTTGTCTTTATTTTATCTTAAGCTTTGTTTGTTTTAATAACTTCGCAATACCCTGCCAGGGTTCATGTACTTACCTACTAACCTTACTTATAAGTGCATAAAAAATAAATAAAGACTTGTACGTTGAGTTTGTACTCGTGTACGGACATTCTCAACTACCACCACTTGCTGTCAGAGAAAGAAACCTGAGGCAAGGGAGGAGCAAGCAGTGAGGGGGGCGGGAGACAAGGAAGTTGATGATGATTTTGTAAAGTAAAGAGGGAGTGAATGCAAGGAATGGAGTGATGATTTTAGAAACGAATGGGGGAAGGGAAGGCAATGAATGGAGTGATGATTTTAGAAACGAATGGGGGAAGGGAACGCAAGGAAGGGGGTGATGACGTTGGAAACTAATGGGGTCATTACCACCTTTATTGCGTGCCCTCGCACGCAATAAAGGTGGTCATGATTTTGTAAACTAATGGTGGGACAAGGTAAATGGTGTTGACTTTGGTCATTCCTATCATCACACCGTACTGTAGCGGTCACTCACCGAGGTGTGTGTCGGGCGCGGTCTGGTCTCCCTGCGCGGTGTGGCTGCGCACGAGGCTCGGGGCCTGCGGCACGTGGTCGTCCGAGGGGACCGGGGTCGCCGCAGGGGGCGTGCCGCTGGGGGGGGGCGGCGCGTCCGGGGGGGAGGGGACCGCCGCGGGGGAGGCGCCGGGGACGGGGGCGGGGGACGCCGCGCCCGACCCGGGGAAGTACAGCTCATCCGCGCGGTGCGCGAAGTAGCACTGCGAGAATAGCTTATTAAAAACAACATAATATACCTACAGATAGCGCGCCAGTTGAATGCAGTCGGGGCCTGAGGTGAAGAGTGGGAGCGTCTCCCCCCGCTACCCGCACGCCTCGCCTCCCACACCTTCGGTATAGTGTCGTCCTTGGCTGTCATACCTACGCTTAGTCCATTACCGATCGCGTGGAACTCAAGTTGTAAAATCGGGGCATTATTTGTTTTTAATGATGACTGATCCAAGTCCATCAAGTTCTGTATCGAAAAAACGTGTTTTTATTCATTGTCAAGCTAGGGAAATGGCGAAAAATTTTCTAGAGATGAAATTTTTCGACATACCATCATATCGTCATCACAGAATACATTAAGGTGAAGATATAGGCAAATGACCTTGAAGTGGCGCCCTCATTTGAAATAAATTGTTAACTCGTAAATATGGAGATAATTTCCATATTACTCTTCGTCATGCACTAGATAGCCCTTTAAATTATTTTATAAACCACCGTTGGAAGTATTTACATTAGTCCGTCTAGCTTTACAACTTGCCTCCGCCAAAAGTGGCCACGGCAAGTTTTAAAGCTAAACGGATCACCAATAATAGTTTTAACGGCAGTTCATAAAATAATTTAAAGGGCTATCTAGTGCATGACGTAGAGTAATATGGAAATTATCACCATATTTACGAGTTAACAATTTATTTCACACTTCAAGGCCATTTGCCTATATCTTCGCCTTAAGAGTAAACAGAACGGAATCTCCTAAGGTACGCGCAATATGCGTCCCCGTTCCCCGCACCCGCACCTCTCCCCCGGTTCTTGACGGCCAACGTGAGTCATCGAGGCGAAAACGGGGGAGAGGTGCGGGGACGGGGAACGGGGACGCATGTTGCGCGTACCTTAGGAGATTCCGGCCTGTGTTGACATCAATAATGCAAATTCTAATTAGGTCACAACACTATCGCGTTCCCGCCCGAGCGCTGCATTCAACTCGCGCGCATCAGTACATAGTTCGATAGCATGTATCTTGATGAATAAAATCCTACAGAAAATCCACAGTGTTCCCATCCATATTATTAGTTCCACTGGCTGACAAAAAAATGAAGAGGTATACTTATTCGTGATTTTTTTCAATCAAATCAAATTATTAGTATCATGTTTTGACGACACTATTTCAGTAGCAGATATCCTGAAGAATATCATATATTTTTTTATTGTTGCAATATAGTGGATCTTATAGTTTTACGCAGAATAAAACTGTCGTTTAGGTCCAGTAATCCCCTCAACCTCTCAGCGGCGAAGCGGCCGGTTACGTCAATCACTGTGTTTGTTTTTGGACAATATTTTATATAAAACCACAAATAATACTAAAAAGAAATCTGAAAACAGCATGGAAGAAACACCTAATGGAAGTGACGTCTCAAGCTCAGTATGTGCAACCTGTTTCTGTGAGTTGACAGTTGGGATTTCCACCAGATTTGAAAGGCTTGGGTAGAAATTAATTACTTAAGAGCGGACTAAGATAACTAATCTTGTTTGCGGTTTCGGATTATGTTTATACATTTTTATATGATTAATAAAAACATTGAGTGAAATACCATATAATTATTATTTTATGTATTCGTATAATTATTATTACGTGTATTTGGAGAAGGCAATGGCAACCTATTCCAATATATATATATCTGTCCAACACCGTCACTGTGGGCGGTTTTTTTCATACAAGGGCACCGACAAGAGCGTGGCTCTTAAATGTAGAAGAACAAGTTTATTTGCTAGACAAATTAATAAAACCCCCGACTGTCAAGAGCCATCGGACTCCCGCTACGATTGATATCCGTAGCACCATCTGTATGAGCTAATGAAATGGGTAACGCAAAACCTCTCAGGTTGTAACTCAGCCCATGAAACTGAACAACGCTTGTTCTACAACATTCCGAAAATGCCAAAAATAAAATTCGGGTTTTTGCAGATTGACTTGATCAGCTGATCAGTTTATATGAAAATTCAAATATTTTTTTGGGATTCGTGAAAGTTGTAGGTAGAACAAAAGTTGTTCAGTTTGATGGGCTGAGGTACCATCTGAGAGGTTTTGCGTTATTTCATTAACACGTTGTATATTTGCTAGCAAAAGCCCCGACTTCTAAGTGTTAACCCCCAATAACTTTTAAATGGCGGAACCGATTTTCATCAAACATAGCTAAGGACCACCGCAAGGGAACTTGCTTTTATGCAAAAAAAACCGCATAGAAATCGGTCCATCCGTTCGAGCGCTACGATGCCACAGGCAGACCGACAGACATTAGTAATTATAACACCCCCTTTTTTTGTCGGGGGTTAAAAAGTGTATGAATTACTGCCCCCCTGTTCGCTCCCCCCCCTACCTGCACGAAGTCGTCAAAGTGCGCGGTGAGCCGCCGCCAGCGCGCCGCCAGCGCGTCCCCGCCGCCCAGCGCGTGGCACGAGAAGCTCTCCTCCTCCGCGCCCGGGGCTCCGCTGGGGCTGCCTGCGGGGACGGGCACACTTTAAATAGCCGGAACAGTTTAAATGATTTGGCTATAGTTTTACGACCGGCCGCCTGCCTGACGTCAACCCTTTTTGGGAATATATTTGTCCTAAAAGTTTTCCAGCCGGCCGCCGCCCGACGTTAACCCTCCTCGGGAATGCAATTGTAGCACGAGATCTTTATGCCTAGTCCCTTACTCGCCTCTTACGACATCCACAGTGTTTTGGATAAAAGTATTTATTGTTAGGAGACTAGCGCCATCTGCGTGTGATCTCCACAAACACGGGCAAGATTATCGATTTAGCGATATTACGGCTGTCGAGCGCGGATTGTATTTGCCCGGCCAGGAAATAATCTTTGTCTATGGGTCGCGCCAGTCTTGACTGACGCCATTGTGAATGACTTGGGTTCTCCCGTCGAAAAAGAGCCGGAGGCCGGCATTTTGTATTTGATATATTGCGAATATTTCGTGAAGAATTGTCGCTAATTGTTGTTCGTGTGTGTGCCCAATTTGTTTGGAACGGCGTGGAGCCGAAATTGTTTGTATTACGTATAAAAACAGTGATTTGTGTCAAATGTAAAACGCGTGTCATTGCGTCATTGTAAATTGTTGGTTTTTTCTTATTGCCCGTGTGATACGGAAGTATTGGTAAATTGACTATAAAAGAAACTTGTTGTGCTGTGGTGGAGTGGTGCTATAAATACGACGTATTCGTTTGGGGCGACATACATGAGCTCATGGGTAGGTTCGCTTAGGGCCCCATTTTCTTCACCACTGACTTGGGACCCATGGTGGGACCTAAGGCCGTCGCCAGCCCTGAGTAGGACTTCGGGCTCGACGCGAAGGCCAGGCGAGGCTGCCTGAAGACTGCATGGATGCGGTAAGTTTTGTAATTAGTTTAATTACTTTTAATTAAAATTAAGTTTAACTCATAATTAGGTTAGGAGGTTCCCTGGACCTTATCTAGGGTGGTAGCAGACTGCGTAGGTTTGTTTGTGTGTTTGTTTGTTGCCGGTGGGATTGCCGGACTCGTACCAAGAGCGTAGTTAGTAACATTTCTTGGTAGCAGAACGTAATCTTAGCTATCTGCGCCAACACACAGGAAGAGATGAAGTGGTCCTATTCTAACCCGGAACCACTCGGGTAAAAAAAAGTGACTATTATTAAAAGATATTACAAATATCCTGTGATAATAGGGATATTTTGAATTGAATTAAATGCTTACCCTAAACGAAACTATACATCCGTACACACTTCAATGTAAGTTTCAGTATTCGAAGCCATCAGAAGCACCCGAGAACGAGTTACAATTTTTTTTCTAATTTGAAAATCCAAGATGGCTCTGATAGTCGATTTGACTAAAAATGTATATACGAGTACATTTGTAAGTATATCACAAGGGGAAGGGTGTCGTGGTACACTCGGTGAGAACGAAGTTTCTTACTGCGAAATCGAAAGGTTTATGAATCCATAACATGACATTTATTAAAAAAAAAAAGAAATAATTTCCGGACCCGTCATCTTGAATTTCTAAAAGTTATTCTAGTCTCAAAAAACCCTGGATACCGAATTTCAGACAAATGGCATGCAGTTGAGAATTAACGGCCATCTTGGATCAATGATAAAACCCTGTATATGGGAGTCTCACCCTTCTCGTGCAGCCTGCCCGCGCTGTCCCCCACGCTGCCGGCCAGCGCCTGCAGCTCGCAGCGCAGCGCCGCCTCGTCGTCCCCGGCCGCGGCGGCCGGCAGCTTGGCCAGAGACGCGGCCCCCGCTCGCAAGTCGCGGAGCACCTCAAATAGATAACAGTTTATACAAACTCCATACTTATTATTCATAAAAACAACAACTGTTTGAATTAATTAAACATGTTTATGTATTTATTAAAAAGAAAACGGTGGAGTGCCGACAGAAGTGAAAACTTGAACAAGGTGGTGTCGGTTATGGTAACAATGTTAGGGGTTCAATGGTTTTTTCCCATCTTAAAAAAATTTACAGCGCACTTACAGAAATGTTCACTTCAAAAATTGGTCATTCAATAAAGTCTGATTTGAGAAGACACCATATACTAATGAAAGATAAACTGGTCAAGTTCGAGTTAAACTCACGTGAAGAGGGTTGCGTACTTCTGATAGGTTTTTCTGTAATTTACAAGCAATGAACAATATTTTGTATTCTTTTCAAAATTGTAGGCTCAATAGTTTCGGAGATTGGGGTCAATTTTCGTCTTCTTTCATGAATAAAATCAAAACTATTTATTTTACAATAATAACAAAAATATATTTCAGATCCTCATAACGAACCCTTTCATTTGATATATGACACAGTAAGGATAAACTTTTTTTTTTAATTTCCTAATTTGTCCGAACGCCGAACATTTTTATAGTTAATAAATTTTACAAACGCAGCACCTAGCTGCGACCTACTTTTTGTACAATGACATTGTGACAATCCAAATAGCGTTTAATTTTTAGTGTAATAAAGGCACTCGGCAGATTCGATCGTTTTTGATTCCTTACATAGTCTTAGCGACCGGGTTTGTCTGACATCATTGACATCCCATCTTAACAACAATTAATTGTACGGAGCCTAAGCAGGGACTCGTACAAAAATATTTATTTACTTTGCACATCTGTGTTTGGGTCATAGGATTACACCACCCTACCAAATTTTACCTGATTTGGTTCCGTAGATTCGCAGAAAATTGGCTGTGATAGACGGACGGACAGACAGACAGACCGCACAAGTGATCCTATAAGGGTTCCGCTTTTATTTTTTGTACGTAACCTTAAAAAACCAGATTACCTCGCAGACGTGGTCCATGTCCTTCCTCACGAGCTGCGCCTCCCTGGCGAGCTGCTCCAACTGGTGCGCGCGCGCGCGGTGCAGCTGCTTCAGGAACTCGAGCAGCAGCCGGTGGTGCGCGGCGGCCGACTCCGCCTCTAGCAGCCGCTTACGGCGCTGCAGCACGTCCAGCATGCGCTCCACGTCCGGCATGGCCAGGTGCCGCGACTCGGACGCGACTAAAGCGCGGAGCCGCTCGGCGTCGCCGGCCGGCTGCCCGGAACCTGGACCACACAAATTAACAAGACTATTTCATACAGAATGGAATCTCCTAATGTCCCGCGCAATATGCGTCCCCGTTCCCGTTCCCACACCTCTCCCCCGTTATCGCCTTGTCGACGTGTGCACGGATGTATAGTTTCGTTTGTAGTGGTGTAGGCATAAATGATCCGCTCCGCTTCTATAAAGTTTCATACCTGTGCCTGGAGGGAAGTTTCGTTAGTAAGTTCATTTGAAAGATCGCGGGTCGAACGTGGGTGAGGGTGGGAGCAGCAGCGTCGTATAGGATTCGTGGAGAAAGGCCTCTAATTATGGAATTCCTATTAAAGACACTGATTCTGAACTGAGCTGGAAGTGAATGCTTGAGTTACGTAAGAGTGTGTCGTGATTGCCTGACGCAGTGACTTTGGTTATCGTAGATGTAATATAACACAACTAAATAGACAAGTTACGGACTTGTTAACAATGCTTATTTATAAGACCTGAATTGAGGCCGACTCAAACTGGCCATTTTCGAAATCCTTGAGGAAGGCCTATGTCCAGCAATAGCTTCTTGCCACGGAAATGATGATCATGTAGTCATACTCACTGGATCCTGGAGTATTGGGCCTGGCCCTCGCCAGCCTCCTCTTAGCCACCAGCTCATTCAACAGAAAGTTTGGGAAGATGTGGTCTCTGGACGCCAGCGCGGCGCCGCACTTGGGGCACCGTCGGTGCAGCTCCACGGACTTAGCGATGCAGGCGTAGCAGAAGGAGTGTCCGCAGCGGGTCACGTACGCCTCCTCGATTAGCTCAAAGCACACCGGGCAGAGCAGGTCGCAGTCCTGGGAACATTTGGATGGATGTAGCTATGTTGCGCTTTCTTCAGCAGTGGTTGGTTACGGCGACAGGGATTTAGCCTTGTAATTCGTCGCATTTTTTTTTGTTTACATTCTTTAATTTTATGTTGTCAATGTAAATTTTACAGAGTTGTTAGATAGTTGGTAGATAGTGACAAGCTAAGCCTGCAGGTTAAATGGCTGGTCACGTAGGGATGAAATTTGCCATGGATTAGCATATGGAATATTTACATTTTAACTTGAATAATTGTGAAGTTTCTGTGAGATTGACAAATAAGGAACTACCTTTGAACATGCGGGTAAATAGTTTAACACACTGAATGCGAAGGTCATCACGGAGTCAAAAACGGTGGCCACCATACAGATGATCATTTACGTAATATTGCGTATTCGGCACTACGTACAAAACTACTACGCCAATTGCCAGTCTACGCAATATTACGTAGTTGGCAGCACGACACAAAAATACAACGATAGATGCCCAATGTACGCAATTTTGCGTGTTATACGTGTAAGAAAAATTGTGTATTTTTGGCACCTAGAGCATTCAGAGCTCAGTCTATCCCGCTTTTTCTCATAATAATTTCAATAACACCCTCCGCGCCTTTCCTTTCTTCATTAGGCATCGATTTTTTTGTGTCTCGCCGCAAGCGCTGGAAAACTGAAGTAGGCTCGTATATATTTTCATCATACTACACATTTTTGAAATGTAAATTCAGAATGCACACAGGTTCCATCGACTTCAAAATCGAACTTCTAAAATGAGGTTGCTGAAGCTTCGCCAGGATTTTATTACTCATCTTTTAGGACTGAACAATAGTGCCGAGTCTACCAACAGAGCCCTCACCATCGCCGGTATTACCAGAACATACAAGAAATCTTCCACACTCATCTTCAGATGGAGCCGTAGCCTGTGCAGCCCGTGTCCAATTAAAATACTTCCATTATTTAAAAAAACTTTCACCTACAGCTAAAAAAGCTGTCCCGGCTAAACCTTGCCACGTTTGCACGAAAAATAAGAAGCTGAAGGAATCTCCTTTTGTGGCCCGAAGAAAGGCTCGCCGTATGTGTGGCAAATTGTTTTAAAATATATCACAACGATCCAAGATTTGTATATTTTTTCGATTTTTTTCTTTTTGTTATAAGATATTATTTTTGTTAACTTAACAAAAATATTGAATGATAGATTTCTTAGACATTTTGATTGATTTTCGTTAAATAAATCGAATTATTATAAAAGTTGTGAATCTCATTAACAATGAATAATTTTATGCCAAAGTGCCTTAAGAATTTTTCGATTTACAAAACTTTAAAAGCAATAAAGTTACTACTTCATTTGAGGTGCCAAACTATAATAATCCATTTTATTCCAGAGGCCAAGTCACAAACTTTTCCTTTAAGAGAATTACTACACAATACCACGTATTCGGCCTCTGCTACGTCGGCTAGCTACGCAATATTGCGTAGTCGGCATTCAATGTGTTAAGCTAAATAGTTCACGAAAATTAGCATTTATAACATCAAACCAAACCAATTTCACATTTTAAAGTCTGGAACTGTTTGCAAAATTCCTGTATGTTGTTAATTTTTCTTTTTTCTCGGTGAAGTAAAATACATACTATCACACCTGTTTTCCACAGGGGTTGGTAGAGACTATGGACCTAATTATTTGCAACAAAACTAAAACACAAACTACTCAAAAACACTATACAGTACTAATATTTACAAATAAATATGTTGTACCAATGGCTGATGGGGCAAATGGGATCTCGAATGGCAACCATGTACCTGCAAACGCAGCATAGGACCACGTCCAATCACTTAGTACATTGATAGTATGGATACCTATTAGATATCAACCTGCAAGGTTGCATGAAAACGCCGCATGCAGGTTTGAGGGAGGCCTATGTCTGATAGGATGATGATGTACCTTGTCCTCGAGCGAGCCGCCGAGTCCGCCGAGCGCGGACGTGCTGGTGCCGGCCGCGCTGCTCGCCGCCGTGCCCGACATGCTGCAAATAAAATCAGTCAAGTGCGACTCGTACATGACGGGTTCTGTACCTCCGTACAATGCTTAAAAATACTGGAAAAAAAACACGTTTCTTGTATGACGACCCCCAATTAATTTTAAACTTTATCAAATTTTTAGTATTTCTTGTTATGGGCAGCCACAGAAATACATAATCGGTAAAAATTTCAAGTGTCTACCTACTAGAGTTCAAGAGATAGAGCCCTGTGACAGACGGACGCCTGTCAGACAGCGGAGTGTCACAATAACAACAAATACTAAAAATAAAATTTTTATAATCCCGGTTGACCCACAGACGTTTGTATGTGTGCGTAAGTCTCACGAAGCGCAGCGACACGTCCTGCTCAGAGAAGCACAGCGCGCGGTCTGCCGAAGCAGCGTTTGCGTTCACGTATTTATTTGAGAATTTCGGAGAACTTAAAATTTTTCAATCTTTTTACAATAGACAAATATATTTTTTTAATTTATTGTAAGTGTTTAAGCATGAATCAATCTTCATATATGTGTATTTTTTATTTTTTTAATTCAGTTGTATACGCCGGAAATCCGACGACGTATTCGCTTATATTTTCTTCAAAGTTTAACCTTTTTAACTAAGTTTTTCTTTGAATTTCTTAATAAAAGTACTAAAAACTCCTCATTTTCTTTTTAGGATTTTCCTTTGTCTTTATTGATGTGTATTTTATACACAACTTCATATTTTAAATTCCGTGTAAACAACAAGGACATGAACATCGCGCACCGCAAAAATTTAAAACACGTCCCAGGTTATTTGGAATTAAACAAACTATTACAATGAAAATCAATAAATTGTCTCATTCACTTTTTTAATACTTGAATAAACTTCAATTTTACATATCTTAACATATCGTTACTAAGATAGTTTGGCTCCAATCAGCTCCGAAAAAGCAGTCAAGATCACTAAAAATAAGGTCTGGGCCCTTAAAATTGGACTATTAGTTTAGGAGCTATAACACAGACAGACACACAGACAATTCAAACTTATTACACCCCTCTTTTTGTCGGAGTTTAAAAATAGACACTTTAAAACTCAGCTGAAAGCAGCCATTACAGATTTTCACATGCCCACCTCCTAATCAGACAAAATAAAAAAATTATTACATCACTACGTACAATATACATAAATATGTAGACAAGCTCTGTGAGTGTAAAGTTATAAGCAGCAACCTGATAATGATCCTCTAAGTTGATCCAAACCTGGTCGGCCTTTCCAACTATAATAAAGTGAATAAATTGTATACAATATTGATACTGAACGTACTGAACTCACTCTTTAGCCAGTAGCTGAGTTTAGTGTTCATCTGTCTGTCCCGTAACTTCTCAACCACTTTACAGATTACACTATCTTTAAGGCCAATTTTTTTAAAGTTTTGAATTTTTTTCGTCACCATATATGACCAGGCACTGCCAGGAAAGGTCACTAATAATGAGGTCACTAAGAAGAAATCTTTCCCCAAGATAATGTTAAAGAATTTCTTACTCAATATTTTTTTTTCCAAAGTTTATAGATTCATACTAATTCCATCGGCATCACGCGCCAGCAGAGCCCGACCTGTCCTCTATTTATAGTCGACGAGCAATAATAATTTTAACGTGTGCTTATTGACCACTGACCAGAAAATGCAAGGGGGAACTAAAATAACTTGAAATAACCTCTGCTTGCAAAACTATAAATATTTACCTTTATGATACAGAGCTGTTTTGAGGATCAAATGAAGAGCATGTCACAGCTTCTTCAAGGTTCACGGAGTAAAAGAACACAACACCACCAGGGTTTCTCACAAACATCAGCAAAAGACTCCACCCTGGATAACACTTGATTTCACAACAGCTAACCCAGTTTCTTCTATTGAGCGTGGGGCCACGATGTCTGTTTTATTCACAAAACAAGGTTTACTACCAAAACCCATTGTCTAATCGTAAAAAACCTCATACATTTCGGTCTTTTGCGACCTCAGCATCTTCGATGAATTTGACACTTGGGAATTGGTGTTGCCATTATTTAATATTTTTCGGAAATAGGTCAAATCAGGGTCAAGTCAAGTCAATATATTCAATAATTAATTTTAATTTCATTTCCTGCTCTTTTATTTAGTTAATCGGAATGGATAGGCTAATAAATAGTAAAAAAATATGTGAAAATCATCATGAAACAATACTTTTCATAATAAATTAAAAATATTTATTGCCAGTAGCGACATCTCTACAATAACATGTAGAACTAGTTTGTGGGCTGTTTTGCCACTTACCCGGACAGCCTGAACTACTTTACCGACTCAACATACGCCATTTTGCTATTACAGAAAGTGCTATCTTTCGTCAACAATGTACGTGAAGTGAAATGTTTGCTCATTATTTACAGTGTTATGATGTGTAAGTGCTTTTTTATGCCCAGAAATAAATACTAGAACGATGGAGGAATCTAACGAAGAGCACAGGGTCGTTCCAGGTGAGTCACAAGCTTCAAAATCGTGCCAGAAATGACGAGTGTCCGACGACGGAGGTCGTGCTAATGGTACCTTTCCCGGTTTCAGAGCTCTACTTTCTGATAGCAAAATTTCTCTCCGGGGGCCCTCTAAAGGAAACTGCGAAGGTAAATTGCATGGAAATGCATGTAAATAATATTTATCTGTTAGTTTGGAAGCTAAATGTGACCCTTTCTTTTGCAGACTCTACTAAAAGAGCTCGAGAGTGTCGAGGTAAGTTAGAGCTTTTCCTAGTGCCGGGTTAAAAGTTATTGTTGTTTTGGTCGAACGCACGTGGATAGGACTGTCAAAGAGCTGAAAGTTTGCTGAAAAGTTTTTACAGTGGTCGCTTTGTCCCCAGGTACTGCCGCGACGGCTCGACTGGGAGGGTAACGAGCACACCCAGTCCTACGAAGAAATAGTAAGTTTTTCAGTGTTTTTCTCCTGAAAATAGTGTTTATTTACGTTTCGGAGATAGTATTGCGAGGAAATACGTTGAAATTATGAGAGAAAGACGAAATTTTTTATATCATGATGGGTGCAGAAATGACCCCTAAAATTCGGTGGAAATGCGTGAAAAATGTTTTTGATATGTTTATGTGAAAAATCGCAAGTTTTACGCGATTTTGTGAAAATTTTGTTATATCATGCGATAGAAAGATGGGGTGTTAGCGTGATTAGGTGTCTGTGGTCTCGCTCTGACGTACGGCGCTTGCATTGCGTTACATGCTCTGTTTCACTCCCGAGCCCGAAAGCTGCGTCCGAGCTCTCCGATTGGCTGAGATATCGCGAATTTTCCCGATAGTGGCATGACGTAGTAGGCGCCATATTTCAAAAACTGGAAATAATAAGTTTCCTTCTGCCTCGCATTTTGACACACACTAATTTCATTATGATAAGGATCATAAGTACATGTTAATTAATATATATTTATAAGCTATGCTCTTATAAATGGGGTATGAAGTTTCTTAAATTTTTTCGGGCAGTGATGATTTAAAGCGCATTATGTTATTTAATGCATGCATGAAAGACATATTACATAATAGCAGATGCCCGCGACTTCGTCCGCGTGAAATTCAGTTTCATTGTATTGGTTGGCAAATTAAAAAATTTTGTTACCTAGCTTAGTGTGTAATTTACAGTCCGAGTTTTTTTATGGCGATTCGGCACATATATTACTCGATTTTTGATAAATTTATTAAAGCGGCGCAATAAAAATATCATTAAATTACGATAACTCTTTTCCCTGACATTTGATTTTAATGAAACAAAGCCTATATGTTGCTCTGAGCTAAGCTTAATATATTTTTGAAAACCGCGTCAAAATCTGTCCAGTATTTTCGGAGATTAGCGTGAACATACAGACAGACAAAAATGTTTTTTTAATCTTTTTAGGGTTCCGTACCCAAAGGGTGCAAACAGGTTCCTATTACTGAGACTCCGCTGTCTGTCCGTCTGTCATAGGGCTCTATCTATGGAACCGTAATAGCTAGACACTTGAAATTTTCACCGATTATGTATTACTGTAGCTGCTATAACAACAAATACTAAAAATAAAAAAAGTTAAAAAATAAAGGGGGTCGTCATACAAAAAACGTGTTTTTTTCAGCCTTTTTAACTAGATCTTTATAATGGAATTAACAAGAAACTTGAAATTTTCACAGATTATGTATAAGTATGGCCGCTATAACAACAAATACTAAAAATAAGATAAAGTTAAAAATTTAAGGGGGTCGTCATACAAAAAACGTGTTTCTTCAGCGTTTTAAAACATTGTACGGAGGTACGGAACCCTTCATGTACGAGTTCGACTCGCATTTGCCCGTTTATTTTGTGTTCAGTTACTCTTTTCTTATCGGCCACACTCAATTTTTGCTAATTTATTAAATGTACAGACACGCGATTTTTACTGTTTTATTATATATGTATGATTATCATAACATTTTCCCCTAAGATCCGGTTGTGATGAAACAAAGCCTATGTGTTGCTTCGAGTCGAGCTTAATCTATTATTGAAAACCGCGTTTAAATCCCTCCCGTATTTTAGAAGATTAGCGTGAACAAACAGACAGACAAAAATGTTTTTTTAATCTTTTTTGTATTCAGTTACTCTCTTCTAGCCCACACTCATTTTTTGATAAATTTATTAAATGTACAGACTCGCAATTTTTACTGTTTTATTATATGTATAGATGTATAGATTACAATAAATTCGACCATGCCCAGATTAGCCCATGCCTAGGATAATATACGAGGGCCACACCGAAAAAATCGGGAATAGAATACTTAGGAATAAATTAGAGTAAAACCTTTGTGGTGTTTGAAATGTAGTATTATTTCGAACACAATTCCATTTTTGAATTTTAAATAAAGTAAAAAAGAAAAGAGTATGGACCATTTGAATTTGACAAGTCGGTGAGAAAAATGGAACTTACGCGGGAACATTTTCGTGCAATAATTTTTCATAACTTTCGTCGAGGTTTATCTCAAGAACAATGTCTCGCCGAGATTGTTTCTATTTATGAACTTGAAGCACCTAGTAAAACGACTATATATCGTTGGTATTCTGAGTTTCGTCGTGGACGTTCCTCTCTTACCACAGTCCCTTCTACTGGTCGGCCAAAAACAGCGGTAACACAAGATAACATCGATGCTGTACGCCAATTAATAAAAGAAGATAGACATGTGACATACGAGCAGATTCGGGTTTCTCTCAGCATTGGTATGACAGCCATTCAGACCATTTTACATGATGAACTGAAGAAGTTAATTTCACGCTGGGTGCCCACCGTTTGACCGAGGAACAAAAGTCAGCTCGTGTTAATTGGTGTCGGTCTGCTCTGCAACGGTTCAATAGAGGGAGCTCAAATGCAGTTTACAATATCGTCACTGGGGATGAATCGTGGATGTATTCATATGAGCCCGAAAGAAAACATCAATCGGCAGTTTGGGTCTTCGAGGTTGAGGTCAAGCCAACAAAAGTTATTCGCTCACGCAGCGTGTCGAAAAAAATGGTCGCTTCGTTTGTATCGAAAACTGATCAAGTGGCTACGATTCCTTTCCTTTACAAGAACGAAGGACGGTTACTGCTGATTGGTACACAACAGTTTGTTTGCCGGAAGTCATAATAGAACTTCGTAAAATTAATCCGAATCGTCGTATAATCCTTCACCGCGATAATGCGAGCTCACATACCGCACGCAAAATAAGCGCGTTTTTAAATCTGGAAAACGTGGAGTTGATGGACCATCCTCCGTATAGCCCTGACCTGAGCCCCAATGATTATTTTACATTCCCAAGAATTAAAGATATGCTACGTGGTCAACGGTTTCACGGCCCAGAAGAGGCGGTTGAAGCTTACAAATCAGCTGTTTTGACTGTATCCACTTCAGACTGGAATTACTGTTTCAATAATTGGTTTGATCGAATGCAAAAGTGCATTGACTGTCACGGAGAATACTTCGAAAAACAATAAAAGTAAACATTATTATATTATCTTTGTACTTTTTTCTATTCCCGATCTTTCCCGTGTGGCCCTCGTAATTACCCCATGCCCACTTAGTTTTAGTTGCCTAGAGTGCACTTCATCATGCTTTATAACAAGTGTTTTCTCAGTAAGCGAAATACCATTGTATATTTTATGAGACATAGGGTACTTTAAACCTTTTTCTATTTTCTTTTCTTTCATGTTTTCCGCTTAAACTATAAAAACTTTCAGGCATCCCAATACACGGATATACCATGGACGCGTCTCCCCTCCGTCTGCGAGCGAGCGCTCCGCCTCGCGCGCTACGCCCCATCCTGCGGGCTCCCGCCAGCAGCCGACACGTCCGCGCCCGCCGGCGGCTCGAGCCCGACTGCCGCGGTCATCCTCTCCCCCGCCGCAGAGCAGCTCCAGCAGCTGACGGCGCGGTTGTCGCTGCTGAGTGAGTCGCTGGTGAGGCCCAAGCCGAAGTATGCGTCGTATAAACCAGATCACACGCTCGGTGAGTAAAGTATCTTCATCTTGTTTATTCTCATTTCTTCTACACAGCATCAATATTTATTGGGAACCACTGCATCCGTGTTGCAGTGGTCAAGGCGTTTGCTTTGTGGTCCGGAGGTCGTAGGTTCAAATCCCACTGGGAAGCATACTTTGTAAAAAGTTTTTTACAGTCTGGTTAGGATATTGCAGGCTTGAATCACCTGATTATTCAAAAAGAGAGATGATACCGTTCTTCGGAAGGCACGCAAAGCTGTGGGTCCCTAACACCATCTAGTGTTTGTTTAACCTATCCTAGGAATGGTTCTGGTCTACCCTTTGGGTTGAGGAGGTCAGACGGCAGTTGCTTTGTGTAAAACCAATAACCTCACCAAACTAGGTTAGTCGAAGTCTATTTTTTTATTTAATGAAATTATAAATGTACCACTTATTGAAGGTCATTATTTTTAGTGCAAAAGCTACCGATACTAGCGTTTCGCAACGACCACTGCTGAGAAGAAACGCCGAAAGAAACTCATTTACACAGTATACGCCTACGCGCCGGAAGGGCTTTCCCAAGTAGCATTCGGGGCTCTATAGTGGATGTCTAATGGTTCACATCTACACTAAACGCTGTAAAAGTTAACTGTATAAGAGCCGTAGAGCACGCTATACAGACCGTATAAGTCCGATTTGGGCACAAATGATACAGCCTTAAGTTCTTAATATCTGCACGGTAGCAGAATAACAGCATTAAAATAGCAGTATAAAAGTCAACAGTGGACTTAAAGCTGACTAACGATACTATTTTTGAATCCGTGTGATCCAACTAACAGACAAGTATGCAATAGATAGTAACAAGTGTCTTACAACACAGCCTCCGCAGTAGTAAATGCTCACAAAAGCACCCTAAATCTACCTAAAGATCACACGTTTCCCAAAGAGTTGCGCAAATGTGCTTAGTAAAGCTTAACGTTCTCATTTTAAACTGTAAACAGTAGTTCATAAAATACTTTGAAGGGTTATCTAGGGCTTGGTAGTAGCAAAATTTTAAATGATGTCTCCGTTTTCTTTGAAATGATTTATTTTAAATGGGGGCAGCACCGGAAAATTCAGGTACGGCCTTAATGGCGGATATTAATTGTATTAACTGGTAGTACTTGAATTATTCTCGTTATATTAGCGAACAATGATTGCGGTTTAGATTTTATACAGGGTGTAACAAAATATACTGAAACTATTTTAAGGGCGAATTCAGTCCATGATACTGGACACTTTTCCCAAGGAACCATACAAACTCGGATCAGCTGATCAGTCACTTTAGTCCCATTATTCAGCCTAAACCAGTAATAAGAGTTACTCGTGACCGCAAATACAGCTGTAAGCTGGTTTAGCATCGACGTGAACCAATTTGATTATCTATTTAGCTATAGGTTGCGTAATGGCTCACTTGACTCCTGTAATTTACTAGCCTAAACCAGTCATAAAAGTAACTCATGATTGCAAATACAGCTGCAAGCTGTTTTTAGGGTTCCGTAGTCCACTAGGAACCCTTATAGTTTCGTCATGTCCGTCCGTCCGTCCGTCTGTCCGTCCGGGCTCGTACTCCGCCGCTACTGCACCGATTGTCACGAAAGTTGGTGGAGAGATAGATATTGAAGGTTCAAAAGTTGGTTTTTTAAAATTATGAAAAAATGTTTTTTTTTCATCCCCCCCATAGAACAGTGTTAAAAAATTTAAATTGGAACTAACCCCAACGTGTTGGGTATTGTTAAAAAGGTCTTTTAAAATGCAACAAAAACTGCTTTGCAACTATGTAGATCAAACCCCCCAGTCTTGAGATAATCTAATACAAAGTTAAAATTTGAGGTGTCCCCCCACCGTAACTTTTGAAATATTACTAAAATAATTCTGAAAAAAATGTGGTATATACCTCAAGGTATGTACTTTCAATTAAAACTATAGCGGTCTCGGTATCATAGATAATTATTTTTTAATACGTCATAAATTGTAAACCGCAATTTACCTTTAGAACTTTTATATTATGTTACTTGCTGCTACGAAACCCTTCATGGGCGAGTCCGACTCGCACTAGGCCGCTTTTTTTTGGCGAAAAAAGCTGTTATAGACATGACATGTGAACCATTATAAAACTTTTTATTTCACTAATGTAACTATAATGGTGCATGTAACAGCCTAAAGTATACATGTGAACCACAAAATGCTTGTTGCATACAAGCACTTTTGTGGTACGGTGAATAATAAAAAAGGTTGATTAATATTTCAAGGCAAGAGTGAATAGGCATTTTTTGAGTCTGCGTGATACACCTTAGACCTCATCTTAGCTTCCCATCAGGCTAGATAGAGATCAAACGCACTCAAATTTCTAATAAAAAAAAAAAAATATTAAGAAATAATGTTAACCTCTTTTAGAGCTTTATACAGGTAATTGCTGTAAGTACCTCCTTACAGCAATTAGCTGTATAAAGCTCTAAAAGAGGTAAACATAACAGCTTGGCTTTATAGTAGTTCACATGTGCTCTATTAAAACGTCAGCAATATAACATTCCACATGAAGACTACTAAACAGGTATTGTCATATATTTCCTCTCCATTAATGCTCTTAATTAGCTTAAAAAATTAAAGCTGAGTAGAAGGATATTTGTATCGCATTATAACACCAAAGATTGTATATTACGATACTGTTACACCCTATACGGGTCATAATCAGCTTTAAGTGTATTTTTGCATTTATAAAGCTAAGCATCACGGTTGAACTGCAATAAGAGTTTATTAATGCTTTAGGTTCACTAGTGAACTAAATGTGAACTTTTAAATGAAATAAAATGCTACTTGGGTTGTCAGTTTACAAAGATATTATGCCTAATACAATGTTATCACAATACAACATGTAAAGCTTGCAAAAGAGTGCCCAATCCAATTTACAGAAATAAGTAACTCGGTAACACTGAGTAGTCCGAGCTGACCAGTCCACTAGTTGACGGGTAGGTAGCGACCCCGGGCTCTGGAGCAACACCACTGAGGATGCAACCGCAAATATGCTCGGATAATGATGATGATGAACTGTAATAAAGATTGTATAACGAACTAATGATAAAGACGTGATAGTGTATGTATTGTCCTCAGTCCGCGGGCTGGGCCGCCGCGAGCTGGGCTGCGGGCCGGCGGCGGCGGCGGGCGGGCGCGGGGGGGAGGCCGCGTTCCCGTACCGCATGCTGGCCGGGCTCACGCTGCAGCGCCGCACGCTGGGCCACCTCTCCGCGGTCTACTGCCTGCTGTTCGACTGCACGGGCAGATACGTCATCACGGGCGCAGACGACCTGCTTGTCAAGGTACAGCTTGTAACTAAATGTACCGAAACTATTTTAAGAGTTGTTTCCGTTCAATATACTGAAACAAGTAATTACGAGGGCTGTTTGATAAGTAACCGTTTATGGAAAAAAATTTTTTTTTTTGTATATATGCATTTATTTTTCTACGTAGTCACCTTTAACTCTATACATTTGTTCCACCTATACTAAAGCTTCAATAAACCATCCAAAAAGTATGATTTTGGGAAGTCATTAAAATAGGCCTCTGTGGCGGCAATGACTTCGTCATTTGATCCAAATCGCTTGCGACCGAGCCATTTTTTTAGGTTGGGAAACAAAAAGAAATCGCATGGGGCCAAATCTGGAGAATACGGGGGGTGAGACAATAGTTCGTAGCGTAACTGTGCTAATTTAGCCGTCACAACTCTGGACGAATGAGCCGGGGCGTTGTCGTGATGAAACAGTACTTTTTTCTTTTTTAAATGGGGCCGTTTGTCCTTCAACACGGCGTCAAATTCATCCAATAAATTGGCATAGTACTGCCCTGTTATTGTTTTTCCCTTTTCTAAATAGTCAATATGTATAATACCCTGCGAATCCCAAAAAACGGTGGCCATGACCTCTCCAGCCGATGGGACGGTTTTTGCTTTCTTTGGAGCAGGTTCACCCGGTAAAATCCACTGCTTCGACTGCTCTTTCATTTCCGGAGTGTAGTGGTGGACCCACGTTTCGACCACGGTCACGAAACGACGCAGAAACTCCTTCGGGTTACGTTTGAACACGGCCAAACACTGCTCGGAAGTAGTCAGTCGGTTCCGTTTTTGCTCCTCCGTGAGTAAACGCGGCACCCACCTCGCCGATACTTTCTTCATACCCAATTTTTCTTCTAATATGTGTTGTACCCTCTCGATTGAAACATTTACAGCATCAACGATTTCTCGAAGTTTAATTCGGCGGTCGGCTAAAACGATATTTTCAATTTTCTTAACCATATCGTCTGTAGTCACCTCAACTGGCCGGCCTGGGCGATCCTCATCAAAGACGGTTGTTCTCCCGCGCTTAAACTCGTTTGGCATACCAATATCTGACGGTTGTCATAGAAGGAGCACATTCATGGTAAACCGCTTGCATTCTTACTTTTATTTCATCACATGTTTTTCCTTCCAAAAATAAGAATCTAATTACAGACCGATACTGTTCTTTCTCCATTTTAACAATTTTGAGTTCACGCCTTCACTGAATCGTTGTCAAATGAGAAAAAAAACAAAAGAATGCCATTTTCTTTTTATTTTTCCCGACTCTGAAGAATGGCTTAAAAAGGTGGTATACTTATTTGCGATAAGCGATATATCACTGGGATATTAATATATTTAGCAAATGGGTACTTATCAAACAGCCCTCGTATAACAAAAAACCCGACTGCCAACATATAAGTTGTATTATATTTTTGTTATCCTTGTATAAAATCCTTTAATTTGATACCCTATTCGATAGGTATTGAATAAAAAAAAAATTCGAAGACACATAATTTGGCGTGAAAATCCGCCATTTTCGATTATTTTAATTTTTGATATACCCAGTGTCACTCTTAGAGTTAGGACAAATCTAACGACACCTCTTAAGCTTAAATCCATCAAGCCGTTTAGGGTGTAGAGCGTGCCAAAGAAATTTATATACAAACATACATACATAAATTTATAGTTAAATCGGCATTCGCAACTACGGAACCCTACACTGCGCATGGCCCGACACGCACTTGGCCGGTTTTTAACTTTTGGTTTCTTTTTGTCGTTGTAGGTGTGGTGCGCGGTGGACGGGCGCCTGCTGGCCACGCTGCGCGGCGCGGGCGCCGAGATCACGGACGTGTGCGCCAGCGCCGACGGCGCGCTGCTGGCCTGCGGCTCCGTGGAGCGGCTGGTGCGCGTGTGGTGAGGCTCGAGGGCGACCTCCACGGCACTCCGAGGAACTATAGCCACACACATAGTTCACAATGGGCATATGAGATGACGCTGCGCTGATACGTCCTACAACTCGATATCACAGTTTCTTCGATGAGCATAAATACAACCTACGACAGGAGCCCTATATAATATCATGATATGGAATCCATTGTGGTGGCATGTCGTATATTATTTTCTTGATTACTTTGTTTATTTTTCTATTTCTAACTATTTATATCTATTATGCTTCAGAGCCCAAGGTCTGATGCATATACCACGACCCTTCTCGGCGACCAGTGTCGTGCGCCGGCTGTGACTGCTGTCACGGGACTGTGACTGCTGTCACGGGACTGTGACTGCTGTCGTGAACTGTTCAACAGTAGCCGACTGTCGCCGAGCAGCGTCGCAAGCTGTCGCTGGCATACTTTAGACCGTGGATTTTTTTTATTAAACACTCGAATCTGTATTTTCTATCTACACATACGCATTGCGCTGTATTGTACATGCACTCTTGAGACGAATTCAGAAGCGCAGCGAGCGGTCTGCCTTATCAGCGTTTTCGTCCCCATATTTATTTGAGAATTTCGGAGAACTTTGAATTTTTCTATCTTTTTACAAAAGACAAATTATTTTTATTTTTTTTATTGTACGTGTTTAAAATCATTTTCATTCACTTTTTAGGATTTTCCTTTGTCTTTATTTCTCTGTAATTTATTCACAACTTCATGTTTTAAATTCCGTGTAAACAACAAAGACATGAACGTCGCGCGCCGCACGAAATGAAACACGACTCAGGTTATTTGGAATTAAACAAACTATTACAATGGAAATCAATACATTGTCTCAATCATTTTTTTAATACTTAAATAAAATTTACTTTAACATATCTTAACATATTGTTACAAAGATAGTTTGGCTCCAATCAGCTCCGAAAAAGCAGTCAAAATCACTAAAAATAAGGACTGGGCCCTTAAATGTGTAAGTTGTCCCCCCCCCCAGGTGCCTGGAGACCGGCGCCCCCCGCGCCGTGCTGGCGGCGCACGCGGGCACCATCACGTCCGTGCACTGGGCGCCGCCGGCACACAAGGACCTGCGCTGGCTGGCCTCCACCTCCACGGACGGCAGCGTGGCCTTCTGGACCTGCTCCCCCGACGGACAGTTCCTCAGCCAGCCGGTGAGTGCCGTACACTAGGGCGCGACTAGACATGCTTGTTAAAGAGCTTGAGCCCACAAAGGCATGTGAGGAATCTGAGGTGACATTGAGACATTTTGTGTAGTTCCTACTAAATAGCTGGTAAGCGATCTCTTCGGATCAGCATATCCTGAGTTAGAGGACTTCAGGTACTATGCACCAGGTGATATTCTGAAGCTTACGCAGTCCTTTAGGAATACCGATGGGATGAGTGGGACAAGGCAGAAACTCGAATGTAAGACAACATCTGCAGCACAAGGGAACTTATGATAGTAATAACAATGCTATTGAAGTAGGTACACACTGCCAACAAAATTTGATGAAATCGTCGTCACGAAGAAGAAAACTTCCCTCTGAAGTGTGTATTATAACTAACATGCGTGGTTTGAATAGTTTAAATAAAATACTAAAGTTACGAACACACAAAAATTAATATTGTAAAGGATCAATCCTTGGGGAACACCCTTAGAGAAATATATCACAAGTGGTTTCAATTATTATTTTGTTACAAAGAGAGATAAATTACATGACTTTGATTACAAATTAAATGTCCATTAGAAAAGGTAAAGTCCAAAAATGTATTATTAAATAAGTTGTAAGTGAGGAACCTCATCGAAAGTCATTGACAAATGTACAATCAATTAAACTGCAGAATTTGGATAAATTCTATTAAAAGGTTTTGTTTATTTGTTTGAAGGTGCAATACGTGGAGCGCATGCGGCCCGGCGCGTGTCACATGATCTGCGCCGCGTGGTCCTCTGGGGGGGGGTTCCTGGCGGCCGGCAGCGCCGACCAGCACGTGCGGGTGTACAGCGTGCAGCGGGACAGCGCGGGGCCCAGGAGGGTGCTGGGTGGGTACACGGACATCCAGACTCTTTCTTATACTTACTCTGCTGGCTCGGCGACCCCAAGTGGAGCTTGGCCTCCGACGCTAGAAGTTGCCACTTTCCCCAATTCTGCGCCATTTGCAGATCAGATCTTCTTGGAAGACCTTCACGTCTTTGCAAGTTTCGTCTTTCCGGCGATGCCTAGAACGACTCACCGATCTTTCCCGATTGGTCTACCCGTGTACGTTCTTTTGACGGAACGATCTCTTTCCATCCTCTCCACGTGACACAGCCATGGAAATGTTGTTATTTGTGGTTCTTTCTTATGGAGTGTGGCAACGACCTGACTCAGGTGTCCAACATTGTGAGCCCCAAAAGGCATCTAACGTAGCTCAATAACTCATCTAGTGACAACAGTCATTTTTACACTAGAGAGCTAGTGTGTAGTTTTCCTCCGATATATTTCTTTAATGGTAGCAAGTAGTGGTCGATTAAATTTTTTGTGCATAAGTCAGATTGTACTACAAACTCAAAAGTACAAGTCGGGGTGGGAGGAAATCGAATCTGGAACACTAGACGTTCTTCTTCTTTTCCTTATCCCAGTCTACGTAAACCACTACGTGTTAAATAATACTCGTAGTAGGTTAGAGATGAACTGACTTTATTATGGAATAACAGGGTTTATTTACTTATTTTACAAGTAGTACATAGATCGTTGTGTTTATCTAGGCGGCTGGGTGGTCTTAGATTAGATTTCTTACAACAGATAGTATTACAAGGAAGTATCCTCTTCATAGGAAATAATCTAGGTGTGCTATGTTGGACTAGATTGAAGTAGGTCAACATACACCACAACTAGAGGAAGTAGATGAAGTAGTAACGTTTGAGTGTGTGTCGGCAGAGGTGGCGGTGCACAGCGACGCGGTGGACAGCATCGCGTGGGCGCACCGCGGGCTGCGCTTCGTGTCGGGCAGCAAGGACGGCAGCGCGGCCGTGTGGACGCTGCACGCCACGCAGTGGCGGCACACGCTGCTGCTGCCGCCGCGGGTGCAGCAGGGAAACACCGCCGACAACAAGAGGTTGAAGGTAAATTCATAAACAAAACTGACTTAATGACTCCAATGGAACGTATCAATTTATAGACATACCTTTCGGACTGGAGTACCAATGTTAGTAAGTGAATGTCTTTAAGTATCTATCACATACTTCCAAGAATTGTAAAAAAGCACTTTGAATGTTTTCAAAGTAATAATTGGCTTTTTATGTTTGCTTTCTTGTCTCGTGGAAACTGCTCTTTTGTCTGTCAATTTTTTATATAGTAAAGCAATGGTGGTCAATTAGTGTGTGAGGCTCGATCACGAGTTAGATCCTCACGAGACGCGACTTGTACCCCTTGAGTTTGTATTCATGTACGGTTACTTTCAACTACCACCACTTGCTTTCCGTGATGGAACACAGTGTTAGTTTTAATCCCTTATTTTTAATTTAGTACACATATTTTGAAGGGTGATTCAGTCCATCATTTTGAATAACTTTTCCCAATAAATTAATATCGAAATACGAAAAAAAAAAATCACTTCCCATACAAAAATATTCACGTGACTACTTCGATTTGTATTGACAAGTAAACATTTTTTTTTTCGTATTTCGATATTAAATTATTGGGATAATTTGTTCAAATTGATGGTCTGAATCACCTTTTGAAATATGTGTACTAAATTAAAAATACGGGTGTATAATAGTGGATAAGAAGTGTCCCGGAATGTGTAAGAGGTGTGTGGTGTGTGCGGTGTGCAGGTGACGATGGTGTGCTGGGACTGCAGCGACGCGTTCGTGCTGACGGCCGTGTCCGACCGCACCGTGCGCGTGTGGTGCGCGCGCCAGGGAAGGCACCTGCGCGCGCTCAAGGGGCACTCCGACGAGGTACGGCATGCACTAATGCGAATTAACAAATAACTTTTTATTTTATTTATTTGGTTCGCCAACTGGCTGAATAACACACAAATTTATACATATACAAATTAGAGCATATAACGTGAGCTAAATTAATTACGAATATTCCAGCTCGAAGGACCATGTACCGGGAGATACCAGCGCACTGACTGCTGACATGAATTAAAGTCAGTGATAATGAGAACAAAATTGTATATTTAGAAACTTATTTGTCTAGGTATGGAAATCTGATTGCGAACTGTTTATGATTTAGGTAAAACCGCAGCGAACACAGCTCCCACAGTATTAGTTTCTTGCACCGCACCGCTTCAGTGAACGAGCAGCCTTGATTCGATCGTCCGCCATGTGACGGGTCGACGATACAATCGAGGTCGCAGGTTGCACCTGGATGAGAGAGGCACGGGACAGGAATGAGTGGCGTTGAGGAGGCCTATCAATGCTCAGCAGTGGGGAAACAAGGGCTGGGATGACAGTTTTTATTATAAAAACCTTTCACCCATGTGTATTTAACGCTGGTCTGGGAGAATTTACGCGCAGATCGTAGAAGCCGATCGAGAGAAATGGGCGAGAATGTGAACGATGAACAACAACCCGTCACTATTTTTAATCATTTTTCCATCTTCCCGTGATGATGGGCATCACGCTTACAGCGGCCTTTGAGTGTTGCGGCCCTGGGCTCTGTCTGTTTAGAGCCGCTAGACTTGACAAGCTCTGTCTGCCCCGTTAGTGAGTGGAGGTGTGTGTGCGCAGGCGTACGTGCTGGAGGCGCACCCGTTCCTGCCGTCGGTGTTCCTGTCGGCCGGCCACGACGGGCAGCTGTTCGTGTGGCACGCGCGCAGCGGGCAGCTGCTGGCCAGCTACCACAACAAGATCGAGGTCGGTGCGCCGCCCGGAAAGTCGAAACTACGTCAAGCGGACGCCCGCGACGGGCTCAGTCCGTCTCTGTCACAAACCCTACGTGCGACAGAGACACGTGACCCGTGACGGTTTCAGCTATCTCTATCGCACGAAGGGTTTGTGACAGAGACGGACTGAACCCGTCTCGGGCGTCCGCTTAACGCAGTTTCAAGCCTAACAAACCAATATCTTGTTACAAAAAAATATTATTTTTAGTTTTTTTTTTCGTGTGTAAGTGGCCAACACGTGTCAGATTTTTCAAGCTGCCCAAAGGCATCTGACATAGCTTGACGACTGCCCACAGTGTTCCATTTGACTCAAAAAATTTCCCTATGCTGATTATCGCATAAATAGATCAAGAAATGCATTTCAAATGCAAGACTAGAACACCCACGTGTCAATTCCAAATAGTTTTTTTAATAAAAAATAATACATGATTTGTGACCTATAGCAAGAAAATTAAAAAAAAAAATTCTGTTGGCGTATCTGATCAAGATATATTTTTTTTATTAATACAGTTTAATAGTGGGTCTTTAGTCGCATATTTTACAGTTTTCATTTTTGGATTATCGCCTCTGGTTACCGAGTAATATTTTTTTTTTCAGAATTTTGTTTTTATTTTTTTTCTTCCAAAAAACTCAAAAGTGGGACTTGTGACTTGTACTGAAAGATTGCTCTTAATTAGGTCTATTATCCATAAAAAAATCACGTTCCTATGTCGCGGCGTTTGGGAGTTATGTAGAAAGGTCATACGGTACATTTTAGGGTTGTGTTGTCCTGACGAGGGTGGACCCCTTCCCACGCTACGCATGAACCTTCATCGAAAAAAAGAACCTAATAAGATTTAGCTCTCAAAAAATGCCACTGGCTATTTTTAAGTATGTACTTAGAAGTATATATATATACTATTATATAATATGTATATATTGAACAAATTCAAATGAACAATGTATCTTTTATTTGTAAATAATATACAGATTTAAAATGAAGGAAAAATTTTGATTAATTATGACTGAAATGAAAGGTCAAGTTGAGTGACAACCCTAACGCTATATTTTAAAATTCGATTACTCGTAAACGCCGCAATATAGGAACGTGATTTTTTTATCAATCATAGACCTAATTAAGAGCAATGTTTCAGTGCAAGTCACAAGTCCCACTTTTGAGTTTTTTGGAAGAAAAAAAATAAAAACAAAATTCTGAAAAAAAAAATATTACTCGGTAACCAGAGGCGATAATCCAAAAATGAAAACTGTAAAATATGCGACTAAAGACCCACTATTAAACTGTATTAATAAAAAAAATATATCTTGTTCAGATACTCTTGCAGAATTATTTTTTTAAACTTTCTTGCTATAGGTCACGAATCATGTATTATTTTTTATTAAAAAACTATTTGGAATTGACACGTGGGTGTTCTAGTCTTGCATTTGAAATGCATTCCTTGATCTATTTATGCGATAATCAGCATAGGGAAATTTTTTGAGTCAAATGGAACACTGTGCTGCCATACAATGATGGCAGCCGAGACCAACGGCTTTACGTGCCTTCCGAAGCACGGAAGAGCTCTAGTTTTTTTTTGTACCACTTGTGGTCACCCTTTCAAGTATGGACCACGCCCGGGGTTGCTTAACTTGTAAAAGCGCTAGCAATACGTACTCCCACCGGGCCACCGAGCTCCTCTATTTTTACAGTGTGTTTGCCTAAGCGTGTTTTCTATACAAACTGAGATACTTGCATACAATGTTAAAATTTGCCGCCCCGCGCTCCGCGACGGTGCGCGGGGCAGTGGGATCACCGCCTTATAACATACTTATTTTTGAGCAGATTATGTTAATTTTTGATATGAATAATTAAAAAATTGAGTCGAGTACCGAATTATGTTTTAGGGTCAAGGTTCAGGCGCCATCTTTGACGCGAAGTGGGGCGGCGGAGACAGGGTCGCGGCGTCGGACAGCCACGGCCACCTGCTGCTGCTGGGGCTGGGCGCCGGGCACCGGCTGCTGGCCGAGCTGCCGGCCGAGCTGTTCTTCCACACTGATTACAGGTTAACACCCCTCCGGGGTATGTTAGATCAAGTGTTCAAACGTCCAATAGTCAAAATGTCAAAAGGCCAAGACGTTTAGTAGTCAAATTGTCCAATTGCCAAAACGAGTAACTATCTAAATGGTACATGGTCATAATGAGCAGTTAACAAAACGCCCAAGTGGAAAGAAGTTCAGTGGTCATGTTGTTCAATATCTAGCGCTCTGGCCTTAAAACTATTAGGGTTGCTATACACATGAGCGGGCTGGCATTATCTTTTTGTAGTTTGGAAAATTCTGAAATAAATGATATATCGGTTCGCCAGTATTTATTGTACTAACAAAACCGACCCCAAGCAATTGTATCGGCTTTTTCCCCGAACATTCATATAGTTATTGTTGATGATGCGTCAAAATAAACAGCACACACGGCTTTTCTGAAAATAAATATAAAATTATTTAAACAATGTACCTAATTATATTTAGTAAAATAAAAGTTATACTTACCTGTATTAGGTACATAGTTCCTATTAATGTTTCTCGTACTTTGAAAATGTAAAAAATGTACAATAATGTTCGCCTTTAATGTCGTGTTTTTCATTCGCACCTAACCAACATCCTTCATAATTATATTCGGTTTTACCGGCCGGCTGTGCCGATGAATGCTGGCCTGCTTATGTGTGTAGCAACCCTTAACCTTTAGCTTTATCTGCTTAGCCCCTAGTGAGGAGAGGCTGGTGTACTGAGATACAGGCTCTGCTTAGTTCAGACACCAGTTTCTCACAATCTTAGATTAATTTGCGCCATCTTCTGGCATTATAGTTTTATGGTAGATTGTTGTGAAAATAAGGAAATGTTGTACTGTACACAAGTTTTAAAAAAACTTACTTTGGGGCTAGCTTAATCAGTGTGATTTGTCCGTATATATTTATTTATTTATATTGTACCTTTACGCCTTGTAGCACAATCTCGTGTTATCTGTGCAGGCCGCTGGCGCGCGACGCGCTGGGCGGCGCGCTGGACGAGCAGACCGAGACCCCCCCGCACCTCATGCCGCCCCCCTTCCTGGTGGACGTGGAGGTCAGTGGACAATTTATACCGGGTGCGACTTAATATACCGAAACTGTTCTAGGGTTAAATTCAGTCCGTGATACTGAACAACTTTCCCCATGGAACATATCGAAATTTAAGACAAAAAGGTCTGGCTTGAGCTTGGCGCGGGTCCCTCTTAAAGGTTTGTATACTTAGACATGTCATAATTTAGGTACATTGGTACATACTAAATTTACAAATTGACATTATTTTAAATTTCGTAATTCTTATAATTCAATTTAATTATGACATAATAAACAATGTAATCTCTGTCCATCTATATAACTAATTTTACATTACATCTATAAACAAAGTGACTATTATTTAGAGATATTCCTATGATAATAAAGATATTTTGAATTGAATTGAATTAAAAAATAATTTTTGACCTCCCATACGAGTTATACGCTCAGCTGCTCCGAGTTCGTATAGAAACTTCTTGGATTTGCTCTAAACAGATGAATCACACTATACAGGTTGATTGTGACCCTCTGAGCTATATTCAAGGAAAGTCCTCTATGCGCAAAATAAAAAATACATGTTCTCATAAAATTACCATATTTCATAATAAAAACCAAAGATAGAAGCCGTCTAAGTTAAACCGAAAATTCCCAATCGCGGCGATACCGAGAGCCGCGTGTCATGTCTCACCGCGGGGGTGGGGAATGCACCGGATGCACGGAGCTCGGCGCGCGTAGCATAGCAACGCGGTCATTGACAAATAATAATAGGTTCGCTCTAAAATGTAATTTTAGGGATTTTCCTTTTGAAAAACAGACAAAAAAAAAAATTTTTTTTTTGCTTTTTTGTGTGACAGTGATTCTGATTCTGAGATTTCGATAAAGCTCAGTGTTACAAAATCAACCTGTATACGAAATAGTTACTTCGTGTTTTATATTTATTAACTAATTGAGAAAGTCAATCGGATAATCAGTAGTAACATTTAGCATGACATACGTAACGTAGTCTTGGGCAATTGCAGAAAGAGAGTAACATATCTTATTATAGCATGCCCCACGCCTGGCGGGAGATTTTCCTAAAGTGGCGTTCGAGCATGCCACCTCGTTGTCGTTACACGGCTATTAGGGTTGTGACACATCTGTCACCACGGTACAGCACTTTCCTATGCTGCTATCCTTTTCTGTCGCTCAGAACAGTCATTTGCTAGAGCCTTAACGGAACGAGCGAAAAGTGTTGTATATAATGTGTTGTTTATTGCAGGGCGCTCCGCATCCGCCGCACCTGCAGCGGCTGGTCCCGGGGCGCGAGAACCTGGCGCTGAGCCAGCTCATCCCGGCGGCCGACGCGGCGCGCTCGCGGCTGGACGCCATGATCCTGGCGCTGGCCGCCGGGGAGCGCGAGCCGCCGCTCGACCGCGCGCCCGGTCAGTGCTTCAGGGACTAGCGCTGCCAATCATCTGCACGACTGTTTCTAACCGGGCGCATTTTTTAATTGATCGTGTGCAAAGGATTTGCAACGAGTGGTCGACCACTCGTAATTTCAAGGAAACCATCCATGGAGAATCCGTTCCGTTTAACGCTGCTTTTTTATTTTTGTTGAAATGTTTAGAAAACCATTGACAAATTTATTATATTTTCTGCGTAACACATATTGCTTATCGCTGACACGACGGTTTCAAAAATACGATGCAATGCGTCGGAGCGCGAGCGGTGAGTTGGGAAACTACACGTTTTGTGTTTCGCTGAGTCCCTCAATGACAAATAGCACTCGGGGACTGGCTCGTAAAAATATAATGTTATGCTATTAGTAAATAAAGGACCGATTTAAGGCGAGGACCGGAGATGAATCACGAAAAACAAGTGAAGAATTCTAATGACTGAATCACGACCGTAAGAAATTACTTATGATGATTGCATCACAGCGCAGTGAGGGATTCAAGTGCTAGAATCCTGAGCGACGCGAGTGATTTGTGACCCTCTATATAAATTTGATTATTTAAATCATGATTACGAGAAAAACAAAAGATTTACGCGAAAATAGACATTTAAAAAAATGAGTAAAATACCGTATTTTGAAATCCAGTTCAAGTTGGGTATGATCAATGACAAGGTCACATTGCTGAGACGTTTTATTCTTTTGTCGGTACCAAATGATACAGTTTTGAACCATGAAAGTACTGTAGCCGATTTTAAACCCATATGTTAGTGACCTTAGCACAGGTATGGTACTTCATAGAAGCGGAGTATCATTTATGCCTACACTACTACAAACTAAACTATACATACGTGCACACGTCAATGCGTGTGTGTTCGCCCGCTTTCGCCCCGCGACAAGGCGAGAGCGGGTTATATAACGACCATATAGCGCGGGACTTTAGGAGATTCCGTTTGTGTATTTAATATTTATTTATCTCTTTATTGCACAAAATTTAACAAATTAGACACAAATAATAGAGATAAATGTTCGCATACAAAAGGCGGCCTTATCGCACAGCAATCTCTTCCAGGCAACCTTAGGGTAGTATGGATGCAAAAAACAATTAGATATGTTACAGGTGAGGTGCAATATTTCAAGGGAGATATACAAATAAAATATTATAGATACATATAAAATACATACTTATATAAAAAGTATTTACATATTAGCGAAAATCACTCACTCAATACGAAATCTCGAGAACTACTGAGCTAATAAAGATGAAATTTGGCAGAAAGGTAGAATGTGACTAGGAGACGTCCTTTAAGAAAGGATTTTGGGTAATTCCATTCCTAAGGGGGTGAAATAGGGGTTGGCAGTTTGTATGAAACTTCGTAATTTTTAAAGTGAGACACATGAAATTTTTAATGTATTTTAGTAGTTAGTAGAAAATAATAATGTATTATTAGAGTTTGAAAATTAAATCCCTATAGGGGTGAAATAGGGGTTACAAGTTTGTATGAATTTTCGTAATTTTTAAAGCGACTCATGACATTTTTGTAAAAAAAAATCATTGATTGGATTTTAATAAATTGCAACCCCAGTTAAAAAAAAAGACAATCTAATTTGTGTAGTCTACGCGGGCGAAGCCGTGGGCAAAAGCCAGTTCATATATACAATGTGGAAGGGACATACCCGTAATAAATCGAACCACAACCAACACAACCAGGTCTATACTAGGTCATTATAGTATAATGAAATTAAAATAACAGCCAAAGAACAAAAAAAATTTCGGCATTTTCATACAAAAGTGTGCAGCCGCCCGGGCGATTTGTATGGGAATGTCAAATTTTTTTTTTGTTTTTTGACTGTTATTTCAATTTAATTAAACTAAAGTGATCTAGTATAGTCCGTGGTTTATTTTATAACGAGTATGTCCCTTCCACGTTGTATATAGGTATATAATATAAATAAGGTACATAGTATGCAATGTGCTGTAATGGATTGTGTGTGTGTGCAGGCAGCGGGCCGTGGCGCGGGGAGGGCGTGCGGCACACGCTGGGCAGCTGGCAGCGCGGGGACCCGCTGCTGGTGCCGCCCAGCTCGCGGCCCGTGGTGCCGCCGCTGCCCGCCGCCGCGCGGGAGCGCATCGAGCGCGCCGCGGCCGAGCGCCTGGCGGCCGAGGAGGCCTGGTGGCGGCGCGAGATGCGGCGCCGCCCGCTCATGATCACCACGCAGCAGGCGGGTGAGTCGCTGGCTGGGAACACTCATTAAACATATACTATCCCATAACACAAGTTTAAAACATTTTTGGTCTAGCTCAATCGGTGCGACTTAAATTGCTTTCCGAAGCATGGAAGGCACGTTAAGCCAGCCATGCACGTAATGTAATATTGAATGTGTGTTGTGTGTCAGGCGAGCCGACGGGCCCCCGCCGGCGCGCGGGGCGCCGCCCCGGCGCGTCGGCGTCGGCCCCGCTGCCCCGCGCGCGCCCCCGCGCCCGCCCCGCGCTGCAGGAGGAGCCCCCCCCCGAGCCGCCGTCGGACCCCACCGACAGCGACGACCCCGACGTGTGTCTGTCGCACTCCAACGACGACCACTCGCAGCAGAGCAGCGTCGAGCTCAGCGACGTGTCCAGGTGAGGCAGTGTGTGGAGTCTCCTCCCCCTCTCTTGACGAGTCAAAGCGCGAGCGTAGAAAGATGTGGCACAAAGCGCACCTATGTCTTACCCCCCTCTTGGCGTCATGACGTATAATAGTCTGACGTCACTCTTAAAGTCTTGAAATTCAAAAAGTGCAAGGCGTATAAGAGCTAGCCAACGACTAAGTGAAATTTATGGAGAGGGCTACAATTGTACAGGACAAACAGTGGTATGGGGTATCTCCTCTAGTTTTATTTATGGAAATTTTATTTGAAGGCCGGTGTCCTTCAGGATACGAGATGTCATGGCAGCTGATATGGTTAAAGGATATTATACATTTGTCAATGGGATTAAACTGAACTACAAAGAAAGAAATATGTTTACTTTTTGAAAGTCGAATTCGAGTTTTGCGACTTTCCAAAAAAAGTCACCTACTATGGAATAAAAAAATAATATATTTTCTTAGCTCGCATTCTGGAAGTAAGAGCGACGATAAAAGTGACGACGAGTAAGTATAAATGGAATAATACTTGTGACAATATTTTTTTTTGTAAGTTTTAATAAGCAATTATTTTATACAGGGTGTAACAAAATTTGAGAAATTATTTTTAGGATGAATTCAGTCCATGATGCTGAACAACTTTCCCAAGGAATATATATCGAAATATGAAATCTAATTACTGCTCTCCCAAAAGTTGACTGATCAGCTGATCTGAGTTTGTATTGAAACCAAAAATTATATTTTTTGTTCCTTTGGGAAAGTTATTCAGTATCAAGGACTGAATCCACTCCAGAATAGTTTCAGTATATTTTGTCACAAATAATAAAAATCCCGCCATAGGTTTTTTTTAAGCTTGACGACTGCCACACATTAATGGCAGTGGGGACCAACGGCTCAACGTGCTTTCCGAAGCACGGAAGAGGTCGAAATATTTTTGTGCTACTTGTGGTCACCCATCCAAATGCGGTCCACGCCGGGGGTTGCTTAACTTTGGAAAGCGTTGTCCCCCGAGCCCCCGCGCTCCTCAGCGTGTGTGTATGTGAGTGATAGTGGTTCCTTCCGCAGCTCGTCGTCGTCGCAGTACTCGGACTGGGAGGCGGGCGCGGCGCTGGCGCCGCCCGCGCGCGCCCGGAGGAGACCGCAGGCCAAGCTCAGGTGAGGCTCGCATTACTAATTTGCCATCAACGGGACACTTACGATGAATTTCCAATCCCCTTCTTAGTGTGCCGCCTTAGTAGCCGCTTAACGCTAAGCGGACGTCCGCGACGGGTTCAGTCGGTCTCTGTCACAAACCCTACGAGCGACAGAGACGGACTGAACTCGTCGCGGGTCACGTGTCTCTGTCGCACGGATGAACCCGTCCGGGGCTCTGCTTGATGTAGTCAAGCCTAAGTCTCTCATGACTACACAGATACAGATACCATATCACGTCTTTATCCCTCACGGGGCAGACAGAGCCTAGAGCGGTAAGGCCCAGGCTACTTTTAGCGTAATGGTGGGCATGAAGGTGGAAGATAAATCATAATAGTGATGGGTTGCTAACCGCATCGCCTATTGATATGACTCAGATTCTCGCCCATTCCCTCGATCGACTTTAAAAATCTGCGCGGGACGAGAAGCTGCGAAAAAAGGCCACTTTTGCCAAATGTGCGAAGAAAAGATTCACGTTGTCACTTTCAACTGTAAACAGTAGTTCATAAAATTGCTTGCAGGGTTGTCTAGGATATACTGGAGACAAAATTTTAAATGATATCCCCGTTTCCTTTCAAATAATTTATTGCAAATGGGTGCAGTATGGACTCCGGAAAATTCATGTATGTCTATAAGACTTTTAGTCCTTTAGGCTTGGCCTATTCGACAGGCCTAGCCTAAAGGACTAAAAGCCTTATAGGCTTATAGCCTGTCAAGCCCCTTGGCGAGAAATGAGTAGTCCAGTGGTGTGGTGGCAGGCTTGTATTTCTTGGTAGAGCGGTTTGTATAGGAGAGAGACAATAATGCGAAAGAGATCTCAGAAAATGAATTTCGATCCGGGTGAACTGTCAGTGACTTACTATAATAGCAGAGTGTTATAGGTGCTCTGTAGTGCTGTGCTTATCGAGGGTTATTAACAGTGTCATGTGGTGACGAACAGATGTCGCTTTTTACAATTTTAACACCCCTTAATTAAGAATCTAGCCTTCAGAAGAAGGCTAAAAGCCTGTAATCCTCGCGTACGCTAGATATAACAGGTGCTGTGAACAACATGTGTAACAAACAAGCATAATGAATGTTCGTAGATACAGCCCCCCTCCCCCCGCGGCAGCCAAGCGGCCCCCCGCGCGCGGGGAGTCGCCCCCCACCACCAGCCGCGCCGTCAACGGACACATCGAGCGCGAGTCGCCGGAGAGGGAGAAGGCCGCGGAGACGGCTCTAGGTAACACTTCCTACACATTCATCCGGGCCGGCACTGTCGGTTGGGCAGTATTTATCGAGCAGCAAAGCCGACCCGAAGCAATTATATCGGCTTTTCCCCGAACATTCATCGCATATTCAATGTTACCGCCCGGCTGTGCCGATTAATGCCGTTCCGGATAAGTGTATAGCAACCCTAACAGAAAAGGCGAATACCGCGTATAAGTGACCTTTTTTTATTGTTTAATTGTAAATTGTTGAATCAACATTTTGCCAACCGTCAGGCATTAGATAGACCTTTAAATTATTTCATGACCAACCGTTGAAGTATCATCGGTAACCCGTCTAGCTTTAAAATGCGATTCTACCACAAGTAGTCACTTACAGCCAAAAAACATTTAAAGCTGGACGGACCAGTGTTACTTTTAACGTTTGTTCGTAATATAATTTATAGCGCTATCTATTGCGTGCCGGTTACCAAAATGTAAATATACAATTAATTTAAATCCCGACGTCTAAATAAAGAAATAAAGACACTTCGTATTCTTTTACTAAGTAGAATTCTAGTGACTAAGTATGGCTCTGGTACAGAGAGGGTCGTGCTCCTGCAGTGGACACTAAAAGACCTGATGATGAATTGAAAAGTAACACTGTACCCTTCCAGAAGTGGAAGAGCTCCCCGAGGTGTACCGGCCCGGCGAGTGGATCACGGCCGTGCTGCCGCGCAAGGCTCCGTACCACCCGCAGATGGGGGACGAGTGCCTGTACTTCCGGCTCGGACACCAGCGGTACTTCGAGGCTGTGGCCGAGAAGGACCTGTACAAGATCAACCCGAGGGACAAGCCGTGGGAGAGGACGGTGGTGCATGACTGCGAGCTGGTCAAGGTTAGCGACGTTTATAACTCTTTTATACAGCTGTTAGTCTTATAATATAGATTTTTAAAGTCTCTACTTTTTTGTTTTTAGATGTTTAGTTATAAAGCGGTGGTGGCCAAACAATTTAGGCATTGGAAGTGCGTGTGTGAGGTACGAGTTCGATCCTCGCTAGACACAAGTTGTACTTTATAGTTTGCGCTAATGTACGGTCATTTTCAGCTACCACCACTTGCTTCGGGTAAAGGAAAACATCGTGAAGAAACCTGCACATTTATAACCATTATGTTTACTATAGTGTAAAATGAGAAGGCAATGGCAAACCACTCCATTATCTCTTACAAAAATCCTCATCCTCTTGCGTCTATTTCCATATAATGACGCCGGCAAGAGGCTGGCTCTTAAATGTAAAAGAATACGTTTATGGACACGACATAATGCCCATTGCGAAAATCTACCTATATGTGTTTTTACGGCCTATGTCGTGCAGTAACCTTGCTGTATCGGCAACAGTTACCATTCCGCCACAGCTACAAGGGCGGATTCATTGACTTCTTACGATAGTATCTCCTTACAACTTACTCCATATCTGAATCTGGTTTCCATCTACAGATAGTGGGCATCAAGTACGTCATCAAGCCTCCCCGCATCGTGTGCCTGAAGCTGACGTGCGCGGGGCCCCCCCAGCACCGCTCGCGGGCCTTCACCGTGCGCTACCACGACATGCCCGACGTCATAGACTTCATGGTGCTCAAGCAGCAGTACAGTGCGGCGATAGCGCGGAAGTGGTCGGCGGGGGACAGGTTCCGATGTGTCATTGACGATAATTGGTGAGTTTTGTTATGAAAATGCAAAAACAGTCGTATAAACGTTGTATAAAGGTGCTGCGTGTGATTATGATTTATATCTCTTCTAGAGTATATATAATATACCTGTACGAGCTACGTTGTACATAACCGATTGACCTAGAAGCAGAAATGCTGACAGGCGCGCCGATGGGCCGCCGTCGCGTTGTAATTTACTTCAGTACCATTAAAATAGTCTCGAAATCAAGTCGTTTTATCATTATCAATCATCACGGTATTCAAACCCTATCAGTATCAATTTTATATCATTTCTAATATCAATATATCATTATTATACGGTCCCGGATCGTACATTGGTCCTTCGAAAAAACAAAAAAGGGATCACGGTGCGTGTTATACGTGTCAGACTGATACGTGTCGGACTAAAACCAGTGTCGGACATTGAACGCGCGCGCGACCCCGAACCAGCAGCGAGGAAACAGTGCTATAAAAGTTCTATATGAGACATCAATAGGCAGTCAAAGTTAAATTAAGGACCGTATGCGTAAAGCCACGTGGTCGGATTTGGCTCTGAAATATGCAAAATTTTCCCGCTAGGGGATAAAAATGTCAAGATGAAGTTACATAGAGTTAATAATGTGTAAACGGGACAATAGATGTAGGTAATCATAAATTGTAACGTAGAATTAGTATACAGCTTACTTGTTTCTTTTCGTCAAGACTTCCAGGCCGCGATACTTATTAACATTTTTAAATCAATCAAATCAAAGAATTATTTTGTTTGAATTATTATTTCTGAATTAAGGCCTTGGCAGACGTCATTATAATGTACTTAACACTTTAGTAGACAGACTATCAGTAGAAAAAGTAAAGTCGAAAATACAGTAGTGTGCGTGAATGCAAGACGTTTATTTAAAAAGCGAGTTTAAATATATGTGAAATTCATATAGCACTTTCTAAAAAATCCAAGTTATAGTTATTCGAATCTTGCGTAATATTTATTACTTTTTCAATTTATTAGTCGACCTCCGTGGCGATTCCTTAACACGCTAGTCCGTCACTCGGAGGTTCTGGGTTCGATTCCCAGCCAGGGCAAGTTGGTAAATGGCCTTTTTTAATTTGTCCTGGTTCTTGGGTGTTTATTTTATCCCATCAAAAACATAAATGTAAAAATGCCAAGTTCAAATTCCGACAAAACAATTGAAATTTAAATAGCTGCCAAGTTATGTAGGTAGAGAAAACTGAAATTTGTTCATAAGAAACTCAACATTTAACTTAAACAACATTAATATTGAAAGCACGGTCACCCATCCTAACTGTGACCAAGCTAGTAGTTGCTTAACCTGTAAAAGCACGGTCATTCATCCATCAATTTTTGAATTTATCGTATGCTAAGTGGAGCGAAATATTTGCACAAGTGGTTTTGATTACTCGTATTTTGAAATTTGTTAAAGCGCAAATGATAAAGAACCCTTAGAATAGGGAATCTGTTTCGTTTCACGCAACTTTTTAGGGTTCCGTAGTAAACAAGAAACCCTTATAGCTTCGTCATGTCTGTCTGTCTGTCTGTCCCCAGTTTTACTCATAGACTATTAGTACTAGAAAGCTGTAATTGGGCATGGGCGGGCATGGATATGTGGTAATAAAAACTTGAAAAAAAAAATGTGTGGTGTGAGACGTCGTTGAATAGATCTTTCAAAAATATTGTAAGATTATGAACACCCTTTTTCGTTTAAGCAATCCGTTTGTGAAATATTTGGTTTTTGATTGCAAATTTTTGTTAGAATCATGTGTCTCCCCTCTTTGTCAGTTAAACGGTTGTATATGGACACTTAAAAAAAATTCACGGCAGTAGTATATAACGTCTCCCTGTACTAAAACTAATTTAAGGTGGATTCAGTTCATGATACTGAACAACTTTTCCTAAGGAACACATTATTAAATATGAAAAGAAAATGTTTGCTTTCCATTCGACCTCCGTGGTTTAATTGTTAACACGCTAGACCGCTAATCCGGAGATTCTGGGTTCGAGCCCCAGCCAGGGCAAGTTAGAAAATGGTCTTTTTCAAATAATTGTCCTGGGTCTTGGGTGTTTATCTATGTATGTATTTATCATAAAATATAGTATCATTGAGTTAGTATCCCATAATACAAGTTTAAAACTTACTTTGGGGCTAGCTTAATTAGTGTGATTTGTCCTTACATATTCCATACATATATTACATAAATATTACATTTTGCCAAATGTTGTGTGTAAGAGATCAAAAATATTTTTTGTATTTCGTTTGTTCCTTGGTGAAAGTTGTTCAGTATCATGGACTGAATTCAGACCTTAAGTTAGGCAGTTGTTAGTTACATAAAACAAGTAGGTACTGACTACGGAACCCTACACTGCACGTGGCCCGTCACGGCACGTGGCCGGTTTATTTTGGTTAAGTTGAAATTCTAAGGAACCATAGACAAATTTATGATATTTCTGCGTAAATCAATATTACTTATCGCTGACAGGACGTTCTCAAAAATACAATCAAATAGTATTTTACGCGAGCGGTGACTTGGAAAACTACACGTTTTGTGTTCCACTGACAGAAAATATTTACATTTGAATTTTCTTTGTGAAACAATACGTTTAGCGACCATCTGCAATCGTAACACCTTTCACTTCTATTCACCTTATTATGTAAGTTCGGAGAGTAAAAAAGGATTGCACGTTGAACAGATCAACGTCTTGGCTTAGCAGCTGTATGTCCTCAATCAATGACTTGACTGTTTGATTTTGTACAATATTTTTAACGAATCAACAAAGAGCACTAAAAAGAAATCTTTTCCTGAAAACGGCTAAAAAATTGGTTGATTAATGAAGCAGTAATTAGCATTATTGCACCCTTTTATTTTTTATCTTCTAATAGGTTTTCCTGTAATAAGGTAAAGAACTATTAACTGTATCTTTTTCAAAAGTTTGGGTTCAGTGGTTTCGGAGATAAGGATATTTTTATTATTTATTTTCAAAAATAACTTCAAAAACACCAACTTAAAAAATATAGAAAATATATTTATTATTATCATAAAATGCTCTTTCATTTGATATTTTACGCGATATAGTTCACGAAACCCTTTTTTTAATGTCTCATTTATCTCCCATAAGTGGCCCCAATTTTTTTTTTAATTTATTCATTTACCTACATTTTACTTCCGTCTTTGGGTCACAAATTTACATTATGTGCACCACATTTCAACTAAATCTGTCCAGTAGTTTAGTAGGGGGGGTCAATTTTCGCCCATTTTCTTAAATAACTTAAAAATACCGATCTAAAAAATAATAAAATATATATATATTTAAAATTGTCATAAAAAGTTCTTTCATTTGATATGTCACACGATTTTGTTATCAAAACTTTTTTTTAATGTCTAATTTACCCACCATAAGTGGCCCCCTTTTTTAAATTTAATTTATTTACGTTATACGTCTATCTTTGGGTCACTAAGTTACATAAATGTAGGTACCAAATCTCAACTTAATCATTCTAATAGTTTCGTAGCAAATTGGCTGTGACTTACGGACAGACAGACAAGCGAAACCCTAAAAACAGTAAAAACACCAAAAAAAATCAGTTCCTATACAAATTTCCCGGGCGGCTGCACACTTTTGTATGAATTAATACTTTTTTAATTATTACTACTACTACGAGTTATTACTTTTGTATGAAAAATATAGTTATTTTAATATCATTATACTATACAAGCAGTCCACCCCGACTTCGCCCTTGATACACACAAAGCCTATGTCACTCGGGGATATTGTACCTTTCCAACGGTGAAAGTTTTTTTTAAAACGGTCCAGTAGTTTCGGAGCCATGTAATGCAAACAAACAAACAACCAAATATTTCCTCTTTATAATATTAGTATAGATAAATAGCCTACTATAGCCTGCCTGCCTAGCCAAGTATAGATCTAGTATAGCCTGTGGTTCGATATATTACGCATAATGTCAATTCGTATTTTGATATACATTCATGGGGAAAAGTTGTTCAAAATTTCAGACTGAATCACCCCTCAAAATAATTGTAAAACCCTAATTGAACAGCACCTTTTATTACAAAAACAGTTAATATGATTCCGCGACCCGAGAAAGTTCCAATCGGATTTTCACCCTAATCGCCAATTCAAAAATATAGGTAATAAATCAAACCAAATTATTTTTTTCATTGACTTAATTTTCAATAAAATAAAAAAATGTGCGATGCCGTATCTGCGATAGCATTACATCTTTGCTTGAATGTCAACAAAATGTCAAAACTGTACCATAGTGTAGCAAAAGTATGACATAATTTGGCAGTTTGTACATAGTTTTTTATTGAAATATTTTAGACTGTAATGCAATTTACGTAATTCGAAAATGGATTTTTTTGAAAAATTCGACACGGCCTCCTTCCTGAACGCCCGGCGGGCAACTGAATTTGTATGGAAGAATCATGGCCGCCATTTCAGAAATTTCTGTCAAAAACGTTGCAAACCAAATATTTCCTCTTTATAATATTAGTATAGATAAATAGCCTACTATAGCCTGCCTGCCTAGCCAAGTATAGATCTAGTATAGCCTGTGGTTCGATATATTACGCATAATGTCAATTCGTATTTTGATATACATTCATGGGGAAAAGTTGTTCAAAATTTCAGACTGAATCACCCCTCAAAATAATTGTAAAACCCTAATTGAACAGCACCTTTTATTACAAAAACAGTTAATATGATTCCGCGACCCGAGAAAGTTCCAATCGGATTTTCACCCTAATCGCCAATTCAAAAATATAGGTAATAAATCAAACCAAATTATTTTTTTCATTGACTTAATTTTCAATAAAATAAAAAAATGTGCGATGCCGTATCTGCGATAGCATTACATCTTTGCTTGAATGTCAACAAAATGTCAAAACTGTACCATAGTGTAGCAAAAGTATGACATAATTTGGCAGTTTGTACATAGTTTTTTATTGAAATATTTTAGACTGTAATGCAATAGAGAGTATGCATGCATTTTTTTTATATTTTTATTCGATAGTCCTCGTCGAGAAATAGCCGCAAAAAATAAATCAGTGCCGAAAAACATGTATATGGTGTAGAAAATAAATATTAGAAATAGCAAGTAGATTATAACAACTAAAACACACCATTTTAAAATATGACGTCAACGTCTGCAATATCCGCTAGAGACAGAAGCTGTCAACGCATGTTTTTCTTTTTTTGGGTACTTTCGATATTATCAGCCAGTGATGTTTGTTAAACCTCTATATAAAAGTACATACATTTCGAATGTCATCGATAGTCAAACTACATGGACGGACAGTCCTATCGAACACACCCAAACTTGTCATTTCCTATTTGTGAACTTTGTCGTCATTTCCCTTTTGTTTGTCAAAAGTTCCCGCGCAATATTTGCATATTTTCAATAATTTATTTCTAATCCAAATAAGAGTCAATAAGAAAAATAATTAACTAGGCGTGGTAACGTATTAATAGAAATTGTAAAATATAAATATGAGCCGGATTGGTATTACATGCATATTCCTTATTTACGTAATTCGAAAATGGATTTTTTTGAAAAATTCGACACGGCCTCCTTCCTGAACGCCCGGCGGGCAACTGAATTTGTATGGAAGAATCATGGCCGCCATTTCAGAAATTTCTGTCAAAAACGTTGCAAAACATCCAATTTTTAAAATTATTTTTTTTATTATTGCGTGATTGCATTGTAAGCAAATATTAAGAATAATGTTTCAAAATAGCCTTTATTTTTATAAAATATATGCAATCCCTTGCTAGAATATTTTTTTACGCAGAAAAACAAGCCAGTTTGTAGCAAGATTTTCTAAAATATTTCTTTCAGGTTTCTTTACAATTATCTTACTTTTTCTGAATGAAAATTAAAAAAATACGGTTTTCGTCTACTGGCTAGTCTATTTACCTATAACTAGGTATATAATTTTCTTAGTGGTCTTTTCTACTTAAGCCATAACTATTGCCCGCGCAAAGTGCGTTTTGCATGTTTTTGGGTAAATTCAATGCTTGTTTTTAGGAAAACTACAAAATATATTAAAATATCCTTTTTTTCGTCTACTGTCCCAACTCTTCCTCTATCTATGTGTATACATTATTTGACTTAAATCAAACGCTTTCTGTACAAACTTGTTGCCCGCGCAAACCCAGTTTACATGGTGCCGACCCTTAAGGGCGACTGATATTTATTTTTATCAGGTTGTGTTTATAATGTTGAAGTTTAGGCAAATAAGCTCTCCCGATTATCCGACCACTACTTATTTAACAATTTGATACCACTCGATGCATGCTGAATGTTGTATAACAGGTATATAGTAGTCGTATAACAATAATATAAGATGAGCAATGCAACGCAAGTAGTTCAAGAGTGATACATGTTGGCAGGTGGACGGGGTCTGTCCTGGAGCGGTCGGCGCCGAGCCCGCCGGGCGCGGAGGCCGCGTGGGACGAGGCGCACGCCGCGGCCGCCGCCAAGCAGTTCCTGTCGCTGCGCGTGCGCTGGGACAACGGGGAGGTAAACAGAACTAAACTTCATTCTTCAAAAACTGCTCAAAACTTTCCACGTAATATTTAACACGCTAATCCGATACTCCGGAGGTTCTGGGTTTAATCCCCAGCCAAGTCAAAATGGAGAAAGGCATTTTTCAAACTGTCCTCGTTTCACTTGGTTCACCTGGTTCCATGGGCATTTTCCCGTGCCTAGGCTCTTCTTTTAGACCCCTTGCACGTGAGGGAGGCATCGACATTTTTTTGTCTCTCCATTTGCGGGCTAATTTTGCGTTGTCACTCGAGCCAGCCCAACTCGTCTGTTTCAACTGTCCTCGGTTTCGGGTGTTTATCTATATATGTCTAGGATCGTTGAGTCAGTATCCTATAATACAAGTTTTAATTTACTTTGGAGTTAGCTCAATCAGTGTTATTTGTACCTACCACAGATCTAATGGCTTGACTCAAAGATTGTATTATTTTTGCGTTCGGTCATTTATCGGAGTATATTATTAAAATATTTTGAACTTTGAAAATTAAACAAAAAGTGTCCGTGGTAGTTGCACTATAAAGTGCTTAGGCAGCTGAAAGATTAACCTTTGTGTTGCGAAGGTCAGCCGGCAGTGGCTCTGTGTAAACCCAGTACCCTCGTCCCATCCCCCAGGGAGGTAGCGGCCCCGGGCTCTGGAGCGACACCGCTGAGGATGCAACCGGGGATACGCCGGATGATGATTATATGATGATTTCCAGGTACTGCGCCAACCCCCAACATTTACTCAAATCACTATTTTACTCCAAGGTCTGGAAGAAATCGCTTTAGTGATAAGCTCGCCTTTGTACCTACTTAGGTATATTTCAAGTTTACTTATAGTTTAGAAGTTGAATGTTATGAATGAGATATTGTTCCTTGAGGTGGAGCGGCTGTCCCCGTGGGACCTGGAGCCGCTGTCGGGCGCGCGGCTGCCCAAGGAGCCCGGCGGCGCCGTGCCCGTGCTGCCGCAGGAGCTGCGCGCCGTGCTGTACCGCCCGGCGCCGCACGAGTGGCCCGCGGGCGACCACGCCGTGGCCTCCACCAACATCGCCAGGCACATCTCGCTGGTAACATACACAACTGGCCACTATGCTTCATTTTATTTTTTCAAAGGTGGTGTACCGGTATCGAAGTGGTACGCTTCACCGCCACAAAGGGAAGATCTTTCTATCACGTCTCTAATGGGGTAGACAGAGCATTTCGTTTTTCATTTTTTTTTAAGTGAAAACTTCGTTTTTTGAGATGGGTAAAAACCATTGATCTCGCTACACCGTTACCGTTACCGACACCACCTTGTTAAATTTTTCACTTCTATCAGCACTCTCGGAGTGCCAGTTTGTTCTTTTTAGGGTTCTGTAGTCCACAAGGAACCCTTATAGTTTCGTCATGTCCGTCCGTCTGTCTGTCCGTCCGGGCTCGTAATCCGCCGCTACTGCACCGACTGTCCGAAAATTGGTGGAGAGATAGATATTAAAGTTCCAAAATTAAATTGGACTAACCCCAACGTGTGGGCTATCGTTGAAAAGGTCTTTTAAAATGCAACAAAAACTGCTTTGAAACTATGTAGATCAAATCCCCCAGTCTTGAGATAATACAAAGTTAAAATTTGACGTATCCCCTCACCGTAACTTTTGAAATATCACTAAAATAATTCTGAAAAAATGGATATATACCTCAAAGTATGTACTTGTTTACTTAAGTAGTGAAACCTTTTTTTAATTTTTTTTTTTATATTTGTTTTTTTTTTCTCTTTTTACCTAAAAGACATGAACACGTTGTTGCTCTCTTCCCCGGCAGGTGATGTCGATCGCGGTGGCGGAGCCGTTCGTGGCGCCGGTGGACCTGGCGCGCTACCCGTCCTACGCCAAGGTGGTCGCCTACCCCGTCGACCTCGCCACCATCCGGTCAGACTACTACTATCTCTATAGCTCGTTATACAGGGTGACTTTTGAACTTCTAGCTAAAGTTATGGAGTAATGTCAGTCCGCGCATACAGGATATTATTAGAATAGAAAATAGCTGCAAATTTTTTGATGTAAAATATACAATACAATACCATTGCACAAAAGAAAAAAAACAGGACATAATTATCTTAAAAACTATGAAATGCGCAAAATATAATAATGTATGAGATAAAAAATAGGGACCTATATTATTGAACTGGGTTTATTTCGGCATATGTTTCCAGCAGTGGTCGTTCGAAACGGTAGTAGTTTGTAGCTTTTGCACTAAAAATAATGAACTCCAATAAGTGATACATCTAGGCTTGAAACTACGTCAAGCGGACGCCCGCGACTGGTTCAGGGAAAGCTGAAACCGTCGCGGGTCACTTGTCTCTATCGCACGTAGGGTTTGTGACAGTGACGGACTGAACCCGTCGCGGGTCTCCGCTTAGCGCAGTTTCAAGCCATCCTACATTGAATAAAAAAAATTGACTGACTTTCGTCAATGCTTTACTGTGAGTCTCTATCGCTATGGCCTATATTCTTACATTATTGTGTGTTACTTGTGACCAGATCCCGCTGTGAGAACCTGTTCTACCGGCGCGTGGCGGCGCTGCAGTTCGACGCGCGCTACCTGGCCACCAACGCGGAGACGTACAACGACCCGCACGCGGCCATCGTGCGCTCCGCGCGCCTCGTCACGGACCTGCTGCTGCACATCATCGCGCACTGGCGGGACGTGGACGTGCTGGCCAAGTACCGCGAGCTGTGTGCCGGGTACCACTCCTCGGACGATGACAAGGCCAATGGCAAGGTAACACTCTCATTTTGCGGCTATTTGGCAAGGTTTGGGAGTTTTTACGGACAATTTGGTAGATTTAGTAGTTTTTAAAGACACTTTTAGTAGAAAAAGTTTTTGCATTTATTATTGGAGTGTAGGTATTGAGCGAGATGTATAGGGAAAGAACTGTGTGCTGGGTACTATAAAAATAACCTTGTGGAGTAATATGTAAATGTTTCCCCGCAGATCCCCCGCGGCGTGCGGGCGCGCGTGTCGTGGACCGCCTTCGTGGAGCGCGTGCTGCGTGAGCTGTGCGCTTCAGCCGACTCCGAGCCGTTCCTGCAGCCCGTGCGGGCCGACCTGGTGCCCGACTACCGGTTTGTTTGCTCTCTATTCTACAACTAACAAGTGTTGTATTTTTTTAGGGTTTTTACCCGACTGCGCCAGGAGAGTTATGCTTTTCGAGTGTATGTATGTATGTAAATTACTTTGACACGCTCTGCAGCCTAAACCGTTTGATGGATTTTGGCTTGAGAGGTGTCGTTAGATTCGTCTTAATTGTGAGTGACACTGGGTATATTAAAAAACAAAATGGCGAAATTTTCATGCCAAATGAAATGTCTTCTTTTTTTATTCAAAACTTATCGAGTGGGGTATAAAAAAAAGATTTTATGTAAGGATTATAAATATATAATGTAACTTATATGTTTAAATGTAATTTGGAATGAGAAATGATAAATAACAATTAATCTCTAAGTTTTTTGTTTTTTTAATAATTACTTGTTTTATAGGGTTTTTAGGCATTCAATATGCAGTACTAAAATACTGAAAATAATTGATTTTTAACTTCATTGTAATATGGGTTAAATCAGAGACCTCACTTGTAATAGTGGGTATTAGTGTAAGGTGAAGCAAGCCTAATGCGTGTTATAGGAATATCAAATGGTGGAGTAAGTCGGCGTGCGGGGTCGAACACGTGATAGCTCAGTGGTTAGAGCATGATCGTATTAAGACCAAGGTTGAAAGTTCAACAAATTTCACCAATTCTTATTTCATTATTTAATTTAACAGGTATAGTTTGTCTAATCTAAAAATGAACTCCCCTTTAGTCTTTTTTAGTCTCCACTGCAGGAGCACGACCCTCTCTGTACAACAGAACCCCTCCAATAATTATGATTATTTACAAAGGCCCACTGCTGGGCTTACGTCACCTGTGGTCTGCTAATACTGTAAGTTGCCGAATGTCGCAGGAGCGTGGTGAGCGAGCCCATGGACCTGGGCACGGTGCGCGCCCGGCTGGCGGCGGGCCGGTACTCCGCGCCCGAGCAGGCGGCGCGCGACATCCGGAGGGTGTTCTCCAACAGCAGGCTCTACAACACCAACAAGAGGAGCAGGGTGAGGGCACTTATCTTGTCTTCTTTCCAGCCTGCGGCCGCCCACTGCTGGACTAACGGCCTCCCAATCCGCTAGTTTCCAACAAATCATATGGGACGTTCCACGGGTAAAGGTACCTTATGGACGCTGGAACTTACGACATTGTGTTTATTCAAGCTAAGTTAATTGTACGAATTGTTTTTCTAAACGTCCTAAGCGCCACCGTCCATAAGGTACCTTTACCCGTGGAACGTCACATATACTTTTTTCTTAACGTAAAAACAAACATTTTCTATGAGATTTGTATGAAATATTAGACTGTGACGTCATAGTTCCTTGGAGTAAAAAAATCTTAATATCTGTTTTTCTGCATTAATAAATCTAAAATCACGTTCAAAGTGAATGTGATCAATGACAACTGGCACTATTTTGAGACGTTTTGTTCTCTTAACAGAACCAAGTAATTTATTTTTGACCCAGGAAACTAAATTAAAATGAAATTCCTCCTGATTTTCCATGATATTTGATTCAGATTACTTTGTGTGGTTCCGCCATCAGAGAGCGGCTGTCCTACTCACGACACGTGTTTAACATTTACCTGTAGAGATCAATGTAAAAATAACTACTTCCTAAATTTTGTTATAACCTTCATTCTAGGGGCGGGTTGGTGATTGGTATAAAGTTATTGCACTGACTAAGTTGCTGCCATTAAACCTGTTGACTCGTGTTATTTAGTTGAAGAAGGCCGACCAGTTATCGATCGGTTTAGACGATCATCTTCTGGGACTTCAGAGCGAACAGCGACATCGTTAGGTCGCCGTTCTTGACACTCGCCTTGAAGATGATCGTCTAAGATGAAACTACGTCAAGCGGTTACAAACCCATCAACCACCATCCATCGCGGGTCACGTGTCTCTGTCGCACGTAGACTTTGTGACAGAGATGGACTGAGATGGAGTTCGTGACGTCACGGGGCTCCACTTACCGCAGTTTCAGGCCTCAATCGATATAAAAGCGGCCTTTTCCGCCATTATAACGCGAGTCAACCGGTTTAAATTCATTATGGAGTTATCTCACGTTGGTTTTAAATGGAATGATTGCAGATCTACTCGATGACGGTCCGGCTGGCGGCGCTGTTCGAGGCGCTGTGGGCCAGCAAGCCGGACACCGGCAAGCAGAGCCGGCCGCGGCGCAGGCGGCCCGGCAGGAGCACCTACAGGGACGGTAAGGTCACGCTCTTATCGCTCACGGGGCAGACAGCGTCATGAGATTCCAAAGCCACGTTAAGTGGAATAGGGAATCAAACACAGATATATGTAGATACACATAGATGACGTAAATGCACCTACTTAGCGTGTCTAAACCCCGACCAAGCGTCTTTTTTAACTGTAAGTTTTATGTTTATACAAGCTACACAAAGCTTGTAAACATTGTGGAGAGTGTAGGCCGAATCCTCCGACTGCTCCGGCTAATATATGTCTCTGGCAGTACAGAGAGGGTCGTGCTCCTGCAGTGGAGACTAAATAGGACCTGATGATGATGATAATGATTGGTTATGTAATATATGTGGCTTTTTAGTGAATAAAGATTTTATCTGTCTCAATGGTGTCATGTGTAGCCATTTTTAGGGTTCCGTACAAAAAATAAAAAAACGGAACCCTTATAGGATCACTCGTGCGTCTGTGTGTCCGTCCGTCTGTCACAGCCAATTTGCTCCGAATCTACTGGACTGAATCAGATGAAATTTAAGGTACAATGGTGTAATCCTATGAGCCAAACACACATGTGCAAAGTAAATAAATATTTTTTTAAAATAAGGGTCATTTTCGGAGGATAAATTAGGATATTGAAAAAAAAAGTTTTGCAAACCTTACTGTGTCATCAAATGAAAGGGCTCGTTATGAGGAACTCAAATAAATTTTTGTTATTATTGTAAAATAAATAGTTTTGATTTTATTCATGAAAGAAGACAAAAATTGACCATTCCCCCCCCCCCCCCTGATCTCCGAAACAACTGAGCCTAAAATTTTGAAAAAAATACAAAATATAGTTCATTGTTTGTAGATGACAGGAAAACCTATAATAATTCAATCAATTGTACGGAACCCTCTCCACGCGAATTTAACTCGCACCTGGCCGGTTTTATTTGTATTATAATATTGATTATAAGGGACATTAACATGATGAACATTTGTCTGGCCAGAGTGGTCCCCCTCCCCCTCCCCGTCGCCCCCGTCCCCCCCGCAGTCCCTCGCCAGCTCGTCGTCGTCGGAGCCGCTGCTGCACGCCAGCCGCCGCGCTCTGGCCGCGCGCGCCGCGCTCCAACGGGAGTCGCTGGACAGCGACGCGCCGCTCTACACGCAGACCAAAGGTAACATATTATTATATAAATTGTACTGTCTGTCCTGTCCGAATACTCTCCCCCTTCTCTGTCAGAATATTCTCGTAAGCCCTCTTCCCCCTTGTCAGAGTATTCTCTCGAACCCTCTCCCCCTTGTCACAGTACTCTCTCAAACCCTCTCCCCCTTGTCAGAGTATACTCTCTCGAACCCTCTCCCCTTTGTCACAGTACTCTCTCGAACCCTCTCCCCATTGTCACAGTACTCTCTCGAACCCTCTCCCCCCTTGTCAGAGTATTCTCTCGAACCCTCTCCACATTGTCACAGTACTCTCTTGAACCATCTCCCCCCTTGTCAGAGTATTCTCTCGAACCCTCTCCCCCTTGTCACAGTAATCTCTCGAACCATCTCCCCCCTTGTCAGAGTATTCTCTCGAACCCTCTCCCCTTTGTCACAGTACTCTCTCGAACCATCTCCCCCCTTGTCACAGTACTCTCTCGAACCCTCTCCCCCTTCTCACAGTATTCTTTTGAACCATCTCCCCTCTTTTAGAGTATTCTCTCGAATCCTCTCCCCCTTGTCACAGTACTCTCTCGAACCCTCTCCCCCCTTGTCAGAGTATTCTCTCGAACCCTCTCCCCCTTGTCAGAGTACTCTCTCGAACCATCTCCCCCCTTGTCAGAGTATTCTCTCGAACCCTCTCCCCCTTGTCACAGTACTCTCTCGAACCTTCTCCCCCCTTGTCAGAGTATTCTCTCGAACTCTCTCCCCATTGTCACAGTTCTCTCTCGAACCCTCTTCCCCCTTGTCAGAGTATTCTCTCGAACTCTCTCCCCATTGTCACAGTACTCTTTCGAACCCTCCCCCTTATCAGATAAGATAAGATAAGTTTTTTATTTGCAATAAATAGGGTTAATACAGGTGTTAGGAAAATACAATTAAATACAGTAGCTTAACCTATTTAGCCATATTCAATAGCATGCAAATTTTTACACATTATTAAGGGTCGGCACCATGTAAAATGGGTTTGCGCGGGCAACAAGTTTGTACAGAAAGCGTTTGATTTAAGTCAAATAATGTATACACATAGATAGAGGAAGAGTTGGGACAGTAGACGAAAAAAAGGATTTTTTAAAATATTTTGTAGTTTTCCTAAAAACAAGCATTGAATTTACCCAAAAACATGCAAAACGCACTTTGAGCGGGCAATAGTTATGGCTTAAGTAGAAAAGACCACTAAGAAAATTACATACCTAGTTATAGGTGAATAGACTAGCTAGTAGACGAAAACCGTATTTTTTTAATTTTCATTCAGAAAAAGTAAGATAATTGTAAAGAAACCTGAAAGAAATATTTTAGAAAATCTTGCTACAAACTGGCTTGTTTTTCAGCGTAAAGAAATATTCTAACAAGGGATTGCATATATTTTATAAAAATAAAGGCTATTTTGAAACATTATTCTTTATATTTGCTTACAATGCAATCACGCAATAATAAAAAGAAACAATTTTAATAATTGGTTGTTTTGCAACGTTTTTGACAGAATTCTCTAAAATGGCGGCCATGTGACTTCCATACAAATTTAGTTGCCCGCCGGGCGTTCAGGAAGGAGGCCGTGTCGAATTTTTCAAAAAAATCCATTTTCGAATTACGTAAATTGCATTACAGTCTAAAATATTTCAATAAAAAACTATGTACAAACTGCCAAATTATGTCATACTTTTGCTACACTATGGTACAGTTTCGACATTTTGTTGACATTCAAGCAAAGATGTAATGCTATCGCAGATACGGCATCGCACATTTTTTTTTAAATTTTATTGAAAATGAAGTCAATGAAAAAAATAATTTGGTTTGATTTATTACCTATATTTTTTAATTGGCGATTGGGGTGAAAATCGGATTGGAACTTTCTCGGGTCGCGGAATCATATTAACTGTTTTTGTAATAAAAGCTGCTGTTTAATTAGGGTTTACAATTATTTTGATGGGTGATTCAGTCTGAAATTTTGAACAACTTTTCCTCATGAATGTATATCAAAATACGAATTGACAATATGCGTAATATATCGAACCACAGGCTATACTAAATCTATACTTGGCTAGGCAGACAGGCTATAGTAGGCTATTTATCTTTACTAATATTATAAAGAGGAAAGATTTGGTTGTTTGTTTGTTTGCATTACATGGCTCCAAAACTACTGGACCGTTTTAAAAAAAAACTTTCACCGTTGGAAAGGTACACTATCGCCGAGTGACATGGGCTTTATGTGTACCAAGGGCGAAGCCGGGGTGGACTGCTAATATAGTATAATGATATTAAAATAATAGTAAAAAAACAAAAAAAAAAATCTGCATTTTCATACAAAAGTGTGCAGCCGCCCGGGAAATTTGTATAGGAACCGATTTTTTCGGTGTTTTTACTGTTTTTAGGGTTTCGCTTATCTGTCTGTCCGTAAGTCACAGCCAATTTGCTACGAAACTATAAAAATGATTTAGTTGAGATTTAGTACCTACTACACTTATGTAACTTAGTGACCCAAAGATAGACGTATAACGTAAATAAATGGAATTTAAAAAAGGGGGCCACTTATGGTGGGTAAAGTAGACATTAAAAAAAAGTTTTGATAACAAAATCGTGTGACATATCAAATGAAAGATTTTTTTATGACAATTTTAAATATATATATTTTTTTTGTATTATTTCTTAGATTGGTATTTTTAAGTTATGTAAGAAAATGGGCGAAAATTGACCCCCCCCCCCTAATAAACTACTGGACCGATTCAGTTGAAATGTGGTGCACATAATGTAAATTTGTGACCCAAAGACGGAAGTAAAATGTAGGTAAATGAACAAATTTTAAAAAAATGGGGCCACTTATGGAAGATAAATGAGACATTAAAAAAAGGGTTTTGTGAACTACATCGCGTAAAATATCAAATGAAAGAGCATTTTATGATAATATTAAATATATTTCTCTAAATTTTTTAAGTTGGTGTTTTTGAAGTTAATTTTGAAAATAAATAATAAAAATATCCTTATCTCCGAAACCACTGAACCCAAACTTTTGAAAAATATACAGTTAATAGTTCTTTACCTATAGATTACAGGAAAACCTATTAGAAGATAAAAAATAAAAGGGTGTAGTAATGCTAATTACTGCTTCATTAATCAACCAATTTTTTTAGCTGTTTTCAGGAAAAGATTTCTTTTTAGTGCTCTTTGTTGATTCGTTAAAAATATTGTACAAAATCAAACAGTCAAGTCATTAATTGAGCACATACAGCTGCTAAACCAAGACTGTTGATCTGTTCAACGTGCAATCCTTTTTTACTCTCCGTACTTACATAATAAGGTGAATAGAAGTGAAAGGTGTTACGATTGCAGATGGTCGCTAAACGTATTGTTTCACAAAGAAAATTCAAATGTGTACATTTTCTGTCAGTGGAACACAAAACGTGTAGTTTTCCAAGTTACCGCTCGCGTAAAATACTATTTGATTGTATTTTTGAGAACGTTCTGTCAGCGATAAGTAATATTGATTTACGCAGAAATATCATAAATTTGTCTATGGTTCCTTAGAATTTCAACTTAACCAAAATAAACGGGCAGGTGCCGTAACGGGCCACGTCCAGTGTAGAGTTCCGTAGTCAGTACCTACTTGTTTTATGTAACTAACAACTGCCTAACTTTAGGTCTGAATTCAGTCCATGATACTGAACAACTTTCACCCAGGAACAAACGAAATACATAAATTATTTTTGATCTCTTACACACAAGATTTGGCAAAATGTAATATTTATGGAATATATGTATGGAATATGTAAGGACGAATAACACTAATTAAGCTAGCCCCAAAGTAGGTTTTAGACTTGTATTATGGAATACTAACTCAATGATACTATATTTTATGATAAAAACATACAAAGATAAACACCCAAGACCCAGGGCAACTTGGAAAAGACCATTTTCTAACTTGCCCTGGCTGGGCCTCGAACCCAGAACCTCCGGATTAGTGGTCTAGCGTGTTAACAATTACGCCACGGAGGTCGAATGGAAAGCAAACATTTTCTTTTATATTTAATTATGTGTTCCTTAGGAAAAGTTGTTCAGTATCATGAACTGAATCTACCTTAAATTAGTTTATGTACAGGGCGACGTTATATACCTACTACTGCCGTGAATTTTTTTAAGTGTCCATATACAGCCGTTTGCAATCAAAAACCAAATATTTCACAAACGGATTGCTAAAACGAAAAAGGGTGTTCATAATCTTACAATATTTTTGAAAGACCTATTTAACGAAGACTCACAACACACATTTTTTTTTCAAGTTTTTATTACCACATATCCATGCCCATGCCTAATTACAGCTTTCTAGTACTAATAGTCTATGAGTAAAACTGGGGACAGACAGACAGACAGACATGATGGATCTATAAGGGTTTCTTGTTTACTACGGAACCCTAAAAAGCTGCGTGAAACAAAACAGATTCTCTATTCTAAGGGTTCTTTGTCATTTGCGCTTTAACAAATTTCAAAATACGAGTAATCAAAACCACTTGTGCATATATTTCGCTCCACTTCGCATACGATAAATTCAAAAATTGATGGATGAATGACCGTGCTTTTACAGGTTAAGCAACTTCTAGCTTGGTCACAGTTAGGATGGGTGACCGTGCTTTCAATCTTAATGTTGTCCAAGTCAAATGTTGAGATTCTTATGAATAAATTTCAGTTTTCTCTACCTACATAACTTGGCAGCTATTTAAATTTCAATTGTTTTGTCGGAATTTGACATTTTTACATTTATGTTTTTGATGGGGTAACTTAACACCCAAGAACCAGGACAAATTAAAAAAGGCCATTTACCAACTTGCCCTGGCTGGGAATCGAACCCAGAACCTCCGAGTGACGGACTAGCGTGTTAAGGAATCGCCACGGAGGTCGACTAATAAATTGAAAAAGTAATAAATTTTACGCAAGATTCGAATACCTATAACTTGGATTTTTTAGAAAGTGCTATATGAATTTCACATATATTTAAACTCGCTTTTTAAATAAACGTCATTGCATTCACGCACACTACTGTATTTTCGACTTTACTTTTTCTACTGATAGCCTGTCTACTAAAGTGTTAAGTACATTATAATGACGTCTGCCAAGGCCTTAATTCAGAAATAATAATTCAAACAAAATAATTATTTGATTTGAAAATTTTAATAAGTATCGCGGACTGGAAGTCTTTACGAAAAGAAAAAAGTAAGCTGTATACTAATTCTACGTTACAATTTATGATAACCTACATCTATTGTCCCGTTTACACATTATTAACTCTATGCAACGTCATCTTGACATTTTTATCCCCCTAGCGGGAAAATTTTGCATATTTCAGCGCCAAATCCGACCACGTGGCTTTGTGCATACCGTCCTTAAAAGTTTATTAAATCAAATTATTTATGCATCGAATTCGTAGACTTTAACTTTATGTTCTAAAAACTCATTAATTGAATAAAAACTTTTTTTTAGCAGCCATTTGCGCAGGGATGATTTAAATTTATAAATGGAAGCTCTTTAAGTGCAGATGGTAATTTGTTATAAATATTTTTGCACATTGCAAAAGAGTTATTTTTATATTTTTCAGTTTTTGGTACCACATTTAACACGAGTCTATTACAATTTCTTGTTGTTCTAAGAAAGAAGTGTTTAGCTTGAACAAATAAATGCTCATTTAGTTTCACAAAGATGCTTATTTCTAAAATGTATAAGCATGGGAGGGTTAATATATTGAGCGACTTGAAATGAGGTCTACTCGAAATATATGGTGGTATGTTGACAATTGATCTTATGCATCTTTTCTGCGCCTTAAACACTCTTTTATGTTGGTACCATTTCCCCACATAATTAAACCGTATCTAATCATAGACTCGAGATATCCAAAATATGCTGTTAAAGCTGTATCTTTATTTGCAACTTTATTTAGTTTTGAAATGGCATATGCAAACTTTGTGTATTTGTCGCTTCCAATTTAACTTCGTATCAATAATTAAACCTAAAAATATCGTGTTATCTGCATTCTTTAAAACTTGTCCGTCAAACTGTATGTCAATTGATTTATTTTTAAAATTATTAAAATTCATTAATTTTGTTTTTGATATATTAATTTTTAAATTATTTTGAGTAATCTGTCGAACCCTCTCCCCCCTGTTAGAGTACTCTAGAGAGTTTTAATAATATAAATGTGTCTTCATATATATATATATTTTATTTGTAACAGGTAAAGGCGTGGGCAAGAAGAGTAAAAGCGGCAGCGGCAGCACCGAGCCCGTCGCGGGCAGCAGCCGCGCGCGCTCGCACCGTGAGTACACTGGCGGGAGCACGGCCTCGGGACTAGCTCACACTATGATGCAGCCCGGGGGGCGCATTCCCGCTTTTCTTCTCCAAATACAATATGCATGTCAGTGGTCACCCAAGGATGCCAAAGACTTTGCAAAGTGAAGAAGAAAAAGCCTGAACAATTTAAATGATTTGGCTAAAGTTTTGCGACCCGGGGGGCTGACGTCAACCCTCCTTGGTAATGCAGTTGTAGCACGAGATATTTGTGCTTATTCCTTTAGTTACCTCTTACGACAGCCACAGGAAGAAATGGAGTGGTCCATTTAGGCTTGAAACTACGTCAAGCGGACGCCCGCGACGGGTACAGTCCGTCTCTATCACAAACCCTACGTGCGACAGAGACACGTGACCCGCGACGGTTTCAGCTATCTCTATCGTCACCTCGTCTCCGCTTAACGCAGGTTCGAATCTGGCTGGAAGTCACATGGAGGAAATGAAAAGCCATGTTTTGAAGGAATATTATTTGTCCCCAGTGTCGTACGCGTCTTCGCTAGAAGCCCCCGACGGGCCGGCCTCCTCGTCCGCGTCGGCCGGCGCGCCGCCGCGCGACAGCAGCAGCTCCGACTCCGCCAGCAACGTCGAGGTGTACGAGGGGGAGGTGGAGGACAGCGTGGAGCTGACGTACACCGACACCGGGAAACACGAGGTCAGTAGAAACCCAACGGGAAAAACGCCCACATCGACATACATATCATATAAATAGGCTTACCGAGGGAGGGAACTGTGGGTTAAAACCCTCCCCCAAATTTTTCATCACATTTTTAATTGAGACAATATATTGTTCATATTGGATCAAAAGTTATAGCATGTCCAAAACTAAAAAAAAAGTGTTGTATAGAATCCCATAAATATAGTTTGTCAAAGAAACACGTCTTTTATTGCAGCGGCGAAAACGCAGGATGAGCTCGTCGTCGGCGGAGAGCGCGGAGGGCGGCGCGCGGCGCGCCCGCGCGCACGCCAAGCGGTGAGTTGCGTCCGCTCTCTAATACATGACTGCGGGTTTAAAAATCGAGTGTGATTATACCGAGTTACGTGCAGTGTCATGTACACTACTTTATCTAATCTCATAAACTAGAATTCAAGCTATTAAATAAAAGATCAAAGTTGAAAGGGAAAGAAGTAGTTTTTGACGTGACAACGTCTTATAAATTGGTTAGCCGGGTGACACTTCAAGAAACTGCGTTACGCTCCGCTCACGTTATGCGCTCACAATGAGAGCGAGTGAGAGGCACGCGTGCGAGAGAGACAGACATAAAAAGTGAAAGGCAAAGTCGTTGCCACGTAAAACTTTCGCCCGTATACCGACTTTACAGGCAACCAATTTTTTTTTGCTTATATTTGGACACATCGACTTCGTTATGTATACACTTAATGCTCTCTATAACATTCAATATTTAGACCATAATGAGGAACACTTGAACTTTTCCATGACAAGTCCTGATAGCATTTAGGTATGATATAGTTTTCTCGACTTTGCTGGTAATAGATTGTAAGTGATTTCCGATGCGTATCTAAAATCTCCGGCGGAGTCCTATTTTCTTCATAAACATTATCACTTAATTTTACAAACAAAACAAAACGTATGCCAAGAGAAGACAAAATATTTATTACTTGAAAACCTATGAATAAGGCGCCATAATAAATTATAAGGACACAGATAATTAATTCTTTTTTTTAAGGCCCTGTATACGAATCCTTTTAAGCCATCATATAGCAATCAAAACTTGTTTGTAACGCCATTAAAAAGAGGGGGAAAAGCGTCTAAGGCGTTCTATTAGAAGACATCCAGGAGACCACCGTCAATTACAAGGATTCGGAACGCATAAACGGTTAAATTTTTATACAAATTGATTAGCTGATCAAGTCAATTTGTATGAAAATCCGTTTTTTTTTTTTGGGTTTCTTATATGTTTTTATAAACAACCAAGACCCAGGTCAAAATCAAAATGGAAAGATAATTTTCCATTTTGACCTAACCGGGGACCGAACCCGGGAGCTCCGGTGTGACAGCCTAGCATGATGGCCACAAGGCCACAGAGGTCGTCAACTTTCAAATATCTGTTACAGGCGGCGCGAGAAAATGCGGATGTCGTGGTCGGAGTCAGAGTCGTCGTCGACCGGAGACAACCTGCCGCTGGCGGGGGGCGACTCGCACCGGTACGAGTCGGACCGCGAGTACCGGCCGCGGTACTCCAGCGAGGACGACGCGCCGCTGCAGCTCATCCGGTGAGGGGGGGGGGGGCAGCTGGTGGGGAACTACTACCACCTAACCTACCACCTTCTCATATTGTTCATAAACATGAGCATTTCTAACATTAAGCTACACCAATTTCACATTATAAAGTCCACTAGAATCAATTTGCAAAATAAATGAAAGCCAAACCCCAAGTGAACTCTTTGCCTTCCCGCCAAACTCAATAATGTTGTGTTGCAGACAACGTCAGCAGAACGCGCGGGCGAGCACCTCGGACGGGGCGGGGCCCTCGCGCGGCAGGAGAGCGAAGCCGGTCAGTGTTGTTTTAATTTCGAGGTTGCATATCTGCCAAGTTGCAACCAGAACTTTGATATCGAGATGTAGGATACTGTCAACGCCATTTTTTATTTATATTTATTTAACTTTATTACACTGTATTAACATGTAACAGGCGGACTTAATGCCCGGGGCCTCTTCTATCAGTCAACCTACATACAGGTGGTGCTGATAAAAGCAAATTTTGGACTCTATGGCATATTATCAATTTATTAAAAATGCTTTCCTTTTATATACATTCATACATAGATCTACATAGACTACATAAATATTTATAATACTCTATGACAATCTGTGAAGATAATGAGCGCGCACGGGGCACTCTTAAACGCTTGGCGACTAGGGGTTTTGCGGATATCAAAAGAAAGGGCGTTTCCATAGCTTTACGGCTTGTTTGGTAAAATAATGTTCAAGAAACACACTCTGGCAACGGGGCACATCGTGAAAATTGTTGGCGCCATCTCGTATACTTGTTGTGAAGTATGCTGTCGTTTGTTTGTTAGTTCCTCGTAGAGGGCGCCACCCAGTAACGCGCTCCCCGTGTCCGCAGGCGGTGTCGCTGCGCGCGCGCCGCTCCCCGCGGCGGTACAACGAGGACAGCGAGGAGGACTCGGCGGCCGCCATCAGCAAGCGGCTGCAGCACCACGCGGGGCGCGCGCACGCGCAGCTGGCCGACCGCAGGCAGAGGCACGCGCAGGTCAGGCACTGTTGACCCATTCAGGAACGTTTTATGACATTTCATTTTGCTTCTTTTAACCCCAGACAAAAAATAAGGCTGTTATAAAGTTGACGCTAATGTCTGTTAGTATATCCGTCTGTGGCATCGGAGCGTTCTTAGGTATGCTCGATGAAAATCGGTTTAGCTGTTTAAAAGTTATTGGGGGTTAACGCTTGAAAGTTCGAGCTTTCTCTAGCAAATAATAGATGGCGCTATCCGTAGCGCGACTTGATATCTGTATCAAATCGTATTTGTAGTTCCGCTACTCATCACTAGATGACGTTCTTGACAGTCGGGGTTTTTTTTTAAATTTGCCTAGCAAATAAACTTGTTAACGCTACCCACAGATTACATTACGCGCGATGGAAACAGATAAGGAGCCGTCCACATATTACTTCATGCAATTTTTTTTATGGATACAGCGTTTGTTATACTATCATACGATAACCAAAGAAATTGTACACAATCTGAACGAAGCGGCAAAGCCGTTCCCAAAAAAGATACCTAAAGTTATAAGTCTCCCTTTCTACTTTATTGCACTGGCAGTTTGCGGGAAAAGGACGCCTATAACTTTAGTTACATTTTTCGAGAACGTTAGGTCATCATCATCATCCTTACGTGTTCCCGGTTGCATCGTCAGCGGTTACGCTTCAGAGCCCGGGGTCCGCTACTTAACCTAGGTGATTTGACGAGGTTACTGGTTTTTACACAGAGCGACTGCCGTCTGACCTCCGCAACCTAAAGGGTAGACCAGAACCAATCCTAGGATAGGTACAAACGCGTTCGGGACCAACGGCTTTACGTGCCTTCCGAAGCACGGAATCATCTTTCTTTTCGGATAATCAGGTGATTCAAGCCTGCAATATCCTAAACAGACTGGAAACAAATTTTTAACAAAGTATGCTTCCCAGTGGGATTTGAGCCCATGACCTCCGGATCACAAGGCAAACGCCTTGACCACTGGACCGCGGAGGCAGTCGAACTTTAGGTAGTCGGGAACGTTAGGTATTTAAACATAAGCATTATGGAAATATAAACTTTATGTACGTGGCATTAAGTTTAATATTTAATGTTGTTTATGAGATTGATATACGTAGTCATTGTAGATTGTATTGTAATTTGTTTGACGATAACTAACCATAAGGTACGTGCCATTGTCCGCAGACGCTGTCGGCGGCGGTGTCGGCCCGCAACAACGACCACAACTACTTCAACGGACACAACGGTCAGTGCAGTGTACTCTCATTCTTCAATCAATCATTCATTTATTATTATCGAGTATGTTGATAGCTAACATTGGTGTCATATTTTGCGAGCTGCTTTTTTCTCTTTGCCAAAACACACACGGTGGATTTTTCCTTCAGGCGAAGTGTTAAGAGTCCTTACCCTAAACTTTTCCGTACAAAGGTAATCTACCTTTGATTTTGAAATGACATGTCAGATTTCGGCAACATTTTGAAATTGAAAGAAATTGTATGGAACTAGTTTTTAGGGTTCCGTACAAAAAATGAAAAAACGGAACCCTTATAGGATCACTCGTGCGTCTATCTGTCCGTGCGTCTGTCACAGCCAATTTGCTCTGAATCTACTGGACCGAATCAGGTGAAATTTGGTAGGTTGGTGTAATCCTATGACCCAAATACATATGTCCAAACAAAATAAATAGTTTTTTTTAAATAAGGGTCATTTTCGGGGGATTAATTAGGAAATTGAAAAAAAAATGTTTTGCAAACCTTACTGTGTCATATATCAAATAAAAGGGCTCGTTATGAGGATCTCAAATATATTTTTGTTATAATTATAACATAAATAGTTTTGATTTTATTCATGAAAGGAGACGAAAATTGACCATTCCCCTCCCTGATCTCCGAAACTACTGAGCCTAAAATTTTTGATTGCTTGTAGATTACAGGAAAACCTATAACAATTCAATCAATTGTACGGAACCCTCTCCACGCGAGTTTAACTCGGACTTGGCCGGTTTTATTTATTAGGTCCTTACATATGAAATTGCCGTTCAGTATCAAAAAAGTGAAGTGGCTCTGGGAGATATAGGGCGAGGCGTATTTCATTTCCTTTAAATATTTCAGGATTTTATAACGAATTATATTTGCAGGTTCGATGCCCGGCCCGAGCACGCGTCGCTCGCACACGCCCGAAGCCCCCCTCTCTATCTCCTCCCGGGGGAGAGTCCGCAAGCTGACGGCCAAAGCGAGAGGACTGCTAAGAGAATGAGATCTCATTTCTATCTCCTCTCGAGGGAGAGTTAGGTGTCTGACAGCTAAGGCAAGAGCGCTGGTTGGACAGTAAGGAAGGAGATAGCAAGAGAAAAGAAATGAACACTTAAGTACTTATAGGTCTACAACCAAGTTAGTGGACCCTTAATGATGGCGAAACCGAACGTTTATACGGTTCCGTACTTTAAAAGGTAAAAACGGAACCCTTATAGGACCACTCACTTGTTTGTACTCGTATGTCCGTCTTTCACAGCTGATTTGCTACGAAACTACTGGACCGGTTGAGTTGAAATTTGGTACACATATGTAACTTAGTGACCCAAAGATGGACTTAAATCGTAAATTAATTAATTTCAAATGAGGGAGTCACTTGTGGGGGTTTCATTAGACATAAAAAAGTTTTGAAAACAATGTCGTTTGAAAGAGCTTTTTATGAAAATTTTAAATATATATTATTTTATTATGGAATCGGAAAAACCGTAAGAGAATATTGGAAATTATGAAGTGATAAAAACATTCAACAAATAAATAAACGATTTTGATAATCTGTATTCGGTGCCATATTAAATTTAGTACCAGGATTTATTCGCGAGGTCCACTATCTTATTTGTTTACCTTTACGAAAGAAGTTATCAAATTTTGTGATTCTCGTATAGGAGTTTGTGTAAGGATGAATGTGGGTGTTTGAAAAAGAATAACGTGATATTTACCGAGACCCCCCTCTCCCAAAAGTGAGAATAGATGAGATTCGTAATTAATGGACGCCCCCTCATCATTCTGTAGCGCACAATGTTGCTTGACATAGCAACGCAGGCACGTACGTCGTGTCGATTTTAAAGGAGGGAGTGAAGATCCTGTATATTGTATCTCAATATAAAGTGTAGTACGTAAGCTTGTAAATATTAGTGTAATGATATCGGATGAATTTATAGAGTAAGACACGACTGACTGTATTTATGTAATAGGGTATTTGTCTATGTTTGGTTCTGGCCAATATTTTATACGAAATACATTGAAAAGAAATGGTTTTCTGAAAACAGCAAGTAAATTGGTTATTAAGGCCGTACCTGAATTTCCCGGAGTCCAGTGCTGCCCCCATTTTAAATAAATCATTTCAAAGAAAACAGAGACATTATTTAAAATTTTACTATAGCAAGTCAAAGTATTTTACGAACTACTATTTACAGTTTAAAGTGAGAACGCTAAGCTTTACTACGCACATTTGCGAAAAACGGCCACTTTTGGCAAATGTGCGTAGTAAAGCTTGACGTTCTCATTATAAATTGTAAACAGTAGTTCATAAAATACTTTGAAGGGTTATCTAGGACTTGGTAGTAGTAAAATTTTAAATGATTTGTTTTCTTTGAAATGATTTATTTAAAATGGGGGCAGCACTGGACCCCGGAAAATTCAGGTACGGCCTTAAATGAAGTAGTAATCAGGATTTCAAATATTGGTATGGAGAGTGGAGCTAGCTCAAGCAGTATTATTTAAAAAAAATACTTTTTTCTTAACGTCAGAACAAACATTTTCTGTGTAATTTGTATAGAAGATCAAACCGTGACGTCAGTTTCTTGGAATCAAACAGCGCTCTTAAGGCGCGTACAGACCTCTGTACCGTATCTTGCAATGAAACAATTTGCCGTCCACACCGCTGCAATGTTACACAATTCTTTTAGTTTGCACGTCTCGCGCGCACGGACCGCGCACGCTACGAGCTTTACAAACCGTGTGCCGAGCGACCCGAGATTTGTCGGTTATTCGACGACCACAAAGGGGCGCGCAGCGTGCGGGGCGGCAGGTTAGAGTTGGACGGGTCGTTCCAGAAACGCGCACGTGCACGGACAACAGCAGGGAATAAACGGGCAAGTGCGAGTCGGACTCGTACATGAAGGGTTCCGTACCTCCGTACAGTGTTTTAAAACGCTGAAGAAACACATTTCTTGTATGACGACCCCCCCTTTAATTTTAAATTTTATCTTATTTTTAGTATTTATTTGTTGTTATAGCGGCCATAGTAATACATGATCGGTAAAAAATTTAAGTATCTAGCTATAATGGTTTAAGAGATAGAGCCCTGTGATAGATGGACAGACAGCGGAGTCTTAGTAATAGGGTCCCGTTTGCTTTGGGTACGGAACCCTAAAAACGTGACGATAAGGAAGTTAAGACACTCAGTTTGATAGAGGAGTACCGATCCCAAAAAAATTGTGAGAGAAATCCACAAAATGAAAACTTTTATCAAAAAAAACCTTAAACATGATGTATGATCAGAAATCGCAAAGTTGATGTCTATGCCGTGACGATAGGGCCCATATTCGCGGCGGAATGATAGAAAAAGGCGCGCGCGGGAGGTTCGTAGTGAGCGCGGACTGAGAGCGATACGCGTCCAAACTTGCAGCGAACATGCAATGAAAGGCAAAATTATACATTGCATGTTACGTTACACCGCTCTGTACGCGCCTTTAACAGTTTTTCTGCATCAAGAAATCTAAAATCATGATCAAAATGATTATGATCAATGACAAGTGAAGGGACATTATTTTGTAACGTTTTATTCTCTTATCAGGACAAAATAATTTATTATTGCCCTGGATACTACACTATTTTGGGATTCTTTTTAGTTTTTGAAAAATAAAGTGTTTATTTTAATATCGTTCTGACCACAAATCTGAATTACAAATATATGAAACTCGTTATATACAATACAAGGTTAACAAAATAAACAAACTATTTTGAGGCAGAATTCAGTCCATGATACTGAACAACTTTCCCCAAGGAACATGTGTATATTGAAATATGAAAAATAATTTTTGAACCATAAAAATTGAGTGACCGCTCAGCTGATCGTATGATGTGAATGAAGATTTCTAGCAGCTTGCAAATAAATATTAACTGTGCATGAAAATACATGAATTTAACAATTTCTTTTTACAAGCCCTTCTCCCATTGCAGCACCCGTCAGGATCCTTAATTGAAACTGTTTTATATTTAAAGACCTGTATGAAATACATTAAGGAAGCAATAAATGATTGAGTATTGATCCCAATTTGTATGGAAAGCAATTTTTTTTAATACTTTAATATATGCTCCTCGGAGAGTTGGTCAGTCTCAAGTGTATTTATATTTTTATCGTCGAGTTGAAATCCTATAAATAGTGTGAGTGGTGATAATTTAATTTAGTTGACTTTACAATTAATTAATGATATTCGACAATCGAATCAATCAATGGCGACCACGCACTGGCAAGCGCAGCATTGGACACCCACCACAAGGTGGTCGTACGACCTGACCAAGGTTGCTGGAAGGCACTGGACGCAGGCCGCTCTAGATCGGTCATTTTGGAAATCCTTGGGAGAGGCCGATGTCCAGCAGTGGACGTTATGCGGCTGAAATGATTCGATTGCAACACTATGTAATCCGATGTGAAATTTGTTGTTAAGGTAAATCCGGAACCGTTTAAACGATTTGGCTGTAGTCGTAAGACCGGCCGCCTGCCGACGTTTACGTCAACCCTCTTTAGGAATGCAATTGTGCGAAAAGTTTTACAACTGGCCGTTGCCCGACGACAAAATTCCTTGGGAATGCAGTTGTAGCACGAGATGCACGCTCGGTTGACGTGGCCCTTCGCCAAAAAGATTTAATATTTTTCGCGAAGGGAATCCTTGCATGGAAAATTTTACATGGTGTTTAGTGTACCTACTAAATTTTGTATAGAACAGCATATTTGTTATAGTTTTCTACAAATTCTAATCAGTCGAAGTTGCCTTTTTAAATACTGGCACTTGGCACAAATTCAAAAACTTAGCTGTTTGGACACAAATGTTCGTGATATGTATTGTATATTGTTCTGCTATTCTGTAGAACAATGAGTGTACTTATTTTGACGTGTAAAAAGTAATTGTATAGATCAAACTTGTATCCGTTCAAATGTTTTTAGCGACAATCTAAAACCGACCCTATTGATGTTTGAAATACAGATGATATGCCAGTCCAGTGCATTATCATGTTAACAGTGCAGTCACTGTCAACACTACACTATCGATTCGATTATAGAGTCGATTTTCGATTGTTTGTAACATTGGAGGATAGAATCCGCTAGTTGTCATGTTAATAGTTATGTGTGTTGTGTTATGTTCGCACGTGTGTGCGTGTACATATAGCTGTAAGCGACGTGATATAGCGTACCATACCAAGGATTAAATGAATATTTTGTAAAGCAACCTGTGTTTTAAAATAGTTTGAACCCTCTCCCATTGCCTTATTACAGTTCTTTCAGAGTCTGGGATAAAGGAAAAAACGTAGAATGTACCAGCTGCCTGTCTTCCCGCGTAGATCGTAAACCTGATTGACTATTTTTCCGTCGTCTCCCACCATCACACTAACCGTGACCCTAGGCTCTTGTCTCCCCATCAGTTCCAACAATGAACAATGTAAGTATCTATCAAACTGCCCTCTTCTCAACATTGTGTGTGACATGTATCACCCGACCACCGTACTACTCAAATACACATCAGATTGGAAATACTAAAGAAAGAAACGAAACAAAAAATCTTAGCGTTATTGAATCTTGTGGTGCCCTGTAGATGGAAAATTCTTTTTACCGTAAGTTTAATTTTTTGCTTCTAAAACTTATAATACAAAACTATTGCAAGTTGCAACCCATATGTATGATCCTACCTAATTCCTACATATTGTAATTTTTGAAGTGAAAACTTCTTTAGCGGCGTTGTGCACATTTTTATTTTTTATTTTATTTAAACTTTATTGTACAAAATACAATTTGTATAGCACAATAGGCGGACTTAATGCTAAAAGCATTATCTGACAGCCAACCTTTGGGTTGTTAGAAAACTCAAAATGGGTACAAAAAATATTAATTTAATTTCAGATCATTCAGATATATATTTAATTTCTACATAAACTACTTTAATAATACTTACTATACTTCAACAATATAAATATCTACATAAATATACATACATTGATACATACTATATACTTATATTCATCTATAAAATACACTTCTTCTTCTTATTTAAGAGCTTAGTGGCTCTTGTCGGTGGAGTATGCGCCAAACTTCTCGGTTCTCTGCCTTACTTTTTAGTGCTTGATACGACATGACCCCTGCTTTTTTTTTCAGTTGGTCTACATAGCTCTTTCTTGGTCGTCCTGGACCTCTTCTACCTTTTATCTTTCCTTCTAGTATGTTTTTAAATAAGGAGTCATGTCGTATTAAGTGACCAATCATTTTCCCTCTCCTATTTTCTATTTCGCCCAGCAGTCTTCTTTTCTCTCCTACTATTTCTAATACTTCCTCATTGGTTTTCCTTTCCATCCAACTGATCTTTTCCATTCTCCTCCAGCACCACATCTCGAAAGCTGCCAGCCTGTCACTATCTTTTTTATTCAGTATCCACGTTTCGCATCCATAAAGTGCTATGCTCCAGATATACGTTTTTATAAGGCGTTTGCGTATTTTTCTGGATATATTTGCTGTGAAAAGTTTCTTTTTACTATTGTATGCTCCTTTGGCCATGGCAATTCTGGTTTTAATATCTGCAGTACATCTAGTCTTCTGTCAATATGCTTCCTAAGTACTTAAATTTTTCTACTTGTTCTATTGTTGTTCCGTTAAGTTGCACTGAATCTCTTATTGGTGATGTTTTATATGTAATCATAGTTTTGGTTTTTGATTTATTTATTTTTAAGCCGAATTCTTAATATGTTTTATCCATTATTTGAAGTAGTTGTTCTATGTCTTGTTTTGTGTCACCTAGGGCTGCTATGTCGTCTGCAAAACGAATAAAAAATATTTTTTCTCCGTTGACTTTTATACCACCTATATCTGAATTCTGTATGTTCCTTATTACTTTTTCTATATACATATTAAAAATAAGTAGTGAAAGTGGGCACCCTTGCCTTACTCCTTGTCTAATCTTAGCGTGCTGTTGCTCTTCTCCTATTTCTATGACGGCTTCTTGTTCCTTATACAACTCGTAAATAATTCTCCTATCCTTGTAATCTAATCCGGCTTCCTTTAAAACCTCCATCATTATCTTCCAATTAATTTTATCAAAAGCTTTTTCTAAATCTATATATGCTATATGAGTATTTATTCCTAGATCTAAACGCCTATCAATAATTATTTTTAAAGCTAGAACTGCTTCTCTAGTTCCTCTATTGGGTCTAAATCCATACTGATCTTTACCTATGTATTTTTCCGAGAGCGGACTTATACGATTCTGCATGATTTTGATTAGTATTTAAGATGCGTGAGATATAAGGCTGAGGGTCCTATATTCTTCACATTTCACGGTGTTTAGTTTCTTTGGTATTGCAACTATCCTGCTTATCTTGAAATCGTTAGGTATTTTTCCAGTATTGTACATAATTCTAATTAACTGATATATTTCCTCAATTAAAGGGTCGCATACTGCATATTTTAGTAATTCTATATGTATGTGGTCATGTCCAGCAGCTTTACCGTTTTGTATGCTATTTAGAGCTTTTCAAATTCTTCTCTCAATATATCTGGTCCTTTGTTATCTTCTTCTACCTTATCATAGCTTTCTAGGTTTTGTTCTACCATACCCTGTCCTTCATATAATTTCTCTATATAGTTTTTCCATCTTTGGACTACATCCTTATTATTAACAAGCAAGTTTCCCTGTTCATCTAATATACTAGTGCTCTTAGTTATATGTTTTTTATCTAACTGTTTTATTATTTGGTAAGCTTTGTCCATTTTCCCTTTTTTTAATAAATCTTCTATATTGTTGCAACATTCCATTAATTCTTTACTTTTACATTTTCTACATTTTGTGGTTATTTGGTTTGTCAGTTTCTTATATTTTTTAATACTGTTACTATCTTTTTTGTTTTTCAACTTCCTTCTTTGTGTCATGAGATCTATTATTTCTGGTGTGAGCCATTTCTTTCGTGGTACAAGTTTCTCCTTTTTCAATGATTCTGATGCGCTTTCTAAGATAATATCCTTAACACTTTTCCATCTTTCACTAATTTCTAATTTATCTATATCTGTTATATTATTTTTATAATCTTTATATTTGTCTCCTAACTTATTGCTATATTGCACTCTTAATGTATGATCCTTAATTCTAGTGAGATCTACTTTCTTAGGTTTCATTTTTCTTTTTGTTTGAACTATTTGGAAGTTTTGTGTACTTATTAATAGATTATGGTCAGAATTTATATCGGCTCCAGGTAAGGTTTTGCAAGATTTAATGTTTCTTTTGTATTTATTTCTGACAAGAATATAATCAATCTGATATCTTCCAATATCTCCTGGCATTTTCCAAGTATATTGTCTTCTTTTTGTACTAAAATACACTAAAATACACTACTAATAAATAATAGTTTCTCATCTCAAATGCAGCAATTAAGTAGGTACGTACATAGGTATTACACTTCATTGGCCTGAGCGAGCATATGCTTGATCAACAAGGCCTTAAAGCCAGTGCGACTAGTGGCAGTCCTAACAGTGTCAGGAAGCGCGTTCCAAAGCCTTACTGCCGTAACGGCGAAAGAATTAGAGAAAAAACCAGTACGGTGGGAAGGAATAACTAGGGTCAATCATTTGAAGAACGCAGGACTCTATCATGAGTGGAACTAGAAGTTTAAAGTCATTTTTAAGATAGTCTGGGGAAAGAGGATCGTTAAGCACATTATAAAGCTGACACAGTAAACGTAGATTTCTGCGTTGGCGGATGGTGAGCCATTTAAGCTGAGAACGGTATTCTGAGATATGGTCATACTTACGCAGACAGAAAATAAATAAAATTTTGTAATTTTGAAAATTCGTAAGACGGATGGAGAGTTGACAGCCGGCGCGGCGTAGGAGAGGAAGTATCCTCCTCTCTTTCTACGGCGCGGTGAAAATGTATGCCTGCGCCTGCTGTTTCGTTTAGCTGAGAGATAAACTTTTTAATGTAATATAAATTGTCATGTTTGTGTACGATAGCGCAATAAATAAATATTGTATTCCACCACATAAATGATAGTACTTTTATACTGATAATTAAAGCAATTCGTGCAAAATTACTCCCTAACCATTCCAAAATATCAAAAATGCACAACGTTAATATTCAAGTTTTCACTTCTGCCGGCACTCCCGGAGTGCAACCCGACGTTTTATTTTTATACATTTTGTAATATATATTTATGTTCTTGACTTTTGTCTCGTTCTTTCCAATTTGCAAAACCTTGTTTTAAGTTTTAGTGGGTTAAAAATATAATCGATCGATTTTCCATACATATGATACATAATCCGTTTCATTCTCACTACCAAAGAAATTGTAAACAAACTAGAATGCTTACGAAGTGGCAAAGCCGTTCCCAAAAATTATACCTAGTTATAGCTCTAATGCACTGACAGTTTGCGGGAAAAGGACGCTTATAAAGTATATTTTTTGGGAACGTTAGGTATTTAAACATAAGCATTATGAAAATAATTATGAGCTTTATGTGCGTGTCATTAAGTTTACTTTTTAATGTTGTTTTTTTGAAATTCTTATTCGTAGTCATTCTAGATTGTATTATAAATTCTTTGCTCACTACTCAATCACACGTCATCGTTGTTATTTATATGTATGTCAATGTCATTAACGTCAAGCAAATTAGCGAAGTGCAAAACATAGATCTCCGATCCGATAATTTCGCATAAATTTTCGTGGCATATTCTAGAAAAAAAATATTTTAATTTATTGCATCATTTGCCTAAAACTTCTTACCGTGTCCTGCTACTCTCTCTATAGTGTTTTTTCACCATAAATCCTTAAAATTCTACGTGTTCGTGTCGTGTTAAATTTCATAGGAAACTGATAAGAATTTATCCTGGTTTTGGCGTCCCACGCATTTAGGAAGCCATGGATCCGCTGTATGAAGAGGAGGTGGAAACCATTGAAAGCAAGACGTGGTTCAACCCGTTTAGCTACGGTAAGTTCAGGGTATGTTCGTAAATCTTTAGGTGAGACGTGGTTAACCGTAGATGGGCCGTTCCGAGGTTGACAACTTTATATCTCTTGTTTATAAAGTATCATCACCAAAAATTAGAATTTTAGAGGAACTAGTAACAAAGTAAGAGACATATTAACCAAGTAGAAGAAAAGATGAGTATATAGAGGTGTAGGTACTTACAAATAAAAATCTGGTGTCATATTAAAATATGGTGTAGAGTTTCAGGCTATGCTTAGCAAGTTGGTGGACGGGTCCAGTGGTTTATGAGTGCAACCTATAACCATAGGAACATTGGTAAAGATAAGAAAAAACTGCCAAGAATATTTTATTTCTAAATGTTCCAGTGCTCCAGTTCCTGGCATCGTACGGCTGGTACCTGGTGGGCGCTGCAGCAGCTGGCCTGTACCTGCTGAGCTGGCTCCGACCCAAGCTCAAGGCGTGGCAAGAGGCGAGAGAGGATGCCGCCTATCATAAGAGTGAGTTTGTTTTATTGAGTGGTATGCTAATCAATACTTGGAATCATTTACCCTTCTAACAATAGGAAGTCCACTGCTGGACGTAGGCCTCCCTGAGGGATTTCGAAAATGAGCAATTCTAAGCTGCCTGCATCCAGCAACCTTGCTTGGTTGTCTGACCACTTATGAGCCATCACCGCACATTTGCTGGGACAAGTTTGCTATTCCAGAACCTTTCTATTCTATCAGCCATCTGGTTGTCAAAGTTGTGTGCATTGCCCATTGTTATTTCAATGAGTTGTGACTATGTCCACTTATAGATGGTGGTAAATATGTTTGGTGTTTACTAGATTCTAGAATAGCAAAGCTGCACATTTTCACTTTCTTAGTAACAGAGTGGTAAATAACTGGAATAGACTACCAGAAGAAGTGGTCACTGCGCCTTCAATAAATGCATTTAAAAATAGACTCTACAAGTGGTTAAGGACAAATAAAGTGTCGTTAATAAATATATGAACTGTGAAAAGACTTTATGGACTCTCAGCACTGTGTGAAATAGACATATCAGCTCTTAGTTGCTCGTCTATAATAAATTAAAAAAAAATAAGAACCATTGTTTAGACTATCACTAGACACAAAACAAAGTGTGTTGAACTTCATCACTTCCGGTGACCTCAATGACCTTACACTATGAATATTCATGTGATTCTATAGATATGCGAGTGGTGTTTTTAAAAATCAGGAAAATATACATACCATTTACAAAAGGTATTACCAAAGAGGATTCACATCAGGCAAATTACTTTTTTCGACTTTTTCTCTGCAACATCGCATGGTCTTCGGCATCCTTGACACGCATATCGTTGATGGTACGGAACGCACCCAGGCACCAAAGATGAGGATACAACCAGGAGAGCACTTAAACAGCTGCGTAACAAACTGCTGGACATAGCCTCTCCTGAAGATTTTCTTAAAAGACCGATCTAAAGTGGCCTGCGTCCAGTGTTATCCAGCGACCTTGGTGAAGTCATCTGACTACCTTGTAGGTGGGTGTCCTACACATCGCTTGCCGGTACATGGACGATTCAAGAACCTTTTTGCCCCATCGGCCATTGGCTCTGAAATATAGTCCCTTATACATTTGGGTCTTAAAAGAATTCTGATCAAATCACTAAGAGATACACCGAGCATTAAAATATATGATGTGATGTTTATTTTCAGACCCCGATGTGGCTCTGGCGCGGATGGAGGCGATCCAGCGCGCGCGAGAGAGACAGCAACAATTGTTAGAGCAGGCCTCGCAGCGCGCGCTGGAGGAACAGAAAGAGGTCACAAACCATTGGAAACCCCACCATTTCACCCCATCCCTCTATCACCACTACATTCATCAACATCCTCCGTATTCCCGGTTGCATCCTCAGCTGCGGTGGTGCTTTAGAGCCTGGGGTCTGCTACCTACTCTAGGTGATTTGACGAGGTTACTGGTTTTACACAGAGCGACTGCCATCTGACCTCCGCAAGCCAAAGGGTAGACCAGTACTAATCCTAGGATAGGACAAACGCTAGATGGCATTCTGGACCCATGGCTTTACATGCCTTCCGGAGCACTGAAACGTCTTTCTTTTCGGATAATCAGGTGATTCAAGCCTTTTATATCCTAACCAGACTGGAAACAACTTTTTACAAAGTGTGCTTCCCAGTGGGATTTAAAATCACGACCTCAGGATCACAAGGCCAACGCCTTGACCACTGGACCACGTACGTCAAGGCAGTCAGTCACCACTACATTCTGAAGATGAAATTCTAGTGCAGTCTAGCCAGGTTTCCAAGCAGCAAACTATAATACAGGTCGCGCCAAACTTCTAGATCGCTCTGAAATTGAGGCGATTCGCGTCGCAGTAGTAAAATACAGATACCCATAGCAGATAGATTTTGCTTTATTGTGTATATACAACGTGGAAGGGACATACCCGTAATAAATCAAACCACGGGCTATGCTAGATCACTATATTATAATGAAATTAAAATAACAGCCAAGGAACAAAAAAAAATTTTGGCATTTCCATAGAAAAGTGTGCGGCCGGCCGGACGATTTGTATAGAAACGCCAAATTTTTTGTGATCTAGTATAGCCCGTGGTTTGATTTATTACGGGTATGTCCCTTCCACTTTGTATATCATATCTACATTCTTGCAATCATTCTGAAAAAAATATTATTGTGGTAAATATTCTGTCCCTGTTTGTAACTTGAGTGAGGCAACTTCAGAGCGATCTAGAAGTTTGGCGCGACCTGTACTATGTTAGGGTTGCTACATGCATATTCGGGTAGGCATTAATCGGCACAGCTGGACAGTAAAATAGAATATATATTAGATGAATGTTCGGGGGAAAAGCCGATATAATTGATTCGGCTCGGCTTTGTTGTTCGATAAATACTGCCGAACCAACAGTGCCGGCCCTGATAAGTGTGTAGCATAGCAACCATAACATAATATTATAGTTTGCTAACTGAGCGTAACCAAGCACAAATAAAACTGGTCAAGTGCGAGTTAATCTCGCGTGAAGAGGGTTCCGTAATTCTCACAAGTTTTCCTGAAATTCTGTCATTGTACTGATAATAAAAACACAATTTATAACGTTATTGTCAGTCTGTTTGTTTGCGCTAATCTCCGAAACGGTTGAACCGATATTGACGGGACTTTACCTGGCCGATAGCTAATGTTACGAGGAGTAACCTAGGATACTTACCTTTACTATAATATGATTAATTTTTATTTGTATTAATATTTTGTATCTTCTTTTGGAATCATGGGTCTTTTCGTATTATTATTTTTTTATTAATTTTATTTAATGATTAGATTTTCTTTTAAAACCGTAATAGGTATAATGACTGTAATATTTTGATTTATTTTAAGTTGAGTTGCCATCAATTCGGACTTAATATCATTTTATTATTGTACGTCCGTTAAGGGCAGGTCACAGTGGTAACTTTTATATATTTTAAGATCTTTTGTAACCTGTGCTCCACAATAAAGAAATTTGATTTGATACTTTGACACGCGGATGAAGTTGCACAGCTAGTTGCATATGAAATATTGCCGTTTGCAGCGTGAGGAGCGCAAGCGCGCCGAGCTGGCCGAGCGGCGGCGGCAGCGCGGCGCCGCGGCCGGCGGCCGGCGGCTGGGCGGCGCCGGCGACGGCGGTCAGTACCAACCTCATATTAGTATTATTAGGTCCTTACATATGAAATTGCCGATTTTCAATACTGGCCACTTTAAAATCAAATATCTTGCGTTTCATTTGGAATTCCAAATTCAAATTTATTTCGAATTAAAGCCAGAAAAATATTGTTTTAAAATTCGTATTTCATTTGTTTTAACATCATTTGTTTGAGTTTCAACATTGCTATAACAACAACTATGGACAAATTGAAAATTCGCGGTATTTACGAATACGAGTTCCACCGTGGCACCAGTGCTGCAGAAACGACTCGAAGAATTAACGACGTGTATGGACCAGGCACCGCTAACGAACGAACGGTGCGTTTTTGGTTTCAACCTTTCCGTTCTGGAAATTTCGATTTACACAATGAGAGTCGTGGACGACCTGATACTCAAGTGAATAACGAAGAATTGAAGGCGATAGTGGAAGCGGATCCATCTCAAACCACTTCTGAATTAGCAGCAGCCTTCGGCGTAAGTGACAAAACGATACTTATCCACTTGCGCTGAAATCGGAAAAAACTCGAAAAGTGGGTACCGCACGAATTGACTGAAGCAAACCAACAAACACGCGTTGCTTGCTGCGTTTCTTTGCTTAATTAGGGGATTTTGAACCGTATCGTGACTTGTGATGAGAAATGGATCCTGTACGACAATCGGAAGCGATCATCACAATGGCTTGACCCTGGAGAACCGGCAATACCTTGCCCTAAGCGAAAACTGACCAAAAAGAAGATTCTGGTTGGTGTTTGGTGGACCAGTGCTTGTGTTATCCACTACAGCTTCTTGAGATGATTGAAAAACAATGATGGAAAAGCTCGCCATTAAACAACCGAGACTGATGAATTGCTCTAGCCACTGCTCCTTCAGGATAACGCTAGACCACACACTGCACATCAAACGATAGCCAAGTTAGAGGAGCTGCGACTGGAACCTCTGCGTCATCCACCATACTCTCCAGATCTTGCCCCAACCGATTACCACTTTTTTCATAATTTGGATAACTTTTTACAAGGAAAAAATTTCAAATCTGATGAGGCAGTCAAAACCGCCTTCTAACAGTTCATAGACTCTCGCTCCCAGGCTTTTTTTCCCAAAGGTATCAATGATCTGCCTATAAAATGGCGGAAGTGTATCGATAACAACGGCGCATACTTCGATTGATTAAATAATAATTTCATTAAAAAAAACTTGTTTCACTTTTTTGATACTGAACGGCAATTTCATATGCAAGGACCTAATATTTATTTTGTCAGTCACAGCACAGATAAACAGGTAAAGCATGGGCACCACTGTCCTCCACTTACACATATCACTTCACTACATAGTATAAAACAAAGTCGCTTCCTGCTCTCTGTTTATTCCTATGTATGCTTAGATCTTTAAAACTACGCAACAGATTTTGAAGTAATTCAAAATCTGTTGCGTAGTGATTCATGACGAAGGTTTATATGAGTTTACCTTTGGATTAGTAATTAGTGCGAGTTGATACTTTTGCTACCCGCACTCACAGAAAATGTATGAACTCGCAGTAATTAATAATCACCGTGTAAACGGGGCCTTACGTTAGTTGTAATAAAACGGTGTGTGTTGTCCCCAGACTACCTGCCGCTGAGCGCGGGCGCGTCCACCTCGTCGTACCGGGCCCCCAAGCGGGCCGCGTGCGGCGGCGGCGGCTGCGGCCGGTAGGACTCACACGGCACTTGCCAAATAACACGTCTTATTTTTTAATAAAAATCACAAACATTTCCTTTTTCGACGATCTTTGAAGAATCTAATAATGCTTTAATAATATTCCAATTCGCTTTATTTAGTAGAAGTTGTGATGTTACAGTAGGGTTACTCCAAGAGCGGTACGCTACACGTACGTATCCGCGTTCCAGTCTCTAGCAACATTGAGCGTTATGATAAAGTCTAATTTGGTTAGACACAGAAATAGGACGTCACTATCGGACGACAATCGTATTATTTTATGGAGTAACCCCTTGGCCTTAGTTACCTGTAGCAATAATTTCACGTATAAAATATACTTACCTAATTGTGAGGTGTGTGTCGGATGTGGAGGTGTACAAACGTTGGTGTAAATTGTGGACGGAAAATACAAAAGGACTGACAAAGCGCACTCTGCTATAAATCCAAAATCCTGTATTATTTCTAGATGTCGCTACTATCTCGCCCGCTAGCCATACAAAGGATGCTGGGTACTATAGTCTGACCACGACCGCTGTACCGCGCTTGAGGTTGCGCGGGGAGGTGGGGGGGGGGGAGGGGATCATGGACTCACAAGAGATTCATACTGTCGGATAGATCTTAAGATATCGAGGTACAATATTTTGACGCTATATACATATTATATCCAATTCTTATTATGGTTCAATACGATTTTATAAGCACAAATAAAAAAAAAACAATATAAGAGAAATTAAAAAAGCACGAACCATCTTTGGATATTCTATCTCATGTGGGTCTGACATAGACAGCCCCCGTCTCGCCGCTCGCATACCGCAGGCGCGGTACTGCGGTCGTGGTCAGACTATAGGCTGTTGGTATCCACGAATAATAGATAGCATTTGATATGGCGCTGTTTGTTCGTAGAATATGAGCGGCACCACTACGAGAATACCTTCTTCCGAACTGGTAGCTCCACCTAGCTACAACATTTAAACTAGAAATTAAATTACGCTTCGAAGTATGAAGGTCGTCAGCCCCCTTGTATCTCTCGTCCACGGCATGGGATAAAACTGATTTAAATTAATAAATTAACTAAAAATTTTATATTGTTTTTTATTACATACCTACTGTAAAAATATTTCTGTCCTAGCCTGCCTCCTTACGTCTTAGCTCGTTCCCAGTTGTTTCCTAAGGGCTCAGACAAACGAACGACACCTGGAGACCTCTCGCTCATCTCGGCGCTTCCCAGTTGCACACGCTGCGAAGTCCGGGGTCGCCCGGTGTCGAGCATCCATGGTTGTAAGACCATTGGCACGCATATCATCCTTGACGACGTCAAGCCAGCATTTTTTGTGTGTCCCACTACTGCCGGGCCCCGGCGGAGGCGGCATGGCTATACATTTGTTTCCCACGTTACTTGCCGGTTTCCGCAAGACATGACCGTACCAGCGTAGGCGACTTTCTTGCAGTGTGTATACTATGTCACGGACATGAAGGCTGCTTCGGATGCGGGTGTACCTCCCGCGATCTCTCCGCGATACTCCGCATATCACGCGCAACATTTGCATCTCCGTAACACCACAGAATAGATACTAATACTCCGTACAGAAGTCTCACTCAGCAAAGAAATTTAAAGAAATATCTACTCAATGTTGTTAGTGACACGGTTTAATTTAGCTCACGTCAGAAATCAGCACCTTTTTGTATAGATACCTAGACATCCATTGCAAGCCAATTTTATCCTTATGACTCTGGACAAACGATTCGTATAACTGAATTTACCACCCCGAGGGGCCGCCTGCGCGCATAGTAATAATGTAGGTACATTTTCGATACCTAAACGGGGAGTGACACAGGCCTGGTGACACGCAGTTCCTGCTTGTGTTGTGTCGCTCAAGCAATCGCCACGCTTATTCAAAAAATTCAAAATTCAAAATATCTTTATTATCATAGGATATTTATAATATCTCTTAATAATAGTCACTTTGTTTTGTTTTGCACAAATGTTGACGTCAAATCGTTACTTAAAGCTAAGTTTACGCCGCTTCCTAGGCGCAAGTGCAGAAGAAGCGGCAACAAACTGCACTGCACGTTTTCTCCAAAGACGTCAACTAACAAACTAAAAACTTAAAATTAGTTATATAGATGGACAGAGATTACATTGTTTATTATGTCATAATTAAATTGAATTATAAGAATTACGAAATTTAAAATAATGTCAATTTGTAAATTTAGTATGTACCAATGTACCTAAATTATGACATGTCTAAGTATACAAACCTTTAAGAGGGACCCGCGCCAAGCTCAAGCCAGACCTTTTTGTCTTTAAGATAGTTATCGGTCCTATAATAAGCCTTCTCACAAAGTACTTTCTTTACATAAGCTTTGAATTTTCTGTCTGGCATATCAAGGACCGATTCTGACAATTTATTATAAAAAAGTATACACTTCCCCATAAAAGACTTACTGACTGTATTCAGCCTGTAATACGGGCTAACTGAGTCATTCTTATTACGTAAATTTCTATCTGTAAAATCACTTACTTTATTGAACATGGAAATATTTTTCCTTACATACATTATATTTTCAAATATGAATTGTGATGCAAAAGTAAGTATACCTATTTCCTTGAATAATTCCCTCAGTGAGTCTCTCGATCCTAAACCGTAAATAGCACGAATTGCTCTTTTTTGTAAAAGAAAAATAGTCTGAATGTCGGCTGCACTCCCCCATAGAAGTATCCCGTAAGACATTAGACTGTGAAAGTAACTAAAGTACACTTGTCTAGCAGTTGCTACATCTGTCAATTGTCTTATTCTCCTAACAGCGTAAGCCGCAGAGCTAAGCCTATTAGAAAGTTTAGTTATATGAGCGCCCCATTGAAGTTTCGAATCAATTGTGATTCCTAAAAAGGTAGTACTTTCAACCAGATCGAGTTTCTGACCATTAATTAGTATGTCAACGCAGGCTTGATTCACATTAGGAAGAGAGAATCGAATGCATTGGGTCTTGTTTGCATTTAACATGAGGTTATTGGCCGAAAACCAATCAGAAATTAAAGATAAGGTGCTGTTCACTGCGCTAGCATCACTGTTATGTCGATCTATTTTAAATATTAGCGAGGTGTCATCAGCAAACAGCACCATGTCAGCCTCTTTCTCAACCATGTAAGGCAAGTCATTGACATAAACTAAGAAAAGGAACGGTCCTAGAATTGAACCTTGGGGTACGCCCATTTTCACATTAGACCCGTGTGATTTTATGCCGTTTATATCAACAGTTTGAAGCCTATCTGTTAAGTAAGATTCTATTAATTTAATTGAATTATCATCAAAACCGTATTGACGAAATTTGAGCAAAAGTGTTGGATGATCAACGCAATCAAATGCTTTAGAAAGATCGCAAAATGATCCAATTGCATCATTTCTGTTTTCCCACGCGTCGTAGATATTAGTAATAAGTGCTACTCCTGCATCGGTGGTCGATTTTCCAGCAGTAAAGCCGTATTGTTGGCTATGGAAAAGATTATTGGTCTTAAAGTGAAGTAGCATTTGATTGAGCATTATCTTTTCGAACACCTTACTCAAAACTGGCAGAATAGAGATAGGTCTGTAGTTGCCAGGGTCTGTTTTTTCTCCTTTTTTGAATAAGGGAATTAGTTTACTACATTTCATTAAGTTAGGGAATATGCCTTCATCAATACATTCGTTAAATATAAAAGCTAAATCGGCAGCAATTATGTGTATAATATGACTTACTACGGCTACTGACATGCCCCAGTGATCTTCTGATTTTTTTAAATTTAACTGTTTAAAAGCATCTATTATATCGCTAGGGCTAACATGCTTAAAATTAAATTTAGAATCACAAGGGCTAACATTACTCTTAAGCAAAGCCTCAGCACGCTGGGCGCTAGAACTCACATTAGAAGTGAGTTCCAAAGGAATGTTAGTAAAATAATCATCAAATATATTTACTATTTCTTCAGTTTTTGAAGTATTTTTACCACTACATTTGATTCGGCAAATATTTTTTTTGGTTTTATTTTTTCTTCACTGTCATATAAAAGGACAGGTCTAATGATGGATTTGTAGACCTGTCCCTTTATCCTAACCGGCATTTTGGGGTCACAAATAACACCAGTCACCTCCCGCCACTTTGCCAAAGCGGCAGATATACGGGCCTTGACGTCGGCATCGATGTCTTCCGGACGCGCAAATTACAGATCCCAAGTACTTATTTAAACTGGTCCGTACGCTTGAACAAGTCTTCGCCCATGCGTAGGTACTCCTACGGAAGGGGGATCTGTAGAGTTACAGGCCATGTATTCAGTCTTCCACACATTCAACTTCAGACCACCGTTCTTAAGCGACTCCCTTCACGTATTTGCGCGTCGCACCAGTCTCCCTCTGTCCGCATCCGCCAGTAATATATACTTATATATAGTAGCATATACGAGCAGCCACGGGGCTTGCTCTTGGTTGTCTCTGATGCTTTTCGACACTTCGTCTAATATCACACTGAACAGGTAGGGACTGAGGACCGAGCCTTGGTGGACCCCGACTGTAACGGGGAAGGGTTTGGTGTCATCAACCGCAGTCCTAACTATAGACTCTGAATCGAGGTACATGTCGCGGATTATGTCAATATAGATTTCTGTCACCCCTTTGGACCTCAGTTCCACCAGATCGTCTCTCGGGGAATCAGTCAAATTTCAAATCAAATCAAAACCTTCTCCATATCCAGAAACAGGAAATGGAGACTCGTATTCTTTGCCCTGTATTTCTCCATGATGACCCTTAGGGCAAAAATAGGGTCCGTAGTGCCTAGGCCGGAGCGAAATCCATTCTGACACTCCGAGACTGCACTCTCCGCCGGGGCCGAGAGTCTATTATCCTCTCGAAGAACTTCATGGTGTGGGACATGACCTTATACCGCGGTAGTTGCTACACTCTTGCACCGATTCTTTCCTTTAAAGACTGGGGTAATATACTCAGCCTTCATTGGTCAGAGATTTTGCCGGTGAAGAGTATGCGGTTGAAGAGGCTTGTTGCATGGGGTCCCATAGCCTCCCAGGCTTCAATGGGGACATCGGCTCCGACAGATTTCCGGTCCTTTATGCAGCGAAGAGTTGAGTAGACTTCCTCTGGCGTTATTGGTGGCACTAGTCCTTGATTTGGAGGGAGGTCCGGTAGCTGCACCTCTTTATGCTGCTGGTTCAGCAGCTTGTGGAAATACGAGCGCCATCTCTCCTTCACCGCGAGATCTTTGCACAAAAGGTTGCCGTTAGGATCTTTAACACAGTGGCACTTGGAGATGTCCTATGCCGCTTTGACCCTAGAACGTGCCAACTTATAAGTAAGCTTCTGCCCCTCAGGCGACTCCAACCTATCGTACAATGGCAGTACGTGGTTACGCCTGGCCCGGGCAACGGCTTTCTTAGTGGCCCGTTTTACAACCCTATATGCGTCGCGGTCTTCATGGGATCCGGACGCTTGCCACGTTTTAAATAAATAGATAGATAGATAAATCGTTTATTTGTAAAAACTGCACATACACACTCACACACAAAAAATAAATGAATAATATTACGTTATTTACATACAGATTCTGTAGCGATGCGATGTGTTTATGTATGCTGCAGCAGCACAAAAAGGTCGTAGGCTCAGCGAAAATATTGCTCAAAGAGCAATGCGCTGATTTTCAGCTATAACCTTAGGTAGGTGCAAGTGCGATCATTTGAGAAAATTGTAAGGTAAGTATACGTGTTAAATACAATAATAGTGTAAATAGTGCTATCTTCACCCTTATCTCCCTCTGGACTGTATCGTTCCAACACCAGGTTTCCTTGTCACACTTGCGTCCGCCTTTTGACATTCCAAGCACTGCCTTCGCCGTAGTAGTGCTAGCTCCCTGAATCCTGTTCCAGTGAAGTTGGACTGGTTTGCCTTCGGTTTCGGCACATTTGGCACCGATCGCAGATGCGAACTCCTGGGACTTGGATTCTCCGAGCCGCCACCACTTGATTTGCCGTCGACAGCGCGCAGTAAACGAAACTTGGCGACCGTTTATTTTTTATCACTATCTTATTTTAGGAAGTATTTGTTGATAAAGTGGCCATAGTAATACATTATCATCATCATATCAGCCACAGGAAGTCCACTGCTGGACATAGGCCTCCCCCAAGGATTTCCAAAACGACCGATCGGAAGCGGCCTGCATCCAGCGTTTTCCTGCAACCTTGCTCAGGTCGTCTGGCCACCTAGCAGGTGGGTGTCCTACGCTGCGCCTGCCGATACGTGGCCGCCATTCGAGAACATAATAATAATAGTAATACATAATCGGTGAAAATTTCAAGTATCCAGTTTATGCCGTTATAAAGATAGAGTTGAAAACGCTGAAAAAAACACGTTTCTTGTATGACGACCCTCTTTAATTTTTAACATTATCTTATTTTTAGTATTTGGTATTATAGCGGCGAGGACAGACACTAGCGTCAAACTTATAACACTCCTCTTTTTATCGGGGGTTAAAAATCGGTGTAACTGTAAACAAAAAGGGAAGGCTTTTGTCCAACTGTGGGACCTAAATAGCTGAAAAAAAGTTACTCGGCACAGTCGGCACGTAGAAAAAAAATATCTAGTCAAAAAACTTACATAGGTACCTACATATTTTAAGACAGTTTTATTACATATTAAATTAAATTAAAATTAATTTATTTCAGATGTTTAAGATCCATACATAATAAAATAATAACATATGGATGGAACCCAATACGGAGCGTCGGCAATTTATTGTAAACAAGAATCCTAAATATTTACAGTAGGAAGCTGCGGCCATATTATTTTTATTCGTTGTTTGTATGGAGCAGAATGTAAACAATGATTGTGCCGATAAAGGCGGAATTTTTATAGACGCGCGCGGAATCCGCGATGCAAAGTACATAGGTATTAGGTACATGCGATGCGACGGGTTGATAAAAATATGGCGGCTTTTGAAGTTTTCGTGTGGCTTGTTTAGCGAATTTAAACTGTTTCTTTAATTGTTGATCGAATGTGTAACGATGCTGCATGCATCATGTTTAAACCTCCTTTCTTCATCTCGTCCTGTCCGTTTTTCATTCCTCATTTCATTTCAAATTCCCTTTCATTCCATTTTCAAATCATTGACTGGTCCCTTTTCACTCATTCCACCATTTGCTTTTCTTTATCTGTTGTATTGTACCTCATTAAATTAAATGTTATTCTTTTATACTCGTATGTAACCATAATCCATCGTTTATCCAGTCTCTATTTTCTACTTCTACTATCTTCTATGTGGGAACTCGCCAAGAGCGCCGGGACAGGTCGAGGTCCCACAAATGTATCTTTCATACTGGTACAGAATCTATACTAATATTATAAAGCGGAAGAGTTTGTTTGTTTGTTTGTTTGTTTGTTTGTTTGTTTAAACGCGCATATCTCAGGAACTAATGGTCCGATTTAAAAAATTCTTTTTTTGTTGGGTATTCCATGTATAGAGGAAGGCTTTAGGCTATATAACATTCCGACAACCACGCGAACGAAGTCGCGGGCACAGCTAGTATATACATACAACGTGTAACATAAATACATATGGGGCAGACAGAGAGAGTTTTGGGTCTTGCAGCAGAGAGCCCAGGGCTGCAAGAGCCAAAGGTCACTTTTAGCGTGATGGTGGGCGAGAAGGCGAAAAAAAGAATCTATACGGTTTGTTCCCTCCATACAGCTTCCCGTCGCCGACTGTACGGTTGTAAGTTTTCCGCCTTCCATGCACAGGGATCTCTACATTTTCTCGCCTCTTTCCCAAACCGGTTATGGAAAAAACAAAGGTAGTTCTCCTTCCTTGTCTGGTACAAGGATTGTTCTCTCCTGCGACTGGTACTGCATCCTCTATGCCGTTGATTCGACCTGCTGCGGTTGCGTGCGTCGAACTTCTCCCGTCGTAGCTCTGCGACTTCCAAGGTAAGCTTTGCTATAGCCTCTGCCAGGTGGTTTGACTGCTGCTCTTGCGTGACGGCTGCCACGTCTACTGCCCGGGTTGTCTCCATCACCTTGTCTGCTACTTCTGCGAGCTTCTCGGCGTCGTCCAAAGTAGTAGCTGCCAAAACCGTTCACACTGCCGTCGGAAGATGATTCTGCCACAACAACAGCAGAGTCGGTGCCGATACGCGAGTGCCTGCCAAACACTGCATTCGCCTAAGAAGTTGCGAAGGCTTCTGATCACCTAGTTGCATCTCGCCGATGAGTTTTTGTACGCGATGGGTCTCCGATTCTTCATAGATTTTGAGAAGGTGTGCCTCTAGGAACCCTGCTACTTGCTGTACTGGGTGGCGCAAAAGTAAAGACCCTATTTGGTTCAGCTATAACATTTTTTCTAAATTAGAAAACTAGATTTAGGTTTTTTTAAATGTATATTTGTGCCATTAAATTTCGTACCATTAGGATTTAAAGATGATGTCTTTTAAATGGTGACCTCCAGAGTTGATACACATTTGAGCCCTATTTATGACATTTTGCATAACTTGCCGTAACACTTCCTGCGATATGTTCGTTATTTCTTGACGAATGTTTTCTTTTAGAGCTGCGAGAGTCTGTGGCTTGTTCACATACACCCGAGATTTCAAAAAACCCCAAAGAAGAAGTCTGGACTGGTCAGATCGGGTGATCTTGCAGGCCAAGGCAAATCGCCAAAACGAGAGATAACTCGGCCTGGAAAAGCGTCCCTCACTAAGTCCATAGTGTCGCGCGCTGTGTGTGCCGTAGCGCCGTCTTGTTGAAACCAGATGTGCTCCAGCCCCAATTCGTCCAAACTGGGTATCAAAAACTCTCGTAACATGGTTCTGTAGCGTTCTCCAGTGACAGTTATCGCATTGCCTCCAGCGTCTTCGAAAAAATAGGGTCCGATCACTCTGTCAACACAGATGCCACACCATACAGTAACTTTTAGTGGGTGTAGAGGTGTTTCTTGAATAATGCGCGGATTATCAGTGCCCCAGAACCGAGTATTCTGCTTATTGACATGCCCTGAGAGATGGAAATGCGCTTCGTCACTCATAACCAATTTTGAAGGAAAATCATCCTCTTCAAGGTTGAGGTTTATGACGCGCTGGCAGTAATCTAGACGAGCTCGGTGGTCAGCAGGCAGCAGCTGATGAGTCATTTGAGTTTTATACGGGAACATCTTTAAGTCTTTCACCAAAATACGCTGCAGGGTCCGTCTGGAAATGCCCAATTGCGTGGCACGTCGCCTCGTTGATGTTTCTGGACACTCTTCCACATCTTCGCGCACAGCATCGATATTTTCAGCTGAACGGCCTGTTCTTGGTCTCCCAGACTTAGGTCTATCCAATGTTGAGCCAGTTGCTTCAAGGCGTGTGGCAAAGCGTCGAATTGTGCGACCAATCGGTGCCGGACGGTGGTGAAATCGTCGACGAAATTCACGTTGTGTTCTTATCACTGATGTATTATTCCGTAAGAACATTGACACAATTATTCCACGTTCTTGGGGAGTAAAACGGTCCATGTTTATTTTCAGTGTATTTTACATTTGTTCACTACACAATTTTCAACAACAGAATGACAGAAAATGTCATATAAAAAAAATAAAAGTATTTTCTTTAGTGCCAGTACTTTTGCGCCACCCAGTATAACTTGTTTGCCCAGTTTCGCGATTAGCAGCTGGTACTTTGCCTGGTCGCTGGCCTTTTGCGGAGCCACTGTAGCTTCGAAATGGATGAACCACAACGCCGGCTGGTCCGTCCAAAATTCAGGGATGCGCGCTGATACCGAGATCAAAACTACTTCCGGTTTGTCCTCGTCTGTCATCTCTGCTATTTTTTATCGTCCGCGGAGAGTGAACTTAAAACGAGTCCGCCTACCGACGCTTGAAATTGAGTCGCCCCGAAAAGTTTGCACTGAAAGTCACTTTACTGCACACGGGTGTCACCACTGTAAGGATATCGTGTATGTCTCTTGTCTAAGCTGTCCTTGAGTTTATCACTGATCGAGTAATGTTCAGAAGGGTTATTGTTCCAGTAAAACAACACAATGCAGTTCACGAAAGTTCCGAGTATATTGATCAAACTTAAATTTAGCACACAAACATCGGAAAATCAAAATCACATTTATCAGTGTTCGTATAACGCAATTTACATAGAGTACATATATATACTATAACTACGTGCGCGCTGATCGGCAGGCGGACGCGAGGCGACTGGCTTCAATTCCCGTGACCGCCAAAACGCTGATTCGGTGCGAAAGCCTGAATGTATGTGCACCCCTACATAGTGAAGGGTTGCTAGCCGCATCGCCTATTAACACGATTCGTAGTTGCGTCCACTCTCTCGATCAGCTTTTACGATCTGCACGGGAAGAGAAGTTGGTACATTCTGGGATTTTTCTTTCCTCCCAGACTAGCATGGATTAAACACTCGTGTACGTGGGACGAATAAATCGAACCATGGACTATGACTAAGGTCCTCTGCCCCCCAGGTGGGGCAGAGGACTTTATCAGCCTTTCGTCATCGCGATCAGTCTCTGCGAACTGTTCCGGCTATTTCTTCTCCATTTTGCAAGGTCTTTGGCATCCTTGGGTGACCATTGACATGCATGTTATATTTGGAGAAGAAGAAGCTGGTGCGCGCACCCCGGGCTCCGAAGCAGCACAGCTGAGGATGCAACCGGGAACGCGCTTAGACGAAGAAGAAATGATCTGGGCGACTACACAGTACTAGTATGGAAATGCCGATTTTTTTTACTGTTATTTTAATTTCATTATACTATAGTGAACTAGTAGGTATAGAGAGCCCGTGGTTATGTATACTATCACGTCTTTATCCCTAACGGTGTAAACAGAGCCTACAAGGCCGAAGGACCCGGAGGTCATGTTTAGTGTGATGGTGGGCGGAAAATGAAAAATAGGGAATCACGTTGCCGCATTAAATACCTGTTAATATAATTCAGATATATACCTAGCCTATTCCCTCGATCGGCTTTTACGATCTGCGCGCACATTCTACGTGTTTCTCCCGACCAGCTCGGAAGGCTAGCAACTTTCTACCAAGCCCTCTAAAATGAACACTATCCGCTTTACCGCTAGACGACAACTGGTCAAATCGGACACTTTTCTGGAGTTTTTGGCGGGAAGTCAAGGGGTTTGCTTTAAATTATTTTGCCAATTGATTTAAGTGAAATTGGTGTTTAATATAAATGCTCATGCTCATGAACAATATGTGAAACAGTCAGTCAGTCATAGTATCTACGCGGCTGTAGTGATAGGTATTTGTTTTGCGGACTGTGTGGGCGTCTTTGGGCATCATCCGCCACTCAATCGTTTATGAAAACCAGTGGATTCGTATAGATTTGTCGCCGGAACCTCTCTTGAAGTAGTCAAAGGCCTACTACACCACCCTTTGATTGTAACTTGTTAGGATTAGGTTAGGTTAGGAATAAAGAAGCAACAAAATTAAAGATGGGCTCCAAAGGACTTGTATCCAGAGCCGTAAAAGTTTTAATAAAAACACTTTTGTAAATGTCAAAACAAATACATATAATTTCTATGGGATTTGTATGAAAAACACAACCGTGACGTCGTAGTTTTTTGGAGTCAAATAGCACTCTAGCTCAGCGTTTTAGCTATCCACGATCTTTGGATGCGTCTTGCTTGACTGCCTGCTGGTGATAGGCTATGTGACGTCACCCTCTATATCAAAGGGCTGAATGAGCACATTTCAAGAACATATAATATTATATTATTAGGTGCTACTTCCTGCTGAGCTTGCACTAACTGGACAAACCAACTCTTTAAAACCAGAATCGAGAAAATGAATGGGTTAAAAATAAAACTGACAACGTATTCGCATCATCACTTCCATACTGGTTCCATACAGAAAAAAAAATGTACCAGCTGCTTCTCTTCCCGCGCAGAGCGTAAAAGCCAATCGAGGGAAGGGACGAGAATCTGAATCATATCAATAGGCGATGCGGTTAGCAACACATTACTATTATGATTTCCTTTTTCCACCTTCATGCCCACCATCACGCTAAAAGTGGCCTAGGCCTTACTGCCTTCGGTTCTGTCTGCCCCGTTAGGGATAACGACGTGATAGTGTTGTATCTGAATCGTATTTGCCGCGGAGCAAAAGTCTTACTCCAAAAATTAAATTCTCAATGTCGCATATTGATTGTCCAAATACGTTACATACATCCAAACATATTGATCTATTTTGTTGAATAAGGAATATGCATGTAATACCAATCCGGCTCATATTTTTATTTTAAAATTTCTATTAATACGTTACCACGCCTAGTTAATTATTTTTCTTACTGACTCTTATTTGGATTAGAAATAAATTATTGAAAATATGCAAATTTGCGCGGAAACAAACAAAAGGGAAATGACGACAAAGTTCAAAAAAGGGAAATGACAAGTTTGGGTGCGTTCGGTAGGACTGTCCGTCCATGTAGTTTGACTATCGATGACATTCGAAATGTATGTATTACTGGCTGGTAATATCGAAAGTACCCAAAAAAGAAAAACATGCGTTGACAACTTCTGTCTCTAGCGGATATTGCAGACTTTGACGTCATATTTTAAAATGGCGTGTTTTAGTTGTTATAATCTACTTGCTATTTTCAATATTTATTTTCTACACCATATACATGTTTTTCGGCACTGATTTATTTTTGTGGCTCTCGACGAGGACTATCGATTAAAAATATAAAAAAATGCATGCATTCTCTTTATTAATTAGGTTTCTGGGGTAATTTTAGTGTTTAAATTTTCAATTGTTATTTATCATGTACATCATGTTGTAAATGCTTTTAATTTTCATTGAATATAGGTGTATGTGATCTTAATAATTAATTATAATATAAATAATAATTAAATATAATAATAATAATAAAAATAAATAATTAAATAAGTAATCTATATTACTACTTTTGTTGTTGCATGTAACGTGTGCATTGTAAGCATCAAGCAAGTACTTAATTAAAATAAAAAATAATATAATTTTGGGTAAGTATATAGATAGATTGACTTTTCAAATTGCAATAAAACATGTTTATATTGAGATAAAATACACTACCTATCCAAATTTGCGTTTCATTTTATTTTTATATAAATGCATGCTTACGTAAGTACCTAGTTGTTTATACAATACATACTCTTGTCAAGCCTTCATGTGATCACGAACGATGCAATTACAAAGAATAAAAAGATTTATGTTAAGTTCCGTTAATTAACATTATAATTAACGTTTAACTTCGCCAGTGACACTTCAATTATTATAACGGGACGGGAGCCTGGTAATGAGTTTGAACAATAGCGTCGAACAATGATCTGTTCTGTGTCAAACAAAAGTTTTGACCCCTTGTGTCCTGTCCTGCTGCACCGGACCGCCACCGTGACATGTTGTCTTCAAAGCAGACAGTTTTTAACTTATAGGTAGGTACGCTACGTAAGCTCATCTAGCGTGTAATGGTTATTCATCGTATTTATAAACAATCTTATGTTCTTCTTAAATTAGTTTTATTAAGTGCTCACTTTTTTAATCAAAACGGATAGATATGTAGATAATACATTTTTTTGGTATAATTTTCATATAAAAAAGTGATTGTATAAAAAAGTAATAGGTATGTAATATAAAGGCAAATTTAGGCAAATTAGAGGTATGTTTGATTTTTTTCTATCGAGCCAAAATGCTCAATCGTGTTTTGGCTATTGTGGGTGTCTGTAGAAAATCCTTAAAATTTTTATGTAAGCTTTTTGTGGAATTAACTGTAGTAGTTTAATAACAATGATTTTTCAAAAACACGCACAGTATTGCAAATTGTGAACCCACGTCGCCTTAATTATAAAACTCAAGTTTCAAGTTTAAGGGGTCATATTTATTGTTGTAGATTGTATTAGATTGCTTCTTCAAATAAACTTTAAACACAGACTTTAAATGATCCAGTTTTCAGATTTTTTGAAGAAGTCACATAGAGCCTATAAGTTTGATGAAGAGTGATGTGCCATACTCAAAGAGTAGGAGACGACGGTGGTTTGTAAATGTTGACGTAGATTCTTACTACTATACGTTCCGATACGATCACAAATTAGCGTAAAGTTAAGATCAAATACTATCAAATGAAGTCACAAAAATGTAGTCCATAAATATCAGTGAATATGACCGACGCGGCAGCCTCGATCCAGTCGCGAAGCCCCACAACGAGAGGGGGTGAACCAGAACTTAATACCCACCTGCACAAAGCTTACTCAGTTCTATCTCTGCATCTCCTTCTAAAGTATCACTATAGAAAGGGAGACAATATAAACGAGTGCGGTACGAAAAAGCCTAGCGTTCCGGGCGTGACGTCACGGGGCGAGGGGCGACGCGGCGCGGGGTGGCGGGGCGCGGCGCCCCGCGACGCGGCACCGGCAGTGTACGGCTGACCGCCAGACCGCGCGGATTAGTGCACAATGCGCGCGCGGTGAAAAAACAATCACGATGCTGTTCGAGAGTCCCAACGCGAAACTGTTCCCGGCTTTCAACATCCCGCCGCCCGTCAGGCTCAGGTGAGCACCGCCCCGCTCCCTGCTTCCTCTCCCGTCCTTCCGCCCGCCAGTGAAGAGACAGTGTCTGTGTTTTAAATGGCGATTTTCGCCGCAAAAAAAAAGCAAATAAAGTGTTATTACAACGGTTCAGTAGCTGCGACTGCTGCGAGCCGCGACAGTGCGTCTGTCAGCAACGCTCGAGTGAGCCCCCGTCGAAACGTCGATACGAGTACAAGATCACTCGTGGCTCTATTTTTTGTTCCAAGTGACTCGTCTACAGCTTCGCTGTCAATGTTGAAGATCTTGCCTGAATGAATGTACCCACCAGGACGCGGGTTCAGACTGTCGTTTAAGTGTTTCCACTGTGAATCACCCGTTAAGCAAAACATGCAACAAAGGCGACGACAAACCGCAGAGAAATGCGTTCCCTAACTTGTGCGACTCGCAAACAATCGATACCCGTTTGCTGCATTCGAACGAATGTTTTAACCGGTCTCGTTTAGCGAGGATTTATAAAGAACAAAAGGAATGTCGGTGCGTACGTCACGGGATATCGTTCGATTCTGGAGAATCGATTATAGTCGATGTCTATAAACAGGGCTCCCTGTTGCGTCGCCAGATGGTTATATTCCTAGCAACATCCGGACTGTCCCCGGTTGCACATCCAACTCGCGGGAAGTTTAGACTCTAGTATCCAATAGAATTTCTAGGGCTTCGGAATATCATATCATTTCCAAGATTGGAAACTCGGGCAGTTGGAAAGTAATTATAATTAAACTCTCTTCATTACTTTAGAATTGCTTCGCTTAAGGATTTCATTTTGTGCCCGTTTAATAAAACTTTCCTAGAAAACGTTCTATCGAAAACATCTTTCAAACGAAGCTTCGATTTTATAATTTAACTTGGTAAAGGTATTTAATTTTTGCATTAATTTTAGAAATTAAGGTAAATAAAAGGTAGGGTACCTTAGTCCTACGATGTGAGAAAATTTTACCCACATCTACAAATTACACGACAAAATATTGTGAAATACCACATGGCATGATGAAATTTTGGAATATCATGAAACATAACGAGTACCTATTTGTAAGACTATATAAGCAAGTGCATCTTAAAGCAAGTACAAGATATAAAAGCTGCTTTTGCGGTCTAACATTATGTCTTTCAACCTTGTAAGGAATGCACCGTACGTGAATCGTGAGAAAAACATTGATGGATTTACAGCAAACAAGTAGAATGCAAAGAATTGCTGTATGTTATATTATATTGAACATATAATATTACACAAACTTACGAAATGGGATTATGTCAGTTTGTTCTCAAGTAGCATGCCTCGCGATGCTGGAGTATTAAGGTAGGTTGGTAATGCTACAGATGGCAAATTGCGTTTTTCATTAAGTTTAAAAACAGGACTTTAGACCAGAATTCTTCAAATATTTAAATCTTATATTTTTAAAAAACCTGTGTTGATGAATGAGTTTTTAATATATTGTAATTTGAGATTCTTGGAGAAAAGGCTGCAGTGCAGTGTATTGCCGCTTCTTCTGCACTAGGACGCCTAGGACTAAACTTAGCTGAAAGTAATGACTTGACGCCAACAGCTATTGTAAAATCAATAATAAATTGACCAAGAGATATTATAAATAGGTATCCTAAGATATTTCATACACATTGATTTAAATTGAAAAAAGAAGCACAATTAAAGTCTTGCTTGAAATAAATGAATTGTAATCACAATCACACTAACACAATCTCGCTAACGATGTCTAATCTCATGAATCAAAATACTGGGACAAATAGGAAAGAAATAAATTAATAGAGAATTCTCCAACCAATGTGCAGGTCTCCTCGTGACGATTTTCTTAACCAGGAGCAATTAGTAGCCGATCAAAATGACTTATACATGAGTCAGATAAAGCCAGATCGTTATACAAAAGCAATAACAATACCAAAAACAATACCTCGAATCAAATTTATGGATGAGTCAAGTTGAAAAAGATTAAAACTAAACCCAGTTTCAATCCATATTTTAGTATTAATAATTCAGTTAATAACTTATTTACTCGTAACAGCTGAGCATATGATACATCTGGTGATAAGTTGACAATAAGACATAGCCATAGCCCATGTGCAACAGCACCTAAAGTACCGCTTATAAGTACAATGTGACAAATTCCCTAAGTCTTATATTACTTTACTTGCAGGCTACGCTGCAGAATAAGCTATTAGCTTAATTCTCAATATGTATTTAGTTTTTTTTTGTCTTTTTTTTTTAATATACACTTTGTATAATATAATATAATATAATATAATAATAGCTTATTCTGCAGCGTAGCCTGCAGGTAATGTAATATAAGACTTAGGGAATTTGTCACATTGTATAAGCGGTACTTTAGGTGCATGTTGCATGTTGCACATGGGCTATGGCTATGTCTTATTGTCAACTTATCACCAGATGCATCATATGCTCAGCTGTTAAATAAGTTATTAACTGAATTATTAATACAAAATTGTATTTAGTTAGACTACAAGTACCTATACATTTCATTATCTTATTGCGTTATGACATAATTTATAAACCAGGCCTTTTGGCTTGCAGTATTTCTTTCTTTCTTAAAGAGTATGGTAACACTAGGGTCAGTATTTTCAAGTTACCTAAAAGCATCTGACGTGCATAGCTCAATGAGTCTCACCTAGAGACAACAGAATGTTTTGTACACTCTAGGTTCCAGGTTTCCTCAAATTGTTTTCCTTCATCAGAAGCAAGTTGAAGCCGATAAAAATGACCGTACATGAGTCAGGTTCTATTGCAAACTCCTCTGATTTTGTAATACAAGTTGGTACGGGCAGGGAATGAACCCGTGGAATGAACCTACGAGTTGTGTTCTAAAACCACAAAACCACTACTGCTTTCTTCGTTATAAGCTTGGATGCAACATCGCCACTGTTTCCAAGGCCTTGGCTTGCGGTTACAGGTGGACACGGGAAACGGTCATTGATTGAAATGTTATGAAAACTCGACTGTTTTGATGACAAGCGTTCATGTTAGTTCCGATACAATAGACTTAAGGAGTTGCGTGCCAAACGATTTCCTCAAACTGTTTGCAATAATGACAATAACAAATGTGCGACAGCTATGTTACCGGAGGTTAAGCATTGTAACTAAAAAATGATAGTGTAAATATTAGAATTTAATGAAAAATATAAAATTACATCTGCCTGGTCCTAAAAGTAAAATTTCGCGCGAAAAAGAAAGTATCTTTTGGTGGAAACATCCATATATCCATATACCCATACCTACAAACTTTCGCATTTATAATAGTAAAAGAATAATTTTAATACATATTTTACAAAAACAAACATGCTTAAATGTATGATAATTATGCTACCAAATAAGAACATCTGTTAACATAAATATTACACGCTCATTAATTTTCATAAATATTCTAAAGTTTAAATATGTTTGACCGAATCGTCGACGAAAAGCAACGGAACTAAAATTAATGGGCTACTTAGTCGGATGTCGTATGTATTTGGTTTTTGTGCCAACAGATCTATCTAACCATTTCCAAGGTCGTCCATTCGTATTATATTACTTAATTATCTTTAGACGTTAGTGCGTTTTTCTTAGTTGAGGGTCATATGTTCATGAATTATTATTTGATAATTTGAAAAACTAAATGCGTATAAGGTAAGAACTAAGCGTAAAATGTTACATAGTTATTAACAAACCGTAACTATATAGAATTCGTTGTAGTTTGTAGCTCTTTGAATAATACATGGAATATTATTATTATGATTTTGTAAAAAAAACTTTTTTTCCTTGGGGAGTTTCTTCTATGTCGCCAAAGTTTTGTATCATTTTCACCAAATGAATATGGGACCAAATTGGTAGTAAAGAATTTCTAATGAAAAAAGAATCATCAAAATCGGTTCAAAATTTGTTGAATACATAAAAAAAACATTCGGGTCGTATTGATAACCAAATGTATGATGTGCAAATGTAATCTGCTCGAACTCCTAATAAAATATTAAAATGAACTTCATCATTATCATATCTGCTACTGGAAGTCCACTGCTGGACATAGGATTTCCAAAACGACCGATTGGAACAGGCGTGCATCCAACGTTTTCCAGATGGATGCCCTACGCTGCGCTTGCCGGTACGTGGCCATCATTAGAGAACCTTTCTGCCCCATCGGCCACCGGTTCTTAGCGCGTGTCAGTCATGACTTAGGGCTCTGAAACGTGGTCCCAATGGGTCTCAAAAGAAAGCTCAAAGTCGTCCAACGGGTGAAAAGAGAGCTATGCTCGGTAAAAAAACTGAATCTCATATTAATCCAGCCGGATAAGAATTTGTATGGTATGATCGTATTTGTATAAGAAGTTTTCTTGCGTATTTCGTGGTGTATTACGGACAAAACTAGTTAAAAACGTGTACTTTGTTGTGTGTGACTTTATAATCAGTCAGAGTGACACATTATATGTACCTACTTATTATATTTATACACACACCTAGTTCCTGTAATAAAGAAGTAATCTTTTTACCCCGGAAGCACCCTATTGTCTCTCCCATTTCACGCGTTATCTCTCAATGTTTACTTTCCGGAAGGAAGCCACCCAAATACCTGTCGTAATAAAAGTTTATTTACTTTCGGGTGTTTTCGATGTAACGTACTTCTAAAATTATGTCGAACCCAAACGCGTGGCTGAAAATGGAAAATTTAAAGAATTGTCTTACTGCTCTTTGTGAAAGTGAGTTTAGAACTGAGTGAAAAATGTATATCAATCGCGATAGATAATGCAAAGCAAGCAATACTGCTGTGGGCTGAATATGGATGGGTATGGGTGCGCTTGTTGGCCCCAAATGTTCTCATCGGTAGATAATCGCAGCTGTAAGAAGGAAGAATTTCGAAAAAAAAACCACTTTCTCGTACATAAGCACAGACATATGCGTAGTTACTCGGTACCATCAGAATAGATACATAGGAAAAGTTGTTCACTTTGAGGATTTAAGTCAACCTTCATGTTGGGACCTATATGCCGACCGTAGGTAGGTATATTTATTTACACACGAAACTATATTTACCTATGAAAAAGTAAAGATGGATGAATGTACTGTTTGTTCCGTAATCAAGCCAAAATGGCTGCATTCAGCCATTTTGGAATACAATGTGGCATGTAGATAGCTTACTAGCTGGATTAATATATAGGATACCTACTTTTAAGTATCAGTATATTGTTAACCGACTTCAAAAGAGGAGGTTATCTTTACTACCTACCAAGTTGGTTCAATATTAATTTGGTGAAGACATGAGGAAGGACTTTGGAGATATGGAAGAAACTTCTCAAAGGAAATGAAGTCGATTATTGTTATTGTTAAAAATATCAATTATGTTAGAACCTGTATATCCACAACTGTTAACAAAATCCACGCTGGTCTGGGAAAAAAGAAATAAACGGGCAAGTGCGAGTCGGACTCGTACATGAAGGGTTCCGTACCTCCGTACAATGTTTTAAATACGTTTCTTGTATGACGACCTCCTTTAAGTTTGAACTTTATCTTATTTTTAGTATGTATTTGTTGTTATAGCGGCCATAGTAATACATAATCGGAGAAAATTTCAAGTGTCTAGGTAATGCCATTATAAAGATCTAGTTAAAAACGCTGAAAAACACGTTTTTTGTATGACGACCCCCTTTAATTTTTAACTTAATTTTTATTTTTAGTATTTATTGTTATAGCGGCCACAGTAGTAATACATAATCGGTGAAAATTTCAAGTGTCTAGCTATTACGGTTCAAGGGATAGAGCCCTGTGACAGACGGACAGACAGCGAAGTCTCAGTAATAGGTTCCCGCTTGCACCCTTTGGGTACGGAACCCTAAAAACTTGGAATGTATCGGCTGCTTCCCATCCCGCGCAGGTCGTAGAAGCCGATCGAGGTAATGTGAATCACGGCTACAATTTATCACTATTTTGATTTCTTTTACCACCTCGCCCCCCATCACGCCAAAAGGCCTTTGAGTCTTGCGGCCCTGGGCTCTGTGTGCTTAGAGCCGCAAGTCCCATAATGCTCCGTTTACCCCGTTAGGGACAAAGACGTGATAGTGTGTGTATGTATGTCAACAAAATGCTACAGTTTAATAAACTGCTATAAATGTGTTCCCACAAACATACCTACATTCATTTCAGTCAATTGAAATCTTAAGAGGTCGGCCTGGTGCCGGGAGACCGCGAGTTGGAGAGGTACCTAACTATAATATGACGTCAGCATTTTGAGGAACTGGTCGTTAGTTATTTTTACATACAGGATAGATAGATAGATAAAAGATTTATTTTTGTTTTGTCTGCAACACACATTATACAGTTGAAAGATTATTTTACATTAAATATCTTAATATTACCGGGTCGGCACCATGTAAACTGGGTTTGCGCGGGCAACAAGTTTGTACAGAAAGCGTTTGATTTAAGTCAAATAATGTATACACATAGATAGAGGAAGAGTTGGGGCAGTAGACGAAAAAAAGATTTTTTTTAAATATTTTGTAGTTTTCCTAAAAACAAGCATTGAATTTACCCAAAAACATGCAAAACGCACTTTGCGCGGGCAATAGTTATGGCTTAAGTAGAAAAGACCACTAAGAAAATTACATACCTAGTTATAGGTGAATAGACTAGCCAGTAGACGAAAATCGTATTTTTTTAATTTTCATTCAGAAAAAGTAAGATAATTGTAAAGAAACCTGAAAGAAATATTTTAGAAAATCTTGCTACAAACTGGCTTGTTTTTCTGAGTAAATAAATATTCTAACAAGGGATTGCATATATTTTATAAAAATAAAGGCTATTTTGAAACATTATTCTTAATATTTGCTTACAATGCAATCACGCAATAATAAAAAAAATAATTTTAAAAATTGGATGTTTTGCAACGTTTTTGACAGAAATCTCTGAAATGGCGGCCATGATTCTTCCATACAAATTCAGAATATTGTATATACTGAAATAGATAAGAAACTGTAGCTTTAACATTAGATCAAACCAGTGGCGCCATCTGGTAACATGCTTTCGCAACACCAAAGGACTAAAAGATGAAATAAAACTGTGAAAAAGTTACTCCGTGAGCTGGGACTTGAACCCGCGATCTGGGTTCAAATACGACTTTGTTCAATAGCCTAAACAACTGAGCTATTGAGTGATTGACCGCATTTGTCGAATTTATCCATCATATAATATTCCTATAAAATAACAAATGGTGTAAAAAATATACTGCGTGAGTAGGACTTGAACTCGCATCGTTGCTCTTATTTAAACCATGCTCTAATCAACTGAGCTAACACGTGTTCTGCTTCGTATGGCGAATTTCTCCACCATTTGATATTACTATTCTATAACACGCATTTTTTTTTTCATTTGGAGTTAGGTCAGCTGATTCGTGACTAGATGGCGTTTTATTGAATTTTTTTATCAAAATTCTGCAATGTTCTAAGTTTCATAGGCATGTTCAGTTGCCCGCCGGGCGTTCAGGAAGGAGGCCGTGTCAAATTTAAAAAAAAAACCATTTTCAAATTACGTAAAATTGCATTACAGTCTAAAATAATTCAATAAAAAACTATGTACAAACTGCCAAATTATGTCATACTTTTGCTACACTATGGTACAGTTTTGACATTTTGTTGACGTTCAAGTAAAGATGTAATGCTATCGCAGATACGGCATCGCACATTTTTTTTTTTAATTTTATTGAAAATGTATTTATTTTGTTTGTATTAATTTGATTTATTACCTATATTTTTTAATTGGCGATTAGGGTGAAAATCGGATTGGAACTTTCTCGGGTCGCGGAATCATATTAACTGTTTTTGTAATAAAAGGTGCTGTTTAATTAGGGTTTTACAATTATTTTGAGGGGTGATTCAGTCTCAAATTTTGAACAACTTTTCCCCATGAATGTATATCAAAATACGAATTGACATTATGCGTAATATATCGAACCACAGGCTATACTAGATCTATACTTGGCTTGGCAGGCAGGCTATAGTAGGCTATTTATCTACACTAATATTATAAAGAGAAAAGATTTGGTTGTTTGTTTGTTGCATTGCATTACATGGCTCCGAAACTACTGGACCGATTTAAAAAAAACTTTCACCGTTGGAAAGGTACACTATCCCCGAGTGACATAGGCTTTGTGTGTACCAAGGGCGAAGCCGGGGTGGACTGCTAGTATAGTATAATGATATTAAAACAACAGTCAAAAAACAAAAAAAAATCTGCATTTTTATACAAAAGTGTGCAGCCGCCCGGGAAATTTGTATAGGAACCGATTTTTTCGGTGTTTTTACTGTTTTTAGGGTTTCGCTTGTCTGTCTGTCCGTAAGTCACAGCCAATTTGCTACGAAACTATTAGAATGATTTAGTTGAGATTTAGTACCAACACTTATGTAACTTAGTGACCTAAAGATAGACGTATAATGTAAATAAATAAAATTTAAAAAAGGGGGCCACTTATTGTGGGTAAATTAGACATTAAAAAAAAGTTTTGATAACAAAATCGTGTGACATATCAAATGAAAGAACTTTTTATGACAATTTTAAATATATTTATTTTTTAGAAAATTCCCCCCCCCCCCCCCCCCCCTACTAAACTACTGGACCGATTCAGTTGAAATGTGGCGCACACAATGTAAATTTGTGACCCAAAGACGGAAGTAAAATGTAGGTAAATGAATAAATAAATAAAAATTGGGGCCACTTTATGGGAGATAAATGAGACATTAAAAAAAGGGTTTTGTGAACTATATCGCGTAAAATATCAAATGAAAGAGCATTTTATGATAATATTAAATATATTTTTCTATATTTTTTAAGTTGGTGTTTTTGAAGTTATTTTTGAAAATAAATAATAAAAATACACTTATCTCCGAAACCACTGAACCCAATCTTTTGAAAAATATACAGTTAATAGTTCTTTACCTATAGATTACAGAAAAACCTATTAGAAGATAAAAATAAAAGGGTGCAATAATGCTAATTACTGCTTCATTAATCAACCAATTTTTTTAGCTGTTTTCAGGAAAAGATTTCTTTTTAGTGCTCTTTGTTGATTCGTTAAAAATATTGTACAAAATCAAACAGTCAAGTCATTGATTGAGCACATACAGCTGCTACGCCAAGACTGTTGATCTGTTCAACGTGCAATCCTTTTTTACTCTCCGTACTTACATAATAAGGTGAATAGAAGTGAAAGGTGTTACGATTGCAGATGGTCGCTAAACGTATTGTTTCACAAAGAAAATTCAAATGTGTACATTTTCTGTCAGTGGAACACAAAACGTGTAGTTTTCCAAGTCACCGCTCGCGTAAAATACTATTTGATTGTATTTTTGAGAACGTCATGTCAGCGGTAAGTAATATTGATTTACACAGAAATATCATAAATTTGTCTATGGTTCCCTAAAATTTCAACTTAACCAAAATAAACCGGCCACGTGCCGTGACAGGCCACGTGCAGTGTAGGGTTCCGTAGTCAGTACCTACTTGTTTTATGTAACTAACAACTGCCTAACTTTAGGGTCTGAATTCAGTCCATGATACTGAACAACTTTCACCAAGGAACAAACGAAATACAAAAAATATTTTTGATCTCTTACACACAAGATTTGGCAAAATGTAATATTTATGTAATATATGTATGGTAATGTAAGGACAAATCACACTAATTAAGCTAGCCCCAAAGTAAGTTTTAAACTTTATGGGATACTTACTCAATGATACTATATTTTATGATAAATACATACATAGATAAACACCCAAGACCCAGGACAATTTGAAAAATACCATTTTCTAACTTGCCCTGGCTGGGGCTCGAACCCAGAACCTCCGAATTAGCGGTCTAGCGTGTTAAAAATTACGCCACGGAGGTCGAATGGAAAGCAAACATTTTCTTTTCATATTTAATTATGTGTTCCTTAGGAAAAGTTGTTCAGTATCATGAACTAAATCCACCTTAAATTAGTTTTAGTACAGGGAGACGTTATATACTACTGCCGTGAATGTTTTTAAGTGTCCATATACAACCGTTTAACTGACAGAGAGGGAAGACACATGATTCTAACAAAAATTTGCAATCAAAAACCAAATATTTCACAAACGGATTGCTAAAACGAAAGAGGGTGTTCATAATCTTACAATATTTTTGAAAGACCTATTCAACGACGTCTCACACCACACATTTTTTTTTTCAAGTTTTTATTACCACATATCCATGCCCATGCCCAATTACAGCTTTCTAGTACTAATAGTCTATGAGTAAAACTGGGGACAGATAGACAGACAGACATGACGAAACTATAAGGTTTTCTTGCTAACTACGGAACCCTAAAAAGCTGCGTGAAACTAAAAAGATTCTCTATTCTAAGGGTTCTGTGTCATTTGCGCTTTAACAAATTTCAAAATACGAGTAATCGAAACAACTTGTGCAAATATTTCGCTCCACTTCGCATACGATAAATTCAAAAATTGATGGATGAATGACCGTGCTTTTACAGGTTAAGCAATTTCTAGCTTGGTCACAGTTAGGATGGGTGACCGTGCTTTCAATCTTAATGTTGTCCAAGTCAAATGTTGAGATTCTTATGAATAAATTTCAGTTTTCTCTACCTACATAACTTGGCAGCTATTTAAATTTCAATTGTTTTGTCGGAATTTGACCTTGGCATTTTTACATTTATGTTTTTGATGGGATAAAATAAACACCCAAGAACCAGGACAAATTAAAAAAGGCCATTTACCAACTTGCCCTGGCTGGGAATCGTACCTCCACGAATCGCCACGGAGGTCGACTAATAAATTGAAAAAGTAATAAATTTTACGCAAGATTCGAATAACTATAACTTGGATTTTTTAGAAAGTGCTATATGAATTTCACATATATTTAAAATCGCTTTTTAAATAAACGTCTTGCATTCACGCACACTACTGTATTTTCGACTTTAGCCTTTTTCTACTGATAGCCTGTCTACTAAAGTGTTAAGTACATTATAATGACATCTGCCAAGGCCTTAATTCAGAAATAATAATTCAAACAAAATAATTCTTTGATTTGATTGATTTGAAAATTTTAATAAGTATCGCGGACTGGAAGTCTTGACGAAAAGAAACAAGTAAGCTTCTACGTTACAATTTATGATTACCTACATCTATTGTCCCGTTTACACATTATTAACTCTATGTAACTTCATCTTGACATTTTTATCCCCCTAGCGGGAAAATTTTGCATATTTCAGAGCCAAATCTGACCACATGGCTTTGTGCATACAGTCCTTAACCTAACATGCATCATGTGTGCCACAGAAGCACAAAAGGGCTACAGCTCAGCGAAATGTTGCTCGTGTTGAACAACCGCTGATTTTCAGCTGTCACCCTGAGAGAGTTGTCGCAGCCTCTTACCACTGGTATGACTCTCCATTGATTCAGAGTAACATATATACCTACTACTACTACAAACGAAACAATTTATCTGTACACACGTCGATGTGTGAGTTTTATACTTAGGGTCGCACCGCAGAATTAATTTAATACTTACCTACTAACGAGTTCGACATATTTACGATTATATCTTTCCATACCAGAAGATTTGCAAACACTATGACGTAAAAAATATTCTGTTTTATATGTATTAAATGTTACAGAAAAGTCGGAAACAGCTACATAATATCACTTCACAAATATTTTTCATTATGTCCATTGTCCATTTCACCATTAGCACAGAATACAGTAAGAGTAAACAGAAGGGACTCTTCTAAGGTACGCGCAATATACGTCCCCGTTCCCCGCACCCGCATCTCTCCCCCGGTTCTTGACGGCCAACGTGAGAATCGAGGCGAAAACGGGGGAGAGGTGCGGGGACGGGGAACGGGGACGCCTGGGTGACGCATATTGCGCGTACCTTAGGAGTGTCCGGCCTGTGCCATTAGTTCACTTTACTGATTATTATTGAGTCATTTATAATGTAACGCACTAATTTCACTAATTCACTATTGTAATATAGTAATTTGCATATTCGGCGCAAAACTATACGGTAATTATATGAATAAATTCAATAAAAATAAACAAATCTTTATCACGCTTCCACTCATAGCATGTCAAGTTGTCATTGTCAACAATGGCATTTAGCACTATAACCCGCGGGAATCTAGTTGGTATCTGCGTGTATGTGATTACCTGTGAGCGAGGAGCCTATGTAACATTACCGGATTGCTAATACCCCTCTCGCTCTTGTGTATCTCCCGCCAATGCGAGAGAGCGAGAAGGGTATATATATTAAGATGGTTGCTGGATAATAACGTGAAATTATATTGTTGCTTTGCTAACCTGTTTTCATCATTTAAAAATGTATAAAATATTCGTTCTTTAGAGTATTGGGTGGATAAACAATTATTATACGCGCACCTTCTCACCATGATGGTTACTATTGGTTGACAGGTTTCAAGACAACACACGTCGCGTATTGCGTGCGGCTAGTATTTAAACCCTGGTTTGGAGCTGTCAAAGCTCACAAAATGCGGGGGAGAGGTGCGGGGACGCCAATTTGCGGGAGACGCTGTGAGATATCATTCTGTTTGACTCTTATGTATTCTGTGCTCTTACTTAGTGTTTTAACATTTCTACTGCGTGCACATCGTACTCACATTTGAGCATTTTCCTTGAATAAAGATACCTATAGGTATCTTTATTTAAGGAAAATGCTCAAATACATATCCTGTCATAGGTGTGTAGCTAGTTATTTTGTTTCATAATAAATACCAAAGGTATCAGCCTAAAATGATGAGCAAACATCTCCCATTTTAATATCACCGCCCGCTACCGGGCTCGTAGTGGGTGGCGGCCGGTGAGAGGGGAGAGCAACGGCCGCGCGTATAGTAAATTTAGTAGGTTAGCCATTTCTTAGAAAGTGTTCTACTATAAGGTATTTATTTTGGTTTTGTGTTTTTTTAATGATTCTGATTCCAAGATTTAAATTCAATATGTACCTATAGCTAGGGGTTGCAAAAAAAACCAGTATAGGTACCTACTGGCTAGGTGATGGGTTGCTATGCAAGTATGCATAGCACATCATCATTATTCTTATTTCGCCCATTCCCTCGATCGGCTTGTGTACTGCGCATGAAGAGAAGCAGCTGGCACATTCTAAGTTTTTCTTTTCTCCCAGACCAGCTTGGGAGAAAGATGTATTTTTTGTCATTCCTTAACTACTCCAGATTAGTAGATATCCTCTTTATATTTAGATATGACGTCACGGTCTCCAGTGATCTATAGCAAATACGCTTACCATACACTCGGATCTCTTGCGTCATTTCGATCAATGATTTATTTCGATAGTTTATGAATTTACGATGCACAGTGGAGATTTCCCATCATGAGAGATATTTTTGATTTTGTTTGCGCCGTTTGGCTTCCGGCTTAGAATAGTACCACTCCATATCTTCCTGTGAATGTCGTAAGAGGCGACCACTAAGCACAAACATCTCGTGCTAAAACAGCACTCCCGGAGGGCTGGCGTCGGGCAGGAACTAGTTACAGCCAAATCTTTTAAACTGTACCGGCACTTTTTACTTGATTTTGAAAGATCTTCGGCATACTTGATATATTTTATATTTCATAGAATAAAATAACAAAACTAAAGTGTATACCTGTTATTTAGCCACCCTGTATTTCATTTTTATATACATACATAAAACAGAGGTCGCAGGTTCAAATTCCCCTGGGAAGCATACTTTGTGAAAAGTTGTTACCAGTGTGGTTAAGATATTGCAGGCTTGAATCACCGATTATCCTAAAAGAAAGATGATTTCGTGCTTCGGAAGGCACGTAAAAGCTGTGGGTCGGGACCCACGCCATCTAGCGTTTGCTTAAACCTATCCTAGGATTGGCTCTGGTCTACCCTATGGGTTGCGGAGGTCAGACGGCATTCGTTCTATGTAAAAGCAGTCAGCATCAGGTCTTTTCTTTTGTCTCCACTGCAGGAGCACGACCTTCTCTAAACTACCAAAGCCATACTTGGCCCGAGCAGCCACAGGAGGTAAAACTAGTGACCTCGTCAAATTGCCTAGGTTAGGTAGCGGACCCCGGGCTCTGAAGCGTTACCGCTGAAGATGCAATCGAGAATACGCACGGATGTTGACGTAAAACATAGAAACATGATATCCTCATATTCCAAAGACAAAACAAACGAAGCCAAATCAAGAACCTAGTGACATCAAACAAGCATCAGACGCAATTTCATAGATAACCAAAATAACCGCCATCCATGCAAACATCAATCAAAAACAGCCTTGGCGGGAATTCGTCTCCAACCGAAGGAGTTGTCAGCGGCGGGTATTAATAAAACGCTTCAGAAATTAACAAAGACATCATCTAATCTTGAATATTTGGGCGGCACGCCGAATTTAAATTAGGATTTAGGGTTGGATCTCATGTATCAGCACGGAACAGCACTTTCCTATGCTTCTATCCTTTTCTGTCGCTCAGAAGCGTCATTTGCTAGATAGAGAGAGAGAGAGCGACGGAACGCTTGACGCGCGCCGGCCACGGGACAAGAATATAGGGTGTTCTCTTCCCGCGATACCCCAAGATTACGTCACAAATGTCACGATGTTACCACTGATGTTCTTTTCAGTAAACTTTAAGACTTTCTCAATTATCTTAATGAATATAAAAGGGAACTAATTTTTTGAGCTGTTATTTAAATATTCGAGATGTTATTATGATCAGTTGGAAAACATATTGAGCAGTTATTTAATTTAATAGCGGTTGATTAATTATTGCGACAGTAAAACTTAAACAGTAATAAAAAATCAATTAGTCGGTTAATTTATCATATTACTAGTTCTATTCATTTTACTAGGTTAGGGAAAACCTATAGGTTAGGTTATGTTAGAACAGCGACCAACTACCTAGGCTGTTTGATAAGTACCCGTTTATGGAAAAAAAAAAAAAATTTTTTTGTATATATGCATTTATTTTTCTACGTAGTCACCTTTTAACTCTATACATTTGTTCCACCTATACTCAAGCTTCAATGAAACCATCCAAAAAGTATGATTTTGGAAAGTCATTAAAATAGGCCTCTGTGGCGGCAATGACTTCGTCATTTGATCCAAATCGCTTGCCACCGAGCCATTTTTTTAGGTTGGGAAACAAAAAGAAATCGCATGGGGCCAAATCTGGAAAATACGGGGGGTAAGACAATAGTTCGTAGCGTAACTGTGCTAATTTAGCCGTCACAACTCTGGACGAATGAGCCGGGGCGTTGTCGTGATGAAACAGTACTTTTTTCTTTTTTAAATGGGGTCGTTTGTCCTTCAACACGGCGTCAAATTCATCTAATAAATTGGCATAGTACTGCCCTGTTATTGTTTTTCCCTTTTCTAAATAGTCAATATGTATAATACCCTGCGAATCCCAAAAAACGGTCGCCATGACCTTTCCAGCCGATGGGACGGTTTTTGCTTTCTTTGGAGCAGGTTCACCCGGTAAAATCCACTGCTTCGACTGCTCTTTCATTTCCAGGGTGTAGTGGTGGACCCACGTTTCGTCCACGGTCACGAAACGACGCAGAAACTCCTTCGGGTTACGTTTGAACACGGCCAAACACTGCTCCGAAGTAGTCAGTCGGTTCCGTTTTTGCTCCTCCGTGAGTAAACGCGGCACCCACCTCGCCGATACTTTCTTCATACCCAATTTTTCTTCTAATATGTATTTTTACCCTCTCGATTGAAACATTTACAGCATCAACGATTTCTCGAAGTTTAATTCGGCGGTCGGCTAAAACGATATTTTCAATTCTCTTAACCATATCGTCTGTAGTCACCTCAACTGGCCGGCCTGGGCGATCCTCATCAAAGACGGTTGTTCTACCCCGCTTAAACTCGTTATACCAATCTGACGGTTGTCATAGAAGGAGCACATTCATGGTAAACCGCTTGCATTCTTACTTTTATTTCGTCACATGTTTTTCCTTCCAGAAATAAGAATCTAATTGCAGACCGATACTGTCCTTTCTCCATTTTAACAATTTTAAGTTCACGCCTTCACTGAATCGTTGTCAAATGAGAAAAAAAACAAAAGAATGCCTTTTTTTTTTAAATTTTCCCGCCTCTGAAAAATGGCTTAAAAAGGTGGTATACTTATTTGCGGCCAGTGATATTAATATATTTAGAAAACGGGTACTTATCAAACTGCCCTCGTAGGTCGGTTTTATCCATTTTACTAGGTTAGGGAAAACCTATAGAACCGCTCGTTCAATTTTTTTACCGCCCATTTAATTATTTTCCTGCTCAATTATATATTATATTCACTGATACAGTTCATTATTTTTTATTACTCATTTTTGTTTACTTTACTGCTTAGTTTTAACTGCTGAACTAGTTATTAAACATGCCATTTATAATTTTTAACTTACCAAAACTGCTATTTGCAACTGCCTCTTTAAATCAGTGCCAAAATAAAATACTAACTTAACTATTTAGTAATTCGTGTGATTCATGTATACCACACAATGACACCGACAAGAGTCTGGCTCTTGAACTTGACGCTCTAAAAGCTGAAGAAATAGTTCTGTACTGTATTCGTGTGTGTTTTTATTTTTCGTGTGTGTAAGTGACCAACACTGGTGTCAGATTTGTCAAGCTGCCTAAAGGCATCTAACATAGCTTGACGACTGCCATACAATGACAACCGAGACTAACGGCTTTACATGCCTTCCAAAGCACGGAGGAGCTCGAGAAATTTTTATACCACTTGTGGTCACCCATCCAACTACGGACTACGCCCGGGGTTGCTTAACTTGTGAAAGCGCTAGCAATGCGTCCTCCCACCGGGCCACCGAGCTCCTCAGTGTGTGTAGTAGGTATAGCTGAAATTGGGTAGGGTTAATTCAAGAGCCCCTGAATTCTGTGGTTGGACCTCACTTCAATTGATCCAAATGGCGCGCCACTTGTAGGTTGGGACTTTTACCGTCTTATTTTAAACCTTCGGACTTCGTCTAACTAAACCATTATTCTTCCAAATGAATCCACTCATTTGGGTGAGAAAAAAACAACCGACTTAATTTTCTTTGTGGAGTTTCTTCCATAGTTAGTTATTTAATTATGTCTTCACCAAATTTATATGGGACCAATTTGGTAGTTATGGCATTCAAATAAAATAAGAATCATCAAAATCGGTTCACAATTGATCGCGTAACATATGTACGTATACGCGTAAAAAATATATTTTTTATATTTTCATTAGTTGAAAAGTTTTCTTGTTTTGGATGGATAATTGTATATATATCTACTTAATCAACACGTAGATCGTAAAAGTCAATCAAGGGAATGAACTAAATCTAAAGCAAAATTAATCATGGCGATGCGGCTAGCAACCCATCACTATTAGTATTTGATGTCGTTTTTACCAGACGATCTAGATCTCTGGTTTTTACTAAATTTATTGTAGAACATTTCTATTTAATATTTTTTTCTTCCAATTTAAAATGGAAGTCTGTACCGCTACTTGGGCCGATCTTGATGCAGTTTTCACTAACATGTAAAGATTTTCCCAGGAAGTCACACGGGCCATGCCGGGTCGGTCTGCTGTATGAATAAGATTAACTTTAGGTCATTACTTTCCAGATCAGTCAATCAATTCCCTTCCAGCCGGTAATTCCGCATTTTCGTCGGCCCTTTGTTATTTGTTCCACCGATAGATCTGCCGCCGAGGGCCGAGCCCGACCCTCCTCAAAAAAATCTGCGAAAGTGCTTTAATATGGCGAGGGATTGCTCACTTGATTTTCTGAAAACGTTGAATGGAAATGAAAATAAGTAATAATACTCATTAGACATATGTTGTTGTATGCTTCAGAGCCCGCGGGGTCCGCTAGATAACCTAGGTGAATTGACGAGGTTACAGGTTTTACACAGAGCGACTGCCGTCTGACCTCCGCAACCCAAAGGGAAGACCAGAACCTATCCTAGGATAGGTTTAAACAAACGCTAGATGGCGTTAGAGACCCACTGATTTACGTGCTTTTCGAAGCACGGAAGCATCTTTCTTTTCGGATAATCAGGTGATTCAAGCCTGCAATTTACTAACCAGATGGAAAAATCTTTTCACAAAATATGGTTCACAGTGGGATTTGAACCCAAGACCTCCAGATCACAAGGCGTACGCCTTATTTATGTAATGTGGTATTCAACATGAACAACAAAATCTACAGAAATCTGAAGTTCCTGTGCGACGACGCTTTTTCTATCGCATCATTAAAAGTTGCAGCTTCCGGCCTCGGGCTTCGCAATGGCGCATCTAGGTCAGACTGACGTTTTTAAATTGCTATTTTTTTAACACCTCTTCTTCTTATCGATTCTTTGCTTTAATATTATACCTCTGTCTCGTAAATAGTTGTACCTATTAAAACTTTCAGGTAATTGATTGGAGCGAGGATGGTATGGCGACGAAGTGAAGTGTATTACTCCGCTGTATTGACAATAATTATGAGGCTTATGTTTATACTCGTACTTCTACTTTTAAAAGTAGTAAATTACATCGACAGAAGTCTAAAGTTCCTGAGCGACGGAGCCTTTTCTATCGCATCATTATAAGTTGCAGCTTCCGAGCTGCGCATCTAGGTCAGATTGGGAAGTGACATTTTAACAGATTGCTATTTGTTCTACCCCCTGACCTTAAAATAGAGGTATCAAAACGTTCAGTGACTCCATTCTGCGATGATAGCACGGTGTAGAAGTGACGTGTTTTTTGCTTCTATTAGGTATAACCTTTTATTGACTTTTTAATGGATGGATGCTGGTAATGCGACCTTAAGATGCAGAATAGGAATGCTTGATATGGCGTCTCAAAACCAGTTTTGAATCCTCCTAAAGTGACTTATCTGTGTCCCCAATCTGGGGCCGATGGCGTCCACAAAGACTATCTATCCCGATCTGTCTTGAGCTACGCGCTTAACTTTATTCCAGGTATTGTCGGTTGCCTTGCCTCCAAAAGTAAGCGCCTAGATTTTCATGCCCCTGAAACCTGAAACCTGAAACTTCGGAGTTGTTCGAGGCTCACTCAACACATACTTACACTCATTTTTTAAGAGCAGTAATATAAAAAACAAGCCTCAGTCTGCCCCTCTTTAGATTACAGCCTGAGGCCCCTTTAAATAAAGATATTACCAATTAGTCGGTAGCCTAATCAGATTACCTGGAAGCTCTGAATCGTCTCCTCTCTGAGGCGACGTACATCCTGAATTCCTGAATACAATTAGCTCGGTCGTAGCGGTGTCACTCGATGTCATTACATACTTCTTTACTACCACCCATAATCACCACGCTGTGTATACTGGTACATTGGAATGGTTCTCCTCTTATCTCCATGGCCGGCAACAAGCAGTTCGAATGGACCGTGAGTTGTCACAATGGAATGATCTTATTTCTGGTGTTCCTCAGGGTGGAATACTTTCCCCTTTACTGTTTTCCTTGTTCATTAACCTTCTCTCTACATCCATTGGCTGTACTATTTCTACGCGGATGATCTCCAAATTTATGTGCAAATCCCAGCTGAGGACGTTGACAGTGGAGTTGCTCAACTGAACGCCACATTAACAGATCTTCTCTCCTGGTCGCAGGATTACGGTATACAGGTGAACGCATCCAAATGTCAAGCAATGAATTAGGCAGTCCTCAGCAGTTGGCATAAATTAACTTAACTTCTGTTTTACCAGTAGTATACATTGGTGCCGTTATTGAATTTAAACCAGTGGTTCAAAAATCTTGGTCTTTTTATTGACTTCTCGTTGAAATGGACTGCTCAAATAACTGAAATTAGTCGGACCACTTACTCACTTTAAAATTTTACTTATTCTTACTTACTTATTTATTCACTTTAATATCTTAACCGCTTCAGAAATTTTCTCCCTATTAAAACTAAGATCACATTGATCCAAATGTTGATTTTTCCCATTATTGACTATGCTGATGTGTGTTATCCAGATCTTAATGTGGATCTTCTCAATAAGCTGGACCGCCTTCTTAACAACTGCATCCGTTTTATTTTCTGCTTGCGTAAGTATGATCACATTTCTGCTTTCCGTTCCAAACTCAATTGGCTTCCCATCCGACTGCGCAGGCAACAGAGACTTCTATGTTCTCTTTTCTCTATTCTTAAAAATCCCTTTTCTCCGCAATACGTGAAATCTAAGTTTCAATATCTTGCGGACATGCATGATCGGCAACTTCGCTCCAGTAACACGCTCAAGCTTCAAATTCCCTTTTATCGATCTAGCTTCATGTCCAACTCCTTCACTTCTCAAGCCATACGGCTTTGGAATGCATTGCCCGAGGACATCAGACAAATATCTAGTAGACATTTATACAAGAAAAAAGTGCATGATTTACTTTTTGAATCTTTCAACAATTAGGATAATTCATCGTTTCTTTCTGACCTTTAAATATATATATATATATGTATTTAAAGGTCAGAAAGATTTTTTTTATACGATATTTATGTATGATCATTTAAAAGTACTTATTATTTCTGGATTGTTTCTATCTATTTTAGATGCCAACTATTCTATCTGTTTCTCTTCTCCTAAAGGTTGACAGGGAGAGAATGCTTTAGCATTAAGTCTACCTATTGTAGCTTTTGGCTCAATAAAAATTAAATAAAATAAAAATAAAATATATAGACTAGACTAGAAAGCCGTGTGGTTTCCGGCAGAGTAGAAGAGGCCCACTCCAGGTCTTTCCGTGGATGTCGTAGAAGGCGACTTAGTATACACAAGCTAAATAAAGCTTTTAAACATCAATGAGACCTCTCCAACCCGTTTGGCCAGCGTGGAAGGTGTAGGCCAAATCCTCTGGCTACTTTGGCTAGGTATGGCTCTGTAGTACAGAGAGGGTCATGCTTCTGCAGTGGAGACTAAAAAAAGACCTGGATGATATAGACCAGCTATCCCAAACATTGGCCCCTGTTCAATTTTTGAATATATGACGTGAAAATTTTTTACTTGACACTGAAATGTAGACACGTAAGTACATACGACACTTACCTGGCTGGCGCATGGCGTGCCGCTGGAAGAGGACTTTAGTCACGTAAATAAACCTAAGTTGAAAGTTGAAACAATTGTAGTTTAAAATGGCTTTTACGCCTCCATACAATCTTGTAGAAAGGCCCGTGGGGCGTGGTGGAAGATCTAACCACAGAACAGAAAAAGATCTAACAGTGAATTGATTGTAGTTATGTGAAATGTGGGTAATAAAGTAGTAAATACGTAACGACTGGTAGGCCGGTGGTGATTCAATACTTTGAGAGATCTTAGATTATTAGCACACGGGGCGAGTCGGGCTTTAAAACGTCGGGAAAGATCAAAGTGACCTGCCTTCAAAGTTTAAAAGTTTAACTATGGGATATTGATTCAACGATGCCATACATATTTTTAGCAAAGAGTTATTATGTAAAATTAGAGGAGACACCACATATCGCTGTTTTGTCCCATTCAGTTGTATTGTAGCTATCTCCATGAACTTCACTTACTTAATCGTAGTTGCTTGTTAGCTCTCTAGTGGGTACCTACTTTCGACAGTTTATAAGTGAAAATCGTTACACAATACAATAAGAATAATTCAAGGAACACGGCAAAGTGTAAAGAAATAACTCTCAATCAGTAAATAACCAGATTTAATTGTTTGAAAATTACTCGTAAATACCTATGTATGATAAAATTCACGCCGCCATATATTTAAAATTAGAACAGGGGCCAATGTTTGAGATCGCTGTTTTATCTATGTCAATGATTGTACCACAAGATGGTTGTGCTGACTTGTGCTAAGTCCTTTAGTCGCGTCTTACGACATCCACAGGAAGAGTTGGAGTGATCCTACTCTAGGTCGGAAGTGAATGTGCTGTGTGACATTCACGGTCAATAGCTAAGGAAATATGTCGATGTTTCCTTGCTATTTGAATAATTGCAGCCGCACAATGTTGCCGCACGCTTTCTCCGGCCGGTCGTCCGCGACCGTTGCTTTCCATGCGAAAACGAATCGTGAATAGGTATGGTATATTGTTGAAAAGTAATAGGAAATCCTATTCACTACTATCACCATCCTCGCCTTTATTCCCTATGAAAATTATTGACAAAACAGGGTGACTTTTTATCCACCATCCAAATTTTCGGAGCAAGTTCAGTCCATGATACTGAACTACTTTCTATAAAAATACGTGTGGCACTCGGGGACTGCCGCGTTAAAGCTATTGCATAGCATTTTTGATCAAACTTATGCAATTATAATTATAAATATGCTCGGCCTGCGGCCTCGCGGGAGGTGCTCTGTATTCGGCCTTTGGCCTCAGGCTGCGCCAAGTTACTTAGGGGAGCCGTTTGTATGAAATTTGTATGGGGGGGGGGGGGGAATTTGATCTCCGAAAAAAAAAAAAAATACCGGCTCTGGTAATTGCTTTCATTTTGTCTATGGGGCCAAATCTCTAAGTCTTACCGTTTTGCCAGACCGTACCCCTTCCACATCAGGTTTCTGCAAATCCTCAAATGTCAGATATTTTTGGTACTTGAACCCCAGCCTTCTATACATTCTACTAAATGCGATATAGCTTGTAAGCCTACATGGTAGGCGGAGTGTTAGGTTTTATTTTCGTTACGGAATTTCTTGATTCAGTCGCCGCGCTTAAAGCCCGCGACAAAAGCTATGTAATAGCTTAAAAAAATATTGAAAATAGATAAACATTTTTTGTCCTCCCATACAAAATCAGTTAGACTGAGCGCTGATCTGTATGGGAAGGCGAATTTTTTTTATTGTTTTTCGTTAATTGTTTTTATGGAAACTAGTATAGTATCATGGACTGAACTTGCTTCAAAAATTTGGCTTGTGGTTAAAAAGTCAGCTTGTATAAGACCAGCTATCTAAAGAAAGAAAGCAAATTTTTATTCAGCAAGCAAATCACAGAATTTACTTACATACCTACTAGTCTTATTACCTAATCAATAAAAAGCAGCCAGCTCAGCTTCGTGTCTCAAATATTGGTTACTGTTCTATTTTTGAATACGAGTATATGGCGGTGTGAATTGTATCATTACATAAATATTTAATTTTCAAACAATGAAATCTGGTTACTTACCGATAGAAAGTTATTTCGTTACACTTTGCCGTGTTCCTTGAATTATTCTTACCGTATTGTAACACACCAACGCATTTTTAATAATGTTTTTATTTTCGCTTATAAACTGTCGAAAGTACGAGCCCTAATAAAAGCTTGCAAGTGGCTAAGTGAAGTTTATGGAGATAGCTACAATACAACTGAACGGGACAAAACAGGCACATATCCCTGTTTTGTCTCCTCTACTTTTACATAATAACTATTTGATGAAAATAAGATGTTTCTCGTTGTGAATTAGATTAATTAATTAACACTTTCCATACGCCGACGATCAATTGACGAATAAGCGAGGTTCATGAAAATTGTGAGCGGTCGGATTTTTAATTTCATATAGGGACGAATGAAAGACATCAAAGGGCCTTAAATGCAGTTAAAATTAATAGAAACGCAAGAAAGTTTAATTGACAAGTAATATTAAAAAATCCAAAACCCCCTCTACTTGAGCTGAAAAGATACTTACAACAGCAATAGAACACGCGCTCGGGTTAGCGAGGTTATAACGTTGTTTTTTAGCATTTCTCATTCTAAATTTTTTTAATCTTTCATAAAACCGTTTATTTTGATACCCCACTCGATAGGTTTGAATAAAAATAAGCCATAATATTTGGCGCCAAAAATCCGCCATTTTGTTTTTTTATTGTCCCATGGTCTGATATTTTATGACCGAATGCCTCTGGAGCTGAAATAATAGTAAATTTTTTTCTAGTTGAAGATAAGATTTCGTTCGTGCTTTTTTTGTTCCTAACCTCGGCAGTAAGTTTAACGAATCATCATCAGGTCTTTTTTAGTCTCCACTGCAGGAGCACGACCCTCTATGTACTACCGGAGCCATATTTAGCTAGAGTAGATAGAGGATTTAGCCTACACCCTGCACGCTGGCCAGACGGGTGGGTTGGAGAGGTCTCACTGATGTTTATAAGCTTTGTTCAGCTTGTGTTTCCTAAGTCGCCTTCTATGACATCCACAAGAAGACTTGGAGTGCTCCTATTCTACTCTGCCGGGAACCACACGGCAATGGTTTAACGAATACTAATGTGCTTTTCAACTGTACTTAGTACTCACTAGGTGAAACATGTACCTCTGAGTTTGTTCTCATGTATCTCAACTACACTAGTGAACACTAGTTCACTAGTGTGTAATAATTGTCATTGATGATCAAGTTGACAACATTGAGCTATCTGGTGCCTTTACGCTTTGGTAGCTCGAAAAATCTAGTGTCTGCAGTCATTTATTATATATACACTGGATTAGAATAATCCCGCGTTCATTATTTTTAAGATGTCTTCGGTACTAAGATACAATATGTAATTTTGGTAATAAAATTTTGTAATCTTAAAATCAATATTTTCTGCCAGTTACCAGGCGCGCAGCACGTGTAAAGAGCTCTGAAATTCTGAATTATGAATATTCCAAAGGCTGCCGGCACCTGATTGATGTAAAAAGGGCAGCCTTTGTGACTCTTTTACAAAATCTTACTACGGCATTTTTGAAATGGGTTTATATCTATCTATATTTAAGATGATACATGAGGTCCAGTGTTGTGAAGCTTTTTTTCGCACATTTGGCAAAAGTGGCCGTTTTTTGCAAATGTGCGAAGAAAAGCTTCACGTTCTCATTTTAAACTGTAAACAGTAGTTCATAAAATAGTTTGAAGGGTTATCTAGGGCTTACTAGAACAAAATTTTAAATAATATATCTCCGTTCCTTACAAATATTTTTTTCAAATGGGGGCAGCACTGGACTTGATGTATCATCTTAAGAGCTAGCTCTTGTCGGTGGAGTATGAATTCTCCTCCATTTGTCTCTCTTATCCGCCTGCTGTTTAACTTCGCTGTACCCGCTGTACTAAAAAAATAAGTTAAAGTTAAAAATTAAAGGGGGGTCGTCATACAAGAAACGTGTTTCTTCAGCGTTTTAAAACATTGTATGAAGGTACGGAACCCTTCATGTACGAGTCTGATTCGCACTTGCCCGTTATTTTTAGTCTCCACTGCAGGAGCACGACCCTCTCTGTACTACCAGAGCCATACTTGGCCAGTATAGCCAGAGGATTAGGCCTACTTACTATCCACGCCGGTCAGACGGTTTGTAGAGGTCTAATTGATGTTTATAAGCTTTGTTTAGCTAGTGTTTCCTAGAAAGGCCAAAATCATGCATCTTTTAATCAGAGGGGTCGGCAGGACACGCGCGGTTGCCGTCCCGTTGTTTGCGAACGGCAACCGCGCATCGTCTCGAGTTACCAGAAACTGGATCTGAGATGCGCACGAGTACATGGCTTTATTTATAAGTACTTGTTCCTGGAATTATTTGAGATCATACAAAGTTCAGTGTACTGTGCCTAATGTAAAACAAGGTGGTTGACAAACTAAAATGTTTTAAGACATATATAGGCTTATTCCTGGAGGTAGATGGTTCACTGTAGTTTAAGTAAAATTATTATTTTTTAAACAAAAAAACCACCCATTTTATTTTCTTTTAGCTGATGATGAAGAACTTTGGAGATATGGAAGACCATATCTCCAAAGTTCTTCATCATATCCATGTAGTTAATATTAACATATCATTAAATCTAATATGCGACCAACTTGTTCGTAAAAACATTCAAATAAAAAAGAATCATCTAAATCGGTTCACAGTTGGCAAAAATACTGGTGTCAGATTTTTCGAGGTGGGTTCACAGCTTGCAATACTGTGCGTGTTTTTGAAGAATCACTTTAATTAAACTACTTACTACAGTTTATTCCTCAAAAAATGTACATAAGAATCTTAAGGATTTTCTACAGACACCCACAATATCCAAAACACGACTGAGCATTTTTGGCTCGATATAAAAAAAAACACTAACATAACTCTAAATTGAGGACTAAACTGTATATGTAGTAGTTTAATTACAGTGATTTTTCAAAAACACTCCCAGTTTTTTGGCTCTGAACTGACGGGGCCTTAGGCATCCGACGTAGGTCAATCAATGAAAGTGTTACAACTAGCAACACTAGATTAGTAATTTTTGTGTAATGGCAATATTGCCTTAGTGTCAAAATTATCTTCTAGCCTCATCGCAATAAACACATCGTCTGGCCTCTTTTATCCTTACTAATATTATAAATGCGAAAGTAACTCTGTCTGTCTGTTACTCTTTCACGCCTAAACGGCTGAACGGATTTTGATGAAATTTGGTATGGTGATAGATGATAACCTAGAAATGGACATAGGCTATAAAACAAAACTCAGTATTCCACGCGGACGAAGTCGCGGGTACAGCTAGTTTCCAATAAATTAAACCAAGAAATATACAGTCCATCAGCTCAACCTTCTCCCAGTCATCTAGCGACAAGTATCTACAACATCTAATACTGAAGTCAACAAACTTTAACAACTTATTAATACAATCAGCATTTTAAATGCTCCACCCTTTTTTGGTCTGAGGCTCTACAATAATAAATATGTACTCGTATGTATATAGGGACAAACCACATTTATTGAGCTAGTCCTAAAGTAAGTTTAAACGTGTATTATGGGATAGTTACTCAACGATACTATCATCAAAATCATCATCGTCAGCTCTCAGCGACCCACGATATTTTATTTTATGATAAATACATATATACATAAACATCCAAGATCCAGGAAAATTTGAAAAAGGCCATTTTGCAACTTGCCCTGGCTGGGGATCGAGCCCAGAACCTCCGAGTGACGGAATAGGTAAGTTATACACTATCATACATACATTTCTGGAACCGGGGAAATTGTAAGAGCAAAGACCAAGGATAAACAAGTTGCTCCTACTTAGTAAGTAACTTACTTCTAACCTTTTTTTAAAAAGTTAAGGAAGGGTTAGGAGTAAGGTTCTACCAAGACATTATAAAGATGGCAGAGAGAAGAGAGAAATGGAGGCATCTCCACTTAACTCCACCGACAAGCGCAAGCTCTTAAGTCAAAAGGATAGATACCCTATCATACTTCCATAAGTTACCCTTATGGCTGGTATAAAGAAAAGAAAAAACGTAGAATGTACCAGCTGCTTCTCTTCCCGCCCAGATCATAAAAGCAAATCGAGGGAAAGGGTGAGAATCTGAATCATGTTAATAGGCGATGCGGCTAGCAACCCATCACTATTTTATTTCCGCTTTTCCATCTCCACGCTCATCACGCTAAAAGTGGCCTTTGGGTCTTTTAACAACCCTGGGCTCTGTCTACCCCCTTAGGGATAAAGACGTGATAATGTATCTGTATCACCCTTAAATTTCTTTTGGATCTTAAGTCACCAGGCTCTGTCTCCACCGTTAGGACGCGTATCTGTAAAAAACGGTAAAAGTACGTGATATATCATACTACTGCAATTATATTTAACCTTCACACATGCGGGTCACCGTCGAACAATAATACGCGTTTGACAAAGTCTCACATATGTTTATTACATAACCAACCTTTTTTCCCACGGTTAATTGATCACTTCATTCTTCTAGTCTGTCATCTCACTCACCCCTATGAAATAAGCCATTGTGCGGGCGAGATAGAGACAGCGAATCAGGATAATGGTACGGCGTTCCTCAGGGAGATTAGTTAGGTACTTTTATTTCTCTTTTACAAGTTTTGACCACAAAGGGTTTGTTTGGACTACTGTGTTGTTTTCGTCGGTTTCTTGGAATTCTTTTTTATGCTACGCATTGTTTTTGTACTTTAGTAATATACGAAAAGTTTGCGAACTGGTGAAATTGTGTTTACTTGTAATATTTATCGTACTCGGTCCAACTTTGTTTGAATAACATATAAATTTCTATTAATTTCTCCATCCCACGTACAAGCGACTGCTCGCAATGCAGGCGCAGCTGAGGCGATTGCCACCGTATATATTTGCGCCTCTTGCTGTGGAGACCTTAGGGCCTTGGGAAGCGGAAGCCCTTCAGCTGTACTAGGAGATTTCCGCACGCTTAATCCTGATCGATGCTTCAGGGTCAGGGGATCCAAGAGCTCATAGTGATGTGGGGTCCAATTTTTTTATTATTATTTTTATCTAGTTTAGTTTTATAATATTGTTCATAGTTAAGTAGTAATACTTAGTTTAATTATAATTGATTAATGTTATCTTTATAATTAAAGATTTCCATTTCATTTATACAGGATCAATTTAAGGGTGGATTCAGTCCGTGATACAGAACAACTTTCCCTAATATCGAAATATGAAAAATAATGTTTGGCCTCCTATACAAATTGATCGAGTTTGTATGGAAAGCAAATATTTTTTTTTTGTATATTTTGACATAATGTTCCTTGGGGAAAGTTGTTCAGTATCATGGAGTGAATCAACCCTTAAATTAGTTTTAGAACATGTTGTTAGACGTTTTATTTGAATAGTACCCAAGCTTTTGCCCGTCCTGTAAGAGATTAAAGACGTACTTTCATACCCGCGCTCTACAAAACAACTTGCCACAAAGTACAAGCTTTTTATAATAACTCTGAAATCCAGGTCGTCCATTTTTTTAACTTATTGTCAGCGTATTGTTTTCAGCCTTTCATATTTGAGCGAAACATTATTGCAGCGAGCTTTCAAACTAGGCTATCTTTTAATTTAAATATACAGGTGAAAATCAGCCTTCAATTTATACCCCATGCACGGTAAAGGGAGGGTAATTCCCAAAGAGGGTTGGCGTCAGGCAGGCGGCTGGTCGTAAAATTTTAGCCAAGTCTTTAAACTCTTCCGGCTATTTCTTCTCCAACGCAAGGTCTTTGATATCCTTTGCTAAGCTTTCGTTTGCATTTTTGCGAAAAACGGCCACTTTTGGCAATAAGGTGAAGATATAGGCAAATGGCCTTGAAGTGGCGCCCTCATTTGAAATAAATTGTTAACTCGTAAATATGGAGATAATTTCCATATTGCTCTTCGTCATGCACTAGATAGCCCTTTAAATTATTTTATTAGGCTAATCCTTACTTCCTAACTAATATTATAAATGCGAAAGTGAGTTTGTATATTTGTTTGTTTGTTACCTCTTCACGCTTTATCTACTGAACCAATCTTCTTGAAAATTCGCATACACATAGTTCGGAGTACTGAAAGGGACATATGGTACCTTTCATCCCGGAAAAATGTAATGTTCCCGTGGGATACGCGAGCGAAGCCGCGGGCAGAAGCTAGTATTAGATAATTGTCCAGTACCTATATGGTAATCAATGGTGATGCATCAGAAAAGTCAGTGGTATCATAGACCCGGCTGTCAATAGTTTATTTATACGCGGCCTCGTTCAGATATCCGGCCGTCGATATCTCAGTTATTTTAGGATATTGATCAGTGTAATTCATAGATGGAGCCAGCCATTGAATAAAGGTTGCAACAGTTTGTTATTAATTGGCCAGCTCTACATGTACTTGAAATATCTCCCTTTTAACCGACTTTCATCAATTCGACCAACCGACCTGTATGTTTTCTTTTTTTTTGTACCTATATGTGTGTTACGCGATATCTTCGCCAATAGTGAAAAGATTTTGATGATTTTTTTTTTATTCAATAGCCTTTACTACCAACCTACCAAGTTGGTTCCATATTAAGTAGAATAATACATGGTTCTGGGTTATTATTATTAACTGCACTGAACTTGCTTTAAAAATAAGACTGGTAGTTAAAGTCACCTATATTATGTATGTGAGCTCAAAAATGGCTAACATGAGAAAAGATGAAAAGCTGATAAGAAAGTAACAAATCCATTTAATCTGAAGGATTGCTGAGTACATATATGTATAATTAAGTGTTTAATTTGCATAAATCAAAAACAGAATCTGATATAAAAATACCTAAATTATTTCCTCGAAAGCTTAAATTTTTCCACGCTTTATTTTTTTCACAATTTTATCGCACACAAAGCGAAGTGTCATCCCCACTCTCGTGGGGCGGAAGGAGCATCTACTCGTAAGAGTCCACTCGAGTTGAACGACCACTTCCCGTGTTATGCTGCCCTGGTAGCTATTCCGAAAATATATGAGATTTTTTCCGGGAAATAAGCGCTTACCCGAGATTCCGTGATGTCATTATAAAGAACACAACACAATGTTTAAACGTTCTTTTTCATCTTGCTGCGTTCCCGGTTGCTGCTTCGGAGCCCGGGACGCGCTATCCCGCTTTTCTTCTTCAAATATAATATGCATGTCAGTTGTCTGTCACCCAAGGATGCTTAATACCTTGCGAAATCGAGAAGAAATAGCCGGAATAGTTAAAAAGATTTGGCTATAGTTTTACGACCGGCCGCCAGCCTAGCGTCAACCTTTTTTGAAAATGCAGCTGTAACATAGCCCGAGAAATTTGAGCTTAGTCCTTTAGTCGCCTCTTACGGCATCCACCGGTACAGACGGAGTGGTTCTATTAAAGGCCGGGAGCAACATGGCCCTCAATGTACAAACGTTAAAATACAGAATAAATAATTTTTTAACAAAAAAAGAAACAACAGACTTCATTTTTTTTTAGGAGTTTCTTCCATGTCTCCAAAGTTCTTCATCATATCTTCACCAAATTGAAATGGGACTAACTTAGTAGTAAAGGCTTTCAAATAAAAAAAGCATCATCAAATTCGGTTCACAATTGGCGAAGATATACCGTAACAAACATGCAAAAAAAAAAATGAAAAAAACCTACAGTCGAATTGATAACCTCCTCCTTTTTTGAAGTCGGTTAAAAAGAAGGGAAATGTTACCTTAAACTCAACGGATCGATGCTTGCTGGTTCGATTTTAAAAGAATCGGTAATTCAACAGAAAACTAGGCTGTCATAGATGGCGGAAGTCTCTTGAAGAGGGTGCCTTGAATAGGCGAGAGGTTTCCGGCAGCTACTACGACTTCTAAACATGTAGGTATTGTAGGTCTGAGTTACATTTTTTCGAGTATTGTGACTTTTCGACTTGTTCATCTCAGCGCGTTCCCGGTGGCATGTACTGCTGTACTGCTTCGAAGACCAGGGTGCGCTTTTTCGCTTTTTCTTCTCCAAACATGATATGCATATCAATGGTCACCCAAGGACGCCAAAAATCATGCGAATTCGAGAAGAAATAAACGGAACAGTAAAATGATTTGGCTACAGTTTTACGACCGGTCCCCTACCCGACGTCAACCCTCATTAGGCATGCAGTTGTAGCACGAGATGTTTGTGCTTAGTCCTTAGTCGCCTCTTACGACATCCACAGGAAGTGACGGAATGTTCCTATTCAAGGCTGGAAGCCACAAAGCCAGATTTGTAAGGCGTCTGACAAAGCTTCACCTACTAATACAAGTTTACTAACGAATTGGATCGCAGTCATCTAAAATAAAAGAATTGAATTGAATAGCATTTTTCCATCTTATTTAGACAGCCGGGAGGGCCGGCCCGGGACCACAGCTTAAAGTGTCTTGCGAAGTACAGAGTACAGAGAAGCTCAAGCTAAATACCACTAGTAGTACGCAACCGAGCTCCTCGCTGATACAGGGTGACTTTTTAAACACCAGCCAAATTTTTGGAGCAAGTTCAGTCCATGATACTAAACTACGTTCTATAAATTTTTTTATTAAAAATCGATAAAAATTTTTCGTCCTTTCATACAAAATCCGTTTGGCTGAGCGCTGATTTGTATGGGAAGGCGAATTTTTATTTTAGTTTTTCGTTTATTATTTTTATGGAAAGTAGTTCAGTATCATGGACAGAACTTGGTCCTAAAATTTGGCTAGTGTTAAAAAAGTGAGTACCTATGTTTTGGCGCCACAAAAACTGCGATTTTGTTTTTTTGTTTGCAATTTCTGATATAATTTAAGACGAATCTAATGACATCTCTCAAGCTAAGATTCATCACGCCGGGTATAAATGGGTAACTCAGATTGTAAGGGAACCACTATAAAATTATTTGAAAGGTAACATTGAACTGCCGATACACATGCACCGGTAAAATTGAAAAAAAGACAAAAGAAAAAGCAAGAGCGTACATCGGTAAATTTAAAAAAAAAGGACCGCCCGCTTTCTCGCGTCGTATTGATGTTGTCTATTTTGACGACCCATTGTCGACGGCTCGCTGGTAGTGTCTGTAGCCACAATCCACGTTTGGTACATTAACGTAGAGCTGCACCGGTCCGGCGCGGCGGATGTTTTGAAAAGCCAGAAAATACCACAATGCCTAAAGACACGCCTTATCAACCAGTGTGTTCTGCCCACAATAACTTGTGGTGCCAAGACTTGGACTCTTCTAAAAGGCACCAAGTACAAGATTACAGTTGCGTAGAGAGCTTCTTCTTTTAAATAATAGCTTTGACCTAGGTCAAATTGCAACTAAGTTCGCAGAGAGCCGACGTCTAATGAAAGTTCACTACGAAAAACCAAACAAAATTTGTCATTTCCATACAAAAGTGTGCAGCCGCCCAGGCAATTTGTATGGGAATGTCGTTTTTTCTGGGTTTTGTCTGTTATTTTAATTTAATTATACCTACTAATAGTAATCTAGTACCATAGTCTAGTACAGCCCGTGGTTCGATTTATTACGCATTTAATATGTCCCTTCCACGTTGTATGAGTACAGTTCTTTTAATTTGCAAAACCGGGGAATTTCAGCGGGGGAATGCCGCAAGCAAGTGTCATGGGTATATGTCATTTTGAAAATATACTAAAGTTGTGAGTGAGGTTGTAAGATAGATTTGCAAAATAAGCCAATATTTGACACTGTCAATCCACACGTGATGTGTTATCGTTCAGAAATACACTATACTGAATGAGTCAGCTGCTCACTCTATTAGATCCATAAACCACTCTATGTTTATACTCTAACGTAAACCTCAATCGCAATACACTGCATTTCTTACCTAAAACTTATTGCAGTAAAGTTCAATTCTAATTAACAACTTCTTTAATTCCTTGGAATAATTACTACATTTAAATATGAACCGTAAAATTAAAAGCTGAAGTTTAAATTTCCAATGATAGAGATTTTAAGAAGTTTCTCAACTGTGAATCTTATTCGTGTATGAATAGAGGGGATTTTGGGTTGTTTGTTTTAATTAGGGTTTATGTGGTTTTCTATCCCCGTAATACTTGTTTTTATGTAGTTTTATTGGACAGATGCGGGTAGAGGATAAAGTGCGTTTTATTAGAGTTACTGAGAAGCGGTGGTGGTCATCGATTAGCCGTGTGGTTCCCGGCAGAGTAGAATAGGACCACTCAAACTCTTCCCGTTGATGTCGTAGAAGGCGACTCAGGAAACACAAGTTAAACAAAGCTTATAAACAACAATGAGACCTCTTCAATCCGTCTGGCCAGCGTGGGAGTGTAGGCCGAGTCCTCTGACTACTCTGGCTAAGTATGGCTTTAGTAGAGAGGGTCGTGCTCCTGCAGTGGAGACTAAAAAATACCTGATGATGATGATTACAGTTGTCGAAGGTAGCGGTCATCGGTTATCGAAGATGGTAATTTTTACTTGAGGGGAAGCGTACTTTAGGTACTTTCTTTAGCGTTTAGCCGACTCCGGAAAGGAGCACCGCGCATCATTGCCTCGGGGTTTGTCATGCATGATTTGGTTATACAATCCACGTGGTGCGGGACATAGAGTAGGTACAGTAGAGCGATCAGGCTTTATACTTGTTTTTGTCACGAGTATTCGTAATTTGTGAAAATTATTACAAATCGTTTGATTTTTAACCGACTTCAAAAAATGAGAAGGTTATCAATTCGACTGTATGATTTTAATTCTTTTTTGTATGTTTGTTACGCGATATCTTCGCCAATTGTGAACCGATTTTGATGATTCCTTTTTAATTTGAAAGCCTTTACTACCAAGTTGGTCCCATATTAATTTGGTGAAGATATAATTAAGAACTTTGGAGATATGGTATAAAACTTCTAAAAGAAAATGAAGTCGCTTGTTTTTTTAGATAAAAAATTTAATTATTAATTGAAATGAGTTTGAATTTATTTATTAAAAACTTTTAAGTTACCTCTCACCTCCGAAGCGGCCATATAGGCCGCTCGAACTCATACGAGTCTCAACCTTATTACATTAACATAAGAATATTGGTCCCTTGAGAAAAAGAACTTCACATACGTATGTAAGTGGGGTGACAATGCAATATTATGGTGCCAGTGACCTGACCTCATGATGAAGCCGGAAGGTGGCCACTGCATCTCTGTGATAAAACAACATAACCCCACCGAGTTTGGGCTTAATTGTTTAGTCTTGAACTAAACAATTAACACTTTAAACTTTTTAGACATTGTTTTAGATACAAGCTCCTTTGTAAAATATATTTTTTCAATTTACTTACTTGAGTAAATATCGAAGAAGGCTAATAATTAAGCTAATTAAATTCTTCAATGCTGCTGCAGAAAAAGTCGATGTGCGCACCCCAGACTCCGAAGCAGCACAGCTAAGGATGCAACCGAAAGCGCGCTAAAAGGATAATAAGAAAGCTTGAACATTCGGACAGGTCCTCTGTACTAAGGTCAGGGTCGCATTAAATATTTAGCCCCGGCCGCCATGTTAGATTACGTGGGTTTATAAAGGTTGTTTCAAAAATGACTTTTCCGGAATAAAATATACTTAAATGTCAATCAATCTTCTTTAGTCTATACATATACTAAATAAGAAATAATATCATCATCGTCAATAAAATAATATATTATACAACGTGGAAGGGACACACCCGTAATAAATCGAACCACGGGCTATACTGGATCACTAAAGTATGATGAAATTAAAATAACAGTCGAAAGAACAAAAAAATTTTGACATTCCCATACAAATAGCCCGGGCGGCCGCACACTTTTGTATGGAAAGGTCAAATTTTTTTTTTGTTATTTGGCTGTTATTTTAATCTCATTATAATGATCTAGTATAGATCGTGGTTCGATTTATTACGAGTATGCCCCTTCCACTTTGTATAAAAAAATATATTTCTTAGACTGCCTCCGTGGGCAAGTGGTGAAGGCGTTTGATTTGTGATCTAGAGGTCCTGGGTTCAAATACCACTAGGAAGCATACTTTGTGGAAACATGTTTGTTTGTATCGAAAACAACAAAAACAAATATTTTTCCATATAATGAAATAATATTTAATTATAATTGTGTTCCTTGGGGAAAGTTGTTCAGTGTCGTGGGGAAAGTTGTTCAGTGTCGTGGGGAAAGTTGTTCAGTGTCGTGGGGAAAGTTGTTCAGTGTCGTGGGGAAAGTTGTTCAGTGTCGTGGGGAAAGTTGTTCAGTGTCGGGGGAAAGTTGTTCAGTGTCGTGGGGAAAGTTGTTCAGTGTCGTGGGGAAAGTTGTTCAGTGTCGTGGGGAAAGTTGTTCAGTGTCGTGGGGAAAGTTGTTCAGTGTCGTGGGGAAAGTTGTTCAGTGTCGTGGGGAAAGTTGTTCAGTGTCGTGGGGAAAGTTGTTCAGTGTCGTGGGGAAAGTTGTTCAGTGTCGTGGACGGTGTTCACCTCCACAATAGATTCCGTATATTTTTTAGACGTGATACCTACAGCGTGACTTTTTATCCACCAGCCAAATTTATGGAGCAAGTTCAGTCCATGATACTGAACTACTTTCCATAAAAACAATTGAAGAAAAACTAAAATAAAAATTCACCTTCCCATACAAATCAGCGCTCAGAAAACGAATTTTGTATGGGAGGACGAAAATTTTTTATTTGATTTTTAATAACTTTTTTATACAAAGTAGCTCAGTATCATGGACTGAACTTGCTCCAAAAATTTGGCTGGTGTTTAAAAATTTACCCTGTATAGTTTACCTACTTAATATAATGAATGTTTGACACATACAAAAGCTTGCAATAATAACGCGTGGACATTTGCATCCCAAAGCGTGTCCTCCATCACACCACATGAATAATATCGAGCACGAAATATGAGCCCGGGTTCCACGAACTAAGACGCTAATGGAGTTTACAAACATACCTTCAATACCTTCATTCATTCATTAATTTCAGCTGCATAAATAAATAGGCTTCATATATTTATGAATATAGAAGAGAAAAGGTGCATTCTGGATATAATAGAGAATAGACGAGGAAAGATGTTAGGTCATTTCTACAACACGACGTTTTCATAAAGAGTATCATCAAAGGAAAGATAGAAGGGAAAAAAGGGACCAGGAAGACCTAGGCGTAGCTACATGAAACAGATAAAGGAGAAGGTGAATGTCGAGTCGTACAGCGAAGTAAATCAGCTGGCGAATGAGAGACAAATGGAGGAGATTTCATACTTCACCGAGAAGAGCATAGGCTAGATGACCCGTCGAACTTCGTTCCACCATGTTCCCATTCCCGTTCCCATTCATGTTATTCTGCTATTCATTTTTTGCACTTTCTAACCATAATATATAAACCTCTAGACTCCCACAAGTATTCTCTAGTTTTAGTGACACTAACCAACACCAATTCATTTTTATTACATATAGAAATTGTAGTTGGGTGTGATGGGTACTTTCTCAATCGCTGCTCGATAGTGTCCCAATTGATTGTTATTAATTGATGTAAAATGTAAAGTAGAAACAGCTGACATGCGACCTACATAGTATGTAGCCGCATGCAGCCGAAATGGGCGAGCATGGCTCGTACAAATATTTATTTAGGTTAGGTTAGGTTCAAAACAACAAAGAAAATTAAATTTAATTTATTTAATTTAAAAATGTAATTGTTCACATCTACTCGGCTACCATTTTATAACATTCTGAACGAAGATATATACAAACATGAGTCCTGATTCCTGAAGATGATAGCGGACAGGATGGATGCGGTCATTACGTCGCGGTGGTAGATGACAATTATAAAGAGCTCCATTTGCTGCTAACCTCTGAGTGAAGCCGTGACCCATATAGCGCCGGTTACACCGTACTCCGCGGCTGCGTTGAGGTTTCATAAATATCTAAACGTTTTTTTAATAAAGTGCCGAAGGTAGACAAAGGTCAGCCTACAATACGAGTCCGAAGACAGGCACTTGTTTTGGGAGCAAAAGCACCTTTTCACAACCTTTTAGTTGGTTTGTTGTTATTTGTTCTTAAGGTTCTCAATTCCCGGTTTCCATTAAGATAAAATTTTGTATGCTATTGTAAATCAGATGACAATGCAATATTATTATAACAAAAAGCTGATCTGATGATGGAGCCGGAAGGTGGCGATTGGAAGGCACGCTAAGCCGTTGATCCCGGTTGTACTCATTGTAACGACTTCCAAGTCGTCAAGCTACGTCAGATGCTTTTAGGCAGCTTGAAGAATCTGTCACTAGTGTTGGCCACTTACACACACGAAGAAAGTAAAAAAGAAGTTACATTCTTCCCTCCCTTATCTAAATCCATTGTTACATTTTAAAGACACTATTGTTAATATTTTGCATTTTGTTTCAGGTAATTACTTCGACATGGACGATACGAGTATACAGCCACCACCCCTTTATTCTCCCACGGGGCTCGTAAGAGGCGATTAGGGGAGGTATATGTAACAGAGGACGGGCAGCAACGTCCTCTGTGATAAGACTGTACCATCTGCTGCGATAATTTAACACAAACCAAGGCATTTTTAGGGTTCCGTAGCCAAATGGCAAAAAACGGAACCATTATGGATTCTTCATGTCTGCCTGTCCATCCGTATGTCACAGCCACTTTTTTCCGAAAGTATAAGGACTATACCGTTAAAACTTGGTAAGTAGATGTATTCTGTGAACCGCATAAAGATTTTTACACAAAAATAGAAAAAAAAAAACAATAAATTTGGGGTTCCCCATACTTAGAACTGAAACTCAATATTTTTTTTCATCAAACCCCTACGTGTGGGGGGGGGGGTATCTATGGATAGGTCTTCAAAAATGATATTAAGGTTTCTAATATATTTTTTTTCTGAACTGTATAGTTTGCGCGAGAGACACTTCCAAAGTGGTAAAATGTTGGTGTCACTTCTAAAATAAGAGAAGGATAAAACTAAAAAAAATATATGATGTACATTACCATGCAAACTTCCACCGAAAATTGGTTTGAACGAGATCTAGTAAGTAGTTTTTTTTTTAATACGTCTTAAATCGTAAAATGTTTTTTGCTGCTACGAAACCCTTCATGGGCGAGTCCGACTCGCACTTGGCCGCTTTTCTTAACTGTGTGTACATGTTTTCATGGTTTTCGCTTATAAATTGTCGAATAAGAGCTAGCAAGCGTCTAATTGAAGTTTATGGAGTTAGTAGCTACAATTGAACGGGACAAAACAATGATATGTGATGCCTTCTCTAGTATAGTACATAATAGCTCTTTGAATAAAGATATAACACACTCGTGGCCGACCTTCCTTGGTTTTTGTCTTGGCATTGTCTGAGGCAACTGATGCGCGATTCCGGTGCGATGGCAAACGATGGGAGGTACACAGGGGTGTGGTGCATTGAAGGATTGTGATCATCATCAGCATTCTCCCGTATTCCTGGTTGCATCCTCAGCGGTGTTGCTTCAGAGCCCGAGATCCGCTACCTACCCTAGGGGATTTGACGCGAGGTTACTGGTTTTACATAGAGCGATTGTCGTCTGACCTCCGACACCCAAAGGGTAGATCAGAACCAATCCTAGTATAGGTTTAAACAAGCATGGTTGGTGTTAAAACGATGGCTTTAAAGACTTTATACAATCTAGCGTCATGATTTTTGGAAAATTGAGAGAGGTCTCTGGTCCAGCAATGGACATAAACTCTATTAAATTCCACGTTTAAGCCGATTTTCCAATGAATAAAGATTTTACATCTAAAATTTTTGCACGTTCCTCGACTCGGCTGGTTTTTATAATATTATCTGAACAAAAACTCAGTAATAATTTTGTATTGTATTTGTATAGGCGGTGGTCAATGACCTCCGCCAGGGTTGTCAACTTGACAAACAAAAAACAATGTCTAGTGTAGTGTAATTGGGTAGATACTAGGTCAAATATAATATATTTGATACTGTATTAAAATATAGTTCCTACTTATCGTTGAGTTACGAGTAGTATCCCGAAACATAGGTCTCGAACTTACTTTGGGGCTAGCTCAATCTGTGTGATTTGCCTGTATAAACGTTTGTAGAATACCTACGTTTATACGTTTCCGTATAAACGTTTTTAACTTAATTCTTTTACATACATGTGGAGCAAATCTCCGAAAAGGGTTCCACGTACGTACGTCTTGTGTACCGCTTTTGGACCCTAGTAATCCTTAAATATTGGAGGTTTATAGATTCCGCGATAAAGTGTCAAAAGTGTCCGCTGTTTTAAAACGTGGCGTCATTTTTTGTACGCGATACGTCAAAACGTATTTGACGCTACCACAGATACTATACGCTACTAAGTAGAAAAGTCATAGACAATAACTAGAGTACTGTTATTTAAATACTGCCCGGATATGAAAAAAAAATACAAAAAAGGAAAAAAAAACAATATAAACTGTTCGGTTCAGCCCTACATCACAAGGTCATGGTGTGGGAATGAGCTTGCATTGTTTGCTGTTAACATCCCAGGCTTACTGATATAATAGTATTTTAATCAGGATATTTCTAACTGCCTCATATACCTAATATAAAATAAGCCAGAAGGGATTGGTCAGTTTTAGGGTTCCGTAGGAACCCTTATAGTTTCGCTATGTCTATCTGTCTGTCCGCGGTTTCACTCAGAGACTATTAGTGCTAGACAACTGTAATTTAGCACAAAGAGGTAAAATAAAATCTTTAAAAAAAATTAGGGTAGCTCCCATACATGTAAAGTGAGATTTTTTTTTCTCAGCTAGCCCTTGGTGTGTATCGTGTGGGTATAGTTGAATAGGTCTTTCATAAATATTGTGAGTTTGTAAATACCTTTTTAGATTTAAGGATCTGTTTGGGAAATATCCCTAGGGTTTAAAATGTTTTTTGTTTTTAAAAAGTGTACTGTAAGATTTGTTATTTATTTGGGAGAAATAAAAAATATTATTTATTATTATTAAAAAAAAATTACGGACTGAATCACCCCTTAAAAATATTTGTACTTGAATAAAAAACACCTGCAGAAAAAAGCGACTCTCAAATACAAGAAAAAGATTTATTAAGTTCTATCTACGGAAAAATTAAAAAAAACAAGTTGTCTATTGTTAGAGAATGTGGAAATATGTTTTATTTGGAACTGTTGTTGAATGCCTTACCTCAGATCAAACATGTCAATGATTTGAGGTCAACGAATAAATATTAAAGAATACGACAAAGGCATTGTTTTTCCATTGTCTTTCGGTAACTGTTATTCTGTAGGCTGGTATATACACAAAGTGAATACTAAGATCACTGTAACTAAGATTCAGCGGACTTAGGGTGTTATTTTCATTCAGGGAGTCAGCGAAACACAAAGCGTGTAGTTTTCCAACTCACCGCTCGCGCTCCGACGCATTGCATCGTATTTTTGAAACCGCCGTGTCAGCGATAAGGAATATTGTGTTACGCAGAAAATATCATAAATTTGTCAATGGTTTTCTAAACATAATCAACATACATAAATAAATAAGCAGCGTGAAATGGATTTTCCACGAGAAACAACACGAAGGTTTCTTTGACATGTACGCTACAAATGTCAAAATTACGAGTGGTCAAGACCACTCGAGCAAATCCTTAGTGTACGACCGATTCAAAAAATGCGCCTTTTTGGAAACGCCCTCGCAAACCATTCGTAATGGTTATTCATAAAATAGTTTAAAGGTCTTTTTAGACATTGATACAAATCAAATTTTTAAGTATCACCATATTTAGTTTTAAACAATTAATTTTAAACGAGGGCGCCACTTATGCTACCATTTCACCTTAAACGTATCTAATTTAAAATACCCTAAAAAAGATAAGGGCTTAAAACCAAGCATTCAATTTGTCTCCCCCCTCCCCGTTTTACCGTGATCAAGGGGTAGGGCTAAGGCCTAGGGCCCTCAAGGGCTGAGAATTCATTGCCATGCCTGGAGGCATGCATTGCATGTTTTACTGTTTAATACCACGATATAATTAAGTTAGTACTAATCTCACAATCGCACCACCTTTTTATTATTTTTCTGCCAATCCGGTCACCCAAAGGTAGCCTGTAAGAGATTGCCTTGGCGATAATGCCACCTTTTTGTACACCTAGTCTACATATTTTGAATATTGCTTTCAAGTGTTATGGTGCAATATAGTGTTTATAATTATTTGTTTATAATGCCTAGGGGCCTCGACATAGTAAATCCGGCGCTGGTTCCTAAACCAACTTGGCGAGCTTCAATATATTGCTTAGACTCTACGTTCAACTCTTCTATGACAGACATATCCGTGTTTTCATCGCAAGTTCAATAGCTCGGAAACTATTAAGTTTATAATAATTGCAAAACGGTTGGTACCAACTAACAATGGATATTTTCAAAGACAATAGTTCAATAATTATTGTAAGTAAGTAGAGAAGTAACTATGCATAACAGTCACGCTTTCCAGGAAACCGTTTATTGAGTTACAGTAACATTACTCTCCGTCGGCAGTCGGGTAAACAAAAGGCGGGGCTGGTCGTTAGTAGTTATACGGGGTCTAAAAAAATATACTGAAACTATTTCAAAGGTGAATTCAGTCCGTAATACTGAACAACTTTCCCCAAGCAACATACATCGAAATATGAAAAATATTTTTTGGCCTTACACACAAGTTGAAAAGCCAATAAATATATTTCGTTAGTTCCTTGGGAAAAGTTGTTCAGTATCACGGACTGAATTCACCTTCAAAATAGTTTCAGTATATTTTGTTAGACGTTATATAAAAGGGTAGTTATAAAGAGGCTTCTTATTTTTGATTAAGTTCGTTTTCAGGGTTCCGTACCCGAAGGGTGCAAACGGGACCCTGTTACTGAGACTCCGCTGTCTGTCCGTCAGTCACAGGGCTCTATCTCTTGAACCGTAATAGCTAGATACTTTAAATTTTCACCGATAATGTATTACTGTGGCCGCTATAACAACAAATACTAAAAATAAAAAAAGTTAAAAATTAAAGGGGGTCGTCATACAAGAAACGTGTTTTTTTCAGCGTTTTTAACTTGATCTATAAAATGGCATTAACTAGATACTTGAAATTTTCACCTATTATGTATTACTATGGCCAATATAACAACAAACACTAAAAATAAGAAAAAGTTAAAAATTAACATACAAGAAACGTGTTTATTCAGCGTTTTAAAAATTGTACGGTGGTACGGAACCCTTCATGTACGAGTCCGACTCGCACTTGCCCGTTTATTAGTTTCGTTTAGTTTTTATTTTATTTATTTATTTAACTTTATTACAATCGTAATAGGCGGACTTAAAGCCATAAGCTTTATCTACCAGTCAACCCACTGGTGATGCCGAGAAAAAGAAAATTTTAGTTTTTCGTTAGTATTAATTCTTTTTTATTTAGTTTTAACCATATGTGAATATTTTTATTGTGTTATAAATTAATAAAAAATATTGACTATTAAAAAAAATTAAACAAGTGCGAGTCGGACTCGTACATGAAGGGTTCAGTGCCTCCGTACAATGTTTTGAATCGCTGAAAAAACACGTTTCTTGTATGACGACCCTTTAATTTTTAACTTTATTTTATTTTGTTTTTAGTATTTGTTGTTATAGCAGCAACAGTAATAGGTACATTATCGGTATAACTTCAACTATCTAGATAGTGCCATTGTTAAGATCGAGTTAAAAACTCGGAAAAAACACGTTTCTTGTATTATATGATGTGACGTCCCCCTTAAATTTTTACCTCGATTTTATTGTATGTAAGTATTTAGTATTTATTGTGTAGTATTTATTGTATTTAGTATATCAGCCACAGTAATACATAATCGGTAAAAATTTAAAGTGTCTATTTATTACGGTTCAAGAGATAGAGCCCTGTGACAGACGGACGTACAAACAGCAGTCTCATTAATAGGGTCCCATTTGCGCCCTTTGGGTACGGACTCCTAAAAAGCAAAGTTTCGAGGAATAGATATCATTTTATCAGCCTTAAGTCTAGACAAGTCGCCTGCCAAGAAAGACACTGCGTCAACGTTGCGTCATTTTGATCATATTAATTAAAAAGATTTGGCGTCTACAGAAAAATTTTTGGAAAATTTTCGCGTTGTTGTGTTTTTCGTTTTTTAACACTCGTTACGTTAAAATTTTACGTTTTAACGTTAAAATTAAAGCAATCTCAAAAAGGAGGAAACCGATGTATAAAAGTCAAAGTAAAGGTCACAGAGGTTTTGTAGAAAAAAATGATGTTAAGACAAAATTCAATGTAAAAAAATCAAAACATACCAGTTTTTACCCGTCTGCGACAAAGCCCAAAGGGTTATTAATAAATTATACGTGGTTAGATTTATTAAGCAACTAGAGTTCCATAGGTTATATTAAAATTATTGGAAACTAAAATGGCGGATATTTGGCGCAAAGTTGCGCGGCATGAAAAATCTTTTCTTTTCAAAACCTATCGAGTGGGGTATCAAATTAAAGGATTTTGTTCAAGGATTGCAAAAATATACACAAATTATATGTTTAAATGAAATTTGGAATGAAAAATGCTAAAAAAACAACATATGACATCGCTTCGCCACGCCACTAGGCATGCGTAGGTACTGACGCAGTCGGGTTTTTTGTTTTTTTAATAATTACTTGTTCATAATATCTACAACATTTCCGAAAATCGACAAAATCGGAGTAGATTTAAAGGGGAAAAACAATTATCGGATTTTGTATGAAAAATGTCAGCTTTTAGACTTATAGCCAGATATTGTACTCAGATGCGAAAGGATGCGAGGCTCAGACATTACCTGAGCATCACAACGTCACGTGTCACAATATAAGCAGCAAATCGCAGTCTATTCTCACGCGCAGAGCCTGCAATCCGCGGTCACGGCCAGTCATGTATTGTGCTTTGACCTTACAGACTATATTGTTTTAGGATTCCGTACAAAAGTTACATTTCAATAAACTTTTTAAATCGGTTTTGCGGCTCTAAGCAGAAAAAGCCCAGGGCCACAAGAACGAAAGGCCAGTTTTAGCGTGATGGTGGGCGAGAAGGTGGAAAAAGGAAATAGTGATGGATTGCTAGTTGCTAGCCGCATCCCCTAATATATCTGATCTATATCTAATTTATAGAAATCTCAAACTTTTTTTTAAATAGGCCAGCAAAATCCTTTGTCGAGTAGGTACCAGGGCACCATAACAGCGGAACAATATAAAATCACGGCACGCCGTAACCATGGCGACGGCAATGAACCCGCGCGGGCGACGACCCCGCTCACGGCCACCAACTGGCTCTCATGCCGCCCTGGTATTGCAACTAGGTAGGCTTTATCCGATTGCAAAAAGAACCTCCTTTTTAGTTTCTTTAAGGAGTTTGGTGGCTGAGTACACATCGCTTTGCATGTTAAGCAACCCCGGGTGTGGCCCGCACGTGGATGGGTGTCCATAAGTGGCATAAAAATTGAGGTGATTAGTTTTTTTTGTAAATTCGATTGATGTTTTCTGCGTTGCCTCTGGATCGTCAACATGTTCTATGCAAAGACCACAGATCTGTATATATCTGTATATCTTGATCCATGGTCTGTGGCAAAGACACTCGAATCGTTTGAAAGTCTAGTACGGTTGATGTAGATCACAAGAAATACCTAACTACCCATTTACGCGATGGCTGCGTAGTAAAAATTACTCGATTTTCGCGTTCGCCGCTAGGCATCTTTACCAACCTGGTTCGAGCTGGTGTCCCTTTTCTGAACACGCCACGGAGGGCGTCTCATATGTCTTAAAGATATCGTTATAACTTTATCTTTTTATTTATCTTTATAAAAGGTAAATTTCCGTCAATATGGCGACTTGCGACCTTCTCTTTGGTAAACATAAAACGTCCTCGTCAACAAATTCGCAGAAGGCCGTATTTTATTCCTTACAGGAATTTTAAGTTTGAAGGAAAAATGCGGCTTAAATTCGCTTCAAATCTTTGTTCTGAGTTTATGAGTAAGTGATCGCATAGCCATAAAAACAGTAATGCTGACATATTTTTACTTTTTAGATCTCTTAAACTTTGCCATATGCACCACCTCGGTTCTGTTTGTCCAATGAAGTAGACCTACTTACAATAGGTACTTAGGTAGTTACAATGTAAACACACAAGCCGACACAGTTGGTTAGGCGCCCCGCCCGCCAATCGAAAGTTGGTTATTAAGTAATTATGCCCAATGCGTACGAATTGCCCGCCAAATGGCTAAAACGCTGTATCCCTTTGTAATTAGACCTCTTTGCAATACATACATATCTAGTAATCAAATCTTTAACCCTAGTGGGAGCTGTATCACGCTATATATAAGCCTCCGTTCAGCGTGAGTGGTAGTGGTCATCATTTTCGTCGCATAACGTCTACTGCTGGATGTAGGCCTCTTCCAAGGATTTCTAAAATGACCGATTTTCCTGCCTGCCTGAGTCCAGCGCTTTCTAGGGACCTTGTCCAGGTCTGACCACCTTGGAGGTGGGTATCCTACGCTTCGTTTGCCATGTATAGTGGGCATACATACATATTATCATGCCTGTTTCCCACAGAGGTAGGCAGAGGCTATGGACATCCACTTGCTACGATCCTGACATAATCTAAACTCAACTCTCTCTTCATGCATGGCCGCCAGTTACGGGTATTGGGCATACCTACGAGTATAGGAAGTAAAAATCAAAAGAGCGTCGCCTATTGTCATGCTTTATATATTTATTTATTTTATTTAAATTCGCGGCGATTCCTTCGACCGATGATTACGACTACGCAGAAGAGAATCAGCTGGTACATTCTACGTTTTTCATGATGGATCGTCTGCAGTCGAGCGGAACATCTACAAGCAAAACCAGACTAGGTCCGCTAAAGTAAATAACTATTGTGAGATTTGAGCTCTAGTCTGCTGCAAAATGCGGTCTTTTTGATAAATCAGGTTTTAAATTAGACATACTGTTATTTTTTATCCGGCTACGCCAGCAGAAGGGGTTATAAATCCTAAGATACTTAGGTAGCGAAGACAAATCCAACGAATATCTTTATTGTATAATCCGTCTAACCGAAATATAAATAAAAAAAAGACCATCGACACGCAAAGAAGAAGAGAATCCGTCTAACCAATTCGCTGATAGAGGTAATTTAAATATATACACAAACATTGATGACCTCTTCCTTTTTTGAAGTCGGTTAAAAACTAGGATGTGAGTAACAATGTATTTACGGTGAGTAAGTAAGTATTTATTTATTGAACTCTACGCATGAACCTAACAAATCACACGAACTGCTGAACCACCGCACTCTAATTAGTTAAGACACCCTGGTGGTATTAATATAAGTAGTCTTGCTAGCACTTTTACTGAAAACCCCCCAACCCCAACACCCCCTTTCCAATCAGGGATCGAACCTCTGACCCGTCGACTCAGCTGATTAAATTGGGGTTGGGATTGGGACTGACCTTTGCCGTGTAATCATTTGTAAAAGCAAGTAAGGAAAATGACCGCCAAGGCAAGGTTGTTTGTATTGATGGGTTTTTAATAAAAAATTAAAAAGCCCGTCAATTGCGAGTCGGACTCGTACATGAAGAGTTCCGTACCTCCGTACAATGTTTTAAAACGCTGAAAAACACGATTCTTGTATGACCCCTTTAATTTTTACCTTTATCTCTTGTTGTTATAGCGGCCACAGTCATACATAATCGGTGATTATGTATCTCTTGAACCATAACACTAGCCTAGCTGTTACGGTTCAAGAGATAGAGCCCTGTGACAGATGGAAGGACAGACGGACAGACAGCGCAGTCTTTGTAATAGGGTCCTTGAATTGATAAGATATAACAGCAGTATGCCTAGAAATCAAAATTTATTTATTTGTACAAACGGCGGACTTAACGCCATGCCATGCTGCCATTAAAATCACATGTATTTTTTGTAAATGAAATCGCACGTTCGTCGAGAACGTAACTACACCTGATAACTCACTACGCCACCCCTCCCCCTTGAAATATTTCGTGATTTTTCCGAACCTCCACCTACCTTTTCAAGCCTCACAATCTCTTACCAGGCGTACTGTAACTATAAGGCCTAAACTATTACTAAGACTGTTTCATATAATAATGTTTCGCATAAAATATTTTCCGTCGCAGGAAAGTGCGATTTATGCCTGTGACGGAAGTGAGCACAAGCATGAGCGGTAGCGATTTTATTTTACTTTTATATACTATATTTATCTATCAGGATATGTTCATTTAAGACCCAAGTTACTACCGCCTTCCATATATACAAAAGCGATATCACTTATAGTTTCCGCGCAATCTGCCACGATATATACATATTTTATTTAATAATTAATTTGTCGTAGTTTTTTGCTTAAACTAAAAAAAACAAACACTACCGCCAAGATAAGTATGACTGTTGGAGCCTTCAAAAAAGATAAATAAAAAAAGAACATATTTTAGTTTATTATTTATGACGTTGGGTATCTGACTCTGTTACGAGCATGTTACGAGTAATCTTTGGTATGGTATCCCTTCCGTAACAAGTTGTGTACACGTATCAACCCGCTGCCGCCTATGGGTAAGACCTCCTCCTAAAACCAGTTACGCTTTCACTGTACTTAGAAACCTAGTGCCTCCCTGTCTTAGTGTAAAGTGTGAAGCCTCCACGTGGTACATCGTATATTGTAATCCACAAATAGGATAGTTTTACCTCCATGGCGTAGTGGCGTATATGGAAACCTTTCCAGTATTCTGAATACTGAATACCTTAGTACTTTAGAGCTGCGGAGCCTTTAAGCGATTGAACGCGCAGTTTGATATATCCGGAGGTTCTGGGTTCGATCCCCAGCCAGGGCCAGTTGGAAAATGGCCATTTTTAGGGTTCCGTACCTCAAAAGGAAAAAACGGAACCCTTATAGGATCACTTTGTTGTCCGTCTGTCCGTCCGTCCGTCCGTCTGTCAAGACCCTTTTTCTCAGGAACGCGTGGAGGTATGAAGCTGAAATTTATATCAATTACTTAGGTCTACTGTCCCTTGAAGCTGTGAAAAAATCAAACTTCTAAGCCAACGCAATCAAAAGATACAGCCGTTTATGCCGCAAATTTTCGACACTTGCAAGGGAATCAAAACCTACAAGGTGCTTCCCGTGAACTCAGAATCTTGAAATTTGGTACGAAGCAACGTCTTATAGCATAGATAAAGGAAAAATTACGAAAACCATAAATTTTTAGTTACATCACATAATATATTTTTTTTTAATAATTTTAAACTTACTACCCATTTCCTCATAAACGCGTAGAGGTATTAAATTGAAATTCATACCAAATACTAAACCTTGCAGGTTTGTACGGAACCCTCGGTGCGCGAGTCCGATTCGCACTTGGCCGGTTTTTTTTGGCCTTATTGCCTGAGTCTTGGGTGTTTATCTATATTCTTTATTATAAAATAAAGTATCGTTGAGTTAGTATCCCATAACAGTAGTTCAAAACTTACTTTAGGGCTAGCTCAATAAGTGGGATTTGTCCCTATAGGTTTTTTTTAGGTTTTTTGTCCCTTTAGGTATAAATGTTTTTCTTTTGTTTAAGTGCGTTTTATACAAAACAGTAAAGTCATGCCTTAATACTGATATAATAATGATTACTTTCCAATGGCAACTTGTGGCGAAATACAGAGCAAGTTCAGTCCACGACACTGAACTACTTTCCATAAAAACGATTAACGAAAAACTAAAATAAAATATTCGCCTTCCCATACGAACCAGCGCACAGCCAAACGGATTTTGTATGGGAGGACGAAAAATTTTTATCGATTTTTAACTAACTTTTTTTAAAGAAAGTAGTTCAGTATCATGGACTGAACTTGCTCCAAAAAATTGGCTGGTGTTCAAAAAGCCACCCTGTATAAAAAAGGACCTGACATACTAAGTTCGATCAGCTGACCGCAATATTAAACATATATTATACCGACTATATGTAACCAATTAAAATTTTTATGGAGGAAGTACTGGGGGGGGGGGGGGACGATGACCAGAAGGGATAGAGATAGATTAGAAGTGTAAATTGGAATGTGGTGCTTGGAATGAAAAAGATAAGTTGGACAGACAAAGTTATAAACAAAAAAGTATTAGAGCGACTTTCAAGCGTTCACCCCACCCCCAATAATTTTTGAGCGGCTGAACAGATTTTCATCAAACATAGCTAACAGACAAGGCTTTCGATTAAAAAAAACTGCATCAAATTGGTCCATCCGTTTAGGAGCTACGATGCCATAGACAGATACACATAGATAGATACACAGGGCACACCACAGACACGTCAAACTTATATATAACACCCCTCTTTTTTGTCGGGGGATAAAAACTGTTCATTGCGTCGACAGTGCCTGCATTGCGGAGCCTGCTGAACCGTCGCCAGGTCAGATAACGTCAATTACTTTGAATCGGAACTTATTATTATCGCGTTGGAACGAAAAACGTAAATAAAGAAATTTGTACAAAAAATAACAACCGACTTTAAACTATACCTACCTCTATTAAAAAGTTAGTGGCTATGTTGGGATTTTAATGGTTTCTTTGTGCTTCTGGAATATTTATATATATGTATATACCATATATATAAATATTCCAGACTCAAGACTCAGACAATCTACCTGTATTGAAATACGGTGACTGATTTTTAGATATTTTAGTTAAGTACCTATATAAAAAAAATTCTTATGTAAGTGGATTTATTGTAATCTTTTGTGCGAATAAATTCCTTAATCCTTAGTCACTTTTGGTGAACTCTAATTTGTTACCAGTGATGACTTAGGGCTCTGAAACGTGGTCCGTTACTATGGGTGTCATAAGAAGGCTCAAGATCGCTCAACGCGCTATGGAGAGGGCCTGTGGAGAGGGCTGTGCTTGGTGTTGCGATGCCACAGACAGACATAGAGAGACACACACAGACGTCAAACTTATAACAACCCTCTTTCTCACCGAGGGATACAAAAATATATTTCAGGCTTTACAACCCATAAAGTGTTAGTAACAAATGAAACTTATAAATAATAGACTAGGTAAAACTTAAACTAATAAAAATTTTAGACGTTTTTGTGTCTTTGGCTAGGTAAATAAACGGGCGAGCGCGAGTCGGACTCGTACATGAAGGGTTCCGTACCACCGTACAATGTTTTAAAACGCTGAAGAAACATTTCTTGTATGACGACCCCCTTTAATTTTTAACTTTATTTTATTTTTAGTATGTGTTGTTATTGTGGCCATAGTAATACACAATTGGTGAAAATTTCAAGTATCAAGTTAATGCCATTATGAAGATCAAGTTAAAAACGCTGAAAAAAACACGTTTCTTGTATGACGACCCCCTTTAATTTCTAACTATTTTTCATTTTTAGTATTTGTTGTTATATCCGCCACAGTAATACATAATCGGTGAAAATTTAAGTGTCTAGCTATTACGGTTCAAGAGATAGAGCCCTATGACTGACGGACAGACAGACAGACGGACAGACAGCGGAGTCTTCCTTCCTAGCCAAGTGTCCCGCCGATTCCCACTTCTTCATCACAATGATATTGAGTACAAATATATTACGTATGTGCCTTGTACGGTTGTACGGTTGTACGGTTGTACGGTTGTACGGTTGTACGGTTGTACGGTTGTACGGTTGTACGGTTGTACGGTTGTACGGTTGTACGGTTGTACGGTTGTACGGTTGTACGGTTGTACGGTTGTACGGTTGTACGGTTGTACGGTTGTACGGTTGTACGGTTGTACGGTTGTACGGTTGTACGGTTGTACGGTTGTACGGTTGTACGGTTGTACGGTTGTACGGTTGTACGGTTGTACGGTTGTACGGTTGTACGGTTGTACGGTTGTACGGTTGTACGGTTGTACGGTTGTACGGTTGTACGGTTGTACGGTTGTACGGTTGTACGGTTGTACGGTTGTACGGTTGTACGGTTGTACGGTTGTACGGTTGTACGGTTGTACGGTTGTACGGTTGTACGGTTGTACGGTTGTACGGTTGTACGGTTGTACGGTTGTACGGTTGTACGGTTGTACGGTTGTACGGTTGTACGGTTGTACGGTTGTACGGTTGTACGGTTGTACGGTTGTACGGTTGTACGGTTGTACGGTTGTACGGTTGTACGGTTGTACGGTTGTACGGTTGTACGGTTGTACGGTTGTACGGTTGTACGGTTGTACGGTTGTACGGTTGTACGGTTGTACGGTTGTACGGTTGTACGGTTGTACGGTTGTACGGTTGTACGGTTGTACGGAAGCAAGGCGGAACGAAATCGGAAGCCAGCCAGACAGACACCGAGAATAGATCTATGTCTAGACAATACCAACATCTGAATAATCTATAAGATAGATAAATCACACAGATTTATTTTAACATTTAGGTAGATAACAGAAAACGGGCAACAGTCCTCTGTGAAAAGTCTCATCTTTGTACATTATTTTTTTTTCATAAAACTTCAAAAATCTAGTTTTAATATATTGAATATTATAGAATATACGACGCCATCTTAAGGAAATTTATTGAAGTTTCCCGTGACCGGAGGGCTGGCTTATATCTAGGTCAGAAAATAAGCATTGCCATTCAACGTGACAATGCTGCCAGCCTTCTGGCACATTGCCGCAGGGTAAAGAACTACCCGCCTTTTTATTTGTAAATTTTAGAAGGTAGTTAGTGTAGTGAGCAGTGTTTTTATCTTTATTTTAGTTTTTAAGAAATTTATCTAATACTAGCTGTGCCCGCGACTTCGTTCGCGTGGTTGTCGGAACGTAATGTTATATAGCCTAAAGCCTTCCTCTATAAATGGACTACCCAACAAAAAAATAGTTTATTATTAGTTCCTGAGATTAGCGCGTTTAAACAAACAAACAAACAAACTCTTCCGCTTTATAATATTAGTATAGATTTTACTATGTATGTTTTTATTTTTCAAATACGTAATTTTAATATTCTTGTTTCAGGTACTTATTGATCAACAGCAAAACTACAACAGCTTCGTTTTTTTGTAAGTGGAAGTAGAATTGTTTTAACCGACTTAAAAAAAGGATGAGGTTATCAATTCGGTCCGTATGTTTTTATTTTTTTAATAGGACCACTGTGCTGCATATCTTCCTGTGGATGTTGTAAGACACGACTAAAGGACTAAGCACAAACATCTCGGGCAACAAATTCAGCTTTATTCTAATTATCTATAAAACACTCAGTAGGTACTAGGTACCTACTTGTTTAAAACCATTATTCGGCCGACCCAGGACAATTTGAAAAAGGTCATTTTCCAGCTTGCCTCGGCTGGGGATTGAACCCAGAACCTCCGAGTGACGGACTAGCGTGTTAACCAATACACCACGGAGGTCGAGAAGATGAATGTAAGTACCTACATTTGGCGGGAACTTCGTGCAAACACACATATATACACGCTACATAAACACCCACATAATATTATTATATGAAGCCACATATAGATTATGAAGCACATATAATTTACTCCATTGCACTAATAAACTCTAGTAATATTTAGTAAAACATCATTCAAACACGCCAAAACAACAGCTGAACGCACGCTTCCATCATCGAGCTAACGTAATATAGGCTGTCTCTTTCGCACGCATACGAAATATTGGGGATAGAAAGAGACGGAGTAATTGACAAAAACGTCAGTCGAAAACACGGTTTTAAACGTTGCGTACTTGTATTAGGCCTGAGTATTAGGGTTGGCAGTCAGTGGGAAATATATTAGGCTATTAATGCATTGCATTTTACCAAAAAAGTTCATTATCCTCAGCGGTGACGCTACAGAGCCCGGGGTCCGCTACCTACCCTAGGTGATTTGGCAAGTTTACTGTTTTTACACAGAGCGACTGCAGTCTGACCTCAGCAACCCAAAGAGTAGACCAGAACCAACCAGAACAATGATAGGTTTAAACAATTCGGGACCCGCAACTTTACGTGTCTTCCGATGCACGGAATCCTCTTTCTTTTCGGATAATTAGGTGATTCAGGCCTGCAATATCCTTACCAGACTGGAAACGACTTTTGGGCTTTGACTCCACGACCTGCGGATCTCAAGGCAAACGCGTTGACCACTGGACCACGAAGGCAGTTACAAGAATAAGTTATTGTTTATTAAATTTCTAATTAATTTTCTTAATTTGTTGCCTAATACTTTCTATGTTGCATGATTTATACATGACTGCATTGTTTATATATCCCATTTTTTCCGAAATCACCGGAGAATAGTCGAACTATTGTTTTTCGAAATTGGGACTGTCGAAATTCAGTATGACACTCGAAGGATGTTGCCCTGGCTAGGAATCGCGTCTAGAACCTCCCGCCTCCGAGTGACAAACAAGCGATACGTACGTCACGGAGGTCGACACACCAAGGTTGGCCATTTCTTCTCCCCACCTTAATCTTCTCGACGTGAGGTTGAGATTGAGACAGCACTGCTGACAGTATTGTCAGATTATATAGGTTGTAACAATATACAAAGTGGAAGGGACATCCCCGTAATAAATCGAACCACGGTCTATACTAGATCATTATAGTATAATACAATTAAAATAACAGCCAAATAACAAAAAAATTTTCGCCATTTCCATACAAAAGTGTGCGGCCGCCCGGGCGATTTGTATAGGACTACAACTACAACTATTTAAAGGGTAGATTCAGTTCGTGATGAACAACATCAGATCGAATCAGCTGATACGATTTTCTATTGGAGAAAAAAAAAATTTTTTCGTATATTGATATGTTCCTAGGGGAAAGTTGTTCAATATCATGGACCAACCCTTAAAATAGTTTCACTATGTTTTGCTAGATCAACTTGACACAAGAAAAAAAAGCATAGCTTAGCTCCTCACTGGACGCGATCCTAACTAGAGCGAGACAAAAAACACGTGCGCGCGCGTCTAATAATAGTTCAAAACAAAAATCCACTACAACATCCAGCATTGAAAACTGTGCTTTATGCTGTTGGAATAAAGTGCATGATAACTGCACGGCTGGAGTGGTGGAGAGAGATCAATGATCTATCAAATTTATGGCAAGTTTATGAGGCTGGTCGATCGACGGATACGCTGCTAGGGTTGGTGCTTTGATAAACTACCATTTTATTTTGTGGATTAGCTATATCTACGAGTATTAATGTGCGGGGTTACATGTCTTCCCAGCTGTAGTCGTTTCGAAATGCTAGTAGTCTGCAGCCAATGCACAAAATTAATTAAAAAATAAAGACCTTCAATAAGTAATATATTTATCCTACATTGAATAAATAAAAAAATGACTTTGACTGTTTGACAAAACCGCTACCAATTTGGCAATACAGCTTTTTTAATTCTTTTTTGGCAATACGGTTTTGCTGAAAATCGTTTAGCTACATGCCTACGTGATCAGTGTGTATTAAAGTGCCAGCCCTGGCTCATAATAATTCCGGCGTCAGATCTGTCTGTCCCTCACGTCCGTTCTATTTCAGACGTGATTTAAACATTTTTGTTTAATTAAAACCATCGCTAACAAGTTTACTTCAATGATCAAAATTGTGATTCTCCACTGCAGGAGCACGACTCTCTCTGTACTACCAGAGCCTTTATACTATTAGCCAGAGCAGTCAGAGGATTTAGCCTACACTCTCCACGCTGGCCAGACGGGTTAGAGAGGTCTCATTGATGTTTATGCTTTGTTCAGTTTGTATTTCCTAAGTCGCCTTCTACGACATCCACGAGAAGATTATGAGTGGTTCTGTTCTACTCTGCCGGGAACCACACGGCCTCAATGAACGAGTAACTACTCAGAGGTTACTTGGACTGTGATGAATTCACTCCATGACATTGATTTCCATACAGACTCGGATCAGCTGTATGGGAGGCCAAAAAATATTTTTCAAATTTCGATATATGTTCCTTGGGGAAAGTTGTTCAGTATCATGGACTGAATTCACCCTTAAAATAATTTCAGTATATTTTGTTAGACACTGTAAAATTTAGCGTTATGTTCCACCTATTGTAATCAATCAATGATTGTGTGTAAAATAAAATTTAAAAAAAAACGCTTTATACATATATAAAAAACGAATAAAAGCCATTTGGTTTTTCTTTTTCTTTGTCATAAAAACCATAGTAAGATATCGACATTCTCCAGCCGTGTATTGTGCCGGCACTTTGTGTGAGTGGCTCCAAAGATGGGAAGCTATTGTCTGCAAGCTCAGCTGGAGGACGCTTTAAGCTGAGCTGCCTGCAAGCTTTCAACTCGTAGTTCACTAGTGATCGAAGTGCCCTTCGATCGAGTATACATCATTTCGCGTTGCCTATAAACAGACAGGTTAAAACTACTCGAACGACAGGTGAAAGGTCCAAAGAACACGATACAAAAGCCTTTATTACACAAAAAATCAGTACAGGCATTTTCAATTTCAATTTATTTATTTGCTTTATATAGTGTACATATATTACACTACACTACACTACACTACACTACATTGTCAATTTATTAGTTAGCAGGTACAACATGAACCCTGATAGGGCATTGCAAAAGAAAAAAATGGAACGGCATGCGGATTTTTATAAATGCTAAATTCATGTAATTATCCAATATAGATTAATTTGTTTGTAAAGCGCAAAAGGCGGCCTTATCGCTAAGCAATTTCTTCCAGGCAACCTGCTTACGTCACATAAGTTATATTGACCACCCCGCACTACCTAATTTCCCATAACTTTTTATATATAGGGTCAAACGAAATAATACGAATATTTAAGGGCGAATTCAGTCCTTGATACTGAACAGCTTTTCTTAAGGTGAAGTGATAAGCAAATGGCCTTGAAGTGTGAAATAAATTGTTAACTGGTAAATATGGTGATATATATATACATATTTCCATATTGCTCTTCGTCATGCACTAGATAGCCCTTTAAATTATTTTATGAACCACCGTTGAAAGTATTTACATTAGTCCGTCTAGCTTTAAAACTTGCCTCCGCCAAAAAGAGCCACGGCAAGTTTTAAAGCTAGACGGATCACCAATAATAGTTTCAACGCCAGTTTATAAAATAATTTAAAAGGATATCTAGTGCATGACGAAGAGCAATATGGAAATTATCACCATATTTACGAGTTAACAATTTATTTCACACTTCAAGGCCATTTGCTTACCCCTTCACCTTAAGGGACATAATATATTTACTTGTCGCTATATGATTTTTTTTTCTGTCTATACAACCCTGATAGATCTGAGGCCAAAAATAATGGCTAGAATTCATCTTTAGCCAAAATGCGCTCACGAATGAAATTAATTAAAATATTATTTATCCCGGATATGAATGTATGTATATGTATGTATGTTTATAAAGGAATCTTCGAATGAGATTTTCACCCACTTAAAAAGTCAGATAAATTTTAAATTATGCACACATATTAAGGGCCGGTGACAATACAATAGTTAATATATGTATATAAAAAAGTTTGTCCCATTATTCCCAAAGAGGGCTGACGTCAGGCAGGCGGCCGGTCGTAAAACTATAGCCAAATCATTTAAACTGTTCCGGCTATTTCTTCTCCAATTTGCGAGGTCTTTGGCATCCTTGGGTGACCATTCACGTGCATGTTATATTTGGAGAAGAAAAAGCTGGAAAGCGCACCCCGGGCTGCGAAGCAGCACAGCTGAGGATGCAACCGGGAACGCGCTTAGACGAAGAAGAATTTTGTCCCATTATCTTGACCAGGATCATTAGGAAAAATAAATTATATAGTTTGTAACACTAGATGGCGTTGCCTAAAGTTAAAACTGTCTAAAACTCGCTTTGCCAATAGTTACTACGAAAAACACTAGATGGCGTTGTACAAAGTTACTAACAAATTAAAAAAAAAATTGCGTGTCTTTTTTTAAAATATACATTTATGCTGCAAACTGCTAATAAAGCGATCAGTCACCGCCAGCGCCACCTGACACCACGTCCATCCCCTAATTGCTGTGTGGTGGATACTGATGGATTTTCTGATGCTAGCCTAGGCCAAAGATAATATAATTGTTTAGGTACAGATTATACAGGCTTATTTGTGAATCATCCTACTTCCTACTAATACCTAACTTAACTAATACCTAATTGTAGCTGACGAGGTCGTCAACTATGTCGGTGTGACCACCATGACACGGAGGTTCGAGGCATAGTGGTCAACCCAGTCCGCCACTCCGGAGGTTCTGGGTTTGATCCCCTGCCAGGGTAACTTTTGACCATAACTGTCATAATTGTTAAAATATGGCAGTTTAGTTGTCAACTGTTATTTAATACGTCTTCCCTTGTCCATTAGATAAAAAAAAGAGTTAGAAACTACTAGAGGTTTACAGTGAAGTGGAGTGAAGTCAAGGATGCAGCGGTTGACAGTTTGCCCCGACGGTGACATGGCGAACGAAGAGAGAGAGGTTCAGATATACTTCATTATCACAAATGTAGTAATACATACATACCTAGTATACATACATACCTACTTACAAGTAGTAACGCACATTAGTTAGGCCGGCACCTGTGACCGAGACAAATGAGCGTCCTAACGATCTCATAGGTACAAATGGGTACAAACATATTCGTACGTACGTGCTATTATTAATAACCTCACTTAACGTCAAATAAGGTGGAGGACGTCTATCGTAAAAGCATTTATTATGTAAGAAAAGGCTTAGAATGTACCAGCTGCTTCTATTCCCGCACAGTTCGTAAAAGCCGATCTAAGGAATGGGTGAAAATGTTAATCATGTAAATAAATAGGCGATGCGACTAGCAATTCACCAATTTAATTCCTTTTCCATTTTCTCGCCCACCATCAGTGCCATCACGTCTGTGTCTGCTTAAAGCCGCAAAATGAGGAATGCTCTTTCTGTGCCGTTAGGGATGAAAATGTGATAATATGTATCTGTATTACGCTAAAAGTGGCCTGGGCTTTACCGGCCTAGGCTCTGTCTACCCCGTTAGGGATAAAGACGTGATAGTGTATATGTATCTGTATGTATCGGTATTTACAATGCAATACAATACCCTTTATTGCACAAAAGTTTATTTATGTGTGATATATATATTATATGTTTTTAATGTATGATAGATGTATATCTTACTATCAGCCCCCACAAGTATTTATCATATAGGTATAACGTGTAACAAAAAGGGGGTAGCAATTTTATTTTCGCGATTTCTTGGATGGTCCCATAGTAAAAGTTGTTCACATTAGTTAGTATGTTACCTCCCTTTCAGATTGATACCCTTTTTTTGTTCCACGTTGTATATGTATGTCCAGTATATGTTCTACATGTCAGTGAAAACCATAAATAAATCCGCCCAATACCTAGTTTTTGAGTTTATGATGTACTACAGACAGACAGACTTGTAATTTCAAAGAAATTACATATATATAGGCATATAACTAGTTTTCACAGTCAAAATATGAACTTGAAAGAGAATATAGTGTATTATATCACATTTGACCATCAGTATAGAAAACTGCTACACCCTTATTTATATGTATTTTTATAAGGGTGTAGTTTCAAGTCCATATTTTTACCGAAATCTATATATGTCTATAGATATATGCAATTTATTTGAAATTATGTAATTTCAAAATAAATGCTACGTTTGTATGGAAAAGTTTAAGTTAACGGGACTCTTAACTGAAAAAACCTCCATTCTTCTCTTCTCACTGTGAACTTCTCTGTTTCTTGCTAGAACCTTACTTATTGAAAATATGTGATGAAAAAGTCCTCTTCGAGCGGGATTCGAACCCACGACCCTCACGTTGACGCCGTAAGTGCACTACCAATAGTGCTATCGTGACTTCGAATCATCCCATCGATGAATTTTCTCATCACATAGTACACGCATTTGAAGCATGCGTAAATCTTCTTTACTACCCACTATGCAGAAGTGTGGTATTCAACTTAATTTATTAATATTTTCAATTTGGATAAATTTCCGAGCATTGTAATGCTATTAAAAATAATACTTAGAACCTTATTTCTTACTTTCCCAGGCCAATCACATTGCTCGTAAGTTCGGAACCTCCGCTCCAGTTTTATAATAGCAAAGTAAATACTTCTTTCGTATTTTAAAGTATTAACAATTCATCATCATCGGCTTTCAAGGCACTGCTGGGCATAAGCCTCCTTCTGTCTGCGCCATCTTGTTCTGTCCCTGGCCATCGCAATCCAACCATCCAGCAAGTTGCCTGACATCGTCGACCCACCTAGCCGCCGGACTTCCTACACTCATTTCCCATTTCTAGGATACCACTCAGTGACGGCCAGGTCATAGCACACTTAAACGACTCAGCTCCAACACCGCGACTACTCGCGGTCCACGCACCGACAGCTAGCAGGCGCCGAGTCGTGTAAGTGTCGGAACGAAGACCGCTGGGCGCCTGATAGCTGTCGGTGCGTGGAGCGCTGGGCGCCTGCTAGCTGTCGGTGTGTGGATCGCGAGCAGTCGTATTAGTTTAGGGCGGTGTTGGGTGGGAGCGGTGTTGCCGAGTCGTGTAAGTGACCTTTACTCCACCTACCACCGTTCCTTAGAGCCAGGTGTCCCGCCCAGTTCAATTTTAGAGTCGCAACCCTAGAGAGCACGTGGACTTTCGTTCGACGTCCGATCTCCACGTTGTGAGCTCGGTCTTGCAGTTTGATGCCGAGCATGACTCGCTCCATGGCTCTCTGTGCAACTGCAATCTTTTACATGGTGCCTTTTGTAAGAGTCCATGTCTCGGCACCATAAGTTGAAGAGGCGTGTCTTTAGACATTGTGGTATTTTCCTGTTTTTAAAAAGTGCCATAGCTTGCCAAATGCCACTCATCCCAACTGTATCCGTCGATCAACAAAGGATAAACATTGTCCAAGTAACGTGTAGGTACTTACTTTTCAATTAAATTCCTCTAGCTGTCGCCACCCACCGGTTTTCACAATTCTAAAAAAGTATTCACAATTACATTAACCAAAACGTGACCTGTCTACTAAGTTGCTAGCTCTATAAAACCCACTTCATTTAATTATTCCCCAAATAATTTACAGCCTTCGCCGAGCAAGTTTAAAACTATAAAAACAATTCCAAGATGGCGGAGCACGTATGCACTAAACGACACATAACTTAAGTTTAAGTATGGTTTAAGTTCTCACACTAGCCGGTTAAGTTGTAGACTGGATACATATTAAATAACTTAGGGCATTTTTTGGGGGTAATTTTTAGGGTTTCGTACCCAAAGGGTGCCAACGGGACCTTATTACTGAGGCTCCGCTGTCTGTCCGTCTGTTCGTCCGTCTGTCAGGCTCTATCTCTTGAACAGTAATAGCGAGACACATAGCGAGACACTTGAGATTTTCAGCGATTATGTATTACTATAACTATAACAATGCTGTCCGCTAATAACAACGAACCGCTAACAAGAAACGTGTTTTTTTCAGCGTTTAAAACATTTTACGCAGGTACGGAACCCGACTCGCACTTGACCGGTTTTTTAAATAAGCAAGTTGTTTCTTTGTATTTTACATTTTTGGAACACATCTATACTAATATTATAAAGCGGAAGAGTTTGTTTGTTTGTTTAAACGCGCTAATCTCAGGAACTAATGGTCCGATTTGAAAAATTCTTTTTTTGTTAGGTAGTCCATTTATAGAGGAAGGCTTTAGGCTATATAACATTCCGACAACCACGCGAACGAAGTCGCGGGCACAGCTAGTGATTGAGATAAAAAAGTAATCTTTGAAGCAGTCCGCCACTCCGGAGGTTCTAGGATCGAACCACAAGTTCGAACCCAAGCAAAGTGTTTAAAATTATTATGTATTAAATGTATAACCAAATACATTCCAAGTAAAAATCCGCATGCCGTTCCATTGCTTATGTTGCAATGCCCTATCAGGGTTCATGTTGTACTACTAATGTAGTGAAATGTAATACATAAACAATGTGAAAAGCAATAAAGATATTGAAATTGAAATTATTAAGTTCATACATACATGAACAATGGATAAAAACGTGATATGTCTAGATAGAGCGTGATAGAGGTGGGTCTTGCGGCTCAGCAGCCAGAGTCCAGGGCCGCAAGACTCAAAGGACACTTTTAGCGTGATGGTGGGCGAGAAGGTGGAAAAATTAATCAAAATAGGGTTTCTAGCCGCAATGCCTAATAACTTGATTTGCTAATTTGACACAGACCAGCGTGGTCATATCCAATAATTCAAGTTTAAACTTTAGGGCTAGTTCAATCTGTGTGATTTGGCTATTTATTTATCTTACTTGCTCTTGGTTGCATCCTTTTTTGGCATTGACATAGACTGTACAGGGTGACTTTTTAAACACCAGCCGAACTTTTGGAGCAAGTTCAGTCCATGATACTGAACTACTTTCTATAAAAAAAGTTATTAAAAATCGATAAAATTTTTACGTCAAAATCCGTTTGGCTAGCACTGATTTTGTATGGAAGGTGAATTTTTATTTTAGTTTTTCGTTAATTGTTTTTATGGAAATTAGTTCCGTATCATGGACTGAACTTGCTTCATAAATTTGGCTGGTGGATAGACCTATAGTGGTAGCCTGTATAGACCAGCTATCTCAAACATTGCTCCCTGCGTTCTATTTTTTAATATAATATGGCGGCGTGAATTTTATCTTACGTATTTAATTTTCAAACAATAATAAAATCTGGTTTCTTAATACCGATGGAAAGCAATTTCTTTACATAGAATAGAATATGTTGTCGTGTTCCTTGAATTATTGTTACAGTATTGTAATACACGCGCATTTTAAATTATGTTTACCATGTTTTCCTATAGTTTTCGTTTATAAACTGTCGAAAGTACTAGGCGTTTATGAGCTCATAAACGACTAAGTAAAGATTATGGAGATAGCTACAATTGAACGAGACAACCAGTAGTATGGGGTGTCTTCTCTAGTTTTACATAATAGCTGTTTTTTTTGAGAATGTATTATAAACTGAAATTGCCCTACAAATATTTTCACGTAATGGAAAACGATATTACCTATTTACTTACTTATATTACCCTTCTTTCTCACAAAACAGTTAATTTTGATAGGCATTTCGCTGGCAATCCTCCAGAGCAGGAGCTATTCGCAATATAATGACATTTTGCTTAAAGTCCCGCCGTAGGTCTAGTAAATCAAACTCGGTATTAAGGACACCGGCTCCTGGCTCTTCGACTATGTCGCTGGCGGGAAGCCAAACGGTAAGTAGGGGCCCTGGGGTGTAATGTAGCTAATAGGTTTCTTCCGCGCTGATTGGTTTCGGGAGAATAATCTTTGAAGACCGCCATGGCGTATTGATACACACGTTAGTCTATCACTCGGACGTTCTGGGTCCGATCCCCAGCCAGGGAAAATGGCCTTTTTAGGGCTCCGTACCCGAAGGGTGCAAACGGGACCCTATTACTGAGACTCCGCTGTCTGTCCGTCTGTCCGTCTGTCACAGGGCTCTATCTCTTAAACCGTAATAGCTAGACACCTGAAATTTTCACCGATTATGTATTACTGTGGCCGCTATAACAAAAAATACAAAAAATAAAAAATAGTTGAAAATTAAAGGGGGTCGTCATACAAAAACGTGTTTTTTTCAGCGTTTTTAACTTGATCTGTCACAGGGCTCTATCTCTTGAACCGTAATAGCTAGACACCAGAAATTTTTACCGATTATGTATTACTATGACCCAACGAGATCTATGTACTTACGTACTAGAGACGCCACATACCACAGTCACAGAATACATAATCACTGGGGCATGTCAGTAGCCGTAGTAAGTCATATTATACACATAATTGCTGCCGATTTAGCTTTTATATTTAACGAATGTATTGATGAAGGCATATTTCCTAACTTAATGAAATGTAGTAAACTAACCCCCTTATTCAAAAAAGGAGAAAAAACAGACCCTGGCAACTACAGACCTATCTCTATTCTGCCAGTTTTGAGTAAGGTGTTCGAAAAGATAATGCTCAATCAAATGCTACTTCACTTTAAGACCAATAATCTTTTCCATAGCCAACAATACGGCTTTACTGCTGGAAAATCGACCACCGATGCAGGAGTAGCACTTATTACTAATATCTACGACGCGTGGGAAAACAGAAATGATGCAATTGGATCATTTTGCGATCTTTCTAAAGCATTTGATTGCGTTGATCATCCAACACTTTTGCTCAAATTTCGTCAATACGGTTTTGATGATAAGTCAATGAAATTAATAGAATCTTACTTAACAGATAGGCTTCAAACTGTTGATATAAACGGCGTAAAATCACACGGGTCTAATGTGAAAATGGGCGTACCCCAAGGTTCAATTCTAGGACCGTTCCTTTTCTTAGTTTATGTCAATGACTTGCCTTACATGGTTGAGAAAGAGGCTGAAATGGTGCTGTTTGCTGATGACACCTCGCTAATATTTAAAATAGATCGACATAACAGTGATGCTAGCGCGGTGAACAGCACCTTATCTTTAATTTCTGATTGGTTTTCGGCCAATAACCTCATGTTAAATGCGAACAAGACCCAATGCATTCGATTCTCTCTTCCTAATGTGAATCAAGCCTGCGTTGACATACTAATTAATGGTCAGAAACTCGATCTGGTTGAGTGTACTACCTTTTTAGGAATCACAATTGATTCGAAACTTCAATGGGGCGCTCATATAACTAAACTTTCTAATAGGCTTAGCTCTGCGGCTTACGCTATTAGGAGAATAAGACAATTGACAGATGTAGCAACTGCTAGACAAGTGTACTTTAGTTACTTTCACAGTCTAATGTCTTACGGGATACTTCTATGGGGGAGTGCAGCTGACATTCAGACTATTTTTCTTTTACAAAAAAGAGCAATTCGTGCCATTTACGGTTTAGGATCGAGAGACTCACTTAGGGAATTATTCAAGGAAATAGGTATACTTACTTTTGCATCACAATTCATATTTGGAAATATAATGTATGTAAGGAAAAATATTTCCATGTTCAATAAAGTAAGTGATTTTACAAATAGAAGTTTACGTAATAAGAATGACTTAGTTAGCCCGTATTACAGGCTGAATACAGTCAGTAAGTCTTTTATGGGGAAGTGTATACTTTTTTTATAATAAATTGCCAGAATCGGTCCTTGATATGCCAGACAGAAAATTCAAAGCTTATGTAAAGAAAGTACTCTGTGAGAAGGCTTATTATAGGACCGATGACTATCTTAAAGACAAAAAGGTCTGGCTTGAGCTTGGCGCGGGTCCCTCTTAAAGGTTTGTATACTTAGACATGTCATAATTTAGGTACATTGGTACATACTAAATTTACAAATTGACATTATTTTAAATTTCGTAATTCTTATAATTCAATTTAATTATGACATAATAAACAATGTAATCTCTGTCCATCTATATAACTAATTTTAAGTTTTTAGTTTGTTAGTTGACGTCTGTGGAGAAAACGTGCAGTGCAGTTTGTTGCCGCTTCTTCTGCACTTGCGCCTAGGAAGCGGCGTAAACTTAGCTTTAAGTAACGATTTGACGTCAACATTTGTGCAAAACAAAACAAAGTGACTATTATTAAGAGATATTATAAATATCCTATGATAATAAAGATATTTTGAATTGAATTGAATTGAATCATCATATGCTATCACTGTTAACCTCATATTAGTCACTCGCTAGCAATACGCGCATAAAACACTCCACAATTCATTAAAGAACACACTGTCAACTTAGTCAAAAATGCCTTGGTGTGTGTTGAGATACTTACTGCACTGGTAATTCAAAGAACAAAGCAAAATATGAAGGAATCACTTTCCATCGGTAAGTAACTAGATTTCATTGTCTCGTAACGTCTGACTAGGACCTCCGAGAGCTCAAAAATTTTGTATGTGGGGGCTGTACCCCTACAAGTGCCCCGCGCAACTTGAAACTGCTATCAGATTTTGGATCCAAGATGGCCGCTTACACATTTTTGATGTTTTATTATGTTTGTCCTTATAATTCTGTTTCCTCGTAACAACTACGCGACTAAATCGATTTTGATAAATTATTATATAACTATAAGCAGATTACAAATCTTCATATATGTAATCTAAATAAACATATGTAATTTAGACCCAATACCTACGTATATGATTATATAATACATTAAATACAGAGATAGCTAACAAAGAAAAAAAAACAAAAAGGTATAAAGTACAAGAAATCACTCTCTTCTAGTGTAAAACATTATGTAAACAAATTAAGTAAGAATAATAAAAGGTTACCAATGAAACAGATAATATGTGCAGTTGAACTTTTACCTTTATAAATATGATAGTCGTGAGTCTACAATCTAAAAATCTATGCAACCATACAACCATCCATACACCCATCCGTACTTCCAGCCATACTTACCAACATTCGCATTTATTAAAATACTAGCTGTGCCCGCGACTTCGTTCGCGTGGTTGTTGGAACGTAATGTTATATAGCCTAAAGCCTTCCTCTATAAATGGACTACGCAACAAAAAAAGAATTTTTCAAATCGGACCATTAGTTCCTGAGATTAGCGCGTTTAAACAAACAAACAAACAAACAAACAAACAAACTCTTCCGCTTTATAATATTAGTATAGATATGTAGGATTTAATTTGAACCACGTACTCGTAGGTATGTAAAAATATATTGACCTTTCTGTACTACTCTCGTGTTTAGTCTTTATTACCAAAAAGGACATTGCCGTGTTTGAAGACGCCGAGTCTATATATTCATGTCAATGCTATGACCAATATAACAACAAATACTAAAAATAAAATAAAGTTAATAATTAAAGGGGGTCGTCATACAAGAAACATGTTTCTTCAGCGTTTTAAAACATTGTACGGGGGTACGGAACCCTTCATGTACAAGTCCGACTCGCACTTGCCCGTTTATTCAAATTGTCCTGGGTCTTATGTCTGGTCCTCTCTTTTATATATATTTATCTTAAAATATAGTATCGTTGAGTTAGTATCCTATACAAGTTTAAACTTACTTTGGGGCTAGCTCAATCGGTGAGATTTGTCCCTATTTATTTATTTAGTTTTAAAAGAGACATGTAATACATGATCATGAATACAGATTTTTAACAAACTAAACTATTTACTATGTTTTAACTAAAATGCATTTTAAAGGGAAATACATTGATTTTTACAGGTGTATACAACGTGGAAGGGACATACCCGTAATAAATCAAACCACGGGCTATACTAGACCATAATAGTATAATAAAATTAAAATAACAGACAAAAAACAAAAATAAATGTCGGTGTTTCCATACAAAAGTGTGTGGCGGCGCGGGCGATTCGTATGGGAATGTCGAATTTTTTTTTTGTTTTTGACTGTTATTTCAATTTCATTATATTTAAATCATCTAGTATAGCCCGTGGTTCGATTTATTACGGGTATGTCCCTTCCACGTTGTATATTTAGTTTCACCTGTCCCGTTTTCTGTGTGTCCGGAATCAAAGCTAAGTTAGACCCACTTCCCATTATTCAATTGAACTGAAACTGCACATACTTATGTAAGTGTGGTGACAATGCAATATTATGGTGCCAGTGACCTGATCTCATGATGAAGCCGAAAGGTGGCCACGGCATCTCTGTGATAAAACAACATAACCCCAGTTTGGGCTCGATTGATTCGTATATGAGCACCTACGAATTATATTTCGTCGATACCCGCAAAGCCCCTAGTCGCCAAGCATTTAAGAGTGCTGTGCGCGCTCATTATCTTCACAAATTGTCATAGAGTATTATAAATATTTATGTAGTTTATGTAGGAATAGTATGAATTTATAAAGTATTTATGTATTTTTATATGTAGGTCTATGAATGTATCAGAAAGTATATATATGAATATGTGTTTTAGGTAAATGTTTAATAATGGTCAAATAGCTAATTTGAATGTACTAATCGTCCAAAATTTGCTTTTATCCGCACCACCTGTAGGTTGACTGGTAGAAAAGGTCCTAGGCCTTAAGTCCGCCTGTTACATTTTTTGTAATAAAGTTAAATAAATAAATAAATTTCGATAATGAGCACTTTAAACTTTTTAGATCATTGTTTCAGATAAAAGCTAGATTCTAAAATATTTTTTTAAATATTACTAGTGTATGAGTAAGATCGTAGGAATATTTATTGAATGCGTATATACTAGGTAGTGTTTCCGAGGACTATAGGCTTTTAGCCTTTTTTTAAGGCTAGACTCCTAATTAAGGAGCTTCACAAACTAAAAGCCTGTAAAGGCTTCGAGTCCTTTAGGCTAAACCTGTTGAATAGGCCTTTTTTGAAAGCTAGACTCTTAATTAAGGGGCTTCACAAACTAAAAGCCTATATAGGCTTTTAGTTCTTTAGGCAGTATTCAACAGGTCTACCTGTTATATACTGAATAGGCCAAGCCTAAAGGACTAAAAGTGTTTGTAGGCTTATGGTTCGATGTTGTTTTGGCGATACTTAAGGAAAATATAAATTTTCTTGTCTAAATAAATGCTTTATTCATAATTATGATGGCTTACTTAGGCTGAGTCTCAAAAATGGCTTTATAAGACAAAAAAGTCTGGCTTGAGCTCGGCGCGGGTCCATCTTAAAGGTTTGTATACTTAAACATGTCATAATTTAGGTACATTGGTATATACTACATTTACAAATTGACATTATTATAAATTTCATAATTTTTATAATTCATTTTAATTATGACATAACAAACAATCTCAGTCCATCCATATAACTAAATTTTAGTTTGTTAGTTGACGTCTTTGGAGAAAACGTGCAGTGCTGTTTGTTGCCGCTTCTTCTGCACTTGCGCCTAGGAAGCGGCATAAACTTAGCTGTAAGTAAAAAGTGACTAAGTATTATTAGGGGTATTATACATATCCTATGATAATAAAGATATTTTGATTTGATTTTATTTGAAAAAACCTACAGTCGCAAAAAAGGCTTTTTGGCTCATAGGCTTTTTAAAATGACATACCTAGCCGTAAAAGAGGACCGGCAGGCTTAAATTTAGGGCTAAGAGCCTATAGTCCTTGGGAACACTAGTTAATACCCTAGGGCTTTTATCGTAGCTTTATAGTCCAGCGGCCAGTGTCCTTATTACCTCGTATAATTTAGTGGACCTTAAGCAAAACGTCATATTTGCGAACGCCTGGAGTGTTGCCAGCTCCAGCGAAATTAATTAAGACGATTAAGAACTGCATAGTAATTTTAGTGAGTTCCAATAACTAGCAGCAATATCTAAGTAAAAGCATTCTTTTAGTAGAATCTAACTACGTGTTTTGGCTGCAATTTTATTTGTAGGCCTTTTTTTGTAGAAAAGTTCGTAAGTTTTAAAACTGAATTAAATTAAAAAAGAGACAGACTCATATAGTCACATTTTATAAATTATCACGTATTTATCCCTAACTCGTAGACAGGGCCCAGGGCTGCAAGACCCAAAGGCCACAATTAGCGTGGTGGTGGGCGAGAAGATAGGAAAAGGGGATCAAAATTAGTGATGGGTTGTTAGCCGCATTCGCCCATTTATATAAAAATAAGAGTATATAAAAATCACAGATTTCGTGCCTCACACGACTATCGAGCACATTGAAAATGAATCTACTGTACGGAATTCGAAAAATGTCGTTCTGACTTTGACTTTTTTCAATCGTCTTTGTTTAAGGTTCAAATGGTAGCTGCCTAATACTAACACTGGTGTCCAATTTTTCGATGCCATGCCATCTAGTGACAACAGTCATTATTACACACTAGTGAACTTTCCTTCACCGGAAGCAGGTTTGGTAGTTGAAAAAGACCGTACTTGAGTGCACAAACTCAGAAGTATATCAAGTATAAAAAACTTAGTGAGGATTGAACTCATGCCTCACAGACGCAGAGCCAGTGTCTAACTCTAAGGGCCGGCGCACATATGGCGAACCGCAGCGCAGCGGCTTTTTCGCTACCAAAGAATTATCGTCCTTGTTTGCGTTGAAATAAGATCGAAAGTTAATTAACACGGCTCGGGCGGGAGCCGCCATTTTGTCGCCGACACTTGTGCCGTACTGTAGTCCGTATTCGATCTTACTTCAACGCTCACAAAGTCGATAATGCTTTGGTAGCGAAAAAGTAGCTGCGCTGCGCTTCGCCATATGTGAGCCGGCCCTAAACCGCTAGGCCACCACCGTCGTCTTTCTCTTAGAAGTAGGTGCGTTTCGATATGTTCTGTCCACACTGCACGGTCTTTAACATTATCTTCGTATTGCGGCGTTGACAAGAATATAATCCTTATTTTCTAACCGACTTCAAAAAAAGGAGGAGGTTATCATATTCGTCGCAATAATTTTATTTTATTTTATATGTATGTTCCCCAATTTCTCCAAGACGCCTGGACAGATTTTTTTTTTCATTAGAGAGTTTCCAGGTGGTCCCATAGAAATTTTATCAAAATCGATTATATGTAGTTTGGTTTTTAAACGATAATATAATAACTGAAAAATTATATCCTCCTTTTTAACTTTTCTGGGGCTGTCACTTCAAACCAAATACCAACTGGAAGGTATTTAAGTCGGTTTTTTTGTTTTAAAAAATATCATAAATTATAGATTTTAAGTTATAATATATTATATGTGTACAGTCTAACTGTCCATTACCTAATATTTTGTGCTTACGCGGCTATCACCAGGCGCGCCTCATACCTATTTTATTTCATATTACTGAGTATGTGTAGTGCATCGACCCGAAGTGCATTCGCACTATATACGGAAAGGAATAGCCAAAGTTTTCATGTAATACTTAACTAACTACTTAAAACTAATATACTTACCGTTCAACTGTGATTGGTTTGGTGATTTTCTTTCTTGACATCAACTATCCTCAGCTGCTTCCATCATCCACTGGAACACTACGCTACTCAACTCTTCAACTTACATAAACTACAACTAAAACTCAACTCATCTTAAATGTAACTATACAATATGTATTATATTGATATGGACCTCTGAATTTTTATTTTATGTAAACTTTTATTGCCTGAAATAAAATGAATTGATTAATTGATTGATTGATATAGCTTATTTTGGTGTCACACAGCTGGGTAAAGGGCTCCTCTTCCTCCTTCCAAACGTCCCTACTCAGAGCTACAGTCCGCCAATCAATAATGCATCTAAGTCATCCCGCCATCTGCCTAGGTTTGCCTCGCTTTCGGAGACTATCTAGTACCCACAACGTGGTCTGCGGCAGGCGTCGAATATCATCCTTAAATATATTTATTTTCACAATAATTTTACAGTGTATTACTTAATATATTTATCCATTTAGCAATTATCCAAATAACCTACTTATATAATTTATACCGTTACATAGTTAGGGCACAGACAGACGGGCGACAGTGTGTCGGCGACCCTGGCAACCCTGGTCGGCGATGGTCGGTGACCAGTGTCGCGAAGGGTCGCCGACGGTCGCCGCTTTTCACTTAAGAAACAGGTGAAAGCACAATTTCTATAAACATTGTCAGATAATTCTTAGTATATGTAATAACGGACGTGTAACAAAATATAAATTATTTTTCATATTTCGATATGCATTCCTTGGGGAAAGTTGTTCAGTATCACGGACTGAATCTACCCTTAAAATAGTTTCAGTATAATTTGTTAGAGCCTGTATATAGGTTTTGTCTATTTTAGTATATTACTTAGTAGTGTGTGTGTACTATCGTTATGTAGTTTATTTTTTTGATACCTAATTATTAAATTTTTCACCATATCTCTAATCGAGTGCACTACCCCTGTCATTCTTCACTTCACCTGGTTGTGACGTGACCAGCCAGCTGTCACGGGAAGAAAATACCATCTTACCTACCATGGTCTGTATATTGGTCGCGCGACAGTTCGCGACAACGGTCGCCGACCGACGACGCCGATAGGTGTCGCGAACTGTCGCTCTTGTGTAAGACCCCTTATTAAATTCAGACCAAATATTTGGCATAACAACATTTGACATATCAAATATTATAGCTCTCATTTACGATATAAATTTTCCTCGAGTTCGTGGAAATGCGATGTTGGAAATTATTTACTTCAATTTAATTATTGAGTTGAGAGTTCTACTTTGTAATATATGTAATTAATTTTGGGAAATGTTATATACGAAATGTGATATTTTTGGAATTTACGTGCAATTTTAATATTAAAACTAATATTCGAATTAAATATTATAGAAAAAGACTTTCGCAAGGCACGTAAAGCGCGCTATGGGTCCCGAACGCCTTCTAGCGCTTGTATAGACCTTTTCTAGGATTGGTTCTAGTCTACCCTTTGGGTTGCGGAGGTCAGACGGCAGTCGCTCTGTGTAAAACCAGTAACCTCGTCAAATCACCTAGGTTAGGTAGCGGACCCCGGGCTCTGAAGCGTAACCGCTGACGATGCAACTGGAAATACGTGAGGATGATGATGATACCAATAAAATATGAATGGTCAAAGGTTTCAGATTAATCTTCAAAACTCTGGCCTCGTCCACGGGCACGCGTCGCGATACGCAGCGCGACAGGAGGAGCGACACGCGGGACGACACGCGACGCGGCGGCGTCCTTGTCAGATAATCCTCGACCTTATTGTCTCCGAGCAAAACCAATTTAAGCTTGATCTCGTGCTGCATTTCTTCGCGCACGAGCCGCGGGTCGCGTAGCCTGTCGCGTCGCCTGTCGCGTCGCCTGTCGCGTCGCCTGTCGCGTCGCCTGTCGCGTAGCCTGTCGCGTCGCCTGTCGCGTCGCGCACTTACTCTTAGCGACTCGAAGTGGATCTTGGCGTTCGAGACGAGAGAGGAACTTATTAGTATTAAAAAAGATTTTGATATCTTTTTTGTAGAAATCTAGAAGTTTATAAACTTCTTCATGCCTCTATCTTCCATGCCGGTCCGGGAGAAAGGAAAAAAACAGTTTGAATCATTCCAAATTATTTAAATAGTTACATTCTGTAATCACATATGTGACGTACCAAGGGTAAAGATATCTTATGGTCGCTGGCACTTACGACATTGTGTTTATTCAAGCTAAGTTAATTGTACGAATTGTTTTTCTAAACGTCTAAAGCGCCAGCATCCACGAGGTATCTTTACCCTTTACCCGTGGAACGTCACATATAGTTTATAAAGTACCTACACTACTTTATAGGTTAAAAAAAATAATTTAAAACGACTCTGGCTCTTCGCCTACAAAAGTTACAAACAATTTCTCCCCACTAATTTACTCATAAAATAAGCTACGGTGGAGAAATATCCCGAAACTTTCTTTAATAACATCACACCTGTACTCTCATACATTTTTATACATTTTTTGTGAAGTATTTTGTTTAAAATTAACGGTAAGTTTCATTTTTAATTTTTCATTTCCAATCATGTTACTTACTTGCTCTAAAACAAGAATTATTATGACATGACAAACATACATTAGGATTTATTATTTATAATAATGTTACCACCCGCATTCAGTGGACTTACCTTAAAACATGGCCTATCAAATATTACGAAAATTAATTCTATATTTAATTCAACAGCCAATAAATTTGAAATATGTTCCGGAAATTCCTTAGTAACAATAATTTCGGCCGTATTTCACTAGAGGGCGCTACCATCCATTGTCTTGGACAATATACAATATGTCAGTGTTATCATGAAATGTATGCGGCAATTAGGCGGGAATGTGGTGTATTTTGGCGGTAAATTGATTAGTTTTGAATGTTTATTGTGACGTATTGTATGATGTGTACCGACTATTTTATAATTGCTTTACTATGGACAGGAGTGGTAGAGGTGCCAACCTGCTTTGTTTTCTCACTTATCATTTGTGTGCGATTAAGTACCTATGTACTTTCAGTTTACACATACTTACTGGCTAGTTTTAAAACAGTGCCGCTTTGCTGGTATAGGGGCCGAAACTCACTTCTTAAGTCTCAGGATTTATTTTTTTATATATCTCTGCCAACTATTTCATACTTTTTGTAAGTCAGATTAATCGGATGGGTCCAACATCCTACCAGACGCATCTATCTGCCCCGTTAGGGATAGGGACGTGATAGAGTATATAATATGTACTCACACCGCGGCATTTTCTTACTTTTAGCATTTTTATTTCCATCATACATATCTCCTAAAACAAATAGTCCAATTGTAATAATTTGCACAGGAATCTACATATACTAACTGCCACCGGGTGCTCTGGGCTTGCGGAGCCCTAAAGAGGAACCCGGAGACGGAGACAAGCTACCCCAGCCAAAAAAATTTTTTTTTAAAGGAAATTTACTAAAGAAAAATTGTCAAGAAATAGAAAAAGGATGTTCATACTGCGCTTCAGACGTTACTACCATTAGATATGGCGCGTATGAAAGAGATAGCGGGATGTCCTCAACACGCTCTCACTTTTCTTTAGAATTAATAAATATTTAAAATGCTAATTACTGCCAAATAACCAATGTTCAAGCTGTTTTCATACAGAGAAAACAGGTTTCTTATTAAGGTTCGTACCCGAAGGGTGCCAAGGGATCTGTTACTGAGACTCCGCGCTGTCTGTCCGTCTGTCACAGGGCTCTATCTCTTGAACCCTAATAGACACTTGATATTTTTACCGATTATGTATGATATACATATACTGTGGCCGCTATAACAAAAAATACTAAAAATAAGATAAAGTTAAAAATTAAAGGGGGTCGCCATACAAGAAACGTGTATTTCATGTACGAGTCCGACTCGCACTTGACCGGTCTTTTTAGTATTATTTGTGGTTTCGTATAAAATATTGTACGAAAACAAACACTGGGAAATGTCCTATTCAGTACCCGTAGCTATGCAAAGCAACCCGTGTAGTCCCCTACAAAACGATTTATGTCTCCCGTCTTCTTTGAAAAGAAAACCACAAGATTTGATGTATAAGCTTTTCCACTCTTCGGCCATTAGGCACGGCTAACGACCACCGAAATGATGGTTATGTATGGCCTTTATTGACCAAGAAAAACTCGATACTTCCATTTTGGAGTCCTAAATAGAGACATTCATTTGTTAAGAGTCCCCTTACACGAGACAGATTCAGAGCTTCCCATACAAACGTAGTCTACGTTTTATTTTGAAACGACATGTCAGATTTTGCAAAAAATTTGTAACTTTAAAGCAATTGCACATATCTAGGGTTATAATTGGTTTTCACAGTCAAAATATGATCTTGAAAGAGAATATAGTGCATTATATCATTTTTGACCATTAGTATGAAAAACTTTTATACCCTTATAAGTTCATATTTTGACTGTGAGAACCAATTATAACCCTCGATATATGCAATTTCTTTAAAGTTACAATTTTTTACCGTAATCTGACATGTCGTTTCGAAATTAAACGTAGACTACGTTTGTATGGGAAAGTCTAGGGTAAGGAGATTCTTAAATGTTTGTTTTTCGTGTGGACATCATTGGTGTCCGATTTTTTAAGCTGGTCCCTTGATTATGCTTTTAATTGATCTAGTATACACAGACCACTGTGTAGTCTGTGAGTATAGACCATGGTTCGATTTATTACGGGTATGTCCCTTCCACGTTGTATAACTACACGGCAACTATAAATAATGTATATTCTTGTAAACAAGCCACAACACAGCTGCATACAACTTTACGACAGTTTTATCGTGTAATTTTCTCGTATCAAACGGATCTGGCGGAAAATTGAAAATCAGTACCTAGCAAGTTGTGATAACGCGACAAAGAATTCATTATTTTAAAACCTGAAAATATACAATACTACAAACAAGAAACGAAAAAAACTGCCAAGTGGTCCGGCCGCCAAGTAAAACTCGCAGTTGGACTCCCGCACGAAGGGTTCCGTACCATTATCTATAAAAAAATCACGTTTATTGTATGGGAGCCCCACTTAAGTATTTATTTTATTCTGTTTTTACTATTTGTTGTGATAGCGGCAACAGAAATACATCATCTGTGAAAATTTCAACTGTCTAGCTTCCACGGTTCATGAGATACAGCTTGGTGACAGACAGACGGCAGTAAAGTCTTAGTAATAGGCTCACATTTTTACCCTTTGGGTATGGAACCCTAAAAAAGCTTTGAAATGTGGTGCTGGCGTAGGATGGAATGGATACGCTGGGTTGAAAAAATTAGAAATGTGGAGGTCCCTACGAATAATACTAATTCAATTGGAGGTCCTTAAAAGTGTAGGAGAGAAAAGTTACATTCTGGATATAATAGAGAATTATTATTATTTATTATTAAACACACTAGCAGCTTAAGCATCAGCATAAGCTGATGCGTGTGCGTCTTAATGTTTGGAGATTTTGTTTTTGTCCAGTCTATTTTTGAAGTCTATTTTTATTGGGCGTTGCTCGGGTTTGCTCGGCTTCATCTGCAGGTTAACTAGGGACTTTAAGAAGACCGATAGTTTTCTCCATCTATTTTTCTCATTGATACGCAGCATACTTGAGTACAACTCAGCTATCTGGTCTCCTTTCTATAACGTTCACACTAATCGAATCGAAGCAATTCAAAAGCGCTGCTTAAAGGTTCTTAGTTATAGATGTGGTATGGGTCGGACGCTTTGCTCCTACAGAGAGCGTCTGGAGTATTTTAAGGTAACTCCTCTTAGTACACGTCGAGACTATATCAACTTAGTACTTCTCTATAAAATTATTCACTGCCTCCTGGAGTCTCCTGCTCTTCTTTCTGCAAATAACTTTAATACAAGGTTTAGATCTAGAAATCGAAATTACAATGCATTTAGTCTACAAGATTATTTCAACAACACTTCATATTATAATCCCATTGTTAGAATGTGTCGCCAATATAATGAAATCCTGGTCTCCAATAGAGACATAGATATTTACAACCACTCATTGCACAAGTTTCGGCGGCAAATAATCATTCACCTCACCAAGCAAACGAATTAATTAATGTTTTCTGTCTTTTTCATGTTTATATTTTCTCTTTCTCTTTTAATATTTTATCTCTATAAAAAATAATGTTAGAATCTAGCGCTCCTATTAATGATTTGTTAATAGACTTTTTAGGCATACATATTAATGGAAAACAATCAAGAACAACACATAAAAACCTTAATGTAATTACTAAAATATGGTTGTTATCTGTTTTGTGTGCTAATAAAGAAATGAAGTGAAATGAAGCTGTTCACTGAAGGTGTAACAACATTCTCTGGTAGCTTGTTCCAGTCTGTTACAACTCTATTGGACAGGAAATTTTGAAATGGTTTCCTGAATAGACGAGGAAAGATGTTAGGTCATCTGCTACGACACGACGACTTCATAAAGACTGTCATTGAAGGAAAGATAGAAGGGAAAAGAGGACCAGGAAGACAGAGGCATAGCTACATGAAACAGATAAAGGAAAGGATGAACGTCGTGTCGTACAGCGAAGTAAAACAGCTGGCGGATAAGAGACAAATGGGAGAGGATTCATACTCCACAGACAAGAGCATAGCTCTTAAGAGTCCCCTTACCACCCCTTACTTTTAACAGAATCACAGTTTCCCATACAAACGAACGTAGTCTACGTTTTATTTTGAAACGACATGTCAGATCTCGATAAAAATTTGTAACTTTAAAGCAATTGCATATATCTAGGGTTATAATTGGTTTTCACAGTCAAAATATGATCTTGAAAGAAAATGGGTGTAAAAGTTTTCCACACTGATGGTCAAAAATGGAATAATATACTATATTCTCTTTTAACTTCATATTTTTGACTGTGAAAACCAATTATACCCTAGATATATGCAATTTCTTTAAAGTTACAAATTTTTACCGAAATCTGACATGTCGTTTCAAAATAAAACGTAGACTACGTTCGTTTGTATAGGAAACTCTGATTCTGTTAAGAGTAAGGGGTGGTAAGGGGACTCTTAAGAGCTATGCTCTTGTCTGTGGAGTATGAATCCTCTCCCAGTTTGTTTCAAAATAAAACGTGGATTACGTTTGTATGGGAAAGTCTAGGGTAAGGGGTTTCTTAAATATAGATAGATTTATCTAATCTTACAATATGCCTAATAATCACGAATTGGAGCTTCCAATTTATTTATTATTATTAAGAGCTCCCACTGAGCCACGGAGTTCCTCCAAATTGGAGGAATTCCGTGGCTCGGTGGGAGTTTGCATTTCTGGTGCTTCCACTAGTTAAGGCCGTACCTGAATTTCCCGGGGTTACTACGCACATTTGCCAAAAGTGGCCGTTTTTCGCAAATGTGCGTAGTAAAGCTTAACGTTCTCACTTTAAACTGTAGACAGTAGTTCATAAAGTAGTTTGAAGGTTTATCTCGGGCTTGGTGGTAGCAAAATTTTAAATGATGTCTCCGTTTTCTTTGAAATGATTTATTTAAAATGAGGGCAGCACTGGACCGCGGAAAAACCCCGGGCGCGACCCGCACTTGGTGACCAAAAGTGACATGAAATTTCGCGAAGTAACGTCACTCATCTTCATAACCAATCATCACCATCATCCTTGTCACTAAGAATAATTACCTACAAGGCCCACTTCACTGTTGCCAACCAAAAATTACGACGTAATCACTCTCCGTAATCCGGTAATCCACATCTCTTTAATTAAAGTGAAACGTTTTTATTAGAATTCCTTACTTTCATTGCGTATGAGCATTCTATTATTTAAATTAGAAGACTTAATTAAATTTTACAAAATTCTACATTTTTTTACAAGAACATTCCCGATCAGTTAATTTTAAATTCGAAATCGGTTCATCTGTTTGATTGACATTAATTTAAAATACTCAAGAGCTATTTCCATTATGTATAGCACTTATGTACTTGCCTGTTTGTAAGGTATGAAACCTGTGCTCCTATAATTTGCCGCCCTGGGCTCGAACCTATTCAGCCTTCTGATAAATCCGCTGATCAAAATTAGTACGGGAGATGGACACTTTTTAGGGTTCCGTACCCGAAGGGTGCAAACGGGACCCTATTACTGAGACTCCGCTGTCTGTCCGTCTGTCCGTCTGTCCGTCTGTTACAGGGCTCTATCTCTTGAACCGTAATAGCTAGACACCTGAAATTTTCACCGATTATGTATTACTGTGGCCGCTATAATAAGAAATACTAAAAATAAAAAAAGTTGAAAATTAAAGGGGGTTGTCATACAAAAAACGTGTTTTTTTTCAGCGTTATTATAATCTTTATAATGGCATTAACTAGATACTTGAAATTTTCACAGATTATGTATTACCATGGCCACTATAACAACAAATACTAAAAATTAAAAGGTAAAAATAAAAGGGGGTCGTCATACAAGAAACGTGTTTCTTCAGCTTTTTAAAACATTGTACATGAAGGGTTCCCCTTCATGTACGAGTCCGACTCGCACTTGCCCGTTTATTTTTACATTTTTTGTTTGGTTGGCTCAGAGAATAAAATGGGACAGACAGAGCATTTTAGGTCTCGCGGCTTTAAGCAGACTCAAGGACCGCAAGACTCAAAGGCCACTTTTAGCGTAATGGCAGACGAGAAGGTGGGAAAAGAAATCAAAACAGAGATGGGTTCCTAGCCGCATATCCTAATAACATGATTCGCATTTTCGCCCATTCCCTTAATCGACTTTTACGATCTGCGCGGGAAAAGAAGCAGCTGGTACATTCTAAGTTATTTCTTTTATTGGTCTGGGAGAAAGGAATATTCATAACGTGATGAGTTATTGTAACAGCAGGACGTAAATAATAAACAATAAAAGAGGCCGTTGGAAGCTGTCCAAGAGTGAGATGAAAGGCCTAATGGGCTTAGACGTGGACTCGCTTCCGCAAACGATTATACTTATAGGTATTGATCTAGACAGCATTACAACGCTCGGAACAATATCTCAATTAATAATTAAATTTTTAACAAAAAGAAAAACTGACTTCATTTTTGTTTAAGAGTTTCTTCCATATCTCCAAAGTTCTTCATCATATCTTCACCAAATTAAAAGAGGACCAACTTGGTAGTGAAGGCTTTCAAATAAAAAAAGAATCGTCAAAATCGGTTCTCAATTGGCGAAGATATCGAGTAACAAACATACATTTAAAAAAATTAAAAAAAACATACAGTCGAATTAATAACGATTTTTTTAAGTCGGTTAAAAATATAAATTACCTTAACGAATTGTGGTCAAGGCGTTTGCCTTGTGATCCGGAGGACGTGGGTTCAAATCCCAATAGGTAGCATACTTAGTGAAAAGTTGTTACCAGTCTGGTTAGGATATTGCAGGCTTGAATCAAAAGGTCTTTCAAAAATTGAGAGTTTGTGAACACCATTTTTCAATTTGGGGATCCGTTTGTGAAGTATTTGGTTTTAAAGTGTCAAGTATACATAAAACACACCTTCTGTCAGCTAAACGGTTGTATATGTACACGTGAAATAATTTACGGCAGTAGTATATATATGGAAGGTAAATAAATAGAGTTTACAAATAAAAGAGTTAAATTCGACCAACTTTTTACACATTTTTGTCGTTAAACCGTGAGACGTAAACTCAAAGTCGGCATTCGCAACTACGGAATCCTACACTGCGCGTGACCCGACACGCACTTGGCCAGTTTTTATATTTTTGTCGTAGTACAGATATAGAAACATTTAAATTAAATTAAACTGCACCGCTAGAATTGCCTATAACTTTAAAACCCACCCTAGCACATTCTCTTACAATTGGTAATACATTCTGTAACAACTGCGCCTTTGTGCGCGTGACAAATTGAATTGGGGCGAGGTGTCGCGGGCTCCCGTACTTTATAACGTCGGATTAGATGTCACGGGTTTGTATGGGTAGATTGTAAGGTATACTCTTACATACAAATACATTTGATCTCACATACAAACAGAAGCGGTGGTCTCCGTGATCTAGTGGTCAAGGCCTTGTGGTCGTGGGTTCAAATCCCACTGGGAAGCATACTTTGTGATAAGTTGTTTCCAGTCTGGTTAATAAGGTACTCGTAGCAGGCTTCCGAAAAGAAAGATGATTCCGGAAGGCTCGTAAAGCTGTGGGTCCCGAACGCCATCTAGCATTTGTTTAAACCTATCCTAGGATTGATTCTGGTCTATCCTTTGTGTTGCGGAGGTCAGACGGCAGTCGCTTTGTGTGAAACCAGTAACCTCGTCACATCCCCTAGGGTAGGGAGCGGGCCCCGGGCTCTGAAGCGACACCGCTTAGGATGCAACCGGGAACTCGGAGGTTGATGATGACAAACAGAAGCGGTGGTGGGGTACAGGCTGTGCGTCTGTGAGGCACGAGTTCGACCCTCACTAGGCGGGGCTTGTACCTCAGTGGTACTCATGTACGGTCATTTACAACTACTACCACTTGCTTCCAGTGAAGGATAAACATCGTGAGGAAACCTGCACACTAGTGGCTACTATAGTGAGTGACATGGAGAAGGCCATGGGAAACCACTCCATTATCTCTTAAGAGTTATGTGTGCGTCTCTTTTCATAAAATAAACCGCTTAGAGCCTGGCTCTTGAATGTAGCAAAGAAACATACAAACAATTTAATTGCTCTTTTTTATTTTTTTTATTTTATTGCACCAGAAGGTACAATGGGTAGACTTAATGCTAAAGCATTCTCTCCCTGTCAACCTTTAGGAGAAGAAAATTTATGGAAAACTTTGTCAAGCGGTAGGAAAATAAGTATAGAAAATGAAAATAAACCGGTCAAGTGCGAGTCGGACTCGTACATGAAGGGAAATACCTCCGTAATATGTTTGAAAATGCTGAAAAAAAACACGTTTCTTGTATGACGACACCTTTAATTTATTACTTTGTTATAGCGACCACATATAATAGTCAGTCAAAATTTTAAGTGTTTATAGCTATTTACGGTTTAAGAGATAGAGCCCTGTGATGTGACAGACGGACGGACAGACAGCGGATTCTCAGTAATAGAACCCTAAAATTGGAGATCTTATGTTACGAAATTTTCATACTATAGAGGTTTATAAGTATACACTTTTAGCGTGATGGTGGGCGAGAAGGTGGGAAAAGGAATCGGGATGGGTTGCAGCCGCATCTTTATTTTCGCTAATTCTCTCGATCGGCTTTTACGATCTGCGCGGGAAGAAAAGCAGCAGGTACATTCTAAGTTTTTTGTTCTTCCAGACCAGTTTGGAAGGACTGAAATTGCCCTAAAAAATTTCGTGGGTACTGGTTTATTTCGCTTTTATTAATAGAAAGGATTCCGCAATGTTACATGCAACTATTTTTAGGGCTTCTGATTGTATCTTAATGGTACAGTCAGGACGAAAATATACCATGTCAAGGCGGCATATATAACAAGCTTTTATCTTAAACAATTAAAAGTGCTCCTGAAGACGAATCTAATGTGTCCAAACTTGGTGGGGTCATGTTGTTTTATCACACAGAGATGCCATGGCCACCTTCCGGTTTCGTCATGAGATCAGGTCATTGGTACCATAATATTGGATTGACACCCAACTTACATAAGTATGTAAAGTTTCAGCTGAATTGAATAATGGGAAGTGGGTCTAATTTAGCTTGCAAGATTTGATAACGGACACACAGACAACGGGACAGGTGAAACTAAATAATAGCTTCTTCTTCTTCTTCTTAAAGTGCCTCTCCAATCAATGAAGGTCGGCAATCAGCTTGGCGTAGTCCTTCTTGTTTTTGGCTCGGCGGAATAGCTCAGCAGCGCTTGCTATCCCGGTCCACTCCCGAATGTTTCTCAGCCATGACTTCTTTCTTCTTCCAACCTTTCTCTTCCCTGCAATAATAATAATAATAGCATGTAAAAAGGTAATATACTATGTTCAATAATTGTTTAATTACGTGTTGCTGATTTCATAAAGACTATCATTAAAGGAAAGAGAAGGGAAAAGAGGAGCAGGATGACCGAGGTATGGCTGCATGAAACAGTTGTAGGAGAAGGTGAACGGGTGTCGTACGGTACGGTAAAACAGCTGGCGGATGAGAGACAAATGGAAGAGAACGCATACTCCACCGACAAGAGCATAGCTCTTAAAAAGATGATGGTGTGATGGTGTATTAATTTTGTCGTTTTCTCTTATTATTCCTACTACTACCTACTCAATCTAAAATGTTTAATTTTTAGAAAATCACAACGATCAAATTTTATAGTAAACTTTCCCTTCAAGCTTCATGACTAGAATTATTTTTTAATCTGATGTAGATTTATTTGAGTCCGAGTGTACATCTGACGGCTGAGGCAGGTGCGTCTGATGAATGTGCTAATTAAAACACGCAATTAGTCCGTCTGTCTATCTGTGAGAGGATATAGCCCGAACTCCGATTTTAGATACGGTATTCTGGTCCTGGTGACCTACTTGATAAAAGTACAGGAAATTGTTTAACTCTACACTTGACTGCGTTTTATGTATGTATGTAATGTGTTATTACATGTAAAACAAATATAACACAAAGTTAAGCAAATAAAATAGAATTAACAAAAAAAAGCTTAAGTTAACAAAAAAAAACTTTTTTTTTTTTAACTATAACCTCTTTATTGAATAATGTAATAAAATATCCGCAACATGCTTCGTCAAAAAAAAAAAACTATGTTCATTTGCTCCTATTAAGTATTGTTTTTCATCCTCATTTATCAATGTAATTGACATTTTTTATTCAATGAAAATCCACTCCCCACCCTGGTCGCTTACCACCCTGGCCGACAGAGCAGGGTGGTAAGCGATCTAGGTAAAGATCGCTTCTTTGAATTGATTCCATCTTTATTATTTGTATATTTTAGATTTTATATTTTAAAGTTCAATTAAGTATATCTTTATAGTTCCGTTTCTTTCAAAAAAAGTTGTCCGCAATTCTCTCCATCTAAAGAACATTGTATTGTTCTTCGTATTGTATTGTAAGTACATTGAATCGTAATTTAAGGTGAAGATATAGGCAAATGACCTTGAAGTGGCGCCCTCATTTGAAATAAATTGTTAACTCGTAAATATGGAGATAATTTCCATATTGCTCTTCGTCATGCACTAGACAGCCATTTAAATTATTTTATGAACCACCGTTGAAAGTATTTACATTAGTCCGTCTAGCTTTAAAACTTGCCTCCGCCAAAAGTGGCCACGGCAAGTTTTAAATCTAGACGGATCACCAATAATAGTTTCAACGGCAGTTCATTAAATAATTTAAAGGGTTATCTAGTGCATGACGAAGAGCAATATGGAAATTATCACCATTTTTACGAGTTAACAATTTAATTCACACTTCAAGGCCATTTGCCTATATCTTCACCTTAAGACCTTGCTCTTGTCGGTGGCTCTCTGCCATCTTTTTAATGTCCCGATAGGACCTTAGTCTGTATTGTTACTTATCTTACAAAGCAAATTTCTAATTATTTTAATATTCTTTTGTTTCAGGTACTACAAGGAGAATTACTGAAAATTATTAACTACACTGGGCGGGACTCATAGCTCGACGAACCGTTGATGGCCGATAGGGCAAAAAGGTTCTCGAATGGTGAACGTACGCAATCGAAGCGTAAGCTGCGCCAGACGACCTGCCCAATTGGAAATCCTTGGGAGACCGAGAGGCTTATGTCCAGCAGTGGAACATCCACTGCTGGACATAGGCATGCGGCTCAAATGATGAAAATCCGGTCATCCGCGAGTCGAACTCGTATGAAGGGTTCCTTACCTCTGTATCTTGTATGACGACCCCCTTTAATTTTTAACTTTATCTTATTTTTAGTATTTGTTGTTATAGCGGCTACAGTAATACATAATCAGTGAAAATTTCAAATGTCAAAAATTCAATTTCTTGAACCGTAATAGCTAGTATTACGGTTTAAGAGATAGAGCCCTGTGACAGATGGACGGACATACGGACAGACAGCGGAGTCTTAGAGTAATAGGGTGCCGTTGGCACCCTTTAGGTACGGAACCCTAAAAATTAAATGCTTTATTAACTACAGGTTTTTTAAATGATATTACGAGTACGCGGCCTTTTGTATTTCCTATATTAGAATGTCCTACAATATTTCCAAACATCCGTCCGTTTTGATCCATCGCCAACCTATCAACCGGCGCCGTGCCAACTCGGGACTCGAACCCGTGGCAAGCCATCACCGCTGCCATGTCACGTCAGTTTAACTATTAGGGCCTTGGGAGTTAATTTATGATAGTTATAACTGTCTATGTCTGACGTTCATCTAAAGTATATACATGTACCTTACCTATATAACGTGTAACAACATATACTGGAACTATTTTAAGGGAGTCCATGATACTGAACAACTTTCTCCAAGAAACATATATCGAAATATGAAAAAAAAAAGATTATGCTTTCCATACAAACTAAACTTGTATGGGATACCAAAAAGTAGTAAGTATTTTTCATTCGCTATATGTTCCTTGGGGAAAGTTGTTCAGTATCATGGACTGAATTCACTCTTAAATCTACAGGGTATATAGTATTTGTACGCGTATGTAACTAAGTACCTAACTCCGTATAACATTTTCATAAAATGAGGCAAAAAGCTCGCTGTCTGTCACTGGCAATGTAATGAACAATTCTTATTTGGTCGATAACACGCCGGGAGGCAGGGTTGTCAAACAAGACAAAATTATACTACATTTAAGAGCCAATCTCAACTCTTATCTTTGTTAATATGTGAAAAGAGGTACACAAAATGACTTTTTTGTCAATACAACGGTAAACATTTTAAGACCGTTGTCCAACTGGTCATAACATACCTGACTTCAGCATTCAGTTTTAAAAAGAAGTGACGACAAGGTCAGAAAAGTATTATTGTAATTAGTCCGTCTTGTAGATTATCTAAAAATAATGGACCCATATTTTTTAGTTTATAAAAAAAGGAAAAATTCACAAAGATACACAGCATCTAAATTCTAAAGTGGGGGCTTGTGACGTCATCGCTATCTAAAAATAGTACTTAGCCGTGACAGCTTGTGAAATAATGCGCTGTATCTTCTTCAGTTTTTGTTTCTCAGAAAAAATAAAAAAAAGGTGAACAATATTTTTTAATAATCTAACCGATGGGCTATTCTTCTAGTCATCATGCATATTGAGTGTAAAGACATTTCAAAATGATTTAAAGAGGCAGTTGTAAATAGCAGTTTTGGTAAGTTAAAAATTATAAATGACATGTTTAATAACTATTGGTTCAGCAGTTAAAACTAAGCAGTAAAGTAAACAAAAATGAGTAATAAAAAATAATGAACTGGATCAGTGAATATATAATTGAGCATGAAAATAATTAGATGAGCGGTAAAAAAAATTGAACGAGCGGTTTTCCGTAACCTAGTAAAATGGATAAAACCGACCTAGCGTGTGTTGGTCGCAGTTCTAACCTATAGGTTTTCCCTAACCTAGTAAAATGAATAGAACTAGTAATATGATAAAATAACCGACTAATTGATTTTTTATAACTGTTATGTTTTACTGTCGCAATAATTAATCAACCGCCATTAAATTGAATAACTGCTTAATATGTTCCAACTGATCATAATAACATCTCGAATATTTAAATAACAGCTCAAAAAATTAGTTCCCATTTCAAAATAGGACACTGTTTCCCAAAGTGTGGCAGCCCTACCTAGGGCGCGAAATGAAAGCTTTCAATTAGAATTCGCGCTGAGAAATGTAGACGTGGTAAAGTAAGATTTACCTGATGTCGCGTTGGTGTATATTGTGTCTTCAATCATTAAATGTATTTTTTTTAAAGAATAATTTTTTTGTACCATGGCGCTACGGATTTCGTCTTATTTTTATTTCCGCTACTCATCACTAGATGGCGTTCGTGATAGTTGGGGTTTTTTTTTATTTGCCTAGCAAATAAACTTGTTCTTAAAGAGTACTTCCTTGGATATAGTACGAGGTTCAAATTCACTCTGTAGAAATAAGTAATACTGTGGGTACGTTTGAAAAAACGAAGCCCATTTGACAAATACCACCCGTTCACGAGTTGATGCGTGGATCAGCCATAGCCCATAGTTGAACAAAACACAGTTTTGCGTGTCTTTTTATCTTTTTTTAAAATAAAAACCAAAAAGGTAACTTTATACGATGTAAGCTGCTAGATTCTGCTTTTCAAAAAGAAGGTCAAGTGCGATTTAGAAGTCTAACGAGGCAGGCTTTTAGGTTATGTGACCTGCCTTTTTTACGTGAAACTTTTTTGAATCTTTGTGTATGTAAATAACTTTTTTGAAGGAAAATAAAACCTATTTTCTTTTAAAAAATTATTGAGTTTTATCTATTAATTTAATTATTCTTTAGTTTAGTTTTCATTAATTTAATGTTGTACCCGTTAATTTAGGAATTGACAGCCCAGGTATTAATAAAAAAAAACTGAGATAGACAGACATTTTTATATAATTGATTAAAAAAAACAACGTTCTTTAAACCGGTAGGGTTATACAAGCTTAGTACAGATATTTTAACTTTTCCAAATACATCATCATCCTCACATATTCTCGGTAGGTAATAGGGTCCCGTTTTACCCTATCGATACGGAACCCTAATTATTTATTTTATTGATCCAAAATGGCGGAATCATAAAACACAAGCGCTGCACCTAAGTATCTCTGCATATTTTAAAACTGCGCGATCGACAAAGCCGTATAAAACTTGATCTCGTCGCCGCGGATCCCTCTTGAGCTTTCTCTTGAGCCTCTGTACACCCTCGAACGGCACCTGTCTTAAACAAACTCTTGAAACACAATTTTTGATGACACTTACTTTTAATTTAAACAAGATTTTAACATGTACAGAGTGTTTATCATATGTGAAATAATGCTTAGTAAGGGATTGTCCAGAATGTCCAGGAAAAAATGTAAAAAAAGATTTCTGCATATTTTAAAATTTTGAAACATCAATTTGAATGATGCTTAAAATAATCATATTATATAATTATATATAACTAATATTATCTGTAATATATTCATGAGCCTGTGAGAATATTGCCGTGTGGTTCCCGGCATAGTATAATAGGACAACTTCAAGTCTTCCCGTGGATGTCGTATAAGGCGACTTAGGAAACACAAGCTGAACAAAGCTTATTAACATCAGAGAGACCTCTCCAACCCGTCTGGCCAGCGTGGAGAGTGTAGGCCAAATCCTCTTGCTGCTCTGGCCAGGTATGGCTCGGGCACAGAGGGTCGTGCTCTTGCAGTGGAGACTAAAAAGGCTTGATGATTATGATGAAATTTCTGCTATTTACGAGCCCTCCAAAAGTTTGTTTGACATTAGGTAGGTATATCTTTGCCCAAAGACCCGCCATTAAAACCTGCCAGTAATATTCAGTAGTATACTCGTAGTAATCGATAAAATATTAAAATATTTTTACATATTTTAAAATCCACGCGTCTGACAAAGCCGTACAGGCGTCGACATCTTTGCCCCTAAGCCTCTTGTCCCCTCTCCAGGCTATCTTTGCCATCCTCTCAAAAACTGCCGACTGTCACATTGTAAAACGTGTTCTATCTTCTATTTGACCTACGTCATCATTCTATTGAAGATTCGGTGCGAATAATGACACTTGTCTTTTATCCTGAGTGTGAATATTGCTTTATCTCTTCGATTAATAAGTTCTACTTTTCTCATTAAGGCGAAGATATAGGCAAATGGCCTTGAAGTGTGAAATAAATTGTTAACTCGTAAATATGGTGATAATTTCCATATTTCTCTACGTCATGCACTAGATAGCCCTTTAAATTATTTTATGAACTGCCGTTAAAACTATTATTGGTGATCCGTCTAGCTTTAAAACTTGCCGTGGCCACTTTTGGCGGAGGCAAGTTTTAAAGCTAGACGGACTAATGTAAATACTTTTAACGGTGGTTTATAAAATAATTTAAAGGGCTATCTAGTGCATGACGAAGAGTAATATGGAAATTATCTCCATATTTACGAGTTAACAATTTATTTCAAATGAGGGCGCCACTTTAAGGTCATTTGCCTATATCTTCACCTTAAGGCGCGAGTTCACAGCTCACAATAGTGTAAGTGTTTTTGAATAATTTCTGTAATAAAAGTACTACAATTTTTTTAAAATTTTACTTTGATGTCTTTTCTACCATACAAACTATCCAAAACACGATTAAACATAAGCTCGATAGAAAAAAAACACAAATATACCTCTAAATTTACTTCTAAAAAATTATAACCTTTTTACATAAAATTTATACCAATCTTAATTACGAGGGCAATTGGCTCCAATGAAATATAAAAGAATACTTAAATTATTAAGGCGCTACATAAAAATTAATAAATAAAAACCCGCGAAATATCGTCGAGAGCGAACAAAGGCCGGAACCCGACGATATTTTGCGGTTTTTTATTTATTATTTTTTATGTAGCGCTTTAATAAATTTGACTGCGAATATTTTGACGAAGCGTGTTGCGTAATAAAATACGTCTTATCAAGTTATTTACGGAAATAGGACTGGTTTGGAAAAACAGATTTATTTTCCGCAGCGACTTTACTCACCAGTTAGCGAGTTAGTTCTGCCCCAGTAGCTTTATAGAGTCGCTGCCGCGGCCGTATCTTTAGTGGCTTCGGCTTACACTCGTATGGATTCTACCAAGGGAAGGTGCTTGTTTGTTTTAATACGTATTTTTAACCCCCGACTAAAAAGAGGGGTGTTATAAGCGTAATTCCTAGATGAATAAACCAATTTCGATGCGGTTTTTTTTTATCGAAAGCCTTTGTCAAAATGGTTCTTAGCATGCGATGGTATTATGAAACAAGGCATTCTCTACCCGCGATAGCCCTAGAGTACGTCACGAATGTCACGAAGTTGTACCCATTGTTTCTTCTTTTCACTTTCTCAATTAGTACATAATTATTTAAAAAAACTAACTAACTTACATATATATTTCGTAGAACGCTTGAAAGTTGGGAGTTTTTTCTTTGACAACTGAACTCGTTATTAGGTTATATCGCAATTCTAATAATTCAATTTAAATTATGACTTAACAAACAATGTATTCACACAGTACGCATGGTACTGACTGGCTGACATACTGACTGATCGATCAACGCACAGCTGAAACCGCTGGGTTTAGAAGCATGAAAGGGGTTTTTGGAAATTCATCCCTTAAGGGGTTAAAATGAAGGTTGAAAGTTTGTATGAAACTTGGTCAATTTTGAAGTTAGAAACTTAAAAAATGACATATGAGCTCTTGGTTCAAAACAAAAGTTTATTGTATCACTTAAAAAAAAAACATAAAAGGGTAAAATAGAGGATGGTAGTTATAATAAAACTCAGTTTTTAAAATAACCAGCGGTCTACGCTGTGGGCTTCTAGTCCTAAATAAAAAAAAAAACTTCTATCCAATATTGGTCATTTAAGAAAAAAACACTTGACCTGCGGTCCACTGTACAATACGGAAGCTCGAAGCTTCGGGTCCAATCGAAACTTTTAAGCTCCGTCGTAATGAACCCACAGCTATTGCTTTTTAAAACTTTTTATACAATTTGTTTGCGGCCAGTTTTAAATTGTTTTGTTTTTAAATTGATTTTCTTGTTTACGCGTTTCAAATAAAAAATACTTAAAATATCTGGTAGAAAAGAAAAACTTAGTAAGTACCAGCTTCTTCTCTTCCCTTGCGGATCGTAAAAGCTAATCACGGGGCTGGGCAAAAAGTCTGAATCATATCAATAGGCGATGCAGCTAGCAACCCATCACTATTTGGATTCCCTTTTTCAACCTTCATCCCACTATCACGCTTAAAGTGACCTTTATGTCTCCCGGGGCTAGGCGCTTTGTACCCCGTTAGGGATAAGACGTGATAGTGTTCCTGTATGGTCCAAACAATTTAAAATATATCATAAGTTCAGTCTATCTCTTTCACAAACTACGTGCGAAAGAGATAGCAGTATACTTTGCGTGATGCCGTGTCTCTTTCACGCGTAAAGTTTGTGACAGAGACAGACTGAACCCGTCGCGTGATCCCGCTTGTTTGACGCAGTTTAGGTACTAAATAAGACTTACAATAACCATTCAGACAATATGCTACGCCGTAGCGGTCTACGCGTGTCTACGCATCGGCTACGAGCTACGAGGCTACGACGGCTACGCACGGGTGTGCATGACGTAGCTCGATTTATGATAGTAACGTAACTAGGTCTATGATTTTGGAAGATGGTTCCCCGAACCGACCGAACATATTCTGGAGCGAAGGCTTGAAATCTATACAAAACATTTCAAAGTTATCTAATTACTTTAAAATAAAGCCCAAGAAGTGTTTATTCGAAGAAAATTCGTCAGCTCCCGGCTAGTCCATCAAACTATAATGATTTATGCAAAGATTGTGCAAATTGCGATCCAAACGCCATCTGTCTAAGACGACAGAATAATGTGCAACAACAAGACACCACTTGCTTGAAACATTATGCAAAATACTCAACATTTTGGACAAAAAAATCTTTGCTGGAAAAAAATGCTGGTTTGGGAGAAAAGAAAATACGTTGAGCGTACTAGCTGCTTCTATTCCCGCGCAGATTGTAAATTCTGATCAAAAGAATGAGCAAAACGCTTTAACCCCTTAAAACGAAAAACGGCCACTTTTAGCAAATGGGCGAAGAAAAGCTTCACGTTCTCACTTTAAGCTGTAAACAGTATAGTTCATAAAATAGTTTGAAGGGTTATCTAGGGCTTACTGGAGACAAAATTTTAAATAATATCTCCGTTTCCTTTCAAATAATTGATTTTAAATGAGGCAGCACTGGACCCCAAAAAATTCACGTATCCCCTTAACATGTCAAGGCTAATAGCTCATAATTATTATTTTTAATAATTTCATAAAGTGGTCATTGGGTCTTGTGGCCCCAGGCTCTGTCTACCCCACCAGACGTGATAGTGATATGTATGTAAATTTCAAGTTGGTATCTAGTTAATCCCATTACAAAGATCGTGTTAAAAACGCTGAAAATAACACGTTTCTCGTATGACGACCCCCTTTAATTTTTTAATTTATTTAATTTTTAATATTTGTTATTATAGCGGCCACAGTTTTACATAATCGGCGAAAATTTCAAGATTCTCGCTATTACGTTTCAAGAGATAGAGTCCTGAGACAGACGGACAGACAGCGGAGTCTCAGTAATAAGGTACGGAATCCTAAAAGACACTTTTTAAATTCAAGAGTAATAGAAAAATGTAAAAACACATACTTGATTCGCCCAGGTATAAGTACTAACCTGTTCTTTGGTGTGGTACTAACTTAACGCGACCTAAACTGCCCATCACACACCACGATAAGGTGTACTTACGTGGTTATATGTACACCGTATAATATTAGTGCAACGCGCCGCATGCAGGTCGACGACCGTTCTGTACGCAAAGCAGCGGGCACAGTTTACTTAAATATTTTATATACACGGTAATTTTCCATTGGTGTTGGAGCCAAAGGCCACTTCATAGGGATCGTTAGTAAGACCTGATATGCTAGTCAAAATTGAGTGTTGATATCCAACCGCAATTTTCATAAAAATCTTCCCCTTAAATCAGTTATACATGTAGGTAGTGATTAATCGACCAATATAAGGAGTGCGGACTTATAATGAATTTGACAGAAAAATCAGCGCACCTTAAGGCGACGTGGGTTCACAATTTGCAACACTGTGCGTGTTTTTGAAAAACCACTGTTATCAAACTACTACAGTTTATTCCTCAAAAAATTTACATAAAAATTTTAAGGATTTTCTACAGACACCCACAATAGCCAAAACACGATTGAGCATTTTTGGCTCGATAGAAAAAAATCACAAACATACCCCTAAATTTGCCTAAATTTGCCTTTATAATACATATTACTATTTTATAAAATCAGCTTTTTATATAAAAATTATACCAAAAAATGTATTATCTAAATATCTATCCGTTTTGGCTACAGAAAAAAATATAAATACTCGTATAATACAAAAAAGATAATAAATAAAACACGTTGAAATATTCGTCGAGAGCGAAGGAAGGGTCGCCGCCGTGCTCGACGATATTTCGAAAATGCTCAATCGTGTTTTGGCTATTGTGGTTATCTGTAGAAAATCCTTAAGATTTTTATGTAAATTTTTTGAGGAATAAACTGTAGTAGTTTAATAACAGTGATTATTTAAAAGCACGTACAGTATTGCAAATTGTGAACCCACGTCACCTTAAATAAGTTAACAGTATCATGCAGATTTTTAGGGTTCCGTACTCAAAGGGTGCCTATTACTGCGACTCCGCTGTCTATCCGTCTGTCACAGGGCTCTATCTCATGAATCGTAATAGCAAGACACTTGACATTTTCACCGATTATGTATTTCTGAGGCCGCTATAACAAAAAATACTCAAAATAAGATAAAGAGTCGTTATACCTTTGTTATTTGTCCAGCTTGTGTTTCCTAAGTCGCCTTCTACGACATCCACGGTAAGACGGTAAGTGGTCCTATTCTATTATACATATATATATATTATACCGGGAACCGCACGGCAAATCATTTATAACTTGTGTTTCGCTTCATTATTTATTTTGTACACAAGTTTTAATTTATTAAAGCCATTGAAAGCATTAGAAAATTACAAAATGGAGCGAAGAACATAAATTTCTAATTGTATCTGAACTCGTTTTGGATGAAATATTGCTTATTTTGTGTTAAAAGCATTTTCGTTCTATGGACCAAAATTTACTTAACTAATATTAATTTTCGTTGTAAATGAACGAAAACATTTTCGTTTCGTGTACTGAAATAATTGGATTTCAAAGTAATAATAACTTCATAGCATTAAAAAAAGATTTGAAATGGGAAAAAAGTGTTATTTAAAAATAAATCTTTTAAAAAAATAATTACTTACATTTTTAACAAAAAAAAAAATTTTTGTACTTTTTTCACATTTCCAAAGTTTTTTATCATACATTCACCAAAAGGCTTTTAAATAAAAAAAATATCATCAAAAAGAAAAATAAAGTCAAATTGATACCCTCCTCCTTTTTTAGTCGGCTAAAAAAGAGGTAAGGCATAAGGCAGATAGATTTATTAGGAATTGATAAATAGGAGTGGACCAAGTGTTTAACATGACCCGTAAAACAGATTGGTGGCGCCTCCATTTCAAGCTAACTTAGTTGTATACAAGTTAGTTCTACTTGTTGATATTGTCTTTTTCATCATCAGCAGGTATTTTTAAGTCTCCACTGCAAGAGCACGACCCTCTCTGTACTACCAGAGCCATATATTAGCCAGAGCAGTCAGAGGGTTTGGCCTTCACTCTCCACGCTGGCCAGGCGGGTTGGAGAAGTCTCATTGATGTTTATCTTAAGCTTCGTTCAGCTTGTGTTTCCTAAGTCGCCTTCTACGACATCCCCGGGAAGAATTGGAGTGGTCCTATTCTACTCTGCCGGGAACCACACGGCACATGGCATCAGAAAAATCTCTTTTAAGAGGAAAGTTCACGCCCGCCTTTTCTTTTAAGAGGAAAGTTCACGCCCACCTTTTCTTTTAAGAGGAAAGTTCACGCCCACCTTTTCTTTTAAGAGGAAAGTTCACGCCCACCTTTTCTTTTAAGAGGAAAGTTCACGCCCACCTTTTCTTTTAAGAGGAAAGTTCACGCCCACCTTTTCTTCATAAAGTCGTCAAAATTGAGTTCTTCTTTTTATTAGCTATTCCTATGTAGGTAAGTTTATTTATTATTGTATGTAAAATACTCTGACTGTCTTCTGTGGTGTGTGAGTAGGTATTTATTCTGATATGTTTATGTATATAGTGTCCATGAAGTAGTATTTTTTTATGTAAATTTATAGCTTTTGCGCCGCACAATTTTCTCTGCTTATCCCTGTGGTTGACTACTTTAGCATGAGGTCCGCCATTTGTTAAATAAAAGTTTATTTTTCCTTTGGAACAATACAGTTTGATAAATAAATAATAATAAATATTTTCGTGAAATATTGTCTTTTTCTATTTTATTGTCTTTTTATAATAATTTTAAATTAATTAATTTATTTAAAATAATTCTTCTTTGCTGGTCTGGGAGAAAAGAAAAAACATAGAATGTACCAGCTGCTTCTCTTCCCGTGCAGATCGTAAAAGCCGATCGAGGGAATGGGCGAGAATCTGAATCATATGAATAGGCGATGCGGTTAGCAACCCATCACTATTATGATTTCCCTTTTCCACCTTCATGCCCACCATTACGCTAAAAGTGGCCTGGGCTTTACCGCCTTTGGCTCTGTCTACCCCGTTAGGGATAAAGACGTGATAGTGTATCTGTAATAATAATTCATTTAAAGTCTGCCTAAAGACTCACAAATATGCAAAACGAAAACAAGAAACCAACGAAAGAGTCGTAAACCTCTAAAAAGGCTGTATATGTTTACGGCCTTTATTTTTCTATCTCCGAAACAAATCCCAGTGTTTTATCCCCGTGTCGAACCTTACAAAGCCTTCTTTATGTTGATATGCTCTGAGTTACGAAGTACGGTACCTCGTGGCATAAACACGTGTTTTAGGCTTATTTACATGTTTTAGAAATAAAGATACCTATCACGGCTTTTACCCTAACGGGGCAGACAGAGCCCAGGGCCGTAACACCCAAAGGCCACTTTTAGGTTGATGGTGGGCGTGAAGATGGCAAAAGGGAATCAAAATAGTGATGGTTTGCTAGCCGCATCGCCTATTAATGTGATTCAGATTCTCGCCCAGACTGTCTGATTTGCACAGAAAGAGAAGATAAACGGAGGGGAAGCAGCTGGTACATTCTATAGGTTTTTTTATAATGCATATGGACAAATTACCCTGATTGAGCTACCCCCAAAGTAAGTTTAAATTTGTGTTATGGGATACTAACTCAACGGTACTATAATTTATAATAAATAAACAATCAAGACTTAGGACAATTTGACAAAGGCCATTTTCCATCTTGCCTTGGCTGAGGATTGAACCAAGAACCTCCTCCGAGTAAAGGACCAACACGCCATGAAGGTCGTCAAAAACAGGTTTTTCTATTCTCCCAGACGAGCATGAAAGCATGGTAGGGTATATTAAAACAAGGTGTTCTCTTCCCGTTACAGCTAGGTATTGGTCCAAGAACACTTCATCAATGAAGAGTGTTGCCACCTAGTTTCTGTGTTCCGTGGTTGCCACTGTGTGTGTATGATTAAATTACCAATGTATTTTTATACCAATTATGAACAACTTAAACAGATGAATCACACGATCTACGAAATAGTTAAGTTAATTAGTATTTAATATTCATTAACTAATCAAGAACATCCTTAAATTTACTGAAAAAAAAGCAACCAGTGGTAACACTCATCGTAACATTCGTGACGTAGTCTTGACTGGGTCAAATATTAATTATTTGATACTGTTAAGAGGAAACCGCGAGAAATGAAAAATAGGTATTTGTAAAATCTATTGCTGTCGCGCTGTGCCCGAACTACAACCAAGCAAGTGCGATAGAAACATACTGCAACTTGGACTGAAAATACCTATTAAAAGAACAGAATATCAACGATTCGTAGTCCCCTGATTTCTTCTCCAAAACTAAACCAATATAAGTATTTTTTTCATTACGAATTAAAAAAGTCTTGATCGGTGTTCCTATGTTTTAATTTTTTTATATAATCTACTCAAATTTGTTTTCTGGATGTTTGAACACAACGAAAAATCTGGCCATTTTTTTTATTTTTGGACGTTCATATCTCTTTTAATAAATAATTTTATGAAAAAAAAGAAAACATAGGGACATGCTAATAGTGACTAATTATAGATAATAGTATATATAGAATAGTATAGATATTCAGGAAAAAAATATAAATTTACCGGCATTATCCAGGGAGGAAACAGGGGACAACGTTTGTATGGAAAAACAGCCCCTCTATTTCGTCTTAAGAGAATAAAAGTCACAAAATAGTGTCACTTGTCATTGACCATATCCATTTTTAACATGATTTTAGATTTATTAATTCAGAAAACATAAAGAGTGCTATTTGACTCTAAAAAATTATGACGCCACGCCCACGAATCTAATTTTCATACAAATCACATGGAAAACGTTTTCTTTTTGTCATCTAGCGGATTGTTTTATTTTAACCTTGCATGGAAGGACCGTCATATGCCCACATCTAAAGCCATTCATAGAACCGCACGAACCAATTTACAATGTCACTAACACCGCTTCGCGATCACTCGAGCGTGCCTAATGCTAATGTGACGTCACGGCCACATGCGTTAGATTTGTGACGTCATAATGCTGCGTTGCTCTGACATTGATGGAATAATTTGTGCAAAAGCCTGGCACAAAAGCTGACAAGCAGTATGTACGAGTACACTTCAAATAGAAAATATAAAAATAAACTTTATTCTAATACGGTAATCAAATATAGCGTCTAACAAAATAAAGGTACTGAAACTGTTTTAAGGGTGAATTCAGTCCATGATACTGAGAAACTTTCCCCAAGGAACATACATCTAAATATGAAAAATAACACTGGTCAACATGATTTTGCCACAAGCATACTTGCAGCGATTTCTAATAGAATTTAGTACAAAAAACATGAATCTTGTTATAAAAAATGTGTAGGACGTCTAAGTTTTCAAATATATCACGTCAAAAATATATATTTTTTTAATTTTTGTTCATTTTAGAATTATACCATTAATTCAATTAGCTCCTTTTCAATTTTCAAATACCAGTTTAACACTGTGCAAACCCTACTTTTTACAATACTTTTTACATCATTTCTAAATTATTGAATAAAATGGACTTATTAAAGATTTTGTGGGAGTCGGTATAACGGTATACAATACGCGCAGTACACAATGTATGGGAAATATTATAGTAACTTAAATTTTGTATAACTCCTTAAATAAAAATGGTATAATGGTAAACCAAATTTTGTTTTGATTTCGATGAGTGATTACATTCGGAAGATGTTAGTTTTAATTCATAAAATAACAAAATATATTTTAAATAATTAATTCTATTAAAATCAGTTTTTTTATTTAGTTTTTAAACACCAAATAGTGCCGCGATGAATGAATGAATGAATGAATAACTCTTTATTGCACCTAAAAATAAATAAAAAAATGCCACGATGCTATTACGTCAAACTAAAAAGTGTCAATATGTATTTTGAATGAAATACATACATTAGCGAATTTGTTTACATGCATAACTGACGTCATGGCCACAATATGGCATCCAATGCTCCAATGTTTTCGACAAAATTTGATTGCATGGATGCAAAAAGGTTTACATAATTAATAACACCATGGAATCTAATTGAGACACTATTGACCAAGAATAGCAAGCAAAGCGTCTCAGTTTAGAGATTTTTTAATGTAGTTAGTCTCAATAACGACATGATGAAGACCTTTTGTTTTTTTTTTGTTTATTTTGTTTATTTATTATGGCATAAACAACATATTTTGGAGATATACCTACTCCTTAACGAAAATGAAGTCCATTGTATTTTTTAATATACTTACTTACCTATTTAAGTTTAAAGTCCACTTGGACTTCACAAAACGAAAGAATCTAATCGAATTTATTTTTCGATTGTTTCAGGTACGAAATGAATATTGGCAGAAGAAATATAGATATGTCAGGGTGAACAACGAGCAGAGAACCAGCGCGGGCCCGGGGCCGGGAGAGGGACCTTTGGGTCTTGCGGCCCTGGGCTCTGTCTGCTTAGAGCCTCGAGACCTAAACTGCTCTTTCTGCCCCATTAGGGATAAAGACGTAAAAGTAATGGGCATTGTTCATTTTTTTTTGGAAAGCGTTATTTTGAAATCCGTTTCGAGATACAGAGTTAATGAACAGTTGTGGGACATTTTATTGCCAAAATAATCAACGGCTTTGGATATTTCTACAAACAAACGTATGACCTTTGTTTGACCTTACTCCGCGGTTGTATCGGTTTATGTTATGAGTCCTTTTATTAAAAAATACGAGTCGCCTTATGGTATTTATCCGTCACTGGCAATAACGTCAAATGTCACCGTTTCAGCCAATCATAACTAAGAAAAGAATTTTCCGCCAATCATGAGCAACTGCATTCACTGAATGTCACTGACACCGACAAAGACTATTATGACACTGGCGTGTTTTTTTAAATATGTATCGGGCTTGGCCGTTTGTTTTGTTAAGACACGACTTTGTCTTTGTCATGATTTTTTTATAATAATTGATAAAAAAATAACTAAGCCGTAATATGACAAAATATTCAAATTAGTTTCTTGAAATACGCTATATTTTCAAATTAAAAATTAGAGGTTTAAAAAAAACTAACAATCCCAATTTAAAAAAATCAAAGTCAAAATCATTTTTTTTTATTCAATGTAGGATAGATATATCACTTATTGGAGTCATTATTTTTTGATTACCTACTTTTAGTGCTAAAACTACAAACCCCTAGCGAAGCGACCACTGCTGGGAAGATCACGCCGAAATTAGTATTACAGTAACTTCAAAGTAGTGGTAATACTTAACGATGCTTTATCTCGTAATAATAAAGGATGTATTCACATAATTACTTACTCAAATGGCGACACGAGGGCCTCTAAGTAGGCCTCGGGCTGAGTATAGAGTTACACAGTGTCTGGTGTCAAACCTGATGTACTATTGTTTGGTTCGTAGTTCGTACTCGTCTGGTACAAACAGCGTGATTTAGAACCTCTTTATTCAAGGAAAGTACCTATATTATATACCCTTTGAGATAAATAAAAAATACATTTCTGTAAATTTATCTTGTTTTATAATAAAAACCGAAGATATCAGCTAACAAATGCATACCAAAAATGTCTCATTTGAATGTTACCGCCCGCTACCGGGCTCATGGCGGGCGGCGGCCGGCGAGCAGGGAGGGCAACGGCCGCGCGTATAGTGAAGTCAGTTAGCCATTAATTAGAAATAAATAAATAAAATAAATATTCATTTATTAGGGTTCCGTACAAAAAATGAAAAAAAGGAACCCTTATAGGATCACTCGTGCGTCTGTCTGTCCATCCGTCTGTCACAGCCAATTTGCTCTGAATCTACTGGACCGAATCAGGTGAAATAATGTAGGATGGTGTAATCCTATGACCCAAACACAGATGTGCAAAGTAAATAAATATTTTTATAAAATAAGGGTTATTTTCGGGGGACAAATTAGGAAATTTAAAAAAAAAAGTTTTGCAAACCTTACTGTGTAATATATCAAATAAAAGGGCTCGTTAAGAGAACCTTAAATATATTTTTGTTATTATTGTAAAATAAATAGTTTTGATTTTATTTATGCAAGAAGACGAAAATTTACCATACCCCCCCCCCCCCTGATCTCCGAAACTACTGAGCCTTAAATTTAAAAAAAAATACAAAATATAGTTCATTGCTTGTAGATTACAGGAAAACCTATAAGAATGCAATTAATTGTACGGAACCCTCTCCACGCGAGTTTAACTCGCACTTGGCCGGTTTTATTATAGACCAAGTCCATATTAAAATGTGGTAGAAAAAAATCGCATTCGAAGATTCCGTAACAAACATACATACATACAAGTGAAGCTAATAAAAAGCGTGTAATAAAAGTAGTCTTTTTTTCTAACGGTTTTGTGTTCTATATGATTCTGATTTTCTAAAAATCAACTCATATGTCCTACATAGAGTTCGGTCCTCACTAATCGCGACTTGTATCTCTGATTTTGAACTCATACACATCGATGCTCGACACGTTCTAAAAAGAAGAAATTTCAACTACCACCATTTGCTACTGGTGAATGAAAACATCGTGCCAACCTGCACACTAGTTCCGTATATGATGTCATTGCGCTACGTCAGATGCCTTTAAGCAGCTCAAAAAATCTGACACCAAGGTGAATCCAAGAATTTCGTCGTGAATGGTAATGACGACGTAAAAATGGTAATGATTGCACGTCCTATGGTAATGATAACAGGTAATGATGATGATAATAATATTAATAATCTTATATTACATCATTACCATTTGACAGTTATCATTACCATAGGACGTGCATTCATTACCATTTTTACATCGTCATTACCATTCACTCGGATCACCCACCAGTGATAATTCGATAAGAAGAGCCAAATTCATATCCCCTTCTGTGACAGTTGGGTAAATAAAAAACTGCGAATAATTCCGACCCCCGGGCATGCGTTTAATAGCCCGTTCCCCCCACTCCTGCGGCTGACTGTCCCATTGTCTATGATATTAATAGTTTCGCGGACACTCCCCCATTGTTGTCTTTCAAATGCTCACGATGCAGAACTTTGTGCAATGGTATTTTGAATACGTTATTATGAAATAAATAAATAAATATATAGGAAATATTAAACATGTGTTATGGCCGAGAGCAATTTGAAAAAGATCATTTTCCAGCCCACTATCGGGCGGTGACTTCAAATGGGAAGTTTTGGTATGCTTTTGTCGGTCTTTGGTTTTTATTATGAAACAAGATACGAGTACGTAGTATGTATATGTGTGTGTAGAGATTGTATTTTTTAGAGTATACTTTCCTTGAATATCCAAGCTACAAGGTTCAAAATCACTCGTATATACTAAAACCTACCTTAGGGTATAGGTAGCGGGCCCGGGGCTCTGAACTGTATCGCTGAGGATGCAGTCGGGAATACATGGCGATGATGGTATACAACAATATACGTTACTCTGAAAGTATGCCAACTTTTTACGATAACGCCGGAAAGATTATGTAAAGTAAACAGAATGAGGTGAACATTATTGTTTCAAACTTTTTGGAAGCTTTTAAGGAGTCTTAAGTGTACTTTATTAAATTCCTAGCTGGTCTGGGAGAAAAGGAAAAGCTTAGAATGCACCAGTTGTTACTCTTCCCGCGAAGATTGTAAAAGGCGATCGAAGGAATATGCCAGAATTGGAATCAAGTCAATCGGTGATGTGGCTAGCGTGTATACGCTTATAAGTATTTATAAACATAGAAAAGCTACCTAGCATTTGACATATAAAACTCTAGCAATCACTTCCGAGTCCAATGGTTACGTATCTTCTGAAGCACGGAGAAGCTCAAAATAAATACCGCTAGGTATTCTCTGGTAGACAGCGCTTAGCGTTAAGATTATACCTATTGTACATTAATTTTATAGTGCAATAAATTAAATAAATAAATAAAATAAATAGCGCACACATCCAGGATCAGATTAGCCTTCGCACTTTTTAAATAAACGGGCAAGTGCGAGTCGGACTTGTATGGATACCCCTTTAATTTTTACTTTATCTTATTTTTAGTATTTGTTGTTATAGCGATTATAGTAATACATAATCTGTGAAAATATCATGTATCTAGTTAATGCCATTATAAAGATCTAGTTAAAAACGCTCAAAAACACGTTTTTTGTATGACAACCCCCTTTAATTTTTAACTTTTTTTATTTTTAGTATTGGTTGTTATAGCGGCCACAGTAAAACATAATCGGTAAAAATTTCAAGTGTCTAGCTATTACGGTTCAAGAGATAGAGCCCTGTGACAGACGGACAGAGAGACGGACAAACAGCGGAGTCTCAGTAATAGGGTCCCGGTTGCACCATTTGGGTACGGAACCCAAAAAAAATTTTTTGAGGAATAAAAACAAATCCACTTTTTCATGCTGGTACGGGAGAAAAGAAAAAACTTCAAATGTACCAGCTGCTTCACTTCCTACGCAAATCATGAAAGCCAACCGAGGGAATGGACAAAAACGCGAAGCGGCTAGCATCACTATTTTAATTATTTTTTCCACTTCGCCCCACACCACGCTAAAAGTGGCCTTTGGGTCTTGCGGCCCTGGGCCCTGTCTGCTTAGAGTCTCAAGACCCAAAATGCTCAGTCTACCCCGTTAGGGATGAAGACGTGACAATGTATATGTAACAATAAATCCCTAGATAACAAAGATTCGGATCACCGCATAATTCTCTCCCTTTATGAACTTGGTCAATTTACATGAAAAAGGCAATGACCAAGCTAATACTTATATTAGTTTATCACTGATATCTTCTCTGTAAAATATTCCCTATATTGTGACCAATAAGGTTGACAATACTGTAGCAAAGTTTAAGGAAAATCGGAAGTAAGCAGGGAATCGATACAGCGTAGACGGTACGGCGCCTGGACCCCGGATAAAGAGTAGGGATGTTGATCTAACACTATAGCAAACATTATTATCTATGCAGGCTGACTTTTTATCTGATTGTATGGGAGGACGAAAATATTTTATCGATTTTTAATAACTTTTTTTATAGAAAGTATTTCAGTATCATGGACTGAACTTGCTCCAAAAATTTTGCAGGTGGATAGCGCAAGCGGGTCACAAAGCGGAGGATGTATTCCAAGAGTATTGCGTCTTCTATTGTGAGACTCAAGAGACAGGACTCTACATTCTGCCCACGGCCGAATGCGGCGGCAGGTGGATATAAAATCAGCCTGTATAGTTAGCATAGGTACTTAAGTCACTGACTGCCCCCGTGGTCCAGTGGTTAAGGCTTGCCTTGTGATCCGGAGGTCGTGTGTTCAAATCCCACTGGGAAGCATACTTTGTGAAAAGTTGTTTCCAGTCTGTTTATTATATTGCAGGCTTGAAAAAGAAAGATGATTCTTTGCTTCTAAAGGCACGTAAAGCTGTGGGTCCCGAACACCATCTAGCGTTTGTTTAAACCTATCCCAGGATTGGTTCTGGTCTACCCTTTGTGTTGCGGAGGTCAGACCGCAGTCGCTCTGTGAAAAACCAGTAACCTCGTCAAATCATCGAGGTTTAGGTAACGGAACCCGGGGAATGAAGCGTTACCGCTGAGGATGGAACCGGGATACGCTCCGATGATGATGATGATGATGAGTATAAGACACTGACACAGCTCATTGAAGTGGCAGTGGGCGGGACACAGCGCGGCGGACCGTTGGCCGATGGAGCAAAAAGGTTCTCGAATGGCGACCACGAACTAGTAAGCGAAGCGTAGGACACCCACCCACAAGGTGGTCAGATGACCTAGTCAAGGTCGCTGGAAAGCGCTGGATGCAGGCCGCTCTAGATCGGTCATTTTGGAAATCCTTGGGAGTGCGATGAATGAATTGTTTTATTTATTCGAGTAAGTTCCCGGCAGAGTAGAATAGGACCACTCCAAGTTTCCCTGCGTGGATGTCGTAGAAGGCGACTTAGGAAGTATAAGCCAAATAGTAGACGCCATGCTATTACGTCATACACCTATGTAAACTAAAAAATTGACAGCTGCTAAAATACATATACCTATGCAATAATTATTGTAATTATTGTATATAAGTATGTTTATTATATTGTCCACCCCGCACTACCTAATTTTCCATCATTTTTTCTATATAAACGAGGTTGCCTGGAAGAAATTGCTTAGCGATAAGGCCGCCTTTTGCGCATTTCCTAATTTTTAAGATAATTATGTTCTGTTTTTTACTTTTGTGCAATAAAGGGTATTGTATTGTATTGTATTGTACATCAGCGCATTTGTTTATATGCACACAAGCTTAACTGACGTCATGATGTCAAATAATAATGCATTTTTAAAAATTTTATAATCAAAATCTAATATTTATTTAGTAATTAGGCCTTTGCAGGCACTTTTACACGTCAATAATTATAGTGTACATTACGTGTAATGTTTATTTATATCTAAATTATTTTTTTCTTTGTTCAAAAGATACTAGCGTTTCGCAACGACCACTGCTGAGAAGAAACGCCGAAAGAAACTCATTTACACAGTATTGGTCGCCTACGCGCCAGAAGGGCTTTGTCAGTTTACAAAGATATTATGCCTAATACAATGTTATCACAACATAATATGTAAAGCTTGCAAACGAGTGCCAAATCCAATTTACAGAAATAAGTTACACTGAGTAGTTTTAAAAAACGGAGCCGAGCTGACCAGTCACTACTGGCGGCACCCGTTCACGAGTTGACGCGTTGATTTATTTTTAGTGGTTTCTTAGTACCATGGAATCTAATTGAGACTTTTCAAAAATGACTGTAATACTTGATTGTCAAGCCCGTGTACAGAGCTGCGTAGGAAGTAATTCGGTGACAAGATGATGGATGATCCGGCGACATAGTAACATAACAAGTTACGTCGATTTTGTAATGAAATAAGTTTTCCAATTACGTTACTATGGCAATGAAAATTACGTGGGCGTTTCCCGGAATCATTTTGAGTTACTCTTGGTCGGGGAAAAATTAGAATGTACCAGCTGCTTCACTTCGCGCGGATCATGAAAGCCAATCGAGGAAATGGGCGAAAACGCGAATCATGTTAGCGATAAGGCTAGCAACCCATCACTATTTTAATTCCTTTTTTATATATTTTAGTGTGGCCTTTGGGTTTTGCGGCCTTGGGCTCCGTCCTTAGCTGCTACACCCAAAATGCTTTGTCTGCCCCGTTGGGGTTTAAGACTATTTTGTTTTGAATTTTTTTTTAACTCTCATATCTTTACTTACAACTAGCTGTACCCTGCGCACGTTACAACGCCAATTTTTTTTTCCTATACCATCCCTGAGATAGAACGAAAAAAGCGGCCAAGTGCGAGTCGGACTCGCCCATGAAGGGTTCCGTAGCAGCAAGTAACATAATATAAAAGTTCTAAAGGTAAATTGCGGTTTACAATTTATGACGTATTAAAAAATAACTATCTATGATACCGAGACCGCTATAGTTATAATTGAAAGTACATACTTGAGGTATATACCACATTTTTTTCAGAATTATTTTAGTAATATTTCAAAAGTTACGGTGGGGGGACACCTCAAAATTTAACTTTGTATTTGATTATCTCAAGACTGGGGGTTTGATCTACACTACAGTTTCAAAGCAGTTTTGGTTGCATTTTAAAAGACCTTTTCAATGATACCCCACATGTTGGGGTTAGTCCAATTAATTTTTTTAAATTCACTTTTCGTTGTATGGGAAGGGGGCTAAAAAAAAATTATTTTTTCATAATTTTAAAAAACAACTTTTGGAACTTCAATATCTATCTCTCCACCAATTTTCGTGACAATCGGTGCAGTAGCGGCGGAGTACGAGCCCGGACGGACGGACGGACGGACATGACGAAACTATAAGGGTTCCTTGTGGACTAAGGAACCCTAAAAAACAAAAAAATTATCGAAATCGGTCAAGCCGTTTACGATTTTATAAAGGACATACAGACAAACATTCATTTTGATATATACAGAGTTATTTTTAATTAACCGGCAACCTTTTTGCAGCAAGTTCAGTCCGTGATACTGAACCACTTTCCATAAAAACAATTATTGAAAAACGAAAAAAAAATTCGACTTTCCATACAAATCGGCGCTCAACCAAATGGATTTTGTATGGGAGGACGAAATTTTGTTTTCGTTTTTCGATAATTGTTTTTATGGAAAGTAGTTCAGTATCACGGACTGAACTTGCTCCAAAAAGGTTGCCGGTTAATTAAAAATAACCCTGTATAGATTAGGTAGTTACAATATAATAATGATTAAAATTTAAATAAATGAACTAAATTTAAACTGTAGAAATCTTAAAAATTTGAGATCGCTTAAAGAGCATTTTCAATTAATTTGAAACTTTTGGTGAATTCTAAATCCTTTTGGAAAACAAAGCGCGAAACTATTGAGAGCCAGTCTCGGTCTCGTCCTGTCTCGACGAGACTCGAGATCTATCACTCTCAAGACTGTCACTGCCTTTAGTTTAGTCCCGTTTCTTTAGCTATTATTTATCATTTTATTAATAAATCGTTCATATTTTATTAATCTTGCCCATTGTCGTCACCATTGTACTGTATCTAATGATCAATAAATTGCAGACATGCCCGTGAAAGTCTACAATCAATTAATATGAAACCTTGACTGAATTATAAATCAATAACGTATACACACACAGTCTATTTGATGGCTTCACTGTTTCAACGAAGACTTAGACTTCAACGAATTGTATACAATACTAGTGGCCCGCCCGGCTTTGCACGGTACATGAAAACCTTCCTTTCTTCTTCTCTAGTCGAAAGGCTATTTAATTTAATTACCTATTTGAATCATTTTAAACACCTTAAATTTGATTTGAAATTGGACTATTCTCTTAATTAAAAATATGTGATGAAAATTTTCGCCACGATAAGATTCGAACTCACGCTCTTCACATCTGTACTGTTAGTGCAATTCCAATTGTGCTCCCGTGACCTCGTATCACCCTGACGAATTTTCTCATCAGCATGCGTCATGCGTATTTCTTTATTACTACTTACCAACTATTTAGAGTCGATTAAAGATTTCCTAAAATATTTAAGAAAATCTTAACTAAATTCTTAAATAAAATCTATTAACCCAGAAATACTGTCGTACTTTCTGAGATTTCTTTAAGCACGTGTCTGGATTAAGGGTCCAAGTTATTTAATCATAGCATTTTAATATATAAGCAAATGGCCTTGAAGTGTGAAATAAATTGTTAACTCGTAAATATGGTGATAATTTCCATTTTGCTCTTCGTCATGTACTAGATAGCCCTTTAAATTATTTTATGAACTGCCGTTGAAACTATTATTGGTGATCCGTCTAGCTTTAAAACTTGCCGTGGCCACTTTTGGCGGAGGCAAGTTTTAAAGCTAGACGGACTAATGTAAATACTTTCAACGGTGGTTCATAAAATAATTTAAAGGGCTATCTAGTGCCTGACGATTAGTAATATGGAAATTATCTCCATATTTACGAATTTACAATTTATTTCAAATGAGGGCGCCACTTCAAGGCCATTTGCTTCTATATTCACCTTAACTAAATTCTTTAATAAAATCTATTAACCCAGAAATAAGCAAGTGTCTGGATTAAGGGCCCATGTTATTAAATCATAGCATTTTTAATTCACGTTTAAGAAATTCATGGCCCTTTGCTATAAGTTTTTACACTATCTTTTAATTCAGTCTTATTAAAAAAAAAAATCTTTCGATAGTTTTCATATATTTCCAATATTTTTCTGATATATTTCCTAATCCTGCCTAAGACTGCCTCCGCGGTCCAGTGGTCAAGGTGTTTGCCTTGTGATCCGGAGGTCATGGGTTCAAATCCCACTGGGAAGCATACTTTGTTAAAAAGTTGTTTCCAGTCTGTTTAGGATATTGCAGGCTTGAATCACCTGATTATCCGAAAAGAAAGATGATTCCGTGCTTTGGAAGGCACGTAAAGCCGTTGGTCCCGAACGCCATCTAGCGTTTGTACCTATCCTAGGATTGGTTCTGGTCTACCCTTTGGGTTGCGGAGGTCAGATGGCAGTCGCTTTGTGTAAAAAACCAGTAACCTCGTCGAATCGCCTAGGTTAGGTAGCGGACCCCGGGCTCTGAAGCGTAACCGCTGATGATGCAACCGGGAACGCGCTCGGATGATGATGGTGATATTTCCTAATCTAAAAGTTCACTATGCTTTGACATAAAAACAAATGTTTTTAACTACCTACGTTTAGGAGGTTTTCCTTTGAATATATAACAATTTTTTTTTCTGAAAAATTGCTTGAAAAATTTCGCACGCAAAAAATATCTGTCGCTTTTTTAGTCATTCATTAGCTCCTGATTATATCAAATTAAAACCTCAAATTCAATTGCACACGTCGATAGCCGATATATCACCATTATCGAGTTAACGTCGACATGAATTATCGATACATTTGCAACGTGTTCATATCGATATCGACTAAACATTGGGATGATCAATCGTTATGAGATAGAGAGTAAATCGAGTAGCAATAAATACTAGCAATCCAATATGCAAGTTGATATTGCAAATGTTTACATCCAAAACCAAATCTGTTATACCACTGACTAGTTTTCCGGAAGACTTTTGTACTCATCTCATACATACGTACATATATTTGACTGCATCAGTGGTCCAGTGGTCAAGGCGTTTGCCTTGTGATCCGGAGGTCGTGGGTTCAAATCCCACTGGGTAGCATACTGATTTAGTGAATTATACCATTCAACTGCGAAATATACATAATTATATTTATACATAGGTACATAATTATATTGTATTTAGAGTATTTGAAGAGTTTTATAACAGTGGCCATATTTATTAATCAAATAAAATTTGAATGTATGTTATGAAATAACATAGCGCTCATAATTTATTACACAGTTATATCTATATTCAACCGACTTCTTATATACAAATGTACACATACAAAAACAACCCTCCTTCTGGCGCAGGGTAAAAGCTTTATTTACGCTTCCACACACAGCCTTGAAGCTTGCAGGCAGGTTTTTACGGTACCTGCTCTCTAAACATCGCAATTGCGACACGCGAGGTGGAGATATCCCAGGTTATTGATTCGGTATCTGCATTGGAAGGCTTTTGGGGTTGTTTTCAGTTGATTTATGTACACAATAATGCGGTGCAGTGTTTATGGCGACCTACATGGTGTACTTACTGTATGACAGCATCCGGGTATCAGGTATGATTATAATCCTACGAATTATAATCATACCTGGTGTGCACTAAGCTTTCTAACGTATTTTAACCGACCGAAATTATATGTTATCTATTATTCAAATAACTTTCCAAAAATAAATACCGACTTCAACACCAAACGACACAACCGATTTTGATAATTAAATACCTGACACGTATACCATTTCAAACAAAAAAAATATTTTCCATATCGGTCCAGGTTTCTTTGAGTAATCGGGGAACATACATAAAGAAACAAAAGATTCCGACGAATTGATAACCTCCTCGTTTTTGAAGTCAGTTAATAAATAAACGGGCAAGTGCGAGTCGGACTCGTACGTGAAGGGTTCCGTACCTCCTTACAATGTTTTAAAACGCTGTTTTTACAATATTTTTACCTTTTTTTATTTTTAGTATTTATATAATCGGTGCAAAATTCAAGTATCTAGTTAATGCCATTATAAAAATCTAGTTAAAAACGCTGTAAAAACACGTTTGTTGTATGACGACCCCCTGTAATTTTTAACTTTTTTTTATTTTTAGTATTTTTTGTTATAGCGGCCACAATAATACATAATCGGTGAAAATTTCAAGTGTCTAGCTGTTACGGTTCAAGAGATAGAGCCCTGTGACAGACGGACAGACAGTCAGTCAGACAGTCTCAGTAATAGGGTCCCGTTTGCACCCTTTGGGTACGGAACACTAAAAATTACCTTGTATATGAACCCTGAAAACATCTCCCGTTTTTTCAATCGTGTTATTAAAACATAAACCACTTGGGACAAATTGACATCGAATTTAATTATAAAATATGACTAAAAGGCTATTAAATGGTCGAAACCGATTCTAATTATTAGATAAGCATAAACTTTAATGATTCACTCGTTGGTTACAATGTTAAATGAATGTTTGTTGATGAAATTTCTACTAGACGTCGATGGAATCCCCCCAAAAGCAATATTGACGTACTCTTCCGCCGTAAAAATCACAATAATTATTTAAAAATACATAAATACATACATAATATCACGTCTTTATCCCTATTGGGGCAGACAGAGCATGTTAGGTTTTGCGCGTCTAAGCAGACAGAGCCCAGGGCCGCAAGACCCAAAGGCTGCACGAGAGGAAAAGCAGCTGGTTCATTCTTTGTTTTTTATTTCCCCCCAGACCGGCTCGTAAGCTTACGTCAAATCAACAACAAAGACAATTAAAAAAATTTATAGAATTTATAAAAACTATATCAATGCTTACGTAAGTATAGAGGGGGGGGATAAGAGATAGCTTACTTTTGCTGACAAGGGGTTAAAAATGTCACAAATTCTGTTTACGTAATACTTGGACATTTCCATACGACAGTAGAAACCTTTTAGTTGGCCCGATTGTGTGAAATGTCCAGAATAGACCCAAAACGTTGTCCATTACTGTATCCCGCGATAGGTATAAATAAACCCGGTCGATAGTGATACTGTGGCACAAGCACAGAATTAATAAAATACTAAATGCAGGTTGGTTTTGCATATAAAGCTGTATTGAAACCTTGGAATCAGATCATTAATAGAACACAAATCCGTAAGAAAAAGACTAATTCATCGTCGTCAACGGGTCTTGTTTAGTCTCCACTGCAGGAGCACGACCCTCTCTGTACTACCAGAGCCATATATTAGCCAGAGCAGCCAGAGGATTTGGCCTACTCTATCCACGCTGGCCATAGACGGCTTGGAGGGGTCTCATTGATGTTTATAAGCTTTGTTCAGCTTGTGTTTCCTAAGTCGCCTTCTACGACATCCAAGGGTCCTTGGTCCTTGGAGCGGTCCTATTCTACCACACGGAAAATGTGTCCGAACACATTACCTACAAGTTATCTATACACATTTTCCATTAAACCCTCCTGAACCCATCAAAGGTAATTTACCCGTGTAAATTTTGAGCGTGTCAGAATTTAGAAAGTTATTGCAATAGACTTGAGATCCATTCTGATAACTTGCATGGTACATCGCTAGTTTCAACTCATTTTCTTTGAAAATTGTAGCTATAAGTTAGTTTGGCAAAATAGCGTTACTCCTATGCCGTAATAGAAAACTATTTTGCGTTAGTCTTGAGGTACACTAAGGCACAAATAAATTAAATTAAACATATCTTTATTATCATAGGATATTTATAATAACTTTTAAAGTGACTTTTTTGTTTTGCACAAATGTTGACGTCAAATCGTTACTTACAGCTAAGTTTATGCCGCTTCCCACGCGCTAGTGCAGAAGCGGCAACAAACTGCACTGCAGCATTTTCTCCAATCCAAGGACGTCAACACGTCAACTTACAACTTAAAATTAGTTATGTGGACTGAGACTAAATTGTTTGTTATGTTGTGAATAATAATAATCAAAAGGTAGTTCTTTATGAGACAGTCCCACGGGAACCTCACCATTTTAGATACTTTAGATACTTTGTCCCATTGCATTAAAATTACCAAGTTAGTCCTACTGACTACTTACCGATTTTTGTTGATGATATGTTATGACTTACTAGTTTTCTTTTTCTTTTTGTAATTGTAATTTTTTGTGACTTTCTCTCTTCCAATGTATATGTAAGTATATATTGACCGATCAGTTGATTTGAGTTAGTATGGAAATCAAAAACATATTTTTAATATATGTCTCTTGGGGAAACTTATTCAGTATTCTGAATTCACCCTTAAAATAGTTACAGTATATTTTGTTACACCCTGTGTTGTGTCTTGTCCCAGGGAAAATAAATTCTATTCTATTTTATTCTCAATAGTACAAATGGGAAAATCATTTCCAATATACCAGATATCGTACCTGGCTTATTAATTTATTTAAATGCCACTGAGAATTTCTAGTTTCCATTTGAGTGTGCCCCCAGCCTAACAGTTTACGACCGCGCGTGTCCTCCAGCCAATCACAGTGTTGACTTTGGAAGCCGAACGAGACGCAGTGGCTTTATAGTCTGTGGGGACGACCTGTCAATGTGACAGGGAGGGATGCGGGAATATTGAAATGAAGACAATTTTTTTTTATTACACTTATGTTAAATGAGGTAGTGGATCTAGGTGGCATTATAGGCTATAGGGACTATCTGCTCATGTGATAGGTAGGGATGCGAACTAATCGATATACCTAAAGATGATTTTATAACAATATTCTACGAACGAGCGAGCGCGGAATGTAAGAACGTCATTAAATGGTGGTTCAAACAAACACAATACTTAGAAATATACATTTAACTTACTTAGCATACCTACACTTAGCTTAATACACTTTACAGATCTAGAGCCTGTGCGAAATGAGAACTGTCAAAGGATTTGGTTTGATTTGGTGGTGTTGGATTTGGTGGCTGCTGTTTTTCTCGCAGAACTGCATACTCGTAAACACAAAAATCACTAGAAAACAACACGACTCTTGAAGAGATTCAACACGAAATAGTATTTGAATGTCTCTAAATCGGGTGGCAATGTAAAAACCGTTGTGCTAGTTCCATTTTACGCCACAAAGGTTCGTTTTCCGCACACACTCTAAATCTATTCTATCACATCGTTTTCGATACAAAAACTATCGACTCGCTCTCACCCCTATTATTTTATGATCTGTCAATACAGTCGCACTATAGTATTTGCAAACGTTTGGGACTGTAAATATTAATTAGCTACTATTGTACGCTGTGTTAGCATTAGAAGCCATGTTGGGGCTCATTTCAATTGACGTATACTATCACAGCTTTATCCCTAGGTAATGGGGCAGACAGAACATTTTGGGTGTTACGGCTCTAAGTAGACAGAGCCCAGGGCCGCAAGACTCAAAGGCCACTTTTAGCGTGATGGTGGGCGAGAAGCCGAGAAGGTGGAAAAAACGGGCAAGAGCGAGTCGGACTCGTATAGAAGGGTTTTGTACCTCCGTACAATGTTTTAAAACGCTAAAAAACACGTTTTTTGTATGACGACCCCCTTTTTAACTTCATTTTATTTTTAGTATTTTTTGTTATAGCGGCCTTAGTTATACATAATCTGTGAAAATGTCAAGTATCTAGTTAATGCCATTATAAAGATCTAGTTAAAAACGCTGAAAAAACACGTTTTTTGTATGGCGACCCTCTTTAGTTTTAAACTTTTTTTATTTTCAGTATTTTTTGTTATAGCGGTCACAGTAATACACAACCGGTGAAAATTTCAAGTGTCTAGCTATTACGGTTCAAGAGATAGAGCCCTGTGACAGACGGACAGACAGACAGATGGACAGACAGACGGACAGACAGCGGAGCCTCAGTAATAGGGTCCCGTTTGCACCCTTTGGGTACGGAACTCTAAAAAGTAATCAAAATAGTGATTGATTGATTGCTAACTTGCTACGTTGCTAGCTTAACATTATTGGCATTTTCGCCCATTCCCTCGATTTGCGAACAGCACGGGTAAGAAGCTGGCACATTCATTTCATTTTTCTTTCTTCCAGGCGTGATAAAATATAAAGAAAAAAAAAACATTTAAATTTTCAGTGTTGCTACCTCAAACCCGTTTACCCCTTAATCGGGTAATTTGTACGCGCGTAGACACGTTACACGTGTGCCTAACGAGAAAAATATTCTAATCCGATCACCGGACATTAATCATCCGGCCGTCCGGTCCAGTCCGGTTAACGTGTCGTTAATTTTTGCCACCTGCCGCCGGATCAACGTCGCGTGTTGGTTTCATGATTGATTTTAAAATCGGTCATTGCAACCCTATTTTTCAGGGACCGAAAAAAACATTGATACACTAGGTATCACGTTATTATCCGTAATAGGGGAGACAGAACAGATCTTTCTTGGGTGTTGCGGCTCTAAGTAGACAGAGCCCAGGGCCGCAGGACCCAAAGGCCACTTTTATCGTGATGGGGGGCGAGAGGCTGGAAAAAGGAATCAAACTAGTAATATATTGCTAGCCACATCGCATATTTTCATGATTAGCACTTACACTCAATCTTCGCGGGAAGGGAAGCAGCTGATGCATTCTAAGTTTTCTTTTTTCCTAAACCAGCACGGAATAAGTTATACAAGTAAGTACTTAAGGCCGTACCTGAATTTTTCGGGGTCCAGTGCTGCCCCCATTTAAAATAAATCATTTCAAAGAAAACGGAGACATTATTTAAAATTTTGCAACCAACAAGTCCTAGATAACCCTTCAAAGTATTTTATGAACTACTGTTTACAGTTTAAAGTGAGAACGTTAAGGCGACGTGGGTTCACAATTTGCAATACTGTGCGTGTTTTTGAAAAATCACTGTTATTAAACTACTACAGTTTATTCCTCAAAAAATTTACATAAAAAATTTAAGGACTTTCTACAGACACCCCACAATAGTCAAAACACGATTGAGCATTTTTGGCTCGATAGAAAAAAATCACAAACATACCTCTAATTTGCCTTTATAATACGTATTACTATTTTATACAATCACCTATTTCTACGAAAATTATGCCAAAAAATGTATTATCTAAATATCCATCCGTTTTGGCTACAGAAAAAATTATAAATATAATACAAAGAAAATAAATTAATAAAACACTGCGAAATATCGTCGAGCACGGCTCCGGGCCTTCCTTCGCTCTCGATGAATATTTCGCTGTGTTTTATTTATTATTTTTTTAGAGGTATATTTGTGATTTTTTTCTATCGAGCCAAAAATGCTCAATCATGTTTTGGCAATTGTGGGTGTCTGTAGAAAATCCTTAAAATTTTTATTTAATTTTTTTGAGGAATAAACTGTAGTAGTTGATTAACAGTGATTTTTTTTAAAAACACGCACTGTTATGCAAATTGTGAACCCACGTCACCTTAAGCTTTACTACGCACATTTGCGAAAAACGACCACTTTTAGCAAATGTGCGTAGTAAGGCATAACGTTCTAATTATAAACTGTAAACAGTACTTCATAAATTACTTTGAAGGGTTATCTAGGACTTGGTGGTAGCAAAATTTTAAATAATGTATCTGTTTTCTTTGAAATTATTTATTTTAAATGGGGGCAGCACTGGACCCCGGAAAATTCAGGTACGGCCTTAAGTACACGTTATTTCACCAAAAACACACTTTTTATTTAGGGGTAAGAACGTATATCAGAGGATAGAACTAACTTATCAAGTATTATAAGAAAAAAATAGAGAATGCCATCAATTCATTAAAGTAGACATTCGCGATTTGTAGCAAAATTGCGCGGGAAATCATGCGAGCTGCGAGCCCCGCGGGACCGTGTTCCTGTTTCTTTACCGCTCGCTCTTTCTATCATGTATGCTCGTTAAAAAGGGCTATAAATTGGGTTTCTTTTTGCGTTTTTAGGGTTCCGTCCCCAAAGGGTGCAAACGGGACCCTATTACTGAGACTCCGCTGTCTGTCCGTCTGTCACAGGGCTCTACTCTTGAACCGTAATAGCTAGACACTTGAAATTTTCACCGATTATGTATTACTGTGGCCGCTATTACAACAAATACTAAAAATAAAAAAAGTTAAAAATAAAAGAGGGTCGTCATACAAAAAACGTTTTTTTACAGCGTTTTTAACTAGATCTTTATAATGGCATTACCTAGATACTTAAAATTTTCACCGATTATGTTTTACTATGGCCACTATAACAACAAATACTAAAAATAAGATAAAGTTAAAAAGTAAAGGGGATCGTCATACAAGAAACGTGTTTCTTCAGCGCTTTAAAACATTGTACGGAGGTAAGGAACCCTTCATGTACGAGTCCGACTCACACTTGCCCGTTTATTTTATGTATTAAATACTTTGTTTAGGACTAAAACGAAATAAAAAGAAGGAGAAAAAAAGACTGGACGCTTCGCCATATCTACCTACTTCATGGACAAGAGCCACTTCAATTCATTATTGAGCAAGAAGATTGTAAACAAATTAATAAAAATGAGAAAACTAACTATACTCGTACTCGTATTCCAATTTCAATTAATAAAAAAATATAAAAATAATTATGAGCTCCTTTTTAATTACCTAAGTAATAGGGGTAGGAGCAAGTTCAGTGTATTTACTGAAAAACTTTTCCCCAATAAAAGTACATCGAAATTGAAACAAAAATAATTTATCATAGTAACTTGTTGCAATTTGTATGACATGCAAAAAGAATTTTGGATAAGTAAGTACATTTATAAAGGAAAAATGTATAGAATGCTGGTCTGCACTACCCCTTAAAATACTTGTACTTAATATACTCACTGCCTCACAAATCTTTTCATGAATATTTCATCGAATAAAAAAATACTTATTTTATGCAAAAAAGACGTAAGTGTACTAAATTATTAATTTTATACACAACGTTCTATCTATCGGAAAACCCGACCAGCCCCATGGGAGCTTGTTCCTGTTAGTTTTACCGCTTGCCCGTTAAAAAAAAACTACAAACTATGCCAGTTTTTTAAAGAGTTGACAAATCAAATTTCAAACTATATGTAGATAATTTGTTTTTTTTTTTTGGGTTTCTTTCGACGTATCTTTCTAGCAGTGGTCGTTAGAAATCACTAGTAGTACTTACCCTCGAAGAAAAATAGGGGTGTTAAAAGTTTGACGAGTCTGTGTGCCTGTATGTGCATAGTAACTCCTAAACCAATAGACAAATTTCGATGCGGTTTTTTTAATGGAAAGCCTTGTCTGTCGAGATGGATCTTAGCTATGTTTGATGAAATCGGTTCAAATGCTCAAAAGTTATAGGTGATGAACGCTAGAAAGCGGAGTGTTTTTTATTTGTGTGAAAAATAAACTTGTTTAGATTTTACACTAAAAATAAGTGTAATTATCAAATACAATAAGAGTTTAAGTTATCTTACCTACATAGAATAAAAAAAATCGGCGATACAAATGAGAAAAAGGTACCCACACGCATGTTTATCGTTAGCTACAATGATGACTGCACTAAAATTGTTGGACCCGTGTCAAAATCATATCCCAAACATTAATTTTGCTTAAGAGTATAATTAATTTGTTTACTGTCCCTTTTGACCAATTTTATAGGATTAGGTATCAACTAAACCTCATAATAATAATAAAACTGCCCTCTCAAATCAGTGAGAATGCTACCAATGTAAGTGCAGATTGTATATGCAATGGACAAAAAAAATCGGTAAGTTTCTTTCGACGTGTTCCAAAACGCTATTTGAAGCTATTGCATAGTGTTTTTTGCTATTGCTCAAAAAAATGCTTCGAAAAAAATATGCAGTTACTCAAATTATGAAATGAACCTCGATATGGCGAAAAAATATGTACAATATTTATTTATTTGAAATAGGTATCTATAAGTACATTCGAGATTAAAATATACTATTGTTATATTTTTAAATGAAATCTCATGAAAACTTATCAACATAACCTAAATATTATGTATACTTGGTTACGATATAGTTATTACATTTTTATGAACAGGCACGCAAGAAAATAAACAAACCATAAAATGGTTATATAGGTACTAAGGAAAATGACACGCAAACTCTATATTTCGATTCATAAACAATCTATCACCCTTCATCATCTGGCATGTCATTTTTTACGATTCAAATTCAACTTTGAGGAAAATTATATCCATAACCTGGCAACACAAAAAAAAAGGCCGCTTTTAAAAATGGAACATGCTTATAGCGAAAATCAATCCACTCGGGGTGATAAAAGCAAATACCTACATAATTTTGGACCCCGATAACAGCAAATTCGCTTCCAAATGTACTTAGATTGTCTTTCTGACATTGCCACCCTTGTCTCGTGCCACCCGCTAAATCAATAAAATACAATTACTCAAGAAGTGGGCTATTGTGTTCAGCGACATCTAGCGGAGGGTCGTTGTACTAATATAAGTTCGACTTAAAAATAAACCTTTCACTTTCGTTTCGATGTTCATAGATGGCGTTGTCAAATTTTTAACTTTTTTTTCTTTTTACAGGTAAATGTCGCAGATAACGTCGAGTTAGGGAAACATGTTAATTTTGTAAGTATTATAGTAAAAAGTTTTGTTGATTTGACGTTAAATGCCGTACCAGCCGTGCCATCTGCATTTTGTTTTTGTGTGTTTTGAACACGCAATGGGAACCATCAAAACAGAATGCGTTTTAGAAAAGACCAATATTGTCTATGAATTTGTAAATTCAATTTCAGATTTTCGTAGGAAAGAAATTAAATATGTACCTACTTTTACCTGACTTAATTTTTATACGACTTTCGATGCTGATTCTAGGCGGAAAAAGGAAAAGGTACAGGGTAAATCAGCTGCTTCTCCTCTAGCACGGATCGCGAAAATTACTCCCTCGATGAAAAATAGCACTCACGGTCACCCAAGGATGCCAAAGAGCCGGAACAGTTTAAATGATTTGGCTATAGTTTTACGACCGGCCGCCTGCCTGACGTCAACCCTCCTTGGGAATGCAGTGTAGCATGTTCGTGCTTAGTCCTTTAGTCGCCTCTTACGACATCCCAGGAAGAAATGGATTGGTCTAAATGTACTAACCTATGTATTAAGTATTTATTAAAGGTCACATTATACCTAACTCGTCCCCCAAAAACTGATAGACATTCCCATTAAAATTATACACCGCAAAGTTATAGCCCAAGTCTGCGACCGCCATTACGCGGACCATAAACAACAGAAGTTTATGTCAAAGTTAGTAATGGCGGTTTTTTCCGCGCACCGAAATTAAATCGGAAAAAATCACTGCCATCAGTAAACGAAAAGTAATTTTTGTGATTTGCAATCGTTTTCGGACCGATTTGTGTTTTATGGAGCCATTTTCGGACATAATTTAAAGTGAAATGTGAATTAAATTGCCTAAGTAATTTTTCAATAGGATTTTTTGCATTTGTACCTTGTATTTGTATAGGAACTTATCTAAGTTTAGATTTATTTTATATCTATATATAACTTTTTTATGGACAAGCTCATAGAGATATATCTCCACTATCACGTCTTTATCCCTATATATATCACAAATTAGATAGTATTGCTCTAATGGGGCCTAAGAATACTGAATGGGGCAAAACATTTTGGGTCTTGCGACACCTCAAGACCCAAAATGCCACTTTTAGCGTGATGGTGGGCGAGAAGATTGAAAAAGCAATCAAAATAGTGATGGGTTGCTAGCCACATCGCCTATTAACATGATTGGCATTGACACTTCCTAAAATAATTCATTTTTAAATTACATTTTACTAGCGTCACAGAATACAGTAAGAGTAAACAGAAGGGACTCTTCTAAGGTACGCGCAATATACGTCCCCGTTCCCCGCACCCGCACCTCTCCCCCGGTTCTTGACGGCCAACGTGAGAAATCGAGGCGAAAACGGGGGAGAGGTGCGGGGACGGGGAACGGGGACGCCTGGGTGACGCATATTGCGCGTACCTTAGGAGTTTCCGGCCTGTGCTAGCGTCCCGTCTACCTCCCATATACTATACTCGATAGCGAAAACCGTATCATATCCATCAAATCGTTAGAAAAAAATTGAGGTCATGGTATTAGCAACTTTTTAATAACATACCCCTCCTGTCCATAACAATCGGGTAAAACAACCTTCACAAACGGAGGACCATAGAGAAATCTCTTACGCGCTATTAACCACAGACGCGGATACGGAGATGATTTATGGAGCCTGCAATAGTCATAGAGTATGAGGGAGGGGTAAAGATAATGTCAAAAAAAAATCAAGGGGTTTAGACCTTTGCGCAATAATGATAGGGATGAGATTAGTACGTCTGTATCTAAGTAGGGATGTTCATTACTTAGTTTTCTTTGTATGTTTTATATAGTTAATTATATAGGTATATCTCTGGTATACCTCTATATCACAGACCTACTCTATATCAATGGTTTAATGCATTTACTTTATATAATACTAGCTGTACCCGCGACTTCGTCCGCGTGGAATACTGAGTTTTGTTTTATAGCCTACGAGTATGTCCATTTCTAGGTTATCATCTATCACCATACCAAATTTCATCAAAATCCGTTCAGCCGTTTAGGCGTGAAAGAGTAACAGACAGACAGAGTTACTTTCGCATTTATAATATTAGTAAGGATTATCTTACAGTGTTTTAATTTTCTTAATGTCCCTGGGCAATCATCGCATTTCCGATTACAAAGGAATGCTATTTACCGTGTCCATCGATTATTAGATTTATCCTTAATAATAATTTGAATTTAGAACTAAATACATTATTGTTGTTTTGTTTTTGATTTCCGTGTGAACTATATAGAGCTGTTAAAAATATTTTCCTGTTTTATAATAACATTTATCTACTCATTGTCTTTTATACCAGTTATATGACGGAAATTAAAAAAAAAATACAAAGTGCTAGTAATGTACCTTCCTAATAAGTATAAACAAAATAAAAAACTTCCAAAAAAGAGAAAGTTCTTTGGTTCGACATGTAGGTATCCAACTAAAATGATAACACGTAGTTTACCGGGAAACATTAGGGAAATAGAAGCACTGTACGTAAATATAGCATCACATATCGGCTTTTACGATTTGCGCAGGAAAGATGCGGCTGGTCCTTTGTACATTTTTTTACTTTTCGCTTACTTACAGGTTTCGTTACGTTATATTAAAATACTTGTATATATTAATAATATATGTAGCGGGAGCGAGGTGATATGCTCGACTTGCCATAAAGGGAAGATCTTCCCGCCAGGCATAGTGTTGCCTGGGGAACCGCAGCTTCACAGGTGTATTGTCGGAGGATGTATATATTATGTATTATGTATATATTAAAATAATATACAGTATATATTATATGTATGCATATTATACAACGTGGAAGGGACATACCCGTAATAAATCGAACCACGGGCTATACTAGATCACTATATTATAATGAAATTAAAATAACAGTCAAAGAACAAAAAAAATTTTTGGCTTTTCCATAGAAAAGTGTGCGGGCGGCCGGAAATTTTTTTTTTTTGTTTTTTTTGTTATTTTAATTTCATTATACTATAGTGATCTTGTATAGCCTGTGGTTTGATTTATTACGGGTATGTCCCTTCCACTCTGTATACATCCTCAGTTGCATTCAGAACTCTGAGATCGAGATTTAGGATACTGCTAGTGCCATTTTGTAGTCTTCTTGTGAACTTGTTTGTCGCTTTATTGTTGTGGTTGTAGATATTTCCTCGCAGTGGCGTAGAGGTTGCCACAATATGATTTATTAATACATAAATCTATCTAAATATATATAACTCAAAGGTGACTGACTGACTGACATAGTGATCTATCAACGCACAGCCCAAACCATTGGACGGATCGGGCTGAAATTTGGCATGCAGGTAGATGTTATGACGTAGGCATCCGCTAAGAAAGTATTTTGATCAATTCTACCTCCAAGGGGATAAAATAGGGGATGAAAGTTTGTATGAAACTTTGTCCATTTTAAACCGATCGGGCTGAGTCTTTGCATGCATAAAGCTACTATGACGTAGGCATCCCCTAAGAAAGGATTTTGATAAATTCCACCCCTAAGGGGATAAAATAGGTGTTGAAAGTTTGTATAAATCTACGCGAGCGAAGCCGCGGGCAAAAGCTAGTCTATCTATAATTTAAGAACTACGTTCTTGTCGGTGGAGTAGTTTCCATGTTTCCCTCTCTTGAGCCATCCTTTTGACCTCCCTATATGACACGACGTCAACTTTCTCCTTCACTTGATCTATAAATGCTCTTCTTGGTCTACCCTTTCCTCTTCTTGCTTCTATTTAAAGATTTCTAATATATAAATAAGTGGATCAAAACCCACAAAAAGCGGCCAAGTGCGAGTCGGACTCGCCCATGACCCTACATGTCCGTAGCAGCAAGTAACATAATATAAAAGCTCTATTGCGGTTTACGATTTATGACGTATTAAAAAAAAACTACTAACGAGATCTTGTTTAAACCAATTTTTGGTGGAAGTTTGCTTGGTAATGTACATCATATTTTTTTTTTTAGTTTTATTATTCTCTTATTTTAGAAGTTACAGGGGGGGGGGAGGACATACATTTTACCACTTTGGAAGTGACTCTCGCGCAAACTATTTAGTTTAGAAAAAAATTATACTTAGTAGAAACCTCAATATCATTTTTGAAGACCTATCCATAGATACTCTAAAACTCAAAATTGTAGTAACCCCATAGGGTTACTACAATTTTGAGTTTCAGTTCTAAGTATGGGGAACCCCCAAAATTTATTGTTTTTTTTTTCTATTTTTGTGTGAAAATCTTAATGCGGTTCACAGAATTCATCTACTCACCAAGTTTTAACAGTATAATTCGGATAGTTTTAAAAAAATGGCTGTGACATACGGACGGACAGACAGACAGAAATGACGAATCCATAAGGGTTCCGTTTTTTGCCATTTGGCTACGGAACCCTAAAAACTACAACTAAAAGCGTGAGACGCTTTTATTCTGATTTTTTTTACCAAAGTGTAGTAGTTTATAAGTAAATACATTAATGAAGCTTGGGTACCTACTTACTGAATAAAACAAGATCATTTAGGGCGGGCAGTCCATTACATTAACGACATTTTTTATCCCAACTACAGGACGTCTAAATGACTAGCAAAAAACTTCGATCAAGCTAACAGAGATCATTTTGGGGTCCCGCACCGCTGACACGAAAACGGCTTAGACTTTCCCATACAAATGTTGCTTTTATTTTGAAATGACATGTCTGATTTCGGCAGAATTTTGTAATTTGAAAGCGATTGGGATCCAGGGTCAAAAATAAATTATTTTGTAAGGATAAAAGAATAAAACTTCACAAAATGATGTCACTTCTCATTTGTAGTAAGTAGGTATTTAGCTTTTGTATATCTGTAAATATGTAAATTATTTTATCTTTCTTTTTTTTTAATAAAATATTTTTTACTTCTCATTCATTATATCCATTTTGAACGTGATTTTAGATTTATTAATGCAGAAAAACGGATATTAAGAGCGCTAATTGACTCCAAGAAACTATGACGTCACGCCGTGCGTTTTTCATGGAAATCCCATAGACAATATTTGTTTTGAGATTTAGAAAAAAGTAACTGTGTTGGCAACTGGCGGATTGCATACGTATATCTAGGAATATAACTAGTTTTTACGTTATATTTTTAAATCAAAATTTAGACAAAGTTTTATTTTAAACTTTAGTTTTTAGTTTTATTTTAATTCCAATAAAAGTATAGAATATTGTTTTTTCAGTTACTTCAATTACGAAAACGTATGTAGGTAATAATAAAAACGCCATTAGTGGGATTCGAATCCACGAACCTCAAATTTTAGGCTTTCATGGAAAATCTTACAAAAAATTATCAGAATTCTCAACTGTTTTGACTCGCGCTTCCCCGTTTTTTAGGGTTTCGTACCCATAGGATGCCAACGGGACCCCTGTTACTGCGACTCCGCTGTCTATCCGTCTGTCGGTCACAGGGCTCTATCTCTAGAACTCGTAATAGCCAGACACTTGAAATTTTCACCGATGTGCTGTGGCCGTTATAACAACGAACACTAAAATAAAGTATAGTTGAAAAAATTAAAGAAGGTGTCATCATACAAGAAACGTATTTTTTTCTGCGTTTTAAAATATTGTACGGAGGGTACGGAACCCTTGTATAAGTCCGACTCGCACTTGACCGGTTTTTAATCAACATTTATTCCCTCGACCGCCTTCTCCGTGTTCCAGTGGAGTGAAGTCTCGAGGACTCGTCAACTAAATCTATTTACCTACCTATTAGAGAAGGCTGAATCGGCATGAATCGGAAAAATTGGAAAAAACGGCATTCGTCACCCCTAGAGGCTTGGTGTTTTCCAATCAAATTATTCTTATTCGTTCGTATCAAAGAAAAAACGTAGAAAGTTAGCAAATTCACGTCCCTTACACGTTGTATATGTTTTAGCACAAATTGCCTTATAGCTTTTTCGCTCAAATTTAGAGGCTTGGCATTGGCACTCGGGCCCTGCTGTACGTACCACAAAACACAACCGTCTGCCACCCGGGCCCTTCAGGCCCAGTCCGTCCCTGTGTCAAGCAAGCGACAACTTACTATCATGAGCTTACGATGTAAAACAATCAAACAACATCATGTCCTTTATGATCATTTATTCGGAGCTCCATTGCTTCCAAGTTCGTCCGTCAACAGGATATCCTTACTTCAATTTTAAGCGTAGGAATGTTTGTGTAGGCCAGTCAAATTTTACCATTCCAAATGCGTAATATACCTAATAATAAATATAAGTTAAAATAGGTGCATATTGTTAATATTTACACGCCTGCATAAATGACTCTAATGAATAGTTGACCACTAATACTGCGATTAAAATTATTGCGAATTGATCGGGTTATTTAAGGTGAAGATATAGGCAATTGGCCTTGAAGTGTGAAATAAATTGTTAACTCGTAAACATGGTGATAATTTCGATATTGCTCTTCGTCATGCACTAGATAGCCCTTTAAATTATTTTATGAACTGCCGTTTAAACTATTATTGGTGATCCGTCTAGCTTTAAAACTTGCCGTGGCCACTTTTGGCGGAGGCAAGTTTTAAAGCTAGACGGACTAATGTAAATACTTTCTACGGTGGTTCATTAAATAATTTAAAGGGCTATCTAGTGCATGACGAAGAGCAATATGGAAATTATCTCCATATTTACGAGTTAACAATTTATTTCAAATGAGGGCGCCACTTCACGGCCATTTGCCTATATCTTCACCTTAAATGATAACCTAACCACGAGCTAAACCTGGTGAAAATATTAGAAAGCGTAAAATTGAAAGATAATAATATTCTATGTTAATTTATCCACAGTACTTATCAGTTTGTGGCGACATTAATTCTCTCTCTCTCGCATCTTAGCTCTTTGGGATTGTCCATTAATAGTGATAAATCACGTAGGTCTCGAAAGGGGGGTCGAAAAAAATCACGAAATATCACAAGGGTGGATGGCAGAAGTACATAGATCTCGTTGGTGGATGGGGATCCCCCCTTGTGATATTTCGTGATTTTTATCACGTGTTTTGTTATTTTTATTTCGTGATATATCCCCCCGGATATAGTGAGAATAAAGTTTATTTTTTTTGTTGAGCGCGCGATTTCTGATATGAAAAGCAGCGCGTGAATTTAGTTTCCAGAATTAAATTAGAATATTGCATTTAAAGATTATATACTTATTGAATTTTTTAAATAAATAATCTTTAAAAAATCATGCAAATAAAATAATTATACAGGATTTTGTGTGGGTGGTGGGAAGTAGTCTAAATACTTACCATGTATCACCAATGGGGAGGAGGGAGGGTTAAAAAGTTGCTAAAAAAATGTAGGGATACCTACTTTCCTGCTTCTGTTTTTTATGTTGAAGACACGCAAAGTGTCATCTGTTATCCAATATTTTGTGACCAATGTTCCTTTATATCCGATTGCAAGGCACGTGGCAAATTAAACAAGGTACCTACCTATTCTCTTCCCGCTATATGACCCAAGACTACGTCACGAATGTAACGAAAAGTGTTACAGCTGATTTATGTGTTCTTTTCAGTAAATTTAAAGACTTTCTCAATTAATTAATGAATATAAAATACTAACTAACACCCGTGTGGTTCCGGGTTAGAATAGGACCACTCCACCTCTTTCTGTGGGTGTCGTAAGAGGCGACTAAAGAAATAAACGGGCAAGTGCGAGTCGGACTCGTACATGAAGGGTTCCGTACCACCGCACAATGTTTTGAAACGCTAAAAAAACACGTTTTTTGTATGACCCCCTTTAATTTTTAACTTTTTTTTATTTTTAGTACTTGTTGTTATAGCGGCCTTAGTAATAGATACATAATCTGTGAAAATTTCAAGTATCTAGTTAATGCCATTATAAAGATCTAGTTACAAACGCTGAAAAAAACACGTTTCTTGTGTGACGACCCCCTTTAATTTTTAACTTTTTTTTATTTTCAGTATTTGTTGTTATAGCGGCCACCGTAATACATAATTGGTGAATTTCAAGTGTCTAACTATTACGGTTCAAGAGATAGAGCCCTGTGACAGACGGACAGACAGACGGACAGACAGCGGAGTCTCAGTAATAGGGTCCCGTTTGCACCCTTTGGGTACGGAACCCTAAAAATCGTTTTCAAAAGCGACGCTTCAAAATAGGTCATCCGCTTCAAGTCATCACGTGCGAGGACCTGCAGACTGCAAGGCCGTCGCCTCGGGCCTTTGGTTTACGTTGCAGGCATGGGGTCTACTGGCGTAAGGCTAATACAGATAAAAAAAACTCCGAAATGAGGTACCTAATTTGCCAAACATTTTGTCACTCCAAAAACTTAGTATTCGATCGAACTACCCCGCCCTAAGGTCATGACCCCGTTTGAGAGGGCGATATCTTCCGTCCCTTTCGTGTGAAATTAATTTTCCGCGCGTAGGTAAATCGGTCGGTGTTCGGACCAAAGACTAATAGCGAAATTTGATTTTAATTTTGGACGTAGAATGTAAATTGCTAATATTGATTTTAATTAATTTTATTTGAATATTGGTAATTAAATTGTGTCTTTGGTCTTAATCGTTTCTGTATGTAATTATATTTAACAAGGAAAATTAACCCGTAATACGGAAAAAAAATCCCTTGTGTTTTTATTAAAGAACACAAAATAAAAATTACATTTTTAAATTGATTAACACAAAATAATATCATACTTCGAATACTTTTTATTTCTTACTAGAATCCCATAAAGTAACTGTAGGTGGTAAAAACATTTATAAATGAAAAATAATATTAACATATAATGGTTTAGGATATAAAAAAAATATTTAATCCACTAAGTTGTTATACTGCACAAAAGTATGACTTGCAATTTTATTGTCTGTAGGATCTGAAATTTTTAAAATAACTCGTGTTCTATATTTTCCGAAAATGGCAAAACTCAGTTTTCTTTGGTAAATTAAAATAATAAAACATTTTTCCAATTACTATTCAAACCACTTCATGTTATACCACTTTGTAATACTGCCCATCTAAAAATTAAAAGCTTCTATTCTATTTTTAATTTGAATATCATATCACGGCTGTTGACTTTTTTTTAGAATTTAGGCCGTGTTTAACCTGTAAATAAATTTTATTAAAGGTCAAATATTATTTAAATAAAACATCTACACTACAATAATCCATTCTGTATAAAATAAATTAGATACATATGTAATATACCTACACACACGTTTGTATGAGTAATTGTCTGTCTAGACAAGGCTCGGACAATATGCCACTACCACTCCTTGATTTGGGAGTGGCTTCATGTGAACAAATGCATTATCATGGAGTCCCATTCCCAGTTGCCTGCTGAAATAATTTAAATCAATACAACCTGTAAGAGAATTTGTTAAATTAGAGTGAAATTAAGAAAAGCGAGATGTTAATATTTGAATCAATTTATGACAGATGGTCAAGAAAAACTAGCGCTAGAATTATTTAACAAAGTAACAAACTAACAAAGTTTTAACTACATGAATTGTTAAAAACGAAATGATATTATAGATATTAAATTTATAGGATTTCCACGCGATACCAGCCATGAGAAAATGGCCGCGCCACGAGATGCAGCGATGATGGCGCGCGCATGCGCGCTGCTTCGCTCGATAAATGCACCCTTAAGCTGTAAATCTCACGTTTCAAACTATTTCATAATCTTAATAACATGAGTCATGACATTACACTCGTTAGAACACTTTAGAATTGAGACTACACTAGCACGCACTGTATCACTTTAGAGATGAGTTTTATAGCCTCGTCGGCCGCTCCCTCGTCGGACCTGCGAAAGAAACACACGACACTGTTACCAATTTACAATCGAAGCGATGATTCCAGTTCTTCAGACGATAAGATGATAGTGCGACGGATCGGCCGGCTTGTCCGGACGCAGCAGTAGGTTAGGACTATACTGCTGTGACAGGACAATATGACCGAAGCGCGCGAGGTGGCGGCGGCGGGCGTCGGAGAGCGTGTGAGGAAGCGTGGCTGTTCGGCGCGCCCCGCAACCCCGCGCGTGCGCGCTCTGACCCCTACCCTCACCCCCATACCCTCAATGAACCACCCCCAATCAACTATCGATTTTTGACAACAAAAAAATTTAATTCATTATCCCTCGTGCATCTTGACTTTCGTTACTACGTTTACTATTGCATTTAATGATGCGTTTTCCAGTGAGGGCATTGACCTCAAAAGTGAATACCTATGGGGCGCGCGCGAGCCCAGTCAAGGGCTCTTTCGACCAGTTTCAGGCGTTGGGTGAACTGTAAATGTTAACGTATCTACAGAACTGTCTGAGCGAAATGGGAACAGTGTCGGCGACGTTTCATTAGAGCCGAAATATGGATTAATTAAATTCTTACATGCGAATATTTTTCACAAACTTATTTTTATGTATTAAGATTTATTTGCAAGACTAATTAATTCGTTTTCTTGTTTTAATACTAACATTTTGTTTAACTGAGTTTGAAGAGTGGAAATCCGAGTAATTTTTAAATATTTAATATTTTTAATAACCTTTTTAGTAAAAACAGTTTAGTAAGGATTTCTGTTCACTTTTAAGATATATAGGTATCTTGAAATTGGATTTTCCTCCAAAAATACTGACAAAATATAAGCAATACACTCATAGCAACCATATCAAATATCATATTAATTGCGACCAGCGTGAGTTTTATGGCTAAGATTAACGAGCGACTGATTAAAAGCTGAAAATATAGATTTCATATAACTATTGTTATGTGCAATAAATCTTAATATAATGCTGGCCTGCTTCTTAATCCTCTTTTAGTGTACAATTCGAATGCCAGTTATAATTAAGCTTTTAGAGTCCGGACCGTTACTCTATAACCTGACATGACAGCCGTCCGATATAATGTCATCCTATTTCAATATCAAACCAACTTAGACTATAATAATATCTTATTTAGGCACAGAATACAGTAAGAGTTTTACATATGTAGGTACGTACGTATGCGTGGTGCTTTTTGAGTATGACGTCTCCATACAAGTTTAATACAACCAACGTCAAAACAGGATTGCAAATCACTTTAGACAGTTCCGCCCTTACTTTTACACAGTTTTATTAGCCAACCTTTTTGTAAATGACTAAGGTTGTATCGCAAAGAGACAAGTTTCAGACCTTTTTAAAATTTTATTCTATAGGAACTCTAAATTGTACAGTGAAAAAAGGTAATGATTGTAATAAAAATGGTCGGTAATACTTTTTTTTTATTTAGCGTGTGTGTTGTCACTTAGATAGCATGCACTGTCGGTAGAGAATTAATCTATTAAACTTTAAAGACTTAAGATTCGTGACTACGCATAAAACTTGTTGTCCAATCAGCTGGTGTGATAGCGGCTTCGTCCATAAAAATGTCACTGGCCACTTACGAACCATCGGGATTAAACCATAATGGATCGTCCGTCCTTATAGGGATTACTGTAAATTGGTAATCCAACCGTGACAGGGCCAAACTAATGATCAATAGTCACCTTCAGTCACCTTGAGCAGATTGAGTTAGCTTGCAATGCAATGACGAATTGCTAAGAGATTTCTTTTTCTGCTCTATTGTAAGCTGGGCCTCGGTGTCAGTGATCGATTTAACGGCCTGCTGAGTGAGGAAAGTGATTATGTAATTGATACTTTGAAATATCTTTGGTTTTTCTTTTCGGGTCAGTGAGTACGGCTGTTGCACCGCCATTGAGGTTTAGATATTTCTTAATATTTAATGTGTATCTAGATAGTAAGCCTTTGATTTATACGGCCTTTGTGGCGTGTTGGTAACCAAGATAGGAATAGCGTGAATATGTTGGGGATCGAACCCAGAATTCACAAACGAAGAAACCCAAGTTCAAAAAGCTTACTTTGGGGCTAACTCAACTCAATCAGTATACACTTTTTTACAGCCTACATAAATAGATAAGGATAAGGAAGAATTGCACTATTTTAATTTGTCCTTACCTATTTATCTAAGTCAAGTTCAACTCAAAAGTCAGTCATTATTGAACGTATTATTGTAAAAGTCTCAAAAAAACACCCGTGGTGGTGGTGGCCAAGTAGTTTAGGCACTGGCCGTGCGGCACGAGTGTACTAATGAAATTTTCAACTTCCATGACTTACTTCCGGTGAAGGAATACATCGTAAGGAAACCGTGCACACTATGTGTACTAATGTCACAAATGTGTAATAATTACGTAAGTTGTCACTAGATGACAATGATTAAGCTACGTTAGATGCCTTAAGGTGTTCGAAAAATCTGACACCAGTGTTTGCTATTAACACATTCGATAAGAAAGAAATAAAGTTGCTATCAGATGTCGGATATTACTCGCAAGTTTATCTAGGAATAGTTCTAAAAAAGTTGGTCAAAGAGAGTGTTTCTACACAACTCAGTTCGCTCCGGAAGGTTTTAGTCTCAAGTACAAAGCGAGGCAGCAATCTTAGTAAAAGCTCACTTTGAAGATAAAGGGAGAACAATAGTCATTCCTTAAAAGGCTAGTGTATTACTTCCGAAAAATCCATATCTAGTCACATCTGAAACAGGTCAAGTATAAGTAAAAAGGTATATCAGCTTCTAGAAACATGTTCACTTGTATCGAATCAGTGGCTCGTACATAAACGTGGAGGATTGTGTTGTGGCGCCTATATGGCGCGGTGAATAGCTACACAGTGGCTTTTCAGTTTACTGGTACCTTACTATGTATAATAATATGCCGATATGCGATAGTGAGATATATTAAGTAGAGGCAAAAAAAATCCTCCTGTTAGTAAAACTACGTAGGTATGTTTAATAAAAGAAGGTTAAATAAGGCGGTAAATCGGGCAGACCAAAAAAACTGTAAATTAAGGATTTAAATTGAATACTATGTTTATCCTTTTATATTTGGAAGGTATAATTCCTAGCGTGCTAACACAAGATTTCGGTCAAGTGCTTGGGTTTGTGTCGGGATCATTAAAAACAATATTTTTAACTTAGAAAGAGACAGGCTAAATATGATGAATAAGAACAGTAATATGATTTATTTTTGTTATACTCCAATACGCCTCCTCAACTTTCATGTATAATTTTTCCTCTGAAATGCTATAATAACATCCTTCATCAATTTGTTTCAAAACATTAGAGTAGTTAAGTATATGTAATAAACGATAAAATATAAAAACAAAGCTTACACAATGAAATAAATGCGCGGCTTTAGTCTCCGAAATTGGATTGTGGTTTTCTCGCAGATTTCATGAACCAAGTAGAAAATTGAGATTAGTTTATGAAACATTTGCAATTCTTTAGAAATTGGTCTATTATTTCAAAACTGACAGCGTTGATTTATTTAATTTTCTTCCAGTCCAGCATTAAAGAACTGATAAATTGCAAACTAAGTATTGAAAATCTCGAGAAATACTTATAAAACCATTTCTACTTATATTCATCAAAAAAAGAAAATATAATACGAGATCTAAGGTCACGGAGAATGAAGTTATTTGGAATATAATGTGGCTGAGATTGCCCAGTCCTGCCATCAAAGAGAAAATGGGTCAGAGGATGAATAGAACCAGATTTTTATGTTTAGGGAAAGATAAATTGCGCTCGACTTGATTTATAGTTGAGAGGGGGTGTTTTCTCAAGAGTATTTGTAATGCTTGGACATCCATTATAACTTGAAGTGAGATTATGTTCAAACATAATACGATAATACTTATAATTTTCATGCAAATCCCTGAGTTGACCTCAGGTGGTCCGCATTTCTTGGTAATTTGTTAAATTAATTTCGACAAAAAAGTATTATTAATCTTCCACTAGGCGAACATTTTTAACTTACATTCTTAGAAACGGTAGGTACTTATCACGTCTTTATCTTTTACAGGGTAGACGCAGCCTAGGGCCACAATAAATGTGGGTAGGTTTAAAAGGAATCAAAATAGTGATTAATTACTAGTACTTAATAGTTTACTCTTCCATGTTGGTCTAGTAGAAAAGGACAATTTAGTATGTGCCAGCTGCTTCTCTTCGGCGCATCTACTTCGAGTCTCAAGACCCAAAATGCTCAGACTGACCCATTAGGGATAAAGACGTGATAGTGCATGAATTGTTAGTCGCATCAGCTAATGATATGATTCAGCCCGGTTCCTTGATCTGATTTTACGATCCATTAAAAAGGGGTTGGATCAAGAAAATAAAAAAGATTTTTCGCTTCCAAATAGGTTTATGTAAATAAGTGCGAACAAGGCACGAGGTTATTGAAATATTCAATCACGTTGACAAACGAAGTCAAATATTTGAGGTCTGAAACCGCGCGAGAATACCAGGAGCCCATAACGCTGTGAGAGGTCGCACCCTCAAGCCAGAGAGAGGCAGCAGCACATAAATCGCTTGTGGTAGACAAAGACAGATATGTTTGTATAAGGGTGAAGTTAACACGGGGTAAAATAGAAGGAGAGAGGAATAAGGTTACTTAATACCCGAGATGAAATGCGCAACTCGTAAGTGCAACTTTTGCTAGATGGATGGTTTTTTTTTTTGCTTATTTGCTTTACGGCCTTTCTTGTTCAAATCAAATATAATTTTTTTTTGACGTGACAACGTCTTAAATTAGGTTGCGGCTGGGAGTCACTTATGAAAAAGTGTAACGCTCGGTAACGTTACGATGAGTCACCGAACGAGAGAGAGGCCCGCCGAATGCCTTGCGTCTCTCTCCCACTCAACTATGATCGGTCTGCCGCCGTTGTCACGTAAAATCTTCGCCCGTAAAACCGACTTTACAGGCAACCATTTTTTAAAAGCAGCCTCTATTATATATCTCATTCGTCATTTGACATTAAAAATGTGCCATAAACACATGTCTTTTAAGAGAGCGAGCAAACTGCAAAATATCTAAGGCAAATATTTTTATTATCATAGGATATTTATAATATCTTTTAATAATAGTAACTTTTTATTTTGCACAAATGTTGACGTAAACTCGTTACTTACAGCAATGTTTAGTGCCGCTTCTTAGGCGCTCGCAAGTGCAGAAAAAGCGGCAACAAAATGCACTGCAGAATTTCCTCCAAAGACGTCAACTAACAAACTTAAAACTAGTTATGTGAATGGACTGAGATTACATTGTTTGTTATGTCTTTAAACTCAATTATAAAAATTACGAAATTTAAAATAATGTCCATTTGTAAATTTAGTATGTACCAATTTACCTAAATTATGACATGTTTAGAGTATACAAACTTGGGAGGGAACCACGCCAAGCTCAAGCCAGACTTTTTTGTCTTAAAGATAGTCATCGGGTCATATTTCAAAAAATGTAGGTAACAAATTTTTCTTTATATAAGTATATGAACTATTCTGGTCTGGGAGAAATAAATACCATTGGCTTCTCTTACGACGCAGATATTTTTTTTTCCTATCCGTCCACCATCACATCAAATATAGTCGGGTATTATAGCCATAGGATGATATGGCCATTTTCTAACCCGCTAAAGACCAAATAGATAAGTATGTATGTTTTGCGAAAATACAGAAAATTCCCATTTTCTTTCCTGCAATAAAATGTGTATTAACTCGTAATATTTTATTGAGTAATACAGTTAGCAGTTTCCTCGGTTATAAGTTACGCTAGCTCTAACAATGACCTACATCGTGAACTACGCCCCAACTACTATAAGTACTATAATCTTATCGTGAGCGTGTCTGCAGAACAGCTTTGCAATTCCAAGTACCGGTACTTGTATTGTTATGCTTTGTAGTAGCAATGTCTGGGTTGAAAGTATTAGTCGAACGACTGGAAATTCTTCAAATAAATGCAATGTCTTAAGCAGGAACCTTTTGATTTTTTGTTGGACTTGGGCCTAATATAAATGATAATACTTCTTCATCTTAGCACGTTCCCGGTTGCATCCTCAGCTGTGCTGCTTCGGAGCCCGGAGTTCGCTTTACCGCTTTTTCTTCTTCAAATATGATATTTATTTATTTTATTTTATTTGGAAGACCTACAACTATTATAAATAATTTACATAGAAAACTTAATATATACAGAAATTCCATTACAGGTCCTCACTGATAGAAAACATTGTATTTAAAAAAAAAGATTATGATCTCTAAACAAAGATATTAACATCCGCATATTGAGTAGGTACTTGAAATGTAACTAATATCTAATAGTTAATGATAAAACTTGTAAGTAAATATTCAATTAAACTGAATCGCATTCAATATTGTCAATCGTCAATTACATCGCTTGGGAAGAAGAAATCAGTAACTAAAAAGGCGTCTCAGTCTTGGTCTCCCAATGTATGCATTTCAATGGTCTCCCAAGGATGCCAAACACCTTGCGAAATTTAAAATAACCGGAACAGTTTAAATTACTGCTTGCCTAACGTAAACCCTCTTTGTGAATGCATTTGTCCGAAAAGTTTTACGACTTACCACCGTTCCACGTCAACCTTCTTTGGAAATGCAGTAGAAGCACAAGATTTTTGTTCTCAGTTCTTTAGTCGTCTCGTACGTTATGACACAGATAGAGATGGAGAGGTCCTATTCTAAGCCAAAAGCCACACGGTTGTAAGATAAACAATTGGTACATTTACGTTTTTACTTTTCTTCCAGACCTGTAAAATAAATATATGAAAACGATGAAAAATTGCAAAACTCACAAAGAGTATTTATAAACAAACACGGCATGGCCATTGTCCGTGGCTATTGTGCTGAGGCTGAGAGTCGTCATGACACCCCATTTGTATGAGCATAATAGAACCTGCCGCGCACAGCTATAGTAAATAAAGGGGTTGGGCGTCATCGATTCAAAAACGTAAGACGAGCATTGTTTACCGTTTCATATCAAGTCTAACGTGCTGTAGCTTGATATTGTTTTCAATAAAGAGCGGAGACTTGTTATGTTCCTAAGAATGTCGGGAGGACGACAAAATTATTATAATTAAATATAGGTAAGTACTTGCTTCCTCTCCTAAATGAGACCTTATACTTCTTCTTCTTCTTCTTAGCGAGTCGAAAATGACTGAAATTATTATACGAATGTGGAGTTGGACCAATGTGTGGCCACACTTACTTATCATTAGCCGAATTTAGGTCGTCTATTGTACAAGGGCTTGGGCAGCTGGCTAATAATATTAATGCAAACTATGGAACGTATTCCAAAACATTTGCATGGTTATTATTGTGTCGGTACGCTTTACAGTCACGGGTCCATGGGGACCCGGTCCTTTGAAGCGTTCATGGGGCCAAAGCTAACATGAAGAGGCCTTTTAGTAACTTTTTATCTAAAAAAAATTCAAATCTAAAAACCGACAACAACTCCAGTGTATACTTAGAAAACATATTTTTTCCAGTTATTTTGGTTTAAAAACCAAAGTACACATCCGATCTTTATAAAATTTCTATGGGACCAACTGAAATATGAGGCCTTTCGAAAAAAAAAAATCAAATTGGTACAGGCGTCTTCGAGTAATCGGGGAACATACATAAAAAAAAAGATTCCGACGACTTGATAACCTCCTTCTTTTTTGAAGTCGGTTAATAAGTGAGATGGCTGCATCTATGGAAGTCTATCCCTTAATGTACCATTGAGATGCACTAACGGATAGTCCTCCATAGCTACCGAACTATTGCCAGGGAGGGATTAACTTAATTGGGCTATGTGGATGGGATGTTAGTGGACCGGATAACTGGGTTATGGAGTGAGATACGGACATCTACCTCAAAATCTTTTACAACAATTTTAGCCTGGTAGTTGGTGACTTGCTTGCTGCTCGTTGGCTACACTGCCTGTGGGCACCCTTACTAGCCACGATGATGCGGCCAGGGCGCAACACAATGTGAGCAGCTGAGGGTGTCGAGAGGTGCGACTCCGGTTTCACCATCGCAGGGCTTACCCCCGAGAACGGGATTCCCCGTTATTTTATTACGCCATTACGTGCAATACACTTCCACCCTGGAGCGTATGTTCTGCTCTCAGACAGAAGCGGGGGGTGTGTAACTGAGTGTATGTGTGTGTGTAAGCGCATGTGGGTCCCCTGGAGGTAGGGTACGTACGTGGTGTCGCCACTCACCACCAGCTCGCCATAAGCTGCCCTGAGTTGACTGACTGAACTGGGAATCTAGTGGACGATGAGGTCGTCACGTCCCTACGCCGTTATTATTGTTATAAATATTGTATAGCTTATGTATGATAAAATTTATACACGTACTTAGAAAAATAGCTAAGTAAGTAGACACATACGGATTGTAGATATTTTGTACAATGGATAAAACTTACTTATAAAATGGTACGTATACCTACATCTTTCTTTATTATGGTTGATCATATTGTCTGTTAGGTTTAGAAAAACATATTTAGGTACTTATAATAGATTTTTTTTTTGCAAACAAACTAGCAAATACGAACTAAATAGTTGCAAGAATTGGCAAGAAGTTTACATAACTTACAAACGACTTTTTGAAACGACAAGAAAATGTACAAAATCTTTTGTAAAACAACAACTGCAGGTCTTATGTGCGTTGAATTTATAATATACTTCATATTTATGCAAACTCACGACAGGTCATCTTTAGAAGACAGTGCTTTAAGGGCAGTGACCTGAATAATGCAAAATACGGGACGGCAAAAAATATCAAATAAAAAATCCAAATGTGCTTATTTACGTTCTTGTGGCTCTATGCCTGCTGTCATTGTTTTGACGTTTGTTATTTATTTTGCTGTCAACTTTTGTTTACGGTTTTTTCTGCAAGCAACCAGCCTTTGATTTGAATAGATTTGATTTGAAAAAAATGACTGAAAACAAAACAACAAACGATATAAATTATTATTATACCCCCGGAATATACGCTCTAGTAGAAATGTAAATGTATTTATGTTTTCATTATTCATCGAATAAATACTCATTCATAGATTCCTAATAAAATTTACAACTGGCTGGTAACAAAAAGGCGATTTAGCCGATTGTGTTTTGTTTTGATAGTTTCCCGCTCAAGCGTCAAGTCGATCGAGTGAAAGCTGAAATTCGCGACGGTTTTTCGTTGCGTTGTGTAATTTGTGATTGGTTTAGTCGTTTGTTGGTTGTGACCATGATGGGGCTGTATTCCAGTGGGGCGCTCGGCGGCGTGGAAGTCTTGGAAGGCGGGCTGGTGGGTGGCGAGCTGACGGCGCACGTTCTGACGGCGCAAGCGGCCGCGCACGCGGCTGCCACGGCTGCCGCGGCTGCTCACCAACAGCAACAGATGGCCGTTCAACAAATAAGTAAGTTTTCCTTCATTTGTTGCTAAAAATCCACAATTTTATCTTCCTGAGATTATCCCTACATTTTGAAAGTTTTTCGCTTGAAAAACAATAAGATTTTATCTTTTTTAGATTTATTAGAAATTGTAAAAAAAAGATTAGGTACTTATAATAAATTATATGTATTATGCTTAGGATATAAGGTCTCTGTCAGTCAATCTAAAAACGAAGCACAGATTTGATTTCTTATCAAAAGAAATACAAAAAAAAAATTGCCATTATGTGCTAATTTATTTATTTAATCTTTATTGCACAATAAAATAAATGTACAAGTGGCTAATACCTATTTTAAATCTATTTCTGATCCATTAATTAATTTTTTTGTAACAGAAAATAAAAAAATAAAATTTTTTTGTAAAAATTATGATGGCTTTAAGTCTACTCATATTTGTGATGTAGGTAGGTACGATATAAATCATGTGCCTATAATCATTTGATACAGCTTCATGACTTCCATTGAATGGGACCAACTCTTAACCCTTAACATCATAGGGCATCATAAGTATAATTTTTTCATTGGTTATGAACTTTTTGTCAAAGGCATAAGGTTCAATTTAATGTGGTAACTATTCTACCATTGCATTAAGGGTTAATGTGACTTCCAAAGCATGGATGACCTTTTCTATCTGCTCCTCTTCAGGCAGGGTTTCTTCCTAATGGCTGGATAGTTATTAGGCTGCAGCCCAGGGCCCTGTGGATACAACATGTTTACAGCTTCTATTGAAAACAATAGACAGTATTGTGAATAAAAAAATATCTAAAGTTAAAAAAAAACCTGATTACAATCCGTTGTATGATAAGAAATATACAAACATACGACATATTTGATGACCTCCGTGGCATTATGGTTATCACGCTAGACCACCAATCTGGAGGTTCTGGGTTCGATCCCCAGCCAGGGCAAATTGGAAAACGGTCTTTTTCAAATTTTCCTGGGTCTTGGGTGTTTATCTATATGTATATTTATTTATCATAAAATATAGTATTGTTGAGTTTGTATCCCATGACACAAGTTTAAAACTTACTTTGGGGCTAGCTTAACCTTCTGAAATCGGACGTTATCATATGATGTAAACGAATTTTGTAGCGAGTTTACATCATATGATGATGTCCGATTTCAAAAGGTTAATCAATGTGATTTGTCCCTATATATTTGTATTTATACATAAATACATATATAACATAGTATTAGCCCAAGGCCCACAAATTCACGATCTACCCCTGTCCATGGCCTATAGTCCACTGCTAAAGGCACAACTTGCCCATCATCACTTCACTGGGCAATCGGGTTGGTGATCCCAGTAGATGGAATAAAGTGGTTGTGCAGAGGACACTGCAACTTCTTCTCTGTTATATCTCCTTTAGATACCTTAAAATATTTAATGCCAGGTACAAACAGATTGCCCAAGTACGGATAGTATTTTATTTGTTCTATATCTCCCTTGGAACATTGCACCTCACCTGTTACATAACTTAATTTCTTTTGTGAGATTGCTGTGCTACAATAAGGCTGCCTTTTGTACCTCTATACTTACAAGTAAACATGTGTGTCTCATAAATAGATAAATAACATCTGGCCTTTGCCCAGGAGTGGGATACTATAGGCTAGAAAATAACCCTCCTTCTGGCGCAGTCGGGTAAAAAAAACTAACATCTATGGTGATATTGATAATAGCAATACTTGTTGTATGGAGATTGGCAATATTACTGTTGTAAACATATAGTAAAATAGATACCTACATAGTTTCTTACTGGTATCAAAGAGAGGGTCAGAGGAATAGATGGAAGACCACATACAAGATTGTTTGTTTGATTTTCGTGTGTGTAAGTAGCCAACACTGAAGTCGGATTTTTCAAGCTGCCTAAAGGCATCTGACATAGCTTGATGATAGCCGGGACCAACGGCGGCAAGGAGTGGAAGAGGCTGGACAAGCCTTCGCTAAAGGGCAATCAGACCTGCAGGGAAAGAGGAAAACTGACATGATAGAATGGCGAGAAAAGGGGCCGGCGCACTTAATAATATGGCGAAGCGCAGCGCAGCGAATTTTTCACCGCCAAACTATTATCGACTTGGTTAGCGTTGAAATAAGATCGAATACGGACTACAGGCACTATTGTCGGCGACATTATAGCGGCTCTCGCCTGAGCCGTGTTAGTTAATTTTCGATCTTATTTCAACGCTCATATAGACGATAATGTTTTGGCAGTGAAAAATACGTTGCGCTGCGCTTCGCCGTACGTGCGCCGGCCCTAGGAGTCTGGAAAATAATTAACTAAAAGATACCACACATTTGAATTTGAAAGATACATAACATTAACTATAAATTCAATATGTATCTTGACACAAGTGTTGACTTAGAGCGAGTCCACACAGGCGCTGCGTCATCGTTGCAACAACGTAGTCGCAATAAGGTACCTACTTACATCCCTCCCTCCCTACTTATTTTGTCTCTGGGGCTGCAGTCAGTGTGTTGTTGGGTTGTGTGTAAAGCCGTGTTCGCTGCGCCAGTTTTTGAACATAACATTGTTAGAAAAGATAAGAAGGGGCGTGGTCTACATGTTTTGTCGAGCTAATACTTTGAACGTGTTTGCCGGAGTTTGTATAAAACATCATGTTTGATTTTGATGGAAGGCGTTTCAAATGTGAAGTTTTGTTTAAAAACTTTGTTTACTGAACATTGCTGAAAGTCGCAAAGCGGATGGGAAATGTTTGTTTGTTTGTAATAACTTTATTGTACTTTGAAAACAAATAATTAAAGACATATAGAGTAAATTGACAACAGCGGACTTATCCCTTAATGGAATCTTTTCCAGTCATCTGTTTAATACAAATAATGTGCAACAATGTTTGTAAAAAAACTGGCACAGCAGACACGGCTTAAAACGATGTTGCGACAGCGTTACGTCGACGCAACGTTGTCGCAACGCGCCATGTGGACTCGCTCTTACAAAAAACAAAAAATATGTTACTATATACGATACGATTTTTTTATATACAATACGATATTAACGGAAGCAGATTATCACCCCACAGAGGCATCACCATCCTCCGGGCGTTCGACCCCGGTCACAAGCGCTGCCAACACGACCACAACCGGCACCACATCCCCGTCACCTTCCAAACTCTTTGTCGGCGGCCTCAGCTGGCAGACCAGCTCGGAGAAGCTGAGGGAGTACTTCGCGATGTTCGGACCCGTCACCGACGTCCTCATAATGAAGGATCCAGTGACGCAGGTAAGGGAATGGTAGATTTGGTGTTGGTAGTGCGGTGAGGAATAAATATCATATAGCTTAAAACTACATCAAGTGGACCCGGGTTTCGTCTTTCTAGGGTTTAATCAATCTCTGTCACAAACCCTATGTGCAAAAGAGATAGATAGACATTGTGACAGAGACGGACTAAACCCTTGGCTGGTCTCCGCTTAGCGCAGTTTTAAGCCTTTATTTCTGTAGATGCACAATTTCATGCAAAATATTATACATACAAACAGGCAGGTGTATACCACTTCAAGTATTGCGAAAAAAGTTCTGAAGTGTCATACAGTTTAATTTAATTTGAACATTATGTAACTGAGATATGTATGGAAATAAATCGGTATTTTGGCATCGTTGATGTAACGTCCCGCGTCGAATGAGAGCGAAACAAGGCATAATACTGTTTTGTTTTGCCATGTTTTACATGCCTTGTTTTGCCGGTGACATTTTCAGGCGGCAACTGTGCTGCGTCTACGGAAATATATATATGATCGTTTGGAATAAATTATGAAAATTACACTGGTTGGAAATAAATTAGATGATAGCACTAATTTTGTTTTGCTTCTTTTCCACTTATCTTTGGAGATGAAGAAACAGAGCAAGAATAAAAAAATACGACAATCGTACGATAGTGCCGTCCTATTTATATGTCAAACCAAATTAGACTTTATCATTATGTATTAACGCTCAATGTTGCTTGACACTGAAACGCGGATACGCAGTTACGTACGTCTTGCGTACCGCTTTTGGAATAGTCACCCTAGTACTGATCCAGGTTTTGTAGCGCCCAGGGTCTGAAGCAAGCAATACAGCTGTTGATGTCAACACAATTAGATGAAGGGGGCGATTGGTGGTCTGTGTGAAAAGAAAAAACTTAAAATATACCAGCTGCCTTTCCTCTCGCGCAGATCGTAGCCGTAGCCGATCGTAGTAGAAATTGCTAGGCGATGCGGCTAGCAACCCATATTTGGATACCTATTTCCAACATCATGCTAAAAGTGGCCTTTGGGTGTTGCGGCCCTTAGGGTTACTTCAAAAGCGGTACGCAAGACATTCGTAACTGCGTGTCCGCGATTCAGTGTCAAGCAACATCAAGCGTTAATACATAATGATAAAGTCTACTTTGGTTTGACATAGAAATAGAACGTCACTATCGGACGACTATCGTATTATTTTATGGAGTAACCCCCCTGGGCTCTGTCTGCTTAGAGCCGCAATAAGGGCCCCTGGCCTGCCCCGTTAGGGGTAAAGACGTGATAGTTTATGTATGTATTGCATCCAATGAATTTATTGTTTGTTCTGAAAAATATATTTCAAAATAAACATTTTGACAATGGTTTGGTGCTGCCATCTAGTGCATTCACATTGTGGTACTCAAAGTCTGTGTCTTTTTTACAATTTATTCCAAAACATAGTCAAATATAACGTGTAACAAAATATACTAAAACTATTTTAAGGGTAGATTCAGGCCATTATACTAAACAACTTTCCTCGAGAAACATAATAATATGAGAAATATTTTTTGCTTTTCATACAAACTCGGATCAGCTGATTGGTCAAAAGTACGGGCGGACAAAAAATATTTTTCATATTTCGATATACACATATGTTCCTTGGGAAAAGTTGTCCAGTATCATTGACTGAATTCAGCCTTAAATGAGTTTGAGTATATTTTGTTAGACCTCGTATAGACAAGTGAATATTTTATAATTTTATAGAATACCACATGTCTTTCTTTATTTTTATACATGTATAAATAGGTACATAAGCTTTTTAAAATTTAGTCGCCAGTCAAGATTTTGATATTTAGACCACCGGATACGGAAGTTATGAGCAGAAAGCGCTGACACACATATCGGATCAAGTCGGCGAAGGGACGTGAATGTCACACTGGACAACACAGATTGATTATTCCTCGCTCACCAAGCGTCTCAACCATTCAAAACTAGACTCTGAGTTGTTTGAAAAAGGTTTATTGTACAATGGTTTTAGTGGCGTATTGCAGTCCTATGCGTCATAGTCACATTCACGTTCGTTTTTCCGTCCACCAAACGGTGTGCGTGTCTACACGTTAACGGTTTACGTTTTGCTTGTCACTTCTAATCATTACATGATGATTTTGAACCTATATTTGAACTATATTCAATGAAAGTACTCTTATTACAGAGAGGGTCGTGCTCCTTCAGTAGAGACTAAAAAGGACCTTTTGATGATGATGATAATGACTCTTAAGGGTCAGTTCACAACGAGACGCGACGGGACGCGACGTAGCGCGCACTTTGGAAGAAATATAGAACTTTTTTACTAGGCATAAAGATACTAATTTCAGCGACAGCCCGCTTTGCCGCGCTGCATAGCGAGGCGCAGCGGGCTCTCACACTTTTTGTCTAGTAAACAAGTTCTATATTTCTTTCACGTGCGCGCTACGTCGCGTCGCGTCACGTCTCGGTGTGTACTGACCCTTAAGCAAAGTAAAAATCCATTTTGAAACACTGAGCTATATTGAAATTTTGGAATCAGCATCACTAATAGAACACAAAATAGCAAGAAAAATAATACTTTTTTTACTATTTTTCATTAGGAAAAATCACCACATTTGCAATACATGGCTAACGTATTATTATTAGTGTCAATGACCTCGCTGCCACTCGATTCCTCCGTATGGCCGCACCCCTCCCGCTAGCGGCGCGCGGGGCAAGCGATCATATGGCGGTCGGTATCACTGTGATTGGGAATTTGTACAACTTTGAGGGCTTTTATCTTTAGTTTTTATTATGAAACAAGGTAATTGTAAGAGAACATCTTTATTTTATTCAGCGCATAGTGTAATTTCCTTGAATATAGCTCAGAGGTTCAAAATTATCCAGTATAATATACTCCTACTTGACAAGCAGTGTAAGAAAATCGTAAACCACTGTCGCTTAACCACGCTAAGCGCACTTACAGACGACCGACAGCACGTCTGTGACCTGTGTCGTGCGACGGTCGCCGACTGTCGCTTGTCTGTCTGATTGAGCCCTAACATCGTGTATCTGAGGTTTACCTAAAAAGCCTATCATTACCAGGTGTAAATTCACGATCAACACATAAATTGTCCACTCGTTAAAATGAACAACTTTTCCTATAGGAAAAATACTGAGATCTCATCTCAACACTTTGTATGAAAAAGTCGTCAAATGTGACTTTCTCATACAAAGTGTTGAGCTGAGATTTCAGTAGTTTTCCAATTGAAAACGTTTATTTTAACGAATTGAGTAACCACTTGCATGCTTATGTCGACTAAGTATACATGTATTTACACCCGGCATTTAAAGCGATTTTATGAATCTTTGTATATAGGATCCTGTAATAGGGTCTTTACTCCAAAAGCATCACGACATTCTACGTGTCATAGAGGTAGGATTTTTTTATATAATTAAAATTAACGTGAGATAACTCCATAATTAATTAATTTAAACCGGTTGGCTCGCGTGATGTAGTCGGAAAAGGCCGACCAGGTTTCGATCGATTTAGACGATCATCTTCAGGGCGAGTGTCAGCGACCCAACGATGTCGCTGTCTGCTCAGCTGTGAATTATAGGATAGTGTACCTATATAGGTAGGTACATAGAGGGGAAACTCCTATTGAAAAACAAACTCAAGAAATGAGACCAATTTGAAAGTAATATTTTCCATAGACAACGTGTAGACATAACGTTGTCTATGGAAAACATTACTTTCAGTCCCCGGTGCGGCGACAACACATGGATATTCACGCACACTAATGCAGCAGATTTTTGGTCTCGCCTTTTTCCCTGCTGCTTCTAGTCTTTGCTACACGTCTGCGTTACAGTTTCCAGCAACATTGGACGCTACGAAACAATGAAAAAGTCTAGTTTAGTTTGAAATAGAACGACACGACACGGCCGTCGTGTTTATTTTATGGAGTTAAGATCCAGGGCCCATACTCTTGTATAGCAATGATTTGCAAAATCGTTTTATTCGGAAAAATTATTGTATAAAAAAATAAGGTTTATGTGAAAATATTATTTAATTTATCAAGAAAATAATATTATTATGTTTACTTAGTTAAACTCATAAGAAAAATACGTAATTTTGTCCAAGATATGAAAAGTTCACGTTGGAATCCAAACAGAATTTTGAATAGTGAATTGTTTATTAGTTTCAAATGAGAATGCAAATAATAATGTTATGTTTTTTTAAGACAGCTATAGGTAATCAAGAGCGGATTCCCCGAATGGGTCAGTCCATAGAGTTTAAAGGTTGTTAGGTGACCGAGTAGGTAGCTCGCGCGCCGTAGTATGTGGTGGGTCGTAGGCAAAATAGCGCCAAACATTTACATAGAGCTATGATTTGCGGTTGCTTATTTCTCTCTTTCGTAGCTACTTTTATTAAAAACCAAGTTTATATACAGGGTCTAAAAAAATATATTGAAACTATTTTAAGGGTGGATTCAGTCCATGATACTGAACAACTTCCAAAGGAACATATATCGAAATGTGACAAATAATTTTTGGCCCCCATACAACTTGACCGACCAACTGATACGAGTTTGTATAGAAAGCAAACGAATATTTTTCATATTTCGATGTATGTTCCTTGGGAATAGTTGTTCAGTATCATGGGCTGAATTTATCCTTAGCATACTCGTCGTTTCAGTATATTTTGTTAGACGTTATACAATACTGAATAATAAAAAAAATTGTTTACTTCCCATAGAAACTCTGATCAGCTGATCGGCCACTTGTATGGGAGAGTAAAATTTTGTTTTCGTTTTTCATTATTAAGCTCCTTGGGGTAAGTTGTTCAGTATCATGGACTGAATGAAAATAGTTTCAGTATATTTTGTTAGAACCTGTATACAAGTAGTATACGGTTTTCACGTTATTTAGATAAGTGTTTGGGTATGGTGTAAGCATTTTAGTGTAAGAGGTTTTAGTTTCATTTAAGATACTTCAAATATGGTTTTCTTAATCAGTATAAATTTGATTCCTTTCTTTCTTACTTTATTTTTACTACATTTAGTTCAAAAACTTAAGTTTGTAGTCTGCCCAGTTTTTTGTTAAGTAGATTGTGGTTTGTCTATGACCCATCAGAATATGCGCGCGCGAATAGTTGGGCTATGGTTGGAGAGTATTTAGGTACACTAATAATATCTAGACAATCTGGCATGCTAGAATTACTAACATTCTAGAATCGTTAGGCATTAGTAAAATTGAAATTTGAAAATCGTATCTATGGTTCTTCTAATCTATGGTAGCTATCCCGATCTTTGTTAGTATTGCCATGATAATTTCTACTATTTTAGGAGATTTTCCTTAGTATTTTTTTAATCTTGAAAGTACACCTTTTTGAAAGTACACATTTAGTATGGTAGATTTCCTTTATCGACTAAAATTTAGCTAGTTATGAGTTGATAAGCGTTTTTCAGTATTTATGAAGGCAATAGAATATTGTGTATGGGATCTGACATAGCTGAATGTTCGTTTTGTGTTTCAAAATGGCGGGTGGTTAATTGTTATAAAAGGTTTTGACGTCAAAACAATCGTAAAAACTATGCTTATAATTATATTCCATTTGAAATTAATTACTTCAGTATCTGGGTGTCAAGTCCGATTCGTAGTTTTGACAAAATTTTATAGTCTGAAATTTCACCTATTTTTCTCATATAATTTTCGCGTCAAGGTTTGTAAGACACTTCATTTAAATAAAGAGATTCAAAAGCGAATTTATTACAATTTTCAAAATTATCTGACAGATTTAGTAAAAAGACACGTAACCATCTTGATTTTATCAAAGATATTTTGTTTAGATGTCAAATATCAAATATAAAAAATTATCGAAGCCGCCATTTTGAAATCAAAGATGGCGGACATCAAATATGCCGTAATTCGAACCCATTGTAAATGCAACACACACTAATCCCCGTAATCGAGAAACTACTAATTTAGTGCGGATAGACAACATGATTTGGTAGCTATAGAGTTTTCACCGAGTACCATTGAGATGCTCAGGTAGTTGTCGCAAAGCGGGTAGATGTACTTCTGCTCGGTTAGACTAAACTTGTGCTAATATAGTTGTCGCTGTATTGTGATCTATAAATCAATTATTATGGCCATTTTGTATTCCTTATGGCCTTCTAACGTCACTTTTTGTAACTTCTCTGCCACTAATGTAACTTTTTCACAACTTCCCTTTCAGAAACTTAACTATGTTATTTACTTTGTTTTTTAGAATAAATCGAAATTTTTTCCGCCTTCATAAATGTTTAATACAATCTAAATACATATAAAGAAGAATAAACGTTTGTATGGTGGTCCTCTATGCCGTTCTTAACTGTTGATCAGATTGTGATGAAACTTTTGTGTCATTACAACTGGTGCAGCATTTAGGTAATATTACAAGTCATTTTTTTTTTGTAATTTACAAAATGGTCTCCCATCGATTATGGAATACGATACAGCGGCCGACACCGATCTAAGCATGATACCCCTTAACCGACTAGGCGTATCGAGGGTGAATAGTCTTACGATCGTAATTCATTAGGTACTATAGTATGATCTAACTTTCGTATTTGTATGTACCATTCGTTAAAATCTACGCAGTCTTGGTTGGTATTGGCTAGTGAAGTAAAATCACCATTAGGTGGATTACATATGTTTTTTTCTTTTATATAATAAATAAGATGATTTGACATATGATTTTACTATTTTATCTTGCAGTAGGCCATGTCCTGGTCCAGCAGTAAACTTTCTATGGCTGAAATAATGTTGCGTGTATAATATTTTACTTTTAAATGCTTTTTTTTTTAATAAAACGAATATTTTTGTTCAGAACTATAAAGTTATTAATTTAGCCAAGACAAATTAAAAAGTATTAGATTAACTCTTTTTTATGAAGGCAAGAGGCCCAAAATAGCTACATACTGTTAAGTGTAAATACGCTACCATCCTTTTTTCACAATATTAAAAATAATGTGTGTCAAATCTCTTTCTCGATAGTCTCAGGTTTAATGTTCCAAATATACAAAATTAGCTGCCACAGGCTGCGTTGATTTCCAATCCTTTTATCTTACCGGGGAAATGTCTTCTCAACTCCCCTCTTGAGTAGTGTATTGGAGTTCACACCTAGAAAGAGACCTGTATTGCTAAATCTCTCTTATTATGATCACTGACTCACTTGCATAGATTTGGAATGTTGAATATGCGGATCGGAAACTTCAAAATGAACAAAAAATACTTTAGAATTATTATCAAAACAGATTTAAAACATCAATTTAAATTATGAACTATTAGATTTATTAAGGACAATATTATAATGTGAGTATTCGATTCAGAAAGACCGTAAAGAGGACATGATTTTCACCTTTTTAATTCACAGAGATGTTTTAATGAAAATATGCTTTCTTTCGATTAGACTATCTTAACGCATTAGAAATGCCAGTTTAAAATAATAAAAAGATCGTTTCTTTGAAAATCTGTTGACTGTATTCTTTAGCTAGTCAACCTATACTGATTTTTATGGTCCGCATATTCTAATCAGTTCTTTTTGGTATAATAAAAATTTGATTCTCCTCACGACTTATCACGACACAACCCTGTAGTTATCTGTAGACCAGTATCGACCAATAGACCAGGTAGACTTGAGAAGCCATTTCCCATCCGCCATCTTGTGGAGCTTGAGCGGGGTTGCCGTTGTGACGACCGTTTAGAAGAAGGAACTTTATAGATAGGGGTATTGGTTGACAGTTTTTATAATTAAAAGTACTGATTAGTTTGAAGTTTTCGTATCATCAGTTAAAGTTCTAATCTTTGCATGCATTCTAGAATTAACAAGTTAGTTTTGGGTATTAGTTAGAAATTCCTTCTTGAAAGCACAAGCAACGTTGACTCCCTTGATACTCACAAGATGACCGCTCGGGCTTGAAGCGTGGATACTGAAGGGACGCCGCGCGCAGCGCTCGCGCGGCTTCGGCTTCATCACTTTCCAGGAGGCTGCCTCCGTGGACAAGGTCCTCGCTGTTCCTGTCCACACGCTGGACGGCAAGCGCATCGACCCCAAACACGCGACGCCGAAGTCTGCCCCGCGCCCCGCCAAGACCAAGAAGATATTCGTCGGTGGCGTCGGCCAGGACACTTCAGCTGACGAAGTCCGTGCGTACTTCTCCCAGTTCGGCCTCGTAGAAGACGCGGTCATGCTTATGGATCAGCAGACCAAGCGCCATCGTGGATTCGGGTTCGTCACTTTTCATTCCGAAGAGGCTGTCGAACGCGTGTGCGATATACACTTCCACACGATTAAGAATAAGAAAGTTGAGTGCAAGCGCGCTCAGCCTAAAGAGGCAGTGGCGGCCGCGCCGCTCGCGCTCGGGAAGCGGTTAGTTCTGCGTCCCGGGCGAGGGTTAGTCTACGCTACAGCTGGCGGCGTAGGAGCTGTGCCGACGGTCGGCGCAGCCCACGCGTACAGATACGCTCCATATGCTTTGCCGGCCGCCAGCGCGGCTACGGCAGCGCTGGTGGCTCCCCCTGCGCCCGCACCAGCGCCTACTCTTCCCCAGTTCGGCGCCACATACTCTCTCGCCGGCGTCGACATGTCCTCCTTCCAAGGAGTCGACTGGGGCGCCATGTACAGCCTCCCGATGTACATCTAAGACGGCTAAGACGGTAACCCACCCCGCCACCGCTAGAAGTCGCGATCCTCCGGCAGCTCTTCGTTTTACGATAGTTCCTATGTACTTTTTTATTTTTATAATTTAAGGGCTCGTCTTGCCGCGTTCTCGAGTGGCCACAGAGGGAACGATCAGTATTCTTATTAGAGATTAAGTATTTCGACTTTGTCGACTCACTCGAAGCAATACTTGCCCGTCGGGCATCAAAGAGACGCATTTTGTTTATTAAAAATTAAATTTTAAGACGTGGATCTCAAGTAATTTAGTTCGGTCGTGATTCTTGTCTGGATTTTGTAGAAGTAGATAGTGCACGCTCGGTGGCAATATATATAAGTATTATTTATACAAGTGTATATGATATCTGCGACCTATATTTGTAGATTGAGTGGGTAGATGCTGCACAATTTCTCAGTATTGTTCGTGCCATTATTTTCGATTTGAAAGCCGCCACGCTTGCAACTTTGAAGTTACATTTGTGGCTGTGAAAGTTGCAATCGTGTCTGCTATTTTGTGCCAAATCGTGCTCGGTCCGCTTTGGACCGATGAAATACTCTAATCCAATAAGCTTAAACTAAATCAGTGCCATTTTTGATGCAACATGAACTTAGAATTATAAAAAAGTAAAATGACCACCAATCAAAAGGAATGAAAGGCACTTTTCTTCTGTGATTTGAAAATCCGCATAAAAATTATTCAAAATTAGTTCTACAAACACCAATAGAGGGCGCAGATCAAAACATTTTTTTTTAAATTCTTTACTTCGTTTTTATTTCAACTGACAATGAGTCTCACAAACAATTGTAGAGACTTTTTGTACAACGCCTTCTTATTGAGAGATCCATTGAATCTGAAACGAGAACTGCCTTTATGGAAAAAGTTACATCAAAAATTTGGCCGTGTTAAATGAGACATTTAGTTTTCAGCACATGCAACCAAGTAATTTACTCCAAAAGCTGTACAACATGTACACAGCTACTTTGTAATGTCAAGCAACATTGAGCGTTACGGAATGATGATAAAGACTTGTTTAGTTTGGCATTATAATGCAACAATACTATTGGACGATGGATTGATATTTTTTGGAGTAAAACCAGCATCTATCCACTGCTATAGCTCATTTCCGTATACATATCTAACTCGTCAAAGCAATCTCATATACTTATATTATTTAGTGGTTTCAGTGGCTTCTGAATCTGGCAGCTTTATAATTTGGTTGGTACTTTAGGTACGTTTTTTGAGGGGTGGTAGTGTAAGTTTTTTATTTACAGGTGTGTTTGTTGTAGAAAAAAGATATTTGCTTGAAATTCGGGAAAGATGTCAAAAGTAATCTAGGATTTTGTTTTCACTCTACTTGCCCTTACATAATGATACCAGTAAGTATGTTAGTTAGTTTGTAAATTTAATTGCTTAGTATTTTTTTCTGCAAATATGAATGAATAGTACTTATCTATTAATAAAATTGGAAATGTACTTACGTGTTCTTACGTACTTAATTCCTATTTTAGTTTTCATTATTTATTTAATGAATATTACTGTGAAAATAAAAGTTTCTGAACTACTTTTTACATTACCACAGTCCGAATTTTGAGTCGACAAACTTTTGATCCCACCTTTTTGCTACATTTTTTTTATATTTACAATTGAAGTCCAATTGGGTTTTCGTTTAGACAGAGGTCACTGAACGCCGATTTAGTCGTAATTTAGTTAAGCCTTGTAAGAATGCAACTAACCGCGTGTCGAACTAAGATGGCGCTAGCGTCGCTTGGTTTTGCTCGGATCAATAAAAATAATTATTTACACGCCACGTCTTTCATATTAAAAATATGAAAAAGTTTAAATTTAGTCGACTTAATTTCTTTCGGGAGTATAATAATTAAAATATATTTAAATTTTGAAGTCACAAATGTCAAATTTAGCTTTTTCGAGATTATTCTATTCTAGTAGATTATATTTAAAAACTAGATTTGGGCTTTTAAAGATGTGACAATAAAATCATCAGTATTATTACAATTAGATCTAAAAAGTATTCTATATTTACGCTAAGTTTTCGAGGTAGCTGTTCAAAGTATATATTTATTTATTTTCGACTCGGTCCCGTTTTAATGGGTCTCAAACCCATGACTCTCCATGCTGGTCTTGTGAGGGCTGAATCCTTCTGATAGGGCCCAACTTGCGTATATTGGTCGCCAGTTTGCTAGAGAATAACAGTCATTGACCCTACGCATCGTCGCCTCTTGCATCTTATAGCTTTACTAATCCCATGGTTGGAACTACGTGCTGACACAAAAGTGTGCCAGATAGTAATAAAGTTATAGGGTCAATGTTCGTCATTTGATGGTTTACTGGCTACTTGCATAGTATCATATTGCTAGCGAAATCTTATACCGAATTAGAAAAAAAAACTATAAGAGTTAAAAGTTTAAACTAGACTTTTTAGGAACCTGGCATCTCAAAATAATTGTCAAACAGATCTGAAAAAAGATTTCGCTAGTAAATTGCTGCCCAAAAGAGGTCCAATTTTTTTTATTTATCAACCGAGTCCCTTAGTACTTAATCGTAGTTATAGTACCTAAAGCAATATTCTATCTACTTGTGATTCGTGAGTTTAAAAGACAAGAGGTTGTGTTCGTGCAATTGTAGGGTAGGAGTCGCGTCGCGTACTTAACAGCTGATACTCAAGTTATATTTAGGGCTTTTGGTTGTCAAAAGTGGTTTTGTCGCACAAATCTATCATTCCCACTGCTGGGCAAAGTGCTTCCCCATCTAACACCATCATTAGAATGTTCTAAAAAAATCACGTTACGTAAAAAAACGTTAGAAAAATTTACTCGATATACAGGTGTCGCCATCTATTGATGAAATACGGATCTAAGTTGCTAATATTGACTGTTAGCGCCTCTAGCAGTCGGTTAGTAAACTAAATCTTTATTCAAACGAATCTCACGACTGTATTGAGTCAGGACGAGGATAGAATCTCATATTCATTATCCAGATAATTTAGTTAAAACCAAAGTGAGGTGAGTTGACACATTATGGACATTTAACAGGGTACTCACGTTTATAGTCTTTAATCGACAATCATAGAATTGTGCGACAAATTACAAGTTGCCGTGATCCAAGCAAAGCCAGGTGGCGAGTAGAGTGCATGCGGTAGCTTCCGGTATTCTTTGCCGGTACACTTCATATAACCTCGTGTGTGGGGACACTGTTATACCACCTTAAACGAGAAAGAACAAGCGATTTGACTTGACCGGGATAACACGGCGCAGCTCGAACATTCAGGTTCTATTGCCAACTTAGGCAAGGCACCTTACTTACGTACTAGACGACCACGACTCCAGCTGCCAGTAGCCGTAACGACAAGTATGTCGTGGACGTATATGATACAGTTCCTAACCTAAATTATTCCGCACACTAGATAGAACCTAAACATGGCCGTTGACATACGCCATGTTATCAGAGTTAAGTAGCAACAAGGACTTTATTGGACGAATTTGTCTCTAGATTTTCTTTATAGTGCAAATGAGTACTTAAGTTATTGTATATAAATTTTGTTAAAATATATTTTGGGTTCTATCATATCTCTACGTATATTCCACGTAAATAAAAAAAATAGAGCCACTGTATGTTTCAAGTGATAATAGCAACCCTGTTTTTACATTTAATGTATCGAGACAACAAAATGTTGCCATTACTGACTGTTTTTAGACAATGTACAGCGTTCAAGTTTATTTTATACGGCTATGAGTTAACTTCTTCTCGTCGAGTCGAATTGGTTCCAATATAGTTCTATTTCAAATGATCTTTAACCAGTATGTGGCCACAGCGATCCCTCTGTCGTTAGCCTCATTATGTACAGTAATGTTACATAATGAGGCTAACGACAGAGGGATGGTACAGTAAAGGTTGTCCATCGACTGGCATGTGTGTTAACGTGAGTGAACTGTTTTCCCACACACGAAGGCTACCGATTGCTAATCACATGTACACCTACCCTTTAGCAGTATTTTTAGTTAGTAAAGTAGGTTAGTTTTTAGTCCGGACGCGCGCTCGCATATCACCCCTCATTCACACGAACTTAGCACTAAACGTTTAGTAGCATGTCTAGTTACCAAACTTAGCTGCTAAGTCGCGGGAACAGGGGTTATAATACGTAATAATATACGTACTTATTTATTGCTTTATTTTATTTATATTTATATGTTACAGACGGTTTTCTTCTACGAGGCGGTTCTGGTGCGTACAATTGACTTTTATTCTTGACTTTTGCTCTCTTTGTATAGGGATGTTATTGTTTTTTAAAGAACAGTTCGAGGCTTACATATTTCAGCCTAAGTTTATGGGGAAAATGTTCTAATGTGTAGGCTGTAAAATGCCTTTTCATCATTATTTCCTTAATGAATATCCTACATTAAAATGGATAACTATTACGTTTTAATAGACTGAAGTTTCCTTAAAAGTATTTATCTTATTTACTATTTCAGCCTATATGTTTCTAGTCTCTTATACGCACTAGCGCCATCTATAATCCTAAGTGATAGGTTTATGTTTGAATCGATTTTGCGAGCGCGTCGCCTGTGCTGCAACACTGTACATTAGTTCCCGTCCCCAGTATTAGAAATGTGATGTTTTGTTCCGATGGCCGAGGCTGATGAGCGTACGTTTACTTGACAAGTGTTATGCTTCATTTATATGGACTTAGTAATTGTCCATTTAGTAGGCAAACTTGCTAGCAAGTTTGTGCTATTTGACTTCGAAAACTTGGCGCATTGTTACTGTGAATTACAATTTTAAACGGCGATTGTATGGTCAGCTTTGTTTGTATGTCTGTATTTAGTGTGACGTGACCGTATGACGAAGATGTCAATAGGAAATGCCGTTTGAAATTGACAATGACTGCGCTATCTTTTTGGTTGCGTAATATACGTCATGAATATTTATTAAAGGGTACAATTTTGATCATATGCAATATATGATCTAAATTTTACCTCGTCATTATTACTACAATAGTGTAGAAGTTTAACAGGTGTTACGTGAACGTACACTAAAGCTATGGATATTGTAGTGGCGAAAACGCTAGTCCAAAAAACATTTGATTGATTTATAAGGCGTCATCTCTTTTCTGACATCTTATAACATTGTCTGGTTTTGATCACACGCGAAATTTGGCTTTATCTCTAGTACAAAGAGATTAATTTGGTATGTCACCGCAACGCCAACATACAACTGTTTGTTTTGTGGATCCGTTAGAGTAGGCAGAGTAAAGTTGCTATTGGGTGCATGTTGGACCTTCCGTTTCTAATTGCTTGTATCTTCGTCGTTTTGGCTCCTACAATATCTGACACCGTTACACGTTTTAGAATCCATTGCGCGCTGTGACAGCGTGAGGAAAATGTATGCTGTTTTTTGCGCGCAATGGTTAATTAAAACTAAGAGGGCATATGTTGAGGCACAGTTTACAATTTTTTAGTTGCCAAACCGTAATCTTCTTCGCTAGTATTGAAAAAGATGTCAATAAATCCTTCTGACTGGAGATGTAAGCACATGTATTGAAAGTAGTCTAGGATGATATCCAATGATAACGTTTTAATTATACGCGAGTTTCGTCGTCTAATGATAGTATTATTTATACTGCAAGTTTAGTAATCTATGCATAAATTGGAGACGGAAATAATTGATTTGAAATTTTATTTCAATGTTAGCAAAGTCGATAATAGTTTGACATTTAAATTGATTAGCTCTGTGTCTTGTCATAGCTTTCGTGTCAAGGTGTAAGCTCAAGCCGCGGTCAAGTTTGTACTTAATTCTCCTAATTTATATTCCGTAGTGTTTTAAAACCCTGTACTACACTGGTTTGTACTCCCGCTGCGTCGCAGCTGTAGGTTAGACGTAGATTTAGTCGCCCGTATTGTATCGAGCACTTGTCATTACATGATTATATTAGAAAAGTGTGTTTTATTTGTAGCTGCGCGGATTGGATCCTTGACTTAGACTGCACGTGTAGAATAGCGTGCCATGAACCGGAGGGGAGAGGTTTATACCCGCAGAAGACCGTTTTAGACCTCATTCATCATTATTAGACTATGCTACTATGACATCCTTGAAATAGAAAACGGTGGAAAGCGGACCAGTCGCTCCGAAGCAGCTCTGCGTGGGATGCAAACGGGAAAACGCTAAGATGAAAGAGATTATACTAAAAAAATAATTTAGGGCTTTTGGTTTAACAATAAATTGTTTTAGACAAGTTCAAAAAATTCAAGACATCTTGCTTTGAGAAATAGTGGAGACAAAGAAGGGAGACTTGTGCCGATTTCCTCGCACTTCTATAATATCATGTGTGTTGGTTTTCTAATGATGAGTACAGCTTAAAATGAGTCGGATGTTGTGGATTTTAAACCAAGGTGGCATGCAATCACAGTAGTTACCCTAAAACATAGATTTAGTTTTGGCTACGTCGAAGATAGATCTTAATTATATGCGTTTTAAGTATAAATGTTATGTTAGATATAATAAAGTGTCAGTATTAAAAATAACAAAAAATTTTTCGCTATCATATCATTTTAGACTCGAATAGCGTTGAAATAGAGTTGAAAATCAATTTGATGCTATTCTCCTTTAGTTTTTTGGAGATGGTAACTGTCGATTGACTTTAGACATTATTTCTTAGTTAGCAAGGTCGTCAATGATTTGACTGTGAAAGTGTAAAGTTATGCGCTTGTTGTGAATATTAAGGGGTTGATACTACTTTTGAGCATAAGATATCTAAGAAAAAAGAATATTGTTCAGATAGAAATAAATCTATCTTAGACGTAGCTGGAATACCAAATCTCTTTCTAAACTAACTCGGACATGTTCTAGCATGCTTGGCATGGAGTTACATATACGTATACACGACTCTTCCAGACTTCACTGTCAATTCGCAGGCGTTTGCCTCACGGTGGTTGTGAGACGTGCTATTTGACATCTCTTTCGGCGTTTTTAAGCTTTTAGGAAAATGTTAAACTCGTTGCTTGCAGAGAATTAATGTGTGAGCAGGACGAAAATAATTGTCGCATAGTAGATTTAAAAAAAATTAACGTGTACTATACCCCAAAGGCATTTGCTTTGATGACGTCTGTGTTTCTACCAGCGGCTTTGTCGGCTCGGCATTTGTCAAAGGAGAATCAGATTTCATGACTCGATTGCAATTATCAGATTTCTCGAAATTAAGAGGCTTACTTTGGCGAGACTGAAGAAATAAAAAGAAATAGTATTGCGAGTATCTGAGATGTACTTAGCATTCTGTTCTCTTTATATTACTCTGCACACAGCGAGTTTTTAACATTAATTGCTTTAACAAAAAATACGCGTTGTAAGTGCATCTCTTACTTGCAGTTAGGAAAATTGTTATGTGAGAAAGAGATAGAGAGAGTCGACCGCTGGAAGAGATGTCGGTGACGTAGACACGTAGTTTAGACCTTGTAGTGGCGCTTCGCTTACGGTCTTCCTCAACCTACGGGATACGGAATTGTTTTTGCCAAATTTCAGGCCAAAATTTAGCCAAAATCGAAGATTCTTTGCTCAAACCGCGTCTGCGGTCTTACAGCTTCAAGAGTCATTCAGAAGAATAGTATTTTATGCGGGAAATATTGAAATCTGACATCAAAGGCCGAAAGAGCAAACTCCAAACAAGCAAATCAAAATTTCCAAATCAGTATGAAGATTTAAATATCTCCCGCCATAATTTCACCAAAATACAGTACAATGCGGGAGCGCCGCCTTTTTAGGAATGGCGGAAATACGCAGGAAAATATTAACCCTGTAGCTTAAGAATGTGACAATAATAAGACGGACGTTGCCAACTAAGACGCTAAAGGAAAATGCACTTTTCTATTCGCTATACTGTGAATATATTCGTTTGAAACACTAGAATTTTTTGTTTCACAAATCTTTGAAAATATTAATTTTGTATTTTTTCTATTTGCATTGGTTGTATGTACCAGTATTTTTTTTGTTGTTTAACGAGATACATCTATCAAAGTCAAGGATTAAAATTTTAAATAAAAGATGAACCGATTTTCTATTATCTAAAAATCGTTTCAACCTAGAATAAATTTTGCAGTATAACAAATTAGAAGTGCATTTTCACGAAAATTCGTTGCCATAACGATACATTCCTCTCTAGTCATTTTACTTAGTTTTTCGACATACTATGTCTTGCTCAATACTTACTATGCTAGACGTAGATCCGTCAGCTTCGCTTAAAACCTAGGATACTCTCCTTAGTAACTAAATTACTTGTAAACGCTTAGCTATAATAATTGCCATTTAGTGTGTGAATAACCTGTATATATTTGTCTCTGTCACATCGTGTGATAGCACTATAAAATGTACGCAAGTGAAAGAGACCAATAAGTATAGATTTTATGGGTCATGACATGACACACTAATTGGCGCTTGTTATAGTGCGATATTTACTTAGTGTTTAGATACTAAGTTTGAATAAACTAGGCATTACTTACGTGCCATACACACCACGCTTGAAATCCAGATTTTCTGGACCAATATAAACATTCTCTTAATATAGATATACATGGGATAAATATAAAATTTTTGGATTGGTATAATATAATATGTTAAAGAATAAATATGTTGTGTGTTAAAATGTATGCCGATGCTAGAGTAGTTGTGTAGTGTAGTAATTTTGAAGATTTACATATAATATAAGTATAACCAAGAGCAATAATAATATAACACAGCACGCGCGCGCTGTTAAGACGGGTACGTACCGAACCGAAAATTTGAGGCCATTTCTAAAATTCACTCACGTGATGTGACAAAGAGCTAAACTTTCACCATCAGCTTTGAAAATCGTCTGAGAAGGTTGAAGATCATTGAATCTTTATCAACTGACGATTCAGTTTGGATTCAAATGAAAAGTTTTTTAAAAATGACAGATGGCACCACAGTAAACGCACCCGTGGCGCCATCTATTTATAGAGTATGACATTAATTGTAATACGTACTGAAAAGTATAAAGATGGCCTACTTTTTAATTTCGATAATGGAAGATGCCTTGCATTGAAAAATTTTTTTTGGTAAATGGTCAAATTTTCGATTTTGGGCGCTATTAGTAAAATAAGCAAAGCACGAGGCTAGTAAAGGCACGGAGCAGCGCGCGCTTAGTCTATATTAATATACACACTTGCATACAATATAAAATATTACAATATTTTTGTATAATAGGATTCGTGTACTCAGTAGTTGGTTGGTATTTATAAATTTAATCGTGATATTCAAATAATTGTTGATATAAGTGCGTTTGTGATTTTATTGTTTGATGCGATGGGACACTGATTACATTGCTGATTTAAGAAGTCTTTCTCTGTCTCTGTTTTCGTCACTCGCACTGCCATTCAATTTTGAAAGGTTATAGAATTACGCTGCGCGTTTAATTATCTTGCAGTCCCACATCGTACGTGCAAAAAAGATGGGATAGTCTGATATAGGCCTCTTTCGCGCGCATGATTTGTGACTGCGATAGCGGCATGTATACTGGCTCTAATAATAAGAACACCAACTTACTTATTAGAAAAGTTGTCGACTTCTTAATTTAGCAATATTACATGTCAGTTAATTACACTAGCGGTCACATTTCTTATCTCTGAGCACCACTCAAACTGGTGGTGTTTTGTAATATGACAGCATTTTACTCGTAATTTTGAAGTTATATGTAAAAATATATAATTAATCGCATGATGTAGTCATTTGGTTTTGACTAAAGGCGTTAGCATTACATTCCCAGTATTATAAGGTCGGTTTTGATTTAGTGCAAATATTTTAAGGGCCAGTTCAGTCAATGATACTGAATAACATATCCCATAGCGAGATTGACTGGTTCAATTTGTATGGGAGCCAAAAAAAAACGTGATTTGATATACTTTAACTGAGTAAAGTTGTTCAGAATAATGGACTGAAGTGAAGTGAAATATTTGCACTTTATTAAAAATGACGTTGTATTTTGTCGTAATATATTATGCATCTTATTTAATATTTATGGTAGTTATTCAGATAGTTCAATAGACTAGCGATGGGCTGATTTCTTTTTGTTTACCATCACGATATGCTATAGACGATATTGTGCAATATAAAGTTATATTGTCATATTCATGAACAATCTTCGCTCTCAAACATACATAGTATGAGTATGCTACTAATTTAAGAAGCTCAGACTTCTGACTTTGACAGAAAAAGTTCACACTTCTTTAATATGTAAGATTGTACTATGTAACTGATAAGGAGAGTAGATTATTTATGAATAATTATGTATGTTTTGAGATTTGATTGTAGTGGGCGGGATTGGCCGTAGATCGTAGATGCAGTATTTAAATTGTCAACTCTACGATCCTCGGGCATAGACTGGAGAAATACAGTAATAATTAATTCGTTTTAACTTTTTTTCGCTTAAGTTGCGATACCACGATTTTCGCCAGAGACCATTTAAAATTGGGTGGGAGGGAGGATTGTTAAATATAAAAATGTAATAAATAGCTCAAAGTCAATAAAAACTTCAGATTATGACAATGGTGTAATATGTATACTACATTTTTTATTTGTCTATTCCTGTAATTTAACTCCATTCTGTGCCAAGGGAATGGCGGCTTTGCAATGTCTATTAAGTATATAAATAATGAATGTTTTGTAAAAGTAAAGCGTACCGTAGGTTTCGTTTCTCCTGTCAACCGTATTTAGTTGGACTACGAGTCGACGCCACTTGGAATCATCTTCACTTAGAAAAGTAAATAAATGGTAATAACACAAGCTGATCTTTCATTTATCGCTTATAGCTCAATTTACTTTGCTGCAGAACGAAATGGAATGGAAGCTTATTTTTGCAACGAAATTATAAGCAAAACTTGAGCCTTAAAACTAAGAACAGAATGCCCCTCAAAGTCAAGGCGCAGTTTCGAGAATTCTCGAGCATTCTTACGAACGCGCGCCTTCTTTCGCAATGAGGCGAAATTGACGCTTATGTTCCATTCCATTCCGCGCAAATGTAAATTGAGCTTATTTTGGTTCGTACCTTTCGTTAGTTTAGTAAGTAGATAGAGCTTCGGTTCTTTCCGGGTGCCAGTGAATTTTAGAAGAATACCCCCCTTTTGGTAGTATAAAGCCGAATATCTGATGACTTATCTTTGTAGAATTGTAAAATAAATTTATTCAGCTCTGAAGTGGCTTAGAAGATTTTTTTTAAGTACTTACCTTTATGAAGAGTTACGATATAATGTTTTTCCAATACAGAAGATTGTGAATTGTGACTTTACTTCAAAAATAGGACTTACTAGTTGAACTTTAAATTCAGTTCCTTCAGTTTGTATTCAGATTATCCATTACAAAATAGGCATTATATAACTGTTTTTTGATGAATAATCTGAATTTTATTATTACAAAACAGCAATATGAAATCAGATAGGTACTGAATTTGAGTCTGAGCGCGAAATCAGCGATGATTTTTGGGGATATACATGCTAGAAACGAATGAAATGTCCTTTTTTGGGAAATTTTGCTCGTTTTTATAGTAAAAACGAAATCACTACAACGAAATTATGTATTTTCAGAATCTTTATCTTCTAAAGAATTTAATATCAACATTTGTACAAAGATAGTTATCATTGGCTTGTGTGGAACATTGGATTTACATAGATGCATGAAGCCAGGAGAGGTGTTAGCGGAAGCATGGTCCACGGCGGTGAAGACGAAGAGTTCCGGACTACAGAAAAACGTCCCCGACCAAAGTCGTCTCTAATTGTTTTAGTCTATGGCTTTTATTAGCCTATGAGATGTATTGTGTTAAAACAACAGACTTCAATGCGACTGAAGTTTTTATTATTAAAACCTATAGCAAGAATAAGTTATCGCGAGGATGAACTAAAAAAACCTCAATACATTTCGTGTCTTCCATTATGTAGAGAGATTAGATATTAATCAGAAATTTTAGTTTCTAACGTTATATTTAGTTTTCTTTCTTGTAAATCGATATATATCATAACATTCTAAATGTTAAATTATATTACTGTTTATCTTTTTAGTATTAGTAACTAGGTATGACATAAAAATTGTCTTTGGTCGGGGATTCTCCAACCATAAAGAAACTCCGCTGAGCTTAGTTTATTTGAGTATCTTAAAGTGCATCCCAGTATTTAGAGTAGAAATAGTCAGCCCTTAGTTGGATGGTCAATTATTTTGTAATATCTAACATGTGATGATAAAGAATATTGTTCGACGCTTAAGAATTTATATTTTTTTCTAATCTGAGTAGTTTAGACTCCTGTAGTTTGACGTAGAAAAGCATATCATTAAAACCCGAAGACACAATCGACTTGTGCCTTATTTAGTTTTTTTACGACAGATTTGTCTTGGTAGATCATTTTTAGAGTAGAACACGGACCAAAAAGTCATTTTTGAAAATGTGAGGAATATTTTTTTTGATATGTGGTTAAGAGTACAACATATATTAGAGAATCTCTCAAATTGTAGTGTATTTAGAGACTAAATATACCAAATGGAATTGTAGGCATAGGCACCCTTTTTGTAGTAGTACAAAGTATAACCTAAGAATTTATGTAAACGTCTTCCTAGTAAGGCCTAGAAGTCTGACAGTCCCTTGTTGTCAATCCCACCGCTGGGATGCACTGGATTTTGTTTGTAAAATGTTACGGCACTTATTTAGATCTATTCCCTTTCCCGCGCTGTCATTCAACTATCAAAACTCGTTTTGTCTATGGTATTAACTTCGGAAAAGGTAAATTTTCCCGCGTTTTCTCTATGCTAACTTACAAAGAAGGTCTGAAAAAGTGCTTTTTCAACGACAGAGTATTGTAGCGTACTCAGTAGATTATACAAGTGTTCAGTAGATTGATAAACCCAACAAGTACAAGAATAATGTACGCGAGTGCCTATACGTGTGACAATATCGTTAACACACCTTTTATTAATGGATTTTCTATATATCTTATTCATATTTATTAATGTTTAAAAAGGATGACAACTAAGTTAGTAGCCATTTTGCTGAATAAATCTTAGAACTAAATTTACTATGGCACAACCATTGAGGTAGGTAGGATTAATATACCTAAAGTCTTTGGGCACAACACAACCCTTATACAGATTAAAAAATATTCGATGGGGCCATCTATCATTTCAGGTCTTCTTATTTAGTTGTCAACCTTTAGGTAGAACGTCGATAAAAAACAGTATTAATTTTTATAAAATATCATTTGAATAAGGTTTGTTGCTAGTCTTTACACGATGCTTTTCATGTAGGTTTTAATTTCGATGAATTAATTCAAGTTCGAAGTATTCTAGAATTTAGTTTAATTTGAAGTCCGCATTTTTGTTAAGTATTTAAATTTTAGTACAATATTTTGTACAATAAAGTTTAATTAATATAAATACTATTAAACGCAAGTTATAAAAAAGATTAATAATCTTCTTTCCTATCTTGACTTCAAAATTTACAAAAAAACTATACTAACTTAATAACATGTAATGAAGAAAATAATGACAAATATCTATTATGTAATAAAAAATAACAAGCATTTTAATTTATCATTTCGAAAACAAAAGTGCGGAATCGATACTTAGTTGTTTTAACATTTTGTAAATATTTAGATTAAGAATTGTTAAATTTTACGTGTAATTTAAATATGTACTGAAGTATATTTGTATTTCTACATATTACTTAGCGATTTTAATTATCTCTGAAAGTTTTTCTATTTGTCGTAGAACTTGTCTATGGTAAATTGGCGGTTAAATTGAAACTTTGAATGTTGAATTCGTAAAATAAATTCGTATTTTGAATATATTTACTAGTGATAACTTGTAACTTGATGTTTCGTGAGTACTAAAGAGCTGATACAAAAGTGCGCACGAAATTTTTCGTAAGACATGATCTTATAATTATATTATCATATAGCGTAGCTTGAGATTGTACTTTTGAAGGTGTGCATAGATTTTTTACATTAAGTACATGAGAATGTAACGATTTTGTAGTTGTGTGAGTATTGTTGCGTCGCCTTTATCACGCCATAAATTAACACACACAGAAATCAACGTATTTAAAATATAAAAAAGTGGAATCAAATCATATTTTTCTTTATTTTTTACTAACAGAGAACATAGTTATATACTTGAATCAAATGAAAAGGTTATTAATAAACTGTAGTTTTTCCCATAAAACCTATTTTTGTGAAGGACTGGTGGTGCTTGAGAAAACTATCATGTAGATAAATAAACCGGTCAAGTGCGAGTCGGACTCGTAAATGTAGGGTACGTACCTCCGTACAATGTTTTAAAATGCTGAAAAATCATAATTTTTTATAACGACCCCTTTAATTTTTACTTTTATCTTATTTTTAGTATTTGTTGTTATAGCGGCCACGATAATGGGTGGAAATTTTAAGTGTCGTGCTATTACGGTTCACAAGATAGAGCCCTGTGACAGACGGACGGACAGACAGTGGTGTCTCACTAATAGGGTCGAATCCCGTTAGCACTCTTGGGGTACTGGACCCTAAAATTATAGGTATCATGAAGGTAGTGAAAATTCCATGCTAATAACCTGACATCATATTAGGTAGTTAATCGTAAATAGAAAAAAATACACGTTATAAGGCGCCGTAAGGGTCTGTTAGCCTATGGTAGAGTTAGCTTATCCTTAAAATTAGGTACCTAGTAGGTAGATAGCTACCTATTATTTACTAGTATTAAAAATCTTAGTAGGTAGTTACCTACCTACTTATAAGCTGCAATATTCACACAAACGTTTTCGTATTGTTTGAATTTGAAGGAAATAATAAACAATTTAACCTCCGCAGTGTTTCATTGTTATACCTCAAACTGACCTGGGTTCGATTCCCAGGGCAAGCAACCCGCCACTTCCCCTGTGATGATGGACATATCTGGGCCGTTGAGTATTGTCGTTATTGAAGATCTGAAGAAGAATGAAATACCTACATACTTATTGTGATTTCTTATTCTACAATAAACTTTAATATTAAAATCGTGACTTTTATTTATCTTCAAAAACATATCACATACGTACCTATACCGTAGGTACATAACCTAACACAAATCTCACAATAAATGGCTCGATTCCCTATTAAAAAAAAATGTACGTACCTGCTACGTTACTACCTACGGTAGCGGTAGGTAGGATCCCCGTGAACCTGATCATCAAAAGAATCCCCTTTGAACAGATTCACGGGGATCATGATCCGTGTCATGGTGGACGACATGATGCACGAGACATAAATTAGGTAAGCTAGTAGTAAAAAAAAATCTAGGTCTATGGGGGTGTAACTACCTAGATTGAACAAACAAAGCATTGCCACTAAATGGTAGGTTTAGCAGGTACCTACCTACACTACAACCCTCAGAATAACTGACCATAAACCTAGAATTTTTTACTTGTATGGGTAGGTACCTACACGCATACTATACTGATCCGAAAGATTTTTCGGTCTAGCTTGAGTGGCCCCGGTAGATCGATACAATACACATAGAGAGACGTATGCGTAGAGCTGACGTGCCCACACAGGGATTTAGATCAGTTATAAGTGTACCTAGGTATGTTTTATTGTTGGCACCCTAACTTGACTCTTCTCAGCAGTGGTCGTTGCGAAACGCTAGTATCGGTAGCTTTTGCACTAAAAATAATTAAAAATTATGACCTTCAATAAGTGATATATTTATCCTACATTGAATAAAAACTTTTGACTTTGACGTCAAGCTAGCCGTACCTACTGTGACCTATATGACTTTACCACAAACCATCAGTCTGTGCCTCAATAATGCCCTCAGTATACAAAATCGCAGTTTGATAAAATTCACGGTTCTAATTCCAGTGTGGGTACATCAGATCTAAGCACACGCATGCCTTTCGTGGGTTTGATTCTCTATTTTCAAAACAAAATTGTGCCTAGGTACTAGTGAGAATGAAACGTTCTGTTAAGGCGCATGCCATACTGAATCTGACAGAGGCAGAGACGATATTATCGTATCGTCTTATAAAAAAGCATATTTGAACCCATTTTACACCGCACGGTAGCTTTCGGGAAGTTACGCAGTGTCTTCTCGTCCAAAATACCTCAGTGCATTAAGAGTATCAAGACGAAAGTGTATAATCATCAAGATGAAAGTGTATAATCGATGTGTTACCAGTAATGACTTTATATTTATTTAATAATTTACATACAGATTAGATTTACAATATACATCAAAATATCTGCATGCTAGAGACTTGCAAACCAACTAATAAGAATACAATATTAAAACTTAAATTATGTAATTAATAGAATTCAAATAAGTAATCAAATTGTTAATAAATATTCTAACAGGATCATTATAAACATCTACGTCATTGCACTGCACGAGCATGTCATCGAGCAGCTGTAGGGCTCTTGCTGTCGGAGCGTTTTTGGCGTATTCCGTTCGAGTAGGGGGCGGATTAAACAGGCGCGGCCGTCTGCGACTTATGACTCTAAACGTGGTTCCTTACTATGGATCTGTTAAGAAGGCTCAAGGTCGCTCAACGCGCTATGGAGTTATACAACGTGGAAGGGACATACCTGTAATAAATCGAACCACGGTCTATACTAGATCATTATAGTATCTATAGGTAATTAAATTAAAATAACAGCCAAAAAAACAAAAGAAATCGGCATTTCCATACAAGTGTGCAGCCGCCCGGGCGATTTGTATGGCAATGTCGAAAATTATGTCCCTTCCACGTTGTATATGCTCAGTGTTTCTTGTCGTAAATTCTATTCGTAGAGAACAAAAGCCATGGCATGGCCCAGCGGATTAGCTCATTGAAGTGGCAGTTGGCGGACACATAGCGCGACGAACTGATGGCCGATGGGGCAAAAAGGTTCTGCTGAGAAGAAACTCATCAGCGCCAGAAGGGTTTTGTCAGTTTACAAGGATATTAGATATGCCTAAGAGTGCGCGGACAGAGAGCGCTACGCGTCCAAACTTGCAGTGAACATGCAATGAAAGGCAAAATAATACATTGCATGTTACGTTACACCGGTCTGTACGCGCCTTTATACAACGACTAGCAGTCCACCCCGGCTTCGCCCGTGGTACACACATAGCCTATGTCACTCGGGAATAGTGTAGCTTTCCAACGGTGAAAGAATTTTTTTAATCGGCCCAGTACTTTTTGAGCCTATTCATTACAAACATACAAAAATAGGTACAAATCTTTCCTCTTTATAATATTAGTGTAGATGTAGATAACACAATGTAAAGTATGCGAACGAGTGCGAAATTCAATTTAAAGAAATAAGTACCTAAGTAATACTGAGTAGTTTTAAAAAACGGAGGCTGACCAATCCCTCCTGGCGGCACCCTTTTAAGTATAACTAGATAGGGACACAATTTAAACTTGTTTAAGGGATACTAACTCAACGATACAACGTCAAAACAACAAAGTCGCTTCCCACTGTCTGTCCCTATGTATGCTTAGATCTTTAAAACTACGCAACGGATTTTGATGCGGTTTTTTTAATAGATAAAGTGATTCATGAGAAAGGTTTATATGTATAATACATACCCGTGCGAAGCCGGGGCGGGCCGCTAGTATTATAATAAATACATATTAAATAGATAAACTTAAACACCCAAGACCCAGGTCAATTTAAAAAGGCCATTTTGCTACTTGCCCTGGCCTTGCGGACTAGCGTGTTAACCATTTACTTCGGAGGTCGTCAAAGTAGGTATAAGTATGCATAAGTATTGATAACTAGCGGATACCTGCGATTTAGTCCGCGTGAAATCGAAATTTATCGAATGAAAATAATTTTTTTCACTGACATCAGATTTCAATGAAACAAAGCCTAAATGTTTGTCCAAGTTGAGCGCAAACTATTTTTAAAAACCACGAGAACATCCATTTGGTACAGTACTGTGGACGGTAAGTATGTAGAAAACATAATTAAAAATGTATTGGTGTGTGTTACATTTACATGAATAATTCCGAGGAACGTGTTCCTTCGAATTAATATTTCTTCAAGAATGCACAAAATATATTCCAATTATTCAAAATCCTAGGATAACATATAGTTAGTACATAAACACTATTTACCTAACGTTAGTAAAAAAAACCTACCAATTTATAACATTTGTGTCCAAACAGGCATAAATCTATTAAACAACATTTACACCAAATTCCTGCACAAAATTCCCGCTTTTAATATTTTCACCCGCAAAATTAATGGAACAATTTGAATTATTCGCACGTAGCCCGGCTCCGGCCGCGCATGCTTTGATTCTTTTGCTACGAGTGCTACGACATTAAAAATGTTCAAAATTTTTATTTGATTTTGTTTCTGGCGGCATGTGGTGACGCACCGTAACTGCCTTTTTAGAAAATACCAGTCAAGTGCGATTTGGATTTGTAGATAAAGGGTTCCGTACCTCTGTACAATGTTTTAAAACGCTGCCAACGACTGCCTTTAATTTTTAACTTTATATCATTTTTAGTATATTTTTTGTTATTGCGGCCATAGTAATACCTACGAGTATATAATCGGTAAAAATATAAATGCGAAAGTAACTCTGTCTGTCTGTCTCGCTTTCACGCTAAAACGGCTGAACCGATTAAAACGAAATTTGGCACACAGATAGGCTATAACCCGAGAAAGGACATAAGCTACTTTTGATTTCGATAACGTAGGTTAAGCAACTCTAACCATGGTTAAAATTAGGATGGGTGGCTAAAACTAAAACGGCTGAACAGATTAAAACGAAATTTGGCACACAGATAGGCTATAGCCTAAGAAAGGACGTGGGCTACTTTTGATTTCGATAACGTAGGTTAAGCAACTCTAACCATGGTTCAAATCAGGATGGGTGGCCAAAACTAAAACGGCTGAACAGATTAAAACGAAATTTGGCACACAGATAGGCTATAGCCTAAGAAAGGACGTGGGCTACTTTTGATTTCGATAACGTAGGTTAAGCAACTCTAAACATAGTTCAAATTAGGATGGATGGCCAAAACTAAAACGGCTGAACAGATTAAAACGAAATTTGGCACACAGATAGCCTAAGAAAGGACGACGTAGTTTATAGAAATGTAATTAATTAACACATCTATCGATATATTTTTTATGTATATGGTGCCTCTTTGTATGTATATGCGACTCTTTGCTCTTTTTGTCTTATTTAAGCTGAATTTATTAATAAATAAATAATAAACAAAACTCAGTATTTCACGCGGACGAAGTCGCGGGTACAGCTAGTACCTATATAATCGGTAAAAATTTCAAGTGTTTAGATAGTGCAGCCATTTATAAAGATAGAGTTAAAGTAAACACGTTTCTTGTATGACGAGCGACCCCCTATTCCATTTTTAACTTTATCTTAGTTTTAGTAATTGTTGACATTGTTGTTATAGCGGCCACAGTATACATAAGTAAATCAGTGAAAATTTCAAGTGTCTTGCTATTACGGTTCAGTAGATGCAGCCATGTGACAGATGGACAGACAGACGAACAGACGGCGAAGTCTCAGTAATAGGGCCCGTTGCCACCCTTTGGGTACGGAACCGTAAAAAATAAGGAGAAATTGCATCCACCATTCACAGCACCATCAAATGATTCAAATTCGCGCCTATTCCTCGATGGGGACGAGCTGGTACAAGTACTAACATAAATCATAGCGATGATAAATCAGTTGCAGGTGCGAGATTAGAGACGGACAGACAAATGGACTGTATATATGTAATTACAACACCGTATGACGAAGATTAGTGTGCTCGGGGCTCTATAATTTATATTAACTAGAATTATACACTAGTAGTTTGCCCCGAACTGTGAACTCCACATGAGAAAGTGAAAAAGGCATCAAAATAGCTACTACTAGCGACTAACATAATTTTCATTTTCTCAGCAGTGGTCGTTGCGAAACGTAGTATCGGTATAGTTCATTAATAGTTTATAATTTAAATATAAATAAACATTTACACTTATTGACGTGTAAAAGTGCCAGCAAAGGCCTAATTAAATACGGAATAAACATTTGGCTATTTAAACTTTTCACCCATTGGTTCGATCAGTAGTTTTTAATTTATATTATATAATTATATGTATGCTAGTCTATAAGGTATTTATTCTATGGGCCTTTAATATTACGTAGCCTGAAATAAATGAATTGTTTGATTGATTGATTGAAGCAGCTGGTAAATTCTAAGTTTTTTGTCTTAAACCAATAAGTAAAAACTGGTGTGGTTGCCAATAAAATTGGACTAGAAGCATAAAATATCCCAAGGCACTCGTCGAAGCTTATTTTGCCAGTCCAGGAAACTATTGGCTATAGTTCTTTTAGTACACCCATAGTACACAAAACCCTCAACAAAACCATTGTCACCTTTGTATTATTTTTTTAAACTGCCATATATTTATTTATTTACACAAAATATAATTATACCCGTGTTGGCCACTTACACACACGAATAACAAAACACTGTGTAGTGAAATCCTATTTTTTATTTTGCGAACGGAGTGTTTTTCACGTTCATCATTTTACTCCGGAAAACTTTCCCTCAAGAGATCATCCAATATCTATGGTCGATTTCTTCCTGACGTTGACAGTTGCACAATTTTCGCGCGCGAGTGCCATTCTGCCAACCGAAAGAACGAATGTCAACTACAGAGGCGCGGGTTTGGTTGGATGACGAATTGTGGAAAAAAATGTCGCAAAATTTTGCGGTTTCATATTCATGTAAGTAGGTAGGTAGGTTTTCTGTTCAAGTTTGGAAAATGGTCGTTTTCAAATTATCTTGGGTGTTTATCTATATATAAATTTATTATATCTACTAGTGGCCCTGTGAGTCTTCGCGAGTCTATCTTTGCATCCCTCACATAGTGAAGTTTGAAGTTTATCGAATGAAAAAGTTGTTCGAACAAAACAATTGCGTCTTAATAAGGGTCACAAAAAGTTTGTTATATTATACAATACAATACAAAAATCTTTATTGCACCAAATAAAAAACATTAAAAATTACAGAGTTTACGGAACTTATAAATAAATAAGGTACAAGAGGCGGCCTTATCGCCAAAGCAATCTCTTACAGGCAACCATAAAGAGAAGGAGTGCGAAGTATATGAGTAAGATAACAGGTGGCGCAGTTAAAATTAAAATATAAATTATAAATAACCAATAGATATTAAAATACTTATACAAAATATATAACATTACAAAAAAATTGATATAGGCATATAAACACAGCATATAAATAAATGAATCATCCAGCCATCTTGGAACCGAGCGGTTTACTGAGATCGGAATGTCACTGATACCGTGGAGGCTGGGCAAATGCCTGATTTGGGACGCCACTTGAGTGGATACTCTTACGTCCACGCATGTGGCGTCAACGTCTGTGCGAGCTGGTGCTGCGGCTATTTCGGCGGAAGCCCTGAAACGCAGGAAGTATGAAGATCTCATTAGAAATTATATTTTTGTGCCCTTCGCCGTAGAGACGATGGGTCCATGGGGCCCAGAAGCAAAATCCTTGTGACTGAGATTTCAACGCGTCTCCGCGATGTTACGGGCGATCCGAGGGCGGGCAGCTATTTTGCACAAAGGATTTCTATCGCGGTACAGAGGGGTAATGCTGCCAGCCTTTTGGGTACCCTGCCTCGCGGCGAGGTGTTGGAGTCTCTTTTTAGGGTTCCGTAGTCCACATACACACAGTCCCTTATAGTTTCGTCATGTCCGTCCGTCTGTCCGTCCGGGCTCGTACTCCGCCGCTACTGCACCGATTGTCACGAAAATTGGTGGAGAGATAGATATTTAAGTTCCAATAGTTGGTTTTTAAAATTATGAAAAAATGTTCTTTTTTCGGCCATACAACGAAAAGTGAATTTAAAAAATTAATTTGGGCTAACCCCAACGTGTGGGGTATCTTTGAAAAGGTCTTTTAAAATGCAACAAAAACTGCTTTGAAACTATGTAGATCAAACCCCCCAGTCTTGAGATAATCTAATACAAAGTTAAAATTTGAGGCGTCCCCTCACCGTAACTTTTGAAATATTACTAAAATAATTCTGAAAAAAATGTGGTATATACCTCAAAGTATGTACTTTCATTTAAAACTATAGCGGTCTCGGTATCATGGAAAGTTATTTTTCAATACGTCATAAATCGTAAACCGCTATTTAGCTTTAGAACTTGTATATTATATTACTTGCTGCTACGGAACCCTTCATGGGCGAGTCCGACTCGCTCTTGGCCGCTTTTTTATTTGTAATTTTTTATTTTATTTTATTAATTTGTTATGTGACCTATATGTATTGACTTTTTAAGAAATAAATTAATATAATAAACTAGCTGTGCCCGCGACTTCGTTCGCGTGGTTGTCGGAACGTAATGTTATATAGCCTAAAGCCTTCCTCTATAAATGGACTACCCAACAAAAAAAGAATTTTTCAAATCGGACCATTAGTTCCTGAGATTAGCTCGTTTAAACAAACAAACTCTTCCGCTTTATAATATTAGTAAGTATATATGAATATATATATACATACTTATATATAAATAGTATAATAATAAATATTTTTATAACATACATACATACATACAAATAAATATCACAATGATGTAAACAAATCTGTACATGATGATTTTAATAGTAGGGGAAAGAGATGAGCAACTAAACAGAAGAAAGAAAGTGATTTTTAGTTAGGGTTTTAAAGTTATTCAACGTTTTGGCGTATCGAATGGAAAGGGGTAGAGTGTTCCAGAGATGAATAGCATAGACAGTAAAAGAATATACTGCGTAGAGGCCTTGAAAAAGTTCTAAAGAAAAAACGTTCCTTGAGGTACTCAGGGTATGTAGGACTAAAAAGGGTGGAGTATAGGAGAGAAAGGATATGCCAATCACGACGTAAGCGGATAGGGAGCCACTTGAGTTGAATACGAAATTGCGAAATGTGGTCATATTTACGGAGTCCAAATATGAACCGTACACATACATTCTGGAGGCGTTCAAGCTTGTCCAATTGCTCCTCGGTAATATCTAGATAACAGGTGTCAGCATAGTCAAGGATAGGGAGCAATAAGGAGTGAGCAAGCGCAATCTTGGTATCTATTGGCAGAAATTTATTTAATTTTCTTAAGGAGCTTGCAGCTGCGAACATCTTCCTGCTGACTTCGGAGATCTGAGTGCGCCAAGAAAGAGTCTTATCGAAGTACACGCCAAGATTTTTTACGGATTTGCTATATTCGATTTAAACCCCATCAAATACAACTTTAGGAATTGCCTCAAAGTCAATTCTACTGTAGAACCACGAACTTCCTTTAATGATCGCCTGAGTTTTACTAGGGTTTACAGTGAGACCATGATTTTTGCTCCAGACAGATATGCGATGAAGGTCATCGATACAACGTTATTGATACAATTAATCGCAGAAGAAAGGTTCTCAAAGGAAGATAGATAGATAGATAGATAGATAAATCGTTTATTTGTGAAAACTGCACATACACAATCACACACAAAAAATAAATTACGTTATTTACATACAGGTTTTAATGGTTTTAATGGAGTTAATAAATAGTGCGAATAAAGGGGGAGATAACACCCACCCTGCGGTACTCCGACAGATGTACTCGACCAGGACGAATAGCAGTCCTCAATCTTAACCCGCTGACGACGCCCATACAGGTAAGAACGAAACCAGTCAATAACCTTAGGAGATATGTTAATAGAATGTTATATTATTCGAAATGGCCAAATATGATAATTTACGTTTTCAACCCCCCTATATTTTACACCATCTTGTCCAAGTTTTCACTTCTGTTGTCACTACCGGAGTGCCACTGTTTTTTATACACAGTTTGAGATAAAGAAGTTTGGAGGTTGAACAGATACCGCCGTGCGAAGCCGTAGCGAGTAGCTAGTCTAGTCAGCCATAAATCTGCAGCAAATGGCTCGTGAATGGGCAGATAACTCGCCGACGCGGATGCAGCTGCTGTTATCGAGCTGCTAAACCAAAGCATGGAATCCACATTTCCACTGGCGTAGAGCGAAATGTCAATGCCCTATCCATTTATAATCTACATCTTAGAGCTGAACAACAATATTCGTGATGCTATCGAAAGTGTGTGACAAAGTGGACCAAAATTCTGATTTCGTCTCTCCCATTGTAATGAGCAGAACAGAACAGCGGCCACCTTTAAGATATAATTTTCAAAAAGCAATCAAAGTAACTTGAAATACATACTCGTAATACACCGTATTACCAATTGACTTACTTTTTGTTTTATGATTTTTTAAATAAGGAAGGTTCTTGCACGAATTTTTGGCGGTATAAATTGTTTTACAAATTAATTCTAGTTGACTTTAAAATTTAAAATTGGTGTAGTTTGGTGTTATAAATATTCATGCTTATGAACAATATGTCAAGTAGTTGGGCGAACTATAGTGGGCTTTGTTAGGCGCTAGGTCCGCCACTCAATCGGCTATGAAAACCAGTGGACTCGTATAAAGTCGCCAGAAGCTCCCTTGAAGCAATCAAAGGCCTATACCAACCTTTATATTTTTTTAGGAATAAAGAAGTAACAAAATTACAAAACTAATGATAGGCTCTAGAGAACTTGTATCCGCGTCTTACCTGTACGCCATTAGAATAGGCATTAATCCAAACTCTTGTTCGATGCCTCTGAAACCTCCAGTTATCTAGTAGGTACATTTCCCTCCGCTCCACCGGTTTCAGCGTTACAGCGTGTTTTCCAAAATCCGCGTCATTCCATGTCATCACCTTTGCGCCAAATTCGCTGATAAGCGGCTCGTCCGCTGTAGTGGAGCAGCTACAGTCATAAGCGGAGCGGGAGCGTTAAGGTTAACCACTTCGCTAAGGCCCCTAAAGGCCTTGGAGAGGAAAAGAAAGAAACCCAGTCTTAATATATAACATGCAGACTAACTTTTAGGACATGGTTTAAACTATTACTCACCCAAATTAAGTTGACAGTGACAAAAGATAAAGTGACTTACTCCGGGAGGTCTTTTTGTTTTCGGAGGATAGCGGTTTAAACCAAGAACTTACTAAATTTAGTCCCTGTTTTATGACAATTTTTATACAAGTTTTGCAATCGGCCGCCGCGTGACGTCTATTCCCCTTGGGAATGTAGTTGCTGCAAGAGATGTTTCTTCGCCCTTTACTCGCCTCTTACGACAACCACAAGAAGAAATGGAGTCGCCCTATGAAGCCCTTACCCTATACAGAATTAGACAAAAGTAGTCTAGCTTTTATTTTGAAACGACGGCGACGTGTCAGATTTCGGCATGTTTTTTAATGTCGAAGAAACTGCATATACCTACTCGTATCTACGCAAATAACTAGTTTTCTCAGTCAAAATATGAACTTGAAAGAATATACAGGGTTACTTTTAAAACACCGGCAACATTTTTGGAACAAGTTCAGTCTATGAAAACATCGTGTCGCTGACTCAAATTTAAATTTTGTTCTTTCAGAACGTTGCCACTTTTCCCCCCTCTCCGAGACAGAGTAAAGGTCATGCACATGATACAGCTGGTGGGGTGCAAAGGGCATGAGAGGATTGAGAGAAGGTGCTTTCGATCCCGCTATTCTCCCATTACTATACCCACACCTTCCCATTTATCGGGTTCACAGGTCATTTACTCCGACATTTTGTCGCGCCACAAAATAGCTTTGCAAAATGGTGGGCTAGCTGGGTAATAATTGTGTTAATTATCAATAAAGATGCCCACTGGACCGGAAGTAAAGAGGGTGCTTCCGTTAGTCTATGGTTTTGACAGAGCGCAAAAAATGGGGGTTAAATGTTGAATGGTTGGGTTAGTTTTGAGATAAAGGTTATTAACTCCCGTCCCGGTAGAAATCAGGGGTGTGAACATGGTGTGAAGTAACGCTCCACGGTCGTATAGGTATGTCTTGATTCCCCGATATGAGAAATATATCTGCGGTGCTGGGTGGGTCCTACCATGAGTCCATGCATATAAAGGCCTGAGCCTGACACAAACGGATGGTTTTTCATTAGGTTTCCTCATTAGGGATTCAGATTTGGGAACCTGAATGCGGAGACGTAGGCGTAGACTAATATAGACGTGGGCGAAATCGCATCAGCCAGGCCCCTTTTCTTTCGTTCCCAAGATCAAGAGGGGGAAGGGGGGAGGGGGGGGCAAGAGACGACAAAATCTATATACCTAATATAGTGGCCCCTCTGGTTTAATATTATTATAATGCAATTAGGCACGAGATCTACTTTAAAAAATAAACGGGCAAGTGCGACGGGCTCGTACATTAAGGGTTCCGTACCTCCGTACAATGTTTTAAAACGCTGAAAAAACACTTTTTTGTATGACGACCCCCTTTAATTTTTAACTTTTTTTTATTTTTAGTACTTATTTGTTGTTATAGCGGCCATAGTTATACCTACATAATGTGTGAAAATTTCAAGTATCTAGTTTATGCCATTATAAAGATCTAGTTAAAAACGCTGAAAAAATACGTTTTTTGTATGGCGACCCCCTTTAATTTTTAACTTTTTTTTATTTTCAGTATTTGTTGTTATAACGGCCACAGTAATAAATAATCGGTGAAAATTTCAAGTGTCTAGCTATTACGGTTCAAGAGATAGAGCCCTGTGACAGACGGACAGAAAGACAGACGGACAGACGGACGGACAGACGGACAGACGGACTGACAGCGGAGTCTCAGTAATGGCACAGAATACATAAGAGTCAAACAGAATGGTATCTCACAGCGTCTCCCGCAAATTGGCGTCCCCGCACCTCTCCCCCGCACTTTGTGAGCTTTGACAGCTCCAAACCAGGGTTTAATTACTAGCCGCACGCAATACGCGACGAATGTTGTCTTGAGAACTGTCAACCAATAGTAACCATCATGGTGAGAAGGTGCGCGTATAATAATTGTTTATCCACCCAATACTCTAAAGAACGTATATTTCATACATTTCCAAATGATGAAAACAGGTAAGCAAAGCAACAATATAATTTCACGTTATTACCCAGCAACCATCTTGATATATATACCCTTCTCGCTCTCTCGCATTGGCGGGAGATACACAAGAGCGAGATTGTAGACAATGCTTAGCATTAAGTTTTACCTTTTGTATTATAATCGTTAGATTATTGTGCAATAAATATTAAATAAATAAATAAATAAAATTGTAACATTACCGGATTGCTAATAAGCAATCCGGTAATGATACATAGGCTCCTCGCTCACAGGTTATCACATACACGCAGATGCCAACTAGATTTCTGCGGGTTATAGTGCTAAATGCCATTGTTGACAATGACAACTTGACATGCTTTGCGTGTAAGCGTGATAAACATTTGTTTATTTTTATTGAATTTATTCATATAATTACTGTATAGTTTTGCGCCGAATATGCAAATTACTATATTACAATAGTGAATTAGTGAAATTAGTGCGTTACATTATAAATGACTCAATAATAATCAGTAAAGTAAACTAATGGTGAAATGGACAATGTACATAATGAAAAATATTTGTGAAGTGATATTATGTAGCTGTTTCCGACTTCTCCGTAACATTTAATACATATAAAACAGAATATTTTTTACGTCATAGTGTTCGCAAATCTTCCGGTATGGAAAAATATAATCGTAAATATGTCGAACTCGTTAGTAGGTAAGTATTAAAATAATTCTGCGGTGCGACCCTAAGTATAAAACTCACACATCAACGTGTGTACAGATAAATTGTTTCGTTAGTAGTAGTAGTAGGTATATATGTTACTCTTAATCAATGGAGAGTCATACCAGTGGTAATGGGGTCCCGTTTGCACCCTTTGGGTACGGAACCCTAAAAAGCTCATCCGATTCACACACGAGGATACTTTCAGAATGAAAATTGACAAAAACATAAAAATCACGTAAGTACATATACATACTTACAGATTTTTAGAGAATTCCATCATCACATCTTCACCTGGTGACAATGGGACCAGCTTGCTTGTATACCCTTTCAAATAAAAAACAGTGGCACTCCGGTATTGCCAACAGAAGTGAAAACTTGAACAAGGTGGTGTCTGTTAGGTGACGCGAGTTCAATGGTTTTTCCCTTCTCAAAAATGTCCAACGCGCCTTATGCTGTGGCACTCCGGGAGTGCCGACAGAAAAGGTGGTGGCAGTTCCACGGTAACAGTGTCGCGAGTTCAGCGGTTTTTTTTCCACCTCAAAAAATGCCAAACGCGTCTAAAATCGGTAAAAAAACTTAGAAGTTATTGATGAACATTACCTACATAAAAAACTTATCCTCCTTTTTTAAAGTCGCCTTAAAACAGGGCTTGTTATCGATACCAAATTCACACTAAAAGTAACGTTAAATAACGTTATTTTAGTGGTAATGTTATAAGTGGTATCGATAATACAGTTTATAACGTTAACAATTAACGATCTAGGTAACAATATTTTTTTCAGTACTTGTAAAATATTATATAAATAGCTTTAGTAGCCTACTAGACAAACTCTCATCAATTTATTCTGTCAAATATCGAAAAGAAATACAGTGTTAACAATACCTTTTACCGTTAATATCATTGGCAACGTTATCTGATTACCGGTAAATAGTGGGAAAAATACCGTTACCCAGCATAACGATACCTTTGCTGATAACGTTACCGCCGTTTGACAGAATTAACGTTACCAGATTTTAACGGTATTCCAAGCGGTAGTGACCACGCAATTTAGACAAAATCTGCGTCTGAGGCACGCGTTCGACTCTCACTAGGCGCGATTTGTTTGTACCTCGGGTTTGTACACATTTGAGACTACTGACTATTTAAGTTTACTACAGGGCGAAATGGAGAAGGCAATGGCAAACCACTCCATTAAGGCGAGATGGGTTCAGAGCCCGCAATACTGTGCCTGTTTTTGAAAAATCACTGTAATTTAACTACTACAGTTTATTTCTCAAAAATTTTACATATGAATCTTCAGGCTTTTCTACAGACACCTACAATATCCAAAACACGACACGATTGAGCATTTTTGACTCGATGGAAAAAAATCACAAACATACCTCTAAATTTGCCAAAATTTACCTTTAAATAAACGGGCAAGTGCGAGTCGGACTCGTACATGAAGGGTTCCGTGCCTCCGAACAATGTTTTAAAACGCTAAAAAACACGTTTTTTGTATGACGACCCCCCTTAATTTTTAACTTTTTTTATTTTTAGTATTTGTTGTTATAGCGGCCATAGTAATACATAATCTGTGAAAATTTCAAGTATCTAGTTAATGCCATTATAAAGATCTAATTAAAAACGCTAAAAAAAACACGTTTTTTGTATGGCGACCCTCTTTATATTTTTACTTTTTTTATTTTTAGTATTTGTTGTTATAGCGGCCACAGTAATATAATACATAATCGGTGAAAATTTCAAGTGTCTAGCTATTACGGTTCAAGAGATAGAGCCCTGTGACAGACAGACAGACGGACAGACAGCGGAGTCTCAGTAATAGGGTCCCGTTTGCACCCTTCGGGTACGGAACCCTAAAAAGATATTACTACTTTATACAATCATGTTTTATATGAAAATTATACCAAAAAATGTATAAACTAAATAATTGCGCTACACAAAAAATTATAAATATTTTACAAAATAAAATAATAAATTAAACACAGTGAATTATCCGTCGCGAGCGAACAAAGGCCCGGAGCCGCGCTCGACGATATTTCGCTGTTTTATATCCAAAACACGGATATAGCCTTAAAATTCCTATGTAATTTTTTTGAGAAATAAACTGTAGTTTTTTTACAGTGAGTATTGGTTAACACGCCACACCGGAGGTCCCGGGTTAGATCCCCGATCGGGTCAAGATGGAAAATGATCTTTTTCAGATTCTTAGATGTCCTAGCTCAATCTGTGTGACTTGTCCCTATAAGTAATTATATAAATATAAACATAGGTAAGTATCTAAATATTATGCTAACCTAGCAAGTTACACAAATACATGCCTACATACTAGATAGTTACATTTATAGCTTATGTCAGTAAAAATAAAAATAAACTATTACATATCAAGTCGAAATGAGGGAAAAAAATCTACTTTTATTGTAGGTATATGAAGTAGGTTAGGTAGGTACGTAATAATTTTTTTATTTAGAAAGAATAAACTAACTAAAACTACTTATAAATAAAAAAGACCTGGCAAATCGCTGCCCCATGGTAATGTGCCCAGACGGCTGGCAGCATTGCCACGTTGTATGGCAATGCTAATTTTTTGAGCCAGATATAGGCCAGCCCTCTGGGCATGTATGACTTCTGTCAATTTTCGGGTGACAGTATTTAATTTAAAAACCACATATCCTGACATTCCTGACTGATTGTATAAAAGTACCTACTTAAATCATTACACTTATTCTGGGTTAGTCGGGTAAAAATACGTCCGTTTGTTTAACGACAACCCAAAAATGTTTAATCATTACATTCATTAATTTCATGTAAGTAGAAACAGCTTGAGTATCCATATAATGTATTCGTACTCATGTCTATTTCCGTGTTCGTCTAAGATTTGGGGTTGAATATATTTCGTAGAGTACGTATAGGTACGTATATACATTTTATAACACATACACAAAGATACTAGTGCCATGGAAGCCTAAGCCGTAACAAAAACAAACAATAGTCTTTAAAAAAAATCAACTGTCACTGACAGCCAATGTCAAGTCAAGTTGTCAACGTCAAACAAAACTTGTATTAAAACGAATCGATCAGCTGTTTGTTTTTTAACCTAAAATTGTTGGAAAAATACACTATTTTTAATAGAGAAACGCTAGCATAAAGTTAAAATGAGATATTTATCTCAAATATTTCAACCTATCATTACTATACCAAAAAATGCTAAGATCAAAAACACGGAAATCACTTGCAAAAGTCAAAAGGTACCTACTATCTTTTTGGTGATGTTTAGGTTTAGAGTATTTATTTGATATTATTGAGCCAGCTTTCCATTACACAGCAGATGGTATAAAGTCGTTGAATAGAGGACGCTGCTGCTTTTCCTACTTTGATACTTTTACCTTTCTTAGTCGCCAGTAAGGAATACCGTGAGAGTGAAAAGGAATTTACACATAAACATTATTTTTTTGCAGCTTCTTTTAGAATGCGGGTTGGTACGCCCAACAAGCTCCGGTTTCTTCTCTCTCCTACCTCTTGCCAGAAGATCCATAGACAAGCTAGAGACCCTCATCCGGCGAGGTATAGAGTCTGTCGGCGCACAGAAACTGTCTCTGCCTGCGTTGACATCCTCTGGCTTATGGGAGAAGACGGGGAGGTTAGAAACTGGAGTAGAATTATTGAAAGTTGAAGATAGACATGGCAAGCAGTATTTATTATCTCCGGTAAGATTTTAAACATGCCTATTACACAAAACAATTTTAATTAAGCCTTTAGTATATGTATGTAAAAGGAATGAAAATATAATAATGTCATAGAGCTGGTCTGATACTATACAAATACACTATCATATCTTTATCCCTAATGAGACAGACAGAGCCCTGGGCCTCAAGACTCAAAGCCACTTTGAGTGATGGTGGGCGAGGTGAAAAAAGGAACAAAATGGTGATTTCCATTTTCGCCCATTCCGTTGCACATTCTAAGCTTTTGGTACATTCTAAGCTTGTTCTTCTGTTTGATAAAAACAATAAAATGGCATGGCACTAAAAGTGGCATTTGAGTCGTGCGACTCTGGGCTCTGTCTGCTTAGAGCCCCAAGACCCAAAATGATCTGTCTGCCCCAGCCCAGTAGGGATAAAGATTTTTTTTTGTCATAGGACGACAAACAAACAAGTGAGTCACCTGATGGTAAGTGAACACTGCCCATCGACAACTGTAACATTAGGGTGTAACAAGAGCGTTACCAGCCTTTCAGGGCCCTCCCCAGAGAGGGTGATTGAATCTTCTTCATCAAGAGCATTCCCACACCTTATTCTATTCTAACCCGGAACCACATGGCGAATAGTGTATACATTGTTTTTATTTGTGTTTACAGACACACGAAGAAGCCGTTGCAGACTTGTTAGCCGATGTAGGACCTTTATCATACAAACAACTGCCGTTATTATTGTACCAGGTAAACCACGAACTTCTGTTCTTTATCTGCCTATAACAGTCCAGTCAATCTTTATTTGCTAGGCAAATTAAAAATCCCCCGACTGTCAAGAACGCCATCTAGTGATGAGTAGCGGAACTACCGATACGACTTGATATCCGTAGCGCCATCTATTATTTGCTAGAGAAAGCTCTAACTTTCAAGTGTTAGCCCCTAATAACTTTTAAACTGCTGAATCGAACAGGGGCCAATGTTTGAGATGGCTGGTCTATATTTCTATGTCAATGGGCCTGTAAGCCTCTCTCAATAAAGGGATGATTTGCCCATAATTGCCACCCTAAACAGATGAGTTGGTGATTGCAGTAGATGGTATAAAGTTGTTGCGCAGAGGACCCTCCTATACCTACCCTGTTGTTGACTCTTTTGCAATATTACAAGCTCGACGGCCCGGTTTGAGTACGCTTTGCTAGCGCTTTCACAGGTTAAGCAACGCCGCGCTCGGTCCGCACTTGGATGGGTGACCACTGCCACAAAAATGTCCCAAGCTCTTCTGTCCTTCATAAGGCTCATAAAGCCGTTGGCTGTGCCGTTGGTCCCAACTCTCATCATTGTATAACAGTCGTAAAGCTATGTCAGATGCCTTTAGGCAGCTTGAATCTGAAACCACTTACACACACGAAAAACAAACATACTAATTGTTTCTTTTGCGATTTTTCGCAGGTCTCCAGCAAATACAGAGACGAACATCGTCCCAAACACGGCTTACTACGAGCCAGAGAGTTCACCATGATGGACGCTTACGGAGCACACCCCAGTGTGGACTGTGCGAGCGAGACCTATGAAAGAGTGATAGAAGCATATGAGAGCATATTTAGGGAGTTGAACCTGAAAGTATTTAGAGGTAAGTGAATCAAAGAATAAATATTTGTACATTCAATTCAATTCAATTCAAAATATCTTTATTATCATAGGATATTTATAATATCTTTTAATAATAGTTACTTTGTTTTGTTTTGCACAAATGTTGACGTCAACTCGTTACTTACAGCTAAGTTTACGCCGCTTCCTAGGCGCAAGTGCAGAAGAAGCGGCAACAAACTGCACGTTTTCTCCAAAGACGTCAACTAACAAACTAAAAACTTAACATTAGTTATATGGATGGGCTGAGATTACATTGTTTGTTATGTCATAATTAAATTGAATTATAAGAATTACGAAATTTGAAATAATGTCAATTTGTAAATTTAGTAGGTACCAATGTACCTAAATTATGACATGTCTAAGTATACAAACCTTTAAGAGGGACCCGCGCCAAGCTCAAGCCGGACCATTACATGTAATGTTTATTTATGTTAATATTTTTTAAAGCTACCAATACTAGCGTTTCGCAACAACCACTGCTGAGAAGAAACGCCGTAAGAAACTTATTTACACAGTATTGGTCGCCTTCGCGCCAGAAGGGCTTTGTCAGTTTACAAAGATATTATGCCTAACACACTGTTATCACAATATAATATAACATGTAAAGCTTGCGAACGAGTGCCAAATATACGACAATTTACAGAAATAAGTAACACTGAGTAGTCTTAGTTAGTATTTATTTTCTTGCTTATTCTTGACAAAACCGACCAGGTTTCAATCGACTTAGACGATCATCATCAGGGCGAGTGGTAGGAGCGGCGATCCGACGGTTTTGCTGCACCCATTTCTTCTTGTATTTAAGAGCTGCGTTGATCTCAACAGTATGATTCCTGTTTATTAATATATTATATGGTGCCGTGTGGTTCCCGGCAGAGTAGAATAGGACCACTCCAAGTTTCCTGTAGATGTCATAGAAGGCGACTTAGGAAACACAAGCTAAACAAAGCTTATAAACATCAGTGAGACCTGTCCAACCCGTCTGGCCAGCGTGGAGAGTGTAGGCCAAATCCTCTAACTGCTCTGGCTAATGTATGGCTCTGGTAGTACAGACAGGGTCGTGCTCCTGCAGTGGAGACTAAAAAAGACCTGATGATGTTTCTAATTTATTTTTTTCAGTGTCAGCGCCATCTGGCGACATGGGCGGCTCTCTATCGCACGAGTGGCAGCTCCCCGCCGCGGCCGGGGAAGACAACCTGTCTGTATGTCCGTCCTGCTCGCACGCTGCGCTGGACCAGAGCAAATGTGACCGGTGTGGGAGGGAAACGGAGATATGTAGCAGTATTGAGGTAAGACTTGTACCTCTGAGTTTGTACTCATTTTGAACTACCCCCACTTGCTTCCGGTGAAGGAAAACACCGAGAGGAAACCTACAAATTTCAAATTCAAATTCAAATTCAAAATATCTTTATTATCATAGGATATTTATAATATCTCTTAATAATAGTCACTTTGTTTTGTTTTGCACAAATGTTGACGTCAAATCGTTACTTACAGCTAAGTTTACGCCGCTTCCTAGGCGCAAGTGCAGAAGAAGCGGCAACAAACTGCACTGCACGTTTTCTCCAAAGACGTCAACTAACAAACTAAAAACTTAAAATTAGTTATATAGATGGACAGAGATTACATTGTTTATTATGTCATAATTAAATTGAATTATAAGAATTACGAAATTTAAAATAATGTCAATTTGTAAATTTAGTATGTACCAATGTACCTAAATTATGACATGTCTAAGTATACAAACCTTTAAGAGGGACCCGCGCCAAGCTCAAGCCAGACCTTTTTGTCTTTAAGATAGTCATCGGTCCTATAATAAGCCTTCTCACAAAGTACTTTCTTTACATAAGCTTTGAATTTTCTGTCTGGCATATCAAGGACCGATTCTGACAATTTATTATAAAAAAGTATACACTTCCCCATAAAAGACTTACTGACTGTATTCAGCCTGTAATACGGGCTAACTAAGTCATTCTTATTACGTAAATTTCTATCTGTAAAATCACTTACTTTATTGAACAAGGAAATATTTTTCCTTACATACATTATATTTTCAAATATGAATTGTGATGCAAAAGTAAGTATACCTATTTCCTTGAATAATTCCCTCAGTGAGTCTCTTGATCCTAAACCGTAAATAGCACGAATTGCTCTTTTTTGTAAAAGAAAAATAGTCTGAATGTCGGCTGCACTCCCCCATAGAAGTATCCCGTAAGACATTAGACTGTGAAAGTAACTAAAGTACACTTGTCTAGCAGTTGCTACATCTGTCAATTGTCTTATTCTCCTAACAGCGTAAGCCGCAGAGCTAAGCCTATTAGAAAGTTTAGTTATATGAGCGCCCCATTGAAGTTTCGAATCAATTGTGATTCCTAAAAAGGTAGTACTTTCAACCAGATCGAGTTTCTGACCATTAATTAGTATGTCAACGCAGGCTTGATTCACATTAGGAAGAGAGAATCGAATGCATTGGGTCTTGTTCGCATTTAACATTAGGTTATTGGCCGAAAACCAATCAGAAATTAAAGATAAGGTGCTGTTCACCGCGCTAGCATCACTGTTATGTCGATCTATTTTAAATATTAGCGAGGTATCATCAGCAAACAGCACCATGTCAGCCTCTTTCTCAACCATGTAAGGCAAGTCATTGACATAAACTAAGAAAAGGAACGGTCCTAGAATTGAACCTTGGGGAACGCCCATTTTCACATTAGACCCGTGTGATTTTACGCCGTTTATATCAACAGTTTGAAGCCTATCTGTTAAGTAAGATTCTATTAATTTAATTGACTTATCATCAAAACCGTATTGACGAAATTTGAGCAAAAGTGTTGGATGATCAACGCAATCAAATGCTTTAGAAAGATCGCAAAATGATCCAATTGCATCATTTCTGTTTTCCCACGCGTCGTAGATATTAGTAATAAGTGCTACTCCTGCATCGGTGGTCGATTTTCCAGCAGTAAAGCCGTATTGTTGGCTATGGAAAAGATTATTGGTCTTAAAGTGAAGTAGCATTTGATTGAGCATTATCTTTTCGAACACCTTACTCAAAACTGGCAGAATAGAGATAGGTCTGTAGTTGCCAGGGTCTGTTTTTTCTCCTTTTTTGAATAAGGGGATTAGTTTACTACATTTCATTAAGTTAGGAAATATGCCTTCATCAATACATTCGTTAAATATGAAAGCTAAATCGGCAGCAATTATGTGTATAATATGACTTACTACGGCTACTGACATGCCCCAGTGATCTTCTGATTTTTTTAAATTTAACTGTTTAAAAGCATCTATTATATCGCTAGGGCTAACATGCTTAAAATTAAATTTAGAATCACAAGGGCTAACATTACTCTTAAGCAAAGCCTCAGCACGCTGGGCGCTAGAACTCACATTAGAAGTGAGTTCCAAAGGAATGTTAGTAAAATAATCATCAAATATATTTACTATTTCTTCAGTTTTTGAAGTATTTTTACCACTACATTTGATTCGGCAAATATTTTCTTTGGTTTTATTTTTACCTGTTTCCTTATTTATGACACTCCATGTTTCTTTAATTTTATTAGGAGCATTATTTATTTTTTTGCTAATACTATTCGACTTGGCTCGTCTACAAACTTTTTTAAATATTTTAGAATAATTTCTAACATATTCTATAAAAGAAGGATTAAAGTTATATTGTTTTTGGGCATATAGATCATATAACCTGTTTCTACTTATGTAGATGCCGGTAGTAGCCCATTCACTAAACTGTGATTTACTATGAACTACTACTCTAGTTTTTTTTAGTTTACACACTAGTTCACTAGTGGGTAATAATGACCGTTGTCACTAGATGGCAGTCATTGAGCTCCGTCAGATGCCTTTAGGCAGCTATAAAAATCTGACACCGGATGGCTTTACGCAACTAAAATCTACTATATATACAGGTTGATTTAGAAACACTGAGCTATATTGAATCAGAATCACTAATTGAACACAAAATAGCAAGAAAAAGAATACTTTTTTTACTATTTTTCATTAGGAAAAATGACCACATTTGCAATACATGGCTAACGTATTATTATTAGTGTCAATGACCTCGCTGTCGCTCGATTCCTCCGTACGACCGCCCCCGCACCCTTCCCGTAGGCGGCACGCGGAGCGACTGGAGCGAGCGATCATATGGCGGTCGGTATCTTTGGTTTGTATTCTGAAACATGTATATTTTATTTAACGCATAGAGTACTGTCTTTGAATATAGCTCAGATGGTAAAAATCATAAACCTGTATAAAAGAAACAACTGACTGGCTGACTTATTGACGGATCGATCAACGCACAGCTGAAACCGCTGGCTCTAGAAGCATGAATTTTTGCACAAGCGTTCCTTAAATAACGTGAGTGTGCACTAAGAAAGGATTTTTGGAAATTCATCCCCTAAGAGGCTAAAATGAGAGTTGAAAGTTTGTATGAAACTTGGTAAATTTTGAAGTTGGAAATGTAAAAAAATTACATATGAGCTCATGGTTCAAAACAAAAGCTATACTGGTAGTATTACTATTTTCAAAAAATAATCTGGCTAAAATAGAGGATGAAAATTTGTATGAAACGCCGTCATTTTTTTTTTAATTTAACCACGCGGGCAACGCCGTGGGGTTGAGCTAGTCAATTTTAAAAACTGCACTTGAGAAATATTAAAATCAGCGCCATCTAGCGACAGTTAGGTTATGCAAATATTCAACAATTAATATTATACTGTCCAGGTGGGCCACACGTTCATCCTGGGCACCAAGTACAGCGACCCCCTACGGGCACACTTCATCCCCGCTTCTGGACCATCTCAACCCCTCGTCATGTCGTGTTATGGCATCGGCATCACTAGGTGAGGCGCCTTAACCATAGAATTAATTAGAGACATACAGAACGGAACCTCCTAAGGTCCCGCGCAATATGCGTCCCACGTTCCCCGTCCCCGCACCTCTCCCCCGCCCTCGCATTCTCGCGCGGCGAGAGCGGGCTAACACACACGCATTGACGTGTGCACGGATGTATAGTTTCGTTTGTAGTAGTGTAGGCATAAATGATGGCGAGGTGGACTTACCGCCAATATTGTATACCAGCAGATGGAGGTAGGGGGCCGATCAAGTCTAGGTGGACATATTTGAAGCGAGCCTTAGGTAAATCTAACGTACCTAAAGGTGATGAGGCGTGTCGATTTACCTTGGCTCGTTGACAAGCCAAACATGCTTTAGACCAATCGCGGCAGTCTTTCCTCATCGATGGCCAAACAAACCGTTGGGCGACTAGCCTGGCGCTGGCGTTAGCTCCGGGGTGACTAAAACAGTAAAGGTGGTTAAAGACCTGTTGACGAAACTGTTTCGTGACGAAGGGTCTGGGAGTTGACGTACCGACGTCGCAGTACAAGAAAGTACGACTGCCAGAGATAGTCGTCTTCTCCAGGCGAAGAGAAGTGTCACCTTGGAGTAATTGAGACAGTTCCGTGTCTGAGGTTTGGGAATTAGCCAAGACTTCTAAGTCAATAGGCATCTGCAGTTCTTCCACGCGAGAAAGAGTAACTGCTACGACGTTGTCTTTGCCAGCCACATGGCGGATATCGGTGGTGAACTGCGATATAAAATCTAAATACTGACGGGGTGAGCAGTTACTCTTCCTCTCGTGGAAGGCATAGAATAACGGCTTATGGTCAGTATAAATGGCAAAGTGGCGGGCCTCTAGCATGTATCTAAAGTATTGAATGCTCTGGTAAATAGCAAGGAGCTCCCTATCGTATGTTGTCCCTATATATATTTTTGTTGCGATGGGCTCAACTTACGGGAAAAGAAAGCGAGAGGCTGCCACGTATTGTCCTTGAACTGCTGTAAGACCGCGCCTATTGCGACATCAGATGCATCTGTTGTCAGAGCAAGTTTGGCTTGGGGGTCTGGATGAGCCAGCAGTGTTGAATTTATGAGGCTTTCTTTGCAAGCCTCGAACGATTCAAGTGGATCCCCCTTTATGTCGACAAGATCTGAACCAGTGAGCAAAGCATTCAATGGGGCTTGAACTTGGGCAAAGTGAGGCAAGAATCGCCTATAAAAGGAGGAAATCTATTATGGCCTGGACCTTATTTTTCAGAGGTTTGGCACCAGAGGGAGAAATGGTATAGCCGAGAAAAGATACTTCCGACTGACCGAAAACACATTTGGCAGCGATGATGAGTATACCGTAATCTCTCAATCTGGTGAAAATTTTGCGGAGATGGTCTTCGTGTTCCGACTCGCTCCTAGAGAAAATTAAAACGTCATCTAGGTACGGAAAACAAAAGTCTAGGCCACGAGTCATCTCATCCATGAACCTCTGAAAAGTTTGGCCGGCATTTCTTAAGCCAAAAGTCATAAAGGGAAATTCAGAAAGACCGAAGGGTGTGCAAATTGAAGTTTTGGGGATATCCTCCTCAGCTACAGGGATTTGGTTGTAGGCTTTCACCAAATCGATAGTAGAAAACACTTTACAACCAGACAGTGGCGTATGGGATATTCATGAAGCATCGACCGAGGGATGACACATAAGTCGCTTTCTGTGTCTACGAGGAATTGGACTTTAGACCTACGATCTGTCACAAACAGGCGACCAGTTTTATGTGGGCAATCGTCAGCCGCCATTATCGACTGCCCTGGAAGTTTCCGCCTTGAAGTCGCAGGGGCTGATGCACTTGCGGGCCTTGCTTCCAAATTTGGCATGGTACCAGCAAAGTGGATGCTTCTTGTGCCGGGAATCGGAACGGCTTCGATTGCGCTGTCGATTATTGGATGTGCCTCGCTGTCTGGATCGCTGACTGGTAAGGGCTTGCACCTGCCATGTGATCTCTGCAATCTGCCTCGCCATGTCGTCCATATTACTACAAGAAGCTTTTCATATTTGTTGGAAGCCGGAGGAGAGATGATTAAGTCCTCAATTTCCGCTGCGTACTTGTTGTCAAGTTGTGATATGACATAATAAAATTTTGTTGTATCCGCTGTTATGTTGGAGATCAGGAACTGGCCCTCTAGTTGCGCGAACCATATCGCAGGCTTGTCTGGCCAAAATGGAGCGACACGGACTCCGACACGAAAAATGTCGGATGGTGCAGTGGAAACGTGCGCTGCGGAATTGCCGGGTTGGCCGTCGGGCTGGGTGTGGCTCGCGCCTTCTGTGGCTTTACTAGAACCTTCGCCATCACCTGCCATCTCCTTGAGTGTTTTAGACGGGTCACCAGTTTGGCGAGGTGGACTTACCGCCAATATTGTATCGTGCGTTGTAGGGTACTCCAAATGATACAATCCTTTGTCTGCTTCTTGTATGATTTATTTGTCACAAACACAAGCATAAGAACACGCACAAATCAGAAGGAAGGAGATAGATGGTAGAACAGTGGTGAAGAGAAGCGCGGCGGTGTCGGATACGTATCGCGTATCGAGCTAAGCACTGAGAGTGGCACGGGCTTCGCGCGCAGTGTGACCAGATAAAATTTTACGAAAATACCGAATTACCTCAAAAAAATACTGAAATATACTTATTTAAATATAATTATTTGAAAATCAGCGCATTGCTCTTTGAGCAATATTTTCGCTGAGCCTACGACCTTTTTGTGCTGCTGCAGCATACATAAACACATCGCATCGCGATAAAATCTGTATGTAAATAATGTAATATTATTCATTTATTTTTTGTGTGTGACTGTGTATGTGCAGTTTTCACAAATAAACGATTTATCTATCTATCTATCTATTTGCACAAGGGAAATACCAGTAAAAATACAGATTTTCAAAGCAGGTTTTATGTATTAATCATCACGTCATTCATCTAACTAAAATTTGTTAGATGAATGTATTTATATTTATGTATTTAAAAGTGCCACTACAGGCAAAATCAGGGAAATCCCCTGAACATCAATATTCGCGGGCACGATCGCTACAGTTTTGATAACTTTTAACCTAAAATATACCCAAAATTCTTACTTCCTCCAATATACCTATAAAAATACTGATGCTTGGAAAAGTCGATAAAATATGCCGAAAAAGTATAAAAATTCTGAATCTGGTCACACTGTTCGCGCTTCATAGTAGGATCTCGACTGACGAGCGGGAGGCGCCCGCGCATCGGGTGAGTGTGAGGTAGGAAGGTACGAACGCTAACAGCGCGGGTCCATTGATACCTCGACCGGTCGCCAACAATATAATATAGATACGATGTTTGAATTTAGTGTTTAAGTATAGTAATTTAGTATAAGTATTTTAATGTATGTAGACATGTAAGTATGTAGTATTCCTGTATATAAATAGTTGTAAGTTAAATAATGTTATTTTACCCACACTCCGCTTCTATGAAGTGCCATATCTGTGCCCTAACTGTAGCCACACGTCTCTTCTGGGCAGCTAGATTTTTTTATATGGGGGGGGGCTCTTTTGTATTTATTAGGTGCCCCTTAAAAAACCCAGACTCAGCATTTGGTTGAGGGGTATGCCCGTTTCCCGCGGGTATTTAGGTGTTAACAATAATGCTTGTTTCTGGCGCCCCTCTAAATTTCCCTCTGTCTTGGACCCTGGTTTACACTCCACGGTCGACTTTAAAACCTGGGCACCATAGACCATGGATCTCTGTATGAATTTGCGTGTCAATCTGACGTCAAATTGACTTCATTCAGGATCTTCACTTTTAGTCCGTGCATGTCAATTCATTAGATAGGACATTCATTCTCTACTGTAAAATACCTAAACCTGCCGTTTTGAGCCGTAGAAACTCGTCGAAAAATGTTGGAGGAAGTAATAAAAAAGTTTCCTTTCGTTGGTAAGTGAATTTCTTATTAAATATTTGTATGAAAATTGGCACGCCAGGTTTTCATACAAATTGAAGGACTTTCTTTACTTTAGTAGTATATACAGATCTGTGCTGGGCACATAATATAGCGACCCCCTGCTCACTTCATCCCCGCTTCTGGACCATCTGAACCCCTCGTCGAGGTGCCTTTACTCTAGGGGACCCCTCCCCTAGAGTAAAGGCACCTCGACGAGGGGAGGGGGCCTGAATATGCTGACGTATGTCGGTGACTTTAGTCAGCTTAGTGGATTTATTTGTGTCCTTAGTCAGCTTGGCCGACTAATGTCGCTATCTTAGTTGACTTGGCAGATTAAAGCCTGTATTTTAGTCAGCTTGGCCGACTAATGTCTGTGTTTTTAGACGGGTTGGCCGGATAATGTAGGTGCCAGTAGTCGGCTTCGCCGACTGTGTTATTAGTCTTGGCCGACTACGAATTCCTTATAATATTTGTATACATCGTGTTAATGAAAGAACGCAAAACCCTTCAGATGGTACCTCAGCCCATGAAACTGAACAACTTTCACGAAATCCAAAAAAAATCGGATTTTCATACAAATTGACTCGATCAGATGATCAGTTTGTATGAAAATTCAAAAAAATTTTTTTTTAGTTTCGTGAAAGTTGTTGAACAAAAGTTGTTCAGTTACATAGGCTGAGGTACCATCTGAGAGGTTTTGCGTTCTTTCATTAACACGATGTATTGCGTTTTAATTGCAGATTATTAGCAGCTAGTTTAGAAGCGCTATCGAGCGACAGAAGCCTCCGCTGGCCGCGGCACATAGCCCCGTACAGCGTGTTGGTCATAGGCCCTAAGGTGAGTACTTACTATGGTTTAATATAACACGGTATTCTTTTCCCGTGACAGCTGGGACACGTGATTGGCTCAAGAATACGTCATCAATTGGAAGTGCTGCCACTATGATGATTAAACAAAATTTTTATTTTTTTCTTGCAGGAAGGCTCAAAAGAGTGGTCCAACCACGGCTCCGACGCCATCGACCGGGTCTGCCAACGGTTGGCGACGGTGCCGGGGTTGGCAGGGGACGTGTTGGTTGATGACAGACATAATATGACCATTGGCAAGAGAATGATGATGGCAGATAGGTAAGTTTGTTTGTTTGACTGTCTCTGTGGTTAAAATAAAATAAAAAAAATTAAGGCCCTGTCAGCTCAGAGCCAAGAAAACTGTGTGTTTTTTAAAAAATCACTGTAATTAACTGAATAAACTACTACAGTTAGTTCCTCAAAAATTTTACATAAGAATCTTAAGAATCTCCTTACCCTAGACTTTCCCACACAAACGTAGTCTACGTTTAATATCGAAACGACATGTCAGATTACGGTAAAAAATTGTAACTTTAAAGAAATTGCATATATCTGGGGTTATAATTGGTTTTCACAGTCAAAATATGAACTTGAAAGAAATTATAAGGGTATAAAAGTTTTTCATACTAATGGTCAAAAATTATATAATGCACTATATTCTCTTTCAAGATCATATTTTGACTGTGAAAACCAATTATAACCCTAGATATGTGTAATTTCTTTAAAGTTACAAATTTTTAGCAAAATCTGACATGTCGTTTCAAAATAAAACGTAGACTACGTTTGTATGGGAAGCTCTGATTCCGTCTTGGGTAAGGGGACTCTTAAGGCTTTTCTACAGACACCCGCAATATCCAAAACACGATTGAGCATTTTTGGCTCGATAGAAAAAATTACAAACATACCTCTAAATTTGCATTTATAATACATATTACTATTTTATACAATCACCTTTTTATATGAAAATTATACCAAAAAATGTATTATCTAAATATCTTTCGTCGTTTTGGCTACAAAAAATATATAAATATATACAAAAAAATAATACCTATGTACGGCGCAGCCTTCGGTTTTCACCTAAGCCTACGCCATACACGAAGAGATGTTGATGTTTTGAGGTTGGTGTTGATGGTATGGAAACACAAGTCATAAGGATCAAATTGGCTTGCAATGGATTTCTGTAGGTGTCTAAACAAAAAGGTGCTGCGTTTTGACGCGAGCTAAATTACACCATATTGCTAACCACTGTGAGTAGATATTTTTTTTAAAAACGTTCGCGGAGTATGATTTCTGTACTACTGGTATTTATTCTGTGGTAGCAGCTGAGGTCCAGGAATCTCGCCAAGGTACTTTAGCTTGTCACACTAAGGTAGGCTTCCTTCGCTTTGAAGTGATCGCTTTGATAGCTCGTATTGAACTGCCGTGGCGCACCCACGGTTCCCTATTTATATGCGCCATCGAATAGGTCCACATTAATCTCGAATATTCTACATAGTCGACGAACGTGTTTCGAAGCATCCAAGCGCCGGGTATGTGTGTGAGTGTAACATGGTAAAGCAACTCTAGACTTTATGACACAGGAAGATTCTTTCTCGTTCGCGACAGTATAGTCTAGCTTTTGTTATAGAACGACATTTCAGATTTCAGCAGTATTTCGCAACTATATTTTCTTTCCACTTCATATTTTAAAATAAAATTACAAACAAGAGATTACAAAATTTTGCCTAAAGGAGTTGTTGCACAAATGTATGGGGAAGGAAATTTGCATTTTAGGGTCGGTATCAATGTCTAATAAGCAAATCCGATAAATTCGCAGCGTTTCTATGGTACATTTGAATCAAAATATCGTAATTAAGGTTAGATGAGTTCCGCCAAAATGGCCGACACCCATTATGTCAACTGATCTGACATTGACAGTAACTGCGAGTGAAGTTTAAATCGGGTTGCGTACGTATGGGGGCGCCATGTCAGTATTGCCATTATACGATAATAACCGTTTTTAGGGTTCCGTACCCAAAGGGTGTAAACGGGACCCTATTTCTGAGACTCCGCTGTCTGTCCGTCTGTCTGTCCTCTGTCACAGGGCTCTATCTCTTGAACCGTAATAGCTAGACACTTAAAATGTTTACTGATTACGTATTACTGTAGCCGCTATTAACTATTAACCGCTAAAAATAAAAAATAGTTAAAAATTAAAGGGGGTCGTCATACAAAAAACGTGTTTTTTCAACGTTTTTAACTTGATCTTTATATTGGCATTAAATAGATACTTGAAATTTTTACAGATTATGTATTGCTGTGGCCGCTATGACAACAAATACTAAAAATAAGATAAAATTAAAAATTAAAGGGGTCGCCATACAAGAAACGTGTTTTTTTTCAGCGTTTTTAACTCGATCTTTATAATGGAATTAACTAGATACTTTAAATTTTCACCAATTATGTATTACTATGACCACTATAACAACAAATACATAGGTACTAAAATAAGATAAAGTTAAAAATTTAAAGTGGTCGTCATACAAGAAACGTGTTTCTTCAGCGTTTTAAAACATTGTACTGTGGTACGGAACCCTTCATGTACGAGTCCGACTCGCACTTGCTCGTTTATTTTTTAATGTATTTTTGTACACTATTAAGATCACAAAAAACAAAAAATCGGCCAAGTGCGAGTTAAACTCACGTGGAGAGGGTTCCGTACAATTAATTGAATTCTTATAGGTTTTCCTGTAATCTACAAGCAATGAACTATAATTTGTATTTTTTTTTAAATTTTAGGCTCAGTACTTTCGGAGATCAGGGGTGGGGGGGATGGTCAATTTTTGTCTTCTTGAATAAAATCAAAACTTTTTATTTTACAATAACAACAAAAATTTATTTGAGATCCTTTTAACAAGCCCTTTCATTTGATATATTCCTAACATTTTAGTTTTGCCAAACATTTTTTTTTATTTCCTAATTTTTCTCCCGAAAATTACCCTTATTTAAAAAATTATATTACTAACTTTGCACATATGTACTTGGGTCATAGGATTACACCATTCTACCAAATTTCACCTGATTCGGTCTAGTAGATTCGGAGCAAATTGGCAACGGACGTACGGACAGACAGACGCACGAGTGATCCTATAAGGTTTCCGTTTTTTTCATTTTTTGTACTGAACCCTAATATATGATGGTCTTAATTGGTTTTTGATATTTTTTTCTGATTTTTGGGGAAGTGTTGATGATGACCTAGCCTGTAGTGCAACATCCCCTTTAACATGTTGTTTCAAAATAAAAGCTAAACTGCGTTTGTATGGGAAAGTCTGATTCTGTATAGGGTAAGGAGCCTCTTAAGAGTGTTCTTTGACTCCAAAAAACTATGACGTCACACCATGCGGCGTAAAGTTAGCTGTAAGTAACGATTTGACGTCAACATTTGTGCAAAACAAAACAAAGTGACTATTATTAAGAGATATTATAAATATCCTATGATAATAAAGATATTTTGAATTTTGAATTTCATGGTATTTTATACAAATCCCATAAAAAATCTGATTTGACTTGTTGGAAACTAACGGATTTTTTTTTTTCACATTTTCGATCGTTTATAAAGATTATTGTTTCAGAATGGGCTATCCCTACATCATAGTGTGCGGGCGCTCCACCCTCGACAACCCTCCTAAATACGAAGTGTACAGAAGTGTACCCGACGGCCAACCCGCTCCTGACCTCCTCACCTTGGAAGAGTTATTGCATGTATTGAAGGAGAAAGAATGTTTTAGTGATAGGGATGTTGTTGAGAATAAACTTTAGTTACAAATACTTTGTTGTTTTTACAAGCTTTTACATATTTAGTTACACCTGTCCCGTTGTCTGTGTGTCCGTAATCAAATCTTGCAAGCTAAATTAGACCCACTTCCTATTATTCGATTGAGCTGAAACTGCACATACTTATGTAAGTGTGGTGACAATGCAATATTATGGTGCCAGTGACCTGATCTCATGATGAAGCCGGAAGGTGGCCACGGCATCTCTGTGATAAAACTAGTACTTAGCCCTTTTTAAACGGCTAAACCGATTTTCATCAGACATAGCTAAAAACCATCGTAAAGGAACTTACTTTGACGTAAAAAAACTGCATCGAAATAGGTCCAACCATTCGAGCGCTACGATGCCATACAGACAGACATTAGCGTCAAACTTATGACACTCCTCTTTTTTGTAGGGGGTTAAAAATATACTTGTTTATTTTTAATTATTTTCTGGCAAAGACAAATATAGAATCCTCTCGTTTCCAACAAGGCAAATACTGTTAAACTTTGTTTTTAAAAACGTGAAAACAAACATACGAGTATTCTATGGGATTCGTATGAAACAGCGAACCGTGACGTCATAGTTTCTTGGAGTAAAAGAGCGCTCTTAATTTAAATATCAGTGTAAATAAATCTAAAATCATGTTGAAAATGGATATGGTCAATGACAAGTGACATTATTTGTGACGTTTGATTCTCTTATCCTGAGATTAGGGATATACAACGTGGAAGGGACATACCCGTAATAAATCGAACCACGGTATATACTAGATCATTACAGCATAATGAAATTAAAATAACAGCCAAAGAACAAAAAAAAAATTCAGCATTTCCTTACAAAAGTGCGCAGCCGCTCGGGCAACTTGTATGGGAATGTCAATTTTTCTTTGGGTTTTCGACTGTTTTTTTAAATTTCAATATACTATAATGATCTAGTATAGCCCGTGGTTCGATTTATTACGGGTATGTCCTTCCACGTTGCATGCTCTTATCAGTACAAAATAGTTTATTTTTGACCCAGGATATTACCCTACCCGAATTCGATACCTAAACGGGGAGTGACACAGGCCTGGTACTAACTATAGTATACAGTCGTGTGGCTTCCGGCCTTGACTAGGACCACTCCATTTCTTCCTGTGGATGTCGTAAGAGGCGACTAACGGACTAAGCACAAACATCTCGTGCTACAACTGCATTGCATTCCCAAAGAGGGGTGACGTCAGGCAGGCGGCCGGTTGTTATAGTTGTTAAAGTAGCCAAGTGGCTAATTCTTCTTGATATCGCAAGGTCTTCAGCAGCCATGGGTGACCATAGACACGCATATTACGTATTTATACTTGGAGAAGAAAAAGAAGGAAAGCGCGCACCCTGGGCCAAAATCCTTTATTAAATTTAAATATCTACTCAACATATAATTGGGCGCCAAAAATCTGCCATTTTTATAAATAAGCTCAAATACATCAAAACGTTTAGGCTGCCGAGCCTAAAAAATATACATATTAGGACATAGATATACACTGGAAAAATATAAACCTCCTCTGGCGTAGTCGGGTAAAAAATCACGTAGCATTACCAAAAATCCCTGGATGGAATGGAAAGTTATTCTGTATAATGGACTGAATTCACCCTTAAAATATGTCAAGAGTACCAGTATAATGTAGGTTAACCTGTATAATGTAGGTTGTAAAATATAGAAAAGCTGTTGCACTTGACTGTACATATTTTGTCTTGTATCTAATAAACAGGTACAGTCGGCCACACATGAACGTTAACACTTTCATATCATCCGAGCGTATATTAGGTTGCATCCTCAGCGGTGTCGCTTCAGAGCCCGGGGTCCGCTACCTACCCTAGGGGATGTGACGAGGGTACTGGTTTTACACAGAGCGAATGCCGACGGACCTCCGCAACCCAAAGGGTAGACCAGAACCAATCCTAGGATAGGTAGGAAAACAAACGCTAGGTGGCGTTCGGGACCCACAGCATTGCGTGCCTCAAAGTAAGTTTAAACTTGTAATGAGGGATACTATACTACTTAACATAATACTACATTTTTATATAGGTAAATACATATATAGATAAACATTGGGTGTTTATCTATATATGTATTTATATATATTAGGTCCTTACATATGAAATTGCCGTTCAGTATCGAAAATGTGAAACAAGTTTTTTTTAATGAAATTATTATTTAATCAATCGAAGTATGCGCCGTTGTTATCGATACACTTCCGCCATTTTATAGGCAGATCATTGATACCTTTGGAAAAAAAATCCTGGGAGCGAGAGTCTATGAACTGTTTGACGGCGGTTTTGACTGCCTCATCAGATTTGAAATTTTTTCCTTGTAAAAAGTTATCCAAATTTTGAAAAAAGTGGTAATCGGTTGGGGCAAGATCTGGAGAGTATGGTGGGTGACGCAGAGGTTCCATTCGCAGCTCCTCTAACTTGGCGATCGTTTGATGTGCAGTGTGTGGTCTAGCGTTATCCTGAAGGAGCAGTGTGCTAGAGCAATTCATCAGTCTCGGTTGTTTAATGGCGAGCTTTTCCATCATTGTTTGCAATTGTTGGCAATACCAGTCTGCAGTAATCGTCTGGCCTGATCTCAAGAAGCTGTAGTGGATAACACCAGCACTGGTCCACCAAACACTAACCAGAATTTTCTTTTTGGTCAGTTTTCGCTTAGGGCAAGGTTTTGCCGGTTCTCCAGGGTCAAGCCATTGTGATGATCGCTTCCGATTGTCGTACAGGATCCATTTCTCATCAGTCAAGTCACGATACGGTTCAAAATCCCCTCATTATTGTGGCGATTAAGCAAAGAAACGCAGCAAGCAACGCGTGTTTGTTGGTTTGCTTCAGTCAATTCGTGCGGTACCCACTTTTCGAGTTTTTTAATTTTTCCGATTTGGCGCAAGTGGATAAGTATCGTTTTGTCACTGACGCCGAAGGCTGCTGCTAATTCAGAAGTGGTTTGAGATGGATCCGCTTCCACTATCGCCTTCAATTCTTCATTATTCACTTGAGTATCAGGTCGTCCACGAGGCTCATTGTGTAAATCGAAATTTCCAGAACGGAAACGTTGAAACCAAAAACGCACCGTTCGTTCGTTAGCGGTGCCTGGTCCATACACGTCGTTAATTCTTCGAGTCGTTTCTGCAGCACTGGTGCCACGGTGGAACTCGTATTCGTAAATACCGCGAATTTTCAATTTGTCCATAGTTGTTGTTATAGCAATGTTAAAACTCAAACAAATGATGTTAAAACGAATGAAATACGAATTTTAAAACAATATTTTTCTGGCTTTATTTCGAAATAAATTTGAATTTGGAATTCCTAATGAAACGCAAGATATTTGATTTTAAAGTTGCCAGTATTGAAAATCGGCAATTTCATATGTAAGGACCTAATATACCCAGATAAATTTGAAAAACGCAAATTTTCCGACTTGCCTTGGGTCCAGTGCTGGGGCCCCCATTTAAAATAAATCATTTCAAAGAAAACGGAGACATTATTTAAAATTTTGCTACTATCAAGTCCTAGATAACCCTTTAAAGTATTTTATGAACTTCTGTTTACAGTTTAAAGTGAGAACGTTAAGCTTTACTACGCACATTTGCGAAAAACGGCCACTTTTGGCAAATGTGCGTAGTAAAGCTTAAGGCCATACCTAAATTTTCCGGGGTCCAGTGCTGCCCCCATTTTAAATAAATCATTTCAAAGAAAACGAAGACATCATTTAAAATTTTGCAACTACCAAGTCCTAGATAACCCTTCAAAGTATTTTATGAACTACTGTTTACAGTTTATAATTAGAACGTTAAGCTTTACTACGCACATTTGCTAAAAGTGGCCGTTTTTCGCAAATGTGCGTAGTAAAGCTTAACGTTCTCACTTTAAACTGTAAACAGTAGTTCATAAAATACTTTGAAGGGTTATCTAGGACTTGGTAGTTGCAAAATTTTAAATGATGTCTCCGTTTTCTTTGAAATGATTTATTTAAAATGGGGGCAGCACTGGACCCCGGAAAATTTAGGTACGGCCTTAACGTTCTCTTTATAAACTGTAAACAGTAGTTGATAAAATACTTTGAAGGGTTATCTAGGATTTGGTAGTAGCAAAATTTTAAATAATGTCTCCGTTTTATTTGAAATTATTTATTTTTAATGGGGGCAGCACTGGACCCCGGAAAATTTAGGTATGGCCTTAACCTCCGGATTGGCGGACTGGGTGTTGAGCATTACGTCACGAAGGTCGACATTTAGCGTAATGGCACGTACCTAATGGTAGACGAGAAGGTGGAAATAATCAAAATTAAAATATGTGTGTATACCTACTAAGTATACCTATACATAAAAACTAGGCCTTCGTAAGCACTTTTTTCTCGTCAGTTTCATTGTGTATTATCACAGAATAAGAACCAGTACTCACGTACAGAAGTCTCACTCAGCAAAGAAATTCAAAGAAATATCTACTCAATGTGGTTAGCGATGGTTTATGGTTTAATTTAGCTCAAGTCAGAACTCAGCACCTTTTCGTTTAGATACCTAGACACCCATTTCAGGCCAATTTCATTCTTAACACTCTAGACAAACGATTCGTATAACTGAATTTGCCACTCCGAGGGGCCGCTGCGCGCTTAGTAATAATTTAGGTACATTTTTGATACCTAAACGGGGAGTGACACAGGCCTGGTATTATGTAAGTATAGTTATAATTATGATCTTTGGAGACACGCTAAGATGGAAAATTTAAACTCGACATGCGGTCGACTGTACATGTCAATACGATATTGTAATTCAAATAGTGTCTGTGTAACTGTGCGCCTTTCTCTCAGAAATAGCTGTTAAATGTTGTTAAACGTTGATAATACAAAATGGTAAGTAACTGTACTTATACTAAGACGGGGAACTTGACACTGGACTCTGTGGTCCAGTGGTCAAGGCTTTTGCTCCAGTGATCCAAAGGTTGTGTCGTGGGTTCAAATCCCACTGGGAACACTGGGAAGCATACTTTTGTGGAAAGTTGTTTCCAGTCTGGTATATTACACACACACACAGGATATTGCAGGCTTGAATCACCTGATTATCATAAAAGAAAGACGACTCTGAGCTGTAGGTCCCAGACGCCACCTAGCGTTTGCATAAACCTATCCTAGGATTGGTTTTGGTCTACCCTTTGGGTTGCGGAGGTCAGACGGCAGTTGCTCTGTGTAAAACCAGTACTCTCGTCACATCCCCTAGGGTAGGTAGCGGACCCCGGGCTCTGAAGCGGCAACCGGGAATACGGCAGGATGATGATGACTAAGACGGGGAACAGGCGTAGGCCCACTCAAAACTTCCTCATACATTTTTCTTCCCCTCTGGTGTGGCAGAAATTAAAACATTTACCGTGTTTATTACACGGACAAGTACTTCGTATGCGCGACGATCGCTGGGCAAGGATAGTAACCGACTGGAGACCCAAGGGCATACGAAGACCTGGCTGGCCAAAAACAAGATGGTGCGACGAGTACTGTTATGACAGTGAGTGTGGAGGTCAAAAGCGACGGCGGACAGACAGGAATGGAAGCGAGACAAAGAGGCCTTTGCCCAGCATTGGGTCAGAAACGGCTTGTTATAATCAGTGGAGGATTAACACATTTGCCGCCAGTAGGCTAATCATTTTCGATGCCCCATGTCCAGTTATTGCTGATGGAGCCGCCTTGACCGACCGACTGACCTTTGCCGCCCGGCTCGGGCCCTGGCTTGCCCTTTTCTCTAGATCCAGGGATGGGGAAGGGGGGAGTGGGAATTTTCCACGCGCCCCTATGCACGTACCTACTTTGCCTTAGGATAATCCGACACTGGTTAAAATATGAACCTATAATAAAAATAATAACTATTTGTACATAGAGAAACGTCTAACTAAAGGACTTGTATTGTATCATTCTTTAAAAAACTCAATGGACAGGTTGTTCATCTAACTATTTCGTATATGGGGGCTTCATCCGTTCAATTTTTTTATAATGTTTCCATGCTGGTCTCGGAGAAAAGAAAAAACTTGGAATGTACCAGCTGCTTCTCTTCCCACGCAGATCGTAAAAGCCGAGGGAATGGGCGAATCGTGTTATCCGTTCACACACTGGCGACACTCCCACTGATTATGTATTCTTGGGCCAACCACGTGACCCAGCTGGCACGGGAAGAGAGTACCGTGTTTTATTATACTATTTTTAGAATTAAAATATTTCAGATTATTTGGGTGTTTTCATTGTTTTAACTTTGTAGGTCACTAGCTACATAAAAACTCCATTGGACAATGGCAGAGATAATTCATAATGTCGTATCTTCATGGTACTAGGTTCGACGCTTTGATGGTTATCTCGTGGGCATGAGAGCGTGCCATGCTCTATGCGTGCTTTCGTGGTTTTCAATTTTGTCTGATATTTATCTCATCTCAATGATTTTTATATTCATATATCACTTGCATAATAGGTTTATATCTAAGTTATATAGGCTGACTTTTTGAATACTGTCCAAATTTTCGGAGCAAGTTCAGTCCATGATACTGAACTACTTTTTATAAAAAAGTTACGATAAAAATTTTTCGTCCTCCCATACAAATCAGCGCTCAAACAGACGGATTTTGTATGGGAGGACGAAAATTTTTATCGATTTTTAATAACTTTTTTGTAGAAAGTAGTTCAGTATAATGGAAAGAACTTGCTTCAAAAATTTTGGACACATGTTTTAAAAGTCACCCTGTATATCACATACTTATATAGGTAGTAGGTACAGGTTTTTGAACGCCTAGTCCGGTTAACATTTTTATTATTTAAAGGTAGTAAGTAGATGGATATTTATAATAGTAGGTACCTATAATAAATAAGGACACTAAATCACACTGATCGAGCTAGCCCCAAAGTTTTAAACTTTTATAGGAACTCGTACATGACGGGTTCCGTACCTCCGTAAATGCTTTAAAACGCTGCTGACGAAACACGTTTCTTGTATGAAGACCCCCCTTTAATTTTTAACTTTATCTTTCTTTAGTATTTTTTGTTATAGTGGCCATAGTGATACATAATCGGTAAATATTCAAGTATCTAGTTAATGCCATTATAAAGATCTAGTTAAAAACGCTGAAAAAACACGATTTTTGTATGACGACCCCCTTTATAATTTTTAACTTTTTCTTATTTTTAGTATTTGTTTTTATAGCGGTCACAGTTAAACATAATTATGGTGAATTCATATATGTGTCTAGCTATTACGGTTCACGAGATAAAGCCCTGTGTGTGACAGACGGACAGACAGACAGCCGAGGCTTAGTAATAGGGTCCCGTTTGCACCCTTTGGGTACGGAACGCTAAAAAGGCAATTTCCAATTTGTCCTGGCTAGGGATCGGCTCCGGATTGGAACTAGCGTGTTGACCATTACACCACGGAGGTCGTCTAACTATATACCTAGTAATATCTATACAAATTAAGGAAGGGTTAGGGGTAAGGTAAACAAGATATGAAAAAGATTGCAGAGAGAAGAGAGGAATGGAGGCATCTCCACTTAACTCCACCGACAAGAACAAGCTCTTTAATTAAAAAGAAGAAAGGGTACCTTCCTCGTCTCCCTTTTATTTTTCCTTCTAGATACTATTATTCTGAATATTGTCATGTCTTATTTATTAGACGTCCAATCATTAATTATGTTGACAATAACATAAAAACTATCCGCCAGATTGACTACACGATAATAGTCGCATAGGGTACTTTGTTTTGTTTTTATCCTGCTATTGCAACATTAAAAAATGGACAAATGTAGAAGACGTCAAACCGTTGTTTGAAGCTCCGCTACGATATCTTTTAAATCGGCGGGTTAACCGTGAAGTTAATTAATAGCGGAAACATACGACATGAATCTTTAGACGTGCACGTTGCTTGTTTCATGGTTATAATAAAACAAGGTTTTCTCTTCCCGTGACAGGTTGGTCCAAGAAACGTCATCAGTTGGGACTTAAGAGTGTTGCCAATGTGTGTGATTTAATTACCCGAGCAAAATGCATTTTTTAACTTAACAAACCAATCATGAATTAATAATTCAATACATCGTGTTTTAATGAAAGAACGCAAAACCTCTTAGATGGTACCGCAGCCCATGTAACTGAACTACTTTTGTTCAAAAACTTTCACGGAACAAAAACAAAAAAAAATGAATTTCATACAAACTGATCAGCAGATCAGTCAATTTGTATGAAAATCCAATTTTTTTTTGGGTTGTGTGAAAGTTGTAGAACAAAAGTTGTTCAGTTACACGGGCTGAAGTACCATCTGAGAGGTTTTGCGTTCTTTCATTTACACGATGTATATAAATCCATTAAAAATTAAACAGATAAATCACACGATATACAAAATAGTTAAGTTAGTACCTATTTATTTTATTTTATATTCATAAACTAATTGAGAAAGTCCTTTTACTGAAAAGAACAATCAGTGGTAACACTTTTCGTGACATTCGTGACATAGTCTTGGGCCATCACGGGAAGAGAATACCTTGTTTTACGAGTATATGGTTTGTATAGCGCGACACACTTGTGCCATCCCGCTTGTTAACTTGTTATTATTACGTAGAGCGAGATAGTGATAGACGATAGAGCTCGATAAACGCTATTGCTGGTGCTATGCTAGTCATGCTAGGGGGGCTGATCGGTCCACTTTAAGCTAGATAAGCTATTGGTTACACCTAGACATTAAATTATATCCTGTGGCATTGTACAGATATTTGAACATCTATTGGCATATAAATTAAGCCATAGGCAAATCCTAATTCCTGCCATCATAAAGTGACAGTGCGTAATACAGTCTCGTGTATTTCACAATACTGTTGACATCACTTGTCCAGTACAAGCCAATTTAAAATTACCAGTCAGTCTGTGCGTGGATTCTGTACGCAGTGCCTGTGCCCGGCTTAAAAAGTAAGTGTTCTTTTTTCGAAGTCAAGGCTCAATTTTTTTTGTGTGTGTTTTTGTTTTTTAATCACGCGTCTCGATGGCCAATCTTAAAACCAGTTTCGAATCACTGGCTGAAAGCAAATTGGCAATTTTATTGTTTTTATTTATCGTTACGAGGAATATATTTATTTTTGTTTTAAATAAGTATTGTATTGAACGAAACTTTTAGAATTATCTTATTTTGTTGTTGTTGTTATTTGTAGTTTTTACTACAACCTTCATTTTAATTAAAATTTTATTAATAATTTTCCAATTATAAATTGGCTATGTTTAGCAACAATATGAAACCAAGGTTTATCTACAGATAATTTTCTTTTTATAAGTATATACTGGGTGGCGCAAAAGTACTGGCACTAAAGAAAATACTTTTATTTTTTTTATATGACATTTTCTGTCATTCTGTTGTTGAAAATTGTGTAGTGAACAAATGTAAAATACACTGAAAATAAACATGGACCGTTTTACTCCCCAAGAACGTGGAATAAACACTATGGACTTAGTGAGGGACGCTTTTCCAGGCCGAGTTATCTCTCGTTTTGGCGATTTGCCTTGGCCTGCAAGATCACCCGATCTGACCAGTCCAGACTTCTTTCTTTGGGGTTTTTTGAAATCTCGGGTGTATGTGAACAAGCCACAGACTCTCGCAGCTCTAAAAGAAAACATTCGTCAAGAAATAACGAACATATCACAGGAAGTGTTACGGCAAGTTATGCAAAATGTCATAAATAGGGCTCAAATGTGTATCAACTCTGGAGGTCACCATTTAAAAGACATCATCTTTAAATCCTAATGGTACGAAATTTAATGGCACAAATATACATTTAAAAAAACCTAAATCTAGTTTTCTAATTTAGAAAAAATGTTATAGCTGAACCAAATAGGGTCTTTACTTTTGCGCCACCCAGTATAACATATGTTTAGTGATTAATTAAATATAAATAGGTACTTACATAAATAATTAATTAACCTTCAAAGTAGGTAGGATATATCGACCAAAGGAATTGAATATTCAGAGGTAGGTAAGAGGTACTTATGGCTTTTACAGGCGGAGGGAAAAATAAATAGGTACGGTATGTTAGATTTATAAAAATGTGTCACGCACCGACTCACGCACGATATAAATAATATGACTACAAGTAAATTGAATATTGCAATTATCTAGAATTATTCACTTTTGGGTACCACTTACTAAATAAATATGTCCAATAAATAAAAAAAATAAAAATAAAATTTCAAAAAGTACTCTACATACACATTGTAAGTATACAGGTTTAAATAATGGTGGTGGTAAATTAAATTAAAACGAGAAGAAAAAAAAATAGAAGTTGTTGACCAATAACTGGTTAGAAAAACGCGGACGAAGTCGCAAGCACAGCTAGTGATTTAAAATAATGTCAGCACAATTTCATTGGACTTTCATCCAAGTAGCTACGAAAATTTTGTCAAAGAAGTAGGCACTAGGTACGAGGTACATACTAGGTACTTGTTACCTGTACCAGCCCGTGAAGCGGTGATGGCGCAAGCGTGGCTGTCCGTTTGTGTAGCACTAGTTCGAATCTTATAGGCGCGACTTGTATGTCTAAGTTGTATTTCTCATGTACGGTAATTTTCAACTACCAACATTTGCTTCCGGTGAGGAAAAACACCGTGAGGAAACCTGCACATTAGTTAACTAGTGTGTAATATTGACTGTTGTCACTAGATGACATTGAGCTACTTCGGATGTCTTTAGGCAGCCCGACTACCTACCAGTATGTCCCCCATTTATTAAGCGCCCGTATGACCCTAATAGTAGTTAGAGCCATCTTAAATATTATCAATAGTAACGAAATACTCACTTTGAAATAAAAACACAGCAAAGTTATGGACTAACTATATACATTATATGTTTCGAAAACACGATTGCTTAAAATTTTCTCGATAGAAAAACATTGCGAAGTTGAATTATACTAAAACAGAAAGTATTCAAGATATACAATAAATTGCACACAATAGCACTTGTAACTTTGGATTATAATATTATTGTATTAAACATAAGGCAGTCATCATATGTCTTACTTTTTAAATAAATCTTAAATAATCTTTGTAAAACGAAAAAAAACCTCATCACCAAAACCAGCCTCATTGACCCACCGCGATTCCCTACGCCCCGCATGGCTCGCTGTCTCGCTTTGGCTAGAGTAAATTTGTGTGCGTGGAAGCGGGAGCAAAATTTAGATAATTAACATCAGGCGCCCTTTTAAAAGTATATTTTTACTTTGGAACAATAAAGTGTTATAAAATAAATAAATAGAATCTGCTGTCGCATAAAGTTGAACAAATATAAATACCTCAAAGGCCAGATCACACAGTGATTGCACGCGAATGAAGTCTCAAACAAACACATTGCGTAAGCCTTTACTTTTTATAACACCTCAAGTAGGCACTGATAGTTCTCACGTATATACGTGATTAGCCAAGTATTTGTCACTATTATGAGAAACCTGTTCTAAGAATAGAGCATAACTACTTGATACCCTATGCTAGGATGTTATGTTACTATGGGAACTAAGAAAATGGATTTCCCTAGATGTTCATCGACGACGCTAAAACGTCTTGCATAATGCATGCACTTGCACTAGCATGTCAAAATGCTACTAAAAAAAATCAGTTTCTATGAGGAGTTTCTTTCATACCTCCGAAGTTCTGCATCATGTCTTCACCAAATCAATATGGGACCAACTTGGTAGTAAAGGTTTTCAAATAAAAATATAATCATCAAAATCGGTTCACAATTGGCGTAAGTATATCGCGTAGCATATATACAAAAAAAAATTAAAAATCATACAGGTTAAAATACTTAATACTAACTTACCTAAATCTTGTACTATATTAATCATTTTGAATCAGTAGTAAAAAAAATACAATATTGACCTATAATTTCTAATACAAAACAAATAAAGTAATATAGTTGACGCTAAATTTAAACTAAACTATAAGTAGACAAAATAGTAAACTAAACTAAAACTAAAATGTATGTATGTATATAATAATATTAAAATAATAAATGTAAACTTTAATTTTTGTGTTTTTTGACTGTATTAGCGATAATTTTGAAAAATAAACGGGCAAGTGCGAGTCGGACTCGTACATGAAGGGTTCCGTACCACCGTACAATGTTCTAAATAGCTGAAGAAACACGTTTTTTTGTATGACGACCCCAATTAATTTTTAACTTTATTTTATTTTTAGTATTTGTTGTTATTGTGGTCATAGTAATACATAATTGGTGAAAATTTCAAGTATCTAGTTAATGCCATTATAAAGATCAAGTTAAAAACGCTGAAATAAACACGTTACTTGTATGACGACCCCCTTTAATATTTAACTATTTTTTATTTTTGGTATTTGTTGTTATAGCGGTTACAGTAATATATAATCGGTGAAAATTTCAAGTGTCTAGCTATTACGGTTCAAGAGATAGAGCCCTGTGACAGACGGACAGACAGCGGATTCACAGTAATAGGGTCCCGTTTGCACCCTTTGGGTACGGAACCCTAAAAATGGGTGTTATACCCTAACGCTGAGCAGACGAGTTGGTGATCATAGTAAAAAATCTTTTTACAGATAACGCTGGTGTAGTTTAGTTTTATAAATGCTCATGCTCATATACCTACAATACACTATTTCACTTTCGGCTATGAAAACCAGTGGACTCGTATAGATTTATCGCCAGTAGTTCCCTTGAAGCAGTCAAAGGACGTACACCACCCTTTGATTGACCTTTCTTAGAGAATAAAGAAACGGCTTGGCTTCTTTTAGTAGGTATCTAAACGCTTGCTCTATTGCATTGCCTAGACTCTTGACTAGTTAATTAATCTAGAATCTAGCTAAATCTAATAGCTGTAATTGACCCATACGTGTGACCTAAATAAGTACTTGATCCTAGGACCTAAAGATAAAGACGCCGAATATTTCCGCTCGACTGTCATGGAAATTAATGTCGTATAGTAAAGTTGTATAACTAATTATATTGTAATTCTTGCATGCTGGCTTATAATCAAAATTGAGAATATATTGTGGCGTAGCGGACCTGCCGTACGCCAACCTTCTTTGTAAATAATCTCATAGAGATGACGACATCGTCGAGCGCACGTCTAACAGTGCGCGCGCATGGATGGCCCCTTCATATCGAACCTGTCAAATCGGCCGTCACGGAAAATTCCCTTGCATATATTTTATTAATTATTTTATATCAAAACAGTGCAATAACTCATTGTTAATATATAAATAAATACATAGCAGCATACCAAATACTTTCACTGCTATATTGGTGACCCCGACGTGATACCGCAACCGTACTTCGCGAAGATGGAAAAGGATGAAAATTTTGGAATCCCAACGGCCGAACCAACTCAAGGTACATTTCAACAAACATTTAAAGTCGGCGTCAAAATTCCGCCATTCTGGCCTGACCGCCCAAACCTATGGTTCGCACAATTAGAAGGTCAATTCATATTAGCCGGTATAACAGCCGATACTACCAAATTTTATACTGCGTGTAGTTACTTAGAACATCAGTATGCCGTTGAAGTCGCAGATGTCATTGAGAACCCGCCCAAAGAGAATAAATACGAAACGCTCAAGAGAGAGTTGGTGAAGCGTATGTCAGCCCCAAGAGAGGAAAAAATCTTACAGTTCCTGAATAAAGAAGAAATGGGCAATCGTAAACCTTCGCAGTTCTTAAGGCACTTAAGACATCTGGCGGGCCCTCAAATCTCAGACGAATTTATACGCACGGTATGGTGTAATGGCTTACCTTCGCAAATACAGCCAATTATTGCGTCGCAGACCGACTCACCACTAGAGAAATTAGCTGATTTGGCTGATAAAGTAATCGCTATCGCCTCGCCCAGGTATGTGACGTCAGACCAACAACTTCTTCAGCTGACCCGTATTTAGGTATAATGGAGAGTATGGCAAAGCAAATAGAGGAGCTGCGCAGTCAAGTACAGCAGCTAGCCACGCGAGAGAGTCGGCCCAACTTCAGACGATATCGGTCTAGTTCGCGATCCCGGTCACGTGGTAATGGCCTATGTTTTTACCACCGCAAGTTTGGTGCTGCGGCCTTCAAATGCACAACGCCCTGCGCATTTAAAAAGCCGGAAAACTCCAGCGGCAGCCACTAGTGGCGGCAAATGGCTGCCCGCAAGGAAACGGCCGCCTCTTCGTCGTCGACAGGAAGACCCGGGTAGAGTACCTCATTGATACAGGATCTGACCTCTGCGTATTCCCCAAATCGACGGCCAAAGGGTTCCGTCCTCGTACTACGTATGAGCTGTATGCAGCGAACAACACCCGTATTAATACGTACGGATTTCTGGATTTGTGCCTTGATCTTGGCCTGCGTAGAGACTTCCGCTGGCGCTTCATCGTGGCTGAGGTATCCAGGCCCATCATAGGAGTTGACTTCTTACAGCACTACAATCTTCTGGTAGACTGCCGACAACATCGACTGGTTGACGGACTCACAACGCTTTGGATCACAGTCCCATGTCGTCACAGCACTTCGCCAGAGACCTAAGCAGTCAAGACCATTAGCGGTGACTCCAAATACCTGGACATGCTGAAGCAGTACCCAACCCTCACCACGCCAGCAGGTAGGCCCACAGAACCCAAGCACAATACTAAACATCACATCCGCACGACTCCAGGACCTCCAGTGGCAGCTCGTCCTCGCAGATTGGCCCCTGATCGCCTAAAAATCGCAAAGCAGGAGTTTGATGCTATGTTGCAGAATGGAACAGCACGACGTTCGGAAAGCTCATGGTCGTCCCCACTCCATCTCGCTCGTAAGAAAGACGATGGCTGGCGCCCATGCGGTGATTACCGTGCTCTCAATGCGAGAACAATTGCAGACCGCTACCCAATTAGGCACATCAACGACTTCACTTACCAGCTGTCAGGTGCCAAGATCTTCTCAAAAATTGACATGATCAAGGCGTATAATCAGATCCCAGTCGAAGAAGCTGATATTTCGAAAAATGCCATCACAACACCGTTCGGGCTCTTCGAATTTCCGTACATGACATTTGGTCTACGAAACGCAGCTCAAACCTTTCAAAGGTTCATCGATGAAGTACTGCAAGGCTTGGATTTCGCGTACGGATATTTGGACGACACCTTGATCTTTAGCAGGTCTGAAGAGGAACACCTCCAACACCTGGAAATCTTGTTCGAGCGTTTCAAGGACTACGGCTTACTGATTAACGTGTCCAAGTGCGTTTTTGGCGTTGAGGAAATACAGTTCCTAGGATATTCTGTTTCCACAGATGGTATCAAGCCCTTAACAGAAAAGGTAGAAAGTATACAAGCCTATCCTCCTCCGTCAACAGCTAAACAACTTCGACGTTTCTTGGGCATGTTCAATTACTATCGCAGATTCGTACCAAAAGCTGCTGAACTTCAAGCACCGCTCGACAAAGCCCTCACTGGCAATATCAAAGGAGCTACTCCCATTAACATGACGGAAGAAATGTTATCAGCTTTCAACGCTTGCAAAAACTGCCTATCTCAAGCTGCACTTCTTGCACATCCAGATGTCAACAAAGAACTGGCATTGTTCACTGATGCATCCGACGGAGCCATTGGTGCAGTTTTGCAGCAGAACAACAACGGCAGCTGGGAGCCTCTCGGTTTCTTTTCCCGCAAACTTTCGTCATCACAAAAGAAGTATAGCCCATATGATCGAGAGTTGTTGGCTATTTACGAAGGCATCCGATACTTCAAGTACATGCTGGAAGCTAGAGTGTTCACGGTTTACACAGATCATAAACCCATCACATTCGCTTTCACCACCAAAAGAGACGGATGCTCACCCAGACAGTTCAGATACCTCGATTACATTTCACAATTCACCACTGACATCAAATTCATATCCGGTTCTGACAATGTCGTCGCTGACGCTATGTCCCGCATTGAACAAATTTCATCTTTCATCAACTTCGCAGATCTTGCAAGAGATCAGGAGCAAGACCCTGAACTGCAAGACCTGTTAAGGCAGAAATCATCCCTCATCCTCAAGAAACTGCCTGAGAACAATTTATACTGCGACATCTCATTAAATCACCCACGTCCATACCTAACCCCTTCCTACCGCAGGAAAGTCTTCGAGAAGATGCACGGTTTGAGCCACCCCGGAACCAAGGCAACCGCTCAACTCATCGCCGAACGCTTCATTTGGCCTGGGTTGCGCAAGGACTGCACCCGCTGGACTCAGCAATGCACAGATTGCCAACGAAGCAAGATCTCCCGTCATCTCTCTTCCCCTTTTCAAACTTTTCCTGTACCTTCAGAACGTTTTTCCCACGTTCATCTTGATCTCATTGGTCCTTTATCCTTTTCCAAAGGGTATAAATATTGCCTCACCGTCGTCGACCGTTTTTCCCGCTGGCCTGACGCCTATCCCCTGGCGGACATCACTGCAGAAACTTGTGCCAGTGCCTTTTTATCCAACTGGATATCGCGCCATGGTTGTCCTTCCACCATCACTACCGACAGAGGACAGCAGTTCCAGTCACACCTATTTCAAGCCATTTCGCGACTGATTGGTGCAGAACATCGCCCCACCACTGCCTACCATGCGCAGTGCAATGGACTGGTGGAGCGTCTCCATCGCCAGCTGAAGGCAGCCATCATGTGCCACAACAACCCGCAGTGGACAGAAACCCTCCCTCTTGTGCTGTTGGGCATACGAGCAGCTTGGAAGGAAGACCTCGGCGCGTCGGCTGCTGAGATGGTCTACGGCGAGCCTCTGAGACTTCCTGGACAATTCTTTACTCCATCTTCAGCCAGTCATCTGGATCCTGTGGACTACGTGTCACGCCTAAGGAAACACATGGCTGGATTGTCTCCTGTGCCTACATCAAATCACGGCAACAAAACTTTCTACGTGCCAAAGGACATACATACGTCGGATTACGTATTTCTACGCCGGGGCCCTGAAAGACGAGCCCTTGAATCGCCATACGTCGGCCCATATAAGGTACTGCACAGAGGAGCCAAAGCCTACAAAATTGAAGTTTAGGGCAAAGAAATTACTGTCACTGTAGACAGACTGAAGCCAGCGTATCTTACTTTAGATGATAATAAAACTTCAAACAAGACAACCGTCCATCCTTCTTCAGCACCTGAAGAAAAGGATCCTCCACGGACAAGGAGCGGACGTGTAGTCAGATTCCCCGCTCATCTTCAGCACTATCGACCGTGAACCGGTCTCAGCGGGGGAGTAATGTGGCGTAGCGGACCTGCCGTACGCCAACCTTCTTTGTAAATAATCTCATAGAGATGACGACATCGTCGAGCGCACGTCTAACAGTGCGCGCGCATGGATGGCCCCTTCATATCGAACCTGTCAAATCGGCCGTCACGGAAAATTCCCTTGCATATATTTTATTAATTATTTTATATCAAAACAGTGCAATAACTCATTGTTAATATATAAATAAATACATAGCAGCATACCAAATACTTTCACTGCTATAATATCTACCTACATGCACATGCATTTTTAGGGTTCCGTGCCCGAAGGATGCAAACGGGACCCTATTTATTTATTTATTTATCAAACTTTATTGTCCAAAGTAAAAATATACTTTTAACAAATGGCGGACTTAATGCTAAGAGCATTTTCTCCGTGTTTCCTAACCATAGGGATAAGCAGAGAAAATTGTGCGGCGCAAAAGCTATAAATACCTATATACTTACATCAAAAATACTAAGTACTTCATACACACTATTATATATATGTATATATTATATATAAATATATCAGAGTAAATACCTACTTACACAATACATATACTAATAAATATAATAACAAAGAAATAGCTAATGAAAAGAAGAACTGAATGATGATGACTTTATATAGAAAGGGAGTTTGAAAAGAGGGCGTGGACTTTCCTCTTAAAACAGAATTTGGTAGAAATTTCTCTAATATCAACGGGTAAAGAATTCCAGAGTCGTGAAGCTTGAAGAGAAAATGAGTTTGACATGAAATTAATCCGAAAAAGGGGGATAAAGAGCTGACGAGTCTCATTAGAACGAAGTTGTCGATCATGAGTGTCTGAAAGGTAGTTATATTTACATTTTAAATATTGAGGGTAATCAGGATTCGTAAGAATCGAAAAGAGAATACACAGTAACCGAAGTTCCCTGCGTTGGCGGATAGGAAGCCAATTAAGCTCCGAACGATAATATTACTGAGACTCCGCTGTCTGTCCGTCTGTCACAGGGCTCTATCTCTTGAACCGTAATAGCTAGGCACCTGAAATTTCACCGATTATGTATTACCTACTGTGGCCGCTATAACAACAAATACTAATAATAAAAAAAAGTTGAAAATTAAAGAGAGTCGTCATACAAAAACGTGTTTTTTTCAGCGTTTTTAACTAGATCTTTATAATGGCATTAACTAGATACTTGAAATTTGCACAGATTATGTATTACTAGGGCCACTGTAACAACAAATACTAAAAATAAAAAAAGGGGGTCTTCATACAAGAAACGTGTTTCTTCAGCGTTTTAAAACATTGTACGGTGTTACGGATCCCTTCATGTACGAGTCCGACTCGCACTTGCCCGTTTATTTAAATCGTTCTCGTCAAGAAATAGACGCAAAAAATAAGTCAGTAATTAATTCATTAAAACCGATTGACTCACGTGATATAGTCGGGAAAGGCCGACCAGGTTTCGATCGATTTAGACGATCATCTTCAGGGCGAGTGTCAGGAACGGTATAAAATATGAGCTGAATTGGTATTACATGCAACTTACTTATATTCAGGTTAGCTTAGATGCAACACGTTTATATCTTTTGTTCAGATTAAGGAAGTGTACACAAAGTACCTCTACATTCAAGTTTTTTTTTTATAGGAAAAACGTCTGTACACCCATATACAATGGTGTCATACAAACATTAGTAGGTAGGTACATAAGGAGACCTACTGGTCGTACGTTCACCGCATATGAAGGTCGCTGGGTTGCGGTCATTTGAGCCGAGTTACAACACTACGGTTGCAATTTATTTATTACCTACAATATTTCTATGATAGGCGTGGCCAATGATACAGATACACGTCTTTTTAGGGTTCCGTAGTCCACAAGGAACCCTTATAGTTTCGTCATGTCCGTCCGTCCGACCGTCCGTCCGTCTGTCTGTCCGTCCGGACTAGTACTCCGCCGTTACTGCACAGATTGTCACGAAAAGTTGTTGGAGAGATAGATATTGAAGTTCGAAAATTTGGTTTTAAAATTATGAAAAATTGTTTTTTTTTAGGCCATACAACGAAAAGTGAATTTAAAAAATTAAATTGTACTAACCCCATCGTGTGGGGTATCGTTGAAAAGGTCTTTTAAAATGCAACAAAAACTGCTTTGAAACTATGTAGATCAAACCCCCCAGTCTTGAGATAATCTAATACAAACTAAAAATTTGAGGTGTCCCCCCGCCATAACTTTTGAAATATTACTAAAATAATTCTGAAAAAATGTGGTATACACCTCAAATTATGTACTTTCAATTGAAACTATAGCGGTCTCGGTATCATAGATAGTTATTTTTTAATACGTCATAAATCGTAAACCGCAATTTACCTTTAGAACTTTTATATTATGTTACTTGCTGCTACGGAACCCTTCATGAGCAAGTCCGACTCGCACTTGGCCGCTTTTTTGATATGAGAGATTGAAAAATTATTTCGCATTAAACCATAGATAGTAAACCGATAGGACTGTCGTGGTATTTTATAAAGATAGTAACTAAGATCGCTTCTTAGCAACACCTTATCAAATAGGTAGATGGGTCGGGTCAGGTTATCTCCGCGCATAAAAATAGGCCGGCGCCCACGTCAAGGGTCATAGCAATAATAGCTTTGTTATTAGTATATCTATTGTCTCCCATGCTGGTCTGTATCGTAAAAGCCGATTGAGGGAATGGGCGAGTTTGAATCATGTTAAGGCCGTACCTGAATTTTTGAACTACTGTTTACAGTTTTTAATAAGAACGTTAAGCTTTACTACGCACATTTGCCAAAATTGGCCGTTTTTCGCAAATGTGCGTAGTGAAGCTTAACGTTCTCACTTGAAACTGTAAACAGTAGTTCATAAAATACTTTGAAAGGTTATTTAGGGCTTGGTAGTAGCAAAATTTTAAATAATGTCTCCGTTTTCTTTGAAATGATTTATTTTAAATGGGGGCAGCACTGGACCCCGGAAAATTTAGGTACGGCCTTAATAGGCGATGCGGCTAGCAACTATTTGATTTCCTTTTCCACCTTCCACGCCAGCCATCACCATAAAAGTGGCCTTTGAGTCTTGCGCCCTGGCTCTGACTGCTGAGAGCCGCAAGACCCAAAATGCTCTGTCTGCCCCGTTAAGGATAAAGACGTGATAGTGCATCTATTCTTGTTATTTAGGTACAATTTAATACATATAATTAAAACTAAATTCAACATCAATAAATTAAATCTAAAACTAATATTAAAAACAACAAAAATTAAATTATATAAAAAATTTAACCCAAATCGCCACCGTCAGCAGGCAAGGTCCCCAAGAGGCTGGCGGCATTTCAACAAATCTATTTTTGTTGATGTTGATGTTAATAATTTTATCTAATACGTGCTAATACTTTGTCATTTTTGTATTGGTATTTATGTACTAAAGCTACTTCTGTGTTTAGCCACAGAATAGAAACTAGTACTCACGTACAGAACTCACTCAGCAAATAAATTCAAAGAAATATCTACTCAATGTGGTTAGCGATATAGTTTAATTTAGCTCACGTCAGAACTCAGCACCTTTTCGTTTAGATACCTAGACATCCATTGCAGGTCAATTTCATCCTTATTACTCTGGACAAACGATTCGTGTAACTGAATTTACCACTCCGAGGGGCCGCCGCGCGCTTAGTAATACTCGTAATGTAGGCATATTTTCGATACCTAAACGGGGAGTGACGTAAGTAGCCACATAGGATCTCGCTAGACACAGGCACACACAGGCCTGGTTTAGCGTTGCATTAGCTGAGCTGCTTCGGAGCCGATGCGTTCGCCAGATTTTCTTCTGTTTCCTGTCCGTGATTTTAAACCTTTTGGGCGTGGTGTTACGAAAACTCTTGGAGACGCATTTATCTGAAAAGTTTTTGGTCGAACAAAGCAAGCAGATGCACTAGCTGTGTGGTTCCCGGCAGAGTAGAATAGGACCACTCCAAGTCTTCCCGGGGATGTCGTAGAAGGAGACTTAGGAAACACAAGCTGAACGAAGCTTATACTCATCAGTGAGACCTCTCCAACCGTCTGGCCAGCGTGGAGAGTGTAGGCCAAATCCTCTGACCTCTAACTAATCTGGCCAAGTGTGGCTCTGGTAGGTAGTAAAGAGAGGGTCGTGCTCCTGCAGTGGAGACTAAAAGGACCTGTTAATGAAATAGAATGAACACATAAAAAGTTTTTTTTTTACTTTGTGATGGCTTTATTCTTTCTAATTTAGTTCAACAATAACAACTTATAATAAATAAGAAGTATTTTTGAGAAGATGAAATAGCTACTTTATACCTACTTACCTTTACTAATAACGTATGTAATAATATAACATATGAGTGTCTTATCAAAGGCACGGTTAAAGGTCCGGCAGGTCAGCTTCGAGCGATCGCATTACATTTAAACGAAGCTGGCAAAAGTCGACGTAAACAAATAATATAAGTAGTACAGTAGTCAGAATGAAACGTCTCGGCGTGCAGATTTTGAAGAAAGTTTTTCAGGTGAGCAGCGCACATTTTAAATATACTTCGTTACGTAGATACTTACCTAGTTAACCTCTTTATTTTTTGCTTTACAATATTTTCTTTTTTTTAGTTTTAATTCGTTTTTTCTTTTTTTTTAATTAATTTGTTAATTTTCTCTCTAAATAAATATCTATACAATTATTTTCTATAATAATTATTTGACGACCTCCGTGGTGTAATGGTCAACACGCTGGTCCGCCAATCCGGAGGTTCTGAGTTCGATCCCCAGCCAAGGCAAGTTAGAAAATGACCTTTTTCAAATGGTCCTGGTTCTTGGGTGTGTATATGTATGTATTCATTATAAAATATAGTATCGTTGAGTTAGTGCCTCATACATAACATACCTACAAGTTTATACTACTTTGGGGCTAGCTTAATTGGGTATTATGGTGGGTCAAAAATAAATTATTTGGTACTGTTAATAGAATAAAACGTCACAAAATAATGCCACTTGTCATTGATCACATCCAGTTTGAACGTGATTTTAGATTTATTAATGCAGAAAAACGGATATAAAGAGCGATATTTGATTCCAAGGAACTATGACGTCATAAATCGATATTTCATACAAATCCCATAGAAAATGTTTACGAAAAATTATCTGATTTGACTTGATGCAAAATAGCGTATTGTGTCTTTCGTGCTAGTCTGAGAGAAGTGTGTGATCTTTGATATAGACCTCGTACCTGCCTACGCAACTCTCTTGTTTTATTTTATATTTACTGAAAAAACTGGACAGCTTATCTATTCTTTCATAATTTATTTTACTCTTTAACCATACAATTGACGTTATATAATTTTAAATAGTGCATTGTAAATGATAACTACTTATGTAAATGTAAGGCAGAGCCATGCCGAGTAGGCATTAGGCCCTGGTTCTTCTGAAAACCAGCGTCTTGGCCTCAGAAAGCCTCGACATAATGCTGAGAGCAACCATTTTGGTAGCATATATTCAATCATCAGCATCATCAGGTCCTTTCCAGTCTCCACTGCAGGAGCACGACCCTCTCTGTTCTACCAGAGCCGTATATAAGCCAGAGCAGTCGGAGGATTTGGCCTACACTCTCCACGCTGGCCAGACGGGTTGGAGAGGTCTCATTGATGTTTATAAGCTTTGTTTAGCTTGTGTTTATTAAATAAAGATTTTCTATTTCTAGAGTAGATAGGCAACTTCGTCCGCGGCAGTGGGTCAATGAACTTAGACAGTCTGGCTGGTCACACTACATCTAACTCCAACTGGATATGATAAATGACCTTATATTATATGTCAATGACCAGTTTGACAACTGTGATCTTTGTGTAACCTATCCAGTTAAAAGTAGACGCAGCATGACCCGACCTGGGTCACAAGTAGCTAGACTATACAAACTGACATAGAGTCAACGGCACGATGACCTTTGATGACCAGCAAACTATTTGTCAATAAAAAAGACTGACCAATCTTCTTCAATAGTTAGATTGGGGTCGCAACTCTTTGAGACCGAAGACTTGATACAGCCTTTGATCTAGTAGCTTATAGGTATAATATATTTTTAATTGTATTTTTTTGTAAATTAATTAAATAATTTAATTTAGTTAATTAATAAATTTTGTAAATATTTTCCCAGCCGCTCGTTCTAAACTGTATAAGTATAGTATATAAGTATAAGTAGGGTAAGGAAGCCGGTTAACGACCAGTTAGCTGAGTTACTCACTTCAGATGAGTGAAAGAAAATGTTACCTACACGCGACATTTATTATTTTAGTGTTAATTGGTCCCAAGTATAGTCTAGTTTAGATATAAAACTTAAAATACAAACTTTTACCCATTAAATATTGTAAAAAGCTGAAAAAGTGAAAAAATTGCCATTTCGCTGGTTGGCGACCACTTTTTTCAGTTTACGGCCACCAGTAAGCTGGTTTGCGACCACTATTTTAATATTTAAAATATACAAAAATTTTGCCTTTAAATAAAGAATATTTTTTACACACCTAGTTTATGTTAAAAAAATATTGTTTTTAACAGGTACAGGTAGGTATCTAAAATCACACGTGGTCGCATTCCCAATAACTTAAATACTTATTTCGGTTTGCGGCCGTTGTTTCTCATACTAAATTGCGGTGGCCGTAAACTAACGTCTTTATTTCAATTGTGTTGGTTAACGGCCGCCTATTTTGCGTAACTGTTTGTAGGTAAATTAAACAAAGTTCCTTTAAAACTGGTGGTCGCTTACTAAATGATTGCATCTTTACACTTTATAAATGCCACACCCTAAATTGTTACTGTCCTATATGAACCATTAGGATCAGAATAAGCAAAACAAAATGATGTGTTATTCGTCGGATTGCGACCATGTGGCCGCAATCCAACATTTTTGCAAATATGCACTTCTGTTGTCCGACTACTGGATTTTATTTTAAAATAAAGTTTAAAAATAGCAAAATACTACTAAATTAATATGAAAACTTAACGATTGTACTAAAAAAATCTTACTTGTGTATACAACATGAAATAACTAATGAATCTTACCATTAAGCGCCGAGCGTCGTGCTATGATTTTTTTTAACTCACTACTCAATAACACACCGCTGAATCATCACGCGAATTGAGTAATTTTTCTTTGGTGCTAGGGTAAAGGTATTTAGTATTTGTTTAAAAGTGTGTTAATTCATATTAAATAATCATTTGATAAACACGTAAGATTTATTTTTTATTTGTGTTATCTCTAGAAATAGTATTATGTTGATTTTAAGACACTAAGTCCGTCAAGTGGTCGCCAACCGAAGGGTGGTCGCTAACCGGCTAAGCGACCCTATATTCGTGTTATTAGCGTGTTATACAAATTGGATGCGGCTTTTGCTGATTTAGGGTTGGATCTCATCTGTCAGCACGGAACAGCACTTTCCTATGCTGCTACCCTTTTCTGTCGCTCGCTGAACGCTGCAGCCAGTGCTGAAGCGTTCCGTCGCTCTAGCAAATGGACGCTTCCGAGAGATAGAAAAGGGTAGCATCATAGGTAAGTGCTGTTCCGTGCTGATAGATGAGATCCTTATTCTGTAATTTCTTGGGATATCATACATATGTACTCATCATCATCATTTTTAGCCCACATCAAAGCACTGCTTTTTTGTCTCCACTGCAGGAGCACGACCCTCTGTACTACCAGTCATACTTGGCCTGAGCAGTCAGAGGATTTGGCCTACACTCTCCACGCTGGCCAGACGGGTTGGAGAGGTCTCACTGATGTTTATAAGCTTTGTTCAGCTTGTTTCCTAAAGGCCCATTTACACGGTGCAAGTTTTTTTGGCTGTTGCATACAATTAAATTGAAGCAATAGAAAACTTGCATGGTCTAAACAGAACGTCAGCCATGCAAATCATTTATTGCTTCAATAAAATTGTATGCAACAGGCAAGAAACTTGCACCGTGTAAATGGGCCTTTAGTCGCCTTCTACGACCTCCACAGAAAGACTTAGAGTGGTCCCCTTCTACTCTGCCGGGAACTACATGGCTGATGTTTCCAATAAATAAGTACTTTTATTAATCGTTTTCTTAGCTTTTTTAATTATTTTATATTTAAATAGTGATCTCACTCACCAAAGGCACCATACAATGATAAAAGCCGGGACCATTTCAAACCACAGCGGAGCTCAAGCCATTTTTATGCCACTTGCCACCCATCCAAATGCGGACCAACCCGGGGTTGCGAAGTTCCCCAACTTTGACAATCTGGCGTTTGTATATGTCTTTTACAGAAAATCTATATCGTGTTAATTAAAGAACGCAAAACCTCTCAGATGGTACCTCAGCCCATGTAAATGAACAACTTTTGTACAACTTTCATAAAAGAATTGAATTTTCATACAAACTGATCAGCTGATTGAGTCAATTTGTATGACAATCCGATTTTTTTTTGTTGTTGAACAAAAGTTGTTCAATTTTATGGGCTGAGGTACATCTGAGAGGTTTTGCGTTCTTTAATTAACACGATGTATAAAGTCTGACAAAATATACTGAAATTATTTGGGTGAATTTAGTCCGTGATATTGAACAACTTTTCCTAAGAAACATTGTATATTGAAACTATTTTAAGCTTGGATTCAGTCCATGATACTGAACAACTTTTCCCAAGGATGTATCGAAATATAAAAATACATTTTGGCCTTGGCTATACTTACCGATTTTCAATGGAAAGCCAAAAATTATTTTTCATATTCTGATACTGTTCCTTGGAGGAAGTAGTTCAGTAGGTATCATGGACTGAATCCACCCTTAAAATAGTTTCCGTTTATTTTTTTAGACCCTGTATATACGAGTATGTCTTTTTCAGGAAACCTGTTTTATTAGATATATATATCTTTTAGCGAAACTTGAGAAATCGAATAAAAACTGTTTGATCTTTTAAATATTATCTTCTAAAATCTAACAAGTATCCGATAATGTGTGGTTTAAGGCCGTACCTGAATTTTCCGGGTTCTGTTTACAGTTTATAATGAGAGCATTAAGCTTTACTACGCACATTTACGAAAAACGGCCACTTTTGGCAAATGTGCGTATTAAAGCTTAACGTTCTCATTATAAACTGTAAACAGTAGTTCATAAAATACTTTGAAGGGTTATCTAGGACTTGGTAGTAGCAAAATTTTAAATGATGTCTCCGTTTTCTTTAAAATTATTTATTTTAAATGGGTGCAGCACTGGACCCCGGAAAATTCAGGTACGGCCTTAACGTGCCTTTAACAGTAATTGAAGAGAAATCCGCTAAAAGAGTTTGGTGTTACTCTAAAGCGGTAGCGATTTCTTTTTAGATTTTACAATTTTGAAATTTCGTTACACCGGATATTTTTCCCACACAATTTTTGAAGTGAAAAAAGGTACACACTAGCTCTTTGCTCTTTGTCATACTTCTCTAGGCGCGTTCAGCATTTTTTGAGATAGTAAAAAACCATTGAACTTGCGACACTGTTACCGAAACCGACACCACCTTGTTTAAGTTTTCACTTCTATCGGCACTACCGAAGTGCTAGGTACTGTTTGTTTTGAACCCAAAATCAGTATCTACTTTGTTAAAAATTGCGCACCTTAATACTGATTGTAGACATTCGCCAAGAAACAGCATTTTTTTCTTTATTACTTAATGGTTTATACTTCGAACATTAGGTATAAAATCCTAAAAGAAAAAAAAATATTGACTATTATTTGTTTACGCAAATGTGACGATCTTTTTCTTCAAATAACCAAGGCAAGCTTCATGCAACCTTCTTAGTTTCTAAAAAAACATAGTAAGTAGGTACATAGCTGCTCCAGCAGTCAGTATGAAACATAACTAAAACCGCTATATGCTCAACACACAGACCCTTCAGGTCACTTCCACATTAGAAAGTCATATATAACGGTTTACAGGACACCGTTACGTCCAATAAGCTTTCTACTGCACTTTGTGTACCTACCTATATCTGAATTTACGTTAACATACGTATCTACATACTCTTGTGAACTCTAGTGGGTATACCACAGAATTATTAAGTAGTTACCTTTTTTAAGGCGAAGATATAGGCAAATGGCCTTGAAGTGTGAAATAAATTGTTAACTCGTAAATATGGTGATAATTTCCATATTTCTCTACGTCATGCACTAGATAGCCCTTTAAATTATTTTATGAACTGCCGTTAAAACTATTATTGATGATCCGTCTAGCTTTAAAACTTGCCGTGGCCACTTTTGGCGGAGGCAAGTTTTAAAGCTAGACGGACTAATGTAAATACTTTCAACGGTGGTTTATAAAATAATTTAAAGGGCTATGTAGTGCATGACGAAGAGTAATATGGAAATTATTTCCATATTTACGAGTTACCAATTTATTTCAAATGAGGGCGCCACTTCAAGGTCATTTGCCTGTATCTTCACCTTAAGGCAAACGTGAAAAGAGCTTGAAGTCTAGTTTATAAATAAATACTTTACTCCTTTGAAGGATTCTGTTTTTTTCTTTACTGAAAACTAAAGCTTGATGGCTCAGCTGTGCGTGCATCACTTGGGCTGTTGGGCATCGCTGGACAGGTGCCTGCTAATGACGTTTTTTCTTGAGACATGCTTCGGAAAAGACGTTTTACTCACGTCAAAATATTTAAACATGGTTAAACAATTTGTAAGTTCTTTGTAAACAAGTATTGTTGTATAAACTGTTGGTAAAGTAATAAACAAATACACTATAATGAAAATTATACTATACTTGTTGTAGGTCTTACTTATTTATTTATTTATGGAGCCTGACCCTCTCTGGACTACCAAAGCCAATTATTATCTGGAGCAGTCAGAGGATTTAGCCTACACTCTCCACGCTGGCCAGACGGGTTGAAGAGGTCTCATTGATGTTTATAAGCTTTGTTTAGCCTTCTATGACATCCACGGGAAGACATGGAGTGGTCTCATACTCTGCCGGGAAGGAAAAATTCCCAAATCATTTTTATTTTAAAGTTTAGCATATAGATACATAATCCGCTACCGCTTACGTCTCGCGCTCTACACAGGTCACTCGCATGTGTGAAAGTAGTGTTTTCACTTGCATTGTATGACGTGACGTGTGTGGGGTCATAAAACTACGGATATCGTCGCCTGTACACCGCGTAAGAGCGTAACATGGATTTAATTTATGCGCGTAAGTACATCTTCTGTGGCAAAAATTTCTTTCTTTTTCGTGTGTGTAAGCACAGAATAAGAACCAGTACTCACGTACAGAAGTCTCACTCAGCAAAGAAATTCAAAGAAATATCTACTCAATGCGGTTAACGATATGGTTTAATTTAGCTTACGTGAGAACTCAGCACCTTTTCGTTTAGATACGAGTACCTAGACATCCATTGCAGGCCAATTTCGTTCTTATTACTCTGGACAAACGATTTTTATAACTAAATTTACCACTCCGAGGGGCCGCCTGCGCGCATAGTAATAATGTAGGTACATTTTCGTTTCGATATCTAAACGGGGAGTGACACGTTGACACAGGCCTGGTGTAAGTTAGTCAAACCTGACGTCAGATTTTTCAAGCTGCTTAGAAGCATCTGAAAGCTACGGCATCGGCTTAACGTGCCTTCCGGCTTGAGGAATTTTTTGCCACTGGTGGTCACCCATCCAAGTGTGGACCACGCCCGAGGTTGCTTACCTTAGGAAAGCACCAGCAATGCGTACAGAAGGGAATTGATATATATTAAGACAAATTCTCGCCCATTCCCTCGATCGGATTTTACGATCTGCTCGTGAAGAGAATCAGCTGGTGTGCCTGGTACATTACAATACAAAACAATACCCTTTATTGCACAAAAGAAAAAAACAGGACATAATTATCTTAAAAACTAGGAAATACGCAAAAGGCGGCCTCATCGCTAAGCAATTTCTTCCAGGCAACCTCGTTTATATGAAAAAAAATGATGGGATAATTTGCCATCATTTTTTTCTATATAAACGAGTGCGGGGCGTAACGTAGTGCGGGATGGTCAATATAAAAAACGTACATTCTACGGTTTTTCCTTTTCCTCCACACATGCATGGAAGAATTTCTTCAGTTCAACGTAACATTGTAAAATTAGTAAAATTGTAAATAAAACGTAAAATTTCAGTTTACGTTTTATTTCTTTAATATTTAAAACTTCTTAAAATTAAGGTACATCTATTAATTTAATTAAGGTACTATATATGCGCAGCTTGGTGATCTATATTTGATTTATTCTTGTAGGTAAGTATTTATACTTTTCAATTTTGTTTACACGTTCTGTCTTCTTCGCAAGCTTTACATAGATATTATGTTGTGATAACATTGACAAAGCCCTTCTGGCGCGTAGGCGACCAATACTGTGTAAATGAGTTTTTTCGACGTTTCTTCTCAGCAGTGGTCGTTGCGAAACGCTAGTATCGGTAGCTTTTAAACAAAGAAAAAATAATTTAGATATAAATAAACATTACACGTAATGTACACTATTATTATTGACGTGTAAAAGTGCCTGCAAAGGCCTAATTACTGAATAAATATTTGATTTTGATTTTCTTCTTATTTAAGAGCTTAGTGGCTCTTGTCGGTGGAGTATGCGCCAAACTTCTCGGTTCTCTGCCTTACTCTTTAGTGCTTATTACGACAAGACACGTTTTTTCTTTCAGTTGGTCTACATAGCTCTTTCTTGGTTCGTTCGTTCTACACGTTCTGTCGCAACACCCAAATTATATTTCTACTTGGACCAATGTTTAAGTCGCCATAAGGCGTTAAGTCCGCCATTTGTACTACACTTTGTATATGCAAAACAGTAAATAAAATATCGCTTATGCCTTGGACCACAACGTCCACAACATAGCGTATTGTATGTGAGAAAGTGGCCAGACGGTCCTACTAGCGATATCGGTCGCCAGTCAGTGATTGTGAGGTTGTAAAACGAAGTGGTCGGTGGTGCAGTGTTTACTTCTGTCTGATAGTTGGTCAATATTTTATAAAAAGTAAGTGCAAAATACGATAGGGAAGTTAAAATCATTTTCATTAAAAAAATATTAATTGGTTTTTGGCCGGTAAATAACAGTTTCCGGTTTTCCTACAAACAATGGACGAACGGTGGTCAGTTTTGTTTACGGGCAAATTGAATTCGAAAAAATATTTTTAGATATCAATCAATCAATCAATCAAATGATTTATTTCTCGATTTATTGTATTACTGAGGCCGCTATAACAACAAATACTGAAAATAAAAAAAGTTAAAAATTAAAGGGGGTCGCCCGCCAATACAAAAAACGTGTTTTTTCAGCGTTTTTAACTAGATCTTTATAATGGCATTAACTAGATACTTGAAATTTTCACAGATTACGTATTACTATGGCCGCTATAACAACAAATACTAAAAATAAAAAAAAATAAAAATTAAAGGGGGTCGTCATACAAAAAACGTATTTTTTTAGCGTTTTAAAACATTGCAAGAAGGTACGGAACCCTTTATGTACGAGTCCGACTCGCACTTGCCCGTTTATTTTTTTAGTATCTCTGCAGGAGCACGACCCTCTCTGTACTACCAGAGCCATATATTAGCCAGAGCAGGCAGAGGATTTGGCCTACACTCTCCACGCTGGCCAGACGGTTTGAGGGGTCTCACTAATGTTTATAAGCTTTGTTTAGCGTGTTTCGTATCATGTGACGTGTCAGTATCATGGAATGAATTCACCCTTAAAATAGTTATTCCCTACAGTATTTTGTTAGACCCATGTGGTTCCATGAAAAAATAGGACCACTCCATCTCTTCCTGTGGATGTCGTAAGAGGCGACTAAAGGATTAAGCACAAACATCTCGTGCTACAATTGATTCCCAAGAAGGATTAACGTCAGGCGGCGGCCGGTTGTAAAACTTTTCGCTCAAATACATTCCCAAAGAGGGTTGACGTCAGGCAGGCGGCCGGTCGTATAACTATACCTAGTTAAATCATTTATAATATTTCCGGCTATTTCTTCTCCATTTTGCAAGGTCTTTGGCATCCTTGGGTGACCATTGTCATGCATGTTATATTTGGAGAAGAAAAAGCGGAAAAGTGCACCCTGGGCTCTGAAGCAGCACAGCTGAGGATGCAACCGGGAACGCGCTTAGACGAAGAAGTATTTCATTAGCCCTAGTACGAAGTCAATAGGTGGTACTTTAAAGAGTTTATTGCGTCGCAGTTTCAATGAGAATACCTATTTTACATCAGTTGCCTAGATTTCAATGAGTGTCACCTATTGAATATTTATTCCTAATTTGCTGTTTATTTGCGTGATTTACGTTATTATATCCAATCAAAGATTACCGCATTTATCTAATGGTGGCACTTCACTTGGCTATTTGTATTCGCTATTGGGTGATTGACGTTATTTGGCAAAAATTTGCAAATGCAGGGGTATTTGCCTATTCGATCTCTTTGATGTGCGTCGAAAAACCGACAAGACAAATAGGCAAATAAGTCCAAACATACTCTCCACACATGGTAAATATTTGTCAAACATGCCAATTACGCAAATACAAATAGCCAAGTGAAGTGCCACCATAAGCAGGTATATCCAGAGATATTGGAGGTATAAGGATTCCGCGATGAAGTGCCGAAAGTGTACCCAATCAGTTTTTTTTTTATTCGCCGATAGGGATTTAAAAAAATACACGTCCTTACCTGTATGACGCTACTAAATAGAAGTCACCAAAGTCATATCATAACTGAAGATGAAACCGGGAACGTGCTGAGATGAAGTAGTTCTTTATCGGATTCATTAATAACGAATTTAGATAATTATCCATTTGCTATTCACATCTTGTAATTAACTTTGCTTCTTTCTTGTTCCAGAACAAAATGCGCAGTCTGCTGTGTGTCTGTCTGTTTGCGCTGGTATGCGGCGTCTACGCCAAGAACAAGAAAGCTGAAGACCATAAGGTGAGAGGGACATAAGTATAATGACTATAATTAAAACAAAATCCAAATAAAGGCATGCGCAGACGAGGGATTTTTGTCCGCGGACTTTTTTGTCCGCTAAAATAGATCGCTTACAACTGTATCGAGTAACGCAAACGAGTCGTTCGACAAAAATCCCTTTACGTGTAACATTTTTTCTCTATGGAATACGGTAGGTAGGTAAGTCTATATGAGAAAAAAAATCACAGATTTCGTGCCTCATACGCACAGACCTACCACTAGTGTAGTGGTAGGTCTAGGCTGTGCTCACACGACTATCGAGCACATTGGAAATGAACCTACGAAAGAAAAAATGTCGTTCTGACTTTTTGACTTTTTTCAAAAAGTTTAGGCTACAGGCCCGATTATCTTTGTTTTAGGCTCAAATTGTAGCTGACTAAATTGTCCAGAGGAACTTTTCTCAAATTTTTGATACCATTCTTCGTTTCCAAAATTTTTTTTACTATTTCGGCTATCCCTTTTTTCGTTATTCAATTGACTTTCTCGAATTTTTGCACCATACAGCTCTCATGAATACGCGTCTTTTGAGTCTTTTTTGAATATCATATATTCCATATTTTCACAACTCTCCAAAATATAAGGGGATCGCACTTTTTCGCGAAATCGGAGCCAACACTGGAGCCAATGAAAAGACATTCCCAATTAATCTAAAAATATATTCATGACATAGCTTAGGCCAAAAACAGTCGGAAAATGATAAATTTCGTTCATAAAATAACAAAATAAATTTTAAAATTTAATTCACAGTTCATATAATCTGTTTTTATTTTGAAACACCAAATAGTACCTGCCATGCTATTACTATATAAACGATTGTGACGTTGACTTCATCCGTTTTCCAGGTGAAGATCGCGGTGTACTATGAGTCACTGTGTCCAGACTCCAAGAAGTTCATCACGACGCAGCTGGCGCCCGTGTGGCGGGACTTCAAGGGTTCTGTCAAGGTCAAGCTGGTTCCTTATGGCAAGAGCACGGTAATTATCTCCTACAGGCTATATCAGGTCCACTGCTGGACTAAAGACCTCATCCAATGGGTAAATTTTTTTTCTCCCCAATCTTACTTTACAGAACATAACAACGACATGGGTATAGCGTTGCCAGGCGTCCGGATAAAGCCGGACATAGATAGACTTCTTCATTGCATGTCCGGCCAAAATAAACGGTGTCCGGCTTGTCGGGCTTTTTAACTTTCGCAAAGGAGCTAGCGCCGAGCGTGGCCGAGCGCAGGCGAGTCGACTCTTAGACTGATTTGGTATTCGATTTTGTTATATTTCATTATAATTTGACAAGATTTATGGTAATAATTAAAAAAGCGTGTTTTTACATATTTTTTTTGTCGTACTTATTAATACTGAGACACAAAATCTTCAACAATGTAGAGTGTCCGGCCTTTTTACCCAAATGTCCGGCCAAACTGGCTGGTCTGTCCGGCTATTTATAGGTTTGGCGACCTGGCAACCCTACAGGGTACATGGTTAGCAGATTGTGAGACTGGTATTTGAACTTAGCAGAGCTTATGTATCTATGAACACCAGCCGGACCCTCCATAGTTGGAGAAAACATTTGACATTCTATACAAAATCGAACAGTAATAGTCATGCGTAATTAAGTAAAGGGATAAGGAGCACTTGCCTATAACCACTACGCTAGGTTGCTGGTTGCTGATGACAGTAGATGGGAACCTCTTTACACAGAGAACGCTGCTGCCCGTCCTCTGCTACCTATACCTCCCTTCGTCGCCTCTTACGACATCCGTGGGAGAGGCAAGAGTTTCAGTGTCAATAGTCAACAATAAAGGGTATGCATGCATTTTTTTTATATTTTTAATCGATAGTCCTCGTCGAGAAGTAGCCGCAAAAAATAAATCAGTGCCGAAAAACATGTATATGGTGTAGAAAATAAATATTAAAAATAGCAAGTAGATTATAACAACTAAAACACGCCATTTTAAAATATGACGTCAAGGTCTGCAATATCCGCTAGAGACAGAAGCTGTCAACGCATGTTTTTCTTTTTTGGGTACTTTCGATATTATCAGCCAGTGATGTTTGTTAAACCTCTATATAAAGTACATACATTTCGAATGTCATCGATAGTCAAACTACATGGACGGACAGTCCTACCGAACGCACCCGAACTTGTCATTTCCCTTTTGTGAACTTTGTCGTCATTTCCCTTTTGTTTGTCAAAAGTTCCCGCGCAATATTTGCAAATTTTCAATAATTTATTTCTAATCCAAAAAAGAGTCAGTAAGAAAAAATATTAACTAACTGGTAACGTATTAATAGAAATTGTAAAATAAAAATATGAGCCGGATTGGTATTACATGCATATTCCTTATTGTCGTGCCGCTTTTGGGGTAAGGATCCTGTGTTACATGTATGTGTAATACACCCCTTAGTCGCTTTTTACGACACCCATGGGAGAAGCAAGGGATGGTAACAAATCGTATTCATCTGTGGTCATTCACAAGTCACTCACTCAAAAATAGGATAATTTTAGAAATTAAAGGAGGTCGTCATACAAGAAACATGTTTTTTTAATTTTAGGTACGGAACCCTTCATGTACGAGACTGAATTGGGTTTTTTTTGTTTTGAAAATATGTAAATAATTATAATCATAAACGTTGTTCCAGCACGACAAAGTGAACGGCAAATGGCAATTCAACTGCCACCACGGCGCCGACGAGTGCTACGGAAACAAGGTGAGAAGCACAGATCTGTATATACTACTAAATTAAGAAAGTCCTTCAATTTGTATGAAAACCTGGCGTGCCAATTTTCATTTTTTTATTTAATAACAAATACACTTACAAACGGAAGGAATCTTTTATATTACTTCCTTCAACGTTTTTTGACGAGTTTCTGAGGCTCAAAACGGTAGATTTACTTATTTTACAGTATATAATGACGATCTTTAAATGAGTCAATTTGACTTCCGATCGACGCGAATTCATACAGAGGCTGTGTCTATCTTGATCCATGGTCTGTGGTGTGGCTGGTGACAAGCAGGTTTTGTGCGTTTTTGCTTAGTTTATTACTACCTACCTTCCGTGTGATATCAAATCATTTATTTTAAGCAACGTATTATTAGATACGTAATATATATTGAGTAGGTACATAAAAAACTAAATAAAAACACGCTTTAGCACCCCACGCTTTTCTTACAAAGACATTAATTTTCTCGTTATTCACTTTACTGTTATAATGAAATTATTTTTTTACTTTTTAGTTCGGTTTACCACTAAAGCGTGTTTAGTTTTTTAAACTATATTTTTTTTTATTACCCTTGTACAACGCCATCTAGTGATATTCGTAGTAACTATTGGTATAGCGAGTTTTAGCTTGAGTTTTAACTTTAGACAACGCCACCTAGGGAGATTCTTGGTGATACAAACTATAATGTATTTTTCCTGATGATCCTGGTGAAGATAATGAGACAAACTTAAACTATTATATTGTCACCGACCCTTGATATGTGTGCAAAATTTCAAATTTATCTGACGTTTTTAAGTGGGTGAAACAAACATACAAGTGAAGCTAAGCGTGTAAAAATGGAGCCGAGCTTAGTCCCTCCTGACGGCACCGTTGACGCGTGGATAAGATCAGCCATCGCTGAACTCAACCAAATAAGAGAGAATCTAGCGACCGTTTTTTACCTAATAACCTACTTAAGTACTTAATTTTCCACCTTCCAGGTCCAGTCGTGCATCCTGAAGGACCGCAACCTCCAGGACACGGACAAGATGGAGCTGGTCATCTGCCTCATGGGACAGAGCAGCCCCGACAAGTCGCTGGACACCGTGAGTTCAATTCATATTTATTTCACACCTAAGGGCAGTAAGAAAGTAGGACAAAAAGTAGTAACCTTAAGAGGGCGTCTGATGCTGATAATCTAAATTTTGCTCCCGTTTCCACGCACGCAAATTTAGGGGTACTCTAGCCGAAGCGAGACAGCTAGCCATGCGGGGAGGGAAGAATCGCGGCGGGTCAATGAGGCTGGTTTACGCGTTTCTGGTTTATGACCTTTTTTTTGTTTTACAATGAATTTAAGAGTTATTTAAAAAGTAAGACATATGATGACTGCCTTATATTTAATACAATAATAATCCAAAGTAACAATTATTGTACTTCTTGAATACTAGCCGTTTTAGTATGATCGGAGGTGATACTTGGAGGCAACTTCACAATAAGTCATTTTGGAGGTTCTGGGTTCAATTCCCAGCCAGGGGCAAGTTGGAAAATGGCCTTTTTCAAATGATTTTCGGTCTTAGGTATTTATCAGTGTATGTATTTATCATAAAATATAGTATCGATAACTTAGTAAATTTAAAACTTACTTTGGGGCTAGCTCGATCAGTGTGATTTGTCCATATATAACGTCTATAAAAATATACTAAAACTAAAACTTTTAAAGATACTGTACCAGTCTATACTGAACAAGTTTCCCCAAGGAACATACATAATATGTATTAGGTATTAGTATATTACATTTATATCGAAATATTAAAAAAAATATATTCTGCCTATTGCTTCCTTAAAACCAAAACTTTCTATAAAATCGGCTGATCGATCAACTAGTACCTGGGAGGCCAGAAAATATTTTTCATATTTCAATACATTCCCTCGGGAAAGTTGTTCAGTATCATGAAGTGAAATATTAGGTCCTTACATATGAAATTTCCGATTTTCAATACTGGCAACTTTAAAATCAAATATCTTGCGTTTCATTAGGAATTCCAAATTCAAATTTATTTCGAAATAAAGCCAGAAAAATATTGTTTTAAAATTCGTATTTCATTTGTTTTAACATCATTTGTTTGAGTTTCAACATTGCTATAACAACAACTATGGACAAATTGAAAATTCGCGGTATTTACGAATACGAGTTCCACCGTGGCACCAGTGCTGCAGAAACGACTCGAAGAATTAACGACGTGTATGGACCAGGCACCGCTAACGAACGAACGGTGCGTTTTTGGTTTCAAAGTTTCCGTTCTGGAAATTTCGATTTACACAATGAGCCTCGTGGACGACCTGATACTCAAGTGAATAACGAAGAATTGAAGGCGATAGTGGAAGCGGATCCATCTCAAACCACTTCTGAATTAGCAGCAGCCTTCGGCGTAAGTGACAAAACCATACTTATCCACTTGCGCCAAATCGGAAAAATTTAAAAACTCGAAAAGTGGGTACCGCACGAATTGACTGAAGCAAACCAACAAACACGCGTTGCTTGATGCGTTTCTTTGCTTAATCGCCACAATAATGAGGGGATTTTGAACCGTATCGTGACTTGTGATGAGAAATGGATCCTGTACGACAATCGGAAGCGATCATCACAATGGCTTGACCCTGGAGAACCGGCAAAACCTTGCCCTAAGCGAAAACTGACCAAAAAGAAGATTCTGGTTAGTGTTTGGTGGACCAGTGCTGGTGTTATCCACTACAGCTTCTTGAGATCAGGCCAGACGATTACTGCAGACTTGTATTGCCAAAAATTGCAAACAATGATGGAAAAGCTCGCCATTAAACAACCGAGACTGATGAATTGCTCTAGCCCACTGCTCCTTCAGGATAACGCTAGATCACACACTGCACATCAAACGATCGCCAAGTTAGAGGAGCTGCGACTGGAACCTCTGCGTCACCCACATACTCTCCAGATCTTGCCCCAACCGATTACCACTTTTTTTAAAATTTGGATAACTTTTTACAAGGAAAAAAATTTAAATCTGATGAGGCAGTCAAAACCGCCTTCAAACAGTTCATAGACTCTCGCTCCCAGGATTTTTTTTCCAAAGGTATCAATGATCTGCCTATAAAATGGCGGAAGTGTATCGATAACAACGGCGCATACTTCGATGGATTAAATAACAATTTCATTAAAAAAACTTGTTTCACTTTTTTGATACTAAACGGCAATTTCATATGTAAGGACCTAATAGTTTCAGTATATTTTGTTACACCTATATATTTACTATTTATTTTATCTGTGATATTTTCCCATAAAATAAATTAGTCATTTTCTTTTTTTTTATTAAACTATGTCATCCCACTCCTAGGCAAAGGTTTGTCATAATTTAAAAAGTTATTAAATATAAGGGCAACACTCAACGGCTCAATAATGGAGCAAAGCTAATTGGCTTTATTTGCTTACTTCCAGTGCCTCACCCAAGTGAAAAAAGAGTCGGAATCTGACAAGCTGAAGCGCTGTGCTGGTGGAGACCAGGGTGACAACCTGCTGGCCTCCTATGGCGACAAGACGGACGCTGTCCTGCGTCCACTCAGCTTCGTGCCCACTATTGTTATCAATGAGGTGAGTGTGGACACCCTACTTGTTTTTCAATAAATACTTGTGAAGTCAGATTTTTCAAGCTACCTCCAAGGCATCTGAACTGCATATAAGTTTTTTCAGAATTAAACCAGGCATTACGAGTACCTAACATGAAAACTAAATTGCATTGCCTTCGAGGTCCAGTGGTCAAGGCGTTTGCCTTGTGATCCGGAAGTCGTGGGTTCAAATCCCACTACGAAGTATTCTTTCTGAAAAGTTATCTGCTTAGATAATTGCAGGCTTGAATCACCTGATTATCCAAAAAGATTATTTTGTGTTTCGGAAGGTACGGTCCCGAACGCCATCTAGCGTTTCATCATCATCATATCAGCCACAGAAAGTCCACTGCTGGACATAGGCCTCCCCCAAGGATTTCCAAAACGACCGATCGGACCATCTAGCGTTTGCTTGAACTTATCCTTGGATTGGTTCTGCACCCTTTGTGTTGCGGATGTCAGCCGGCAGTGGCTCTGTGTACACCCAGTACCCTCGTGCCATCCCCCAGGGAGGTAGCGGCCCCGGGCTTTGGAGCGACACCGCTGGGATGCAACCGGGGATACAGAGGATGATGACAAACAAAATTGCACTACTTTTTTACTCTAAATAAATCATTCAAAAACATTCTTTTTTATAAAGACGACCTTATCAGAAGCGTCGTATCGTATAGCATCGTTTTTAACATTTATTTAATAATTTGAAAAAAAAAACTTTATTTTTTCAGAAATTCGACCAAGCCGTCCAAGACGAGGCCTTCAAGGACCTGAAGGGCGCCGTGTGCCGCGCGGCCGGCGACCACAAGCCCAGCGCCTGCTAGATCAGAAAATACTCCTAGTTGTAAGACAGTGACTGAATTCACGCATTCCCAACTTTATTTAAATAAAATGTGTAACTACAAAGTACAGACGTCACGGCCACGTCCAGCCAAACTCCGCTCCAAAGATCAGGAGACCTATATTTAAATGCGGGAGTCAGCGAAATACAAAACGTGTAGTTTTCCAGTAGTTTTCAAGTCACCGCTCGCGTTCCAAGTCACGAAATACACCGTATATTTAAAAACCGTCGCTTCACTGAAAAATAATATTCTTTTACACAGAAAGTTAGTCAGATGCCTTTAGGTAGCTTGGAAATTCTGACACCAATGTTGGCAACTTACACACAGGAAAAATAAATAAATAACGCAGAAAACTTAGAATATTTGTAAAAGGAATTAAAAAAAAATTAACATCAATAATAAACCCAGCAGTGAAACGGAACGGAGTCTCCATGATCATTAATGCGAAAGTTTCTTTGACATTTGTAGTATTAGCACACGCGTGTAGACTACTAATTGTATCCTACACGTGAAGAGCGTTTCAAAAATGCAGCGCTTTGCTCGCGCTAATAATTTGCTGTATTAGGTCCTCCCGCAATCAAAAATAGGTCTCTAACGAAAATCGGGGAGCACGGGGAAGTATGGTATTTGGCATGGACTGAACTTGTGCAAAAATAAATGACCAAAACTCAACTGTTGTGTACTAACTTCACAGTGTAATTTTGTATGTTCTGCATCTAAACTAATGTTACAAATATTTAAGGTCTTTTGTAATTATAAATTAAGTACTTAGTATACGTTGTTTTTATTTCTACCATTACTAAAAAAAAAAGTTGTACTACGCGCTGATTATTTGGGCATTTAAACACTTCGTGCAATGGAATATGTAAGCCTTTAGAGGGGCCAAATGTGCCGAGCCTTGAGCGGAATATGTAGGCCTTTAGAGGAGCCAAATGTGCCGCGCTTTGAGCGGTATATAAAATATGCCCATTTTAGGGCTTATAGGGGGTCAAATGTGCCTCACTTCACGCGAATTATTAGGACTTATAGGGGTCAAATGTGCCTCACTTCGCGCAAATTATTTGAGTTTATAGAAGGTCAAATGTGCGTCACTTCCCGCGTATTATTTGGGCTTATAAGGGGCCAAATGTGCCTTACTTCGCGCGAATTATTTGCGTTTATAGAGAGTCAAATCCGCCTCACTTCGCGCAAATTATTTGGGCTTATAGGGGGTCAAATATGCATCGATTCAGGCTAGAAATAAAACCCCGCACAATGATCACAATATATTTACACACTTGTTATCTACGTCCACTCGTCATCGTCATCTTGGTGCTGGTGCCGGCGCTGGTGCCGCTTTAGGTCGGAGCGTCTCTTGGTGCTGTAGGAGCACTGCCCGCAGCCGTACATCTTCTCCTTGCGGCACGTCTTCATGTGTTTGATGGTCTTGCTCCTCACGTTAGATTTGAACTTACAGCGCTCGCAGCGGTAGTACTTTCCTGTCGTTTTTTCTACAAAAAAAATTACAAATCCTAGTACGAGTAGTTCGCCGCGAACTTAGACCTCGCAATTTTTTATTAATATTACAAAAACTACTGAACCGATTTTGATGCCCAACGAACTTGAAAATTCTATTAATATTTCCTACCCTGAGAAGGCTTATTATAGGACCGATGACTATCTTAAAGACAAAAAGGTCTGGCTTGAGCTTGGCGCGGGTCCCTCTTAAAGGTTTGTATACTTAGACATGTCATAATTTAGGTACATTGGTACATACTAAATTTACAAATTGACATTATTTTAAATTTCGTAATTCTTATAATTCAATTTAATTATGACATAATAAACAATGTAATCTCTGTCCATCTATATAACTAATTTTAAGTTTTTAGTTTGTTAGTTGACGTCTTTGGAGAAAACGTGCAGTGCAGTTTGTTGCCGCTTCTTCTGCACTTGCGCCTAGGAAGCGGCGTAAACTTAGCTTTAAGTAACGATTTGACGTCAACATTTGTGCAAAACAAAACAAAGTGACTATTATTAAGAGATATTATAAATATCCTATGATAATAAAGATATTTTGAATTGAATTTTGAATTGAATTGAATACATGCCTACCAAATTTCGTCAAAATCGGACCATCGGTTCTGCAGGCCCTGGCTCGCTTCGCTATCTCAGTCAATTAAAAAAAAAATACCGTGTGGTTCCCGGCAGAGTAGAATAGGACTACTCCAAGTCTTCCCGTGGATGTCGTAGAAGGCGACTTAGGAAACTGAACAAAGCTTATAAACATCAGTGAGACCTCTCCAACCGTCTGGCCAGCGTGGAGAGTGTAGGCCAAATCGTCTGACTGCTCTGGCTAATATATAGCTCTGGTAGTACAGAGAGGGTCGTGCTGCTGCAGTGGACTAAACAAGACCTGATGATGATGAAAAAAATATAGATTTTAGAAACAAATAATTTAAGTGGTGATTCAGCCTATCAATTTGAACAACTTTTCCTCATGAATGTATATCAAGATACAATAATAGATTCTCATACAAATCGAAGTACTAATGACTACTAGCTCTGAATATTCCCTCGAACGACTTTTACGATGTGTGCGGGAAGAGAAGCAGCTGGTGCATTGTTTCTCCCAGACCAGCATGGGAGAAATTAAATGCTAGTAGTTCGCCGCAAACTTGGACTCGCGATTATAGTTCCCTAAGGAACACCTAGATGGCGCTATCCAAAGTTAGAACGCGCTATGGTTTCGTTTGCTACATAATCGCGGACATTTTTATTAATATTTCAAAAAGTACTGAACCGATTTTGATGCCCAACGAACTCGAAAATTCTATTGATATTTTCTGCATGCCTACCAAATTTCATCAAAATCGGACCATCGGTTCGGCATTTATCGCGGTAGAAACATACATACATAAAAACAATATGTTTTCGCCGCCAACTCGATTTAGAAAATGATGAATGAAGAAAAATATTAATTATAAAGAAAAATAAGCTACCTGTGTTGTCGTCGTGCGTCTTGAGATGGTACATGAGACTCATGTTGTGCCGCGCCTTGTAGTCGCACAGGTGACACTTGAACCGCCGCTCATCCCGGTGCTTCTTCTTGTGGCGCGCGAACTGGTACTCGCTGGCTGGGGATACATACTACTTCATTTCCTCGATACACGTCAATACACAAGTGAGTGTGGTGAGTGAGTGCGGTGAGAGCGGTGAGTGTGGTGAGTGCGGTGAGACCGTTGAGTGCAGTGAGATCGGTAAATGCGGTGAGAGCGATGAGTGCGGTGAGATCGGTTGAATGCTGTGAGGGCAGTGAGTGCGGAGCTATAAAGTCACCCTAAATGATAGTTACCCGTGGTGTACCCGCACGTAGGACACACTTGCATGACGGCCGTCTGCGCGGAGTGCGTCAGCAGGTGCTTCTTGTAGGCCGCGTAGCTCAGCGACACGTAGTGGCAGTTGCTGCAGTAGTAGTCGTACGAGCCCCAGAATATCTTCGTCAGGTCCGCGGCGGGCTGGAAGCGCGGCCGGACCAGCTTGACGAGCGGCACGTCGTCCTCGTCGGTCTCGTCGGAGACCTCCACCGTGTCGATGTGGGGCTCCTCGATTATCACCTCGTCCTCGTCGCTGGACGTCAGCAGGCTGATCGGGTCGTGGTTTTTGTCCCTGCAATTAATGTGGGAATGGTATGAATCGGAATATAAGCGCAAACATCTCGTGCTACAATTGCATTCCCAAGGAGGGTTGACGTGGGTGGCGACCGCTTGTAAAATTTTTCACAGATTATGTATTACTATGGCCGCTATAACAAATACTAAAAATAAGATAAAGTTAAAAATTAAAGGGGTCGTCATACAAGAAACGTGTTTCTTCAGCGTTTTAAAACATTGTACGGAGGTACGGAACCCTACATGTACGAGTCCGAATCGCACTTGCCCGTTTATTTATTTTTGTTGTTATAGCGGCCACATTAATACATAATCGGTGAAAATTTCAAGTGTCTAGCTATTACGGTTCAAGAGATAGAGCCCTGTGACAGACAGACAGCTGAGTCCCAGTAATAGGGTCCCATTTGCACCCTTTGGGTAAGGAACCTTAAAAGGACCTATTGATGACGATGATGATGTCAGTCCTCTAGTATGGTCCATCCATGGCCAAATAAAACAAGGCCTTCCAACATCCCCCCTTTTTTTGCTAAGATTCTCAAAGCTACGTCATCACATGGTTCTCAAACTTTTTTTCACCGCTTTTTGCGGGAAAGCATGGTTTGCCCTTTTTCGTATAATTTACCTGACGTTGCCCAAATATAACCCAATCTTGAATAGATAGCGGTATGTTAGTATTACATGGGGGTGAGAGCTTGGTGATCCGTCGCACATGAATAATTTATTAACGTTAATGTTTTTCGGAAAAGTATAAACGTGTATATTACTTCCTTTGTCAGATATACTTTTGCAATCCAGTATAGCATAATAATTAACCATTGTTACAAAGTTTGAGAACCACGGACTAGACTGCTCGAGACAGAGATAAACATATAAAAAATTCCTTTTAGTAAAGAAAGACACAAAAAAGCCGTGACGTATCAACGCAATGACAATTCCTGTCACTTAGTCAGCTGTTAAGTGTTACCAGTCAACTGATAAATTATTTCCCTAAAAATAACTTTAGCAAATAAATATTTAGGATCCAGCTTAGAATAAGTTAAAAAAGACACCTATTTTAATAATACGTATTATATATAATACTCTATTTCTAAATATTTACTGAAGAATAAGGATTTTTGAAAATCGCATTTTTTACACTGGCAATTAAGTAATGACGTAGTTTTGAGAATCGGGGAAACTTGTTGGCAGGCCTTGTTTTATTCGGCCATGGGTCCATCCATGGCCCTGTGTACTGAACAGAAGTAGATCCAGCCGCGGCACTCACTCGTCCTCGTCGTCCGTGTGGATCTCTATCTGGTCGCCCGGCTGCGGCTCCTCCGGCTCGGGCAGCAGCAGCGCGCTGGGGTCGATGCTGCACTGCAGGCTCTCCAGCACCATCAGGCAGTCTCCGCCCGCGTCAGACTCCGTCGTGCGCTCTGGAAGGTGGCAATACGAGACATTTAACAAGTTGAGGAAGAACAAATGTTTTCAATCAAGCGCCGTTGACAAGGACTCTTCGTTTGTTAAGGTGAAGATATAGGCAAATGGCCTTGAAGTGCGAAATAAATTGTTAACTCGTAAATATGGTGACAATTTCCATATTGCTCTTCGTCATGCACTAGATAGCCCTTTAAATTATTTTATGAACTGCCGTTGAAACTATTATTGGTGATCCGTCTAGCTTTAAAACTTGCCGTGACAACTTTTGGCGGAGGCAAGATTGAAAGCTAGACGGACTAATGTAAATACTTTCAACGGTGGTTCATAAAATAATTTAAAGGGCTATCAAGTGCATGACGAAGAGCAATATGGAAATTATCTCCATATTTACGAGTTAACAATTTATTTCAAATGAGGGCGCCACTTCAAGGCCATTTGCCTATACCTTCACCTTAAATGAGATGAACAAAGAGTATCCAGAGTTAGATTTATTTACATGTTCGCTGACAAAATTCGCAAACATTGCAGAGAAATGTATTAGTTGTACATAAATAGTTTTTATCTTATATTGTCGCATTGTCGGAAAACTGTTATGACAATGTAAAAGTTCGTTGTAATAGTAAATAAATAAAAATAAAAAAAATGTTTAATTGCTAGGCAAATTTAAAATCCCCGACTGTCAAGATCGCTATTTTTCAAATTCAAATTCAAAATTCAAAATATCTTTATTATCATAGGATATTTATAATATCGCTTAATAATAGTCACTTTGTTTTGTTTTGCACAAATGTTGACGTCAAATCGTTACTTAAAGCTAAGTTTACGCCGCTTCCTAGGCGCAAGTGCAGAAGAAGCGGCAACAAACTGCACTGCACGTTTTCTCCAAAGACGTCAACTAACAAACTAAAAACTTAAAATTAGTTATATAGATGGACAGAGATTACATTGTTTATTATGTCATAATTAAATTGAATTATAAGAATTACGAAATTTAAAATAATGTCAATTTGTAAATTTAGTATGTACCAATGTACCTAAATTATGACATGTCTAAGTATACAAACCTTTAAGAGGGACCCGCCAAGCTCAAGCCAGACCTTTTTGTCTTTAAGATAGTCATCGGTCCTATAATAAGCCTTCTCACAAAGTACTTTCTTTACATAAGCTTTGAATTTTCTGTCTGGCATATCAAGGACCGATTCTGACAATTTATTATAAAAAAGTATAAACTTCCCCATAAAAGACTTACTGACTGTATTCAGCCTGTAATACGGGCTAACTAAGTCATTCTTATTACGTAAATTTCTATCTGTAAAATCACTTACTTTATTGAACATGGAAATATTTTTCCTTACATATATTATATTTTCAAATATGAATTGTGAGCTAGTACTTATCTAGTCATGAGTAGCGGAACCACCGATACGACTTGATATCCGTAGCGCCATCTATTATTTGCTAGAGAAAGCCCTGACTTTCAAGTGTTAACCCCCAATAACTTTTAAACGGCTGAACCGATTTTCATCAAACATAGCTAACGACCACCGTAAGGGAACTTGCTTTTGCGTAAAGAAAACCACATCGAAATCGGTCCATTCGTTCGAGTGATACGATGCCACAGACAGACAGACCGACAGACATTAGCGTCATACTTATACCCCTCTTTTTTGTCAGGGGTTAATAAAACACAATCATCATGACGACCTCCGTGGCGTAATGGTTAACACGCTAGGCCGCTAATCCGGAGGTTCTGGGTTCGAGCCCCAGCCAGGGCAAGTTGGAAATGGCCTTTTTCAAATTGTCCTGGGTCTTGGGTGTTTATCTATATATGTATTTATCATAAAATATAGTATCGTTGAGTTAGTATCCCATAACACAAGTTTAAAACTTACTTTGGGGCTAGCTTTATCAGTGTGATTTGTCCGTATATATTTATTTATCATTCAGCCTCATCATAACATCCACTGCTGGGGACATAAGAGCCTAGGCATCTCATAATGACCGATTTAGAGCGGCCCGCGTCCAGTGATTTCCAGCGACCTTGGTCAGGTCGTCTGACCACCTTGTGATAGGTGTCCTACGCTGCGCTTGCCAATGAGTGGTCAATATTTCAATACATGTTCCTTGGGGAAAGTTGTTCACTATCATGGACTGAATTTAACCGTAAAATAGTTTCAGTATATTTTGTTAGACGTTACGTGACGTTAGTTGTTCACACGCTGAAAGTTGTTCATACCTTTGTCGACGTTGATCTCTATGAACACCGGCTTCGCGAGAACTCCCAGCGGTAAATCATCATCATCATCTATAGTGTGGACTTCATCATTTGGTTTCTCGCTTGGTTTCTCGCTTGGTTTCTCGGGTGATTCGGTGAGTGTTTTGCTCGACTTGTCTGGTAGACCTTAAAAAAACATATTTGTTAATCGAGCGAAGTTCTCTCCTACTTAAACAACTCGGTGTTTGTATGTACCAGCCATTGAGATGTCGCGTTTACAACATGTCGAAATCCAATTGCATCCAGCTGTTTATTATTCCTTATTGGTGTTCTATGACGTTGGAGACTGGATTACAAAGTAAGCAGTTGAATTAAGGTTTTATTTCAATGCCACGCGTGATTAAAATTAACAGGCAAGTGCGAGTCGGACTCGTACATGAAGGGTTCCGTGCCTCCGTACAATGTTTTAAAACGCTAAAAAACACGTTTTTTGTATGACGACCCATTTAATTTTTTTTTTTTTAATTTTTAGTTTTTGGTGTTATAGCGGCCACAGTAATACATATCGGTGAAAATTTCAAGTGTTTAGCTATTACGGTTCAAGAGATAGAGCCCTGTGACAGACGGACAGACGGACAGACAGACAGACAGCGGAGTCTCAGTAATAGGGTCCCGTTTGCACCCTTTGGGTACGGAACCCTAAAAATAACATTGAATTGCCCCGTCATAAATTTGTTTGATAATAACATGCCGCTAATAAGCTATTCTGCGATCTATACGTGGTTAGCTGTTTTTTTAAACGTAACACATTGACAATCCAGCTGAACGACATTCAGCAGTTAAACAAAACAGAGCTGTAATGCCTAACAGCTAGAGGTTTTGTCAATTAGCAAATTATACAATCCAACTGCGACATGTACAAAGTATGTAAGTTCGACGACTTATTTCCGACAGGTTGGAAATTGGATTGTATTGTAACTGGGTTGTAAAACATTCGCAAGTGTATAATTTGGGTGAACTACTAAAAATAATAAGTTTTTTGAAAAAAAATATTTTTTTTCCCCGGAGCTTTCACAATGTAGTTATTAGTTATTATGTAGAAACTACACTAAACATACTTGGTGGTTTGCTTGTCCCTGACTTGTCCGATGATTCCTGTTTTGTAAGACATCTCCCCTGCCTTGTCCGGTGTCTACCCTGCCTTGGGTCAATTGGTCTCGTCTGTCTGGTGGGTCCACAATGTTGTAGTTAATTAGTATGTAGGAACTACAGTATACATACTTGATGACGGGCTTGTCCCTGACTTGCCCAATGATTCTCTTGTCTTGTTAGAAGTCTCCCCTGCCTTGTCCGGCTATGGTCTCTTAGTCTCGTCTGTCGGGTGAGGTCACAATGTAGTAGTTATTGTCTTGTTAGAAGTCTTCCCTGCCTTGTCCGGTGTCTCCCCTACCTTGGTCTCTCGGTATCGTCTATCCGGTGGGTTCACAATGTATTAGTTAGTATGTAGAAACTGCGCTATACATACTTGGTGGTTTGCTTGTCTCTGACTTGGCCGATGATTCCTCTGTCTTGTTAGACATCTCCCCTGCCTTGTCCGGTGTCTCCCCTGCCTTGGTCTCTCGGTCTCGTCTGTCCGGTGGGTTCATGATGTGGTAGTTGGTTAGTATATCTTCTATGTCGTCATTTATATCTGGGTCTAGGGGGTCAGGTGGTTTTCTGGAGAAAAGAATTATTTTTTAAAACATTCTGATTCTTACAATGAAACAAAAAACCCGACTACGTGAAAAAGCGAGGTTATAATGTTGTTTTTAGTATTTCTAATTCTAAACTACATTAACATATATTATAAAATCCTATATTTTGATTCTAGAGAATCAATCAAATCAATAGGTTTGGAATTATAAAAAATTAAAGACAATTTGGCGCCAAGAATCAGCTATTTGTTTTTTTTTTATTTTTTAATCTACTCATGGTCACTCTGCCACTAAGGTTGATGACTGGGTCAGAAAAGTATTATTCTAATTAGTCCGTTAGTTAGATTATCAAAAATAATGTGGCCATATTTTTCAGTTTATCAAAAAAGTAAAAATTCACAAAGATACAGAGTATCAAAGTTCGAGAGTGGGGGCTTGTGACGTCACCGATGTGTAAAAATCGTGCGAAAGCGTGACGTCATGCGAAATTTAAATGCGCTGTATCTTCGTCATTTATTGTTTCTCAGAGAAAAGAAAAAATATGTGTACAATATTTTTTAATAATCTAACCGATGGGCCAAAAATTTTTTTTTAGTCGTCAGACGAATCTAAAATCCATCAAGTCGTTTAGGCTACAGGACTAGACAAACAAGAATATAAATCGTGTTAAGGAAAGAACGCAAAACCTCTCAGATGGTACCTCAGCCCATGTAACTGAACAACTTTTATTCAACAACTTTCACGAAATCCAAAAAAAAATCGAATTTTCATACACATTGACTCGATCAGCTGATCAGTTTGTATGAAAATTCAAATATTTTTTTTTAGTTTTGTTAAAGTTGTTGAACAAAAGTTGTTCAGTTACATGGGCTGAGGTACCATCTGAGAGGTTTTGCGTTCTTTCATTAACACGATGTATACATATATGTATATACATCATACATGCTCTTTCTGGCGCAGTGTTAATGATAAATCTTTTATATAAATAAATCGTTAAATATTTATATTTTGACTTACAGTGTGTTATCGCCTTCAATAATGTCGGGGGTCACTTGTCTGTGAAAGGATAAAACATCTTGATTTAATAAAATGCATAAAAATTCCTTTGACAAAAATATTGAGACAGAACTACCTACTTTCATGCTGGTCTGGGAAATAAGAAAAAACATAGAATGTACCAGCTGCCTCTGTTCCCGCGCAGATCGTTAAAGACGATCGGTGAAATGGGCAAAAATTTTAAATAGGCGATGCGGTTGACAACCCATCACTATTGTGATTTTCTTTCTTCACCTTCATTCAAACAGAAAATTCAAAGCTTATGTAAAGAAAGTACTTTGTGAGAAGGCTTATTATAGGACCGATGACTATCTTAAAGACAAAAAGATCTGGCTTGAGCTTGGCGCGGGTCCCTCTTAAAGGTTTGTATACTTAGACATGTCATAATTTAGGTACATTGGTACATATTAAATTTACAAATTGACATTATTTTAAATTTCGTAATTCTTATAATTCAATTTAATTATGACATAATAAACAATGTAATCTCTGTCCATCTATATAACTAATTTTAAGTTTTTAGTTTGTTAGTTGACGTCTTTGGAGGGAACGTGCAGTGCAGTTTGTTGCCGCTTCTTCTGCACTTGCGCCTAGGAAGCGGCGTAAACTTAGCTTTAAGTAACGATTTGACGTCAACATTTGTGCAAAACAAAACAAAGTGACTATTATTAAGAGATATTATAAATATCCTATGATAATAAAGATATTTTGAATTTTGAATTTTGAATTCCGCCCTGGGCTCTGTCTGCCCCGTTAGGGTAAAGACGTGATAGTGTATAATATATATTTTTTAATTTACTCACAGTGCGTTGTAGTCTTCAATAATATCAGGTGTAATTTGTCTGTGAACAATTAATAATATACATTTTTATTACCTATATAAAATGGCGATCGGTAAATCATATCATAAATAAAACAGCATATATATACAGGGTCTAACGAATCCACTCAGTGACACTGAACAACTTTCCCCAAGGAACATATTTCGAAATATGAAAAACATTGTTCGGCATACAAGTTGACCGATCAGCTGATCAGTGTTTGTATGGAAAGCAAAAAATTGTTTCCTCTTTTTTTGAAGTCGCGTAACAATAAAATTATCCCAGTTATACTTACATTTCTATAGAACTAGGATCATGGTCGTCTCTATCCCCATTCGTTTCGGGCGCCTCAACCATCTCCGCGTCTCGACTATCTGTCTCTTTCTCTCCTTCCTTAACTCCGTTCTCTTCTACTTCCATCTCTTTCTCACTCTTATCCTTTTCTCTACTATTGGTATCAGTATTTGTTTGAGAGTCAGATTTTGTGGCTTCGGCCGATTGTTTGGAATGATTTGAGTGCTCATCTGATTGGGATTTTAACTGGAAATGATAATTAACCAAGTAAGGAAAATACACTGATGGCGACCTCCGTGGCGTAATGGTTAACACGCTAGACCGCTAATCTGGAGGTTCCGGGTTCGAGCCCCAGCCAGGGCAAGTTGAAAATGGCCTTTTTCAAATTGTCCTGGGTCTTGGGTGTTTATCTATACAGGCTGACTTTGACTACTTAGACTTGACAAAATCCGTTCGGCTGAGCGCTGATTTGTATGGGAGGACGAGAAATTTTCATAGATTTTTAATAACTTTCTTTATAGAAAGTTGTTCAGTATCATGGACTGAACTTGCTCCAAAAATTTAGCAGGTGGATAAAAAGTCAGCCTGTATATGTATTTATATCATAAAATATAGTATTGTTGAGTTAGTATTCCATAACACAAATTTAAAACTTACTTTGGGGCTAGCTTATTCAGTGTGATTCGTCCCTAAAAAAAATTACTACTTTGATAGGCAAAACAAAGAAACCCCCGACTGTCAAGATCGCCATCTAGTGATAAGTAGCGGAACCACCGATACGACTTGATATCCGTAGCGCCATCTATTATTTGCTAGAGATAGCCCTGACTTTCAAGCGTTAACCCCCAATAACTTTTAAACGGCTGAACCGTCATCAAACATAGCTAAGAACATCATGTTTATTTATTTGTAATGACTTTAGAAACTTAATCCTTTTCAAGTTTTATCCTCCCTGTGACAGCATCATAGCAGAGTTGACACCGCTAAAGCTCTTATCTATACCCAGGTTAGAACTTTACGCTGATCTAGTCAAAAACCAATTTCTTCTTCGATACATCCCTTCTTCATCTAAGCGCGTTCCCGGTTGCATCCTCAGCTGTGCTGCTTCGGAGCCCGGGGTGCGCTTTCCCGCTTTTTCTTCTCCAAATAGGTATAACATGCATGTCAATGGTCACCCAAGGATGCCAAAGACCTTGCGAAGTGTAGAAGAAATAGCCGGAACAGTTCCGGCTGCCTGCCTGACGTCAACCCTCTTTGGGAATGTATTTGCGCGAAAAGTTTTACAACCGGCCGCCGCCCCAAGTTCTTGGGAATGCAATTGTAGCACGAGATGGTTGTGGTTACTCCTTAAGTCGCTTCTTACGACATCCACTGAAAGAGATGGAGTGGTCCTATTCTAGCCCGGACCCACCTGGGGAACTCTTCTTCAATACGTACCTCATCTATAGTCATGGGTACTTTATTCTTCTTCAGCCTCGTCTTCCCTCTAACAGTCTCATAGTCCGTAGTCGCAAAGTGTGCGCTGCACACGCTCGCGCCTAATCCTAGTTTGGAGTCCGGCTTGATGACGGCGAGCCAGCGCCGCCGTAGCGCCGGTTTCGTTGGCAATCTGGCGAAGACGAATAATAAATTACATACAGCGTAACCTTCTAACCACCAGCCAAGATATTTGTTGCAAGTTCAATCCATGATACTAGGAACTACTTTCCTTAAAAATTATTCATCAACTCGTGAACTGGTGCCGCCGCCAGTAGGGACTGGTCAGCTCGGCTCCGTAACTGATTTCTGTAAATTGGATTTGGCACTCGTTCGCAAGCTTTACATATTATGTTGTGATAATATTGTATTAGGCATAATATCTTTGTAAACTGGCGAAGCCCTTCTGGCGCGTAGGCGACCAATACTGTGTAAATGAGTTTCTTTCGGCGTTTCTTCTCAGCAGTGGTCGTTGCGAAACGCTAGTATCGGTAGGTTTTGAACAAAGAAAAAATAATAATTTAGATATAAAAAAACATTGCACGTAATGTACACTATAATTATTGACGTGTAAAAGTACTTGCAAAGGCCTTATTACTTACTGAATAAATATTAGATTTTGATTTTCATGAAAAACTAAATTTCTAAAAAATCCTTTTAATAGTGCGGCTTTTTAAATACTCTTCCATGATAGTCTGGGAGAGAAGAACAAACTTAGAATGTACCAGCTGCTTCTCTTCCCGCGCACATCGTATAAGTTGATTGAGAGAATGGGCGAAAATACGAATCATATCAAATCTCCCCGCCCATCATCAGGCTAAAAGTGGCATTTGTGGGTCTTGCGGCCTCGGGCTCTATCTGCTTAGAGCCGCAAGACCCAACAGCTCTGTCTGCCCCGTAAGGGATAAAGACGTGATAGTGTATCTTATATCTGTTTTAAATAAAAAAACTTCTAAGACTTGATGAATTTGAGTACTTTAGTACTGCATCTTGAATGCCTAAAAACCCTATAAAATATTCTTAGACTTAGTCTTTATCTCCTATTGTCAAAGGCCGATGATGACACTTACCGTCAAGGTCGTTCTCTTATTTTGGCCCAATTTAATTAATTAAAATCAACTATTAAAAATTGTAATACGAAGGGAGCAGAAGAAATTGAGATACATGCCGATGAAGTTATCCAGGGTGCATGTTCAGATTGTGACACCTACTTGTTAAATTAATTTTAATAATATGGTCAGTAAGTGATTAAAATATACAAATGCAAACACAATTTCACGTCTTTATCTCTGACGGGCTAGACAGAGCCCAGGGCCGTAAACCCCAAAGGCAACAGAAAAGCTTCTTTTTCTCTAAGATTAGCATAGAAGGATTAAAATACATTGTTATATACCAAGGAATGCAGTTTTGTTGCATTTTCAGTCCATGATACTGAACAACATTCCTTGAAAAAACATATGACAAAAAAATTATAAAAGAAGACCACGCTTTGGAATTTAGTTAGGCAAGGACAGATCTCCATCCATCCCTTGGACAACTTTTACGACCTGCGCGGGGGAAGCAGCTGGTATTTTAAACTAGCACCTGTATTCCATGATTCAGTTCACAGTATTTCAGGCTACCAGACTGCCTCCGCCTTAAGTCTGATCTAAAACTATAATATTCTAAGACAGAAAGTCAAAAACTTACGGGAAATAGTATACATCTGTAGCAGGCGCCACTGTGCATCCAGTCACACAACACACATTGGCCATGATTCTTAATACTACTTAATCTGAAAAATAAAATCTTGCTGTTATATAGTACATATAAATAAGACAACCTCTGTTGTGGCCTAGTGGTCACCGGGTTAGATCCCCGGTCAGGTCAAGATGGAAAATGATTACACTGGTATTTTCTAAGTTTTTTCCGTTCTCCCAAATCAGCTTGGAAAAGAGTTGATTTTACAGTGAATAATTTTTGATATATAAGCAGACACAATTTTACTTTGATTTTATAGGTAACACTTCGAATTGAAGTTGATTGAATAAACACTAAAATGAAAACTTTTTCAGTTGAATAAAAAGGAAATATAGTTTGACAGATTTACATTGCGAATAACGAGATCATATTGTTCAGAGAAAATTATTGACTGTTTACATTTTATGCTGATCGGGCTATAATTTAATTAATTATTCCTTGTATGCCGATATTATAATCTATTGGATGTTTTCCTATACAGTATATATACGTGTATGTATATCAAAATAATAAATAAATATGTAAGGACAATACACACTGATTGGGTTAGCCCCAAAGTAGTTTTAAGCTTGTGACATTGGAAACTAACTCAATGATATGATATTTGAATTATGATAAATACATTATAATGTCTAACAAAATATACTGAATCTATTTTAAGGGTTGAATTCAGTCCATGTTGTGGGGAAATTTCCCAAGGAACATATGAAAAATAATTTTTAGCTTTCCATGCAAACTTGTCTTAGCTGATTGGTCAACTAGTATGGGAGGCCAAAAATTACTTTTCATATTTCGATATATGTTCCTTGGGGAAAGTTTTTCAGTATCATGGACTGAATTTACCCTTGAAATAGTTTTAGTAATTTTTATGTATACGTATTTATCATAAAATATCATATCATTGAGTTAGTTTCCAATGTCAAAAGTTTAAAACTACTTTGGGGCTAACCCAATCAGTGTGATTTGTTTTACATATTTATTTATTATTTTGATAGAGAAATTATAAAAAAGTTTAAAAACTTTTCCACAGACATTTGTAAAGATTTCAGACCTATACTATAAAACTAAATAATAAAACAAATTAGAATAAAAAAATATGGTATGAACATTGAAGGTTTACATTTTGCTGATAAGTAAAATAAATTTATTTGAAACTTAAGTTTACTTACTTAAGTATAAGGGCATAGTATTTTTGAAGGTTTTATTATACGGCTTTAGATTATTTAAATGAAGATAAGCATGTCCAAGGTATTTTTAGCTATTGCAAATATAATCTAAATTTACTGTAATTAATATAAATTTGATTTATTTTTTGATTTAGATTTAATTTATAATGATGGAAATTATTTTTGATTTAAAAAAAAAATATGCGTCAATGGCGCGGTCCCCCAGTGTGAACAAGGATCAAACTTGTTACCGCGTCCCTATTCTGAATTCGAATTCACGCAACCACACCGCGACAATAAGACGACCTTATTGCTCTACTGCAAAGAGTTCAAAATCCAATAGCATCGGTGCGATTCTCGCCTCTATCGAACGCAGCGGTTTACAGAATAACACCGTGTCAATAATTAATGTTCGATAATTAAAACAAGTACAATAAAGCAAGGAATTACTAAAATATAAAGCATACAGTGCTTCCAAAGTTTTCAAAAGACTTCGCGCGCCAAAATTCTAAAAGGAAGGTTAGAAATAATGCGAAAGAATAAAATGCTCACCTGCTTATAAATACGGCAAAAAACGATTCAGCACTTATGAAAATAACTTATATACATACTGCACAGTTTTTAGCGCACGTTTTATATATAATTACATGGTAATGTTAAGAATTTGATGAAAATAAACGACTGGAAAAATATTTACTTGTTCCTTCCTAGTGTTTTTTTTTCACAACTTTCAACTTGACATTTGTAAGTGTTGTAAATACAATGGAATGTAAATGTTTAAAACTTAATCGATCGATTGTAACATGTTCCTTAAAAGGCCAGGCCAGCCAGTTCATTGCTCTGATGCTGAGCGGTCAATGCGGTCTTCATGACCCCTCCCCCCTGCTGTCAGGAACAGGGGGAAGGGATCATGCGTCTATGTGCGACGATCCTTTTTATTTTGTCGTCGTCTTTTTATGAATTTTGAAGTGAAAACTTCATTAAGCGCGTTGGGCACTTTTTAAAATGGGAAAAAACATTGAAACCGCGACACCATTAACAGTATCCGAAACCACCTTTTTCAAACTTGAAACTCACACTCACTTCTGTCAGCTGGCACTCCCGGAGTGCCACTGTTTTTTGAAGTGCAAACTTCTTAAGGCATCGTCCTAATAGAAAGCGAATGCGCGATCATCGTAAGTTCGCGTGAATAGGTGCTATCCAACCTAACTGGCAATCGCACGACGCGGTCGCGTGACTCAATGTGCCTAAAAATCTAGAATTCAAATAGGTGTCCTTATTAAAATTAGCGCCATAATCGCGTCGCATCGCACTAAATTCGTCTAGGTACTCCACGGTCGCTCCCGTCGTCGATTCGCGCGTTCCATTAGGTTAGGACATCCAGTTTTTCCATCGCGCGAACATGTAATGGTGTCATCGCTTACTCGCGCGATAATAGTTTGTCCCTATATATTTATTTTATAATCTCGTTTTCGCCTTCTATTAGGATTAGGAGGATGCCTTAGGCGCGTTGGGTATTTTTATATGGGAAAAAACTATTGAAATCGCGACACCGTTACCGACACCGACACTACCTTTTTCAAGTATTCACTTCTGTCGGCCGGCACTCCCTGTCTGTCGCGTTGAGCAGTTTTGGAGATAGGAAAACACATGAATGTTGGCATTTTTGAGATGGGAAAAAACCATTTATTTGGCTACAGTTTACCAGACCAACACCACCAGTGGTGCCATCTATGTTTTATCTCATGCACTATTTATTAAGGTGGTTCGAATTAGGCATCACTTTAGTTACTGCTTAATTATAATTAAAAAATTCAGTATTCTAAAATCAATATTTTCAGATTTTTTTACAAGCTTATTTTTAACTTGCAATGTATTTATGTAGAGGGAGGGAGGCCTTTGCCCAGCAGTGGGACTCGTGACGGCTGGAAAAGAGGTAACCCTTATCGAGTTTGGGCTCGTTTGATTCTTCTTGACGATTACTTTTTCCTTAGATGGTATCCAGGGTCTGATGATGGAGCTGGAAGGTGGCTATAGCAACTGTGTAATTAAACGCATTCCCATCGAGTTTGGGCTCGTTTAATTCGTGTTGAAGTGATTTCTTTTTGTTATTAGATGTATTTAGGGTCTGATGATGGAGCTAGATTAGAAGGTGGCCATAGGAACTCTGTAATGAAACGACGCAACCCCATCGAATTTGGGCTCGTTTGATTTGTCTTGACGTCTTTTTGGTTCTTAGATGGTATCCAGGGTCTGATGATGAAGCTGAAAGGTGGCCATAGGAGCTCTATAATGAAACGACGCAACCCTATCGAGTTTGAGCTCGTTTGATTCGTCTTGGCGAGTTTCTGGTCCTTAAATGGTATCCAGGGTCTGATGATGGAGCTGAAAGATGGCCACAGGAACTCTTTAATGAAACGATGCAACCCCTACCCCTATAGCATGCCTAGTACTTACCCAATATACCCATCTTCTTATGGAAACATACACACACATAAATTGACAGATCTAAATTCAATTTTATTTAAGTACTGGAAAATGTTTGTAGACCTATTTATATATTAAAATATGCAAAGAGATATGATATGCGATGTCAAAATATGAGCACACTTGTACATTAGCCGAGAGTAATCTTCTTTACCCCCCGAGAATAATTTTCTTTAGACCCCTAAACAGAAGAATTCGTATTGACAAGTTCTTAGATACCCCATCAACTTGTAATAACCTTTCCCCTAAAATAGCATAAAGGGTATTAACCACAGTCTGCCCGTCGTATTCGAAAATAAACGGGCAAGTGCGAGTCGGACTCGTACATGAAGGGTTCCGTACCACCGTACAATGTTTTAAAACGCTGAAGAAACACGTTTCTTGTATGACGGCCCCCTTTAATTTTTATTTTATTTTTAGTATTTGTTGTTATTATGGTCATAGTAATACATAATTGGTGAAAATTTCAAGTATAAGTTAAAAACGCTAAAAAAAACCCGTTTCTTGTATGACGACTCCCTTTAATTTTTAATAATTTTTTATTTTTAGTATTTGTTATTATATCCGCCACAGTAATACATAATCGGTAAAAATTTCAAGTGTCTGGCTATTACGGTTCAAGAGATAGAGCCCTGTGACTGACGGATAGACAGACAGACGGACAGGCAGACGGACAGACGGACAGACAGCGGAGTCCCAGTAATAGGGTCCCGTTTGCACCCTTCGGGTACGGAACCCTAAAAACGAATTGACAGGTAGGTATATGTTCACATTTCTTACTGGAAAATATTTGTAGACCTAATTATATAATAAAATAAGCAATCAGTCATCAAATATAATGAAACCTGTACGGCATTTTTACCACACTGATGGGTAATTCGGCATTATTAAGAATCCTGACTACCCTGAATATTTAAAATGTAAATTCAATTAGCTTTCAGACACTCAAGATCGATAACTTCATTCTAATGAGACACGACAACACTTTCTCCCTCTTTTCCGGACAAACTTTAAGTCGAATTCTTTCTCCCTCCAAGCTTCACGACTCTGGAATGCTTTACTAGTTGACATAAGAGTTTCCACCAAATTCTCTTTTTAGAGGAAAGCTCACGCTCGCCTTTTGAACTCACTTTCTTAGTAATAACATTATCATTCAGTTCTCAAAATTTAACATATCTTTATAATGGTATGTATTATATATAGGTAGTATTATATGTTTGTAGTAATATTTTATTAGGTATGGGTATATTCATAATAGGTATTATACTTAATTTTTTTGTATTATATATAGGTAGTATTATATGTTTGTAGTAATATTTTATTAGGTATGGGTATATTCATAATAGGTATTATACTTAATTTTTTTGCGCAGCACAATTCTTTCTTTTTCTCTATTTAAGATTATGGTTGACTTGGAGAAAATGTTCTTAGCATTAAGTGATTTGTTAAAAGAATATTTTTACTTTGGAACAATAAAGTTTTTGAATAAAAAATAAATAAAAATAATTCATATCATTTGAAACGTTTTTAAAGTGAAAACTTCTTTAAGCGCCTTGGGCACTTTTTGAGATGGGAAAAACCCTTTGAACTCGCATCACTGTTACCGACACCACCTAGTTCGAGTTTTCACTTGTCGGCACTTCCGGAGTGCCACTGTTTTTCTTTTTACTGTGTGTATGATGACTGTGTGTAAGTCCCTACTTTTATATCTATCGGCTGGCTGACTGGCTGGGTGGGACTGGATCACTGGACAGTGTAGGTAGACAGACATCCATCATCAATTCATCACACACACACAGGCAGGCATGTACCTCACGTGACACTTCTCGATTTCATTTACCAGTCCATTCCTCTATCATTGGGCTTCACTATAACTGTCATTTTACTTTTACTTCAGTCAGGTGTTTGTTTCGTGTTTGTAAATAGTTTCTGAATTTTTCTTTGTGAAATTTTCTATAAATATTACGTATAAGTAATTCATATTTTAAAGGGTGAGTTATAAAATGCAATTTTTATGTATTTTTTTATAACCTATTTCGTCCCACTGCTGGGCAAAGGTCTCTCCCAATTTACTCCATGCGTCCCTGTCCACTGCCATTACTGACCAACTACGTATATGTATTCATTTAATTTCTAACCATTATTAATACCTAAACCTTGTAAGTTATGTGTTGTTAAAAGTCTGGCTTGAGCTAGGCGCAGGTTCCTCTTAAGGCCGTACCTGAATTTTCCGGGGTCCAGTGCTACCCCCATTTAAAATAAATCATTTTAAAGAAAACGGAGACATCATTTAAAATTTTGCTACTACCAAGTCCTAGATAACCCTTCAAAGTATTTTATGACCTACTGTTTACAATTTAAAGTGAGAACGTTAATTTACTACGCACATTTGCGAAAAACGGCCACTTTTGGTAAATGTGCGTAGTAAAGCTTAACGTTCTCATTATAAACTGTAAACAGTAGTTCATAAAATACTTTGAAAGGTTATCTAGGATTTGGTAGTAGCAAAATTTTAAACAATGTCTCCGTTTTCATTGAAATGATTTATTTTAAATGGGGGCAGCACTGGACCCTGGAAAATTTAGGTATGGCCTTAAAGGTTTGTATACTTAGACATGTCATAATTTAGGTACCTACATTGGTACATACTAAATTTACAAATTGACATTATTTTAAATTTCGTAATTCTTCTAATTCAATTTTATTATGACATACCTAACAATGTAATCTCAGTCCATCCAGATAACTAATTTGTCAAGTTTGTTAGTTGACGTCTTTGGAGAAAATGCTGCAGTGCAGTTTGTTGCCGCTTCTTCTGCACTTGCGCCTAGGAAGAGGCATAAACATGTTAAATAACGATTTGAAGTGAATACTTGAAAAAGGTAGTGTCGGTTTCGGTAACGGTGTCGCGATTTCAATGGTTTTTTCCCATATAAAAATGCCCAACGCGCCTAAGGTATCCTCCTAATCCTAATAGAAGGCGAAAACGAGATTATAAAATAAATATATAGGAATTGCGCCTAGGAAGCGGCGTAAACTTAGCTTTAAGTAACGATTTGACGTCAACATTTGTGCAAAACAAAACAAAGTGACTATTAAGAGATATTATAAATATCCTATGATAATAAAGATATATTGAATTGAATTGATTTTTATGTTTTTACAAAATTGTTTTGTAGATGGAAGTAGATACAATAAAAACGGAGGTAGAGAACGAGCCAACAGACGCCACACAACAAGCTGAAACACTGATAGAAGAAGAAGTACATATTCAAGATATTGTGAAGGAATCAGTTGATTTGACAGGATGGGAAAATTCAAGTTTAAAAGATGAAGAAGAAAACGAAGATAACACAGATATAGAGAAGGAAGAGAAAGCGGTTTTGAATGAGATATTGAGCTTTGGCTTTAGAAATACTAGAGCCAATAATAGGTAAGGTTCACACATTTATTACCTATTTCTAAATACAAGCAGACCTGTGTCACTCCCCGTTTAGGTTTAATTTCTTTGCTGAGTGAGACTTCTGTACGGAGTACTAGTATCCTATTTTGTGATAAGAGGTACTTTGTAACAGATTAGGGTTGGAACACATCTGTCAGCATGGAACAGCGTTTTGCCGACGACTCACAGAGAGCGAGTGTATGCGGCAGCATCGCCGATACTGCGTCGTTCCGTCACTCTCTCTTGCTCTAGCCTACCTTAATCCCTTAAGGTGAAGATATAGGCAAATGGCCTTGAAGTGTGAAATAAATTGTTAACTCGTAAATATGGTGATAATTTCCATATTGCTCTTCGTCATGCACTAGATAGCCCTTTAAATTATTTTATGAACTGCCTTTGAAACTATTATTGGTGATCCGTCTAGCTTTAAAACTTGACGTGGCCACTTTTGGTGGAGGCAAGTTTTAAAGCTAGACGGACTAATGTAAATACTTTCAATGGTGGTTCATAAAATAATTTAAAGGGCTATCTAGTGCATGACGAAGAGCAATATGGAAATTATCACCATATTTACGAGTTAACAATTTATTTCAAATGAGGGCGCCACTTCTAGGTCATCAGTAGAATAGTATACTCGTAATATGATTTATCACTACCCTTTTCCACTCCCACGCGTGATGTAAGAGACGACTGAGGGAGCTATACAACGTGTAAGGGACATATGCGTACTAAATCGAACCATGGGCAATACTAGATGACTATAGTACAATGAAATTAAGATGACAGAAACAAAAAATAATTCCTAAATAAAACAATAAAACATTTTATTACAGAGTCAAGAAAGAGTTCAGATGCCATGAGTGTTCGAAGACATTTACTACACAGTCAAGTCTCGATGCCCATGTTGATACTCACGACGCATACAAAGAGTCATACCCTTGCACATCTTGCACGAAAACATTCCAAAGCAAAACCGGCCTTCTCAACCACATCAGAGTGCATATAGCATCAAAAAAACGCATATACAAATGTGCGATATGCGAACAGATTTTTGAAACAAACAAAGTATTAATTGAACACAAGTCTGAGCACAAAGATATTTTGATTTTCAAATGCAAACTGGCACAGAAATGTAACGATTTAACATTCACAGATCACTACGAGTTATTACTGCACGAATTAACTCATTGTAAGAACATGAAACCGAAATGCTTCGAGTGCGGAGTCTACGTTCACAGCTCTTATATAAAACTACATCTTTTAACACATTACGATCGCAAATTGAAGTGCGATAAGTGTGGTAAAGTTTTCACTAATGAAAAATATTTGAAAATACACATGAATAGACATGATAATGAGATTTCTTGTGTAGAATGTGGACGGATATGTGCTGGGAAGGACTATTACGACAGTCATATGATAAAGCATACGCAGATTAAGAAGTTCCAATGTCTGTACTGCGGGAAGGGATTTACATCAAACCAACACAGAGTTATTCACACTCGGATGCACACAGGTAAATATTTGTTTTGTAATTTGGAAAGAGAAGGCACAAGATTGGACCGAATTAAAAAAATAGAGGGAAAGTTGTTCCCAGTCGGGTTAGGATATTGCTTGAATCACCTGATAATTCGAAAAGGAAGATGATTACGTGCTTCGGAAGGCACGTAAAGCTGTGGGTCCCGAACACCATCTAGCGTTTATCCACCTATCCTAGGATTTGGGTTGTGGAGGTCAGACGGCAGTCGTAACCTCGTCACATCCCCTAGGGTAGGTAGCGGACCCCGGGCTCTCCGGGTATACGGGAGGTCTATGATGATGGAAAAAACCCGTGTGGTTCCGGGTTAGAATAGGACCACTCCATCTCTGCCTGTGGATGTCGTAACAACTCAATGTTGAGTTTTTTCAGCCGCTGCTCCTCCGCTGCACCCATGAGAGCCATCCAAGCCATGGTTTCACGCCTTTGTCCTAAAACACACAAACAAACCAAAAAAAAACAAAATTTGTTTAATATGACTATACAACAATAAGGAAAAGCCTAAAGCTTTCGTAATACAGCAATATAATTCAAAAAAGCAAGTTAAATTGAAAAATATTTCTTATTGACGATTGAATGCGGTATCCTAAGGGTCGCCGTATTCAATTTGAAGTGTCGGTATCGGCTTCAAGCCGACGCGTCGGTGTCAAAACAAAACTTTGCGCGGTAGCATTTATCTGTCAAAATCACTGAAACCATTCGTTCAATTGGCGTCGTAATCGTCTTCCAAATCGACGCACCGATATCAGGGAATGCGCGGTACGAAATCAGCGTCGGCTGTCAAATTGAAGTCGATGCCGGCGGTTTAAAATCGACGCCAGTTGCGCGAAAGTATTTTTAAATAAGTATTTGTTCTTCCACAGGCGAAAAACCATACAAATGTGACATTTGCGGGCACCAGTCTCGCCAAAAATACGATGCGAAGAGGCACAGACAGACACACACCAACGAGAAAAAATACGAATGCGACTACTGCCAGAAAAGGTTCTACCACAAAGCAAGTATTTTAGCACACATACGGCACCACACTCAAAGTAGGATCTTTAAGTGCACTGAGTGTAAGTTTTGGTCGGCGACCAAGACAGGGTTGCGGGCGCATGTAACATATAAACATATAGATGAGAGGCCGCTCGTGTGTGAAGTGTGTAATATTAGTTATAAGACGAAAACGCAACTGAACAGACATTATCTCACTAAGTTGCATAGGAATAATTCGTATGGTGTGGCGAAAAGGGAATGATAGCTCAGTTGGTCAGAGCGTGGTCGTATTTAGACCAAGGTCGTAAGGCACGCTCACGTGTTATTTTTTAACTTTACTTTGTCTGCAGCTCTGCTTGAAAGATTTTTGCATAAGGAATGTCGTTAAATTCGTCTCAATTAAAAAAAAAAATTGCGGATTTTTTTTTTGGATTTTTGTTTACAGTCTTGTAAACAACGCTGACTTTCATTTTTAAACTGTTTCTGTGTTCTGCAAAGTTGAAGGACTGTCTCTATGAATTACTAATGCATACTTTAGAATATTAAGTTTAATTTCCTACAAAATATTTTAATCACAATGTTAATGTTTGATAGATACTCAATAAATAGTTTTGTGAAATTTACCTATTTTGTAATAAATATATGTGATGAGTCAAAATATGTAGTATTTTTACATTTATAACCCTATTTTTCAATTTACATACCTGATTCCTACCTATTAGTAACTATCTAAGTCACACACACACATACCTTTCTTTTTCTTCTTAATATTTAAGAGCTGCGCTCTTTTTGATGGAGTGCTTTCCATGTCTCTTGCCTCCGTTAAGTTTTCATACTTAATTTTTTTTCTTCTATTTGATCAAAATTCTTCAGGGTTTTTCTACTCTTCCTTCTCTCTTTCCTGCAATTATTGTTTCAAAGAAAGCATCGTGAAAGTGATGTAGATAACTGAACATTTTCCCTCTTCTACAGATAGGACAACAAAATAACTATTTTTTGTTTCTACCCCCACCCGACTGTGAAGAACGCCATCTAGTGATGATTAACGGAACTACCGATACGACTTGCTTGCTTGATGGATACAGGAATATTAAGTCGTACGACTCGTACGTACGTATCGTATCGGTAGTTTTGCTAGCACCATCTATTAGTTGCTACTTTTGCTAGAGGCCCTGAGCCCCTGACCTGATCACCTGACTGACTTTCAAGCGTTAACCCTTAATAACGTTCTCACTTTAAACTGTAAACAGTAGTTCATAAATTAATTTAAAGGGTTATCTACAGCACAGCGCCTGATTTACCCTTAGGTTAATAAGGCCCGAGGCGGATCATCCTAAAAGCAAAGTAGGCACGTGCCTAGGGGCGCGCGCAGAGGCAGATTATCCTAAAGGCACCGTCGCCAGAAATAACTGCATATGAAGCGTACATTTTGGGGCGGCGAAATATGATTAGCATACGGGCGCCAAATGTGTAAGACCGTGTCCACGGACGTGCGACGCGGGCTGCCACTCCGGCCGCCGCGTGGGCCGCCTGGCGGACCGCCGTAAAATTTCCATAGTTTTATAGTCGCGGCGGCGGTCGCTCAAAACAAAGTATAGAAATTTTACGGCGGCGGTCCGCCAGGCAGCCCGCGTTGCACACCGCGCCGCGTATCCGTGGACGCGGTCTTAATCAGCCACTGGTTAACTAGGGCTTGAAGGGCTTCACAAAGACAAAATTTTAAATGATATCTCCGTTTCCTTTCAAATAATTTATTTCAAATGGGGGCAGCACTGGACCCCAAAAATTCATGTATGCCTATTTTTTTTATAAAAACAAAGCACGTGTCAATGCAATAAATTCTAATTCGATCGATTAATTCCTTATATTTTTAATCTGCAAAATGAACTGACGATACGACTTCTGTCACACTGACACTCAGTGTTGCCAACTTAGGGTATTTTACCCTAAATTAAGAATAACATTTATCCAGTCGGCTAATTATTAGGATGTGAATTTTATATTCCTAGGGTATTTATTATAGCGATTAAATTTTTATTTGGTAGGTAGGTAGGTACGTAGGGTTATAGGGTAAAGAATAACAGTTTTGAAGTACAGAAAAACCGGCCAAGTGCGAGTTAAACTCGCGTGGAGAGGTTATAGTCAATGTTTTTTATTTAATGCAGGATAAAAATGTCACTTATTGAAGTACGTAAGAAAGGCAAGTAATTAAATCATATTTATTTGAAATTATAGTGCCTATAATAAGTCAGCAAAGAAACAAACCAACTAAATATTTTGTCAGTATTTTAGCCGTTAAAATAACCAGCAGCAACCAGCAACACTTAGACAGATTTGGTCAGGTAATTCAGTGTTTGCAAAAACTGTTGGAACTTGGAATGAAACACATAATTATTTGGTCAGAAGGATCATACGAGTACAACCGGTCAGCATAAAAATAATATTGATAAGCTATAATCTCAATAAGTTACAGCCCGCGCCAAACTTTATTGCGGATCTGACGTGAGCAGCGAGTGCTTGCGTGCGCATGTACAGTCGAGTAAAGAATAAAATGGACATTTTTATTTTTTTAATTTTGATGTGGGATGGATGTATCATTGCATTCGTTACCTTGACTTGAGTCTTTTTAATCAGAATGTATGTAAGTATGTTTATAATGTATGTATCTTATAAAGTATGAAATAATGTATATGTAATGTAATGTATGAAAGTTATAAATAAAAAAAGAATCACAATTTAAAACATTTATTGAGGCAATGGTGAAACACTTTCTATAACAATGGATTGCCGTCTTGTAGAAGGCATATTTTCTTCTGAAATATTTTCATCTGATGAGTCATCAGACTCTTCATCGGAACTGCATTCTTCTTTATTTGAATTGCAATCAGATTCATCTTCGCTTACATGAATAATTATCTCCTCAGCCAACCTATCAATAACGACATCACTTTTTTTATATTCTTCCTCAACTCTTTTCACTTTTTCACACAATGCCTTCCAATCTTTATCACCCATTGCATCAACTTTTTCTTGGACCAATTTCATAGCGGTGGTCACGTTCCAGGTGACATTTTTTTTTGCAATGTAACCTTTGATGGCAGCCCAAGCCATTTCAATTGGGTTAAGATCCGGGTGGTACGGTGGAAGGCGCAGCACCGTGTGCCCATTTTCTTCGAAGATGCGGTCGATTTTATATTTTTTAAATCTTTCTTTATGTAAGGAGACTAATATATATATATATATATATATATATATATATATATATATATATATATATATATATATATAATTGTGGATTATACATTGAAAAACTAAATGGAATTCCTCTCTCAGTCAGCCATGCTTGCAATTCCGCTTTCCGCGACTGCGATGTTGGTGCTGCATTTTCCAATTTGTTGTGATAGGAAGCATTGTCTACCACGACAACTGAATTTTTTGGAAGGTTCGGTATTAGCTGAGAGCGAATCCATTTTGCATAGTTTTCGAAGTTCATGTTGTCGTGGTAGTCCCCTGTTTTTGTGCCCGCCTTAAACATGAGCAGCGCATTCGGAATAAATCCGCCTTCCCATCCGGCATGTACAATAACCACACGCTGACCCTTGGATATATTCTTTTTTAAACCTTTTGTGCTGCCATCGCTCCAGGAAAACGAAGTTGTGTGTGAGGAATCTACATACTATTCATCGGTGTAAACAATTGGTCTACCTGCGGCCCGATACATTGTCATTTTTTCCAAAAACTCAATTCTCTTTAGGCGTATATTTGTTTGTTCTGTCGCGTAGGACGATGAATGACAATGTCAACGTCACGAATTCGAACAAAAAAAAAGAATTCACCTAAAGGAAAATTTCATCAATCACGTCAGAGCAGTGATTCGACGGTTAAGGTTAATAACAGAAATGTATCTGTTATTAACCTATTCATATATTGTATAACAGCAACTATCTGTTAACCACTTATTCGGTTAACAGATTCGACGAAAACACCTTTTAAACGGTTAACAGAAATATACCTGTTAACCTAATCATTATGCAGTGATATTCCGGTTAGGGTTATAAACAGAAATATTAACCATAACCAAATGATAAAGATTATTATGCGTTCGTATTTTTTTGCGCGGGCGGGAGAACGACCGCTGCGCTCGGCGCGGCGGCCGGCCGAACTTGCAGGTACTTGTCAAACGGATCGGGAACCGGCGGCAATCGACGCGAGACGGTACGGTACGGTACCGGCGAAGTCGTTTGAAAATTGTACGCGGCGTCTCTTTCATTCCTAAGAGCACGCATGCAATAGAAAGAAACGAATATATTTTACGATGCGCTCACTTGTTTATTTACAAATCATTGCGTTCGTCGTGTCGCATGGATAATTATCTGCTATAAAGATTGCATATGTGTATATAGTGATTAAAATAAAGTGTAAATTGTGATAAATAGGTAATTATGCCACGCAAAGCCACCAATGCTGTCCACAGACATTTTGATTGGGGTGAAGACTCATATAGCTCATGCAAAATATGTGGGAATAAATTGAAGGTAAGTTATTTCCGTGTGTTTTTTCTGCTTATAATTTAAGTTTATGAAGTTATTGAATATAAAAATTAGTTAAAAACTATAAGTCGCAACGGTTGATATTGGGATAGGAAACTCAAATTAAATATTATAAGAAGATGACATGAAGAGCACTGACTTGTCCTCGACCTTGACCTAGGAAGTTCATACTTCCGCGGTTAGAAATTCATACTTCCGAGTTCTAAGTCAGGGCTCCATAGTGGCGACATTTTAAAAATGACTGAAGCGCTGTGGCTTCTAGTATTAAATCATTAGCTGTTGCCCGCGACTTCATCCGCGTGCGTTTGATTTAAAATTGAAGTCAGGCAGACACATTAGTAATTCTAATATCTGGGTGCACGGCAGTGTCCCCCCGCCAAGTCGAGCGGCCCTACCATCATTTTCTCTAAGCTATTCAGCCCATTTTCGACCCCGTATATATAACTCCGTCCGTATTGAAATAAAATTATAAAGATTAATGTTCAGTATCCGAGCAACCATTTTATAAAAACGTTATATTTTCAATGTTAGTATTAGATGAAATCACTATTTATTTATTTTATTACTATTACTAATTTCTATATTTATTAGTACTGTTACTGTTATTATTACTAACTAGCCTTCGCCCGCGGCTTCGCCGGCGCTAATGTCGATCTCTCGGGAACTACTTAAGGAATTTGGATAAAAGTAGCCTATATGTTACTCCATATCAAAGGCTACATGCATTCCAAATTTTATCCAAATAATCATTACATGCAGACAAAAAGACAAAAAATCTAAAAACGATGTTTTTTGCTATTTTCTTATATGTATAGATACTACTAGTAATACATAAATGTTATACTAATCGTTACTTCTTGCAATGTACCTCTCAAATCATGTATTATCTTATTTATATTTATATTTTTTAGAATTATTTAATTATATTTATATTTATTAAAGGTATGTTTATTTATTTGTAGTAGCTCCCAAATACTCATTTTAATCCCTTTTTAAACTATGTCTTTTTTAAACTTTCGCGCTTTAAACACATAATTACGTATAAATACAGTATCGAAACGTCAACGGAAACAAATAAATAAAAAGTTCGTGCTAAGTCCTGTATTTATACGTAATTATACGTGTAATTAGATGTTTTGCAAAATTCGATCTATCTGGATTTTTATTTCTAAACGCACTTATTTATATGTTCTAAATAATAAACATCAGAGTGTTTATGACTTTGACTTCCGCAAAGTAACGCCTGAATCAATTAATTATCTTAACAAATTAGATTGTTTGGTAATAAAACTGATTTTGTTTTCAGGGTAACCATGCTACCAATTTGATGAACCACTTACGTTTGAAACATGAAGATGTATATAAGGAAGTTGCTGACATAAATAAATTGTCTGTAAAAGTAACAGAAAAAAAGAATACTAAAGAAGACGAAAAAGATATAAAACGAAAAAAATTATTAAATTGCTGTATAAAACTGATTGCTGTACACGGAAGGCCATTTGAGATTTTGGAAGACGAAGCTTTTCGTGAAATCAAATCATTGATCTATCCTGATTTTAAGACTGAAGGACACAGTAAAAAAATAAAAGATATGCTTCTAGATAAAGCTTACGAAATAAAAGAAAAGCTCGCACATCAATTAACAAATAAGATGATTTCCCTAAAATTAGATTCTGCCACCTGTATGGATCGGCAATTCATTGGAGTAAATGTGCAATATATACAAAATTCGAAAATTGTAACACGTACATTGGCTCTTCAGGAGATTTTTGATCGACAAACCGGAGAAAATTTAAAATCAATTATTATAGATATTCTTGCAGATTTTCATATTAAATTAAGTAATCTTTATTCTGTCACGACAGATAACGGATCAAATTACTTAAAGGTGACAAGTCTTTTTAATGAAGAACTGAGGAAAAAGAATACTCACGAAGAAAATAATGACAGGGAAGAAGAAACAGACGACGAATTTAACGAAAGTTTCAATTCTGGCGTAGATACATTTGATGCCTCGGTTTTAAATGAAAATGACACAAATGAAAGAATTGAAGGTCATTCATTTCAGATTGTATCATTAAGATGCGCTGCACATACTTTGCAGCTTTGTATTAAAGATGCTTTAAAAATTAACCCCGAAGTAGAGTCTGTTATCGAAACCTGTCGCCGTGTTGTTAGCATTTTACGTCGACCTTTAATGAAAATTAAAATACGATCTCTTAAAATGAGAAAACCAGTCATAGACTGTAGTACTCGATGGGCATCTACATATAACATGTTGAGAAGACTCAAAGAATTAAAATCGATTTGTGATGACTCTGAGGAAATATCTCAAATTGTTCGTGAGAATTTTTGGTTTGAAGTAAATAATATACTAGAATGTTTACAACCAGCGGCAGAAGCTACGATACGCCTTCAGGCAGAACAGCTAACATTGGGTGATTTTTATTCTATATGGATAATTTGTAAAAACAAAACAGAAAGGCTTGACTTACCACTGGCTAAGGATATTTTAATTTGTATGGTTAATAGGGAAAATCTGTTATTACAAAGTAAAGCCTTTTTAGCGGCCATTTTTATAGATCCCAGATTGAAGTTAGTTTTATCGGAACAAGAAACAGAGATCGCAAAAAACTGGATTAAAGACGTCCATCGACAGATGAGTGTAATGAATCCGGAGCAACAAGAACGCCAAGGGAGTTTCTCGGCCTTACCCAGTACTGCAAGTTCTTCTTGTGGTCCTATAAACGTAAGTTTACCAGCTGGTAATAATTATCACGCTGATCTACAGTCTTTGGAATCAATTATAATTGAAACACAAAGTGTGAGCCATCGAGCAGCTGATTCCGTAAGATTAAATTTTGATTATTACTTGGCAGAATATGCTGCAGCTCCAAGACTTGCCATAACGCCCATAACGGAAGACGTATTAGTGTACTGGACTCAAAAATTACCAAATGTATTAGCTGACGTAGCACTGGTAGTGCTTGCAGCTCCAGCAACGCAGGTCACCGTAGAGCGCCTATTTTCAACGTTGAAATTTATATTAACGCCTTCCAGAAATCGTCTGTTAGATCAGACCCTAAAAAGCATTATTCTCATAAAGTGTAACGAAGATATGTTTGAAGATTAAAATATTATAAGATTACCAAAAATGTAAGAAAAAAACTAGACTTCCCATTGGATATAAATTTACCGATCCGCTGATCAAGTATCTAAGGAAGGATCAAATTTTTTTCTTCAATATTTGTCTTTTTTATTGCAAATCTACATTATGATAGGAATTCTGATGACGATGTTAAGAGATTTTGCGTTAGTTACCAATAACCCTGTATATTTCTATTTTTTATGTATAGCAACGTCTTATTCAAATAGCTTGATTCAAACTTTCACCATCATCTGATATGAAACAATTTTAATCTAAAATAAGATACTTATTAACAATCTGTGTTAGTTTTTACTCGGCGTTCTCCAAAAAGACTTAATATCTTAGTAAAATTATGTTTCGTCCAATCACTACGAATCAATATAAAAAAAAATGACGGAGAAACCTGATTGCTTTAAATTACTTTAATAATTTTGATTATTTTTGACTTTGTTAAATTCAGTTTACAAATTTTTAATATTGTCACTACTGGACTTACCGCGATTATTATATATATGTGATATTTCGGCAACATTACAGCCACCATGACCACAAACTGAGTCAGTTTTAAACCATAGCAGCTGTAAAGTTGCCAATATATCAGACGAAACTTAAAAATAATCGCGGCAAGTCCCGCATCTAAAGAATTATATTTTTATAACTTTGCTGTTTCTAGGTACAATTATAATCCTAATATAAGAATTGTGATGAATATTGAAAATAAACAAATGATTCTTTCTTCATAATCTGTTGTTTAATTTAAACACTTCACACATTACACAATTAGTTGCTTTTTCGAAATGTTATGTTCAAAGGAATTTCTTCAACTTGATCATCAAATTTATTATAAAACGCACAAATTTTATTCGACGACAAATCACCCTTTGCAATATAGATTAAATTCAAAATTTGTGTATATGCACTCGAACGTCCATTTTCAAGCATCCGCTCTAACTCGAACACTATCAGTCTTGCAACATCTTGATTTCTCGTATCTAAAGGGTATTTATAATCAAAATCTACTTTAGGTAAAGCGTCGGATGAGTATGTAAGTCTTTTATCCTCGGTCAATTTATATACCATAGCATCAGCTATTTCAGTTTCCTGGGCTTGATTTCCTTTATCTACTAAAAACAAAGTATTTTCTTTGTAAGTATTATTTATTTTATTTTTCTTGTAATGGAATTTTGATAAAATAGATGGTGAAGATGGCTGCGACGAGCTGGATTCAGTATCGTCATTTTCCGTTGAGCTCTTTTTAAGAATGTTATTCATGACTTCAGATGTTTCGACGTCACCTCGTAAAATTCGGATGATATTCAATATAAGTGGAATGTAATCACGTTTTTCTTCTGGCAAATATTCTAATTCATATGCAATAAGTCTAGCGAAATTTTCATTTCTTGGGTCTACAGAACACTGATTTATAAAATATTTGTTGTATGACGTGGTCGTTTGAGTTTCCGCATCTACATACTTCTTGGATAGTTTTGAAGAAAGATCTAATTTTGGTGGACTATTTTCAATAAAATCTTCATCTGAATCGCTTAAATATATATCGTTTAATTTCTTCTTTCCTGAAAATAAACTTATATTTACATCATAGGTACTATACAGGGATCTCAAAATTTTTAAAGTTGATTCAGGTTCATAACGACAAAAATATCTAACAACTTTTGTTCTACGATTTTTTGTAATACCATATTTTTTACACGTCTGCATCCCCTAAAAAATTATAGAATTACAGAAAATCGCGAAACTTAAACCTTCTAGGTTTAAGTTTAATTTTATCTAAGTAACTTCAAAAAGTTTTACGCTAGTAAAAAGTATAAATACAAAATAAAAAAAAATATAAGAACTAATCACACTTGAGCCAGCTGCAAACTAGTTCAAAACTTGTGCCATGGGATACTAACTCAACTGTAGGTACTATATTTTTGTAGAAATACATAAATGTAGAGATAAACAACCAAGACCCAGGTCAACATGAAAAAAAAAATATTTCCCATGTTGACCTGGCCGGAGATCGAACCCTGTCATTCTCGAGTCGCAGTCGGGTGTAAAAGCTAATTTTCAATATTCATAGAAAGAAGCTTATGTATGAACAACAGCTCCAGTGCATCCAGTACTAAACAATCTGATTTTTTGTCAAGTACTAGCTTTTATCCCCAGCCCCGCCCAATTTGTACGTAATTTATTTTCTCCAAACTTCTTGAAATTTTTATTATTTCATCTAGGTTGTAAAATTTAGGTCTGTAAAATTTCATAGTTGCTCAGTACTTTCGTTTAAAAATATAAGCAACGGTAAGAATTATAACACAAATTATACTCACTATTGTTTAAATATTGTACTTGTACTTATACACTACAAACATAATCATTATACATACTGTATAAACTTACATAAAGTTTTGAACTAACGAATTTTGAACTACAGCACGAAAACCTGCCAAGTTCAAATTAGAAGTATTTTGATTATAAAGTGCATCTAAACTTGGCATTGGACAGGTTTTACTCCTATTTTAGGCGAACAATTAGCCGACTATTGCTTTAGTACCAGTATATAATTACGGCACTGAGCTACAGGCCACACCCAGCGATGATTTATATTCGTCATTATTCTACTTGTTGTAAATTCAGTATTTTTTTAGTTATTTGGATACCTATTTATCTTACTACCTATTTGCAATACATGTTGAAATATTTTTACCTATAGTATCTTAAATAATGAAATCCTTAATTAAAACAAAACACTCACCGTCTTGGTTGTTCCGAGATATCTGCCGAAGGAAACACTCTTCGGTATCAGTTTCGGATTCTGGAACATATTTTCTTTTGGCATTTTCTCTGACACTCCTATATTCAATTTCCTTAGCCATTACTAATCGTCTAATCCCCACGCACTCTTGTTGGTCAGATTAGGTAAGATTACACTTAAATTCACCTATCTATTATTAACGGGAAAAGGGTTATCTCTTATTCTTTGACAGAAGAACGAGTCGTTTCGTTACAAGTAGGCAATTTTTGAACAGTGTTTCTAAGAAAATATGGTTAATTAATTTTGATTCAGGGGTTTTGTGAAACAATCATGCAAGCATGTTAGACTTGCATACGTTTCTAAGAATGCATGAAAAATAATTCATCCAAGCATACTTTTAAAAAAATATAATGAAATCTTTCACAAAATAAAAATGTGTAACGGAACATTCTTTAAGAACCCGTATTATAAATAAAAACCTAGGTTAACCGTTTGACACTGTTAACATACATTAAAGGTTAACCTTTTATATGTGTTAACAGTTTCATTAGGTTAACCGGTTATCAAATTAATCTTTTCAAAATGTTAACAGTATCAACATGGTAACCGTTGTAAAAGGTTAACCATCGAATCTGTACCCGTTTATTACGGTTATCCTTTTAAATAGGTTTTCCGATCACTGCGTCAGAGCGATGTTGGCCTAGCGGTCTATGCATTGGGCTGTGAATCGAAAGACCCCGGTTCAAATCACAGTCAGGTATAGTGTTTATGAAGTACTGAAAGAAGTTCCTAGATAACTCTAGACCAAATGGAAAAGAAAATACGGGACAGAAGATGAGTGAGAGAGAAGGCGATAGAAAATTAGTGATTTGAATATGGAACATTGATGCGACTTTGTTCGAATTCAGGGGGTATATAAGCAGTACAGGCGCGGCCAAGGGCAGTTTTAGTTGAGAAGTGAAATCCGAAGAAAGGAAAAAGTACTAGTAGTGAGTAAAAGTGAAAAGTGAGTAGTGAGTAAAAGTGAAGTGGACATTGCAGTGACAGTACGGTGAAGTGGACATTGCAGTGACAGTACAGTGAAGTGGACGGTGCAGTGACAGTACAGCGCGTGACAATTCAGTGGCGTTTCCGCGCGCAAGACAGTACTGTGACGTTTCCGCGTACGGTGATACGCGTAAGGTGTGGAAAGAGGACTATCAATTACTGGACTACAAAGGTTGTAAAAAAAGGTACGATTTCATAGAATTGTCCTTTCCTTTCCTAACCCCAACCCACTCTCGTAACAGTTCTATTAAAAGTTTTTGATTATCTTCAGTTCTCTTCCATGCAAATCCCAGTTCTTTTAAAATTCTTCTCAGGCTAGTAGCAGAACCTTGAAAGTTTATATCTTCTTTTAATTTTCTTAGAAGTTGTTTTACAGTAGGCAATTCTTTTTCAATTATATGAAAATGGTGTACTAACCTTTTAATCACGCCTTTATCGAAGCTATCTATACCAGTCACCTTCTTTTTTCCTGACCTTTTTTTGCCGGGTGTACGAAACACTGTCAGCATTGCGCCCGGTTGATTTGCTTCCTTAACGATACTTTGAACAGTTCTTTCTGAGATACCAGTAGCTGCTGCAGTTCGTTTTTGTACGGCTTTGAGCTCAAATTGAAGGCCTTCTTGGGCTTCTTTCTTCATGAATGTATACACAGTATAAGCCATTCTTCTACTTTGCCTTCGTAGAACATTAAAACGTCCTCGCGGCAAAATGAAAATAATCAGATACAGTAAAGAGATTTAAAAATAAAAACAAATAAAAAATGTCAGAAAAATATTGCACTCGACTGTACTGCAAGGTAACAATGCGCGCGTGTGATCGCGTAGGAACGCTAGACTCACAGTAACATCAGCAAGTGCGGATTACTCGGGGACGCGGCGAGACGCGCGGGCGGGCGTGCCCCCGTCTTGCTCCTTGTAACGCCCCGTTGACACCTAAAGTTGGCTACTGCGACGCGTCTTGCGGCCAACTTCAGATACGCAATAAAGTTTGGCGCGGACTGTACCACCACAGAACTCATAGAACTTCACAGAAAGTACCACACAAACACACTTACAATACAGATAGTAATAAATCAATGTTTGCTAGAGGTTATCTAGAGAGGAGACAGCGAGGTTCTATATTTCATAGAAATTAAGTGAAAGACATTTTAAAACAATACAGGGAAACAATAAAATATAAATAAAACGAAAATCTAAATTTAAAAACTAAATTGAAAAATCTAAATGTTGTTATGTTCCATTCTAATACTTCTAATACAGGGTATTTTTTTTCAAAATAATACAGAATCTAGGGTAAAATAGATCAATTTTTGGGTAAAGTTAAAACCTGACCTGGCAACACTGCTGACAGTGCCCTGCATTGGTTGTGGCTGGCTCTCAGGCTGGCTGACAGTCTTAGTTCTGACACTGACGTTTGTATATGTGTAGTTTTCTTTCATTTGCATTTACAGTTCTGTGTTTATGTTCAAGATTATTTTATTTAAAAATTCTGTCTGTGATGATAGACGCATCTCAAAACCTATTTCACTAAAAGTTCGTTTAAAAACGTCAAAATTGCTTCCAAGATGCAAAGTGTAAGCGCCCCTCGGGAGGCGGCGCCTCCTGTTATGACGACGAGTTCCACCATACTCAGCATGAGGGAAAAAGAGAAATACATCGAAGATTTTGACTTTCCATTCTGCGACGAGTCTTCTAAATACGAAAAAGTAGCCAAAATAGGCCAAGGCACGTTCGGAGAGGTCTTCAAAGCGCGCGCTCGAAACAGCAGCAAAAAATTCGTCGCCATGAAAAAAGTGCTAATGGACAACGAAAAAGAAGGTTTTCCTATCACTGCCCTGCGAGAAATCAAAATCCTACAGCTTCTAAAACACGAGAACGTCGTGAATTTAATAGAAATATGCCGAACAAAAGCCACTTTACATAACAAATATAGGTCAACTTTTTATCTAGTTTTTGACTTTTGCGAGCACGATTTAGCGGGTTTATTATCGAATGTGAATGTGAAATTTAGTTTAGGAGAGATCAAAAAGGTGATGCAGCAGTTATTGAATGGTTTATATTACATTCATAGCAATAAGATACTGCACCGAGACATGAAAGCGGCTAATGTGTTGATCACGAAGAATGGGATATTAAAACTGGCTGACTTTGGTCTGGCAAGGGCGTACAGTGTGGCGAAGTCTGGGCAGGCGAATAAGTATACAAATAGAGTGGTGACGCTATGGTACAGGCCTCCGGAGCTTTTACTAGGTGAGTTCATTCATTTCAAGTAATTTACTTGTGCTTTGCAGTATAAATGTTTGTATTTGTATTATTTATTGATGAACATCTTGGCGCATTCCCGTTTGCATCTATATATGCATGCTGTTTCGGACCCTGGGGTGCACTTTCCGGCTTTTCCTTCTCCAAATATTACTAATAATAACTGGAATAGACTACCAGAAGAAGTGGTCACTGCGCCTGCTATAAATGCATTTAAAAATAGACTCTACAAGTGGTTAAGGAACTGTGTAGACTTTTTGACTCCACCGACAAGAGCCAACAAGCCCTTAAATAAGAAGAAGAAAACCTTATGAGCTCAGCACTGTGTGAAATAGGCATATCAGCTCTTAGCTGCTCATCTTATAAATTAAATAAGTATAATATGCATGACAATGACAATGGTCACCCAAAGATGCTGAAGACCATGCGATGTAATACTATCTGACTGTAGTTTTACGACTGGCCGCACAAGATGTTCGTGCTTAGTTCTTTGTAACCTTTTATGACATCCACGGGAAGAGATGGTGTGATCCTGATTGTAAAAGTGATTCTAAGTCAGAAGCCACAGGCTTTAATTGTGGACACTTGTCATTCTACAACTAAAAAGGTACTTGTACTCAACAGCTGCAAGAACAGTGTTTTGCCTTGTACAGGTGACAGAAACTACGGGCCTCCAGTGGACATGTGGGGCGCCGGCTGCATTATGGCAGAAATGTGGACCAGATCTCCTATTATGCAGGTAATATGTCGTATTCTTTTTTACAAGCTTATATTAAGCGTGCACTCTTTTTGTTGAAATTTGAGCTGCTTACCATTTTTCGATTGAGATAGGATTTTGTATGCTAATGTAAGTTGGACGACAATGCAATATTAAATTATAACAAGCTAATCTCTCTTTCTTTTACGCAAAATCTAATTAAACGCATTCAGGAGAGGAATAAACTATTTCGCAAAGTAAAAAAATTTAACAACGATATGGACAAACTTGAATTAAACCTGTTAAATAAAAGATGTCATAAGCTAAAAAAGGAATGCTATCAACGCTTCATAGAAGATACAGAGGCTAAAATCTCACAAAGTCCAAAATATTTCTGGTCTTATCTAAAAAATAAGCAAGATAACAAAAGTATTCTTCGGGATACACTCTCTGATGGGATTAACTCATGTTCAGAGGGAGGAGACATTTGTAACCTTTTTGCTTCCTTTTTTTCCTCAGTTTGTGGCAATGATCTAGAACCACGAGAAGATTCACACATGCAGGGATCGTCAAACTTTGATAAATTATTTGGCGATAAATGCTTATCTTCCTTGTATATTAACAAAGATGATATTAAGAATAGGCTGAAAGGATTAGATATTACAAAGGGAGCTGGTCCAGATAATATACCACCATCCTTCATAGCACCACTTTCATCTTGTTTGGTGGAACCATTGTTTATAATTTATAATCAATCTTTAAAAGAAGGGGTATTTCCAAAAAAATGGAAGACGGCAAAGGTTGTTCCGGTTTTTAAGTCAGACGATGAGACAATAGTTCAGAATTATCGGCCTATCTCCATTTTATCTATTTTTGGCAAGATCTTTGAGGCATTGATATGTCCCCATATCCAGCGTTTTTTTCAACCATTACTATCAGATTATCAACACGGGTTTGTGCCAAACAGGTCAACCGCGACAAATTTAGTATTATTTTCCGAAACTTTGATCGAAGCGGTGGATACCAATAAACAAATAGATATTCTTTACACAGACTTTAGTAAAGCTTTCGATAAGGTGCCCCATTGTGTACTCCTGGGTAAATTAGAGCTTCTTGGAATCTCGGGAAATTTGCTAAATTGGTTTCAGTCATATCTTGAAGATCGCAACTTTTTTGCTGTCGTAAATGGTTATAGTTCTAACTTACAGAAGGTTACATCAGGGGTCCCCCAAGGCTCCCATTTGGAACCTATTTTGTTCAAGATTTTCATTAATGATGTGATACCAGTGTTTAAAAATTCTAGCCCTTTCCTGTTTGCTGACGATCTTAAATTCTGTAAAACAATAGAACAAGTGGAAGACGTGGACTTACTTCAGTCTGATTTGAATTCGTTACAAGAATGGTGCAAACTTAATCGAATGTATCTTAATCCCGATAAATGTGTCCACATGAAATGTACTAGAAAGTTAAATGTTTTGATGTCATAAGTAAAATTAAGTTTAGAGCACCTTCAAGAAGGCTTCGAGGTATTTTTGAACCATTAGTCTTACCCTTCCGTCGAACTGTTCTGGGTTGTAATTCACCTATGTACAGAATATATGACATACATAGGGACAGACAGTGGGAAGCGACTTTGTTTTATACTATGTAGTGATGTAAGTAATAAATGTAAGTAATGAAAACTTTGTAGTTTTAGTTTTATGTTTGGATTTAACTAAAATAATAATTTATTAGATGTCTTACACAATCCAGTTAGGTAGTTAAACTTTTGAATGTAATGTTTAATGTAGATGGCGCTTGTGGGTGTGGGCGAACAGGGTCATTACGACCTTGTTTGACTATTAAATATTTTTAAATCTGTTTTTGTAATTAGAGACAAGTACTTACCAATTTTTGTAAAAACAAGTGGTGTTCACCTTAGAAGGTGTACACATTTAACAAAAATGTTTAGCCTTTAAATATATATGCATGTATTAATGTAATACACAAGGGTCAACCTGAATAAATAAAAAAATCTGATGATGGAGCCGGAATGTAAGTGGTTGCGAAAAACGGCCACTTTTGGCAAAAACGCAAACTAAAGCTTAACGTTCTCACTTTCAAAGTCAAAATTTTTTTATTCAATGTGGGATAAATAGGTATATCACTTATTGAAGATCATGATTTTTAATTATTTTTAGTGCAAAAGCTACCGATACTAGCGTTTCGCAACGACCACTGCTAAGAAGAAACGCCGAAAGAAACTCATTTACATAGTATTGGTCGCCTACGCTCCAGAAGGGCTTTGTCAGTTTACAAAGATATTATGCCTAATACAATGTTATCACAATCTTTAAAATGTAAACAGTGGTTCATAAATTGTTTTAAGGGTTATCTAGGTTTTAGTAGCTTAAAATTTTAAATGATATCTCCGTTTCCTTACAAATAATTTATTTCATTCAAATGGGGGCACACTGGACTCCGTGTATCGTCTTAATACACTCTCTTGTATACCTATTGTGTTGATGGTGATGCAGAGAGTGTTTGTTTTGTAAATGATTACTGACGACAAAATTATTCTGAACCAGGGTCCGACCGAGCAGCAGCAGTTAATCTTGATCTCCCAGCTGTGCGGATCCTGTACGCCTGACGTGTGGCCCGGCGTCGAGAGCTTGGACTTGTATAACAAGATGGAACTGCCTAAAGGACAGAAGAGGAAGGTCAAGGTACGTTACAGACTTTCTAGCTTTCTTTCTTATCGAGTATGTTAAAAGCTAAGTGTCGGTTTAAGCCTGGTTGACTGCCTCCGCGTCCAGTGGTCAAGGCGTTTGCCTTGTGATCCTGAGGTCATGGGTTCAAATCCCACTGGGAAGCATACTTTGTGAAAAGTTGTTAGGATATTGCAGGCTTGAATCACCTAACCGAAAGAATGATGATTCCGTGCTTCGGAAGGCACGTAAAGCTGTTGGTCCCGAACGCCATCTAGCGTTTGTACCTATCCTAGGATTGGTTCTGGTCTACTCTTTGGGTTGCGGAGGTCAGAAGGTAGTTGCTCTGTGTTGAAACCAGTAACCTCGTCAAATCACCTAGGTTACCTGTACAGTGTATGTTATTATGTATTATATTATGGGACAGTGTATGTTAGTACTTATATTATACTTATGTAATTTCAGGAAAGGCTGAAGCACTACGTCAAGGACCCCTACGGCTGCGACTTATTAGACAAGCTGCTACAACTGGATCCTGCGAAGAGGTAAGCTAAATATAGGTCATATAACACTCAAAACAAAAATAAATCGGCATTTCCATACAAAAGTGTGCAGCCTGGCAACGAAACGAACGAACTGGCTGGAGTAGTTTTTTTTTTTGTTTTTGTCTGTCCTTTACACGTAAATAATATTGTCCAAAAACAACAGGCAAATACCCTATTAAATAAAATTATTCCCGTTTCAGATACGACGCGGACACAGCACTGAACCACGACTTCTTCTGGACGGACCCGATGCCGTGCGAGCTCGCCAACATGCTCGCGCAGCACACGCAGAGCATGTTCGAGTACCTCGCGCCCCCGCGCCGGCCCGGCCACCTGCGGCACCACCACCACGTGGCGGGCGCGCAGCCCAAGCCCACGCAGGCGGTGGACTCCGGCTACCAGGACAGAGTTTTCTAGTTCGTAAGATACGATCCAGGGACATGGCAGGATGGCCTAGTGTTTTGAAGGTCTTGTTTGCTTACAATGTGTTTATAATAAGGGGCCCTACATATTACGTCACAGCGTTGGGGGAAGTATTGGGGGTCATGGCGTCATGCTAAATGAAACGTGTGAAAAAAAAGTGACAAGGGGGCGTTCGAATGACGTAATATGTAGACGGACCCTAACTACTTATAAAATTGTAAAGAGATAGAAATGTGTAAATGCTATAAAAAATTATAAAAAAGGGACTGAGAAAAGTAGGTATAAAAATAAACAGTTGCACTCCGGGAGTTCCGACAGAAGTGAAAACTTGGTCAAGGTGGTGTCGGTTACGGTAACAGTGTCGGGAGTTCAATGGTTTTTTCCCAATTTAAAAAATGCCCACAGCGCCTAAGTTTTCACTTCAAAAAAATAGTTGCCTTTTGTCAAAGGTGCCAAATGATGAATGAGTTGTAGATCGATAAACCACCAAAAGATGACAATCCCTCTTTATGGACCTTTCTTTTACTACTACTTCCTTAGACCAGGCCTGTCACTCCCGTTTAGGCATCGAAAATGTACCTACATTATTACTATGCGCGCAGGCGGCCCCTCCGCGTGGTAAATTCAGTTATACGAATCGTTTGTCCAGAGTAATAAGAATGAAATTGGCTTGTAATGGATGTCTAGGTATCTATAAGAAAAGGTGCTGAGTTCTGACGTGAGCTAAATTAAACCATATCGCTAGCCAAATTGAGTAGATATTTCTTTGAATTTCTTTGCTGAGTGAGACTTCTGTACGTTAGTATTATTTATTCTGTGCTTAGACTCTGAGGCGTAGCGTGCATTTATATGGACTTGGGCGTAGTCGCAACAGCGAAGCCCTTTTTCGTTCCCAAGATCTACCCCACGACGGGGAGTGGGGAAGGTGGGGTGCAAATAGGTGTCATAGTTCGGCGAGGCCCTTTGGCTAGTAAAAAAATCGCTTTCACGGCTTCACGCGCGAGGCCCTGTAGGCCACGAGGGCGGGGGCGGGCCCCACGCCTAGCTACGCCTCTTCTTTGACTTTTCCATACAAATGTACTCTAGCTTTTATTTTGAAACGACATATCCATTTTTATTTTAAAGAAATTGCATGTGTCATTAATTTTATACCATAAAAATTGAGAAGTACACAGTATATTTTCTGTGTAGCTCATATTTTGACGACGGGAAACCAGTTAAAATCTTATTACATAAATTGTTTAGTACCTCTAGTATTGGTATTTGTTTGTATGACATGGAATATGTTCTTACATCAATTTGTTAGAAATTATTAAAAATGATTAGTGGAAACATCTATTTGATATGCAATTTCTTTAAAACTTCAAAATTTTGCCGAAATCTGACATTCATTTAAAAATAAAAGCATAAAGTATGTTTATATGAAAAAGTCTAAGGTTCTCATTCTTTCTATAATTCTTAAGATTTCCTCAAATATCTTGTTCAATTAAAGGGGATTGTCATCTTATTTTGGTTCATCTCTAGTTAGATTTTATAAATGACTGATGAATGTTCATGTAAAATAGTATTTTTAAGTTATAATTATATGGCAATAAAAAAAGTAATTTGAAACTATGTCTTTTATTTTTGAGATCATTTTAACTGAACCAGTTAATCTTAAAATAAGTTTAACTAAAACATAAACCTTATACATTGACAAAGCAGTTTTCAATAATGGCTCAGGTTGAACATCAAAATAGGGTTGCAAATTGCAATTGAGTGTCATACATTGCATCAACAAGAGAGGAGTACCTGGGATCTCTAAGGGTCAGTGCAGACCAATAGGAGCGCAGCGGAGAGGATATTTTTTGATGGCAAGCGAAACTATTGGTATAAGGTGCATGCGGATGCGCTCGCGCGAGCCGCATGCAAAGCAAAACTTAATTTTGCGTGCCATAAAAAAAATATCCTTTCCGCTGCGCTCCTCTTGGTCTGCGCTGACCCTAAAGACACTGGTGGTGTGCAGCACACCCAATACACGGCTTAGTCGCAAAAGGTGTCTTTCGAAAAATGTCCCCTAGTCGTAAAACGTCTCTTTCTCATAATGTCTCTTTCGCAGAATGCCTCTTTCGCAGAATGCCTCTTTCGCAGAACGTCTATATCCTACCTATCGAAATTTTTTATACATATCGAATTTTTTTTATTTGGAATACGTAATTAAATTTGAGTACTTACGTAGACAAAGGGTAGAGACCTCCCCTGGTCAGTCTGGAAGTCTCTCAATAGACTCCGGGCTGGTGTTGGGAGGTGTCGGGAAAACCGAGTTAGGTGGCGTCACGCTGATAAAAACCTTTGCGACTGCGGTGCCATTCAGTCGATGGACCACCTTTTGTCATGTCCGGGCTGCCCTACGTCATGTACCATAGAGGACCTTAATGAAGCTAACGATAGAGGGATCGCCGTGGCCACATACTGGTCACAGGTGATTTGAAATTGAAGCTACAGTGTAACCATTTCGACTCGATAAGAAGAAGAAGTACTTACTAAAATTATGACATCATAATTTGTTTAATCTATAACTTTAATAAATGATGTTGCTTTGAAAATCGAAATTTTATGTCCCTGTCGCGACATTTTGCGAAAGAGACGTTTTACGACTAGGGGACATTTTGCGACTAAGCCCAATACACTAACCTGCTACCTCAACTAGCTGGACTGGCCCCAATTAAAACAACTAAAGTCCAAAAAAGGGGAGACACAAAAGAATGATGCTGCTTCCTTTACATGCAAGGGGCTCGCAAAAAAAGGCCTAGGCACATTAGTAATTACGTATAATATCTGTGGCCTAGGCACAGATAAGCCCACGGAACCAGGTGAAGGGTTGTAATTCAATTGATATAGACAGTGGCCCCGTGTGGTTCCAGGTTAGAATAGGACCACTCCATCTCTTCCTGTGGATGTCGTAAGAGGCGACTAAAGGACTAAGCACAAACATCTCGTGCTACAATTGCATTCCCAAGGAGGGTTGACGTCGAGTGGCGGCCGGTTGTAAAACTTTTCGCACAAATACATTCCCAAAGATGGTTGACATCAGGCTAAAATAGTAAAACTATAGCCAAATCATTTAAAGTGTTCTGACTATTTCTTCTCCATTTTGCAAGGTCTTTGGCATCCTTGGGTGACCATTGTCATGCATGTTATATTTGGAGAAGAAAAAGCGGGAAAGCGCACCCCGGGCTCTAATGCAGCACAGCTGAGGATGCAACCAGGAATACGCTTAGACTAAGAAGTGGCGCCTGTATTTCTTTCTTCAAGCTTGTATTTAACTTGCTATAAAAATTTTACTCACTTCCCGGTTTCTGATTAAGATTAAATTTTGTATGCTAATGTAAATCAGATGACAATGCAATATTATTGCAACAAGAAGCTGATCTGATTATACAGCCGGAAGGTGGCTATAGGAACCCTTTCTTTATTTGATTTGTCTTGATAAGTACTTTGGCTTTACGATAAAAGCCTATAAAGTTTATTGTTCAAGAAAACTTATTGCAATGCCAGATCCCTGTGTGTCTTACTCTTTCTATGACACATTAACACTTTTTTGCTGCGGAAACCTTTCACACAAGTCGTACAGTAAAAATGTGTTTTCATTCTATGCTTTTTAACTTGTTCTTCTGTTGGCGCCACATACTTGCAACTGTCGTACCGACACTTATACCCTACAGTATGTACTTTTATATGTCTGGACAAATCATGTTTGATGAAGTAAATTTTTTGACAATAATCACATTCAAACTTGTTTTCTTCGAAATGTCCACGCTTGTGTCTTGTTATAGCGTACGAACTATACCCTCGGTAGCCACACAGATCACATATAAACAGCTTCTGGCCAGTATGACGACGTTCGTGTAGAGTTACTAAATATTTCTTTTTAAATGTTGATGTACAATACTGACATGGAAATCTTTTTTCTTTGTGTGTAGATAAATGATACAGTAACTTCGATTCGCTGATCATTTTCCCACATATTCTGCAGTTAACTTTCTTTTCTACAGTACTATGTGTTTTCATATGTATTTTCATCTTTTCATTGCTTAAAACTACACCACAAACTTCACATGTTGGTTTCTTTTGGCTGAAATGGCTCATTATATGTGTAGTTAGACAGATTTTCTTCTTGACAGCTCCACATTCAATACATTTATGTATGCCTCTATTGTGTAAATGAGTGGTTTCGTGAATCAAATATGCACAGTGATCAGTGAAGTTCTCCTGGCATTGTACACAAGTGAAAATCCGGTTTTCTTTAGTGTGAACAGACTTGTGACTGATTAAATTCTTGTTTGTGCAGAATATTTGTCGGCACAGTGCACATTTAAAGGAAACTGGCAGTTTTTTTATCCTAATAGGTTTTGGGAAGGTTTCGTCCATCTGAAAAACACGATAAGGCTAAAACAAAGAAGATTTTGCACCTAACGGGCTGATAACATTATCAATTCATTATTACCTTTCTTCTGTTATTTGAGTAGGTAGTTATTTTCAGATTCACAGATAAAAATGCTTGGTTCAAGTGAAAAACGGTAAAAATCTCCACAAACTATATGATCTTGTTTATTTTCGTTGTTTGTTTTTTTCCACTTTTTTCGTTGTCAGCTCTGTTGTCAGATATCAGCTGACTTGACGTATGGGTGGTGGGACTGACGTTGACAGTTTGATTTTTTTATCAGCATTTCCAAAGAGCAAGAAACGATGTACCCCAACCCCAGCCCAACATCTCTGCTATAAAGGGACAAATAAGTGGGCGGACCATTCCAGGTCCACTTTGTTATTGTTTTTTAAAAAAGTATTTATTGCATGACGAAAAGGATTTCATTACTTTACTGTACTGAAGTCTGTATCCAGTATCTGATATATTTCTGTCCTGTAAACATTGCTCGGCGGGCCCTCGGGCAGTACCTACTTGGTACATCTTAACGCGGCACTATAAAGAGCTGCCTCCCGAAAAAGGTCTCCCGTGCTAATCCAGGAAAAAAAAACCAAGTAGATAACTGCCATTTATTTAAAAAAATATACCTATTTAGCTTCAGCCTATGCGGCCTATGCCTATACAGGCCACAGTATCCTCGTCATGCACAGTATTATGAGAGGTTTAGGCACAGAAGACAGTAAGAGTAACATACAGATCCGAATCTAACTTACGCACAATATGCATCTCCGTTCCCCATCCCCGCACCTCTCTCCCAATATTGTGCCTCCACGTGCCACCATGTAGTGTGTGTTCGCCTGCTCCCGCCCGTCGTTGAAATCATTGCCTCTGTGGCCACAAGGATCTCAAGTGGTCACCAAAAAGTTAATTTTCTATTTGAAACCTACAGCAGAGTAATAATATAGGTACTACGTACAAGTCGTACAACCTACGGTTTAAATAAACATATGAAGCTCCTTCTGTTTTGATGTCGCTTCAAAATAAATGCTTAGCAATAGTAAGGATGTTTTTAATTATTCAGCCATCTTTTTCCACTATACACAAGAACATATGGTTAATTTTATTATACAATACCTACTGGTATTTTTCTTACCGATTCTTCCGTAATTTGTATTCAGTTTTCTTCATTCTTAAAGCAGCTTCCTTATGTGACATAGTTTTATTATGTTTTGTAAAATATTGACCACGAGAGAAGCTTACATGGCAAACCTTACAATAATAATGAGATTCTTTCTGATGTTTCAACACTTCATCTCTAGTCGGTGCTGAAAATTTACAGCCCTTACATAGGCATCTGCAGCCTATTGTGTGCCGTTTAATATCTTGGACCAACAATTGTTTAGAAAAGAAAATTTTCTTGCAATAATCACATTGGTATTTGATATCCTCTTTATGTCCGCTTACATGTCTTTTCAAATCTTTTGTGTCTCTCAGCCAAACCCCACAGATGGTACAAACCTCAGACATTTCTCCGGTATGAATTTTAACATGGTAGTCTCTACTATATTTCTGTGTAAAACTTTTGCTACAATATTGGCATGAAAACTTTTTAATGTTCTTATGTGTTGCTATATGAAGTTCGTACTTCATTTCTGATATCATTTTCCCACATTCTTGGCATTTTTTCTTTTGTTTAACAGCTGTGTGTTCTAAGATATGTTGTTTTAACTTATCAATTGTTAAAATAATGCCACAGAACTGGCAAGATTGTTTTACTTTGTTGAAATGTGTTAGTATATGTATCGGAAAAGCAATTCTCTTTTTAGCAACTCCACATTCAATGCATTTGTGCTCGTCTTTGTAGTGCAAATGAGTGACTTCATGTAGTAAATATTCGCAGTGATCCGTAAAACTCCTTTGGCATCTATTGCAAGTGAAGATTCTATTTTCTTTTGCATGTGCAGTCTTGTGATTCACCAGAGATTTGTTGGATTCAAATGTTTGTGTGCATAATGCACATTTAAATGTATTCATTTTGCTTGAGCCCGGCTGTTCATTTGTAGTTAGCGATTGGTTCGCCGCAACCAGCTGAAAAAATCGTATATTATACATCCTTGAATGTGGAAATTCGTGCCGCACTGTTTATATCCTAATCTAAAAATCATACAAAGGTAGTAGGGAGAGAAGAAAATGAAGGCAAGGTTTTATCATAAATATGATACAATTTACAGATTTATCAAGGTAAAACAAGGCAGAAGATTATATGGTATCTAGTATTTGTTCCGATTTTTCAGAATTACCTTAACAGAAACAATTGAGGCACCCTGAAGATGATTAAATACATTACATACATACCCAAAACAAAATCCTGTATTTTGTTTTTTCTTTTATATTCAATGTTATTTGTTGTATTTTTATGCTCCAAATAAAGATTTTCTATTTCTATCAATAAACAAACTTAGCTAGCAAAGAAAATAATAGGTATGTAGGTACTCTCTGTAGCTAGTTAACAAAACTTTTTTTTTTATTTTTATTAAATAATTTTACGGCTCTGGATACAAGTCCTTTAGAGCCTATCTTTAATTTTGTTCTTTATCCCTAATCCTAACAAGACAATCAAAGGGTGGTGTAGGCCTTTGAGTGCTGCAAAAGAGCTTCTGGCGACAAATCTATACGAGTCCACTGGTTTACATAGACGATTGAGTGGCGGACGACGCCTGAAAACGCCCACACAGTCCGCAAAATAAATATCCTTACAGCCGTACTATGACTGTCCACTTTAACTATTTCACACATTGTTCATGTCATGAGCATTTATAACACCAAACATCACCAATTTCATATTATAAAGTCCACTAAAATCAATGTGTAAAATAATTTAAAGCAAACCCCAACCGAACCCCTTGACTTCCCGCCAAAAACTGTCGCATTAGCTAGTTAACAAAACTTTTTTTTTATTAAATAATTTTACGGCTCTGGATACAAGTCCTTTAGAGCCTATCTTTAATTTTGTTCTTTATTCCTAATCCTAACAAGACAATCAAAGGGTGGTGTAGGCCTTTGACTGCTGCAAAGGAGCTTCTGGCGACAAATCTATACGAGTCCACTGGTTTACATAGACGATTTAGTGGCGGACGACGCCCGAAGACGCCCACACAGTCCGCATAATAAATATCACTACAGCCGTACTATGCCTGTCCACTTTAACTATTTCACACATTGTTCATGTCATTAGCATTTATAACACCAAACAACACCATTTTCATATTATAAAGTCCACTAAAATCAATTTGTAAAATAATTTAAAGCTAACCCCAACCGAACCCCTTAACTTCCCGCCAAAAAAACGTTAACAAAACTTGTAATGAAATGAAACTTCACCACTAACAACAAACAACAACAAATCATCAGCAAAGAGCAATAGAGTATTAGAGTTGCAATAGAGAGAGAGAGAGAGAGCAATAATGTACAGATAATGAAAATAAGTTACAGTGTTACCAACCACCAACCCATACCAAAAACCCCCAAGTGTTATCTGAATGCCCCTAAATATTATAGACTTTTATATGTACATAAATAATGCCTAAATTGTTTTTATTTATTTATTTAATCTTTATTGCACAATAAAATAAATGTACAAGTGGCGGACCTAATGCCATATGGCATTCTCTCCCGGTCAACCATTAGACCAAGCTAACCAAAATATGTGTGGCTGGCGTAATAAAATTCACAAAAATTAGCAAACTTAATATAAGTAAATAAAATATATATAATCGAAAACACATACTTTTACTTATACACAAATATACTTCGTGCTTTCTTGTTTCGTAATTCATAAAATAAAACGTTACATAATTATTATGTTACTACATTATTAGGGTCGTGGGTGTTTATCTATATAAGTATGTATTTATCATAAAATATAGTATTGTTGAGTTAGTATCCCATAACACAAGTTTAAAACTTACTTTGGGGCTAGCTTAATCAGTGTGATTTGTCCCTATATTTTTATTTATTATTTACTTAATTGCTCAGCCAGCTGCCAGCCACATTATCTATCTAATTTGTGTGCCAGCCTCACAGGTTACAATTAATTATATTATTATACAATGCGTGAGATGACGTTGAAGTTTTTGGAGAAAATGCTGCAGTATTTGTTGCCGCTTCTTCTGTACTTATGCATTTGCGCTTAGGAAGCGGCAATAAACTTAGCTGTAGTGTAGCTCACTCACTGCTCACCTGTAGCTGTAGGGCCTGTAGGTAAGTAAATAATCTGCGAAATGCCCTTTTTGAAACACAGTCACCTACAGGAATGTCCTTTCCATACAAAAAATCGCTCGTTTAAAAATATACCTACCTACTAAACGACCTACCTATCTAAATAAATAAATAGCTCAGTCCATCCCATGAATACATCCATGTTCAATCTTCTTTGTTTTCAGGGTTCCGCCCATACCAAAAAAGGAAAAAACGGAACCCTCACTTTGTTGTCAGTCTGTCTGTCTGTCACGATCAAGACCTTTTTCTCAGGAACGCGTGTATCAAGCTGAAATTCATATAAAACACTAAAGTCTTCTGTCCCTTGGAGTGTGAAAAAATCAAACTTCTAAGCCAACGCAATCAAAAGATACAAATACAACAGCCTACTTCCCGTGAACTCAGAAACTTGATTAGAAGCAACGCAAGCAAAAATTGCGAATAGCATACATTTTTAGTTACAAACATTGCTTACGTCATTTTATAAATTACCATAAAAACACGTATCTCCTGCTTGCTAGCAGATAACCTCTTCAACACCAGCGTTGCGTCGATGAGGCGTAGCTTAACTAATAAATTCTTTTTAAAATTATTAAAATATTACATACACACTATCACGCCCACAGGGGTAGGCAGAGACTATAGACCTCCACTTGCTACGATCCTGACCTGACAGACCTCCTTCGCTTTTTCTACTCTCTTCATACATGCCCTTCTGTAAAGTTACGAGTACTTCTTACCTACCTCTCCCTTTTTCAGAACGTCTGCAATCTGCGATCAGATTCTGATCGCAGAACGTTCGCCGAGGTAGAACCTGTCCCGCTCTTTAAAAAAATTAGTCACTAATAAAAGAGTCCTTGTGCGATCTTTTAGTGTAGCCTATATAATGCGGTGCGGATGCTTGCTTTGGCGTAAGATCAATGCTGATTTTAATATGTGCTCTATTTAATAGGTCTATTAAGTCTATTGCTATCCGTGGGAACCTTTTATTGGCTCTTTGATCTTCTTCTTATATTTAAGAGATGGGCTCTTGTCGGTGGAGTGCTTCCCATGTATATCTTTCTGCCGCCAAGTTCTTTACCTCCTTATATGTTTTTACGTTTAATTTTTCCTTTTCTCCGATCGATATCCATTCAAATTTTTGTTTTGTACTGTAAAGCAGTTGGCTCCCCTTGAAAATTAATAAATAAAAATATTTTGAAACCTACAGGTTTGTACGGAACCCTCTGTGCGCGAGTCCGACTCGCATTTGGCCGTTTTTTTCTATTTTTTTTGACAGATTAAAGGATAGAGATTTCAATGCCATCATAAGGCTCAATTCACACCGAGATGGAAGCGGCGGCCGGTAGCAGCCGGCTCGGAAGAGAAGGCACGGTGTCTCCCGCGACTGCTCGCAGCCGCGCGCGACTGATCGCGCCCGCCCGCGAGTGCTCGCGGCCGCTCGCAACTCACGTCACGGCTCAGGCCGAGAGCTGGCACCAATTTTTGGGTAGGTAAGTATTTGAGGCAACGGAAAGTCGGAAAACTTGTCATATACCTCAACACGGAACTGCAGACCTGGCTGGTGAGTAGCGGGCCTAAAACAAATCCTAAATTTTGAAAAGTATTTTTTTTATTTTCACAAAAAGGTATTTGAAGCAACATGCATTTGTTATATGTTGTAGTTTAATCTTCTTCGTCTAAGCGCATTCCCGGTTGCATCCGCAGCTGTGCTGCTTCGGAGCCCGGGATGCGTTTTCCCGCTTTTTCTACTCCAAATATGATATGCATGTCAATGGTCACCCAAGGATGCCAAAGACCTTGTAAAATGGAGAAGAAATAGCCGGAACCGTTTTTATGATTTGGCTATAGTTTTACAACCGGCCGCCTGCCTGACGTCAACCCTCTTTGGGAATGTATTTGTGCGAAGTTTTACAACCGGCCGCTGCCCGACGTTAACCCTCCTTGGGAATGCAATTGTAGCACGAGATGTTTGTGCTTAGTCCTTTAGTTGCCTCTTACGACATCCACAGGAAGAGATGGAGTGGTCCTATTCTAACCCGGAACCACACGGGTGTTGTTACGGTATATGTTGTAGTTTAATGTTTAAAGAATAATAAAACCGGCCAAGTGCGAGTTAAACTCGCGTGGAGAGGGTTCCGTACAATTGATTGAATTCTTATAGGTTTTCCTGTAATCTACAAGCAATGAACTATATTTCGTATTTTTTTCAAAATTTTAGGTTCCGTAGTTTCGGAGATCAGGGGTGGAATGGTCAATTTTCGTCTTCTTTCATGAATAAAATCAAAACTATTTATTTTATAAATTGTAACAAAAATATATTTGAGATCCTCATAACGAGCCCTTTCATTTGATATTGACACAGTAAGGTTTGCAAAACTTTTTTTTCAATTTCCTAATATATCCCCCGAAAATGACCCTTATTTAAAAAAAAATATTTCTTTACTTTGCACATATGTGTTTGGGTAATAGGATTACACCATCCTACCAAATTTCACCTGATTCGGTTCAGTACATTCGGAGCAAATTGGCTGTGACAGACGGACGGACAGACAGACGCACGAGTGGATATAGGATATAACGTAACCCTTATATTTTTTAATTTTTTGTACGGAACCCTAAAAAAATAAATAAGCCAGACGATTTAGTCGGGGCTTTGACATTGCCAGGCGCGTGCAAAAGTATTTTTCAAAAAAATATAAATAAGGTATTTGAGGCAAATACAATATTAATCTATGATTTAAGGCAACTTGAAATTTTAATAGGTGGTATAACTAAAAAATAAGATTCTCAAAGACAGGCCATTTTGATGGGAATTTCTACCTGCCAGGTCAATATAAATAAATCAAAATGGTGCAAGCGAAACTAGGCCTTATCCTTGAGGCGTAGTCTAGAGGTGTTTGGCCGGTATTTGATCGTTGTACTTATACACATACCGGGTATAATAGGCATGATGACTAAAAAATTATTGATCAACCGATTAATCATCGGTTAGATTATTAATAAATATTGCACACAGATTTTTTCTTTTCTCTGAAAAACAATAAATGACGAAGATACAGCGCATTTAAATTTCGCATGACGTCACGCTTTCGTACGATTTTTACACATCGATGACTTCACAAGCCCCCACTCTTAACCTTTAACTATGGACGTGCGGTCTCACAGGCCGCTCCCCTTTTCAATAATCGTGGGTACCCCACTTCCCCGCACGCTGCACTCCTGCGGCGCTCAGTAGCTTCAGTTTTAGTGGCGAAAAGTCTTCGAAGGCGGGAGGTTGCGTCGCCGGCTGCAAATTTGGTGAGTTATTTTGTTTTAAATTTCGGCTGCGGTCTGTGTGACCGCGCGTCCATGATTTCCATACAAACAATTTTGATTGCGATTTTTTTTGTTTTAGGTAGTACTTAATCAAAATGTCAAAAAATATTAAACCAAGTACTTCTGGCATAAAGCGACCTTCAAGGTCAATGTCGCCGTCACAACAGCAGGCGAAAAAAATATTTCACGTTGACGATCCGTCATTTGAAAATGAAGTAAATAAATTAGTTTTGGCGTCAGATGACTCGGACAATGATGATGTCTATGCTGATTGTTTAGTCTATGAAGATGAAGTCATACAACAGCATTGTAGTGACCATGAAGACCAAGAGAGTGTCGCCACTACTAGCGTACAAGACAGCGATATAAGGAGTGGTAGTCGAAATTATAGTAGTTCAGACTCAGAGAGCGACATACCACTCTCAGAACTGGAAAAAAAACAAAGTACTTCGAATGCATTACCTAAATTTTACTACGGCAAAAATCGTTTCAAATGGGCTACCAAACCACCATCTAACAGAGTAAGAACTCCTCAACATAATATTGTTACCTGCCGATCTACTGCACGTTTGACCGAGAATGATAACAAAGATCCTATCAGTATTTGGGACAAACTTTTTGACGTAGATATGCGCGAGACTATTCTGTTATGGACTAATTGCAAAATTTCCAACTTCAAAGCACATTTCAAACGTCCAGATAGACCTGAATTAAAACCTTTAGATATGATAGAGTTGAATGCTTTTCTGGGACTATTATTCTATTCTGCTGTCCTGAAATCCAATCATGAAAGCTCGAGCTACATTTTCGCCACGGATGGTACAGGCTGCGAAATATTCAGATGTTGTATGTCTGAGACTAGATTTTTGATTATACTGCAGTGTCTGCGGTTTGACAATCCTGTGGATCGCCTAGAGAGACAAAAAACTGATAAATTAGCAGCAATCTCTTCTATTTTTGAGAAGTTTGTCGCTAACTCTCAAAAAATATATGAAGTTGGAGAGTATGTCACTATTGACGAAATGTTGGTAAAATTTCGTGGCCGGAGCAATATGATCTCTTATATGCCAAAAAAACCAGGAAAATATGGACTAATTGTGCGTGCATTATGTGATGCCAAGACTTTTTATTTTTATAATGGTTATATTTATTCCGGTAAAGGTTCTGATGGAATGAGATTGTCAGCAGAAGAAAAGAAATTTTTGGTTCCCACCCAATGTGTTCTATGTTTGACGAAACCTATTAAAGGTTCCAATCGCAACGTCACAGCGGACAATTGGTTTTCATCGATTGAGCTTGTTGATCAACTATCTAAAGAGAAACTGACTTATGTCGGGACTATGAAAAAAAATAAAAGAGAAATACCTAAAGAATTTCAGCCACAAAAGTCTCGAGAAGTTGGTTCTACGTTGTTTGGGTTTACGAAAGATAAAACTTTATGCTCACATGTCCCGAAGTTCAACAGATCTGTGGTCTTGGTATCTTCTATGCACCACGACAACACCATAGATGATCACACCAAAAAACCAGAAATCATTCAGTTTTATAACTCCACCAAAGGTGGAGTGGACGAGACGGATAAAAAATGCAGTATTTATTCAAGCAGTCGACGTACTAGAAGGTGGCCGATGGTAATTTTCTATAGAGTACTGGATTTGAGTGGTGTAAATGCTCATATTATATACAATCAGTATCAACCCAAAGAAATAGAAAGAGGAGATTTCCTTAAAAAATTAGCAAGATCTTTAGTCGTGCCACATATGCAAAGACGCGTTTTCAATTCAAATTTGCCAAAGGAATTGAATATGACTCTGAAGCGAGTTTTGGGAGCAGACATGCCTTCAGAAGAGCCCCCTGCTATAGACATGGAATCTTCAAAGCGAAAAACCTGCCGAATCTGTCCACCTAAACTAAAGAGGAAGACTAACTATACCTGTGTCAGCTGCGGTCAAGCTATATGTCTTCAGTGCTCTAAGCCGTTGTGCAACGACTGCCAATAATTTTGTTCATGTTAGACCTGTGTCAGAATTTTTATGTTTTAAGTTAAGAAGTTGATTTTTTGTTTTTTATGATTGATATAGTTTTAACTTACAGATAATTAGTTTGAAAATGTTTAGAATTTAGTTTTTTTTTAAATTGTAGTTCCTTTTTTGATCTCAGGCCAATTGAAGACTGAAAAGTGCCTTTTATTGTTATTTGCTAAGATATATAAGAAAATAAAAATTAATCGCTAAATACATATATAGTCTTTTAATTTAATGTCCCTTAAGTATATTAAAAATAAAATTATTAAAATATCTGACAATAACCTTTAAAAAAAACCTAAAAACAATAGCGGTCCGTGAGACCTCGCGTCCATGAATATGTAACAATATTTTGACGTCCACAGTTAAAGGTTAAACTTAGATACTCTGTATCTTTGTGAATTTTTACTTTTTTGATTAACTGAAAAATATGGGTACATTATTTTTGGATAATCTATCTAACGGACTAATTAGAATAATACTTTTCTGACCCAGTCATCATCCCTATATTTTATCTCAATAAATCTTATTTTGTGATTTTATATTCTTGTAATCATTACTTTCTTTAATATGATAGCGTTTATTAATTGACTGAGCGAGTGAAGCTTGTTAGTTTCAAGATTGACCAAAAATACTTTTGTCCGTCAGTCTGTCTGTTGGTTTGTTCTCGCCTACAGGTTGCTGGGGAGCATGACATCAAATTTCCACCGATTGTGTATTACTATGGCCGCTATAACAACAAATACCTACTTAAAATAAGATAAAGTTAAAAATTAAATTGGTTGTCATACAAAAGTGTTTTTTTTTAGCATTTTAAAACATTGTACAGAGGCATGGAACCCTTCATCTACGAGTCCGTCCCGCACTTGCCCAGTTTTTTCTAATACATGATAAGCAATAGATTGTTTCAATTTTAATCAACCATTATATTCTTCCTTACAAAAGAACATTCAGTTAATTTTACAGTACTTAATAATTACTGATTCTTTCGTAACTGTAACTTCCTATTCCAATGTAACGTAGTTTTCTTATGACTTGTAAAGTCTTGACTGCAAGAGAAGCCTACATGGCAAACCTTACAATAGTAATGAGTTTCTTTCTGATGTTTTAACACTTCTTCTCTAGATGGTGCTGCAAATTGACAGTCCTTACATAGGCATCTGTAGCCTATTGTGTGCCGTTTAATATCTTGTACCAACAATTGTTTAGAAAAGAAAATTTTCTTGCAATAATCACATTGGTATTTGATATCATCTTTATGTCCGCTTAAATGTCTTTTTAAATCTTGTGTGTCTTTTACCCAAACCCCACAGATAGTACACACTTCGGTCTTTTCTCCGGTATGACTTCTAACATGATATTCTCTACTACATCTCTTTTTAAAACGTTTGCCACAATATTCGCATGAGAACTTTTTAATGTCCTTATGTGTTGCTATATGAAGTTCGTACTTCATTTCCGATATCATTTTCCCACATTCTTGGCATTTTTTCTTTTGTCTAATAGGTGTGTGTTTTAAGATATGTTTCTTTAACTTATCAATTGTTAAAATAATGCCACAGAATTGGCAACATTGTTTTGCTTGGTCAAAATGTGTTAGTATATGTATCGGTAAAGAGATTCTTTTTTTAACAACTCCACATTCAATGCATTTGTGCTTGTCTTTGTGGTGCAAATGAGTGACTTCGTGTAGTAGATATTCACAGTGATCCGTAAAACTCCTTTGGCATCTATTGCAAGTAAAAATTCTGTTTTCTTTTGCATGTACAGTCTTGTGATTCACCAGAGATTTGTTGGATTCAAATGTTTGTGTGCATAATGCACATTTAAATGTATTCATTTTGCTTGAGCCCGGCTGTTCATTTGTAGTTGGCGATTGGTTCTCCGCATCCAGCTGAAAAAATCGAATACATCCTTGAAATGTGGAAATTCATGCCGCACTGATTATAACCTAATCCAAAAATCATACAAAGGTAGGGAAGTTAAGAAAATGAAGGCAAGTTTTCATAATAAATATGATACAATTTACAGATTTATCAAGGTAAAACAAGGCAGAAGATTAGGTTATACGGTACGGTAGACTATACGGTATCTAACTAATATTTGTCCTAATTTTACAGAATTACCTTGCGAAGCAGAACCAATCAAGGCACCCTGAAGATCATTGTATACCTACGTAGAACAAAATCCTCTATCAATGAACTTAGCTATCGTTAACAAAACTGCACCAACAACAGTTTTTCAAGTAGGTAGGTAAGTATGGTCACAAGTTATATAGTATTGCTAAAAGTATGGTAAAATCAGCGATTTATCAAACGACTTCCATCTTCCATGTTCAATCTTCTTTGTTTTTACCACAAAGTTTTTACTTTGTTTTTATTAAAATATAATTTTTTTTTTTTTTTATAAACATTTTTTTTGACAGATTGAAGGATAGAGATTTCATTTCATAGCCATAATCACCCGGAGTAATATTGTCCTGTGATAATCACAAACGTGCACAAACTATATAGGAATCATAGATTAATATTGTATATACTGAAATAGATAAGAAACTGTAGCTTTAACATTAGATCAAACCAGTGGCGCCGTCTGGTAACATGCTTTCGCAACACCAAAGGACTAAAAGATGAAATAAAACTGTGAAGAAAATCACTCCGTGAGCTGGGACTTGAACCCGCGATCTCGGTTCAAATAAGACTATGTTCAATAGCCTAAACAACTGAGCTATTAAGTGATTAACCGCGTACGTCGAATTTATCCATCATATAATATTCCTATCAAATAAAAGAATGGTGTAAAAAATATACTGCGTGAGTGGGATTAGAACTCGCAACGTTGCTATTATTTTAACCATGCTCTAATCAACTGAGCTATCACGTGTTCTGCCTCGAATGGCGAATTTCTCCACCATTTGATATTACTATTCTATAACACGCATTAGGAGTTAGGTCAGCTGATTCGTGACTAGATGGCGTTTTATTGAATTTTTTTATCAAAACTCTGCAATGTTTTAAGTTTCATGGGCATGATAGGAATCACGAATCAGACGGACGTGTCAGTACTGGCTAAACTGGCTTTTTGTATCATGCCTATGAAACTTAGAACATTGCAAAATTTTGATAAAAAAATTAATTATAACGCCATCTAGTCCCGAATCAGCTGACCTAACTCCTAATGCGTGTTATAGAATAAGAATATCAAATGGTGGAGAAATTCGCCATACGAGGTAGAACACGTGGTAGCTCAGTTGATTAGAGCATGGTATAAATAAGAGCAACATTGCGAGTTCAAGTCCCACTCACGCAATATACTTTTTACACCATTTTTTTATTTGATAGGAATATTAAATGATGGATAAATTCGACATGTGTGGTTAATCACATAATAATTCAGTTGTTCAGGCTATGGAACATAGTCGTATTTGAACTGAGATCGCGAGTTCAAGTCCCAGCTCACGGAGTAATTTTTTCACCGTTTTATTTCATCTTTAGTGTTGCGAAAGCATGTTACCAGATGGCGCCACTGGTTTGACTAATGTTAAAGCCACAGTTTCTTATCTATTTCAGTATATACAATATTATATTAATCTATGTTTTGTATCGTAGCGTTCTCGTCGCTGATTCGCTCTCGTCAGAGAGTATTATTTTCTTTGATCCGGTGTTTCAGCAAACAATATTAGATCATCCGCAAATCTAAGATGTGAAAGGCTCATTGGGAATGTGAAATTATGTTGACATTGACATTTGTTATTTTTTCTATGAATGATCTTGGAGACTTGGAGTTTTTGGCGGGAAGTCAAGGGGTTCGGTTGGGGTTTGCTTTAAATTATTTTACAAATTGATTTTAGTGGACTTTATAATATGAAATTGGTGTCATATTACGGCTGTAGTGATATTTATTTTGCGGACTGTGTGGGGTCTTCGGGCGTCGTCCGCCACTCAATCGTCTATGTAAACCAGTCGACTCGTATAGATTTGTCGCCAGAAGCTCCTTTGCAGCAGTCAAAGGTCTACACCACCCTTCGATTGTCTTGTTACTTAGATCAGTATTAAATGATCTAAGTCTTGTTAGGATTAGGTATAAAGAACAAAATTAAAGATAGGCACTAAAGGACTTGTAACCAGAGCCGTAAAATTATTTAATAATAAAAAATATGAATGATCTTGTCTTTCAGAATTCAGATGTTCAATTCAAAACAAACTTTACGAAAATCATCAAATAAATAATAATTAGACAGAATAAGGTACATAGCTAATTATATAGTTTTACATTACATCATTTAAAACAAGCTTGGTTAACGAGGCAAACGGGTAAGTATACATAATTATGGATATTACACGAAATTGACCGGTAACTTTACCTGTTTCCGCGGGTACTTAGTGATTCCCATGGGTGATTAACTGATTACATAGTACCTACATATTCTTATCTATGAGTGATTCCACGCTCGCTGGGAATAGTTTGGGATAGACACTGTATTCGAGTAGTACTCAGGAACCAGTAAATGAAAACTAATTAAATTGCGGGATAACTAGATTCTTATCAAAACAAACTCTTTCAATCAGAACATTCAGTTGACAGGCTTCAAAGTGTTTTTCTTTAAGCGGGGCAATGTATGCCCTTCCCCCATCATACCTGCACCTAGTTCTTTTATTTTATTCGCCACTAAGTAAACAAAATTTTCAGTTGACCATGGAGCAGTGGGAGCTCCAGATCCAGGGCTTTCCGGCCCTGCCTGAGCCTCGTGTTTTTGCCAAGGCGATACAGACAGCAGCAGATGTGCTGAAAGGTGATCTGGCTGATTTTGAAACAGGTAATTAAACAGAAAAATTACAGTTCCTGTGGAATGGTCTACCATTTTACCATGTGCTACTACTACTGTACAGCTAGTTAGAAAGATGTTACTTTTATTAGAAACGTAAGAGAAAACAATAAACAAGTGATTATTAAAAAAAATAAAAATATATGTATATATATATATAGGGACAAATCACACTGATAAAGCTAGCCCCAAAGTAAGTTTTTTTAAACTTGTGTTATGGGATACTAACCCAACGATACTATATTTTATGATAAATACATATATAGATAAACACCCAAGACCCAGGACAATTTGAAAAAGGCCATTATCCAACTTGCCCTGGCTGGGGATAGAACCCAGAACCTCCGGATTAGCGGTCTAGCGTGTTATCCATTACGCCACGGAGGTCGTCAATAAAAAAAAAACTTGACTGCCTGATACAACGTTTTAATGTTGTTTTTTTTCAAATTACATTTAAACATATTAGTTATATATATGATGGAGTAATCACGTGACCCAAGGCACCACCTGTATTTTTTTTATAGCGAAACATGTAAACAACTGGTGCGTGTCCTAAACCCTACTACTAACTTGTTTTGAACGGCGTATAAGAGGGGCGCACGGTCGATAAGTCTTGTTAGGGCAGCAGTACGGTGCACTACTTGAGAACGCTCGGGATTGTACTGTAAGGGCGGGCTTGGCCATAACTCATTTAATTACGAAAGAATGTGGATGACATGATCGATTCCTTATAATGACCGATTACTCCGCCAGGATGGTAAGCCCTGTGGGCACAGGATAACTGTGCGGGCTAGAGAGTTAGTTTCGGCTGGGATGTGGTTTCCCAAGGCAGATTCTCATAGGTCAGAGCCAGGAGGGGAGCTGACCCTACCTTCTTATTTTTAATTATTGTCCATCTACTCTCACTTCGTAATATATTTGTAAAAATTTTTTTTTTTATTATTTTATCTATTTTTTTTTCCGAGGCTTCAGTTAAAAAAAAAAAATTTAAGATGTATAATTTGATGCAAAATCCGCCATTTTTTTAAAATTATGATATACCTAGTGTCACTCACAATTAAGACGTATCTTACGACATCTCTCAAGCTAAAATCCATCTAGACGTTTAGGCTGCAGAGTGACTCGAAAAACATAACCCTCCTTCTGGCGCAGTTGGGTAAAAAGGTTCGTGCTTAGTCCCGTTATATAATATAAATTAACAGCTAGTTCATCTAATTTGGCTTCTTTTTCCAGAGAGGCTGTTCCACACCTTCCTGGAGCCCCCAGTTGACCTTCTCAGCACAGTGCTAAACAACTTCCAAGAGGAGGAATGGTCTAACGCCATTATCGAGGCATTCAAAATGCTGGGCACGATCGCAGGAAAATATGTCAATGCACTTGATCCATACTTCGAGAATATTGTCAAAGTAAGCCTAATAAATAACATTTTTTTTTGACTAATCACACTGATGAGCTAGCCCTAAAGTAAGTTTAAACTTGTATGTATGGGATACTAACTCAACGATACTATATTTTATGATAAATACATATACAATGAGTTAATAAAATAACGCAAAACCTCTCAGGTTGTAACTCAGTCCATGAAACTGAACAACTTTTATTCTACAACATTCCTTCTTGTTCTTATTTAAGAGCTTAGTGGCTCTTGTCGGTGGAGTATGCGCCAAACTTCTCGGTTCTCTGCCTTACTTTTTAGTGCTTGATAGGACATAACCCCTGCTTTTTCTTTCAGTTGGTTTACATAGCTCTTTCCTGGTCGTCCTGGACCTCTTCTACCTTTTATCTTTCCTTCTAGTATGTTTTTAAATAAGGAGTCATGTCGTATTAAGTGACCAATCATTTTCCCTCTCCTATTTTCTATTTCGCCCAGCAGTCTTCTTTTCTCTCCTACTATTTCTAATACTTCCTCATTGGTTTTCCTTTCCGTCTAACTTATCTTTTCCATTCTCCTCCAGCACCACATCTTGAAAGCTGCCAGCCTGTCACTGTCTTTTTTATTCAATATCCACGTTTCGCATCCGTAAAGTGCTGTGCTCCAAATATACGTTTTTATAAGGCGTTTGCGTATTTTTCTAAAATTCAACATTTCTAAAACGCCAAAAATAAACATCGGATTTTCCGACGAATAATAATCCCTAGAAGCGTAACTAATCCCGAAAAATCATTCCACGCGATATGTATCGCGGCAGGCGGGGCTTCAAATATGAACCGCGCAGCGCGACAGTTCGCGATGACACTCGAGTCGTGCGATTGCGTCGCAAAAAGTTTCCTTTGAGAATATTGCTGTGTTTTTGCGATAATCGATTCATTTAAAATGCCGTCATGTGTCGTGAAGTGGTGTAGAAGCCATACAGACATGAAAAACACAGGACTCGCCTTTCATATGTAAGTAAATAAACATTTTAATAATCGGCTCAGGGGAGCCGGCTGCTCGACCGACGTGGCGATGACGCGTACGTGACCTTGTTGCGACCAATCGCATGCATCTTTGTCTATGTGTGTGTTTTCGTGTTTCGTTGCAATTACTGTTAGTTTGTTTGCGTAAATGGAAACAGAATCGAAGCGGTGAATGAAGGAGCGTTAGATTTCTAGAGATTATATTTCGATGGGATTTTCATACGATAATGGGTTGTATTAGTATTATTTATTATTATTAAACTTGTATTAGTTAAAAGTTCTAGCTTATTTAGTAATTGTAACTTTGTTTTAATAATTAAATAGATAAATTTAAGCGACCGATAACGGTATCCGATGTTCGAAAAAACCAAATCTGGTTTATGTTACATTGTTTAGAGTATATATATATATATATATATATATATATATATATATATATATATATATATATATATATATATGGCTACTGTTGTTATTCCCTAGTCTCTGTCTACCCCTTTAGGGGTAATTTGGCTACTGTTGTTACTCCCTAGTCTCTGTCTACCCCTTAAGAATCGCCTTACCCTAAACTTTCCCATACAAACGTAGTCTACGTTTTATTTCGAAACGACATGTCAGATTTCGGTAAAAAATTGTTACTTTAAAGAAATTGCATATATCTAGGGTTATAATTGGTTTTCACAGTCAAAGTATGAACTTGAAAGAAAATACAAGGGTAAAAAAGTTTTCCATACTAATGGTCAAAAATGATATAATGCACTATATTCTCTTTCAAGGCCATATTTTGACTGTGAAAACCAATTATAACCCTAGATATGTGCAATTCCTTTAAAGTTAATTTTTTTTACCTAAATCTGACATGTCGTTTCAAAATAAAACGTAGACTACGTTTGTATGGGAAACTCTGATTTTGTCTTGGGTAAGGGGACTCTTAAGGGGTAATGTATCCATTTCGTGACCGTATCGTATTCGTTCTGTATCCGTATACATATCTTTCAGATCTGCCAGCTGCCCCACATGCCCCACGTGCGGCGGCAAGCCTTGCTCTGCCTCGCGGAGCTAGCGCCGGTGACGCGAGCAGCCGCCACAGATGCAGTCAAACTTGCTGCGGAGATGGAGAACGCTACCACTTGTAAAACAGAGCGGGCTTTGTTAGTTGGTAAGAACAGGACCTTACCATTACAGCATCTGGTGTGATTTATCATGTTTCTTATTCCAAGAAATATTCATCTAGTGATGTGCCAGGGCCGAAGTCGCCAATTTTTGGAATCGAGTCGACTCGAGTCATTATATTGTATTCGGATCCTTACTCAAGTCCATGAATCGAATTCCAGAAGGACTCTAGTCCAGGAAATCTAGTCACGGAAATCGAGTGCTCAGGTCAGTATGAGGTAAATACATTCATTATTAGGGTATTGGAATGGAGTCAGCCAGAGAAGAGTACAGGAATCGAGTCAATCAGACTCCCGAGTTCTGGATACGAGTCAGCTAGAGTCCGTCAGACTCGAGTACAGTATTCGAGTCTCATAAAAGGGTAGCGTCCCCGTTCCCCGTCCCCGCACCTCTCCCCCGTTTTCGCCTTGTCTCAGGGGAGAGCGGGCGAACATACACTGCACGGCGCACGCGGCCGCACAAGAACGGGGGATGAGTATGGGACGGGGAACGGGGACGCATATTGCGCGTACCTTAGGAGATTCCGTTCTGTATACTCTTACTGTATTCTGTGGTAGCGATTCCACAGTAGGAATCGAGTCTGATTCGAGTAACGCCGTACTCGGACATCATCATCATCATTTTTCATCATTCCAGGTACTCTATGTGAGTTTCATCCAGAAATGCTAGAAAACCAAGCCACGAGGATCTGGAGGACGTATCTTAGTTTCCTCGGCTGCAACGGGCTGACGGTAAGTAGACTGCAACCGTTGTGTTGTAAACCACAGACAGAGAATATATCGGCAAAGAGTGCCAAAGAAAGAGGACTGACAGTGATAACCCCATACAATAAAGCATACTCTGCTAGAAACCCAAAATCCTGTATTATTTCTAGATGTCACCACTATCTCGCCCGCTAGCCATACTAAGGATGCTGCGTACTTAGGCTGACGATATCCACGAAAAATCAGAGATGGCGCTTGTTTGTTCGTAGAAAATGAACGCTTACACCGCCATCTTTCCGAAATTAAGCGGCACCACTACGAAACTACCTTCTTTCGAACTAGTAGCTCCATCTAGCTACAATATGTATTAAGATTGTCCTCTTGTGTGTTCGTCCACGACATAACATTTTGTTACAGTCAATATCTATTTATTTATTTAAAAAACTTTATTGTACATCAGCGATATACTTCAATACACATAATACACATAATAAAATAACAAATGTAATTTTACAAATGGTGGACCTATCCCAGTAGGGATCTCTTCAAGTCGACCAGTAGGGCAGAGGACAGTTACAAATTTAGTAGGAAGGCAGAAGTACGTACAGAGCAATGAAAAAAACAAGTATAATATTAAAGCTTAAACACTACGCATACACTACATACATACCTAATGAATATGCTATGTTTATTATAAATATAAATATTTTGTATCTATTTATGGTTGCAGGATAAATTCGTGTCAAAGGTGTTAGAAGGCATATCGGGGCTGCTGGTCAGCTTCGGCAGAAGCCTGCCCGTCAGTGAACTGTGGGAGTTCTACGATACACTGGTTAGACTCCACGCCAGGTGCAGAAATGGTGAGATTTTGACGTCATCATCCCCCTCCCGTATAGAATTTTCAAGTTCGTTGGGCATCAAAATCGGTTCAGTAATTTTTTAAATATTAATAAAAATGTCCGCGATTACGTAGCAAACGAAACCATAGCGCGTTCTAACTTTGGATAGCGCCATCTAGGTGTTACTTAGGGAACTATAATCGCGAGGTCTAAGTTCGCGGCGAACTACTAGTAATAAGTATTAGATAGTAGTCCTGAATATGTGTTCAGGATGAAAGGGATCCGTGTTGCACTGGTCATGGCATTCGCCTTGTGATCCGGAGGACGTGGGTTCAAATCCCATTGTGAAGCATACTTAGGATATTGGAGGCTTGAATCACCTGATTATTCGAAAGGAAAAATGATTTCATGCTTCGGAAGGCACCTAAAGCAGGACCTACAGGTCCCGAATGACATCTAGCATTTGATTAGACCTATCCTAGGATTGGTTCTGGTCTACCCTTTGGGTTGCAGAGGTCAGACGGCATCGCTCTGTGTAAAAACCAGTAACCTCGTCAAATCACCTAGGTTAAGTAGCGGACCCCGGGCTCTGAAGCACTAACCCTGAGGATGCAACCGGGAATACGCTCGGATGACGATGATGACTGAGGTTTGTTCCAGTGTGCATTGCAATCCTCGGCCGCCACGCTCCCCTCTTCAAGGAGAGGATCGCGGACGACGTCCGCACCCGCGCCATGTTGTGGTCGTTGAGCTCGCTGGCTGGCGTCGCGGACGCCCTGATCAGCGTTTACGAAGCCGTGGCCGAGGTCAAGGGGAATGATATCAAGGTATTTATATACAGGGTAACTTTTAGTTAACTGGCAACATCGTATCAGCTGATCGGACAGCTTGTTAGGGAGGCCAAAAAATATTTTTCATATTTCGATATATGTTCCTTGGGGACAGTTGTTCAGTATCATGGACTGAATTCACCCTTAAAATAGTTTCAGTATATTTGGTTTTGACCATTTAGTTGAATTCTCAGTTGTTGGCTTTTTTAATATTTTTTGCTTGTTTATTTTTATTCTTCTTTGCTGGGAGAAAAGAAGAAAACATAGAATGTACCAGCTGCTTCTCTTTCCGTGCAGATCGTAAAAGCCGATCGAGGGAATGGGCGAGAATCTGAATCATATGAATATGCGATGCGGTTAGCAACCCATCACTATTATGATTTCTCTTTTCCATCTTCATGCCCACCATCAAGTGGCCTAGGCCCAACCGCCTTGGAATCTGTCTGCCCCGTTAGGGATAAAGACATGATATTGTATCTATTTGCTTGTTTAAGGTCATAATAGAGCAAGAAGTGTTGCCCCAACTGTCCGTAAATAAGGTGCCAGCACTGTGTGTGCTGTCATCGCTTAGAGGTCGCGGGTTCGAGTCCGAGTTGGAGGGATGCGTGGATGTGCAGCGATTGGAGTTCGAGCTGAGGAGCGAAGCTGTTTCATACTACACGGCTGACTTGGTAAGATTTTTTTTTCAAAACTTTATAATTTCGTCGTGGTGATTCGACGAGGTTACTGGTTTTTACACAGAGCGACTGCCGTCTGACCTCCGCAACCTAAAGGGTAGACCAGAACCAATCCTAGGATAGGTTTAAACAAACGCTAGATGGCGTTCGGGACCCACAGCTTTACATTCCTTCTGAAGCACGGAATCATCATTAAATCAAATCAAAATATCTTTATTATCATAGAATATTTATAATATCTCTTAATAATAGTCAATTTGTTTTGTTTTGCACAAATGTTGACGTCAAATCGTTACTTACAGCTAAGTAAGTTTATACCGCTTCCTAGGCGCAAGTGCAGAAGAAGCGGCAACAAACTGCACTGCACGTTTTCTCCAAAGACGTCAACCAACAACCTTAAGGGTCGGCACCATGTAAACTGGGTTTGCGCGGGCAACAAGTTTGTACAGAAAGCGTTTGATTTAAGTCAAATAATGTATACACATAGATAGAGGAAGAGTTGGGACAGTAGACGAAAAAAAGGATTTTTTAAAATATTTTGTAGTTTTCCTAAAAACAAGCATTGAATTTACCCAAAAACATGCAAAACGCACTTTGCGCGGGCAATAGTTATGGCTTAAGTAGAAAAGACCACTAAGAAAATTACATACCTAGTTATAGGTGAATAGACTAGCCAGTAGACGAAAACCGTATTTTTTTAATTTTCATTCAGAAAAAGTAAGATAATTGTAAAGAAACCTGAAAGAAATATTTTAGAAAATCTTGCTACAAACTGGCTTGTTTTTCTGCGTAACGAAATATTCTAACAAGGGATTGCATATATTTTATAAAAATAAAGGCTATTTTGAAACATTATTCTTAATATTTGCTTACAATGCAATCACGCAATAATAAAAAAAATAATTTTAAAAATTGGATGTTTTGCAACGTTTTTGACAGAAATCTCTGAAATGGCGGCCATGATTCTTCCATACAAATTCAGTTGCCCGCCGGGCGTTCAGGAAGGAGGCCGTGTCGAATTTTTCAAAAAATCAATTTTCAAATTACGTAAAATTGCATTACAGTCTAAAACATTTCAATAAAAAACTATGTACAAACTGCCAAATTATGTCATACTTTTGCTACACTATGGTACAGTTTTGACATTTTGTTGACGTTCAAGTAAAGATGTAATGCTATCGCAGATACGGCATCGCACATTTTTTTTTTCAATGAAAAAAATAATTTGGTTTGATTTATTACCTATATTTTTTAATTGGCGATTAGGGTAAAAATCGGATTGGAACTTTCTCGGGTCGCGGAATCATATTAACTGTTTTTGTAATAAATGGTGCTGTTTAATTAGGGTTTTACAATTATTTTGAGGGGTAATTCAGTCTGAAATTTTGAACAACTTTTCCCCATGAATGTATATCAAAATACGAATTGACATTATGCGTAATATATCGAACCACAGGCTATACTAGATCTATACTTGGCTTGGCAGGCAGGCTATAGTAGTCTATTTATCTACACTAATATTATAAAGAGAAAAGATTTGGTTGTTTGTTTGTTTGCATTACATGGCTCCGAAACTACTGGACCGATTTAAAAAAAACTTTCACCGTTGGAAAGGTACACTATCCCCGAGTGACATAGGCTTTGTGTGTACCAAGGGCGAAGCCGGGGTGGACTGCTAGTATAGTATAATGATATTAAAACAACAGTCAAAAAACCAAAAAAAACTGCATTTTTATACAAAAGTGTGCAGCCGCCCGGGAAATTTGTATAGGAACCGATTTTTTCGGTGTTTTTACTGTTTTTAGGGTTTCGCTTGTCTATCTGTCCGTAAGCCACAGCTAATTTGCTACGAAACTATTAGAATGATTTAGTTGAGATTTAGTACCTACACTTATGTAACTTAGTGACCTAAAGATAGACGTATAATGTAAATAAATGAAATTTAAAAAGGGGGCCACTTATTGTGGGTAAATTAGACATTATAAAAAAGTTTTGATAACAAAATCGTGTGACATATCAAATGAAAGAACTTTGTATGACAATTTTAAATATATTTATTTTTTAATATTTCTTAGATCGGTATTTTTAAGTTATTTAAGAAAATGGGCGAAAATTTACCCCCCCCTACTAAACTACTGGACCGATTCAGTTGAAATGTGGTGCACATAATGTAAATTTGTGACCCAAAGACGGAAGTAAAATGTAGGTAAATGAATAAATAAATAAAAAATGGGGCCACTTTATGGGAGATAAATGAGACATTAAAAAAAGGGTTTTGTGAACTATATCGCGTAAAATATCAAATGAAAGAGCATTTTATGATAATATTAAATATATTTTTCTATATTTTTTATGTTGGTGTTTTTGAAGTTATTTTTGAAAATAAATATTAAAAATACACTTATCTCCGAAACCACTGAACCCAATCTTTTGAAAAATATACAGTTAATAGTACTTTACATATAGATTACAGGAAAACCTATTAGAAGATAAAAAATAAAAGGGTGCAATAATGCTAATTACTGCTTCATTAATCAATCAATTTTTTTAGCTGTTTTCAGGAAAAGATTTCTTTTTAGTGCTCTTTGTTGATTCGTTAAAAATATTGTACAAAATCAAACAGTCAAGTCATTGATTGAGCACGTACAGCTGCTACGCCAAGACTGTTGATCTGTTCAACGTGCAATCCTTTTTTACCCTCCGTACTTACATAATAAGGTGAATAGAAGTGAAAGGTGTTACGATTGCAGATGGTCGCTAAACGTATTGTTTCACAAAGAAAATTCAAATGTGTACATTTTCTGTCAGTGGAACACAAAACGTGTAGTTTTCCAAGTCACCGCTCGCGTAAAATACTATTTGATTGTATTTTTGAGAACGTCATGTCAGCGATAAGTAATATTGATTTACACAGAAATATTATAAATTTGTCTATGGTTCCCTAAAATTTCAACTTAACCAAAATAAACCGGCCACGTGCCGTGACGGGCCACGTGCAGTGTTGGGTTCCGTAGTCAGTACCTACTTGTTTTATGTAACTTACAACTGCCTAACTTTAGGTCTGAATTCAATTCATGATACTGAACAACTTTCACCAAGGAACAAACGAAATACAAAAAATATTTTTGATCTCTTACACACAAGATTTGGCAAAATGTAATATTTATGTAATATATGTATGGAATATGTAAGGACAAATCACACTAATTAAGCTTGCCCCAAAGTAAGTTTTAAACTTGTATTATGGGATACTAACTCAATGATACTATATTTTATGATAAATACATACATAGATAAACACCCAAGACCCAGAACAATTTGAAAAAGACCATTTTCTAACTTGCCCTGGCTGGGGCTCGAACCCAGAACCACCGGATTAGCGGTCTAGCGTGTTAACAATTATGCCACGGAGGTCGAATGGAAAGCAAACATTTTCTTTTCATATTTAATTATGTGTTCCTTAGGAAAAGTTGTTCAGTATCATGAACTAAATCCACCTTAAATTAGTTTTAGTACAGGGAGACGTTATATACTACTGTCATGAATTTTTTTAAGTGTCCATTCACAACCATTTAACTGACAGAGAGGGGAGACATGATTCTAACAAAAATTTGCAATCTAAAACCAAATATTTCACAAACGGATTGCTAAAACGAAAAAGGGTGTTCATAATCTTACAATATTTTTGAAACACCTATTAAACGACGTCTCACACCACACATTTTTTTTTACCACAAGTTTTTATTACCACATATCCATGCCCATGCCCAATTACAGCTTTCTAGTACTAATAGTCTATGAGTAAAACTGGGGACAGACAGACAGACAGACATGACGAAACTATAAGGGTTTCTTGTTTACTACGGAACCCTAAAAAGCTGCGTGAAACGAAACAGATTCTCTATTCTAAGGGTTCTTTGTCATTGCGCTTTAACAAATTTCAAAATACGAGTAATCAAAACCACTTGTGCAAATATTTTGCTCCACTTCGCATACGATAAATTCAAAAATTGATGGATGAATGACCGTGCTTTTACAGGTTAAGCAACTTCTAGCTTGGGCACAGTTAGGATGGGTGACCGTGCTTTCAATCTTAATTTTGTCTAAGTCAAATGTTGAGATTCTTATGAATAAATTTCAGGTTTCTCTACCTACATAACTTGGCAGCTATTTAAATTTAAATTGTTTTGTCGGAATTTGAACTTGGCATTTTTACATTTATGTTTTTGATGGGATAAAATAAACACCCAAGAACCAGGACAAAAAAAGGCCATTTACCAACTTGCCCTGGCTGGGAATCGAACCCAGAAACTCCGAGTGACGGACTAGCGTGTTAAGGAATCGCCACGGAGGTCGACTAATAAATTGAAAAAGTAATAAATTTTACGCAAGATTCGAATAACTATAACTTGGATTTTTTAGAAAGTGCTATATGAATTTTACATATATTTAAACTCGCTTTTTAAATAAATGTCTTGCATTCACGCACACTACTGTATTTTCGACTTTAGCCTTTTTCTATTGATAGCCTGTCTACTAAAGTGTTAAGTACATTATAATGACGTCTGCCAAGGCCTTAATTCAGAAATAATAATTCAAACAAAATAATTCTTTGATTTGATTGATTTGAAAATTTTAATAAGTATCGCGGACTGGAAGTCTTGACGAAAAGAAACAAGTAAGCTTCTAGGTTACAATTTATGATTACCTACATCTATTGTCCCGTTTACACATTATTAACTCTATGTAACTTCATCTTGACATTTTTATCCCCCTAGCGGGAAAATTTTGCATATTTCAGAGCCAAATCCGACCACGTGGCTATGTGCATACAGTCCTTAAAACTAAAAATAATGGACTGAGAATACATTGTTTGTTATGTCATAATTGAAATTAAACTATAAGAATTACGAAATTTGTCTTTAAGATAGTCATCGGTCCTATAATAAGCATTATTCTTTTCGGATAATCTGGTGATTCAAGCCTGCAATATCCTAACCGACTAGAAATAACTTTATATGCTTCCCAGTGGGATTTGAACCCAAGACCTCTCCGTATCACAAGGCAAACGCCTTGACCACTGGACTAGGAGGTAGTCAAAGAAAAGTCCAGAATCAAATTAATACAGTGCAATTTGTTGCCGTGTGGTTCCCGGCAGAGTAGAATAGGACCACTCCAAATCTTCCCGTGGATGTCGTAGAAGAGGACTTAGGAAACACAAGCTGAACAAAGCTTATACACATCAGTGAGACCTCTCCAACCTGTATGGCCAGCGTGGAGAGTGTAGGCCAAATCCTCTGACTGCTCTGGCTAACATATGGCTCTGGTAGTACAGAAAGGGGGGTGCTCCTGCAGTAGAGACTAAAAAGACCTGATGATGAATGATGAATTAATGAAATACTGAACCTTTGTTTCAGATAACCTGGTACATCAGGACTGGTCTGGCCCACAGTCTGCGTCTCTCTCAAACTGCGCTCCTCTTCTATCAGAACATACCGGCAAAGAAGGTAAACGACCTCGCAGCCGCCATCTTGAAACAACCGCACGTGCGTGAGGTAAGTGTGGCGCCCTCTACGCTATCTCAAGGAACTACACCCACAGCCACAACTACCTTCTCCTTGCGTCGTAATCCTCATTGTTAAGGGTCGTGATGTCTATGGAGCACCCTCCTGTGTAGTATGTCCCGCCATTCAGTCCTGTGCTCTGCAGCTGGGACAGCGTCGCTGACTTTGGTCTCGAGTGTCGAGCGAATCTGGTCGGACCAACGCATGGGACTGTGTCCTCTGGATCTTTTTCCTTCTATTTCGCCTGTAAACAGGAGTTTCTCAAGATTGTGTCCACGTTTTCTGTAAATATGACTGAAGAACTCAAGTATAAGCCACAACCACAGCGAAGCTATAAAAGGCAAACTAGATGGCGCTAACCACGCGCTAACACATCCTACATCTCGATATCAGTTCCTGTGATATCTATAGAGTCTAACGAAATATTCCAGCAGTCCTAGCCTAGCACAATCATCCTAATATATTTAATTATTTTGTATTTATTGTTTATGTATAATATTTATTTATTCGTTTATATGTTTAGGTATATATTTGTTTAATGTTTTGTTTATTTATTTTTATCTATACTATATATTATAAGTAGGTCATATCAGATTTCTTTTTTTTAATTATGTAATTTTATACATATTTTAATAACGCCAGCCACACATATTTTCTGCTTGGTCTTATGGTTGACCGGTAGAGAATGCCATATGGCATTAGGTCCACCACTTGTACAATATTTTTGTGCAATAAAGTTTTTAAATAAATAAATATACTGAAACTATTTTAAGGGTGGATTCGGTCCATGATAATCATCCAAGTCTTTATAGTCTCCAGTGCAGGAGCACGACCCTCTCTGTACTACCAGAGACAACCTTAGCCAGAGTAGTCAGAGGATTTGACCTACACTCTCCACGCTGGCCAGACGGTTGGAGAGGTCTCATGTTTTATATATAACCATTGTTCAGCTCGTGTTTTCTAAGTCGCCTTCTACGACGTTCTTTTCACCATATATCTATTCCAGTTTTGACCTACTCCTGTCATTCTCGACATTATCCGGATCGAAATATAATTCTCTAGAAACCTAACGCTCTTACATTCACCGCTTCGATTCTGATTCCATTTACGCAAACAAACTAACAGTTGCACTTTAATGACGTAAATGCTATAAATAAATGTTTCCTTGATGTTCCGGGCTGTGGCACGGCTCCACAGTCTGAATTTTCCTATTTTAATTCAAATAAATTCTGTCAGGCTACTTTTTCTTTGAAACCTGTGGAGGAGAATGATATTGCCAAGCTTATTATGTCTATCACTACAAACGCTGTTGGTTCCGATGGTATCAGTAGGGATATGTTACTCTTAACACTGCCTCGCACGCTACCTGTTATCACACATATAATAAATAATTCTATTCTGACTGGAAAGGTGCCCAGTATATGGAAATCTGCTTTGGTTACACCTCTGCCCAAGGTTGATAATCCCAACGATCCTAAAGACCTTCGTCCAATCAGTATCCTACCCTATTTATCGAAGTTACTGGAAAAAGCAGTATACATACAATTATGTCACTTTGTAGAATCTAATAATATTTTACCACTTTACCAATCTGGCTTTCGAAAGGGTATGGGTACCGTCACAGCACTGTTGGACGTGGTAGATAGCATTCTGTCTGAACAGGATCAGGGTAATGGTACTTGTCTAGTATTGTTGGATTTTTCTCGTGCTTTTGATAGCATCATAATTCCACTATTACTTTCTAAGTTATCTTATTATGGTGCGGATAGGGATTCTTTGGCATGGTTTAGTAATTATCTCCAAGGTCGGTCCCAGAGTGTTAAAATTGAAAAGGAGAATGGCTCGTTCGTATTTTCTGACATAAAAACTATAAATCGCGGAGTTCCACAGGGATCAATTCTTGGTCCTCTGCTTTTTATTATATACGGTGCTGATCTTGTCCGCTTTATTAATAATTGCAAATATCACCTGTATGCTGACGACGTCCAGTTATACATATCAGCTAAGCCTGAGGATTTTAAGAATGCAGAATCAAAGATAAATGAGGACTTAGATGGTGTCGCCCAATGGGCAGACAGAAATGGGCTTGTACTTAATCCAGATAAATCTAAATTCATTATACTCGGTTCAAAAACTCAAATTAAAAATATCCTTGGCACAAACCCTAAAATTCAAGTCTGTAATAGAAGCACTGCACGTACAGAGGAAGCGAAAAATTTAGGTATACTTCTTGATAGCCAATTACGCTTCGAAAAACACGTTGAAGGCTTGGTTAAGTCGTGTTTCTACCGTCTCAAAATGTTATATCGTATCCGGCATCTTCTGAGCGAGAAAAATCGAATAATGCTTTGTGAATCGTTGATTCTCTCTCGTTTGAACTATGCAGATCTAATCTATGGACCTCGTTTGTTGTCTAAAACTAGCCGTCTCGTCCAAAGGGTTCAAAACGCATGCTGTCGTTTTTGTTACGTTATACCTCCTAGGAGTCGAATCACCCTCTACTTAAACGCAGCCTCAACTCTAAAAATGACTGCTCGAAGACACCTACATCTGGCATCTCTTCTTTTTGATGTAATTAAATTTAAAAAGCCATTCTATCTATACTCTAAACTTAATTTTTCATATTTTCACAACAGGTATGGCACTAGGTCCACGCGTGGTATTTTAGCAGGTCACTCACATAAAACAGCAGCTTTTGCCGGCAGTTTCCGCTATCTATCAACCAAATGCTGGAACAACATTCCTCCTCCTATAAGGCTATTATCATCCAAGTATTCTTTTAAGCTAAAATTCAAGGAATTTCTTAAAGGAAACATACAAGGAAACAAACAAATTGAAGGTCTACCACGAGGTTGGTCGGTAGCGGATTTTGCTGTGTAGAAGACTAGCTGTTCTAATTACACATAGCCGACATACACATACTGTCCACCACACAACAATGACACATCATTCATATCAACACCATTTCTACAGCAACACGTTATATTTCTGTTTTTATAAAAATGTTACTTAAAATGGTTCCAATTGATATACATTTCAGTATATTTGCCACACAGTACTGTTATTTTAATTCTAATTAAGTATAATTTATTTGTTCTGTTCCAAAATAGTCGTCAATCACTTAATTCAGGTCATAGCAGAAAACCAGTGCTTTACTCACATCCGTGCGTGAGTAAAGGTTTACACTGAGCCTATGACCTTTTTGAATTGAACTTACACAGGCTATTATGTTCTTTTATTTTTTCTTTCTTTTATGTACCTACTTATTATAATTTCTGTATTTATGTTTTATTTTTATTTTTATTTTTGTTGTAAAGATTGTGTGTTTCAATTCAAATAAAGTTTTATTCTATTCTATTCTATTCAGTAATTACAACGAAATATTAGAACGCACACATAGACAAAGATGCATGCGATTGGTCGCGACAAGGTCACGCGTCGTCGTCGGTCGGGTGGGGCAGTCAACGCAATGATCTACCTACGTACCTACGCTACGCTAAAATAAATAACCTTGTTTACGTGATACTTTTTTTTTAAATAACTTATTTTCATGTCTGTTTGGCTTCTACACCACTTCACGGCACATGACGGCATTTTGAATTAATCAATTATCGCAAAAACACAGCAATATTCTCAAAGGAAACTTCTTGCGACGCAACCGCACGACTCGAGTGTCACGGCGAACTGTCGCGCCGCGCTGTTCATATTTTAAGCCCCACCCGCCGCGGTGCATATCGCGTGGAATGATTTTTCGGTACTTACGATTCTAAAGAATTATTGTTCGAAGGCCTTAGGCTTTCAGTCCGCCATTACACTTGTATTTGTGTATGAAGTTAAATAAATAATTTAGTGGTTCTCTGAGAACAGTAGACCTCGCGAGCTCTTATAACCGTGCAATAATCGACACCTTCCCCTTTCCACTGGCTTAGCAAAGCCATTTCGGTGACATCCGTCCATATACAACGTGGAAGGGACATACCCGTAATAAATCAAACCACGGTCTATACTAGACCATTATAGTATAATAACAGGAGGGTTGGAGGTGACTCACCCTGCCGTAAAACTTATATGCCGAATATCGGGCGGCAATAACCTGATCCAACCGGCTACCACAAGCCATAAGGGACTAAATCCCCTTTAAAAGCGTGGACTCGCCAACTCGCACTGGCCAGCGCGGTGTTTTAAGGCCAATTACCTCCCATATGGTAAAAACAAAAAAACCCAGGCCCCCAGTCCCCGGCAGCCCTGCTATTCCTGACTCCGGTAGCGGTCATGGTAACGGCGGGGCAGGGGGTGCGAAGAATCTCCGGCAGAGATCCGGCTACCACTCCTGTCGACGACTGGCCCTGGTAACACACAACATACGCACTTTGAGGACAGACGAGAAACTAGCTGAGGTGGAAGAGGATAAGTAGGTTACGGTGGGACATTGTAGGGTTGTCTGAAGTCCGAAGAGAGGGCAAGGGCACGACAACCCTGAAGTCTGGTAACCTACTCTATCACCGGGAAGGAGACCAAAAGAAGTCCCAGCATGGTGTCGGGTTTCTCGTCCACAGGTCCCTCATAAACAACGTCATAACCATCGAGAGTGTTTCTAGTAGGGTAATATACCTGATACTCAGAGTATCCAAAAGATACTCGCTGAAGGTCATACAGGTATATATGCCAACTGAGGATCACTCCGATGAAGAGGTGGATGAGGTGTATGAGGACATCAGTAGGGCCATACATACTTCTGAAACCTATTTTACGGTTGTTATGGGGGATTTCAACGCAAAACTGGGCAAGCGAGGCGATGGAGAGTTTAGGCTGGGAAATTTCGGATATGGAGTGCGAAATAACAGGGGTCGTAGGCTGGCAGATTTTTTGGAGAAAGAGGAACTCTTTGCGATGAACTCTTTCTTCAAAAAGTCGCCGCAAAGAAAGTGGACCTGGCTGGGTCCAGGAAAGAAAAACCAGCCCCCTGTTAAGAATGAAATCGACTTCATCCTAACGACAAAGAGACGAATATTCAACGATGTCTCAGTGATCAATCGAATCAAAACCGGGAGCGATCACCGTATATTAAGAGGCATCGTAAATATTGGTCTCAAAGTCGAAAGGTCGCGGCTGATGAAGTCAACGCTCCGACCGTCGCGGGTCCAAATCGAAAACTCCGAGAACTTCCGGCTTGAACTATCAAATCGCTTCGAAGGCCTTCAGGATTGCGCTACAGTGGACGAGTTAAACCAAGGGTTGGTAGAAGCTGTCCAAGCGGTGGGATCAAAGGTGTTCAGGTCCCGCCCCAAACGAAAACCTCAAAAAATCTCTGCTCAGACTCTAGACTTGATGGCAGAGCGACGATCCAGGCCGCTGCAGACCTCCGAAGATGCTGAATCATATCGGCAGCTCAACAGACGTATACAAAAGTCCTTGCGACACGATATCCGCTCCTTTAATACTGAATGTATTAAGGAGACGATCGAGCAGAACAAAGGCTCCAAAGTGTTCGCAAGAGCTATGTCAGTTGGGCAAAGTCGATTGATGAAGCTGAAGACGGAGGACGGTGGCGTGGTGTCGACAAAGGAAGGGGTTCTGGCAGAGATCGAGAGGTTTTATGGACAGCTGTATACCTCAGTCGCACAACCCAGTGGACAAATGGCTAAAGACCCAAGAGCCAAGCTGACCCGACACTATACGGAAGATATCCCGGACATCAGCCTATACGAGATTAGGATGGCCCTCAAACAGCTTAAGAACAACAAGGCGCCGGGTGAGGACGGAATCACAGCAGAGCTTCTGAAAGCGGGCGGAACGCCGGTACTGAAAGTCCTTCAGAGGCTCTTTAATTCCGTTCTGCTCGAGGGCGTAACGCCAGAAGCGTGGAACAGGGGCGTGGTAGTCTTGTTCTTCAAAAAGGGAGATAACACCCTACTGAAGAACTATAGGCCTATCACGCTTCTGAGTCATGTATATAAGTTGTTTTCGAGGGTCATCACGAATCGTCTCGCGAACAGGTTTGATGCCTTCCAGCCTCCCGAACAAGCCGGTTTCCGTAAAGGCTTTAGCACCATGGACCACATTCACACGCTGCGGCAGGTTATAGAGAAGACGAGGGAATATAACCGGCCGCTATGCTTGGGTTTTGTGGACTATGAAAAAGCCTTCGATTCGATCGAAACATGAGCCGTGCTTCAGTCTCTCCAGCGATGCCGTATTGACTATCGGTATATCGAAGTGTTGAAGTGTTTATACAGTAACGCCACTATGTCAGTCCGAGTACAGGAGCAGTGCACGAGGGCTATTCCACTGCAAAGAGGTGTGAGACAGGGAGACGTTATATCTCCGAAACTGTTCACCGCTGCACTGGAAGATGCCTTCAAGCTCCTGGAATGGAAAGGACTTGGCATCAACATCAATGGCGAGTATATCACTCACCTTCGATTCGCCGACGATATAGTTGTTATGGCAGAATCCATGGAGGACTTAAGTACTATGCTCGGAGACCTTAATAGTTTCCCAACAGGTGGGCCTTAAAATGAACATGGACAAAACGAAAGTAATGTCGAATGTCAATGTTGTGCCCATACCTGTTTCTGTTGGGAGCTCCACCCTCGAAGTTGTAGACCAGTATACCTACCTGGGTCAATCGATCCAGGCAGGAAGTTCCAGCTTCGAGGAAGAGGTCTTTCGACGAATCCGACTCGGCTGGGCAGCGTTCGGGAAGTTACGCAGTGTCTTCTCGTCCAAAATACCTCAGTGCCTTAAGACGAAAGTTTATAATCAATGTGTGTTACCAGTGATGACTTATGGCTCCGAAACGTGGTCCCTTACTATGGGTCTCATAAGAAGGCTCAAGGTAGCTCAACGCGCTATGGAGAGGGCTATGCTTGGTGTTTCTCTACGTGATCGAATCAGAAATGAGGAAATTCGTAGGAGAACAAAAGTCACGGACATAGCCCAGCGGATTAGCTCGTTGAAGTGGCAGTGGGCGGGACACATAGCGCGACGAACCGATGGCCGATGGGGCAAAAAGGTTCTCGAATGGCGACCACGTACTGGCAAGCGAAGCGTAGGACACCCACCCACAAGGTGGTCAGACGACCTGACCAAGGTCGCTGGAAAGCGCTGGATGCAGGCCGCTCTAGATCGGTCATTTTGGAAAACCTTGGGAGAGGCCTATGTCCAGCAGTGGACGTTATGCGGCTGAAATGATGATGATGATGATGATAGTATAATAAAATTAAAATAACAGCCAAAAACCAAAAATAATTTTCGGCATTTCCATACTAGTTTGCGGCCGCCCCGGCGATATGTATGGGAATGTTGTTTTTTTTTGTTTTTTGACTTATTTTTATATCATTATACTTTAGTCATCTTGTATAGCCCGTGGTTCGATTTCTTACGCGTATTGCCCTTCCACTTTGTATAATGCTACAGTAAACTTCCTCCCTCTCCTCCCCCTCCACTCCCCTCTTTTAGATTTTTTTGCGACGTCTTGTGTAGAATGAAGTTGTCTCAGTGTCTCTCAAATTAGATTGCAATCCGTCAATAAATAACGCTACAGCTTTCCCCCTTGTACCCCCTATTTCTTCCCCATACAAAAAAATCGCGGTCGACTTAAAAAAAAATAATAAATCAAGAAACTTGTGTGCCAATTTTCGTCAAAGTCGATTGAAAAATGCGAGGCGAGAACAGACAGAAGGACAAAAGCATTTTTGACCAGTCTCGAGAATGAGACGCTTTGCTCACTCGATCAATAATGGTTATGTGTGCAACTGTTGTATAATAAGGCGTATTAAAACACGAATGTTGGTTTATTTATAAAGATACCATTACTTGAGTAGTGAGAATGTGGCTTGATGAGTTAGGAAGGCATCGAATTCGAGTTGCATAATGACCAACATTATAACATACGTTTGGATGATATTATGGTTATTATGACACTGGTTGTTTTAATTTTATTTAAAAAACTTTATTGTTCCACAATTATAAAAATGGTACAATTGGCGGACTTAACGCTAAAAGCGTTCTCTCCCAGTCAACCATAGGGATAAACAGATACGAATCATGTTGCGGCGCAAAAAACTAGATACAAAATAAAGTATTTAAATATGTGCATAATATAATATATGTCTACTTAACACTATATAATATAATACAATATATAATACACAAATAAATAAAATATGACTTATATTATAGAATATACACTACATATGTACATAAGACTATCTTTAACACATATAACAAATAAATATATACAAACCTACAATATATATAATGAATGATGATGGTGAAAAATAAAGAAAGATACTAACTTCGATCAAAAAGATAAGAGTGCACACTTCTCTTTAAAAAAAATTTTGTCGAAATATCTTTGATGTCAATGGGTAAAGCATTCCAGAGCCGTATAGCTTGTAAGTTAAAAGAGTTTGCCATAAAATTTGTGCCATGAGGAGGAACAGAAAGGAGAAGATTATCAGTAGAATTTAATGTTGGCAAGCTGTTTCGGAAACTTTTGTATGGATTAATAGCATGGGTGTAGATAAATAAATGTCTAGGGACATATTATGTATATTTGACATTGTTGCAGGAAGCGATATCATTCCTAGCTGCTGAGTGCAGCCAGCCCGGCGCCGACAGCGCCGGCCACATGCCGGCGTGGCGGGCGCTGCTTGTCGACGCGGGCTCGGAGCAAGAGAGAGGCGACGCCTTGAAGGAGTACATGAAACATTTCACATTTGTCTTAGATACATGGATAGAAGAGGACAACGATGTGAGTACTAATTCATATTGTTACGAAACTGGGGTTCGAATTTGGAGAAAAACGCCAAACTTCGTATAAGGGTTTTTATTCACTACGGAAACCTAGGTTGACACGTGAAGATGGTCTTCCAAACGTCCAAGGTCCAAGTGGCGCAGCAGTTGAGGTCCAGGTATCTCGCCAAGGTAGTCGCAGGTACTTCCACTTGTCGCACTAAGGTAGGTTTCCTTTGCTTCGAAGTGATCGCTTTGATAGCTCGTATTGAACTGCCGTGGCGCACCCACGATTCGCTATTTATATGCGCCATCGAATAGGTCCACATTGATCTCGAATATTCTACATAGTCGATGAACGTGTTCCAAAGCATCCAGGCGCCGGGTATGTGTGTGAGTGTAACATGGTCAAGCAACTCTAGACTACGACATAGGGCCTAATTTCGCTTGTATTTCATTTTGTTCTATCGTATTTCTTTTGGCTCGCGAACATTGTTCGAGAAGGTTCTGTCACGTTCGCGACACTATTATGTAAACAGAATGGAAAAAAAAAAAACAAAATATATATTATTATTTTAGTATAAAATTTTTATTTTATTTATAATAATGTACAAATTACGTTGAAATCTATATACAACGTGGTAGGGACATACCCGTAATAAATCAAACCAGTTTAATGAAATTAACATAAGAGCAAAAAATATAAAAAAAATGACGCGCATAGAGTACTTTTCTTGAATATAGCTCAGAGGGTCTCAATCACCCTGTATAGTGTAAAAAGACAGTGACAGGCTGGCAGCTTTCGAGATGAGGTGCTGGAGGAGAATGGAAGAGATCAGTTGGATGGAAAGGAAAACCAATGAGGAAGTATTGGAAATAGTAGTATTACATAGAAATAGTAGTATTAATATAATATATAACGTCTAACAGAATACACTGAAACTATTTTAAGGGTGGATTCAGTCCATGATACTGAACAACTTTCCCCAAGGAACATATGTCGAAATATGAAAAATATTTTTTTGCTTTCCCTACAAGCTCGGATCAGCTGATCGGTCAACTTGTATGGGAGGTCAAAAATTATTTTTCATATTACGGTATATGTTCCTTGGGGAAAGTTGTTCAGTATCATGGACTAAATTCACCCTTGAAATAGTTTCAGTATATTATGTTAGACCCTGTATAGTAGGAGAGAAAAGAAGACTGCTGGGCGAAATAGAAAATAGGAGAGGGAAAATGATTGGTCACTTAATACGACTTGACTCCTTATTTAAAAACATACTAGAAGGAAAGATAAAAGGTAGAAGAGGTCCAGGACGACCAAGAAAGAGCTATGTAGACCAACTGAAAGAAAACGCAGGGGTCATGTCGTATCAAGCACTAAAAAGTAAGGCAGAGAACCGAGACGTTTGGCGCATACTCCACCGACAAGAGCCACTAGGCTCATAAATAAGAAGAAGTGTAATACATCAAGTGTACGGGTGAGGGAGCACTTGAGTACAGGCTCTGCCTTCTTCAGGCTCCAGTCTCCAAATCTATAGTACAACTTAGACCAATTTGTATTCACAACTACTCTTTATTTCTGTTTTAGATTAAGGACTGTATGCACAAAGCCACGTGGTCGGATTTGGCTCTGAAATATGCAAAATTTTCCCGCTAGGGGGATAAAAATGTCAAGATGAAGTTACATAGAGTAAATAATGTGTAAACGGGACAATAGATGTAGGTAATCATAAATTGTAACGTAGAAGCTTACTTGTTTCTTTTCGTCAAGACTTCCAGTTCGCGATACTTATTAAACTTTTCAAATCAATCAAATCAATTATTTTGTTTTAATTATTATTTCTGAATTAAGGCCTTGGCAGACGTCATTATAATGTACTTAACACTTTAGTAGACAGGCTATCAGTAGAAAAAGGCTAAAGTCGAAAATACAGTAGTGTGCGTGAATGCAAGACGTTTATTTAAAAAGCGAGTTTAAATATATGTGAAATTCATATAGCACTTTCTAAAAAATCCAAGTTATAGTTATTCGAATCTTGCGTAAAATTTATTACTTTTTCAATTTATTAGTCTACCTCCGTGGCGATTAGAACACGCTAGTCCGTCACTCGGAGGTTCTGGGTTCGATTCCCAGCCAGGGCATGTTGGTAAATGGCCTTTTTTAATTTGTCCTGGTTCTTGGGTGTTTATTTTATCCCATCAAGAACATAAATGTAAAAATGCCAAGTTCAAATTCCGACAAAACAATTGAAATTTAAATAGCTGCCAAGTTATGTAGGTAGAGAAAACTGAAATTTATTCATAAGAATCTCACCATTTGACTTGGACAACATTAAGATTAAAAGCACGGTCACCCATCCTAACTGTGGCCAAGCTAGAAGTTGCTTAACCTGTAAAAGCACGGTCATTCATCCATCAATTTTTGAATTTATCGTATGCGAAGTGGAGCGAAATATTTTCACAAGTGGTTTTGATTACTCGTATTTTGAAATTTGTTAAAGCGCAAATGACAAAGAACCCTTAGAATAGAGAATCTTTTTAGTTTCACGCAGCTTTTAAGGGTTCCGTAGTTAACAAGAAAACCTTATAGTTTCGTCATGTCTGTCTGTCTATCTGTCCCCAGTTTTACTCATAGACTATTAGTACTAGAAAGCTGTAATTGGGCATGGGCATGGATATGTGGTAATAAAAACTTGAAAAAAAAAATGTGTAGTGTGAGACGTCGTTGAATAGGTCTTTCAAAAATATTGTAAGATTATGAACACCCTTTTTCGTTTTAGCAATCCGTTTGTGAAATATTTGGTTTTTGATTGCAAATTTTTGTTAGAATCATGTGTCTTCCCTCTCTGTCAGTTAAACAGTTGTATATGGACACTTAAAAAAATTCACGGCAGTAGTATATTCACCTTATTATGTAAGTACGGAGGGTGAAAAAGGATTGCACGTTGAACAGATCAACAGTCTTGGCGTAGCAGCTGTACGTGCTCAATCAATGACTTGACTGTTTGATTTTGTACAATATTTTTAACGAATCAACAAAGAGCATTAAAAAGAAATCTTTTCCTGAAAACAGCAAAAAAAAATTGGTTGATTAATGAAGCAGTAATTAGCATTATTGCACCCTTTTATTTTTTATCTTCTAATAGGTTTTCCTGTAATCTATAGGTAAAGAACTATTAACTGTATATTTTTCAAAAGATTGGGTTCAGTGGTTTCGGAGATAAGTGTATTTTTATTATTTATTTTCAAAAATAATTTCAAAAACACCAACTTAAAAAATATAGAAAAATATATTTAATATTATCATAAAATGCTCTTTCATTTGATATTTTACGCGATATAGTTCACAAAACCCTTTTTTTAATGTCTCATTTATCTCCCATAAAGTGGTCCCATTTTTTATTTATTTATTCATTTACCTACATTTTACTTCCGTATTTGGGTCACAAATTTACATTATGTGCACCACATTTCGACTGAATCGGTCCAGTAGTTAAGTAGGGGAGGGGGGGGGGGGGTAAATTTTCGCCCATTTTCTTAAATAACTTAAAAATACCGATCTAAGAAATAATAAAAAATAAATATATTTAAAATTGTCATAAAAAGTTCTTTCATTTGATATGTCACACGATTTTGTTATCAAAACTTTTTTTAATGTGTAATTTACCCACAATAAGTGGCCCCCTTTTTTAAATTTCATTTATTTACATTATACGTCTATCTTTAGGTCACTAAGTTACATAAGTGTAGGTACTAAATCTCAACTAAATCATTCTAATAGTTTCGTAGCAAATTGGCTGTGACTTACGGACAGACAGACAAGCGAAACCCTAAAAACAGTAAAAACACCGAAAAAATTGGTTCCTATACAAATTTCCCGGGCGGCTGCACACTTTTGTATAAAAATGCAGATTTTTTTTTGTTTTTTGACTGTTGTTTTAATATCATTATACTATACTAGCAGTCCACCCCGGCTTTGCCCTTGGTACACACAAAGCCTATGTCACTCGGGGATAGTGTACCTTTCCAACGGTGAAAGTTTTTTTTAAAATCGGTCCAGTAGTTTCGGAGCCATGTAATGCAAACAAACAAACAACCAAATCTTTTCTCTTTATAATATTAGTGTAGATAAATAGCCTACTATAGCCTGCCTGCCAAGCCAAGTATAGATCTAGTATAGCCTGTGGTTCGATATATTACGCATAACGTCAATTCGTATTTTGATATACATACATGGGGAAAAGTTGTTCAAAATTTCAGACTGAATCACCCCTCAAAATAATTGTAAAACCCTAATTAAACAGCACCTTTTATTACAAAAACAGTTAATATGATTCCGCGACCCGAGAAAGTTCCAATCCGATTTTTGCCCTAATCGCCAATTAAAAAATATAGATAATAAATCAAACCAAATGATTTTTTTCATTGACTTAATTTTCAATATAATTAAAAAAAAAAATGTGCGATGCCGTATCTGCGATAGCATTACATCTTTACTTGAACGTCAACAAAATGTCAAAACTGTACCATAGTGTAGCAAAAGTATGACATAATTTGGCAGTTTGTACATAGTTTTTTACTGAAATACTTTAGACTGTAAAGCAATTTTACGTAATTCGAAAATGGATTTTTTTTAAAAATTCGACGCGGCCTCCTTCCTGAACGCCCGGCGGGCAACTGAATTTGTATGGAAGAATCATGGCCGCCATTTCAGAGATTTCTGTCAAAAACGTTGCAAAACATCCAATTTTTAAAATTATTTTTTTTATTATTGCGTAATTGCATTGTAAGCAAATATTAAGAAAAATGTTTCAAAATAGCCTTTATTTTTATAAAATATATGCAATAATCCCTTGTTAGAATATTTCTTTACGCAGAAAAACAAGCCAGTTTGTAGCAAGATTTTCTAAAATATTTCTTTCAGGTTTCTTTACAATTATCTTACTTTTTTTGAATGAAAATTGAAAAAATACGATTTTCGTCTACTGGCTAGTCTATTCACCTATAACTAGGTATGTAATTTTCTTAGTGGTCTTTTCTACTTAAGCCATAACTATTGCCCGCGCAAAGTGCGTTTTGCATGTTTTTGGGTAAATTCAATGCTTGTTTTTAGGAAAACTACAAAATATTTAAAAAAATCCTTTTTTTCGTCTACTGTCCCAACTCTTCCTCTATCTATGTGTATACATTATTTGACTTAAATCAAACGCTTTCTGTACAAACTTGTTGCCCGCGCAAACCTAGTTTACATGGTGCCGACCCTTAATGGAGATAAATATACTTTTTATTTAATAAAATAATCCATAATTATTATAATTTCCTTATTTAAAAAATTTCATCCTCCCATACAAAATCACGAGTAAGGTCACAGGCATGGCCCAGCGGATTTGCTCATTGAAGTGGCAGAGGGCGGGGCACATAGCGCGAAGAACCGATGGCCGATGGGGCAGAAAGGTTCTCGAATGACGGCTACGTAACGGCAAGCGCAGCGTAGGACACCCATTTGCTAGGTGATCATACGACCTGACCGAGGTTGCAGGAAAGCGCTGGACGCAGGCCGCTTCCGATCGGTCGTTTTGGAAATCCTTGGGGGAGGCCTATTTCCAGTAGTGGACTTCCTGTGGCTGAGGCTGAGTGCCGATTTGTATGGGTAGCCCAAAATTTTTTTTTTTCGTTTTTCTTTATTTGTTTTTATAAAAATTGATTCAGTCCGCGATACTATCGTGGACTGAACTTGCTCCAAAAATGTTGCCGGTGTTTTAAAAGTAACCCTGTATAAAGTGAGCTGTAGAGAGATTTTTCTTATTAAATTAATGCAACGCGATAGTTTAAAAGTATTTAGAGATTTTTCTTGTTAACGTTGTCCGCAGGTGCTTCCCGAAAAACTCGCAGTCCTCCTCACCCTGAGCACCGACATCCTGTCTCTCCCGGTGGCCGACGTACACGTAGAGGCGTGTCTGGCGACGCTGAGCGCTGCGCTGCGGCAGTGTCGCGCGGCGGAGCTGCTGGCCGGGACACACGCCGTGCTGCGGCGCGGGGGGCGGCTGCAGGACGACGTTTGGAAGGTAACTCAGTACTGCCCACTGTGAAAATACACATTTTTCAACACACTTGCTCGTAAAGTGGATCTAATTTCACCGGTCAGATGTATAAAGCAGCTCATTAAACACGTGTGTGTTATAAACGCAAATAGTGAAGTTATATTCTATAACCGCCCTATTTGCTACTTATATCCTTTTATATACAAAGTGGAAGGGACATACCCGTAATAAATCGAACCACGGGCTATACTAGGAAACTAAAGTATAATGAAATTAAAATAAAAGACAAAAAACCAAAACAAAATTCGACGTTCCCATACAAATCGCCCGGGCGGTTGTACACTTTAGTATGGAAATGCCAAAAATTATTTTTGTTTTTGGCTGTTATTTTCATTATACTATAATAACCTAGTATAGACCGTGGTTTGATTTATAACGGGTATGTCCCTTCCACGGTGTATACCTAGTATAAAATATAGTATCGTTAAGCTTATATCCCATAACACAAGTTTAAACTTACTTTGGGGCTGGCTCAATCAGTTTGATTTTGTCGTTATTTTATTCCAGAGTCCCGACAAAATGCAATTATCGATGATAAGTTAGAATTCAATACAACTTTGATTTCAGCTCATTCGCCTAGACAGTTGCCGCGACGAAGCTTCTCTGTGTGCATGTTGCTTGCTGTTGCTGCACGCGGCAGGCTGGGTGGACAACAAGGACATACTAAAGGCTTTGCAGGTTTGTCAATTTTTAATTTCAATTTCAACATGAACCCTGATAGGGCATTGCAATAGAAAACAATGGAACGGCATGCGGATTTTTATTTACAGTATTTTTCAATGTATATAAATCTTTTGTAATTATCTAAGTAAAGATCAATTTGTCTGATAGTTTTTTAGGGTTCCGTACCCGAAGGGTGCAAACGGGAGCCTATTACTGAGACTCCGCTGTCTGTCCGTCTGTCTGTCTGTCTGTCCGTCTGTCTGTCCGTCAGTCACAGGGCTCTATCTATTGAACCGTAATAGCTAGACACTTGAAATTTTCACCGATTATGTATTACTGTGGCGGATATAACAACAAATACTAAAAATAAAAAAATGTTAAAAATTAAAGGGGGTCGTCATACAAGAAACGTGTTTTTTCAGCGTTTTTAACTTGATCTTCATAATGGCATTAACTAGATACTTGAAATTTTCACCAATTATGTATTATAATAATAATTGTACATCAGTATCTAGGTATTAAATAGAAATTAATCACTGACAAAACTGCATACTATAAATACACACCTGAAGTTATTCTGGACTCTCCTGAGTATAAGCTGTATTGGGACAGGACTATCCTAACCGACAAGACTGTACACCACAACCGACCCGACATTACACTATATGATAAGAAGAAAAAAGCCGTATATCTAATTGACATTGCAATCCCTAACACCCACAACCTTGCTTCTACTTTCACCGAAAAAATAACTAAATATACAGACCTGGCTATTGAACTCAGAACGCAGTGGCGCGTAGATACCGTTAAAACAGTACCAGTTATAATTTCATCTACAGGAATCATACCTAGATCACTTCTTGGGATCCTTCAATCTATTAACGTCTCTTCGTCTGCCTTAACGTGGTTTGATTCCTACCTTCGAGGCCGCTCGCAGTGTGTTCGCTTCGGTGAGTCTCTTTCTGAATGGTGTGATCTCAGTGCGGGTGTTCCTCAGGGCGGTGTCCTTTCTCCGTTGCTCTTCTCAATATTTATAAATTCTGTCACTTTTCTTCTTTCCTGTAACTTTCATCTCTACGCAGACGACCTTCAGCTTTACAGGCATTTCCCTGTGTCTGATTTAGATGCAGCTATTGCTGCTATAAACGATGACTTGCGCCAGGTCAGCGAGTGGGCCCAGTCTTTTGGTCTTAAAGTTAATCCCAAAAAGTCTCAGGCTATGCTTATTGGTAGTAGTTATTATCAGAGAACCATTGACTTATGTTCATTGTCTCCTTTATATCTTGATGGCTCTCCAATAGCATACACTGATTCTGCTAAAAACTTAGGGGTTATTATGGACAGAACCTTAAGTTGGACTGCTCATATTTCCGAAATTAGCCGTAAGTTACATTATTCACTTCACTCTCTAAAATGTCTTCAAAATTTCTTGCCATTTCAAACTAAAGTCTCCCTCTGTCATTCCTTATTACTCCCACTTCTTGACTATGCTGATGCCTGTTTCCTTGACGCTACAGAAGAGCTTCTTACTAAGCTTGAACGTTTGCAGAATTTGTGTATTCGTTTTATCTTTGGCTTAAGGAAATTTGACCACGTCTCTGACTTTCGCAAACAACTCAAGTGGCTCCCCATCCGTCTTCGCCGGAACACTAGAATCCTTTGCCTCCTCTTCAACGTCCTGTACAATCCCTCATATCCTCCTTATTTGCGTGAACGGTTTTCTTTCGCACGTTCTGCCGACGCTCCTTGTAGATCTGCCCGTAAATCCATCCTTCATTTCCCAACACATAGCACCACTACCTATACTCACTCCTTTTCCGTGCAGGCAGTTAGGCTATGGAATCAGCTACCACCGAGCATTCGAGAGTCTAAAACCATAACGACGTTCAAGAAACGAGTAAAAGATCACTATCTGTATTTATCATCCTAATATATTTAGAAATATTAACATATGTATTTATTGTATATATGCTTTATGAATATATATTTATTTATGTATTTATGTAAGTATATTTATGTATGTTTATGTAGGTATATATCTTGTCTATTTATTTATTTAGTTTTGTATTGTAGGTACACGCCAATTACCTCTTTTTTTCCCATTTCCTCTCGCGGGTCTACTGGAAGAAATTTCTATAGAAATAAGTAGCACCTAAGTACTATGTTTTCCTTATTTTTTTTAAGTGTATTTTTGTAAATTTCCAAGTGTACTTGAATAAATAAAATAAATAAATAAATACACTCTAGTCTAAAAATGTTAGAAATTCACCCACTTACCTTTATTCTTATGCAAAAAGTTGTTATATTAAATACTTGCCGTACTGTCCGTAAATTTGTCTCTGCTACTTCTACTGACTCTTGAAAATCTTTCCTCTTCTTACTGTTTGCGTTTGGCCACAAGCCCGCGTAATCAGGAAAACCTCAAAATCATATTTGGGAGAAAAATTAAAACAAATAAAAATAATAATAATAATAAATTCTTTATTTCAGACTACACAGACAGACTTTATTACTATGACCACAATAACAAGAAATACTAAAAATAAAATAAAGTTAAAAATTAAAGGGGGTCGTCATACAAGAAACGTGTTTCTTCAGCGTTTTAAAACATTGTACGGTGGTACGGAACCCTTCATGTACGAGTCCGACTCGCACTTGCCCGTTTATTTCATAATGTCAATTAGTTTTAGTGTCAGTGTATATTTAATTATTTATATAGTCACAAGTTATGAAATGTATTTTTTTAATTAATTTTTGACGTGACAACATCTAGTAACTCGATAAAACGGGCTGCATGCACGAAAAAGATGACGTCATTGTCCCGTTACGCTCATTGTCGCGTTCCGCAAGCGAGAGCGCGGCACGTACGAGGGAGAGGCATGATCGGCTCGAGCGATCGGCTCCGTTCGGAATGTTTGACGTTGTCACGTCAAACTACCGTCCGAAAACCGACTTTACAGACAACTAATTTTTTATTTTTATTTATTACTTGTGTCAATATTTTGGTTTTTCTCTTGGTACTTGACTTGTTACCATTTTAGCGCTGTTTCACTTTATTCTGAGAGTTATAGGTTCTGTTTTAAATTAAGGGTCAGTACACACCGAGACGCGACGCGACGCGACGAAGCGCGCACTTTGTAGAAGTATAGACCTTGTTTACTAGACAAAAAGAATGAGAGTTCGCTGCGCCGCGTAACGCAGCGCTGCGTAGCGCGGCATAGCGGGCTGACGCTGAAATTAGTACCTTTTTCTCTAGTAAACAAGTTCTATATTTATTCCAAAGAGCGCGCTACGTCGCGTCGCGTCTCGGTTTGAACTGACCCTTAGGCAGTCGTTATTTTCTATCGTAATCCTAATCCAAACTAATATTATAAATGCGAAAGTGAGTTTGTATATTTGTTTGTTTGTTACCTCTTCACGCTTTATCTACTGAACCAATCTTGAAAATTCGCATACACATAGTTAGGAGTACTGAGAAGAACATAGCGTACCTTTCATCCCGGAAAAAAAGTAATGTTCCCGTGGGAATTGGGATACGCGAGCGAAGCCGCGGGCAAAAGCTAGTTTTCTATAAGCTATAAGGGCGTCCGCTACGTTGAGCGGGGGCGCACGTGACGTTTTCAGTCTATCTCTGTCGGAACTCTACGTGCGAAAGAGAGGGCAGAATTGTTACGTGATGCCGTCTCTGTCGCATTTAGGCTTTGTGACAGAGATAGACTGTAAAAGGCGCGTGCGCTCGTTTAACGCAGCGGACGCCCTAAGTCGGCCAAGTGCGAGTCAGATTCGCACCTTGACGGTTACGACAATTTACAAACTTATATTTGCACAAATTAAATAAGGAACTTAGTATTTTTTCAACATTTCTTATTTCATTATTTAATTTGTGAACTGCATCTTGAATGCCTAAAAAGTATGTATGAAACTATGTAGGTGTAAATACATAATTTGTTTGCCGAATTTCAACTTGATATGTCCAGTAGTTTTGGAGCAAGTTGGCAGTGATGGTTAAGTAAGTATCAGACAAACGAGTGATTCTATAAGGGTTCCGTTTTTTCATTTTGAGGAACGAAACCCTAATTTTGAAGTACGAAGCCCTAAAAATGACTTGTTTCCAGATTATTTTCACAAGGCACGATGTGGAAGACACAACGTTACTGCAAGCTGTTAAAAACCTCGAGGACTTGATCGGAGGGCCTGTTGAAAATGGACTAGAAGCAGAATATAGCCAAGTAAGGTTACATCATCATCAGGTCTTTTTAGTCTCCACTGCAGGAGCACGACCCTCTCTGTACTACCAGAGCCATATATTAGCCAAAGCAGTCAGAGGATTTGGCCTACACTCTCCACGCTGGCCAGACGGTTGGAGAGGTCTCACTGATGTTTATAAGCTTCGTTCAGCTTGTGTTTCCTAAGTCGCCTTCTACGACATCCCCGGGAAGACTTGGAGTGATCCTATTCTACTCTGCCGGAAACCACAGAAAAAAAAGGAAAACCCATAAGAAAATTATTCAAATAAAGGATAAATTAAAAGTAAAAACATATAAGGAGGTTCAGAACTTGTCGGAAGAAAGAGACACACGGAAAGCACTCCAGCGACAAGAGCCCAGCTCTTAAATATAATAAGAAGTACATAGAGGGTCGTGCTCCTGCAGTGGAGACTAAAAAGACCTGATGATGAAGATGAATCCGCTCATAATTAAGTTGTAAGCCTTTCAAATCTGGTGGAAAGGGAAACTGTTAACCCGTAGAAAGAGGATGCACATACTGCGCTTGAGATGTCACTGCCATTAGGTGTCGCGCGTGCGAAAGAGATAGCGAGATGTCCCACCACACTCCCACTTTTCTTCATACTAATAATTAAAATGCAAATTGCTACTTCAATAAATAAATTAAATAATTAAATAACCAATTTTTATGCTGTTTTCTGAAGAAGATTTATTTTAAGTATTATTTGTGGTTTCGTTTAAAATATTGTCCAAAAACAAACGGCAAAATCGCCTATTAGTTGACAGTACGCCCACGAGTGCTTTTGCTTTGGAATGCTTTACCATTTTACATTAAAGTTACCACATTTTCTTGTTCAAAAGAATCAATTTTCGCAGGCAATACGCTTAGTACAGAAACTGCAAAACAGAAAAGCTGTCGACAAGGACGCGCGTATCCTACAGCGGAGTATCACTATGTTTTTAGGTAAGAATCATTTATACCCCTATTTTACGCCCTTACCCTAGACTTTTTCATATAAACGTAATCTAGCTTTAATTTTGAAACGACATGCCAAATTTGACTGCCTCCATCGTAAAGTGGTCAAGGCGTTTGCCTTGTGATCCAGAGGTCGTGGGTTCAAATCCCACTGGGAAGCATACTTTATGAAAAGTCATTTCCAGTCTGGTTAGGATATTGCAGGTTTGAATCACCTGATTATCCGAAAAGAAAGATGATTCCGTGCTTCGGAAGGCATGTAAAGCTGTGGGACCCTAACGCCAACTAGCGATTGTTTAAACCTATCCTAGGATTGGCTCTAGTCTACCCTTCGGGTTGCGGAGCTCTTTGTAAACCCAGTACCCTCGTCACATTCCCTACGTTATGTAGCAGACCCCGGGCTCTGAAGCGACACCGCTGAGGATGCAACCGGGAGGAATGGTGATAATGATGACATGCCAGATTACAGCATAATTTTAAAAGAAGTTGCATCTATCAGGTATAACTGAATTTTCACAGAAAATATATGAACTCTTTTGACCATCAAAATTGAAAATTTCTACACAGCCATGACTTTTGGCAGGTAAATACGGAAATAAGATCGATGTGAACAATAATGAGAACGGCATCAGTGTGGTCACATCCAAATTGAAAGATTCCTTGTTCCTGGCAATACCGCATTTGGAGGCGGAAAGAGTGAAGGTACGTTGATATACTTACGTCCTCCGGGCTGAAAGTAGCTTTTACTGCCGCTTTTTACTTACTACGACGCAAAAAAAATACTTTCGAGAGTCTTGGCCTCTTCTTATTTCATTATATTTAAAAAAATGGCGCGTCACAGCCACGTCATGCATGAGCAGACAAAAGTCAACCTTTTTAAGACATATCCCTGACATATTATCACATATTTTTTAATATGAAAGCTCGTACTGATGAATAATATGTGAAATAGTTAAGTGGACAGTCAGTCAGTACACGGTTGTACGGTTGTGATATTTGTTTAGCGGACTGTGTGGCGTCTTCGGGCGTCGTCCGCCACTCAATCGGCTATGAAAACCAGTGGACTCGTATAGATTTGTCGCCAGAAGCTCCCTTAAAGCAATCAAAGGCCTACACCAACCGATGGTTGTATTTTCTTAGGATAAGGAATAAAGAAACGAAACAATAAATATAGGCTCTAAATGACTCGTATCCAGGGCCGTAACAAATACAAAAAAAAATATTATCTTTTTTCAGCAGCCAATTAAAAGTGGCCAGTATCACTTTACTTAAAAAATAATGCAAACTTTTTATGTAACAATTTGCCTAATATTTAGTAATAGCCGAGTCGCACTATTGAGCTGTCGTCTTTTTGCAATAAATTTCTATCTATTTCAGATAAATTTACAAGAAATTATTCAGTTGGCTATCGAGCAAGAGGACCCTGATTCATTGCAGCAGTTGTTAAAGATATCATGCGCAAGCGGTGAGTTTTTTTTTATGTCATAGGACGGCACTTTATAGTGCTTTTTGCAGGTAAAATAATGGGAAGAAAAGGGAAATACCCCGTGTGGTTCCGGGTTAGAATAGGACCACTCCATCTCTTCCTGTGGATGTCGTAAGAAATCATATAAAAAAAGTGATAAGAAAAAAGAGGCGACTAAAGGACTAAGCACAAACATCTCGTGCTACAATTATAAATAAATATATAGGGACAAATTAAATTGCATTCCCAAGGAGGGTTGACGTCGGGCGATAGTCGGTTGTAAATCTTTTCGCACAAATACATTCCTAAAAAGGGTTGACGTCAGGCAGGCGACCGGTCGTAAAACTATAGCTAAACCGTTTTTAACTGTTCCGGCTATTTCTTCTCCACTTCGCAAGGTGTTTGGGGTTCCTTGGGTGACCATTGACATGCATGTTATATTTGGATAAGAAAAAGCGTGAAAGTGCACTGCAGGCTCCGAAGCAGCACAGCTGAGGATGCAACCGGGAACGCGCTTAGTTGAAGAAGAAGAATGGGAAGAAGAGGGAAAAGTAGAAAAGAAAACGTGGAAGATACCAGTTGTTTCTTTTCCCGATTGACCCAAATTACTCTGTCTGCCCCATTGGGGATAAATACGTGATAGTGTATGTGTTATCTTTGTGATGAATTGCAGTAAGGTATTTCTTACGATTAAAGTTTAAAACATAAAAAAAAAAATTACCACGTAGCGCCAAAGCTTGTTTAAATAAACGGGCAATCATTAATTTTTAACTTTTTTTATTTTTAGTATTTCATGTTATAGCGGCCATAGTAATGCATAATCTGTGAAAATTTCAAGTGTCTAGCTATTACGGTTCAAGAGATATAGCCCTGTAACAGACGGACAGACAGCGGAGTCTCACTAATAGGGTCCCGTTTGCACCCTTCGGGTACGGAACCCTAAAAATGATCATTTTTAGCCTTCCGGGACTTGGCTGTTAACTTGACTGAACGTCCAAATTAGTTAATTATTTCAAAATAAAATAAAATCAGTTATGATTTTTTTATTCTTAAAAAAGAACTGCTTTCAGTAATTTTCTGAAAATTGTATGTAGGATATATTTTTTAATCTATAGCAAGCACCCGTCGCGAGCCCGCGGTGCTGTCGGCGCTGTCGCTGTTGTGCGTGGCGCTGTGTCGCGGCGCGGCCGGCGACTGCGTCCGCGGGCCGGTGCAGCGCGCGCTGCGGTACTGCGACTCGCCGCCTGCACTGCACGACTTGTTGGCTGTAAGTTTTTTCATGTGTAACATCTTCCCTCTCGCTCTCTTGCCATCTGTGGGAATTTAATTTATTTTATTAAGAAAGCCATAAACTGTTTATTAAGAAAAAAAGGAACAAATACAATAGGGTAGATGACTGGGTCAAAAATAAATTATTTGGTACTGTTAAGAGAATAAAACGTCACAAAATAATGTCACTTGTCATTGATCTTATCCATTTTCAACATGATTTACGATTGTTTAATGCAGAAAAACTCATATTAAGAGCGCTATTTGACTTCAAATATCTATGACGTCACGGTTTTGTATTTCAAACAAATCCCATAGAAAATTTTTGTTATGACGTTTAGAAATAAACGGGCAAGTGCGAGTCGGACTCGTACATGAAGGATTCCGTACCACCGTACAATGTTTTAAAACGCTAAAAAACACGTTTTTTGTATGACGACCCCAATTAATTTTTAACTTTATTTTATTTTTAGTATTTGTTGTTATTGTGGTCATAGTAATACATAATTGGTGAAAATTTCAAGTATCTAGTTAATGCCATTATAAAGATCAAGTTAAAAACGCTGAAATAAACACGTTACTTGTATGACGACCCCCTTTAATATTTAACTATTTTTTATTTTTGGTATTTGTTGTTATAGCGGTTACAGTAATACATCATCGGTGAAAATTTCAAGTGTCTAGCTATTACGGTTCAAGAGATAGAGCCCTGTGACAGACGGACAGACAGCGGAGTCTCAGTAATAGGCTCCCGTTTGCACCCTTTGGGTACGGAACCCTAAAAAGTGTCTGATTTGACTTGTTGGCATCTAGCGGATTGAGATTAAACTACAAACTAAACCTAAAACTAAAACCTAATCTAAATTGTTGATTTACAAATCTAAAAGATTATGACCGTGCGGCATGGTGCCAAGAACGCTGGCTGCGTTTCCTCTCTGGATAGCTATGCTAATTCGTTGAGAAAAGAAGCAGCCAGCTCTCTTGTTACCAGCGGCAGTGATAATCAGTCTCATTGATAGAACACAAAACTGTAAGAAAATAGACTTTTTTTTTAAATAATGTGGTTCGAATTTGAAGAAAAATGCCAAACTTCGTATGAGGTTTTTATTCACTACGGAACCCAAAGATAAGACGTAATATGGTCTTCTAAGAGGTCCAGGTATCTCGCCAAGGTAATCGCAGGTACTTCCACTTGTCGCACTAAGGTAGGTTTCTTCGTTTCGATTTGTTTCGAAGTGATAGCTCGTATATTTTATTACTCTGTGCTCGTATCGATCTAGCCTAACACATTCTCAATTCCCCTTTTATATGCGTGTGTAAGGATATCTGGAAAATTCTCCATAGTTGACGAATGTGTTTCGATCGGGAAAGATCTAGGCGCTGAGTACGTATGTGTGAGTGTAACGGAGTCAAACAGCTCTAGACTTTATGACATAAGACATATGGCCTAATTTCGCTTGCACCATTCTGTTGAATTTATCTTGGCTTGCGAATATTATTTAGGAAGATTCTCGTTCGCGACAGTATTTTTATAATCAGTCTCATTGATAAAACACAAAACTGTAAGAAAAAAAAAACTTATTTTTTGTCTAAAATATTGCGTAATCTATATCTATTTGGTTGCAGTTAATAGGCGAAGAGCCATCTCCTGGCGTCAGAAAGTTACTCTGTAGCTGCCTGCCCGCCATACTGTCCGACGAGCTCATGGCAAGCACTCTGAGTCGCGCTGCGGACATGATGGGTGGGCAAGGTAAAAAGTTTGACTTGTTTGGTTTTGGTGAGTGTTGATTGGCTAAGATTTGTGTCTGATTTTACAAGCTGCCTTAACGAGATAGCAGAATCCGTGGCGTGATGCCGTGTCTCATTCGCACGTAGTTTATGAGAGAGATATACTGAACCCATCGCGTGCGCCCGCTTAACGTAGCGTACGCCCTTGAAATATCTGCTATGCTAGCATTGACATATTGATGTTTTTTTTTCGTTTATTGTGATAAACCATTAGCGACCAAACCTTTATATGAAAAAACAAATTTAGATATCAGTCTGAAAGCCATGACCGTGAGATTCGCTCTCGTCATACTCTTTCTCCTCATTTTCCATTATTTCGTTCAAATTCTATGTCTGACTCTTTTACCGTTTAAGTTACGCGGCTTTGGAATGCCTTACCCGTGACCTCAAAAGTATACCCTTTTTAAAAGTCTATACGCACCTTTTTGCAAATTTTAGCAGCCGGACATCATTATCTTAAATTGTTTGTATGTATGTATGTATGTATGTATGTATGTATGGATGTATGTATATGTATATATGTAGACATGTATATAGTGTGTATACTTAAGTACATACTATTAATTTAATTTAAATCCTTGGGAATGTGATTTAGTATCATGGATTGAATTCACGCGTAAAATAGTTTAATAGACATAAGAAAGCCTACTCTTGTCTTTTCAGGTACAACAAAATGCGCCGGGATGGATATAATAGATGCTCTGCTCCCCTCTCTTGAAGACAATCATTCAATACTAAAATCACACCTACCACACATTCTCGAAAGCATAGCTAAAACGAACGAACTCGAATCGATGTCTACCTTCAAGAAAACATCAAAACTCTTCATTAACAAACTCGCCCTATTCGAGATTGAAGATGTGGAGGATTTAATTCGAAAACTTATTCAACATTTGATGATTGGATCGAAAATTAAAAAAAATGATATAAAAACGTATAAAAGTATATCAGAAATGTGTGTTCAGATATCGAAAGCAGCAACGGATGCGGGGAAAATGGATTCTTCGAGAACAGTCGAAATGATCTTTGAATTTCGCGAAAGCGACTTCTTCAAGAGTCTATACGTGTTGGCGATTGTTAGAAACAGATTCGAGTTTGATCCGAGTTACTGCAGTACTGTATTTTTTAATAAAACACTTTTGGATGTGTTGTATAGTGTTGATATAAGCTTTTCTGAAGATGACACTTTTCAACTGGAAGCCATTTTGTTTTTCATGACGGAGTATGCTGAGACACTTTTGGAATTTAATTATGAGGTAATTTTTTGATGCTATGCTAACCATTGTGTTCTCTAAAAATGCTTGTCTGGGAGAAAAGAATAAACTTAAAATGTACCAGCTGCTTCTCTACCCGCGCAGATAGCAAAAGCCGATCAAGGAAATGTGCATTTTGCCAAGTGGCACAAAAGGTTAAATAAATTTGACAGAAAACAGTCAAGAACTCTATTGGGAGCGTTGACTGGACACTTCAACAATCGCAGTCATCTCTTTAAAATGAGACTTGTTGAGAGCCCAAAATGTCGGGCATGTGAGGAACCAGAGGAGACAATGAGACACATCATGTGTAGCTGCGACTCGATGGCTGGTAAGCGCATGGACCTCTTCGGATCAGCATATCCTGAGCTAGAGGAATGCAGGCACTACGCACCAGGTGATATTCTGAAGCTTATGCAGTCCTTTAGAAATTCCGAGGCGGGTGAGTGAGGCAAGGGGGCAACTACAATATAACCCAAAGGTTCGACATGCTTCCCATTGTGGACCCCAAATGCAAGATAAGGTAATGGCATCGACATATAATTCTTTAGATACCTAACGCTTTTACATTCACCGCTTCGATTCTGATTCCATTTACGCAAACAAACGAACTGTAATTACAACGAAACACTCGAACGCACACATAGACAAAGATGCATGCGATTGGTCGCGACAAGGTCACGCGTCGTCGTCGGTCGGGTGGGGCAGTCAACGCAATGAGCGGTAAGATACAACGCGCGGATGGTACTATTATGCAGTACGGTACGCTAAAAAAAATAACCTTGTTTACGTGTTACTTTTTTGTTTACGTGTATGTACTCGTATGGCTGTATGGTTTCTACACCACTTCACGGCACATGACGGCATTTTTAATGAATCGATTATCGCAAAAACACAGAAATATTCTTAAAGAAAACTTCTTGCGACGCAACCGCACGACTCGAGTGTCACGGCGAACTGTTGCGCCGCGCTGTTCATATTTTAAGCCCCGCCCGCCGCGGTGCATATCGCGTGGAATGATTTTTCGGGATTACTTAAGATTCTAGAGAATTATTGTTCGTAGGGTAATGTGCGAAAATCTCAATCATGTTAAGGCCGTACCTGAATTTTCCGGGGTCCAGTGCTGCCCCCATTTAAAATAAATCATTTCAAAGAAAACGGAAATATTATTTAAAATTTTGCTACCACTAAATCCTAGATAACCCTTCAAAGTATTTTATGAACTACTGTTTACAGTTTAAAGTGAGAACGTTAAGCTTTACCACGCACATTTGCGAAAAACGGCCACTTTTGGCAAATGTGCGTAGTAAAGCTTAATGCTCTCATTATAAATTGTAAACAGTAGTTCATAAAATACTTTGAAGGGTTATCTAGGATTTAATAGAAGCAAAATTTTAAATAATGTCTTCGTTTTCTTTGTAACGATTTATTATAAATGGGGGCAGCACTGGACCACGGAAAATTCAGGTACGGCCTTAATAGGTGATGCGGCTAGCCGGTATATATATTGATCTATATTGATTCTTTCTTCCATCGTCACGCTAAAAGTGACATTTTAGTCTTACGGTACTAAGCTCTGCATACTTTTATTAGTATGTTTTATAGAAGAAGTATGTATGTTGAATAGCTGCAGTTTCAAATATTTAATACTGGTTAAGTTTTTCAAATTTTCCCGGGTATTGGGCGATTTTCTATATATTTATTAGGAATTCTTTTTTTTTTGACAATTCACACTGCTTAAGCTAGCCCCAAAGTAAGTTTTTTTTAAACTTGTGTTATGGGATACTAACTCAATGATACATTTGATGATAATTACATATATAGATAATCACCCAAGACCCAGGACAATTTGAAAAAGGTCATTTTCCAACTTGCCCTGGCTGGGGATCGAACCCAGAACCTCCGGATTAGCGGTCTAGCGTGTTAACCATTACGCCACGGAGGTCGTCAAACACTTATGTTATTGGATACTAAATCAAAGATGCTATGTTGATTTAGTATCCTATAACACAAGTTTTAACTTATTTTGGGGCTAGTTCAATCAGTGTGAATTGTCTTTATTTATTTATTTATTAATCTATTTTAAGTAAAGCTTTGTATTAATTTACACAGCATTACGATACTCGGAACAATATCACAGAATAAATAATACTAACGTACAGAAGTCTCACTCAGCAAAGAAATTCAAAGAAATATCTACTCAATGTGGTTAGCGATATGGTTTAATTTACCTCACGTCAGAACTCAGCACCTTTTCGCATAGATACCTAGACATCCATTGCAAGACAATTTTATTCTTATTACTTTGGACAAACGATTCGTATAACTGAATTTACCACCCGGAGGGGCCGCCTGCGCGCATAGTAATAATGTAGGTATATTTTCGATACCTAAACGGTAAGTGACGCAGGCCTGACAATATCTATTTTAAAAATATGTGAGATTCGAACCCACGCCCCTCACATCTGTGCTGTGAGTGCACTTCCAATTGTGCTACCGTGACTTGGAATCAGCCTGACGAATTTCCTTATCACATATTAATTTAGACATTTTTCATCTTCCTTTTAGAAAACAACACAACTGCTGTCATCCATAGTGCTCAAGATTCCCCCCCACTCCGTCGTGACCCACCAGCGCAGCCTCTTCCACTGTCTGTCGACCTACAAACGAATACTGAGGACATTCCCCAAAGTATTAGACGACAGCTTCGAGTGTTGGCTTCTAAAGCTGCCTTTGAGAGGGTGTAGAAGTGATCCAATGGTTGTAAAAGCGTTAAATATATATTTGGATGCAACTGGTAAGTTAATAAGCAACAATCTTTTGGTTTAAACTAACAGACATTGAATAAGTAACAAACTGGATAGTATGGATTTCAAATAAAAAAAGAAATTATCAACATTGGCCAAAAATAGGCGAAGACTTTAGTCTAATTCCTGATCTGAGATATTATTTCACCGCGCCGTTATACTCGTATATAAGTACTTAAATATTCTCTAATATTACATTTATCTTCCAGGTTTTTATCTACACAGCCTTATGGAAACCTTAAAGACGTGGCCGAAACAGATCCTCAAAACATACATAGGGGGCGTTGGCGACGACCAACTGTCACATCTGTCAGATTGCCTGACAGCAGCTGTCAGAGTGACAGGTTTCAACGTCAAATGTCTGCTTTTGGAGGGAAAGGTGGCGAATGATTTTATTGGTGTTAGATTCTGTGCGGCATTTATGAAGATTTTGTTGAAGTGTTTCTTGAAGAAGCCTTATGTGCTGTTGGAAGATGATGCTAAGGAATGCTGTGTCGTTTTGGATGATGTTGTCAAGTATTGCGTTAGGAGGAAATGTGGGGATGAAGTCTATGAACAAGTGTTAGACTTGGTTAATGAGGTGAGATGATTTTTATATTTTTTTTAGGGTACCGTACCCAAAGGGTGTCAGTGGGACCCTATTACTGTGACTCCGCTGTCTGTCCGTCTGTCCGTATGTCCTCTTCTTCTCTTGAACCGTAATAGCTAGTCACTTGAAATTTTCACAGATTATGTATACTATGGCCGCTATAACAACAAATACTATAAAAGTTAAAAATTAAAAGGGTCGTCGTACAAGAAATGTGTTTTTTTAGCGTTTCAAAAAATCGTACAGAGGTATGGTACGGAATGGATTCAGTCCGTGATACTGAACACCTTTCCCCAAGGAACATATAGCGAAATTTGGAAAATAATTTTTGCCGATCAGCTGATCGGTTTGTATGGAAAGCAAACAAATAGGTATTTTTCATATTTCGTTATGTATTCCTAGGAGAAGTTGTTCAGTATCATGGACTGTATTCGGCTGCTTCGGAGCCCGGGGTGCGCTTTCTCGCTTTTTTCTTCTCTAAATATAATATGCATTTCAATGGTCACCTAAGGATGTCTAAGACCTTGCAAAGTGGAGAAGAAATAGCCGGAAAAGTTTAAATGATTTGGCTATAGTTTTACAAACGGCCGCCGCCCGACGTCAACTCTCTTTGGGAATGCTGTTGTAGCACGAGATGTTTGTGCTTATAACTTTAGTCGCCTCTTACGACATCCACAGGATAAGATGGAGTGGTCCTATTCTAGGCCGCAAGCACAGTATACAGTTAGAGTAAACAGAACGGAATCTTCTAAGGTACGCGCAATATGCGTCCCCGTTCCCCGCACCCGCACCTCTCCCCCGGGTCTTGTGGGCCAACTTGCGCCATGCAGTGTGTGTCCGCTCTCGCCCGTAGACAAGGCGAAAACGGGGGAGAGGTGCGGGGACGGGGAACGGGGACGCATATTGCGCGTACCTTAGGAGATTCCGTTCTGTTTACTTTTACTGTATTCTGTGCCGGAAGCCACACAGCACATATAATGACATAGTATAACTGTATGTCATTATATGTGCATACTACTACATACTATAAATAACTGTATTAAAACACAGGCTCTGTTCTCCCCGTTAGAGATAGAGACGTAATAGTGTATCAATAGTAAACTGTATCTTATCTTCAATAGGTGTGGTCTACATACGACGCCAAAACGAGTTTTCACCAAAAATGTGACTTGTTAAGCAACGTATCGTGTTTACCAAAAGGCCTGGGCCGGGAATCGAACCCGATGCGGTGGGTGGCGGCGCAGCTGAGCTGTGGACCCGGCCGGGGGGGCAGCGCCGGGCTGGTGGCGGTGCTGCCCGGGGGAGAAGAGTTCGCGTAAGTATACAGTCAAACAATAAAATATGTCCCGCGAAAATGACCCTTATTTTAAAAGATATTTATTTACTTTGCATGCTACCGACGGCAACCAGTTCGGCATTATCTCCGTGTGTCCTTGACTCAGCTGGTTCGCACTTGGACTGTAAATTAAACTTCTTAGTTTATTCGGAACTAACAATCACACTGAAGGCGTTTCATAGTTTACATCACTCTTATTTATACATTCGGTCGCTTGGTCTTATCCAATCACCAAGCGCCTTTTTAAAACTAAAACTATATGAGGGTAGGTGTGCCTAAATACATTTGCTTTGACCTACATTGTTTCGTATTTCCCCCTCCACTCGTAAAGGTATCCCCTCTACTCGCAAAGGAGGCGTGGCCATGGAATTTCTTAAAAATTATTTCCTAAATCTGTGGAAATTCCACAGCCACATACCTATGTACCGATACCACAAAACCTTTACCTCACGCTTTAGCACTCTGTACCTGTGTGCCTAAGCGTTACATTACCTGGGTAAATAAATTGTAGGCACGTTTCTTAGTCATTTACTCAATACATAGGCATCATAAGAATCTAGCACCCTATTTTACATCTAAATTACCTATGTATGTTTATCTCACATACAAAACCTTTTTACCTTTATGTACATTTATGTACATACATTGAAATCTAGCTATCTAGGTTATCTACGTCTGTCCGCAACATTGCACATATGTGTTTGGGTCGTAGGATTACAACATTCTACCAAATTTCACCTGATTCGGAGCAAATTGGCTGTGACAGACGGACAGCCAGACAGACGCACGAGTGATCCTATAAGGGTGCCAAACCCTAAAAAGGTGACACGGTGACTGGTTGACCAATAATATGGTATTTTATGCAAACCGTTGTTTAAGAGGGGTCAAAAAATGTAAGTTGCATGGGTTTCGATGTAAGGCGAACATCGTAAAAGGAAAACGCCACAAGCATTTTTTGACGTACTTTTACAACGTTGCATACAATACTTTTTCTACGACTAGCTTTAAGGTACCTAGATAGGTATTAAAATAAAATGCAAAATTAAACAAAGAGTAATCGAGTGTGAAATATAAAAATGTTGGGCAGATATGGTCTTTGGCAAACTCTGTTTTCAATTGACGTTTACTTCTCAGTGACGATATTAAAATATGCTTTTCTTATGTTGGCAGTAAAGAATTTCTCTGTGAAAGTTTTATTTTTAATAAAAACCAGAATTTAGTTGTTTGTAATGTTGGTACGCTAGTGTTGATCGAGTAAAACCTCAATCTATTAATCAATTCTCAATCTAAGTGTAACCTACATTTAGTATTCTGTGGCAGCTAGTCGTATCGTTTTGGCGACATTACGACACAAATTCTGGCAACTTGGAGTGGTCCTATTCTACTCTGCCGGGAACCACACGGCTAACACACTGTCCTGTCTTGTTACACACTTCCGTCGCATAACACGAAATCACTCGCACACATTGCAGGAGAGTGAGAGGGAAGATGTTACACATACATGAAAAATTTATCTATTTATTCAACAGTGACTGCTATTCGTCATTTGCTGTGAACTGCCTCAGCGCCACGCTCTCAGAATGTAACGGTGCTACACTTCGAGCCGCACTCGACGCGTTAGCTGCAAAGCCATCTCTAACACTACTCAAGATTGTAGCCACTCTAGCTAACACTGGTAAGTCTACTTCTCATTCTCTATCTCTCTCTAAACTGCCTCAGTGCCATCTTTTAGAGTTTAACGGTGCTTCACTTGAAGCCGCACTCGACCCGTTAGCTGCGAAGCCATCTCTAACACTACTCAAGACTATAGCTGCTCTTGTTAACACTGGTAAGTTTTCTTCTCTTTCTATATCTTTTCTTCCCTCTCTTTCTTTTCGTGTATACCAGTTGCTAACGCTATCATATGGAGCCAAGCTTGACGTGCCTTCCAAAGCAAAAGGCCTCAAGATAATTGTCTTAAAACTACTTTTTACACCTCGCGTTCCAACGCATTGCATCGTATTTTTGAAACCGTCAGCGATAATCATATTATTTTACGCAGTAAATATCATTAATTTGTCAATGGTTTTCTTAACATTTCAATAGAAATATAAGAAGCAGTGTAAAACGGAACGAATTCTACATGTTTCCTTGACATTCGTACGCTACAAATGTCAAAATTACGAGTGGTCAAGACCACTCGTGTGAAGCCTTCGCATAATAAATAATAAAATAAATAAAAAAGCCTTTTTATTGTAAAATAATTGTACATGCTTGCATATTTAAAACCATTAAATTTGATCAAAATATTAAATTGTAAATTAGATTAAATTAAAATTAGTAATGTCTATTTATTAGAATTCAATAATATTTAATTAAACTATGGACCCCAACGGGTAGAGGCCTCCTCCATTTGGTTCCTCATTATCCTATCTTGCGCCTTTTTTGTCCAATCCTGCGCATACGATCACGTAAATAATGCGCATGTATGCTCGCGCAAATCATTCGTAGTTTTTTTTATGTCAGGACGGCAAACGAACAAGTGGGTCACCTGATGGTAAGTGATTACCGCTGCCCGTGGACAACTGCAACACCAGGGGTGTGCCAAGAGCGTGACTCCAGATTTCGAAAATCCTCCTGGAGGCAGTACGTTCGTCAAGGACGACCCTGACCCACTCATCTACTCACACTCCCTTCGTATAGACGCTAGTAAATCTTCTTCCCTCCAACCCTTTCATATGCCCCAAACCATCTCAACATTCCTTCTCAATTTCTCTCACTACATCTTCCTTCGCAGACGAAGAAAGTCAAGATCGATGGTGGGAGAAAGCGCTAGACTCGTGCAGCGCTTCGCTCGCTCGCTGCGAGCGCTTCAACGCTTGTGACGCGCTACTGGCGAGCGATGATGCTGCTTCGCTTGGAGTTTGTAGGAGATTAATGCTGCCTCTGCTAAGGTAACGGGTTGCTAGCCGCATTACCCAGTCCCTCGATCTGCGCGGGAAGAGAAGCAGCTGTGTACATTCTGAGTTTTTTTGTTTTCTCCCAGACCACCATGGAATATCGTCACAGTGCAGTATATTTGTCATAATTACATCATCATAGTCAAAAGCTAGCAAAATATAAAAAGTAAAATAAAAAATTACAACTCCTGGCTTGTATTTTTTATTTTATTTGTTACCGGTGCAAAGGTGCCCAGCACGCTTGCCGCGTTACCGCGCTGGATAGCTATGGCCATTTTTGACACCAGAAACGAGCCAGAGCAGGATTCCCCAGTCGTTTTGGCTATTCTATATTTATTTTATTAAATGGTGAATACTAAGAAGTGGCGCCCTCATTTGAAATAAATTGTTAACTAGTAAATATGGTGAAAACTTCCATATTTCTTAATGTTAGGCACTAGATCACCCTTTAAATTATTTTATGAACCGCCGTTGAAACTATTATTATCCGATCCGTCTAGCTTTAATGCTTGCCTCCGCTACTTATAGCGGAGGCAAGCTTTAAATCTAGACGGCTACTTATAGCCACTTTAGGCGGAGGCAAGCTTAACGGACTAATGTAAATACTTTTAACGGTGGTTTATTAAATAATTTAAAGGGCTATCTAGTGCCTGACATTGAGAAACTTGGAAATTTTCACCACACTTACGAGTTTAAAATTTATTTTAAATGAGGGCGCTACTTCAAGGTCATTTGCTTTCTAACCTCACCTTAGTGCTAAGGCATTCTCTACCAGTCAGCCTTTAGGAAAAACAGAAAATTTAAATTAGAGATAGGCGCTTAAAGATAAGTATGTAATTTACACACACTATTTACATATCTTCATACATATATACACACCTTATAAGGCGCTTAGCGTCCGATCCCCAGCTGCCCATGGTCTCTACGGCTATGAGCACAAAACAATACTTTGGCCCCATAGCTGCGTACTTTAAACGCTATATTTCCCCAGATATTCCACGTCGACGTATTGTGAGCGGTTCTTTTCCCGCCACCTCAGGGGTCTGCTGGACTCCCTGACGAAGAAGCCGAGAGACACTCGGGCCACAGGCATATACCAGCGGTGTTTGGTGGAGCGGACGAGGGCGCTGCTTCTGTTGCAAGTTGCTTTTGAGAAGGTGAGTGTGGCGCCCTCTACGCCACTTCGAGGAACTACCACAACAGCGAAGTTGTTACGTAGTTCACTAGAAGCCTACGAGATGGCGCTGTCAGTATCCTACATCTCGTATCAGAGTTCTAGTTGCAACTTGACATTACAGGCACAGAAGACAATAAGAGTATACAGAATGGAATTTCCTGCGGTCCCTTGCAATATGCGTCCCCGTTCCCCGTCCCCGCCCCTCTCCCCCGATCTTGCCTTGTCTCAGGGCGAGAGCAGACGAACACACACGCATTGACAACTCCTCCGATTCCGTTCTGTATACTCTTACTGTCTTCTGTGATACAGGGTTATTGTTATCTAACGCATAACCTCCTAGAGGCGACTTAAGTACATCAAGACTAACAACTTTTGTTCTATGACGTTTGTTATAAGTTATTAAAAATCGATAAAAAAAATTCGTCCGTCCATACAAAATCCGTTTGTCTGAGCGCTGATTTGTATGGGAGAACGAAAATTTTTTATCGATTTTTAAAACTTTTTTAATAGAAAGTAGTTCAGTATCATGGACTGAACTTGCTCCAAAAATATTGCCAGTTAATAAAAAGTCACCCTGTATATGTCGGAGAAAGAGATAAGATAGATAGCCGATAATTAAAATGAGAAGCTTCTCATAGGTCAGCGCCCCACCTGGCGCTGACCTATGAGAAGCTTTCTTGTAAATAAATAAAAATAAAAAACTAAAAAAATGCGTGAAATGTTCTAATAAGCGCACACGTCTCCAGATCCCGTTGGCCAGCCTCCAGTCCCCCCAGTCCGCTCTGTACGGGGAGTGGCCCCGGCCCCCCGCGGCCAACTACTTGACGTCGGCGGCGTGCAAGCTGTGCGTCACGCTGCGGAAGGAGGGGTGCCCGGCTGACGCAGATGATAAGTTTAGGGACACCTTCAGGTATATATAAAAGACTTGTGTTTTGGGATACCAAACTAACGATACTATATTTTATAACAAATATAATATATACATATATATAGATAAACATCCAAGACCCAGGCCAATCTGAAAAAGATCATTTTCCATCTTGACCTGACCGGGGATCGAACCCGGGACCTCCTGTGTGACAGCCTAGCATGATGACCACTAGGCCACAGAGGTCGTCTAGAGGTCGAGTAGAGGTATATGAGTACTAGCCGTGTAGTTCCCGGCAGAGTAGAATAGGACTCACTCCAAGTCTTCCCGTGGATGTCGTAGAAGGCGACTTAGGAAACTGAAAAAAGCTTATAAACATCAGTGAGACCTCTCCAACCGTCTGGCCAGCGTGGAGAGTGTAGGCCAAATCCTCTGACTGCTCTGGCTAATATATGGCTCTGGTAGTACAGAGAGGGTCGTGCTCCTGCAGTGAAGACTAACAAGATTTACGTTTAAAAAACTAACACCCGACTACGGGATTAATTTGATAATGTAATTTGGTGCAATTTTTTTTCCGCAGCCATTTTTGGCATACAATGTATATATTTTTGAAATGTGCTTAAATTAAGACCTTTCATTTGATACCCCACTCGATACCGAAACAATTTTTTTTTTTTACTCCCACTTTTTTGTATGTAACTTTCGTTATTTAATATTTTTGCATACAAAATGTAGCCTATGTCACCCAGACGATAAAGATGAATCGATTGACATATCGTTTGTGACAATTGGATAAGTGGTTTGGATGCTACGGTGGAACACACATAGATACATACATAGACTGCTAAAATCATTACCCTTCCTCCTGCCGTAGTCGGGTAAAAAAGACCTGATAATGATGATGATTGTATTGTTTCAGACGCTACCAGAGCGCCATCTACAACTGTCTGTGCGCCGCCATTTGCAAATCCAAGCCGGCTGACAAGTTCTACGAGCACATCGTCGGGCCGGCGGCGTGGGGCAAACTCTCCGACGATGGCGACAGATACGACCTGCCGATACACAAGGTTAGCAGGTACCCTTAACATCATTTCATTTGGAGGGATGGAGTGTGCTGCGCGATATAGGCCCAGAAGTCAACTGTTGGACATAGATCACTCTTTCAAAGATTTCGATATTGAGGTTTGTAAACACGTATTTAAATCCAAGATGGCCGTGTTCTGTCAGTATACAGGGTGACTTTTAAACCAGTTCAGTCCATGATACTGAACTACTTTCTATAAAAAAAATTGTATTGAAAATAGATTACAATTTTTCGCCCTCCTATACAAAATTGGGCTGAGCGTCAATCTGTATTTTTTATCGTTTTTCGTTAATTGTTTTATGGAAAGTAGTTCAGTATCATGGATTGAACTTGCTCCAAAACTTTGGCTGGTGGTTAAAAAGTCAGCCTGTATATTTTTCGATATTGAGGTTCATCATCACCATCCCGGTTGCATCCTCAGCGGTGTCGCTTCAGAGCCCGGGGCCCGCTACCTCCCTAGGGGATGGGACGAGGGTACTGGGTGTACACAGAGCTCCGCAACCCGAAGCGTAGACCAGAACGAATCCTATGATAGGTTTGGGACTCACACTTTACGTGCCTTCCGAAGCACCGAATCATCATTCTTTTCGGATAATCAGGTGATTCAAGCGTGCAATATGCTAACCAGACTAGAAACAACTTTTCGCAAAGTATGCTTGCCAGTAGGAATTGAAACCACGACCTCTGGATCATTAAGCAAACGCCTTAAACCACTGGACCACGGAGGCAGTCAATATACAACGTGGAAGGGATATACCCGTAATAAATCGAACCACGGGCTATACTAGATCATTATACTACTAGTACTATTTATTCTGTGGTATTAGTACTTATTCTGTGGTAATACTTGAAGAGTCCCATATCTGTTAATCCAAGATTGCGTACACTCGGTATATTTATTCTAATTCTTTGGCAGAGACGTCGCAAAACCCGGCATCCAGTGTCAATATCGGTCGCGAGCAGTACGGCGGGGCCGACCGCGACCCCTGCCACGGCGCGCACGAAGATGTTCCTGAGGACTCTGTCTGAAGATCCACACAAGTTTGATCTTTATAATGAAGAGACTGAGGAGGTAAGTGCTGAAGTGTCAGTGCTTTCGTATGGTGCTTCTCCGAGCATCCGAGCTCCAAGCGGACGCCCCGGACGGGTTCAGTCCGTCTGTTTTGAATAAAAGTGCTTTGTAAGGAGACTAGCGCCATCTGCGTGTGATCTCCACAAACACGGGCAAAATTATCGATTCATCGATTTCCCGTGCGGGGATTGTCTTTGCCCGACCAGAAAAATATTCATTGTCTTTTGTGTCAAAGTCTCAACTTGTCTTTACGTCAAAATAATGTACTTGCTTTTGTGAAGAAAAATGTCTGTCTGGGTGTGGCACCTATCCGCGTGCGATGGCCGCATTAAGTTTGTAATTTTGATATATAAAGCGAGTGTTTCGTGAGAATTGTCGTTAATTGTGTTTGTGGCCAAGTTATTTGGAACGGCGGGGAGCCGAAATTGTTTGTATTACGTCAGGAACATTGATTTGTGTGACCATTGTGAACCGCGTGCCATGCGCTTTGAAAAATTGTTAGTTTGTGATAGTGTAAGTGAACAATAGTGAATTGTCGAAGGAAGAACAAGAAAATTATTGTGTTGGCAGTGGTGTAACCAATACTAAAATACTACGTATTAGTTGGGGCAAGGCATGAGCTCATGGGGTTAGGTTATGGTAGGGACCCAATTCTTCTGCACCACTGACCTACCTTGGGTCTATGAAGAGACCTGAGGCCGTCGCCAGCCCTGAGGAGGACCAGGGGATCGACGCGAAGGCCAGGCGAGGCTGCCTGAGGACCGCGGGGAGGCGGTGAGTTTTATAATTAATGTAATTACTCTTAGTTAGAATTCAGTTAAACTCATAATTAAGTTAAGTTAGGTTAATAGGTCCCTGTACCTATGTATGTACAGTATTGATATACAGTATGTATATACAGGGTGGTAGCAGACTGCGTAGGTTGTATATGTGTTTGTTTGTTGTCGTTGAGATTGCCGGACTCGTACCAAGAGCGTAGTCACAAAATCTCTTGGTACCCAGAACGTAATCTTAACTACTCTGCGCCCAACATTTTTTGGTAGCAGAGCTTAGTTAGTAACAATTTTTGGTAGCAGAGCGTAGTTAGTAACATTTTTGGTAGCAGAGCGTAGTTAGTAACATTTTTGGTAGCAGAGCGTAGTTAGTAACACCGTCTCTGTCACAAACCCTACGTTCGACAGAGATAGCTGAAACCGTCGCGGGTCACGTGTCTCTGTCGCACGTATGGTTTGCGACAGAGACGGACTTAAGGTGAAGTTAGAAGCAAATGACCTTGAAGTGGCACCCTAATTGACCGAGCGTGCGAAGCGAGCGAGGGCTATAATTCAAGTTGGGGCGAAAACACATTGTTTGTATGTATGTATATTTGTTCGATAACTGCCGAACCGATGGTGATGAAATTTAGTAGGCATGTAGGAAATATCAATAGAATTTTCAAGTTCGTTGGGCATCAAAATCGGTTCAGTAGTTAATAAATAACCGCGAGGTCTAAGTTCGCGGCGAACTACTAGTATTATAAATGCGAAAGTGAGTTTGTATATTTGTTTGTTTGTTGGTTAACCCTTCACGCTTTATCTACTGAACCAATCTTCTTGAAAATTCGCATACACATAGTTAGGAGTACTGAGAAGTCCTTCTCAGTACTCCTAACTATGTGTATGTATATAGGGTATCTTTCATCCCGGAAAAAAGTAATGTTCCCGTGGGATATGCAAGCGAAGCCGCGGGCAAAAGCTAGTTTAAAATAAATTGTTAACTCTTAAATGTGGTGAAAATTTCCATATTTCTCAATGTTAGGCACTAGATAGGCCCTTTAAATTGTTTTATGTTAACTTTAAATTAACCACCGTTGAAAGTATTTACATTAGTCCGTCTAGCTTTAAAACTTGCCTCCGCCAAGAATGGCCAAGGCAAGTTTTAAAGCTAGACGGATCACCAATAATAGTTACAAAGGCAGTTTATAAAATAATTTAAAGGGCTATCTAGTGCATAACATTGAGAAATATGGAAATTTTGCACCACATTTACGAGTTAACAATTTATTTCAAATGTGAACGCCTCTTCTGCTTGGTATTCACCTTAACGTGTGAGTGCGCTAACAATGCATCCACCCGCCGGGCCCCCCCGCCCTCCTCGATGATGATGACTCCATATATGGTTTATTGTCCTTGCAGGTAGAAATCCAGGAACTCCAAATGCCCGACAGTGAGATCAACAAGCACCCGAGCGCCGGCACCCTCACGGCGCTGTTGGCGCACACTAGCGGGCTGTCCTGCTGGCGGGGCGTGTGTGCACAGGTCACACACACACTCCAAAGTCAGCCAAACTATCTACTAGCTCAGGTGAGAAAGGATCATCACCATCATTTCCAGTAGCGGCGTTAGGGCAGGGCGCGGTTGGGCAACCGTCCAGGGCGACAGATACAAAGAGGCGACAGGGGGCGTTTTTGGGCAAGGGGGGGGGGGGGGTCCCAGGTAATAATTAATATATAAATAGCGGCTGGTTAATGGCGCCAACTCCTAGACTCTTATTTGTATGCACCCCTTCTCTTCGTTTACAATGGGGCGGCAAATTTGAAGAATCCTATATCGTACTTGCATCCCTCCCCCCCGTCGGCAGAAATGAATTCTATAAGATTGAAGCCTAAGTCAGTCTAAATTGCAGTTGGGGGGGGGGGAGGGGGGGGATAATCTTGCCCGGGGCGCTGGTAGAGCTAGAACCGGCACTGATCATTTCAACCGCTTAACGTCCACTTCACGTCCACGTACCTTTCTGCCCCATCGGCCATCGGTTCATTGCGCTATGTGTCCCGCCCCCTGCCACTTCAACGAGCTAACCCGCTGGGCTATATCCGTGACTTTTGTTCTCCTACGAATTTCCTCCTTTCTGATTCAATCACGTAGAGAAACACCGAACATAGCCCTCTCCATAGCGCGTTGAGCGACCTTGAGCCTTCTTATGAGACTCATAGTAAGGGACCACGTTCCAGAGCCATAAGTCATTACTGGTAACACTATAAACTAAGTTTGGGAAGCCTGACCCTGGATCAGGGAAGTGGGGGGGGGGGGGGGGGAGACAAACCTAAAAACCCTTATGCTTGGTTTTGGGCCCTTCACATACTAGATTAGCGTCCCTTAAAAATTTCAGGCTGTCGGGCCCCTAGTCGATGCGGGGCCTTGGACAGTTGCCTACTCTTCCTAATGGTTAATCCGGTTCTGAACAATGATTGTAATCCTAAAAATTATGGTATCAGGAATCGTCATCATCAAAATTTAAGAGCGGCGCTCTTGTCGGTAGAGTTTCTTCTATTATTTTCTATTTCCCGCCAAACCTCTTGACATCGTGATACGACACTGCTGTCACCTTTTCCTTGACTTGCTTCATATAGCTGTGCCTTGTCTTAGGAAGGAGAATGGAATAAGGGGAAGTGGAAAGCCTCTTCCCCTCCTTCCTTCTATTTCGCCTTCTATTATAATTCGCATAAGATTGTCATGTCGTAAGTGTCCCAACATATTGCCTCACATATTTCCAATGATCTCGAGTATGTCTGTTTTCTTTATTACGAATACGCTTAGAAAATAAGAGGGTTTGTAGGATTTTCTCTTTAACTTTCTAGTGTGTGTGCAACTGTCACGTGGCTCTGTCTCCGCACGCTATCTCGCTGCGCCCGGCGTTGCTCGCGTTCACAGCGAACACGCTGCAAGATGGCCGCCTCAACGGACTGCACGTCGATATTGTACGTACACAACTGGTACTAGTTAGATATTTAAATGCTTTACTTTACAGCATATTACGAAAGAAACAATAGAGGTGAACCCTTTATATATTCCTACCGAACTATTAGTCTCAGTAGTTCGGTCGAGTTGCATAGTCGAACTACTGAGACAAAGAGTCTTACTAGTCCGGTTCCGGACTAAATTCACCAAACTACATACCGAACTATTAGTCTCAGTAGTTCGGTCGAGTTGCATAGTCGAACTACTGAGACAAAGAGTCTTACTAGTCCGGTTCCGGACTAAATTCACCAAACTACATACCGAACTATTAGTCTCAGTAATTCGGTCGAGTTGCAAAGTCGAACTACTGAGACCAAGAGTCTTACTAGTCCGGTTCCGGACTAAATTCACCAAACTACTGAGACTAGGTGGAAATATCTCTCCCAATTTAAAAACTCATCAATATCATTGATATTGGAAAAGTTGGCAATCTTCTAGGTATGTCAACGCGACGTTGAAATATTTTCCCTTAGTTTCTCAGACCAAAACAAATCCTATTAAATTCATACAATCCAAATGGAGTTATAGCTGCGGTTTTTGCGGTTACAGAGTCTTTTAACACTTTTCGGGACACTTAGGGGTTAAAGACGTCAATCGTGCACGAAAAAGTACTAGGATTAGTTAGCTAGATGGAGCTACTAGTCCGAAAGAAGGTAGTTTCGTAGTGGTGCCGCTTAATTTCGGAAAGATGGCGGTATAAGCGTTCATTTGTACAAACAAACGAGTGCCATCTCTGATTTTTCGTGGATGTTGTCAGTCTAAGTAACCAGCATCAATTGTATGACTAGCAGGCGATATAGTAGCGACATCTAGAAAAAAAATATGATTTTAGCTTTCTAGCAGCGTAAGGTATTTTTTTTCTTTTTTCTTTTTTAACCGTAAAATTTGGCGCATACTGCTCCGACAAGAGCCACTAAGCTCTTAAATAAGAAGAAAAAGAAAGAAGAAGGTTTTTTAATCAATTTTATTTTATGTCTGGCTGAACATTTCGCAAGGCTAACCACACTCAAATTACAATGGAGTTTTTCTAGTACCTCTGTGATAATTCGTCACTGATTTTCTTTTTACAAGCTTTTATTAAGTTTCACCTGTCCCGTTTTGCCGTGTGGTTCCCGGCAGAGTAGAATAGGACCACTCCAAGTCTTCCCGTGGACATCGTAGAAGGCGACTTAGGAAGCACAAGCTGAACAAAGCTTGTACACATCAGTGAGACCTCTCCAACCGTCTGGCCAGCGTGGAGAGTGTAGGTCAAATCATCTGACTAAGTATGTCTCTGGCAGTGCAGAGAGGGTCGTGCTCCTACAGTGGAGACTAAAAAAGACCTGATGATGATGATGATGACCTGTCCCGTTGTCTGTGTCCGTAATCAAATCTTGCAAGCTAAATTAGACCCACTTCCCATTATTCAATTGAGCTGAAACTGCACATACTTATGTAAGTTGGATGACAATGCAATATTATGGTACCAATGACCTGATCTCATGATGAAGCCGGAAGATATCCACGGCATCTCTGGGACAATACACAATAACCCCACCGAGTTTGGGCTCGATTGATGCGCTTTGAGGAGCACTTTAAACCTGTTAATTCATTGTTTTAGTTTAAAGCTTGCCTTTTTTTAAATAATAGGGGATCGGACAGGTCTCACCAAAAAATCTTTGTTCTAATTAGAAATAATGTTAATTAAATAAACTGACCATTCAATGAGTATTTTTATGAAATAATAATGATTTATATTTTTAAATCAAGAAATACAATGCGTTAATTGCAATATTTTGAATCTGTTCGCCACCTTGAACGAAACAACAATCACAGCGCGTTACGTCATTCGTTTGTAATTGTCATTTTTGACGGCTGGGGTAACCTCAAAATGTCAACCATAGATGTCAACATTACTATGTGAATTTCTAGCCTCCACTACTGCCATCCTTTTCACCACTTGATTGTTTGATGTTAATATAATATAATAATAATATATTTATTTGCTGTAAAAGTGGTTATAATAGTTGTTAATTACAATTTTTAGATCACACTTCTAACCTGTCTAGGCATGCAAATGTCAATTAAGTTATCATTAATTTAATTATTTATTGCATTCATATCTTTCTATTCTATAATTATATTAGTATTTGGTCTAATTTGTTATTACTAATGTTTATAAAATTGAATTAGTAATAAGTATTTTATAAGTAACAATTCTATGACCAAAGATATTCCTGTATCGAGTAGAAACCCTTCTCCAGCAGGAAACTACGCAGCCTGTTCTTAAAGACTGGCAACGGCAATACTTTGATATCCTCCCGCAGCCTGTAAAATTTGTAGATACGAACAGCCATCCGACAGCTATTTTGGTCACATAAAGCTTTGGATACATTAGATAACACAAGCCTGTTGGGGTATCTGCCACGATAATTAGAAATTACCTCACAATTTCTTTGAAATAAATATGAGTGTACCTTTACAAAGTGACACATTTCATAAATGTAGATGGATGGTAGTGTCAACAATTTAAGTTTTATGAAATGCGGTCTACAGCTAGTTCTCTGAGGCAACTTACATAAAGACCTTTCACAGTTTTTCTGGGCCATAAACGCTCTGTCCAATTCTGTCGAATTTCCCCATACTACAATTTCATATCGTAATACAGACGCTTTACTCACACACAGATGACGTCACGCGGCCAAAGTGACAGATGGGAGCGTTTAAGCGGCATTTTTATGCATTCAAATTTTAAATGTAATTTATGTATATTTACAGATACACTATCACGTCTTTATCCCTAACGGGGTAGACAGCCAAGGGCGGTAAAGCCTAGGCCACTTTTAGCGTAAAGGTGGGCATGAAGGTGGAAAAGGGAAATCATAATAGTGATGGGTTGCTAACCGCATCGCCTATTCATATGATTCATATTCTCGCCCATTCCCTCAATCGGCTTTTACGATCTGCACGGGAAGAGAAGCAGCTGGTACATTCTATGTTTTTTCTTTTTTCCCAGACCAGAAAAGAAGATTGTATATTTACAGCCTTATTTAAATAAAATATTATTTTTTATGGTAATAAATAACCATTCTAATTACTTTCAAACACTTTGTTAAAAGTTGTCCGATCCCCTATTGCTTGTTTCAGCTGGAAACGCTAACCCACTGGCGTGAAACCCCATCTTTACCCGACGCCTCCCTAAAACACCTGCAGGTGACCGTAGAGGCCCTAATCAAGGAGGCCATAGAGTCCAGAGACCCGTTCTTGCTGCTCCTGGAAGCCGTGCTAGATGTTTATTCTCAGTTTGTTACTGTGAGCTGGAGTGTGCTTTCCACGCACATACATAGTAAGTATTTATTTTAGCGGACTTAAAGCCTAATGCCTTATCTATACCTCGCGGCAAACTCTTGGACACCGATCGATATACCCTTCTCGCTCTCTCACATTGGCGGGAGAATACACAAGAACGAGAAGGGTATATCTTTATTTTTATCTTTATTAGCTTTCCGAACATCAACTGGTAAGGCGTTCCAGAGCTTTATATTGTGTGATTTGTCTCTATATATTTATTTATTAATTGTAATGTGTAAAGAACCCACTCCGGTGAACTGGCATAGAAAGGCTGAGATTGTATCTTGAGAGATTCTTAAGCGATCTATTTGCCTCCAAGCACAGAAGACAGTAAGAGTATACAGAACGGAATCTCCTGCGGTCCCTTGAAATGTGTGTCCCGTTCCCCGTCCCCGCACCTTTCCCCTGCTCTCGCCTTGTCTCAGGGCGAGAGCGGGCGAACGCTAACTTAGGAGATTCCGTTCTGTATACTCTTTCTGTCTTCTGTGCTCCAAGTCTTCTCGTGGATGTCGTAGAAGGCGACTTAGGAAACACAAGCTGAACGAAGCTTATAAACATCAGTGAGACCTTTCCAACCGTCTGGCCAGCGTGGAGAGTGTAGGCCAAATCCTCTGCCTGCTCTGGCTAATATATGGCTCTGGTAGTACAGAGAGGGTCGTGCTCCTGCAGTGGAGACTAAAAAATACCTGATAATGAAGTGAAATACCGTATTTCAGATCACAATTGGAAATGCCTACCCGTCATACAGAAGTTGGCCAAACACAAGATCCGTATACCAGAACTAGTGCCAACGTTGGTCCAAATAGATTTGAAGCATTGGTTGCAAGACATCAAGATATCCGAGATCTTTGGCGCCGCTCTCTCCTGCGAGCGAGAGAGAGACAGCGCTATACAGAGTTTCAGAGATATGCTAAAGAGAGTGAGACAGAGCGAGGGTTATGTTAAAATGCTATATTATGCACAGTTGGGGTGTAAAGAGATATGTGACGAAGTCAATTTTAGGTGAGTTAGTATTTTAACCGGCTGTGAAGTAGTAGGTTATGGTTTTAGGGGTCGGCAAGTCTGTTTTTAAAGGCCTTTTGAATTCGTTTATAAAATATAGTTATATAGATTAAGATGTTAAATATAGTTTATAATTTGCATTGTAGTAAATAATCGTTCTAAAGAAAAGTTGTAAATGCTTACCATCGTGTCCATTATAATGATTATGAAAAAAAAACATCATTTTTCGCAGCCTTGCTCCCCCACTGCTGGGAATGGGCTTCTCAATGAATTTCATTTACCACGGTCCTGAGCTACTCTCGAACTTTCTGATGTCGTCGACCCATCTTGCTAACGGACGACCTACACTGCGCTTACCCTCAATGGGCCACCACACTCTGTGAAGACGATACACGGTGTCCAGTGCTGCCCCCATTTTAAATAAATTATTTGTAAGGAAATGGAGATATCATTTAAAATTTTGAGCTAGTAAAACCTAGATAACCCTTCAAACTATTTTATGAGCCACTGTTTACAGTTTAAAGTGAGAACTTTAAGCTTTAGTTTGCATTTTTGCCAAAAGTGGCCGTTTTTCGCAAAAATGCGAACTAAAGCTTAACGTTCTCACTTTAAACTGTAAACAGTGGTTCATAAAATAGTTTGAACTCCGTTTCCTTACAAATAATTTATTTCAAATTGGGGCAGCACTGGACACCGTGTATCGTCTTAATAGTTTGCTCGATGTGTGATCACCACAAAAATAAGTATAATTTATTTTCAGACAAGTCACGGACCAGACGAGGAAGCTGCCTAAACCCCTCCAAAACAAATGCCTCCACATCCTCTCCACGTACATATCTCTGCGGCCCATAGACTACTCCACGTCTATGTTCGACACCATAGAGCTCAGCGAGTTCTTGACCACAGACAATGTTGAGGTGAAAATTTTCTTTCAATTTTATTATATTCCTGCTTTTCCCGCGGCTTCGCCCGCGTAGACTACACAAGTCTTGCGTCAAAAATAACGAAGATTCATACAAACTTGCAACCCCTATCTCACCCCTATAGGGACGTAATTTTCAAAGTCTAATAAATGCATTATTATTTTCCACTAACTACTAAAATACATTAAAATGTCATGTGTCTCACTTTAAAAATTACGAAGTTTCATACAAACTGCCAACCCCTACTTGACCCACTTGGGGATGGAATTTCCAAAAATCCTTTCTTAGCGGACGTCTCCTAGTCACAATCTACCTTCCTGCCAAATTTCATCTTCATTGGCTAAGTAGTTTTCGAGATTTCGTGATAAGTGAGTGATTTTCGCTTTTATATACAAAGTGTAAGGGACATACCCGAAATAAATTGAACCACGGGCTATACTAGATCACTAAAGTATAATGAAATTAAAATAACAGTCAAAAAACCAAAAAAAAAATCGACATTCCCATACAAATCGCCTGGGCGGCCGCGCACTTTTGTATGGAAATGCCGATTTTTTTTTTCGTTCTTTGGCTGTTATTTTAATTTCATAATACTATAATGATCTAGTATAGACCGTGGTTCGATTTATTTCACATTGTATACAGGTTGACTTTTTAAACACCAGCCAAATTTTTGGAGCAAGTAAAGTCCATGATACTGAACTACTTTCTGTTCGGGCTGTCAGTAGTCGGAAGGGAGTGTGCTTCTTGGTGATGAAATGATGAAGATGGTCGAATGTATATGACTCGTTTGTTGTATGTAAAAGACTGTTACGAGTACAAATGTGTATGCAGTGCCGGTTTTAGCCCTACCAGCGCCCCCGGGCGAGATTGCCCCCCCCCCCTCCCCCCAACTACAATTCAGACTCTCACTTAGGCTTCAATATCATTCATATATATATGATTTGATATGTTTATATCAATTTTATGTAAAATTAAATGGCCTAGGAGTCTAGGAGTTGCCGCCACTACAAAAAATTACCTCTTTTTAGCCCCCTTTCTATCTGGCGCCCTGGGCGGTCGCCCAACCGCGCCCTACCCTAACGCCGCTACTGCGTGTATGCACAGTGGTTGTTCGATAGCGAGTGGGGCCCGCGCAGCTCCGCTGGCGACGACCGGTGCACGTCCGTGTGCGTGTGCCGCTGTCGATGTGGTGCGTCGATACTTTCTTTAAAATAGTTTTTAATAATCGATAATAATTTTTCGTTCTCCCATACAAAATCCGTTTGGCTAACCGCTGATTTGTATGGGAAGGCGAATTTTTATTTTAGATTTTCGTCAATTCTTTTTATGGAAAATAGTTCAGTATCATGGACTGAACTTGCTCCAAAAATTTGGCTCGTGGTTAAAAAGTCAGCCTGTATAGATTAATACATTAATCTTTTATATCTAAGATGAGATGGAGGGGCGACCTATCTGGTTCTGACAAGGATTGGAGAGAAGTAGCTAAACTTCATCCTCCTCCCGTGTCCCCGGTTGCATCCTCAGCGGTGTCGCTCCAGAGCCCGGGGGCCGCTACCTCCCTGGGGGATGGGACGAGGGTACTGGGTGTACACAGAGCCACTGCCGGCTGACATCCGCAACACACTACTGTTACGAAACTAAGTTCGGTATTTGGAGAAAAAAATTGGTCGTCTGTCAAGTCGGTTTACGGACCTACGGACGGTAGTTTGACGTGACAACGTCAACATTCCGAACTGAGCCGATCATGGAACGCGACAATGAGCGTAACGGGACAATGACGTCATCTTTTTCGTGCATGCAGCCCGTAGTATAGAGTTATTTGACGTTGTCACGTCAAAACGTATGTTCGTATGAGGGTTTTATTTACTACGGAACCCAAGGTTGAAAATGGTCTTCCAAACGTCCAAGGTCCAAGTGGCGTAGCAGCTGAGGTCCAGGTATCTCGCCAAGGTAGTCGCAGGTACTTCCACTTGTCGCACTTGAGTAGATTTCCTTCGCTTCGAAGTGATCGCATTGGTAGCTCGTATCAAGCCTGTCTCACTCCCCGTTTAGGTATCGAAAATGTACCTACATTATTACTATGCGCGCAGCGGCCACTCCGGGTGGTAAATTCAGTTATACGAATCGTTTGTCCAGAGTAATAAGAATGAAATTGTCTTGCAATGGATGTCTAGGTATCTATGCAAAAAGGTGCTGAGTTCTGACGTGAGTTAAACCATATCGCTAGCCACATTGAGTAGATATTTCTTTGAATTTATTTGTGGAGTGAGACTTCTGTACGTTAGTATTATTTATTCTGTGCTCCTATCGAACTGGCGTGGCAACGACTCTTCCCTTTTTATATGCGCCGGTATAGATTCTCGTAAATTCTACATAGTTAAATAAATATATACGGACCACACACACACACAGATTAAGCTAGCGCCCCAAAGTAAGTTGAAGACTTGTATTTGTATATTTTATAACAAATACGTATAATAGATCCAAGACCCAAGTCAATCTGAAAAAGATCATTTTCCATGTTGACCTGACCGGGGATCGAAGCCGGGACATCCGGTGTGACAGGTTGGTATTGACCACTAGGCCACAGAGGTCGAGTTGACGATTGGGTTTCGATAACGGGAAACGTCGAGGCGCCGGGTATGTGTGTGTGTGAGTGCAACAATCAAATAACGCCAAACAATTCTAGACTTTATGTTTTATAAACATAAGGCCTTTGCTTATATCATTCTGACGTATTTCTCTGGGCTTCTCTTCGCGAACATTCTGCGTCATTCGATTTCGCGACATTGTAATTTGTACCAAATAAAGATATTTTCTTTCTTTCTTTCAGGCGTTGGATCTGGTCGCCAATGGATTGAGGTTGATGGAGGAGGGGTTGAAGAGGAGGGTGGTCAACCAAGCGTTGGAGTACTGTGGTCATTCTGTGGAGAAAGTGAGAAAAGCGGCGTTTACAGTGGCGGCGACGGCTTTTGAAGGTAAGTGCAACTTTTTAACTGTTGGGTACACTTAGTTGTAGTATAGCTTTTCACCTTTTTATTCTCTTAGACTTGGAACTGCCCCGGACAGGGTGTCCGAGGCGTCCGCTTGACGTAGTTTCAAGCCTCAGGGTTGCTCCACACTTTTTCGGGCCGACAATAATCGGGCGGTAAAATTGAATATACAGTCTGACTTTTTATCCACCAGCCAAAAACACTATGACCACAATAACAACAAATACTAAAAATAAAATAAAGTTAAAAATTAAAGGGGGTTTCTTCAGCGTTTTAAAACATTGTTCGGTGGTACGGAACCTTTCATGTACGAGTCCGACTCGCACTTGCCCGTTTATTCTAAACGTAAAAACAAACATTTTCTATGGGATTTGTATGAAATACAAAACCGTGACGTCATAGATATTTGGAGTCAAATAGCGCTCTTAATATCAGTTTTTCTGCATTAAAAAATCGTAAATCATGTTGAAAATGGATATGATCAATGAAAGGTGACACTATTTTGTGATGTTTTATTCTCTTAAGAGGACGCTTCCCGCCCCGTCTATCGTCAACGCGAAAAGCTTGTTGTTTCATCCAGCACAATGCAATTTCATGCAGCAGCGAGTGAGAACGCGATAACATTGTACGAAAAATAGGGTGCGGAAATTTCACAAAACTTGTTCCAGGTAATACGTGAGTTTCAGTAAGCCTTACAAGTTTGTGAAATATATGTTTATCATTTAGAATCTTGATTACATTTGCAAGGTTTATATCAAAATATTTTCTTTACTTTAACAATATATGAGTACTTTATGAACGGTCGAAGTTTAGGTAAAATTTGAGCAAAAAAGCAGATTTTTGGAGGCTTATACTGAATTTGTTTCTCCAAATTTTGATTTTTTATTTCAATAGAAACCTAGAAATAGCGCACAAAATACCTATTATAGTTCAAAAGTTTTAAAGAAAGATCTGTTACAAAGCTATAATCACGTACGAGCGTTTGTATGAAAAGTAAGACGGGAAGGGGCGCTTTAACAGTAGGTACCAAATAATTTATTTTTGACTCCGTCATCTACCCGTGACTAAACTCGTGACTCACAGACGCACAGATCGTGCTTAAACTCGCTGTTTACACAGGTATTCAACTCGAAAAGAAGTCGCAGATATTTTTAACTGTAATGTTCTGCCGCCAGAGTGCAGCATTAGCGCAGAGTAAACAAATGTTTCACAATGACAAGTACGTCAGTCGCAATAAATATGTAAAATTATATAGGTATTAGGTATTTAAATGGCCGTAGTAAGCCATAACACCACAGCATAGGTTTTGAATGAGTGAATAATAATAAAACTATTAAGGCCGTACCTGAATTTTCCGGGGTCCAGTGCTGCCCCCATTTTAAATAAATCATTTTAAAAGAAACGGAGATGTTATTAAAAATTTTGCTACTACCAAGCCCTAGATAACCCTTCAAAGTATTTTATGAACTACTGTTTACATTTTAAAGTGGGAACGTTAACACTTCGCCTGCTGAAAATGCACCGTATGTGTTTTCATTTTCGCAAAAATACACACGGTGCATTTTTCAGCAGGTGAAGTGGCTTTACTACGCACATTTGCGAAAAACAGCCACATTTGGCAAATGTTCGTAGAAAAGCTTAACGTTCTCATTATAAACTGTAAACAGTAGTTCACAAAATAGTTTGAAGGGTTATCTAGGACTTGGCAGTAGCAGAAAATGATTTATTTTAAATGGAGGCAGCACCGGACCCCGGAAAATTTAGGTACGGCCTTAAAATTCATAAAAATTTTTTGTTGCGAAAAATATGACGTGTAGAATGTAGTAAGTGTTTCTAGTTTTTAGCATTTCAGTGTTTGCACTATTTCCGAAATGATCTAATTTCAGCACCACCTGTAGGTTGACTGGTAGAAAAGGCCAACGGTCTCAAGTCCGCCTTTTACAATTCTCTGTAATAAAGTTAAATAAATAAAAATAAAATGACAGCTTGACGTTGGTAGAGTGGAGACCGTGGGGAGAAAAATGCCCACAATTAAGACCGCAGATGCCTTGCTTGGTATGATGATAAAAAATAATAAAATAAAATTTGTTTATTAGGTAACTACGAGGGTAGTTTGATAAATCAGTGACTTTTTATTTAAATATTTTTTTTTTGCAAAAAAAAAGTTTTTATTCCGCATCTTAATCTCCTGTTTACTCGATACATTTAGTCCAGAGTTTTTCAATTTTTTTATTTCTTGCAAATAATAATGTTTTCGCAATGCTCTCAAAACAGGCGTTTTTTTCAGTGATGACCTAAATCTCTATATCCCCAGCCATTTCTTCAGGTTTGGAAACAGGAAAAAGTCAAAGGGGGCTCATTCTGAAAAATATGCTGGATGGAACACTTGTTCGGATTACAGCTGAACATCGCCAAACAATCGTTTGAAGTGGTCACCGGGTTACGCGTAAGGTCAAATGTAAGCAATCGCGGCACCCATTGCAAGGAAAGTTTTTTCATATCCAAATATTCATGTAAAATATGATGTTTCTGCTCCATTGAGGTGCCTTCAGCCTCAGTTACCTCACGCACTTTCATTCATCGATCGTCCAATATCATTCCATGAATTTTATCGACAATTTCTGGCTTGACGACCACTTTTAGGCGACCTGGACGTTCGGCGTTACCTGTGCTGACACGACCACAATGGAACTCAGAGAACCACTTGTTAACCATGGAAATTGATGCAGAGTCCCCATAGTTTTTATCAAGCCTTTGCTTGGTTTCGATAATGGTTTTTTTACGCAAAAAAATATACTTAATCAACACACGAAGTTCAATTTTTGTTAAAATTCAAGAGGTTGTCTGCTTTAAAGGGTTGTCAAACACAAACTAAATGACACAGCCAGTAGCCTATTAAAAGATGGCAATTGAAGGTAGCAGTGATGAATTTAAAGTTACTGCACGGGAAATTAAAAAAGTCACTGATTCATCAAACTGCCCTCGTATTAAAATTGCAAGGTTTTGTTGCTGGAGCCTCCTTTTAAGCAAAAAAGTATGCTTGTGTCAGGAGACTCCGCTCTATCTTATCTCTAGTACTTCACAATACATAGTTGACCAATTTACAAGACAGATTGTCTTGATGAAAAACAATATAGCCTATGGGTGTGTATGTGTGTGTGTGTGTGTGCGCGCGTGTAAAAAGAAAATCAAAGTTATCAAAAGGACAACAGGATCGAAGTGGATAGAATTTGCGCAAGATCGAGATCGGTGGCTTTGTCTGGAGGAGGCCTACACCCTAGCCACAGAATACAGTAAGAGTAAACAGAACGGAATCTCCTTAGGTACCCGCAATATGCGTCCGTTTTCGCCTTGATGACGGGCGAGAGCGGGCAAACACACACTGCATGGCGCAAGTTGGCCCACAAGAACCGGGGGAGAGGTGCGGGTGCGGGGAACGGGGACGCATATAAATATAAATAAATAAATATATAGGGACAAATCACACTGATTAAGCTAGCCCCAAAGTAAGTTCTAATCTTGTGTTATGGGATACTAACTCAACGATACTATATTTTATAATAAATACATATATAGATGAACACCCAAGACCCAGGACAATTTGAAAAAGGCCATTTTAGGCAAGGCCTGGCTGGGGATCGAACCCAGAACCTCCGGATTAGCGGTCTAGCGTGTTAACCATTACGCCACGGAGGTCGTCGACGATATTGCGCGTACCTTTGGAGATTCCGTTCTGTTTACTCTTACTGTATTCTGTGCCCTAGCGGTCGAAAAAGGCTCAAAAAGAAGAAGAAGAAAGATGACAGTATGTGCTAGTGCCGCTGTCCGCGCCGAGTTTTGCGTAATATGTCCTATTTGGATTTTCAGAACTTTTCTACACAAAAACGGAGGACGAACCGTCGGCGAAGAAGCGCAAGAAGTCCCATACCTTACTTAACATTTTGCATGAAACCGACCCGTATGTACTGAACGTTGTGGCGAGGGCGGCTCAAGGCGTGACGTCATACAACGGTGACGTCACCACTGCTGTCAAGAAGGTGCTGAGACGAAACGCTGGAGAGAGGTAAGTCTTAACTTGATCGTCTTGCTTCCGCCCTAAAAAATCCGATGTCGTAAGAGGCGACTAACTAGGACTAAGCATAAACATCTCGTGCTACAACTGCATTATCAAAAGGGTTGACGTCAGACAAGCGGCCGGTCGTAAAACTACAGCCAAATAATTCAAACTGTTTCGGTTATTCCTTCTCCACATCGCAAGTTGGGAATTCTTGGGTGGCCATTTACACCCATATCTATTTGGAGAAGAAAAAGCGGGAAAGCGCACCCAGGGCTCCGAAGCATCACAGCTGAGTGAGGATGCAACCGGGAATGAGTTTAATGGAAGATGAAGGAGTTTTTTGTTGACGTTAGGCTCTGCGTGCCCTGTTTATGATAAACAAGTGATAATACAGGGTGACTTTTTATCCACCAGCCAAATTTTTGGAGCAAGTTCAGTCCATGTTACTGAACTACTTTCTATAAAAAAATGTATTCAAAATTGATAAAAATTTTTCGTCCTCCCATACAAAATTAGTTGGACTGAGCGTTATCAATTTTCGTTATTTGTTTTTATGGAAAGTAGTTCAGTATCATGGACTGAACTTGCTCCAAAAATTTGGCTGGTGGTTTGTACAGTCTAACTGTACATTACCTAATATTTTGTGCTTACGCGGCTATCACCAGGCGCGCCTCATACCTATTTTATTTCATATTACTTAGTATGTGTAGTGCATCGACCCGAAGTGCATTCGCACTATATACGGAAAGGAATAGCCAAAGTTTTCATGTAATACTTAACTAACTACTTAAAACTAATATACTTACCGTTCAACTGTGATTGGTTTGGTGATTTTCTTTCTTCACTTCAACTATCCTCAGCTGCTTCCATCATCCACTGGAACACTACGCTACTCAACTCTTCAACTTACATAAACTACAACTAAAACTCAACTCATCTTAAATGTAACTATCAACAAAAAGTCAGTTGTACTGGGTGGCGCAAAAGTAAAGACCCTATTTGGTTCAGCTATAACATTTTTTCTAAATTAGAAAACTAGATTTAGGTTTTTTTAAATGTATATTTGTGCCATTAAATTTCGTACCATTAGGATTTAAAGATGATGTCTTTTAAATGGTGACCTCCAGAGTTGATACACATTTGAGCCCTATTTATGACATTTTGCATAACTTGCCGTAACACTTCCTGCGATATGTTCGTTATTTCTTGACGAATGTTTTCTTTTAGAGCTGCGAGAGTCTGTGGCTTGTTCACATACACCCGAGATTTCAAAAAACCCCAAAGAAAGAAGTCTGGACTGGTCAGATCGGGTGATCTTGCAGGCCAAGGCAAATCGCCAAAACGAGATATAACTCGGCCTGGAAAAGCGTCCCTCACTAAGTCCCACACAATTATTCCACGTTCTTGGGGAGTAAAACGGTCCATGTTTATTTTCAGTGTATTTTACATTTGTTCACTACACAATTTTCAACAACAGAATGACAGAAAATGTCATATAAAAAAAATAAAAGTATTTTCTTTAGTGCCAGTACTTTTGCGCCACCCAGTATATGTTTATTATGGTTTCAGACTTGCAGAATGTTTCGCACTGTTATTGATGGGGAATATCACCAATCTCACCGCCTGTGCTCCACTCCTGGACGTGTTCTTCGCAGAGCTACGAGCGAATGACAGCTTCCTATCGAGCAAGCTGAGAGATGAACCACTTGAACCTATGTAAGTTATGTGATGACCCCTGTCACTTTGTGTCTTTGTCTAGTAACTGTTTAAGTCTGTCTCTTTCTTTTATAAAATTGTTACATCACCGATGCCTCACCCTGCGCTCCACAACTTGACATGTACTTCGCAGAACTTTAACTCGTGAACGGGTGCCGCCAGTAGGGACTGGTTAACTCGTCTCCGTTTTTTAAGACTACTCATTGTAAATTGGATTTGGCACTCGTTCGCAAGCTTTACATATTAGGTCCTTACATATGAAATTGCCGATTTTCAATACTGGCAACTTTAAAATCAAATATCTTGCGTTTCATTAGGAATTCCAAATTCAAATTTATTTCGAAATAAAGCCAGAAAAATATTGTTTTAAAATTCGTATTTCATTTGTTTTAACATCATTTGTTTGAGTTTCAACATTGCTATAACAACAACTATGGACAAATTGAAAATTCGCGGTATTTACGAATACGAGTTCCACCGTGGCACCAGTGCTGCAGAAACGACTCGAAGAATTAACGACGTGTATGGACCAGGCACCGCTAACGAACGAACGGTGCGTTTTTGGTTTCAAAGTTTCCGTTCTGGAAATTTCGATTTACACAATGAGCCTCGTGGACGACCTGATACTCAAGTGAATAACGAAGAATTGAAGGCGATAGTGGAAGCGGATCCATCTCAAACCACTTCTGAATTAGCAGCAGCCTTCGGCGTAAGTGACAAAACGATACTTATCCACTTGCGCCAAATCGGAAAAATTAAAAAACTCGAAAAGTGGGTACCGCACGAATTGACTGAAGCAAACCAACAAACACGCGTTGCTTGCTGCGTTTCTTTGCTTAATCGCCACAATAATGAGGGGATTTTGAACCGTATCGTGACTTGTGATGAGAAATGGATCCTGTACGACAATCGGAAGCGATCATCACAATGGCTTGACCCTGGAGAACCGGCAAAACCTTGCTCTAAGCGAAAACTGACCAAAAAGAAGATTCTGGTTAGTGTTTGGTGGACCAGTGCTGGTGTTATCCACTACAGCTTCTTGAGATCAGGCCAGACGATTACTGCAGACTTGTATTGCCAACAATTGCAAACAATGATGGAAAAGCTCGCACTTAAATAACCGAGACTGATGAATTGCTCTAGCCCACTGCTCCTTCAGGATAACGCTAGACCACACACTTCACATCAAACGATGGCCAAGCTAGAGGAGCTGCGACTGGAACCTCTGCGTCACCCACCATACTCTCCAGATCTTGCCCCAACCAATCACCACTTTTTTCAAAATTTGGATAACTTTTTACAAGAAAAAATTTCAAATCTGATGAGGCAGTCAAAACCGCCTTCAAACAGTTCATAGACTTTCGCTCCCAGGATTTTTTTTCCAAAGGTATCAATGATCTGCCTGTAAAATGGCGGAAGTGTATCGATAACAACGGCGCATACTTCGATTGATTAAATAATAATTTCATTAAAAAAAACTTGTTTCACTTTTTTGATACTGAACGGCAATTTCATATGTAAGGACCTAATATTATGTTGTGATAACATTGTATTAGACATAATATCTTTGTAAACTGACTAAGCCCTTCTGGCGCGTAGGCAACTAATACTGTGTAAATGAGTTTCTTTCGGCGTTTCTTCTCAGCAGTGGTCGTTGCGAAACGCTAGTATCGGTAGCTTTTGAACAAAGAAAAAAATAATTTAGATACAAATAAACATTATACGTAATGTACACTATAATTATTGACGTGTAAAAGTGCCTGCAAAGGCCCTTATTACTGAATAAATATTTGATTTTGATTTTTGATTCGAGCGAATGACTGCTTGCTGTCGAACAAGCTAAGAGATGAGCCACTTGAACCTATGTAAGTTATGTGGTGACCCCCGTCACACTATGTATCTGTCTAGTAACTGTTTAAGTCTATGTCTCTTTCTCTCCCTTAAAAATTTGTAACACCACCGATGCCTCACCCTGAGCTCCACTACTTAACATGGACTTTGCAGAACTACGAGCAAATGACAGCTTCATGTCGAGCAAGCTGAGAGATGAACCATTGAACCTATGGAAGTTATGCGATAACCCCCGTCACTCTATGTATCTGTCTAACTCTGCCTCTTTTTCCCTTTTAATCATCTCTCTGCCTGTGGTCCACTACTAGACATGTTGCATAGAGCTACGAGCGAATGAATATAGGCGAATTGGGTAGATGACTGGGTCCAAAATAAATTATATGGCACTGTTAAGAGAATAAAACGTCACTGAATAGTGTCACTTGTCATTGATCATATACATTTTCAACATGATTTTATATTTTTGAATGCAGATAAACTGCTATTAAGAGCGCTACTTGATTCCAAATATCAATGACGTCACGGTTTTTTATTTCATACAAATCACATAGAAAATGTTTGTTTTGACATTTAGACAAAAGTGTCTGATTTATTATTGTCATCTAGCGGATTCAATCGATGGTACTGATCAACTTTTTCAAGGAACATACATATATTAATATATGAAAAATATTTTTTGGCCTCCCATACAAGTTGACTGATCAGTTGATCCGAGTTTGTATGGAAAGTAAAAAAATTTCATAAATATTTTTAGTTGAATAATATATACATTGTGTTAATGAAAGAACGCAAAACCTCTCAGATGGTACCTCAGCCCATGTCTCAGCTTTCACGAAACTTAAAAAAAAAAAAAAAAATTTTCATACAAACTGATCAGCTGATCGAGTCAATTTGTATGAAAATCCGAATTATTTTTTTTGGATTTCGTGAAAGTTGTTGATCAAAAGTTGTTCAGTTTAATGGGCTGAGGTACCATCTGAGAGGTTTTGCGTTCTTTCATTAACACGATGTATATACTTGTTGTTAACAGTGAACCTAAAGGGCCATCGAACCTGTTCACCGACACCAAGTCGTGTCGCGGGACGCTGCTGAGCTACCGCGCCGGTGGCGCCAGCCGACGGCTCAAACCGGCAGGTAACGCAAATCTCTGTAGGCACAGCCGTGACGCGTTTTGGGAGAGTTCAATGTGTGCGAATTAATTATAGAAAAGGGAAAATGTTCGGTCATCTACTACGGCACGGTTGGAGGGAAGGTAGAAGGGAAAAAAGGAGTAGGAAAACCCAGAAAATTTTTCGAAAAGAAAAATTAAATGTGAAAACATATAAGGTGGTTAAGATCTTAGCGGAGGTAAGAGACATGGATATGTACTGGTAAGAAAATAAAATTCAGATTTTAAAACTCAGTTTTGCTAGTAGCATGAATAGGCCGGCTCGTCCGGGGAAGTACCACACTCTCACAGAAAGTCGACGTCTGAGTAGTAGCTTCACCGCTTCTATGTTTATTTCGGTGGTGAGAGAGCTGAACCCCCCCCCCCCCCTCTCCCGCCAATCCCCCCTCACCCCTGAAAAGCCGGTAACGCTTTTGTTACACCCCTGGTGTTGCAGTAGTCCATGGGCGGCGGTGATCACTTACCATCAGGTGACCCGCTTGCTCGTTTGCCGTCCTATAACATAAAGAAAAAAAAAACAGCGACTAAGAAAGGTATAGGAGACAGAGAACCGATAGACTAGAAAATCAGACTTGGAAGGTACTCTGTCTCCTATCATGTAAAGGTCTATTTAGCTGATAAAAATATTGGAAATAGCTGACTATTATATTGAATTTATTATATCGTGTATTGAATTTTTTTTTACTTGGACCTTAACAGAGTCGCCGGTCACCGAGGTGGACGTCCAAGTGTCCATAGACAGCATTTTGCATACGCTCTTGCAATTCGCTAAGGTAAAAACACCTCCATATACAGAGTTTTTATCGACCGGGAAAATTTTTAGAGCAAGTCCAAGTTAAAATTAGGTCCATGATACTGAGTTACTTTCTAAAAAAAATGTGATATTAAAAATCGATAAAAAAATTTCGTCCTCATACAAAATCCTTTTGGCCGAGCGCTGATTTGTATGGGAGGACGAAAAATTTTTATCTATTTTCAATAACTTTTTTTATAGAAAGTAGTTCAGTATCATGGACTGAACTTGCTCCAAACAATTTGCCGGTGGATAAAAAGTTAACCCTGTATAACTTTTTACAAAATATACTGCAACTATTTTGACGACCTCCGTGGCGTGATGGTCAACACGCTAGACCGCTAATCCGGAGGTTCTGGGTTCGATTCCCAGCCAGGGCAGATGGAAAATGGCCTTTTTCAAATTGTCCCGGGTCTTGGGTGTTTATCTATACATGTATTTATCATAAAATATAGTATCGTTGAGTTAGTATCCCATAACACAAGTTGAAAACTTACTTTGGGGCTCGCTCAATCAGTGAGATTTGTCCTTATATATTTATTTATTTTAAGGGTGAATTCTGTCCATGATACTGAACAACTTTCTTCAAGGAACATATCATCATCATCATCTAATCAGCCACAGGAAGTCCACTGCTGGACATAGGGCTCCGCCAAGGATTTCCAAAACGTCCGATCGGTACATATACTCGTATATTGAATTAATTATGAAAAATATTTTTTGGCCTCCCATACAAGCTGTCCGGATCAGCTGATACGAGATTGCATGAAAACTAATAAATATTTTTCATATTAATATGTTTTTTGTTTTATACTAAAACTGTTGCTTTATTTCGTAAAAACGTATTAAAATAGTGACAAACTAAAAATACAACGTAAAACTAACAACTAAATTAAAACTAAAATATAACCTTAATTGAAACTAACTAAAATAGAACTCATATTAAATTATATTGTCGCGAACGAGATAGAATCTTCCCGAACAATATTCGCGAATTACGAACTACTACGATAGAATAGTGCAAGCCAAATTGGCCCATATGTCTTGTGTCATAAAGTCTAGAGTTGCTTGACCATGTTACACTCACATACATACCCGGCGCCTGGATGCTTCGAAACACATTCGTCAGCTATGTAGAATATACGAGATTAATGTGGACCTTTTCGATGGCGCATATAAATAGCGAATCGTGGGTGCGCCAGGCAACTCAATACGAGCTATCAAGGCGATCACTTCGAAGCGAAGGAAACCTACCTTAGTGCGACAAGTGGAAGTACCTGCAACTACCTTGGCGAGATACCTGGACCTCAGCTGCTACGCCACTTGGACCTTGGACGTTTGGAAGACCATCTTCACGTGTCATCTTTGGGTTCCTTAGTGAATAAATCCCTCATACGAAGTTTGGCGTTTTACTCCAAATTCGAACCCCAGTTTCGTAACAATATAAAAAAATTGAGGCCAAATCACATGGTAAAGTACCCAAAAGACTGGCGGCATTTCCGCGTTGAATAGTAATACTTAAACGCTGTCCGAAATGCGTACGAGTCCTTGGATCCTTAATATGTATGTCCCTTGGGGAAAGTTATATAGTATCATCACAGAATAAGAACTAGTACTCACGTACATAAGTCTCACTCAGCAAAGAAATTCAAAGAAATATCTACGCAATGTGGTTAGCGATATAGTTTAATTTAGCTTACGTCAGAACTCAGCATCTTTTCGTTTAGATACCTAGACATCTATTGCAAGCCAATTTCATTCTTATTACTCTGGACAAACGATTCGTATAACTGAATTTACCACCCGAAGGGGCCGCCTGCACGCATAGTGATAATGTAGGTACATTTTCGGTGGGTCCCCCCTTTATGGTAGAACTCTTTATGTTATAATATTATTTTGCATAACAGCGGTTTATAGAAACGTCATTTCGTAGAAATTAGTTTGGCATCTACTCATTTATCATAGATTCAAAACCAATAATTTAAAAAATGAGAATAATCTTATAGGATAAATTTTATAGCCATAATAATCTAAAAGTAATAATTATATCTTAGAAAGTTCGCAGTCAGAATCTTGGTATTTTGGTATTTATTTCATACATTCAATACAATACAAAAATCTTTATTGCACCAAATAAAAACAATAAAAAATTACAAAGTTTACGGAACTTATAAATAAATAAGGTACAAGAGGCGGCCTTATCGCCGAAGCAATCTCTTACAGGCAACCATAAAGAGAAGACATATAGTCATTTCAATGCAGAATCATGATTATAAACTAAGATTATAAACGTAGATATGTGGTTTTTTCTTCCCTGTAATAAAAAAATATTATAGTATGAAAAGGCTGTCTACCTTGGGGTGGTCGCAGTTCTAACATAACCTAACCTTTATTTTTGCCCTAACCGAGCAAACTCGAAATGCTTTTTTTTATGTTGACCAACAATAGTATAGATTTTAACGATTATGGTTTTCATTATTACTTATGCTTTTGATTTGCATTGCAGATGAAATTATGCCATCTTCTTAGAAGGTGAAAAGAAATTATACCAAATAAAAGTAACACTAATTAAACATTATTCTAAAACAAATTATGCGAAACGTAATGTATGTAAAAGGTAATTCTACTAAATGAAATACTGACATATTAAAAGTATGCTATTGTACATTCGGACATATAAATATTCGGCCAAACAAATATTATATCAAATATTTTTTATGCCTTTGAAATATTCTACTAAATAACATTCTGCCAAGTATGTTATGTCAAATGAAATTTGGAGCATCAAGATTCTACCAGATAGATGGAACCCATTTTCGGTACCTAAACGGGGAGTGACACAGGCCTGGTATCATGGACTGAATTCTCTCTTAAAACAGTTTTAGTGTATTTTGTTAGACGTTATACAGGGTGAACTTTTTATCCACCAGCTAAATTTTTGGCTTGACAAAATCCGTTTGGCTGAGCGCTGATTTGTATGGGAAAACGAAAATTTTTTATCGATTTTTAATAACTTTTTCTATAGAAAGTAGTTCAGTATCATGGACTGAACTTGCTCCAAAAATGCAGCAGGTGGATCAGTCAGCCTTGTATAGGTATTTTTCATGATATTTGATAATAAAATAAAATAAAATATTTTGATACATAACCGACATTATTTTACAGAAAGACCCCCGCGTCGCGCTAGCACTGGTCTTGCAGACTGTCCGCTGCCTCCCGGGTCGCGGGTTCGATTTCCAGAGCGCCCTGGCCAGTCTGTTAACTGCTAAACTAGCGACGCCTAGCGACGCGTCGCCGCTTTACATTCAACTAGGGAGGGTGGTCATTGATAAAGGAATAACTACACAGGGGTAAGAATTATTATAACTAGTAGTTCGCCGCGAACTTAGACCTCGCGATTATAGTTCCCTAAGTAACACCAAGATGTCGCTATCCAAAGTTTGAACGCGTTATGGTTTCGTTTGCTACATAATCGCGGACATTTTTATTAATATATCAAAAACTACTGAACCTGTTTTGATGCCCAACGAACTTGAAAATTCTATTGATATTTCCTACATGCCTACCAAATTTCATCAAAATCGGACCATCGGTTCGGCAGTTATCGCTGAACAAATATACATACATACATACAAACAATATATTTTCGCCCCAACTTGAATTATAGCCCTCGCTCGCTTTGCTCGCTCGGTTAATTAAATTATAATAGTAGTTCGCCGCGAAGTTAAACTTCGCGATTTTTTACATTTTTTTTTATTTCAAAAAATACTGAACCGATTTTGATGCCCAAAGAACTTTTTTTCTTCTTTTTTTTAATTTATTTGTTAATCTTCTTTCTGAATAAATATGAATTCAACTGAAAAAAAATATATATAAAATAAAAAAATAGAAAAAACGTCTAACAAAATATACTGAAACTATTTTAAGGGTGAATTCAGTCCATGATACTGAACAACTTTCCCCAAGGAACATATATCGAAATATGAAAAATTTTTTTTCGCTTTCCATACAAACTCAGATCAGCTGATCGGTCAACTTATATGGGTGGCTAAAAATTATTTTTATATTTCGATATAGGTATGTTACTTAGGGAAAGTTGTTCAGTATCATGGACTGAATCTACCCTTAAAATAGTTTTAGTATATTTTGTTAGTCCCTGTATATTAAATTAAAAAATTAAATTATTTAAAAACGAATTATCCCGTTAGGGATAAAGAAGTGATAGTGTATATATGTATCTGTAATTTTTAGATTCGAAGAAGCCGTCGGTCGCCTCGAGGAGATAGCGTCGAGGTCGGACGACGCGGACGTGGTCCGGTGTCTGTACGAAGAGTTGCAGATGAGAAGAAACTTAGGGATATTCGAACTGAGGTGAGTTGTAACTTCTTCTCAGTGATTTGACGTCTGGGAGGTTACTCCATTACTTTACTACATAGTATAAATAAAAGTCGCTTCCCTGTCTGTCTGTCCCTATGTATGCTTAGATCTTTAAAACTACGCAACGGATTTTGATGCGGTTTTTTTTTTAATAGATAGAGAAATTCATAAGGAAGGTTTATATGTATAATATATACCCGTGCGAATCCGGGGCGGGTCGCTAGTAAAATAATTCGATAGTGACGTCCTATTTCCATGTCAAATCAAATTAGACTTTCTTCGTCGTCTTAGCGCGTTCCCGGTTGCATCCTCAGCTGTGCTGCTTTGGAGCCCGGGGTGCGCTTTCCCGCTTTTTCACCCAATGATCACCCAAGGATGCCAAAGACCTTGCAAAATGGAGAAGAAATAGCCGGAACAGTTTAAATGATTTGGCTATAGTTTTACGTCCGGCCGCCGCCCGACGTTAACCCTCCTTGGGAATGCAATACGCTATTTTACAACAAGTCAAATCAGACACTTTTTTCTTTACGTCAAAAACAAACATTTTCTATGGGATTTGTATGAAAAATCGATTTATGACGTCATAGTTCCTTGGAGTCAAATAGCGCTCTTTATATCCGTTTTTCTGCATTAACAAATCTAAAATCACGTTCAAACTGGATGTGATCAATGACAAGGGGCATTATTTTGTGGCGTTTTATTTTACTAGTAGTTTGCCGCGAACTAAGACCTCGCGATTCAAGTTGGGGCGAAAACACATTGTTTGTATGTATGTATGTATGTTTGTTCCGCGATAACTGCCGAACCGATGGTCCGACTTTGATGAAATATGGTAGGCATGAAGGAAATATCAATAGAATTTTCAAGTTCGTTGGGCATCAAAATCGGATCAGTAGTTTTTGAAATATTAATAAAAAACGCGAGGTCTAAGTTCGCGGCGAACTACTAGTTATTAATATTTCAAAAACTACTGAACCTATTTTGATGCCCAACGAACTTGAAAATTCTATTGATATTTCTAACATGCCAATCAAATTTTATCAAAATCGGCGACCATCGGTTCGGCAGTTATCGCGGAACTCAAATACATACGTACATACAAACAATATGTTTTCACCTTAACTTGAATTATAGCCCGCGCCCGGTCAACCATCATGTATTAACGCTCAATGTTGCTTGACACTGAAACGCAGACACGCAGTTACGTACGTCTTGCGTACCGCTTTTAGAGTAATCCTACTGTATCCTTGCTGTTTTGTTTGTGTCTCCATTTTATATCTTATCTCATACTAGCTGTTTCCCGCGGTGTTGCTCGCGTTTTGAAAGATATCATATAGCCTATGTTACTTGCTGATAATGTAGTTTTCTATGGGTGCAAGAATTTTTAAAATCGGATCAGTAGTTTTTGAGTTTATCCATTACAAACAAACACACAATCAGTTTTAATGGTGATTTCAGTCCGTGATACTGAATAACTTTCCTCAAGAAACTTGTATAGAAATATGAAAAAAAATAATTAGGGCCTCCTATACAACTTCACCAATCAGCTGCTCCGAGTTTGTATGAAAAGCAAAAAAATATTCTTCATATTTCGATATACATATGTTCCTTCAGGGAAAGTTGTTGAGTGTCACGGACTGAAATCACCCTTAGAATAGCGTTATAATAAATAAAATATAAACGGGACTTGCTTCAGATCAGCTTCAATGCCACATCACGATGTAACAATGGAAGAGTCGCAGAGATTTTCAATGCAAGGTAATTTTCTTGTTTTTGTGTCTTTTTTATCTTGCTGCGTTCCCGGTTGCGTCCTCAGCTGTGCTGCTTCGGAGCCCGGGGTGCGCGCACCCGCTTTTTCTGCTCCAGATATAATATGCATGTCAATTGTCAATGGTCACCCAAGGATGACGAAGACTTTGCGAAGTGGAGAAGAAATAGCCGAAACAGTTTAAATGATCCAAATTGAAAATATGTGATGAAAAAATTCGTCACGAGTGGGACTCGAACCCACGACCCTCACGTATACGTACGTTTAAAAAAAAAGTTTAAATTATTTGTGCGAAAAGTTTAACAACCGGCCGCCGCCTGACGTCAATCCTCCTTGGGGAGATGTTCTTATACAAAGTGGGAGGGACATACCCGTAATAAATCGAACCACGGGCTATACTAGATGACTAAAGTATAATGAAATTAAAATAACAGTCAAAAAATAACAAAAAAATTCGACATTCCCATACAAATCGCCCGGGCGGCCGCACACTTTAGTATGGAAATGCCAAAAATTATTTTTGTTTTTTGGCTGTTATTTTAATTTTATTATACTAGGTATAATGGTCTAGTATAGACCGCGGTTTGATTTATTACGGGTTTGTCCCTTCCACGTTGTATATATTACTTGCTATAAACTAGTCTCTCTTATTTTATTGACTGTGTTCGATTTATAAAACTGGTGTCAGAATTTTCCTAAGTAGATGCCTAAAGGCATCTGACAATTACACACTAGTGAACTATAAGTTTCACGCTAATGTCGGTCTGTCTGTCAGTGGCATCGCAGCGTTCGAACGGATCGACTGATTTCGATGCGGTTTTTTTTACGTGATAGCAAGTTCCCTTGCGGTGGTTATTAGCTATGTTTGATGAAAATCGGTTAAGCCGTTTAAAAGTTATTAAGGATAAACGCCTGAAAATCAGGGCATTTTCTAGCAAATATATAGATGGCGCTATCCGTAGCGCGCATGTAGCGCGACTTGATGTCCGCATCAAGTCGTATCAATAGTTCCGGTTCACATCACTAGATGGCGTTCTGGACAGTCGGGGGTTTTTGTAATTTGCCTAGCAAATAAACTTGTTTATACTGAAGTATACAGCCGTTCACTGGTAAAAAACTCACACGCACGCACGCACGCTCGCACGACCGCACGCACACGCACGCACGCACACACTTTTAGTTATATCCATACCGTAATTTAGTTTTTTGTTTTATTTAAACTTTAACTGGGTAGATTAAAAATATAAATAGATACGGAAGAACGGGACCTACTGGTACAAGTATTTTTTTACTTAAAAGTAGGCTCCAACACCTGATTATTGTAATTGTAACACAATTTACCTAAATATTTTTTTTTAATCTTTGATCTTTACTTTCCAATCGATGTGATGTGGAAGCGGTGGTTGCCAAGCGATTTAAAAGCCGGCTTTGCGTCTGTGAGTCACGAGTTCGATCCTCACGAGCCGCGACTTGTACCTCTAAGTTGGTTTTCATGTACAGTCAGTTTCAACAAGGACCACTTGCTTCCGGTGAAGGAGAACATCGCGAGGAATGAACGAATAACGAACGAGTAGCTTCACTGCTACTATGTTTCGTTCGGTGAGTGAGAGAGCCGGAAACCCCCCCCCCCTCCCCCCTCCGGGGAGGGCCCTGAAAGGCCGGTAACGCTCTTGTTCCACCCCTGGTGTGGCAGTAGTCCATGGGCAGCGGTGATCACTTACCATCAGGTGACCCGCTTGCTCGTTTGCCGTCCTACAACATAAAAAAAAGAATAAGTTTACTACCCATTTTAAACAAGTTACACCTTCCTCTTAGTAATTGTTTTTTAAGGTTAAGGATTTTGTACAAAATGTTTCAAACAGGTGTGTTCTTGCTTCTACTTGGGTTTCGGTTGGGTTTAGTTACTTACATTAATTTACTTTTAATAACGATCTTGCTGACTATAATAAAAGAACCTATTTTGTTAAAACTTAAGGTTTGTTTTGCGATACCCGACAGGGTTCATAGTGTGCTATTTTAAGACAGTGACTTTAAGTAGTTAGAACTGATGTACATTATGAAATGCAATAAATGTATTGAATTGAGGTGGTGCTAAAGGGAAAAAAGGAAAACAATGCTACGTCCTGACATTCCTGACCTGTATCTCCTTCCGTTTTGACGTGATAACGTCTAATAACTCGATACTACGGGATGCATGCACGAAAAAGATGACGTCATTGTCGCGTTCCGCAAGCGAGAGCGCGGCACGAACGAGAGAGAGGCATGATCGGCTCGAGCGATCGGCTCAGTTCGGAATGTTTGACGTTGCCACGTCAAACTACCGTCCGTAAACCGACTTTACAGTTAGGCGATTGTAACCCAAGCTAACTTAGCCGTGTGTTATGGGATACTAACTCTACGATACTATATTTTACAACAAATACATATATAGATAAACATCCAAGACGCAGATCAACCTGAAAAAGATCATTTTCCATCTTCACCTGACCGGGGATCGAACCTGTGACAGCCTGGCGTTATGAAATGAAATAGTTTATTTCAGACTGCACATAAGGAAGGCGCTGGACGCAGGCCGCTCTAGATCGGTCATTTTGGAAATCCTTGGGAGAGGCCTATGTCCAGCAGTGGACTTCATGCGGCTGAAATGATGAAAAATGATGAGACTGCACATAGATACAGGCAGGCCTGTGTCACTCCCCATTTAGGTATCGAAAATCTACCTACATTATTACGATGCGCGCAGGCGGCCCCTCCGGGTGGTAAATTCAGTTATACGAATCGTTTGTCCAGAGTAATAAGAATGAAATTGGCTTGCAATGGATGTCTAGGTATCTATACGAAAAGGTGCTGAGTTCTGACGTGAATTAAACTATATCGCTAGCCACATTGAGTAGATATTTCTTTGAATTTGTTTGCTGAGTGAGACTTCTGTACGTTAGTATTATTTATTCTGTGATACAGGTCCATATTGCGTTAGTAGAAAACTTGCTGGCCAGACTGTTGGAGAGGTCTCACTGATGTTTATAAGCTTTGTTCAGCTTGTGTTTCCTAAGTCGCCGGACTTGGAGTGGTCCTATTTTACTCTGCCGGGAACCACACGGCTAGTATAAATAAGCCAGGTCAACTAGTATAAGTAAAGTTATGATTCTCCTCCCAGAGCTGGGCTCGTGTTTCGGCCAGCTGTCCGACTGGGACGACCTGACGACCCAACAGAGAGCTGCCCGACGTGGGGGGCTGCCGGCCTTGTGGACCGACGAGGGCGCTTTTAAGGAGGCCTTGGAGGCCTACAAGGGTAAGTGTGTCTTAAAGGTTTGACGGACTAAAGTTTCTAGAAAAATGGTACACAATGTCTGTATGACCAACACTGGTGTCATATTTTTCAAGCTGCCTAAAGGCATCTGATATAGCTTGACTGACATATAGACAACCCTTCATGTACATACTAGTCCGACTCACACTTGACCGGTTTTTATCAAAACTCATGGGTCGTTTTGAAATAATTGTGTTAGAATATAAAAACATGGCTCAAAATGTATTTATTTATTTATTCTACGAATATAAATCTAGAAGTGGAAGTTTTCGATATTATGTATACAGGGTCTAACAAAATATACTGAAACTATTTTAACAGTGTATTCAGCCCATGATACTGAACAACTTTCCCCAAGGAACATATATCGAAATATGAAAAATAATTTCTGGCCTCCCATACAAGTTGACCGATCAGCTGATCTGAGTTTCTATGGAAATCTAAAAATTATTTTTCATATTTCGATATATGTCCTTTGGGGAAAGTTGTTCAGTATCATGGACTGAATACACCCTTAAAATAGTTTCAGTATATTTTGTTACACGTTATATAGCGCCTAACAAAATATACTGAAACTGTTTTAAGGGTGAATTCAGTTAATGATACTTTTGATGAACAACTTTTCCCAAGAAACATACATCGAAATATGAAAAACATTTTTTGGCTTTCCTTCCATAGTCTGATCAGATCGGTCCACTTGTATGATAGGTGAAAAAACATTTTTCATATTTCGATATTCGTTCCTTGGGGAAAGTTGTTCAGTATCATGGATTGAATACACTCTTAAAATAGTTTCAGTATATTTTGTTAGACCCTATATACAAAGTGGGAGGGACATACCCGTAATAAATTGACCCACGGGCTATACTAGAGCACTAAAGTATAATGAAATTAAAATATCAGTCAAAAAGCCAAAAAAAAATTTGACATTCCCATATCGGACGTATCGCCCGGACGGCCGCACACTTTAGTATGAAAATACCGAAAATTATTATTGTTTTTTGGCTGTTATTTATATTCATTATACTATAATGGCCTAGTATAGACCGTGGTTTGATTTATTACGGGTATGCCCCTTCCACGTTGTATACAAATATGTAGATGTTTTTAACGTTGATTTGGTTTTATTTGACGTTTTTTTAAACAATGGGATAAATCTCTAATACGTATCGTTTTCAGATCCCACAGCCAAACGGATTTTGTATGGGAAGACGAAACATTTGTATTGATTTTCAATATCATTTTCCATTCCATTTAATTTTTTGTGTATATAGAAGTAGTTGAGTAAATAGGACTGAACTTGCTCCAAAAATTGGTTGATGTTCAGAAAGTCACCCGTATACAATGACCTTCCATAGGTATAACAAGAAGCACGCGATAAACACTGAAATGATATTATTTATTTACCAATTTATGTACACGGACAATATATACAGTAATTATTGCACTCCTTTTTGGGGCCTGCGTCACCTCGTTTGAAGTGTTTTACACTAGATGGCGCTGTACAAAGTTTGAACGCGCTATGGTTATTTTTTGGCTTTTATAGACACAAAAATTGTACGTTTGTGAATGTAAATCTGGTGACTTCAAAACAGAATAAAATAAATATTTAATCCATACAACAAACGTGATCTTTTTGTCGTTGTTTGCTCGATATTAATAACGGCAACAGGAAATTTTCACAAAATATTTAGTTGTATATATTACGTAATGGTACGCAACCCCGCGAGCGCGAGTTTGAGTCGCACTTGGCCGGTTTTTTTATGTATGTTCCCCCATAACTTTTCCGTTTTCGAACCGATTTACAAAGTTCTTTTTTTGTTTGAAAGCGTATACATACAAGTTGGTCCCATTGTCACCAGGTGAAGATCTGATGATGGGATCCTCAAGAAATCGAGGGAACTCCTCAAATATTCTATGTACACATATAGGGATTCTGATGTTTTTGTCAAGAAATCAAGCCTTTGCATTCAGAAAGTGAGTTTTGGTGACGTGGAACTAACGGACAAGACCAGAACGTCGCTTATTTTTTGTTTAAAGTGATCGTTTCCCGTTTAGTTTCCGCCCGCGGCGACGGCTGGTTCGAGTCGCTAGTATCCTCGTACTGCGACGACACCAAACACAGCGCTCGCTGGCTGCTCGACGCCCGCAGGTGGCCGCGGAGGAGGTTCCACGAGTCGGCCGTGAGTACCCCGCTGTGCGGCGTCTAAAGACATTCAAAAGTAGACTCTAACTTGTGGGAAATAAGGTTTATTATGCAGTTTTTGAAATGGCGTTAACCGGTCCTATGAGACCGCTTGGTGCCTGAGAGGAACTAAGCCCCACCTAACCCTGTTTTTAACCAACTTCATTAAAGGCAGCAGGACGAATTCGTCGGAATCTTTCATTTATATTTTATATGTATGTTCCCCGATTACACGAAGACGCGTGGACCAATTTCAAAAATTATGTACTTGTCAGGTGATCCCATAGAAAAAAAGAAATTAATAAATAGAAATAAATTTTTAACTCCCGAAATTGCTACCAGAGGACATTTTGCGAAAGGGAAGTTTTGCGCAAGGGACATTTTGCGAAAGAGACATTTTACGACTAGGGGACATTTTGCGTAAGGGACATTTTGCGACGATACCTTTTAAGATTGAATGTAGACAATATGCTTCCGGACAAACCTTCGTGGTATTTGGTGCATATAATTGTATTTATTGTTATTTCTGGGTATAAATAAATGATAAAAAAGGCAAAATTATGTCGTCTAAGTATACAATTGTTGCGTATTTAGCTTTTCTGTGGTTTCTAGTTTTGGAGAATTATGTTCAGAAATAGCTATGGTTTGAAAAAGTCTTGCCCGTGTGATGTCTGGATCCTAGAATCGTACCACTCCATCTCTGCTTTCACTAAAGGATACGTATTTAAGCATATTATATCACGATCACCCTGATCAGGTCTTTTTAGTCTCCACTGCAGGAGCACGACCCTCTGCGTACTGCCAGAGAGATATATTAGCCAGAGCAGTCAGAGGATTTGGCCTACACTCTCCACGCTTGGAGAGGTCTCACTGATGTTTATAAGCTTTGTTCAGCTTGTGTGGGAAGACACAGCTTCGCCGGCATATTATATACTAGCTGTGCCCGCGACTTCGTTCGCGTGGTTGTCGGAACGTAATGTTATATAGCCTAAAGCCTTCCTCTATAAATGGACTACCCAACAAAAAAATAATTTTTCAAATCGGACCATTAGTTCCTGAGATTAGCGCGTTTAAACAAACAAACAAACTCTTCCGCTTTATAATATTAGTATAGATTTACATACTTTTTTAGGTGGCCGAAGCTCTGTCGTGGCAACTGGATTGTGAGCCGTGGACCTGCCAAATGTCCTCCAAGGACTGTCTGATAGAATGGTCCGCCAGGCTTATGATCAGGTACCGATACTCTAGGGACCTTGGACCTGTGGCTTCCGGCCTAGAATAGGACTCCATCTTTTCCTGTGGATGTTGTAAGAGGCGACTAAAGTACTAAGCACAAACATCTCGTGCTGCAACTAAATTCCTAAGGAGGGTTGACGTCAGGCGGCGATCGCGAACGCAGTGCAGTATTTTAGTAGACTGTGAATTTTGCTAATCATTTTGAAACAAGTATTAAGACCGCGGTCTTTGACCGTGAGAATTTTTGATTAAACAGCCGAATCTATATTTTCTGTCTACAAATACGATTTCAGACAAATTCAGAAGCGCAGCGAGCGGTCTGCCTTATCAGCGTTTTCGTCCTCATATTTATTTGAGAATTTCGGAGAACTTTAAATTTTTCTATCTTTTTACAAAAGACAAATTATTTTTATTTATTTATTGTACGTGTTTAAGCATGAATCAATCTTCATATATGTGTATTTTTAATTTTTTAACTCAGTCTTATGCGCAAGAAATCCAACGACGTATTTGCTTGTATTTTCTTCAAAGTTTAACCTTTTGAACTAAGTTTTTGAATGAATTAAAAAAAAAATTACTTAAATCTTCTCATTTACTTTTTAAGATTTTCCTTTGTCTTTATTTCTCTGTGATTTAAACACAACTTCATGTTTTAAATTCCGTGTAAACAACAAAGACATGAACGTCGCGCACCGCAAAAAATTTAAACACGTCTCAGGTTATTTGGAATTAAACAAACTACTCGTATTACAATGAAAATCAATAAATTGTCTCATTAACTTTTTTAATACTTAAATAAACTTCAATTTAACATATCTTAACATATTGTTACTAAGTTAGCTTGGCTCCAATCAGCTCCGGAAAAGAAGTCAAAATCACTAAAAATAAGGACCGGCCTCCATAAAAACCTTAATGTACTTACCAAAATATGGTTGTTATCTGTTTTGTGTGCTAATAATGAAATGAAATAGAATATACCTACGAGTATATTGTTGAAATAATGCTGTTGTTGTAAAAACAATCTGTATTCAGACAATACCTTTTGTTCTTCAGATCTGCTCAAGCTAGTGAAAGAGAAGCGATATATCCCTCTCACTCTAACGAATTGCTATGGTGTGTGAGAGCGAACGAGATAGCACTACACCAAGGCGTGCTGCAGTGTTGCGAACGGAACAATGCTGCGTAAGTTATGTTTTTAACTGACTGGTGCGATATTTTTTAAAATAACATACAATATCACGTCGTATAATTCAATATATTGTTACGAAACTGGGGTTCGAATTTGGAGAGAAACGCCAAACTTCGTATGAGGGATTTATTCACTACGGAACCCTAATATGACACGTGAAGATGGTCTTCCAAATGTCCAAGGTCCAAGTCGCGTAGCAGCTGAGGTCCAGGTATCTCGCCAAGGTAGTCGCAGGTACTTCCACTTGTCGCACTAAGGTAGGTTTCCTTCGCTTCGAAGTGATCGCTTTGATAGCTCGTATTGAACTGCCGTGGCGCACCCAATGTTCCCTATTTATATGCGCCATCGAATAGGTCCACATTAATCTCGAATATTCTACATAGTCGACGAATGTGTTTCGAAGCATCCAGGCGCCGGGTATGTGTGTGAATGTAACATGGTTAAGCAACTCTAGACTTTATGACACAAGACATATGGGCCAATTTGGCTTGCACCATTCTATCGTAGTATTCGTTCGCGAATATTGTTCGGGAAGATTCTATCTCGTTCAAGACACTGCCGCCTTCTTAGAGGCGCTCGTCCCGGGCGTCACTATTGCTGCCATGGTAACGTGCCAAACGGTCTATGTGCACCACTTTAAGTGATCCTCTTGGTTGACGTTGGATCCGATAGGTCACGTCGTTCATTCACGTGATGATCTTATATGGACCTTCCCATCTTGTTTGTAATTTCGGTGACTTTCCTTTCCGGCGAATCGGGTTATGCAGCCAAACTAATGCTCCTTCTTCAAAGCCACTTGTGTTCGCTCTTCGGTCATATCTAGTTTTCATGTTTTCGCTTGCCTGCAACCCGTTTTCGCGAACCAATTCGTACACGTCACTCATTCGCTTTCGAAGATCAGATACGTAGTCTGGCACAGTATGTGGATCTTCTGGTGGCCTTCCTGTCAGTAGATCTACAGTTAATCTAAGTTCTCTACCGTAATTCACCTGAGCTGGGGTTAGCTTCGTGCTTTCGTGTTCCGATGTCCTATAAGCCAGGAGGAAAAGCGGTATGTACTTGTCCCAGTCTTTCTGATGTTTGTCAACCAGTTTCGCTAAATGTCTCTCCAGCGTCTGGTTAAATCTCTCCACCATGCCATCAGACTGAGGGTGATATGGGGTGGTCCTAGTTTTATGCATTCCCAAGAGTTTGCAAACTTCCTGAAAAATTTGCGATTCGAAGTTCCTTCCCTGATCTGAGTGTATTTCTAGTGGCACACCGAACCGACAGATTACTTCTTCAACCAACTTGGAGGCTACTGTTGTAGCTTCTTGGTTAGGTATAGCAAATACTTCTGGCCACTTGCTGAAATAGTCCATGACGACCATGAAGTACTTATTTCCTGATTCAGTTACAGGGAACGGTCCGGCAACGTCAACTGCAATTCTCTCCCAGGGCGCACCAACATTGTAAAGTTGTAGACCACCGCGAGTTCTTGTTGATGGGCCTTTCACGGCTGCGCAAGTTGTACATTTGCGGCACCAATCCTGCACATCTTCCCGACAATTCAACCAGTAAAACCGTTCTCGAATTTTTGTTAACGTTCTCTTGACGCCAAGATGTCCACCTGTTACACCATCATGTATTTCACGGAGAACGTCTTTCACCTTATCCCTGGGAACAACAACCTGTAGATGAAACTCTCTGCCGTTCGGTTTTTCCCATTTACGGTAAAGTATTCCATTCTGCAGGATGAAACTAGCCCAAAACTTGAGCCCAATAAGCTTTAGTGATGGGACTCGTAGGCGCAACCTCTGCCCATCTCGGCTTATCTGCACCACGTTCTTTCCATGCGATAATGAGCCTTATATCTTCATCATCCTCTTGAGCTTCTCTGAAGTTCTCATCGTCCCATTGTCCTGTAGGGATCGTCCTTGTGATCTTAACCGTAAGCTCCTTTGTCTCTTGTTTAGCACAATGCTTACAATCTTTCGGGCACGGTCTTCTTGAGAGTGCATCAGCATTTCCATGGGCCTTACCACTACGGTGTTCAGTGACAAAGTCGAATTCTTGAAGTTGTTCAATCCAACGTGCAACTTGGCCTTCTGGATTTTTAAATTGTAACAGCCACTTCAAAGCAGCATGGTCTGTGCGGAGTGTAAACTGTCTACCAATAAGGTATTTGTTGAAATGTTGCAGCGTCTTCACAACAGCCAAGAGTTCTCTTCTTGTTACACAATAATTTCTTTCAGGCCTTGACAAAGATTTACTAAAGTATCCAATTACTATTTCGTTGTCACCTTGCTTTTGAGATAGTACCCCTCCGATCGCTGTGTTGCTAGCATCTGTGTCAACGATGAACTGGCCACTAGTCTGCGGGTATCCCAAGATTGGAGTCTTGCAAAGGCATTCTTTGAGTTTAAAAAATGCATTCTCACAGGTAACGTCCCATTTGAAAGGCTGTTTGTCTTCTGTAAGACGATGCAAAGGTTTAGCGATTTCAGAAAATCCCTTTACAAATCGCCTGTAATATGAGCAAAGTCCCATAAATGCTCGCACCTCTGTCTTGTCTTTGGGGGTAGGCCAGTTTTTCACTGCTTCAACCTTATCAGGATCAGTTTGGATGCCCTCACTGGTGATAACATGCCCAAGGTAATTCACTTTGTTTCTGAATAGATTGCATTTCTTTGGATTCAGTTTTAAGTTGGCACCCCGTATTTTCATTAAGACTTGCTCCAGATTCCGCAGATGATCTTCAAAATCTCGACCCATGATGATTACGTCGTCCAGATAAACTAGACAAGCGTCTCCTACTAATCCTGCTAGTACACACTCCATAAGTCGTTCAAAAGTAGCGGGTGCGTTGCATAATCCAAAAGGCATAACATTGAACTGCCATAACCCTTTTCCTGTCGAAAACGCTGTCTTTTCTTTGTCTTTTGAATGTATTTCCACCTGCCAGTAACCAGATTTCAAGTCTAGGGTGGAAAACCATTGCATTCCACTAAGGGTATCCAAGGTGTCATCAATTCTTGGTAATGGGTAGCTATCCTTCTTTGTGACGTCGTTCAGTCGTCTATAGTCGACACAAAACCGTGTGCTGCCATCTTTCTTCTTAACTAAAACAACCGGGGAGCACCATGGACTTGCAGATGGTTCAATGATCTTATTTCTTTTCATGTCCTCCAGCAGATCTTGCACTTCATTTTCCTTAGCATATGGAATTCTTCTTGCTCGCTGACGTATAGGTCTTTCGCTTCCAGTATCGATTCTGTGCTGAACTAGCGAAGTTCTTCCTAGATCACCTTCTTTGGAAGAGAAAATATCAGCAAAATTCAGCAGCAACTTCTTTGCTTTCAAGCTCTGCGAGTAAGTAAGGTTGCTTTTACAATCTTTTAGAAGTTCGACAATAATAGAACTACTTGTGTTTTTAGATGTGTCTGAGCTTGGTGTTGATTGACACTTTTTCATCCAGACAACTTCCTCACATTTTCCAACAACATCTCCTTCATTCAGAATGATTTCGTGGTCCTCTATGTTAACTATTCTAACGACTGCTGTATCTTTTCCACTGACTAAAGTCCTTGCTGTCAGGAATCTGCGATTCATTGTTTTGTTCGTTATATCTTCGATAAGAACGCATCTTGTTGGCTTGCGTGTTTTAGTTGATGGCAGTTTTACCATTATTTGCGCTTGTGTTCGACCAGGTATGACGATTTTATTTAGACAAGTTACTTTTCCGGTAGTGGCTCCAAGGATGAACATTTCTTCGTTACCACACTTAAAAACTCCATTGGTGACATCGATTTTACAATTATATTTCTTCATGAAATCTAAGCCCAATATGCATTCATCCATAATCTCAGCCACAATGACATCATGGGTGTATGGTGACTCTCCCACATATATCGTCACCTTCATTTCTCCTAGGACAGGTCTTGGCTGGCCAGAGGCAGAGAGAAGCCGACAGTTGAGGTTCTTTCGTTTTATCGCAGCCTTTACCAGGTGCGGGCTGATTATTGTTCTGGAGGCTCCTGTGTCTATGGTCAATTTGCAGTCTGTCCTATTCACTTTGCTGCATATCGCCAAACTGCTCCTATTGCTCACTTGCGAGATGACAATTGCTGGGGCTTCCTCTACGCCAGCCAGTACCCGCCCCTTAGTCCTGGCTGTTACTCGTTTCCCTGATTTCTCGTAGGAGGGGAGTTCTCCTGCCTTTTTGTTACTTCATTTAGCTCTTCACGCAATTTGGTTAATTCTTGTTTTTCTGGACAAGAGAGTCGCAAATGTCCTCTTTCACCACATCTGTAGCAAACAGGCGCAGAGCTATTGCTCTTCTTTTGCGGGTTCTTAATTGCCTTTACTTCTTCTGTGACTTCCCGCAATTTGTGTACTCGAACGTCTTGCCTTACAGCTTCGACTTCCAGAGCGTGTGCCAGGGCATCTTTAAGAGAGGCATGATGGCGAAGCTTCACTGCAGCTCTTACCTCTGTATCCCTTATACCATCCACGAAGGTTTGTAAAATGTTCGTGTCCACCGTTCTAGAGTCAGCAGAAGGAAAGGCTTTACGTACGAGCCTCTCAATTTCCAATGCCCATTGTTGTAATCCTTCCCCTGAACGCTGAATTCTGTCACGCAGCTGGGCTCGGAAAACGTGTTCAAGGTGACGTTCTCCATACCTGGCTTCAAGCGCCTCCATCAAATCTTTAAAGGTGCTGCCAGAGCTAGGCAGTGCCTCCAGGACTGATAGAGCTGAACCTTTTAGAGCCACAGTGAGAGCTGTATGGCTTTGTTCATCGGTCCAGCCGTTTGCACCAGCGACGGTCTGGAATTGCTGTTTGTATGCGGCCCAGGATGTTGTACCGTCATATGATGGCAATTTCACTCTTAGTCCCTTAATTTCACAGTCGGATACGCTAGGGATTGCTCCAACTGTCTCAAGGCGCAATACTTTCTTTTGAAGACCAGAGAAATTAGTCTCCAAGTCGATTACTCTATTTTCCACCTTGTTTTCCAAATCAGTCATACGATTTTCCACAACGTCTACATCATGATGGATCCGCTCCACTGCTTTATTGAGCTTGCAGACATTCCCCAAAACTATTTGCTGGTCCTCACTCAAGCGTGAAAATCGTAAATTTTGTGTCTCTTCTATGCGTTGAAGTCGTTTTGTGCTTGCATTTTGTGCCTCGTCTATACTTTGAAGTCGTTTTGTAGTTGCATTTTGATTTTCACTTATGCCTTGTAACATCTGCATTAAGGTGTTTAAATCCACTGATGCCTCTAATGCACGTGGTACTGTTTGGTGGGCGTGGCCAGTGGGCGTGGTCTGGCCGAGGTGGGCGGGGCCAGTGGGCGGAGCTTGACGTCCGGCGGGCGTGGCTTGACGTCCGGTGGGCGGGGCCTGATGATCGGTGGGCGGTGCCTGATGATCGTTGGGCGTAGCCCCAGAGTCAGTGGGCGTGGCTTGAGGTCCGGTGGGCGTGGCTTGACGTCCGGTGGGCGGGGCTTGTGGCCTGGTGGGCGGGGCCTGATGATCGGTGGGCGTGGCCTCAGGGTCAGTGGGCGTGGCTTGAGGTTCAGTAGGCGTGGCCTGAGCCATGCCCCCTTGAGCCTCCATGGCACGCTGGGCCCTGGTCCTGACACCTTCCCTGGTGGTATCCTCTTCTTCCCTCGGGAAAACTGGCATCTCCAAATCCCACTTCTGACACCAAATGTTACGAAACTGGGGTTCGAATTTGGAGAGAAACGCCAAACTTCGTATGAGGGATTTATTCACTACGGAACCCTAAGATGACACGTGAAGATGGTCTTCCAAATGTCCAAGGTCCAAGTCGCGTAGCAGCTGAGGTCCAGGTATCTCGCCAAGGTAGTCGCAGGTACTTCCACTTGTCGCACTAAGGTAGGTTTCCTTCGCTTCGAAGTGATCGCTTTGATAGCTCGTATTGAACTGCCGTGGCGCACCCAATGTTCCCTATTTATATGCGCCATCGAATAGGTCCACATTAATCTCGAATATTCTACATAGTCGACGAATGTGTTTCGAAGCATCCAGGCGCCGGGTATGTGTGTGAGTGTAACATGGTTAAGCAACTCTAGACTTTATGACACAAGACATATGGGCCAATTTGGCTTGCACCATTCTATCGTAGTATTCGTTCGCGAATATTGTTCGGGAAGATTCTATCTCGTTCGCGACAATATATTCGATATATTTCAATTAAAAATATTCTTTATTATCATAGGATATTTATAATATCTCTTAACAATAGTCACTTCGTTTGTTTAGCACAAATGTTGACGTCAAATCGCTACTTACAGCTAAGTTAACGCCGCTTCCTAGGCGCAAGTGCAGAAGAAGCGGCAACAAACTGCACTGCAGCATTTTCTCCAAAGACGTCAACTAACAAACTTAAAATTAGTTATACGGGTGGACTGAGATTACATTATTTGTTATGTTATAATTAAATTGAATTATACGAAATTTAAAATAATTTCAATTTTTTAATTCAGTACCAATGTACCTAAGTTATGACATGTCTAAGTATACAAACCAAAACGCGCGCCGAGCTCAAGCAAGACTGTTTTGTCTCTAAGATAGTTGACATGAAGGTTTGTTAGCCGCAACGTTTACTGACATGATTCAGATTCTCGCCCATTCCCGCCATCGGCTTTTACTATCTGCGCGGGAAGAGAAGCAGCTGCTACATTCTATGTCTTTTATTTTCCCTCAAACCATTTTAGAATTATTAACGTATATTTTATTATATAACTTATATTAAATTTCATTGTCCTTTTTTCATTTCTAGAGATATTCCGAAAGAAGATAAAATATCGTGGCACTACCAGAAATTACTGGCTCTGCGGGGGATGGCGTTGGAGCGGAACGATAGTCATTTATTGAAGGAAGCACTCGACACAGCTGGTACGATTGTTTTTTTAAATATTATTTTTTTTTATTTGGTTTGCAAACTGGTTGTTACATTATAAACAAATGATAAAAGTGAGTTCACAAAATTAAATATAAAATGTACAACCTTCTAGGAGCGAACACAGCATGCATACAAAATATGTTTGCTCACAGTAGAAAATATTAAAGGTATGAATAAATATTATGAATAAATATTATGATTAAACTATATAGGTATTTATAAAATAACTAATTGATTATTAAACTATTGAAGGTTTCTCATAAAAGAACCTTTATCTATTATTATATTATTATTCTTATCTATCTAAATAATGAAACCAGATGTGGCGCCCTCTACGCCACTTCGAGAAATGAAAACCTGAACAGCGAAGCGACAACATAGTTGTATGCGGAGCGGGCCTGTAAACTGTAGCTGCTAAGGATCCCTACTGCCGCGCTGATGATAGAAACTATTGTTTTGTATGAACGGACTGTATTTTAAATATGTTTATTGTACAAAGGTCGCCCGACAGTGAAAACGTTTGGTGCGCACAGCTGTTCGTACGAAGCGCAGAAATCAAAGTACCTATTTGACATTAGTGACAGCGCGATCTGTCACCAATCGATGTGAAGTGCGCCGCCGTCCGCTCTGACGTTTGTGCGATAGCAACGTAGTTCACAAGAAGCCTACGAGATGGCGCTGTCAGTATCCCACATCTCGATATCAGAGTTTTGGTCCAAACTTGACATATACAACTTGTAACAAAAAAGGGGTATATATATGTCGGGTTGATACCCCCTTTTTGTTACACGTTATTTATAACGTCTAACAAAATATACTTGTTAAGATTCTATGCTATATACGCAATGTTTGTATTTATTAAGTTTCGGTGAACTATCACTAGATGGCGTGCTACAAAATTAAAACTCGCTATCGTTATTTTTTCTAAGAGAAGGACCCTGCGTGGTCTTTATGACGTTTTTACCTACGCATTGGAATTACTATCCAATAAATATTGTTCACTATTTTCTTAGTATTATTACCTAAGGGTGTAACAATAGAACCTCCCCCAATTTGTGCCGTGTTGTACAATACAGAAACTAATTTAACCCTAGATAACTAAACATTCGTCTGGCAGACTACGCGACCCCTTGCATAAGTCTAGTTCACATACTTTCGCGTACCCCCTGCTTGCACGCCTTTGTATACCTTCATAATTAGAGTAAAAAGTTGCACAAATGCGGCGTTTGCGCAAACAATTGTCTTTACTTGTGATTTATAACCACCGCGTCGCCTAGATGACGAAAGTTTAGTTATAACAGGTGCAGATTTTCAAAGGTATCTAAATTGCATTTTATTTTATATTAGTATTTTCAAATAAAAAAAATTAATAAATGTTTGTATTATAATTAGATAATATACAAATAATATGAATTTCATAAAAACGGTTATTTTTTAATGACTAGGGTTTATTAGTAAGATGTCATTCATACTACTAATTGCTTTCAACTTTTTCTCATATACCTAATATTATTGATGGATTTATAAATGGAAACATATGTCCTAGGCTGAAAGTAGAAATTCACGTTTATTAAGATTGATTACTTTGATAAAAGAAACAAGATAATTTAACTTCTGTGGTGATGACAAATCATTGGAAGGTTGAAAGTCAATACAATATCAGCATTAATACTGATGTCTCGTGCCAATCTTTGGGTTCTGAAGATGATTTTTTAGTATCAAGTAAAAGACAACAGAACCCAAATTATTAAACCGGATGATTTTATATTGTCAAACATGGAAAGAAACGTACTACATACTACGTCAGATGCTACAACGTAGCATTCGACATGTGCTTTAGCAACTCTTCGATTTTTATCCAGTAAAACTCATCATAAATGGTCATCTGCACTAAGACTACTCCTACTTATGTTATTATACGTCGCGAATAACATCAAAAATAATTAACAAATAACACGGCGAGATTTTGTTTTGAAACTGACAAACCACCTCATGGAGCCTTGGTTGCGGCAACTTGCTCGGACGGTAACTTTAAGACGTGACATCAAGGTCATGATAGGAGATATCCTTGGTGAAATCATATGAAGAATCTGCTCCATTTCCTTATGTATGAAATATTACAAAAAAATTATACGTTTGCCCGTCGAAATTGCTAAGGAAGACCAAAAATTGATGCCTTAGATGTAAAAAATGCAATTTGTGACACCCATAATGTAGATGTGTATAAAAGGTATGTGGCATCATTAGTATAAAATTATTTCTACCTATCTCTATTCACAACGAGCACTTTATACGAATCATGTAACAATTTCTTCCTCACGTTAAATTATGTTGATAATATAAGATTTTTTAATGCGTAGTCCGCTAGACGAATGTTTAGTTATTGAGTAACTCCCAGGATAGTTTAGTTATCTAGGGTTAAGGTTGAATTTAGTCCATGATACCGAACAACTTTCCCCAAGAAACATATATCGAAAAATGAAAAAAATTTTTTTGTCTTTCCATACGAACTCGGATCAGCTGATCGGTCAACTTACGTGGAAGGCAAAAAAATATTTTTCTTATTTCGGTGTATGTTCCTTGGGGAAAGTTGGGGAAAGGAAAAGAAAAGAAGGATTTGGCCTACACTCTCCACACTGGCCAAAATCTCTTATCAGTACAAAATATTTTTTATTCGACTCAGTATACTACTCTACGAGTACTGATGCTTGCAATGTTTATTAAATTAATGCATACGGGAATTAACGCGAAACGTACCTTTTTTATTTATTTTGCTGACGTTTCGTTCGGGTTTCACCGAACGTGGTCCCAGCTTGTTTTGAAACCCGAACGAAACGTCAGCAAAATGAATAAAAAAAGGTACGTTTCGCGTTAATTCCCGTATGCATTAATGTAATAATAATGCAACGCGATAGTTTAAAAGTATTTACTTGCAATGTTTGTTTCAGTAACATTAGTATCCAGTTCTCCTGATCGAACGCCCGACTCCATTGGAATTTATAAATTATATTTGGAACAAAATTTAAACGGTAAGTTAACGGTAAGTTCAGCAAGTTTTCATGTTGGTTAATTAATGAAAAGCCGGCCAAGTGCGAGTTAAAACCGCGAGGAAGGATTCCGTACTTCTTATAGATTTTCCTGTGATCTATAGGTAAGGAACTATTTTCTGTGTTTTACACACCTAGGCCTTTTAGTAACGGAGACATGTGGGAAATGGTTAAATTTCGCCTATTTTCTTAAATAACTTCAAAACTATGTTCCGTACCCGAAGGGTGCAAACGGGACCCTATTACTGAGACTCCGCTGTCTGTCTGTCTGTCACAGGGCACTATCTCTTGAACCGTTATAGCTAGACACTTAAAATTTTCACCGATTATGTATTACTGTGGCCGCTATAACAAAAAATGCTAAAAAATAAAAATAAAGTTTAAGCTGAGCCTTACTTATATGTATTTTATATTTAAAAAAATCGAATTATTATTTTATCGAATTTATTGTATGGTGCCATCGAAATATAATTCTCTAGAAATCTAACGCTCTTACATTCACCGCTTCGATTCTGATTCCATTTACGCAAACAAGCTAACAGTAATTACAATGAAACGCTCAAACATACACATAGACAAAGATGCATGCGATTGGTCGCGACAATGTCACGCACGTGTCATCGCCGCGTCGGTCGAGCAGCCGGCTCCCCCGTCTACTTGACCGACGCGGTCTGCGCAACAAGCGGTGAGGTGTCAACAGATGTCAAGTATGGATTATTAAAATATTTATTTACTTACATATGAAAGGCGAGTCCTGCGAGCGTTTTTCATGTCTGTATGGCTTCTACACCACTTCACGGCACATGACGGCATTTTTAATGAATCTATTATCGCAAAAACACAGCAATATTACATAATTAATAAATAATACAAAGGAAACTTTTTGCGACGCAACCGCATGACTTGAGTGTCACGGCCAACTGTCGCGACGCGCGGTTTATATTTTAAGGCCCGCCCGCCGCGGTACATATCGCGTGAAATGATTTTTCGGGATTAGTTAGGCTTCTAGAGAATTATATTTCGATGTATGGTGCAATAAAAAGTATATTAATTAAATTGTTCTAGTGTATGCTTTCAGAGTTAACATCAAATGATATAAACAACATTCTAGAGAAAGTGAACAAGCCTGACACGGGCTCATTTGCTAAAAGTAGAAGAGCTTTGACAAGTCTCTACGAGATGGCGCTGATACACTGCGACCGGCAGTGGGCAGATGGTGAGTACCAACGATTTTTTATACAAATCACACAGATTGAGCTAGCCCCAAAGTAAGTTTAAACTTGTGTTATGGGATATTAACTCAACGATACTATATTTTATACATAAATAGATAAACATCCAAGACCCAGGACCAATTAAAAAAGGCCATTTCCCAACTTGCCCTGGCTGGGAATCGAACCCAGAAGTGTCGGACTAGACTAAGTGCTGACTAGTGCAGTTAAGAATTGGCAAACGTCTTGGATTAATAAAAAAAAAACCTCAGTCTGGTGGGCGTGGCTCGGCCTGCGGCCTCAGGCTTCGCTTAGTTACTTGAGGGATGGGGGTGTCCTGCTGGGAGAGGGGAGTTGGGGAAGGCTCGGACTTCGCCCTCGCCACGTAGCTGTGCCCTCGGTCTCGCGGTACATTCAGTAAAAAATTGTCCTTGAAAGGCGACCTTCATAATTTTTTAAAAATAGTAAGAAAACAGAAAATATAAAAAAAAATATTCGACCTACCGGAGTGGAACCTTGAGCCTTTAGTTTCACAGGTTATCGTTTCACTATCGGGCCGCGCCAGAGCGTTTCGCTAAGCGATGCGAAATTACCTTTCACTTTCAATGCTTTGTCAATCATCATTTTACGAAATATTAATTCGTGTGCGTCACGTGTAAGGTAAGGGTCAATTCAGACTAGGCTTGAAAATGCTCGCGTATGTTCTTGGCCCCCATTCACACTTAGCACAAATAGTTCGCGGACGTTCGAACAGTTTCGCACTCGCACATTCTGGAACAGTCCCGCGGATGCTCGCACAGTCCCGCGAATTCGCGAACCGTCTCGCGGATGTTCGATCAGCTCGAGCCAGTGTGCAGTTGGGATTCGAAGAGTACAGACGAAATATTACTTTATACTGTTAAAATAATGTTTTTTTTATTTTTTATTTATTGTATATAGGGTTAACAAACAGTGTAACTATACAGATTTCTTAAACTAATAGGAATCAAGTGTTACTAAAAGCTACACCAACAACATTAACCACAGTTTACATTAAATTAGGGTTTACAGAGTTGAGTTGAGGAGATCGACAACTAGTTATTAAAGAAAGTAACATATGTAAGTACTAAATAATATAAAAAAACATATTATATATGAATTACATGCTTCAATGAAATAGTATGTAATAAATAAAGGAATTTTGAATAAGTACCAGTTATTTAGGCCTAAAACAAACAAGGAACAATACTGGCTAATTATTTTCATACAGAAGTATCTTCAAATTATTAAATTACAATTGTCTACAACTGTAGTTAAGGCTTAAACAATAATTACATACTTTACAATTATAATGTTTAAATATAATGTTCATGTTGAGTTATACCGTTCCGTTCTAAAGAAATAACAAATTGTAACTCACACACTCATAAAAAATCCGCACCCCTAAACCGGTCACACAGTGAGAATACCTACGTCTAATGATCGACTGGGCTTGGCAGTTATTGCGCTATTAGCAGAAGAAGAAGAAAAGTGGGAGCAAGTGAATAAAATTAGGCGTATTGTTTGAATTTGTTCGCTGGTTCTGTCACAATGCGTCTGTGGCAGGTTGGCAACTTGGCAGCCGCCGCCGAGCACGCCTGCTCGAACATCCCGGCCGTCGCGCGCGCCCTCTCCTGTTCGAGCAGTCGCGCGTGCGCTCGCGTAGATAATCAAAGGATGTTTGAACACGCGCTGATATCTTTTCGATAAGATTTTATTGATGCATACTTATTTCAACTTTGACTGATTAGAATAAGGTTGATATTTAATTACTACTTAAAAAGTGCTCGAGCATTTTTCCGCCTAGTCTGAATTGACCCTAACGTGTAACTAACGCGAATCGTGGATTAGCATCCCTCCACGTAACATGCGAGAAAGAACTTCGTCCTAAAAACCAACTTAAAGTCATGGTGATAAACATATTCCAGACGCTACAAAACAAGACGAAGTGATAACTAACTTGGCATTTATACTGTATCGGATGCGGGAATCGAACCTAGGCCCTAAAGACCAACACCTCGCCGTTATACTCAACAGGCTGACGGATTATGGCGCTGCAAAGATCGAGGATGACGAAGTGAAGAATCAAATTTTACAAGTGGTATGTATTCTTCTTAACCATTAAGTTTCTTAACCTTAAGTTATTAAGCGGAATTTAGACTCTTTACGTAAGGTGAGAGAAATGGATGTAAGGTCTGAGTGTGGCTTCTGGCTTAGAATAGGACCTCTTCATCTCTTCCTGTGGATGTCGTAAGAGGCGACTAAAGGACTAAGCACAAACATCTCGTGCTACAAATGCACTCCCAAGGAGGGTTGACGTCAGGCCGGACGGAAAACTATAGCAAAATCGCTTAAGAGCCCCCTTACCCGAGACAGAATCAGAGTTTCCCATACAAACGTAGTCTACGTTTTATTTTGAAACGACATGTCAGATTTCGGTAGAAATTTGTAACTTTAAAGAAATTGTATATAGTATAGAAAGAGAATATAGTGTTTATATCATTTTTGACCATCAGTATGGAAAACTTTTGCACCCTTATATTTTCTTTCAAGTTCATATTTTGATTGCGAAAACCAATTATAACCCTAGATAATATATGCAATTTCTTTAAAGTTACAAATTTCTACCGAAATCTGACATGTCGTTTCAAAATTACGTTTGTATGGGAAAGTCTAGTGTAAGGGGATTCTTAAACTGTATCGGCTATCTCTTCTCCACTTAGCAAGGCGTTCGGCTTAAAAACTGCTTTATATAATTCTAGTTGCACCCACAAGAGCAATACTTCGATGACTTCACAGCAGAACAGATACGCTCTCTCGGCCTGCTTGGCAAAAGCTCGGAGGATCATTCCAAAAGAGATTTTAAGCAGTTCTTCGCCGCGATCAGAGACGTGGGCCATTGTCTGTTGAAATACTGCGAGGGGCTGGTTAAAGCTGTCTCGAAAAAAGGTTAGTTAATACATTTTGGATGGATACTTATATGTGCCGTGTGGTTCCCGGCAGAGTAGAATAGCACCACTCCAAGTCTCCCCGTGGATGTCGTAGAAGGCGACTTAGGAAACACAAGCTAAACGAAGCTTATAAACATTAATGAGACCTCTCCAACCGTCTGGCCAGCGTGGGGAGTGTCGGCCAAATCCTCTGACTGCTCTGGCTAATATATGGCTCTGGTAGTACAGAGAGGGTCGTGCTCCTGCAGTGGAGACTAGAAAAGACCTGATCAGGATGATGATGGTATAATGTTTGTTGGTCACGCGATATCTTCGCCAATTGTGAACCGATTTTGATGATTCTTTTCTTATTTGAAGAACTTTGGAGATATGAAGTTTGTTTTTTTGTGAAAAATAATTACAAAACATATTGGAAGTACACATACAGACACATTATCACGTCTTTATCTCTAACGGGGTAGACAGTGCACAGTAGGGCCGTAAGATACAAAAGCCTCGTTTAGCGTGACGCATTAAAATGGAAAAAGCTAATCAAAATAGTGATGGGTTGCTAGCCGCATCGCCTAATAACATGATTCTTATTTTAGCCTATTCTATCGATTGCCTTTTATGATCTGCGCGGGAAGGGAAGCAGCTGGTGCGTTCTGAGTTTTTTCTTTTCATCGAGACCAGCATGGAAGTGAAAGCTTTACTTTACGGTATTTAACGTTTGAAAATAAGGTTAATTATTCATTTTTTTTTAATTTATTTCAGAAATATGGAGTGAGATTTTCGAAAGAATAAAAGATATGATGGAGAACCCTTACGTCGGCTCCGACTACCACCTCCTGAAGACTCAGCAGGACAAGCTGTACGGCATTGCCGACTTCGGTGAGTTACTTAGTTAGGAGATAGGATAGGAGATAGTATTACATACAGAACGGAATCTCCTGCGGTTCCTTGCAATATGCGTCCCCGTCCCCCGTCCCGCCCCTCTCCCCCGTTATTGTGCCGCCTTGCACACGTCAATGCGTATGTGTTCGCCCGCTCTCCCCTGAGACAAGGCGAGAGCGGGGGAGAGGGGCGGGGACGGGGAACGGGGACGCATATTGCAAGGGACCGCAGGAGATTCCGTTCTGTATTATGTATCATGTGTCGTTACGTAAAGTCAGGAATTACTCGTAGGAATGTGGACTGGGTCCGTGAAATATTGTTTTATTTAGTCCGTCAGTCAAATTATTCAAAAATAATGAATCCATATTTTTCGGTTTATCAAAGTAATTTTTTTGGTATAATTTTCATATAAAAAGGTGATTGTATAAAATAGTAATATGTCTTATAAAGGTAAATTTAGACAAATTTAGAGGTATGTTTGTGATTTTTTTCTATCGAGCCAAAAATGCTTAATCGTGTATTGGCTATTGTGGGTGTCTGTAGAAAATCCTTAAGATTTTTATGTAAATTTTTTGAGGAATAATCTGTTGTAGTTTAATAACAGTGATTTTTCAAAAACACGCACAGTATTGCAAATTGTGAACCCACCTCGCCTTTAAATACTTTCAGTATATTTGGTTACACCCTGTATATTTAATTTTCTTAATATTACCGACAGACTCAACTAATCCCGAAAAGAAGTTGGAAGTCCTTCGTTCAGTGATGGTGGCCCTCGACCAGCCAGCGAAATCACACTTACGGATCTCACAACTTTGTCCCTCACTGTTGAAGTGTGAAGAGATGGCGAAATGGTTGATAGGAGATGTCGTCAGGGTGGAAGATCAGGTGAGTAAGAGGCGATAGAGAGTGAGGGTTGTAGTGCTTGTGGTGGAACTGCATCCAACCGTTAGATAAATTGTTTTAATGCTGCTAGCTCAATCTGTTGTGATTGGTTCTATTCACGGTGGATTTCCATCGGTTTTGGAGCCGAAGGCCACTTCGTAAGGATCGTGAGTAAGACCCAATTAGCTAGTCAAAATAAAAAAATCAGAAACGAAACATGTTGACTAAAACTCGGTGAGATCAATTAGTAGCGTAACAAAGTCCCGTCGTTCGCCGCGCGAGTATCCACGTATTTGTATTCGAGTTCATCGGGGTCACGCGGCAGTTTTGATAAGTCCGGTCTACGTGGTCTCGATCGAAAGTCATTTTTGCAGCTTTTTCATCTTATGTCGTACAATATTTGGATTACGTACATGGATAGAGGAATTTATTTGCTATACTTTCTTTTTCCAAAAACAATGAAATTGAAATTAAATACACGAAAAATTTGACCGACCGAGTGCGTAGGGTCTACGGTGCCCAAACTTCGCTGACAAAAGATCAATGGTTCAAATTCAAAGTTTGTAAAAGAGCAATGGAGCGCAGTATTTTAGGCATTAAATGTACCGCATGCATCGTGAAAAATGGGCACATATTACCACCAACTGAACTCCGGATGGTTGAAGAAAGAGAGGAAGACCAAGGAACAGATAGGCGGGTTTGAAAAGGAATGGCTGGTCACGTCTAGGGACCACGAAAGATGGAAATAAAGAGAGGAGGCTTTTGCCCGACAATGGGACCTATACAGCTTACATAGAAAAATGTACCGACCGAATAAGGAATTCCACGCTGCGGTCCATCAACACAATAAATAAATATATATGGACAAATCGCACTGATTGAGCTATCCCCAAAGTAAGTTTAAACTTGTGTTAGGGTTGGATCTCATCTGCCAGCACGGGACAGCACTTTCCTATGCTGCTATTCTTTTCTGTCGTTCAGAATAGTAATTTGCTAGAGCAAGAGAGAGCGACGAGCGGCCGGTGCTGCAGCGTTCCGTCGCTCTCTCTTGTTCTAGCAAATTACTATGTTCCGTGCTGATAGATGAGATCCAACCCTTATGGGATTCTAACTCAACGATACTATATTTTATAATAAATATATATATATATATATAAACATCCAAGACCCAGGATAATTTGAAAAGGTCGTGGATGTTAGCAAGAAGGCAGCAAGACTGAAGTGGGACTGGGACGGTCTATACAACGTGGAAGGGATATACCTGTAGTAAATCGAATCACGGGCTATACTCGATTATCAAAGTTTACTGAAATTAAATTAATTGTCATGACACAAAAAAAATTCGACATTCCCATACAAATCGCCCGGGCGGCTGCACATTTTTGTATGGAAATGCCGAATTATTTTTTGTTTTTCGGCTGTTATTTTAATTTCATTATACTTTAGTGTTCTAGTGTCCCTGGTTTGATTTATTACAGGTATGTCCGTTCCACGTTGTATACATATTGATAGACCCAAGACCCAGTACAATTTCAAAAAGGTATTTTTCCAACTTGGTAAAAATTCAGTAAGTATACTTATATTTTGTAACACGTCATGCATAACAAAAGTTAATTTGGAACTAGCTCACTCTTTACGATTTGTCTCCATTTATTTATTAATTCTTCCTTCCCCAGGTGTCGGTGATCACCACCAGCATCCGTCGTCCGTGCGTGGTGACGGTGCTGACGTCACGCGGCGCGCGCGCCCGCTTCGTGCACAAGGCGGGGGAGTCGCTGCTCAGGGACGCCAGTGTCCTGAGGGCGGACCCCACGGCCAAGTACAAGGTACCTGTCTAACCATAGGTCCTTGGTGATAATGTTAGGGGACGCAAGCCATATGCGTGTTTGAGGAGTAGGACCATCATCTTGCTCCCGTATCCCCGGTTGCATCCTCAGCGGTGTCGGATCAGAGCCCGGGGCCCGCTACCTGCCCTAGGGGATGGGACGAGGGTACTGGTTAACACAGAGCTCCGCAACCCAAAGGATAGACCAGAACCAATCCAAGGATAGATTTTACCAATTGCTAGATGGCGTTCGGAACCTGCAGCTTTACGTGCCTTCCGAAGCACGGAGTCATCTTTCTTTTCGAATAATCAGGTGATTCAAGCCTGCAATATCCTGACTAGAAACAACTTTTCACAAAGTATGCTTCCCAGTGGGATTTAAACCCACGACCATAACGCAAACGACTTACCACTGAACCACGGAGATAGTCAAGTGTTAAAGGAATAGGATATTGTGGAGGATTGAACGTGCCGGGTAGGACACGTGATAGCTCAGTTGGTAAGAGCATGGTCGTATAAAGAGAAGGTCGCGAGTTGAAGTCCCGCTTCCGTGAAGTTATTTATTTCATTATTTCAGTCAGTCAAAAAATTTTATTTACAGGATAAATATATCACTTATTGAAGGTCATTATTTTGAGTGCAAAAGTACCTACTAGTGTTTCGGAACGACCACTGCTGGGAAGGTCCGCCGACAGAAACCGCCCGTTCAGTATTTAGATAGAATATTTTAAAATTTAAAATATTTTCGTAACCTGACTGTCAGTTGGGACACAATACGCTTGGTAAGCGATTCTAATATCGTTCCAATATGCGCTGGCGCGCATCGACATCATACTGATCATTGCGAGTATTTATTGTCATATTATTATATTACGTAAATTAGTTATCATACAAATTGACAATAATATAATATGCGCCGATGACTTTGCCCTGAGTATTACCAGGCCTGTGTCACTCCCCGTTTAGGTATCGGAAATGTACCTATATTATTACTATGCGCGCAGGCGGCCCCTCCAGGTGGTAAATACGAATCGTTTGTCCAGAGTAATAAGAATGAAACTGGCCTGCAACGGATGTCTAGGTATCTATACGAAAAGGTGCTGAGTTCTGACGTGAGCTAAACTAAACCATATCGCTAGCCACACTGAATAGATATTTCTTTGAATTTCTTTGCTGAATGAGACTTCTGTACGTTAGTATTATTTATTCTGTGGTATTACACGTGTGTCCGTAGATAGCTTTTTGTGTAGATCCGTTTATTCGTGCGTATATCAGAAATGCGTAAATTTATTTATTTATTTAACTTTATTGCACACAATCTCATATTTGATTGATTACAATTGGTCAAACTTAACGCTATGCATTATCTACCAGTTTGCCTTTGGGACACATCGAAAATTAAACTTAAATTGTGTGAACTGAGAAATATACGAACTTATTAAGTGTTGTTGGACTTTACCTTCTGAGCCTATAGCTAGGCAGCCACTACCTTCTGAACCTATAGCTAGGCAGCCACTACCTTCTGAACCTATAGCTAGGCAGCCACTACACTCTCATTGGACAGACATTTAGCTAGAAACATACACAGTCATTTCGGTTATTAACTTTGGAGTCAGAATATAAGTAGAGTAGTAGCCCAAGTGCCTACAGTCGTATAAAGGCTAGGTCGCGAGCTTAAGGTGAATATAGAAGCAAATGGCCTTGAAGTGGCGCCCTCATTTGAAATAAATTGTTAACTCGTAAATATGGTGATAATTTCCATATTGCTAATCGTCAGGCACCAGATATCCCTTTCAATTATTTTATGAACCACCGTTGAAAGTATTTACATTAGTCCGTCTAGCTTTAAAACTTGCCTCCGCCAACCGGACCACCAATAATAGTTTCAACGTTCATAAAATAATTTAAAGGGCTATCTACGCCTGACGATTAGCAATATGGAAATTATCATCATATTTACGAGTTAACAATTTATTTCACACTTCAAGGCCATTTGCTTTTATATTCACCCTTAAGTCCCGCTCATTTTTTCACTATTTCTTATTTAATTATTTGGTTTAACGTATGTTTATCTCGTGTGCCAGGTGATCCCGACGAGCGCGGACAGCGGTCTCATGGATTATCTGGAAGACCACGAAACGCTGTACTCGCTGATTTCCAGCGTGTGCAACCTGGACCGTGAGTATATGCTCTTTATTATTAACACTGTTCCGTATCGAACCTTAAGGTGAATATAGAAGCAAATGGCCTTGAAGTGTGAAATAAATTGTTAACTCGTAAATATGGTGATAATTTCCATATTTCTCTTCGTCATGCACTAGATATCCCTTTAAATTATTTTATGAACTGCCGTTGAAACTATTATTGGTGATCCGTCTAGCTTTAAAACTTGCTGTGGCCACTTTTGGCGGAGGCAAGTTTTAAAGCTAGACGGACTAATGTAAATACTTTCAACGGTGGTTCATAAAATAATTTAAAGGGCTATCTAGTGTATGACGAAGAGAAATATGGAAATTATCTCCATATTCACGAGTTAACAATTTATTCCAAATGAGGGCGCCACTTCAAGGCCATTTGCTTCTATATTCACCTTAAACGTTACCATAGAAGACAATAAGAATACAACATACAGAACGGAATCTCCTGCGGTCCCTTGCAATATTTGCATGTAATGATGGATAGTTTGTTTATATTAAATAAAATAAATCTATACTAATATTATAAAGCGGAAGAGTTTGTTTGTTTGTTTGTTTGTTTGTTTGTTTGTTTGTTTGTTTAAACGCGCTAATCTCAGGAACTAATGGTCCGATTTGAAAAAATCTTTTTTTGTTGGGTAGTCCATTTATAGAGGAAGGCTTTAGGCTATATAACATTACGTTCCGACAACCACGCGAACGAAGTCGCGGGCACAGCTAGTTAATTAATAAAATATGCGTCCCCGCGGCGGGGAAAGCGCACCCCGGGCTCCGAAGCAGCACAGCTCAGGGTGCAACCGGGAGCGCAGCAAGGTGAAGAAGATGAATAACACCAACAGGCTAATAAATAGTAGCTGGGCGACCGAGCTTCGCTCGATGAAAAGAAAACGCCAAGGAAACGAGGTCATCTCAGAATTAAATCGAAAGATAAAATCGACAATTATCAAACACATCCAAAGACAAATAAACGATGTTGACTTTGAATGAAAGCTTGCCAGATAGATTGTTCGGCCCCGAAACCCTCTATTTACTCAATTTCATCGAAATCGTTGGAGCCGTTTCCGAGATCCTCATTATACAAGAGTTGCTGTCCTCATTTTACAAAAAGTAATATGATAAAATTATTGCCTATGTCACTCGGGATCTTCTCATTCGTCTAAGCGCATTCCCGGTTGCATCCTAAGCTGTGCTGCTTCGGAGCCCGGGGTGCGCTTTCCCGCTTTTTCTTCTCCAAATATAACTTACATGTCAAGTCAATGGTCACCCAAGGATGCCAAAGACCTTGCAAAATGGAGAAGAAATAGCCGGAACAGTTTAAATGATTTGGCTATAGTTTTACGACCGGCCGCCTGCCTGACGTCAACCCCTTTTTTGGGAATGTATTTATGCGAAAAGTTTTACAAACGGCCGCCGCCCGACGTTAACTTCCTTAGGAATGCAATTGTAGCACGAGATGTTTGTGCTTAGACCTTTAGTCGCCTCTTACGACATCCACGGTAAGAGATAGAGTGGTTCTATTCTAACCCGGAACCACACGGGTAGATAGTAGTAGCCTATGTCGGTGATGTAAGAATACTAATGATACCCCATATACGTCAGTCTGTTCAGACATTTGGAAGTTATTGCTTAATAAAGAAACTAGCATACGTAGATAAACTCTTAAAACATAACACAAATTGGAGCAGTAGTGTAAAAAAAAAATAATTAAAATGCTCCTATTATGAATGTTCTTTCAAACTCTTAGCCCCCTAAGTCTAGCCCGTAAGAGATAAAGACGGTACGTTTATTTCCAGAAATATCAGCGTCGGTGCAGCGTCCCTATGACGAGGAACTCATCGTGACGCCGTCGCCGCACACCTTCCAGCAGCTGCGAGTCAAAGTACCGGTACATGCGCTAAGGTAAATAAACGGGCAAGTGCGACTCGGACTCGTACATGAAGGGTTCCGTACAAGGTACCTCCGTACAATGTTTTAAAACGCAAAAAAACACGTTTTTGTATAACGACCCCCTTTAATTTTTAACTTTTTTTATTGATAGTTTTTGTTGTTATAGCGGCCACAGTAATACATAATCTGTGAAAATTTCAAGTATCTAGTTAATGCCATTATAAAAATCTAGTCAAAAACGCTGAAAAAACACGTTTTTTGTATGGCGACCCCCTTTAATTTTTAACTTTTTTTATTTTCAGTATTTGTTGTTATAGCGGCCACAGTACGATACATAATCGGTGAAATTTTCAAGTGTCTACCTATTACGGTTCAAGAGATAGAGCCCTGTGACAGACGGACAGACAGCGGAGTCTCAGTAATAGGGTCCCGTTTACACCCTTCGGGTACGGAACCCTAAAAATATCTCAACAAAATGTCCCCCGTGAGTTCACAATTGCTCTCCGCACGTCTCTCGTCAATTCTCCGCGCATCACCATCGTCATCAGGTCATTCTTAGTCTCCACTGCAGGAGCACGATCCTCTCTGTACTGCCAGAGCCATATATATTAGCCAGAGTAGCTGGCCTACACTCTCCACGCTGGCCAGATGGTTGGAGAGGTCTCACTGATGTGTACAAGCTTTGTTCAGCTTGTGTTTCCTAAGTCGCCTTCTATGACATCCACGGGGAGACTTGGAGTGGTCCTATTCTACTCTGCCGGGAACCACACGGTTGACGGGGGACGGCGCATCAGCATGTCTGCCGTGAATTCTCCACTCCTATCAGCATGTCTGCCGTGAATTCTCCACTCCTATCAGCATGTCTGCCGTGAATTCTCCACTCCTATCAGCATGTCTGCCGTGAATTCTCCACTCCTATCAGCATGTCTGCCGTGAATTCTCCACTCCTATCAGCATGTCTGCCGTGAATTCTCCACTCCTATCAGCATGTCTGCCGTGAATTCTCCACTCCTATCAGCATGTCTGCCGTGAATTCTCCACTCCTATCAGCATGTCTGCCGTGAATTCTCCACTCCTATCAGCATGTCTGCCGTGAATTCTCCACTCCTATCAGCATGTCTGCCGTGAATTCTCCACTCCTATCAGCATGTCTGCCATGAATTCTCCACTCCTATCAGCATGTCTGCCGTGAATTCTCCACTCCTATCAGCATGTCTGCCGTGAATTCTCCACTCCTATCAGCATGTCTGCCGTGAATTCTCCACTCCTATCAGCATGTCTGCCGTGAATTCTACACTCCTATCAGCATGTCTGCCGTGAATTCTCCACTCCTATCAGCATGTCTGCCGTGAATTCTCCACTCCTATCAGCATGTCCCCGTCAATACTGCGCTCCTTCCTGCCTGTCCCCGTGAGCTCCTCTCTGTATGTCCCCCGTCAGTTCTCCGCCCCTCTCCGCCTTCAACTTGCAACATAATTATGTTATTAGATAAGTCTTATTTTATATATTTTTTTATTTATTTACATATTGTTGTTTATTTCAGAACTGCCATCGAACGCAACAGCTCCTGTTTTGAAGATTTCTTGATGAAGAAGAAAAACTTCCAAGACAGTTTGGCGACCACTGCCGTTATCAATTGGATATTGGGTACGTACATTTATACGTGTAACTGCTGCTTTTATATAATCCTTGACTGATAGCCACTTTATAGAGGTTTTTGTCACAACTTTTCGCAAAAAATATATATCGAAATAAATTCATTTCCCATACAAATCGAAGTAGTCACGTGATCTAGTTACTATTATGTATAGGAAAAGTTCTTCAAAGTGATGCAGTGAATCACCCCTTAAAATATTTTTACTTAGTATATTTATTACCATTGGATGGCCTTGGGTTTTGTCTGCTTAGATATGCTGAAACTGACCTGATGATGCTGATACTCGTATAATGAGTACTACAACAGTCATATTGTAAAATCATCAAAAACACAACACCCCATACAAAAAAGTACTGTTTAAAAGCCAAAATCCTGTATTATATATTATATTATTCTAGATGTCGCTACTATCTCGCCTGCTAGCCATACAAAGGATGCTGCGTACTTAGGCTGATGGTATCCACGAAAAATCTTAGATGGCGCTTGTTTGTTCGTAGAAAATGAACGCTTATACCGCCATCTTTCCGAGATCAAGCGGCAACAATACGAAACTTTTTTTTTATTAGAGATTTGAGTGCGTTTGACCTTTATCTAGCCTGATGGGAAGCTAAGATGAGGTCTAAGGTGTAACACGCAGACTCAAAAAATGCCTATTCACTCTTGCCTTGAAAATCCCTAAATCATACGTATGGGGAAACATCGACGCAGGGAGGACTACCTCCTTTCGAACGATCCATCTAGGTTTAAACAACATTTAAGGACCGTATGCACAAAGCCATGTGGTCAGATTTGGCTCTGAAATATGCAAAATTTTCCCGCTAGGGGGATAAAAATGTCAAGATGAAGTTGCATAGAGTTAATAATGTGTAAACGGGACAATAGATGTAGGTAATCATAAATTGTAATGTAGAATTAGTATACAGCATACTTTTTTCTTTTCGTCAAGACTTCCAGTCCGCGATAATTATTAAAATTTTCAAATCAATCAAATCAAATAATTATTTTGTTTGAATTATTATTTCTGAATTAATGCCTTGGCAGACGTCATTATAATGTACTTAACACTTTAATAGACAGGCTATCAGTAGAAAAAGTAAAGTTGAAAATACAGTAGTGTGCGTGAATGCAAGACGTTTATTTAAAAAGCGAGTTAAAATATATGTGAAATTCATATACCACTTTCTAAAAAATCCAAGTTATAGTTATTCGAATCTTGCGTAAAATTTATTACTTTTCAATTTATTAGTCGACCTCCGTGGCGATTCCTTAACACGCTAGTCCGTCACTCGGAGGTTCTGGGTTCGATTCCCAGCCAGGGCAAGTTGGTAAATGGCCTTTTTTAATTTGTCCTGGTTCTTGGGTGTTTATTTTATCCCATCAAAAACATAAATGTAAAAATGCCAAGTTCAAATTCCGACAAAACAATTGAAATTTAAATAGCTGCCAAGTTATGTAGGTAGAGAAAACTGAAATTTATTCATAAGAATCTCAACATTTGACTTGGACAACATTAAGATTGAAAGCACGCTCACCCATTCTAACTGTGACCAAGCTAGAAGTTGCTTAACCTGTAAAAGCACGGTCATTCATCCATCAATTTTTTAATTTATCGTATGCGAAGTGGAGCGAAATATTTGCACAAGTGGTTTTGATAACTCGTATTTTGAAATTTGTTAAAGCGCAAGTGACAAAGAACCCTTAGAATAGAGAATCTGTTTCGGTTCACGCAGCTTTTTAGGGTTCCGTAGTAAACAATAAACCCTTATAGTTTCGTCATGTCTGTCTGTCTGTCCTCAGTTTTACTCATAGACTATTAGTACTAATAAAAACTTGAAAAAAAAAAATTGTGGTGTGAGACGTCGTTGAATAGGTCTTTCAAAAATATTGTAGGATTATGAACACTCTTTTTCGTTTTAGCAATCCGTTTGTGAAATATTTGGTTTTTGATTGCAAATTTTTGTTAGAATCATGTGTCTCCCCTCTCTGTCAGTTGAACGGTTGTATATAGACACTTAAAAAAATCACGGCAGTAGTATATAACGTCTCCCTGTACTAAAACTAATTTAAGGTGGATTCAGTTCATGATACTGAACAACTTTTCCTAAAGAACACATATTTAAAAATGAAAAGAAAATGTTTGCTTTCCATTCGACCTCCGTGGCGTAATTGTTAACACGCTAGACCGCTAATCTGGAGGTTCTGGGTTCGAGCCCCAGCCAGGGCAAGTTAGAAAATGGTCTTTTTCAAATTGTCCTGGGTCTTGGGTGTTTATCTATGTATGTATTTATCATAAAATATAGTATCATTGAGTTAGTATCCCATAATACAAGTTCAAAACTTACTTTGGGGCTAGCTTAATTAGTGTGATTTGTCCTTACATATTCCATACATATATTACATAAATATTACATTTTGCCAAATCTTGTGTGTAAGAGATCAAAAATAATTTTTGTATTTCGTTTGTTCCTTAGTGAAAGTTGTTCAGTATCATGGACTGAATTCAGACCTAAAGTTAGGCAGTTGTTAGTTACATAAAACAAGAAGGTACTGACTACGGAACCCTACACTGCACGTGGCCCGTCACGGCACGTGGCCGGTTTACTTTGGTTAAGTTGAAGTTTTAGGGAACCATAGACAAATTTATGATATTTCTGCGTAAATCAATATTTCTTATCGCTGACAGGACGTTCTCAAAAATACAATCAAATAGTATTTTACGCGAGCGGTTACTTGGAAAACTACACGTTTTGTGTTCCACTGACAGAAAATGTACACATTTGAATTTTCTTTGTGAAACATAGACGTTTAGCGACCATCTGTAATCGTCACCTTTCACTTCTATTCACCTTATTATGTAAGTACGGAGGGTAAAAAAGAATTGCACGTTGAACAGATCAACAGTCTTGGCTTAGCAGCTGTATGTGCTCAATGAATGACTTGACTGTTTGATTTTGTACAATATTTTAACGAATTAACAAAAAGCACTAAAAATAAATCTTTTCCTGAAAACAGCTAAAAAACTTGGTTGATTAATGAAGCAGTAATTAGCATTATTGCACCCTTTTATTTTTTATCTTCTCATAGGTTTTCCTGTAATCTATTGGTAAAGAACTATTAACTGTATATTTTTCAAAAGTTTGGGTTCAGTGGTTTCGGAGATAAGGGTATTTTTATTATTTATTTTCAAAAATAACTTCAAAAACACCAACTTAAAAAATATAGAAAGATATATTTAATATTATAATAAAATGCTCATTCATTTGATATTTTACGCGATATAGTTCACAAAACGTTTTTTTTAATGTCTCATTTATCTCCCATAAGTGGCCCCATTTTTTTTTAATTTATTCATTTACCAACATTTTACTTCCGTCTTTGGGTCACAAATTTACATTATGTGCACCACATTTGAACTGAATCGGTCCAGTAGTTTAGTAGGGGGGTTCAATTTCGCCCATTTTCTTAAATAACTTAAAAATACCAATCTAAGAAATAAAAAAATATATATATATTTAAAATTGTCATAAAAAGTTCTTTCATTTGATATGTCACACAATTTTGTTATCAAAACTTTTTTTAATGTCTAATTTACCCACAATAAGTGGCCCCCTTTATTAAATTTAATTTATTTACGTTATACGTCTATCTTTGGGTCACTAAGTTACATAAGTGTAGGTACTAAATCTCAACTAAATCATTCTAATAGTTTCGTAGCAAATTGGCTGTGACTTACGGACAGACAGACAAGCGAAACCCTAAAAACAGTAAAAACACCAAAAAAATCGGTTCCTATACAAATTTCCCGGGCGGCTGCACACTTTTGTATGAAAATGCAGTTTTTTTTTGTTTTTGACTGTTATTTTAATATCATTATACTATACTAGCAGTCCACCCCGGCTTCGCCCTTGGTACACACAAAGCCTATGTCACTCGGGGATAGTGTAACTTTCCAACGGTGAAAGTTTTTTTTAAATCGGTCCAGTAGCCTACTATAGCCTGCCTGCCTAGCCAAGTATAGATCTAGTATAGCTTGTGGTTCGATATATTACGCATAATGTCAATTCGTATTTTGATATACATTAATGGGGAAAAGTTGTTCAAAATTTCAGACTGAATCACCCCCCAAGATAATTGTAAAACCCTAATTAAATAGCATTTTTTATTACAAAAACAGTTAATATGATTCCGCGACCCGAGAAAGTTCCAATCCGATTTTCACCCTAATCGCCCATTAAAAAATATAGGTAATAAATCAAACCAAATTATTTTTTTCATTGACTTAATTTTCAATAAAATTAAAAAAAAAATGTGCGATGCCGTATCTGCGATAGCATTACATCTTTGCTGGAACGTCAACAAAATGTCAAAACTGTACCATAGTGTAGCGAAAGTATGACATAATTTGGCAGTTTGTACATAGTTTTTTATTGAAATATTTTAGACTGTAATGCAATTTTACGTAATTCGAAAATGGATTTTTTTGAAAAATTCGACACGGCCTCCTTACTGAACGCCCGGCGGGCAACTGAATTTGTATGGAGGAAATATGGCCGCCATTTCAGAGAATGCTGTCAAAAACGTTGCAAAACATCCAATTTTTAAAATTATTTTTTTTATTATTGCGTGATTGCATTGTAGGCAAATATTAAGAATAATGTTTCAAAATAGCCTTTATTTTTATAAAATATATGCAATCCCTTGTTAGAATATTTCTTTACGCAGAAAAACAAGCCAGTTTGTAGCAAGATTTTCTAAAATATTTCTTTCAGGTTTCTTTACAATTATCTTACTTTTTCTGAATGAAAATTAAAAAAATACGGTTTTCGTCTACTGGCTAGTCTATTCACCTATAACTAGGTATGTAATTTTCTTAGTGGTCTTTTCTACTTAAGCCATAACAATTGCCCACGCAAAGTGCGTTTTGCATGTTTTTGGGTAAATTCAATGCTTGTTTTTAGGAAAACTACAAAATATTTTAAAAAATCCTTTTTTTCGTCTACTGTCCCATCTCTTCCCCTATCTATGTGTATACATTATTTGACTTAAATCAAACGTTTTCTGTACAAACTTGTTGCCCGCGCAAACCCAGTTTACAAGGTGCCGACCCTTAAACTTCTTTTTTGCGTGTCGATGGTCTTTTTTTTGTCTGTTATAGTAAGTGAAGGAGTCATGAGCCCTGAAAAGAGATGTTGTTTTGGCCCTGGATGGGACCGTGGGTGTGTTTTATTTGGGGGGACCATCGTGGTGACAGGATTGGCCAGGCTAGAGTCTGCGTTACCGACTCTAGTTGTTTCCAGGTGCGCCACGGGGAGGCTCTTATCATGCACTTAACATTTAAACTAAAAATCGAATTACGCTTATTATATTTTGGTAGGTTTGGGTGACCGGCACCTGGAGAACCTGATGTGCTCGCTCCGCACCGGGCACCTCGTCAGCATCGACTGCGGCGCCGCGCTCAGCTTCGTGCGGGAGCTGCCGCCCGCCAGGCTCACGCCGGGGCTGCTGGCTCTCACCGACACACGAGGTACTCACCATCATCCGAGCGTGTCCCCGGTTGCATCCTCAGCGGTGTCGCTTCAGATCCCGGGGTCCGCTACCTGCCCTAGGGGATGTGACGAGGGTATTGGTTTACACGGAGCCACTGCCGACCTCCGCAACCCAAAGGATAGACCAGAACCAATCCTAGGATTAAACAAATTTGAAAACTGAACACGAATCTAGAATCAAAAATAATACTGGCAGTCAGCAAAAAAAATAGTTAAAAAAATATATATATAGGCACAGACGTCGTATTTTTTAAAATTGGAATACACCACGTATTATTATGGCAGAGGGATGGGCCGGTTTTTAATTTACTTTTTTTTAATTTATTTATTGTTGTTTTGTTGCAGTGTTGGAGAGCCGCCTACAGACTGCGTTGGCCCAGTTCCGGGAGTCTCGCTATTTGTTCTGCAACTTTGTCAAGATGACCTTCAAGTGGAGCGGGGCGGAGATCGAACACAAGGTACACTACAATCTGTCTACGTTTAAGAGTCAAGCTCTTGTCGGTAACATTAATAAATAAATATAAAGGGACAAATCACACTGATTGCTAGACTAGCCCCGAGGAGAGTTGTTAAACTTGTATTATGTGATACTAACTCAACGATACTATATTTTATAATAAATACATATACAACGTGGAACAAGATATCAACCCGAAAGTGAGTGAACGTACTATACAATTCACTTAAACAACTTTTACTAGGTATAGGACCATTCCTGAAATCGCAAAAAAAAAATCGGCAGCTTCATACAAAATTAAATACCTACAGTGCCAAAATGTGTGTAGCTGCGGATTTTTTTTCGCGATTTCAGTAGTAAAAGTTGTTCACATTGGTTAGTACGTTAACTCCCTTCCTTCCCTTCCTTTCGGGTTGATCCCCCCCCCCCTTTTGCAAAAAATCGTATAGATAAACATCAAAGACCCAGGACAATTTGAAAAAGGCTAGTTTAATGGCATGTGCCAGCTCTGGGCGCGCAATTTAAAAATAAAACCGGCCAAGAGTTAAACTCGCGTGGAGAGGGTTCCGTACAATTGATTCTAAATTCTTATAGTTTTTCCTGTAATGAACAAGCAATGAACTATATTTCGTATTTTTTTCAAAATCAGTATTTTTGGAGTTGGGGGGGGGGGGGGTCAATTTTCGTCTTTCATGAATAAAATCAAAATTATTCATTTTATAATTATAATAAAAATATATTTGATATCCTCATAACGAGCCCTTTCATTTGATATATGACACAGTAAGGTTTGCGAAACCTTTTTTATTCAATTTCCTAATTTATCCCCCGAAAATGACCCTTCTTTTAAAAAATTATTCATTTACTTTGCACATATGTGTTTGGGTCATAGGATTACAACATTCTACCAAATTTCACCTGATTCGGTCCAGTAGATTCGGAGCAAATTGGCTGTGACAGACGGACGGACAGACAGACGCACGAGTGATCCTATAAGGATTCCGGTTTTTTAATTTTGTGTACGGAACCCTAAAAACAAAAACAATGCAAGGATTTCCATACATTTTTTCTGCTCTAGAGCAACAAAGTTTCGTTTTGTGCTGGATATGTAGTGCAGTTATGATAGAATTGCAGCGTAGTTGGAAGAAAACATTTTAAATAACTAACTTGTGCAATGAATATTTTGTCTGCTTCAGTTCCCGTACATCCAGGCGCTTGTGTGGGGTCGCTCCCTGTCGCACCACGTGAGCAGGGCTCTGCTGGCGGCCGACCGCCGGCCGTACAGAGAAGCCTACCTCCAGTTGATGGACGACGTGTTTGCGGAGGGAGAGCAGAGAGAGGAGTACACTGTGGTAGAACAGGTGGGTGACTTTACACGCTTATACAGGCTGTAACAAATTATACTGAAACTATTTTAAGGGGGAATTCAGTCCATGATACTGAACAACTTTCTCCAAGGAACGTATGTCGAAATATGAAAAATATTTTTTACCCTCTCATACAAGTTGACCGATCAGCTGATCCGAGTTTGTATTGCAAGCCAAACATTTTTTTCATATTTCGACATATGTTCCTTGGAGAAAGTTGTTCAGTATCATGGACCTTTAAATAGTTTCAGTATATTTTGTTATACGTTATATTTAGACTTAATTAATATATCCCCCGTGGGGTTCCGGGTTAGAATAGGACCACTCCATCTCTTCCTGTAGATGTCGTAAGAGGCGACTAAAGAATTAAGCACAAAATCTCGTGCTACAATTGCATTCTCAAGGATAACGTCGGGCGGCGGCCGGTCGTAAAACTATAGCCAAATCGTTTTAATTGTTCCGGCTATTTCTTCTCCAATTCGCAATGTCTTTGCCATCCTTGGGTGACCATTGACATGCATGTAATATTTGGAGAAGAAAAAGCGGGAAAGCGCACCCCGGGCTCCGAAGCAGCACAGCTGTGGATGCAACCGTGAACACGCTTAGATGAAGATATTTAGACTATTAAGGCGAATACCATGTACAAGTGGAGTCCTTATAAATTTAAAAAAAAACTTTTTTTAAACCGCGTTTCTACTAAAAGTGCCGCCACTTCTGCCTGGTATTTTCCTTAACACGAAGTGTACCTTTTTGTATTTTGCTGGCGTTTCAATCAGATTGCACCGACCGTGGTCTCAGCATGACTCAAGAGAGGTACGTTTCGCATTAATTCACGTACAATATTGTTACGAAACTGGGGTTCGGTATTTGGAGAGAAACGCCAAAGTTCGCATAGCAGCTGAGGTCCAGGTATCTCGCCAAGATAGTCGCAGGTACTTCCACTTGTCGCACTAAGGTAGGTTTCCTTCGCTTCGAAGTGATCGCTTTGATAGCTCGTATTGAACTGCCGTGGCGCACCCACGGTTCCCTATTTATATGCGCCATCGAATAGGTCCACATTAATCTCGAATATTCTACATAGTCGACGAACGTGTTTCGAAGCATCCAGGCGCCGGGTGTGTGTGTAAGTGTAACATGGTCAAGCAACTCTAGACTTTATGGCACAAGAGCCAATTTGGCTTGCACCATTCTATAGTAGTAGTTCGTAGTTCGCGAATATTGTTCGGGAAGATTCTTTCTCGTTCGCGACAATATATACCTATATAACATTTAATATAAAACTTATTTTTAGTTTAACGTAGATTATATCTTAACAAATGAGGTATCGTTGGTAGCGTCTTGGCTGTCCACTGGTTACAGGCTATATGACGTCACAGTAAATTCAATATGGCGCCCTCTACAGGCCATCAAGCAATAAACAAAAAATAAAATAGATCGAATCATACCGTAGCTTATTATTATTAGCACATTTCAATAGTAGATTGTGCTACAAGGCGTACAGGTAATAGTTTTAACGCGAGGGCGCTACTTTGAATCCAGAGCGAAACGAAGGATGCCACAATAGAATCACGAGCGTAGCGAGGGATTCTACGGTGGAATCCTGAGTGAAGCGAGGGATTCAAGTATATCGCTCGAGATAAAACTATTACCGTACAACCGTGTAGCACATTCTTCTTTTCATCTCCATCTATGAGAAAAAGCAAATATACACCTATAACGAAAGTAGAATACCTACATATACCTAATCAGAGTTTAACAGTCAGTTACTAAACTTTATTTGGTTTTCACTGCAGAATTACTATGAAAATATTTTTCTAGGACCACCACCATCTTATACATTTTCCAGTCATTAGAATCGTTTTATTACTTTTTCCTTGTGTGTTAATTCTTTATATGTTTAAATATGTATATTATACGTAAACTTCATATTTACTATCGGCCTCATCAAGAAATTAGTCACATTTATAATAGTTGTACAAATAACCTAATAGTTCCTTAATAAAATTACTATCTATATCAAAGACAACAATTGCGCGTTTTTATTGGTTTTTAATAAATTATTATTTTGAAGCAAGTGAACCAAAACATTTTGACCTACAGTCACTGGTATGACTCTCCATTGATTCAGCGTAACATATATACCTACTACTACTACAAACGAAACAATTTATCTGTACACACGTCGATGTGTGAGTTTTATACTTAGGGTCGCACCGCAGAATTATTTTAATACCTACCTACTAACGAGTTCGACATATTTACGATTATATTTTTCCATACCGGAAGATTTGCGAACACTATGACGTAAAAAATATTCTGTTTTATATGCATTAAATGTTACAGAAAAGTCGGAAACAGCTACGTAATATCACTTCACAAATATTTTTCATTATGTCCATTGTCCATTTCACCTATAGTTCACTTTACTGATTATTATTGAGTCATTTATAATGTAATGCACTAATTTCACTAATTCACTATTGTAATATAGTAATTTGCATATTCGGCGCAAAACTATACGGTAATTATATGAATAAGTTCAATAAAAATAAACAAATGTTTATCACGCTTACAAACAGCATGTCAAGTTGTCATTGTCATATGTAACAATACCGGATTGCTTATTAGCAATCCGGTAATGTTACAATCTCGCTCTTGTGTATCTCCCGCCAATGCGAGAGAGCGAGAAGGGTATATATATCAAGATGGTTGCTGGGTAATAACGTGAAATTATATTGTTGCTTTGCTTACCTGTTTTCATCATTTGGAAATGTATGAAATATACGTTCTTTAGAGTATTGGGTGGATAAACAATTATTATACGCGCACCTTCTCACCATGATGGTTACTATTGGTTGACAGTTCTCAAGACAACACACGTCGCGTATTGCGTGCGGCTAGTAATTAAACCCTGGTTTGGAGCCGTCAAAGCTCACAAAGTGCGGGGGAGAGGTGCGGGGACGCCAATTTGCGGGAGACGCTGTGAGATACCATTCTGTTTGACTCTTATGTATTCTGTGCTACAGTCATCCACGTAAAACGTGTTGTATTCCAATTTTAAAAAATTACGACGCCCTTCCCTGTATTTTATAATTTTAAAACAAAATTCTTATTTTTATTAGCTGACTGCCAATATTATTTTTGATTCTACATTCGTGTTCGGTTTTCAAATGTGTTTTAACGACTAGGGAATTTACTTTTCAGTGTCTAGAGAATTACCAGTGATTAGCCCCAAATATTTGGGATAAAATCATCGTTTTTCGAATAGATGAGATGAAATTACGCTCGTGATTCTAAGGTGGAATCCTGTGTGAAGCGAGGGATTCAAGTATATCGCCCGACATAAAACTATTACCGTACACCGTGTAGCACATTCTTCTTTTCATCTCCATCTATGAGGAAAATTTGCAAATATATACCTATAACGAAAGTAGAATACCTACATATAGCTAATCAGAGTTTAACAGACAGTTACTAACCTTTATTTGGTGGCGTTTTCACTGAAGAAGTATTATGAAAATATTTTTCTAGGACCACCATATCTTATAAATTTTCCAGTCAATAAAATCGTTTCATTACTTTTTCCTTGTGTGTTAATTCTTTATATATTTAAATATGTATATTATACGTTAACTTCATATTTACTATCGGCCTCATCAAGAAATTAGTTACATTTAAAATAGTTGTAAAAATAACCTAATAGTTTCATAGTATTATTTATTATTATTATTTATTTACACAATACATTTAATACATTAATGTTAAGTCCATTTACAATGCCATCATAATCTCTTTTGAGATTTACCGTGCATCGGAAATTGCCATGTTAATTTGCGATTATACATATATTATAAACACTATATAAAAAATAATAAAACTAAGATATTTTACACCACAAACAAACCTAAATGATATGCATTACAACAACTGAGGTGTTACTATAAAACCCTTTTTGTTGACGACGCCCGGTGCCGGTGATTTAAAAGTAGGTACTTTACCTGCATCGAGCGCGAACGACAGAACCGGTTAAGTTAACTCGTAAACAACTTAGATATGGGATGATACTTTTTGTCTAAATCGATTGAGAAGTTGAAATGTGTGGTATGTTTAGTGTACCTCCATGTAAAATACTGGGTGGCGCAAAAGTAAAGACCCTATTTGGTTCAGCTATAACATTTTTTCTAAATTAGAAAACTAGATTTAGGTTTTTTTAAATGTATATTTGTGCCATTAAATTTCGTACCATTAGGATTTAAAGATGATGTCTTTTAAATGGTGACCTCCAGAGTTGATACACATTTGAGCCCTATTTATGACATTTTGCATAACTTGCCGTAACACTTCCTGCGATATGTTCGTTATTTCTTGACGAATGTTTTCTTTTAGAGCTGCGAGAGTCTGTGGCTTGTTCACATACACCCGAGATTTCAAAAAACCCCAAAGAAAGAAGTCTGGACTGGTCAGATCGGGTGATCTTGCAGGCCAAGGCAAATCGCCAAAACGAGAGATAACTCGGCCTGGAAAAGCGTCCCTCCGTCCCTCACTCACAATTATTCCACGTTCTTAGGGAGTAAAACGGTCCATGTTTATTTTCAGTGTATTTTACAGTTGTTCACTACACAATTTTCAACAACAGAATGACAGAAAATATCATATAAAAAAAATAAAAGTATTTTCTTTAGTGCCAGTACTTTTGCGCCACCCAGTAGTATATGTGTTCTAAAGTTCTAAAAAAAAAAAATATATAATAATAATAAATTTAAAGTGGGATATTTTTTACAAAATATTTAAGAACTAATCTCTAAATTGGTATATTTTGTATAAAGTATTTTTTTAACTTACATTTAATGTTTTTCTTATTTATTTGTGTTTTTAATTCTTTTGGTAATTTATTTATAAGATCGGGTACCATATACTGTAAGGTCCTTTTGCCGTGTAAGTTATTATAGTTCGGAAGTATAAGTTTATCCTCTAGTATTCTACGTGTCATCTTATGATGGTGGGTCTTCTTTTTATTTTGTATTTTTTCATTAAAGAATTCTTCTTTTAGTAACGTAAGTTTAATTTTTTCATTAACAGGTATAATTTTACAAATAGAAAATAGTTTATAATATTCGTAAATTAATTAAAGTAAATATTCGTATAATATTAGTAGTAAAATTACTATTTAAATCAAAGACAACAATTGCGCGTTTTTATTGGTTTTTAATAAATTATTATTTTGAAGCAAGAGAACCAAAACATTTTGACCTACAGTCATCCACGTAAAACGTGTTATATTCCAATTTTAAAAAATTTGCCCTTGCCTATATTTTATAATTTTAAAACTAAATTATTCTTTTTTTTTAGCTGACTGCAAATATTATTTTTGATTTTACATTCGTGTTCGGTTTTCAAATGGTGTTTTATCGCCTAGGGAATTTACTTTTTACTTTTCAGTGTCTAGAGAATTACCAGTGAGCCCCAAATATTTGGGATAAAATCATCGTTTTTCAAATAGATGAGATGAAAAAATATATACATCATTAGTTGTTTTCAGCAGGAATCTAATGTTTTAGTTTCCAAAACTATATCTTGTATGTATTGTAAATATGGACTTTTGACGTGAAACTTTTATATCCAATCTAGATATCGAGCTTCCTGGTCCACTGCAGCAGCCCCCGCATCCTGCACGTCACCCGCGCCGGCTGGACGCCCTGGGTGTAATGCCAAGGCTGGTCTGGCATAGCTTAACAACTGTCATCTAGCTATAATAAACGACGGAACCGGCATTTCGAAGGAAGAGCTCAAGATGAAATGTCACAAGCAAGCGCGGTGACCCGTGGCGACCTCTACGCCACTTTACAAAAACTTCTGAGACAATAATAAAGCCTTGAAAATAGTTCAAGAAATGCATACGAGATGGCGCTGACAGTATCCTACATCTCGGTATCAGAGTTTCTGCGATTGTCTGCATACATATGTCGGAGTTGGATAGTATAACCCGCTAATTGATAAAACCTCTAGTTGTTTGGCATTATAGCTCGGTTTTGTTAAACAGCGAACCCTAATATGCGGAATGGAATGAACGACTTGTATTCATCCATGCGGCTAGAGAAGTTGCTGAACAATTCTGTCTTAAGAAATTAAATACAATTTGGAATGCCTACAAAGTGGAAATGTGGCGAGTGAGCGAAACAGCTAGAGGTTTTATGAATTAGCGGATTATACTATTCAACTGCGATATATACAACCTCCGAAGATACATGGTCCCCGCCCCCCGCAGCTGGCGGTCGTCGTCGGCATACCACCTCGCTCCCGCTATCACTCACTAAATCGTACTTATTTGTATGTAAAAGATTTTAGAGATGAAATATTTATTTGCTGATAAATAATTTAATGTAAAGAAAATAATCAAGATTGAGAAAATGATTTTTTTATATTTGTTACGAAAGATTATTACATACAATATGTACGTACCTAATGTTTTTTTATCGGTTGAACCGAGTATACTTGTGCCTTAGTCATTAAGAACAATGTTTAATAAACTCGCTTTTGATAATGATGTACTGAATTTTCAATTATTAACTCGTCTTTGTAATGAGTTTATTTATACAGGCTAAGTCTTTTGGCTTCTATACAGGGTGATTTTTCATCAATTTTGGAGCCGAAAGTCTCTTCATAAGGATCGTTAGTAACACCCAATTAGCTAGTCAAAATAAAAATTCAGAAACAAAAAATGTTAACTAAAGCTCAAAAGTAAAAACGAGAACGTAACAAAGTTCGTCGTTCGCCTCGCGAGTGCCTACGTATTCGTTTTCGAGTTCATCGGGGTCACGCGGCAATTTTAATAAGACGGGCGTAACTACGGGTCTCGATAAAATAATTTTCGCAACTTTTTTATCTTATGTCGTACACAAGTTTGGATTACTTATATTGATCGCGGAATTTATTTACTATAATTTTTTTTCAAAGTCAATGAAAATTCGGCGTGTATGCAGTACTAGTTACTATAAAATATGGTATCGTCGAGTTTGCAGCAAGTAGAAACTTAGGGTACCCGTGTGGTTCCGGGTTAATATAGGACCACTCCATCTCTTCCTGTGGATGTCGTAAGAGGCGACTAAAGGACTAAGCACAAACATCTCGTGCTACAATTGCATTCCCAAGGAGGGTTAACGTCGGGCGGCGGCCGCTTGTAAAACTTTTCGCACAAATACATTCCCAAAAAGGGTTGACGTCAGGCAGGCGGCCGGTCGTAAAACTATAGGCAAATCATTTGAACATTCCGGCTTTTTCTTCTCCATATTGCAAGGTCTTTGGCATCCTTGGGTGACCATTGACATGCGTGTTATATTTGGACACAGACCTACCACTACTAGACTTGCAACGATATTGCTAGAAAGAGACTGTCAAATACAGTACAACGTGAGTGTGAAAGAAACGCCGATATGTTTTTTTGTCTCTATCGGCGTGGCTGCTATAAGCTGGCCTACTGTCAAAATCTGGGCCAAACAAACCACAAAACGATCGAAGAAAGTCATTAATTTTAGGGTTTTTATCATTTAAAAGGTGATTTAGGGTTTTATTTGAGCTTATTATAAGTTAGTAACCATAGTGTGTTCTGTGACGTGTGCAAAATATGGGTGGAGGCAACAATCAAAGATAGAAAGAATTGCACTAAAGTGGCCACGCACTATGCAGGTCTAGTAGTGGTAGGTTTGTGTATTTGGAGAAGAAAAACTGGGAAAGCGCACCCCGGGCTCCAAAGCAGCACAGCTGAGAATGCAACTGGAAATGCGCTTAGATGGAGAAACTTAGGGTATTAATTTAAGTGATTCTCCACCTGTAGTTCGTCCGCTCAAATAGTTTAGAGGTTTGTCGCGCCGACACAAAGGCGGAGTGTGCTGCTTCAGACGGCGCCCGTGTTGTACTCTCGCGTACACTCGCAGGGTACATTGGTGCGTCGCGCTGCCTGGTTGTGTTTTTTGTTTACATTGATCTTAACAGCGAAACTAATAATAATAAAAAAAACACTCAAAAGGATTCGTAAAAGTGCTATATAGGGTCTTTGACTGAATTGCGTTTTAAAATCATCATGTCTCTGGCCATTGGCCTCTCAAAAGGATTTAAATAATAAAATAGAAAAGAAAAGAAAGCTGTTGATAATGATGAATCAAAATATATCAAGTAAAGGCTGCAAAATGAGACACAAGTTGTTCGTTATTCATTTATTGATAACTGCCTTCTCCCTCGCGACATACAAAAACCGTCGAGCTGCGAGCTGGGTCCAACGCTTCCAATATTAAAATATTTTTAAAATAACATATAAAAATGTCTTGCACGCTGCTTTTGCGTAACTACCAAATTTTCTGTGCCGGTGTTTTTCGACAGTGTTAGTACTAACACTGGTTTCTCCCGAGCTGCCTAAAGGCATCCGACGTAATTGACTGTCACCTAGTGACAACAGTCATACACACTAGTGAACTAGTGAGCAGGTTTTCTCACTGATTTCCCTCACTGGAAGCAAGTGGTGGTTGAAACACAGTACAGATGCGTGGGGCGTGAGTTCGAATCTCATTTTGTATCAAGTCAGTAGCCATTTTTGTCTCTATCCATCGGCACAGAAAACTTGATAATTCTGTAAATCAATATTTTAAGGGCCTTTTTAATTAAACTACATAACTTTCCTGAATGTTTATAACACGCTTGGACTAGGAATTACTCAAAGAGTATTTCAGCAATCTGTTCTAATAATTCAGTCAGGCCTAGCGGTCGCATGGGATCGCAATACGCCACACAAATCTGTTTGCAAAATTGCAAACTAAACCTTATTCCCACATTTTAGAATATACTTTTGCATAGCTGCAGACGCCACTTGGCGGGCGAGGGGCTAGGTTTCAAACTAATAGTTCACCCTTTATATAGAACTTTTATCATTGAAAACAATAGTGTCACTGTACTTTAAAACATAATTTAATTACATCGATGCGACTAGCAACCCATCACCATTTTGATTCCTTTTTCCACCTTCTCGCCCACCATCACGCCAAAAGTGGCCTTTGGGTCTTGTGGCCCTGGGCTCTGTCTGCTTAGAGCCGCAAGACCCAAAATACTCTGTCTGCCCCGTTAGGGATAAAGACGTGATAGTATATGTATTGCACTAAAATATTTTATTAGCTTCACTATGATACAGTGCGTCTTTTTTATAACCCGTAAGTGTTATTTATGAAGGTAGATTTTAGAAATATATCAAGTGGTGGCGCCACTGTGTGTCTATCAAATTCAAGGAAGCATTTTAGGCTTGTTTATAAAAAAACACAAAACTTGTATGATTCAAATACAAAATATTTATCTGCTGTGATCTCAAACAGTTGTACAGGGTTACTGGTATTGAACGCATAACCTTTTTGGTGCAAGTTCAGTCCATGATAACTTTCCATAAAAACCAATATCGAAAAACGAAAAAAATATTTCGGCTTCCATACAATCAGCACTCAGCCAAATGGACTTTGTATGGGAAGACAGATTTTTTTTCTTTTTTTTACAACGGTTTTTATGAAAAGTAGTTCAGTATTATGGACTGACCTTGCACCAAAAGGGTTATGCGTTTATACCAGTATAAAGCACGGACTATAGTCAGTACTTGGTTTAAAACTTTAAACCATTCGCCTAAATGAAGTTGACAGTGATTTTTGAGAAAGTGACATATTACTACATGTCATCTTAATATAAGTGGATAATGGTTCTACCCTTAGTAGCATACCGGTACAACACAGTTGAATCTCAACCTTATTACATTAACATAAAAATATTGGTTTCTTAGCAAAAAAAAAATTGGAAGGAGGGTTAAACCTAGTAATATACTAAGTCCTAGTTTTATTAAGACAGAAACTATTTAAATGCCGTTGACAGTAAACGAAACTAAAAAAAACCCAACTCGCCTCAAAATTTTCAAAAAAAAAATCTTTTTATATACATATATTCGATAAAAACTAATTAATTAACACTAAGCATCTTTTCGGTACGAGTAGATGTATAGACGACAATTTTATTATAAATTCATATACTGAACATGCTCGGAGCATTGTCTAAATTGAAAATATGTGATAATTTTTAATTTCAGTGGGATTGGAACCCACTACTTCTGACGCCTGTACAGCTAGTCGCGAGTCTTCGCGAATTCTAATCACCGTGTCGAATTTTTCTTTCACGTAACCTTATACATACAGGGTTCACGCATTTGAAGCCTGCAATTTATGATTTTTTACCACATACTTTTTTATTCAGACATTATTTATTATTATGTACATTTTTATTAAAATTTCAAATAATACAAAGAACTAATAAACCAAAGTTTTGATTGAGAGAGCCTTTTTTTTTTGTAGTATCATTATTCATTATTGGTTGTATTATTTTAATACATACATAAAGTAAGTACCTGCCTAATTTAAAAATGAAATTAAAATTCTGCTTAATTTCATTTATAATACAAAAACAATATTTTTTTAACCTATATTGGTATCCCACTGCTGGGCAATGGCCAAAAATAAATTAGATAAGAAAAATACATTATACATATTTCATAAATGCACATAAAAAATGGAAAACAGGCGCGATAATATGTATTTATGTGTATAAGAAATCATCTCGCTTTAATTTTGGTTTACTTTTTTTATTTTATTTATGCAATATTATTTATTTATTGTCGGAAACTAGTCGGAAATTGTCGGCAAATGGTAATAGTCGTCTATACATCCCAATACTGTTGGTACTACACCGCGCCCGAGCTGCTCTCCCCGTTCACGATCTGATACGTGATCAGGTACTCGGGGTACGCCTGGAAACAAGCAATATGCAGGTCAATCATTTGACACATTATAAGGCACCTCGCACACTAGCAACTCGCACCGAAATGACCAGATAACTAATATATAAATAAATAGAAAAGCAATTGAACTGGCTCCAAAGTAAGTTTAAACTAGTATTATGGGGTACTAACTCTTCTTCTTCTTATTTAAGAGCTTAGTGGCTCTTGTCGGTGGAGTATGCGCCAAACTTCTCGGTTCTCTGCCTTACTTTTTAGTGCTTGATACGACATAAACCCTGCTTTTTCTTTCAGTTGGTCTACATAGCTCTTTCTTGGTCGTCCTGGACCTCTTCTACCTTTTATCTTTCCTTCTAGTATGTTTTTAAATAAGGAGTCATGTCGTATTAAGTGACCAATCATAACTACTAACCATACTAACTCAACGATAGGTACTATATTTTATAATAAATACATATACAGTCAAACACTCCCCCGTGTGGTTTCGGGTTAGAATAGGACCACTCCATCTCTTTCTGTGGATGTCGTAAGAGGCGACTAAAGGACTAAGCACAAACATCTCGTGCTGCTGTTGCATTCCCAAGGAGGGTTGACGTCAGGCGGGCGGCCGGTCGTGGAACTATAGCCAAGTCTTTAAACTGTTCTAGCTATTTCTTCTCCAACGCAGGGTCTTTGGCATCCTTGGGTGACCATTGACATGCATGTTATATTTGGAGAAGAGAAAGCGGGAGGGCGCACCCCGGGTTCCCAAGCGGCACAGCTGAGAATGCACCCGGGAACGCGCTTGGATCAAGAAGAAGTCAAACACCCAAGACAATTTGAACAAGGCTATTTTCTTGCACGGGCTTCTGGATTGGCGGAACTAAAGAGGTAAGTTGCGGCCAAGTGCGCGACATAGGAAGCCATTACACCACAGCGCAGGTTTTGAATGAGTGAATAATAATAATAAGAGTATTAAAACTTCATGGCACTCAGTAGCTGAACCTTATCTAGTACCGTACCTGCTCCCTCCGGTACACCACGTCCTCCGGGAAGCACAGCTGGAACGTATTTAGTACCGTACCTGCTCCCCCCGGTACACCACGTCCTCCGGGAAGCACAGCTGGAACGTATCTAGTACCGTACCTGCTCCCCCCGGTACACCACGTCCTCCGGGAAGCACAGCTGGAACGTATCTAGTACCGTACCTGCTCCCCCCGGTACACCACGTCCTCCGGGAAGCACAGCTGGAACGTATCTAGTACCGTACCTTCTCCCCCCGGTACACCACGTCCTCCGGGAAGCACAGCTGGAACGTATCTAGTACCGTACCTGCTCCCCCCGGTACACCACGTCCTCCGGGAAGCACAGCTGGAACGTATCTAGTACCGTTCCTGCTCCCCCCGGTACACCACGTCCTCCGGGAAGCACAGCTAGAACGTATCTAGTACCGTACCTGCTCCCCCGGTACACCACGTCCTCCGGGAAGCACAGCTGGAACGTATCTAGTACCGTACCTGCTCCCCCCGGTACACCACGTCCTCCGGGAAGCACAGCTGGAACGTATCTAGTACCGTACCTTCTCCCCCCGGTACACCACGTCCTCCGGGAAGCACAGCTGGAACGTATCTAGTACCGTACCTGCTCCCCCCGGTACACCACGTCCTCCGGGAAGCACAGCTGGAACGTATCTAGTACCGTACCTGCTCCCTCCGGTACACCACGTCCTCCGGGAAGCACAGCTGGAACGTATCTAGTACCGTACCTGCTCACCCGGTACACCACGTCCTCCGGGAAGCACAGCTGAAACGTATCTAGTACCGTACCTGCTCCCCCCGGTACACCACGTCCTCCGGGAAGCACAGCTGGAACGTATCTAGTACCGTACCTGCTCCCCCCGGTACACCACTTACTCCGGGACGCACAGCTGGAACGTATCTAGTACCGTACCTGCTCCCCCCGGTACACCACGTACTCCGGGAAGCACAGTCCCCCGTGCGAGGGCGCGCCCTGCACGGCGTGGTGCCCGGGCGACCGATCCTTGGGTGACCATTGACATGCATGTTATATTTGGAGAAGAGAAAGCGGGAGGGCGCACCCCGGGTTCCCAAGCGGCACAGCTGAGAATGCACCCGGGAACGCGCTTGGATCAAGAAGAAGTCAAACACCCAAGACAATTTGAACAAGGCTATTTTCTTGCACGGGCTTCTGGATTGGCGGAACTAAAGAGGTAAGTTGCGGCCAAGTGCGCGACATAGGAAGCCATTACACCACAGCGCAGGTTTTGAATGAGTGAATAATAATAATAAGAGTATTAAAACTTCATGGCACTCAGTAGCTGAACCTTATCTAGTACCGTACCTGCTCCCTCCGGTACACCACGTCCTCCGGGAAGCACAGCTGGAACGTATTTAGTACCGTACCTGCTCCCTCCGGTACACCACGTCCTCCGGGAAGCACAGCTGGAACGTATCTAGTACCGTTCCTGCTCCCCCCGGTACACCACGTCCTCCGGGAAGCACAGCTAGAACGTATCTAGTACCGTACCTGCTCCCCCGGTACACCACGTCCTCCGGGAAGCACAGCTGGAACGTATCTAGTACCGTACCTGCTCCCCCCGGTACACCACGTCCTCCGGGAAGTACAGCTGGAACGTATCTAGTACCGTACCTTCTCCCCCCGGTACACCACGTCCTCCGGGAAGCACAGCTGGAACGTATCTAGTACCGTACCTGCTCCCCCCGGTACACCACGTCCTCCGGGAAGCACAGCTGGAACGTATCTAGTACCGTACCTGCTCCCTCCGGTACACCACGTCCTCCGGGAAGCACAGCTGGAACGTATCTAGTACCGTACCTGCTCCCCCGGTACACCACGTCCTCCGGGAAGCACAGCTGAAACGTATCTAGTACCGTACCTGCTCCCTCCGGTACACCACGTCCTCCGGGAAGCACAGCTGGAACGTATCTAGTACCGTACCTGCTCCCCCCGGTACACCACTTACTCCGGGACGCACAGCTGGAACGTATCTAGTACCGTACCTGCTCCCCCCGGTACACCACGTCCTCCGGGAAGCACAGCTGGAACGTATCTAGTACCGTACCTGCTCCCCCCGGTACACCACTTACTCCGGGACGCACAGCTGGAACGTATCTAGTACCGTACCTGCTCCCCCCGGTACACCACGTCCTCCGGGAAGCACAGCTGGAACGTATCTAGTACCGTACCTTCTCCCCCCGGTACACCACGTCCTCCGGGAAGCACAGCTGGAACGTATCTAGTACCGTACCTGCTCCCCCCGGTACACCACGTCCTCCGGGAAGCACAGCTGGAACGTATCTAGTACCGTACCTGCTCCCTCCGGTACACCACGTCCTCCGGGAAGCACAGCTGGAACGTATCTAGTACCGTACCTGCTCCCCCGGTACACCACGTCCTCCGGGAAGCACAGCTGAAACGTATCTAGTACCGTACCTGCTCCCTCCGGTACACCACGTCCTCCGGGAAGCACAGCTGGAACGTATCTAGTACCGTACCTGCTCCCCCCGGTACACCACTTACTCCGGGACGCACAGCTGGAACGTATCTAGTACCGTACCTGCTCCCCCCGGTACACCACGTCCTCCGGGAAGCACAGCTGGAACGTATCTAGTACCGTACCTGCTCCCCCCGGTACACCACTTACTCCGGGACGCACAGCTGGAACGTATCTAGTACCGTACCTGCTCCCCCCGGTACACCACTTACTCCGGGACGCACAGCTGGAACGTATCTAGTACCGTACCTGCTCCCCCCGGTACACCACGTACTCCGGGAAGCACAGTCCCCCGTGCGAGGGCGCGCCCTGCACGGCGTGGTGCCCGGGCGGCGCGTGCGCCATCTTCATGGCGCTCAGCAGCTGGAACGCGCGGCCCAGCGTCACGCGGCACAGCAGCATTTGTCTGCAAAACGAAAACATCTATATCTAGTACGTACACAGGATTTCAGGACTGAATTCAGTCCATGGATGAACTAGAGGATTGACAACTCCATACAAAAAACGTACTCTGCTACAAAGCCTAAATCTCTAATATGTCTAGATGTCGCTACTATCCCGCCCGCTAGCTTTACAAAGGATACTGGGTACTGACGGTATCCACGAAAAATCCGAGATGGCGCTTATTTGTTCGTAGAAAATGAACGCTCATACCGCCATCTTCCGAAATTAAGCGGCACCACTACGAGACTACCATCTTTCGAACTAGTAGCTCCATCTAGCTACTACATTTAACCTAAAAATCGAATTACGCTTCAAAGTATGAATGTCCTCTTGTACTTTCCGTCCATGATGATACTGAACAACTTTCCCAAAGGATTACATAATAAGGATCGAATAATAAAAAAAAAACACATTTTTTTTCTTTTCATAGAAGGAACTCAGATCACCTGATCGATCAGTTTGTATAGGAAGCCAAAAAAAAATTATATATGTTCCTTGGAGAAACTTGTTCAGTATTAGAGATAGGCCGAATGTGACTTGAACCGAATATGAACTTCGGCCGAACATTCGGTGAAAATAAAAAATTCGGCCGAAGTTCTGCCGAACTTCGGTTGTTTTTACCGCGCGTTCTCTAGAATTCACGTTGTGACGTGTTTATGCAGCGATGCCTACGCAATCTGCCTGCCATGAGGAATTGGCAGCAGCAAAGCTTTGCCGATTGTAGAAGAAACCAGAAGCCCAATTGCATCCGAACTTGGCCGATATTTAAATGATGTTTTGCTGCCTAAACAGCAATGTCCATACAGCTGATGGGCTAAGAACAAGGACCAGTTCCCTAATATAAGTTTATTGGCGCAAATATTTTATCGTCTCCTAGAAGCTCAGTATATGCTGAGCAACTATTCTTAGAGGCAGGGCATGTTTACGAAAGAAAACGTAACAGACTCCGCCCAGATACTGCCGAATCTTGCTCGTTGCGTGTTTCTGCACCATAACTTACCCTTAGTAAATTATAAATACAAGTATAAAAAAGGTTTATACGAGTAATATAACCAGATTTGATTAGACTTAAACTTTTAATTATACCTGATATTCTTAAGAATAAATAAACATGATTATAAAGTGATGACAAATTGTTTTACTTAGTTATTTTGATACCTAAGTATATTTTTTGTACCGAACTTTCGGCATTTGAACCGAACTTCGGCCAAATGCCGAAGTTCTCTTTAACCGAATGTGAAACGAACTTCAGCCCATCCCTATTCAGTATCACGGACTGAATCCCCCCTTAAAATAGTTTCGGTATATTTTGTTAGTATATAAATAAATATTTTTTTATTCACAGCAATTATATGTTTGTCCGTACATTTCACAAGAGATATAAGCTGATACGAGTACATACAGACAAAATCATCCTGTATATGATCAAATTTGATGAAGGAACAAAAAGGATTATGATAAATTTAAAAATAAATATGTTATTATTTAAATAAAAGACGTCATTAGACATTCGGTACCTGTGACAGAGGTAGCAACTTCTATCTTTGTGCGCGGGGCAGCCAGAGCCTCCCCCGAACCCGTAAACGTACTGGTTCGATTTGGACGAGTGCTCCGCGAAGTATATACCAGCGCCAAACATGCCGCCTGGGGACAGACACATCATAATTCATTAATTTAAACCGTTTGACTAACGTAACATAGTCGGAAAGGCCGACCAGGTTTCGGGGCGAGTGTCAGGAACGGTAGGGTCGCCGTTGTCCCTGTTTATTATAAATGTAACACAATTTACCTAATTAGGGTTCCGTAAAAAAATGAAAAAACGGAACCCTTATAGGATCACTCGTGCGTCTGTCTGTCCGTCCGTCTGTCACAGCCAATTTGCTCGGAATCTACTGGACCGAATCAGGTGAAATTTGGCACAATGTTGTAATCCTATCACCCAAACACATGTGCAAAGTAAATAAATATTTTTTTTTAAAATAAGCGTCATTTTCGGGAGACAAATTAGGAAATTTAAAAAAAAAGTTTTGCAAACCTTACTGTGTCACATATCAAGTGAAAGGGCTCGTTATGAGGATCTCAAATATATTTTTGTTATTATTTTAAAATGAATAGTTTTGATTTTATTCATGAAAGAAGACGAAAATTAACCCCCCCTGATCTCCGAAACTACTAAGCCTAAAATTTAAAAAAAAATACAAAATATAGTTCATTGCTTGTACGAGTAGATTACAGGAAAACCTATAAGAATTCAATTAATTGTACGGAACCCTCTTCACGCGAAATTAACTCGCACTTGGCCGGTTTTTTTTTTGTACTCTCACTGTTTCCCTTACCGATGTAGGCGTGTCTCTCGTCGAAGCCCTTCTGCACGATGGCGTTGATGAAGGGCGAGCCGTGGAACAGCATGCGCTCGTTGGGCGCGCCCGCCTCCTCCGACACCTCGCGCCGCCGGTGCTGGTAGCGCTCCCACAGGCGACCGTTCACTATCTTTTGTATCTGAACCACACAAAGAATAGATAGATAGATAAATGATTTATTTGTTTTCTGTAACACACAATATACATAATATAAGGTACACAATTACAAATTTAGATAAGTACTTAAAACTAAGCATGCATGCATTTGTGTGGCACAGTGCACAAAAAGGCTACAGCTCAGCTAAACGCTACTCACTAGGAGTAACAGCTGATTTTCAGCTGGCGCCCTTGAGAATGCGCGAACGAGATGCCAAAAAAAAAAGATTGTATCATAATTATAAATAAAATTTAAAGCAGTAAACGAATATATAGAATAGGGTAGTATCCGGGGTCAAAAATAAATTATATTGTAATGATAAGAGAATTAACACATTCACTGCCTTGAACCCACGACGTGGGCTCACTTTTGCCGCATTTGAGGGCACAGGGACCGACATTGTGGGCTCATGTTAAAAATGCATTTATTTATCTTCGGAATGACATATAAAGTGTTTAAAAGTTTACAAGGATGCGAATGTGTTAAACGTCACAAAATAATGTCACTTGTCATTCATCATATCCATTTTGAACGTGATTTCAGATTTACGCCGGAAAACTGATATTAAGAGCGCTGGTTGACTCCAAGAAACTATGACGTCACGCCGTGCGTTTTTATAGAAATCCCATATAAAATATTTGTTTTGACGTTTAGAAAAAAGTATCAATTTTGACTTGTTGGCAACTAGCGGATTACTATACAGGGTGAATTTTCAAAACACCAGCCAAATTTTTGGACCAAGTTCAGTCCATGATACTGAACTACTTTCTATTAACAGCGCGGCGCGACAGTTCGCCGTGACACTCGAGTCGTGCGGTTGCGTCGCAAGAAGTTTCCTTTGAGAATATTGCTGTGTTTTTGCGATAGTCGATTCATTAAAAATGCCGTCATGTGCCGTGAAGTGGTGTAGAAGCCATACAGACATGGAAATTAGTTATTTAAAAAAAGTAACACGTAAACAAGGTTATTTATTTTAGCGTAGCGTACTGCATAATAGGTACCATCCGCGCGTTGTACCTCACCGCTTGTTGCGTTGACTGCCCTTGACGACCTTGTCGCGACCAATAGCATGCATCTTTGTCTATGTGTGCGTTCGAGTGTTTCATTGTAATTACTGTTCCTTTGTGCATAAATGGAATCAGAATCGAAGCGGTGAATGGATGGAAATAGGAGCGTTAGATTTCTAGAGAATTATATTTCGATGCTTTTTCCCCTAAATATCAAAATACACGTTGAATTTTCATTGGTTTGGAAAAAAAAATGTCGTATAGTAAATAAATTCCTCTATCCATATACGTAATCCGAATTTGTGTACGACATTAAGATAAAAAAGCTGCGGAAATGATCTTCGATCGAGACCACGTAGTTACGCCCGTCTCATACGAATACCTACTCTCGGTCCTCGCGCGGCGAACGACGAACTTTGTTACGCCACTAATTGATCTCACGTTTTTACATTCGAGTTTTAGTCAACATTTCTTGTTTCTGAATTTTTATTTAAAACTAGCTAACTGGGTCTTACTAACGATTCTTATAAAGTGGCCTTCGGCTCCAAAACCGATGAAAAATCACCCTGTAGTATGCACTAGTAACGCCATCTATTGACACATGTTTACACTACTCTGTAATGTCATTGTCTTTTGGTCAATAAAATAGTCGTTACTTGGTCACAGCAACTCACGATGTTTTATTATAGAATGCATCCTAATACCTTTGGTAACGAAGTGGACTCCTCAAGATGGTCGTAGGAAGAGAGGTAGGCCCCAGAGGTGTTGGTGTGACGATTTACTTGAGACAGTTTGAGGGGAAATGGTTGGACGTGGCTCAAGTGGCTCATAATCGAGATGTTTAGAGGAGATGGGGAGACATTTGCCCAGCAGTGGGACAGTATAGGTTAATTAAAACAAACGTTTATTAAAGCCTGCATCTCTCTCTCCACTATTGTGTACTCGTTCTCTCCTGTATCTCCCACAACAACACTCACCCTAACTACATTGTAGTGTGAGAAGTGTCCCCCCGCGTGCTCCCGGTGCGCCCGCACCGACGCCTGCATCTCTCTCTCCACTATCGTGTATTCGTTCTCTCCGCACTCGCCGTCGGGATTCGCCGTCACTTCGATGAGCGTCGTGCCGCCATACCATTCTGGAAAACGGTATCAGGGGTAAGATTGACATGTTTCGGGGTAAGAATGACTTGGATCGGTGTTGAGTTTGACATGTATCGGGGTAAGAATGAAATGTATCGGTGTTGAGATTGACAAGTATCGGGGGGTGAGAATGACATGCACCGGAGGTGAGAATGACATGCATCTTGGGTGAGATTAATATATATTTGACGTGAGACTGACGTGTATAGGGGTTCAGAAAAGCATGTATCAAAGGGAGAAAATGACATGCACTAGATGTGAGAATGACATGCATCGTGGGTCAGATTGACATGTATTGAGGGAGAAATGGACATGTCTCCGGAGTAAGAATGACGTATATCGGGGGGTAAGAATGACGTGTATCAGGGGTGAAATTTACATGTACCGGGGGTAACAATGGCATGTATCGGGGGTAACACTAACTTGCATCTGCATTAGTGTTGGTATGTATTGGGGAGGGGGGGGGGGGGTATACCTTGCTGATGTTGTAGTGCGCTCCTAGCCGCCTTCAGCAGCCTGTGCCTGTGCCCGTAGGCAGCCACGCCCACGGCCCGCAGGTCCTCGTGACACATCTCCGACAGGATGTCTACTGTGATTTGTTCTCGCTCTAATACTGATGTGAGTTGTTCTAGCCCGATGCTGCGGAAATAAGCATAGTAGTTCACGGTGACTTTACACTTACTAATTATATAAAGGGGAGGCCTTTGCCCAGCAGTAGGAAATAGACGGCTAGTAAAAAAAAAATTATATATGTTACAAACTAGCTTTTTGGGCGTTGCGCGGGCTGCAAGCAGCCGCGGTTTTTCGTGCAACTTTTGAAGTTGGTTGGAATCTATGTCCAGTTGAAAATATGGGTAAAATCACCAGTCAGTAAAAGAAAAATTAAAAAATGTGTGGGCGGCCATCTTGTATTCAAAATCTGAATGCAGTTTTAAATTTCGCAGGGTGTTTTATCCCTTTATACAAAAAATCAGGCCCTTAAAGGTCCCAGTGAGACGTTGTGAACGAATTAGGTTAAAATTCTAAAATCGTCATCTTGGATTCCAAAAAAGTATCAGATTTGAAATCCGCGATCCAAAAAACCCTTGCATACTGAATTTCAGTAAAATCGGACGCAGTCGACTTTTGGCGGCCATCATACAGGGCCTACCCTTAATATTGAGCACTGTTTGATATCTTCATCATCATTCGCAGCCTTGAACCTCCCACTGCTGGAAAAAGGCCTCTCTCAATGAATGCTATTTACCATGGTCCTGAGCTACTCTCATCCACATTCGACCCGCGAACTTTCTGATGTCGTTTACCCATCTTACCAACGGACGACCCACGCTGCGCTTGCCATTAGTGGGCCACCATTCTGTTAATATTTTGCTCCACCTGTCGGCACCACGTCTTGCTAGGTGTCCTGCCCAACTCCATTTGAGTTCTGTCACTCGTTTTCCAACATCTTGAACTTTTTCTGATTGTTATTTCTGTTAATTTATTAGCAAATTCAAAAACGACTTCTTTCGGGTTTATGGGACTGTTATAGTGGGCATTCATTAAGGCCAATCCGTCCAGTCTTTCCTGAGATATGGTGTACCTTAGATTTCGGGGAAGGGGGGGGTTGAACCCCATTTCTCCCCTCCCAAGGTACGCCTATGGGTGATAGCATACTCACCTGGACAGGAAGGTCTGTAGTGATTCGGAAGTAGATAAAGCGGAGGCAGGCCTCCCGGCTGCGTCCTCGAGGCTGCCGCGCGAGCCCTCCGCCCAGTAGTTGCTGGGCACCACCTGTGGACAAACATACATACATAACTCTTTATTGTTATTTATTTATTATACAACGTAGAAGGAACATTCCCGTAATAAATCAAACCACAGACTATATTATACTAGATCATTACAGTATAATAAAATCGAAATGACAGCCAAATAATTAAATTTTTAACAAAAAATACAACCGACTTCAATTTTTTAAAGGAGTTTCTTCCATTTCTCCAAAGTTCTTCCTCATATCTTCACCAAATTAAAATGGGACCAACTTGGTAGTAAAGGCTTTCAAATAAAAAAATAATCATCAAAATCGGTTCACAATTGGTGAAGATATCGCGTAACAAAAATACATAAAAAAAAACATACAGTCGAATTGATAACCTCCTCCTTTTTTGAAGTCGGTTAAAACAAAAATAAATTTTAATTCAACAATAAAAAAATGGAAATGACGAAGTAAATTCTTGTTTTTTGACTGTTATTTTAATTTAATTATACTTTAGTAATCTAGTAGGTTTGTTTCCGTATAGCCCGTGGTTCGATTTATTACGGGTATGTCACTTCGACGTTGTATATTAGCTTGTCTACACTGATTCTAAACAATTTTATTCTATTTTATTTATTTAGATATACATCCCGTAGACGCATAGACCAATGACCCCCACATCCCCTTGTCCGTATCATTTATGCCCACACTACTACAAACGAAACTATACATCCGTGCACGCGTCAATGCGTGTGTGTTCGCCCGCTCTCGCCGCGCGACAAGGCGGGGGGGGGTAACGGGGACGCATATTGCGCGGCACCTTAGGAGATTCCGTTCTGCATGAAATACTCTTATACTCGTACACATTACAAGTATAATTTATTTTAGATTGTTTCCAATTTTCAGGGTTCCGTACCCAAAGGGTGCAAACGGGACCCTATTACTGAGACTCCGCTGTCTCTTCTATTTGTCCGCCTGTCACAGGGCTCTATCTCTTGAACCGTAATAGCTAGACACTTGAAATTTTCACCGATTATGTATTACTGTGGCCGCTATAACAACAAATAATAAAAATAAAAAAGTTAAAAATTAAAGGGAGTCGTCATACAAAAAACGTGTTTTTCAGCGTTTTTAACTAGATATTTATAATGGCATTAACTAAATACTTGAAATTTTTACCGATTATGTATTACTATGGCCGCTATAACAACAAATACTAAAAATAAAGAAGTTAAAAATTAAAGGGGGTCGTCATACAAAAAACGTGTTTTTCAGCGTTTTTAACTAGATCTTTATAATGGCATTAACTAGATACTTAAAATTTTTACCGATTATGTATTACTATGATAACTATAACAACAAATACTAAAAATAAGATAAAGTTAAAATTAAAGGGGTCTTCATACAAGAAACGTGTTTCTTCAGCGCATTAAAATATTGTACGGGGTACGGAACCCTTAATGTACGAGTCCGACTCGCACTTGCCCGTTTATTTTACGCTTTTTAACCTTTTTTTTTTGTAAAACCCAATCTAAATGTAGGTATTAATACTTATTATAATTGGTTGCATTCATATTTCAATTAAAATTAAAATTTTTGTTTTTTTTTGTGTCAAATACGGACACTGAATAGTTAAATTACGAGTACACTCGTTCTCACTCGCGTGTACTCATGGGTGCCGGCTGAAAATCAGCAGTTGCTCATATGGAGTCAACTTTGTGCTGAGCTGTAGCCCTTTTGTGCTGCTGTGGCACACAAATGCATGCTTAGAGTTAAGATTTTATTAGTTTTCCTTTTATTGTGATTCTTATTTAAGCATTTTTTTTTTTATAAAAATAAAAAAGTAAAAAAGTATGTATTTGTGTGTTACAGAAGAATGAATAAATGAATAATCTATCTATCTATTAATTCTATGACAGTTAAGTGTGTTGCTGCTCACCGGTAACGCTAGCGGCACCGTCTCCCCGCTGGGCATGAGCACGGGCAGCTGCGGCGGCGGCAGCGGCGCGGGCAGCGGCGGCGGCGCGGGCCCCGCCGCGTCCCCCGCCGCGTCCGTCATGGCGTCCTGCAGCAGCGAGCGCACGTCGTCCGCGCCCGCCAGCTCCAGCGCCGTCTGGCCCTCTTGGTTCTTGAGGTACGGGTCGGCGCCGTGGGCCAGCTGCGTCAAATAAATAAATATATACGGACCTACGAATAATAAGCCCGAGAAGCGTAACTAATCCCGAAAAATCATTCCACGCGATATGTACCGCGGCGGGCGGGGCTTAAAATATAAACCGCGCGGCGCGACAGTTCGTCATGACACTCCGAATCGTGCGGTTGCGTCACAAAAAGTTTCCTTTGAGAATATTGCTGTTTTTGCGATAATCGATTCATTAAAAATGCCGTCATGTACCGTGAAGTGGTGTAGAAGCCGTACAGACATGAAAAACACAGGACTCGCCTTTCATATCGTCGCTTAGGTAACAATACCGCGTAAGTCAAAAAAATGACATATGATGTTTTATATGTCATTGGATAGGACGTTACTCTCCTTAAAACTTTTCAAATTTGACTTACGCGGTATTGTTACCTAAGCGACGATATGTACCTAAGTAAATAAACATTTTAATAATCGGCCCCTGAGCCGGCTACCCGACTGCGTCGGTCGGGTAGTCGGCTGCTCGACCGATGCGGCGATGACGCGTGCGTGACCTTGTCGCGACCAATCGCATGCATCTTTGTCTATGTGTGTGTTCGAGTGTTTCGTTGTAATTACTGTTCGTTTGTTTGCGTAAATGGAATCAGAATCGAAGCGGTGAATGTAGGAGCGTTAGATTTCTAGACATTATATTTCAATGCAGTTACGTTTAGTAATTATATTATCTTTTGGCCATGTGTCTACAATTCATCATGCTGTTCCGTTGACCTGGCTAGACCTGGCATTTTACGTAGGCGTAGCGGGCGTAAAACACCACTTTTTAACCCGACTCTGGAGTTATTATATTTCGCCACTTCTTAATGCCAGAATGATATTAATATTGTTTCTAATGTCCTGATAATTCAGTTATCCAACTGTTAAAATTGTAAAAAGCGACATCTGTTCGCCACCACATGACACTGTTAATGACCCTCAATAAGGACGGCACTACAGAGCACCTAAAACACTGCTATTACAATAAGTCACTGACAGTTCACCCGGGTTCGAACAGATGTCGCTTTCCCGCTCACTATAAAAGAACGAAATTCATTTTCTGAGGTCTCTTTCGCATTATTGCCTCTCTCCTATACAAACCGCTACCAAGAAATACAAGCCTGCCACCACACCACTGGACTACTCATTTCTCGCCACCAACTTTCGAATAATGAAATAGAAGTTTCTTACCAGTAAGGCACAGAGCTGGGTCCGCGCTTTGTGTGCCGCCTCGTGTAATGGAGTGAATCCCCATCTGAAATTAATATTAACTATCAGATCATGTTTGAACCAGGGTTGTTGCGAATATCAGCATCAGCATACGCGGATTACCAGCATTGTTTTTAAGATCAGCATCAGTATCCGCGACAATTAGTGCTGATTTTTCAATGCTGACATAAAGGTGGGGCTTTGCGCCTCTGTCACGTGGACTTTAAATCAATCATAGACAAATATACAAATCTCGTTGTCACTTGTTCAGTAATTTATAATGAGTCGTACAATAATATGTTTTCTTTAGGTAGATAAGTAATTTATACTTTTAAACTATCGCGTTGCATTATTATTAAATTAATGCATACGGTACATGGAGAATGAACAATATGACGGTGGGCGAAGATCACACCGGGCAGGGGGAGGCGTAGGCGTCCTCGCTGCTTCAGTCGAGCTGGGACCACGTTCGGTGAAACCCGAACGAAACGTCAGCAAAATAAATAAAAAATACTAGGAGAGGGGGGCGGCTTTCCTAGACAGTGGGCCAATGGGACTGTTTAATCATAATGAGTCTACGATAAATGAGCAAAATGATTCCTCAAAATGTATATCTTCATCACCAAATAATGATATATAATATCGTAGCATCGTAAACAGAGAGGGCAATACCGAAAGAATTGACTCGGAACGCTCTGCTGTCTCTCGATTCTTGTAACCAGGTCGAGAAACAGCCTCGAATCTAGTCTTTTTAAGGGGGAGTAACGTATTTATGATGTGACTCGAAGGGGCGTTAAAGAATACTCGTTGTAGGTTGGAGTAGAACTGACTTTATTATGGAATAACAGGGTTTATATACTTATTTTATAAGCAGTACATAGATCGTTGTCTTTGTCTAGACGGCTGGGTGGTCTTAGATGACAGATCTTTATTATAACAGATAGTATTTATATTTATTTATTTGCTTTACATATTGTACATATATTACACTACACTAGACTACATTGTCAATTCATTAGTTAGTAGGTACAACATGAACCCTGATAGGGCATTGCAACAGAAAACAATGGAACGGAATATTACAAGGAAGTATCCTCTTCATAGGAAATGATCTACGATTCCTATGTTGGACTATATTCAAGTAGGTCAATGAAGAGAGCCTTTGCTGTACTCTTCGCACGTACACCACATATTGGTGGACAAGGGGAAGGGGGGGTGGCAGGGGGGACTGTAAAGAGTGGCATACCTGTCAGTGGCGTTTGGTGGCGTCCCGGCGCGGAGAAGCAGCGCCGCCAACTCCAGGTGTCCGTACGAGGCAGCGTTGTGTAGCGGGACGAGCCCGCCCTTGTCCCGCGCCGACACGGCCGCGCCGGCGGCTAACAGCGCTTCGGCTACCTCCAGATTGTTGTAGCCGGCTAGTGAAAAGCAATCACAAATTTTATTATGCTAGAAAAAGGAAAGGGTAGAAGTACCCGCAACCGGCAGGCATGTATCTAACGAGTGATGAGGGTAGATGAAGAGAGAGGTCATCAACGTCATGATGATGATGGTAATAAAACGGTGGCGTTTCTCTCCAAATTCGAACCCCAGTTTCGTAACTATATTCCGGCTCATTGATCCAAAAAATGCATAACAAAATCCAAAAGGGGAGAAAAAGGGGGAAATGGGGGAAGTTTGCTGTAGCGTTATATTATATGGACGGATTTCACTTAAATGGCATTGCTAATCCAGGGAAAGGGTAAAGTGTTGGTTATCACATACATACATACTTCACGCCTGTTCCCCACAGCGGTAGGCAGAGTGCAGACACTTGCTACGATCTTGACAGACCTCTTTCGCTTCATCTACCCTCATCAGCCTCTTCATACATGCCCTTCGGTTACGGGTACTTCTTACCTCTCCCTTTTTCAGAACGTCTGCAATCTGATCGCAGAACGTTCGCCGAGGTCGACCCGGTCCCACTCTTCCTTTCACAAAATATGTTTTGTTCATCTGGTTATATATAGTTTTGGTTATTGCATGGTTATAAGACCACTAGTCTACCAAGCTTGTAACTCATTTTCTTTTTAAATATCTTAAACACTTACCAGCTAAATGTAGAGGCGTGGAGTTCCTCCCGTGAGTATCCCGGCAGTTCACATTTTGTGCGGTTATTAGTTTTCTAAAACAAAATAAGAAATTAATTACTAACTTGCAATAATATCAAGTCGTGCGGTTCCCGGCAGAGTAGAATAGGACCACTCCAAGTCTTCCCGGGGATGTCGTAGAAGGCGACTTAGGAAACACAAGCTGAACGAAGCTTATAAACATCAATGAGACCTCTCCAAAAGTCTGGCCAGCGTGGAGAGTGTCGGCCAAATCCTCTGACTGGTCTGGCTAATATATGGCTCTGGCAGTACAGGGAGGGCCGTGCTCCTGCAGTGGAAACTAAACACGACCTGATCGTCATCATCACTTGCAATAATCAGGGTATTATCATAATGGATGAACAAATACAAGTCTGACAACCTTCAAAGTTTATAAATGTTGTAGCTAGATGGAGCTACTAGTTCGAAAGAAGGTAGTGTCGTAGTGGTGCCGGAAAGATGGCGGTATAAGCGTTCATTTTCTACGAACAAACAAGCGCCATCTGTGATTTTTTGTGGATACCGTCAGCCTAAATACCCAGCATTCTTTGTATGCCTACTAGGCGAGGCGAGAGATTTTGGGGACCTGGTGATCTGTCGTACAGGCTCACGCCTAGTACAGACACCAGACTCCTCACAAGGATCTCTCTTGTGTATGTATTTCAAGATCTCTGTACCCCTATATGTCACCTTGTGAAGAGTAAATAAACTGATTATTATTCTTATTTGTTTTTAGAATTTATATTCTACTCGGCCATGTTAGCCGGTAATAATGATAAACACGGACCTAGGTCAAGCGAATATCATTGGTTTGATCTGATTGCAGAAATTTTATCGGACTATCCTACAAGTATTTAATATCACTGCCTTTTGCATTATAATACGAGTATAAGTTTGTGGAGCGATTGGTGTAATTGTTTTGGTATGACTCCTGTGCTTGATAAAACTGTTGATGTTATAATCGCCTTTCTTAAGACTGCGGTCTTCGACCGTGGGAATTTTTTATTGACCCCGAATCTATATTTTCTATCTACACATACGCATTGTGCTGTATTGTACATGCACTCTGGAGACAAATTCAGAAGCGCAGCAAACGGGCTGCCTTATCAGCGTTTTCGTCCCCATATTTATTTGAGAATTTCGGAGAACTTTAAATTTTTCTATCTTTTTAGAAAAGACAAATTATTTTTATTTATTTATTGTACGTGTTTAAGCATGAATCAGTCTTCATATATGTGTATTTTTTATTTTTTAACTCAGTCGTATGCGCAAGAAATCCGACGACGTATTCGCTTATATTTTCTTCAAAGTTTAACCTTTTTAACTAAGATTTTGAATGAATTTTTTTTGTTAAAATCTTCTCATTTATTTTTTAGGATTTTTCTTTGTCTTTATTTCTCTGTAATTGAAACTCAACTTCATGTTTTAAATTCCGTGTAAACAACAATCACACAAACGTGGCGCACCGCAAAAAATTGAAACACGTTTCAGGTTATTTGGAATTAAACAATTACAATGAAAATCAATAAATTGTCTAATTCACTTTTTTAATACTTAAATAAACTTCAATTTAACATAATTATTTTAACATATTGTTACTAAGATAGTTTGGCTCCAATCAGCTCCGAAAAAGCAGTCAAAATCATTAAAAATAAGGACTGGGCCCTTAAGTTCCAAAGCCTGCATATCTCGTCCTTGAGATCAGTATATTTACTTATTTTTTCAGAGATAGTGGTCTGAGTATTTGGGACGGCAATGTCAATAACTAAAGCTGTTTTATTATTTTTACCTATTACAGTGATGTCGGGCCTATTAAATATAGTGTGATGTGCGGTCTGTCAAGATGGCTCTGTCATAATAAAGTTCATAGTTAGCGTGTGCAAGGTGTTATTATTAAGGGAATTTGTACATACTGAATGGCCCAGCCCCCCCCCCCCCCCCCTACCTGGCGCGGGCGAGGTCCCCCCTCTTGGCGGCGTCCAGCAGCGCGGCGTCCCCGCGCAGCGCGTCGGCCGTGTCGGCGTCGCCCGCGCGCACCAGCTGCAGGGGGGTGAGCCCGTCGCGGTTGCGGCGCGTGGGGTCGGCGCCGTGCTGCAACAAGTACATACTGCAGCGGAACGTGATTTGAGGAGTTTTTGGCGGAAACTCAAGGGGTTTTGCTTAAAATTATTTTACCTACACCCATGCTATAAATCCTCTATAAAAGTTTCTGAAACAGTGAGCTTATTGCCAACATTATAACAACCAGTGTCATAGTGACCATAATATCATCCAGACGCGTGATATAATGTTGTACTAAATTTCATTATGCAACGCAAACACGATCCCTATATCTTGCACGCGCGTTTCACTACCACAGATTCGAAATTAAAAAAAAAACATATGTCATTTGTATCCTGGCATTTTTGTTCGTTAATAGCATTTCAAAATATTATTACTTTTTTGTTTACAAAAATGAGTGACACAAGCGTTGATAATACACCACCAGATATTTATAATGCAGCAAAGGACATTTCTAACCAATTATTACCAGAAAAGTCGAGAAAACAATATGAAAAGGCGTACCAAGATTTAATTAATTGGAAAATATCAAAGAGTAGTACCTACATCATTTTCTGAAGATATGTTATTAGTATATTTTCAAGAATTATCCAAAAAATTCAAATCTTCATCCCTATGGACCTTCTATTCTATGCTCAAAAGTACGCTGAGTATTAATCACAACGTGGATATCTCAAAATATTCAAAATTAATTGTCTTGCTAAAACGTAAAGCAGAAGGCTGTACCTTTTATAGAGGATTCATATCATGGGTGTAGATAAAGTATTGTATGCAACTGTTCTTATTACCACCTCCGTGGCGTAATGGTTAACACGCTAGACCGCTAATCCGGAGGTTCTGGGTTCGATCCCCAGCCAGGGCAAGTTGACCTTTTTCAAATTGTCCTGGGTCTTGGGTGTTTATCTATATATGTATTTATCATAAAATATAGTATCGTTGAGTTAGTATCCCATAACACAAGTTTAAAACTTACTTTGGGGCTAGCTTAATCAGTGTGATTTGTCCTTATATATTTATTAGATATTAAAACACTCATGTGATACTATTATCACCTACATCCGTGTTTTAAAACCCCTTATTATACCACAGTTGCATAAATAACTATTTAGTAGTCTTTATAATATGATATATTGTTATTTTAAACAATATGTGAAATAGTTACAAGTGTGGACAGTCATAGTACGGCTTTAGTGATATTTGTTTTGCGAACTGTGATCTCGTAATGCTATCAGGGAGGGCATTCCAGAGCCGAACAGCCGTTACGGCAAATGAATTATATAACAACCAGTACGCTGAGAAGGAACAGCAAGGTGCATTGTGTTAGAGGAACGTAGATTTCTATCGCGAGTTGAGCTATGGAGCTGAAGTTTAGATATCATCATCATCATCATCATTAATTGGGTGCAGAGGGGTTATAGATAATATTATGAAGATAACAAAGAATATGTCGATTTCTACACTGTTTGATAGTGAGCCTTTTGTGACCGTATAGAATGTTCTCACCTTGAGCAGAAGCCTCACAATGTCCGCCTTCCCCTTGGCAGCAGCCTCATGTAGCGGAGTGAACCTCCACAGGTCGGCCGCGTTCACCCCCGCGCCCGCGCTCACCAGGGCTTCGGTCACCTCGTAGTGCCCGTACGAGCACGCGTTGTGGAGGGGCACCAGGCCGCTGGGGGGAGAACAGTATTTTTTTTATTATTCCCAACACTTTCTATACTATTAACAAGAAGGAAATAGTAACGCTACGACTACATGACACTCCAATTTAATCATAACGGTATATATCGTATACAAAGTGGAATAAAGTAAAATAAAAACAGTCAAAAGAACAAAAAAAATTCGACATTCTCATACAAATCGCCCAGGCGGCCGCATACGATATGGAAAGGTCAAATTTTTTTTTTGTTGTTTGGCTGTTATTTAATTTCATTATACTATAATGATCTAGTGTAGACCGTGGTTCGATTTATTACGGGTATGTCCCTTCCACGTTGTGTATTTAACCACCGACAGACTACCTCCGTGGTCCAGTGATCAAGGCGTTTGCCTTGTGATCCGGAGGTCATGGGTACAAACCTCACTGGGAAGCATACTTTGTGAAAACTTTTTAGTTGGTTAGGATAGGCAGGCTTGAATCACCTGATTATCCGAATAAAAAAAATGATGATTCCGTGCTTCGCAAAGCACGTAAATCTGTTGGTCCCGAACGCCATCTAGCGTTTGGTCAAACCTATCGCAGGATTGGTTCTAGTCTACCCTTTGGATTGCGGAGCTCTGTACCCTCGTCACATCCCCTAGGTTAGGTAGCAGACCCCGGGTTCTGAAGCGACACCGCTGAGATGCAACCTTGGATACGGGAGGATGACGACTTAACTCTACCGGCAAGAGCAAAATCTTAAATTACAAGAAGGGGTTTTTGTCGAGACAAAGTGTAAGTGATGTGATAGTCAGAGATAAATAAGGCTTAATTTACATTGCGGCAGAGCCGCAGCGATTCGCCGAAATCGTACACAGCATAATGAACTTTATGTCCGTCATAATTAACTTTAGGTATGTAAAATAGGTTAGATTTAGATTAGATGCGAATCGCGTAACGTGAGTACTGTGAGAATGTCCGTGAAAGCACCAATATGGCTCCAACGGAAGATCAGCGCTGGGTTTTCCCGATGCAAAACCCAGCACATGCTGAGTTGGAGTCCATTTTGAGGGACAAATCACATTTTTTTTTCTTATTCTGTATTTTTATAATTTTTTTTAATGCGTTTTTATCTGAATACATTTTTATCTATCTATGGCAATCGTGTAATGTTCAAACTAAATTTGAGCTCAAAAAGTCGCGCGTCAAGCGGCGAATTCTCGCGAAGTCGCTGAAAGACGCCGGAAGTTTAGTTTGAACATTATACGATTGACATAAAGTCCATTATGCTATGCGACTCTGCCGCAATGTAAATTGAGCCTAAGCGTATTTTTTTTTATATAGCGAAATTCATAGGCGGGCTGGATTCTTTGAGGAAAACGAGTTCATAAAACTGAAAATAAGGTGCCTAAGGTGAACTGGTAGACAATGCTTAGCATTAAGTTTTACCTTTTGTATTATAATCGTTAGATTATTGTACAATAAATATTAAATAAATAAATAAAATAAGAAAGTAGTATGCAACGCACCCTTTGTCCTTCGCATGCACATCAGCACCCCTCTGCAGCAAAAGCTGTGCGAGCGGGAGTCTGTTGTATCTGAAAGAGGAAGATACATATTTACACCTCCTATACACTACACTTGTTTTGTCCAAAAATCGCGCGCGACACGGAATTGCTTCAGTGTCGAGAAATCGATGCATGCATTGTAAAACTTGACGTTTACACGTGAAATTGTTGGCGAAACTAGTTTTATGCCACTTATTTCGTAATGTAAATTTAGCTTAAGGCTCGGCCTCATGTGGATAATCTAAGTTTTGCTCCCGCTTCCACGCACACAAATTTACTCTGTAGCCGAAGCGAGACAGCGGGCCATGCGCGGTGGAAAGAGGCTGGTTTTGGTTTTGAGGTTATTTTCGTTTTACAAAGAATATTTAAGAGTTATTAAAAAATTGAGACATATGATGGCTGCCTTATGTTTAACTAGCTGTGCCCGCGACTTCGTTCGCGTGGTTGTCGAAACGTAATGTTATATAGCCTAAAGCCTTCCTCTATAAATGGACTACCCAACAAAAAAAGAATTTTTCAAATCGGACCATTAGTTCCTGAGATTAGCGCGTTTAAACAAACAAACAAACAAACTCTTCCGCTTTATAATATTAGTATAGATACAATTATAATACAAAGATACGAGTGCTAATTATATTGATAAGATATTGTATTTCTTGAATACTTTCTGTTTTAGTATAATTCTGAGGTGATTCGGAGGCAATTTCGCAATGATTTTATATCGAGAAAATTTTAAGCAATCGTGTTTTTAATACATATGAACCTAATAAATATTTTGTTGCCTAAAAGAAATTGCAAATTGCGTAAGGCTGCCTTTTGTATCTTTTTATATTCGATATCAAAAGCCAGGTGATTAGCTCATTGAAGTGGAGGTGGGTGGGGCACATAACGGGATGAACCAACTGCCGCTGGTTCCAAAAAGTTTTGGTATAACAAGCGTAGCGTAGGACATCCGCCTACAAGGACCTGACGAACGTCATTCTTTCATTAAAAAATACGCGTCTCCTTTATTTATTTTTTTATTATATAATTTTACGGCTCTGGATACAAGTCCTTTAGAGCCTATCTTTAATTTTGTTCTTTATTTCTAATCCTAACCTAACCTAATCCTAACAAGACAATCAAAGGGTGGTGTAGGCCTTTGACTACTGCAAAGGAGCTTCTGGCGACAAATCTATACGAGTCCACTGGTTAACATAGACGATTGAGTGGCGGACGACGCCCGAAGACGCCCACACAGTCCGCAAAATAAATATCACTACAGCCGTACTATGACTGTCCACTTTAACTATTTCACACATTGTTCATGTCATGAGCATTTATAACACCAAACAACACCAATTTCATATTATAAAGTCCACTAAAATCAATTTGTAAAATAATTTAAAGCAAACCCCAACCGAACCCCTTGACTTCCCGCCAAAAACTCCCGCGTCTCCTTTATAGTATTTATTATCCGTCACTGTCAAAAACGTCAAATATTACCGTTTCCGCCAATCGTGAGCAATGTGACTGACTGAATTCACTGAATGACACTGACACTGACAAGCATGTTTTTTTTAATATGTTTTGGGCTTGGTCGTTCGTTTTAATAAGACACGACTTTGTAATTTACGAGAAGTCGTATCTGATTTTTATAATAAAATCATAAAAATTGAACTAAGCCCTAATCTTCTTCTTTCTCTAGACCTTATCCCATCTACTTGGGGTCGGCCTTCCTTGTCCTTCTTTTCCACTTTGCACGGTCCTGAGTTGTGGTGGCATCCAACTGAGCTTGTTTCAGGTCAGTTATGACTGTCGTCATCCAGGTGGAAGGTGGTCATTTCCAGGTCCCGCTTCATCGTTGGTCAATTTAGGGCAAGCTGAACTATATGGTCTTCTGGACGTCTCTGCACGTGTCCATACCATCTGAGGCGATTTTCAACAAGTTTCTCTGATATTGAGGCAACTTTAGAACTCCTTCTTACGTACTTGTTTCGGATTTTGTCCAGTAAGGTAAACTAAGTCGTAATATGACAAATTAAAATACGCCATATTTTGAATTAAAAAAAAAATAAGGCGTTAAAAATATTTACAATCCCAATCCGCTAGATGACAGTACGTCAAATCATACACTATTTTTTCTAAACGTCAAAAGAAATTACCCGACAAAATAAAAAATGAACAAAAGGACACTCTGTTTACAAAACAACTAAAGTCACTACTACTCTCGAAAGCATATTATACAATAAATGAATATCTAAACGATAAACGCCTCGCGTAAACATCTACTTACCTACATACAGTAAACACCCATTCTCAATCCCACGTTCTATGAATAGTTAATTTTAAAAATGTGACTGCAATAATGTCATAATCTATAGCTAATAGATTATGACATTATTGTTTGACTACCTTGGACAACTTAAAGTTCCGACTTAGCATATGTAATTAATTATTTTCGAAATTTTCGTAAATAAAAGAACCTATTTTGTTAATATGCAATTAACAAAATAGGTTCTTTTATTTACGATTTATACTTCATATACTCATCCATACATTACATACATAGATACATTTTTAGATTTCATATTAAATCGATGTAAATTAGTTCTGACAATAAGGAATATGCATGTAATACCAATCCGGCTCATATTTTTATTTTACAATTTCTATTAATACGTTACCACGCCTAGTTAATTATTTTTCTTATTGACTCTTATTTGGATTACAAATAAATTATTGAAAATATGCAAATATTGCGCGGGAACTTTCGACAAACAAAAGGGAAATGACGACAAAGTTCACAAAAAGGAAATGACAAGTTCGGGTGCGTTCGGTAGGACTGTCCGTCCATGTAGTTTGACTATCGATGACATTCGAAATGTATGTACTTTTATATAGAGGTTTAACAAACATCACTGGCTGATAATATCGAAAGTACCCAAAAAAGAAAAACATGCGTTGACAGCTTCTGTCTCTAGCGGATATTGCAGACTTTGACGTCATATTTTAAAATGGCGTGTTTTAGTTGTTATAATCTACTTGCTATTTTTAATATTTATTTTCTACACCATATACATGTTTTTCGGCACTGATTTATTTTTTGCGGCTATTTCTCGACGAGGACTATCGATTAAAAATATAAAAAAAATGCATGCATACTCTCTATTGTATCGCCACACCCAAACTGGGTACATGTAGTACTGCACCGACATTTGTCATCTTATATTATGCAACATGTTAGCGATGAATAAACGATTATGATTGTGAAACATTTTCAATGAGATTTGTATGAAATACAAAACCGTGACGTCATAGATATTTGGAGTCAAATACCACTCTTAATATCAGTTTTTTTGCATTAAACAATCATGTAAATCATGTTGAAAATGGATATGATCAATGACAAGTGACACTATTTTGTAACGTTTTATTCTCTTAACGGTGCCAAATAATTAATTTTTGACCCAGTCATCTACCCAATACGCATGATGACTGAAAAAATATTTTTGACCCATCGGTTAGATTATTAATAATTAAATTTTTAACAAAAAACAACGACCGACCTAAATTTTTTTAAGGAGTTTCTTCCATTTCTCCAAAGTTCTTCATTATATCTTCACCAAATTAAAACGGGACCAACTTGGTAGTAAAGGCTTTCAAATAGAAAAAGAATCATCAAAATCGGTTCACAATTGGTGAAGATATAGCGTAACAAAAATACATTTAAAAAAAACATACAGTCAAATTGATATCCTCCTCCTTTTTTGAAGTCGGTTAAAAATATTGTACACGTATTTTTTCTTTTCTCTGAGAAACAATAAATAACGCAGATACAGCGCATTTAAATTTCGCATGACGTCACGCTTTCGTACGACGTCACGCTTTCGTACGATTTTTACACATCGGTGACGTCACAAGTCCCCACTCTCGAACTTTGATACTCTGTATCTTTGTGAATTTTGACTACTTTGATAAACTGAAAAATATGGGTACATTATTTTTGGATAATCTAACTAACGGACTAATTAGAATAATACTTTTCTGAGCCAGTCATCATCCCTGTTATGATGCCTTACCCTGCAGCGAAATGTAGCGGAGTAGAGTGTCTGCCATCCACGTCCCGGCAGTTGACCAGCCTCGGCCGGAGGTCCAGGATCCCCCGCGCGGTGTCCGCGTCCCCCGAGCGCGCCGCCTCCAGCAGGCGGAGCGCCGCGGCGCTGGAGCACGCGTCGGGGACCGGCTCTGCGGGGAATAGGAACTCTTCATCTGAGCGTTCCCGGTTGCACCCTCAGCTGTGCTGCTTCGGAGCCCGGGGTGCGCGCACCCGCTTTTTCTTCTCCAAATATTACATACATGTCAATGGTCACCTAAGGATACTGAAGACCTTGCGTTGGAGAAGAAATAGCCGGAACAGTTTCAAGATTTGGCTATAGTTTTCCGAACGCTAGCCTGCCTGACGTCAACCCTCCCTGGGAACGCACGTGGGCGAAAAGTTTTACAACCTGCCGCCGCCGGACTTTAACCCTCCTTGGGAATGCAATTGGCACGAGATATTCGTGCTTAGTCCTTTAGTCGCCTCTTACGACATCAACAGGAAGAGATGGAGTGTTCCTATTCTAACCCGAAACCACACGCGGTAACTCTGCGGGGAAATAGGGACATTACGGTAAAATAAACCAAGGACCACTCCAAGTCTTCCCGGGGATGTCGTAGAAGGCGACTTAGGAATCACAAGGTGAACGAAGCTTATACACATCAGTGAAACCTGTCCGACCGTCTGGCCAGCGTGGAGAGTGTAGGCCAAATCTGCTGACTGCTCTGGCTAATACAGGCTGACTTTTTATCCACCAGCCAAATTTATGGAGCAAGTTCAGTCCATGGTACAGAACTAATTTCCATTAAAAACAATTAACGAAAAACTAAAATAAAAATTTACCTTCCCATACAAATCAGCGCTCAGCCAAACGGATTTTGTATGGAAATACGAAAAAAATTATGGATCTGGTAATACAGAGAGGGTCGTGCACCTGCAATGGAGACTAAAAGAGACCTGATGATGATGATGAGACCAAGGGCGAGTAAAACCCACGTGAAGAGGGTTCCTTACTCTTATAGGTTTTCCTGAAATTTATAGATAAGGATTGTCTGTATTTTTTAATTTAGTTTCAGTGGTTTCATAGACATGGGGAAGGGAAGGGAAGTCTCGCTTGCATCATCCAGACGTATATCTCTAGACTCCTGCTCGGGAAACTGCTGCGTTTATCTCGTTCGCGGCAGTACTACCACAGAAGACAGTAAGAGTATACAGAACGGAATCTCCTAAGGTCCCGTGCAATATGCGTCCCCTGACCCTTACTGTCTACTGTGCCTTAGGTATAAATGTTGTCTAAGAAGGCCTAGGTCCAGTGGACCACATCATTTCAGGATATAGGAAATATCCTGAAATGATGATGCTCACCAGTGAGGTAGGCGGGCTCTGGCTCCATGAGCCGCGGCGCGGAGTCCTGTCTGTCCCGCATCGACATTGACAGCTCTCGCGTACTGTCGCCCCTTGCCAGGCAGGCGTTCACTTTAGCCCCTGTCAAACGAAATATTGCATAATATTATGGACGATGAACAAATACAATACATACAATACAATACAATACAATACAAATTACGCTAGTGTACAAAATTTTTAATTTTTTGTGCTCAGTATATGAAACTTGTTATTTCTTTTCGATTTTTGTATGCTAAATACGGATCTGATTATGATTTTTTTCTAGGACGTCATAATTGGAAGTATTGTTTTAACAAATTTCCAAATTTTACCAATTTCACCGTTTTTTTTTTTTAGAAAATAAACTACTATGCATATAATTTACTTTTATACTCGTATTGTAAAATAAAAGATCACTCTTCTTCATGAAAATAAAATTTGATTTATCCTTGTAACATTCTTATGTACACAGATATATGAAATTGAAGTTGCCATAACATTTCTCATACTTTGAGTACCGTGCGCATTGTATGGCAATATACCGGCCTATACCTAAACGCGAATAACTCAAATTCGTAAAAGAATTGAGCTGTGATCTACATGAATTGTACAATAGAAGGCTTGCACTATAATAAACTTGAATTAAAAAGTTCCAAAAAAAGTAATTAAATTTATAGTAACATTTTTAAATTGGCAAAATTTACGAAAATTTTATTTTTGACCAGATATTTTAAAACTTAGACGTCTTAATTTTTTTTATTACCAGATATGTGTTTTTTTGTACTGAATTCTTTATGAAACCGCTGCAAGTATGCGAATAGCAAAAATTTTGTAAACTAGTGTTATCTTTCTTATTGCACCATAATAACTCAAAAATAAATAAAAATAACAAACACAACGAAAATATTGGTACAAAGGTACATACATACATATATACTATCCATCTCTTCCTGTGGATGTCGTAAGAGGCGACTAAAGGATTAAGCACAAACATCTCGTGCTACAATTGCATTCCCAAGGAGGGTTGACGTCAGGCAGGCGGCAGGTCGGAAAACTATAGCCAAATCATTTAAACAGTTCCGGCTATTTCTTCTCAATATTGCGAGGTCTTTGGCATCCTTGGGTGACCATTGACATGCATGTTATATTTGGAGAAGAGAAAACGGGAAAGCGCACCCCGGGCTCCGAAGCAGCACAGCTGATGATGCAACCGGGAACGCGCTTAGACGAAGACATACACACACGCTTGTTCCCCACAGCGGTAGGCAGAGACTATGGACCTCCACTCGCTACGATCCTGACAGACCTCTTTCGTTTCATCTACCCTCATCAGCCTCTCCATACATGCCCTTCGGTTACGGGTACTTCTTACCTCTCCCTTTTTCATTAAGTCTGTAATCTGATCGCAGAAAGTTCGCCGAGGCCGACCCTGTCCCGCTCTTCCTTTCACACTTGCCTTATAAATATTTTTTGTTAATCTCTTGTCATCCATCCTTTATACAAACAAGTTATGATTAAAAAAACCGGCCAAGTGCGAGTCGGACTCGCGCAGCCATTAAATATTTAAATGTACACTGTTTTGTGTGTAACTTACCGTGTCGGATCAAGAGGTCCATAGCGTCCAAGTGGGCGTGCTCGGTGGCCACCTGCAGTGGAGTCTGGCCGGCCTTGTTTTTCTCGTTAATGTGGGCGCCCTTGCGGACCAGCATTTCTATCACCTGTGCGAGAAAAAGAGCTACGATTAAGCGAATAATAGTGCTTTTATTTTGTATATTATTGACTATTGCATACAGCGTGACTTTTTAAATACCAGCCAAATTTTTGGAGCAAGTTTAGTCCATGATATTGAACTACTTTGTATAAAAAAAGTTTGTACAAATGAGATAAAATTTTTTCGTCCTTCGAAAGGTGATTTTTTTTTTAGTTTTTCATTAATTGTTTTTATGGAAAGTAGTTCTGTATCATGGACTGAACTTGCTCCATAAATTTGGCTGCTGGATAAAAAGTCAACCTGTATACAGGGTTACTGGTATCTAACGCATAAACTTTTTGGTGCAAGTTCAGTCCATGATACTGAACTACTTTCCATAAAAATCAATATCGAATAACGAAAAAAAAATTTCGGCTCCCCATACATACTTACTTAACTGTAACTATTTCTTGTGCAATAAAGGTATAAAACAAACAAACAAACATATCAGCACTCAGCCAAATGGATTTGGTATGGGAAGACGAAATTTTTTTTTCGTTTTTCTATAATGGTTTTTATGCAAAGCAGTTCAGTATCATGGCCTGAACTTGCACCAAAAAGGTTATGCGTCGGATACCAGTACGAGTAACAATATACAGGGTAACTTTTAATTAACTGGCAAAATTTTTGGAGCAAGTTCAATTCATGATATTGAACTACTTTCTACACAAAAGTTATTAAAAATCAATGAAAAAAATTCATCCTCCCATACAAAATCCGTCTGTCTGAATGCTGATTTGTATGGGAGGATGAAAAATTTTTATCGATTTTTAATAACTTTTTCATAGAAAGTAGTTCAGTATCATGGACTGAACTATATATATATATATATATATATATATTTTGTAATAAAGTTGAATCAATAAACAACGCCATCTAGTGATCTATTTAAGGGGCTTACACAAGCTACAAATGCTCGCACACATTGAAACCGTGCACGTTTTATGCTCGAAATGCTATTTTAGCTACTTTCTTACAATATATTTTAAAAAAAAAAGAGAACACTACTTCTTTAGTATGTATACATAGAATCCTACAAAAAATCCATAGTGTTCCCATACATTTTATTACTGTACTACTCGTTAAAAAAAAAAGTATATTCATGATATTTTTCTATCGAATCAAATTTAATAGCATCATGTTTCGAGAACAGTACTTCGGTAGCATATATCCTGAAGAATATCATATATTATTTTTATTTTTTTTAATGCACTGGAACTTTTAGTTTTACGCAAAACAAACCTCCCGTTTAGGTCATGTAGGGGCCTTAAAAACATTTAGAGAAAGCAATTTTTTTCTTCTCGCGAGTCGACCTTTCTAAATTAATTAATTATAATATTTTAAATGCTAATGGCTGCTTCGTTTAATCACCAATTTTCTGGTTGTTTTCAGAAAAAGTTTTTTTTTTAGTATTATATGTGGTCATGTTTAAAATATTACCCAAAAACAAACACAGTCAATCCGCTACATGACAATAAGTCAAATCAGACACTTTTTCTAAATGTCAAAACAAACATTTACCATGGAATTTGTATGAAATACAAAACCGTGACATCATAGGTATTTTTCAAATCCTAACTACCCTGAATATTTAAAATGTAAATTCAATTATCTTTCAGACACCCATGATCGACAACTTCGTTCTAATGAGACACGTCAGCTCTTTTCCGGACAAATTTTATGTCTAATTCATTTTCCCTTAAAGCGTCACGGCTCTGGAATGCTTTACCCGTTGACATCAGAGAAGTTTCGACCAAATTCTCTTTTAAAAGGAGAGTTCATGCCCACCTAATAGTAGTATCTTATAACACAAGTTTAAAAAAACCTACTTTGGGGATAGCTTAATCAGTGTGATTTGTCCGTATATATTTATTTATTTTATTTTATTTACCTTTTGAACTCCCTTTCTTCATAAAGTCGTCATCATTCAGTTCTCTTCATAAGCTAGTTATATGTATGTATATTTATATTTATAATGGTATGTATGTAGTGTGTAAGTAGATATTCATTTTGATATTATGTAGTACATATGTATTGTATATAGTAATATTTTATTATGTATATTGTATTACTTTTTTGCGCCGCATAGTTTTTCTGTTTATCCCTATGGTTGACTGGGAGAAAATGCTCTGAGCATTAAGTCCGCCATTTGTTAAAAGTATATTTTTACTTTGCAACAATAAAGTTTTATAAATATTTGGAGTCAAATAGCGTTTCATTATGAATTTTTCTGCATTAAAAAATCTAAAATCATGTTGAAAATGTATATGATCAATACAAGTGACACTATATTGTGACGTTTTATTCTCTTAACAGTATCAAATAATTTATTTTTGACCCAGTCATCTACCCAATTGTGCGACCGTGACTACGAATCGCTCTGACGAATTTTCTCATCACATATTTACTACGCATTTAAAGCAAGCATATTTCTTTATTTTAGATATTGTTTCGAGCATTGTTATGGTGTATAATCAATAATTAAACAAAGTCAAATACCCTATTTACTATTTGTCAAAAACACGGATCACGAGTGCTATTTTTCATTCAGGGACTCACATTACGAATGATTTGCGCGAGTGTTTCCAAACGGGCGCACTTTTTGATTTGCAACGAGTGGGGTCTGGACCACTCGTAATTTTGACATTTGTAGCGTACAAATGTCAAAGAGACGTTCCATGGAGAATCGTTTCGTTTCACGCTGCTTTTTTTATTTTTGTCGAAATGTTTAGTGTTTAGTTTAGTGTTAGACAAATTTATGATATTTTCTGCATTACACAATATTACTTATCGCTGAAACGACGGTTTCAAAAATACGATGCACTGTGTCGGAACGTGAGCGGTGAGTTGGAGAATTACACGTTTTGTGTTTCGCTGAGTCCCTAAATGAAAAACAGCACTCCAGAGTCAAACCTGTTTCCGCTTGGGATACACGCTGGCCGCCGCGCAGTGCAAGGGTCTCTCTCCCGTGCCGACGTGCTGGAAGTTCACTAAGGCTTCCAGGGAGCAGTCCCCTAGGGACGAGCTACTGCCCGAGTCCTGAGGGTTCTGAGGGAAGAACAAACAAGTTATTATTAAATATAACCCTCCTTCTGGCGCAATCGGTAAGATAAGTGATAAGGGAACATTTGGAAGGATGCGGAGCGGTCTCTTAGATTAAGAATTTTGACGAAGCATGTTGCGGATTCCTTTCTGTGATCCATTGACGAAGCATGTTGCGGAGTCCTTTCTGTGATCCATTGACGAAGCATTACGGATTCTATTCTGTGACCCATTGACGAAGCATGTTGTGGATTCTATTCTAAGATCCATTGACGAAGCATGTTGCGGATTCCTTTCTGTGATCCATTGACGAAGCATGTTGCGGATTCCTTTCTGTGATCCATTGACGAAGTATGTTGCGGATTCCTTTCTGTGATCCATTGACGAAGCATGTTGCGGATTCCTTTCTGTGATCCATTGACGAAGCATTACGGATTATATTCTGTGACCCATTGACGAAGCATGTTGTGGATTCTATTCTAAGATCCATTGAAGAAGCATGTTGCGGATTCCTTTCTGTGATCCATTGACGAAGCATGTTGCGGATTCCTTTCTGTGATCCATTGACGAAGCATTACGGATTTTATTCTGTGACCCATTGACGAAGCATGTTGTGGATTCTATTCTAAGATCCATTGACGAAGCATGTTGCGGATTCCTTTCTGTGATCCATTGACGAAGTATGTTGCGGATTCCTTTCTGTGATCCATTGACGAAGCATGTTGCGGATTCCTTTCTGTGATCCATTGACGAAGTATGTTGCGGATTCCTTTCTGTGATCCATTGACGAAGCATGTTGCGGATTCCTTTCTGTGATCCATTGACGAAGCATTACGGATTATATTCTGTGACCCATTGACGAAGCATGTTGTGGATTCTATTCTAAGATCCATTGAAGAAGCATGTTGCGGATTCCTTTCTGTGATCCATTGACGAAGCATGTTGCGGATTCCTTTCTGTGATCCATTGACGAAGCATTACGGATTCTATTCTGTGACCCATTGACGAAGCATGTTGTGGATTCTATTCTAAGATCCATTGACGAAGCATGTTGCGGATTCCTTTCTGTGATCCATTGACGAAGCATTACGGATTCTATTCTGTGACCCATTGACGAAGCATGTTGTGGATTCTATTCTAAGATCCATTGACGAAGCATGTTGCGGATTCTATTCTAAGATCCATTGACGAAGTATGTTGCGAATGTGTAATTTGTATTTAAATATAACAATAGTTTTAAGGAAATAAAAAATCAAATTATTAATCATTAGACAAAGAATAACCAGAAAAAAATAGAGACAGAATACACCAGTGATGCCACCTGGTAATGAATTCCCCACGTACCTGGTTGTGTGTGAGCGTGAGCTGCTTTTTCACCCTCGCCGGCTCGGCCAGCCGACACGCCTCTAGCAAACAGTGACCTCGGTATTCGACTGAAATACAATTACAGGTTTAAACTAGCTGTAGCCCGCGACTTCGTCCGCGTGGACTTTAGTATTTTTATCAAAAAAATATAATATACAACGTGGAAGGGACATACCCGTAATAAATCGAACCACGGCCTATACTAGATCACTAAAGTAAATTGAAATTAAAACAACAGTTAAAAGACCAAAAAAAATTCGACATTCCCATACAAATTGCACGGGCAGCTGCACACTTGTATGGAAATGGCGAATTTTTTTTGTTGTTTTTTTGCTGTTATTTTAATTTCATTATACTATAATGATCTAGTATAGACCGTGGTTCGATTTATTACGGGTATGTCCCTTCCACGTTGTATTGTATACGTGAATCTGGAAATATCACTTTACATCAGATTAATGTAGGGTGGCATCATTCTTGGAAGATTGAGCGAGAGCGTCATGATCGTAAGAGGGAGATAGACAGACTCTAATCTAAGATGTCAATAAAAATATATAATAAAGGAGTTTCAAATGTTTCCCGGCATTTTACATCAGCTCCCCAATCCTATCACCATCATCGTCAGGTCTCTTTTAGTCCCCACTGCAGGAGCACGACCCTCTCTGTACTGCCAGAGCCATATATTAGCCAGAACATTCAGAGGATTGGCCTACACTCTCCCGATCCTACATTAATATTAATTCATATATGAATGGTATCACAGAATTAATATTAGTACTAACGTGCAGAACGAATATTCGCAGCGTCCCCTGCAATATGGCGTCCCCGCACCTCTCCCCCGTTCATGGCTACATTTAATGGCTTTCTTCATTGATACAAAAAAAAAGAATTACATTCCCAACTGGCCAATTTATCGCTGGTGTACAATATAGTTTTTTTAAATAAATAAATAAAAATGCTACTCACAAGCCAGCCTCTCCTGCAACTCCCTGGTGGGGGCTACGTCCAGCGCAGACTTCCCGTGGCAGTTCAGCAGAGTGGGGTCGGCGCCCTCGCTCAGCAGGAGCGAACACACCTAAAACAATATATGTATGTTGTGTAGATATGTAAGTATCTTGTAGTTGAATTTATACGGACCGGCTTCTACCTTATATATAACAGAGTAAATATCCTCTCAATCTATCGCAGGTTGACTGGAAGAGATCCCTACAGGGGATCAGTCCGCCTTTGTATATTTGCTCTTTCGTATTATGTTGTCTTTTATACTTACATTTTTGGTACAATAAAGTTATTACAAACAAACAAACAATCACCGAAATAAAAATAATAAAATCCACACTCTACATCGTCATCAGAAGTGAGATAACATGTCACTTCTGCCTCAGTAGCATGGCACTGTTGATTTCTTTTTTAATTAAAGAGCTTGCTCTTGTCGGTGGAGTTAAGTGGAGATGCCTCCATTCCTCTCTTCTCTCTGCCATCTTTTGAATGTCTTGGTAGGACCTCACTCCTAACCCTTCCTTAATTTGTTGGAAAAACTTCATCCTTGGTCTTCCCCTTCCTCGTCTCCCTTTTAATTTTCCTTCTACTATCATTCTGAATACTGCGTATTTAGCCTAGAACAAGTTAATAAAACGCGGGAAATTCTTTTTTCCTAACAAGTTACAATCAATAGTTGGTGTAGGCCTTTGATTGCTTTCAGGGAGCTTCTGGTGACAAATCTATGCGAGTCCACTGGTTTTCATAGCCGACTGAGTGGCGGACGACGCCCGAAGACGCCCACACAGTCCGCGAAACAAATATCACTACAGCCGTACTATGACTGTCCACTTTAACTATTTCACATGTTGTTCATGAGCATGAGCATTTATAACACCAAACAACACCAATTTCATATTATAAAGTCCACTAAAATCAATTTGCAAAATAATTTAAAGAAAACCCCAACCGAACACCTTGAATTCCCGCCAAAAAAAAAAACTTGTCATGTCTTATTACATGTCTAATCATCTCCCCTCTTCTATTTTCAATAGTTTTTAAAATATTTCTTCTCTCTCCCACTCTTTCTAGCACCTTCTCATTGCTCTTTCTATCTATCCACCATATTTCGAATGCTTCTATTCTTTCTCTGTCCTTATTCATTGTGCACGTTTCACATCTTTATACTGTTGATAAACCCAAATAAAGATTTTATCGCGCGAGCGACGGACTACTGCCATGCTAAGGGTGCTGATTATAGCGACAACTAAGGGTAGTAAAACTTATCGCACAAACATATTCCCAAAGAGGGTTGACGTCAGGCAGGCGGCCGGTCGTAAAACCATAGCCAAATCATTTAAACTGATCCGGCTATTTCTTCTTTACTTCGCAACGTCTTTGGCATCCTTGGGTGACCATTGACATGCATGTTATATTTGGAGAAGAAAAAGCGGGAAAGCGCACCCCGAGCTCTGAAGCGCTGAAGAAGTGCTAAATAAATGAAATATAAAATGCTTACTAATTAAATACATATCCTAGTACACATCACATTCGACTATAAGTATACAGCCAACATCATGATCAGGTCTTTTTTAGTCTCCACTGCAGGAGCACGACCCTCTCTGTACTGCCAGAGCCATATATTAGCCAGAGCAGTCAGACGATTTGGCCTACACTCTCCACGCTGGCCAGACAGTTGGAGAGGTCTCACTGATGTTTATAAGCTTTGTTCAGTTTCCTAAGTCGCCTTCTACGACATCCACGGGAAGACTTGGAGTGGTGCTATTCTACTCTGCTCTGCCGGGAACCACACGGCTTGATACAGCCATACTGATCAAGTATTAGCTACTTCACCTCCAGTCTCGCTTTGCTGGCGGCCTCGTGCAGCGGAGTGAAGGCCCACAGGTCCGTGGCGTTGACGTCCGCCCCGGCGCGCACCAGCAGCGAGGTCACCTCGTAGTGCCCGTACGAGCACGCGTTGTGGAGGGGCACCAGGCCGCTGGGGGATAAAAAAATAAAAAATCAAGTCATCATATCAGCCACAGGAAGTCCACTGCTGGACATAGGCCTCCCCCAAGGATTTCCAAAACGACCGATCGGAAGCGGCCTGCGTCCAACGTTTTCCTCGTCTGACCACCTAGCAGTATTCATCAATCATCAATAAAAATCAAGTATTTATTCAGTAATTAGGCCTTTGCCTAATTACTGAATAAATCACTTTTACACGTCAATAATTATAGTGTACATTGGTACATGTTTATTTATATCTAAATTATTTCTTTCTTTGTTCAAAAGCTACCGATACTAGCGTTTCGCAACAACCACTGCTGAGAAGAAACGCCGAAAGAAACTCATTTTCACAGAGAGACATTGTCTTAAATAGTACTACTTCCCCTACGGTGACATTGAAATGGGAGATTTATGGGACACATCTGTCGGTTGATACGACACAATTATCTTAAAGACAAAAAGGTCTGGCTTGAGCTTGGCGCGGGTCCCTCTTAAAGGTTTGTATACTTAGACATGTCATAATTTAGGTACATTGGTACATACTAAATTTACAAATTGACATTATTTTAAATTTCGTAATTCTTATAATTCAATTTAATTATGACATAATAAACAATGTAATCTCTGTCCATCTATATAACTCATTTTAAGTTTTTAGTTTGTTAGTTGACGTCTTTGGAGAAAACGTGCAGTGCAGTTTGTTGCCGCTTCTTTTGCACTTGCGCCTAGGAAGCGGCGTAAACTTAGCTGTAAGTGACGATTTGACGTCAACATTTGTGCAAAACAAAACAAAGTGACTATTATTAAGAGATATTATGAATATCCTATGATAATAAAGATATTTTGAATTGAATTGAACAATATTGCACAAAAATATATAGAGAGCATAATCTTAAAACCTAGGAAATGCGCAAAAGGCGGCCTTGTCGCTAAGCAATGTCGTCCAGGCAACCTCGCTTATATAGAAGAAAAAAAGGGTAGTATTTAAACGCAAATCAAAATTACTGATTGCACAGCATAATACTCAACTGAAAATATTACTAAACAAACTGCAATTTATATTTGTGGCGCAGTAAAATGGATAGAACTTTCCTAGCACTCGCCGGCCGCTGCCGCGGCACGCTCGCTTCGCTCGCTCGGCTCGTGCGTGTGTTGGTCGCAGTTCTAACATAACCTAACCTATAGGTTTGCCCTAACCTAATAAATTTGATGTGCAGTCAGTATTTATTTGCTGTGCAATCAGTACTTATGATAAGATTGTTGATTTATTTGATGTAAAAAAGTATATAAATGATGAGATTAAATTGATGGGTGATTATTTATTAGATGTGCAATTAATAATATCCCGAAAAAAAATATCTTCTATTACACCGAAAACGCCATGTGAATGACTTCTCCGATGACGTCACACGAAAGTAAACATAGTGATTTGACGGACTTTTTGTATGCGCGTATTAACCTGTGTGACGTCATCTGCAACTCATCATCAAACCGCCGCGACAAATAACCGCCGCCGCGACAGAAACAGCGTTTTTGGCGCACTTGTGGAAATTTAAAGTTCAACATTGATTTTTATTGATAACACAATAGATATCCTGGATATATTATTGTATTGTGCTTGTTATGCTCTTTAGGGTTCCGTACCCGAAGGGTGCAAACGGGACCGGATATTACTGAGACTCCGCTGTCTGTCTGTCCGTCAGTCAGAGGGCTCTATCTCTTGAACCGTAATAGCTAAACACCTGAAATTTTCACCGATGATGTATTACTATGACCACTATAATAACAAATACTAAAAATAAGATAAAGTTAATAATTAAAGGGGGTCGTCACACAAGAAACGTGTTTCTTCAGCGTTTTAAAATATTGTACGGTGGTACGGAACCCTTCATGTACGAGTCCGACTCGCACTTGCCCGTTTATTTATTTATTTTCCACTACTGGAGCACGACTCTCTCTTTACTACCAGAGCCATACTTGGCCAGAGCAGTCAGAGGATTTGGCCTACACTCTCCACGCTGGCCAGACGGTTGGAGAGGTCTCACTGATGTTTATAAGCTTCGTTAAGCTTGTGTTTCCTAAGTCGCCTTCTACGACATCCACGGGAAGACTTGGAGTTTACGAAGATTAACGAAAACTTCAAAGTTTGTCAAATAGCATATTCCAGCAAGTCGGGCAGCTATAACATTATAGTCACCCTCTCACCCTTTATCCTTGGCGTGTACATCGGCCCCTCTCTGCAGCAGCAACCGCACAGCTCGCGCACGATTGTACCCTGTGTACAATACAAAACTGTGGGAAACCGGCGTCATAGTATATACGAGTATGTATGTACAATACAAATGTTTACATGGATACGTTTGTGTCATTTATGCAGCATTTGGTCAACAGATTCAAAGTTAAAGCCATTTTTTTTCAATGTAGGACAATTATATATCACTTATCAATGTCTAAAAAGACCTTTTAACTATTTTATGAATAACCTTTGAAATTATTACTAATAGTCCGTCTAGTTTTAAAACGGTTTTTCGCCAGTTCGAAAAGCCGTTTTAAAACTAGACGGCCTACCAATATTACTTTTAAAGGTTGTTCATAAAATAGTTTGAAGGTCTTTTTAGACATTGATTAAAATTTTTTAATATTACCATATTTAGTTTTAAACAATTTATTTCAAATGAGGGCGCCACTTATGCTACCACTTCACCTTAACATACTGTTTGTATAAAAGGTGTTAGTTTTTTTTATAAATAAATAAAAAAATATGTTACCCGCAGCCAGGTGTAGCGGAGTGGAGCGCCGGCCGTCGTGCGCGTGCACGTTGACGTTGAGCGGCGTCAGCAGCGAGGCCAGCCGCGAGTCCGCGCCCGAGCGCGCCGCCTCCAGCACGTCCGCCGCGCAGTACTCTCCTGGGGGGGGGGGGGGGGGGCATTCAAGATGCAGTATTACTAAAGTACTCAAATAAAGCCCATGTTACAATGAAGTTGAATCAGATACCTTAAACGTTGTAGTGAAAACTTTACGCATTGGGCATGTTTTGAGCTGGGAAAAACCATTGAACTCGCGACGCTGTTAGCGACACCACCTTATTCAAGTGTTCACTTCTTTTTTTTTCACTTTTAATAAATAAATAGTTATAAATATTTATGGACAAATCACACTGACTGCCTCCGTGGTCCAGTGGCCAAGGCGTCTGCCTTGTGATCCGGAGGTCGTGGGTTCAAATCCCACTGGGAAACACACTTTGTGAAAAGTTGTTTCCAGTCTGGTTAGGCTTTTGCAGGCTTGAATCACCTAATTATGCGAAAAGAAAGTTGATCCCGTGCTTCGGAAGGCACGTTAGGCCGTTGGTCCCGAACGCCAACTAGCGTTTGTACCTATCCCAGGATTGGTTCTGGTCTACCCTTTGGGTTGCGGAGGTGTAAAAACCAGTAACCTCGTCGAATCACCTAGGCACAGAATACAGTAAGAGTAAACAGAACGGAATCTCCTAAGGTACGCGCAATATGCGTCCCCGTTCCCCGCACCTCTCCCCCGGTTCTTGACGGCCAACGTGAGTCATCGAGGCGAAAACGGGGGAGAGGTGCGGGGACGCATATTGCGCGTACCTTAGGAGATTCCGGCCTGTGACCTAGGTAAGGTAGCGGACCCCGGGCTCTGAAGCGTTACCGCTGACGACGCAACCGGGAATACGTGAGGATGATGATGATTTAGGGACAAATCACACTGATTGACCTAGCCCCAAAGTAAGTCCTGAACTTGTGTCATGGGATACTAAATCAACGATACTATATTTTTTATGATAAATACACACATATATAAACACCTAAGACCCAAGACAATTTGCAAAAGGCCATTTTCCAATTGCATGTTACACACATTTTTGAAAAGTAGCTTAATGAAGTTATTAACAACACACTTAAGAAATTAACAAAACATTTTATTCAAACATCGTTAGAATCCTTCACTTGCTCGTGATTCATCTACAGCCCTCGCTTTAAATCCGTCCTCTGTTCACTAAATGCATAATATATTATTGTTATTTTATGAACTTTAACATTTTCCAACCGGGCGATCCGTAAAGATGCTTACCAGTCAACACGGGCCTGGTAGCGGAGTCAGCGAGGTCTAAAGGAGTCTTGCCCTCGGTGTTCCTGATGTTCGGGTCCGCGCCATGTTGCAGCAGAGCTGGAAATAGACGAATCTTGAGAAAACAATAATTATCACGTCTTCCCAGATCATGGTGTCCACTTCCAGTCAGCTTTCTTTTTTGAAGACGTAATTCTAAAATAAAGTGCAAGTGCGAGTCGGAAGGAAGGGTTCCGTACCACCGTACAATGTTTTAAAACGCTGAAGATACACGTTTCTTTTATGACGACCCCCTTTAATTATTAACTTTATCTTATTTTTAGTATTTTTTGTTATAGTGGTCATAGTAATACATAATCGGTGAAAATTTCAGGTGCCTAGCTATTACGGTTCAAGAGATAGAGCCCTGTGACAGACGGACAGACGGACAGACGAACAGACGGACAGACGGACAGACGGAAAGACGGACAGACGGACAGACGGACAGACGGACAGACGGACAGACGGACAGACAGACAGACAGACAGACAGACGGACAGACAGCGGAGTCTCAGTAATAGGGTCCCGTTTGCGCCCTTCGGGTACGGAACCCTAAAAACTGTCCCCAGTAGGCCCTTCATTAAAAATTACTTTTGGGGTTTAGAGACAGTGTCCGTCTTGATCATCCTGTCGTATTCCCGGTTGCATCCTCAGCGGTATCGTTTCAGAGCCCGGGGCAATCTCCTAAGGGACGCATATTGCGCGTACCTTAGGAGATTGCGTTCTGTTTACTCTTACTGTATTCTGTGCCCGGGGTCCGCTACATAACCGGTGATTTGACGAGGTTACTGATTTTACACAGAGCGACTGCCGTCTGACCTCCGCAACACAAATGGTAGACCAGAACAAATCCTAGGACATGGCGTCCCAGACCCACAGCTTTACGTGCAATCCGAAGCACGGAAGCATGTTTCTATTCGGATAATCAGGTGATTCAAGCCTGCAATATCCTAACCAGACTGAAAACAACTTTTCACAAAGTATGCTTCCCAGTGGAATTTGAACCCACCACTTCCAGATCACAAGGCAAACGCCTTGACCATTGGACCACAGAAGCAGTCAAGGTCTAGAGATAGTGTAATTCTTTTTAATTAAAATTATTCAGGAGAAAATGGGTTCTCTATAGTTGCACTAGTTACCCTTCTATTCGCACTGAGGTTCATCTTGTTTGTTTGTTTGTAATAACTTTATTGTACTAAAAACATGCATATAAAATACTAAATTCGAAAGAGCAAATATACAATGGCGGACTTATCCCATATAGGGATCTCTTCCAGTCAACCTGCGATATATTGAGAGGGCATTTACTCAATTACCAGGTAGAAGCAAGTACGTACAAAATAAATAATAATAAAAGATTATACTTACATCGCTACATCATCATAAACATACACAAATACTTAATACTCATAAACTTACATATATATAAATAGATACTTTATTACTTAATTCAGCCCAAGTGTGACGCAACTAGAGAAGATTTATACAATCTTACTTTAAATGAATCAAGCGATGGTGCCATTCAAACATCAGCAGGGACAGAGTTCCAAAGCCTTGCCGCCATTACTGTAAAAGACTTGGAGTAGTCTTTAGATAGGCAAAAGGTGGAAAGCGCATGTTACCCGGCTTTATGCAACCTGGTAGGTGCTAATATGAAAAGAACAGCATCTGACCCACCTATACACACATCCACCTTCCCTTTAGCCGCTGCCTCGTGTAGCGGGGTATACCCCCAGTTGTCAGTAGCCGCGGGCGCCGCCCCGGCCGCCAGCAACGCCCTGACCACATCGGCATGTCCGAACGAACAAGCGTTGTGCAGCGGCTGGAGCCCGCCATCGTCCCGGGCCTGCAGCGCCGCCCCGGACGATATTAGGATCTCTACCACTTCTCTGCGACCATATCCTGCAACATATATTTCTTTAGAACCAAATTCTTAATGTACTCTGCCTTACATACACTATATCACGTCTTCGTCCCTAATGTTAAAGCCGTAAGACTCAAAATGCTTAGCATAGCATTTTGAGTCTTACGGCTCTAAGCAGACAGAGCTCAGGGCCGCAAGACACAAAGGCCAACTTTAGCATGATGATGGGCGAGAAGTTGGAACAAGGAATCAAATAGTGATGGATTGCTAGCCGTATCTTCTTCTTCTTCTTCGTCTTAGCGCGCTCCCAGTTGCATCCTCAGCTGTGCTGCTTCGAAACCAAGGGTGCGCTTTCCCGCTAATTTTTCTCCAAAAACAACATGCATGTCAATGGTCACCCAAGGATGCCAGACCTTGCAAAATGGAGAAGAAATAGCCGGATGAGTTTAAATGTTTTGGCTATGGGTCATTCCATGTAACGGGTGTAACAATTTGTACACTTTCAACTGGTAATTTAATCATGTTTTATAAGGAAAGCATATACATTTTATAACTTAACTAAGAGCCTTTAAGCTTATATTCATTTAATATTAAATTAAGTTTTCTATAAGTTTTATAGATTTCGAGAAAATCAGCCGCAAGTACCCGTAACGGGCGTAACTTGATTTCACCTCGCACTTCCAGATGGCGCGACGTATTTTCGATAAACTGCGAATTGCCTTATTTTTATAAATAAAAATTAACTTTGAACTTGCCAAATAAACATGCACCATCTGCATCAGTTATTAAAGAAAAAAGCTATATTTTAAAATTTACGTAATTATTTGTGCGCAACGGACGTAACAGGCTTTTGTAACGGGCGTACCGAGTACGAATTAAAAACGAAATTACATGAAAAATCTTATATTTCTTAAACATTTTGAAACATGAAACAAAGTAAATTATGTAGGAACTCAAGTAGGTAATGTAATTAAATGTTGAATTTTGTTAAATTAAACATTTTATTACATTACTTTACTTACCAAAGTATTGATATTTTTTGAAAATTAACCTTTTGTCACTTTTCTAAAATATTAATACTTTGATCAAAACTATAGTATGTGCTGATACCCTTATTTTCACACGACTGCGCCAGAAGGAGGGTTATGTTTTTCGAGTGTATGTATATATGTTTGTATATACATTTCTTTGGCACGCTCTACAGCCTAGACGGCTTGATGGATTTTAGCTTAAGAGGTATCGTTAGATTTTTCCTAACTTTGAGAGTGACATTGTGTATATGTCGCAGTTGGATGGTATAAACCGCTAATTCACGAAACCTCTAGTTGTTTGGCATTACAGCTCGGTTTTGTTAAACTGCCGAATATCGTTCAGCTGGATTGTCTAAGATTGCGCAACCTGTTACGTTTATTTAAACCGCTAACCACGTTTCCAAACGGCTAGCGGTTTTGTGAAACAGTAGCGGTAATTCGCTGTTTGACGAAACCGTTAAACAATCCAACTGCGACACATGCATGTTTAGGATTTGGTGTAGGGTTACCATAATAAAATATAACTGGGTGCCTATTAGAATACAGATTTTTTCGACATCGAATTTCATTTCCCAGAAAACTATTCCACGATTTTTATTGCTATAGGTTTGCCCTAACCTAGTAAAATTGATAGAACTTTTCTAGCACTCGCCGGCCGCTGCCGCGGCACGCTCGCTCGGCTTGTGCGTGTGTTGGTCACAGTTCTAACCTAACCTATAGGTTTGCCCTAACCTAGTAAAATGAATAGAACATTCCTAGCACTCGCCGGCCATTGCCCCTTCGTAGGCATTCTAAATTGTATATAATTTCTTTAGATATAATTGTTTAACAACTTTTCTAGCTGCATGGATGAATACAAGACGTTCATTCCATTCCGTGTATTAGGGTTCGCTGTTTTACAAAACCGAGCTGTAATGCCAAACAGCTAGAAGTTTAGTGAATTAGCGGATTATACCATTCAACTGCGACATATATAATACATTGAAATAATCCAAAATAGCGGGTTTAGCGGATTACAAAAATATATACAAATTATATATTTGCAGTCGGGTTTTTTTGTTTTAAAAAAATAATAACTTGTTTAGAACTGGATCTGGTGAAATTTTGATAATATTTTCAAAAGGGCCATCAGAAACGTCTTTCTCGTTGCTAATGAACACTGCTTTGTTATCAACCATTTTATAGAACATAACGCGAACCTCACCTTCATTGTCACTAACGGAACATGCAAACAAAGTTAAATCATAGCAACTAAAACTTGTAACCGCCAAAAATGGTCCAAAATTTAAAAAATACCAAAGTGTTAAGAAATATTACTGAAACCAAGTTTAATAACATTATCCCTTTAAAAAGACCCAGTTTTCTCTGAACATTACTTAAAAGCTACCACCACAAAGCCTCTCCAGAATGTTGTTACACCCGTTACGTAACTGGCGTAACAAAATTCGTTTAGCAAAATTATCATATAAAATCTAAGGCATTGGCCATTTGTTTGCAAAGATTACCTTACTTCCCAAAGCCATCAAAATGTAAGTGCAATAAGAAAGCTACAGATTAAACTTTTCTCTTATTTTCATAACAAACGTAACATGCAATCATCATCATCCAAGTGTATTCCCGGTTGCATCGTCAGCGGTTACGCTTCAGAGCCCGGGGTCCGCTACCTAACGTAGATGATTTGACGAGGTTACTGGTTTTTACACAGAGCGACTGTTGTCTGACCTCCGCAACCCCAAGGGTAGACCAGAACTTATCCTAGGATAGGTACAAACGCTAGATGGCGTACGGGACCGACAGCTTTAAGTGTCTTCCTAAGCACGGAATCATCTTTCTTTTCGGATAATCAGGTGATTCAAGCCTGCAATATCCTAACCAGACTGGAAACAACTTTTTCACAAAGTATGCTTCCCAGTGGGATTTGAACCCATGACCGGACTGGACAGCGGAGGCAGTTGAACGTAACATACAATGTCCCTATAAAAAAGTATGAAATACGGGAATAGTGCAAAGTTAATTTTGACGGTTAACGTCATATTGGTTTTACAGTGTTTCAAAGGGAAGCTTAAAAATCTGGCCCACTTGGCAAATATTTTCTCATACTTCAACACAAGAAAAAAATGGTAAAAAAATTTTTTTTGTTACATTTTTTAGTCAATTCATATGATTCAATGTTATAAGAGTTCTGAACATTTTAGACTGGTCTGGGAGTAAGGAAAAAATTTTGAATGTACCAGCTGCTTCTCTTCCCGCGTAGATCGTAAAAGTTGATCGAAAGAATGAGCAAAAATGCAAATTATGTCAATAGGCCATGCGGCTAGCAACCCGTCACCACTTTATTTCCTTTTTACACTCTCTCGCCCATCATCACATCAAAAGTTGCCTTTGTATCATGCGACCCACAGGGCTCTGTCTTTGTAGAGCCTAAGTGACATGAAAATTTATGCTATATTTAAACCATTTTGACACGACTAGAAGAAAACACTGCACATTAGACTAGAAATAGATAGAATGGATTACATTAAACCATACCCCTCCGCAGAGGTGCCTTAACAAATCATTAAAAATAACTTGAAATCCAAATCAGAGTGCATTAGGCACGGCCTCACGAGGCCTCGCGCGAATTTACACGAAACCTCGCGCCTACAGAGCGTAGCTAAATTATGCAATAGCCAAATTACAAACGTACCATTAAAAATACTGTCCTTTCACTTAGCTAATTTTATGGAAGAATTATGTAAATAACGATTAGGAATTTGAATATTACCTGCAGCAAAGTGTAGAGGAGTGGATTTGCGACCAGCTGTGTCCCTCGCGTTCACTGTTTGAGGAGTAATCAGTTTTTTTACGCGAACTGCATCCCCTGTTTTGCAAGCTTCGAATAACTCGCGAAGGGGATCGGAGGGCGCTGGCAGGGCGTCCAGTGCCGAACCGAGTATCGAACGGCGGCTCGACATGTCGAGTACGCGTTTCACATCTAGTTTAATAGTTTATTCTCGTTTCACACAGCCATTTTCGAATAAATATCGAATGAAAACACGTACAATGTACAGCTGCTTTCAGATTTCAAATGACATTTGTATGACAGTGTTGCCTTATGATGGCTTCTTACCCTCATCGTGGAAATTGCTTCCTAAATGGTTTAAGCAAGCAATAATTCTTATTTAATAGCTTTAAGATTTATGCATTTATCTGTCTGTTACAGATTTTTAAATCCCTCCCAAATACTGACATCCTTCGCGGCATTTACAGGTTAACACACTAGTCCGCCACTTCTACCTGAAGGTTCTCGGTGAACCGCTGCCATTTTCTTTGCATTGGCATTGGCACGACACCAGCCACACACAGCTGACACAGGACAGTCAAGAAAAGTTGAAAGATGGCCTCTGGGTCTTAGCAGCTTATTTAATAAGGTCAATGAATACTTATAACGTCTTACAAAATATACTGAGTACCCGTGCAATTTCTTTTAGTTTTAGTCCGGTCAATTTAGACATCCTCGCAATTTTAAGCAAAACGGTAAATTTTATCATAAAATTAGTCAAAAAAACTTAACCAGATAATTATCTATAAAAAATGTCTGTATACTTTTTTCCCTAAGAGTCACCGTTTATCTATACTAATATTATAAAGCGGAAGAGTTTGTTTGTTTGTTTGTTTAAACGCGCTAATCTCAGGAACTAATGGTCCGATTTGAAAAATTCTTTTTTTGTTGGGTAGTCTATTTATAGAGGAAGGCTTTAGGCTATATAACATTACGTTCCGACAACCACGTGAACGAAGTCGCGGGCACAGCTAGTGAGATATAACGATTCAAAAATTTGGAAGAGATTTTTTGCCGTTTTTTTGCTCGATATTAATAACGGCAACAGGTAGACGCTTGAAATGTTTACAGAATATTATTTGTATATACACTTTAAAAATAAATATTTTAATTACAATAAAATAAATATTTAAGGGGGGCTCCCATACATCACGCCAAATCTCAAAAATCACGTTTGTTTTATGGGAGCCCCCTTTAATATTTATTTTATTCTGATTTTAGTATTTGTAGTTACCGAGTGCGAGTCGGACTCGTACATGAAGGGTTCCGTACCTCCGTAGGTACAATGTTTTAAAACGCTAAAGAAACACGTTTCTTGTATGACGACCCCCTTAAATTTTTATCTTTATCTTATTTTTAGAATTTTTTGTTATAGCGGATATAGTAATACAAAATCTGTGAAAATTTTAAGTATCTAGTTAATGTCGTTATAAAGATCTAGTTAAAAACGCTAAAAAAACACGTTTTTTGTATGACGACCCCCTTTAATTTTTAACTTTTTTTATTTTTTTAGTATTTGTTGTTATAGCGGCCACAGTAATACATAATCGGTGAAAATTTCAAGTGTCTAGCTATTACGGTTCAAGAGATAGAGCCCTGTGACAGACGGACAGACGGACAGACAGACAGACGGATAGACAGCGGAGTCTCAGTAATAGGGTCTCGTTTGCACCCTTTGGGTACGGAACCCTAAAAAGAAAGATTATGATCTCTAAACAAAGACATTACAACATCCGCATATGCAGTAGGTACTTGATATGTAACTTATATCGAGTAGTTAATGATAAAACTTGTAAGTAAATATTAAATCAAACTGAATCGCAATCAATAGTGTCAGTCGTCAATCGCATCGCTTGGGAAGAAGAAATCAGTAAGAAGGCGTCTCGGTCTAGGTATAGGTACTGGTAGAAAAGAAGTCGACATCCACCCCGGACGAAGCCTGGTTGTACCCATTGCTTGCCCTCCAAAGAAATGAGTTTTGTCTGTAGTTAGAATTTACTAAAGGGGTGAGAAACAACGGATTATTATATTACGCATTATTCTATAAAGAGCTATGAAACCTATCTTAGCAAGTCTTCTTCTTCTTCCTCACCTTATCCCACTTTACGTGAGGTCGGGACAGCATGTGAGTCTTTTCCATTTTCCTCTATCTTTTGTCAAGGCACTTGTTACATTCTTTTTTTCCATATCGATCTTAACGCACTCCATCCACCTTTTCTTAGGCCTTCCTCTGTTCTTATTTCCTGTAACCTTCAAATTTAGCACCTTCCTGGTAACGTGGCTCTCCTCCCTCCTCATTACATGTCCATACCATCTTAGTCTATTGCTTCTCAACTTTTCCGTTATTGGGGCTACCTTTGTACTTCCTCTTATATACTCGTTTTTAATTCTATCCTTTCTTTCACTCCACTCATCCATCTTAACATTCTCATCTCCGCTGCATGCAGGCGTCTTTCATCCGTCACCTTGGTAGCCCAATATTCTGAACCGTATAAAACAACTGGTCTTACTACGCTTTTATAAATTTTTCCTTTAAGTTTAAGGGGCATTCGCGAGTCACAAATAACCTCTGTCACTTGCCTCCACTTTGCCCAACCTACGTTAATGCGATTTAATGCGAAAAACCTATCTTAGCAAGTAAATTTAATAAATAATTATCTAATCTACAAGTTTTTTCTAAACTAATTTTATGATAGAATTTACCGTTTTGCTGAAAATTGTGAAAAACCCGTTTTTGCGACCTCTGACCCTCAGTAATTTTTTTGCCAGGTATCGGATCGATGAGGACTTTTTAGATTTGATTTCTGATGGTGTTTTGGACAATCCTACCAACTTTGAGCTGGGTGTGACTTATTGTAACCTCACTCCCATTTTTTGGCCTAATTTGACCGGCCTATTTACTTATATGCTACATGACTACATTACATTACCATTACTAGGTATTGATTTTTGCAAAGACAATGACACACAAATCCACCCACGTCCTTATTTTATATATATTAGTTAGTTTCAGTACATAAGAAAAAGCCAGCACAGCAGCCATCCATAGTCACACACATACAGAAAATGCACAACATAAAAAAATATTACAAAACATAAGAAAGATAAGATATATCAAATCAAGCTATTGTTTGTTTGTTACACTTTTATTTATGTGTGTATGTAGGTATATAATTAAATTTTCCCGTACTAGGGTATTTATCGTACATCGTACTGCAACACCAATACCATAGACAATAAGACAATCATAAAAGTTTTTATGTGCATGCTACAAATCTGTAAATGGTAAAACCATATAAATCCAAAAGTGTTAGATGTTTTTTCAACCCGCACGACATACCACTACCACCACTAAATTCTTCAATTTTTTTGAAGCAAAGTTTTGATCTTTTGGTCTTTGAAATACAATACAATACAATTACTCTTTATTGCACCATGAAGAAAGGACATAATAACAATACAGAGAAAAAAACAAAAATGATACAAAGGCGGACTTATCGCTTAAGCTTAAGCGGAATTTTAATTTTAAGAAAATTAAATGTCAATGCCAGACTTTGATAACAAAACGCAGCAACTCTATATTGTCTATAGCCGTTAGTTGACGAAATCAAAATGGCGTCTTTCACGGGATAGCCCATATCCGCCGCATACTGTATCGTTTTCGTCAATAGTGATTGTGACTTTTGATTTGTGTTTTTACAGTTTTGTGAACAATTATTCAGTGTTTCAGTTGAAAGGAATACACCAAAACTTCATGAACAATTGTGTGGAATACTTTAGTACGAGTTTTCGCAAAGGTATGTGTCCTTTCACTCAAGCAATATTTTAGGGTGTTAAATCACCGAATTATCGTTAATTCAGAGCAGTAACTTAGAAAAAGTGGTGATTAAGACGTCCGCTTTGGCTTGAAATGTAACAAGTGTGCGCCGGAAGCTCGGTTCTTTGGTTCAGTAGGTGAATTGTGAACAGGTTTTTTTTCTAAGGACGCAAGTTTTGAGATACCGGGCTTCTAAGCGAGTCAAGAATTCACTTTTCTCGCGGTCGTCGCAACGTCGCGTTGCTGTCTGTTTAATATTTGCTTGCTTGAACTCGTCTAATTTAATTAGTGGGTCGAAGGCTCGGGCGCGTAGTGTCGTGTTTGCAGTTTCTCTCGGATTGCAGTGCTGTGCGTGGACTGCGAAATGTGCTACATGATCTGTTTACAGAGTGCCTCACTAAGTCAATTTTGCCAAAAGTGAATTTAAAGGTCACTTCCGCAACACATCTGAAAATTATTATTTATTTGCATTGAAATTTTCAAGGTGAGACCTCTTTATTTTTATAATTTATTAGTGGCCCGCCGCGGCCACGCACGTGCCTGTTCCACTTACTAAAAGGTGGAAGAAATTGTTTTTAAGTTATTGAAAACTGCATCAAAATATGCCAATGGAAGTGTCCACAGTCACAACAAACAGATAGACAAAAGAAATAGATGTATTGTTGATTGTCAATTTACTAGATGATACTTGATTTTGGTAGATAATGGTTTAAACATACTAATAAAATTAGCCTCTAAGTTTTATACTCATAGAATACATTTTATCTTCAAAAGATGTGAGGTTCCTTCTTGGGGACTGACAAAACATAAACTGCTATCGAGAACCACATGGGCAACCCCAAGGGCACCAGCTAGCTATTCAATTTCACATTATAAATTGGAATTTATATATATTTTCTTGTCAACGAGTCAGAATGGCGTTTATTTACGGTTGCAGACCAGTGTGTGGCCACACTTACTCCCCTGTCATTAGAGAGGGTCGTCTATTGTACAAGGCTTTGGGCAGTTGGGGCATGAGAGTAGGCAGGCCATGATTGGAACAGCTCCAACGTCACAACAATCGTTGTTTGAGAAACCCCACTTGGCTCAGTGTTTGTGGCACCCCCCAACACCAACCCGGAGCCTATTTAAAGACTACATTCAATCCTGAAAACAATTTAAACCAAACCCCATCAGAACTACTCAAGTTTTCAACTTAAACCTTTTCTGTATAAAGTGTAAATGATTAGCACCAAAAAAAAACTCAATTTCAATCATATTATCACTATCTGAAGGCCATTTGAATTAATTATTGTACATTTTTCATCATTTGAGTGATTAATTGATTTATTTTTTAGTACACTAGTTTCCTAGTATGTAAAACTGTTGTCACTAAGTGACAGTCATTGAGCTACATTTGATGCCTTTAGGCTGCTCGAAAAATAGTCCTTTTATTTATTCGACTATTTGATTTCCAGAATAGAGGTGAAAAACCTATAAATGCAGGATGGTTGAAATGGCGGCAACAGACAAGACCTGTCATTTTGTAGGTTCCGAGTGTTGGCCTACCAAAGATTGCATGTTGCCGAGATGAGATTGTTCAGATGGATTTGTGTGTATCAATAGGAATGGACAAAATAAGGAATGATTATGTAAGAGGAAATTTGAAAGTGGAGCCTGAAAAAAATTAAGGGGCAATAACGGTCAATTTGATAAAGGATAGAATGAGACGGAAAAACTGACATGCTGTGCTGTGATAAGGACAAGGCAGAAGACAGTAAAAGATATCCCCATTTAAAAAAAAAGATATGAAAACTTGAACAATTGCGTGAGGTGTCGATAACAGTGTCGCGAGTTCAATGGGTTTTCCCAATTTCAAAAAATGCCCAATGTGACTACAGAAGTTTTCACTTAAAAAAATAAATCAATTAATCACTCAAATGATGAAAAATGTACAATAATTAATTCAAATGGCCTTCAGATAGTGATGTACACCTCATGATGTTTGACGACCTCCGTGGCGTAATGGTAAACACGCTAGACCGCGGTTGTGGTTTCGTTTCCCAGCCAGGGAAAAATGTTCTGGGTCTTAGGTGTTTATCTATATAAGTATTTATCATAAAATATAGTATCGTTGAGTTAGTATCCCATAACACAAGTTTGAAACTTACATATTTATTTTATTTATTTATTTCCCTTCATCGGATGCAAGGGGTGGTAGTTGAAAGTGACGGTACATGAGTATAAACTCAGAAGTACTAGTTAAGCCCAGTGAGGATATAACTTGTTCTTCACAGACTCATACCGAGTGTCTACACCACTGGGTGAATCCGAGTGAATGGTAATGACGATGTAAAAATGGTAATGTTTGCACGTCCTATGGTAATGCGAACGGTCAAATGGTCTTCTTCTTAGCGAGTCGGAAGTTAGGTCAAATGGTAATGACGTAATATAGGATTATTAATATTATCACTATTACCTGTTATCATTACCATAGGACGTGCAATTATTACCATTTTACATCGTCATTACCAGTCACAACGAAATTCTCGGATTCACCCCGCTGCTTCAACTAAGTTATTTGAATTAAACTACTTCCTGAGATGTAGGTCAGTGTTGTATGAGTTAACATTCAAAATTAATTTAAATATGAACTTGATTAGCAATGCGGCCCTGTGTTGCAAACTTGCTAGTCTGTATGTTAACTATTTATCATTTGGGTTTTTAATTTGGAGTATGTTTTGCTTAAGGCTTAATTTGCATGGCCGCGGAATGAAAGCGAATTTTTTACAACTCTACAAAGCATATTGAATACTATGTCAATGTATAGAATTGTGTCAACGAAAAGAACTTCCGCGGAATACGCGAGAATTCACGCGAATTTTCTTTCATGCTAATTTGTACTGTATTCTTCTAGATTATAGTTAAGTTATTATATATCTGTGAATTTATTAAAATTCGCCTTGACTCCGCGACAATGTAAATTAAACCTAATAATATATGAATCGTCCTCATCTCAGTTCAATATTATTATCTATGACCTGAGCTTGGAATATATCTAATGTGGAATGCTACACAACAGGTCAGTGTAAATTAACCGTAATTAGTAGTAAAATGTTAATTGAGACAGGTAGTGACTCAGTGTCATGTTCATTTAGAAGGAAAAAAAAACATAGCTGCTCTAGCCTAGTACATACACCAAAAACCGTTACTTTACAACTAGTCAAATCAGATATTTACGATGTTTTTAGGGGTTCCGTACACAAAGGGTGCCAACGGGACCCCATTACTGACTGTTTGTCCGTCTGTCACATCACAGAGCTTGTTCTCTTGAACCATAATAGACACTTGAAATTTTCACCGATTATGTATTACTGTGGCCGCAATAATGCAATAACAACAAATACTAAAAATAAGATAAAGTTAAAAATTTATGGGGTTCGTTATACAAAAAAACGTGCTTTTTCCAGCGTTTTAAAATCTACGGAGTTACGGAACCCTTCATGTACGAGTCAGACTCGCACTTGACCAGTTTATTCTTCATTTTGCACGCCAAAGCACAGATTAAATTACATATAAAAAAAATTTGATATACTGACAGTGGTTTTCACATAGTTAAAAGAATAGTGCTATCTATCTAACAAATGTCTATAGCACGATAAGATCTGATAAGGCCCTCTCGTTTCTAAGATAAAGGTGGCTGACGCGTAAGCTGGTGTGGCAGTAGTACTCAATAGTAGTCAAGTGGTTGGAGAGATACCTTTAACTGAAAGGTTGATGTTTCGAATACCGCGCAGCCTGACTTGCGTCAATGTGCAGATAAATTTATTTATTTATTACTTTACCAATTTATGTACACAGACAATATATACAGAGAATACATAAGAAAAAAGGTGGACAAAGGCATCGCTTATCTCAAAAGAGATCTCTTCCAGTAGGCCCGTGAGAGATGTTCATATATGAAAGGCATATATTTATCTAATTCTTTGTCTTTTATGCCTTATCCCACTACCAGTGTTGAGCGTAATAGGGATGTGGACTGGGTCTGAAAAATTGTATATTATTTAGTCCGTCAGATTATCCAAAAATCATGAAACCATATTTTTCGGGTTTATCAAAGAAGTAAAAATTCCATCGAAATATAATTCTCTAGAAACCTAACGCTCCTACATTCACCGCTTCGATTCTGATTCCATTTACGCAAACAAACGAACAGACACATAGACAAAGATGCATGCGATTGGTCGCGATAAGGTCACGCGTCGTCGTCGGTCGGGTGGGGCAGTCAACGCAATGAGCGGTGAGATAACGCGCGGATGGTACCTGTTATGCAGTACGCTACGCTAAAATAAATAACCTTGTTTACGTGTAACTTTTTTTTCAATAACTAATTTTCATGTCTGTATGGCTTCTACACCACTTCACGGCACATGACAGCATTTTTAATGAATCGACTATCGCAAAAACACAGCAATATTCTCAAAGGAAACTTCTTGCGACGCAACCGCACGACTCGAGTGTCACGGTGAACTGTCGCGCCGCGCTGTTCATATTTTAAGCCCCGCCCGCCGCGGTACATATCGCGTGGAATGATTTTTCGGGATTACTTACGATTCTAGAGAATTATTGTTCGTAGAAAAATTCACAACGATACAGCGCGTCGAAATTTCGGAGTGGGGGTGATTGACGTCACCGCCAAGTGAAAATCGTACTTGATCGTGACGTCATGCAGAATAGAAATGCGCTCTATCTTTGTAATATTTTTAATAATACCTGACGAGTTAAAATTTTTTTTAGTCCACATCCCTATTAAAAGCTTAAATAAAAGCTAGTGTACGTCTGTATGGAAATGTCTAGGGTATCGGGTTCGTACCAATACCATAGAATAGGATACTAGTACTCCGTACAGAAGTTTCACTCAGCAAAGAAATTTAAAGAAATATCTACTCAATGTGGTTAGCGATATGGTTTAATTTAGCTCACGTCAGAACTCAGCAACTTTTCGTTTAGATACCTAGACATCCATTGCAGGCCAATTTCATTCTTAGTACTCTGGACAAACGATTCGTTTCAATTTTACACTCCGGATTGGCCGCCGCGCTCTTAGTAATATTGTAGGTATATTTTCGATACCTAAACGGGGAGTGACACAGGCTTGCCAACACGTCGCAAAGACTAATATTTTTTTAATGTCATTTTTAGATAATTAGCTATATCAATCAATACGCTATCAAATGGGTTAATACTCGTAGGATGACACCAAAGCCTATAAAGACGCGACCTTCGAGACTCAGTACGTACAGACGGACAAGGTCGGCAAATATTGGGAGAGTCGTAAAATCTAGTATAAGCTAAAGTATCCGTCCGTCTTATTACAAAACGCAATTAAGACGATACACGGAGTCCAGTGCTGCCCCCATTTGAAATAATTATTTGTAAGGAAACGGAGATATCATTTAAAATTTTAAGGTACTAAAACCAAGATAACCCTTCAAAATATTTTATGAACCACTGTTTACAGTTTAAAGTGAGAACGTTAAGCTTTAGTTTGCATTTTTGCCAAAAGTAGCCGTTTTTCGCATAAAATCTTATATATAACATTCTCGTGTCACAATGTTCGTTCCCGTACTCCTCCGAAACGGCTTGACTGATTCTCATGAAATTTTGTGAGCATATTGAGTAGGTCTGAGAATCGGCCAACATCTATTTTTCATACCCCGAATCTACGCGGGCGAAGCCGCGGGCAAAAGCTAGTAAAATATAAAATAAACATAAAATAGTTTTAAGGGTTATCTAGGTTTTAGTGGCTTACAATTTTAAATGATATCTCCGTTTCCTTACAAATAATTTATTTCAAATGGGGGCAGCACTGGACTCCGTGTATCGTCAGGTCTTTTTTAGTCTCCACTGCAGGAGCTCGACCCTCTGTGCTACCAGAGCCATATACATATTAGCCAGAGCAGTCAGATGATTTGGCCTACATTACTATTTCGCCCGCTGGCCATACAAAGGATGCTGGGTACTTAGGCTGACGATATCCACGGAAAATCAAAGATGGCGCTTGTTTGTTCGTAGAAAATGAACGCTTATACCGCCATTTTTCTGAAACTAAGCAGCACCACTACGAAACTACCTTCTTTCGAACTAGTTAGTAGCTTAGCTCCATCTTGCTACAACATTTAAACTAAAATTGGAATTACCCTTCTTTATTATAACTGAGAGCGAGGAATCAAAATAAATGTGAGCTCGGGTTGTAGCGCAAGGCCCTGGGCGATTGCCCTGCTCCCCAACCCCTTTTTTTATGTCATAGGACGGCAAACGAACAAGCGGGTCACCTGATGGTAAGTGATCACCGCTGCCCATGGACAACTGCAACACCAGGGGTGTAACAAGAGCGTTACCGGCCTTTCAGGGCTCTCCCCAGAGGGGAGAGGGAGAGGAGGGCTCCGGCTCTCTCACTCACCGAACGAAGCATAAAAGCGGTGAAGCTACTACTCAGACGTTGATTTTCTGTGAGAGTGTGGTACTTCTCCGGACGAGCCGGCCCATTCATGCTACTAGCCAAACAGAGTTTTGCCGGTAGCGTGGCTCTAATAAAACACGGCCACTAAGGCCGCCACTGCTTCAAAGTATGAAGGTTGCCAGTCCTCTTGTGTTTGTTCGTCCATAGTAGTGGTTACCAACTCTTGTACCTAAGCTATGTCTTAAGGCTTGTTCAGACCAGGCGAGTATTTTAGTCAAGTGGCGAGTAATTTAGTTACTAAACGTGTCCGAACACCAAAAATTTATTTAAGTATATTAGTAGCTGATTTAGTCAAGTCGATCCATTGTGTTCTATTATTTCGGGCGAGTTACGCCCCCCACCACGCGTCCGTGCTCACTGGTTCACCGGCTAAAGCAAGTCCGAACGCGTTGAGTTAGTCGAGTTCATTAGTTGCCGCAAAAATGTCGTTTCGCCGGAGCGAAGAAACAACTTTAAAATTTGTTTCCAAATATGTGCTTGTGGAATATTAAGTCCCTGTGTTTAATTCTATTGGTTTTTAAACTATCGCGATTTATATACAGAGTCTTAACAGAATATACTGAAACTATTTTAAGGGTGAATTCAGTCCATGATACTGAACAACTTTCCCCAAGGCACATATGTCGACATATGAAAAATAATTTTCGGCCTCCCATACAAGTTGACCGATTAGCTGATCCGAGATTGTATGGAAAGCAAAAAAATATTTTTCGTATTTCGATATATGTTCCTTGGGGAGTTGTTCAGTATCAAGGAGTGAATTCACCCTTGAAATAATTTCAGTATATTTTGCTGGACGTAGTATAGAAATATGAAAAATAATTTTCGGCCTCCCATACAAGTTGACCGATCAGCTGATCCAATTTGTATATATGTATGTTCCTTGAGGAAAGTTGTTGAGTACTATGGACAAAATTCACCCTTAAGGTGAAGATATAGGCAAATGGCCTTGAAGTGTGATATAAATTGTTAACTCGTAAATATGGTGATAAATTCCATATTGCTCTTCGTCATGCACTAGATAGCCCTTTAAATTATTTTATGAACTGCCGTTGAAAGTATTATTGGTGATCCGTCTAGCTTTAAAACTTGCCGTGGCCACTTTTGGCGGAGGCAAGTTTTAAAGTTAGACGGACTCATATAAATACTTTCAACGTTGGTTCATAAAATAATTTAAAGGGCTATCTAGTGCATGACGATGAGCAATATGGAAATTATCTCAATATTACGAGTTAACAATTTATTTCAAATAAGGGCGCCACTTCAAGGCCATTTGCTTATACCTTCACCTTAAGTAGTTTCAGTATAAATATGTTGTTAGACGTTATACATACATTATTGTAATTCATTTCGTAAAGGTAAAAAATATTGCATTTTTGTATTGACAAAATTCTATGGCCCGGTGGGAGTACGCATTGCTAGCGCTTCGTCAGTTAAGCAACCTGTACTGTTTCGGTTAGTAAAGCCTAGATTTAGGATCTAGGAAGATAGATGAGATAAAAGAAAGACCAGATATCGGCAAATGAGATAGGTATAATGAACAACTATTACATTACATTAGTTACTAAGATTCACAAGAACACTAGGTTCAGATTAGGTAGTCAGGGTCGTGAGTTATAGGCACTAGATCAGTTGAGTAGCCCTTCTAGGTAGAAGAACTACTTAGCTTCAGATGCTGCCGAAGACGAAGAGGACGAGCGCCGGCCGCCGCGCCTTATACATGAGCATGGGCCCCCCCGCTGCGCCTAAAAGGGGCGGAGGAGTGCTGGAGCCCGCGCGATGTCACAAACCACCACTCAGTAAACTGACTGACTCGACCGTAATGCGAACGGTTTCTGGGCAGTAGCGAGTAATTTAGCTACTAAATCACTCGCCACCTGACTAAAATACTCGCCTGGTCCGAACAAGCCTTTAGAATGGATGAATGTGTTTGTACATACACAGATGTGGGCTATCATAGATTAGATTGCGATAACGGAATGTGATTATGTGACACCAAAGATATGGAAGAAAGTCGATAATAATGTTATGCCGACTTTATCTTAGTTCCACGGGGTGCGTTGTTTTTATTAACCCTCTATCATCATCTGGTGTTTTTTCGTTTCCACTGCGAACGACCCTCTGTACTACCAGAGCCATATATTAGCCAGATCAGTCAGAGGATTCGGCCTACACGCTGGCCAGACGGGTTGGAGAGGTCTCACTGATGTTTAGAAGCTTTGTTCAGCTTGTGATTCCTAACTCGCCTTCTACGACATCCACGGGAAGACATGGAGGGGTCCTATTCCACTCTGCCGGGAACCACAGCCGTAAATTTTTCAGTTTTAATTCAATTCAAAGTTTTCAGTTTTTATTATCTGTTTTAAAACACCAAATAGTAGCCGCCATATTAATATGTAATTAGTGTTAACTGTCAAAATACACCATTTGTTTCCAATTTCCACGCATAACTGAGAGCAAATATGGCGTCCACGGCTCCGACGTTTTCGGAAACGCGCGAGAAATTTGAAAATGTAATATTAAAATGCATTTTTATGGTACTTATCGATTAAATAAAAAGATTGTGATTTTTAATGTGGTTTATTATCACCATATAATTTAATTAAAAGGAAGAAGCCGTTGGCACTGGTATGACTCTCCATTGAATCAGAGTAACATATATACCTACTACTACTACAAACGAAACAATTTATCTGTACACACGTCGATGTGTGAGTTTTATATTTAGGGTCGCACCGCAGAATTAATTTAATACTTACCTACTAACGAGTTCGACATATTTACGATTATATTTTTCCATACCTGAAGATTTGCGAACACTATGACGTAAAAAATATTCTGTTTTATATGTATCAAATGTTACAGAAAAGTCGGAAACAGCTACATAATATCACTTCACAAATATTTTTCATTATGTCCATTGTCCATTTCACCATTAGTTTACTTTACTGATTATTATTGAGTCATTTATAATGTAACGCACTAATTCACTATTGTAATATAGTAATATAGTAATTTGCATATTCGGCGCAAAACTATACGGTAATTATATGAATAAATTCAATAAAAATAAACAAATGTTTATCACATTTTCACGCACAGCATGTCAAGTTGTCATTGTCAACAATGGCATTTACACTATAACCCGCGGAAATCTATTTGGCATCTGCGTGTATGTGATTACCTGTGAGCGAGGAGCCAATGTAACATTACCGGATTGCTAATACCCCTCTCGCTCTTGTGTATCTCCCGCCAATGCGAGAGAGCGAGAAGGGTATATATATCAAGATGGTTGCTGGGTAATAACGTGAAATTATATAGTTGCTTTGCTTACCTGTTTTCATCATTTGGAAATGTATGAAATATACGTTCTTTAAAGTATTGGGTGGATAAACAATTATTATACGCGCACCTTCTCACCATGATGGTTACTATTGGTTGACAGTTCTCAAGACAACACACGTCGCGTATTGCGTGCGGCTAGTAATTAAACCCTGGTTTGGAGCTGTCAAAGCTCACAAAGTGCGGGGGAGAGGTGCGGGGACGCCAATTTGCGGGAGACGTTGTGAGATACCATTCTGTTTGACTCTTATGTATTCTGTGCCGTTGGTCCCGGCTGTCATTGTATGGCAGTCGTCAAGCTATGTCAGATGCCTTTAGGCAGCTTGAAAAATCTGTCACCAGTGTTGGCCACTTACATACACGAAAAACAAACAAACAGAAGAGAAAGAATTAAGACACTTTTCAAAAATGAGTATAATACCCTATTGGAAAAGGTAATTAAAATTGTGACGGGTTGTCTCTTTTATAGACTTGCTTCCTCACATTTTCGCCCATTCCCTTGATTGGCTTTTACAACACGAGAAGAGAAGTAGCTGGTACGAGTACATTCTACGAGGGCTGTTTGATAAGTACCCGTTTTCTAAATATATTAATATCACTGGCCGCAAATAAGTATACCACCTTTTTAAGCCATTTTTCAGAGGCGGTAAATTAAAAAAAAATGGCATTCTTTTGTTTTTTTTTCTCATTTGACAACGATTCAGTGAAGGCGTGAACTTAAAATTGTTAAAATGGAAAAAGAACAGTATCGGTCTGTAATTAGATTCTTATTTTTGGAAGGAAAAACATGTGATGAAATAAAAGTAAGAATGCAAGCGGTTTACCATGAATGTGCTCCTTCTTTGACAATCGTCAGATATTGGTATAACGAGTTTAAGCGGGGGAGAACAACCGTCTTTGATGAGGATCGCCCAGGCCGGCCAGTTGAGGTGACTACAGACGATATGGTTAAGGTTCGTTTTAGCCGACCGCCGAATTAAACTTCGAGAAATCGTTGATGCTGTAAATGTTTCAATCGAGAGGGTACAACACATATTAGAAGAAAAATTGGGTATGAAGAAAGTATCGGCGAGGTGGGTGCCGCGTTTACTCAAGGAGGAGCAAAAACGGAACCGACTCACTACTTCGGAGCAGTGTTTGGCCGTGTTCAAACGTAACCCGAAGGAGTTTCTGCGTCGTTTCGTGACCGTGGACGAAATGTGGGTCCACCACTACACCCCGGAAATGAAAGAGCAGTCGAAGCAGTGGATTTTACCGGGAGAACCTGCTCCAAAGAAAGCAAAAACCGTCCCATCAGCTGGCATGGTCATGGCGACCATTTTTTGGGATTCGCAGGGTATTATACATATTGAATATTTAGAAGAGGGAAAAACAATAACTGGGCAGTACTATGCCAATTTATTGGATGAATTTGACGCCGTGTTGAAGGACAAACGACCCCATTCAAAAAAGAAAAAAGTACTGTTTCATCACGACAACGCCCCGGCTCTTTCGTCCAGAGTTGTGACGGCTAAATTAGCACAGTTACGCTACGAACTATTGTCTCACCCCCCGTATTCTCCAGATTTGGCCCCATGCGATTTCTTTTTGTTTCCCAACCTAAAAAAATGGCTCGGTGGCAAGCGATTTAGATCAAATGACGAAGTCATTGCCGCCACAGAGGCCTATTTTAATGACTTTCCAAAATCATACTTTTTGGATGGTTTATTGAAGCTTGAGTATAGGTGGAACAAATGTATAGGGTTAAAAGGTGACTACGTAGAAAAATAAATGCATATATACAAAAAAAATGATTTTTTTTCCATAAACGGGTACTTATCAAACAGCCCTCGTATGTTTTTCTTTTTCTTCCAAACCTGCATGGAAGACATAAGCAAGATAACAACATTTTTTTTTTTTTGAGAAATGTAAGCAATTTGATCGGCTCTGTATACCCCGTTATGGCTATCTATCCACTTGTATCTACAAGACGTGTGTACAAACGGGTCAAGCGATGGCTAACTTGGCGCAGTGAAACGGGTCCGGCCGAAGATCTAAGTAGGTGTTAACTTGTGACGCGTGTGTACAGACGGCGACTAAAGCTTTAGTCAAATATAGACGCTCTGTTTAATTGGGTACTAGACTCATTTTTTGTGTAAAAAAAACCTATATCATGTTCTATTGTTGGGCAAAGGCCTGCCATTTTACTTGCACAGATCTCGATCTTGGGCAGCTTGCTGCCACCCACGCAAGTAGCGTTCGATTTCATCTCGCCATCTCCTTGGCATTTCTTGTCTCCGATAAATCCGCTAGTTGCCGACAAGTCAAAACAGATACTCTTTTTCTAAACGTTAAAACAAATATTTTCAATGGGATTTCTATGAAAAACGCACGGCGTGACGTCATAGTTTCTTGGAGTCAATTAACGCTCTTAAGGTTGAACTAGTCGCGAGCTCGAACTCACTGGTGGGCGGAGCTAAAAAGCACGCTGTCTCTCCTAGCATCGTGCCCGACAGAGATAGTATCAGTGATGAGCGGTAAGACGTTAGTCTTCACGCATACGTCTAGTCGCACGCACACAAACACCGTTCCGAAGTATTCCGAACTGAAACGACGATGCACAAATGCACCGCCGCTGTGCGTGTTGTGTTTATCGGTATTAATAAATCTAAAATCACGTTTAAAATTGATATGATGAATGAAAAGCGACATTATTTTGTGACGTTTTATTCTCTTATCATTACAAAATATATATTTTTTGACCCTGGATAGGTACTACCCTATTATTGTTACTATTCATATCAAAAAATAACGTAATTATCAAACCCGATTTTTTTCATCCGCTCAAAAATAAGTAATTGTTTGTTTAGTTTAAGATTATACTTACATAACCACACACATACGTATATACGAACATACATAAACACTTATAGCATAACACTAGTATATGTGTTACGCTGTAACTACATACATATATTATTAGAAGTCTTTTAAATCTGGTGAAAAGGAACACTGTCAGGTAACAGAAAAAGGATGCACATTTAGAAATATGACGTCACTGTCATAAGGTTTCGCTCGTACGAAAGAGATAGCAAGATGTCCCAAAGAAATAAGTATTCGTTATCACTTTTGACGTCGCCAGTACCGCAGGGCTCCGGTGAATCGTGACACACTTTCCAGTGTCCACCTGTTTGTTTGTGTGTAATAGATTCCAAGGGTCAAGCGCGAGCTTTAGACATTACATGTCCACTCGAGACTTCGCCCGAGACGCGCAGTCATGGAGACTGCGCGTCTCGTGTTTCCATGCAGAATCTTTTGGAAGACTAGGCGGGAGTTTGGCGTGGAAGTTATATTATAACTCCCTTCTTTCTAACCCCCGACAAAAAGAGGGGTGTTATAAGTTTGACGCTAATGTCTATCTGCCTGTCTGTCTGTAATATAATATAATAATGGACCGATTTCGATGTGGTTTTTTTACGTGAAAGCAAGTTCCCTTGCTGTGTTTTTTAGTTATGTTTGATGAAAATCGGATCTGCCGTGTAAAAGTTATTGGGGGTTAACGCTTGAAAGTCAGGGCTTTCTCTAGCAAATAATAGATGGCGCTACGGATATCAAGTCGTATCGGTGGTTCCGCTACTTATCACTAGATGGCGTTCTTGACAGTTGGGGGTATTTTTAAAGTGCCTATCAAATAAACTTGTTACAAGCTTATGTTTGTTATTTGTTTGGGTCAAATCTTGCAAGTTAAGACGGCGCCTGATGTGGATAATCAAAATTTTGCTCCCGCTTCCACGCACACAAATTTACTCTAGCCGAAGCGAGACAGCGAGCCATGCGGGGTGAAACGGTCACGGCGGCGGGTCAATGAGACGCGTTTTTGGTTTTTGAGGTTTTTTTCGTTTTACAAAGAATATTTGAGTTATTTAAAAAATAAGACATATGAATTCCTGCCTTATGTTTAATACAATTATAATCCAAATTTACAAGGGCTAATTTATTGAATTTCTTGAATACTTTTCGTTTTAGGGGATTTAGAGGCAACTTCGCAATTTTTTCTTTAGAGAAAATTTTAAGCAATCTTGTTTTCGAAACATATTGTGTATACAGTTAGTCCTTGGTGTGTTTTATTTCAAAGTGAGTATTTCGTTAATATTGTTAATATTTAAGATCGCTCTAAGTACTATCAGGGTCATACGGGCTCTTAAATTAGAGCCACTTCCCGGTTTCTGATTGAGATGAAATTTTGTATCCCAATGTAAATCAGATGACAATACAATATTATTTAACAAGAAGCTGATCTAATGTTAGAACTGAAAGGCTATAAGAATCCTGTAATAAAATGAATGAGCTGAGAACATTTGTCTTGATTAGTATTTAGGTCTAACAATAAAAGTTTGTATGAAAAAGAATTGTTTTTTTTTTTTCGAAAAATTCATTTGATTGTGCATAAAAAAGTGCTTGTGCGGTTAATGCCAGTTAGTGACGTGCAATCGGTAATTCGTTCCGCCATTACATTGAATATTAATTGATGACAGCTAATTGTTACCTGATCGAATATTGATGTTCTAACTGTACTGTGGTACAGTGCTCCGCGCGGTACTAACCAGACAGGTGGCGTATTTAAGAGGGCGCCTGATGTTAATAATCTAAATTTTCGTTTTGCAAAGAATATTTAAGAGTTATTTAAAAAGTAAAACATATTGTGACTGCCTTATGTTTAATACAATTATAATCTAAAGTAACAAGTGCTAATTAATTTTTTGCTTGAATACTTTCTGTTTAAGTATAATTCTGAGGGGATTTGGAAGCAACTTCGCAATGTTTTTCTATCCAAAAAATTCGTGTTTTTGAAACATAATGTATATAGTTAGTCCTGAACTTTGCTGTGTTTTTATTTCAAAGTGAGAATTTCGTTACTATTGATAATATTTAAGATCGCTCTAAGTACTATTAGGGTCATACGGCCTCTTAAATTGTGGGGCTGTATTGCCAAGCAAACGCACGATTCTAGTGTGGTCACGACGATCAGACTTTTAAATTATTTATTTTTTTAACACTTTATTTTACACATAGTTTAAGTCAAAAGTCAAAAAACTATATTCAATTAGGATGAATGAATAATATTATCACTTATTGAAGGTCATTATTTTTAATGCAAAAGCTACAACCTACTAGTGTTTCGGAACGACCACTGCTGGGAAAGTCCGCCGACAGAAATCCAGTTCAGTATAGGTCCCTGCCCAGCCTGATGGGTTTTATTGCAATACATATTTACACTAATTCTTATCATATAAATTATAAATTTTTTAAATCTTATTGAATTATAATCTTTTAAAATTATAATATCAACTATTTTCAAGATTTTTTATCAGATTTATAGTCATTTACATGATAATACGCCTTTTTTAAGGTCACCACCCAAAGGGTGCCAACGGGACCCTACTACTGAGACTCCGCTGTCTGTCCGTTTGTCTGTCACAGGGCTCTATCTCTTGAACTAAATAGCTAGACACTTAAAATGTTTACCGTTTTGTATGACGACCTAATAATCGGTGAAAAATTTGAAGTGTCTAGCTATTACGGTTCAAGTAATTGAGCCCTGTGACAGACTGACAGACAGCGGAGTCTTAGTAATAGAGCCCCGTTGGCACCCTCTGGGTACGGAACCCTAAAAATGAAAATTAAAAAATGTATTTCATTGATAACAATGATCGCGGCCACACTAGGCAAATGTAAAAAAGTTTCTGACTCGTGATGCGCAAATTATGCTAACGAAATGGAGACACACGGTGTGTTATTGTGTGCTGTTACGCGGTTAAAACGCGCTCCTTTTATATTTCGACGATAATTTGAGTGTCTTTGAACGGAACTTTCATGAAATTTGTTAGGCAAGCAAGTGAACTAAATCGGTTGTCTTTTGAGGTGAAAAAAGGCCAGCAAATTCACAGTTCGGGGCCAACTAACGGTTTATTACTAATTAAAACGCTTCCAATAATATATTTTTTTAACAAAAAAAATAACCTTTTGTATTACGTTGTCCTTTATACTTTTTTTTTGGTACAATAAAGTTATTACAAACAAACAAACAAACAAACAAACCTTCTTTATTTTCTTTGAGCAGTTTCTTCCATATCTCCAAAGTTCATATCTTCACCAAATAAATATGGGACCAACTTGGTACTAAAGGCTTTCAAACAAAACAGACATCAAAATCGGTTCACAATTGACGAATTTATCGTGTAACATACATCACAAACCTACTGGAAGAGATCTATTTTGAGATAAGTAGTGCCTTTGTACAACTTTTAGTTTATGTATTCTGTGTATATATTGTCCGTGTACCTACATAAATTGGTAAATTAATAAATAAACAAAAAAAAATAACATACGGGTTGAATCAAATTGATAACCTCCTTTTTGAAGTTGGTTAAAAAATAAAATTATATGTCCTATAATTTTTTTACAACTGCCAAGCACAGTTTTAACGGGCGCGTTAATATTTCGACACCATACGTGCGTCCGTCGCGTCGATTGTACGTCGACAACCAGAATGCGGTGCAGACAAACCGGTCCCGCCAATTCCCATATTGTCCCTATTCGGAATTGAATCTTTTAGTCGTCAGCTAGCAATAGCGACCTGTCTTTATTTTGATTCTACACCATACGCAGCTCACAGTGGCCTTTGCATACATGATAACATGTACCGTATACATGATCGGTCAACTTGTATGGGATGCCAAAAATTATTGTTCCTATTTCGGTATATTTTCCTTAGGGAAAGTTGGAAAATGGCCTTTTTCAAATTGTCCTGGGTCTTGGGTGTTTATCTTTATACGTATTTATTATAAAATAATTATAGTGTCGTTGTATAGACCAACTGAAATGGAGATGGTCCGGCCACATGGTGAGAGACAAGCAATACAAGTGGAGTACGGCCGTCTCAGACTGGTACCCCAGAGATGGAAAACGTAACAGAGGACGCCAACAAACGAGGTGGACAGACGACCTTAAACTCACAGCGGGACATCTCTGGAGAAGGGTAGCGCGCGACAGAAGCCAATGGAGGATGCTAGAGGAGGCCTATGCCAAGAGGCAAACTGAATTACGTGACATAATTTAGAATAGATAACAATGTAAAACCGTAAACTGTAAAATTCATTATACAAAGTGGAAGGGACATACACGTAATAAATCAAACCACGGGCTACACTAGAGCACTAAAGTATAATGAAATTAAAATAACAGTCAAAAAACCAAAAGAAAAATTCGACATTCCCATACAAATCGCCCGGGCGGCCACACACTTTTGTATGGAAATGCCGAAAATTATTTTTCGTTTTTTGGCTGTTATTTTAATTTCATTAAACTATAATGGTCTAGTATAGACCGTGGTTTGATTTATTACGGGTATGTCCCTTTCACGTTGAGCTAGTATCCCGTAATACAAGATTAAAACTTCTTTGGGGCTAGATCAATCAGTATTATTTGTCTTTATCTATTTATCTAAAGTTGTTTAGTATCACGGACTGAATCCATCCTTAAAATAGTTTCAGTATGTTTTGTAAGACCCTTTAAAGAAGTTGTTCTTTGGCAACGGGCGCGGTTAAATTTCGACACCGTATGTCCGTCGACCAGAATGCGGTGTATCACAAACCGGTCCCACCAATTCCCATATTGTTCCTATACGTGTTAGATATGCGGAATCGAAGCTTTAAATCGTTCAACGACGTGTGACATACATACATACAAATGTATTAATTATGTTTTGATACATTTCTGAGAGAAAAGAAAAGTACCAACATTTCTGAGAGAAAAGAAAAGTACCATAGTGGTTTTTCTCCTTGCGCACAGCCAGGGAATGGGCCTCCTGTTCTTTTCGTGTCAGTAATTAAAACCTATATTTCAATTTGTTTATTGCTTTTCACATTGTTCTGTACATGTATGTAACGATGCTGCATGCTACATGTCCGTTTTTAACCGACTTCAAAAAAGGAGGACGTTATCAATTCGGCTGTTTGTTTTTTTGTTTTGTTTTGTTTTATTTGTTACGCGATATCTTCGCCAATTGTGAACCGATTTTGATGATTCTTTTTTTATTTGAAAGCCTTTACTACCAAATTGGTCCCATTTTAATTTGGTGAAGATATGAGGAAGAACTTTGGAGATATGGAAGAAACTCCTTAAAAAAATTGAAGTCGGTTGTTTTCAAATTTCATTCCATTTTCAAATCATTTACGCACCTTGATTTCGACTCATTCCACCATCATCTCTTTTATTTATTTTATTTATTTAATTTTATTGAGCCAAAAGCTACAATAGGTAGACTTAATGCTGAAGCATTCTCTCCCTGTCAACCTTGTGTGTCTTTTGCTGATCACTTGATCTTATCTGCTATACATTTTTAAATATTATTCAAAGCATAGTAATAAATTTAATACTATCTGTCGTTGTGTCTATATCTTCCACCTGTATCTCCTACTCTACTAGTCTCCTACCATCTTCTATGTGGGAACTCGCCTAGAGCGCCGGGACAGGTCGAGGTCCCACCATGTATTACATTTCACTACATAGTTATGTTGTTGTAAAATTGGGCTACGCCTATCGCTCGATTGTCGGCCTTCTTTAGGTCCTCTTTTGTGTAGGTGGTTGGGGATAGGGGACAGTTCAGAAGACGGTTCATAGTTTAGCAGGGGTAGCCACAGTCACATGCCTCCGAATCAGGCCTGCCATCCGTCAAGGTTTCCTCGGATTTGTCCTCGGGGAGCGTCCGGTCAGAGTTCTTAAATAGTGTCCTACTATTTAAGACCCCCGCCCCCCGCATCCGTCCACCCCCCGGCCCAGGCGCCTTAGTAATGAAGACGGAATAATTGTATGTGTTATGGCCGCTGTAACGGGCGTGGTCAAATTTCGACAGAAGCGTAGGTACGTATAGGCAGTAAGAATGCGGCCTATCACAAACCGGTCTCACCAATTCTCATATTGTTGTTAGATATGCGGAATTAAATCTTAGAATCGTTCATCGTGTGGCATACATAAAATAGGCTGTTTGACAACATTTAAAAAAAAAGAGAATTTTGAATAATCTAAGAGACGGAATAATATACATTAGTTCGGACCTAGTCTACATATTGTATGCACTTGTTAATTTGATGCACCTAATAGAATGTTTTCCATTCCTTCTATCATTACCTACTCCAACTCCATGCGAAGTGCAAATAAGGACAAACCGCCAGCAAAACAACAAACGGAAGGATAATATCTTTTATTAGTCATGGGACGATGACATCACTAGCTCGCCGCAAATGAACACTGGAGTAATTGAACGAGGAGACATTTACTTTAAGGCCATTTACATAAATTTTCCGGGGTCCAGTGCTGTTCCCATTTGAAATAAATCATTTCACTTTCATTTCAAAGGAAACGGAGATATCTTTTAAAATTTTGTCTTTGTGTATCAAAGGCAACGTTGATATGATTTATTTTAAAGGGAGGAATTCATGTATGGCCTTAACCTCTGACTTGGCTGTAGGTTAACGTCTAATAGCAAAATTTACTGAAGCTGTTGTAAGGATTCCTTTCCCTTTCCCACCTTCTCCCACAACATCACGCCAAAAGTGGCCTTTGGGTTTTGCGGCCCTCGGCTCTGTCTGCTTGGAGCCGCAAGACCCAATGGCTCATTTTACATTGCCGCGGAATCGAGGCCAATTTTAAGAAATTTACAGCGGATAATGACTTCTATTGTTAGACGACCTGCAGAGAGAGGCTTCAGAGGTTGGCCTGATAATAAATGTGAGCAAGACCAGAGACATGCGGAATGGCACACGTGACAATACCCCTGTATTTATTGACGGCGAGGAGGTGCAGAGTGTCCAAGAATTCACCTACCTTGGAAGTATTGTGTCAACTACCGGAGGCACCGATATAGACGTCTCGCATAGCGGATAAACAAGGCAAAAGGTGCTTTTGCAGGCCTTCGCCCCTTATGGCGGTCCGAACACCTCTCCAAAAGAGTGAAATTAAATTTTTTCAATACCAATGTGAAATCGGTGCTGCTATATGGATGTGAGACTTGGAAGGTGCTGAAATACCAGACTCATCAACTCCAGGTCTTCCAAAATTTAACTTTGTATTAGATTATCTCAAGACTAGGGGGTTTAATCTACATAGTTTCAAAGCAGTTTTTGTTGCATTTTAACCCTAGATAACTAAACATTCGTCTGGCAGACTACGCGACCCCTTGCATAAGTCTAGTTCACAAACTTTCGCGTACCCCCTGCTTGCACGCCTTTGTATACCTTCATAGTTAGAGTAAAAAGTGACACAAATGCGGCGTTTGCGCAAACAATTGTCTTTATTTGTGATTTATAACCACCGCGTCGTCTAGATGACGAAAATTTAGTTATAACAGGTGCAGATTTTCAAAGGTATCTAAATTGCATTTTATTTTATATTAGTATTTTTAAATAAATAAATCTAATAAATGTTTGTATTATAATTAGATAATATACATAAGCATACTAGGAAATAATATGAACTTCATAAAAACGGTTATTTTTTAATGACTAGAGTTTAATAGTAAGATGTCATTCATACTACTAATTGTTTTCAACTTTTTCTCATACACCTAATATTATTGATGGATTTATAAATGGAAACATATAACATGTCCTAGGCTGAAAGTAGAAATTCACGTTTATTAAGATTGATTACTCTGATAAAAGTAACAAGATAATTTAACTTCTGTGGTGATGACAAATAATTGGAAGGTTGAAAGTCAATACAATATCAGCATTGATACTAATGTCTCGTGCCAATCTTTGGGTTTTGAAGGTGATTTTTTAGTACCAAGTAAAATACAACAGAACCCAAATTATTGATTCGGATGATTTTATATTGTCAAACATGGAAAGAAACGTACTACATACTTCAGGTAGCATCCAACATGTGCTTTAGCAACTCTTCGATTTGTATCCAGTAAAGCTCATCATAAATGGTCATCTGCACCAAGATTATTCCTACTTATGTTATACGACGCGAATAACATCAAAAATAATAAAAAAATAGAAACACGGCGAGATTTTGTTTTGAAATTGACGAACAACCTCATGGAGCCTTGGTTGCGGCAACTTGTTCGGACGTTAACTTTGAGACGTGACATCAAGGTCATGATAGGAGATATCCTTGGTGAAATCATATGAATAATCTGCTCCATTTCCTTATGTATGAAATATTTCAAAAAAATTATACGTTTGCCTGTCGAAATTGCTAAGGAAGACCAAAAGTTGATGCCTTAGATGTAAAAATGCAATTTGTGGCACCCATAATGTAGATGTGTATAAAAGGTATGTGTCATCATTAGTATAAAATTATTTCGACTTGTCTCTATTCACAACGAGCACTTTATACGAATCACGTAACAATTTCTTCCTCACGTTAAATTATGTTGATAATATAAGATTTTTTAATGCGTAGTCCGCTAGACGAATGTTTAGTTATTGTGTAACTGCCAGAATAGTTTAGTTATCTAGGGTTAAAAGACCTTTTCAACGATACCCCACACGTTGGGGTTAGTCCAATTAATTTTATAAATTCACTACGTTGTATGGGTGAAAAAAAATTTTTTTTTCATATTTTTAAAAACCAACTTTTGGATCTTCAATATCTATCTCTCCACCAATTTTCGTGACAATCGGTGCAGTAGCGGAGGAGTACGAGCCCGGACGGACGGACGGACGGACATGACGAAACTATAAGGGTACTAAAAATTCGCATCCATTCCGCTGCAGTGTAAATTGAGCCTTACAGCGGTTTCGCAAGCCGCTGTCACACATCACACAAGAGCGGTTTCGCACTACTCACGGATTCGGTTCGGATGCGGATCAGACGTAGTGCAAAACCGCTCTTGGCCCAGCTATCCGTGTGCATCCTGCTCACATGACGTCATGACCAGCCTAGTCCCACTTGAGCCCGTACGATATAATTTTTTTTACCGACTTCAAAAAAGGAGGAGGTTATCAATTCGACTGTATGTTTTTTTTAATGTATGTTTGCTACGCGATATTTCGCCAATTGTGAACCGATTTTGATGATTCTTTTTTTATTTGAAAGCCTTTTACTACCAAGTTGGTCCCATTTTATTTTGCTGAAGATATGATGAAGAACTTTGGAGATATGGAAAAAACTCCTTAAAAAATTTAATTCGGTTGTTTTTTTTGTTAAAAATTTAATTATTGTAATGCAAAGTCGTTACTTTTAAAACACCGGCAACATTTTTGGAGCAGGTGTTTAAAAAGTAACCCTTCATATGGATACCATAATGTGACGTCATCAGATGACGATATAATCCGCTACGATACGTCATAACATAAATGTGAGTAAGGCGACCACTCACGTGTTCGGGTGAGCAACGTTTCAAATTTGTAATTATAAATCGACTAGCTTTTGCCCGCAACTTCGCTCGCGTATCCCACGGGAACATAACTTTTATCCGGGATGAAAGGTACCCTATGTCCTTCTCAGTACTCCTAACTATGTGTATTCGATTTTCAAGAAGATTGGTTCAGTAGATAAAGCGTGAAGAGGTAACAAACAAATAAATATACAAACTCACTTTCGCATTTATGATATTAGTTGGGATGGGATATAATTATGTATGTCACATTCGACCAGAATGAGTAACGTGTTCATTTGAAATATACAGGGTTAATGTTAAAGAAACACGTTTCTTGTATGACGACCCATACAAGAAACGTGTTTCTTCAGCGTTTTAAAACATTGTACGGTGGTACGGAACCCTTCATGTACGAGTCCGACTTGCACTTGCCCGTTTATTTTTGACCCAGTATTATTTCCTATTGGACCCGTCGCTGGTTTGACGGGTTTACACTACTAATGTCCATTTCATAATAATGTCCAACGATGTGCTCGAACAATACGTGCGGATATGTCTAAAAATACTTTGATGTCTTAATCAGTACAAACAGAGCCGTGTCATAACGCGTTACGTCATAAGGATGTATACCTCACATCCTTATGACGTAACGCGTTATGACACGTCAAGGCGACCTTGAATACATACATTAAGCGAAAAAGTTGTATTCAAGTAAATCTACATGGGAATAGATGGCTGATTTTTGTCCTCATTGGGCAGACGGTCCAGCCACGCGAGCTCCGAACTTTAACCGACAATGCTGACAATTAAGAGGGCACCTGACCCCCGAATCTAAATTTTGCTCCCGTTTCCCGTTTTAGGTATAATTCGGAGATGAATTGGAGGCAACTTCGCAATTTTGTTCCATAGATTTCTCTATGGAACAAAATTGCGAAGTTGCCATTTTAAGCAATCGTGTTTTTGAAAGCAAAATCAAATAAATCGAAATCAAGTATTTATTCAGTAATTAGGCCTTTGCAGGCACTTTTACACGTCAATAATTTTATTCATTTATTTATTTTTATTTTATTTATTCAAGTACACTTGGAAATTTACAAACATACACATAAAAAAATAAGGAAAACATAGTACTTAGGTGCTACTTATTTCTAAAGAAATTTCTTCCAGTAGACCCGCGAGATTTAGTGTACATTACGTGTAATGTTTATTTATATCAAAATTATATTTTATATCAATATTTTTTCTTTGTTTAAAAGCTACCGATACGTTTCGCAACGACCACTGCTGAGAAGATACGCCTAAAGAAACTTATTAACACAGTATTGGTCGCCTACGCGCCAGACGGGCTTTGTCAGTTTACAAAGATATTATGCCTAATACAATGTCACAACATACATAATATGTAAAGCTTGCAAACGAGTGCCAAATCCAATTTACAGAATTAAGTAATTACAGTGAGTAGTTTTAAAAAACGGAAAGATATAATGACTAGAGTTAGTCCTGAACTTAGATGTGTTTTTATTTCAAAGTGAGTATTTCCTTAATATTGATAATATTTAAGATCGCTTTAAGTACTATCAGGGTCATACGCGGTCTTAACGACTGCCATCTTGGGGTAGCAGTCTAGACCAAAGTTTTAACGTAATATTCTGTATTTTCGTGTAGCATTTGAGTGTAAAATTTCAGAGTCCTGGCAGTGGGTGGAGCGGATGCATCTACGATAAGTTATATTGGGTGTTATTATATTTAGGTATTAATATGAATCATTACGTCCTTCCGTCTGTAATGGGCGATTATGATAACGTTTTCAACTGTTGTTATAGCTGAAATACGCATGTACTTGTCCTCTCCATGTACAAGTATTGGTGATTATTATTTTTAAGGCCAGGAGACCTAATTTTGAACGCGGGAGTCAATGAAACACAAAGCGTGAAGTTTTAAAAGTCACCACTCGCGTTCCCAGTTACTCGAATACAATTACACCGTATTTTTGAAATCATCGCTTCCGCAAAAAAAAAATATTCTTTTACGCAGAAAAAACTTGACTATAGTTTTTAAATAAATTCAAAATCAATAAAAATAAGCAGCGTGAAACAGAACGGACTGTCCATGATAAACAAGACGGAGGTTACTTTGATATTTGTAGCGTAGCGTAAACAAGTGGTAAAGACCACTCGTTGCAAATCCTTCGCGTTAGAGCGATTCAAAAATGCGGCACTTTGGAAACACTCGTTCAAATTCTATGATTCTCACGTTCAAAAATTGGTCTACAGAACTATTTAAATTATTTGGATGTGGTAATACGTTACGCTTCCTATAGAAATTATTTCAGTTAGAAAGCAGCTAAGTGATCAACGTGAAAGTAGGTCTTTTTAGTCTCCACTGCACGAGCACGACCTTCTCTGTACTACCAGAGCCATATATTAGCCAGAGCAGTCAGAGGATTTGGCCTACACTCTCCACGCTGACCAGACGGGATGGAGAGGTCTCACTGATGTTTATAAGCTTTGTTTAGCTTGTGTTTCCTAAGTCTTGCCTTCTACGACATCCACGGAAGACTTGGAGTGGTCCTATTCTACTCTGCCGACCGGGAACCACATTATGTAACACATATTGCTTTATATTTCTTATTGGTACTATATAATTCCCAAAGGGTTTTTTTTTGTATATTTGATTATAGAAATTAATCAAATAATTTATTTGCAATACGAGTCAGATACGAGTGTTACTGTTTAAATAGTATATCTAGCCTAAATAACTATAAAACAGTATGCAAAGTTATTGTAATTATAATACAATATAACATTACATTAGTATTTTAAAATGATTATAAAATCTAACATCAAACGGGCGCCCACTCACTACAAAAATAATCGTTACATTTTGTTTCTTATGAATTTGTGATGATGAGTCACTTGGCTGATAATACCGTCGGATCCAGCCAGACGATTGAGTAGGCGCCTTTTTTAGACCGAGATGACATGGGGACATGACGCAGAGACCTAACACGTAGGGACACCTTTTACCCTTTGATGTCATCATCTGAAATACAGTATACTCTTCACGTCTTTACCCCTAAGGGTCAGTTCACACCGAGACGCGACGTAGTGCGCACGTGAAAGAGATCTAGAAATTGTTTGGCGTTTCCATTGAAAAAAAATTAAAGATGAAAAACATTCCCAATAGATGGCGTTAAACGTTCTTAACAAGATAGAAATCGTTCTGTCAATTCCAAAAACAAACACCATGAAAATTTTAAATAAACTTGACATTGACAGACCGATCTAAGTAATTGCTGCGCCATCTATCCTAAGTTGCTGTTCTAATATTTTTTTTAAAAGAAAACGCCTCATTGTTAAATTACATGATTGTTATTTCAGTCTAAAAAACCAAACTAATGCGCTGATTTTGATAAAATTTCAATTTGGAAACAGAAGCAAAAAATATTTTTGTAATCGGTACTAAAAACACAACCGAATCGATAACCTAATTTTTTTGAAGTCGGTTCAATATGATAAGTTGCAAATAGCATCGCCTATTGATATGATTCCTCGAGAAATAATAAAAATTCCTAACTTGAAGTTCGTAAATGTATTATTTTTGCTTTTTTTAAAGAATAATTTTACGGCCCTGGATACGAGTCCTTTTGAGTCTATCTTTGGTTTTCGTTAATTTTATGATCAGCATCAGGTCTTTTTTAGTCTACACTGCAGGAGCACGACCCTCTCTTTACTACCAGAGCCATATTTTAGCCAGAGCAGTCAAGAGGATTTTGCCTACACTCTCCGCGCTGGCCAGGCGGTTAGAGAGGTATCATTGATGTTTATGAGCTTTGTTCAGCTTGTGTTTCCTAATACGCCTTCTACAACATCCACGGGAAGACTTAGAGTGGTTCTTTTCTACTCTTCCGGGAACCACACGGCTATCATTCGTTTCTTTATTCATAACCATTTGATAAAGGTATCTGTCACTCAGCATCATTAATTCAGCATATTAATAATTTGTGCTCATACCCGTAGGCTCGTAACCTTACGTTGCCTTACGCCAGCCTCGCGGCGACCTTGCCAGGTTACCAAGCAAATGTGGACCTTATTGCTTGAGTGATAAGTGTTAGAAGCAGGGCTTGTTGACGAAACCAAATTCACACTAAAAGTAACGTTAAATAACGTTATAATAACGATATCAATTAACGATACTTTTTTCAATACTTGTAAAATATAATATAAATATTATTTATTTATTTATTTTATTTATTTATTATACAAGTGTATTGCATCGCGCTGGGAATCGAACCCAAGGTAGCACAGACTATCACATCCGTGTAGCTCTAGTAGCCTACTAGACAAACTCTCATCAATTTATTCTGTCAAATATCGAAAAGAAATACAGTGTTTACAATACCTTTTACCGTTAATATCATTGGTAACGTTATCTGATTTATCGGTAAATGGTTGGAAAAATTCCGTTACCCAGCATAATTTTATCTTTGCTGATAACGTTATCGCCGTTTGACAGAATTAACGTTACCAGATTTTTAACGTTATTCCTAGCCCTGGTTGGAAGTAAGAGGAAATGCGCGGTAAAATTTTATGGCCTTTTTTGCGGTTTGGTGCAAGTTGAAGGAAATTTAATGAATCAGTAGTATGTAATGCGTGTTTTAGTTAGTTTTTGTATGAAGGTTATAGGAATATGCAAATTAAAAGCTCTTGGGGTGAAACACCGACACAGATTCTTTATTATACTGTGACAGAAGATAGTAAGAGTATACAGAACGGAATCTCCTAAGGTGCGCGCAATATACGTCCCCGTTCACCTCTACCCCGTTCTTGTGCGGCCACGTGCCGCCGTGCAGTGTGTGCTCGCCAGCTCTCGCCCCTCGACAAGGCGAGAACGGGGGAGAGGTGCGGGGATGGGGAACGGGGACGGATATTGCGCGGGACCTTAGGAGATTCCGTTCTGTATACTCTTACTGTGTTCTGTGACACCGGACTAAATCCTAAGTGAGCTATCAAGTCAAAAGCACACACAATTTACTTTACAGGGTCTCATCAGGATCATGCAGCATACAGGCAGGCCTGTGTATCGAATATGTACCTACATTATTACTATGCGCGCAGGCGGCCCCTCCGGGTGGTAAATTCAGTTATACGAATCGTTTGTTCAGAGTAATGAGAATGAAATTGGCTTGCAATGGATGTCTAGGTATCTATACGAAAAGGCGCTGAGTTCTGACGTGAGCTAAATTAAACCATATCGCTAGCCATACATTGAGTAGATATTTCTTTGATTTTTTTTGCTGATTTTGACTTCTGTACGTTAGTATTATTTATTCTGGGATACAGGTGAAGTTGTATGAGAAGCTTTGAATCTGGATGGATTCTTTTTTGAAGTGAAAACTCCTTTAGGCGCGTTGGGCACTTTTTGACTTGGGAAAAAACCATTGAACTCGTTACCGACACCACCAGTGGCGCTCAATATTTTCAGATTGGCTGTTTACCACTTCTGTCGGCACTACCGGAGTGCCACAATATTTTTTTAAAATAATTTATTATTGAACGTATGTATCTTTTTATTGCAGCGATGCGCCGTGCGGCCGAGTGACGATGTGCAATGCGGGCTGAGGCGCGCGCGCGTCTGACACGGCGCGCCCACACACAACATGTCTTTTTTTAATAACCTCAAAAAGGTAGGTAAACAACCAAAGAGCAAGAAAGGAAACAACGACAAATTTGTATTGTTACAAAACGTGAAACCTCATACAGTGGTGGATGAGTCTAGAAAATAATAGTGGTGCCACTGTCTATAGCGAAATTGATTACTGCAAACCTATTTTAACGTTTTGTTTGTGACGACATTTGGTTGCCGACTAAAAAAATATTGGTTTTTAAACTATTGCGCTTTGAATACCTGATTTATATATATTGGTCAGTCTGCGACCACGAACTGTTTATTACTGTAACTGAATGTAACACTTATTCGAAACGTTAACAAACAATAAAAAAGGTTCGTGCTAAGTCCCGTAATATATATTTAAACTAAAAAAATGGTTCTAAGTTCTTTTGCTACTTGAATGTTAGTGTTCACCACAATTCGTGATGTAACAAGAGTTGTTAGGGCTCAAACCATTGTCATGAGTATCTAACAATAATTTTTGAAACATTTATGTTTAAGATTTCGAAAGATTTTAGCAACATTCTAGCATACCGTTTTGATTAGAAACTATTTTCAATTGCATCTTATTGTCATTGACAGGTGCTGCACCTCGGCAGCGGCAATGACGCGAAAAAGAAAAAAGTGTTCGCGAACATCCGCGACAACTGCGACCCCGCCGAGAACTGGGACATGATCGGCGAGCTCGGAGATGGCGCGTTTGGAAAGGTGACACTTATTATTATTTACATAGGTGTTAGTTTTGAGTGAAAAAAATCTCCTGAGATCATCAGGAGATTTTTTTCACTCAAAACTCATATTCTTTTTCTCAGTCATAAGCGTTTGACAGTGTGTATCACGGATTTTTTTTCTGTATCTAGCTTTTTTAATCACACAGCGTTTATTATTTATCTAGGTAAAAGTATCTAGTTAACTGTAACCCATAAAGTTAATTAGTAAGCTGACTTACTAATAGTGAGCTATATTATTAAGTCGGTGTTCCACAAGGTACGGTGTTTGGTCCAATAATAAGTTAGTATGGAGTTGTCGGGAAAGTAAGTAGCTTGTAGCGTTTCAGAAATGAAATCCGTCTATATTACTCTACCACAGAATACAGTAAGAGTAAACAGAACGGAATCTCCTAAGGTACGCGCAATATGCGTCCCCGTTCCCCGCACCCGCACCTCTCCCCCGGTTCTTGTGGGCCAACTTGTGCCATGCAGTGTGTGTTCGCTTCGCTCTCCCGCGTCGTCAAGGCGAAAACGGGGGAGGTGCGGGGAAGGGGAACAGGGACGCATATTGCGCGTACCTTAGGAGATTCAGTTCTGTTTACTCTTACTGTCTGTGACTCTACAGCAAACTTTCTTCCCCCCCTCTATTTCTCAAACGAAAATCGGAATCCCCTAAAAATTTAAATAAGTTAAGGAACGGGTGTGCCAAATTTAGTCAAAATTGGTTGAAAAATACGATCTGTAGGCGAGAACAGACAGACGGACAAAAGCATTTTCGGCCAATCTCGAAACTGAGACGCTTGGCTCGCTCGGGCAATTATCAACATAATACGATGTTGAGTGAAAAATGTGTCATTCATTATGATCAGTCATAGGCGTTTGACTGTGTGTGTCACGGTTTATTTCTTTAGTAGTTTACTTTTTTATGATATAGTAGGTACTTGCTCATGTATCATAACCCGTTGATAGCATCTTCTTACTAAGAATACAAATTGCAAGTTAGTTATCCGACTTTATTTTTAAAGAAACTGTATAGGTAAATCCACGTCCCACAAGGCACTGTGTTTGGTCCATTTAATATCAATCTCGTGCAAGTTGCAGTTGTCGAGGAGGTAGAAATTTATAATTTTGCTGTTCTTTTGTCCCGCTAAAATTCGGGAACGGCTGGGCCGATTTAGCTGATTTTGGTTTTGAAATGTTTCTCGTAGTCCAGGGAAGGTTTGAACGGTGAGAAAATATGGAAAAAAGTACGGGAACGGGCGAAACGAAGTTCACCGGGTCAGCTTAAGTCCAAACCTTTAAATTTAAATGTAGGGAATATAATGTTTCTTTTTTATTCTAATGATTAATCAATTATAAATTAGTTTTGTGTCAGGACATGGATTTAAATTATCTGAAATAAAAAATATTTTATTTATTTTTAATGAAATGTTTCCGATTTCCAGGTGTACAAAGCCCAGCACAAGACGACGGGCCAGCTGGCCGCGGCCAAGATGTGCGTGCTCGACAACGAGGACGACCTCGCGGACTTCACCGTCGAGATCGACATCCTCACCGAGTGCCGGCATCCCAACGTGGTCGAGTTGCACGAGGCCTACTTTATAGACAACAAGCTATGGGTGGGTTATACGTCTTGATCCTAGCGCGTTCCCGGTTGCATCTTTAGCTGTCCCGGACCCTTACTCCATAAGCGGCACTCGACATACGTAGCTATGTGTCTGCGTTTATTTATTTATTTAATCTTTATTGCACAATGAAATAAAAGTGGCGGACCTAATGCCATATGGCATTCTCTCCCGGTCAACCATTAGACCAAGCAGAAAATATGTGTGGCTGACGTAATAAAATTCACAAAAATAAGCACACTTAATATAAATAAAATATATATAATCAAAAACACATAGGTATACTTATACACAAATATACTTTTAAACATATAATAACTATACATATATACTAACATGCATAAAATACAATACATAAATACTAATAAATATAATCAGGATGACTGGGACTAGGACTGCTGGAGGAAAAATTTATGTACCGCTCGCTTAAAAGCCAAACGACTGGGAGCTCTTCTTATAGACTCCGGAAGGGCATTCCATAGCCGGATAGCCTGGACTTGAAAAGACTTGTCCATGAAGGTAGAGCGATGAGGAGGAAAACTAAGGATGAGAGTGAGTTTCAGTGTCAAGCAACATTATCTGTTTATCCCTATGGTTAAGTCCGCCAATTGTAGACACTATTTTTTATTAAAAAGTTTTAATAAAAAGTTTATTTGTCAGACAAATTAAAAAAACCCCGACTTGCAAACTTTTGATGTATGACCCTACGATATTGTCGCTTTCAAAAAAATATGGTCGAGACTTACATAAGAAAGAGATGAGAGATGGAGAAAAGTGGGAAAGACCGTAGCCCAACAATGGGACAGAAAAGGTTAATAAAAAATGCCACAACAACATTCTTAGTCTAATGTTGATCATCATCATAATTTCCACCACCACAGGAAGTCCACTGCTGAACATAAACCTAGTGATGACCATGTCTTTACTATTCCAGATGCTGCTAGAGTACTGCGACGGCGGCGCCCTCGACTCGGTGATGGCGGAGCTTGAAAAAGGTTTAAATGAAGCTCAGATCGCGTACGTCTGTCGAGAGATGTGCAGGTAGGATAATCTCATATTAGCTGAAATTAAAATGATAGTTTTCGAGTGTACTTGTTTCGACAAAGCAAAACAAATAAAGTTAAGGAGGTCTATTGTGACCTGTCAAAAGCATTCGACTTTACTGACTACGATATTTTGAAAAGTTAATTGTATTTAAAAGAGAATTCTTTGGTATATTTTATTGTTATTTTGATGTTTAATGTTTAATTCATCATATATAATATTTATAGCAAACAATATAATAGTTACATTATACTTACTGTTGGGTATGCCTCAAGGCTCAATATTTGGGCCAAGTACTTTATGATAATCCTTTCATTCTATTAGTATTTGTTTAGGGGTCTGATAACAGTTTACCAAATTATAAATTCTGGGTGTGCTTCAAGACCAACTTAACTTTCTTGTGCTGACTTGGTCCTTTGTTTATATTTTCACATGACTTTGTTAAGGGGCCTGGAGTTCCTGCACTCTCGCAAGGTGATCCACCGAGACCTGAAGGCGGGCAACGTGCTCGCCACCATGACCGGCGGCGTCAAGCTGGGTCAGTACACTATTATAGTTGTAATTTTTTTTTGTTTAATGCGTCAAAGCGACTTGAAGTACGTCTCCATGGCGTAGGGTTGAAGATGCAGTCTTAGATGGAGTGATCGGTGATGGAGCGTAATAAAAAAATTGAAACATCATTTGTTACAGAAATAGGCCAAATTATTATTATTTAGCAGACCCTGGGCTTCGCAGCGTTGCAGCTGTGGGTCTGTGGATGCAACTGGGAATACGATGAGATGAGAGAGATATAGGCCAAATTAGTAGTGTCCGAGATTGCTACGATCGACATTTTATATAGGAATCAGCGGGAAAGTAAAATTTTCGCGCCTAATTTCATAAACAATGCAATTAATTCAAAACGATGGAATCAACCATATTAATATTTTGTAATACATACATATAATCTGATGCACGCCAATGCATCGGATGCATTCTATCAGCGAAATATTGCAAATGAGGCTTCGCTCGCTTGTTCAGATGTTAAAATCTTATGTTTAAAGCTTACGTTGGCCACTTCGATCAACGATACACCTAGATAAGGTGTTACCTACACAATTAAAGCCAAATTCTGTCCGCTTGAATATCAAATCAGGGCTTGGAATATCATTAAAAATCTGGTAACGTTAATTCTGTCAAACGGCGTTAACGTTATCAGCAAAGATAACGTTATGCTGGGTAACGGTATTTTCCCCACTATTTACCGTTAATCAGATAACGTTACCAATTAATAACGGTAAAAGGTATTGTTAACACTGTATTTCTTTTCGATATTTGACAGAATAAATTTGATGAGAGTTTGTCTAGTAGGCTACTAGAGCTATTTATATAATATTTTACAAGTATTGAAAAAAGTATCGTTAATTGATAACGTTATAAACTGTATTATCGATATCCTTTATAACGTTACCACTACTACCCGTTTGAAAATAACGTTATTTCACGTTACTTTTAGTGTGAATTTAGTATCGTTAACAAGTCCTGTAACCAATAACTTTCACCTTTTCAACCTTATTACACTACATATAAAGTGTTTTTCTCCTTGATTCGACTAAACAAGAGCTGACCGCCGGGAGTGCACTTGACAAGCCGTATTGTTTGCGCTGACCCTATATCTAGTCGTATTGTTAATCAAAGTTTGGACATCTTTGTACTTATGGTATGTAATTTGTTTCGGCAGCGGATTTCGGCGTGTCAGCCAAGAACAAGTCGACGCTGCAGAAGCACGACACGTTCATAGGGACGCCGTACTGGATGGCGCCGGAGGTGGTGCTGTGCGAGACGTTCCGGGACAACCCCTACGACTTTAAGGTGAGCTTCTGTCGAGGGATGGTTTATGAACGAATGGAAACAGGTCCAGGGGATACCTAGGATGATACCTTCCGGGACATGGCTGTTTAAATGACTGAATGTCCAAATGGTTCGATTGCCTATGTGCTAATTAATACGAGAGTCAAATTGCTTAACAGACACTTAATACCATTGTTAGAATGAACAATTCTTAAATGAATTACAAGTTGTAAAGTTCAATTGGCTAGATCTAAAAAAAAAAAACCTTCCAAATTTCTGCTTTTCCGATGGAATAGAACATAACAAAGAAGTAATTTGAACAAAAAAATTTTAAGTGCTTTTATTACGTTTTTATCTAAGTTTTAAAGTTTTGGAAGTTCTTACCGGAAGTGCGTCAGCGTCTACCAAATAAATCCTAGCATGCGGCTTCTTAAAAAAAAACTGTCAGTTTTCAGTATTCTGTGCTGTGCTGTCAACTGTCAATGTCATTCCATCTTTCGTCATCAAGACCCGGGTTGCCAAATGAGATTTCTCAAATTTCCCCAGATTCTCAACTATTTTCCACAAAATGTAAAAAAAAAGTATTTTCTGTTTTTATATGCAATTTTTGTCAGCATTGCAACAAGATACTTAGATCAATGCCTTTGTCCCTCTAATTTCATCAATATTGTGACTGTTACTTAGTTTACACTGCCACAATCCAGTTTTAGGCTATGTTTTTCAGACTTATGTATGTGGTTTCTAAGTGACGGAAGCAGTTTTGTGATTGCGCAGCATTTTAAAGGTACAAAGTTGGTTGTACTTTCGAATCAATATCGGAACCGCATTTTAATATAATTCATATTTCAGGAATTTTCTCTAAAGTTGGTAACACTATGATATTTCTCCGGCAAAAACGAACTACGTCACGAGCGTCCAGCAGAGACAATATGATGAAGGTCAAATGAAATGAAGGTCATACATAGTTTTGCATATAAAAAAATAACTACATGCTTATAAATTTTTTCGATTACTGCAAATAGCTCTAGAAGCCTATTCCTCGAAATCGTTTTCGAATCAGCTACATTGTCAAAAAATGATGTACCTAATTGTGAGAACGAGCTAGTATACATTATGATTCTTTTTCAACTGTATATTTAAATTTTCACAAACACTCAATAGGTGCGTGTCGGGCTTACATTTGCGCTGAACTCCCAATACATATACAAATATTAAATAAAAACATTAAATTCCTATTATATCTTCATATTAAAAGATCAGAAAACAGACTGTGTCAAAATTCAAACAAACCCATATTTGTTCTATTACTTTTTCTTTTACAAACCATAAATTACAACTTACGACAAAATTACAAATGTATTACCATTGCTTAAAGTATAAAATTGTATGAATATCGGCGGAGACTTCAAGCGTCGTCTGGCGCATGCTCGCGAGTCGGTCGCGCGCGTCCTCGCGCCCGCCCCGGAGGCCTCGAGCACGTCCGAAGCCGCGCGAGCAAGTTCTGACGTGCTCGCGGATCGCCGCCTGCGCTTTCAATGTAGTTTACGTGTATCCCCGCGTGGGCTCGCGTTGGCGCGCGCGTCCTCGCGCGGTCTCGAGCATTATTTCGATGACGCACCGTCTTGAAGCGCATTTTTGCTCTCGGTGTGAATTGCGGTTAGAGGAAGCTCGAGCTCGCGCGAGCATTTTTCCTCTCTGTCTGAAGTGACCCTATGAACTGTCGATGTTCACAATCATAATTATGTATGGTGACATATACGTTGTGTTAATGAAAGAACGCAAAAGCTCTCAGATGGTACCTCAGCCCATGTAACTGAACAACTTTTGTTCAACATTCAGGAAACTAAAAAAAAATTTTAATTTTCATACAAACTGATCAGCTGATCGAGTCAATTTGTATGAAAATCCGATTATTATTTTTTGGGTTTCGTGAAATTTGTTGAACAAAAGTTGTTCAGTTACATGGGCTGGTACCATCTGAGAGGTTTTGCGTTCTTTCATTGACACGATGTATACATTTGCTATATGTCCGTATTTTGCTATATGTCCCATGGGAAAAGTTGTTCAGATCACGGACTGAATTCACTCTAAAAATAGTTTCAGTATATTTTGTTACACGTTTAATTTGACGACCCCCGTGGTGTAATGGTAAACACGCTAGTCCGCCAATCCGGAGGTTCTGGGTTCGATCCCCAGCCGGGGCAAGTTGAAAAATAGCATTTAGTCAAATTGTCCTGGGGGTCTTGGGTGTTTATTTATATGTATTTGTTATAAAATATAGTATCGTTGAGTTAGTATCCCATAACACAAGTTTAAAACTTAGTTTGGGGCTCGCTCAATCAGTGAGATTGGTCCTTATACAACGTATAATGAAATTAAAATAACAGTCAAGAAACAAAAAAAAATTGCGACATACAAATCGCCCGGGCGGCCACACACTTTTGTATGTAAATGCCGAAATTTATTTTAGTTTTTTGGCTGTTATTTTAATTTCATTGAACTATAATTAATGGTCTAGTATAGACCGTGGTTTGATTTATTACGGGTCCCTTCCACTTTGTACGTACATATATATTTATTTAATTAAATATGTTTTTTTCCAGGTGGACATTTGGTCGCTCGGCATCACCCTGATCGAGTTTGCGCAGGTGGAGCCCCCGAACCACGAGATGACCCCGATGAGGGTGCTGCTCAAGATACAGAAGAGCGAGCCGCCGGCGCTGGACCAGCCCGCCCGCTGGAGCAGGGCTTTCAACGACTTTATTGCGAAAGCTCTAGTCAAGGTGGGATACTATACATCGTGTTGATGAAAGAACGCAAAACCTCTCAGATATACCTCAGCCCATGAAACTGAAAAACTTTTGTTCAACAACTTTCACTAAATCCAAAAAAAATTATTCAGATTTTCATACAAATTGACTCGATCAGCTGATCAGTTTGTACGAAAAATGTCATGTGTCTCGCTTCAAAAATGACGAAGATACATACACACTTGCAACCCCTATTTCATCCCTATAGAGATGTAATTTTCAAAATCTAATAAATGCATTATTATTTTCTACTAACTACTAAAATACATAAAAAATGTCATGTGTCTCACTTTACAAATTACGAAGTTTCATACAAACTGCCAACCCCTACTTCACCCCCTTAGGGATGGAACTTCCAAAAATCCTTTATCCATAATCTACCTTCCTGCCAAATTTCATCTTCATTGGATAAGTAGTTTTCGAGATTTCGTAATGAGTGAGTTTTCGTGATGCGTTCGGTGAGTGAGAGAGCCGGAGTCCCCCCCCCCCCCCCTCCCTCTGGGGAGGGCCCTGAAAGGCCGGTAACGCTCTTGTTCCACCCCTGGTGTTGCAGTAGTCCATGGGCAGCGGTGATAACTTACCATCAGGTGACCCGCTTGCTCGTTTGCCGTCCTATAACAGTAAAAAAAAAAAACGCTTTTATACAGGGTTATTTTTAATTAACCGGCAACCTTTTTGGAGCAAGTTCAGTCCGTGATACTGAACCACTTTCCATAAAAACTTTTTTTTCGTTTTTCAATAATTGTTTTTATGGAAAGTGGTTCAGTATCACGGACTGACCTTGCTCCAAAAAGGTTGCCGGTTAATTAAAAATAACCCTGTATATATAGATTAATATTGAAGTGGTACCATTGAGTGTGCATTGTGTGTTGTAGGAGCCAGAGAAGCGGCCGACGTCGACGGAGCTCCTGAAGCACGAGTTCGTGTGCGGCCAGCTGGACGCCAAGCCGCTGCGGGAGCTGCTGCTGGAGTACCGCGCCGAGGTGGTGGAGGAGGAGCTGCTGGACGACGACTCGGAGGTGCGTGCGCGGCGTGGCTTCTATTTTTTTTTTTATACGAAATGGAAGGGACGTACCCGTAATAAATCAAACCACTAGCTATATTAGATCACTAAACTATAATGAAATTAAAATAACAGTTTAAGAAAAAAAAAAATCGAAATATGGGAATTTTGATATTTTTAATAATTTCTAATCGTCCAGGCGGCTGCACACTTGTATGGAAAAGCCAATTTTTTTTTTTAGCTGTTTAAATTTTATTATACTTTAGTGGCTATATTAGATCACTAAAGTATAATGAAATTAAAATATCAGCCAAAGAACAAAAAAAAATCGAAATTCCCATACAAATCGTCCAGGCGGCTGCACACTTTTGTATGGAAAAGTATTTTTTTTTTATTTTGGCTGTTATTTCAATTTTATTATACTTTAGTGATCTAGTATAGACCGTGGTTCGATTTATTACGGGTATGTCCCTTCCACGTTGTATATAGGGACAAATCACACTGATTAAGCTAGCCCCAAAGTAAGTTCTAAACTTGTGTTATGGGATACTAACTCAACGATACTATATTTTTATGATAAATACGTATATAGATAAACACCCGAAACTCAGTCAGGACAAACCACCGCTGAAGTTACACAATTTTATACATTACAACATTGACATAGAGTCCGAAATGCGTTGTGGAGTTTTAAAAATTAGCTTATGATACGATAATACTGCTGCTAGTATTTGGTCGATGATGATATATGTACAGTATGAATATCCGTAATATAGACCGGGTTTTGATCGATTTAGTCAGACGATCATAATCAGGGCGAGTGTTAGGGGCGGCGACCCGGCGGTTACGCTGTACTCTGCCCTGATGCAGCGAAACTGGTGGATATTAGGCTCGCGCTACACTGAATCGGCAGCGACGCGACTAGCAGTTTAAAAAGGAGACATTATTAACTTTATGTACAATGTCATAAGATATAAAAAAGCTTGATAGAATGAACGGGGCGCGACTGCTCGAGCATCTTATGACATTGTACATAAAGTTGTACAAAAAAAACTGTTTGTGGCGTCGCTGCCAGTTCAGTTTAGCGCGAACCTTACGTAAGTACTGTTCCGTTTACAATGTTATAATGTGTAATATATTATCTCACGTGAGTTTTATAAAAAATATACTATATACATTGTTCAGTTTATACTTATTTATGTACACAATAAGATTTCTATGTATATAACATGTAATGTTATGGACTAACCTGAATCCACCGTGTTCGCTTGCGCACGCTTACTAACAGAGCAAATCTCGGAAGGGCAAGAGCAAACCCAACAAGGAGCAGTACCAGAGAATTGGTTAGTATATAAAGATGCACATTCTACATATACAATAAATCTTTTTAGTTTGTGCGAAAAGTTTTACAATCGGCCGCCGCCTAACTTTAACCCTCCTTGGGAATGAAATTAGCACGAGATGTTTGTGCTAAGTCCTTAGCCCTTTAGTCGCCTTCTACGACATCCACGGGAAGACTTGGAGTGGTCCTACTCTTTTCTGCCGGAGACCACACGGCAGAATAGAATAGGATCGATTCACACTGTCTTTACATATATAAATTATTATCTTTTAGTCGCTGCTAAGGTATTAGTATTAACTGGATAAACATACTTTTAGGGTTGGATCTCATCTATCAACACGGAACTGCACTTTCAGCACCGGCCGTGCTGCAGCGTTCCGTCGCTCTCTCTCGCTCTAGCAAATTACAGTTCTGAGCGACAGAAAAGGATAGCAGCATAGGAAAGTGCTGTTCCGTGCTGATAGATGAGATCCAACCCTTAGTAACAATCTGCTAGTTTCCAACAAGTCAAATCAGACACTTTTTTCCAAACGTCAAAACAAAAATTTTCTATGAGATTTGTATGTAATATCGGACTGTGACGTCATAGTTTTTTGGAGTTAAATAGCACTGTTAATATTCGTTTTTCTGCATTAATAAATGTAAAATCACACTCAAAATGGACGTGATCAAGGACAAGTGACATTATTTTGTGACGCTCTATTCTCTTAACAGTACCAAATAATTTATTTTTGACCCAGGAAACTACCCAATTTTCCCCGGTTTTAGTTTTTTGAACTACATCTTGTTTTTGTTTTTTACACATACTGTAGTCAGTATGTAGTCGTGTATGGTTTATGGTATAGCGTTAATGGTAATGTTGTGTGTGCTACATTGCTTGCGAACCGGACCTGCAGCCGCCAGGGCCTCCGCCTGCGTCGAAGGTACACTGATGACTCTTCAAAACTAGGGACGACACCTACTATTGACGTACTTCGAACATAACAAAACAAATAATTCAGTCAATATTGAGTGTTTGCTCTAAGGCGTAAGCCACATTGGATCTGGTGCGGGCACTGACATGGCATGAACGTATTTCCATTCATTCGAATGTCGTACAAAGCGCATGATGTACAGGCTGAATTTTTATCTACGTGCTAAATTTTTGGATCAAGTTCAGTCCATGATACTGAACAACTTTCTATAAAAAAAGTTTTTAAAAATCGATAAAAAATTTTCAACTTCCCATACGAATCAACGCTCAACCAAACGGATTTTGTATGGGAGGACGAAAATTTTTTTATAGAAAGTTATTCAGTATCATGGACTGAACTTGCTCCAAAAATTTTGCAGGTGGATATAAAGTCAGCCTGTATAGTCGCAATTTGAACACACCCAATGGTGGGGCGCGGACGGCCGCGCCTTATCAGCGCGTGCGTCAGAATCTATGTGGCTTGCGCCTAAATGATATTTTTTTTATTTTATTTATTCAAAAAACCAACAGCTTTTTACAAACAGTATGTTAAGTGATATTATCGTTACCTTTACCGTGGACGAACAGACACAAGAGGACTGACAACCTTCATACATTTAAGCGTAATTAGATTTTTAGTGTAAATGTTGCAGCTAGATGGAGCTACTAGTTCGGAACAAGGTACGTCTCGTAGTGGTGCGCTTAATTTCGGAAAGATGGCGGTGTAAGCGTTCATTTTCTACGAACAAACAAGCGCCATCTCTGATTTTTTGTGGATACTGTTAACCTAAGTACCCAGCATCCTTTGTATGGCTAGCGGTGGAAATAGTAGCGACATCTAGAAATAATGCAGGATGTTGCCTTTTAGCATAGTACGCTTTTTTTGTATGGAACTGTCAGTCCTCTTGTATTTTTGTCCATGGTTTTAGTAAACTTTTAAGTTTATGCTGTAGAATAAACACAATTTAGAATACATGGCAGTGACTGTATCGATGCGTATACTTAATTCTAGAATGGTCATTATTAAGTTATACAGCATTACAATGCTCGGAGCAATATCTAAATTAATAAACCGGCCAAGTGTAAACTCGCGTGGTTAGGGTTCCGTACAATTGATTGAATTCTTATAGGTTTTCCTGTAATCTACAAGCAATGAACTATATTTTGTATTTTTTCCAAAATTTTAGGCTCAGTAGTTTCGGAAATCAAGGGGGGGGGGGGGGTCAATTTTCGTCTTCTTTCATGAATAAAATTAAAATATTCATTTTACAATAATAACAAAAATATATTTAAGATCCCCATAGCGAGCCCTTTCATTTGATATATGACACAGTAAGGTTTGCAAAACTTTTTTTTTATTTCCTAATTTGTCCCCCGAAAATGACCCTTATTTAAAAAAAATATTTATTTACTTTGCACATATGTGTTTGGGTCATATAATAACAAAATTCTACCTAATTTCATCTGATTCGGTCCAGTAGATTCGGAGCAAATTGGCTGTGACAGACGGACGGACAGACAGACGCATGAGTGATCCTATAAGGGTTCCTTTTTTTCATTTTTTGTACGCAACCCTAAAAATATGTGAGATTCGAACCCACGCCTCTCACATTTGTACTGTGAGTGCCCTTCCAATTGTGCTACCGTGACTTGGAATCAGCCTGACGAATTTCCTTATCACATATTTACTTACGCATTTAAAGCGAGCATATTTCCTTATTGCTGCCCACTATTTAGAAGTGTGGTATTCAACTAAATTCATATTAGATGAATTGAAAGTAAATTAAAGTTAAGAAGGATTTATTTTAATTATTGATTTATACAGCATAACAATGCTTGAAACAATATCTAATGTTATACGAACTTATACTATTTATTATTAAGGTATTTATTATTAAAATATAAAAGCAAATGGCATTGAAGTGGCGCTCTCATTTGAAATAAATTGTTAACTCGTAAATATGGAGATAATTTCCATATTGCTAATCGTCATGCACTAGATAGCCCTTTAAATTATTTTACGAACCACCGTTGAAAGTATGTACATTAGTCCGTCTAGCTTTCAAACTTGCCGTGGCCACTTTTGGCGGAGGCAAGTTTTATACACCAATAATAGTTTCGACGGCAGTTCATAAAAAAAATTAAAGGGCTATCTAGTGCATGACGAAATGCAATATGGAAATTATCACCATATTTACGAGTTTACAATTTATTTCACACTTCAAGGCCATTTGCTTCTATATTCACCTTAACTATAATGTTTATGGCTTAAAATTAAGTATGTACCTAATATGTATTAGGTATACAATAAATTGAACAATCTGAAATTAAATAAAATTAAATAAAAAACTAATATAAAATGCCACTCCGGATTGTGTCCGTTTTAAAGGTACCCATTATACTGGCAGCGTTTCCTCTTTGTATAGCGATGGATATCCTTTGAACCAGATACCAACCGGAGCGGTGGTCATATCCTCGGTCCCTCAAGCGGCGTCCTATCTCACGAACAAAGCTCTTTCCTTCAGAGTACTATAAAGCTTTTTTTTAAATTTATTTGGTTCGCTAACTAACTGAATAACACAAATCTAAGCATATACAAATTAGAGCATATAAGTTGCCAACCTACTTGGAGCGAACACAGCATTCACATTTGATAAACAGCTCTCAGTCGTTTTAAATTGAAAATTACATTACATTAGTTAATTATAAAAGTATTTAAGTCACAAATTAAATTACATTGCAAAATTAAATAGTTTTGAATTATATTAAATAAAAAGTTACATAAATAATTTAACTTTAAATTGGGAATTACATGCTTGTGTAAAAAAATAATTAATCATAATAGAATTTTTCAATCATGTTGTACTAAGTTGTTATTTTTGTGTTGCAGGAGCACCGCAGTTCCCAGATGCATATGGAGATGGAAGATGACTCCACCTCGGTGCGCTCCGGCGAGACGCCCGACGTCAAGAGTGAGTGCTTCGTTACATACTGGATACCACCCATTCATCACCATCACTTCAGCCGCATAACGTCCACTGCTGGACATAGGCCTCTCCCAAGAATTTTAAAAATGACCGATTTAGAGCGGCCCGCGTCCAGCGCTTTGCAGCGACCTTGGTCGTCTGACCACCTTGTGGTGTTGTCCAACGCTTCGCTTGCCAGTACGTGGTCGCCATTCGAGAACCTTTCTGCCCCATCGGTCATCGGTTCGTCATCATCCTACTTAAATGTGTTTAACTTAAGGGTGTCCCGAACTTTTTTCGTGAATGACGAATTTTTTTAATTAAAAATGCTTTTTGAGTTATTTTAATGGGCCATATTACGCAAAACTCGGCGCAGATGGTGGCACTAGCACATACAGTAAACAATCTGCTGTCATTCTACATGTCATATATTTTCGCAACAAATAATTATAAAATTAATTTGAATAGTTTTATTATTATGAAATACAGTCTGAACCTGTGCTTCGGTGTTATGGCTTCCTACGGCCTTAAATACCTGATACCAAAACTTTGAATAACTTTAAAACCCTAACTAAAATCACTTTTTTACTTCTGTTTAGTTCCTCATCTCTTTCCCCTACTACTTCTTCCATCTTCCTGCTTAAAATCATCATGTACAGATCTGTTTACATCATTGTGATATTTATTTATTTGTATGTATGTAATAAATTATTTATTATTATGCTATGTATATATAAGTATGAATATGTATATATATATTCATTTATTTATATACCTATATCTATTTTTTTTATTTTTTATAATGTTATATATTTTGTACAAGTATTTTAATATCTATTGGTTATTTATCTATACTTCTATACTAATATTATAAAGAGGAAAGATTTATACCTATTTTTGTATGTTTGTAATCAATAGGCTCAAAAAGTACTGGGCCGATTTAAAAAATTCTTTCACCGTTGGAAAGCTACACTATTCCCGAGTGACATTGGCTATGTGTGTACCACGGGCGAAGCCGGGGTGGACTGCTAGTAATTTATATTTTAATTTTAACTGCGCCACCTGTTATCTTACTCATATACTTCGCACTCCTTTTCTTTATGGTTGCTTGTAAGAGATTGCTTCGGCGATAAGGCCGCCTCTTGTACCTTATTTATTTATAATTTCCGTAAACTTTTTATTGTTTTTTATTTGGTGCAATAAAGATTTTTGTATTGTATTGTACCTATATAATTTTACAAACTTATTGCGACTTTTAAAAAAAATAATTTTACGGCTTTGGATACAAGTCCTTTAGAGCCTATTTTTAATTTTGTTCTTTATTGCTAATCCTTACCTAACCTAATCCTAACAAGTTACAATCAAAGGGTGGTGAAGCCCTTTAACTGCTTCAAGGGAGCTTCTGGCGACAAATCTATACGAGTCCACTGGTTTTCAATAACCATGGAGATTGACTGGCGGACGACGCCCGATGACGCCCACACAGTCCGCAAATCAAAAATCACTACAGCCGTACTATGACTGTCCACTTTAACTATTTAATGAGCATGAGCATTTATAACACCAAACAATACCAATTTCATATTATAAAGCTGACTAAAATCAATTTGCAAAATATTTTAAAGCAAACCCCAACCGAATCCCTTGACTTCCCGCCAAAAACTTTTATTATTGCGACTTTGATGTACTTGTCATTGTCAAACATTTGTTTACGGTCTGCGATTACTGCTAGGGTGGCAGAACATTGCAGTAATATCTCCTATTCCATTTCTATATTTTTGTTATACGAAGACTTGGTCGTTGTCTATTTGTTTATTGTTATTTAATCCCCCAGTGTCGGAGCCGGAGCCCCCCCGCGGGATCACCCCCGTGCCCCCCGCGGCGGCCGCCCCCCGCTCGCGGTCCCCCGCGCCCGCGACCCCGGCCCCCGCAGCAGCGCCGGCCCCCGCAGCCCCCGCCAAGCGCGCTCGAGGGGAGGATAACACGCCACAGGACAGGAAGGCGCCGGTGAGTTAATGTTTTATAACGTAGAAACACCCTGAGGCTTCACTCTTAAAATGGCATGACATTAATTTATTTCATTTATTTATTTTAATAAATTGATTTAATACGTACTTACGTGCGTCGAGCGCCATTGAGAGCGACAAAATGGTGATAAAATCTTCTTTAGTTTGATGATGTAATGCGACAATACCATCGGACGACAGTCTTATTATTTTTTGGGGAAAAGCTGATCTTCCTTCTTGCATACCTTCGCAAAATATATGCAGAAGATTCGCGAGCAGAAGTCCAGACAATTACATGTGAAGCTACGTCTTATGTCTTATATCATAAAGTCTAGAGTTGTTTGTCCGGTTTTTGACTCCGTTGCACTCACACACACATACTCGATGCCTCGATGTTCCCGCCATCGAAATAAATTCGTCAACTGTAGAGAATTTTCTAGAATCCATACCGGCGCATATAGAAAGGAAACCCGAGTTAGAAGCACGCCAGTATTAAGTGAGCTTTGAGTGAGATAACTTCGGACGTTCGGAAGACCATTCGTGTGTCAATTTTGAATTCCGCAGTCAATAATTTCTCTAGGAGTGTTTGGGTTTTACTCCAAATCTCGAACCCGAGTTTCGTAACAAAACTTCATGTTGAGTATGAAATAAATGTACATTGTTATTGATTTTCAATATGAATGAAGGATTAATCCTTCAAGACCCCAAATACCAGACACAATAGATGAACAATTAATTTTCGCATCAATTGATGCCATCGGGTCCTGAGATGTTGTCTAAATTTGAGAAAAATTATGATATTTTTTTTTAAAATCAAGTATGTTATATTTACAAATATATATTGTTCCCCAGGCGCCAAAGAAAGAGAAAGGCCCCGCGCCCCCTCCCCCCGTGACGCCCCCGTCCTCCCCCGCCATGGCCGCCCCCGCGTCGCCCGCCCCCCCCAGCACCGCAGCGAGCACGCCGAGCTCAGCCAGCAGCGCGGCGAGCGCGCCGAGCTCGCTGCCCAGCAAGAAGCCGCCCGCGCCGCCCCCGCCGCAAGCAGCTGTGGGGAAACTCATTGTCGACCAGGTATGTGATCAACACTAAACCTCACGATAACCAACCCCCTTCCCTAAAAATCATCCACAAACGATGGCGCTTCTTCGTGTCGAACAACTTTTCGCGTTCACCTTTTTAACCGACTTCAGCAAGAGGTCTTTTTCGGCTGCAGGAGTTTATTGTTTTTACAAGCTCACCTGTCCCGTTGTCGGTATGTCTGTATTTAAATCTTGCAAGCTATATTACACCCACTTCCCATAATTCGATTGAGCTGAAACTTCAGATACTTACGTAAGTTGGGTGACAATGCAATATTATGGTTTCCATTCTATTTGAACCCGCTACTCCTGTCTACCTCAAGTCTCTTTCAGTTTCTGGGTGACACCCATGTCAGATATCTTCGTTCCTCTAACAATCTCAGCCTTTCTATACCAGTTCACCGGAGTGGGTTCTTTTCACATTCGTTTATTGTCCAAGCTATAAAGCTCTGGAACGCCTTACCAGTTGATGTTCGGAAGGCTTAAACCCGCTTTTCATTTAAAAAACAGGTGAAAGCACATTTTCTTAAACAACTGTCAGATAGTTCTTAGTGAGTAGTATATCTTAGTATAATAATAGTGTGTATTATTTGTATGTAGTTTATGGTTTATTATTACGAGTACATATTTAAGTGTACTTGGTTCATTTTTCACCACATTTCTTTTTGAGTTTTTGCACTACCCTTGTCCTTCTCAACATCACCCGGTTGGTTGACTGGTAGATAAGGCCTTAGGCTTTAAGTCCGCCATTACACTTGTATTTATGTATGAAGTTAAATAAATAAAATAAAAAATAAATTACCTGATCTCATGAAGCCGGAAGGTCGCCACAGCATCTCTGACATAAAACTACATAAGTCCACCGAGTTTGAGCTCGATTGATTCGTCCTGAGCATTTTAAACTTTTTTGTTTTATATTCTTGATTTTTTTTAATACTTACCAATACGAATCAATGTTGACAGGTATGCCGCGACGCCGAAAAAGCGGTAGAGAACAAAGAAAAATCGCCAGACAAGAAACCAAAGCCCGCCACTCCCGAACCAGAGATATCTAGAACGCCATCGCTAGAAAACGTCAAACACATAGACAAGAGCAACTCTATCGACAGAGTCGACCGACTGGAGAAAATAGACGACACAGTCACGGCAATAAGAGTCGAGAAGAGCAAAGACCAGAGAAGAACAGAAAGAGTCAATTCGATAGAAGAAAAGAGGAGATCTATAGAAGAAAAATTAAATAATGTAGTTGAAAAACACAGAAATTCAATAGACAGTAAAATGTCTGTAGAAGATAGAGTCGAGAGGAGATTAGAAGACGCTAGAAATTCCATTTTACTTGACAAGAGGAACTCTGTAGGGGAGAGAGTAGAGAAGATAGAGAATGAGACTAGAGATAGAGTGGAGAAGATAGAAGAGAGAGATGTAATTATGGATGGAGTTAAAGTCAACGTGGAGGTGAATAGAATAGAGAATAGGGATGAGGATAGGAGAGACAGGAGAGACGACAGGAACAGGAGGGCGCAGCAGAATCTGGTGGAGATCAGGCCGGTTACGGTCAGTTATATGTTACTTCTTTCTTTCTTTACAAAAATGCTAATCATGATAATAGGTGATGCGGCTACCAACTCTTCACTATTTTGATTCCTTTTCTACCTTCTTGCCCACCTTCTTCTTCTTCGTCTAAGCGTGTTCCCGATTGCATCCTCAGCTGGGCTGCTTCGGAGCCCGGGATGCGCTTTCCAGCTTTTTCTTCTCCAAATATAACATGCATGTCAATGGTCACCCAAGGATGCCAAAGACCCTGCAAAATGGAGTAGAAATAGCCGGAACAGTTTAAATGATTTACGACCGGCCGCCTGCCTGACGTCAACCCACTTTGGGAATGTTTTTGTGCGAAAAGTTTGACAACCGGCCCCCGCCCGACGTCAACCCTCCTTGGGTATGCAATCGTAGCACGAGATGTTTGTGCTAAGTCCTTTAGTCGCCTCTTACGACATTCACAGGAAGAGATAGAGTGGTCCTATTCTACTCCTGCCGGGAACCACCTTCTCGCCCACCATCACGCTAAAAGTGGCCTTTGAGTCTTACGGCGCTGGGCTGAGCCGCAAGACCCAATGGCCAAAGTACTCTGTCTACACGTGACCCGCGACGGTTTCAGCTATCTCTGTCGAATGGAGGGTTTTGGACAGAGACTGAATGAACCCGTCCTAGGCGTCCGCTTGACGTAGTTTCAAGCCTAATAAGGCACGAAACATAGCAAGCGCCCACGGCGCGCGCCTCAGGCGCTGCGTTTCGGGCGCTCAGTTAAATTATATGGAACTAGCTTTTGCCCGCGGCTTCGCTCGCGTATCCCACGTGAACATTACATTTTTCCGGGATGAAAGGTACCCTATGTAAATCTCAGTTTTCGTAACTATGTGTATGCGAATTTTCAAGAAGATTAGTTCAGTAGATAAAGCGTGAAGAGGTAACAAACAAACAAACCAATGTACACACAAATATACAAACTCACTTTCGCATTTATAATATTATTTAGGAAGTTAGGATTAGGATAGTATGTAACGAAACATAGCAAGCGTCCGAGGCGCCAGCGCGAAAGAAATGATTCACGCGTCAACTCGTGAACGGGTGTCGCCAGTAGGGACTGGTCAGCTCGGCTCCGTTTTTAAGACTACTCAGTTTAACTTAATATTTCTATAAATGGATTTGGCACTCGTTCGCAAGCTTTACATATTATGTTGTGATAACATTTCTGTTATTAGGCAGAATTTTATAAAACTATAAACCTACAAAACCACTCACTGATTGACATAGTTGTTTGACCTGTTCCGGGGTGGATGGGGTAATGATTGATGTATGGTCGTGTAGAGGGTGCTCCAGTGAGTACCAGAAAAATCGGATATGTTGAAGATCATCGGATCAATACAATAACATCTGTATGACAACATTTTGCAATGCATAATAAAGCATCGATGCTGTCGGAGCCATGACCACAGACATACTGCGGATTTTATGACACTATTATTTTTAATGGAACTAATTACACAAGTACTGAAAGTGGTGTCATGAAATTGATTTCATCATGCATGAAACTTGTTTCGTAATGTAAATTCGGCTTTACAGTCCAGGGCATAGTACTATATTTGTGTTATGTTTGCAGCCCCCCCACAAGGAGGTCGCCCCCCCTCCCCCTCCCCCAGCGCTGGTGGTCCCCCCCGCGGTGCTCCGGGTGCAGCCCAGCCCCGTGACCGTGGAGGCCGTCATGATCGAGCCAAACTCGCTGGCCGCGACCCCCGCCGGGCTGGTCACCGTCACCACCACGCATCCGCCAGTTCTTAGCGTCAACAGAGAGGTATGTTTAAAAAGAAACCAAGAGACGACCCCTGCGTGGCGTACTCTATGTTCGATTCAGTGAAAATGGATTTTGTATGGGAAGATGACATTTTTATTTTCGTTTTTCTATAATGGTTTTTATGGAAAGTAGTTCAGTATCATGGACTGAACTTGCACCGAAAAAGGGTTATGCGTTAGATACCAGTAACCCTGTATATAGTTATGTATTTATTATAAAAAAAATTGTATCGTTGAACCCTTAAAACAAGTTTAATCTTACTCTGGGGCTAGGTCAATTAGTGTGATTTGTCCTTTAAAAAAAGGCATGTATGTAACGCGGCGACAAATAAATCTGACTTTGGGTTTAAAAAAGAAATAAAGCGGGTTGCAAAAATAACAGGTTGGCAGATTCATTTTTCCCTGTAATAGAAGTATGAAAAGGCTGTCTACCGTGGGGTGGTCGCAGTTCTAACGTAACCTAACCTATATTTTTGTTATACCAACTGTTATAAATAATGACTTGGCAACTAATATTATTAGTCGCCAAGTCATTAGTATTAGGGTTGGATCTCATCGAGAGAGAGCGACGGGACGCTGCAGCACGGCCGGTGCTGCAGCGTCCCGTCGCTCTCTTGCTCTAGCAAATTACTGTTATGAGCGACAGAAAAGGATAGCAGCATAGGAAAGTTCTGTTCCGTGCTGATAGATGAGATCCAACCCTTAGTCGCCAAGACATTATTGTTTGTTTGTAATAACTTTATTGTACCAAAAAAAGAGGTATAAAAGACAACGTAATACGAAAGAGCAAATATACAAAGGTGGACTTACAGATTGAGAGGATATTTACTCTGTTATACGAGTAGGTTAAGGTAGAAGCCGGTACGTACAAAATTTCACTATGTGATTATACTTACATAACTATATACACACATATACAAGTGGAAGGGACATACCCATAATAAATCGAACCATAGGCTATACTAGACCATTATAGTATAATGAAATTAAAATGACAGTCAAAAAAAAATTCGACATTCCCATACAAATCGCCCGGGCGGGCGCGGCCGCACACTTTTATATGGAAATGCCGAAAATAATTTTTGGCTGTTATTTTAATTTCATTATACTTTAGTGCTCTAGTATAGCCCGTGGTTTGATTTATTACGGGTATGTCCCTTCCACTTTGTATATATCTATATATATATTACATACATAGGTATATACATATTACCCATATTACAGATAAGTACTTAATTCAGTCCAAGTGTGACGCAACCAGAGAGGACTTCGATAATCTAGTTTTAAAAGAATCCAGTGAAGTGTATTCATAGTGCCCGTGAAAATAATAAGCGGAAAAACAATTGGAGAAGTAAAACCCCGTTCTCCCTGGCAGCTGCCCCCGCACGCGGTGACGATCTCCACGACGCCGCCCATCGCGGACGAGGTGGTGATCGTGGGCGCCGGCTCCTCCTCCGACGACGACTGCTTCGCGCCCTCCTCGCTGGACTCGCTCGACACCGCCAACTCCTACACAGGTAACCACACTCCCCACTAAGGCTTCACGCTGGACCGCTAATCCGGAGGTGCTGGGTTCGATTCCCAGCCAGGGCAAGTTGGAAAATGGCTTTTTTCAAATTGTCCTGGGTCTTGGGTGTTTATCTATAGGTATATATGTATTTATTAGAGATGAAACGGATAGCAGTTTGGCCGGATACTGGATACCGGATATTCGGCCGACCATGTGGCCGGATGGCCGGATATCCGGCGAAACTTAGCCGTTTGCGTAGGCGGCGCGCTAACGATCGGGTGGGCTCGGTTCGATTCGGGTCTTGTCGAAACAAAGTTTGCCAAAATCTACCTTTCTGCACCTTGCAGCAGTGTGTATAGCAAAAGACTTTTTTCTGAAGCTGGCCTTATTTATGAAGAGAAACGCAACCGCCTCTCCTCCAACCTCTCAATGCAGATAAATTAGTATTTATTCACTATAATTTGCCCTTAGTGCAGTATGAGTACTAATTCCTTAATTTTCTTTGTATTACATTAATTTACTATTCTGTGATTGAAAATTTTAAACTAAAACTAAATAAAGTAAATAATTACTTAAAAATATGTTTCTTTTATCCAGTGTTTGTTTGATTCGGCCTTATAGTGTTATGGCGGATACCGGATAGGCCGGATACCGGATAATTACTGGATATCCGTTTCATCTCTAGTATTTATCATAAAATATAGTATCGTTGAGTTAGTATCCCATAACACAAGTTAAAAACTTACTTTGGGGCTAGCCCAATCAGTGTGATTTGTCCTTACATATTTATTTATTTTATTTATTTGTTTATTAACTACCTCCCCATACATCCATCATCCGAGCGTATTCCGGGTTGCATCGTAAGCGGTGGTGCTTCAGAGCCCGGTGTCCGCTACCTAACCTAGGGGATGTGACGAGGGTTCTGGGTTTACACAGAGCTCCGCAACCCAAAGGGCAGACCAGAACCAATCCTATAATAGGTTTGAACAAACGCTAGATGGCGTTCGGGACCCACAGCTTTTCGTGCCTTCCGAAGCACGGAATCATCTTTCTTTTCGGATAATCAGGTGATTCAAGCCTGCAATATCCTAACCAGATTGGAAACAACTTTTCACAAATACAAATATCTTTATTGTTCACAAAGTATGCTTCCCCGTGGGATTTGAACCCACGACCGCCGCACCACAAGGCGAACACCTTGACCACTGGACCACGGACGCAGTCAACTTGAAACTACGTAAGGCCGCGTCCACGGACACGCGGCGCGGCGAGCGTTACCGTGTTCTGATACGACATTGAAACCTTCAAAAAACGGGTCTACAACGTGTAACAATAATAAACGGGCAAGTGCGAGTCGGACTCGTACATGAAGGGTTCCGTACCACCGTACAATGTTTTAAAACGCTGAAGAAACACGTTTCTTGTATGACGACCCCCTTTAATTTTTAACTATTTTTTATTTTTAGTATTTGTTGTTATATCCGCCATAGTAATACATAATCGGTGAAAATTTCAAGTGTCTAGCTATTGCGGTTCAAGAGATAGAGCCCTGTGACTGACGGACAGACAGCGGAGTCTCAGTAATAGGGTCCCGTTTGCACCCTTCGGGTACGGAACCCTAAAAACTACGTCAAGCGGACGCCAGCGACGGGTTCAGTACGTGTCTGTCACAAACCCTACGTTGACAGAAGTAGCTGAAACCGTTGCACGTATTTGCTTATGTTCTTAAAATTTGTTTTTGTGTCAACAGAAAAGCGTGGTCGCCGCCTCGACAGCAGCGAGGTGTTAATACTCAGTCCCGGCGCCGCGGACTCCGGTGTCTTCGACGACAGTGTCAACAACGCTGTCAATCTGGTGAGATTTACGCTCTATCTTCTCTCTTTAATGACGACCGCCGTGGCGTAATGGTTAACAGGCTAGACCGCTAATCCGGAGGTTCTGGGTTCGATTCCCAGCCAGGGCAAGTTGGAAAAATGGCCTTTTTCAAATTTTCCTGGGTCTTGGGTGTTTATCTATATATGTATTTATCATAAAAATATAGTATCGTTGAGTTAGTATCCCATAACACAAGTTTAATACTTACTTTGGGGCTAGCTTAATCAGTGTGATTTGTCCCTATATATATATATTTATTTTAGTTCCATTTTCTCTCTCTCTCTCTATATCTTATCTATCTATCTCTTTTTTTATCGAGACCGGTGACCAGATTTTTCGAGCTGCCTCTGACATAATTTGACGTCTGTCGTCCAATAATGACAGCAGGGACTTAACGTGCCTTTAATATACAGTAGCTACAGGAAATTTTATGGCACTTGTGGTCACCCATCTATGTTTGGACCACGCCAGTGGCTGTTTCACTTGCGTACTCCCACCGAGCTCTTCATCATCATCATCCTGCCGTATTCCCGGTTGCATTCTTAGTGGTAATGCTTGAGCCCGGGGTCCGCTCCCTACCCTAGGGGATGTGACGAGGGTACTGGTTTTACACGGAGCTCCGCAACCCAAAGGGTAGACTAGAACCAATCCTAGGATAGGTTGAAACAAACGAAGGACGGCGTTCGGGACCCACAGCTTTACGTGCCTACATTAGCTTCTATATTCACTGTACAGATAACTAGCTATAAAAAGTGTTCCTGTATAGTTTGTGTCGGGTGTATTTACGAGGGCCACACCGAAAAGATCGGGAATAGAATACTTAGGAATAAATTAGAGTAAAACCTTTTTGGTGTTTGAAATGTAGTATTATTTCGATCACAATTCCATTTTTGAATTTTAAATAAAGTAAAAAAGAAAAGAGTATGGACCATTTGAATTTGACAAGTCGGTGAGAAAAATGGAGCTTACGCGGGAACATTTTCGTGCAATAATTTTTCATAACTTTCGTCGAGGTTTATCTCAAGAACAATGTCTCGCCGAGATTGTTTCTATTTATGAACTTAAAGCACCTAGTAAAACGACTATATATCGTTGGTATTCTGAGTTTCGTCGTGTACGTTCCTCTCTTACCACAGTCCCTTCTACTGGTCGGCCAAAAACAGCGGTAACACAAGATAACATCGATGCTGTAGGCCAATTAATAAAAGAAGATAGACATGTGACATACGAGCAGATTCGGGTTTCTCTCAGCATTGGTATGACAGCCATTCAGACCATTTTACATGATGAACTGGGTGTCAAGAAGTTAATTTCACGCTGGGTGCCCCACCGTTTGACCGAGGAACAAAAGTCGGCTCGTGTTAATTGGTGTCGGTTTGCTCTGCAACGGTTCAATAGAGGGAGCTCAAATGCAGTTTACAATATCGTCTCTGGGGATGAATCTTGGATTTATTCATATGAGCCCGAAAGAAAACATCAATCGGCAGTTTGGGTCTTCGAGGGTGAGGTCAAGCCAACAAAAGTTATTCGCTCACGCAGCGTGTCGAAAAAAATGGTCGCTTCGTTTGTATCGAAAACTGGTCATGTGGCTACGATTCCTTTACAAGAACGAAGGACGGTTACTGCTGATTGGTACACAACAGTTTGTTTGCCCGAAGTCATAAGAGAACTTCGTAAAATTAATCCGAATCGTCGTATTATCCTTCACCACGATAATGCGAGCTCACATACCGCACGCAAAACAAGCGAATCTTTCAAATCCGCTGTTTTGACTGTATCCACTTCAGACTGGGATTACTGTATCAATAATTGGTTTGATCGAATGCAAAAGTGCATTGACTGACACGGAGAATACTTCGAAAAACAATAAAAGTAAACATTATTGTATTATCTTTGTACTTTTTTCTATTCCCGATCTTTTCGGTGTGGCTCTCGTCAAGTGTAAGTGTGTAGTCCTGTTTTGTGCTGTAATAGCTAGTGACCTGTACATGAAGTATGGAAAGAGAGACTGTAACCTACAATCAACCCTATTACCCTAGCTACACAGGCTAGCCCTTACCATACACTACGAATATATATATATATATATAAATAAATAGATGCAGGATGTCTGTTACTTGCGACCTATAGTAACAGACGGAAAGTGGGAAGGATTCAAGGTATTAGGAAGATTTTCTCACTGCCGGTCAAGCAGACTCACAAGACCGTCACAGGCTAAGGGTGTCTTGGCCACAGTGAAAGGAAATAAACCCAGCAGTATGATGTCCAAGCGTAGGCAGCCAAAGAGAATTTATTAAAATAAACATTAACTATATATACAAAAAATATCTACATGTGTGTGTATAATCTACAATATTTTTATGCGTCGAAATTAGTTGCGTTGCGATCTTTCTTCGTGCTTGCAAATTCTTGGGTTAATGTGTGTGCCTTGGTTTGTGCAGGACACGTCGCACGTGTCGGTGGTGACGGTGGGCCACGAGGAGGTGCGCGTGCTGGACTCGGCGGGCGGCGCGCGCTCGCGCCGGGCCACCAGCACCAGGCTCAGCCCGGACAGCTTCGCGCAGTCAGTCACCACTTACTTCCTATATATATATATCACTAGATGGCGTTGTACACATTTCTAACAGGACATAGTAATTTTTAGGGTTCTGTACCCAAAGGGTGCAAACGGGACCCTATTACTGAGACTCCGCTGTCTGTCCGTCTGTCTGTTCGTCTGTCTGTCCGCCTGTCACAGGGCTCTATCTCTTGAACTGTAATAGCTAGACACTTGAACTTGAATTTTCACCGATTATGTATTACTATGGCCGCTATAACAACAAATACTAAAAATAAGATAAAGTTAAAAATTAAAGAGGGTCGTCATACAAGAAACGTTTTAAAACATTGTACGGCGGTACGGAACCCTTCTTGTACGAGTCCGACTCGCACTTGCCCGTTTATTGTTAGACAAGCTTCGGTCATATATTCTATAGATGCACAGTTGCCGCCTAAAAAATGGCACCGGAAAAACAAGGCACAAAACAGTGTTATGCCTTGTTTCGCTGTCATTCGCTCGGTGGCCGCGCGCGTGACGTTACGTCAAAGGTGACCAATCTAACCAGAAAGTAATATGTAACGAACTTATTACGGATTTATTTGCACGCTTATCTCAGTTAAATTAGATAAATTCGTCCTAACTCTGAGAGTGACACTGGCTGTATCAAAAATTTGAATAATCTAAAATGGCGGATTTTCGCGCAAAAGTATGTGTCTTCAAAAGTTTTTTTATTCAAACCTATCGAGTGGGGTATCAAATTAAAGGATTTTAAACAAGGATTGGAAAAACATGTACAACTAATCTATTGGCAGTCGAGTTTTTGATTTTTTTTAATAATTACTTGTTTACCCTTTAAAATTCACCCCTCCCATTTTGTTATATTCTTTTCTTTTTGCTATGGGTTTCATCCTCCTATTATTATTTTTTTTGGTTTCAAAAATTATCGACACTGGTCTATTATGTTTGCAACTTTTTATGTACATTTTTCTAACAACCAGTGTTTTCGTAAGTGGACACTAGAAAGGCAATGTAGTAGCCATTGGTCCTTCGAACCAGATGTGTAAGGTCGAAAATTAAGTGACAAATTGTGTAGTAAGTGTTAAGCTGATTTGATGATGGAGCCGGAAGGTAGCTGTAGCTCTGAGTAGGGACGAGTGGAATGCGGAAGGGGAGGCCTTTAGGGTTGGATCTCATATTTCAGCACGGAACAGCACTTTCCTATGCTGCTATCCTTTTCTGATGCTCAGAAGTGTTCTGTTACTTAGCAGAGGGAAACCAACATAGGCTATTTTTTTAAAAGTATCAAATAAAAGATTGTACGAAAAAATTAAGATTTTAGCTTGCTCTAAAAATTTTTTTTTTCGGAAAGCTTTTAATTTTTTTTTTACACAGATTTTTTTTATGTGTTTATAATAATGCGTTGTTGTTTATAGACGTTCGCAGTCAGACAGCGGTTCGCTGGCGTCGTCGTCGTCCCGCACGGCGGCCGCCGACGCCGACTCGCTGGCCGCGCCCGAGGAGGGCCCGCCGCGCGCGCCCGACCTCAACGGGGGCACCAGGTACGGCGCCGCGGGCCGGCCCATGGCTGCCGGATTAAACCGCACTGTGACTGCGAATCGACTGTTTATTGCACAGATAATACACATTAACTCTGTTACATAAAATCCGTATTTATACGGTAGGTGGCGCTAGTTAGTACATGGGTCTTTACTTCTTCTTCGTCTAAGCGCGTTCCCGGTTGCATCCTCAGCTGTGCTGCTTTGGAGCCCGGGGTGCGCTTTCCCGCTTTTTCTTCTCCAAATATAACATGCATGTCAATGATCACCCAAGGATGCCAAAGACCTCGCTGAATGGAGAAGAAATAGCCGGAACAGTTAAAGTGATTTGGCTATAGTTTTACGACCGGCCGCCTGCCTGACGTCAACCCTCTTTGGGAATGTATTTGTGAAAAAAGTTTTACAACCGGCCGCCGCCTGAAGTTAATCCTTCTTGGGAATGCAATTGTAGCACGAGATGTTTGTGCTTAGTCCTTTATTCGCCTGTTACGACGTCCACAGAAAAAGATGGAGTGGTCCTATTCTAACCCGGAACCACACGGGTAGTAAATGAGTTTACTTATCAACGAGTTAATGTAATAACACAAAACCTCTCGGGTTGTAAGTCAGTCCATGAAACTAGACAACTTTTGTTCAAATTGACTCGATCAGCTGATAAATTTGTATGAAAATTCAAATTTTTTTTGGGTTTCGGTAAAGTTGTAGAACAAAAGTTGTTCAGGTACCATATGAGAGGTTTGCGTTATTTTATTAACACGTTGTATACTTTAAGCGGGTAGCTCGCGTCAAAAGCCAACTACTGGCCTTCATGTTCCGGCCTCATCCGAAGGTCCTCATAGAATAGAATAGAATATAATTTATTTTTCCCAAAAAAAAAAAAAATACAATACAACACAATAAATATAAAGACAATGTCATTAGGACGAATGTAATACGTGACGCCACACGAAGACGTCCAGAGCTATGTGATTATTGTACGTGCACGACAGTGGCTGGCTAATGTCTGTCGTGTTAAAACTCTCGAGATCACGAAAGCTCATCAAAGACGCCAGGCTAAATCTGTGGGACGTTCCGGGACGAATCTTAATTCGCGCCGAAAAAAAAATCTTCACAGATTATTTAATTTGTTTATGTTTACTAGCTTTGAAATGCTATTTAACACATTGTTGGACACTAAGCCAGACACAATAGAAAGTATAATTAGATTTACGTCTATAGGGTATTGTGTCTTAGTGTTAAGGCCGTACCAAAATTTTCCGGGGTCCAGTGCTGCCCCCATTCAAAATAAATCATTTTAAACAAAACGGAGACATCATTTAAAATTTTGCTACTACCAAGTCCTAGATAACCCTTCAAAGTATTTTATGAACTACTGTTTACAGTTTAAAGTAAGAACGTTAAGCTTTACTACGCACATTTGCGAAAAACGGCCACTTTTGGCTAATGTGCGTAGTAAAGCTTAACGTTCTCATTATAAAATGTAAACAGTAGTTCACGAAATAGTTTGAAGGGTTTTCTAGGACTTAGTAGTAGCAAAATTTTAAATAATGTCTCCGTTTTCTTTGAAATGATTTATTTTAAATGGGGGCAGCACTGGACCCCGGAAAATTAAGTTACGGCCTTAAATCAATAATTGAAGCTCAAAAGTAATTAAAAAATACTTAATTCCTTAGTTATCCACTTGTCATATTTTTGCTGTCTTCGTCTTTATCTTGCTTTATTTTATAATATTTTATTTTAAACAGCAGTTTTCGAACGAATGATTTAAAATAATAATAATAATACAATAATTGTTTTTTTTTGTACAGAGTGAGCACAGACCACCAAGGGCTGGAGAATGGAGAGCAAGTCGTTCTGAGGAGGAAGACACAGGAACAGCCCAACAGGATACAGAGGTGAGTGTTTCAATTAATATTCAAAACGGTATTTGACGATTTTTTTTTTTAAATAATTATTTATTATTTATACATAATATGCACAATACATTACAAATAAATGTTGAAGTGTAAATTTCAACAACTGTGCCAAAAAAGCTATTTCTTTCACACAAAACGCCACGTTTACTTTGGTGTGCCGACATCGGAGATGACGCCATTCACAGGGCGTTCCCGTCATAGATAAGAAACTAAAAAAATATTGTCATTTTAGCGTATACTACGCAAAAACCATGTAACATAATAATTAAGTGAAATATGTTTCTATACGCCCGTATCTGATAGGATGACAGCAAATTATGTTGTCACCGCATCTGAATTAAAAGTAACTGTCAGAGAGGTGGAGATTAGCCGGCAGAGTAGAATAGGACCACTCCAAGTCTTCCCGTGGATGTCAACATCAGTGAGACCTTTCCAATCGTCTGGCCAGCCTGGCCAAATCTGCTAACTGCTCTGGCCAATGTATGGCTCTGGTAGTACAGAGAGGGTTGTGCTCCTGCAGTGGAGACTAAACAAGACATGATGATGATGGTGATGCTTATTATTATGCTGTGTCCTCAGGTCCAAGGAGGACATCCACATGGCCAACCTGAAGAAGAAGACTCGCAAACGAACGCGCAAGTTCGAGATCGACGGCGTCATCGTCACCACCACCACCTCCAAGGTATTAATTTATTTATTAAAACTTTATTGCACAGTTCAAAACAATGTACAAGTGGCGGACCTAGTGTCGTGTGGTGTTACAATACAATACAAAAATCTTTATTGCACCAAATAAAAACAATAAAAAATCACAAAGTTTACGGAAGTTTCTCTCCTTCTATGTGCGATAGAAATAGCTACAACCGGCGCGGGTCACGTGTCTCTGTTGCACGTAGAGTTTGTGACAGAGACGGACTGAGGGTCTCCGCTTAAGAGTCCCCTTACCCGAGACAGAATAGTGTACGTTTTATTTTGAAAAGATATGTCACATTTCGGTGAAAATTTGTAACTTTAAAGAAATTGCATATATCTAGGGTTATAATTGGTTTTCACAGTCAAAATATAAACTTGAAATAGCATATAGTGTATTACATATATAATTTTTGGCCATCAGTATGGAAAACTTTTAAACCCTTATATTTTATTTCAAGTTCATATTTTGATTGTGAAAATTATAACCCCTAGATATATGCAATTTCTTCAAAGTTACAAATTTTTACCCAAATCTGACATGTCGTTTTAAAATAAAACGTAGACTACGTTTGTATGGGAAATTCTAGGGTAAGGGGATTCTTAACGCAGTTACAAACCTTCTGACCAAGCGGAAAATATATTACATGTCGTATTGAGACTAAGGTCGCGGCTTCAAGTCCTGCTCACGTGGTTTTCCACCATTTCTCATTTCATAATTGAATAATAAAATAATTTCTTATTTCATTATTTAATTTAAACTGATTTTATAATAGCATATTTTCACTTTATAACACTTTTCTCTATATATATAGTATATAATATATATTCTCTATGTATATATAGTAATTTTTTACCATTACAATACAGGGCGAATAATTTTACAACACTTTTGAGCTCGATACAGGAAAAAAAAGTGTTTAATTATATGTTTGTGTAAATTATTGTAACAGGCTTTTTTGAGTATTCTATTTAATTGGAAAAAAAAAACAATACAATACAATACAAATTATCTTTATTGCACCATAATAATTAATAAAATAAAAATAACAAACACAAAGAAAATATTGGTACAAAGGCGGACTTATCGCTAGATGCGATCTCTTCCAGTCAACCTTTGGGTAGAGGAAAAATTAATAGTACGGAATAAGGTGGGTGCAGTATCTATACCTCATTATATACTTACATATCAATACTTGTATATATACATACATAAACTTATTTCATAATATATACATATATATAATACATATACGATGCTAAAATATTTAAATGTATTTAGTGACACTTAACAGAACTTAGACTTACTGGCATAACGACAGATAATATTTATGGAGACGATTTTTAAAGCTTGTTTTAGTTTGTAAAAATGTATTTATTCAGGTGATATGGGGCGACGAAGAGAGCGGCCGGACGTGGGACGACCACGCGCTGCGCAAGCAGGAGCTGCGGGAGATCAAGATGCTGCAGAAACAGGAGCAGAAACAGTTCCAAGACCTCAACGCGAAGGAGACGCAGCTCAGGGAACAGCAGGACAAGAGGTGACCCAATATACAACGTGGAAGGGACATACCCGTAATAAATCGAACCACGGGCTACACTAGATTAAGGACGGTATGCACAAAGCCACGTGGTCGGATTTGGCTCTGAAATATGCAAAATTTTCCCGCTAGGGGGATAAAAATGTCAAGATGACGTTGCATAGAGTTAATAATGTGTAAACGGGACAATAGATGTAGGTTATCATAAATTGTAACGTAGAATTAGTATACAGCTTACTTTTTTCTTTTCGTCAAGACTTCCAGTCCGCGATACTTATTAAAATTTTCAAATCAATCAAATTAAATAATTATTTTGTTTGAATTATTATTTCTGAATTAAGGCCTTGGCAGACGTCATTATAATGTACTTAACACTTTAGTAGACAGGCTATCAGTAGAAAAAGTAAAGTCGAAAATACAGTAGTGTGCGTGAATGCAAAACGTTTATTTAAAATTTGTCCTGGTTCTTGGGTGTTTATTTTACCCCATCAAAAACATAAATGTAAAAATGCCAAGTTCAAATTCCGACAAAACAATTGAAATTTAAATAGCTGCCAAGTTATGTAGGTAGAGAAAACTGAAATTTATTCATAAGAATCTCAACATTTGACTTGGACAACATTAAGATTGAAAGCACGGTCACCCATCCTAACTGTGACGAAGCTAGAAGTTGCTTAACCTGTAAAAGCACGGTCATTCATCCATCAATTTTTGAATTTATCGTATGCGAAGTGGAGCGAAATATATGCACAAGTGGTTTTGATTACTCGTATTTTGAAATTTGTTAAAGCGCAAATGACAAAGAACCCTTAGAATAGAGAATCTGTTTTGTTTCACGCAGCTTTTTAGGGTTCCGTAGTAAACAAGAAACCCTTATAGATCCATCATGTCTGTCTGTCTGTCTGTCCCCAGTTTTACTCATAGACTATTAGTACTAGAAAGCTGTAATTAGGCATGGGCATGGATATGTGGTAATAAAAACTTGAAAAAAAAATGTGTGTTGTGAGTCTTCGTTGAATAGGTCTTTCAAAAATATTGTAAGATTATGAACACCCTTTTTTGTTTTAGCAATCCGTTTGTGAAATATTTGGTTTTTGATTGCAAATTTTTGTTAGAATCATGTGTCTCCCCTCTCTGTCAGTTAAACGGTTGTATATGGACACTTAAAAAAATTCACGGCAGTAGTAGGTATATAACGTCTCCCTGTACATAAAATAATTTAAGGTGGATTCAGTTCATGATACTGAACAACTTTTCCTAAGGAACACATAATTAAATATAAAAGAAAATGTTTGCTTTCCATTCGACCTCCGTGGCGTAATTGTTAACACGCTAGACCGCTAATCCGGAGGTTCTGGGTTCGAGGCCCAGCCAGGGCAAGTTAGAAAATGGTCTTTTTCAAATTGCCCTGGGTCTTGGGTGTTTATCTATGTATGTTTTTATCATAAAATATAGTATCATTGAGTTGATATTCCATAATACAAGTTTAAAACCTACTTTGGGGCTAGCTTAATTAGTGTGATTCGTCCTTACATATTCCATACATATATTCCATAAATATTACATTTTGCCAAATCTTGTGTGTAAGAGATCAAAAATAATTTATGTATTTCGTTTGTTCCTTGGTGAAAGTTGTTCAGTATCATGGACTGAATTCAGACCTCTTTAGGTCTGAATTCAGTCCATGATACTGAACAACAATGTAACTAACAACTGCCTAACTGTTTAGGCAGTTGTTAGTTACATAAAACAAGTAGGTACTGACTACGGAACTCTACACTGGACGTGGCCCGTAACGGCACGTGCCCGTTTATTTTGGTTAAGTTGAAATTCTAGGGAACCATAGACAAATTTGATATTTCTGCGTAAATCAATATTACTTATCGCTGACAGGACGTTCTCAAAAATACAATCAAATAGTATTTTACGCGAGCGGTAACTTGGAAAACTACACGTTTTGTGTTCCACTGACAGAAAATGTACACATTTGAATTTTCTTTGTGAAACAATACGTTTAGCGACCATCTGCAATCGTAACACCTTTCACTTCTATTCACCTGATTATGTAAGTACGGAGGGTAAAAAAGGATTGCACATTGAACAGATCAACAGTCTTGGCTTAGCAGCTGTATGTGCTCAATCAATGACTTGACTGTTTGGTTTTGTACAATATTTTTAAACGAATCAACAAAGACCACTAAAAAGAAATATTTTCCTGAAAACAGCTAAAAAAATTGGTTGATTAATGAAGCAGTAATTACTACACCCTTTTATTTTTTATCTTCTAATAGGTTTTCCTGTAATCTATAGGTAAAGAACTTTTAACTGTATATTTTTCAAAAGTTTGGGTTCAGTGGTTTCGGAGATAAGGGTATTTTTATTATTTATTTTCAAAAATAACTTCAAAAACACCAACTTAAAAAATTTAGAAAAATTTATTTAATATTATCATAAATTGCTCTTTCATTTGATATTTTACGCGATGTAGTTCACAAACCCCTTTTCTTTTTTTAATGTCTCATTTATCTCCCATAAGTGGCCCCATTTTTTATTTATTTATTCATTTACCTACATTTTACTTCCGTCTTTGGGTCACAAATTTACATTATGTGCACCACATTTCAACTGAATCGGTCCAGTAGTTTAGTAGGGGGGTGGGTAAATTTTCGCCCATTTTCTTAAATAACTTGAAAATACCAATCTAAGAAATAATATAAAAAAAATATATATATTTAAAATTGTCATAAAAAGTTCTTTCATTTGATATATCACACGATTTTGTTATCAAAACTTTTTTTAATGTCTAATTTACCCACCATAAGTGGCCCCCTTTTTTAAATTCCATTTATTTACGTTATACGTCTATCTTTGGGTCACTAAGTTACATAAGTGTAGGTTTACTAAATCTCAACTAAATCATTCTAATAATTTCGCAGCAAATTGGCTGTGACTTACGGACAGACAGATAAGCGAAACCCTAAAAACAGTAAAAACACCGAAAAAATCGGTTCCTATACAAATTTCCCGGGCGGCTGCACACTTTTGTATGAAAATGCAGATTTTTTTTTGTTTTTAGGGTTCCGTACCTCAAAAGGAAAAAACGGAACCCTTATAGGATCACTTTGTTGTCCGTCTGTCCGTCCGTCCGTCCGTCCGTCTGTCAAGACCCTTTTTCTCAGGAACGCGCGAGGTATGAAGCTGAAATTTATATCAATTACTCAGGTCTACTGTCCCTTGAAGCTGTGAAAAAATCAAACTTCTAAGCCAACGCAATCAAAAGATACAGCCGTTTATGCCGCAAATTTTCGACACTTGCAAGGGAATCAAAACCTACAGGGTGCTTCCCGTGAACTCAGAATCTTGAAATTTGGTACGAAGCAACGTCTTATAGCATAGATAAAGGAAAAATTACGAAAACCATAAATTTTTAGTTACATCACATAATATATTTTTTTTTAATAATTTTAAACTTACTACCCATTTCCTCATAAACGCGTAGAGGTATTAAATTGAAATTCATACCAAATACTAAACCTTGCAGGTTTGTACGGAACCCTCGGTGCGCGAGTCCGACTCGCACTTGGCCGGTTTTTTTTTGACTGTTATTTTAATATCATTATACTATACTAGCAGTCCACCCCGGCTTCGCCCTTGGTACACACAAAGCCTATGTCACTCGGCGATAGTGTACCTTTCCAACGGTGAAAGTTTTTTTTAAATCGGTCCAGTAGTTTCGGAGCCATGTAATGCAAACAAACAAACAACCAAATCTTTCCTCTTTATAATATTAGTATAGATAAATAGCCTAATATAGCCTGTCTGCCTAGCCAAGTATAGATCTAGTATAGCCTGTGGTTCGATATTTTACGCATATTGTCAATTCGTATTTTGATATACATTCATGGGGAAAAGTTGTTCAAAATTTCAGACTGAATCACCCATCAAAATAATTGTAAAACCCTAATTAAACAGCAGCTTTTATTACAAAAACAGTTAATATGATTCCGCGACCCGAGAAAGTTCCAATCCGATTTTCACCCCAATCGCCATTAAAAAATATAGGTAATAAATCAAACCAAATTATTTTTTTCATTGACTTAATTTTCAATAAAATTAAAAAAAAAATGTGGGATGCCGTATCTGCGATAGCATTACATCTTTGCTTGAATGTCAACAAAATGTCAAAACTGTACCATAGTGTAGCAAAAGTATGACATAATTTGGCAGTTTGTACATAGTTTTTTATTGAAATATTTTAGACTGTAATGCAATTTTACGTAATACGAAAATGGATTTTTTTGAAAAATTCGACACGGCCTCCTTCATGAACGCCCGGCGGGCAACTAAATTTGTATGGAAGTAACATGGCCGCCATTTCAGAGAATTCTGTCAAAAACGTTGCAAAACATCCAATTTTTAAAATTGTTTTTTTTATTATTGCGTGATTGCATTGTAAGCAAATATAAAGAATAATGTTTCAAAATAGCCTTTTTTTTTATAAAATATATGCAATCCCTTGTTAGAATATTTCTTTACGCTGAAAAACAAGCCAGTTTGTAGCAAGATTTTCTAAAATATTTCTTTCAGGTTTCTTTACAATTATCTTACTTTTTCTGAATGAAAATTAAAAAAATACGGTTTTCGTCTACTGGCTAGTCTATTCACCTATAACTAGGTATGTAATTTTCTTAGTGGTCTTTTCTACTTAAGCCATAACTATTGCCCGCGCAAAGTGCGTTTTGCATGTTTATGGGTAAATTCAATGCTTGTTTTTAGGAAAACTACAAAATATTTTAAAAAATCCTTTTTTTCGTCTACTGTCCCAACTCTTCCTCTATCTATGTGTATACATTATTTGACTTAAATCAAACGCTTTCTGTACAAACTTGTTGCCCGCGCAAACCCATTTTACATGGTGCCGACCCTTAATAGTGTAATGACAGCAAAAAAAAAATAAAAAAAATAGATATTCTCTAGAAATCGCCCGGGCGGCTGCACACTTTTTTTTTTTCATACTTGTATGAAAACGCCGATGTTTTTTTTGTTTTTTTTGGCCTTTATTTTAATTTTATTATACTAGAATGATTTAGTATAGACCGTAGTTCGATTTATTACGGGTATGTCCCTTCCACTTTGTATAATGTCTAACAAAATATACTAATACTATTTTGTGGATACATTCAGTTCATGATACTGTACAACTTTCTTGAAGGAACATATATAGAAATATAAAAATAAAATTTTTGCTTGCCATACAAACGACAAAAAATACAAAGGACATACACACAAAGGACAAAACATATTTTTCATATTTCGATATGTCCACCCGGATTCAGTCCATGATACTGAACAACTTTCCTTCAAAAACATATATCGAAATAAGAAAAATATTTTATATTACTAGTTATACTGAAACTATTTTAAGGGTGAATTAAGTCCATTTTTTTTACACCCTGTTTATAGGGACATGTTATATAGATTGTTAACGTCATTCAGTTCATTCAGTATGTAGATTTTCATTAAAATCAATAATCTATAAGGTTATTTCTGATTCCTACAGGTTCGAAGCAGAAATGGCATCGCTGGCTCGAGCGCACGAAGCGGACTTGGAAACGCTCGCGCGAGCGCAACGAGCGGCCGCCGAGCGAGCCGAGCAGCAGTTAGAAGCCGAGCTGAGACAAGCTGCCAAGCGGTTACGAGCCGAGCACGAGCGAGACCTGAGGCAGTTCAGAGATACGTTAAAACAGGAGCTGAGATTGTTGAAGCAGGTATAACATCTTGGTCTCTTCATTTTGACGACCCTCGTGGCGTATGGTAACCACGCTAGTCTGAGTTCTGGGTTCGAACTCCCAGGACAGGACAAGTTGGAAAATGGCGTTTTTTAAATGGTCCTGAGTCCTTGTGTGTTTCTCTATACAGTGTGGAACAAGACACAAAACACAAGGCCGTTCTACTTTCCCTGTCTGGGAATTAAACTCAGAACTTCCAAGTGGCGGACTAGGGACGTTACCAATACGCCATGGAAGTCTTCTAAATGTAAAGTTAAATAAACTATAATTATAAAATGTGAGGCAAATATGTCTATCAAGAAAGAAACAATAATGTATTCTTAAAAAAGCCACAGCAGAAAAATTTCGAGTACATTTAGTTTTACTTTAAATATGTGTTACATTGTCGTTGACAGGAAGTGGAACTAGTCGCCAAAGACCGTCGCAAAGAAGCGTACAGACAACGACGCATCCGGCTCGACGCCGAGCACGCCGAGCGGGAGAAGGCCTTCGTCGCGAGCCTGGCTGATGCCTCGGATGCTGTGCTGAGAAGGATACACGAAAACCATAGAGACAGACAAGCGTTGGCTGATAGGCAGTATCTACAGCAACGACAGCAGGTAAGACTGCGTTTAATTCTCCGTGTGGACCCTTTACATTCTAAAGCTTGCCATTTGGCATGTCAGATGTCTTGCATGGTAGATGATTATTAGCCATCATCCTTCGTTGTGAACCTGGCTGACGCTTTGGATGCTGTGCTGAGAAGGATACATAAAAACCATAGAGACACAAGCGTTGGCTGATAGACAGTATCTACAGCAATGACATCAGGTAAAACTGCGTTTAATTCTCCGTTTTTTATTTTATTTAACTTCATACACAAATACAAGTGTAATGGCGGACTTAAAACCTAAGGCCTTATCTACCAGTCCACTAACCGGGTGATGTTGAGACCCTTTACATTCTAAAGCATGCCATTTGGCATGTCAAATGTCTTGCATGGTAGATGATTATAGCCATTATCCTTCGTTGTGAACCTGGCTGACGCTTTGGGTGCTGTGCTGAGGATACATGAAAACCATAGAGACAGAAAAGCGTTGGTTGATAGACAGTATCTACAAACGATAGCAGGTAAAACTGCGTATAATTATTCCGTTTCGAATGTTTGAGTTCATAGCATGAGGACGCTGGGTCAAAAAAGATACATGAATACCATAGAGACAGCGTTGACAACAAGCGTTGGCTGACAGACGTTGAAGTTTTTAAGAATGCCTTTTGGATTATGATTTTGAAGGTGATGTTAGAAGCAATTGACCTTGAAGTGGCGCCCTCATTTGAAATAAATTGTTAACTCGTAAAGATGGTGATAATTTCCATGTTGCCAATCGCCAGGCACTAGACAGCCCTTTAAATTATTTTATAAATCACCGTTGAAATTATTTACAATTTTACATTAGTCCATCTCGCTTTGAAACTCGTATCTGCCAAAAGTGGCCACTTTTGGCGGAGACGAGTTTTAAAGCGAGACGGATTACCAATAATAGTTTCAAAGGCAGTTCATTAAACAATTTAAAGGACTATCTAGTGCTTGACGATTAGCAATATGGAAATTATTACCATATTTATGAGTTAACAATTTATTTCAAATGAGGGCGCCAGTTCAGGGTCAATCGCTTCTAACATCACCTCAAGATGAAAAAGCCCATAGAAAGATAAGAGATTTCTTTGAGTTTTGTTACCTAGTAAAGAACCGTGGCTCTGTATCCTGTTAAGAGGATTGTGTAGCTGGAAATTTTCATACAAAAAGCGATTACGTTTCTCCCCCCTTAAACATAGTCAAATTTTGATATTTTTTTACATGTTGTTAATTTATTGGATAAGTAGAGCTGTACGTTTTTATTTGAAAGAAATATTGCTTATAATAAAAGTTATTAGCATCTCAATATCCATATTTTTTACTAAAAAACTACCTCGAGCGTTTTAATTTATTTAAGTTAAACTTAACCGAATTACTAAAAAAGGGAACCGTACAGCCCTAGATTAAGGTGTACTGAATTGAGTGATACCAAAATTGCCTCATTTTGTAAAGGTTTAGGGGGGTGGAAACGTTATCGCCCGAAACAATATTTCAGAAGGAAAAAGTAGGCAATCGCCTCTAAGAATTGCATCTCACTCTATCGCACGACACGGGCCGGAAGCAGAGCGGCGTGAAACAGATATAATTTTTGCAAATACCTACTCGCGATGCGTATCGGAACTACACAATCCTCTTAAGAACTAAAGTCAACAAAAACAGTTAAAAGATTTTAAGTTTTAATACATTTGTTTCTCTTTTATTAACCTTGGTTTTTCAAAACACCATATTGTTATAGTTTTGCTTTCATTTTCATTGAACTATTGTGTCCTTGAACTTAAAATAGTGTCATCCAATTGGTTTAAGTACTATATTTTTTCTATAAGTGGAAACTTATTATTGGCTAAGTTTTGTAACTATTTGCTGTTATGCTTGCATATATAAGAAAATAGCTGTAAGTTTTCCGAAATAAATTAAAAACATAATTTATTTTTCACAGATAATGCGCACGCGAGAAGCGGCGCTCTGGGAGCTGGAGGAGAAGCAGATCCACGAGCGGCACCAATTAGCCAAGCGACAAATAAAAGAGGAGTTCCTGTTGAGGCGGCACCAGATGCTGGTGCGGCATGACAAGGAACTAGAGCAGATACGAAGGTGACACGTTTTACCATTTTCACCATTTCTGTGTCTAAAGGGGGGTCAATCTGGGGCCCAAATATTCTAGAATCCGCTAGATGACTAAACGTCAAATCATACACTTTTTTCTAAATGTCAAAACAAACATTTTCTATGGGATTTGTATGAAATACAAAACCGTGACGTCGTAGATATTTGGAGTCAAATACCGCTCTTAATATCAGTTTTTCTGTATTAAAATATCTAAAATCATGTTGAAAATGGATATGGTCAATGACAAGTGACACTATTTTGTGACGTTTTATTTTTTAACAGTATTAGATAATTTATTTTTGACCCACCATAATACCCAATTACCACTGAACTTTACCATTCACTACGCGTCTCATCGATATAACTGGTGTCCCTAGAGCTGGCAGCGTTTTTGCTCAGCGAATAAGTCTTGTTATCTGGTTAGGAAATGCTGTCAGAATGTTGGGTACTTTACCTTGATTGTTGGTGCGTTGGAAGAAATATTATATCGTTATACAAGAAGCGTGTTGCGTGAACTTCAATGTTTTAAAACATTGTACGAAGATACGGAACCCTTCATGTACGAGTCCGACTCGCACTTGACCGGTTTTTATTTTTATAATACTGATATCCTAATCCTAACTAGTCCTAACTAGTATTATAAATGTCCTTCCTAACTTGTATTATAAATGCGAAAATGAGTTCGTATATTTGTTTGTTTGTTACCTCTTCACGCTTTATCTACTGAACCAATCTTCTTGAAAATTCGCACACACATAGGAGTACAGAGAAGGACATAGGGTACCTTTCATCCCGGAAAAATGTAATAATCCCGTGGGATACGCAAGCGAAGCCGCGGGTGAAAGCTAGTCCGACTCGCACTTGACCACAGAATAAATAATACTAACGTACAGAAGTCACACTCAGCAAAGGAATTCAAAGAAATATCTACTCAATGTGGCCAGTGATATGGTTTAATTTAGCTCACGTCAGAACTCAGCACCTTTTCGTAAAGATACCTAGACATCCATTGCAAGCCAATTTCATTCTTATGACTCTGGAAAAACGATTCGGAACTGAATTTACTACCCGGAGGGGCCGCCTGCGCGCATAGTAATAATGTCGGTACATTTTCGATACCTAAACGGGGAGTGACTTGACCGGTTTTTATTATTATAATACACTTACATTGTTCCCTAATTTGACAGAAAAAACACCCGCAAGGAAGAAGAGCTGGCGAAGTGCCAAGCGTTGGAGAAGCGCTCGCTGCCGAAGAGGATCCGCGCGGAGCAGAAAGCTCGCGAGATGATGTTCCGCGAGTCGCTGCGGATCTCCGCGCCGCCCGGCAGCCACGACGTCGACCGCGAGAAGCTCAAGAAGGTGACACATCTTCTTCATCTTGTTTTTTGTAATAAATAAATAAAAATAAAATAAATAAAAAATCTTGGCACTTTCCCGGTGAAATCCTCAGCTGTGCTGCTTCAGATCCTCTGTAGCGCACGCGCACTGCTTTTTAGAGTTCCGTAGCTAAATGGGAAAATACGGAAACCTGGATTAAAAAAAATATGGATTCGTCATGTCTGTCTGTCTGTCTGTCCGTCCGTCCGTCCGTCTGTCTGTATGTCACAGCCACTTTTATCCGAAACTATAAAAACTATATTGTTGAAACTTGGTATGTAAATGTATTCTGTGAACCGCATTAAGGTTTTCACACTAAAATAGAAAAAAAACAATAAATTTTGGGAGTTCCCCATAAACCTGAAACTCAATTTTTTTTTAATCAAACCCATCCGTATCTATGGATAGGTCTTCAAAAATTATATTGAGGTTTACAATATATATTTTTTTCTAAACTGAATAGTTTGCGCGTGAGGCACTTCCAAAGTGGTAAAATGTGTGCCCCCCCCCCCCTGTAACTTCTAAAATAAGAGTTGAAGAGAGAATGCTAAAACTAAAAATATATATATTATGTACATTACCATGCAAACTTCCACCGAAAATTGGTTTGACCGAGATCTAGTAAGAGTTTTTTTTATACGTCATAAATCGTAGACCGCAATTAACCCTTAGAACTTTTATATTATGTTACTTGCTGCTACGGAACCCTTTATGGGTGAGTCCGACTCGCACTTGGGCGCTTTTTTTATTCTTCAAATATTATATGCATATCAATGGTCAGAACAGTTTAAACGTTTTGGCTATCGTTTTACGACCGGCCTGCCTGCCGGGAACGCATACGTGCAAAAAGTTTTACAACCGACCCTCCTTGGGAATGCAGTTGTAGCACGAGATGTTTGTGCTTGGTCCTTTAGTCAAGGTTACGACATCCACAGGCAGGGATGGAGTGGTCCTATTCTAGGCCAGAAGCCACGCCAAAATTTTGTTTACACCTCTGGAAATGATAAATAAAGCTTCAAGGTCACGATAAAATAAAATTTATTTATTTAAATTTAGAGTCACCTTATGCGATTACAATAAGACTAGTAGTTCGCCGCGAACTTAGACCTCGCAATTATAGTTCTCTAAGTAACACCTAGATGGCGCTATCCAAAGTAAGAACGCGCTATGGTTTCGTTTGCTACATAGTCGCGGTAATTTTTATTAATATTTCAAAAATTAATGAACCGATTTTGATGACCAACGAACTTGAGAATTCTATTGTTATTTCCTACATGCCTATCAAATTTCATCAAAATCAACCATCGGTTCGGCAGTTATCGCGGTACAAACATACATACAAATAATGTGTTTTCGCCCCCAACTCGATTTAGAGATCAAATAGGATCGTACCGCCGCCACGCCATTGTGACTGTCAAACATGTGTCAAACTAACTTCACTTCAGTATGATGTGCGAAATAAAATTAAAATTTGTTTTCAGTACATATTTATAATCAATGTATGGTGTTGAAATGTCTACTCCAATAGGGGATCGGACAGGTCTCGCCAAAAAATCTTTGTTGTAATTAGAAATAATGTTAATTAAATAAACTGACCATTCAATGAGTACTTTTGTGAAATAATAATGATTTATATTTTTAAATCAAGAAATAAAATGCGTTGATTGCAATATTTTGAATCTGTCCGCCACCTTGAACGAAACAACAATCACAGCGCGTTACGTCATTCGTTTGTAATTGTCATTTTTGACGGCGGGGATAACCTCAAAATGTCAACCATAGATGTGAACATTACTATGAGAATTTCTGGCCTCCACTACTGCCATCCTTTTCACCACTTGATTGTTTGATGTTTACTCACACACAGATGACGTCACGCGGCCAAGGTGACAGATTTGAGCGTTTTTATGCATTCAAATTTTAAATTTAATTTATGTATATTTACAGCCTTATTTATATAAAATATTATTTTTTATGGTAATAAATAACCATTCTAATTACTTTAAAACACTTTGTGAAAAGTTGTCCGATCCCCTATTCTTCGATCCCATTCATTTCGGCATCATCTACCGTATTTTGGATCGAATTTTCAATCGATATTTGGAAAATAGATGAGGTGTAAAAACAGACATCGATTGTATCTTTTTAATCTTCTTTTATTGCAACCGTCTGAAGTTAGCAAACGGCCCGTCTTGTTCTTATTGCGATTGCATTGTACGTTTTTTGTTGCTTGTAAATTAATAAATATGATTTTTTGTTGCAGTTCCAAGAGAACGAGAAGCGTCGGTACCGCGCGGAGCAGGACAGGCTCGCCACCAAGCACGCCAAAGCCAGGGAGGAGCTCAAGGCCGCCGGCGAGGTCAGTTAAAGTCAAAGTCAAAAGTTTTTATTCAATGTAGGATAAATAAATCACTTATTGAAGGTCATTATGTTTAATTATTTTTAGTGCAAAAGCTACCGATACTAGCGTTTCGCAACGACCACTGCTGAGAAGAAACGCCGAAAGAAACTCATTTGCACAGTATTCGTCGCCTACGCGCCAGAAGGGCTTTGTCAGTTTATAAAGATATTATGCCTAATACAATGTTATCACAATGTAACATGTAAAGCTTGCGAACTAGTGCCAAATCCAATTTACAGAAATAAGTAGTCCGAGCTGACCAGTCCCTACTGGCGGCACCCGTTCACGATTTGACGCGTGGATCAGCCATCACTGAACTCAACCATATTAGAGGGAATCCAGTGACCCGACCCACGACGCCACCACCAGTCTGGACATTTTAGTGAGCATGTCTGGCTCGGACTCACCTGTTACAACAAACACTCTTTCTCTTCTACCTTTGAACAAATATATAAGCTTGTGGCGACCTCTACGCCACAACAACGAAGCGACAACATGATTTACAAGAAGACTACGAGATGGCGCTAGCAGTATCCCACTTTTCGATAGAGTTCTGGTTGCAACTTACCATATACATATGTCGCAGTTGGATGGTATAAACCGCTAATTCACTAAACCTCTAGGTGTTTGGCATTACAGCTCGGTTTTGTTAAACAGCTGAATATCGTTCAGCTGGATTGTCAATGTGTCACGTTTAACAAACCAGCTAACCACGTATAGACCGCAGAATAAGTTATTTGCATGCATGTTATTAACAAACAAATTTATGACTAGGCATTAAAATAAAACCTCAATTCAACTTCTTACTATGTAATCTAGTCTTCAACATCATAGAACACCAATAAGGAATGATACAAAGTTCGATGCAAGTGGATACAGAAAAGTTTGTTAACGCGACATAATCTCAATGGCGTAGCGGTTTCTCTCGGCCTTCATATGATTCACGTAAATTCTCCATCTTGCCGGAAGGCGGGCGTCGAAATAACTATATGGGAACCAAGCTGAAGATTTGCTTTATTTTTCCTAAACAGTTGCAGTCCAAAATCATAAATGATGTCTCCGATATCTCTCGATGAAAACAGCTTACTCTCGGAACACTGCGAAGAATTCCGAACTAAATCTACAATCTTACGTCTCGCGCCGCGGCATTGATGAATACAAATCGTTTATGCCATTCGGCGTATGAGGTGTCAGTTATTTAGCGTTGTTTTACGAAACCGAGCTGTAATGCCAAACAGCTAGAGGTTTAGTGAATTAGCGCATTATACCATTCAATTGCGACACATATACAATCTCAGTATACCTGTGGAGCCGTCGCAACACCTCGCCTGGCGGGAAGATCTCCCCTTTATGGCGTTCGAGCATACCACCTCGCTCCCGCTACAAGATTACTATTAATTAAGTACAAATGTTTTTATAGGGTTTTACTAAAGTACTCAAATTAAGTAATGAAATAAGAACTGGTGAATTTGAGTACTTTAGTACTGCATCTTGAATGCCTAAAAACCCTATAAAAATATTGTATGGCTTTCCTACACTCGTACACGTAACATGGGTTAAATCAGATACCTCACTTGTAATTGTGGGTATTAGTGTTAGGTGCAAGCCCAATGCGCGTTGTAGGATATCAAATGGTGGCGAAATTCGGCGTGCGGGGTTGAATACGTGTTGGCTCAGATGGTTAGAGCATAGTCGTATTAAGACTAAGGTCGCCGGTTCAAGTCCTGCTCACGTGGTATCTTTTCGCCATTTCTTATTTAATTTAAGTACAAATGTGTTAATGGTTGATTCACTTCATCATTTTAAACAGCTTTTTCCTATAAATTTTATAGTAAAACGTAAAAAAAAATTACTTTCAATAGTAACTAGATCACGTGACTATGTCGATTTGTATGGAAAGGGCTTTTATTCAAATTTCGATGTACATTTATTAGGAAAAGCTGTTCAAAATTATAAAGTGAATCAACCCTTAAAATATTTGTATTTAATTAAAATATTTAATGCTAAATGCCTAAAAACCCTATTGTACCGAGAGATACCGGCACAGACTGCTAATATGGATGAGGAATGAAAGTCACTGATAACACAGTGTAATTAATATACTACGTACAACTGATAATGTACGACTTGCTCGTACACTAGACATGGGTAACTCCGGATTCGAATATTTAAATGAGCCGATTCATCAACAGGAGCCGTTACCCGTACTGAATCCCGGTAATCGATATCGGCTCCCGCGAGTTATTGAGTCCGCACCGATCCTGGTCCCGCCGGGAACCGGCGGCGCCTGTCAGGTCGCGAGCCGCGTTTCGGCTCCACCAAGTCTCGGGAGGAATCTGAAGTCGGGAGTCAATATTATTCTGTATTGAAACCGGTACCAGAAAGGACGTCGTATCGACGTATTCTGTAGATTAGCGGACCTGGGAGCTGGAGCCGATAAGGGAGTAGGAATCATTAAAATGAGTCAGTAATCCGGATGCGGAGTAAGATTCAGTGAGCCGAAACACTCTTTGGAATCGAGATTACCCATGTTATACACCTATGAAAATATTTTTCAACACACTTGCTCGTAAAGTGGATCTAATTGCACCGGTTTCAGATATATAAAGCAGCTCATAAAACACGTGTATGTGATAGCGACCACTAGGGGGCATCCCTGCATAGTGGGGAGCTAATGGAACCCAATGGATCTGGTTGATCCATCACCGTCTATAGGCCAGGAGAGGCGACGGTATAATGGATGATTTATACCGTCGTACGAGATGTGCTAAATTAGCAAAATATAAATTGCTTATTAATTAAATACATATCCTAGTTCATATCACGTACGATTATAAGGATACAGCCATATATGTTATAAACGCAAATAGTGAAGTTATTATCTATAACCGCACTATTTGCTGTTTATATACTTCAAATTGTTTTCTTTTTTTTCAAATTTGGTACTGACCCCCCGCGCGGCGTCATCCAGTAGGCAGTGCGCCGCGCTGATTAAAGTAAAATGGCGGGAAAGCAACAGTGTGCATCGCAGTTTTATGCTTGAGTTTATTTAAAATCAAATCGTACTGTTGTGTACGTAAGTGTTAAAAACGTCGTACGATAAACGTGCGTATATTGGTAAAACACACTCCGCTCTATTACGACCTCGTCTTCGGCTCGGGCTGAAATTCCGTCTCGTGTGTTATAACCACCATACCGCACTTATATCGTAATGTAATATTATCTACCCCCATGTCGTAAAATTCAAATTATAAACTATGTGACAGTGTCATAAACTGATATAAATAATATGTATAACGTTGTTTCCCCACCAGGCGCTCCTTCGCGAGTTGGAGCAGTACCAGAACGAAAAGCGCAAGGCGCTCACCAACATCGAGAGCAACAAGATCAAGGCGGCCGAAGAGAGGTACTCCGCGGAGCTCAGGGACTGGCGCGCCACGCTCGGCAGCAGGAAGATGGTGAGTCACGGGGGTACAGGGTCTGGTGATGTGCCTCTGGAAATATTACAACTTAACGGGAGTTTTCCCCACATTTGCGTAAATATTCCCCTAAATTTCCATTCTAACGAATATTGCCGGGAATGTTTACGGGAACATTCCCAATGATTCCAGGGCCGGCACATTACTAACAGCACGTAACTAAATATACTGAAACTATTTTAAGGGTGAATTCAGTCTATGGTGCTGAACAACTTTTCCAAAAAAACATACATTGAGATGTGAAAAATATTTATTTGGCATCCCATACGAATTGACCGATCAGCTGATCATCACAGTTTGTACAGAAAGCAAATTTATTTTTTTATGTTTCGATATATGATCCGTGGGAAAACATGTTCAGTATCATGGACTGAATTCGTCCTTAAAAAGTTTCAGTATGTTTTGGTAGACGTTATATGTCGGGGGGATAACGTTGGATGGACCATGAGGTTTACAGATAGGGGTGGCAGTGGTAAAGTCGAGAGGACCTTCTGAAGGAAGCAGAAAGGTTCTCTCTGGCGGCCACGTCCGTAGGACACCTGCTAGGTGGTTGCGCGACCTGAGGCCGCTTCCATTCGGTCGTATTGCAAATCTTTGGGGGAGGTTTATGTCCAGCAGTGGACTTCTTGTGGCTGATATGATGGAGCGCTGTGGCCACATCATTTAAAAATTAATTTTGTGTGGAACAATTACGACTCGACAAGAGACCGTCGGCTTTCATCATTGTGTAGCAATCGTCAAGCATGTCAGATGTCTTAACGCAATTTAAAAATCCTACAGCAGTGTTGGCCACTTACACACACGAAAACAAACACTAAATGTATTGTCCTTATGGTCCATCCAATTGCACACTTATTTCTCATTCACAATATCTCTCTTCAATGTTCTCGTTGTGCATCGATGTCGTCAGCGTGATGTATGCACGCATTTCACCGCATGATGTGGCATGGATTACGTTTTAGTTCGGGAGCCTAAGTATATAGTTTACTTTTTAAATTATCAAACTCAATATATTTCAATAAATATATAATATACGGCACAGATTGAGTTAGACCCAAAGTAAGTTTTTAAAATTGTGTTATGGGATAATAACTCAACTATTATATATTTTATTTTATGATTAATACATATATAGATGTACACCCAAGACCCAGGACAATTTGGTAAAGGTAAAGGCTCTGTATGTTAAATGTCGTCTCTGTATGTGTGTATAATTACGACGTTTTATTTGACTAGAAACTTCTTTGGGTTTTAGTTGTAGCTCTGAAACCGACCTATTTTACAATTTTATAAATGCATTTTTTTCAAATGATGTAAACTATATTCCTTTGGCTCTCGAGCTGTATGGGTGTTGCATGAGAGCATGCTTCCGGTGGATGTCTAACAGGTGGAGGCCAGTACAGGACACGGGTACATCGCGGGGCGTAGGGCTGTCGGGCGCGGGAGTCGAACTTGGAACCCTTAGCTCATCTGGATTTTTTAAAATAATGTATCTAATTCAGGTTGACGTTTTGACCATCACTTAAATGTTTAAATCAAGTGACATGACACTGAACTATTCCCCATAAAAACATTAAGCGATAAACGAAAAAAAAAAATTACTCGGCCTTATTAAAAATAAATATATTTTCAATTTTTTTTTATAGAAAATCGTTCACTGTCCTGGAGTTAACTTGCTCCAAATATTTGGCTGGTGGTTGAAATGTCACCCTGTTTGTTTAACTCGACTTACAGAAATTCCCATTTACACAGTGTAAGTTTCTCGCATACACTTAAATTGAATGACTCTTAGGGGGATAAAAGATTGTACGGTTCGATTTTCGCCCTAAGCCAGCAAAAAACACACTCATCAAGTAGGCACTGTGCGTGTTAGTGGCGTCCCTCGGAACATCCGAACTAACGCCAGTTTTCTCGACACAGACGCTCATTGAGGCCTTCAGGCAACAGCTCATCGATCACGAGAAGAAATTCGGCATTCCCATAGAGAACAAGGCCGAGTACCTAGACGCCGAATGGCCGAAAAACGTCCTACAACACGTGCTCACAGCGTACCATCAAAGGCAATCCTTTATGGGGTCTTTATCACGTTCAAAAACTAGTTTGAATCTAATCTCTGCTTCGAACACTCCCAACATGGACAGGAGAAGGAGTATCAGTCCACTCAAAAAGAGAGACAAGTTGACCAAAGCTCAGAAATACGGGTCCACTTCAAACTTGAAATTGGTCTCCGATAAAGTGTCAGGATTTTCGGTATTCAGTGGTTCGGATTTGAGAAGGACGCCCATCATGGCGTACGGTGATAATATACCCAGAGAATCGGGGAAAGAGATGTCAGAGTCGACGCTGGAAAGAAGTTATCAGAAACGCGACAAAAAAATAAATAGGCAGAGTGTATCAGAACACTTATTCAGGCATTTAGAAGAACACAATATGAAGAGGAGTATATCACAGCAAAGTTTGAAGCAAGACATCGCTATGGAAGCGGTCATGATCGATCTGCCATCTCTAGAAGGCAGTAGATACAATACTATGAAAAGCACTAGTACAATAGACTCTCGAGACGGTTCCGAGTTGGAATTCGATAGGGGTTTAAGCAGATGGGGCCCCGTTCGCGGGTCTAATAGCTACTCGAACTCGGAGCTCCCGGTCAGTCAACTGTCCACTTTGAATTTGAAATCGACTATTGTGAACGAGAAGAACGAAGATTCAACAGTTTAGGACGGTTTGTCGGTTAATTTTATGCCGAAACTAAGAAAAATACAGTAGTTGCAAATAATGTGTTACATCTGACATCTCTTGGTAATAAGCAACCGCGCTCATTGGTCAGATCAAATAGCGCGCGCTTCCCCGGCTTCCACACACACACTTCCGTTGCATTTCACGAAATCATTTGCACAGATTGCAGGAGAGCGAGAGGGAAGATGTTACACATGAAAAATAAATTTACAATGTGGTTAACACGTAAATTTTATAGCTTTAATGTAAAAGCCAAGAACTTCTAATGTGTAATTATAAATTACGGAGTAACTTTAGTATTTATTTTAAACCAATATCCAACCAAAACAAGTTATAATCTGTTGCTTGATACTACGTCAAGTGGACGCCGGCGACGGGTTCAGTCCGTCTCTGTCGTAAACCCTACGTGCAACAGAGACACGTGACCCGCGACGGTTACAGCTATCTCTGTCTCAGCTTAAGGTGAAGATATAGGCAAATGGCCTTGAAGTGTGAAATAAATTGTTAACTCGTAAATATGGTGATAATTTCCATATTGCTCTTCGTCATGCACTAGATAGCCCTTTAAATTATTTTATGAACTGCCGTTGAAACTATTATTGGTGATCCGTCTAGCTTTAAAACTTGCCGTGGCCACTTTTGGCGGAGGCAAGTTTTAAAGCTAGACGGACTAATGTAAATACTTTCAACGGTGGTTCATAAAATAATTTTAAGGGCTATCTAGTGCCTGACGAAGAGTAATATGAAAATTATCTCCATATTTACGAGTTAACAATTTATTTCAAATGAAGGCGCCAATTCAAGGCCATTTGCCTATACCTTCACCTTAACGCAGTTTCAACCCGTCTCTGTCACAAACCCTACGTGCAACAGAGATAGCTGAAACCGTCGCGGGTCACGTGTCTGTCGAACATAGGGCATGTGAAAGAGACGGACTGTACCCGTCCGGGGCGTCCGCTTGACGTAGTTTCAAGCCTGTGTCAGTGTCAACTTGCTTTGGGTGTATAATGGTTTAAATCAAAGTACAAAAAGTGCGTCCTCGATTTATAAAACCTGGAAGGGACATACCTTTAATGAATTGAACCACGGTCTATACTAGATCTTCTACTTCATCTGAACGCGTTTTCGGTTGCATCCTTAGCTGTGCTGCTTCGGAGCCCGGGGTACGCTTTCCCGCTTTTTCTTGTCCAAATATAATATGCATATCAATGGTCACACAAGGATGCCAAAAATCTAGCGAATTGGAGAAGAAATAGCTGAAAATTTTAAACGATTCGGCTATAGTTTTACGACCGGCCGCCTGCCTGACGTCACCCTCCTTGGAAATGCTATTGCAGCACGAGCTTTAAGTGCTATTTTTCCTTTGTTCGCCTCTTACGACATCCACAGGAAGAGATGGAGTGGTCCTATTCTGACCCGGAACCACACGGTCTATACTAGATCATTATAGTAATGTAATTTAAATAACAGCCAAAAATAAAAATAAAGTCTTGACATTTCCATACAAAAGGGTGCAGCCGCCCTGGCGATTTTCATAGGAATGTCGAATTTTTTTGTTGTTTTTTGACTGGTATTTTAATTTCATTATACTTTAGTTATCTAGTATAGCCCGTGATTCGATTTATTTCGGGTATGTACCTTCGACGTTGTATAATACATCTAGAGTTTTCGTCCACTGTTGGAAAGATTAATCGTATTAAATCTTTGATGGGTCGACAAGATTTTACACTAGATTTATATCATATGAGCGTTTATAAGCTCAGGATATGATATAACTTTAGTGTAAAATCTTGTGGTGTTGTCACGAAGGAGGATTTCGAACTATTATTTTGGTTTTATTTTCAAAACTGTACTTATTTGGAATATTAACATAAATTGTTGTTTAAATCTACGACTTGAGGTGAATTCGTCGATTTAAGGTTTTTTTTTTTTTCATTTTATTAGGCGATTTTTTTAGAAAAAATTTCTTGACGAAAACGTGGTTTTGAAAATAAAACCACTCTAAGTGCGAGGTATCCTTTTTCCTTGTTGACTAATGTCGTGGTTGCTTGAAATGTAAAAAAAAATGTAATTTTTTGATAACTCGTTTAAATTCCCATTATGTATTGTCAGTGATGTAAATCTCAACCACAACGTTTAAAAACCTGAAATGGTAGAGCGCTCGTATGTCAATATAAATTTAGTTCTTTTTTTTGCAATATGCGCAGTTGTTAAGAATACTGGTCGGGATTTAATATATGGTCACAAAGTTTTCATCGTGTCTTGAATGCAGCCACGCGTGTGTACAAATATTGCGTTTTTATATTTAGCTTTACTTTGTCATTGTACTTGAGAAATTATAAGTCATTCGCTTAACACTAATATTGTGTGTAGTTTTGTCTTCGATATTGTATATAATTGTGTTATTAGATTCAGGATTTAGTGACAAATCAAGGAAAAATTAAGATATATAAATCAAATCGATATAGTTTTTTTATTGTGCGGAAAAAAAACTATAGCGCTGTGCGTTCGTTTTGCTATGTTTCTTTTAGGGTTGGATCTCATCTTCCAGCACGAAACAGCACTTTCTGACACGGAACAGAACAGCAGCCGTGCTGCAGCGTCCCGTCGCTCTCTCTCGCTCTAGCAAGTTACTGTTCTGAGCGACAGAAAAGGATAGCAGCATAGGAAAGGGCTGTTCCGTGCTGGTAGATGAGATCCAAACCTTACTGTGTCGGTTAAAAAAAAATTCAATAAATGGGTATTATACTTTTTGAAACAAATAAAAAATTATTGAGCGCTTTGATCCCACATTAAATTGAACTATAAGGGTTTGATGTAAAGTTTAAATTGAAAAGAAAAACCTAGAATGCCTGGTTAGGGGTTAAAAATACTTACATGTTATTTAATTCCACAACTTAGTTAATTGAATCGTGTTAGGACTAATAGACAAGACTTATGAAAAAAAAACATTCCAGATAAAAACATTTTTTTAAGATTTTCATAAAAATAAATCTACTTTTGCTGAATGTATACAGGCTTAGAAGTATTAGTGACTGTATTTTGATGATTGTACAATACTTTCTTTGAAATAGAAAACATTAAATCAGAGTATCATACTTCCCAAAATATAGTTAACTAACTTCCACTAAGATATATACCTTTTTTAAGGCATGAATACTTACTTATGTACTACTAGGTACTTAAAATTATGTCAGAAACAAACAAAACTTGGAGCTTTTACATATGATAACATATTTTAATTTTTACGAAAAATATTGCGTGCATTAGTTTATTGTAAGCATTTTTTCACAATATAATTAATATTGTCCCCTGTATGCTTGTTAGAATTTACGAAAGTATTCTTAATTTTTAAGTGTTTATTTTATACTTTATTTCTTATTTACCATCGCCATATTTAATGCATTTTTAAAAACAAAAATGTACAACTTCGGCATTAGAAAATAAATATATATAACATTTAAAACTAAAAAACGCGGCAAATACATTTTCAATCGCATTTTTAAAAACAAAATTAACATATTCTAGTGTATTGGAGTCAAATTATAGTTTATTATTATAAATTTAATAAAATTACGGCCAAATGTAGAAATCTATTGCCAAAATACGTGCTTCGCTTTTTTATAGACAGTATTAATATGTGACGTTCCACGGGTAAAGGTACCTTATGGACGCTGGCACTTACGACATTGTGTTTATTCAAGCTAAGTTAATTGTACGAATTGTTTTTCTAAACGTCCTAAGCGCCACCGTCCATAAGGTGCCTTTACCCGTGGAACGTCACATATAGTTATGTACAAGTTTAGAGCGAGACGAAGTTAGTATCCGTCTCGCTCGCACGCTCACTGCGGCTAATTGTCACACACGAAAACATCTATTGGTGTTACAGAAGATGAAGCATTACGTGAACACTTTATTTTACGCAGATTAACTTAAAGACTTGGTTTAAACCGTTAGTCACCCAAATGATGTTGACAGTGACGAAAAATGTGAAATATTTCGGAAAGGTTTTCTTTTCTTGGGCGGATAATGGATTAAATGCAAGTACTACAGTTAAACCGCGTTTTATAATGAGGCAATAGGGCGTTGCCTTCACTCACGCATCGATTTGATGTATTGACTTAGGTGTGTCAACTCGTCGCGGGGTCACATACAGGATGATTTTGAAGGTCCTATCTATATTCAAGGAAAGTACTCTTTAGTCCAAATAAGAAATAACAAGATACACACACTGTCATATTTATTATGTATCTTGTTTAAGAATAAAACCCAAATGTATCAGCCGACAAATGCATACGAAAAATCTCCCATTTGAATGTCACCGGGTGATTGGCGGGAGGCGGCAGGAAAGCGGGGAGGGCGACGGCCCAGTAGTTAGCCATTTATTACAAAGGGAGAAAAAGAATGAGAAAAATTAGAATTTTTATTACGGTTTCGAGTTCTAGTAGTGATTCTGATCCAAGATTTCAAATGTTATATAGCCAGGGGATGCAACATCAACCTGTATAAGTAGATATTGTCATAATTAAATTCAGCAATGGGGATTGTCTACCGTATTTATATAGCGTAATTGAAGAAACCAATTTAAATATTTTGTCGTATTACGGCTTAAGGCCGTACCTAAATTTTCCGGGGTCCAGTGCTGCCCCCATTTAAAATAAATAATTTCAAAGAAAACGGAGACATCATTTAAAATTTTGCTACTGCCAAGTCCTAGATAACCCTTCAAAGTATTTTATGAACTACTGTTTACAGTTTAAAGTGAGAACGTTAAGCTTTACTACGCACATTTGCGAAAAACGGCCACTTTTGGCAAATGTGCGTAGTAAAGCTTAATGTTCTCATTCGTTTTCGTAGTTCATAAATTACATTGAAGGGTTATCTAGGACTTGGTAGTAGCAAATTTTTTAATAATGTCTCCGTTTTCTTTGAAATGATTTATTTGAAATGGGGGCAGCACTGGACCCCGGAAAATTCAGGTACGGACTTAATTAAATTTTTATTAATTATAAAATCATATCGACGTCTCGTAAATTACAAAGTCGTGTCTTATCAAAAGAAACGGCCAAGCAAATACATGTTTAAAAAAAAAAACACGCTAGTTGTGAAGCGATGGTCAAAATTGTCTTTGTCAGTGTCATTCAGTGAATTCAGTTGCCCACGATTGGCGGAAACTTCTTTTCTCAGTTTATGATTGGCGAAAACGGTGACGGATAAATACCATAAAGGCAACACGTATTTTTTAATGAAAGGACTCAGAGCTTTAACGGATACAGCCGCGAAGTTAGGTCAAACACAGGCCATACGATTGTTTGTAGAAATATCCAAAACCATTGATTATTTTGGTTAAAAAATGACCTACAACTGTTAATTAACTATATATCTCAAAACGGATCTACATGAAGGCTTTGAGCCGGTGACACATTTTAAAATAATCATTCTTCTACTATTTAAAGACTTAGGGCCCTGACTGCCTAATGCTAACCCGTTGAAATTGCGTATAGTTTAGAAATTATTCCATATTTGCTGTTTCTAGTTGTAAAAATTCGATGTGCCTAATTCCAAAGCCTTACTGTTAGGGTAGTGGTAAATTTTATAATGGGGTCGTCTTTCACCAAACCTGTGCTATTAAATACAACTCTATCTTGCACATTAAAATTGTATACATACAGTGGATTAAGAACTACAGACCTACACCTTTGATAAGTTTTCGCCTGCGGGTTACAGGGGCGCGGGGGTACGACGACTCAGTCAATCAATCAATTCAATTTCCCTTTCCCTTTTTTATGCCGCCCGGAGTTATGACCCCCCCCCCCCCCCGGCCCCCGCTCGCTACACCACTGAGGGGACGGAGGTGCGGGCATGTATCACGCTTTTAACGCCCACCGAGTATTGCATAGCATTTAACTACTTTGTTTATGAGATGACCGCACAGGAACACTATTCAGATATTTTTATCAAAATTAAGCTAAAAGGATAATACAGAATTTCGCGAAGTCAATAATAAATTAATGTTAAACTAGAGCGTGCATTATATTTAATCTGAAAAATTAAACAATGCGTAAATATAAAAGTTTGCTTTTAAAAGCATTTAAAAAATATTGTAATATACTGGACTCGTCACAAAAATTATTTGGTAGCGTAAGTTAGGTGAAAAGCGGTTTTAATTGTTGAACATTGATATTTTAAAACATGTTTGTTTGAAATCGATTTGAATGCCAATTATGTTGGTGTCGGTTTTGTGTTTGTTATTTATTTGAGAAACAGCTAAATGTTAGATTTATCCAGAAAAGCCGCTACTGTACGATTTGTTCGGTCAAACGGTGTGCAGTACACCGCAAAGTAGGCCAACCACTTGAGCGAATGGACTTGGTTTTTATAAATCATAATAAAACACCTGCAACATCCTTCGAAATTATGAATGTCGTATAAATAAATATATAAGTACACAATTTGAATACAAATCGATTTCAAATCAACCTATACATATAATTAAGTAGTTAGATTACTAAATTATTACGAAGTAGAATTTAAGTGTAGTCATAAAAGTATATGTTATCGACCATATTCATTTATTTTAGCGTAGTAGGTTAAATTGTAAGTTTTTCACATACTGTACAATGTTTTTTTTTCGTTTATTTTCCACCTCTGAATATTCTGAACTTAGTTTTATTTGCACTATGCTCCATAACAATCATAACTTATTTTCTGGATAAGAAACATCATGCGTTGTTTAAATAGACTTAGTAGTTGTCTGCTTTGTATACAGGAAATCATCTATAGGCAATTTCAGTCTATGCGATTACAATAAGAATAGGGTCGAACCGCAGCCATTTTGTGACGTCATGCTGTCAAACATGTGTCAGACTATTTTCAGTTTGATGTGCAAAAATAAGGCAAAATAAAAAAAGATCAATTTTGTTTTAAGTATTTATAAATCAATGTATAGTGCTACGCCAATTCTTCGAATCCACTCGTTTCAGCGTCATCTTCCGTATTTTTAATCGAATTTTCAATCGATATTTGGAAAATGATGAGGTGTAAAAAACACAGAGGATTATATTTTTTGTAGATTTTCTGATCCTCTTTCATTGCAAACGGTACTTAAGCGTCTCAAGTTAGCAAACGTGATTTCAAAAAGGATAGGACGGACCTATCCTTTTTGAAATCACATTGTATAATCCTAAACAGCTTTTTTTAAACAAACAACAACATTTTTAATATATATATATACGGACATTTGTGAACGGGATAGTTAGTGTCATGGACCGAACGTGTTAGAACAATTATTGTTAGTCTTGCCAGCAAAATGTCAATTTTGTTCCTAAAACCAATCTGCCATTAACTTCGCATTTTTGAGTTCTTTTATTAACCGACTTCAAAAAAGGAGGAGGTTATCAATTCGACTGTATCTTTTTTTTATTTTATGTATGTTTGTTACGCGATATCTTCGACAAATGTGAACCGATTTTGATGATTTGAAAGAACTTTGGAGATATGGAAGATACTCCTTAAAAAAATTGAAGTCGGTTGTTTTTTTTGTTAAAATTTTTATTATGATTGATAAAATTATTTATTTATTGTAATATTATATTAATTGTTAAGTATTTGAAGCAATACTGAGGTAAGAAGATATTGTATTTTTACTTACACGTCAGTTGACGTTAAAATATGTATTTGTAAATCTTTGGTTTAACCTTAAGCGAGGAGATACTACTTAAGGGTCGTCCACATGTTAGGTAACGTGAGATTTTGAACCCCCCCCCCCCCCTTGTCACGTTTTTTCCAGTCCATTTAAAACGTACTGTCACATTTGGTCACCCCCTATCGCTGTGACGTATTATGTGGATGCGGGCCCCTTATTACAATATATGACACTGTTTAAAAATATGTTTTGATAAATACAAAATCGCAACACCCTGTATATGTATACAAATACATACATATGTGTAAATAAAGACGTTACGTTTCTACAGAGTGTGGTTTTATTGTTCTGTATATAAAGAGAAGGGAAATAATGGTTGACGAAAGAAAAAAGGTTATACTTTTCCTATGAAGGTTTTCGGGAAACTGTAACCACATAACCATTGTAACGTCGGGTCCAAGAACTGCTTCATCTTCACCTTTGGTCTCCGATGAAGGTCGTACAAACTCCATAGCATGGTATCGTATTAGATTGACTAAGTTAATGTCGTAATCAGCGAACTTATACTCGTACTATTGCATCAAGTGCATAAAATGTCCCCATCAAAAGTACATAAGAGCTGGCGGTATTTAAATCATCTCGTTTTCTGCCAGTACAGATTGGCCTAGTAGTTGGCGGGAAGTGACGTACAATACCCGGCACATAAGTTAAACCAAAATTGCGGTCACTGCGCACACTTTTGCCTCCGATTATACATGCGCAGCGCCGCCATTTTGGTTCAACTTATGTGCCGGGTCAACACCCAGCAATAAGCGTGAAGTAACGTCAGCACAATTACTGACGTTACTTCACGCTTATTGCTGGGCCAATCAGTTGCTGCTGCATTACGCTGCGTCATAGCGGACATTGGCTGACTGTTAACGCTGAGTCATGCTGCAGTCGTTTTGCGTGATGCTATTATTTGAAGCAAAGAAATTATAAACAATCTAGAATAGTCTAAAGTTGTAGGTGTCCCTTTCTATTTTATTGCACTGGCAGATTGCGGGAAAGGGACGCCTACAACTTTATGTGCGATTTTTGGGAACGTTAGGTATTTAAACGTAAGCATTGTTATTAAAATATAAACTTTATGTACGTGGCATTAAGTTTAATGTAAAGTTTAATATATTTTTATCTTTATCTTTTATATTCAAACAAAATAAGGAAATCGGAACAGGATTTGAAGTTTATTAGATGTCATGTTGCTGCTGGTACTAATTTCTGATAACATTCATTGACTGATGCAGCGCTCAGTCTCACGAGGAGGCGCTATACGATCGGTGGAGGAAAATTGTGACCGCTTGCTTAAAAAATCAAATTTTACTGTACAATATGCTTGAAATGTAAAAATAATCTTTCATTTTACAGTATTTCATATGTTTTATAGTTCATTTGCTAAATTGGTGTGCATGCAATCGCCGCGCCACTAAGGCCGCGTCTTTGTGAAAGCCGATGTTGCCTTTGTAGCGCGCCGACAGCAAACCTTCCAATTGAACGAATAGACTATACAAAGTTTGTAAAAAAAGTTTGTAAAAATAAACCAATGAATCCTTAAAAAAAACGAGGACTTATTGCCAGCTTCAAAAATATGGTTTTCCATATCTGAATTGTGATAAGTAGACTTGGTGCCATTAGGAATTTATCTGGAATTATTTGCTAGTTACACTGGAAAGTGTTACCAAGTTCCATTGGCAATATTACCAGATATTTTTTATTCAGGATATTTTTTTCCAGTGGACAAAGTGGAGCAAGTTCTGCCCGTTATACCGAGCATTTTCCCATATAGAATATGTGACTTATTACGTACAAAAAATTACGACTTCCCATAATTTTTTAAAAAATAATAAAAGTTATGTTAATGACAATTATTTTTGCCTAGTACCTTGGGGAATGTTATCAGTATCGTTGAACGAATTTGCTGTCACAATGTACGCAATGGAAAAAAAATATTCCTGTATTAATCGATGTCTATTAATAAACCAGCAAATTTACTGCGAGCATGCTTCTTCTAACTCGTACGCTGGGAATACGGCCGGCGCTGGATGCATGGTATGTGTGTTTTTTTTTTATTAGACGCACCTTGTCATATACATATAGTCCTATTTCTTGTTGTATGTTTGACCGTGTGCGATGCGAACGAAGGTCTCCCTATCAGCTTCGTCAAAAATCCTTTCGTGTGTCGGAATTCCAGTTTTCCGGTTGTTCTCGACTACAGGTCGCATTGCTCGACCGACTCGTGAAATTTTGTGCGCATAGTTCGATAATTATGTAGAATCTTTGGCAGAGACAGTTTTTCGAAATTTGGGTTTATTTTTGGAAATATGGGGGTTGAAAATGTAAAGAATATAATATTTGGGCCATTTAGGAAAATATAAAGAATATCATTTTTGGGCCATTTAGGAAAATGTAAAGAATATCATTTTTGGGCCATTTTGGAAAATATTCAAAAATATCATAAGATTTTATTTTTTATAGGGGGTTTTAGGCATTCGAGATGCAGTACTTAAAGTACTCAAATTAAATAATGAAATAAGCATTTGATATTCCTACACGCAAGCCTAATGCGTGTAGGAATATCAAATGATGGCGAAATTCGGCGTGCGGGGTTGAACACGTAATGGCTCAGTTGGTAAGAGCATAGTCGTGTTGAGACTTAGGTCGCGGGTACAAGTCCTGCTCACGTGGAATTTTTTCACCATTTCATCATTTTGATGAACTTCAAGGTCTGAGGGCTATGCAAAGACAAGACTCGCGAGGTCGACTACTCACAGAGCCACTGGTTTAAAATAAAATAAATGTATTATATTCCATTCGCCGAGCGATTTGCAAATATTTAGTTACAAAAGAATAGGAATATCAGGAGAAATGGAAGAAACTCTACCGACAGGAATATAGTTCTTAAGCACAGAAGACAGTGTATTACATACAGAACGGAATCTCGAAAGGTGCGGGGACGGGGAACGGGGTCGCATATTGCGCGTACCTTAGGAGATTCTGTTCTGTATGTATTCTTACTGTCTTGTGTGTCTTAAGTTTATTGTATAATTGAAAATAATAGGACCTTATGCATTATGACATTCTGCGCCTCTTTTTTTACTTCACATTTTGTAAATATGCACTTAGTTTGGCATGCATCTAGATATTATTGGTGTGAAAAGCTTTCTTAAAAAACTGAGCTTTTGTTCTATTTTTTACAGACTGACTTTTTATTCACCAGCCAAATTTTTGGAGCAAGTTCAGTCCATTATACTGAACTACTTTCCATAAAAACAATTAAAGAAAAAGAATAAAAAAATCTATTTTTAATAAAAAAATTTATAGATAGTTCAGTATCATGGACTGGCTAAAAAAATTTGGCTGGTGGAGAAAAAGTGACCCTGTATATGTCAAATTGAAAGTGCACGACTAAACGGCAAAATTGCAGTTAGGTCATTTTAAATGGATTAATTTGCCTATGTTTATAACAAAATCTGCTTTTTTAAATAGTAATGCATCTAATAGTGAGGCGCTCGGTAGCCCAGTGGATAGGCGCTTGCGTAAGTTAAGTGACACTTGGCGTAGTCCGCATTTGGATGAGTGACCACAAGTGGCATAAAAAAATCTTGAGCTCCTCCGTGCTTCTGAAGGCACCTGTCATTGTATGGTAGTCGTCAAGCTATGTCAGATGTCTTTAGGCACTGCCACCAGTTTCGGCCACATGAAGGAAAAAAAAATGCTCTACATATTAGTGAAACCTACATTAAAATAGCTCCAGCAGTTTCTGAGGTTCGCTTACACAGATAGATTTATCGGATTTTTTTTTGTTGTAAATATTGATCTTTCTGCAATTTTGCCTTTTAAACATTTTTTTATTAATTTTTAATAAGTTTACGCGATTGGTACTGTAGTCCAGCATTTAACAAATATGTAGTTGTATATTTTTAAACAAAAGCCGTAACTAACAGAATTTTCTTTTCTTAGCCATCAAGGATATTCGCATAGGTAATACTTTGTTTGTAATGTTTTAAGAATAAGCATAAAGGAAGGAATCCCAATTTTTTTTATAATATATAAAACGTTAAATTTATCTCAATTTGAATTTTTTATTCAATATTTTGTAACGAAGCCTTGCACCGATTGGCTAATAAATTGAATTAAATTTTGTGTCTTGATTGAATATGCTCCGAAAATAAATAAAAACCTTATTGTGTACTAGCAAATAAACTTAACATTCTCATGGGATTTCATCCTTAATTGCAAAAAGTTTAAATTGGAACAATAAATAGACATAGAAAACAATCGTCTAATAAGATCCTCTACCACCAGGCTCTGGAGGATGAGTTCTCCGCTCAGCTGGAAGACCAGGAGCGCCAAGCAGCCAAGGCGGCGCGTCTCCCGCCTTCCATGCCGCAGCACAGCTCCACGCTGCACTCCTCCAGAACAAGTCTAGCTTCTAGTCATTACGACTAATGTCCGAGTTGACAGGAAGGGCATGTCAGAGTCGACAGGCCCGAGTTTTTGGTAAATGAGATTCTAGCTAAGATATTATCTTAAACATATTGATAGTAACATTCAAGCAATTTGTAGAAGATATTTCTAGAACTGACTGAATTAATGTACGAGTTGTAAGGAAGGGAATATCCGAGTGAACTATTCTAAATGAGATTTGTAACTTAAATAAGAGTATAAAATTCAAGCGACAAATATTAAGATATTTTTCTAGAATTAATTGAATGATGTCTAAGTTGCAAGACAAGGCATGCCCGTGAGATGAGATTCCCATAATATAAAGAATATAACAAGATTTGTATTTATGTTTTATCATTGTGACTAGCATGACCTAGTTGGCAGGGAGGGCATGCCCGAGCAAACCAATGTAATAAATAACGAGGTAATTTATAAATAACGTCTTTCTAAAACGGACTTAACGTCTAGTCATTGTGACTAAAGGAGTTGTACAAGTTGACAGGAAGGGAATGTCAGAGTGGGAAATGTACAGGATATTTTTTATTCAATCCGCAACTTTTACTACAAGTTCAGTCTAAAAAAATGCGAATTGAAACTGATTACATTCCTTAAGACTGAGCTTGCTCTTAAGTCTTATATACACATGACGTTGAAGGATCACATCATGAGATTTTCCAAAAGTGCCAAACGAGGAAATGAGATGAAAATTACTTTGTTCTGAGAGTCAACTGAGGGGTTACATGTATACAGGGTGATTTTTCTTTGGCTTTGGAGCCGAAGGCCACTTCATAGGGATCGTTAGTAAGACCTATCAAATTAGCTAATCAAAATAAAAATTTGAAACAAAAAATGTTGACTAAAACTCGAATGTAAAAACGTGAGATCAATTAGTAGCGTAACAAAGTTCGTCGTTCGCCGCGCGAGTACCTGCGTATTCGTATGAGACGGGCGTAACTACGTGGTCTCGATCGAAGATCATTTCCGCAACTTTTTTATCTTATGTCGTACACAAGTTTGGATTACGTATATGGATAGAGGACTTTATTTACTTTTTTTTCCAAAGCCAATCAAAAGTCAGCGTGTACAGGGTGATTTTGAAACTCGTAGCTGTATTCAAAGAAAGTGCTTACGTACTTTAAGGTGAATATAGATACAAATGGCCTTGAAGTGGCGCCCTCATTTGAAATAAATTGTTAACTCGTAAATATGGAGATAATTTCCATATTGCTAATCGTCAGGCACTAGATAGCGCTTTAAATTATTTTATGAACCACCGTTGAAAGTATTTACATTAGTCCGTCTAGCTTTAAATCTTGCCTCCGCCAAAAGTGGCCACGGCAAGTTTTAAAGCTAGACGGATCACCAATAATAGTTTCAACGGTAGTTCATAAAATAATTTAAAGGGCTACCGAGTGCCTGACGATTAACAATATGGAAATTATCACCATATTTACGAGTTAACAATTTATTTAAAATGAGGGCGCCACTTCAAGGCCATTTGCTTCTATATTCACCTTAAGTTAAATAAAAAATACATATTCTGTCATATGTACATTGTTTCATAGTCTATAGTGAGGTCTCTTGTCGAAAGCTCAAAATGTAATCAAATTTTTCCCTCCAGGAGGTTGCCACTTTCACAGCGTTGCCTGTAGCCTCACATAGGTCACGCTTAGTGCAGCTGGTGGGGCACGATGGGCAGGAGCGGAGGAGGGGGGCGTATAGTAAAGTCAGGTTGTTCTATTAGTGATTCTGATTCCATCATTTCAATATAGCTAGGGGTGCGAAATCATACCGGGTTCAATGTTTGGTCGATACCTGCGAAAAGTGGTTCATACTTACCCCTTTATGTATGGGTCGGTTGTGATTTACATTCGGTTTGTATTTAACAAAAGTATAAGGGTTGGATCTCATCTAGCACCGGCCGTGCTGAAGCGTTCCGTCGCTGTCTCTCGCTGTAGCAAATGACGCTTCTGAGCGACAGAAAAGGATAGCGGCATAGGAAAGTGCTGGTCCGTGATGATAGATGAGATCCAACACTAAATTAATTTTAAAGAATGTGCTCTTATCTACTCGTAATAAAGGGAACATTTATAAAATTAAATTTGAACATTGGGCCCAGTCCCGTAATACTTAAAATTGAATAAAATATCTACTTCTATATATTTTATAAAGTGAGACTGCTTGCTATAAAAAGATCTATAAACCCCAACCACAAATTGTATAAACTTGAAATGGGGCATAACACCTAATTTGGGTTTAACCTTCGATCAACAATGCGACTCGATAACGCGTTGCCTACAAAATAAAAGCAAAATTCTGACCGCTTGAATATCAAACATCATTCACTGTAATGTTGACTTCACAGTAAATGCTGTTTGATATTTATTACGCTGTGTATAAAGTGTTTTTCTCCTTGACTGAACTAAACAAAATCTTCACTCACCACCGGGAGTGCGATATTTATTTTACGAGCCATCTGCATTTTTTACGCCGACCCGATATCTAGTTGTATTTATAATCGAAGGTTTATACCCGTATTGGTAAAGTTTTAAGAGGCATTTTACACTTGGTTAGCTGTCCCGCTCGCACAATTGATAATTTTTACAGATTATAAAAAAAAATTCTCATTTTTAGAAAAATGTTTCATTAACCTAGATGATTATATTGTGGATACTTTAGACATGCTTTTATGTTGTGTAGACATTGACTACATAGTGAATTAGTTTATCAAAGATATAAAAGTTTCGATCGACTAATTAACGATGTAGTCTAATGTCTGCAATATAAAAACATGTCTAAAATATCCACGACATAATTGTCTAGGTTAATAATGAGACAATCTTCTAAAAATAACGATTTTTTTATTCATCTTTAAAAATGTTCGATCGAGACAGCCAACCAAGTGTAAAATGCCTCTTAATGAGTATTGACATTCGTGATCAGTTAAGATATTAAAGTTAAGATGGCTCAAGATCTAAGGAATTGAAAGTAATACAAGGTGCTTTTATATTAGCTGTTTAGGCGTATGTGTCAATTGGCAAGTGTGCTTGGTATGTAGGGATATATTTGTAATAGTGCGTCAACTCGGCGCCGGATGCCCGCAGAATTGTGCGTCAACTCGGCGCCGGACGGCTGCAGAATTGTGCGTCAACTCGGCGCCGGACAGCCGCAAAATTGTGCGTCAACTCGGTGCCGGACGGCCGCAAAATTGTGCGTCAAGTCGGCGCCGGACGGCCGCAGAACAGTGCGTCAACTCGGCGCCGGACGGCCGTAAAATTGTGCGTCACCTCGGCGCCGTACGGCCGCAAAATTGTGCGTCAACTCGGCGCCGGCCGGCCGCAAAATTGTGCGTCAACTCGGCGCCGGACGGCCGCAGAATTGTACGTCAACTCGGCGCCGGATGGCCGCAGAACAGTGCGTCAACCTGGCGCAGAATAGTGCGTCAAATAACCTTCGCACGCACCTTTTTATACGTGCAAAGAAGTAATTTTGTTGTGCAGCCAGTATTTGGAACTATGTAACTACGCACCCCTCTTTTATTTTAAAACGCAAGAGAAGACTAAGTATTTCGAAAACCTAGAATAGAATATCCGTTTAAAAGGGAGACTACTTGAGCTAAGTACTCTGCTCAAATTTAGTTGAGTCTCGCCCTAATTGGTGTATTAAAAATAAAGCGCTTCTTATACTCGGTTATATAACGTCTACAAAATATACTGAAATTATTTTAAGGGTGAATTCAGTCCGTGATACTGAACAATTTTTCCCAAGGAACATACATACATCGAAATGAAAAATATATTTTTTGGCTCACCATACTAATTCTGACAAACATATGTGTTATATATCTATATATAATATGTTCCTTGGGGAAAGTTGTTCAGTATGGTGGACTGAATCCACCCTTTTAATAGTTTCAGTATATTATGTTAGCTCCTGTGTAGTAATATACAACGTGGAAGGGACATCCCCGTAATAAATCGAACCACGGGCTATACTAGATCATTATAGTATAATTAAATTAAAATAACAGCCGAAGAACAAAAAAAAATTTCGAAATTCCCATACAAAAGTGTGTAGCCACCTGGGCCGACATGGGAATGTGGAACTTACTTTTGGTTTTTTAGGGTTCCGTAGTCCGACAAGGAACCCTTATAAGATCGTTCAGTCCGTCCGTCCTAGTTTGTCACAGCAGAATATCTTCTACGTTTATGGACTGATTTGCATGTAACTTGGTTCGAGGATACTTCACATATAGATCTCATTTTAAAAAATACAAAAAATTAAAATTACCCCTTTTTAAGGGTACCTCCCCATACATGTAAAGGGGAGGGGGGTGAATTATTTTTTTGAGTGCACCCCCTTGTGTGGGGTATCGTTGATATGAAAATAAGGTAGGGTTTCCATACAACACTTTTTTATCAGCTTTACCATTTGCGAGATATAGCCCGCCAAAGTCGTTTACACGGTGTCCCCCCCCTGTAATTTGTAAATTCTTGGACCTATAAACTTCAAATCATTCACGTAAAGAAACAGGCGCGGAAACTCTTATTTAAAATTGTTTCGGGTATCCTGTGATGAATACTTTTGAAATTATAAATAAAATAAAAATATATACCTTTTTCCAAAAGAACAGTATAAACTTAAAAAGTTTTTTTACTGTTAGGACTGAATGAAGCTTGAAATGCAAGAAATGCAAAACAGCGCGGTGCCAAAAATGACTACGGAACCCTATTTTATGCGTGGTCCGACACGCACTTGGCCGGTTTTTTGACTGTTATTTTAATTTCATTATACTTTAGTGATCTAGTGTAGCCCGTGGTTCGATTTATTACGGATATGTCGCTCCCACATTGTATAGTTAATTTGTCAAAAGCCTGCACTTTTTATTTAAGTAGCATATCTACTATATGACTGTTATAGGACAGCAGAAATCTTTGTTTAATAAAATAGGGCTTCGCCGTGTTTGTTTAAAAGCAGTTCTATAGTAAGTGTTTCTAGATTTTCTGTAGGGCTTAGAATGCACCATCATAGATAAAATATACCTTTAGACGTTTCTAGCGCCTTGATTAGACTATACTGAGAGAAATTGTGCCTAGTATACGTAGTGTTCAAACTCCTGCGCAGCTTGAAGAGCAAGTCCGCAGATTCAATTACTTTTGTTTTCTTTGTATGGCTATTCACTTGTCTTCGTATCTCTGTACCGATAGTACACTATTATATTCTTGCCGGCCGGTAACCTCTCAATTTTATCCTTGATTTAATTTCCACTAGTTCTTGATATTTATTGATCGCTTTATTGTTTAATATGCACACCCGGCTCGAAGGACCATGTTTAGGAGATTTCGTTGGAGATGATTTAAACCCAGATAATATTCGGCAAGGAATATAATAGTGTACTATCGGTACAGATATAAGAAAACAAGTGAATAGCCATACAAAGAAAACAAAAGTAATTGAATCTGCGGATTTGCTCTTAAAGCTGCGCAGGAGTTTGAACAGGTAGATAGATGAAAAATATTGTAAGACACTGGGCGATGTACATTCATATTTTTTAACAAACGTATCCTTAGAACTGCCAAGTTAGGTCTAGGAGTAGGTCTTTTCGAATGGTTTGTAGTGAATAATTTGAAAAAGCGCCCTTAGTATGGCACCCTAGATAAGCCATTAGAATTGGATAAAGTTTATATCGCGTGGCTGATTATCGGAGTGCTGTCTCGCTCGTTATTATTACGTGAAGCGAGATGGCTAGAGTTGATAACGCTCAATAAACGTTGCTACGGGCGTCATGCTACGGGGGCAGTCCCTGTCGTCTATATAGCGCCTTTGGTGCTTACGTCATCCTTGAAGGGCCCTAAAGGTGTAGGTGTTCTCGTGTCCACGGACATAAAGACACCATAGTTAGAAAGGCGATCAGCGTTCAGAATTTAAAAAAGGGGCTTCTAAAAAGAGCGGCACAAGTCAATGGGGCGGCAAAATATCGTTTCAATTATGAACTGATGTGAAGATTTACATCGTTAGACGGACATCGTTAGATAGACGTTAGATTGTTAAGATCGGTTTACAGTAGAAATGCCTTCAAAAAAACAGAAAGAGATAGCACGTTAATTTTAGTGACATTATGGCTGGGCGTCCTTTATGTTGAATTTAATATGCTAATTTTATATACGTTGCCTGTTTTGCAACGATCGGTCAAGAATTGAATGGTTACAAAACCAGCAATGTATATATAATATTAGCATCGGAATTCCAGCAAATGGACTGGTTATATATATACATACATATAGCCAGTCCATTTGCTATATATAGCTATATGTATATAGCTTTCACTGATAGCTGTGCACCTGATTGATTCATATGAAAAGATCATAACACTGAGATTATTATATCAAATATTTTTTGAGCAAAATAAAATATTTAATCGCTCAAAAATGGGCGTGAATTGTAACTACTTAATCTTATTTATAAGTGTAATTTTAGTATCTGTCGACGCGTGTTTGAAGTACTGTCAAAAATATTGCTTGTTAAGTAATTCCAATTTGAGGCCAACTGCAAAATTTAGAAAAGGAAACCGTTTCATACAAAATTTATTACGTATCAGCATGGCCCAACAATTCTAGAGAACTGACAACCTTCGTACTTTGAAGCGTAATTCGATTTTTAGTTTAAATGTAGTAGCTAGATGGAGCTACTAGTTCGGAAGAAGGTAGTTTCGTAGTGGTGCCTAATGATGTACCGTTCCCGTTCCCCAGATTTCCGGGAACGTTGCCGGGAATATTCCCAAAAAATGGTAATGTCAGGGAAAGTTGTAATTTTATTTATCAGACATTTTTTATTACTGTAAATATATTTTACTAACGTAAATGCATCACTTGATTTGGTTATAAAACAAATACATATATCCAATATTCCGTAACATTCCCTAAAAATACGGGAACGTTCCCAAATACTAAATTCCCCGGGAACGTTCCCAAATTCCTGGGAAATTGGGAACGTTCCCGGGAATTTAGGAACGTTCCCGGGAACGGCACATCACTAGTGGTGCCGCTTGATATCAGAAAGATGGCGGTGTAAGCGTTAATTTTCTACGTACAAACAAGCGCCATCTCTGATTTTTCGTGGATACTAACTAGCAGGCGACATAGTAGCGACACCTAGATAAGAAATAATCAGGATTTTGGCTTTCTAGCAGAGTACGTTTTTTGTATGGGGCTGTCAGTCCTCTAGTTCATCCATACTATCAGGAATAGAAAGGCTATTTCGTGCGTCTCATGTGTTGGTCGCTTAAAAAAGTTGTTCATGTTCAACGTGACCGTTTTTGGCTTTATAAACTTTTTCTTTCATAGAAGTTTACACATACAAGTTGGTTGTTCGTCTACGTGAAAAAACTATTTGATGTAGCGATGCAGTTAATTACACAGGGTCTAAAAATATACTGAAACTATTTTAAGGGTGAATTCAGTCCATGATACTGAACAACTTTCCCCAAGGAATACATATCAAAATATGAAAAATATTTTTTTGGCTTTCCATATAAATTCGGATCAGCTGATCGGTCAACTTGTATTGGAGGTCAAAAATTATTTTTCATATTTCGGTATATGTTCCTTGGGGAAAGTTGTTCAGTATCATGGACTGAATCCACCCTTACAATAGTTTCAGTATATTTTGTTAGACCCCGTATATGTGGGCCTAAATGAAATGTTGCGTATAGTTTGGAATCACAAGCCGCGTCGATATTTTGAAAGACCCAAGTCAACTTTCTACTGCGAGACCACTTTAAATTTAAGAAAGACGTGTGCGAAGGATATGTGAAAGCCTACCTGTCTTTGTTGCACATACTACTCAAATTTTAGGGTTCCAATTCCTTAATGTTTTGGCAATATAAAATAAACTTACGTACTCTAGCTTTAATTTTAAACGACATGTTAGAATGAAAAAAAAAATTATAAAGTAATTTCGTATTGTTTTCCACAGTCAAAATATGAACATAATGACACACAATTTTTTCTTTCAATTTCATATATTTAAATATAAGAAATTACACACTTAATATATGAACTTTAATATTTTTTTTACTGCAAATTTATATCTAAAAATTCATGAAAGCAGAATTTATAATACCACCTTTGTTACAATAAAATATATTTTTCCACCGCTGGCCTTAAAAAATGGTTAGTCACATTCTGTGACGTCACATCGATGGCGGTGCCTTGTATGTGTTTTGGCGTCGGATCGAGTAAAATGAATTGGTGATAACATACCATATTAAAAATTGACTAGGATTTTTAAAATATTTAATTTGATTGAATATTTCGATCGCAGTAGGAATTTGGCGGATTATATTTAAGTCTTGAAATGCGAATATGTATATTTTGTACAGCGAAGAAATAACACAGTGAAGGAGGCGACTGACATGTAGATATAATTATATTTTTTTGTATGTACAGTAGGTTAAGTTTTAGTTAAGCATCGTGCCTAAGCAGGACTGTCGGACTGGTAACATGTTATAAAGAAAACTAGTACTTAAAATGTGTACCACCGCTTTTTGTAGAGATTTTGTTAATTAAAAAAATATATTTTTCTGATTATTTTTCAAGAAATGTCGGTGTAACTTTTTCCAAGTCTCAATTTCCGATGGGCTACACAAAGCCTTATTCGATTAGTTTTACAACTGTAAAAAAGCGCTAAGCTTTTCTCTAGATGCATAAAAGTATATCCTTAAACCAAGAATAAATCTGTTGCACACTACTGGACTTTGAAAACACGGCAGATTGTCACTGGCTAAAGGCCAATTATCTATTTTCTATTGTTATCTTAATCATTATAATCAAAGATGGCCGTTTGACTAAAGAATGACAACGTGCCTTGATATCCTGGTCAAGTGGTATTAAAAGTAACGAATCTCGAATGCTGAAAATCCTTTTTTAAGGGTCTGCCAGTCCGACCGGTCCCTTTAGGTTATACTTTTTGGCCACACTGTCTGTTTGTCTGCCATAACCCCGTTAACTATGGTTTGCCAAAGACGCCATTTCCCAATGCTTTTAGTTTGTCGAGTCCGAAAATTTTGATATTTTTCTGACCTAATTTTCTTGTTGGTGAAACAGATTGGCTGCTAAATTGAATTAACTTTATTAGTAATGGCAACACTTAGACCGTACCTTACTTAATAAAATGTAAAAGACATGCCAGTTATTTGATCGCGATGAATTATGATAAATCACTTATAATTTTAATAATTAAAATTTTGAAATTGGACCACTCCAAGTCTCCCGTGGATGTCGTAGAAAGCGACTTAGGAAACAAGCTAAATAAAGCTTAAAGACATCAATGAGACGTCTCCAACCCCTCTGGCCAACGTGGAGAGTGTAAATATATGGCTCTGGTAGTACAGTGAGGGTCGTGCTCCTGCAGTGGAGACTAAAAAAGACCTGAAGATGAATTATGATAAAACACTTTTAATTTTGCTTTATTCCGATGACTTAGGAGTCATGATTCAAGATGAAAAGGCCAGAAAAATTTCAAAATGTATAAAAACATAAATACTCATTCCGTTTTGCCTAGAAAGTAAATATTTTTTTACTCTTTTTAAGTTGACTTTTAATCTATTTGCAATGTTATGTTGACGAATCAACAAGTCACAAGTAACACCAAAGAAATTGTATACAATGTAGAATGCTTACGAAGTGGCAAAGCCATTCCCAAAAAACCTAAAGTTATAGATCTCCCTTTCTACTTTATTGCACTGGCAGTTTGCGGGAAAAGGACGCAGATAAATAAATATAGGTAATTTTTTTTTGGGGACGTTAGGTATTTAAACATACGTATTGTGAAAATATAAGCTTTATGTGCGTGACATTAAGTTTGGTTTTCAATGTTGTTTTGAGATTATTACTCGTAGTTATTCTAGATTGTATTATAATTTCTTTGACTAACATATCTCTATATTTTTTTTCTAAGTTAGTAACTAACGTGAGCCAAAAATAATAAAAGACATCCTTAAATTTTTTATTTTAATAGCAATTGGAGTCATTTTAACATAAGGGATAACAAAATAATAATTTAATTCTATTCTCTATTTTGTTCCATTTGCGTACAAGATTGGCTACAAAGTCATGAACAAAAATGGCCAACAAGATTGTTGGTCGGCAACATAAAGCGTTGCCATCACTCATAAATTAAATTCCGTTTCTGAATTTTATAGCCAACCTGTTTACTGTTTTACAATGTTGCTATTTTTAAAACAAAAATATATTCCATTTTTATCTAAAAATTGTAAATACTAAAATGTGTAACATACCTGTAATATTTATCAGTCAAAGTAGGTAAATTTAAGTGGAAGTAGTGGATTCGTTCCCCATTTTATACAAAATGGATAATAAATTGTTTTGGAGTTATACAACTCCAAAACAATTTATTACCTTTTACATTTACCCACTTCAATCAACACACCCAATTTGTAATATTTTTGTCAATTTTATCACGTTTGTTCATATATGATTCATTGTCCTATGAATCGTATATGATTCATTGTCATGTGAATCATATATGAACAAATTTTATATTTTGCTATTGTTTTAATGAAGTTTAGTGTCAGCAAAGTTTAAATTGATATTATCAAAATAGTTTTCCTATGGAGTTTAACGTGTAGTCAACACTACGAAGAAAATAATACTTATTGTTAAATGTCAAACAGCCATTTTCATGCATTTTCTCTTGCTATCCTTGTCTCGCAGTGATCACAAAGTTGACGATAGAAAATGACCGTGTTTTTTTTACGAGTAATCTAGGTAATAAATCGAGAAAAAAATGAGGGCGCTACTGTCTATGGAAAAAGTGATAATTGTAACCTTATATTGATTTCACAGAGTTGTCATTACTAATAAATTTAATTTAATTTCTAGGCTTATTAGTTAGACTATGCCTCGACTCGCATTGTCTTTTTGTATAATCCTGTTTTGTATCGATCGATTAGGTACGTAATGTGAGGTTATATTATGTTCATGTTTATTTGTAAATAAGTATTTAGTGCATTTGTTTAACCGTTATTGTATTGATCCGCAGTATTCCGATGTCGCGAGCTATCCGCCATTTTACGTTAGTTCTCTTGTCTATATGAATTGATAAATTTATTGTTACACTTTGTCGAGTTATAAAGATCTTAATTTGTACTGTGGTGTTTTATTTGAAAGCTTATTTTGTAAAACCCTTAGTGCACCTACCCAAAATGTATAGAATCTCCCTCATCTCAGCGTATTCCCAGTTGCGTCCTCTGCTGTAAAGCTGTGAAGCTCGGGGTCCGCTAGAAAAAAAGAGAAATTTGGCAGCTTATGGACCGCCGCACGACTTTTATTTTTCTCAAGCTATTTCGTGGAAACAAAGGTGATTATGGCCAAATAAATAAAAAATAAAACGGTGATAAAATGCCTAAGTATACTAAGGTATTTTACAAAAAGTAACCGAGCAACAAACAAACCTTATAAAATTAAGTCTATAAGGTCAAAACTCTTATACTTGTTTGTTATAAGAGAACATTAATTATCTGGCCGGAGACGAGCAGTGTTGGGAATTTGTTAGCCGCTGGAATAGCCAGTATATAAACCGCTGGAATAGCCAGTATAAGCCGCTGGAATAGTCAGTACAAGACGCTGGAAGAGCCAGTACTAGGCGCTGGAAGAGCCAGTACTAGCCGCTGGAATAGCCAGTACAAGCCGCTGGAATACCCAGTAGAAGCTGATGATAGAACAGCCATCCTAAGTCAGGTGGAACAGCCATCAAGTGTTTGCCTAATACTACATTGTATTAGAGATAAGTGTAAGTATACAATATGAGATGAGATGTACCTGAGTACCTACCAGACTTTCGTCATGACCTGATATACCAGGTCATTTGGCGACAGTAGTACCTACCTACAATTTAATTTCGTATCCCAAAATATTGTAAGAATCCATTAATTATTGTAGGTACTTACATTTTCCAACACTGGAGACGGTTATTTAAAACAATTTATTGTAAGTAATGTTTTTATTCATAAAACTTTGTTTTATTTTATTAATTTATTTATAAGGTATGCCAAGTAGAGATTTTAGTAAATACCTTACAGTATATTTTCACATAACTAATATGTGAAAATATATTGTATAGGTATTTAATCAGATAGGTATTATATCTGCTTCTGAAAATGAATAGTTATTATTAGGATAATTTTTTGATTGAGACGATGAAACGCTACGTGCAAAGCACGCTACTGTGCTGTGATCACGGGTACACATACGCCATCTGTGTAAGATTCATGGTTTTAAGACAAAGATTATATATTCATGTTATTCACATTAATTTAATAAATTAGGTATTTATTTATTTAAAAAACTTTATTGTTCCACATTAAAAAAAAAATGGTACAATTGGCGGACTTAACGCTAAAAGCGTTCTCTCCCAGTCAACCATAGGGATAAACAGAAACAAATCATGTTGCAGCGCAAAAAACTAGATACAAAATAAAGTATTAAAATATGTGCATAATATAATATATGTATAGTAACAAAGTAGGAAAGAAAGAAATAATCAGCTGTATGGATTATTTATCTGAATTAGAAGTAAGCAAAATAATATTATGTGCGTTCCCATATCTACATTGCCAGTCTCCAAAAACTAACAAAATCATTCACTATCTCAATACTTTGATACATAATATGACATGTCGTTATAGTGATAAATTAGTGTTTTTTGACACTAACAATTTTATAAGTGAATGTCATGTGACAAAAGATAATATTTATCTTTCAAAATATTTTAGACATAAGATTGCTACATTGATAGCAAATAATATTAATTTTTGGACGAGTTTACATTGTAAACAAGATTCTAGTTTTAAGACACCTACAGACTTACCAAGTTTATGTAACGGTAATTCTGTAGACTTGACGACAGATTTAAACTGACCATTCAGACAACGGGAAGGCCTCATGAATTAAGAATACTTCATCAAAATTTAGAAGGCCTTTCCGGCAAAGAATTATTAGTAGAATTAGTTTTAAAAGAAATGGATGTGGACATTTTATGTTTGACTGAACATTGGCTGCATGAGAGCCTAAACAACTATAATATTGTTAGCTGCTTTAACAGAAAGTCTGCTCAACGAGGGGGTTCTATAATTTTTATAAAAGATTCTTTCCGTAGCAAAGAGCGGAAGGATATTGTCAGACATTCTGTTGAGCGCTGTTGTGAGGTGGCCTGTGCCGAGCTTGATCATCATATAATTGTTTGTGTATACAGTCCACCAGATAGTAATTTCAAAAGTTTTTTAAAAGCAATGGACCAGGTTCTTAAGTCCTGTTCAACTAGTAAAAAGAATTTAATTATTTGCGGTGATTTTAATGTTGATATTTTAGTACATAATCCAAAGAGCACACAATTCCTAAATCTTTTTAAGTGTTATGGATTAGAAAACTTATTTTTTGAGCCAACCAGAATTACAGCTACATCTGGCACATGTCTTGATAATTTTTTTAGTAATATTCAATATTGTGATAAATCTGTTATCAACAAATTGCCTTCAGATCATTCTGGTGTATATGTAGCTTTTGTCAAAGAGTCCACCAGTAATTTGAGAAAAGATAAGATCTTGTGTAGACCGATTACTTCTAAAAACATAAAAAAACTTAAAAATAATTTAGATAACAAATTATTATCAGTGGTATATACAGGAAATAATCCTGACGACCATTATAATAAACTATTTAGTACTGTTTCCTCTGAGTATTCTAAAACATTGAAACAAAAAAGAGTAGTAGTTCATAGTAAATCACAGTTTAGTAAATGGGCTACTACCGGCATCTACATAAGTAGAAACAGGTTATATGATCTATATGCCCAAAAACAATATAACTTTAATCCTTCTTTTATAGAATATGTTAGAAATTATTCTAAAATATTTAAAAAAGTTTGTAGACGAGCCAAGTCGAATAGTATTAGCAAAAAAATAAATAATGCTCCTAATAAAATTAAAGAAACATGGAGTGTCATAAATAAGGAAACAGGTAAAAATAAAACCAAAGAAAATATTTGCCGAATCAAATGTAGTGGTAAAAATACTTCAAAAACTGAAGAAATAGTAAATATATTTGATGATTATTTTACTAACATTCCTTTGGAACTCACTTCTAATGTGAGTTCTAGTGCTGAGGCTTTGCTTAAGAGTAATGTTAGCCCTTGTGATTCTAAATTTAATTTTAAACATGTTAGCCCTAGCGATATAATAGATACTTTTAAACAGTTAAATTTAAAAAAATCAGAAGATCACTGGGGCATGTCAGTAGCCGTAGTAAGTCATATTATACACATAATTGCTGCCGATTTAGCTTTCATATTTAACGAATGTATTGATAAAGGCATATTTCCTAACTTAATGAAATGTAGTAAACTAATCCCTTTATTCAAAAAAGGAGAAAAAACAGACCCTGGCAACTACAGACCTATCTCTATTCTGCCAGTTTTGAGTAAGGTGTTCGAAAAGATAATGCTCAATCAAATGCTACTTCACTTTAAGAACAATAATCTTTTCCATAGCCAAAAATACGGCTTTACTGCTGGAAAATCGACCACCGATGCAGGAGTAGCACTTATTACTAATATCTACGACGCGTGGGAAAACAGAAATGATGCAATTGGATCATTTTGCGATCTTTCTAAAGCATTTGATTGCGTTGATCATCCAACACTTTTGCTCAAATTTCGTCAATACGGTTTTGATGATAAGTCAATTAAATTAATTGAATCTTACTTAACAGATAGGCTTCAAACTGTTGATATAAACGGCGTAAAATCACACGGGTCTAATGTGAAAATGGGCGTTCCCCAAGGTTCAATTCTAGGACCGTTCCTTTTCTTGGTTTATGTCAATGACTTGCCTTACATGGTTGAGAAAGAAGCTGACATGGTGCTGTTTGCTGATGACACCTCGCTAATATTTAAAATAGATCGACATAACAGTGATGCTAGCGCGGTGAACAGCACCTTATCTTTAATTTCTGATTGGTTTTCGGCCAATAACCTCATGTTAAATGCGAACAAGACCCAATGCATTCGATTCTCTCTTCCTAATGTGAATCAAGCCTGCGTTGACATACTAATTAATGGTCAGAAACTTGATCTGGTTGAAAGTACTACCTTTTTAGGAATCACAATTGATTCGAAACTTCAATGGGGCGCTCATATAACTAAACTTTCTAATAGGCTTAGCTCTGCGGCTTACGCTGTTAGGAGAATAAGACAATTGACAGATGTAGCAACTGCTAGACAAGTGTACTTTAGTTAATTTCACAGTCTAATGTCTTACGGGATACTTCTATGGGGGAGTGCAGCCGACATTCAGACTATTTTTCTTTTACAAAAAAGAGCAATTCGTGCTATTTACGGTTTAGGATCGAGAGACTCACTGAGGGAATTATTCAAGGAAATAGGTATACTTACTTTTGCATCACAATTCATATTTGAAAATATAATGTATGTAAGGAAAAATATTTCCATGTTCAATAAAGTAAGTGATTTTACAGATAGAAATTTACGTAATAAGAATGACTTAGTTAGCCCGTATTACAGGCTGAATACAGTCAGTAAGTCTTTTATGGGGAAGTGTATACTTTTTTATAATAAATTGTCAGAATCGGTCCTTGATATGCCAGACAGAAAATTCAAAGCTTATGTAAAGAAAGTACTTTGTGAGAAGGCTTATTATAGGACCGATGACTATCTTAAAGACAAAAAGGTCTGGCTTGAGCTTGGCGCGGGTCCCTCTTAAAGGTTTGTATACTTAGACATGTCATAATTTAGGTACATTGGTACATACTAAAATTACAAATTGACATTATTTTAAATTTCGTAATTCTTATAATTCAATTTAATTATGACATAATAAACAATGTAATCTCTGTCCATCTATATAATTAATTTTAAGTTTTTAGTTTGTTAGTTGACGTCTTTGGAGAAAACGTGCAGTGCAGTTTGTTGCCGCTTCTTCTGCACTTGCGCCTAGGAAGCGGCGTAAACTTAGCTGTAAGTAACGATTTGACGTCAACATTTGTGCAAAACAAAACAAAGTGACTATTATTAAGAGATATTTTAAATATCCTATGATAATAAAGATATTTTGAATTTGAATTTGTCTACTTAACAATATATAATATACATATAAAATATAACTCATAGAATATACCTACATACGTACATAAGACTATCTATAATACATATAACAAATAAATATATACAAACCTACAATATATATAAATAATGAATGATGATGGTGAAAAATAAAGAAAGACTATTTTCTTACTTTGTAAGTTCCTTTGTTTGTATGTTGTGTACATAAATTTTGAAAATAAATAAATAAATAAATAAAGATACTAACATCTATCAAAAAGATAAGAGTGCACTCTTCTCTTAAAAGAAAATTTTGTCGAAATATCTTTGATGTCAATGGGTAAAGCATTCCAGAGCCGTATAGCTTGTAAGTTAAAAGGTATCTAAGAAATAACGTAACTTAGGTACTTATTTTAATGAACATAAACTATCGTTTTTATTCGGTTTTATCCTGTGGTTTTATCACTCAGTCTAAATGATGCCTGTAGCGACATCTGTCTGTGTCAAATCTACACTAAATCTAAAATGTATGATGATGTAGATTACCTACTTATTGTACTGAGGGTTACACGCTCATTCTGTCATCAGTCCAGTCCATCAGTCTGGATTGTGTGCCACTTTCTGGCGTAGCCACCATCACCGATTTAAATTCTGATCATGCCAAGATTTAGTCAAAAATTACTCATAATTAGTCACCAAATATGAAATTTAGTCAGTCTATAGTTTAGAAGTTACAAGCATGTTTTGGTGGCCAAGCCAGGAAGCATGCTTTCTGGCATGGACATCCCCGAATCTCCGAAACTATAGCACCTACCGACGATCTGTTTTCTCCCAGATTTAAACGTGATTTAGTAAGAATCAGTCGCCAAATCATAGAATTTGTGCTATAGTTTCGGAGATTCGGAGGTGTTTACGCCAGAAAGCATGCTTCCTGGCTTGGCCACCAAAACATGCTTGTAACTTCTAAAGTACGGGTCGACCAATTCTGAGATTTGGAGACTGGTTTTGACTAAATCACGTTTACATCTGGAAGAAAACAGATCGTCGCTAGGTGCTAGTTTTGGAGATTTGGAGGTGTCCACGCCAGAAAGCATGCTTCCAGGCTTGGCCACCAAAACATGCTTGTAAAACTACAGACTGACTAATCTTATATTTAGCGACTAATTTTGAGTAATTTTTGACTAAATCTTGGCATGGTTAGAATTTTAATCGGTGGTGTCCACGCCAGAAAATATCATACTATGAAGTGGAGTAAAAATTGCCGAAACAGTTTAAAGGATTCGGCTGTAATTTTACGACCGGCCGCCTGCCTGACTTCAACCCTCTTTGGGAATGCAAGTAGCACAAGATGTTTATGCTTAAGTCCTTTAGTCGCCTCATACGACATCCACAGGAAGAGATGGAGTAGTCCTATTCTGACCCAGAACCACACGGGGGATTAATAATTTCTAAAGATATTTTTTAAGATTAAAAGTCCTTTATTCGTTTTACACTAAAGTTAAAAAAAAACTAAACATTTTATCGTTCACAAAAGGTGGCGAAGCCTCTTTCTTTCCCATTTGAGGGTCCGTATATACAAGTTCCAAAAACAGCAGCTATGGAATGTTGAAATTAGGGTAAAACTTAAAAATACCTACAATACAAGGTAATGCCCATAGCAATTCTTGTCAACAAGTTGATAATGGTAAAAATTAAAGAGATACAAATATGTGCGATACTCGTAGCTCATTGTCGAGAAATGTGTTGAGAGCGTTTATTAGCACAAAAAAATTAAAAAGCTATAAACAAAACAAGATGTTAAACTATTAACAAATGTTAAATTTAAAAAAATGTACCTACGGCATCTTATTTTATTTTCGTTGTTTTCGTTAGATATACCGGACTCTAAAATGAGTTTTTTAACGTAATTGAGCATTTTTAACATGTGACTAGACTAATGAGATTATCCTCATTATTAGTTTAGTCGACTTGTTGAAATGGTGAAAAATAGAGATAGTTCCTAAAATAACTGTGAGCTCATTGGATTCGGAATGATGTCTTGAAAAATGTATCGAGAGCGTTTATAGCACATAAAAATTTCAAAATTTATAAACCAAAAAGATAAATATGAAATATTTTTTTTGCCTATATCTCTTTCCTACAATGTTAACAAATATGAAATTTCAATAAAAGATACTGAAAGAGGAGGGTATTTCCAGAAAGAATGTTTCCACTTCCGGGTCTATTTGTCTTCATTATTTGAGCAATACCTAGGTGTAAAAAAGAGGGTCATTAAATAAATAACAAATTTAAAAATAAGATGCTGTACATCTTGTTTTTAAATTTAATATTTGTTAATAGTTTAAGAGAAAGCCAAAAAAAACATCTTTTTTGTTTATAGCTTTTGAATTTTTTTGTGCTAATAAACGCTCTCGACACATTTCTAGACATCATTCCGAATCCAATGAGCTATCACACATATTCGTATCTCTTTATTTTTACCATTTTCAACTTGTTGACAAGAATTGCTATGAGCATTACCTTGTATTGTAGGTATATGTATGTTTTACCCTAAAATGAGTTATTTTAAGTTCATTCAACATTCCATAGCTGCTGTTTTTGTAACTTGTACGGACCTTCTAATGGGAAAGAAAGAGGCTTCGCCACCTTTTGTAAACGATAAAATGTTTAGTTTTTTTTAACTTGTGTAAAACGAATAAAGGACTTTTTATCTTAAAAATATCTTTAGAAATTATTAAATAATCCCCCGTGTGGTTCTGGGTCAGAATAGGACTACTCCATCTCTACTTCTTGTGGATATCGTAACAGGCGACTAAAGGACTTAAGCACAAACATATTGTGCTACTTGCATTCCCATAGAGGGTTGAAGTCAGGCAGGTGTGACACTTTCTGGCGTGGAATTCTGACCATGCCAAGATTTTCACCTTAGATTAGTCACCAAATATAAGATTTAGTCAGTATGTAGTTTAGAAGTTACAAGCATGTTTTGGTGGCCAAGCCAGAAAGCATGCTTTCTAGCGTGGACACCTCCGAATCTCCGAAACTATAGCACCTAGCGACGATCTGTTTTCTCCCAGATTTAAACATGATTTAGTCAAAATCAGTCGCCAAATCTCAGAATTGGTCGAGCCGTACTTGAGAAGTTACAAGCATGTTTTGGTGGCAAAGCCAGGAAGCATGCTTTCTGGCGTGGCCGGTCGTAAAATTACAAATCAATCCGAATCAAACTGTTCCGGCAATTTTTACTCCACTTCATAAGGTCTTTGCAGCCCCGGATCTTCAACTTTTTTTAGGCGGGGCAATAACTGAAAAATGCCGCCCCGCCTACCTACTTATGTTTATTTTCACCTTTATCATCCATATAATTTCAGCTATCAATACGTAGGATTATTTAACAGGGTAGGGTTTAAAATTAAAATAAATATGCATAATAAAAATGAAATAAGTATATTATTAAATTTGTGAATTGAAATTATAATTTTACTCTTCGAGCTTTCTGTTCAGCAAATAAATCTATAGCCTTGTCATAATTTAACTCGTGTGCAATACGATTTTCTATTGCTAAGATTGCAAGACCCGATAAGCGTTCCTGGCTCATAGAAGATCGCAAATAATTTTTGATCAGTTTTAGTTTGCTATAACTTCGCTCGCAGCTTGCGGACGTATTAGTAGGAAGCGTAGAGTAAATTCGCAGAGCAATACAAATATTAGGAAAAGCATCCTGCAAATCATGCGCATAGATCTGTTGCAAGAGATAAAAACTGTTAGCCTTTTCTATATCACCAAATAAAACCGGAGCTTGCTCTTTAAAAACATGAAGTTCCTGGCAGAATTCGACGGCACTTAAATCTCGCTCGTATATTCGAGCCAAATCTGCTCCATACTTTTGAAGTTCTTCATTTGACATTTTCAAAATGTTAGTATCATTAAGAAAAGCAAAATTCAAATTCAGCGTGGTAGCACAATCAAATCTCTTTTCAATTTCGGATATGATTCGATCAAATACCATCATTATTTCTTTAGAAAAAAGTTGAACAGGTTGGAGTGTTGGCAATTCGTCTTCACACATCTCGTCGAAATGTTTTTTACGTTCTGGAATTCGTTTGTTTTGCAAAATAGGGTCAACACCACATTTTTCAACTATTTCGCCAGCTTCTTTTATCCAATATTCCATTGGATTTTGTCTCATTTTTTGCAAAGTTTTGAGCAGACCATCCATTAGTGCGACGGAACGGGCAAGGATAATATCTTCTTTCTGAATTTCTATATTCACACGATTGATTTCGCGGAGAATATTCGCGCAAACAGTTAAATTAAGAATAACTTTAAAATCCTTTATAGCAGTTAAGAGATGACCAGCCTCGAACTTGGGTTCTGGAGCACGAGAAGTTTGCTTAATTTCTTCTAAGGCTTCCGCTATTTCTGAAAAATTATTTAATAGGGCATTCACAGCAACGTGTTTCGCCGACCATCTCGTCTGACTACTTCCTTTTAAATTTGTTTTTGCGTATTTTTTCATAATGTTCCACCTAGAAGTGGAACCAACAAAAAAGCAATATACTTTTTGAATTAGTCCAAATAGGTTAATAGCTTCCTGGCATGATGATGCAGAATGAACCCTTAAATAAAATTAATTTTAACCCTTAAATAAATTTAATTTAAGAAATAAATATATTTAGTAACTTAAAAAACATAATAATAGTTATGATAAAATACTTACCTAAAAAAGCGATCGATGAGCTGTGATAGATTTATTGATGCGTCGCGTCTTCACTAATTACAATCAGTATTTTACTTTCGGCAGATCGACAAGTACTAAATAGTAAACATAAACGAACAACTCACATTTTTAAAACAAAACACTGTCGTGGAGAGAGATCGACGAGGAAGTTTTCGAATATAGCTTTATCTCTTTCGCACTCACGGTAACAAGACGCGTGCTGCCTCGACCGATCTGCGATTCCTGCAGGCGAGCGGGAGCCGGGCGCGTATTTTGAACTATGCCTACGCGCCTCGCGAATAATAAATGTTCGTGCAGCACGTCTCACTCCGCGCTCAGGGTATCGTTCAAGTTGATATGGCCATGAAATTGCTGTACTTGTGCATTATTTATTCCGTGGTCAAAGTTAAATAAATGATGAGTTGTCCATTGGTCCGTGGCACGTCCGTGGTGTGAATTTGGCCGCCCCCTGAATTTGCCGCCCCCTGAGTGTGCCGCCCGGGGCATAGGCCCCGGCTTGCCCCCCCCTAGATCCGGGGCTGGGTCTTTGGCATCCTTGGGTGACCATTAAAATTTAAATTTTCATTCATAAGTAAAAACAGAACCTCCAAAATTTTTGTACATTTATAAAAGGTGCTACTCAGAGGAGAATATAATGAAATTTAAAAAATACCTGGGGCCCTTCTTTTATAGAAGTATTTAAAGAAACTGATGCGAACACAGCTTTTGAAAAATTTTACGACTGGTTTTGTCTGCTATACAAACTTTGCTTTCCAGTAGTAAAGGTAAAAATAAACACTAAACCTAACTTAAACTGAATTTCATCGGGCATTAGAAAAAGTTGTGCCAAAAATAGAGCTTTAGGACGAACTTACTCGTATTATGCGAGTAAAAAGAGATCAGATAAAAATAATTACAAAAACTACTCTAGACTTCTGAAAAAGTTTATCTTTCAAGCGAAAAAATGTTCAAACAAAAAGTTTGTGTTAAAGAGTAAAAACATTTGCAAAGCCACTTGGAACGTTATTCAAAATGAAACTGACCATAATAAACCAAATTCGAATTTTATTGACAAAATAGAATTTAATAATGACATTATTGAAGACCCTGTAACAATAGCTAATAATTTCAATGAATATTTTATAAATTCTACTAATAAATTAAATAATAATAAAAACAGCAATAATAAGCAAACCTCTGACATCAAAAATATCTATCCACAATTGATGAACACGATGTAAGAAAGATTATCGACTCTCTTAACAACACTAACTCTGAAGGGTACGATGATATTTGTACACGTGTAATTAAAGCCTGCAAAGAGGAAATTAGTCCAATTCTTGCACACTTAATAAATATGTCACTTGAAACTGGTATATTTCCAGATAACCTCAAGCTTTCCGTAGTTAAACCCTTGTTTAAGAAAGGTAAAAGGACACTTCCTAGTAACTACCGACCAATAACTTTAATCCCCATCATATCAAAAATATATGAAAAGGTTATGCATGATAAGATCACATCATTTTTTATTAAATATAATGTGTTGAAAGGCAATCAATATGATTTCCAAAAAATTAAATCAACAACACTCGCGGCCTTTGATCTTGTTAACACAACATTGAATAGCTTAAATGAAAAAAATCATACAACAGTACTTTGTTGTGATATGACTAAAGCATTCGACCTTGTTTATCATCCCTTACTTCTTTTGAAATTATAAAGAAATGGTATAAGAGGTAATGCATTAAATTGGATAAAATCGTATCTCACGGACAGGTCACAAGCAGTAGAAATATCACAATAGGAGCATAATAAAGTGGTAAAAAAGCATAGATCTTCCTATAAGGAAAATAAATTTGGTGTACCTCAAGGGAGCGTACTTGGCCCTCTGCTTTTCTTAGTGTATATCAATGACCTGCCGAATGTTATTCAACACAAGAGCATATTATTTGCTGACGATATATCAGTTATTGTAACAACAGATAGCAGGCCCTTACAGCATACTTTGCTTATGTGGAATCCGTCTTGCGATATGGGCTTGTTATTTTGGGGAAATAGCTCGAACATACAAAATGCCTTCCTTGTCCAAAAAAAATGCGTACTAGCTATATGCGGAGTGTCATCGGACACTTCATGTAGACCCCTTTTTAAATCCTTAAATATACTACGTCTCCCTTGCCTTTATATTTTTGAAATTGCCAAATTTGTGAAACTTAATTATAAATTATTCCATGAAGCTAGAGAAGTGTTTCCGAGAAATACTAGAAATGGGAGCAGGCTAGCTTTGATGGCTAATATTATGCCCAGAAGATTAAAAATAATTGTTATTATATGTGTATGTTAAGGTGAAGACATAAGAGAAACAGTGTAATCGAAGTGATTTTGGGCAAATATTTTGGCTTAAATATAGAACGTGAAGTTTTGAAATATTTATATACTGTATAGGATATCCTAAAGTGTTGCTTTACGATTGAAAATGCTTGCTTTTAGTTTCTATTCACATCCAGAAATAATTTGAAAAGCGTCGATCTGTTATTTTTTGGGCAAATTTTTTATCATTATTACAAATCCATTTTAAACCTATACTGGATATATTTGTGACTTTAGTTTGTGTCTATTATTCAACATTCCAATAGTTGGAAAAAGTAATCAAACAATTGAATAATTTAGAAAAAAGAATTTACGCCTACTGAAAACATGAAAACGTCAAAACTATATTTGCTTGCAAAAACTATCAGGCGCAAAAGCATTCGGCGGCGCTGCGTTGCCGATCTGTGCAGCGTTTGTAAACGCGGCGTTGTTGCCAGCTCGTGCACGTTTCGCTACCTAACCTACGAGTATTGTGATATATTTGATGGAAAAAGTCATAATGTGATAATTTCGAGCTGTTGTATATTTGATTTTAAAAAAATGGGTAATGTTTATTTTTCGTGTATGTAAGTGGCCAACACTGGTGTCAGATGTTTCAAGCTGCCTTAAGGCATCAGACATAGCTTGACGACTGCCATACAATGACAACCGAGACCAACGGCTTTTAGGTGCTTTCCGAAGCACGGAGGAGCTCGAGAAATTTTTGTATCACTTGTGGTCACCCATCCAAGTACGGACCACACCCGGGGTTGCTTAACTTGCAGTAGCGGCGTTAGGGTAGGGCGCGGTTGGGCGACCGCCCAGGGCACCAGATACAAAGGGGTGACAGGGGGCGTTTTTGGGCAAGGGGGGTAATAATAAATATATAAATAGCGGCTGGTTAATGGCGGCAACTCCTAAACTCTTATTTGTATGCATATTGTAAACGAAGGGAGGAAGGGGGTGGGCCCTTTCTCCCTTCGTTCACAATGGAGTGGCAAATTTTAAGAATTCTATATCGTACTTGCACCCCTCCCCCCCGTCGGCAGAAATAAATCCTATAAGATTGAAGCCTAACTCAGAGTCTAAATTGCAGTTTGAGAGGGGAGAGGGGGGGGAACTCGCCCGGGCCGCTGGTAGAGCTAAAACCGGCACTGTTAAGAGAAGAAATAGGCGGAACAGTTTAAATTATTTGACTTTAGTTTTACGACCGGCCGGGCGGCCGCCTGACGTCAAACCTCTTTGAGAATGTATTTGTTCCAAAAGTTTTACAACCGGCCGCTGCTCGACGTTAACCCTGCTTAGGAATACAATTGTAGCACGAGATGTCCTTTAGTTGCCTCTTACGACATCCACGGAAGAGACATGGAGTAGTCCTATTCTAACCCGTTCCGGGTTGGAATAGGACTGGACCACACTGGAAAGTTGAACAAAAAGAATAAGTATAATAGGTAGGTACTCATGTTCATTTTGTAAGTAGTAATCTGATATGCATTCATCTGAATTGCAATGTTTTAGATTTTCTATGATTTTAACCGCGCGGCACACAAAGGATTTGACTCAGTACCTACATTGCGTGAATGTATAGAGTTATATCGATTCAGAGACGTCATTGTTTAAATTATACCTACTGAAGTTGTTACAACAAATAATCCAAATAATTAAATTCGTTTTGTTTTTACCCGACTACGTCGAACGAAAAAAGAGGTTCATGCATGTGTTTCGCCGCTATGCATGTATGGTACGTGTTCATCTGTTCCCTCGGCATAATGATGATATCCATGGAAAAAAAATACACGTGTATATTAAATACACGTGTATATGTATCCAAGTTTTTCAAAATTTCTGAAGGCCGTACCTAATTTTTTGGGGGTCCAGTGCTGCCCCCATTTAAAATAAATCATTTCAAAGTAAACGGAGATATCATTTAAAATTTGAGAACGGTTTGTGTTGGTATGTATTAGTAGTTATTGGTATGTGTTGATAAGTATTGGTATGTTCCCCCCAAAATTTATTGTTTTTTTTTCTATTTTTGTGTAAAAATCTTAATGCGGTTTACAGAATACATCTACTTATCAAGTTTCACCAGTATAGATCTTATAGTTTTGGAAAAAAGTGGCTGTGACATACGGACGGACAGACAGACAGACAGACAGACATGACGAATCCATAAGGGTTCCGTTTTTTGCCATTTGGCTACGGATCCCTAAAAATTGTTTGTTTGGAGTAGGTACCTACTATTAGAATTAGAATTTCATTGTTCCGGATTTTTTTGTTTAAAGCAATATATTTCTGGCAACAAATAAGTTGTTTGAATTTAATAGCAAATAATGTTTTTACGTCAAAACATGGGTATATACATTTGTATTAAATTCTCGTAAAAAGAGACTAAAATAGTCAATCTTATAATCTCTGTAAAATATTTTGGGCGAATCTATAACGTGAATAAGTCTGTGTGTAACAACTAACGACGCGCAAAAAACTTTTTGAAAAGTGATATCTGCTTGCCGTCCATTGTATGTAATTCCGGTTTTTTGATAGATGGCGCTGGCCATGTTTCTATGTGTGCACACTCACTGTGCGTATTAGGTTGTGCATGTGTGAGTGAAAACAAGCGAGGTCATTTGCCTATCTCTTCGCCTTAATTTACAATAAGATACCAGACTCCATCAAAACTGCGACATTTAATTCTTTTAAAACAAAACTATTTAATTGGCTTAGTGAGCAAGGCTTCTACACAGTGAAAGAGTTTCTCAATTTCACGAAATAATCATTAATACAAATTGCTTATATTTAATATTATTGACATTATTCATTCCTAATTTTATTTGTGACATAAATTGTAGGTAATTTATAAACTTTTAGTTTTGCATGCTATTGGTAATGGCTGATTAGGTGTTACTTTATGATTTAAGACCTTGTATGTATATCGTACCCTTTTCAAGTGCAAATAAAATATTATATTCTATATTCTATTCTATTCTATTAAATAATAAATTAAATTAAATTCTTTTATTTCAAGCTACAGTGGCCCATATCTTATTTTAAGTTACACCTGTCTCCTCGCACTGTACTAGTGTATTCAACATGTACGAGTAGTTCACTATGTTTGATATACACTTCGGCATCCATTCTTCCATCTATCACTTTCAAGATTCCATTGGTGCTCCCACACGTTCTTCTCACCATCGAAGCAGACTTTTTGCGCATGATGGCATAAAAATCATCTATGCCAGCATCCGCAAACATGCCTGATGCACTACAAAATCGTGGGAGCCCCAACAGAGCCCTGAATGTGTTATTATATTAAATCCTCAGAGCACTGTAGGCTTTGGCAGTGTAGTTGGTCCACACGTAGTGCACACGTGTAAAAGCTTTGGCAATATGCTTGAAACAATGTTTTTTTAACTTCTGCGTTGCAACGAATAAATCTATGAGCCAACATATTTCCCCTTACCGACAGTGCTCTGCGTTCTCTTTTAATGTCCAAATTATCCTTAATATTTTCTGATAAGATATGCCCTAAATACTTAAACTGTATAACACGTTTCAAAGGTACTCCATTCAGCATCAGTGGTGGAATATTAGATGGTTCTTTAATATTGCCTTTAAACAACATGAACTGACTTTTGCATTCATAATATTTTAAACCATGCTGCACAGCGTAAGTCTCACAAACTTGAAGTAGCTTTCTCAATCCACCCGGTGAAGGAGAAAGCAAAATCATATCATCGGCATAATTTATGTTGTTTACTGAAACACCATCGATCCTGCTCATATTGCTCAGTTCACAAATAAGTTCATTTATATATAAATTAAATAGCCTAGGTGAAGACAAACCACCTTGCCTTACACCACAATTCAGAGAATACTCATCCGAATGAGCGTTTGCCCATTTAACTACATTTTTTTGATTCTGATACCAATATGAGAAAAGACCAATAACTTCCGGGAACATGCCCGCCTTTGCAAGCATGTTATATTTGAAGAAGAAATAGCGGAAAAGCGCACAGGGCAGGCCCCGGGCTCCGAAGCAGCACAGCTGAGGATACAACCCAGAACGCGCTTTGATGAAGATTATTATCTATCTATAATTTAGGAACTACGTTCTTGTCGGTGGAGTAGTATGGCTTAAGAGAGGGAGACATGGAAACTACTCCACCGACAATAAGATTATTAAACCTTTAACCGCGAACGTAATCCGACAAACATTTTCGTGCCCATTTCGCGAGCGTCGGTTTTATCTGACCAAAAACTATGGATATTCACAATTCCTCGCGCTGGGAGCACGACAACTGATATAAAGTCTCGCGGTGAAAGGGTTAAATATTTAAATAAAAAAAAACGCAGAAAGATACACTCACAGGGTACACTACCTTCACGGTGAGATAGTGGTGTGTCTATACTTTAACCATGAATTTACCTATATCTGTGGTGTCAATAGTTATGGGAATTTATATTTGTGGTGTCGATGGTTATGGGAATTATATTTGTGGTGTCAATGGTTATGGGACTTTAGATCTGTGGTGTCAAGGGTTATGCTTTATCGGCCCCGGTCCTTTACTCCAAAAGTGCAGTACGGCAGTTCATAAAATAATTTAAAGGGCTATCTCACTAGATAGCCCTTATGAACTGCCTAACATTGAGAAATATGGAAATTTTCACCATATTTACGAGTTAACAATTTATTTAAAATGAGAGCGCCACTTCTGATTGGTATTTTTATTTATTTATTTAAAAAACTTTATTGTTCCACATTAAAAAAAAAATGGTACAATTGGCGGACTTAACGCTAAAAGCGTTCTCTCCCAGTCAACCATAGGGATAAACAGAAACAAATCATGTTGCGGCGCAAAAAACTAGATACAAAATAAAGTATTAAAATATGTGCATAATATAATATATGTCTACTACACAATATATAATATACATATAAAATATAACTCATAGAATATACCTACATACGTACATAAGACTATCTATAATACATATAACAAATAAATATATACAAACCTACAATATATATAAATAATGAATGATGATGGTGAAAAATAAAGAAAGATACTAACATCTATCAAAAAGATAAGAGTGCACTCTTCTCTTAAAAGAAAATTTTGTCGAAATATCTTTGATGTCAATGGGTAAAGCATTCCAGAGCCGTATAGCTTGTAAGTTAAAAGAGTTCGCCATAAAATTTGTGCGATGAGGAGGAACAGAAAGGAGAAGATTATCAGTAGAACGAAGTTGCCTATCATGCGTGTCAGAAAGAAATTTAAATTTACATCTAAGATACTCAGGGAAATTAGGATTCAGAAGAATTGAAAAGAGAGTGCAAAGAATTCGCACTTGTCTGCGTTCACGGATAGGAAGCCATTTAAGCTCAGAACGAAAAGATGATATATGATCATATTTGCGAAGGCAGAAAATGAAACGTATACAATTATTAACGAGACGGTCAAGCTTATTCAGTAAATCTACATTGAGATCAGGGTAACACACATCAGCATAATCAATGATGGGTAATATCAATGTATGGACTAATAAGAGCTTTGTTTTGAAAGGCAGGAAGTTCCTTAGACGATTAAGCTGTTGAAGAGCAACAGTAACAGAACGACTGACTTCAGCTACCTGAGTGGACCAACTAAGTGTGGAATCAATGTGAAAGCCAAGATCCTTTACGGATTTACTGTAGGGGATAATACACTTGTTAAACATGACAGGTGCAACAGCATTAAAGTCAATCAGAGAAATTTGCCTTGTACTGCCTACAATTATAGCTTGGCATTTGGAGGGATTAACCTGAATTCCAAATTGATCGGACCAGGACAAGATAGCCGACAAAGCCAAGTTTACACTCGCTACACTAGAATCAAGGTCGTCAACTGATGATTGGGCATAAATTTGTAGGTCGTCAGCATAAAAATGGTAAGAACAGCCAAGGGAAGTGGAAAGTAAATTAATAAAAAGAGAGAAAAGCAACGGTGATAAGATACCCCCTTGAGGCACGCCATTAGACAGATCATTCCAGTCCGAGAAAACGCGGTCCATACGAACTGCCTGCTGGCGGTGACAGAGATATTCAGAAAACCAATCCAACACTGAAGACGAGAATTGAAGGTGCTCAAGGACAGCAAGCAGAATATCGTGGTCTACCATATTGAAAGCATTGGAGAAATCGATAAGAACTAAAATGGTGACCAACGTATTCTCCATGCCAAGTCGAATATCTTCGGTGACTTTAAGAAGAGCAGTGGCAGTACTGTGGCCAGGACGAAAACCAGATTGAAAAGGAGTAAGGAGGGAATTGGTAAAGATATAGGATGACACTTGAGCGTGAACTACGGCTTCTAGTATTTTGGAAAGAAAAGGAAGGATAGATATAGGTCTAAAATTATTCAAAAGGGCAGGAGTGGGGACTTTAGGAAGGGGTATGACAAACGCTTTCTTCCAAAGAGAAGGGAAGGTCCCGGTAACTAATGAGAAGTTTATGATGTGAGTAAGAATTGGGAGAATTACTGTTAAAATATTTGTTATCATTTCTCGACTCACATCATCACATCCAACTGCTTTGGATTTAATCGCTATAATTATTTTACGAATGTCGTCTTCAGTAGCTGGAGAAAATGTAAAAGGGTCAGTTGAAGGTTTGGCCATGGAAGATATTTTAGAAATAGTCGCTAACTTGACAGATGGATCTAGGGTATTTGTAGAAGAGAAGTGATTATTAAAATCATTAGGTGAAAATGAAGTGGAATAAGAATTTGTAGGATTTTTACCAAGATTATGAGTACGAAGAAACTTCCACATGTTAGCCGAAGAAGAGTTATTTAAATTGTCGCAGAAGTACTTGCGCTTGGCAGCCCTTACCATATTGTTACACCGGTTTCGTGCCTTCTTGTATGCATCCCAGTGTATATCGCACCTGTCACGCTTAAATATACGAAAAGCACGATTCCTTCTGGTCATGGCCATTCTGACGCCCCTCGTGATCCATGGAGATGGAGGACGCTTGCATTTCATTGATTTAAGAGGAGCATGGACATCATATAAGGAAATCACCATGGAATTTAACTTAGTGACTTTTTCATCCAAAGTTGCTGCCTCAAATATAGGAGTAAAATCTAACTTAGCTGCATCACTCAGTAACTTGTCACGATCCACACCAGACATATTGCGCGTCCAAATAACCCTAGGCTTAGCTTTAGGTCCCTTTAATCTATACGACATGTACAGAAGATCATGTCTTGAAAAAGCGGGTGCTGCAACTTGTCCATACTTTGCTATTAAATTAGGGGAGGAAGTAAGAATCAAATCAAGCCATGTGTCAGCAGTTTTTGGATTTAAATGAGTAGGCTCCAAAGGCAAAACAGAGAGATTGACTGACTTGAGTATATTAAGAAGCTTCTGAGAACGCGATTCTTCGCTATGAATAAGGTCAGTATTGAAATCACCCATTATTATGTGATGTGTGTAATCCGAACAAAGGGAGTCGAGAACAGACTCAATTTGAGCAAAATAATCAATACCAGGAGGACTGTATACGACTCCAAGAAGGACTTTAGTTCCATTGACAGGGATTTCCAAAAATATAAATTCAGCTGCACCTGAATACTCAGGAGGAGAAGTCAACAAGATTTTATATTGGATATGGCTACGGAGATATAATGCAACACCTCCGCAACCCGCACCTGTTCGATCATTACGTATCAATATATACCCAGGAATTGCATACAATGCTGAAGACAGGCACGGTTTGAGAAAACTCTCTGAGACCAGTATCGCATCAAAAAGACCTGAAGAAAAGGTATCCAATAAATCTGCATGATGAGCTGGTATGCTTTGAGCATTCAGGTGGCATACGTTAAAGTTATAAGATGTTCCAGACATAGTATTTGAAAGAAAAGTATCCAGCGTATCAACATCATGAAACGATTCATTACTGGAGACACAAGAGTGAAATGAATCATCATCATCAGACATCATACATTAAATAAATATATATAATTATAAATACAAATACAACTCCAAAAATATTTAAATAAAGTAAAAACATATCTGCATGTCCTGCCGGTTGCCGGAAAAGAAAAAAAAAAACTAAGCAAAACACAAAATTAACTACATTATGGCAAATAGGCTGGAGGCCAGAGATGAAAACAAAACGCAAATTTGTTAGTTTGACATTGACATTAGATAGAGAATGTCAACAAGAAAATTGTGTTGTTTACAATTATTAAATTACCTACAAATCCTACAATAATACAATTACAATAATAAACCACCGCCAACCCGCACGTGAAACAAATTGCATTCAGACAAAGGTTACGTAAAAGCCCAAGTACGAATTGAACAATGCGAAAAGGGTTAATGGGAAAAAAAAAATATAGTAGTTGGGACCACATAGAAATGTCCACACAGTTCACTTCCTGCCTTTGGCTTTCCTTCTGGGCCTGCCAGTCAGTTCGGGTGAATTGGGCGCAGCCGCTGCAGCGCCTGATGCCGCCGACAACTCCGCTTCCTCAGTTTGAGGCATGCCGCTGAGATCAGCCTCCGTAAACAGACGCCGCAACGAGCCATTATGTAGTTTTACGATGACGACTCCATTCGAGGTCCAACACCTACTCATCCCGAACTTTTGGCGTGCCTGGACAAACAAGGCTTGCCGCTGTTTAGTCAGGAACTCGGCCACGCTATACGGAGTGCCCTTAAAAGCCGTTTTCTTTTTCCATACCGCAGCCTTGTTGGAAATTTCTGAGAATCTTAACAATATGGGCCTACATCTATTCTCAGACACCTTCCCGATTCTATGACACACGGTGATATCTTCAGGCTTGATGTCATTCAGCCCCAGCTTTTCTCCAAACAGCCTAGACACAAACTGAGACAGTCCGCTTTCTACATCCTCAGATACACCGTTGAGAAGCAGATTTTTCCTTCGATGCTTAGTCACCAAATGGTCCACAGATGAAGAGAGTGCCACTATCTGTTGGAAAAGTAGCTTCACCATACCATAGACTTGGTTCTTGAATTCCTCATACTGCTCCACAAGGACCGTCGACACATGACTGCTGGATGCTGTAGATTTGGACGCCTTCAGCTGCGACTCAAACTCCCCCATCTTCGTGGTCATCATAGACATTAATGATCTCTGGCCTTCAAGCACGTCTTCAAAATTTGCCATGTTGAAGATTTAAGTGATTTGTAATTTATGTGATTGTTGACAAATATTATAGGTTATGAGAGTGTTGTATGGCTGGCAGGACAAGTGTAAATACTACCAGTTTACTTCATATCCAGTGCAAAACACAAGTGTATCTAGAAAACACCTCTTGGACTTCAAATTACAATAGTATTCAACTCAGTAAGTCTTTAATTTCTTAATACGGCAAACACATTAAGGTATTTACCTTAATGTGTTTGCCGTATTGTCCAAAATATGGCATTCAAAGTTGATATGTTGCATACATGCAAAATTTGTATGTAGCCAACGTAACAATGGTCGTAAAACGATAAATGACAACAACCGTTGTCTGCCTCTCAGAACAACTTATCTCAGGTCTGCCTGTCTACTATGACTTGACACTAGATGGTGTTCAATGAAACAAGTAATTATAATCAGAAACAAAAAACCCGTTTTGTAGGATTCTATATAGCAAGACTCATACTAATGAGGAATAGTTTTTAAAAAAAATAATATGTAGCTTCCAGCTTGCGCCTCACACACTGGTGTGACCTACGAATAATAATCCCTAGAAGCGTTACTAATCCCGAAAAATCATTCCACGCGATATGTACAGGGGCGGGCGGGCTTAAAATATGAACCGCGCGGCGCGACAGTTCGCTGTGACACTCGAGTCGTGCGGTTGCGTCGCAAAAAGTTTCCTTTGAGAATATTTCGTGTTTTTGCGATAATTGATTCATTAAAAATGCCGTCATGTGCCGTGAAGTAGTGTAGAAGCCATACAGACATGAAAAACACAGCACTCACCTTTCATAAACATTTTAATAATCCATACTTGACATCTGTGGAAAGTGTTATGCAAAATGTACCTAAGCCACGCGATGTACCTCACCGCTCGTTGCGGTGACCGCCCCCACACGACGACGAAGCTTGACCTTGTCGCGACCAATCGCATGCATATTTGTCTATGTGTGTGTTTGAGTGATGCGTTATTATTACCGTTATATTGTTTGTTTGCGTAAATGAAATCAGAATCGAAGCGGTGAATGTAGGATCGTTACAATTTTAGAGAATTTATTATTCGTAGGGTGTGACTAATTGGTGTGATAGCGAATCGGCACCCCTCACGGACACGCCTTTCTTACTCCCAGGCCCAGCGCCAAAGAATATATATGTCGCTGTTGGATGGCGACGACTCCATGGCGTAATGGTTAACACGCTAGACCGCTAATCCGGAGGTTCTGGGTTCGATCCCCAGCCAGGGCAAGTTGGAAAATGGCCTTTTTTAAATTGTCGTGGGTCTTGGGTGATTATCTTTATATGTATTTATCATAAAATATAGTATCGTTGAGTTAGTATCCCATAACACAAGTTTAAAACTTACTTTGGGGCTAGCTTAATCAGTGTGATTTGTCCCTAAAAAAAAATAAAAAAAATGGTATAAAGCGCTAATTCAGTAAACCTCTATGTTTTGAATAAAAGTGCTTTGTTAGGAGACTAGCGCCATCTGCGTGTGATCTCCACAAACACGGGCAAGATTATCGATTCATCGATATTCCGGCTGTGCCCCGCCCTGCGCGGATTGTCTTTGCCCGGCCAGAAAATAATCATTGTCTTTGCGTCAAAGTCTCGACTGACGTTGTGAATGACAGCTTGCGTTCTCCCGTCGCGAAAGCCATGCGGCATTAATTTTGTATTTGATATATTACGAATATTTCGTGAAGAATTGTCGCTAATTATTGTTTGATTGTGTGCCCAATTTGTTTGGAACGGCGTGGAGCCGAAATTGTTTGTATTACGAAAAAAACAGTGATTTGTGTCAAATGTAAAACGCGTGACATGGCGTCATTATAAATTGTTGGTTTTTACCTATTTCCCGTGTGGAACGGAAGTATTTGTTATGTGAATAAAATTGACTATAAAACGAACTAATTTTGGTGGCGTGAATGCCCATAAATCTATAAACAGTGATAAGTGTTTGAATCGGAGCGAGGGACATTCCATGTTACGTTCCGCTGTTAGGTTATGTGAATAATCTTGAAGTGTCAAGAAAAGGAAGAAATTTGTTGTGCTGTGTTGAAGTGGTGTTATAAATACGACGTATTCGTTTGGGGTGACATACATGAGCTCATGGTTAGGTTCGCTTAGGGACCCTATTTTCTTCACCACTGACTTGGGACCCATGGTGGGACCTAAGGCCGTCGCCAGCCCTGAGGAGGACCTCGGGCTCGACGCGAAGGCCAGGCGAGGCTGCCTGAAGACGACATGGCAGCGGTAAGTTTTATCTTTGATCGTTTCCCATTTGTAATTAGTGTAATTACTTTTAATTAGAATTAAGTTTAACTCATAATTAGGTTAGGAGGTTTCCTGGACCTTATCCAGGGTGGTAGCAGACTGCGTAGGTTTTTTTGTGTGTTTGTTTGTTGCCGGTGGGATTGCCGGACTCGTACCAAGAGCGTAGTTAGTAACATTTCTTGGTAGCTGAACGTAATCTTAGCTATCTACGCCAACATTTTTGGTAGCAGAGCGTATTTGATAACGGCTCTGATTACGGGCCCACATATTGTTTGTTTTTTGGTTTGTTATTAAGGTAGGGTAAACATTATTTCCCATAGAAAATTTGGAATAAAATAATTTTGTTTGCTTGTAATTAATAAGTATTGGGCCGTCTCAATCATACTATTAGATAGTATTATTGCTTGTTTGTTTGCCATTAATAAATATTAGTCCGTGTCAATTTTACTATTAGATAGTACTTTGATTTGTTTGTTTGTATTTAAAAATTAAGAATTTTGGTTTGTGCCCTTGTCGGACTTATTTATTCAGTTATTTAAATTTGGTTTGTTTTGTTCTTGTCTAACGCAATGTCGAAGACAACCTCCGTAAAGGCGACGCTCGCCAATGAACTTAGGTGGGCTGCGAGTGCCAGCGCACTCTTGTCCCGTACGGACAGGGACGCTGCGATTCTGGAGCGAGCGGAACAGCTCCGTACGAGATTGGCCAATACGGAAGCAGCCATGGCGGCGCTTACCGAGGGTAATTTGGACCCAGAGGTCTGGGCAGGCCATCTCAAGGACTATGACCAGATTCTGGCCTTTCACGATGAAATCGTGGAGAAGGCCGCACACATCAGAGCGAGACAGGCGGGCGGTCCCGCCCCTCGCGCATCCGGTGGACCGGAAGGGCCAGCTGTAACTGGTCGGCTTCCCACCCTTCAGCTGTCCCACTTTGGGGGTAGGATGGAGGAGTGGGTGGACTTTAAGAACATGTTCGAGTCGTTGGTCGACTCGAGACACGACCTAACGAAGGCGCAGAAAATGGCGTACCTTCTCTCAACCTTGGAGGATGAAGCGCGGTCGCTCATCCAGCACCTCCGTGTGGAGGATGACCAGTATGACACGGCCTGGGAGCTGCTTAATTCCCGTTACCAGAACGTTCGGCTGTTGGCCGATGCACATGCGGCGCAGCTATTGGCCCTGCCTCGGGTGGCCAATTGGGCACAACTGCGCCTGCAATTACTAACGCCCGTTACAGTGGCCTGTAACGCGCTGCGTGCTTTGGGACTACCGGTGGACCAGTGGTCGTTTTTGTTGGTACACATTATTTTGGGCAAACTACCCAACGATATTCGCTCGCGCTTCGAACGCGAGAATGCTGAGCTGGACAGCAATACCCTACCTACCTTTTCCGACCTGTATAGATTTTTGGAGTTTGAGGCTGGGGCCGCGGAGAGTTCCATGCCAGAACCAGCGCCATCTAGGGCGCCAGAACGCGGAGCCTCGGGCCCCTTATGGCGAGGGAAGCCCAGACAGGCGCAGCCACCGTCACTGCGTGGAGCTGGTGCTCGGGTGGTTAATACGGCAGCAGTCGCGAGAGACGCGGACTGTCTGCAGTGTGGCCGGAAGGGTCACAGCCTAACCCAATGTAGGGACTGGCAGCGGCTGCCAGTAGAACAAAGGCGTCGCGTAGCGAAGCGACATGAATTGTGTTTTTACTGCCTGGGTAGTCACTACGCGCGTGACTGCCATTCTGCCAAGCCATGCAGTGCGTGCCATGGGCGGCACCACTTGATGCTCTGCATGAACCGGAGCGAGGCTGGCTCCCAGGCAAGGAGGCAGGTGTCCCCTATGGGCGGGGGCGCTCCTGCGCGAAGCCCTCCACCGTCGGACGGCGGACGTGGCTTCGCTCGTCGCACCCCCCCTTGGGATGGGGGTCGAGTGCCGGCGCGGGTCTCGGTAGTCCGGGATCCTGCGCCTACGGGACATGGCCAGTATGTGGCTAGTCAGCCTTTGGATAGGGCCCCCATGGGCGGGGGCACTAGAGCGGAAGTGAGAGGTGGGACACCTCCCTCCGCACCGGCTCCTACTCGGAGGACGGAGCCACAGCGGTTTTCCCCGCCGCTTCATGAGTACCCTCGGCTGGAGTAACACCCGCCCTACGCTAGGTACGGCAGGGCAGCGGGTTATCGCCCCCTCACATGGGGACGTGCACTCGCCCGATGTATTATCCGGGCCAGTGGCACCCCCCAGGCTGGGAGAGAGTGGGGAGCCCATAACTAACTTGCTCCCTCAGTAGGACAGAACCGCGGACGGTTCTGCTCCCCACCGCGGTGGTCCGCGTATGGGGACATGGGGGGGAGGCGGTTACTATACGAGCCATGTTAGATTCGGGGGCTCAGAAAAGTTTGGTTACCACTCGAGTGGCACATACATTAGGCTTAGCCGTGGAGGACTCGCCTGTGCCACTTCTTGGAGTTGGTGGTATAAAAGTGAAATGTTTGACGGGACAGATACTTGTCACCTTTTCGTCGCTGAAATCCTCGACAGTGAGGATCACGACTTCAGCTCTGGTAATGGATACCATTGCGGGTTGGCAGCCCGCCACAGACATACCGCCAGACGCGTTGTCTATGGTGTCAGGCCTGGAATTGGCTGACCCATTTGTTCTTCGCCCCGCCCCAGTAGACTTGCTCCTGGATTCGGACGTATTGGGTTGGATTTTATTGGGCACCCAGAAGGCTCTGGGTTCTTCTTCACTGGTGGCAGTGTCTACAATTTTTGGTTACGCCCTGATGGGCCCTGTCTTTGAACATGACTCCATGGAGGAGCCGACAGTTATTGCGAATGCGTCTTTGGCCAAAACCATGCAAAGGTTTTGGGAGGTGGAGGAGCCACCTATGGTCTCAAGGATGGATCTGGACCACGCAGAATGTGAGGCCTTTTATCAGGCCAATACGGAAAGATTGTCTTCCGGTCGGTTGGTAACTAGGTTACCCTTTGTTGCTTCTCGTCCTAGCCTAGGGCATAGTAGGATGTTTGCGGAGAAACGACTGCTGTCCATGGAACGGCGCATGCAGCGTGATCCCGTACTTCGTGATAAATATATAGAATGTATGCGCGAGTACGAGGACTTGGGTCACATGTCTCCAGCTCGAGTTGATTGGAGTTCAACTGAGCATTACTTTCTGCCACACCATGCTGTTGTGAAGGCCTCGACAGGCAAATTGAGAACTGTCTTTGATGGGTCAGCACCCACTTCTAACGGGGTTTCGATAAATCAATGTTTACATTCCGGTCCCAAATTACACAGAGATATAATTGACATCATCCTGAACTTTAGAAGACATCAGGTGGTTTTTGGAGCGGACATCTGGATGATGTTTCGCCAGACAGTCATACATCCTGAGGACAGGCGATTCCAGTTGATACTCTGGCGTGAGCGCCCTGAGGATTATGTGACGGTGTATGAACTGAATACAAATACGTACAGTTTGAAATCTAGCCCCTACATCGCCATCAGGTCATTGCTTGAATTGGCCGAGCGGGAACGGACCCGCTTTCCCCGTGGAGCTTCCGTGCTGTCACGTGACCTGTACGTTGACGACGTCTGCACCGGAGCCCAAAGTGTTGAGGAGGCCCTCTTACTGCGGGACGAATTGATTGCAATTCTTAAGTCAGGTGGCTATGAGTTGCGTAAATGGTTGTCCAATGAGCCTAGAGTTCTAGAAGGGATCCCAGAGGATCACCAACAGAACCCTCACTTGTTTGCGGATGTGGATGATCCCAACATGATAGCAGTGCTGGGCATGCAGTACCAGCCGCTAACGGATATTTTTACCTTCCAAGTGGATTTGGAGGTACCAAAGGCCTGGACTAAGCGAACGGTGCTCTCTATGATAGCTCGCATGTTTGATCCAAACGGTTGGATAAGCCCAGTGATATTTTCTGCGAAGTGTCTTCTGCAGCGACTTTGGGCTTTGGGCGTCTCGTGGGACGAGCCGCTGACCGGGTCCACACTGGATGATTGGCTCGAATGGTTTTCGTCGATTGAGGAAGTCAATCGGATTGCCTTGCCTCGTCGAATATTGCCACCTGGGAAGTTTCAAGCCAGCCTTCACGGCTTTTGCGACGCGTCGGAGCGAGGCTACGCCGCGTCCGTCTATATGCGGACAGTTGACGCCGATGGCCGGGTCAATGTCTCGCTTTTGTTGGGTAAGAGCAAGGTTGCTCTCATCAGGACTAGGTTGACTATCCCGAAATTAGAATTGAGCGGGGCTCATCTTCTTTCCAAATTGTTGAGTCACGTTGCACGTGAGTTTGCGGCCACGGTCGAAATACGGAATATCTTCGCCTGGTCAGATAGTCAGGTCGCGCTCGCATGGCTGCGCGCGGCCCCACATACTTTAGAGGTTTTTGTGGGAAACCGGGTTTCCCAAATACAGAATATCGGAATAGATATAATCTGGAGACACGTGCCGGGAGAGCTTAACCCAGCGGACTGTGCTTCCCGTGGGTGCACGGCTCCCGAGTTGACATCACACCCGCTCTGGTGGGGCCCAGAGTGGTTGTCGGGACCAGAAACTTCTTGGCCTGTCTGTAAGACAGATGTAACAGCACAAATTTTGCCTGGGTTACGTGTACATACTGCAGTCGCTGGGACGACTTCAGAACCGGATTGGCTGCTTGCGCGGTATAGTAGTTTGGAGAAGCTTCTGGGTGTTACCAGTTGGATTAAACGCTTCATTCATAATTGTCGGAATCCCCAGGCAAAACGATTGGAATCGATAGCAAGTGCTGAAGAGCGCCGGAGCGCATTGTTGCATTGGGTTCGTGTCGTGCAGACCGAACGTTTTGAGTCGGAATTTCGTATTCTGCGCGAGGGACGCGCTAAGTTGAAGGGCGCGGTCGCTCGTTTGAACCCTTTCATCGACTCAGATGGGCTTCTTCGGGTTGGTGGCCGGCTCCGGAAGGCGGACCTTCCGTTTGGGAGTCGCCATCCTTTGTTATTGCCCAAGAGCGGACCCTTGGTGCAACTTTTGGTGTCTGATCGACACATTCGGAACGCTCATGCAGGGTGCAGTGCGTTGCTGGCTATTTTGCAGCGGGAATTTTGGATTTTGTCAGCCCGAAGAGCAGTGAAAAGTGTTTTGTTTCGATGCATCTCTTGTTATAGAGTGAGAGCATCTACGATGCAGCCGCAGATGGGTGATCTGCCTGCTGATCGTATCCGGCCTACGAGGCCGTTTGACGGTGTGGCCACCGATTTTTCAGGACCCTATTCGGTCAAAATGACCACCCTTCGTAATGCCCGGATCGTGAAGGGCTATTTATGTGTATTTGTTTGTTTGGCTACCAAGGCTGTCCACTTGGAGGTGGTGTCAGCTTTGACTACGGAAGCCTTTGTCGCTGCGTTAGATCGTTTCGTGTTGCGTAGAGGTCTACCTTCACTCATTCGCTCCGACAATGGCACAAATTACAAGGGCACTGTAAATTATATTAAGGATGTTTGTGAATTTATTGATAAGAATTGTAATAGTTTAAGTCAAATTGCTGCCTAAAGGGGGATAACATGGAGGTTCAGCCCCCCAAATTGCCCTCATTGGGGAGGGATTTTTGAAGCCGCTGTGAAATCGGCAACAGCCCTAACGTTTGAAGAGCTGGCCACAGTATTTTGTAAAGTTGAGGCGGTCCTCAACTCTCGTCCTCTCTGTCCATTATCTCAGGACCCAAATGACTTGGAAGTCCTCACTCCTGGTCATTTTTTGGTGGGAGGGCCTTTGAATGCCCTACCCGAATACCCGTGGAGGGATGAACGTACATCGCGGTTGTCACGTTTTCAAATGTTACAGCAAATGAGCCAGAACTTTTGGGCTCGCTGGTCTCTTGAATATTTGCATTTGTTGCAACAAAGAGAGAAATGGACAGACAGGACTGAGCCACCCAGGGAGGGAGATTTGGTATTGTTAAAAGAAGCAAATCTGCCATCATTACTTTGGCGCCGAGGGCGCATTTTGCGTTTGATCTTTGGCGGAGACGGAACTCCGCGTGTGGCTGAGATGTTGGTCGAGGGTTCGGTTCTGCGGAGAGCCGTATCCTCTCTCTCTCGCCTCCCCGTAGAGTAAGCTAGCGGTCTGCTTCTCAGACCGGGACGGGGGGATGTTTTGAATAAAAGTGCTTTGTTAGGAGACTAGCGCCATCTGCGTGTGATCTCCACAAACACGGGCAAGATTATCGATTCATCGATATTCTGGCTGTGCCCCGCCCTGCGCGGATTGTCTTTGCTCGGCCAGAAAATAATCATTGTCTTTGCGTCAAAGTCTCGACTGACGTTGTGAATGACAGCTTGCGTTCTCCCGTCGCGAAAGCCATGCGAAATTAATTTTGTATTTGATATATTGCGAATATTTCGTGAAGAATTGTCGCTAATTATTGTTTGATTGTGTGCCCAATTTGTTTGGAACGGCGTGGAGCCGAAATTGTTTGTATTACGAAAAGAACAGTGATTTGTGTCAAATGTAAAACGCGTGACATGGCGTCATTATAAATTGTTGGTTTTTACCTATTTCCCGTGTGGAACGGAAGTATTTGTTATGTGAATAAAATTGACTATAAAACGAACTAATTTTGGTGGCGTGAATGCCCATAAATCTATAAACAGTGATAAGTGTTTGAATCGGAGCGAGGGACATTCCATGTTACGTTCCGCTGTTAGGTTATGTGAATAATCTTGAAGTGTCAAGAAAAGGAAGAAATTTGTTGTGCTGTGTTGAAGTGGTGTTATAAATACGACGTATTCGTTTGGGGTGACATACATGAGCTCATGGTTAGGTTCGCTTAGGGACCCTATTTTCTTCACCACTGACTTGGGACCCATGGTGGGACCTAAGGCCGTCGCCAGCCCTGAGGAGGACCTCGGGCTCGACGCGAAGGCCAGGCGAGGCTGCCTGAAGACGACATGGAAGCGGTAAGTTTTATCTTTGATCGTTTCCCATTTGTAATTAGTGTAATTACTTTTAATTAGAATTAAGTTTAACTCATAATTAGGTTAGGAGGTTCCCTGGACCTTATCCAGGGTGGTAGCAGACTGCGTAGGTTTGTTTGTGTGTTTGTTTGTTGCCGGTGGGATTGCCGGACTCGTACCAAGAGCGTAGTTAGTAACATTTCTTGGTAGCTGAACGTAATCTTAGCTATCTACGCCAACACTCTAGGTGTTTTGCATTACAGCTCGGTTTTGTAAAACAGCGAACCCTAATACGCGAAATGGAAGCAGAAGTTGTTGAATAATTCTATCTAAAGAAATTATATACAATTTAGAATGCCTACGAAGTGGCAATGTGGCGAGCGAGCGAAGTGAGTATGCCGCGGCAGCAGCCGGAGAGTGCTAGGAATGTTCTATCCATTTTACTAGGTTAGGGCAAACCTATAGCACAGGCCCGAATCTCCTAAGGTACGCGCAATATGCGTCCCCGTTCCCCGTCCCCGCACCTCTCCCCCGTTTTCGCCTCGATGACTCACGTTGACCGTCAAGAACCATGGGAGAGGTGCGGGTGCGGGGAACGGGGACGCATATTGCGCGTACCTTAGGAGATTTCGTTCTGTTTACTCTTACTGTATTCTGTGCCTATAGGTTAGGTCAGGTTAGAACTGCGACCAACACATGCACGAGCCGAGCGAGCGTAGCGAGCGTGCCGCGGTAGCGGCCGGCTAGTGGTAGAAAAGTTCTATCCATTTTACTAGATTAGAGCAAACCTATAGCAATAAAAATCGTGGAATAGTTTTATGGGAAATTAAATTCGATGTCGAAAAAATCTGTATTCTTATAGACACCCAGTTATATTTTATGATAGAAACCCTACACCAAATCCTTATCATGCATGTGTCGCAGTTGGATTGTTTAACGGTTTCGTCAAACAGCGGATTACCGCTACTGTTTCACAAAACCGCTAGCCGTTTGGAAACGTGGTTAGCGGTTTAAATGAACGTAACACGTTGCGCAATATTAGACAATCCAGCTGAACGATATTCATCTGTTTAACAAAACAGAGCTGTAATGCCAAACACCTAGAGGTTTCGTGAATTAGCGGTTTATACCATCCAACTGCGACATATATATACTATATAATATATGATGGCGCGACGGCGACAAATTCATATTTTATTGAGTTATTTATGAGCCCGTACTACCTTAAAGTTCTTAGAGCGATCTAAAATATTATCAATATTAACGAAATACGCACTTTGAAATAAAAACACAGCAAAGTTCAGGACTAACTCTAAACATAATAAGTTTCGAAAACACGATTGCTTAAAATTTTCTCGATAGAAAAACATTGCGAAGTTACCTCCAAATCACCTAAGACTTATACAAAAACAGAAAGTATTTAAGAAATGCAAGACAGTCATCATATGTATTCGTTTTTAAATAACACTTAAATATTCTTTGTAAAATGAAAAAAAGCATCAAAACCAGAACCAGCCTCATTGACTCACCGCGATTCCCGACGCCCCCCATGGCTCGCTGTCTCGCTTCGGCTAGAGTAAATTTGTGTGTGTGGAAGCGGGAGCAAAATTTAGATTATTGACATCAGGCTTAATCGAAATGTTAAAAATCGAAGCTTTAAAAATCATTAGTAATAATTATTATTTGCATAGTCATCGATATTTTACATCAAAACAACAAATGTTCGATGAATCATCTTGTTTACCGCTTCAGTCTGCGAACGACGGGTGGGGGGGAGTGCTTATAACGGCGTGTCGCCGCAGACGGAGCTAAAAAAAAAAAGACGGAGCTGTCTTCTCGCTTGGCATCCGACACGAACGTAACCTTTTAGTAAATTTTTATTGTTTGTTGTAATAATTTTAAAATTAAATCCTTTTTATTTGAACGTAGCCGTTAGTTTCTACAGATAAAGAATATTGTAACGAAATAATAATTTTGTAGAATTTGAAAGCCTGTGTGGCACTAGCCTGTGTGGCAAATAGCCTGTGTAGCACTAACCAGTGTGATAATATTCTGCACTAGTTGAGTCATCAATATGTGATGCCGAAAAAAAGAAAACTTTAGAAGGAGGTGCAAATTATGTAGGTAATGTAACATTTACTTTAAAAGGATAGCATTATCAATATAATATACTGGGTGGCGCAAAAGTAAAGACCCTATTTGGTTCAGCTATAACATTTTTTCTAAATTAGAAAACTAGATTTAGGTTTTTTTAAATGTATATTTGTGCCATTAAATTTCGTACCATTAGGATTTAAAGATGATGTCTTTTAAATGGTGACCTCCAGAGTTGATACACATTTGAGCCCTATTTATGACATTTTGCATAACTTGCCGTAACACTTCCTGCGATATGTTCGTTATTTCTTGATGAATGTTTTCTTTTAGAGCTGCGAGAGTCTGTGGCTTGTTCACATACACCCGAGATTTCAAAAAACCCCAAAGAAAGAAGTCTGGACTGGTCAGATCGGGTGATCTTGCAGGCCAAGGCAAATCGCCAAAACGAGAGATAACTCGGCCTGGAAAAGCGTCCCTCACTAAGTCCATAGTGTCGCGCGCTGTGTGTGCCGTAGCGCCGTCTTGTTGAAACCAGATGTGCTCCAGCCCCAATTCGTCCAAACTGGGTATCAAAAACTCTCGTAACATGGTTCTGTAGCGTTCTCCAGTGACAGTTATCGCATTGCCTCCAGCGTCTTCGAAAAAATAGGGTCCGATCACTCTGTCAACACAGATGCCACACCATACAGTAACTTTTAGTGGGTGTAGAGGTGTTTCTTGAATAATGCGCGGATTATCAGTGCCCCAGAACCGAGTATTCTGCTTATTGACATGCCCTGAGAGATGGAAATGCGCTTCGTCACTCATAACCAATTTTGAAGGAAAATCATCCTCTTCAAGGTTGAGGTTTATGACGCGCTGGCAGTAATCTAGACGAGCTCGGTGGTCAGCAGGCAGCAGCTGATGAGTCATTTGAGTTTTATACGGGAACATCTTTAAGTCTTTCACCAAAATACGCTGCAGGGTCCGTCTGGAAATGCCCAATTGCGTGGCACGTCGCCTCGTTGATGTTTCTGGACACTCTTCCACATCTTCGCGCACAGCATCGATATTTTCAGCTGAACGGCCTGTTCTTGGTCTCCCAGACTTAGGTCTATCCAATGTTGAGCCAGTTGCTTCAAGGCGTGTGGCAAAGCGTCGAATTGTGCGACCAATCGGTGCCGGACGGTGGTGAAATCGTCGACGAAATTCACGTTGTGTTCTTATCACTGATGAATTATTCCGTAAGAACATTGACACAATTATTCCACGTTCTTGGGGAGTAAAACGGTCCATGTTTATTTTCAGTGTATTTTACATTTGTTCACTACACAATTTTCAACAACAGAATGACAGAAAATGTCATATAAAAAAAATAAAAGTATTTTCTTTAGTGCCAGTACTTTTGCGCCACCCAGTATATATATATATATAAATATAAATGGCTAATATATATATATATAAATAAAAAAAATATTTAACAACATGTATAGTATAATAGACAGGTACATGTTTTTGAATATTAATTATATTAGCTCCATGCATAGCCTTTGTTTGATAATGACATGCCTGCAAATAAATCTATTCTGCAGACGTGGTAAGGTGTTTTGTTAAGCACATATTGACAATCCAGCTAAACGATATTCAGCTGTTTAACAAAACCAAGCTGTAATGCGAAACAACTAGAGGTTTTGTCAGTTAGCGGATTATAAAATTCAACTGCGACATCGATAAGGTACTCGAGACGAACTTTATTCTTTTTTGTCTAGGAGGGTGACCTCCGAGCGATTGTAGGTTTTACACGGATCTGTGGCTGTCACTATGAAAAAAAGAATTTTCTGACGTTCATAATTTGTTTCCAGAGAGCTCTGCCTCCTTCATGTCTTTTCAGTCATTCCCTCTGTTGCGGATTTGGGAAGTACCTAAGCAACTACCTAAGTATATTTAGTTAGTATTATTCTGTTACTTATCTGTATGCTATTTATGTCGGATTAACTCCATTTAATATTTCTGAACGAGTAGGTTCAAACAGAAATTGCAAAGGTACTAAGTAATTGCTTTTATTTTGTTCCAGTCAGTTGACTTTTAAATAAAGCAGTGACTCTTTTTTCTACTCTGCAGTAAGAGACGCTTTTATAGCGGTGTGATCTAAGCCTTTATTTTTAGACTGGTGGTACCTGCGGTATTTGTACAGCTCTTTCGGTTCCATTGCTGTGATACTATCTTCAAACCTTACTGCGTAATCGCCAGGTCGGGTTTTTTCTTTAACTATGTTTATTGTTTTAGACTTATCTAAACCGAACTGCATAATATTATATCGTTACTTTTGGTTGTCGTATCTATAAGTTTTACATTTCCGTCTGCGTTTTGGCATAGAACTTGATGTCATTCTTATGGATTAAGGGTTAACTGGAGGGACGAAATCCCATACAAACGTACTTTCGTTTTAATTTCGAAACCATAAAACTCATCGTATTCAAATTTTTTACAAGCATTAAGATGATAAATATCTAGATCTGTAATTAGTTTTGGTTCGAAAATAATAAACAAAAAAAAAGTTATAGCAACTTAAAATTTGCCTTTTTTATCGACGAAATCGAGTAATATTTAGACGCCTATTACACTTATAATTATATTTTCGATCCTTATGGAAACTAATTATACGACTAGAGTGAAGACTCTAAATTCCAAATAATTTAGTTTTATTTGGGTATGTATCGTATTTATCGAAATAAACGAAAACTACGATTCATGGCCTATAACGGCCCGTTTCGCTGGCGTTCAGTGCACTCTCTTTGTCGTACGCGGGGGTGTAGCTCTCACATGCGGGGGTCGGGACGGAGCTACATTTTTTAGCGCCCTTTCTCTTTCTCGACGAAATAGCAACACGACGAAGCGCGTCGGTAGGCAACTCGCTGTGGAGTTCGCCCGCGCCTCCAGTACCACCTTAAGTGAAATATACTCGAAAAGTGGATCTAATTTCACCGGTTTTAGAAATATTAAGCAGCTCATAAAACATGCGTGTGTTATAAACGCAAATAGTGAAGTTATATTCTATTACCGCACTTTTTGCTATTTACTTAAGGTGAATATATAAGCTAATGGCCTTGAAGTGTGAAATAAATTGTTAACTCGTAAATATGTTGATAATTTCCATATTGCTCTTCGTCATGCACTAGATATCCTTTTAAATTATTTTATGAACTGCCGTTGAAACTATTATTGGTGATCGATCCCCAGCCAGGGCAAGTTGGAAAATGGCCTTTTCAAATGGTCCTGGGTCTTGGATGTTTATCTATATATGTATTTATCATAAAATATAGTATCGTTGAATTAGTATCCTATAACACAAGTTTTAAAAAAACTTACTTTGGGGCTAGCTTAATCAGTGTGATTTGTCCCTATATATAACGTCTAACATAATATACTGAAACTATTTTAAGGGTGAATTTAGTCCATGATACATGACTGAACAACTTTTCCCAAGGAACATATATCAAAATATGAAAAATAATTTTTGGCTTTTTATACTAACTCGGATCAGCTGATCGGTCAACATGTATGGGAGGTCAAAAATTATTTTTTATATTTCGATATAAGTATGTTCCTTGGGGAAAGTTGTTCAGTATCATGGACTTAATTCACCCTTAAAATAGTTTCAGTATATTTTGTTAGACCCTGTATATCTATATATGTATCTTTATATCCGTTTAGCTTTAAAACTTGCCGTGGCCATTTTTGGCGGAGGCAAGTTTTAAAGCTAGACGGACTAATGTAAATACTTTTTTTTTCCCTTTCTTAACGTACCTACTATAAACAAGTAGGTACGCTAATAATATTACAATCTAGCCTTAACTTAAGACTAATAAGTAATTTAACATTGACCTAGTTTTAAACGTTATAGACTAAGAATGTGTCCATTGGCACTTTTTTTACTGTCTTTATTAAGGGGAAGGCACTTTGTTCGTGTGTCTCTGCTGGCACATCACTGCACTATAATATCAATGTATATATATATTTTATAACTACACTAGTTCAAAAGGTTTGGTTCTTTTGAGACGTCGCACTATGTCCGTGTTGTCGAGGAGCTGAATCGCCTCAACATTCACATGGTGAAGCAGTCTATACTCATGTGCTTCGGCGTATTTTTTGATTACTTTATCGACGGTCTGCATTTTAAGGTCCCGGTGTAGATCGTCGATTCTTATATACCAAGGCGCATTCACAATGGCCTTCAGTACGTTATTTTGGAAACGTTGAATAATTTCAATGTTACTTTGTTTGGTACAACCACATAGCTGTATACCATAAGTCCATACTGGCATGAGGACTTGTTTATATAGTAGTACAATGCGGAGTTTCTTCCAAGTAGCCAGTACATCTTCTGGAATCGTATATCGAGTTCCTCTCTTTTCTTTTTGACGTGGGCTTTCCAGCATGTAAATACTTTCAACGGTGGTGCATTAAGGCCGTACCTGAATTTTCCGAGGTCCAGTGCTGCCCCCATTTAAAATAAATCATTTCAAAGAAAACGGAGACACCATTAAAAATTTTGCAACTACCAATTCCTAGATAACCCTTCAAAGTATTTTATGAACTACTCTTTACAGTTTATAATGAAAACGTTAAGCTTTACTACGCACATTTGCCAAAAGTGGCCGTTTTTCGCAAATGTGCGTACTAAAGCTTAACGTTCTCACTTTAAACTGTAAACAGTAGTTCATAAAATACTTTGAAGGATTATCTAGGAATTCGTAGTTGCAAAATTATAAATAATGTCTCCGTTTTCTTTGAAATGATTTATTTTAAATGGGAGCAGCACTGGACCGCGGAAAATTCAGGTACGGCCTTAAATAATTTAAAGGGCTATCTATCTAGTGCATGACGAAGAGCAATATGGAAATATATATATATCACCACATTTACGAGTTTACTATTTATTTCACATTTCAAGGCTTGCTTATATATTCAACTTAAAACAAATTGTTTTTTTTTTTAATTTAAAACTGGCCCACCGCGCGGCTCCAGCCAGAAGGCAGCGCGCCGCGCTGATTTTAAAAAGGTAAAACGGCGGGAAAGCAACCGTGTGCATTACAGTTTTATGGTTGAGTATATTTAAAATTTAAAAAATCTGTTTATTAGGTATTTTTCCTCGCAAGTGTTAAAAAAAGTCGTACGATATACGAGCGTATATTGGTTAAACACACTCAGCTCTATTACGCCCTCGACTTGTTTATTACAGTCAAGGCGGGTTGACACACAAGCGGGTGAAGTGTGTGTCTATGGAGTCGATACTTGTAATGAACAATACACACGTGTGCCATACAAAGTGTGTGTCTATGGAGTCGATACTTGTAATGAACAATACACACGTGTGCCATACAAAGTGTGTGTCTATGGAGTCGATACTTGTAATGAACAATACACACGTGTGCCATACAAAGTGTGTGTCTATGGAGTCGATACTTGTAATGAACAATACACACGTGTGCCATTAAAAGTTTTTCAACACATTTGTGAGGAAAAACAATTTAATTAAAATCTCTCTATAGAAAATTATAAATATGGCGCGCACATGGAAATATTTTCTCTTTTGAGACGTTAGCGCATGCGCGCGCCTGTATTGATATGAGAGACACAGGAATCAATCCGCCAACAGCCAACCCATAATAAAAATAAACTGGTCAAGTACGAGTTAAATTCGCGTAAAGAGGGTTTCGTACTTCTCATAGGTTTTTCTGATTTTTTTAGGTAAAGAACAATTTACTGTTTTTTTTCAAAATTTTATGCTCTGTAATTTCGGAGATAATGAATGGTCAAATTTCGCCTATTTTCTTAAATAACTTCAAAAATACTCATCGTAAAATTATAAACAATATATGTTTGAGACATTTCATTTGATATGTCACACAGTGTAGTTTGCAGATCAGATTTTTTAATTTGCATATTAACCCCTTCCGTTTCGGAGATAAGGGGCAAATGGATTTTTATTATTTATTTTCTTAAATAACTTTAAAAATACCGATGTAAAAAAGTCACCTATCTACCATAATATATACCTATCACAAAGTCACCTATCTACCATATATACCTATCACATAGTCACCTATCTACCATAAGATATACCTATCACAAAGACACCTATCTACCATAATATATACCTATCACAAAGTCACCTATCTAAAAGGGTAATTTTCGCCAATTTTCTTAAATAGCTAACTTCAAAAATACCGATCTAAGAAATAATAAAAAAAAATATATTTAAAGGATTCTCATAAAAATCTCTTTCATTTGATATTTCACACGATATTGTTTAGAAAACTTTTTTTTTGTCTTATTTACCCAATAAGTGGCCCCCTGTTTTGAAATTAATTTATTTTCTTTATACGTCCAACTTTGGATCACTGACTTAATTTCTACCAAATTTCAACTCAATCGGTTCAGTAGTTTCGTAGCAAGTTGGCTGTGACCAACGGACAGACAGACAAGTGAGTGATCCTATAAGTGTTCCGGTAGGAACCCTAAAAACTGGCCACGTGCGTGTCCGGCCACGCGTAGTGTAAGGTTCCGTAGTCAGTACCTGTTTTACGTAACTAACAACTGTCTAATTGATTTTCAATAGAATTTGTATGAAATTTTTTGTGTTTATATTTTCCTCACAAAATAGTATTTGATATTTTGGAATTAAAGAATCTTGTTCCTAAAACATTTAAAAACACTTTATAGCACTTGTGTCGTTAGTAAATTTACCACACGATTTTGAATATGTGCGTTATAGATGGCATTACACAATTAAAATCAGTGTGGAAAGTAACACTTTCCGAACGAATGTGTTGAAAAAAATGTTGCACTATTGTCATGTTTCATTTGATATCCGACTCCGCGTTTACGCAGCAAGTGGGGCGAGGCAAAACTATGGGGACTCGAGCAGTCTCCTTGATATATTATACTTATGCCTTTTTTAATGTGTACGAGTATTTGTTTAGTTGTTATGTCTTTAAGATGTAATTTGGTTTTCCACAGTTTAATTTTATTTTTCAGAAAGTCTGTTATATTTTAAGAATATGAAAAAGCAAGAATGAGGAAGGCTATCATATACTGTTTGGTAGGTAATCTATGTGAGTGCAATATTTAGTTATACTGTAGTACAATGAATCTGTAACAGTTGCTTCTTACAGCCCATGTAGGGCCTACATCTCTTCTGTATAGATCTTTAAATAATAAATAAATAAGGACAAATAACACTGATTGACCTACTTACACTTGTATTATGGGATACAATGATTGTATATTTTGTAATAAATACATATATAGATAAACACTTAAGACCCAGGATTGAAAATTTGAAAAAGGCCATTTTCCAGCTGGGGATCGCACCCATCTATGCTTCCTATCAGTCGTAAATGCTCTCAAACTTGCCCTCTGATTCGCTAGAAGTTCGACGAGTTTACCGCTGCTTTGCGCAGACATGTCTGATGATGCATTCGACGAACCCTCACCCGACAAACTTGATTGGTTTGCTCGTACATGTTTTCTTTAAAATACTCATGTTCTCTATCCTTCGAGATCGCTACCTCCAAGATTTTGGTGTGATTCTGATCAAACTCCTGCCAGATATTTTGAGAAGTTTTAAGACGATTTTGTAGGTACTGCAAGGTCTTCCGCGACTGGGAATCCTTGCCGTAGTTGATTTTAAGTGAATGGAGACTTTTAAAGATTTCAGCTTGTTTCGCTAATAAACTGGAGTAACTACTCCATATTGCTCATGAGTCAAAAATCACACATCAACAATCTTAGGTAATTGAGTCTCGACGCAAGGATAGTGGCGTTCCACCAAAAGGTAATCCTGATACGCGCTGACGATATCCAAACCTGCGCTCCTGCCGTCACAGAACCCGTGACGCGACTGTACTTGATAGTTCAACTCAACAGTTATTGATACGCAATTGCTAAAATGTCCACAAAAATGAAATAACTGATATAAATTTATTTGACGACCTCTGTGTCGTAATGGTTAACACGCTAGACCGCTAATCCGGTGGTTCTGGGTTCGATCCCCAGCCAGAGCAAGTTGGAAAATGGCCTTTTTCAAAGTGTTTTGGGTCTTGGATGTTTATCTATACATCGTGTTAATGAAAGAACGCAAAATCTCTCAGATGGTACCTCAGCCCTTGGCCAGAGGTTTTTCGTTCTTTCATTAACACGATGTATATGTATTTATCATAAAATATAGTATCCTTGAGTTATATCCCATAACACCAGTTTCAAAAAAAAACTTACTTTGGGGCTAGCTAATCAGTGTGATTTGTCCCTATATATTTATTATTTATAAAACTGTTCACTATGATGATCACTGATATTGTACACAGATGATAAAAATGATACCTAATTCCGACCGTCGCAGAGTCCTCTTTTTCACTAAACGGTAAGTAACGTGAAAAAAGCCGAAGGACCAAAACAAATGTAGGGGTTGTAAGACTTGTATATCCCTACACTGATGATAACGATAAATGATAATGGTTGTTTTAGGGGGTGATATAAAACAACCGAATTGAGTGAATATTTGTATTGCACTGATTTGATAACTTAAAATTAGGTACAAGAATACAATATTGAAATTGCAATGTAGGCATTCAAGCGCCACAACCACCTTAAGGTTCTGTTATTCTGTTCGGTGTTCCGTATACATACGATTTTGTTTTTAAAAAAAAAATTAATTAATTCAATTTACCCCCCCATAAGTGGCCCCCTTTTTTGAAATTCATTTCTTTACGTTATACGTCCATCTTTGAGTCACTTACATATGAGAACTAAATTTCTACTCAATCGGTCTAGAAGTTTCGTATAGCAAATTGGCTGTGCTGTGACAAACGGACAAACAGGCATGCGGGTGATCCTAAAAAGGTTCAATTTTACCGTTTAAGGTACGGAAAACAAATAAAAAACACATAGGTACATAGTCTTGTTGTCGCCGGCGGTAAATCCTGATATTTAAATTATCTTTCCTTCTTACTTCTTCTGACTTTTACTCTAAGTTCTTATATAGAATCTCTAATGTCCTTTTCAGAGGGGTATCAGTAAAAGAAGATATCGCCTCAGGAGGAACCAGCTGCTCATCTTGTCAATTCTAGGATCACTTGCGTATGTTTGTTTAAGAAGAGTGTCTAACAATACGAATAGATGTGAGCTGGATCTTACAAAGCGGTAAGTACTGAAATATAAGTTGTTTCTAAAATTTGATGCTTGTATGTTTAGTGTCCCAGCCTCTAAATTGGGGATAAGATGGGAATAAGGATTTGGGGCGGGTGGGAGATGGAGGGGATGACCGTGTCAACCCGGATCTGATACTACTCCTGTAACAAGGATTTTGCATCTAGGAATGACACTTATGACTTGTTAGAACAAAGAAACACACTAAAAATACAGCTAGAAAATGCAAACAATGAAATTGCGAATTTTCATTTAAAAAATCTCTTTTTATTAAGGAACTAAAGATAAAAAAAGATCTAATTAACAAGATGAACACCATTTTGACTTGATCGCGGAAAGAACGCACGTAACAAAGACAATCTTAAAAAGAGAAAATTAGACTTCTAATGCAACACACCAACAGTAAAGTTTCACGTCGGCGCGTCAGTAGATATAACAACAATTCAATTCAATTCAGCGAGTGAGCGTTGACCAAGTGATGAAACCGACCAATTTGGCTACCCCCAATTAGGCACAGAGGGTAGGTTAGGTTATGGTTGTACAGTAGGTACAGTGACCATCACAAGAGCGAGCTACACACAAAGTGGTGCACTCGCCAATTACTGAGTAAACAATAAACAAATCGTAGGTATGTGTTTTGCATGCAGTGATGATCGGCGCGCGCAGAGCGGGATAGAAAGGTCACCTATCTTAAACACGAAATTTATAAATACGAATTCCATTTGTGCGAAATCGTTACGTAATTTTTTTATTTCATATATTTTCATTACACCGAAATTTCAATCGATAACTTATTGAGATATCGATTTTTGATTGTAATTTTTTACAAAATCTGTGTTTTGAAATCCCACTCAACTTTCGACCGAAGCTATTAATGGTATATGATTTGGTTTCTAGAAATATGTTTCCAATGTTATCAAAAGATTTTTCAAGACCTATTAATTTACATCATCATCTAAGCGTATTCCCGGTTGCATCGTTAGCGGTTACGCTTCAGAGCCCGGGGTCCGCTACCTACCTAGGCGATTTGACGAGGTTACTGGTTTTAACACAGAGCGAGTGCCGTCTGACCTCCGCAACCCAAAGGGTAGACCAGAACCAATCCTAGGATAGGTACAAACGCTAGATGCCGTTCGGGACCAACGGCTTTACGTGCCTTCCGAAGCACGGAATCATCTTTCTTTTCGGATAATCAGGTGATTCAAGCCTGCAATATCCTAAACAGACTGGAAACAACTTTTCACAAAGTATGCTTCAAGACCTATCAATTGACATCTTATTGAAATCTATCAACTTTATTCTACACGCAAATCGCCTTACGTACAAAATTTTAACAATTATTATTTTTGTTACAAAGCAATGCCATTAACCAAATTAATTAAAAGCTAGCAGTATACAAACTTGCAGCATTAAAGCAAAAAAGCAGCATGCAAGCAAGCTTGCAGCATGCAAGCAAGCATGCAGCATGCAGGCAAGTATGCATCATGCAAGAAAGCATGCAGCAAATGCAAGGAGGCATACAGTATGCAAGCAAGCAAGCAAGCAGCATACAGGCAAACATGCAAAAAGTAAGCATGCAGCATGCAAGCAAGAATGCAGTATGTGCAAGCAAGCATGCAGTATGCAAGCAAGCAAGCAGCATACAGGCAAACATGCAGCATGCAAGCAAGCAGCATGCAGGCAAGCATGCAGCATGCAGACAAGTATGCATCATGCAAGAAAGCATGCAGCAAATGCAAGGAGGCATACAGTATGCAAGCAAGCAAGCAAGCAAGCAGCATACAGGCAAACATGCAAAAAGTAAGCATGCAGCATGCAAGCAAGAATGCAGTATATGCAAGCAGGCATGCAGTATGCAAGCAAGCAAGCAGCATACAGGCAAACATGCAGCATGCAAGCAAGCAGCATGCAGGCTATCATGCAGCATGTAAGCAAGCAAGCAGCATGCAAGGAAGCAAGCAGCATGCAAGTAAGCATGCAACATGCAGCAGGCATGGCTTCTTTCACGGCCCCGACGCTGCGGGGCTCCGGCGGTCCCACGCGGGCTTATCATCGCAGATGGCTCGCACCTCCGCGCCTACGCGGGTTGAAATTACACTCTAGGGGTAGGGCAGACAAGACTACGTGGAGTCGGTTTTGCAGCGATTCGATTCTGTCGCTAACTTTTCTTTAATTCAAGGTTAAAATGTTATTTTTATATAAATGACTTAATCTTCATGTTCTCTTAATTTTTTTGGTTTATGAATTTTATGGAAAGAAATATATGTGGAATATTAAGTAGCTAAGTAAGTTATAATAACAAAAAAGTTACTTCGATCTTTAGTACTTCTAGAAATAAAAGTTATTGGAAACAAAACATCTGTCAAAAGAAAAAAAATATGCATTTGATATTCGGCTTACTGTTTTTTAGAAAAAGAAACATAAAAAAGAGAATTATTTATTTATCTATTCAAGTACACTTGAAAATTTACAAACAGAACATAAAAAATAAGGAAAATATAGTACTTAGGTGCTACTTAAATAAATAGACAAGATGCATACCTACATAAACATACATAAATATACTTACATAAATACATAAATAAATTTGTAATAAATATTTCTGGAATTTAAAATTGCGACATACCATTTTCTAAAACTGAAAATCCTTTTCTAGTACATCTAAATGCATGTTAACTTAGCAATCCTAGTCCAGTACATCACTCTCTGAGACGTATTGAAGTAGCATAGTCGCATGATTATAATTAGAAAATGCTAATTCAGTTCGTCTTAGCCAGTCGAGACGTAAGTACTGCAGTAGCATTTCCATATACGCGTCCAGGCTCTAGCAGTCCAGAACACTTGTTTCCTTGGAGAAAATAAATATACTTTTATTATATAATGAAATAATTTATCGCCCTAGACTCTGTCTGTGTATAGTGTATATTTATATGTATTTATTTCTTTATTACTTAAACAAAATTAATACATCTTAAATTTTCGTCTAGATTTTGTTCATGACACATATATCGTATTTCGTTAAGCGTCACAATTTCCGGCTCTATATATTTTCATACGTAAACTTGAAATTCACTATCAGCCAGAACTTTTAAGAAATTATACATTGTTCCTCAATCATCCATGCAAAATATTGCGCGTTTATATATTAATCCATGTTCATTTTGGACTTCCGACGCGTAGTATCCATTCTTGTTTTAATTTGTCATTCGTACGAAAACTGTTACAAAAATAACGACTTAAAAAAAGATTCATTGATTAATATACTACAATAACACTAGGTCATGTAGTCAAAATAAGTGAGGATACAAAAAAAAACAATAGAACCAGAAATTTAAAATCATATCAGACTTTAAATGAAATGTTTTATATATTTAGTGTTGTTAGGATTTAAGTAATAGAAACATTATCTGGGTTTATATTTACAGGGGGTTGTATGATACGTAAAATATATCGATAAAAATATGCACATCACTATACAGAAAAACATAACCTCTAACAACATAATGAAAATACATTTGAACATTACAAAAATTATATATAATTTAACACAGTGACGATTAACATAAATTATGAATACTGTTTTTTTTATTTTAAGTTGTATTATTATCATTACAAAATCAGAAATAAACGAAACTTACCAATGAAAACTTATTAGCTCTTCGCTATTTTCTTTCCTTCCTGTATGGGAATTACAGCCTTAAATGACACAAGACATTTTATAAAAAAGCACACACAGTATTCTGAACAGATATTAGGCACGTTTTTTATAATTATAATAGAAATAACATTAGTTTTTTATTATTTTCGTCAACAAAACATTGTAAAACTTGCAAATACATCCAAATGACATAAGTCATTGTAATTCAACCAAGTTAAATAGGAAGACAATGACATCAAGAAAAGGAACTATGATGCGATATTTAAATTGTCAGCATTAAAAGACATCCACTTGACATTCATCTTGTGTCAACACGATACAATCAAGAACTGAATGCGTTTACTTGTTTCGCTCGCACTCGTACCAAAAATCATTTACGCCATGTGAGTAAGATTGCTAATGCTAAGTTATTACTTATAATGACGAAATAATACGATATCTATATAAACAAATAAACGTGTTCAACTCCGCACGCCGAATTTCGCCACCATTTGATATTCCTACACGCATTAGGCTTGCGTTACCAACGTTACTACTACCCACTATTACAAGTAAGGTATCTGATTTAACACATGTTGTTGAACACAATGAAGTTTGTTTCAATTGAGTATTGCATTTTGAATGCCTAAAAAACCCTATATAAATAAATATACTTTTTACTTTACCGTATTTATCTATAGTGCTTAGTGTAATAAAAATTAGATGAAATTGGTTCGAAACTGGGTTGAACAATTAATAGCTTTTACGAGAAAATGACAGATGGCGCAACTGTCACAAAATTAATCTATCTATATTTAAGAGCTATGCTCTTGTCGGTGGAGTATGAATTCTCTTCCATTTGTCTCTCTTATCTGCCAGTTGTTTTACTTCGCTGTACGACACGTTCGCCTTTTCCTTTATCTGTTTCATGTAGCTATGCCTCGGTCTTCCTGGTCCTCTTTTCCCTTCTATTTTTCCTTCCATGATGGTATTTATGAAGTCGTCATGTCGTAGCAGATGACCCAACATCTTTCCTCGTCTATTCTCTATTATATCCAGAATGCACCTTTTCTCTCCTACTCTTTTCAGGACCTCCTCATTTGTTATTTTTTCAACCCAGCTTATGCTTATTAAGTCTTACGGACTTTATTTATTATATTCTTGAAAATGAAACGCATGATCCCCAGGAACATAGAAGCCAAGCTTCAGGAGCAGTTAAAGCTGGACAAGGGCACCGGCTGCGAGATGCCCGTGCTTGACCCCTTCGCGAGGGAAGTGATGCAGTTTGACGAAGACCGGCCGAAGATCGTGTGTGAGGGACAGGACTGGGTTAAGTGCTATGTATGTACAGATGGTATAGCAGACACCTGTACTACCGCGCGCGCCGCGCACCACCTGAGGTGGCACACGCATCTGATTAACTTTCAGTACATCAGTCCACTTTATACATAGGTCTGAAGGACCAAGATACACATAAGTATCGTGAATACTACGGACATTTACCCCATTCATATTTTTCGGTTTTATACCTTGACTTTGAAAATCAAAATTGTGTTATTTACAATTTTTCCCTCAATAATAGAAACAATTCGTATACGCGTACCTACTGCATTTTGGCGTCATGTTGCCACATCAAGATTCCTAAGAGAAAAATATAAGACTATTATTCTATCTAGGTATACTATCATAGCCCTATACTACTAGTTTTTAGGGTTCCGTACCCAAAGGGTGCAAACGGGACCCTATTACTGAGACTCCGCTGTCTCTCCGTTTGTCCGTTTGTCTGTCCGTCTGTCACAGTACTCTATCTCTTGAACCATAATAGCTAGACACTTGAAATTTTTACCGATTATGTATTACTGTGGCCGCTATAACAACAAATACTAAAAATAAAAAATTAAAGGGGTCGTCGTACAACCTGGTTTTCAGCGTTTTTAACTAGATCTTTATAATGGCATTAACTAGATACTTGAAAATTTCACCGATTATGTATTATTGTATAAAAAATATATTAAATGTGTAGGTAATATTCATAATGTAAAAATATACGAATTTTATGAATATTTTTCATTAATTAATTAATTTCATTTGTGTGTATATGTCGCAGTTGAATGGTATAATCCGCTAATTCACGAAACCTCTAGCTGTTTGGCATTACAGCTCGGTTTTGTAAAACAGCGAACCCTAATACGCGGAATGAAATGAACGACTTGTATTCATCCATGCGGCTAGAGAAGTTGATAAACAATTCTATCTAAAGAAATTATATACAATTTAGAATGCCTACGAAGTGGCAATGTGGAGAGCGAGTGTTCTATCCATTTTACTAGGTTAGGGCAAACCTATAGGTTAGGTTAGGTTAGAACTGCGACCAACACACGCACGAGCCGAGCGAGCGAAGCGTGCGTGCCGCGGTAGCGGCCGGCTAGTGGTAGAAAAGTTCTATTCATTCTATTATATTGTATATGATATTAAAATATGTTCATATTTTTTACATGGAAAAAGTGATAGTGATACATACGAGTATATAATACTTATCTTAAAAATTGTGTTTGTTCTATCAGCTGTGTAAATAAAAACAAAAAAGGCAAAAATTAAAAAAATTAAAATAAATAAATAAATGTACATAGATATCTATAATAAAGATGTTTCGTTGTATATAAAAAAAATATTTAAATTAAATATAAATTCAGAGGTATTTTAATAGAAAAATTTGTGATCAATGAACATTATTCTGTATCAGATTCATCTGAAGTAAAAGCTTGATCTTCAACTTCGGCGAATTCTTCGTCATCGCTTTCTTTTTTTGTTGTTTCTACAATATCTTGTATTTTTAAAGGTGTTTGATCCCCAATAAACCCTGTTGGTTTTAAATAATCATCTAAAAACCAGCCACAGTTTTCAGGCTGCAGTTTCACGCATACAGGGTCCGTTGCATGAAGCCACATGGAATTGACAAAAATATAATAGAATTTTTTGTTGCAGTGATATCCAGCATGGTGGTAAAGTATTCGAGTCAAAACTTTTAATTTTCTTCAAAAACTGTTCGCCGTCTTCTTTTGCAGAGTAATTCTTTAAAAAAATGCGATGTCTGGCATTTACTCTGGTGCAGTTCTTTATGCATGCATTGGTTAGCTCAACATCACTGTATAATTTTTTTTTCTTTTTAGGAAATTTCAATTTTAATGAACAGTTTCTATACGTTTCATCGTTGAAATCAAGAACATCATCGTCCGAATGACATAAAAAACAATTTTTAGCCATTTTTATCACAATGTAATGTTTATAAATAACAACAATCAGTATAGTAGTTACTACTAAAGCACGTTTTTTCAACTTTTAATAATGAGGCAATACAAGCTGCTCCAAAATGGTGCGCAGCATTTCCGAGCGTATTGCTATCCTTGTCAATTTCACAGACAAATAGCATGCGCACTCTCTTTCATGCAATAGCCGAGCTACATACAGCTGTTATGCTGCGTCCTTTTTTAATGCACGGGATGGTTCGCTCGGACCTCTCTGTTGCACGTATTCACTCGCAGCAATATTTTGTTTTTAAAACTCGACAAAAGGAATTCAAGACTGATTTTTTGCTTACAACCCTACATCACCGTGTTCGCAATAATATTATCTTTGTTTTGATATAAGTTTTATTTATTAACCAGACCGGTGCAAATTACTATTTTAGACTTACCAGTTTATACCTGCCTACCCTATAGTTGTGAGGGGAAAAAATAGTCAACCTAACGTTTGCATACTTCATACTTTCGATTCGTATGTAATTTGTTTATTAACCAAACCAGTTTAATGTTTAAAAAATAATATTTTTTTAATATTTAATTAATAATATTCTGGACTGAAATTTTCCAGGGAACCTACTCGCGATATATTTTTTAACATATTAAATTTGATATAAACTACTTTTCATCCATTAACCAGCTCGGTGAAGGTCGTTTTATATTCGGATCCTCTACTATCAGCGCTTTAAAATATTGTACGGAGGAACCCTTAATGTACGAGTCCAACTCGCACTTGCCCGTTTATTATAACTACTTATTCACTTTTTACCCCAAACATCCTACATATTGTGTAAATCGCGAGCTGATGCTGCGAAACATAATTGAAGATCAAGCGAACTTACAAAGTGAAATTCGATCGAAATTATATGAGCAGTATTATTAGAAACGATTTACCATCACCCACTCCCTTCTTCTTCATCTAAGCGCGTTCCAGGTTGCATCCTCACCTGTACTGCTTCGGAGCCCGGGGTGCGCTTTCCTGCTTTATCTTCCCTAAATATAACAAGCACGTCAATCGTCACTCAAGGATGCCAAAGACCTTGCGAAGTGGAGAAGAAATTGCCGAAACAGTTAAAATGATACGATTGTAATTTTACGACCTGCCTAAAGTCAACCCTCTTTGGGAATGCATTTGTGCGAAAAGTTTTACAACCGGCCGCCGCCCGGCGTTAACCCTCCTTGGGAATGCAATTGTAGCACAGATGTTTGTGCTTAAGTCCTATAGTAGCCTCTTACGACATCCACAGGAAGAGATGGAGTAGTCCTATTCTGACCCGGAACCACGCGGGTATGGTATGGATGACTTGTTTTATCGATATAGCTCTTAAGAGGTAGGTTACACAACCATTCTGGTATCAGTCATGTCCATCAGTCTGATCAGAATGATCGTGTAACCCGCTGAATGACAGACTGATTGTTCGGACTGAAAAATAAAATTGTTTTGAATGATGAAAGACTGATGGGAGACTGATCGCGTAATCCGCTAATATCATTCTCGCGTCAGTCACAGTACTTTAGTTACTTTACTACACACCGTACACCAATACAATACAATACAAAAATCTATATTCCACCAAATAAAAAACATTAAAAATTACACCTAACATTACTATCCACTATTACAAGTAAGCTAGTGTTAGGTGACGCAAGCTTAATTTGTGTAGGAATATAAAATGATGGCGAAATTCGACTTGCGGGGTTGAATACGTGATGGCTCAGATGGTAAGAGCATAGTCGTATTGAGACTAAGGTCGCGGGTTTAAGTCCTGCTTTTGTGGTATTTTTTCAGCATTTCTTATTTCATTATTTAATTTGAGTACTTTAGTAATACATCTTGAATGCCTAAAAATCCCTATAAAAAGACTTGAGGAATTCAATTTATGTACAGCAAAATTTCCGTATACACGCAATTATTATTAGAAATGTCACAATGAGTATATTTACTGAAATAATCATTATTAGTGAAGTGGAGGGCAGTTCATTTTTGGGCGAGACAAAATACAATGTGGAAGGGACATACCCGTAATAAATCGAACCACGGTCACAGAATACATTAAGAGTAAACAGAACGGAATCTCCTAAGGTACGCGCAATATGCATCCCCGTTCCCCGCACCCGCACCTCTCCCCCGGTTCTTAACGGCCAACGTGAACGGTTGTAAAACGTGAATCATCGAGGCGAAAACGGGGGAGAAGTGCGGGGACGGGGAACGGGGAAGCATATTGCGCGTACCTTAGGAGATTCCGGCCTGTGCCACGGTCTATGCTAAATGACTAAAGTATAATGAAATTAAAATAACAGTCAAAAAACAAAAAAAAAATCGACTCATTCGACATTTCATTTTGACGACCTCCGTGGCGTAATGGCACAGAATACATAAGAGTCAAACAGAATGGTATCTCACAGCGTCTCCCGCAAATTGGCGTCCCCGCACCTCTCCCCCGCACTTTGTGAGCTTTGACGGCTCCAAACCAGGGTTTAGATACTAGCCGCACGCAATACGCGACGTGTGTTGTCTTGAGAACTGTCAACCGATAGTAACCATCATGGTGAGAAGGTGCGCGTATAATAATTGTTTATCCACCCAATACTCTAAAGAACGTATATTTCATACATTTCCAAATGATGAAAACAGGTTAGCAAAGCAACAATATAATTTCACGTTATTACCCAGCAACCATCTTGATATATAACGTCTAACAAAATATACTGAAACTATTTTAAGGGTGAATTCAGTCCGTGATACTGAACAACTTTCCCCAAAGAACATACATCGAAATATGAAAAATATATTTTCGCTTTCAATACAAACTCTGATCAGCTGATCGATCAACATGTATGGGAGGCCAAAAATTATTTTTCATAATTCGATATAGGTTCCTTGGGGAAAGTTGTTAAAATAGTTTCAGTATATTTTGTTAGATCCTGTATATACCCTTGTCGCTCTCTCGCATTGGCGGGAGATACACAAGAGCGAGATTGTAACATTACCGGATTGCTAATAAGCAATCCGGTAATGTAACATAGGCTCCTCGCTCACAGGTAATCACATACACGCAGATGCCAACTGGATTTCCGCGGGTTATAGTGCTAAATGCCATTGTTGACAATGACAACTTGACATGCTGTGTGTAAGCGTAAATCGTTATAAACATTTGTTTAGTTTTATTGAATTTATTCATATAATTACCGTATAGTTTTGCGCCGAATATGCAAATTACTATATTACAGTAGTGAATTAGTGAAATTAGTGCGTTACAATATAAATGACTCAATAATAATCAGTAAAGTGAACTATAGGTGAAATGGACAATGGACATAATGAAAAATATTTGTGAAGTGATATTACGTAGCTGTTTCCGACTTTTCTGTAACATTTAATAAATATAAAACAGAATATTTTTTACGTCATAGTGTTCGCAAATTTTCCGGTATGGAAAAATATAATCGTAAATATGAAGAACTCGTTAGTAGGTAAGTATTAAAATAATTCTGCGGTGCGACCCTAAGTATAAAACTCACACATCGACGTGTGTACAGATAAATTGTTTCGTTTGTAGTAGTAGTAGGTATATATGTTACTCTGAATCAATGGAGAGTCATACCAGTGGTAATGGTTAACACGCTAGACTGCTAAACCGGAGGTTCTGGGTTCGATCCCCAGCCAGGGCAAGTTGGAAAATGGCCTTTTTCAAATGGTCCTGGGTCTTGGGTGTTTATCTATATAAGTGTTAACTATAAAATAAAGTATCGTTGAGTTAGTATCCCATAACACAAGTTTAAAAAAAACTTACTTTGGGGCTAGCTCAATCTGTGTGATTTGTTCTTATATATTTATATTTATTCCCATACATTTTGTTCGTTTGCCGTCCTATGACATAAAAAAAACATTCGCCCAGACGGCCGCACACTTTCGTATGGAAATGCCAAAAATTATTTTTATTTTTTGGCTTGATTTATTACGGGTATGTCCCTTCCACGTTGCATATACCCACCACTAGGAGACACAACGAGAAAAATACTTCTTTAATCATCATAATATCATCGACTTTCAGTTTTCAGAATGCAAAGTCATCAAGGAGATATTGTACAACTACCCCGACGTTTCGTGCATATACAAAGACATAATATACGTGAACGATGACAATTATACCATCGGGGGGCCGGTGGAGGTGCTGGGTTCTAGAGTATATCATCTGGAGAAGAGCGACCATGTCAAAATTTCATGCAAAGGGACACATAAGCACTCGTAAGTAATATTCCTCGAGGTGTTGTACTTCCTTGAGAACACAGCTGGTAAGCTGTGGCTCGCTCCACCCTGTAAACATAAAAGTATTTTTATATGCAACAAATTTTTTATATTATTTTGAGCGCAAAAGCTACAAACAACTGGCATGGCGTCTCGGGACGAGTACTGGTGGGAATATACGGGTAAAAACCGAAACTATACAGGACAGCCTTCGACATCGTACGACAAGCCGCCCTGCAGGGCGGTATCCGAATATGGCGAGGCCAACATCCGAACGCTGCACAAGGGGTTTTCTTCTTGTTTCTTCTTTAGTTCTTGAGCTCCACGCGACATTTATACTGTTTTCGAACAAGCTCCGTACGGTGGGTCCCACTATTGCCATTGATACAAATAGTGGGACAGAGTCTCCCACTATAGTTCAGTCATTCTAGCTTAAAAAATATGTCCATTGAAGGCCCAAATTAAATGTTATCTACTCTCCCTCCCCATCCCAGGTACGCGTCTCCCCTTAGTCCCCCCCTCGCGCCCCCGAAAGAGTATAGGTCTTGCTACGGAAATAAGCCCGAGCAAAAAGAAATAAACGGGCAAGTACGAGTCGGACTCGTACATGAAGGGTTCCGTGCCTCCATACGATGTTTTAAAGCGCTCTGAAGAAACACGTTTCTTGTATGATGACCCCTTTAATTTTAACTTTATCTTATTTTTAGTATTTGTTGTTATAGCGGCTATAGTAATACATAATCGGTAAAAATTTCAAGTATCTTGGTAATGCCATTGTAAAGATCTAGTTAAAAACGCTGTAAAAACACGTTTTTTGTATGAAGACCCCCTTAAATTTTTAACTTTTTTTATTTTTAGTATTTGTCGTTATAGCGGCCACAGTAATACATAATCGGTGAAAATTTCAAGTGTCTGGCTATTACGGTTCAAGAGATAGAGCCTGTGACAGACGGACAGACAGCGGAGTCTTAGTAATAGGGTCCCGTTAGCACCCTTTGGGTACGGAACCCTAAAAAAGAAAAGAATATAAGTTATAGGAAATGACAATAAAAAACAGAAGTAGTTACCTACAAAAATAACTATATTGTCCGTTCCACAATTCAAAAATAAAAAATCCACAAAATAACTCTAGAACGTGGTCGTGGCGTTCTAGATGTGGGACTTAACTTGCGGAAATACGCAGTAGACGATCTGTAGCCGTAGGAAAAACGCAAGGGACAAAAATGCGGCGAGTTGTGGCAGGTGATGATCAGGCAGCTTGTGGTTCAACAAGATGGCGGCCGCTTCCAGACGAAATCAGCGACAACGTCAACAAGATGGCGGCCGCTTCCAGACGAAATCAGCGACAACGTCAACAAGATGGCGGCCGCTTCCAGACGAAATCAGCGACAACATCAACAAGATGGTGGCTGCTTCCAGACGAAATTCAGCGACAACATCAACAAGATGGCGGCCGCTTCCAGATGAAATCAACGACAACGCCCCAACTGCCGACGACAGCGCAACCTCGACATTTCGAATTTTTAACGGACTTCAAAAAAAGGAGGAAGTTATCAACTCGTCGGAATCTTTATTTTTTAATGTATGTTCCCAGATTTCTCGAAGCCTGGACCGATTTAAAAAATTCTTATTTGTTTGGAAGGGTATACTTTCCAGGTGGTCCCATAGAAATTTTATCAAAATTGAATAAGTAGTTTGGTTAAAACGGTTACGAAAATAACTATTTTTTTTTTATTTTTTTTTTATTTGGTTCGCTAACTGGCTGAACAACACACTTGGATAATATATCGTCTAAGTATACAATTGTCTAAGTATACAATTGTCTAAGTATATATTTAGGTTTTCTGTGACTGTCAGTTCACTGGTATTGAAGTCGGTTTTTGTTTTAAAAAAAACCGGCCAAGTGCGAGTCGGTCTCGCGCACCGAGGGTTCCGTACAAACCTGCAAGGTTTAGTATTTGGTATGAATTTCAATTTAATACCTCTACGCGTTTATGAGGAAATGGGTAGTAAGTTTAAAATTATTAAAAAAAAATACATTATGTGATGTAACTAAAAATTTATGGTTTTCGTAATTTTTCCTTTATCTATGCTATAAGACGTTGCTTCGTACCAAATTTCAAGATTCTGAGTTCACGGGAAGCACCCTGTAGGTTTTGATTCCCTTGCAAGTGTCGAAAATTTGCGGCATAAACGGCTGTATCTTTTGATTGCGTTGGCTTAGAAGTTTGATTTTTTCACAGCTTCAAGGGACAGTAGACCTGAGTAATTGATATAAATTTCAGCTTCATACCTCCACGCGTTCCTGAGAAAAAGGGTCTTGACAGACGGACGGACGGACGGACAGACGGACAACAAAGTGATCCTATAAGGGTTCCGTTTTTTCCTTTTGAGGTACGGAACCCTAAAAATATCATAAACTATCTAAAACAACGGTTATCGTTAAAATTTATCAAAGTATTCACGTTGTATACTTTATATACATGAGCACCAACTAGGAACGTACTCGTAAATTACCTTAAAACACATAAAAAACATGCATTTAACTAGAATTCGGAAATTCGGCATCAAAACTAAGATCATTAAAAATCATCATCCGATCCTCACGTGTTCCCGGTTGCATCGTCAGCGGTTACGCTTCAGAGCCCGGGGTCCGCTACCTAACCTAGGCGATTTGACGAGGTTACTGGTTTTTTACACAGAGCGATTGCCGTCTGACCTCCGCAACCCAAAGGGTAGACTAGAACCAATCCTAGGATATGTACAAACTCTAGATGGCGTTCGGGACCAACGGCTTTGAGTGCCTTCCGAAGCACGGAATCATCTTTCTTTTCGGATAATCAGGTGATTCAAACCTGCAATATCCTAAAAAGACTGGAAACAACTTTTCACAAATTATGCTTCCCAGTGGGATTTGAACCCATGACCTCCGGATCACAAGGCAAACGCCTTGACCACTAGACCGCGGAGGCAGTCATAAGATTATTTAAAATATCAAAAACGAAACCAGAAATCCGATTCAAACTAAAGAAAATGTTAAATTAACAATTGAGTACTGTGATTTTGTGCCAACTACCTACCACATTCTGGAATCTTAAAAAACAAACAATCCGCATCCCAGCTACCTATATCATTTTAATTAACGTTTTAGGTTATAAATTAATTATAATAAATAATAAAAATTTAACTTTAAAGTTATGACCGAACGCCACACACATCGGCACAAATGGAATTTAAAATTTGATAAGAAAATTACTCGATTTAACAAAAACCCTAAGGAAATAAAAACATCTAAATTACATTAAAAGTCAAGTAACTCACCCTATTTTAACAGGGAACACAACACTTAATTTAAAATGTATAATAAAAACAGCGGCTATAAAAGGCTTAAAATAAACAAGGTTTTTATTCTCTCGTTGGTTCTTCTTTCCTATGCGCAGCTCTCTCGATACCATAAGTTCCCACGAATCTTGTGCAAGCAATATCTTCGGTGAAGTTCGTTCGTATGTTATTTCGTCCATGATGTCGATCAAGTGTGTGCAGACCCTTCTCCTCGGCTTACAGTTTCTGGTGAACAGTCCAATCTAAATCGTATTCCTTATTTGAGTATATACTTCTGATTTTCGCCGAAACTGTCTTGCTGTTTTCGTGCCGCACTCGCTGCTCATTTCTTGTAACATGGCTTTTATCGGCCCGTCCGCTCCTATTACAACTAATATTATTTATTCTGTGCTATTACGTCCGCATTCGTATTGAGGCATCGATTAACGATACAGTATTTACTTCATCTAAAAGTAAAAGTGCAAATCACAGACCATGTATCAAGATAGACACAGCCTCTGTATGAATTTGCGTGTCAATCTGACGCCGAATTGACTTCATACTTAGCTCATTTATTTTTATTTCTAATGCTAATTAATAACTCTATGAATATTACAAACAGAGAACCTCCGAGTTGCGGACTAGCGTAGTCATCAACATGCCCCGGAGGTCGTCAGTATGTATGGTAAAATAGTTTTTTTTTGTTTTTATAGTTTTCTTAAACTAATCCCAACGGAATGGTCGGGCCATGCAGCCGGCTTGCGGGCCAGTATCGCCCGGCAACTTCCTGCCGCCGCCGGTCGGGAAGATACCATCAACATATTGATATTCGCTTTTGATTCTACCGCCAGAAATGGATTTATAAGAAAGATGCCGAAGAGTTACAAGTTTTTGACTGAAGAACTTAAAGCTACCATACTTAAAGGGTGAGTAGTAATGTGCTGATGAAGTGTTATTTTGATCCTTATACATCATTAACAAGGTTTATGAGAGTTTTTGGCGGGAAGTCAAAGGGTTCGGTTGGGGTTTTCTTTAAATTATTTTGAAAATTGATTTTAGTGGACTTTATAATATAAAATTGGTGTTGTTTGGTGTTATAAATGTTCATGCTCATGAACAATATGTGAAATAATTAAAGTGGACTGTCATAGTACGGCTGTACTGTGATATTTGTTTCGCGGACTGTGTAGGCGTCTTCGGGCGTCGTCTGCCACTTAATTTGGCTATGAAATCCAGTGGACTCGTATAGATTTGTCGCCAGAAGCTCCCTTAAAGCAATCAAAGGCCTACACCAACCTTTGATTGTAACTTGTTAGGAAAAACGAATTTCGTTTTATTAACTTGTTCCTGGCTAAATACGCAGTAGTGTCAAGCCATTAATAAATAAAAAAAAAGGTTTATAGTTGTCTGCCTGGTGGGGTCTTCTAGTTAGACGACTATAACAACATTAATAATAATAAAGCCTTTTTATTTCCTTAATAAAAAAGAAAAAATCAATTTACAATTATTAAAGTGCATGCTATTAATAACTAAATTCTTATAATTAGTAAATCAATTTATACAAAACAAATTAAATTTAAGTAATATAAAATAATTTCAAGTTAAATAAATCATAAATTCTATTAATAATTATTTCATTTGTAATTTATTAAGTACCTCTTTAGAGTAAAGGCCTCCTCCAGTTTTCTCCATTTAGATCTGTCACTTGCTTTTTCAATCCAATTTTTTCCCGTTACTTTTAGAATTTCGTCAAGCTATCTCTCTGCCGGTCTGCCACGATTACTCTTGCCGCTAGGTCCCTTCCATAACGATATCTTTTTTGCCCACCTGTCCACGTTCAATCGAGCAATATGGCCGGTCCACTTCCATTTCAACCTTTTACAGTGTTCTAGAGCATCAATCAGATTTGTTGTTTTTCTTATATCTGTGCTTCTCTTTTTATGTTTTAATTTTAGATTGTGAATGCTCCGTTCCATCGCTCTTTGGGTTGTTCGAATTTTTTCTCTGGTTTTTTTTGTTAAAAATCCATGTTTGGGATGCATATGTGAGAGATGGCAAGATACAGGAGTCTAATACAATTTTTTTAATTCCAACAGAAACATTTGATTTGAAAATTTCTTTGAAACTCCAGAATTTATTCCAGGCTATGTTTACACGTCTCATTAATTCATCTTGGTGTCTAGATTTTGCAAATGATACTTGTTTGCCTAGATATGTATACTGTGGTACATATTCTAGTAAGACACTTTTAATATGTATTTGTGTCTTTGTGCTGTTGGTCATAATTTTTGTTTTGGTTGTATTTAGTTCTAGACCAATTTCATTACTGACACAGTTAATTTCATTTATCATCGACTCCAGTTCAGATGAGGTTTCTGCGAAGAGTATGAGGTCATCAGCGAATCTGAGATTGCTTAGAAATTGCCCGTTGATGTTTATACCTTTGTTTTTCCAATTTATTGTTTTCATTATATTTTGTAAAACGGTAATAAAGATTCTGGGTGAGAGTGGGTCACCTTGACGAACGCCTCTACATATATCGATTTCAGTGCCTGTTCTATCCAATATTACTCTACTTTTGCTTTTCTTATATATGTCTTGAATGAGATCTATGGTTTCTGTTGGTACATCACATTCTTGTAAAGCACTGTGTTGGCGCAGATAGCTAAGATTACGTTCTGATACCAAAGATGTTACTAATACGCTCTTGGTACGAGTCCGGCAATCCCACCGGCAACAAACAAACACACAAACAAACCTACGCAGTCTACTACCACCCCAGATAAGGTCCAGGGAACCTCCTAACCTAATTATGAGTTAAACTTAATTCTAATTAAAAGTAATTAAACTAATTGCAAAACTTACCGCGTTCATGCAGTCTTCAGGCAGCCTCGCCTGGCCTTCGCGTCGAGCCCGATGTCCTACTCAGGGCTGGCGACGGCCTTAGGTCCCACCATGGGTCCCAAGTCAGTGGTGAGGAAAATGGGGTCCCTAAGCTAACCTAACCATGAGCTCATGTATATCGCCCCAAACGAATACGTCGTATTTATAGCACCACTTCAACATAGCACAACAAGTTGCTTTTATAGTCAATTTTATTCACATAACAAATACTTCCGTTCCAGACGAGAAATAGGTAAAAACCCACAATTTATAATGACGCCATGTCACGCGTTTTACATTTGACACAAATCACTGTTCTTTACGTAATACAAACACTTTCGGCTCCACGCCGTTCCAAACAAATTGGGCACACTATCAAACAATAATTAGCGACAATTCTTCACGAAATATTCGCCATATATCAAATACAAAATTAATGCCGCATGGCTCTTTTCGCGACGGGAGAACGCAAGTCATTCACAATGTCAGTCGAGACTTTGACGCAAAGACAATGATTATTTTCTGGCCGGGCAAAGACAATCCGCGCAGGGCGGGGCACAGCCGGAATATTGATGAATCGATAATCTTGCCCGTGTTTGTGGAGATCACACGCAGATGGCGCTAGTCTCCTAACAAAGCACTTTTATTCAAAACACACTCCACATGCTAGTATGGGATATTGAGTCAAATGCTTTAGCATAATCAATGAAGCCTAGGTAGAGCAGGCGTTTCATTTCTTGGTATTTCTCTATAATGAGTTCCAATGAGTGTATGTGGTCTATAGTTGAATATTTACTTCTAAATCCTGCTTGTTCCACTAGTTGGTGCTCTTCGGTGTATTTTCAAGGCGTTTCTCGAGGCATGAAGCAAATAGTTTGTAGAGATTTGATTGTAGGCTGATTGGTCGATAATTATAAATGTCATTTGGGTCTCCTTTTTTGTAGAGCAGTAGCAGTTTGTCTGATTTTGCCCATTCAGTAGGATTTTTTCTCTCATCCAGGATTTTATTGAACAGCGTGGTTAGAGGTTGTACTAGAATAGCTATTCCTGTTGAAATGGCTTCATTTGGGATTCTGTCCGGGCCCATGCTTTTTTCTTCATTTAACGCCATTATTTTTGTGAAAATTTCTTAGGCAGTAAACCTAGGTAATTTTGTATCATTATTCTTAAGGGGTAGAGTCTCTAAATTCGACGGTATTTTGGAAGTGTAAAGATCTTTATAGAATTCCGTGGCAACTTTTATTATTTCTGTTAGAAGTGTTTTTGTTAGCGGAAGATTTATTATTCAAGGAAAGTATCCATTTTTTAGTTGTTGCTAATTCTTTTAAACTTTTTTTCACACTTCCTGATTTCTTCAGATGTTTTTTAATCGTAGCTAACCTGTGATCTTGATATTCTTTTCTAATAGTTTTATGAATATTTTTAAATAAGAAACATTTATCTTTTTTCTCTTCTGATGTTAATTGTTTTTTGTTCACCAGTTCGTTTCTTCTTTTTATGAGGTCTCTTATTTTATCTGAAATAAGAAAGCGTCTCTCTGTACTTGTATCATTACTACATATAGATTTTAAACTTTTTTCAATAGCTTGCTTTATTTTTTCATAGTACGTCTCTACTTCATCGTTTTCTTGTAGACTAATATTATGTATATTCAATTTTAAAGCTTCAATGTATTTCTCTTGTACTTCATAACAACATTACTGAATCAATATTGTAACAGTAACCCAAACGTATCAGAGACTCGCTGCTACGTGAGATAGTGTGATTCAACATGCTTGTAGATTAAAATTACTACACATTGGGACGAGATTTTTAAAGATAAAGATTTGAAAAAGTATAAAATACATGACGAATAACATAAGCACATTGACATTTAAAAAAATAAAAATTATTCAATAAAATAACCTTGAACTTGAAAAATAAGTACTTATGAAATTTAAAAATATTAGATTATCAAAATAAATAAATTAAAAAATAAATAATAATAATAAATTAAGAAATGACATTTCATTAGAAACAAATTGTAAATAAATGTAGCTAGTATTTAAATAAGTAAATAAAAACTGACATTTTTTTAAAAACAAATTGACTTTATTTAAAAAACTACCAGACAAATTAATCTATACTTGTATAATTACATGAATTTAGCATATATAAAAATCAGCATATTTTTTTTCTTTTGCAATGCCCTATCAGGGTTCATGTTGTACCTACTAATGAATTGACAATGTAGTGTAGTGTAATATATGTACAATATGTAAAGCAAATAAATAAATTGAAATTGAAAACATGTTTTATCTGTGCATGGAGCACTTTTAGCATCTAAACAATTTTACGTATTATTTTATTGAATGAACTAAAACTCGCCTTATATTTCGTTCTTTCGGATTTGAGTTCCTTTTAAATCCATTCTTTTTCGCATACATTGCTCCTTCGATATGTTGAGTTTTGGCATCTTGTGTGCTATTTGCCATCTCATTTTCTCCTCTTTATTTTTAATACCTCTATGTTTGGTAGTTCGTCTCTACTTTCCATAGCGCACCTGTCAAAGTAAAAAAATAAATATTTAATGTAGGATAAATATACTTATTGAAGGTCATTATTTTTAATTATTTTTAGAGCAAAAGCTACCGATACCTGCGTTCGTGCTAGCGTTTCGCAACGACCACTGCTAAAATTTTCATAACTCCCTGGCAAGCTATATAACAATAATATTGACATTCATGTCTTCGTGTATGTATACACGCATATCTATCTATATATATAAAAGGAGAACTTCCTACTCTTTATACGTCTGTGCTTTCCACTGACTGACATAAGACGCACGCACAGCTGTAACTACTAATGATAGAAACGTGACACGTTCTCCTTTTACATATATAGATAGATATGCGTGTAGACATACACGAAGACATGAATGTCTATATTATTGTTATATAGCTTGCCAGGGAGTTATGAAAATTTTAGCAGTGGTTGCTTTTCAGCAGTGGTCGTTTATTCTTCTAATACCTTAGTGTATTCTTCTTTCAATGTATTATATTATCTATCCTAAATCGTCTTTCTAGCTGTCCTAGTCTTCTCATAGCTATATCTCTAGTGTTTCCTTCAGGTGATTTAGGTTTTTCAATCTTTAACGACAATTTTACCATATATCTCCCTTCTTCAGTTCTGGTGTATGTTTCTTCAAATAGACGTTCAAATGTCTCTTCTTCCTTTGTATATTTCTTCTTTTTGTCAGGCTCTAATTCCCAGAAGTTCTTCAGCATGTTGTCTAGGTCCAGATGATGATGCATGACAATTATTTCTTCAGAGGAAGATGTGTCTTGTATTGCTTCAAATAAGATCCAGCCAAGGTGTGTATTTTGGGCGCATGGTGAACCTGGTGGACCCTTAATTAACTCGTTCTTCAAAATTTGGGAACTATCGACACCAAGAAGAATGTCGATTCTTCCTACTTCATTAAAGTTGGGATCAGCCTTAGCTGACCTTACCTTAGTAAGTCCTCATAAATGTGTCCAATTATTGGGTGGTGTTTTGATTGTCTTAGTTAGAACGTGTGTGGTCAATTGTGTGGCCATAACATAGGCTTTTATATCAATCTTAAATTTGTCATCGTGGCTATACGATCATCGAATAGTTCTAGCTGAACCACGTGTTTAACTGTCGTCTTGGTTGAACCCACACCTGTGATGTTTCCCTCAGCTGACGTTCCTTAACCTTTAACATTTGAGCTGCTCTTTCACTAATAAAATTAGCTTGAGATTCCTGATCTACTAACGCGCGCAATATTGATACGTGTCCTTTCTCATTTCTGACAGGAACCAATGCGGTAGCGAGTAAGACTGTGAAAGTAAGAACTTTTCGCTGTGAAATGAGTTGCTATTACGTCGTTTGTTTCTTCGTCTTCGTTTTCTTTGTGTTCGTCTTGTGTGTCATCAAGTTGGCTGTGGTGAGTTGGTACGTTGGTTGTGTTTTGGGATTCCCTCTTTTCGTGAAGCAAAATGTGGTGTCTTCGTATAGAGATGCGACATGTAACTGGTAACCAACATTTCCATGCATAATTATCTTCAGCCAAACAATTGAAACATAAATTTTTGTTTTTCACAAATTCACTTCTCTCCTAAGGCTGCAGTTTACCAAACACCTTGCAGTGACTTAAGGTATGGTCTTATCTACAGTTAACACAGGCCTGGACCGATGAAGACGCTGCAGCTGCAACGTGGAACGATTTGCTTTTGTATGTTTAGCTCTAATCCCTTGTAGTTGATGTTGTTGGGTTATTCGTGTTGGTTACCAGCTCCAATGTCCGAAATTTACCTTCCGAAAATTGTTTAAGATCACGCTAGCTAGTTAGTTTATTTGGTTTTAACGTAAAGCATGGTCTTCCTAGGCCTTGTGACTTTCTATTTCTAATTTTTGAACCACATGGTATATTATAATAGGATCCCACGAAGTTATATAAAGTCCTTCATTTATAAGACTATTTAAACACTCCTCAGTAGTATCTAGAATCATTTTGATTTGACTGGCTGTCTGGCTAGCACACTTTTTCTGTCTAACTATACGTTTGAGTAAAGAATTCACAAGTAGACGTTTATTAGCGTAGCGATTCTTAAGAATTTCACGTGCTTGTTCATTGCTCTCAGTCACCTGGATATGCCTTAATAAAGCCTTAGCCTCACTTGTGACACTTGCCTTCAGATAGTGTAATTATTGCACTTTACTTAATGATTTGTCGTTATGCACAAGTGATGTACTTGTAACTCACCCTTCAAACTCCCTTTCTATATAAAGTCATCATCATTCAGTTCTTATTTTCATTACTTCACATGTTATTATATTTATTAGTAAATATATTGTATAAGTAGGTATTTACTCTAATATATACATATATATATAATAGTGTGTATGAAGTACTTAGTATTTTTGATGTAAGTATATAGGTATTTATAGCTTTTGCGCCGCTCAATTTTCTCTGCTTATCCCTATGGTTGACTGGGAGAAATTGCTCTTAGCATTAAGTCCACCATTTGTTAAAAGTATATTTTTACTTTGGACAATAAAGTTTGATAAATAAAATAAATAAAATGTAAATAAGTCATCATAATTAGCCCAATCTTTATAATTTCCCGAAAACTTTGGAAGCTAAATTTTTGGTAGCTTTGCACAGCTTTAATAAAATTTGAGGAATGTTGTTGTGTCACAATCGATATTTGCGTTGTACTTGCATCAATTTTTCTAGCATATCTTTCAAATCTGCCTTGAGACATAAATGTAGTTTCTCAATTAAATCAAATTCTTAATTGGCCAAATATGGTAGGTATATCATCGTATTTTTCTTTATTAGTTCCTTTAACCAATGAAGAATGCGCCCTAAGGAAATTATTCCAATATTCAAGTATGCACTCTAATTTCCTTTCTAAGTATCCCTTCGTGAGTCTTGTTTTAGGACACTTTTTTAGATTGGTTTGGGTTTTTTTTAATTGACTTGAAAGATTTTCTATAATCCTTAATTCCTCCATAGTGAGTGTGTGTGCCGTATGTAATAGTTTAAAAACTGTCCAAAGTTCAAGTGGAGTAGCTTGCCGCGAAGCCGACTGTACACAGTAATTTCACTTGTAGGTAGCTTACGTATATTTTGACGACCTCCGTGGCGTAATGGTTAACACGCTAGACCGCTAATCCGGAGGTCTTGGGTTCGATTCCCAACCAGGGCAAGTTGGAAATGGCCTTTTTCAAATTGTTCTGGGTCTTGGGTGTTTATCTATATATGTATTTATCATAAAATATAGTATCGTTGAGTTAGTATCCCATAACACAAGTTTAAAAAAACTTACTTTGGGGCTAGCTTAATCAGTGTGATTTGTCCGTATATATTTATTTATTTATTTATTATACATATTTACTACGCTATTAATTCACTTCACTATGTTGAATTCGCTATACATTTTATTGTATGTTCGTAGTGTCCACGAAGGTGTTAAACACACAGATCTGTATATACTAGATAAATAAAATCTTTCAATTTGTATGGGAACATCGCGTGCTCAGTTTTAACTGTCAAATGTAATATCAGTGGTGACATTTAGTGATGAGAACATTCTGTTTGCGCTAAATCGATTCAACGACACCGACCAAGTGAATGAAAATGAATGCAAATTTGATTTTCAGTCGATTGTCACGATTACAAGTAGCTTCTCGCCGTTTGCCCCTCTTTTTGTATGTATGTGCACTTAGAACTACGCAATGGATTTTAATGCGATTTTCTTTTATAGATAGAGGGACCGAGCGTACTAATACCAAATAAAAATATTAGCGCTGAAGAACATGTTACTAATATATTACATTATTTGATATCCAAGTAACATGATACCGAGTAACCGTCAAATAACAGATAAGTATCTCAAACCGTGCCTGTGCTCGCGGAACGTGGAGTATTGACCTTCCTCCGTGTTATGCGTTACCTACTAGATACGATACGAAACTTTATTAAGTTATCCTAACGAATGCGTACCTAGAGTCCGAGCGCACCGGTCATTGTTCGGCAGACATGATTGAAGCCGAACGAACCATTTTATCTCTTTCTGTACCCAACACAAACGTGATTGAGCGAGCGAAACGAATATACAGCTTGAATAAACCGTCTCGATCCTCTGGCTCTACGTAGGGATGTTGCATCCTTGTGCATTTTTATCGCATTTATCATGGGAATGTTCTGAAGAATTGTTCGACCTGCTGCAAAATTTCACCACTACACCTGAAATTAAAATACCATCCACACCACCTGGATAGTTGGCAATCAACCACCGTACGTTTTAAAAGGAACTTCCTGCCACGTACGACCGAACTGTGGAATCAACTTCCTGCAGCGGTGTTCCCGAACCGATACGACATTGAAACCTTCAAAAAACGAGTCTATATCTTCCTGAAAGGCTGGTAACGCTCTTGTTACACCCCTGGTGTTGCAGTTGTCCATTGTAGTGTATGTGAGTGAAAGAGAAGGAAGCATTATGTCATCTCTAGCGCACGTGCGGTCGTAAACAGCTCAGTAAGCTGTGAACGGCGGAAGTGAGAGGGCGCGCGCGTCTAAGAGCCGACAATATTAAAGGATATACCACATTTTGGCGACGAGGATAAACTGCAAATAGTATTAATATATTATTAATAAAAATAAAAAAAAACAAAAAAAAAGTGTGTGTAAATGGGTGTGTTGAAAAAAAAAAATAACTAATAAAATTTTTAATAAATAATGTTATTCAGAAAGTTTTTACGAAACATGAACACAGTGTTAATGTTTTAAACAAAAATATACTGTTGATTTTTAAATTTAAAAAACAAAATCGTACGTTTATTATCTGTATGTCAAGTAAACAAAAACGTTGACTGCCATTTTATTTTTATAAGTGACGTTAAACTATCAGAATCGGACCTGATAGGTAAGCAGTGATTAAGTGATATTTCTTTATATTGTGACTTCAGATATATTTAATTATTTGGACTTTAGGATGGCATTGCACATGATTTATAACACTAGTCGTCCGTTTACTATAAGTGGAAAGAAAAAATCGGCACGGTGATGGTAGCAAAGTTCTATGCTTTTATTACTGACTTATTTTCTGCTGAATGCAGAAATATTTTACAAAAGTAAGTACCTACATTTCATTATAAAGACATCTATTAAAACAATACAAATAATACTGACATTACTGATGAAAAGTTTACAATCTAGCATTTGTTACTACTGGTATGAAGTCACCATGATGGCTGTACCGTAAAGCCTAGATTTAGGATCTAGGAAGATAGACGAGATAAAAGAAAGACCAGATATCGGCAAATGAGATAAGTATAATAAACAACTATTACATTAGTTACAAGGATTCACAACAACACTAGGTACAGACTAGTTAGTCAGGGTCGTGAGTTATAGGCACTAGATCAGTTGAGTAGCCCTTCTAGGTAGAAGAACTACTTAGCTTGAGATGCTGCCGTAGACGAAAGAGGACGAGCGCCGGCCGCCGCGCCTTATATATATGAATGGGCTCCCCCGCTGCGCCTGAGAGGGGCGGAGGGGTGCTGGAGCCGATGTCACATGGCTGCTGTTGTTTCTGTGCAGGTATGTCTTGTGTAATTTTTAAATTAATTTTTAGCATTTAGCGGATGACGCTAAAATAATGATTTTAAGGAAATTTAAATACCAGTTGACTTAAAGATACATTAGGACCACAATAAAATAGATTTTGAAAAATCATAAAATTGCCTATTGACCACACCGTATCTGTTTGTTTATGCTGTAGGTTATTATTTACTGCCTAAGCGATTCAAGGTTAAGGCAGGCCTGTGTCACTTCCCGTTGGGTGTCGAAAACGTACCTACATTATTACTCTGCGTGTGGCAACCACTCCAAGTGGTAAATTCGGTTATACGAATCGTTTGTCCAGAGTAATGGAAATGAGATTGGCCTGCAATAGATTTCTGGGTGTCTGAACGAGGGGGTGCTGGGTTCTGATGTGAGCTAAACCTCGTGAGCTTGAATCATATCGCTGGCAACATTGAGTGGATGATTCATCGAGTTTCTGTGCTGAGTGAGACTTCTGTGCGTGAGTACTGGTACTTATTCTGTGGTTAAGGTTGGACATTGCAGAAACGGTCGGCGTTTGTTTTTGTTATAAGTACTTACTTATGAAGTTGTCAAAGCACTATTGAAAAATATGTCCAAGACTTAACTAATACATTTATATTTTAACGTATAATAAAAAAAATTGCATTGGATCTACGGGCCAGGTTCAATTCCGGGTCGGTTCATGATGAAGTATCTATCTCAGATTAATTAATTAAGATAAATAAAGAAAAAATCAAGTCCGCCACTTGTACGTTTGTTTTGTTGTGCAATAGAGAATAAATAAATAAATAAAAAATGGGTTGGTACATTATGTGAGTTACATGATGGTTTAATACATACTACTAGACCAATGTAGATTGTTTAATATTGTATCAAGAAATTACGCTCATGCAAAGGAGAACATGGTCTGTTTTATAGACTAAATTACAGGTGATGCCTGTATGAGACGAGTACATGTTGTGATGCAATGTAAATATGTCAGAGTGTGATAAAATATGGAAGTCATACGGTGACGCCCGTAATTGAAAGTTTGTACGGGTAACGCCCGTAATAGGGTATTTGACTGTGTTTGTTTTTGGACAATATTTAATTCGAAACAAGAAATATCACTAAAAAGAAATCTTATCTCGAAAACAGCACGAAAATTGGTTGATAAATGAAGTAGTAGTTAGTATTTTAAATATTGGTATGAAGAAAGGTGGGAGCGTGGTGAGGACATCTCGCTATCACTTTCGTACCCGCGAAACCTAATAGCAGTGACGTCACACAGCAGTACGTGCATCCTTTTTCTGTTACTTGACAGTTATAATAATAATCTTTTTTATTTAGCCAAAAAGACATAGACATATTTACAAAAAAAAAAAACTAGTACATTTATAGATACATAGAGTAGTTATATTTTATTCCATCCAACCAGCTACAGGCCATCTCCGAACTAGACAGGGGTCTGTATCTCGGAGACAACCTGTCTCCGGAATGGATTTCATAATTTTATTGTTGGCCCAACATTATTGGCAAATGCGTTCAGAGGTTGTGCGCAAATTTCCCAAAACTAGCATAACTGTGATTTTGGGAAATTAAATTTGTACTTATATCTAACTTATATCTAATCTAATTATAAATTATATTTCAATAACTTGACAAAATAAATAATGAAACAAATAAATAGATAAAAATAAAAAGAAAAAGAAAAAAATAAAAAGAGACTACCAATGAGTATTTGTGAGTGTGTACGTAAAGATGTGATGTGATGTGTGTGTACAATGTCTATGGTGCGATGCGAGTATAGTTTCCCTTTCCAAACTGAAACTTACTTATTTTTGTGCAAAAAAAAAAAATTCGATTACGGTTTCAGATTATGTAACTTTTAAAATGCAAAGAAATAAATAAATTGAGTCAAATGCCGTATTGAAAGTTTGTACGGGTAACACCCGTAATCTGAAGTTTTATACGGGTGACTCCCGTAATTGGAAGTTTGTACGGCTAACGGCCGTAATCTGAAGTTTTATACGGGTGACGCCCGTTTACTGAAGTTTTATACGGGTGACGCCCAATTACTGAAGTTTTATGCGGGTGACGCCCGTTTACTGAAGTTTTATACGGGTGACGCCCGTGATTGGAGGTTTGTACCGGTAGCGCCCGTAATCTGAAGTTTTGTATGTGTAGCGCCCGTTTGCTGAAGTTTGATAACAATTACTAGAAGTCTTGTAACGGCTGTCACTGGGGCGACATTGAGTTGGCATTCATTGAGTGTTTTGATAGGTTGTGTTGGCGCCTCGGGGTGTCCAGTGAGGCAGCTGCCGGTTCGCTTTTAAATGTCTGTGTTTAGTAATTGTACCATGTACCGTGCAGGGAAAAGTGAGGAAAATGTTCATTGTTATTATTAAGTTCATTTACAAGTAATAAGATTTTAATTTCATTTAATATTACACATTGTTAATAATATTATAAAGATGGCAAAGAATGATTTTGATAAATAATATAAGCTATATGTTATAATCGTATTCTGCAGACTGTAAAATGCTCTAGAAGGCGTATCGAAACTGTATGGTTAATTACAGTGTTATTAATAACATTATAATAATTAATAATTAACTCTGCGATTATTAAACGCCTTAGTGTAGCCAGTTTCTAGGTCAGTCTTGCAATACAAACTTTCCGACATTAAGCTGACAGTTATACTTATGTAGTTTATTCTTGCATTTCGTACAAGTGATTACGGTAATCAAGTTTATAAGCTTATTCCATGTTTAGTTTTGAGCATTTTGGTTAACAATTGAGACTTATAATAACGAAGTAGTTGCAAATTATTTTATATGTTATTGCTAGGGTTTGTCAATGGTCCAAGAAATGTATCTTGGACGGACGTAAGTGAATTGACGGTCAAATCAATGGAAATATTTCCGTCTTTTATTTTAAAGTATAATTACATACATATATAGGTAGGTGTTTAATGCTAGTAATAATAATAATAGCTGTATTGCAGACACAAAAGATCCATAGATAAAATATAATGAAAGTGTTTACGATGAAAGTAATAAGGATAATATTGTTATAAAAACTTGGCGGCAATAGCCAACCATGTCGGTAGGTGTTGGTGGTTATAAGTCTCTCTGCCAGACATTGCACAATGCTGTTTTTACGCATGGTAACCCTGGACATAAAGTTAGCTACACGATGACGGCGTATGGCATTTGAAGTGTTGACACTTCTCAGACATACTACACAGGGCCCCATAAGCCCCATAATTTGGCCCCATGGGGTGTCTAAAGATGTGTTACATGCTACCCTTCAACCCTAATTTGACGTATGTAAGCGTAGCCTGACGCGGCTTGGACGTGTTCAGTTGGCGGTTGGCATCTCTTTGATGTTTACGTGCGAGCTATACTGCTGAGTTTGATGTTGTGTGGCTGACCTCTGCCTGACTTCACTGCGCGTTCAGAGAATGGGCTGTTTTTGTCGAGAGATATCGGAGATATCGTTTGTTAATGTTGGATGCAAGTAGTCGAGAAGAGTGGGGCAGACCTTCGGCTGGGTTTCTAAGTTATTAGTTCGACGCCCACCTTTCGGCAAGTGAGGAATGCGGGTAGAACAAGTGAAGTGAGAATCCGCTTCGCTATTGAGGTATTAATGCATCTACTACATATTGATATCCAACATGGAGTATGGGTCACTTCGTTCTAATCCAATTTAATCGAGCATCATTGTATCATATCATGAGTATCATTCCTTGTTGGTTTCTATGATTTCGGAGGCGGGATTACATGGTGACAAGTTGAATTGAGGTTTTATCACCATGCCACGCGTGATAAAAGGAAAGAAATAGGGATTGCCGTCGTATGGTTCGTGATAACCGCTGCGTAAAACAATAGCCTTGCTCTATATCACTGACATATGATACATTTTTGATAAAATTTTATGCTTAACAGGATTAAATATATTATTTGATGGGTCTGGCTGGCTGGACGAACCAGGGGTTTAACATTTTGAACGTTCAATATTGTAACCATCGATTATTTATCAGCGATCATTTGGGAATCGAAGTGCATCCGAGAATTGAGAGGTTTTCTAATAGGCATAGAGTCCCCTTAGGTACAATCTTATTAATAAGATTGTGTGATGTTTAATCTTGAGTTCATTGGTAGGCTTGGGTAATTATTTCTTCTCTTATTTGTCAGCCTGTGTCGGCCCACTGCTGGACTGAAGGTCTCTCCCAGGGCTTTGTAATTATGTTTATTCACTAAAGTTTGCTGTTGATGCTTCAAAAAAAAAAATATATATAAATATATGAAATCTGTCAGTCAGTAAAAGAGGAAGCAATAAAGGTGAATGTCTTTTTAGTTGGAAAAGGCGATGTGTTATGAAATGGATTGGACTATATAAAAGGAAACGCACAATGGGTACGCAACACATAAAAAAAAGTGGAGGGAGAATGGAAATCTGTGAGCAAAGGGATTGATAGACGGAATTTAGAAATTGCAGTAGAAGCGAGTTTAGAATAAGATATTTAAGAATATCACTCAGAAGACTAGAATAAAAATAAAATGAGAAAATTAAGTTGATTGTTAATTTTGTTATTAGAAGTCGTGGTAATAATAAATTTACGAAGTAAAAGAAAAAAAAAAAAAAACTAATAAAATAAGGAAGGGATGTAGTGTATGTGAGTGAAAGAGAAGGAAGCATTATGTCATCTCTAGCGCACGTGCGGTCGTAAACAGCTCAGTAAGCTGTGAGCGGCGGAAGTGAGAGGGCGCGCGCGTCTAAGAGCCGACAATATTAAAGGATATACCACATCCATGGACAGTGGTGATCACTTACCATCAGGTGACCCGCTTGTTCGTTTGCCGCCCTATAACATAAAAAAAAAGAATTCTCCCAATTAAGTACTTTTTGGCGTTCACTGAGTCACCGACGAAAACCAGACGAAGTAGGCCACCCGACTCGCGCGCGGCATTTCTTTTGTTTTGCCCTAAATTTTATTTGATTTGGTTTAAACTAAACTAACGACTATTACTATGTTGGTAAATATTATTATAAAGTGTATATAATTAGTTAGTTTTAAGTGTAATTCGTTTAATTAGTGGTGTAAATATAGTTGCGTTTAAGACCAATTTTTGTAAATATGAAGCGTTTGAAATGTCTTGTTGATAGATGTGAGTAAGTACTGAATTGATTTGCTTGGATGAATAATGGATAGTGTGGTAGGTATCATATAATTCGCATAAAAATACTAGTAGTCTCCCCAGTTCCCGAATATTTAGTCAATTCGGTCAAATGGATAGCATGCCGCGTGACTTTCGGCTTAGAATAGGACCACTCCATACTCTTACTGCCTTCTGTGGTTAAGTATAAATTATCCAAAATTTTTTGAAGAATCTTAATCCGTCCATGTATAACGCTAAAGCAAACTTTTTCCAGTTTTCCCTCCTCCACTCCTCCTTTTTTGCAACACTTTGTACAGAATTAAGTCCTTACGCTTGACCACGAATATACGCGACAGCGACGTCGCTGTCACGCATATTCGTGGCCGAGTGGTTAGTATGCCTCTCAAGACTGAAATCCGTCGATAAATAATGCTATTTCAAACTTCCCCCACTTCTTCCCCTTATTTTGCCCCCAATCAAAATCGCGATGGACTTAATAATTTAAATAAATCAAGGATTTGGCGTGCCAATTTTCGTCAAAATCGGTTGAAAAATGCGATCTGTAGACGAGAACAGACGGACAAAATATTTTTTCGGCTAATCTCGAAACTAAGACGCTTCGCTCGCTCGAATATGCGTGACAGCGACGTCGCTGTCACGCATATTCGTGGCCGAGTGGTTAGTATGCCTCTCAAGACTGAAATCCGTCGATAAATAATGCTATTTCAAACTTCCCCCACTTCTTCCCCTTATTTTGCCCCCAATCAAAATCGCGATGGACTTAATAATTTAAATAAATCAAGGATTTGGCGTGCCAATTTTCGTCAAAATCGGTTGAAAAATGCGATCTGTAGACGAGAACAGATATTTTTTCGGCTAATCTCGAAACTAAGACGCTTCGCTCGCTCAGTCAAATGTTATTTTCTACAAATATATTACAAACACACTTATGTCACAAAATATCTCAAAGCAAACATTACCTCTCAAACCAATGTTTCCCAAATCGATTTTGAGTCCACTCATAACACTGTACAACACTATCGTTAAAATAACGCTTTATTTGAACGATCATTGACAAGTGTATGACAACGAATTAATGTGAAACTATCTAATCGTTTTATTTTCATTGCGTGTTATAAATACTAGGCCATTAAAATGTTGTTACTAATGTAAGCAATGGACTTTGAATATGTGATTTTCACTCAGTCAGCAGTTTTCAGTATAAAAGTTAAACAAAACATGAAATAATTGATTTTCAAATAAATCGAATACTATTTAATAAGAAATGTACTTACCGATGAAAGGAAACTTTTTCTTTACGTCCTTCAACATTTGTTGACGTGTTTCTGCAGCTCAAAACTGCACAAACAGGCATTTTTCTGCAAAGCGGTTTAGGTTAGGTGCAGTAAGCTGTCATACGCGGACTAAAGAAGACAATTTTGAATGAAGTCAATTTTACTTCACTTGGACACGCAAAGTACATTCATAGGCTGTGTCTATCTTGATCCATGCTCTGTGGTTAAACATCACACAATGTCTAATGTTTGCACTTATAAAGTCATACACAAACACGTTGTAATCACTATTATATACTATTGAATGGGCTATTATACTAGTGAATGGGCTACTACCGGCATCTACATAAGTAGAAACAGGTTATATGATCTATATGCCCAAAACAATATAACTTTAATCCTTCTTTTATAGAATATGTTAGAAATTATTCTAAAATATTTAAAAAAGTTTGTAGACGAGCCAAGGCGAATAGTATTAGCAAACAAATAAATAATGCTCCTAATAAAATTAAAGAAACATGGAGTGTCATAAATAAGGAAACAGGTAAAAATAAAACCAAAGAAAATATTTGCCGAATCAAATGTAGTGGTCAAAATACTTCAAAAACTGAAGAAATAGTAAATATATTTGATGATTATTTTACTAACATTCCTTTGGAAATCACTTCTAATGTGAGTTCTAGCGCCCAGCGTGCTAAGGCTTTGCTTAAGAGTAATGTTAGCCCTTGTGATTCTAAATTTAATTTTAAGCATGTTAGCCCTAGCGATATAATAGATGCTTTTAAACAGTTAAATTTAAAAAAATCAGAAGATCACTGGGGCATGTCAGTAGCCGTAGTAAGTCATATTATACACATAATTGCTGCCGATTTAGCTTTTATATTTAACGAATGTATTGATGATTCCATCAGAAAGGCTCCTAGCCGCGACTCCTTTAAAATTAGAATTTTTAGATACCTCCATTTTCAATTAAATATGAGACAGACTTGATTGTATAATATGTATTTAGAGATATGTATGTATATTTATTGCTCGTTTTTATGTATTTAATATGTAGGTATAGTATTATTATAATATTTATATTTAGTATGTTTCTTTTATTTTATTTTTAAGTTTAAAATTTTATTTAGTTTTTTATTGTTATTTTTTATTATGTGTTACACCCACATAAACTCTCCTAATCAACCCAAAGGTTTGACTGTCAGAGAATGCTTTTAGCATTAAGTCCGCCTGTTGTACTATTACATTTGTATGTGTGTACAATAAAGTGTAAATAAATAAATAAATAAATAAATGAAGGCATATTTCCTAACTTAATGAAATGTAGTAAACTAATCCCCTTATTCAAAAAAGGAGAAAAAACAGACCCTGGCAACTACAGACCTATCTCTATTCTGCCAGTTTTGAGTAAGGTGTTCGAAAAGATAATGCTCAATCAAATGCTACTTCACTTTAAGACCAATAATCTTTTCCATAGCCAACAATACGGCTTTACTGCTGGAAAATCGACCACCGATGCAGGAGTAGCACTTATTACTAATATCTACGACGCGTGGGAAAACAGAAATGATGCAATTGGATCATTTTGCGATCTTTCTAAAGCATTTGATTGCGTTGATCATCCAACACTTTTGCTCAAATTTCGTCAATACGGTTTTGATGATAAGTCAATTAAATTAATAGAATCTTACTTAACAGATAGGCTTCAAACTGTTGATATAAACGGCGTAAAATCACACGGGTCTAATGTGAAAATGGGCGTACCCCAAGGTTCAATTCTAGGACCGTTCCTTTTATTAGTTTATGTCAATGACTTGCCTTACATGGTTGAGAAAGAGGCTGACATGGTGCTGTTTGCTGATGACACCTCGCTAATATTTAAAATAGATCGGCATAACAGTGATGCTAGCGCGGTGAACAGCACCTTATCTTTAATTTCTGATTGGTTTTCGGCCAATAACCTCATGTTAAATGCGAACAAGACCCAATGCATTCGATTCTCTCTTCCTAATGTGAATCAAGCCTGCGTTGACATACTAATTAATGGTCAGAAACTCGATCTGGTTAAAAGTACTACCTTTTTAGGAATCACAATTGATTCGAAACTTCAATGGGGCGCTCATATAACTAAACTTTCTAATAGGCTTAGCTCTGCGGCTTACGCTGTTAGGAGAATAAGACAATTGACAGATGTAGCAACTGCTAGACAAGTGTACTTTAGTTACTTTCACAGTCTAATGTCTTACGGGATACTTCTATGGGGGAGTGCAGCCGACATTCAGACTATTTTTCTTTTACAAAAAAAAAGCAATTCGTGCCATTTACGGTTTAGGATCGAGAGACTCACTGAGGGAATTATTCAATGTTCAATAAAGTAAGTGATTTTACAGATAGAAATTTACGTAATTCTTCTTATCGAGTCGAAATGGTTACACTGTAGCTTCAATTTCAAATCACCTGTGACCAGTATGTGGCCACGGCGATCCCTCTGTCGTTACCTTTATTAAGGTCCTCTATGGTACATGACGTAGGGCAGCCCGGACATGACAAAAGGTGGTCCATCGACTGAATGGCACCGCAGTCGCAGAGGTAATTTACGTAATAAGAATGACTTAGTTAGCCCGTATTACAGGCTGAATACATTCAGTAAGTCTTTTATGGGGAAGTGTATACTTTTTTATAATAAATTGTCAGAATCGGTCCTTGATATGCCAGACAGAAAATTCAAAGCTTATGTAAAGAAAGTACTTTGTGAGAAGGCTTATTATAGGACCGATGACTATCTTAAAGATAAAAAGGTCTGGCTTGAGCTTGGCGCGGGTCCCTCTTAAAGGTTTGTATACTTAGACATGTCATAATTTAGGTACATTGGTACATACTAAATTTACAAATTGACATTATTTTAAATTTCGTAATTCTTATAATACAATTTAATTATGACATAATAAACAATGTAATCTCTGTCCATCTATATAACTAATTTTAAGTTTTTAGTTTGTTAGTTGACGTCTTTGGAGAAAACGTGCAGTGCAGTTTGTTGCCGCTTCTTTTGCACTTGCGCCTAGGAAGCGGCGTAAACTTAGCTTTAAGTAACGATTTGACGTCAACATTTGTGCAAAACAAAACAAAGTGACTATTATCAAGAGATATTATAAATATCCTATGATAATAAAGATATTTTGAATTTTGATTTTGAATTATCCATAAATGCATTTAAATTACGACAAATCACTAAATAAGTGCACTTAGATAACTCAGGAATGCAGTTCTATTTAGACATGGGTAATCTCGACTCCGAGGAGTGTTTCGGCTTACTGAATCTTACTCCACATCCGTTACCGACTCATCTTAATGATTCTTACTCCCTTATCGGCTCCAGCTCCGAGGTCCGCTAAGTTTCGCTATTGAATCTACAGAATACAGATGTGCTTTCTGGTACCGGTTTCAATACAAAATAATATTGACTCCCGACTCCCGATTCCGGTGACGCGGTGGAGCCGAAACGCGGCTCACAACCCGAGGCTCGCGATTCGACAGGCGCCGCCAGTTTCCGGCGGGACCAAGATCGGTGCGGACTTAATAACTCGCGGGAGCCGATAACGATTATCGGGGTTCAGTACGGGTATCGGCTCCTGTTGATAAATCAGCTCATTTAAACATTCGAATCCGGAGTTACCCATGTCTAGTTCTATTGTTCTCACGCCGAGCGAAAGCTACCGGTTTGCAAAAAACTATCCGGCTCGAAGGACCATATGTACTATACGCGTGTAATACGGGTTACTTTAGCTTGTAGTGCACTTTCAAAATTAAACGAACATGTAATCGGGATGAGTTTATTCCCAATTGGTTTTGGTATGCATGTAATACCAATCCGGCTCATATTTTTATTTTACAATTTCTATTAATACGTTACCACGCCTAGTTAATTATTTTTATTATTGACTCTTATTTGGATTAGAAATAAATTATTGAAAATATGCAAATATTGCGCGGGAACTTTTGACAAACAAAAGGGAAATGACGACAAAGTTCACAAAAAGGAAATGACAAGTTCGGGTGCGTTCGGTAGGACTGTCCGTCCATGTAGTTTGACTATCGATGAAATTCGAAATGTTTTATATAGAGCTTTTTTTTATATAGAGCTTTTACAAACATCACTGGCTGATGATATCGAAAGTAGCCAAAAAAGAAAAACATGCGTTGACAGCTTTTGTCTCTAGCGGATATTGCAGACTTTGACGTCATATTTTAAAATGGCGTGTTTTAGTTGTTATAATTTACTTGCTATTTTTATTATTTATTTTTATTATATATTATACACCATATACATATTTTTCGGCACTGATTTATTTTTTGCGGCTATTCCTCGACGAGGACTATCGATTAAAAATATAAAAAAATGCAAGCATACTCTCTATTAGAGAATCGTACAAATGGGAATGAGAAATGCTGAAAAGCAACATATAAAACCTCGTTCATTATTCACGCTGTCGGGGTTTTTTTTAAATAATTACTTGTTCACAGTTACAACATCGTAGGCGACGGCACCCCCGCAGCCCTGTTCCCGATACTGACGGGCAAGAACGAGCTGGAGTTGCCAGATGCGAGGAAGAATATGGGGAACGAAATAAGCGTCGACCAGATGCCTTTTATATTCTACAAGCTGAAGGATGACGGGTGAGATGAGTCTTCGTCTTTTTTTTAGGGTTCTGTACCAACGGGACCCTATCGTATTATTACGCCAATTTACTGAGACTCCGCTGTCCATCTGGCCGTCTGTCATAGGCCGGCTCTATCTCTTGAACCGTAATAGATAGACACTTTAAATTTTCACAGATTATGTATTTCTGTAGCAGCTATAACAATAAATACTAACACAAGCTAAAGAAAGCTTACAAAACACAAATGTGACCTCTCCAACCCGTCTGGGCCAGCGTGAAAAATGTAGGCCAGATCCTCTGACTGCTCTGGCTAAATATGGCTCTGGCAGTACAGAGAGGGTCGGGCTCCTGCAGTGGAGACTAGAAAAAGACCTGATGATGATGATGATGATAATAAAATTAGCACTAAATGTCCAACTAGATTTATTATATCCGTATGGATTGAGGAACTACCTCCAATTTTTGAAAAAAGTACACCACCCCATTTAGTGGGTGTTGAGATAATTTCGTAGCCGGAATCCTAGAATTTGTAGTAAAATGTATCAAAAGTTACATTGCAGCAACGTAAATACGGCTCCTCGGTCAAGGCGTCTGGACCAAGCCACCTAGAACTCGGAAAGTATTGGATACTTCTTTGTGCAAATTATATAGCATTTAATAGGTAGGTCTTGTGTAGGGGACCTTCAAAATGGTCTCGGATCTCTACTATTGATATTCAAGAAGATACAATACCTTTTATGTGGCTCCTCAGTCCAGACGCGCCACAGCGAGAATATCTACGAAAATATTCGATCGATATATAAGTATGTAATGGTATGTATTACGCATCGACATATAATTCCCTAGATACCTAACGCTCCTACATTTACCGCTTCGATTCTGATTCCATTTACGCAAACAATAGAACAGTAATTACAACGAAACACTCGAACGCACACATAGACAAAGATGCATGCGATTGGTCGCGACAGGGTCACGTACGGGTTATGTCAGTCAAGCAGCTAGCTCCCCGAAGACGGCTGCTCAACCGACACGGCCGCGGTCAACGCCACGAGCGGTGAGGTACAATATTAAAATGTTTATTTACTTACATATGAAAGGTGAGTCCTGTGTTTTTCATGTCTGTATAGCTTTTACACCACTTCACGCACTACAGAATCGAGTACCGCAAACACACATCAATATTCTCAAAAGAAACTTCTTACGACGCAGCACGACTCGAGTGTCACGGCGAACTGTCGCGCCGCGCTGTTCATATTTTAAGCCCCGTCCGCCGCGGTACATATCGCGTGGAATGATTTTTCGGGATTATTTACGATTCTAGAGAATTATTGTTCGTAGGTATTACGCATAATAATGACAATTATATGGTGTATATAGGTATGTATTTCTTGCAGATACCGAACGGCTTTTCTAGAAGATTCGCCCTCGGTTGGCACCTTCCAGTATCGCTTTAACGGCTTCCGGCACCAACCCACCGACCACTACCTGCGGGCGTTCTTCCTGGAGGAGCAGTCCAAGTGGAGAAACAGCTGGGGGAGCTGGGGGAAAACCAGCAGCAAGTACTGTGTGGGTGACAAGCCGCGGTACAAGTTAATGATGAACCTGACATACCAGGTGAGTTGATAGATAGATAGATAGAGTACGCCACACTCCGCCTAGTGAAAATAGAAATCGTTTTAAAGTATATAGCAAAAAATATAAGCAAATTATAAAACTAACCCAGAAAGCACAAAACAATAACTACATAAAATCATCAAATAATAAGATGAAAGCAGCGTGGCAAGCCTTACCGCCACTAAAAATACACCTAAAGATCATATATCTAAAATAACATATCAAAATAATGAAATCATAGATCGCGAAAAAATTGCGAATATTTTTAACGACTATTTTACAGATATGGTAAATACATCTCCAAAAGCTACAACAGCGGCTAATTTAAGTCATAATCCTCATACTCTTTTTATGCCACCAGCATTACCTCAAGATATCATATCAATAATAAAATCGTTTAAAAATACAAACAGCGTGGGTCATGACAACATATCCACCAAAGTTTTCATCATTTTAGTCACATCATGAACCTAATTATATCTAGTGGTATATATTCCGGCAAATTAAAAATTAGCGTATTAAGACCTTTATTTAAACAAGGAAATAGAGAGGACGTATCATGTTTTAGACCGCTAGCACTACCATCTGTATTCTCAAAATTTTTTGAAAAATATATACTTGATATAATTTATAATTTTCTAGAAAAGTACAATATTCTTTGTGATGAACAAAAAGGTTTCAGAAAGAATAAAAATATTAACATGGCAATATATGATTTCCTTTATAAAATATTGACTAGTATTAATAACAAAAAGCCTATCACGACCTTATTTACAGACATGACTAAAGCATTTAACCATGTACTTCAAAGGAAGCTTCAAAATAAACTTTATGCTTGCGGGATAAGAGGAAATGCTTTGGATTTGTTAAAATCATACCTGACTAATAGAATACAATTTACCGAAATAACAAACATATATCCGAATACCTGAAATCAACTAACATATAAGTCTAAAAATAGGGTCGTCAAACACGGTGTGCCTCAAGGGAGTGTGCTGGGACCATTACTATTTATAATATATCTAAATGATCTCCCTAAAGTGACAAATCAGGATATGATCTTATTTGCTGATGATAGCACAGTAGTAATTAAACCTGACATTTTAAGTAATTATGGAAGTGAGATAAATTTTACATTACAAAATATAATTAATTGGTTTGACGATAATAATTTGATGATTAATTTGACAAAGACACATTTAATGCATTTTTGTAATAAAAATATACCAAATGTTTAGTATTCTACTAAATTAAAAAATATATGTCTGTCTCGCCCGTGCGTGTCCACGAGTCACACCTCCATAATTTGTATCTGTAAAATTAATAACTTAGTGCGAATTAAATGCAGTATTGAACAAAGTACAGTGTTTTTGTGAAAGCAGTCATCCTACAGCATCCACACATCAAAGATATAATATTATTTATGGTCCTTCAACGCCTCAAGATAAGAAAGAAAATATAAGTAAGACGCCATTTTTCTCCGTGTACAAATCGCTTCACATTTTGCCTTGTGCAGCGGCGGGAAGAAATCTTGCGAAACCAGCGCCAACTTCGACTGTTTTACCGACACCACTGGTATGACTCTCCATTGATTCAGAGTAACATATATACCTACTACTACTACAAACGAAACAATTTATCTGTACACACGTCGATGTGTGAGTTTTATACTTAGGCTCGCACCGCAGAATTATTTTAATACTTACCTACTAACGAGTTCGACATATTTACGATTATATTTTTCCATACCGGAAGATTTGCGAACACTATGACGTAAAAAATATTCTGTTTTATATGTATTAAATGTTACAGAAAAGTCGGAAACAGCTACGTAATATCACTTCACAAATATTTTTCAGTATGTCCATTTCACCTATAGTTCACTTTACTGATTATTATTGAGTCATTTATAATGTAACGCACTAATTTCACTAATTCACTATTGCAATATAGTAATTTGCATATTCGGCGCAAAACTATACGGTAATAATATGAATAAATTCAATAAAAATAAACAAATGTTTATCACGCTTACACACAGCATGTCAAGTTGTCATTGTCAACAATGGCATTTAGCACTATAACCCGCGGAAATCTAGTTGGCATCTGCGTGTATGTGATTACCTGTGAGCGAGGAGCCTATGTTACATTACCGGATTGCTTATTAGCAATCCGGTAATGTTACAATCTCGCTCTTGTGTATCTCCCGCCAATGCGAGAGAGCGAGAAGGGTATATATATAAAGATGGTTGCTGGGTTATAACGTGAAATTATATTGTTGCTTTGCTTACCTGTTTTCATCATTTGGAAATGTATGAAATATACGTTCTTTAGAGTATTGGGTAAATAAACAATTATTATACGCGCACCTTCTCACCATGATGGTTACTATTGGTTGACAGTTCTCAAGACAACACACGTCGCGTATTGCGTGCGGCTAGTAATTAAACCCTGGTTTGGAGCCGTCAAAGCTCACAAAGTGCGGGGGAGAGCTGCGGGGACGCTAATTTGCGGGAGACGCTGTGAGATACCATTCTGTTTGACTCTTATGTGTTCTGTGCCGACACGTACGTATTTCTCTTTGGTCGCGGGACCGCACCGCACGGAAACAAGGAACGAGCAATACACCAATCACGTACACTACGTCACGACAGCGCACACGCTAACCAATAGCAACACACCGATTCGATTCCCGGGTCGATTGTCAATTGTCATCGTAAACAAAAACGAAACATCGAAAAATTCTTTAAGATAGACGTCGAACAAATGGACGCGCTCCGTATTCAACGGGGTTCAATCAAAGGCAAATTGACCAGAATATATAACTTCTTCAACCAATTCGACGCCTCTACTAATACACAACAAGACGTACACGTCCGACAAATCGAATTGGAAAGAATTTGCAAGAAATTCGAAGAGATCCAACTCAAGATCGAACTTACCGACAACGAGACGCCAGAATGCCAAGTCGTACACGACATTGAAAGAACACAATTTGAGGAGAAATATTTCCTTTGTAAATTGAAGATGGAGACGCTCCTAGGCTTCCAGTCCGCAGTGAATAGTGCATCCAACGATTCAATTGCAGCGTTTCATGATTGCTCATCATGGCGGAAACCGCAAGTTCGTCTACCAATATTGGAACTTCCCAAGTTCGATGGCGTCATACGGCAATATCCAGCCTTTAAGAATATCTTCTTTGCGACTGTCGACAATACGGATCTACCCGTGGTGCAGAAGCTACAGTATCTCAAATCCACGCTCACTGGGGAAGCCGCCGGTCTCATCGCTTCGCTGCTGATAACAAGTGAAAATTATTAAATTAATGCATACGGGAATTAACGCGAAATGTAGGTACCTTTTTTTATTTATTTTGCTGACGTTTCGCGCGGGTTTCACCGAACGTGGTCCCAGCTTGACTGAAGCAGCGATGACGCCTACGCCTCCCCCTGCCCGGTGTGATCTTCGTCCACCGTCGTATTGTTCATTCTCCAAGTACCGTCACCTTAGATCATTTAATACAGGATAAGCCTTACCTGCGCGTTCCCCTCTGCCGAAGTATAAGATTGCATGCTCTAATACGTTCATAAAAACTAGTTACGTAATCGATTATGATCATTATGTGCATCGGTAAAGTATCGAAAGGACGTCTACAAGTGCTCGATTAAAAATGCCAAATTGTGCAGTTAACGCATGTAAAAAGAGGTCAAATACTTCTAATCTTAGTAAAGATGGAATAACCTTTCATTTGTAAGTATTTTTTTATTTTATTAACATTGATTTCTATTTAAATGTAATTTCTTAAAAATCGATATAATATCTTTCAGTTTATATTACAGCAAAAATAATCGAGTCAAGTTTGCAACTGCTTTCCTGCCATGAGTGACGAGACATCACATTATTATCGATGTCGATAAAAATTACATTTCCTTGATATAGTTTTATTTGTGATATAATTTTAATATCGAAATACTTTAATTATTTTACAAGCTTTTATTTAGTTTTACCTGTCCCGTTGTCTGTCTGTCTGTAATCAAATCTTGCAAGTTAAATTTGACCCACTTCCTGGTTTCCGATTGAGCTGAAATTTTGCACGCATACGTATGTCGCGTGACAATGCAATATTATGACAACATGGATCTGATCTGATGATGGAGCTGGAAGGTGGCCATAGGAACTCCATGATTAAACAACATAACCCCATCAAGTTTGGGCTCGTAATATTCATCTTGACGAGTATTTTGTCTTTAGATGGTATCCAGGGTCTGATGATAGGGCTGCAAGGTGGCCATAGGAACTCCGTGATTAAGGACATAACCCCATCCAGTTTGGGCTCGTATGATTTGTCTTGACGGGTTTTTTTTCTTTAGATGGTATCCAGGGTCTGATGATGGAGCTGGAAGGTGGCCATAGGAACTCCGTGATTAAACGACATAACCCCATAACACCATCTATATATGTATTTATTATAAAATAAACAATCGTTGAGTTAGTATCCCATAATACAAGTTTTTTAGTTTTCTGTTTCGGCTATTTCTTCTTCACTTCGCAAGTTCTTTGGCATCCTTGGGTATATAACCTTATTATATTTGAAGAGATATATTTATATATTTGAGAAGAAACAGAGGAGAAGCAGCACAGCTACGAATTCAACCGGGAACGCGCTTAGATGATGAAGAAGATGATAAAATATATATTGTCGAGTTAGTATCCCATAATACAAGTTTAAATACTCAAAAACTTGTATTATATTGTAGTATGCTTGAAGCGCCACGTAGGCAGTTTAAATAATAAAACTTGTTAAACTAATTAACAAGTTTTATAATATTCGTGAAGCGCCACGTGGGCAGTATAAATAATAAAACTTGTAAAACTAAATAGATACTAAACAAGTTCTATTATTTAAACTGCTCACGTGGTGCCTCACGTGACGTATTAACTTCTATCCCGAATTTCCGACATAATTATATGAAAACGTTCCAGAGTTAAAACGAACGTAATTTTTTTTTCCGAAATATCGATGTCGATATTTTTTTTTTGTTGTTCAATCCTTTTGCACTAGGGTGTATTATTACGTGTACATACACATTTGTTTTAGTGTGAGTCTTGCTAGTGTGCAGAAAATAAACTAGTGTGTCAATTTTACGTAAGTGTGCGTTTATAACGACACAAATTATTTTTGTGACTGTGTGTGTTTTTTAGATGTAGTAGTACTCTCCCCCCGCACCAAAAACGGCAGAAAGTTTTGTAAGAAGATTTGTCTGCGTAACTTATCCTGTATTAAATGATCTAAGACCGTCACACACTACACTCACAGTGTCCCTATTCCGTAACGCAACCGTATTCTGGTGGTTAACCGATTGTGCACCAAAACGGGGTTGTGTTTTGTTAATCACTGGATTCCACACTGCTGACAATTTAAGGCCATCTTCTCGGTTGAAATTGTTAGGATGTTTCTAAATTTCAATCGCCTCACGTACCATCCTAGTGCGATAGTGGCAATCGCCAGCGAGGACTTGCGTACGATGAAATTCAATCCAGTGATTAGCGCCTGCTTCGAGTAGATGTTCTGCAATGGCCGATTTGGTGATTTGTCGGTTCTTTACAGCGGCGATGTGCTCCTTGATTCTGTCAGCTATAGTCCGCTTCGTTTGACCTATATAGGAAGCACCGCAGCTGCAATCCACCTTATAGACGCCTGGAGTTTGTAGTGGCAGCACATCCTATGTCGCATGCTTACGGACCTTAACACATTCCTGAATCAGCAACCTGAGTGTGATGTGTTTGTTGATAGAGCGAATATGGTTGTAAGGAACCTATTAATATATTGCGAGAATGACGAAACTGAGTCAACTTGTATATTATAATAAGTTTTTACTGTACATTATTAGTAATGACACCCGTCGTACCAACTATGTACCAATACTAAAATATTTTAATTACATTCAGTCATTGGTGAAAACCGTTGTATTTAGTTTTTACAATAAATAATAATAATAATAATCCTTCGGAGTGTCTGCCATGTTGATTACTTTACTACATGGTGTGTATACTGTAGGTATAGAATACGCTCTCAAAATGGTTTCGATCTTATTTGTTACTCCCCGGACATAGGGAATGTATGCCGGCTGCCTACATATATCCGGGTGCTTGCGTCTCCTTTTCGGTAGTATGTGCGTCCTGCTCAACTTGTAACCGTTGTTCCTGAGTACCTCCTGAACATGATTCAGCTCGCTTTCCACATGCTCAGGGTCACAGAGGTCAAGTGCCCTGTTTTTAAGTGATGTCACAACGGATTGCAAGTGACGCGGGTGGTGATGTGATGTGGCATGTAGGTACCTGTCTGTGTGTGTAGGTTTCCGGTACACACAGTGAGACATGGACCCATCGGGTCTAACGGTTATTTTGATATCCAGGAAGGACAACGATCTGCCTGTTTCCATCTCATAAGTGAACTTTATCTTCGGGTGGATTGAGTTAAGATGTTCAACATACTGATCTACCTCATGTTTTCCTCCTTTCACGATACTGAAAACGTCATCTACGTTTCTCTTCCACGACTTAATCGTTTTAGGGCCAATGCTTAACGCTTTTTCTTCAAAATGTTCCATCCAGACATTAGCAAGTACAGGGGCTACGGGATTTCCCATTGCGACACCATCAATCTGGAGAAAGTATTGACCTTGAAAAAGTTAATTCCCGTATGCATTAATTTAATAATAATGCAACGCCATAGTTTAAAAGTATTTATAAGTGAAAATTACCCAAAAGCTTTGGACATATTATCAAGAAGGTATGAAAATAAAACAATTATTGTTAACTTCCATTTGAAAGCCATAATAAACTACAGTGTCGTTTCTAAAAATAACCTTAAAGATTTGCTAGTAGTATTGCAACAAAGTTTAGATTCATTAAAAGCCCTTAACTTGCCCGTTGACAGCTGGGATACATTGCTAGTGTTTTTAATTTGTCAAAAATTAGAAAATTCATTGAGTGTTGCATGGGAGATTAACAGAAAAGAGAACACTATTGCTACTATGACTGAATTGCTTGAATTCTTGAATCTACTCGTACGTAGAACTGCATTTAAATTACTAAATGATAAACCAGTCAGTGAAAAACAAAATTTCAAATCTGTTTATCTATCCTCAGCTCAACAGAATGTAACCTGTATCTTATGTCAAAGTTATCATTCATTACACAAATGCCCTAATTATCTAGAGATGACCATTTCTAATAGCATTCAGTTTAAACGTCATAGTATGTTTTTTTTATTTCATCTACCACGTAATCTCATATCAACTCCCGAGCGAAGCCGGGTATCATAGCTAGTATTTTATAAAAATAAAGGCTATTTTGAAACATTATTCTTAATATTTGTGTTACTAACTAAGCTCTGCTACCAAAGATGTTGGGCGCAGAATAGCTAAGATTCCGTTCTCTCAACGACAACGAACAAACACACATACAAACTACGCAGTCTGCTACCACCCGGTATATACATACTGTATATAACTACTGTACATACATAGGTACCGGGACCTATTTTAATCTAACTTAACTAATTATGATTTGAACTTAATTCTAATTAAAAGTAGTTATACTAATTATAAAACTTACCGCCTCCCCGCGGTCCTCAGGCAGCCTCACCTGGCCTTCGCGTCGATCTCCTGGTCCTCCTCAGGGATGGCGACGGCCTCAGGTCTCTTCATAGACCCAAGGTAGGTGAGAAGAATTGCGTCCCTACCATAACCTAACCCAACATGAGCTCATGCCTTGCCCCAACTAATACGTCGTATTTAGAACACCAATTCAAGACCGCACAATCAGTTTCTTGTTCTTCTTTATTATTCACTATTGTTCACTTTCACTATTTAGTGTTTCTAAAACACGCGGTTCACTATTGGCATACAAGTCAATGTTCCTTACGCAACACAAACAAGTTCGGCGCTCCGCCGTTCAAATGAATTGGTCACACACAATTACCGACGATTCTCCACGAAACTTTCGCAATATATATATCAAAATTACAAACTTGTGCTTCTAAAACAAACTAAAACACGCGGATAGGTGCCACACCCAGTTACATTTTTCCCTTCACAAAAGCAAGTACATTATTTTGACGTAAAGACAATGAGACTTTGACACAAACGACAATGAATATTTTTCTGGTCGGGCAAAGACAATCCCCGCAAGGGAAATCGATGAATCGATAATTTTGCCCGTGTTTGTGGAGATCACACGCAGATGGCGCTAGTCTCCTTACAAAGCACTTTTATTCAAAACAATTTGCTTGCAATGCAATCACGCAATAATTAAAAAAAAAAATTAAAAAATTGGATGTTTCGCAACGTTTTTGCAGAATTCTCTAAAATGGCGGCCATGTTTCTTCCATACAAATTCAGTTGCCCGCCGGGCGTTCAGGAAGGAGGCCGTGTCGAATTTTTCAAAAACATCAATTTTCGAATTACGTAAAATTGCATTACAGTGTTACAGTCTAAAATATTTCAATAAAAAACTATGTACGAACTGCCTAATTATGTAATACTTTTGCTACACTATGGTACAGTTTTGACATTTTGTTGACGTTCAAGCAAAGATGTAATGCTATCGCAGATACGGCATCGCACATTTTTTTTTTAAATTTTATTGAAAATTAAGTCAATGAAAAAAAATATTTGGTTTGATTTATTACCTATATTTTTTAATTGGCGATTAGGGTGAAAATCGAATTGGAACTTTCTCGGGTCGCGGAATCATATTAACTGTTTTTGTAATAAAAGGTGCTGTTTAATTAGGGTTTACAATTATTTTGAGGGGTGATTCAGTCTGAAATTTTGAACAACTTTTCCCCATGAATGTATATCAAAATACGAATTGATCATTATGCGTAATATATCGAACCACAGGCTATACTAGATCTATACTTGGCTAGGCAGGCAGGCTATAGTAGGCTATTTAGCTATACTAATATTATAAAAAGGAAAGATTTGGTTGTTTGTTTGTTTGTTTGCATTACATGGCTACGAAACTACTGGACCGATTTAAAAAAAACTTTCACCGTTGGAAAGGTACACTATCCCCGAGTGACATAGGCTTTGTGTGTACCAAGGGCGAAGCGGGGGTGGACTGCTAGTATAGTATAATGATATTATAATAACAGTCAAAAAACAAAAAAAAATCTGCATTTTCATACAAAAGTGTGCAGCCGCCCGAGAAATTTGTATAGGAACCGATTTTTTTGGTGTTTTTACTGTTTTTAGGGTTTCGCTTGTCTGTCTGTCCGTAAGTCACAGCCAATTTGCTACGAAACTATTAGAATGATTTAGTTGAAATTTAGTACCTACACTTATGTAACTTAGTGACCCAAAGATAGACGTATAACGTAAATAAATGAAATTCTAAAAAGGGGGCCACTTATGGTGGGTAAACTAGACATTAAAAAAAAGTTTTGTTAACAAAATCGTGTGACATATCAAACGAAAGAACTTTTTATGACAATTTTAAATATATATATTTTTTATTATTTCTTAGATCGGTATTTTTAAGTTATTTAAGAAAATGGACGAAAATTGACCCCCCCTACTAAACTACTGGACCGATTCAGTTGAAATGTGGTGCATATAATGTAAATTAATGACCCAAAGACGGAAGTAAAACGTAGGTAAATTAATAATATAAAAAAAAATGGGGCCACTTATGGGGGATAAATGAGACATTAAAAAAAGGGTTTTGTGAACTATATCGCGTAAAATATCAAATGAAAGGGCATTTTATGATAATATTAAATATATTTTTCTATATTTTTTAGGTTGATGTTTTTGAAGTTATTTTTGAAAATAAATAATAAATATACCCTTATCTCCGAAACCACTGAGCCCAAACTTTTGAAAAATATACAGTTAATAGTTCTTTACCTATATATTACAGGAAAACCTATTAGAAGATAAAAAATAAAAGGGCGCAATAATGCTAATTACTGCTTCATTAATCTACCAATTTTTTTAGCTGTTTTCAGAAAACGATTTCTTTTTAGTGCTCTTTGTTGATTCGTTAAAAATATTGTACAAAATCAAACAGTCAAGTCATTGATTGAGCACATACAGCTGCTAAGCCAAGACTGTTGATCTGTCTGATCACTACCACAGATTCAAAATTAAAAAAAAAACATGTTATTTGAATTTACGTCTTATACTGCCATTTTTGGTCGTAAATAGCAATTCAAAAAATTATTACTTTGTTGTTTACAAAAATGAGTGATACAAGCTATGATAATACCTACACCACCAGATATTTCTAATGCAGCAAAAGACATTTCTAACCAATTATTATCAGAAAAGTCGAGAAAAAATTTCAACTTAACCAAAATAAACCGGCCATGTGCCGTGACGGGCCACGTGCAGTGTAGGGTTCCGTAGTCAGTACCTACTTGTTTTATGTAAATAACAACTGCCTAACTTTAGGTGTGAATTCAGTCCATGATACTGAACAACTTTCACCAAGGAACAAACGAAATACGAAAAAATATTTTTGATCTCTTACACACAAGATTTGGCAAAATGTAATATTTATGTAATATATGTATGAAAAATGTAAGGACAAATCACACTAATTAAGATAGCCCCAAAGTAAGTTTTAAACTTGTTTTATGGGATACTAACTCAATGATACTATATTTTATGATAAATACATATATAGATAAACATCCAAGACCCAGGACAATTTGAAAAAGACCATTTTCTAACTTGCCCTGGCTGGGGCTCGAACCCAGAACCTCCGGATTAGCGGCCTAGCGTGTTAACAATTACGCCACGGAGGTCGAATGGAAAGCAAACATTTTCTTTTCATATTTAATTATGTGTTCCTTAGGAAAAGTTGTTCAGTATCATGAACTGAATCCACCTTAAATTAGTTTTAGTACAGGGAGACGTTATATACTACTGCCGTGAATTTTTTTAAGTGTCCATATACAACCGTTTAAATGACAGAGAGGGGAGACACATGATTCTAACAAAAATTTGCAATCAAAAATCAAATATTTCACAAACGGATTGTTAAAACGAAAAAGGGTGTTCATAATCTTACAATATTTTTGAAAGACCTATTCAACGACGTCTCACACCACACATTTTTTTTTTCAAGTTTTTATTACCACATATCCATGCCCATGCCCAATTACAGCTTTCTGGTACTAATAGTCTAAGAGTAAAACTGGGGACAGACAGACAGACTGACATGATGAAACTATAAGGGTTGCTACTACGGAACCCTAAAAAGCTGCGTGAAACTAAACGGATTCTCTATTCTACGGGTTCTTTGTCATTTGCGCTTTAACAAATTTCAAAATACGAGTAATCAAAACCACTTGTGCAAATATTTCGCTCCACTTCGCATACGATAAATTCAAAAATTGATGGATGAATGACCGTGCTTTTACAGGTTAAGCAACTTCTAGCTTGGTCACAGTTAGGATGGGTGACCGTAATTTCAATCTTAATGTTGTCTAAGTCAAATGTTGAGGTTCATAAGAATAAATTTCAGTTTTCTCTACCTACATAACTTGGCAGCTATTTAAATTTCAATTGTTTTGTCGGAATTTGAATTTGGAATTTTTACGTTTATGTTTTTGATGGGATAAAATAAACACCCAAGGACCAGGACAAATTAAAAAAGGCCATTTATCAACTTTCCCTGGCTGGGAATCGAACCCAGAACCTCCGAGTGACGGACTAGCGTGTTAAGGAATCGCCACGGAGGTCGACTAATAAATTGAAAAAGTAATAAATTTTACGCAAGATTCGAATAACTATAACTTGGATTTTTTAGAAAGTGCTATATGAATTTCACATATATTTAAACTCGCTTTTTAAATAAACGTCTTGCATTCACGCACACTACTGTATTTTCGACTTTACTTTTTCTACTGATAGCCTGTCTACTAAAGTGTTAAGTACATTATAATGACGTCTGCCAAGGCCTTAATTCAGTAATAATAATTCAAACAAAATAATTCTTTGATTTGAAAATTTTAATAAGTATTGCGGACTGGAAGTCTTGAAGAAAAGAAAAAAGTAAGCTGTATACTAATTCTACGTTACAATTTATGATTACCTACATCTATTGTCCCGTACACATTATTAACTCTATGCAACTTCATCTTGACATTTTTATCCCTGTTCTTGTGAAATTAAGATTTATCATTTAGACCACCTGCACAATTGACAACATTACAAAAATTTTATATGCATTTTTTTTTGCCTAAAGCACTTTAAAAAACAAAACATACATATATTTTCTTTCTCATTTCTTTTCATTATTTCCCCTAAAATAAATTATTTAAAATCTCTCCATTCTAAAAGAGCGTACGAGTAAGTACAAGAGTGAGGTGATAACGAGTTCACGTCTTTGTAATATTTTATAATTTAAAAAATAAAACTTTTACTGACGTCTATAGAGTTGTGTTTTGTAGCAGTTGGATATCGATATCGATAGTATATCACTTACAAAAAAATGATTGAAGAAGTAGATATGATCTTAGTATTTTTATCTGAACAGTAACTAACAAAAACTAACGTACTAATAAAGAAAAAAAGCTAATTTTCCTTACTTAATTTTTTTATGGTTTCTATCAAAATTATTTTTTTATAACCTGAAACGTTAATAATTTATAGCAATTATTTTCATTTAGTCACCAAACATTTGGTTAGGTAAACATTTGAATGCATGTGTATTTTTTATCAAACCTCATTCTACTATAAGTTCTGAAAGAACTATCGATATTAGATGGTCTTTCTATCGAACTGATACGAGTACGTCACAACACTATCATTGTTGATGTCAGTTGTCAGTTGGACAAACAAAACCATAACAAATAAAAGAACTTCATGAATAAATAAATTTGGTACCGTTCGTCTCGTCTGTGCTTTTTATAATTCGTGCATTTACTTATGTAACAAATGTAGTTTGTCTTTTCACTTCAACATATCCAACTGAAGTTTCCACATAGGAATCTCTCGACGATATCATCACATTGCCCCTCGAATTTCTGCTACATTGAAGCTGTCGTTTTCCTGCATATAGGTATTCCAGTAGCATCATGAGGTCAACTTTAGGCTAGTTGCGACAGTCGGCCATAGAAAACCCCTCAGAAACCTTCATTATAAAAGAATCCAGGCATGCAGCTAATATGCACAGTCTATTTGCACTTAAAGCGAAATTCACAAACAACACCGCCATGCCTCAGTATAACTATTATACAGTATTATGACTCGGCCCTCACCTTGACTTATATACCTAGAGCAACGCAGTATGTAAACACGCGCTAGGGCTGCCCACCTGACATGACATAGCTTGACGTCTGCCATATAATGAAGACAGCCGGGACCAACGACTTAATGTGACTTCCGAAACACGGAGCAGCACTAGAATTTTTCGTGACACTTTTTGGTCACCCATCTAAAAAATGCGGACAAACAGTTGGACAACCGGACAGACAGCGGAGTCTCAGTAATAGGGTCCCGTCCCGTTGGAACCCTTGAAAGTATCTTGATAATTTAAAAATGATATCTCTAGGTGCGTTAATGAAGAATTCAAGCATTTACTAACAGCACAATATACCTAGTCTATATTTTGCCATATTATTCCCCAAAAAAGGTAGTGAATATTCACAAATTGCACGCTTACTGTTTACTATTACGCATCCACGACTGTTGCATTTTGCATACCGACTGCATTGCATACCACATTCCGAGGCGGTAGGTATGATTTACATTCCGACTGTTTGTATGGAGACACACTGCTGTATAATAGTTATACTGTGACCACTGTGCACGCAACGTCTAAAATGTCAAATTGATAGCTGACAGCTTGTATATTATTTTTTAACTTTTAGATGTTAAAGCAAAGGCGTAACCTGTGAAATTCCTATTTCCTCGTACTTTTCAGATTTTTTCATGTACCAAAATATAACGCAAAAAAATCTGAAAAAATATTTAACGTGTTCAGAAGCGACAAATCTCGAAACGGTTTTCATATTTTTATACCCTTTTGAAAATGAAATGTTGTCAATTATATATTAGGTCCTTACATATGAAATTGCCGTTCAGTATCAAAAAAGTGAAACAAGTTTTTTTTAATGAAAATATTATTTAATCAATCGAAGTGTGCGCCGTTGTTATCGATACACTTCCGCCATTTTATAGGCAGATCATTGATACCTTTGGAAAAAAAATCCTGGGAACGAGAGTCTATGAACTGTTTGAAGGCGGTTTTGACTGCCTCATCAGATTTGAAATTTTTTCCTTGTAAAAAGTTATCCAAATTTTGAAAAAAGTGGTAATCGGTTGGGGCAAGATCTGGAGAGTATGGTGGGTGACGCAGAGGTTCCAGTCGCAGCTCCTCTAACTTGGCGATCGTTTGATGTGCAGTGTGTGGTCTAGCGTTATCCTGAAGGAGCAGTGGGCTAGAGCAATTCATCAGTTTGGGTTGTTTAATGGCGATCTTTTCCATCATTGTTTGCAATTGTTGGCAATACAAGTCTGCAGTAATCGTCTGGCCTGATCTCAAGAAGCTGTAGTGGATAACACCAGCACTGGTCCACCAAACACTAACCAGAATCTTCTTTTTGGTCAGTTTTCGCTTAGGGCAAGGTTTTTCCGGTTCTCCAGGGTCAAGCCATTGTGATGATCGCTTCCGATTGTCGTACAGGATCCATTTCTCATCACAAGTCACGATGCGGTTCAAATTCCCCTCATTATTGTGGCGATTAAGCAAAGAAACGCAGCAAGCAACGCGTGTTTGTTGATTTCCTTCAGTCAATTCGTGCGGTACCCACTTTTCGAGTTTTTAATTTTTCCGATTTGGCGCAAGTGGATAAGTATCGTTTTGTCACTTACGCCGAAGGCTGCTGCTAATTCAGAAGTGGTTTGAGATGGATCCGCTTCGACTATCGCCTTCAATTCTTCGTTATTCACTTGAGTATCAGGTCGTCCACGAGGCTCATTGTGTAAATCGAAATTTCCAGAACGGAAACGTTGAAACCAAAACGCACCGTTCGTTCGTTAGCGGTGCCTGGTCCATACACGTCGTTATTTCTTCGAGTCGTTTCTGCAGCACTGGTGCCACGGTGGAACTCGTATTCGTAAATACCGCGAATTTTCAATTTGTCCATAGTTGTTGTTATAGCAATGTTGAAACTCGAACAAATGATGTTAAAACAAATGAAATACGAATTTTAAAACAATATTTTTCTGGCTTTATTTCGAAATAAATTTGAATTTGGAATTCCTAATGAAACGCAAGATATTTGATTTTAAAGTTGCCATTATTGAAAATCGGCAATTTCATATGTAAGGACCTAATACCTAGAGTGACGCAGTACGTAAACACGCGCTAGGGCTGCTTGCCTGCAGTATTTTAATTTCATCTACTTATTCCAAAGCATTATTAAGCCTGGTATTATTTATTTATATATATATATATATATATATATATATATATATATATATATATATATATATATATATATATATATAAATATATATATCTGCTCTTTAGTCCTTGATACGACATGAGTGCTTTTTCTTTCAGTTGGTCTACATAGCTCTTTCTTGGTCGTCCTGGCCCTCTTCTACCTTTTATCTTTCCTTCTAGTATGTTTTTAAACAAGGAGTCATGTTGTATTAAGTGACAGTGACAAATCATTTTCCCTCTCCTATTTTCTATTTCGCCCAGCAGTCCTTCTTTTCTCTCCTACTATTTCTAATACTTCCTCATTGGTTTTCCTTTCCGTCCAACTGATCTTTTCCATTCTCCTCCAGCACATGCATGCACGGCACATCTCGAAAGCTGCCAGCCTGTCACTATCTTTTTTATTCAATCTCCTGATTATAATTATTAATTTATTTTATTATTTCAAAAATGACATAGTGTATCTGTAATTCAGTTTCTTCATCTGGACGGCAAGAAGTTCGCGTTCACCTTCATATCGGACATCACCCACAACGACTTCAACCAGATCTCTAGCGCCGACGAGGACTTCGTGCACTTCCTGAGGAAGTTCAGGAGCGACGGCTTCCTCAGGAACACCATGCTGCTCGTCATGGGGGACCACGGACCTAGGTACAGTAACACTTACTTATTTCCGGACTACCCACTATTACAAGTGTAATATATTGTACTTGTAATAGTAGGTATTAGTGTAGTGCAGAGATCACCAATTAGTTTCGCCTGGGGTCCTTTTTAAGAAATGAAATGACCATCGTAGTCCGCACAATATTTTAAAGAAAAAATATTTATCAAAACAAATGTAATTACGAAAATAACAAAGGTATTTTTTACATGTCAATGAGAAAAATGTCATTTTTTGTTGCGGTCTATCTGTCTGATAGTCGGGTTGTTATACGCCAATAACGCCAACACCAATATTCAAAGGATGAGCCTTGACACACTTGTTCCTTAGAAAGACTAGTGTGTAAAATGCCCGGGAGTCAGCGGCTTACAGCCGCTGGTAGGGGGAGGGGGTAAAGTTTTCTTACACCGAGCGCACTTTAACTCACCATAACTGTTAATTTAAAGCTACTGAGGCAAGTTTGGTATCGTTTTCAGCTAAATAAAAGATGGCCGATTGATGAAACAAAAACATAGCATTTCCATACAAAAGCATAAATATTATTTAAAAATAAAAAAATCTTAATAAATATATTATATTATAAATAATTTTTTAACGTGTACTAGTATCTGCTTTAAATAAACGGGCAAGTGCGAGTCGGACTCGTACATGAAGGGTTCCGTACCACCGTACAATGTTTTAAAACGCTGAAGAAACACGTTTCTTGTATGACGACCCCCTTTAATTTTTAACTATTTTTTAGTTTTAGTATTTGTTGTTATAGCGGCTACTGTGATACATAATCGGTGAAAATTTCAAGTATCTAGCTATTACTGTTCAAGAGATAGAGCCCTGTGACAGACGGACAGACCGACAGACAGCGGAGTCTCAGTAATAAAAAAGGGTTCCATACCCAAAGGGTGCAAACGGGACCTCCGTTTGCACCCTTTGGGTACGGAACCCTAAAAAGGGATATTTTTAAATGTATATTTATATAACTATTTAGCACACTAGGTAACTCCACTAATTAACTGAATGCATACCAGATAAATGACTGCTCAGCAAAAAACTAATGGATTAACTAAACATGTCTTACAAAAAACACTAAAAAATCACACAAAATCCGAATTGCGTATTAAAAAATACTATCTTGCACTCCAAAACCGCTAGTATACAATGTAATATTAATTGCGTATCAAATAAATAATCACCCATCAATTTAATCTCATCAATATATACTTTTTTACATCAAACAAATCAGCAATCTAAGGTCAGTGCTATCCATTTAGTACGAGTACGAGATGAGATGAGATTTTACTTAGGATTTAAAGCTGGCTAGCAGCTTTAAATCCTAAGTAAAATCTCATTTTCTATCCTTATGAAAGGTAATCTCCATCCCTTGTTTCCACTTAGTTTCTTCATTTTGTCCTGTTATGTTTTCTTTGTGTTAGTTGTATGTATTTAAGTATTAGGTGTATATATGTTTATTATATTTCCCATCACTTTTTTCATTTGAGCGAGGGGTTGCCTGGAAGAAATTGCTTAGCGATAAGGCCGCCTTTTGCGCATTTCCTAGTTTTTGAGATAATGTCCTGTATTTTTATTTTGTGCAATAAAGCGTATTGTATTGTATATTTTATAGATAGTTTAGTTGGTTAGAGCAAGGTCGTATTAAGACCAAGGTCGCGAGTTCAAGTTCCGCTCACGTGGTATTTTTTCACCATTTCTTATTTCATCACTTATTTGAGGTATAAATGTGTTGGACTTTGTATTGAGTGTTATTTGTTACAGATACGCATACGTTCGGAACACGTACCAGGGCAAGCTGGAGGAACGTCTCCCTCTAATGGCCATCACTCTCCCCGAGAAGCTGACCGCGCAGCGCCCGACCGCTGCGCCGGCGCTGCGGCAGAACGCGGGCGCGCTCACCACGCCGCACGACATACACGCCACGATACTGGACGCTATGGACTTGAGGAGGTACTGGAACGAGTACAAGGTCAGCGGGGCGGACCTGCCCAGAGGAATGACGCTATTTGAGTCGGTGGGTATTTTTATTTTGAAGACATACACAAAGAGCTGTTATGTAAACTAGAGAAGTCACCACATATTATTGATTTGTCCCGTTCAATTGTAGCTATATCCAGAAACTTCACTTAGTCGCTTGTTATCTTTTAGACGCTTAGTACTTTCGACAGTATACAAGCGAAAACCATACGAAACCATGGTAAACATAATTAAAAATGCCTTAGTATGTGTGAAACTACGAACAATAATTCTCTAGAATCGTTAGTAATCCCGAAAAATCATTCCACGCGATTTGTACCGCGGCGGGCGGGGCTTAAAATATGAACAGCGCGGCGCGACAGTTCGCCGTGGCACTCGAGTTGTGCGGTTGCGTCGCAAGAAGTTTCCTTTGAGAATATTGCTGTGTTTTTGCGATAATCGATTCATTAAAAATGCCGTCATGTGCCGTGAAGTTGTGTAGAAGCCATATAGACATGAAAATTTGTTATAAAAAAGTTACACGTAAACAAGGTTATTTATTTTAGCGTAGCGTACTTCATAAACGGTACCATCCGCGCGGTGTATCTCACCGCTCATTGCGTTGACTGCCCCACCCGACCGACGACGACGCGTGACCTTGTCGCGACCAATCGCATGCATCTTTGTCTATGTGTGCGTTCGAGTGTTTCGTTGTAAGTTCTGTTCGTTTGTTTGCGTAAATGGAATCAGAATCGAAGCGGTTAATGGAGCGTTAGGTTTCTAGAGAATTATATTTCGATGAATGTGAAGTTATTGATTTGTTTTTATTATATTTTTATGAGGTTTTATACCAAACACTTTTAATCGTATTGTAAAAAAATATTTTTCAGTGAACAACTGTAGTAAACAAAACACTCTGACAAAGATGCATTACCTACCCATCGTGTTGCCATGTAGAAAAAGTAAAATCCTTTTTTATATAGTGTACAAACGTCCATAAAATCTAAAAAAGAACTTTTTGTAATCTAAGGATTTTTTCCTACAAAATGACGTAAAAATACTTGCTGCGACACGTAGCGCAACAATGAGGGCTTAAAAATGTATGAAGCGATCTAACACCTCCTTTTATCGGCTTTCTTTGAATAAATACTAAATTAATAAATATAGAACTTTATAATTTAGCACGTTTTCTCGAGTACTTCACGAATAATATCTCCATCTGAAAATATGTGCAAAATCAGAAATTTTACTACTAAATAAATTCGTTTTAGCGTTTTAGCTTATTTTCAGCATTTAATTAGATCGACTAATGAACAATCAATTGTGTAACTCATTAGCACATGCTTTAGATGCCAACATCTTAGCGTGTGTGTATTTTTTTAAACTGTTCATACACATCACCCATCGCGAATGATGCTGCGAAGAAGCGTAATATGACAAATACAATGTTATTGCAATATAACAAGAAAAGCTTGTGAACGAGTGCCAAATCCAATTTACAGAAGTAAGTAGGTACCTAACACCACGTAATACTGAGTAACTAATAGTGAAATTTAAATAACAGTCAAAAAACCAAAAAACAAAATTCGACGTTCCAATACAAATCGCCCGGGCGGCTGCACACTTTTGTATTCTTCTTCTTTAAGTGCCGCTTAATTTCTAAAGATTGGCAGTCAGCTCTTTAAATCTCGATTTGTACATGGCAAGCCTGAACAGTTGTTCTACTGTTTTGATACCAGTCCATTGTCTAATGTTCTTCAGCCAAGACATTTTGCGCCCCCCCCACCCTGCGCTTTCCGGAAATTTTACCCATCATTATTGCCTGGAGCAGATGATATTGTGGGTTTCTTAACACGTGACCAAGATGTGTAATTTTCCTTATTTTAATGGTTTGAACGAGCTCTCCTTTTTTCCCATGCAATAATAAAATGTACAGTAAACATCAAACAATCAAGTGGTGAAAAGGATGGCAGTAATGGAGGCCACAAATTCGGGTACCCCTTGTTTCACAGATTGAAATTTCATAGATTTTCGATTCGCAGAAAATTTTTCATAGAATATTTAATTCTTATATTTTTATTTCAAATATTATTGTTTTAAAGAATATTTACTTGAATGAAACACAATTTATAGAAACACAGTTCAATGAATTTTAGAATCTCATATTTTCATTTAACAAACTAATCAAACAGTAGAATATTTCTTTATAGAATATTGTTTGTTCGGTATAATCTTTCATGGAATTTTATTTTACTGAAAATTATTATTTAAGGAAGTATTAACTGAAAACATTGTTTAATCAAATTAAATACCATATAATAAGTTAGAATACATTATAAATCGTTACCACAATATAGGTATAATATAATAGTTTAATATAATAGTAATATTAACCAATCGACTCGAAAGAAGAAGAAAGAATATAGGTTAGGGCAAACTTATAGGTTAGGTTAGGTTAGAACTGTGACCAAGACTGGCAAAGTTTTATCCATTTTACTAGAATAGGGCAAACTTGGTTATAAATATTATATTAACTAAACTTATTAAGAATAATAATATTTAATTTTATCGATATTAATGATATTCTGATATTAAAACATCGCAAAAGTAAATGTTATTTGTAATAAAATTCTATGATTTCAAATTATTCATAACAAACATTCTAATTATTGATTTTCTGTGCAACGAAAATCTATTATTAAAAATTCTTTATACTGAGTAACCTACATATTGATTATTCTATGACATGATAATATTATAAAAAAAATCTAAATAACGCAAATCTGTTAAACTTTTGTCTGTATAAGAAAGTACACCCCTTCTAAATACTTTCGGAGGTCTTCTTTTAACTTTTTAAGGAAATGGCGAATTTTTTTTTTGTTTTTTGTTTGTTTTTAATTTCAATATACTACGAGTATATGATCTAGTATAGCCCGTGGTTCGATTTATTACGGGTATGTCCCTTCCACTTTGTATAATATATGATAGAAACACACATATTAATTATTTTATTATTTACTTTGATAAACACCGTGGTTCTACATTCCTGAATAGCTGACAAGATCTACCAATTATTGTAACTTTATTTAACATTGGTAAGTAATGAGGGTACTTTGTTCAAACTTTATCCTTGGCAAATAACTATTTAAACCAATATGAAATTACTATTTAACATAAACCAATAGAAGAGAATAAATTAAGTTATATCGTCACCTACTCTAAACACAATCAGACAAAATGAAGTAAAGATAAATGTATAATTTAAGTATACAAGATGTGATCCCGGTGCGTGACGGCAGAGAAATAGGCCGCGTAGCGGTTGCGCAGCTCCGAAGTGTTCTCCTCCTCTTTCGACATCGCTCGGTGTTGCTCGGCTTCGTCCGGAAATCACGAGGACAACAACATATATAAACTACAACTAAGATGATTCCGATAAATAATGATCTTTTACTCGTCTTTTAAACACAGATCGATTTAGATTCGCGTATAGAACCATAATAAGAAAGTTCCATAGTCTGGCTGCATGTACCGAGAAGGAGTAGGAAAAGGTAGTGGTGCTGTGTGAAGGGTATTTAAGGACAGTTATTAGGTGGGATCCGCAAATAGAATTTGGGGAATATACGAGTAAAAAGGCGAAGCGCTCACGTAGATAGGAGGGGAAAGAAGGATAGTGTAGGACGTTGTAAAGGAGACAAAGAATGCGACTGTTTCTACGGAGCCGCATAGGTAGCCATTTTAGATGAACGCGGTACCTGGAAATATGGTCGAACTTCCTCAATCAAAAGATGAAACGCGAGGCACAGGTTTTGTAAACGCTCCAGTTTATCTAAAAGATCTTCTGTTGCATCCAAGTAGCATGCATCCGCGTAATGGGTAAATTTTCGAGCGTACTTTTTTAGGCGTCTTATGACCTTTATAAAGAAGCTATAATTGAAAACGGACTAAACACATGCGTTCTTGAAAATATACCTCGCAGCTTAACCGTATATAAAAGATTAGAAATAATTATAAATCTTACAAGAAATACCACGTTGAATATCCGATTTGTATGAGCGGCCTACCCCTGGGAGGCTTGTCCCACTTCAAATTGCGCTCACAAAACTACTCACCATTACACGAATTTTTAACGTATCGTTTAGCAAAATATCTCATTTTAAAGATATTTACTCCATTTCACATTTTAAAGCACAAAAACTTTACTTAATATTAAATTTAAAAACTGAGAAGCCAATATATCTTTGTCCCGCGTAAAACTGCGTTTCCGAAGCTTGCAGTTGACTAATTGTTTCTTTTTGGTCAAGCGATTTAAGGCAAAAATATTGTTTAGGCGCGCATCTGAGCGTAAGTCGGGCCCCAATTTGTGTGGAGAAAAGACGGCGCATACGCAAGTTTTAACATGTTCCCGAGGTAAGTTTTTCATGAAATGTGTTTTGGTCATCGTAAGCGGCCAGTTCGATGGCAAGTTTAAGATAGTGAACAGAGTGATGTATTTGTATTGTCAAGTTAGTATGTTGTAGATTATTGCCTCAATATAACGACCTGTAAATATCTACTATACTAATTAGGTAGTTAAGTAATTATCATAAAAAAAACAATTTTGTCGTCATTAAGGTGGCATAGTGTTCCACCGGAATGACGAATGAGCCACCATAATTATGGTTTCCTGTATAATTAATACTATATATATACTTTAAGTACATGCATTTTCTATATTTATCATTAATTTTACCCTAAAATACTACTCGTATTATGTTTATGTGACATTAGTTTGGGGCTAGATAACGGTGCATATAGTGGTGTCTGTCTAAGCACATTTTGTACTGCAGTCACACTGCCTCAGTCTTCATAGTCATTACTTTGTTCAAGGTATAGGTAAAAAGAAAAATGGGAAAAAGGCACGTCAAGAAGAAAAGAACGGCTGGAGAAAAAGAGGATTTCGGAACAGAAAAGAAAGGCAAAATTTAAAAATAATCCTGAAGAACATGAGAAACTGAGAAAAGAAAACAAGGATAGAAACCGCAAAAACACGGCAGAGAAAAAGATTCTTCCTACTCGTATAGTTCAATTGCTTTATCAAAAAAGAACTGCCTCCGTCGTCCAGTGACCAAGTGGTCCAAATTTGCCTTGAGATCTGGAGGCCGTGGGTTCCAATCCCACTGGGAAGCATACTTTGTGAAAAGTTATTTCCAGTCTGGTTAAGATATTGCAGGCTTGAATCACCTGATTATCCATATGAAAAGAAAGATGATTCCGTGTTTCGGAAGACACGTAAAGCTGTGGGTCCCGATCGCCATGCGTTTGTTTAAACCTATCCTAGAATTGGTTCCTTTCTATCCTTTGGGTTGTAGAGGTCAGACGGCAGTCGCTCTGTGTAAAAACCAGTAACCTCGTTAAATCACCTAGGTTAGGTAGCAGATCGCGGGCTCTGAAGCGTTACCGCTGGGAATGCAACCGGGAATACGCTCGGATGTTGATGACTGTGTTGTATTTTACTATGATAATAGTATGTAGTAAAATGAACTATCTATGTATAACTGTTGTAACCGTATAAGGATACATACATTAAGCAGGTATATAAATAAATAATATCAGTAATGTTTCTGGTAACAAAAGGTAGATTAATAAAAATAAAAAAAATAAACATGTAAGTACATAATACTGCATAATTTATTTGAATAATTAAGAAAATTTGCTTGCTTAATGCATTAAGAGTCATTTCAGTGACTTTTATCATCATTACGGTGGCGAAAATTTTAAGAATAAAAATTTCTTCGAAAGTATTGTGTTTTAAAGGGCGCCTCACAAATTATTAGATTCTCAGCATCTTAATCTATAATCTAGCGCTTTTGGGTTGGGTGAAATGTGAGAAAAAAAATAGCCACCGCAATGACGGAAAAAAAGCCGTTTTGAAAATTTACCCGTAATCCAAGATTGGTTGAATAATACATTATTTGGTACTGTTAATAGAATAAAACGTTACAAAATAATGCCACTTGTCATTGATCACATCCACTTTGAACGTGATTTAAGATTTATTAATGCAGAAAAACGGATATTAAGAGCGCTATTTGACTCCAAGGAACTATGATGTCATTAATCGATATTTCCTACAAATCCCATAAAAAATGATTGTTTTTGACGTTAAGAAAAAAATATCTGATTTAACTTGTTCTAATATAGCGTATTGGATAATTTATACTTTTCAGTAAGATTTTTTCCGTAGTCGGGTATTAGTTTTTTAAAACATACCTAACATATCTGGTAGGCTTGTAGGAAATATCAATAGAATTATCTAGTTCGTTGGGCATCAAAATCGGTTAACTGGTTTTTAAAATATTAATAAAAAATTCCGTGATTATGTAGCAAACGAAACTATAGCGCGTTCTAACTTTGGATAGCGCCATCTAGGTGTTACTTAGGGAATTATAATCGCGTGGTATAAGTTCGCGGCGAACTACTAGTTTAATGACTTGTTTTGCAGATCCCTCGCAACCGTTCGTGCAGTGAGGCCGGCATCGAGCCACATTGGTGCGCGTGTCTGTCGTGGCAGAACGTGTTGGAGAGTGACCCTCTGTATATGAAAGCTAGCGAAGCTTTAGTTGACCACATCAACTCTTTGACGGAGCCTTTCAGGTAATATTTATCCCACCAAAAACATACTGTTAAAAAGGGGGCCAAGTTCCTATCGGCTAATTGTTCGCCTAAAAAAGGGGTTGAAATCCAATCCAATGCCAAGTTTAGATGCACTTTAAAATAGATCATAATCATCTTCATTAACAGCCTGATCCACTGGTAAACATTTGCCATTCCCATCGAAACCGAAAAATCATTCCACGCGATAAGTACCGCGGCGGGCGGAGCTTAAAATATGAACAGTGCGGCGCGATAGTTCGCCGTGACACTCGAGTCGTGCGGTTGCGTCGCAAGAAGTTTCCTTTGAGAATATTGCTGTGTTTTTGCGATAATCGATTCATTAAAAATGCCGTCATGTGCCGTGAAGTGGTGTAGAAGCCATACAGACATGACAATTAGTTATTAAAAAAAAAGTAACACGAACAAGGTTATTTATTTTACCGTAGCGTACTGCATAATAGGTACCATCTGCGCGTTGTATCTCACCGCTCATTGCGTTGACTGCCCCACCCAAAGATCAATATTACCCTGGCCCCACCCGACCGAAGACGACGCGTGACCCTGTCGCGACCAATCGCATGCATCTTTGTCTATGTGTGCGTTTGTGTGTTTCGTTGTAATTACTATTCGTTTGTTTGCGTAAATGGAATCAGAATCGAAGCGGTGAATGTAGGAGCGTTAGGTTTCTAGAGAATTGGCTTGTCAAGTAAATAATAAAAAGTGTTTAGATGCCTTGACTCGAAAATATAGACAATTTTAAGAAGGTAATTTGATTTTAAAAAATCTACAGCTTATAAGGATTTTTTTATATAATTTTAAACATTACACCGGAAGTAACGACACATGACAATCGAAGTAGACATTTTTCTTGTGCCTGCACTACAAAAAAAATTACATCTATGAAATGTCAATGTCAACTTCAAATTACTGTCGTTATGTTGGTTGCTGTCCAGATTGATTGTTGATCATTCTTGTCGTTTCGTTTATTGCAGTTATTTTGATAGTTTTCGGTTTTTTTCACAAACCTGACATTTGCTTTTCTCCTGGACACCTAACAGTGTCCAGTTAAAAGTCATGGGATGGAGCGAGCGATCATACATAAGTGAGGTATCGATGCAGGGGTCAAAATTAACGAAGAAAATATAAACAAACAAAACAAATTAGGTTATGAAAACAACAACACAATAAATTAATAAATAGATGACAGTGACAATACAGTCCTGACAGACAAAGGAAATTAGAAATTATAGTCAACTTTACCAATGAATCTTCATCGTGACGTCACATCCTCAAACAGCTTGACCTTGCTAGAAAATAAAGGTCATTGGGATTTTCGCAAATATCTAAATAACTAAGAAATTATTTTGAAATCTGATTAGAGAAAACTTCTCCTAGAGGCTATTCTTCGATATTTATATTTTATTTTATTTATTTGGGAAACAAACAATTTTTTATTACATACACATAGAAAAATATATACAGTACAAAAATCAATGAAGTTTTCACAGGTAAATTTTACATAATAACATTGAACAGACCAAATAAAGACGAGAAATAAAACATAAACAAAACTTTGAATTATTGTTTTATACTTAAGTAATAAACTAAAAAACAAAAACACCTTAAAAGTACAGGAAATTGATACTACAGCTAAATTTATGGAGCATGGTCTTGCAATTAAAAAGATCTACATTACTAAATATATTATTATAATTGTGGCAGGCTCTATACAAAAATGTATTGCTGGCGTAATTTGTTCTTACGCTAGGCAATAAAAAAAGTGATTTATCTCTTGCATTAATTCGTTAAAATGGTTTAAAAAATTAGATTTTTTATTATTTACTTGACAAGCCAATTATATTTCGATGGTAAGCAGTATTTAATAATAAGCTATACAGTGTGCATTTTGTATACATGACAATATTTTACCCCCTCCCCCTCTCCTCCTCCCCCATCCTCATCGTATTCTTATTGTATCACTGGTTCATAAATATTTTTATATTTTTTGATATTTGATTGATCGAACTCACGCTTGACCGATTTCTTAAATTTCTTAATATTTTACTATTCTACATATTAAACTCACTGTACCGTTTTTCGAAGCCTATATAATGAGAGAGCATCCATTTCCGGTTGGAGTACTAGTCATGACTTCCGGTTAAGGTCCACGCCCCTCCATTTCCGCTCCATTCGTTGCGTTGTGTCCTTCTGCCACGCGACACTAGCGCCACCTAGGTAGTTGGGTTTTGTAACCCAGTTTGTTCGTCATTGGCGTTTTTGATTCCGTTCGAGACGGTTATCTAATATGCAACGCATAATTCAAACCGCCTCGCCGGTACTAGCCAAAAACTTCAGGAGGAAAAGTGGTAATATCGGCGGAAAAATACCCGCTGTAATTGTGAATAAAATTTTAAGGTTATTTGAGGTAACAAATTATAATATGTACACGTGTTTAAACCGTAAGTACTTTGAACCATTACTTTTTCTTTAGTTTATTCCGGTTATTGTTTTTTCTATATTTTAACTGTGTTACAGTTTATAGGTAGTAAATAATTACTGCTACCTTAAGAGTCTAAATTTTTTTAAGATTTGATTACGTCGGAAACATACATAAGTATGTTTTACTTTGTTTTGCAATCAGGTCTATTGCTAATTTTAAAATGTTAGTTTTGTTCTTAACGGTTTTCGCAGCTCAGTGTTATTGATACAGGGATGGAAATCTTCTAAGCTTAAACCTTTTCAGTGTGTCATAATCTAGTGATAAAAGCTCGGAAATAGCTTTTTGTTAAAGGAAAATCGACTCAGAAAAGGAAAATCACGTGAGTAACCATATGCTTAAACTTATGTACAAGTGATGTAAACGCCACTACGGCGTGGCCTCTACGTGTAGAACGATACACTTGCAATATGGCCATAAGAAAACGATCTTATTCTTGATAAATATGAAGTTTCTCAGCTACCTTAATTTTTTTTTAAATAATTTTAACGTGCTTGGTAGCTACGCTGCCAAGCACTCCTGATAAGCCCTGTGACTAATCTTTTCAATATACTATTAGTTTTTAACAGTTTATCCAAAATACAGACAAGCCTACAGGTTTAACCAGTCTGTAGCATGATAATTCTTGTTGATAACATGAATTTGCAGGTACTACTAACGCTTTCTTACAGCAAGGAACCATCGATGTACCAAAGTTGCTTATAATTAAAATAAGCTTGTGCGGATAATGACAGTATTGTGTGCAAGTGTAACATTAGCTGGCGAAAAGCCGCTTTCCTGTGTTACTGATTTTTGAAAATGATGAATTGTGAAAAGGAGCAATGTCGATGTGACAAACGTAAAATCATACTGGAACCCCTGCTCCGCAGAGTTCCTACCATGTTGATTTATGGCAAAACCTGGAGTCGCACTTCTGCCCTGCACAGCGACGTGACAACATAAAATCATACTGGAACCCCTGCTCCGCAGAGTTCCTATCGTGTTGATTTACGACAAAAACTGGAATCGCACTTCTGCTCTGCACAGTGACGTGACAAACGTAAAATCATACTGGAACCCCTGCTCCGCAGAGTTCCTATTGTATAGATTTACGACAAAACCTGGAATCGCACTTCTGCCTTGTACAGCGACATGACAAATGTAAAGTTATACTGGAACCCCTGCTCCGCAGAGTTCCTATCGTGTTGATTTACGACAAAACCTGGAATCGCACTTCTGCTCTGCACAGTGACGTGACAAACGTAAAATCATACTGGAACCCCTGCTCCGCAGAGTTCCTATCGTATAGATTTACGACAAAACCTGGAATCGCTCTTCTGCCTTGCACAGCGACATTACAAACGTAAAATCATACTGGAACCCCTGCTCCGCAGAGTTTCTATCGTAGTGATTTACGACAAAACCTGAAACCACTCTTCTGCCCTGCACAGCGCCGTGACAAACGTAAAATCATACTGGACACCTGCCCCGCAGAGTTCTTATTGTGTAGTTTTACAACAAAACCTAGAATCGCCTTTTTTACCCTGCACAGGGACGTGACAAACGTAATCATACTGCGACTCCTGCTCCGCAGAGTTTCTACCGTATTGATTTACGACAAAACCCGGAATCGCTCTTCTGCCCTGCACAGCGACGTAACAAATGTAATCATACTGGAACCCCTGCTCCGCAGAGTTCCTATCGCATTGATTTACGACAAAATCTGGAACGGCTCTCCTGCCCTGCTTGACAACTTGACAAATGTGAACTCCTGCTCCGAAGAGTTCCTTTTGTATTGATTTACGACAAAAACTGAAATCTTTTTTCTGCTCCGCAGAGCGTACAACATTGTTTTGTAAACATAGGTGAATACGATGATGTACATGTAGCATTTAATAAAAGCATGGGTCGCATACCTGTTACGCAGCACGATCCAGAATATTTTACTGTGAGGACCATGGAGGAACTTCTGCTCCGCAGAATTCCGGGCGTATTGACCAACGACAAATAGTAGGTCGCGCTTATGTCCTGAGCGAGCCGGCTTGCAAAACCTGCTGCTTAAGGACCCAGGAACATTTAGTTTAACGAACGAAAAGGTTAACGAAGGTGAACTACTGCATCACATAATTATCCGAGGAAATCGCATGTGAAAAGGGCAAGTCGCCTTTTCTGCAAACGGATCAGCTCCGCAGGACGATTTGAGTGCTTAAATGTATGCCGAGCTAACGTACTGCTACCGTGCATAATGTGAATGTGATATCACAAAATACGGATCGCACCTCTGCTCCGCAAGGCGATCCCGGTGCATTAATGTATAGCAAGCCCTAGTACCGCTAGTACGCAAAAAAAAAATCTTCTACTTTGGTCAACGATCAAAGTAAAAAGGGTAACACTATTGCTTTTCATGAAAGCCTATACATATTAATAAAAATATGTATGTACATAGATCTCGATTCTGCTTCGCAGATCGATCCAAGCACATCAATGTCTGCTTAGGCGTTTTTCACTGTTACCTAGCATAAAAACCTAGGAACGAGGTTGACGGGTACGTCACGACAGTCGTTTTCTCAGCCCGAAAGACGACGAAACTATCGGAAGAATCTCGCGTTATTTTATGGATAAAGGCGCAGTTTTTGTTTACGTGTTAATCCATCTCGGAATCAACTCTTGATAATTTCGAGTCTAGCATCACTCAATGAAATGATGTATGCAGTTTAATTGTTTCCACAGTTCGGGGAGCGGGGGGGGGGGGGGGCTTTATACTAGTAAGATCTACCCACCCAGATACATCATCAATTCACGTGGATTTTAACAAATCCCTGAATATGAATTGAGCGATAGTTCCTTATTTTACAATCACAATTTCTGATTTTAATACTGTTTATAAAAATGCTTTTACCATGGTAATTACGAGTAGATGCTACGCATCTCAAGCCATACATATTGAGACACGACAAAATGTATACACTTGTACAATGTACGTACTACACCGGTGTCCCTTATCAGAAATTACCGTGCTAAAGGGCTATGCGTACCTGGGAACCTTGCCCTCGCTTATTAGAACATTTAATGTCAGTGCATTAGTAATTCGGTGTAGATTTGCCATAAACGACCAGGAGTTTAATTTCCAACTCGATCGAAACGAATTTATGCACGAATGGTGTAAATATCTTCACTATAACTGTCTTTTGTTGACATAAAATTAAATGTCAAATGCCAAAACCGCATTTTTACTCATAAAAATTTGTGTGACAATAAACTTATTCAGAGTTAATATTTAATAAAATATTACAAATAAATTTAAATTAACCACATAAGTGGCACGCATCTTCAGTGTTTAAGATGCAAGAAAATGTGATCACTTGCAATATTTTTTAAACATGTTACATATGAATTCGATTTGAGTGCTGTTCTGACATTCACACAAGTACCCCAGAGGAGCCGAGGAGTTCTATCATCGCGCTGACGTAGGTTCACGCCCATCATCATCGTCTGTTAAACTGTAAGAAGGCATTAGGCGACCGAACGGACAGGTGCAGGACGTATTATACAAATGCTATTCAAGAGTTTGTGTGCCCAAAATGTTTGCATACACGTGCCTTGGTCACATTTATCATCAGCCTGCCTAAATATAGCAAGCAAACATTGACAATTATGGCACCCGTGGCTCCCACCTGGGTTCACTCGGTACCCGAAGTCAGTAACGCTTAAAGTAGTAGCCGGTAACGCTTGTAGCTACATTCGCTCACTTAATGTATGCTTTGGCATAGTTTTATTTCCAACCAGAATAATTTAAAATGAATATCCCTACAGTGAAACATGTGGATATAAATAGTATTATAGTTAGAATACGAATATCAGTATCTCAGCAGAAGCATTTACGCTTCGTATCAGACGTACACCACGAAGCATTGCATAATAAGTATAAATGCGTGGAACTCTCTCTTCCGTACTGTGAGCGCTCAACTAACTGAGCCTTTGTGATTTCGAATCACCCTGGCCAACTTTTTCATGACATATCAACCCTTTACGAGTTCACGCATTCAAGTATACACACTTCGTGAAAGTTGATTAAAGAAAGCTTGAATTAGCGTGACTTAGCATAAACGTCTTTGATTGGATGTAACGTTTCATGTCGAATCGAACACAAGCGCAAAAGTCTTGCGAGTAAGACGTGATATACATGCGTAATACCGTACATGCATGTAATGTAACTGTGTACTTCGCCTCGTGGTTCTTGTTAAACTGTTTTTGTTCTTGTTTAACAAAACATAGTAAATATTTACACCTAATGTGCATTGTACTACCTACTCGTAAATGTTTAGTGTGGGCAACATAGAAAACTTAGCGGATTTTTATTGGGCTCTTACGAACCATCTGCTACGCGCACAATAGTTTACCTATCATGCACCTGTTGTAAATGCTACCAGTTAGATTAATCGCAGTACCTAAGTACTTGCTGGAGAATATCCATGTAGATGACTTTATTTTAATGGAATACTGAAATTTCCGAATATACAGAAAAGTACCATTTGGTATGTCATACCATATGAGAGGTGTGATACCTCTAGCTACTTGTTTTTTTTTTATCATCAATATCTGTAAGACTCTTTGTCTATCCACCAGATAAGACATCATTTTACTGTTTGCTTATCACAATATAACAGTATATTATGTTAAACAATCACTACGTATGGCACATAAATGTATCGATCTACATGTGCTACCTATGGGATAAACTTTTTATCGCAGGTACTAATCTGCTCACTAAATAAGTAAAATCACATTGACGTAACTAGCACCACCAGGAGATAATAAACACGTCTCTCATTATATAGGCTTCGAATAACGGTACAGTGAGTTTAATAGCAACATTTTACCTGAAAATAAAATGTATATTAAACATACTTACCTTATTCGAAGCCTATAGTTTGTAGTTCTACCTGGTGTCACAAAAGACGATCCAATGACGAACAAACTGGGTTACAAAACCCAACTACCTAGGTGGCGCTAGTGTCGCGTGGCAGAAGGACACAACGCAACGAATGGAGCGGAAATGGAGGGGCGTGGACCTAAACCGGAAGTCATGACTAGTACTCCAACCGGAAATGGATGCTCTCTCATTATATAGGCTTCGAATAAGGTAAGTATGTTTAATATACATTTTATTTTCAGGTAAAATGTTGCTATTAAACACGACCTGCGTGCCAAATTTCATAACACTAGGACAATTGAAAGTGGCCTAGAGGTTTTGATTACCGGTCAGTGAGTGAGTCAGTCAGTGCCAAAATTAGCTAATTGTGTAATCCTATGAGACCCAAACACATATGAGCAAAGTAAAAAAATATTTTTTTAAAATAAGGGTCACGGTGGATAAATTAGGAAACTAAAAAAAAAGTTTTGCAAACCTTACTGTGTCATATATGAAATGAAAGTGCTCGTTATGAGGATCTCAAATATATTTTTGTTGTAATAATAAAATAAATAGTTTGCATTTTATTCATGAAAGAAGACGAAAATTGACCATTCCTCTCCTCCAAAACTACTGAGCCAAAAATTTTGAAAAAAATACAAAATATAGTTCATTGCTTGTAAATTACAGGAAAACTTATAAGAATTCAATCAATTGTACAGAACCCTCTCAACGCGAGTTTACAATACAATACAATACAATACTTTTTATTGCACAAAAGTAAAAAACAGGACATAATTATCTTAAAAATTAGGAAATGCGCAAAAGGCGGCCTTATCGCTAAGCAATTTCTTCCAGGCAACCTCGTTTATATAGAAAAAAATGATGGGAAATTAGGTAGTGCGGGGTGGTCAATATAATAAACATACTTATATACAATAATTATAATAAACATACATACACCTAATACTTAAAAACATACATACAACATACACAAAGAAAACATAACAGGACAAAATGAAGAAACTAAGTGGAAATAAGGGAAGGAAATTACCTTTCATAAGGATAGAAAATGCGATTTTACTTGGGATTTAAAGCTGGCTAGCGTTTGGGCGCGTCGGATAGTAAGTGGTAGTGAGTTCCATAGACGTACGGCTCGAACAGACAAAGACTTAACTCGCACTTGACCGTTTTTTTTTATATTTCGAATACAACCGATTTTGATGCCCAACGAACTTGAAAATTCTATTGATATTTCCTACATGCCTACCAAATTTCATCTATTACTATTGGTTCGGCAGTTATCGCGGTACAAATATACATACAAACAATGTGTTTTTGCCCCAACTCGATTTACTTTCAGAGTCTAAAGTCCTGTGGGATGTTTCTATGGAGGAGTGCAGCTGATGCTCGTATACAGACTATTTATATTTTACAAAAAAGGTCAATTCACTTCATTTACGGCTTAGGGACGAGAAAATTTCTCAGAGGATTGTTTAAGAAAATAGATTTACTTATCGTAGCTTCTCAGTACATTTTTTTTATATACATACATACTTTCACGCCTGTTTCCAACAGGGGTAGGCAGAGACTATGGACCTCCACTTGCTACGATCCTGACAGACCTTTTTGCTTCACCTACACTCATCAACCTCTTCATACATGCCCTTCGGTTACGGGTACTTCTTACCTCTCCCTTTTTCAGAACGCCTGCAATCTTTTCGCAGAACGTTCGCCGAGGTCGACCCTGTCCCGCTCTTCCTTTCACACTTGCCTTATAAATATTTTTGTTAATCTATTTTTATCCATCCTTTCTACATGTCCAAACCATCTTAACATCCCTTGCTCTACTTTTGTCACTACGTCCTCTTTCACTCCACACCGATCCTTATAACATCATTTCTTATTCGGTCTTTCAAGGTAACACCACACATACTCCTCAGCGCTCGCATTTCAACTGCAATTATTCTACTTTCTTCTCTGCCACACCCAACTCTCACTACCGTACATTAAAGTAGGTATTAGTACTCCTTTATGAACGGCAAGACGTGCCTTATCTGATACCTTCCTTCCTTTGGTCATAAAGGAATACAACGCTCCATTCACTTGGGTACCCGCATTCACTCTTCTTTCCACATCACCCTCGTGCTTGCCATCTTTTTTTTTATATATTATTTGTAGAGGGTGACGAGCTTGAGGCGGCAAGAAAAGACACAAATACTACCACCAGTGTATATTTCACGAAAACGCGTACAAATAACATGGACCCGTGCGGTGTGGTCCACGTATGGTATTGGACTGAATGTGGTGGGGACGATAGGCGTCCCTTACAATATTTTATACAACAAATCGACATTGACAAGTAGATTTAACAAAATCAATATTTTAACTAATTTTACTATTTTAATTAGAGCCGTCGCTAACACTCCCCTCCCTAGTGCTGACGCAGCACTCATCAGTGAGGAGAATAGGTGCGACGCGAGCCGCCGACCGCCGCAACGTTCCTGCCGCCGTGCGTACTTCAACCAACCTAGTACGACCGTCCTTCCCTGGGAAGACACGAGTAACTAGTCCCTTTGACCAAACATTCCGCGAGGAGTTAGGGTCTACCACGAGGACAAGGTTGCCTACCTGCAGCGATTTCTGTTCGTCACGCCACTTCGCTCTAGGTATAAGATCGGGCAAAATTTCCTTCACCCATCTCTGCCAATACATGTCGGTCAGTCTCTGCGCGGTGCGCCAATGCTTACGCAGATACAAGTCTGAGTCATCAAATACTCCTATGACTGGCAGATTTGACGAGGCACCTAGAAGAAAGTGATTTGGTGTGAGGGACTCAATTTCTCCGGGCTCGACTGAGACGTGCATTAAGGGACGGCTGTTTACGATGTTTTCGACCTCAGCCAACAGCGTGTTTAAAACCTCGTCTCTGGGTGCTCTCTCAGTCAAGACGACCTTTAAGCAAGTTTTCACACTCCGAATGAGCCTTTCCCAAGCTCCCGCCCAGTGAGGGCTAGCTGGAGGAATGAAACACCACTCCATAGAATTGTTCACGCCTTCTGCTTTCAATTTTTCAATGTCCAGCAGTTGCATAGATTTTTGCAATTCAGTGTCCGCGCCTCTGAGATTTGTACCATTATCAGAATAAAGGTGGCGTGGCCAGCCGCGCCTTGCGGCCATTCTTCTCAGAGACATTATTAAAGAATCCGATGTGAGAGAGGGAACCACTTCTATATGAATTGCGCGCACTGTCAGGCACGTAAATAACACGCCATACCTTTTTTCCCTGCGCCTTCCAACGGTAACCTCCATCGCTCCAAACAGATCCAATCCACAGTGGGAGAAGGGACGCTGATGATGCGCAACGCGAGCTTTCGGTAAATCACCCATCCGAGGGACCTGTGGCTTACTTTTGCGAATCCTGCACAGCATGCATCCGGACACGACGGACTTAACGGTAGGTCGAAGTCTCAACAACCAATACCGCTGTCTTAGCTCATTTACCACGGTTTCTTGGTTTCCGTGAGCTGCCTTTACGTGGTAGTGCCGCACGATAAGCCTTGCAATATGATGTCTGCCATCCAATATCACAGGCCTCTTCATTTCCAGCCCAACATCAGTTGCTGCATCAATGCGACCGCCAGCCCTGAGTAATCCGTGTTCATCCAAATACGGTGACAAAGAATGCAGCCTGCTAGTTCGATTTATTGGCTTACCGCATTTTATCGCAGAAATTTCATCGACAAATGCCTCCCCCTGCGCGCATCCTATTAAAAGCCGCTCCGCTTTCTCCATGGTATCGAAATCAACAGACTCTTTACAATGATTTTTACAGTTAGCTATAAACTTTAGAACTGTAGCCGTGGCCCGCAACAAACGTAGCCAGGATGAGAAGCGTAGCGGATTAGGCACAGGTAAATCAGACATCTGTCGTACGACTGCTACGCACTCTGACGTCATCTCCGTATGAGGGTTCGGCAGAGTTATGTCTGAAGGCCACTCGGACTCATCGTAATATAAAAAACGTGGGCCCGTAAACCATTCTTCTTTTATCGGCCCATCCAAATTATCTCGTGTGGCTAAGTCAGCAATGTTTCATTTAGTGGGGACATATCTCCAGTCTTCCACTCGGGTTAAGTAATCAATCTCACCCAAGCGATTCGCCTCAAATGCCTTGTACGTGCGCGTGTTGTTGCGAATCCATTGAAGAGCGGTAGTGGAATCGCACCAAAAATACCTACGCGCGGGAGTAAGACGATGTTCCCTTTCAATAGTACTAGCCAACCTCGCAGCTAGCAAGCATGCCTGCAGTTCGGCCCTAGGCATTGTAAAGGCTTTCACAGGCATAACTTTGCATTTACTAGCGATAAAACTAACGTGGATATCGTTATTATTTTCCCAGCGCCAAAATGAGGTAGTACACATTGCCTGCGTGCTAGCATCACAAAACATATGTAACTGCAAGTTGCTATAACCCAGTGTAATTGGCGTCGTAGCACTCAATGCGTTCGTAGCATCCGCTACGAAATCGTAGGCGCGCGTAGAGCTCTGCGTAGCGGTTCGATCAGCCGCTAGTGCAGTGCGGGCGGGAGTGGGGAAGTCGCCGCAGTCTGGGGTTCCGTTCTCCCGCTCCGATTTACCCTCAGTCGCTGGCCCAGCTGATTTGGTAGATTTGTAGCACCTAGAAATGCGTATATCACTAATTACCTTGAGAAGGTCAATCCACTTACGCCACTTGCTAAAAATGCTATCGGGTATTTGCTGATCCCAGCCAATATTTAGCCGCCAAGTATCCTGCAGCATGATCCGTCCTTGAATGGTGAAAGGTGATAGAAAGCCTAAGACGTCAAATACTGACATAATTACCTTGAGCATAATGCGTTTTGTAGGCCTTTCGTCACCCTTAAGAATACCTTCTGGAATTCGTTTCAAAGACAAATCAAAGCCTAAAGTATCGTCTGCGGGATACCACTTCATACCTAAAGTTCTCTCACTTTCGAACTGCTGGCCGACTTTGAACTTTACAGCAGCACTGCCAAGGGATTCTTTTGGCAGGCTATTGAGAACTGCAACACTATTGCTGGTCCAGTTCCGTATTTCAAAGCCGCCGGCTTTGTGGATAGCGCTGACATTCCTCACCATGTCTATAGTAGATTCCTCATTATCTATACTGTCAATATAGTCGTCCATATAATGTGACTTGCAGATTGCATCAATGGCAGCTGCTGGGTACTCCGAAGATAACAGCAGAGCATTTTTGTTTTTTATAAACTGGGCTATAAATGGTGAACAGTTAGCCCCGAATATAAGTGACGTCATTACGTACGTCTTCATGTCCTCAGTAGGACTGTTCCTCCATAAGAATCGAAGTGCATTCTGGTCTTCTTCATGAATTTTAATTCTCAAAAACATGTCCCTGATATCGCCTGTTACTGCAATCTTGTTTTCCCTAAAGCGCAGTAATATACCAAATAGCGACGATAGCAGGTCCGGCCCCGTCAGTAAATAGTCGTTATTCACTTAACGACCATTTACTTTACAAGCGGAATCAAATACCAGGCGAAGCTTCTCCTTGTAGGGGTTGTCCACGCCAAAGTGCGGCAAGTACCACATCCTGGCCGTGGTTTCCGGTACTGATAGCTCCTTTGCATAATCATTATCTAACAAATGTCTTACTCTTTCCCGGTACCTATTAGCAAATGCAATATTCTTACCCATTTTCTTCTCAATGCCCTCCATCCTGGTACGCGCGCTGGGATATGAGTCCGGCAGGCGGCAGCGCTCGTCCTTCCACGGCAGCCGCACGTGCCAGCGGCCCTCCGCCAGCGCGGCGGACGCCTCCAGCTGCGCGGTGGCGCGCGCCTCGTCAGCGTTCGGACGCGGTTTACACGACACTCCTAACGTATCAATAATCACAGAACGCCGGACGTCCTCGTGGATTTCCCTTAAGACGTCTTCGGAATTAGCATCGATAAACAAGTTAGCTTCGACGTCAGGCGGACAGGCGCCCCGCGGCACACACATTCTACCTTGAACACACCAGCCTAGGGGGGTTAGCACAGCGGACGGCTCATTAAAATTACCTAATTTAATCTGAGAAGGTAACAATAAATGATGATTGTCCTGCCCAATCAATAATTCGGGTTTCACATTTGATTAACATAGGTAGTCATTAATATCTTTTAAGTGGGAATAATTTACACAATTCAAAACTGATAAAGTTTGCAATGGTAAATTTAAATTGTCTACACAATGCATGTTTATATTGTGTTCCTTATTGTCCATACCTGCAATGTTTACGTTTACGATAGTGGAGTCACATACCATCTCGCCGTTATCGAACGCGCCACGCACTCGCAGCGTGCAGCGGCGGCCGCCGAGGCCCGCGCGCGTGGCCAAAGATTTCGACAATAAACTTACTGAAGAACCGTCATCAAGCATAGCGGTGCTGTTTACGATACCGTTAGGTCCATGTATACGCACTGAAACCACCTTTAACAACACCCGATCACTTGAGTTTATAAACGTTAAAGTTTCTTGAGCACTCGTAACTTCGGGCTCGCACTTTGACTGTCCGTTCGTCGTAGCGATCACATTACCCGGTGCTAGTGTACTCAGCGCGGGAGCCGGCGCAAGCGCTATCGGTGTCCTTGTTACGTAATGCAGCAAGCGGTGATGCGCCTGGCCGCAGCCGTCCTTATCGCACGCAGGGGCTTCGCACGAGTTTCTCTCATGTTTACACAGCAAACATTTAAAACACAAGCCACTACTTTATATATTGCCATCTGGTTTTTCGTAGCGATTTTTTGAATTGTTTGCAATCTGGTAATTTATGCACAGCTTTCTTGCAGAATTGACACTTGACTTCTCCATCTTCAGCTTGCACTAAAACTGTATGAGGTCGCGTAGCTGAGTAATCGCTAGACTTATTTTTGTGGTGATCCTGTCGCACCGTAGTGAGCAAGGTGTTTGCAGTTTTTGAGATCTTTACCGCTTCATCGCTTAAGAAATCTGATAGGATGAGTAATCTCGATTTTTTTCCTTTTTTAATAAGGTTGTAGCTGTAGTCCGACCATTTTGAAATAAGCACAGTAGGTAGCTTGTTCAAGATAACTGAAACTATGTTTACACCTTGCAAGTATTCTTCAACACCAACTGCCTTCACTGCTTCTACAAAATTTTGTATTTTGACTGCAAAGGTAACAATATCTCTGTGGTATTCACTTTTCAACGGTTGAAGTTTATTTATGTCTTGAAGGATACGAGAAATGATGCTGTCTGGATCTCCAAAACGTAGCTCCAACGTCGACATCACTTTATCAGGGGACGTGGCGCTGATGAACAAGGCAGAAACAGCATCCTTAGCGGCTCCTCGTAAACACTTACGCAGCCTCCACAGGTTTTCTTTGTCAGAGAATTTGCATATTTCGGTCGACTCCTCGTACGCCTGCTTAAACTGTAGCCACTCCAACTGATCACCAGCAAATTCAGGTAGGTCCTTGGGCGTGCTGATGCGGCTGAGTAAGCTGGCGTTAGGTATATTGTGAGCACTGGCAGTGGAGAGATCTTTGATTGCACCAGCCAATAGTTGAACCGTGCTGTTGAGCGTCTCGAGAGTGCCGTCTGGCGCAGACTGCGCCGGGACGGCGGTGGCAGCAACGTAGTGTGACTGCACGGGGTTTGAAGCTGGTTCAGCGGGACGCGGCTTGCCCGTGGGGATACCATGCTCGGGGGCTCGCTGCTCCTCTGGTGGTTCGATGTGGTTGATTTGTTGATCTACCCAATCCGCTACTTGGCTTCGAGAAAGCTCATCATCCTTTCCGATTTGTGAACTGTATGCATTTGGGTCTTCCTCGTCGCTAAGTGCCGCCAGGTTCGCTTCCAGGGTTTTATCAATTAGGTCCATCTTAATAAGAGCTTTCTCTTTTGCTGCTTCTAGAACCAATTGTTTTCGTTTTGCTTCTTTAGATGCCGATGACCTATGTGAACCTTTGCTCCGGGAAGCTTTAGAATTGCAAGAATGCAAGGGCTCCGATTTTATGCTTTCGACATTTGCATTTTTCTCACTGGCGGCAGCGGAACGCAAAATGGCGGACGCCATTTTATCCATTTCTTCTTGCTGTTGTTTCGTCGCGCGTGGTGTATGAAACATAATCCGGCTCGAAGGACCACTTTGTAGAGGGTGACGAGCTTGAGGCGGCAAGAAAAGACACAAATACTACCACCAGTGTATATTTCACGAAAACGCGTACGTACAAATAACATGGACCCGTGCGGTGTGGTCCACGTATGGTATTGGACTGAATGTGGTGGGGACGATAGGCGTCCCTTACAATATTTTATACAACAAATCGACATTGACAAGTAGATTTAACAAAATCAATATTTTAACTAATTTTACTATTTTAATTAGAGCCGTCGCCAACATTATTATTTTATATTCGCGACGCATAAACAACGGACAGCCAAGACGCTTCAACGATACCTCACTTGTTAAGAGGATACATGAATTTTTCAAGGTCCAGTGCTGCCATTTGAAATAAATTATTTAAAAGCAAACGATTAAGTATCATTTAAAATTTTGTCTTTAGTATGCCCTAGATAACCCTTCAAACTATTTTATGAACTACTGTTTTCAGTTTAAAGTGAGAAAGTGGCTTCGCACATTTGCCGTGTGGCCGTTTTTCGCTATCTTCTTCGTCTAAGTGCATTCCCGGTTGCATCCTCAGCTGTGCTGCTTCAGAGCCCGGGGTGCACTTTTCTGCTTTTTCTTCTCCAAATAAAAAATGCATGTCAATGGTCACCCAAGGATGCCAAAGACCTTGCAAAGTGGAAAAGAAATAGCCGGAACACTTTTAATGATTTGGCTATAGTTTTACAACCGGCCGCCTGCCTGACTTTAACCCTCCTTGGGAAGGCAATTGTAGCACGAGATTATTGTGCTTAGTCCTTTAGTCGCCTCTTACGACATCCACAGGAAGAGATGGAGTGGTCCTTTCTAACCCGGAACCACACGGCCGTTTTTCGCGAAGAAAATCTTATAACAGTTTATAATCTATAATCTTTCTAATAAACAGTTTATAATAAAAAATAATTAAATAATTAGCTTTTCGGGCGTTTTTTCATGCAGCTGTTGAAGTCGGCTGAAGTACACGTCCAGTTCAGAAAATGGGTAAAAAAACTGCAGTCAGTAAAGGAAATATAAAAAAAATTATGGGCGGCCATCTTGGAATCAAAATTTGTTTACAGTTTTGAGATCCGCGAGGTGTTTTATCCTAGCATACAAAATTTCAGACCCCTTCGATGTTCCAGTAGGGCGTTAAAAACGAATTAAGTTGAAATTCTAAGATCCAGACATACATATGTACATTATTATCACGCTTCTTTCCCACAGGGCTATCCCTGTGGGAAAGAAGCGTGATAATAATGTACATAGACTATATAGTCTATGTACATTATTATCACGCTTCTTCCAGAGACAGACATCCACTGGCTACGATCCAGACGCCATCCTGGATTAGATTTGGATTCCCTGACGCAAAGAACCCTTAAATTCTGAATTTTAGGCAAATCAGATGCAGTCGACTATTGGCGGCCATCTTGCAAAATAAATATATATATATTATATGTATTTATTATAAAATATAGTATCGTTTAGTTAGTATCCCATAACACAAGTTAAAACTTACTTTGGAGCTACGAGTAGCTAGATTAAACACGGGTTCGAGGGCTGTATTGCGACTGACTGAATAACAGATGATACACTAGTTATAGGTAGTTGTAAATAATGGCGTAAACATCCCGCCCACCCAAGGGCGAAGTCCTTAACTACACGTCAACACAAAAACAAAGTAAAATTTTATGAAATTAAATTAAGTTCTAAGTTTAACTGACTGAATTGAATCTTTAACAAAATCTGAAATAAATATCCAACTGAAAATTTTCTATAACTTATTAGGTATCAGCAACTCTAAACTTTTGTATCTTAAAATTTAATAAAATACTTAATTTTTACTTGCAGGAAACATACGGCACAATATAAAATCTAATCTATATCGTAAGTAAGTATATTTGTATCGTAAGGGACAAATTCATGAAAGTGTTCTTTTAACGATACCGCTAAGACACTTAATACTGTAAACTCTTGTAAGATTGTCATCTCCAGGATGTTAAGCCGATACGGCCAAAGGCGGCAGTTGGTCTTCTTTCAGAAGCACAATGTCACCCATCTCAAATTCCTTCTGCTTCTTAACCTATTTAGTACGAGTCTGAAGCCGCGTCAAATACTCGTTTTGCCATCTGTGCCAGAAACTTGCTTCTAGACGTTGCGCATGCTGCCATCGTGATAATTTACTTAGGCTGACATCTCGAAGATTTGGATTCGGTATGGATATAGGTGCTTCCCTAATCAGGAAATGTCCAGGTGACAAAATTTCCAATTCCGTGTATATACGAAACAACGGGTGTGAATTAAGGCAAGCCTCAATCTGGCAAAGTACGGTGGTCGTCTCTTCAAACGTCAGTTGAGTATTAAATATTCTTTTTAGGTGAAATTTAGTAGATTTCACGGCCGCCTCCCATAATCCCCCAAAATTTAGACTTCTATTGCGTGCCATCTGTTGCAAGGACATCTGCTAAGTGACCAGGTAAATCAAGTTTTGCTTCTTTCCAAGCCTCTTGCAAGTCCTTGTTTGCACCAACAAAGTTTCGGCCATTGTCACTCCAAATTTGCAGTCATTGTCCACGCCGTGACACGAATCTGTTGAACGCTCCAATAAACGCCTCTGTTAAAATTGTAAAAAGCGACATCTGTTCGTCACCACATGACACTGTTAATGACCCTCTATGAGCACCACTATAAAGCATCTAAAACACTGCTATTACAAGTCATTGACAGTTCACCCGGTCTCCAACAGATGGCGCTTTCCCGCTTACTATTTACTATAAAAGGAACGAATTTTATTATCTGAGCTCTCTTTCGCATTATTGCCTCTCTCTTGTACAAACCGCAAATACAAGCGTGCCACCACACACTGGACTACTCATTTCTCGCCATTTTTTGGTGACTCTCTGAACACGAAGCCCTGAGGATCCTGGAGGACTGGAGGACGCCTGCGAGCCGCAACTGCTTCTCCGTGGATTGGATCCAGAGGGAGTTTGGCGAAACACGCGGTGGGTCGAGCGCCGCGTCGGGGCGTGGCGAGCACGTGTTGCGCGGTGGACACCATCAGCATTTTAGGTCTTTTAGCCGTATCCAGTGGGTGTGGAGGACGCCTGCGAGCAGCAGCTGCTTCTCCTCAAGCCGGATTCCGAGAATTCGGCGGACAACGACGGCATTGGACCTGTGAGACTGCACGCCGTGACCACGTGTCGCGCGACGTAACCTTTAGTTTTTCCCAGTGTTTCAGCGTGTCCCAGGTAACCGAAGCGGTTTGGAGTGCTAATTAAGCACACCATCACGAAGAGCAATGCATCGCCAAGCGGTGGCTTTATCCCGTAAATCAACCAGAACACGCAATCCCGGAGAGACAAGTCGCGTCATCATACACCTACTAAGAGGATCTAAGGTCAGGTTATCTACATCTAGGCCTGCCTGTCCAATCTACCTATCTACACCAATCAAACAACAACGTGGCAAAGCAATAGAAAACGGAGCAGGGAGGCGAAGACCCACGTGATACAACAAGACTTCTGGAGGCATTGGTCGCGAGACTACATCGGGCAACTACAACAGCGAACAAAATGGCGCAGCGCAAGGGGATCGAGCCTGAAAACCGGAGCAGTCGTGATAGTCAAGGACCCTCGCCTGCCGCCCTGCCAGTGGAGAAGTCCGGGTTGCGACACTAACTACGCCGAGAGGGAAGATCAAGCGAGCATTCAAAACGTTATGTCTCTTACCACTAGAAGTAGAATAGGATAGGAAATATTGTATTAGCTATTTCATTTTCTACCTTTCATTTTTTACCTACAATTATCATGTACTTCTATTACTTAGAATTTTCGCACATTTTATTAAGTTTATAAATAAACTATCTCAAATTGGTACGGCGTAGGGACAATAAATGTACCTTAGCATACTTATTATCCTTTGCACACTCTACACCTAGAAATAAGATTCGTGGGTCCGAATCCCACCTATTATATTTTTTCTTGCTTTGTTTAATTTAAACTTAACCAAATCAGCTTAGGTACACTTTAAGTATTCAGTTTCTAGACTACACTTAAATTCAGTTTCTAGATCACGCTCCTGTATCTAGATAGGTCTAGACCATTTAACTTTGAATATGAATCTACATAATTCAAGGTGGCAGTTTGTTAAAATTGTAAAAAGCGACATGTGTTCGTCACCACATGACACTGTTAATGACACTATAAGCACCACTACAAAGCATCTAAAACACTGCTATTACAAGTCATTGACAGTTCACCTGGTCTCCAACAGATGGCGCTTTTCCGCTTACTATTTACTATAAAAGGAACGAATTTTATTATCTGAGCTCTTTTTCGCATTATTGCCTCTCCTGTACAAACCGCAAATACAAGCCTGCCACCACACACTACTCATTTCTCGCCAACTGAAGTAAGATCGCCGACCAACTCTAGATGTATGGCCTTTGTGGTCATACTCGTACATATAAATACGGCGGTGTATGCTTTATTGGTTTTAGCTCCTCTTCCCTTTGACATTAAGACTTGCAAAGGGCCGGAAAAATCGATCGTAACTTGGGAAGGTCTCCCATTAGCTGAGTCTTTAACATAGATTTATATCGAGCACATATAACGCATTTATGTATGTGCGTTTTAATCGAGTTCTTTACTCGTATGATCGACTTGATGTAACAAAGCATAAGTTGAATGCCACCGTGCAATGTTTTTTGATGAGCTTCGGCAATGAAGAGACGTGCTAAATTACATTGTGTACCAAGTATCATTGGATGCTTTTGATCGTGGCTCACATCAGCATTTTTCAATCTACCACCCACCCTGATCAGTTGGATTTTTTCTGGATTCTTCTTTAAATTGATAATTCTTAAACTGTAAACAATTGTTCTTAAAAGTTCTTGTAATGTTTTGAATTCTTAATTTATTTATTTTTTTTTTATTTTCTTCTATTTGTATATTTACTGTCACTTTCTTCATCTCTAATTCTATAGTTGGAATGTCCGGTTTCAAAAATTGTAAGTTTTTATCCTTTAGCCATTCTGGCCCTTCCCACCATATTTTTTTGTCTATGAGATTGTCCAAGTTTATTCCCCTTGACCCGATGTCAGCTTGGTTTTCTGTCGATTTGACATGAAGCCATTGAGTAACGGAGATGTTGTCTAAAATCTCGACGACACGGTTGCTAACAAATGTTTTCCATCTGTTCGGGTCACCCATCAGCCACGACAAAACGATTGTCGAGTCTGTCCATGCAAAGGTTTGACTTTCCTTCAGTCTCATAGCCTCTGACACCTGCTTTAGCAGCGTAGCCAAAAGCACAGCGCCGCTTAATTCTAAGCGCGGCAAGGACACAGGTTTGAGTGGAGCCAATTTTGTTCTGGATGCAATGATGCCTGTTTTAATGGCACCATTCTGAGTTTCAACTCTATAATAAACAACAGCGCAATATCCTTATTTCGGTGCATCACAGTATCTGTGGATGTTTATTTTACTTGTATTATGGTTTGTATATACATATCCATATTTTGATTTGTATTTTATTCATACTCTCAAAACTTTGTCGTAATCTTATCCATTCTTCTTCATCCTTTTGTTCTACTATTTCATCCCAATCAAGTTTTTGTTTCCAAATATTTTGTATCAACATTTTCGCTGTGATAATTGCTGGCGATATCCATCCTAGTAGATCAAATAGGCTTTGAACGTCCACTAGGATGCTTTTTTTGTTATAACTCTTGATTTTGGGGGTAATTTTGTATGATACTGAAATGAATCTGTTGTCATATTCCAAGTTAATCCTAAAGTTTTAATTATGCTCTCATCAGTAACTCCCTTCTCAACGCTGTTGCTATTCAATGATTGTGGTATTTGATCTAGAAATTCTTTATTATTTGACGCACAATCTGACTAGAAAAGCTCTTGTTAAGCTAACAAATATAAATGCACCATTCAGACTTACATATGTACCAGATTTGTGGAAAATAGCTGAAGTTATTATGATACCTACTAAACCTGGAAAACCACCACATGAAACAACGTCTTACAACGTCGTCGTCTAACAATTTCCTTGCTGCCTGTAATGTCAAAATTGTTTGAAAACTGTTACTTAAAAGGCTAAAACCTATAATAGAAACAAAATACCTTATACCTGACCATCAGTTTGACTTTAGAGAAAAGCATTCCACAATAGATCAAGTACATAGGATAACTAACATCATTGAACAATCTCTAGAAAATAAAAAAGTTTTCTCAACAATCTTTCTAGATGTAGCCCAAGTATTTGATAAGGTGTGGCACGAAAGCCTCATTTTCAAACTTAAAAAAATGCTAAAAAAATAATAGGTGGCGAATTAAGCTAAACGAGTCGAAGTCAATCCACGTTAACTTTACAAATAAACAGTATGACTAATGTCCTGTCTACATAAATGGACAGCAAGTGCCATATGAAAACACTGCTAAGTACCTAGGTACGAGTATAACACTCGACGCGAAGCTTCGCTGGAAAGCCCACGTCAAAAAGAAAAGTAAGGAACTCTATATACGATTCCAGAAGATGTACTGGCTACTTGTAAGAAACTCCGCATTGTCAGTACATAACAAAATACTACTATATAAACAAGTCCTCATGCCAGTATGGACTTATGGTATACAGCTATGGGGTTGTACCAAACAAAGTAACATTGAAATTATTCAACGTTTCCAAAATAACGTACTGAAGGCTATTGTGAATGCGCCTTGGTATATAAGAAACGACGATCTACACCGGGACCTTAAAATGCAGACCGTCGATAAAGTAATCAAAAAATACGCCGAAGCATGAGTATAGACTGCTTCACCATGTGAATGATGAGGCGATTCAGCTTGAATTTTCTATCATTTCAATGGCAAGTGAATTTTATTTAACAAATGTTACATACAGCAACATGCTTCGTCAAAAAAGTACAAATGTATATCAGCAACATGTTTCGTCAAAGGTTTACAGAAATAAATCCGCCACATGCTTCGTCAAATCAAATAACTATATAGGTACCTATTTCGAATTAGTCTAAAAGACTCCCACGGCTCGTACCCGGCCCAAACGTCCCCATAATGCTCGCGGCATTTTCCCTTTGAATTGAGACAAATACGATGCCGAGCGGGTATCATTTGACCTTTCTGAAATACGATGGCCCAACTATTTTATAAATTCCCTTGCCTCCAATCCCCAAGAGCCCATGATCTCAAATGCTACTAGAACGAATATATAAGCTGCTTTTAAACACGCATATTTAGTGTGTTTTAGCCTAGCTGCGTTATCAGCTGCCGATCTCGCTGTTTTTATTGTGTCTTTTAAGTGTGTAGCAGCAAAAGTACTTACACATGTAGCATCCCATATCAGGCACTTACCTCTCTGCCACGGTATTAAAGTTAAAACATCTGGCCGTTTCCCATCACTACGGCTTAAGCCTGAAGGTTCCAAAACGCATGGAATGTTAGCACTTACCATCGCTCGCTTGATAATATCATTTAATGCATGATGTCTAGGATATCTCCCATCGCATCTTATGCAATTCAAGCCATGATACCTTTTGACGTCCACAACAGCTCCGCAGATGCACTGGTGCTCTTCACAAATATCACACCCAATTCTGAGGGCTGCGGCTATTCTTAACGTATTGTCGTCCATAAGGGTACCAATCTGAGGTGAAGGCAATGCATGAAGCCATGCGCCCGATTCCGTAGTCAAAACAGATTTGATCCTTGCCAAATCCGCACCTGAACTGTTGTTTAATAAATCTTCGACAGCAAGCTTAGCTAAAATATCGTCCCATTTTCTTTGTACCTGTAGCTGATCGGGAAGATTATGACCTGTACACCGGACTTGCCATTCATATAAGGCCCCACCCACAAAGGGTAATGTGAGCGCGTCACCATTTAATGATAAAATACGAGTAACGAGCTCAACCACCCCACCTAAGGCTGACATTTAATATTGTCTCCAAAATAATTTTTAATGTTTCATGTAAGATAAATGTTTCATTCGGAAAAAGCCACACTGGAGCCGTTCTTAGGGTGTATGTCAATTTAGATATTGACAAACAGTTTTTGAATTAAGTTAAAGCTATGTGAGCTGGTAGTTCTTTTAAAATAGCTTCTGATTTTAGCATCACATCTTTTTTTTGTAGAATTGTGGAAGGTACTGCCTCTGGAAAAATGGGAGCACCTAGCAAATTAAAATCTGATTTGCTCACCACTTTCATACCTGGAAAAAGTAGCCGAAGATTATTTAATTCAGAAGACTCGGAACTGGTAAAAAGTTCGCATTTGTCAGTGTTCAATTCAAGGCCAAACTATTTAAATTTATCTATGACTGCCCGAATGTCATTTTCTACTACAGCAAAAGTTCCTCCAATAGTACCATCGTCCAAATACCTCAGGTTTAATGGCGATTCTAGGGATGATATAACTCTATGTATGGCAAGACTAAAGATCATAGGGCCCAGTGGGTCTCCCTGTTGTACTCCCACTTGTGAATGTAATGGAGATGTGCCGAAGAATAATTGGCTGGGTGAAACATAACACTGGTGCAAAAACGGATATAGACTAGGAATATTTTCATGCACTTCACCTAATAAGACATCTCTTTCTAAGCTGTTGAAAGCATTTTTTATGTCAATCTTAATAATATCGTCAGTCGTGCCCATTTTGGACATACAAAACGTTCTAGTTACGTGTATGGCAGCTTCGCATCCCAAAGGCGTTCCAAAACCCAATTGATGCGGCTGTAGTGTAGTTGCCACATTTGTTTTTACTGCTCGACAAGCGAGTTTGGCAACTAAACGGCGTAATGTGTTTCCCACCGCAATTGGCCTTAATCCTCCATCTTTCTTAGCTAAAGCACATAACGATGCATGTTGTAGATATACATACTTCTTGATATAATCAAAACTTAAAAAGAAAAATGACATGTTAAAAAAAACAGTAGCTAAAAATATACCTACTTCAACATCAAACGTATCCTTGTATTATTTTTCTCCTATAAATAAGTTTTACAACACGTTATCAGCACGAAAATAGTATTTAAAAGAAGGGAACATTAATATTTGATGTAAAGTGTGAGTAAAATTTTTTTTTTCTTTTGTCATAAAATGTCGTTCGGTGATTTTCTACGGAGAACATCTAGCTCTCTCACAATGCATAGTCTAGTTTTGGGTAAAAAAGACGACTACCCAACCTGGAAATTCAAAATGAGAAACTACCTTCTTCATGAAGACCTTTGGGAAGCCATAGATGGATACCCAGATGGTGATGGCACTACGGAAAGTCAGCGTCTTAAAAACGACAGGAAGGCTCTGACAAAAATATGCCTAACAGTAGAAGATGCCGCGATTGTCCACGTTAGGAATGCTAAAACGGCTGCAGAGGCATGGAAGGCGCTACAAAATGCCTTTGAGGATAAAAGCATGGGACGAAGGTTAGCCCTAGAGCGCAAGTTGTACAGATTAAGCCTTACTGAATTCGATGACATGGAAAAATCTATTCAAGCTGTAATGAGCACTGCCCTTGACCTATCTGATATAGGTAAGGTTATAGAAGATAGCTCTTTAGCTGCAATTTTACTTGGTGGCTTGACGCCTGCAATTTTACTTGGTGGCTTGACGCCAAGATACGATCCGTTGGTAATGGCTATCGAAAACTCTAATGTAGTTACTTTAAGAATTGCCTATACCACACTGCGTCCTCCGGCTTCAGCTTCCTGTTGCTCCCATTAGCCATCGCTTTTTGATACTGCTGAACTTTCCTAACCCTACTTTCTCTATCTGGTTTCACCGTATCTAACTTAGTGCGTAATCGCCTGCCTAACAATAACACAGCTGGGCTCTCGCCTGTAGTTGAGTGTTCCGTATTTCTATAATGCAACAGGAAAGTACATAGGGCCTTTTCTACGTTTTGTTTTTCCGTATTGGCCTTTGTGATGACACGTTTTAATGTTTTTACTGTAATTTCGGCCAGTCCATTGGAAGATGGATGATAAGGGGCGGAAAAAATATGGTCCACGCCCTGACTACGCATAAAATTACCAAATTCCGCGCTCGAAAAAGGTGGGCCGTTATCAGTTACAACTTGCTTAGGTAGCCCGAACCGGCTAAACAAATCGCACAGCTTACCTATAACTCCTGTCGCAGCCGTGCTAGAAACGTGGAATACTTCCACCCATTTAGACATGGCGTCGACTACCACGAGATAAGTTTTACCAAAAACGGGACCTATGAAGTCCAAATGCAGTCTAGTCCAAGGTCGGTTTGGCCAAGGCCACATTTTCGGGGCCTGCCGTGGCGGCGCGTCCGCCTGCGATGCGCACACCTCACACTCGCGACACAATCGCTCCACATCTTCATCCAGCCCGGGCCACCACACATAACTGCGAGCTAATGCCTTCGATTTAACGATTCCCATGTGAGGCTCGTGAATCATGCGTAGAACTTTTTGTTTACATGCAGCCGGGACTACCAGCCTATGTCCCCACATCACGCAACCTAACTCTTCGTATAGTCCGTCCTTGCGATTAAAGTAAGGTTTTAGAGTCACAATCGCACATTCCTCTGGCCATCCATCCCGCAAATAACTTAAAATTTTACCAAGTAATGGGTCTTGAGCAGTTTGATTTTTAACTTCATTGTAATCCAACAATAATTCTTGTTTAACAAAATGCAAGTAAGTTTGCTCGGGCGGCTGCGCGTGCGCATGACTCATTTGTTTACCGCTACCTGTCACCGGTAGGCGCGACAGCCCGTCCGCTCCATTCTGATCGGTTCGCACGTACTCGATATCATAGGAATAGGCAGATAATATAATAGCCCAGCGCTGCATACGGCTGGCTACCATTGCCGGAATCCCAGTGTGCGGCCCAAGTATCGACACTAAGGGTTTATGATCCGTACGTAGCGTGAAGCGCCGTCCATACAGATACGGATGGAATTTATTGACAGAAAATATAATAGCAAGCGCTTCACGATGTATTTGTGAATAATTCTTTTCCGCATCATTGAGAGTCCGCGAAACATAAGCTATCGGGCGCTCGCGACCGCCGTCCTTACTCAGCTGTGAGAGCACCCCCCCCACGCCCCGCGCGCTAGCGTCGCAGGTCACTATGAGAGGCAGACTAGGATCATAATGTGCTAAAACTTCCGCGCTAACCAACAGATGTTTAACTTCTATGAATGCTTGTTCACATAATTTAGACCAGTGCCAGTCACTACCCTTTTTAAGTAATTCATACAAAGGTACTAATATCGAACTCATGTTCTTTACGAACTTGGCGTAAAAATTCACTATACCTAAGAATGAACGCAACTCATTAACATTGCTCGGCCGAGGTATTTTGGTGATAGCTTGAATCTTTTCTGGGTCAGTCTTAATGCCAGTCTTATTTAAAACATAACCTAAGTAACGTACTTCGTTTACTAGAAACACACATTTATTAGCCTTTAACTTCAACCCGTATTTATGTAACCTACTAAATACCGCTTCCACTGCCTTTAAGTGATCCATTTTCGTCTTACCCCAATGATGACGTCATCCAAAAATATTTCTACATTAGGTATGTTGTTTAACAAATTACACATTATGCGCTGAAAAATTCCCGCACTAGAAGCTAGCCCGTACACTAACCTATTATACCTATATAAACCTCTATGCGAGTTTATAACTGTGAAATGTTTGGTATCATCTAATAAAATCTGGTTATAGGCTTGTGATAAATCTATTTTTGAAAAATACTGTGACCCACTTAATCGAACTAATAAATCGTCGATTTTCGGCAAGGGGTAACGATCTACTATCAATGCTGGATTAACTGTAGCCTTATAGTCAGCACAAATTCTCAAAGACCCGTCCGCCTTGCTTACCGGCACGATAGGCGAGGCCCACTCCGAGCAGTCGACCGGCTCGATGACACCGTCGCGTAGCATGTCGTCCAGCTGAGCGTCAACCCGTTCGCGCAGCGCGTACGGCAGCGGCCGCGCGCGGTGGAACACCGGAACCGCGCCCTCCCGAACCCTCAGAGATGCTTTGCCTCCCGTATACGTGCCCAAACCTCCACTAAACAGCTCCTTATATCTGTGGATCAATTTTTGTAACTCGTTATCTAAATGTACTTGACTATTATTTACACTGAGAATATTATTACTATGTGTATGTGTAAACAAAGGCAATTTGATTTTCAATTCTGTTAACCATTGTCTTCCTAGTAGTGAGGTTGTCCCTCCATCTATAACGAATAATTCTAATTGATTGTTAACGCCTTCGTAACATACATTAGGTTTAATTACTCCTAATGGTCTAATAATAGAACCGTCGTAAAAATTTAATCGTACATTTGTATTTTCCATCTCCATATGCTTTAAATATTTTTCGTACGTTTCTTTGCTAATGCAAGACACTGCCGTACCCGTATCGACCTCCATATTAATCCTATGACCCTCTACGATAACAGGTACACTCACCGCCTTATAGTCATTCAGGCATAAATGGTGGAACTCCTCGGCGTAGCTTTCAAGGTTTTCCTCGCGAGTGTCCTCTTCCCCGGCTGCCCCATAAAGCAAAGCGGCATCTCGTCCCTGCTGCTGCTCCGGACACATCCGTCTTAGATGCCCCATGCCTTTACATCTGCTGCAGGTATATCTTCTAAACCGGCACTCTTCGCGATAGTGGCCTGCTCCTCCACAACAGCCACACTGCCCCCTGTACAACTTCCGAGTGCTATCTCCTGCACCCCTTCCGCCGCCAAAGCTCCGCGTCCCGCTACCGGCCCGTCGTGGTACCGAGCCTCCGCCAGCGCTGGGCCCGCGTTGACCCGTCGACTTCCACTGCCATTGCGTACTGCTGTTGACAGCCAGTGCATGCACATCCGCCGATTGTTCCCGGCTAGCTGTTCCCGCCGCATCCACTGCCGCGGCGTCCCGTTCCGCGGCTTCCAACGACCTGGCCAACTTCACCGCGCTAGTAAAAGTGAGCGTGTCGTCTTCCGCGAATAACCTCTGCCTAATGAGATCACTCCTTATGCCGCACACAAATTGGTCCCGCAAGTTTTCATTTAACCCGTCACCCAGCTTGCAGTGCCGCGTCAGCTTCTTTAATTCGGCCACGTAGCTGGCTACGTTCTCGTCCGCCGCTTGCCTCCGTTGCCTGAACCTGAACCTTTCCGCGAGGGCCGATGGGGCTGGCTGAAGATGATTACGCAATAATGCGACAGCATCCTCGTACGTGATATCTGACGGCTTCCTCGGACTTGCCAGATTTGATAAAAGTTCATATGCCTCATCTCCCATCACCGCTATCAGGGTCGGCACTTTGAGCTCATTTTTCACTTCGTTCACCTTAAAATACATTTCGAGTCTGTCTACGTATGAAGACCACGCCCCGGCCTTCACGTCGAACTCCCGCACTTTGCCGATCGACATATTTGTTTATGTTTGCGCCGCACGCGATTTTAATTCTCTTAATCCGAACAATCCTCGTTCGCCAATGAACTATCGTAGCTTATACTCCTACAGGATCCTATAAACTTGGATATAATGGAAATGCGGCTGTACGTAATAATCGTTTATTCCACCACCGTTTATTATATACTAACCCCCATACATCACAGTATGTTACGAATGTAAGCAACCAGGCCATAAAAGACCAGATTGTCCTCTGAGAAAATCCAAGAAAGAGAAGGATGAATCAACGTCTTCATTAATGGCACTTGGATTAGGAGACGCAGATTCCCTGAACAACTGGTTTATTGATTCTGGAGCCTCGCAACATATGACATCAAGAAAGGATTGGTTTCAGAACCTGAAGCCTAAAGATTCTGTAAGTGTAACTGTAGCAAACGGCGAAAAGATTAGCTGCAAAGGTTTCGGCGATATTTCTATTTCTACATTGTCTACTGTAAAAAGTATTACTAACGTTGTATATATACCTAGTTTAAAAACTAATATTTTATCTGTACATAGGTGTATCAAAATGGGTTTACTGTTTTATTTGATAGGGATGGTTGTAAACTTTTTAGAAGTGATACTTTTTCCTTCTCAGGTGATTCAGTTTTAACCGGTTCTGTTTGCAATGGGCTGTACAAGTTAGACTGTACTGTCAATACTCCATGCAATACCGCCGCTTATGATGTATGTACAGAAGAATCGTGGTCTAGTTACGAGCTGTGGCATAGACGTTTAGGTCATTTATGCCGTGTCGGAATGGACATTTTGAAAAAAGGTAACGTAGGTATAGATTACAAAGTTGTAGATAAGAAGAATTGTATTGCGTGTGTGGAAGGCAAACAAGCAAGGAAACCGTTCAAGAAGATTACATATGACAAGGCAACATCTTTGTTAGAACTTTTACATTGCGATTTGTCCGAAGTTTCCTTCCAAGGTAAAAAGTACGGGTTGATATTGGTTGACGATTTCTCACGCATGATATTTGTTTATTTTTTGGCTTCCAAGAATGAGGTGACAGAAAAGTTTAAATTTTTTTTGTCACAAGTGGAGCGTCAAACTGGAGCCAAAGTTAAAAAGATAAGGACGGACAATGGAACGGAATTTGTTAATAAGGAACTTGCTAATGTTTTTGCTTCCTGTGGCATAGTTTTACAGACTACGGTGGCACATTCTTCTCAGCAAAATGGAATTGCTGAACGTAGTATTCGCTCTGTGGTGGAGAAAGCTCGTTCCATATTGGCAGGAAGTTCTTTATCCAAGGCATACTGGCAAGATGCTGTACAAGCTGCCGTCTATCTTAAAAATCGCTCCCCACACCGTGCTCTTGGCCATTTACTAACACCTTATGAGAGGTGGTATAATACCAAGCCGAATTTGTCTCATTTAAAGGTGTTTGGGTGTCGAGCACTCGTACACGTGCCTTCATGTCAAAGAAAGAAGCTTGATGTGAAAGCCAAGGAGTATATATTTGTCGGTTATACCGATCATGTAAACAATTATTTATTTAGAGATGCTCTTTACCCGAGAAAACTTGAAGTCTACTGAAGAACCTCGTAATTTTATAAATAATTTAGATTCCATTTTGAATATGTCTAGAGATGAGCCACAAGCTAGTTTCCATTCTCCTGATATGGTTAGTAGAGAAATTACGGATTATTCTTTACCAGGGGCTTCAACGTCTACTAGTGAAAATTTGTCTGACAATACCCATTTGTCTTCGGTATGTCCACTAAGGGGGGGAAGAGGTTTTGCTACCACGGTTGGAGGTTGATCCGCTAGTTATTTCAGAAGAAACAGAGCGCAGATATCCTTCGCGTGTAAGAAAATCGCCTGACTTTTATTGTGCTGTGATGGCAGCAGACAATAATTTGTCTGTACCGCAAAGTTATTTTGAAGCTATAAAGTCAGATGATGCCGAGAAATGGCATGCAGCGATGGAAAGTGAATACAATTCCCTCATAAAATTGAAAACGTGGAAGTTAGTGGCCAGACCTGACAAGAAACTATTTCAGTGTAAGTGGGTTTATAAAGTAAAAACCGATGCACATGGCAATATTGTCAAACACAAGGCCAGACTTGTAGTTAAAGGCCATAGTCAGGTTCCTGATATTGATTATAAAGAAACCTTTGCACCCGTGGTCCGGCATTCATCCTTGCGAACTCTGATAGCACTCGCCGCTAATCTTGATCTCAAGATGAGACACTTGGACATAGAGACTGCTTTCCTCAATGGAGATCTCTCCGAGGAAGTCTATATGGTCCAACCTCAAGGTTTTGCTGTTAAGGGTCAAGAAGACAAGGTTTGTTTGTTGCAGAAGTCCTTGTATGGACTTAAACAGGCACCAAGGGCGTGGTATAATAAGTTATGTGAAACATTAGATAAAATCGGTTTTACCACGATACCATCGGAACCTTGTGTTTTTAAAAAACTTTTTGGTTCTGAAACTATTTTATTGGCAGTCTATGTTGATGACATAATAGTTTTTTACAAAAATGACTTGTCATTTGACAATGTCAAAAATGACCTGGAAAATTATTTTTGTTTAAGGACGTGTTTACAAAAAATTATAAAATTCGTCGTTTGTCGGAATATTTTCTGATAAATTCATTGTACTTCATAAAGTATTGCGGATACTAAACGGTACAGTAAACCTTTAACTATAATTCGGTGTATTTGATTTTGTGTAAAAAGTCGTTTTTAATGCTATAAAATTAGTTTTTCCTAGCCTCTTCTCGCGAAAACTACAAAAACAGGGTAAGGTTTCGGTACAAAAAACCTAAGGAATTTGAGGATTATTCTTTAAAAGAAAAATACAAGCATGTAAATCAGATAATCATCAATTGATTGCTTTAAAAAAATTATAAAGTTTCGGCAAAAGTTATACAAAATAAAAATTATGAGTTTCAGTCTTTCGTTTTTCTATACTATAAAGTGACGGACATTTCAAACGGAACGTCAGACAACGCCTGTGCGCCATTGTGAAAAGACGCCTCTGTGTCGCTCGGGAGCAAAATTCCGCAGACGAATACATCGCTGTGCAGATAGGAAGACTTAGTTAGATCAACTGGTTTTGATACGCAAAAGTAAGTATCTATTTATTTTTACTTCGTTAGTACTCCAGTGTGTCTTACAAAAATTTATCTTGTGGAAATTTATTTGACAACTTCACATATAGTCTATCATAAACAGTTCTTTTTTATACAAGTCAGATATCTACAAAAAAGGTTAAATGCTTCCAACACATACTGCCCGCCATTAACTTGTTACTTGGAAGCTATACTTTTCAAACCAAGTTTTCACTAGTAGACTGCAGTCCTAAATCAAGATAAGTCATGATGATGAAGTCGGAAGGTATACTATAGGAATTTTGTAACCATACCATGTAACCCGGTCGAGTTTGGGCTTGTTTGGTTTGCCTTCACTAGTACTCTAGTCCTAGATGAAGTCCAGAGTCCTGATGATGGAGCCGGTAGATTTCTATAGGAACTCTGTAACGAAACCATGTAACCCGGTCGAGTTTGGGCTTGTTTGGTTTGCCTTCACTAGTACTCTAGTCCTAGATGAAGTCCAGAGTCCTAATGATGGAGCCGGTAGATTGCTATAGGAACTCTGTAACGAAACCATGTAACCCGGTCGAGTTTGGGCTTGTTTGGTTTGCCTTCACTAGTACTCTAGTCCTAGATGAATTCCAGAGTCCTGATGATGGAGCCGGCAGATTACTATAGGAACTCTGTAACGAAACCATGTAACCCGGTCGAGTTTGGGCTTGTTTGGTTTTCCTTCACTAGTACTCTAGTCCTAGATGAAGTCCAGAGTCCTGATGATGGAGCCGGTAGATTTCTATAGGAACTCTGTAACGAAACCATGTAACCCGGTCGAGTTTGGGCTTGTTTGGTTTGCCTTCACTAGTACTCTAGTCCTAGATGAAGTCACTAGTACTCTAGTCCTAGATGAAGTCCAGAGTCCTGATGATGGAGCCGGTAGATTTCTATAGGAACTCTGTAACGAAACCATGTAACCCGGTCGAGTTTGGGCTTGTTTGGTTTGCCTTCACTAGTACTCTAGTCCTAGATGAAGTCCAGAGTCCTGATGATGGAGCCGGTAGATTGCTATAGGAACTCTGTAACGAAACCATGTAACCCGGTCGAGTTTAATGAAAATATTTTAAAAACAGTTAATTGAATAATTGTTATTCCATACATTTTGTTGTTTATTTTAATCTCTTCGAGCGAGATACACAAATGTTAATATTTTACAAATTGCTGTCCCGGCGAACTTTGACCTCCATTTGCAGTGGATATCAATTATTACAAATGCCATAAGGTCCCAAACCTTTTTTAATTAACTAGTAGTTCGCCTCCAACTGTAACTGCGAATCCTATATCTCGGCAACCCCTTGACAGATTTGTGTTCGGTATTTAGACCAAAAAATTCTTTTGGCTGCTTCTACATGCCTACCAAATTGTATGAAACACCGATAACTACTAGAGTTATCGTCGAATAAACATATATGTGTCGCAGTTGGATTGTATAATCCGCTGTTATTCAAAAACTCTAGCTGTTTGGCATTACAGCTCGGTTTTGTAATATAGCTGAAAATCATTCAGCTAGAACGTCCAATATGTTACGTTTAACAAAATAGCTAACGTAAGATTGTAGAACGATTATTTCGGAATTCTGCCACTTGTGGGTCTTGTGGCTTGTGAAGTGTCAGTGTCATAACAACAAATATGGCCTCCTATAAAGTAAATTCTTCGCCGCGTTCCGGGACTAAGCTGTTTTTATCGAGAGACATCGGGGGCATTGTTTGTGATTTCAGAGTGCAAAAGATTGTAAAAAATAAAGCAGACCTTTAGCTTGGATCCCATATTGTTATTTCGACGCCCGCCTTCCGGCAAGATGGAAAATTCACGTGGATCAATTGGCCGTAAGAAATCGCTGCGCCATTGAGTTGTCGGGTTTACAAAATTTCTATATTTCTTATCCAATTGCATCAAGCCGATTATCATTCTTCATAGGTGTTTTATGATGTTGGAGACTGAATTATTTAGTAAGGAGTTGAATTGAGGTTTTATTTCAATCCCACGAGTAATATAAAAATAATAAAGAACAACTATTGTCTCCTCATATATTATTTCGTTTGGTAACACAGTTTTATTTAATAATGGTAACCTTGTATGCTATCTCAACGCTAGCTGTTTTGTTAAACGTAATTACTTAACTCATTGACAATCGAGCTGAAATATTTTCAGCTGTTTTACAAAACCGAGCTGTATTGCCAAACAGCTAGAGTTTTTGAATAACAACGGATTATACAATTCAACTGCGACATATGCATACATACAAATGTATATAGACATATATACATACAAACAAACGCCGGATTGTTCAAGTAGACTGTGAGAACATCGCTTGTTCAAAAATCTCATCTCATCTAACCTATTTTGAGGTATATACCTATTCGAATAATCCGGCATTACGCTTTTAGTTCTAGTTTTAGTAGTTTTTAAATTACTACTCGTATAATAATTACTAGATATGCCAATTAAAAATAACCGTCCAAGTGCAATTCGGACTCGCGCACTAAGGGTACCGTGACCCCCCCACTTAAATATTTATTTTATTCTGTTTTTAATATTTGTTGTTATAGCGGCAACAGAAATACATCATCTGCTAAAAATACAACTGTCTAGCTATCACAGTTCATGAGATACGGCCTGGTGACAGACAGACGGACATCGGAGTCTTAGTAATAGGGTCCCGCTTTTAACCTTTGGGTACGGAAACTTAATAAATATCGATGTTACAAAAATATTTACTATAAATTAATATAACCTCTATACTGAAATCAGTTACGCGAACGAAGTCGCAGGCATGAGCTAGTACAGAATAAAAAAACTAATGTAAAATAAATATTTTATACAAAAATAAATTAAACTTCAATGAATTTAAATTATTATACAAAAAACATTAAAAGTATCAAGATGTGTTAGTCCTGTAGATTTCAGCTAAGCGGGCGTCGCTGTGTGCGTATGCCCTGCGCATGTAGTAGTACAGTTAAATACCTAAAATAAAAGCGCGTCTCTTTGTAAATGCGTCCTTAAAAGATTTAAGCCAATTATGTTTTTATTTAGGAATAAATATTACTCAAAAGGAAAATAAAATAGTGCTGAATCAAGAAACGTTTATAAAAGATTTATTAAATAAATACGGAATGTCCAACTGCAAGGGACAAAGCACCCCGCTTAATAAAAGGTTGGATGATGAACCGAAGAGAAATGGTGAGCATACATATCCGTATCAGAATTTGATAGGATCTTTAATGCATTTGGCGGTGAATACTCGGCCAGATATTGCATTTGCTACCAGTTACTTAAGTCAATTCAACACTTGTTACAGTAAGGCTCATTGGGATGCCGCAAAACGTGTCCTGCAATATTTGAAGGAGACCAAGAATCGCTCCATTGTTTATCGGAAGTCATTGAGTCCTCTAGTAGGGTATGCAGATGCCGATTGGGCGAATTGTAAAGATGATCGTCGCTCGTATACAGGTTATCATTTCCAGTTAGCTGGTGGACCTATATCATGGGCGTCCAGAAAACAACCTACAGTGGCGTTGTCGTCCGCAGAGGCGGAATATATGGCTCTTACGGATGCTGCAAAAGAAGCATTGTATTTGCGACGTTTAATTGAAGAAGTGAGTGGTCAAAAACATGAACCTGTAGTTATATACAGTGACAGTCAAAGTGCCCAAGCTCTGGCAAAAAATCCGGTTTATCACTGTAGGACTAAACATATCGATACTAGGTATCATTTTATAAGGGAAAAGGTATCACAGAGTCTAATAAGTTTAGCATACCTCAAGTCAGAAAACATGACAGCAGATATTTTGACAAAATCATTAGGACGTTCTGCCCATAATAAATGTTCATTAGGTATGGGCTTGACTTAATAGTTTTTTTCTAATGTTTATTATTATTTGCTGTTATTTGTGTTTTTTTTTTTGCTTGTATCGTTTTGATTAAGGGGGGGGTGTTGTAGATATACATACTTCTTGATGTAATCAAAACTTAAAAAGAAAAATGACATGTTAAAAAAACAGTAGCTAAATATACTTCAACATCAAACGTATCCTTGTATTATTTTTCTACTATAAATAAGTTTTACAACAATGCACCATACAAAAATGGGCACACTTCTAGATTGAGTTGTCCTTTCAGCAATAAATTACATAATTTTTTTAGGGTGTCATGTGTAAATTAGACGGATTCCATTATCCCCAGCACCTGGTGATATAAGTTCTTTGAGATGTATTCGACGGAGCCCGTCCGAGCCAGCCACAGAACCATTATAAAAGGAGCTAATAGCCTCTACCACGTCACCATTGGAAACTTCAAGAGCTGGGAATTCATTATTCGGTTCAGGCGGTAATAACAATGAGCGTGATGGTGCAGGGTATTTATTTCTTAAAGACTCTAAAGTATCTTCGTTATTAGGAGCTAAACCGTCATCCGATGTTAAGATTCTAACTGCACCTCTTAAGTCACCATCGTATACTTTAGCCTCTATTAACTTACGTCAAGAACCAGACCTATTGTTTTTCTGGTTAACTTCACTTGGTATCTGGTTCGATGATTGGCATTTACCTGCTGCTACACATCTAGCTCCTTTTGGTATATGTTTTAGGACTCTTATTTTATTTTTCAAGTGAGGGAGGTCCTCAAAATTAGGGGAGGATGATGCTGAATGTATCTGAGCAGATGACCATGTGTGCATGGGGCACAATCTCAGCAGACGTTGCCAGACGTTGGGCAACGTCTGCTGAGATTGTGCCCCATGCACACGACTAATATAAACGTTAAGACCACGGGGCGCAACAAAAAGTCGCGAGGAACCGGGGCAATGTGGGCAAGCAGCTCTCGGAGGTTCACTCATTTTATTATTTTTAATTTTATCTATTTATTTATACAATCAATCAATAATTATTACTTAGGTTAAAAAAATACTTTTAAATTAATAAATAAAACTAATTCATATTCACTTAGTTCAAAGTTTCATTAATTGATTGATTGATTAAAAATAAATATATTAATAAAAAAATTAATCAGCTCAAGTACCTATCATCTACTAACTACCAGTATTAAAATTTACCGAGGCTTCGTCAAATATATGTAGGTACATAAAATAACAACAAATAACAAAAACAAAACAAAATATATTAAAAAAAAAACAGTCACAGAATTTCAGTCCACCCCAGCTCGAATTCGATCGGGTTACAATACGTCACTTGAACCACTAGACCAAGTAGTACCGCAATGGAGGTATGACGATATTTTGCTAGCCATGTTCCACCGTCAATACACTTTTCACTCGCATCCAATTACAATTGATTGAATTTTATAAACTGATTTGACTGCACTTTATCTAGCATTAAACGAACTGCACTCAGATGGTAACTTCTGAATTCTTCTTAAACTTCCGAAGCCGCACTCGTCGTTAAACACTACAAAGGATCGCGCTCAAGTGCTGCGAACCGATCCGTAGTCTCCGCCACAAACTGCTCGTGTTATACTGGCTAGGCTAGATTGTAATATTATTAGCGTACTTGTTTATAGTAGGTACGTATAGAAAGAAAAAAAAAACGCCCATTTTTTCAGCACAAATCCTCCTTTTTATAGCAGTTGTCGTAGCTGTCTACTGCCCTCTATAGCGCCCTCTAAAGTGAAATAACCGCTGATCGAATCATCTACGTAGAAATCTTCCTCAAGTATTTTAGCACCGATAGGAAATGTGTCACGTTTTTCTCTAATCTTCGTTCTATTTGTTCCAATCTCTTCAATGCTATGTTTCTTGTCTGTCCAACTTCTTGTGGCGATTTTCTTAACGGTAACTTGACGATATATCTTCGAGTCTTGGGCCGACTGCGGTGCCGAACGGTCGTCTCCCATTGTCTCCCATTTTGGGACCGGACATAAAAAGTCTGCGATCATAAACCTCTCGCTCGCCTTACGTTCTGCTATTACTGAGACAGACGCGGTTCAAGTAAAATGTGCAATTTGTGACAATTTGTGAGTGTAGTGTGTTTGCGTAAATTGTGCATTCAACAAGGCCGCCCTAAAACCTAGAACAAAACCTACTGCCGTGAAGAAATCTGGTGAGGTCTTTCCAATTATTTATTTATCTATCTATTTATAATTTGATTATTTGTATAGGCTGCCTATTTAGGTCATCAAAAACTGAGAATACCCTGTTTAAAACTTGGTTAGCCTTAAGACATCAAATTCAAGAGTGACGTAATAGTAAGTAAACATCCTAAATTCAGCATCTGAGAGATGCATACTACAAGAGTCATCAACCGTGATCCTAAATACCCTTTTGTTTGAACGAGCTTCAAATTGTGGTTTCGAAGTCAAGACACTAGATTACCTGCCGAGCTGTAAAACAAAAAAATCCAACAAAATCCGCAGGGAAACCAAAATAAAGAAAACAAACTTAAATATAGCAACAAAATACAATCATGTCTCGCATAAAAGAATCTTGAACTAGCATCACAAATGAAAACTGCTTGATCTCGGTAAGAAGCATGTCACATATTGTACCTAATATACTAATCTTCTAAAATAATTTTTCTTCACTTATAAAAATAGATATATGCTAAATACCCTAAACAAAAAGTAAATTAGATCAAAACTAACACCTTAGTAGCAGAGTGACTCCTTTTTTCTTGATAATCATGCATGTTCAAACAGGTTAAAAACAAAAGCTATCCCCCGGAAGCACAAGTTACCTACTCAAAATACCGGCTAAGGAACGCGCTCTTTGTTGACAGCCAAAGAACAATAGTAGGTTGATATCTTAACTGACTATTTTTCCGCTAGCCCGGACCGATTTTCATGGCTCCCCTTTCTCCGCAAGAGGTTGGCTTTGTTATTGAAAATAAGTAAAGTTATTAGCATCATTCAACATAGGAAATTTTACTTATTGAATAAAACCAGATCTAGAAAATAAAGTTCATAATTTGAAGACGAAAATATACAACTACATCATCCCGGTAAGAAGCTTGCCATATAGCGTACCTAATGTATTAAACTTCTAAAATAATTTTTCCACACTTCTCTGTGATAAAACATTTCGCCAAAAACGGTTGTTATATAACATAGTTTATAGTCAGGTTGTAAATAATATACTTAATAAAATATCAGAGTCAGTTTTACATCCTTTAGTAACCAGTTTAAAAAGGGAAAATAGCAACAAGGACGTACATATATTATAACCACTCCGGAAACAGTCAAGTACATAAATCTTCCCACCCATTAAGCAAAACAATACCTACGGCCTCCAGTGCATTTAAAAATATTCCACGAAAAATTACTAACACAGAATTGCATTCAAACCAAAGGCCTCGCTCGAAGAATCATAAAGGAACAAAAAATATATAAGTAAAACAAAAGCCCACAGATGCAGACCACTCTGTTAAATCATCCGGGTAAAAAAAAAACAACACTGAAAGAGAATTGACGCAAACCCATAACAATAAATAACCAAAAGCAACGTAACCCAGAGACCATAAATTTCTGAAACGCATAGCCCAGTACACACGTGCACACAATGGAAAAAAAAAACCTAAACAAAGAAATTCGACAAATTACTGGAGACGGTAACTGCCTCTTCAGAGCGTTAGCGGATCAAATAAACAACATCTTTGGATTAACCTTCAACTATCAAATGATACGAAATGACTTAGCTTCTTACGTTAAAAACAATAAACACACACCCAGTATCAATCTGGCCCTGCAAAATAATATCCTAGACTGCAACCACCTGTTTAGCTCTACTAGCAATATAAAATTAGAGGAACGCATAGACAAATATGTAGAAAAACAATTTGAGGATGGCTTCTGGGGAGGAGAGGACATCCACAAGTGCCCATACAAAAACAAACACACCCAAAACAAATCAGTGACCTTAGGAAAATGTCCATATGCAATGTAGGTCACAGAATTTACGCAAACTACATACTAGAAAAACTTGACGCTACCATCGACGCACTCGGAAATTATCAAGCAGCGTTTCTTAATAATAGATCAACGGATGACCACATTTTCACACTTCGTAGAGTCCTAGATATCAAATGGAGAGAGGGCGCAGTCGTGTTCGTGGTGGGGCTTGACCTGGAAAAGGCCTTCGATAATGTCAATCTGGAAGCTCTTAAAGATATTCTTTTAACCAGAGTAGGAACCTCACTAACGAACAAAATAATCGAGGCGTGCATGAATGAAGAGACTTTCATCTCATGGTGTGGACAAAACTCCGACACCATCAAGAAGGGCAAGGGAGTAAAACAAGGTTGCCCACTATCTCCGAGATTATTTACCATAATCATTGACGAAGTACTCAGAACGCTTGAGGAAGAAGATGAGGCAGTAAGACTAGATCAAGACTCAAAAATATCCCTGCCCATAATCCTTTCCTTTGCAGACGACATTTTATTAATCGGTGAAGATATTGAGGTACTAAACCGCGTAATAACCAAAATGAAGACACTACTCAACTCAGTCGGACTCACCATTAATGAAAACAAATCTAAACTCGTAGTACGCGATCCTTTTTCGCCAACGACCTCACACCAACAAAGCCGGGTGGTCCTTGGGGGAGTTGCCATCCAGCCAGTACCAGAGATCAAGTATCTTGGCACATACATAACAGCCTCACACAATCGACGTTCCACCATCAGAAAACGCTGCTTAAAGGCAATCAAAAACAGCAAAATGCTACTGCCCTTCATAAAAAACAATAAAATAGAATGGAAAATTGCACTTTTAATGTATAAAATGGTGATTAGACCGTGCATTACGTATGGTCTAAACGTATCAGCATTTACGAAAGCGAATCGATCCAGGCTTAGAAAATACGAACGTCAAATCCTTCACGATATGTTATCCGTCGCCAAAACGACGCCCAAACGAAAAACAAAAGCCATCTTAGATGGGAAAACAATTACAAAAGTAATAAAGGTACGGAGAATTTCTTACTATGGACATATACTAAGACGACCAAACCCCGCACTTACTTCAAGCAGCTTACAAACACAAAGAAATCAAAAGAAAAGTGGGGCGCCCCATTTATACATGGGAAGACTCCCTTAATTACGACATCCATTACTACACAAATAAAACAAAGATGGAATGGAGAGAAATAGCGGAAAACAGAAAATTAATGAAAAATGAAGCCGAAAAGATTTATGATGCTCCCGAGACAGATTCAGAAACCGACCTGGAACCAGAAAAACATACCTTGACCACATCACAAATTAACTCACCACCGACTGTTTGTTACTAAATAATCGCACCTTTTACCATCTACCTTCCCCCATACACAGATACAGGTGTCTCTGAACCCCCCAGCCCTATCTATGGAAAGTACCCTAGATCAACACATAAATAAGATACTCGTAAGGGCCCATCCCGACATATGTCTTTAATTATTTAACATACGTATATACTTCATATGATCTACGCCTGGATAGTTTGATCCGCGCAGCCGACTTGACGCTTTCGACGTTCCGTATGTACATCCACAAGGCATACCCATTATCTTGACTCAACTTAACAAATTAACCATGTACACAAAAATAAGAGTATAGTATATATATATAAAAAAAAAAAAAAAAACGCAGCTGACTAGAGTACATAACGAGGGCAGTACGAGTAGCTCTACAAGCAAAGAAGATACCTCAGGACCGATAAAAGTTATAAGAAAACTAAGAAGGAAGCGTCAGAGAAACCAGAATCCCAAACCCTATCTATGACTCCGTGAAGCATGATGCAGCCAGCACAGCCCTTCGAAAGAGGAACATCAAGAAGAGCAGAACACGCAGTTTTATCCCTTCCTCATTATATATTACACACCAAGTATAGAATTTATCTCCCATATGTTTACTTGTTGCTGGTATACGGTAGACTCTAATTTCCCTCCTCTTTCCCATTTCCCAGACTGCAATTCCCCACACACTCCATATCCTATATACGTGCTCACCTGGTTTCTCGAGCCTGGTACAGGTCTAACGCGGTCTGACGTGGCTGCGCTAGTAAAACGGAGACGATAAGTACATATATCGGCCCGTTGCGTGAAGTGCAGTCACGTTCACTCCAAGGTGGACTTAGTTCCTACGCTCTTGCTGCAAAACGCTGGCTGGGTGGGCACAGAACTGAACTGAACTGAACTGAACGGTAACTTGACGATATATCTTCCTTCTGTTGTTCTAGAATGCTCTTTCTTGTAAATATCTTCACAGGCTTGTTCTTTAAAAGTAAATTTTCTGTGTTTTGTGTCGTCGTCGCCTATAGTCCAAAGATTTTTCAGAAGTTGATCCATATCGACGTTTACCTGATGATGCATAGCGACAAGGTGAGTGTTTGTTGTTGGCTTATTTATATTTCCAAAGAGCATCCAACCAAGGTTGGTTTCTTGTGCTACAGGTGAACGTTGTTGACCTTTGACTAAGTTGTTCTTCACGATCTCAGTGTATACAACAATGCCAAGCAATAAGTCGATTTTACTTGACACGAAGTGTTGTGGGTCAGCTAAAGTTAGGCCTTCTAAGTGAGACCAAGCTTTCTTCGGCTCTATCGTAGTACGTAGCAATGAAGATGTGATCGACTTTAGTACATATGACTTTACTTGCAGATTAAAATCTTCATCGTGTCTTGATAGGAGATTTAATTGGACTGAATAATGCACTGCAGTAGTTGTGGATCCTACTCCGATGACTGAGCCTCAGATTGGGATTTTTTTGAGTTTCATGAGTTTCATTTTCACTGATGAAAGACGCTTGGGATCCAGGGTCAATTAGGGCTCTTAGCAAAGTATCTTGACCATTTTCACTTCTGACCGGTTCTAATGCTGTTGCTAGCAATGCATTCTTCTGCTTTCGTGCAAAATTTGATACTATTGACTCATCCTGAACATCATCTTGTGCATCGTCTTCGTGTGTATCCGTTGAGGAAATTCCAGGTAATGAACTTATCTTCTCTATGTCCTGTGAACCCTCTTCTTTCTTACAATAATGAAGAAGTGAGAGATGACGCTCCCCACAAATTTTACAAGAAGTCTTCTGTTTGCAATAATATACAGGATGGCCTGGCGATAAGCAGTTGTAGCATAATGGATTGGTTTTGACTACCTCGCTTCTCTTCTCCGGGTCAAGCTTTACAAATTCTCCGTTACATAATTTACAAATCACTTGTGTACTGGAAGCAGGAAAGGTACGTTCTTTGAGTTCTCTGTGTGTTAAATGAAGCTTAAAAGGTAAACTAAAGTGTTTGTATTTTATTTTCCAAAAAAGATGATAAATTTTGCAAAGTAGGTAAATCAGTTTGATGTTCTCGGCTTACATGTGATTCACATTCTTTGTGTGTCTCAGCGTCCAATTTTTGCACTGCTTAATATCCATTGATTTCAAACTGTTCAAACATTCCTTTGTTCCATGAATCAAACAATTTAGCTGTCCCGGTGATTGCGAGTTGATTTTTCTAAGCGAAAATAACCTCCTTAACGTGGCATTCACAATAAGCCGCTTGGTGCTGTACCTATTACTTAATGTACTCAAGGCATCTTCATAACTGCGCTCCGTCGCCTGTATGTGCTTTATAGAATTTTTTGCTTCACCCTCCAAACACGACTTCAAACAGTGAAACTTTTGTACATGGCTTAATGATTTGTTTGTTTGTATTAACGCCTTAAATGTGTCTTCGAATGATTGCCAATCCTGATCGGAATAGATCCTGATAAGAACTCGAATACGACGGTAAAGTTATCAGTCGAAGCTTGACTTCGGTGATGTACGAACCCTCTGTTTTAGACGAGTGTGATGATGCATCTCCGTGTTGTGATAAAGCTTCTCTGTTTATAGTAAATAACTCGAGCGCATCCGCAATTTCCGACTTCAAGTCTAAATAAATTTCATCACATTCACTGTACTTTTTTTCTTTAAAATATTCGATAGTCTTCCTTTCTTCTTTAGTAGTAATTTTTATTAAAATCTGATGTGCATCTTTAAATGATTTCCAATAATCTTCCAAAGACTGGATTCGAGTTTCTAAAAATCCTTTAGTTATTCTCGTTTAGGAGACTTATAGTTAGATTTACATTTCACTATCAAATCAAATATATATTGCCATAGTTATTCACTTGTTATTTTGTTTATGTTAAAACGTTCAATTTGCCCTATTCACTTCAATGCATCAATATCCATAGGTAGTATAGCAGCACTCGACTCGTCCCTTTGTTCTCTAATGATCTTCATACAGAAAAAACGGCTCAGCGACCATCCTTATCAGTTGGGTCGACAGGTTATTGCGCGCTGACATGCGGATCGAATAGGACCATTATGTTGACGAGTTATGGTCGAGTTTTGAATGGATTGCACTAATTGTGGTTTTAAAAAAAATTAAACACAGGTTTGCTTGCGAGGTCTGTTTGCGACTGACTGAATAACAGATGATACACTCGTTATACGTAGTTGTAAATAATGGCGTAAACAGATAGTTTTAAATGGAACTTTGTTCCACGTGCGACCGAACTATGGAACCAACTTCCTGCAGCGATGTTCCCGAACCGATACGACATTGAAACCTTCAAAATTGTCCATGGGCAGCGGTGATCTCTTACCATCAGGTGACCCGCTTGTTCGTTTGCCGTCCTATAACATAACCAAAAAAAGCCGAACCAGTGTGATTTGTCCTTATATATTTATTTATCTATTTATCTTCGCTCTATTTATGTATTTTTATTTTGTGCGTCGTAATTCTTACAGTAGTATCCTGGTTCAAAAATAAATGATATCGTATTAGTACAAAATACATTTTTAATGTAAATGTTAAGTAATGAAATTAAAAAATTAAAGTAATTAAGCGAAGCGAAAGAGGTTTGCAAGGATCGTAGCAAGTGGAGGTCCATAGTCTCTGCCTACCCCTATGGGAAACAGACGTGATAATATGTATGAATGTAAAAATTAATTATTTTGTGATGTCTTTTATGTAAATTATTTAGGTACCTATTCTAGGCCGGCAACGACAAGGCTCAAATATTTAAAGTTCAATATCAGTAACTACTCTTTTTTAAATGATTCATAAATTTCAGAGCAAAATGCCACGTCCGCACCCTCTCCGCCGTGTGGTGGGTTATAAAGCAGCAGCTCGACGGTCGCATGCTGTCGTTCGTGGCGGCCAAAGACAAAGACGGCTACGTCGGACAGTTCGGGAAACAGATACGATCGCAGAAAGAAACCTACCAAGTCAAGGTAAAAACCTTATTACTATTGCGAATGAGATATAAATAGAATTATGCAATAAAAGTGCCGTGTGGTTTCCGGCGTAGAATAGGACCACTCCATTTCTTTTTGTGGATGTCGTAAAAGGCGACTAAAAGACAGTTCCGTCACTGAAGATAAATAGACTTCCGATGGGCAGCAGCGTCGGAAGCGTGACAGTGACCCCCACTGCGCTCGCGTGGCGTGTATGGCAAAACCCCCCCAATGGAGGTACCAAAAACGACCACGCCCCCAATACCCGGCAGCCCCGCTATTCCTGACTCCGGTAGCTGTCATGATAACGGCGGGGCAGGGGGTGCTAAGAATCTTTGGATGGGATCCAGCTACCACCACCGGCAAAAACTGGCCCTGGTAACACGCAACGTCTGCACCTTGAGGACAGACGAGAAACTGGCTGAATTGGAAAAGGAAATGAGTAGGTTACGGTGGGACATAGTGGGGTTGTCTGAAGTCCGCAGAAAGGTTGAGGGCACGACTACCCTAGAGTCCGATAACCTACTCTATCACCGGGAAGGAGACGAAAAGAAGTCCCAGCATGGGCTCCAAAGCAGCACAGATGAGGAAGAGGAGGAAGAGGAGCTTGCAAGAATGCAGTCAGCTGCCGATAAACGCTCTCTCTCACACTACAGCTTGCCTATAGCTATAGCTACTCACTCGCACCTATACAGAATTTGTTAGATCACCTAGTATTTCGACAAAAGGAATCGTCAAGGTGCCCGGTATGTGTGTCTTCTTCGTCTAAGTGGGTTCCCGGTTGCATCCTCAGCTGTGCTGCTTTGTAGTCCGGGGTGCGCTTTCCCGCTTTTTCTTCTTCAAATATAGCATGCATGTCAATGGTCACTCAAGAATGCCATAGACCTTGCAAAATAGAGAAGAAATAGCCGGAACAGTTTAAATGATATGGCTATAGTTTTACGACCGGTGCCTGCTTAACGTCAACCCTCCTTGGGAAAGAAACGAAGAAACTTGGGAAAGGGAGTACGAGCACGAGATGTTTGTGCTTAGTCCTTTAGTCGCCTCTTACGACATTCACATGAAGAGATGGAGTGGTTGCAACCACACGGGATTGTATTAGTTATAAAATATAGTATATGTGTGTATGACTACAACGATCAAAAACCGGCAGGACAACTCTAGTCTTTACGCCCTAAGGACATAAGGCCTAGTTTCGCTTGTACCATTTTGATTTATTTAGATTGACCTGGCAGGTAGAAAGTCCCATCAAAATGACCTGTCTTTTTGAGAATCTTATTTTTTAGTTTCAGTAATACCCTATAATTTCAAGTTGCCTCAAATACCTTTTTTATATTTTTTTGAAAAATACTTTTACACGAGCGTGCTGGCAATATCAATGCCCCAACCAAATCGTCTGACTTATTGATTTTTTTATTCTTTAAACACTAAACTACAACATATAAAAAATGCATATTGCTTCAAATACCTTTTTTGGAAAAAAAAACTTTATAAATTTATAGGTCGCTTTAGCCCCGCTACTCACCAGCCAGGTCTGCAGTTCCGTGTTAGAGTATACTCGTAATAGGAGATGTATGTAACAAGTTTTCAACTTGCCTCAAACAGCTACCCAAAAATTAGTGCCAGCTCTCGGACCATTTTGGAGCAATAAAGTGTTACTTACTTTCCTATTTATTTTCAGATCACGGTGGGTCCCGGGAAAGGATTTTTCGAGGCGTCCATGACGTACTTTGTGGACGATGACGTATTCCACGTGGACAGCAGAGACATCTCTCGGACCAACATGTAGGTTTGAAAATGAAAATGTTCTACACAAAGCAGAAATGGTTTTCCTCTCCCATAACTACTCCGATTTTCATAACGAAGAAGAAGTACAGATTGTTTAAGAATATGGCAGTTAACATGGGTGCTAATTAATGGAGCTTCTTTTAACTGTTATTCTCGTCTTCAAAAATACTTAGTTGCCTAACGAGTTAATAGATCAACGACAAATTTTATGCGTTTAATAAATACTTTTCAAGCGACCGTAGATATATTTAAATACAAGCTTCTGTTAAGGACCGTATCTAGAAAGCCACATAGTCAGATCTAGCTCTGAAATATGCAAAATTTTCCCGCTTGGGGCATGAAAATGTCAAGATGAAGTTGCATAGAGTTAATAATTTGTAAACGAGACAATATGTGTAGGTAATCATAAATTTTAATGTAGAATTAGTATACAGCTTACTTTTCTCTTTGAAACTGACTTTCAGTCTCTAGTTTCTTTCAGGCAATACTTATTAAAATGTTTAAACATTTCAAAGAAATCAACAAAAGAAATTTCAATCAAATCAAAGAATAAATTATTAGTTCTGAATAAGAGCAGGCAGACGTCAGTATAATGTACTTAACACTTTAGTAGACGGGCAGAAAAAGTATAGTCAAAAATACAGTAGTGTGCGTGAATGCATTTATTGAAAAAGTTAGTTTCAATATATGTGAAATTCATACAGCACTTTCTAAAAAATTTAAGTTACTACAAACACAGTTTATTCAAATCATGCGTAAAATTTATTACTTTTGCAATTTATTGGTCGACCACGTATTCCTTGTCACGCTAGTCTGCCACTCGGAGGTTCAGGGTTCGATTCCCAGTTAGGGCAAGTTGGAAAATCGTTTTTTTTTTATTTTCCTGGGTCTTGGATATTTATTGTATCCCATCAAAAACATAAATATTAAATTAGGTGCCAAGTTCAAGTTCCGACAAAACAATTGAGTTTTAAACAGCTACCAAGTTCTGTAGAGAATAATAAAATTTATTTGTAAGAACCTCAACATTTGACTTGGACAACATTTGGATTGAAAGCACGGACACCCATCCTAATTGTGACCACACCCGAAGTTGCTTAAGCTGTAAAAGCACGGTCATTCATCCATCATTTTTTTAATTTATCGTATGCAAAGGTTTTGCACGACCACGAGTGGTTTTGATTACTCGTATTTTGAAATTTGTCTGCGCAAATGACAACAAAACCTTTTAATAGAGAATCGTTTCACGCTGTGTCTACACACTGCTTTTTAGGGTTCCGTAGTAAACAAGAAAACCTTATAGTTTCGCCATGTCAGTCTGTCTGTCCCCGGTTTTACTCAGAGACTATTTGTACTATAAAGCCGTAATTTGGCATAGGCATGTATATTAATCACGCCGACATGTGGTAATAACAACTCAATTTGATACAAAAATTAAAAATTTGTTAGACAGTTTTTAGTTGCATAAAAAAAGTATTCACTACGGAACCCTACACTATTGTTTACTACAAAATACTATGCGCGTGTCCAGACACGCATGTGGCTGGTTTATTTTAGTAAAGTTAAAATTTTTTGAAAACCATAGACAAATTTATGATATTTTCTGCGTAAAACAATACTATTTATCGTTGACAGGATGGTCTCAAAAATTCGATCAAATAGTATTTTACCCGAGCGATGATTTGGAAATCTGCTCATTTTGTGTTTTGCTGACAGAAAATGTACACATTAGAATTTTCATTTTAAAACAATACGTTCAACGACCATCTGCAATACTTGTCACTTCAATTCTACCTTATCATGTAAGTACGGAGGGTAAATAAGGATTGCACGTTGAACAGGTCAACAGTCTTGGCTTAGCAGCTGTATGTATTCAATCAAAAACTTGACTGTTTGATTTTGCAAAATATTTTTTACGAAACAACGAAGTGCACTAAAAAATATTTTTTTAAAAGCAGCAACAAAATTGGTTAATGAAGGAGTAATTAGCATTTCAAATATTATTATGAAGGAATGTGGGCGCGTGGTGGGGATACCTTGCTATCTCTTTCGCACGCGCGAAATCTTATGGCAGTGACGTCATATTTCTAAATCTGCATGCTTTTTCTGTTATCAGTTTCACTTTCCACCAGATTTTAAAGACTCGTTGACTTACTTTTTTTGGACATAATTTTGTAAATAAATAATATGTTAAACAATACTAAGGTGTCGAAAAAAGTTCACTTTATCATACAAAACTTTTCAACTGATCAGATAATTTTTACGGAATTGTTTTTCTTGATAACAGTATTTATTCCATAGAAAAGTTATTAAAATTAATGGTAAGTGTAACTTGATACTAAACAATTTTGACATAATGCGTAATAAATCGAACCAAGGGCTAGTATTATATAGTAAAACTAGCTTTTGCCCGCGGCCACTGGTATGACTCTCCATTGATTCAGAGTAACATATATACCTACTACTACTACTAACGAAACAATTTATCTGTATACACGTCGATGTGTAAGTTTTATACTTAGGGTCGCACCGCAGAATTATTTTAATACTTACCTACTAACGAGTTCGACATATTTACGATTATATTTTTCCATACCGGAAGATTTGCGAACACTATGACATAAAAAATATTCTGTTTTATATGTATTAAATGTTACAGAAAAGTCGGAAACAGCTACATAATATCACTTCACAAATATTTTTCATTATGTCCATTGTCCATTTCACCATTAGTTCACTTTACTAATTATTATTGAGTCATTTATAATGTAACGCACTAATTTCACTAATTCACTATTGCAATATAGTAATTTGCATATTCGGCGCAAAACTATACGGTAATTATATGAATAAATTCAATAAAAATAAACAAATGTTTATCACGCTTATTACACGCACAGCATGTCAAGTTGTCATTGTCAACAATGGCATTTAGCACTATAACCCGCGGAAATCTAGTTGGCATCTGCGTGTATGTGATTACCTGTGAGCGAGGAGCTTATGTAATATTACCGGATTGCTTATTAGCAATCCGGTAATGTTACAATCTCGCTCTTGTGTATCTCCCGCCAATGCGAGAGAGCGAGAAGGGTATATATATCAAGATGGTTGCTGGGTAATAACGTGAAATTATATTGTTGCTTTGCTTACCTATTTTCATTTGGAAATGTATGAAATATACGTTCCTTAGAGTATTGGGTGGATAAACAATTATTATACGCGCACCTTCTCACCATGATGGTTACTATTGGTTGACAGTTCTCAAGACAACACACGTCGCGTATTGCGTGCGGCTAATAATTAAACCCTGGTTTGGAGCCGTCAAAGCTCACAAAGTGCGGGGGAGAGGTGCGGGGACGCCAATTTGCGGGAGACGCTGTGAGATACCATTCTGTTTGACTCTTATGTATTCTGTGCCGCGGCTTCGCCCGCGTAGATTAGGGGTATGAAAAATAGATGTTGGCCGATTCTCAAACCTACTCAATATGCTCACAAAATTTCATGAGAATCGGTCAAGCCGTTTCGGAGGAGTACTGGAACGAACATTGTGACACGAGAATTTTATATATAAGATAAACTGGTACTTCTCATAGGCTTTTCTGAAATTTATTTATTTATTTAAACTTTATTGAGCCATTGCCGTGTGGTTTCCGGTAGAGTAGAATAGGACCACTCCAAGTCTTCCCGTGGATGTCGTAAAAGGCGACTAAAGGACAGTTCCGTCACTGCACATAAACGAACTTCCGAAGGGCAGTAGCGTCGGAAGTGCGATAGTGACCCCCCACTGCGCTCGCCAACCCACCTGCCAAGCATGACGAGTATGGCAAAACCCCTCAATGGAAGTACAAAATACGACCAGGCCCCCAGTACCTGGCAGCCCTGCTATTCCAGACTCATGTAGCGGTCATGGTAACGGCAGGGCAGGGGGTGCTAAGAATCCCTGGATGGGATTCGGCTACCACCACCAGCGAAAACTGGCCCTGGTAGCACATAACGTCTGCACTTTGAGGACAGACGAGAAACTGGCTGAGGTGGAAGAGGAGTTGAGTAGGCTACGGTGGGACATAGTGGGGTTGTCTGAGTTCCGAAGAGAGGGCGAGGGCACGACAACCATAGAGTCCGGTAACCTACTCTATCACCGGGAGGGAGACGAAAAGAAGTCCCAGCATGGTGTCGGGTTTCTCGTTCACAAGTCCCTCATAAATAACGTAGTGATCATCGACAGTGTTTCCAGCAGGGTAATATACCTGATACTCAGAGTATCCAAAAGATACTCGTTGAAGGTCATACAGGTATACATGCCGACCGGAACACACTCAGATGCGGAGGTTGAGGTAGTGTATGAGGACATTAGTAGAGCCATACACGCCTCCAAAACCCATTTCACGGTTATTATGGGGGATTTTAACGCAAAACTGGGCAAGGGACGCAATGGAGAGATCAGGGTGGGGCAATTTGGATATGGTAAGCGCAATGACAGGGGGCACAGGCTGGCTGATTTTCTGGAGGAAGAGGGACTCTTTGCGATGAACTCTTTCTTCAAGAAGCCGTCACAGAGGAATTGGACCTGGATGGGTCCTAGTAAGAATAACTAGCCCCCAGTCAAGAACGAGATAGACTTCTTCCTGACAGCGAAAAAGCAGATATTCAATGATGTCTCCATGATCAATAGGATTAAAACCGGCAGCGATCACCGAATTGTAATAGGCATCTTGAATATCGCCCTTCGACTCGAAAGGTCAAGGCTTATGAAGTCTACGCTCCGACCATCGCTGAGCCAGATCCAAAACCCCGAAAGCTTTCAAGTTGAACTCTCCAATCGCTTTGAACTTCTCCAGGATTGCGTTTCAGTGGACGACATAAGCAACGGGTTTATAGAAACTGTCCAAGCAGTGGGATCTAAGTTTTTTAAGTCCCGCCCTAAAAGTAAACCTCAAAAAATCTCTGCTCAGACCCTAGACCTTATGACACAGCGACGATCCATGCCGCTGCAAACCTCCGAAGACGCTAAGTCATATCAAAAGCTTAACCGACAAATTCAAAAGTCCTTGCGACACGACAAAACAAAAAATATACAAAATAATAGCTATAATATGGCCATTGTTCCAATATCGTCAATATTGCCGTCATTTATGATCGCATCTCGAAGGTGAATGTATTCTTCTGTGCGTAGATTCTTCTGATTCAGTGTTATGTAAAGCATCCGTTCGGCTTCTATTTTTGCGTACATATCTACCAGAAATTGTTGGAATAAACGGCGAGTGTTGAGAATGTGATTGTATATTTCATTGTCTCTGATCATTAAGCGGTAAGCATAGAACTCCTTGGAAGTGACTTTTTTGTTTGTTTCTATGCCTGTTTTAGGATGAATTTGTTTTATATTGAAATGATAACCATCCTCTCCGTGCAGAAATATTAACGGATATTGAAGAGCATCATATGAACGGTGTGTCTCTGCAATGCGTTGTAGTTCTTTTCTTCTTCGTTGTACAATTATGTCACGGGTTGTATTTTCATTGTCCACAATTACGATGGCGACTTCATCTATCTGAGGTGCATTAAATCTACGTTCGTGTTATCCACGTGGTCTTTTATCGGCTCGAATTACAATTTTATAGTCATCAGAAATCATGCGGTCTAGTGTTGTTTTGAATATGTAAATCAGTTGATTGTATTTGTGTAAGATCCTCTGTACATCTTGGATTATTTCGCGTTTCAATCCAATAAAATTTGTACATCGTTGATCAATTTCGTTTTTTTCATTTCCGATGAAATATACTTACAGAAATTTATAGTCATCGTTAGGCATTGGTGTGCGATCCAATTCTGTGATAAATTTGCCCAATTCAAATTTGTCTCTATTAGTGTCAGTCGAAGTAACACCGAAAGAAGTCATTTGAAAGCAGGAGTTGTATGATCTTATATTTTGAAGAAAGTGTTTTGATTCTGGTGTTTCCCCGGTCATGTAATGTAGAAATTCCTGTGGAGCTGCTTCCAGTGGTGGTAACCGAATTTTTCCATTCATGCAACAGAGACCTGGTGTTTCTTTACTGAATTTTTTCTCGTGGCAAAATTGGCAAATGTTATTCATTTTTCCGATCACAACATATTTATGATCGTAATATTTCTTCGTCGGTTCGTAGTGGAATGCTTCCTTTGTTAGATTATCTTTTAAAATGCTCGATTCTTCAATACTTTTATTTTCTTTTCTTTCTTCGCTTTTTCCGCTTCTCAGGGTGCTCATTCTGGTTCGTTGATTTTGTAAACGTGCTTCGCGCTCTTCTTCCGTTTCATTTCTTCGATTTTCTTTTTGTTTCCGCCGTTTCGCTGCAGAACTGGCAAGATCTCCACCTCTTTTACGTCTAGGCATTGTATTCTGTAAAATATAAATTAAATGAACATTTTATAGACAAATATATTGTTACGTAAACGTGGAGCACAAAGAGATAGGACAAAGAAAAAAAAATTATTTAATCTTCAAGCGGTCGCGCGATATTTTGTTTACGGCCAAAGTATATAGAAGGCATCGATTCAACGCCGCGCGACTACTTGAAAGTTAAGGAAATTACAATTAAAAGAAAATAAAAACCATTAGAATTAATTAAATACACTATTAAAAATACTCACATTTGATATTTCACAATAAAGGCTCACAGATAACTTTTTTCTTCTTCGCTTCGAAATCGAGAATTAATTAAACACACTATTAAAAATACTCACTCGTGATACTTCAAAATAAAGGCTTACACATAGATAACTTCTTTCTTTTTCGTTTCGAAATCGCTTGTTTCGCTGTTCAAATCAAACTAACTCTGGCGGGTGACACCGGGCTCTTATAATTATATTCAGAAAGCTAGGCTCTAGGATATTCGAGAAAGTTGGCGCTAGGATATTCGAGAAAGTTTGGGAATACATTCTTTCTCACACCTTCTAGATAGAATGTTCTCGACATTATCGTCCGCCGTAACAATAGGTGCTGAAGCTGTGGCATACGCAGTAAAGGCGCGAAATTTAAAAACTTAAATTTTAAAATGTTTTCAAAAGTAATTTCAATAACTAAAATGATGTCGCTTTAACTCCATCATATAAGTTAGTGCTACTGCTGTATAAATACACAAAATTTAAAAACTTTATTATAGTAACAAATGTAATTTAAGACTTTATTGAAATTGGAATTTTAAATTTTGCGCCCCAAATAATCGTTCGTTTAAGTCCATATTGTGTACAATGAATGAAATTTAACTATTCGACAACAGATGGCGCCACTTTGGACAATGAAAGAAGTTCAACTACTCGACAACAGATGGCGCCACTACGCTTACTTTCCGAGTTGAAGGGTTGGAAAAGTCCTTATATCTTTAAAGACACACCCTGTAGGTTAAAACGGGAACTTTCTTGTTCGAGGGGGAATAAAGGGCTATCACACTATATAAGTCCCTTTATCGTGCTGGGACTCCTTTTTAAGTTTTATCGGCACGCACATTTTCTCAACTTAGTTTTATTATATATAATGATTTTTCGTCCAATGTCCTAACTCTTCCTCTATCTATATGTATACATTATTTGATTAAAATCATACGCTTTGTGTCCAAACTTGTTGCCCGCGCAAACCCATTTTGTATGGTGCCGACCCTTAATACGTAAACTTTTACGGTTTTATCCATGGACTAGCTGTGCCCGCGACTTCGTTCGCGTGGTTGTCGAAATGTTATATAGCCTAAAGCCTTCCTCTATAAATGGACTACCCAACAAAAAAAGAATTTTTAAATCGGACCATTAGTTCCTGAGATTAGCGCGTTTAAACAAACAAACAAACAAACAAACAAACAAACAAACTCTTCTTATGCTGCTTTATAATATTAGTATAGATATAGTGGCTTTATTAGAAGTGTAGTATTCAACTTAATCCGTATTATATGAATAAAAAGTCGATTAAAGTGAAGAAGGATTTTTTTTTCTTTAGAGCATTAGGTACTGTGCTCGGGACAATATCTACATTAGATAATTTTTTTTTTTGTATTTATATATTCCAGGTACGGCAGCGAACCCGACTGCATCAGCGAGACCCTCCCCTACCTCAACCCCTACTGCTACTGCGTAAGTGGTCGTTCCGAAACGCTTATCAGCTTTTCTTTAAAATACCAGTAAATAGTTAAAATATATGTGACGTAGTTTAGTATTTATTTATTAAAACTACACAATTAGCAATTTTTAAGGTGCTGTCAGTTCAGTGAGGATATGCAAATTGCGACGTTGACGGATACCCATCGTAGTACTTCTTCAGATCTGAGCCACACCAAAACAAAAATAAAATAAGCTTTTATTGCTGTTCGTAAAGTTTGACAATTACAAATAATTATATTAAATCATTCAGTGACACTGAGTTTTTTTTTTTGCAACAACTTGTCCTTCAACAAATGCCTCCTCCAGTGACTTTGAGCAACATACATCCGCGTAATCTAAATTTGGGAAAATAAGAGAATTTTTTTTTTTTTTTTTTTTTTTATGTTATAGGGCGGCAAACGAACAAGCGGGTCACCTGATGGATAGAATACACCAACATTGTCTTAATATTAATAGGGAGAAAGTTTTATAACCTGTACAAAGAGCGAAGAGCCCCCGTGACCTTACCAGAGATCTCGGCAATATAAATGTCCAAACGGAGGTTTCAGTCAATGTGGAGCCCGAGATATTTGACACTAGGGCAAAACGGAATTAGGGTATTATTAAAACGAAGTGGTTGTAGTGTTAGCCGTGTGGTGCCCGGCAGAGTAGAATAGGACCACTCCAAGTCTTCCCGTGGATATCGTAGAAGGCGACTTAGGAAATACAAGCTAAACAAAGCTGAAAAACATCAATGATTCCTCTCCAACCCGTCTGGCCAGCGTGGAGAGTGTAGGCCAAATCCTCTGACTGCTCTAGCTAATATATGGCTCTGGTAGTACAGAGAGGATCATCGTGCTCCTGCAGTGGAGACTAAAAAAAAGACCTGAAAAAATTAAAATAAAAAAAAAATATCTTTATTATCATAGGATATTTATAATATCTCTTAATAATAGTCACTTTGCTTTGTTTTGCACAAATGTTGACGTCAAATCCTTACTTACAGCATCTCATTTATCTATGCTTACAGCTAAGTTTACGCCGCTTCTTAGGCGCAAGTGCAGAAGAAGCGGCTACAAACTGCACTGCACGTTTTCTACAAAGATGTCAACTAACAAACTTAAAATTTGTTATATGGATGAACTGAGATTACATTTTTGGTTATGTTATGATTAAATTAGAATTAAGAAATTTAAAATACTGTCAATTTGTAAATTTAGTATGTACTAATGTACTTAAATTATGACATGTCTAAGTATACAAACCTTTAAGAAGTAGCCGCGCCAAGCTCAAGCCAGACTTTTTTGTCTTTAAGATAGTCATCGGTCCTATAATAAGCCTTCTCACAAAGTACTTTCTTTACATAAGCTTTGAATTTTCTGTCTGGCATATCAAGAAGCGATTCTGGCAATCTACATCTACACTAATATTATAAAGAGGAAAGATTTGTACCTATTTTTGTATGTTTGTAATGAATAGGCTCAAAAAGTACTGGGCCGATTTAAAAAATTCTTTCACCGTTGGAAAGCTACACTATTCCCGAGTGACATAGGCTATGTGTGTACCACGGGCGAAGCCGGGGTGGACTGCTAGTTTATTATAAAAAGGTATACAATTCCCCATAAAAGACTTACTGACTGTATTCAGCCTGTAATAGCCACCACAAAACCACCTCATATCAGCCACAGGAAGTCCACTGCTGGACATAGGCCTCCCCCAAGGATTTCCAAAACGACCGATCGGAAGCGGCCTGCATCCAGCGTTTTCCTGCAACCTTGCTCAGGTCGTCTGACCACCTAGCAGGTGGGTGTCCTACGCTGCGCCTGCCGGTACGTGGTCGCCATTCGAGAACCTTTCTGCCCCATCGGCCATCGGTTCTGTTATATAGGGACGTGACAATGAAACAACGGTTGAATGCAGACTAATATTTATTAGCACACCCGCAAAGCGGTGGCATAAATCCTGACAGATACATAACACTTTTCCCCTTTTAAATAAGAGTACTTCATATATTAAACTAACCACAGAAAAGAGGAGACATACTAACAATGTAAGAATGTAGGTAACCGACGTTATTAAAAGTTATAAGGAAATAAAAGAAACTTAAAATCTAATAACCTATATAATAAAGGGTAATGACATAGTAGATAGGTCTATTAATAACTATAAAAATGGCACAAGGATATTTGCGACATCAATGACATCTCTATTAAATAAGTTCTTTTAACTTTTCCCGACAGCGTATCGCAGCATCCCTGGGCAGTAAACGGGTACTTTTTAATTCGGTCGGAGACCGCAGCGGCACGGACGCCTGCGCGCGCGATGTCGAATTTGCGTTCGATTCCTGCTCACTATTAAAGTACTCATCCTTTTCTTCCTCTGACGGAGAAACTGAATCCCGCGTCTGATTTTTACTCGATGAGTCAGTTACGACCTGGCTCAATGAGTGACGAGATTTCTGTGTCACAATTTGATCGATATGCCGTTTATGAGTTTTACCGTCATTCGTCTTAACGTTATACGACACAGGCCCAACCCTTTGATCTACTACGCCCTCGGTCCACTTATTGCCAGATTTTGAATAATTTCTAATCAAAATTGGTTCATGTTGCTCAGCTACTCGCAACGGTCTGTTGTGCCGTTGTTCTTCGAGCAACTGCCGCTGGCGCACGCGCTCGGCGGCGTCGGGCCGCAGCAGGTCGAGGCGGCCGCGCAGCCGTCTGCCCAGCAACGCGACCGCGGGCTCGCGCCCGGTCGTGCTCTGTTCCGTATTTCTATACATAAATAAAAATCTACTTAACGCTTTATTAATGTCGTCTCTTTCTAGTTCCGCTTTTTTAAGAACCTGTTTTACCGAATGCACCGCGTTTTCGGCGGCTCCATTACTGGAAGGATGATACGGAGAAACTAACGTATGTTTAATACCATTATTCTCTAGATATTGCGCGAAGGCTGCCGAAGAGAATGGGGGCCCGTTGTCACTAACTAAACGTTTCGGTAGACCGAAGCGAGCGAATAATCTCCTTAAAGAATTACAAACGACCACCGCTGATGTCGTGGTTACTTTTTCTGCCTCAATCCATTTCGAATGTGCATCAATCGCGATAAGATAATAATTATTGTTAAACGGACCCAAAAAGTCGACATGCAGGCGCGACCACGGCTCGGCAGGCCAGGGCCACGAGTGGAGCGGCGCGGAGGGGGGCGCGGCGCGCACCTCCCGACACGGCACACATGCGCGCGCGACTTCCTCTATATCCCGATCTATGTTTTCCCACCATACATAATTACGGGCGATTTGTTTCATTTTAACAATCCCCGGATGACCCTCGTGGATTTCTTTCAAAACGGAATTTCGTAAACTATTCGGGACTACAATACGATATCCCCATATTATACAACCCTGATCAATATGCAAGCTATCTTTTCTATTGGCGTATATATTTTCAATATCATCAAAATCATTAAAGTGATCCGGCCAACCGTACATAATGAAACCGTATATTTTACTGAGCAAAGCGTCTCTTGCCGTTTCGTTTTTTATATCTTTAAAACAAATCGGGAAACTTTCTTGTGCAAAATTAAGATAACTACCCTTGTCTTCTTCACCTTTGAGTTGTTTCTGGGACAACTCCAGAGGGAGACGGGAAAGAGCGTCAGCAAAACAGTTTCTTGACGAAGTAACAAATTCGATATTGAAATTATATGCCGCCAATTTTACCGCATAACGCTGAAGCCGACACGCTGCCGTAACCGGCAATCCTTTATTTTTACCAAAAATGTAACTTAAAGGACGGTGATCGCTTCTTAAAGTAAAATATCTACCATAAAGATATTGGTGGTGCTTTGATACACCAAAAACAATGGCAAGTGCCTCTTTGTCGATTTGCGAGTAATTAAGTTCAGCCGTCTTAAGCGTGCGCGAGGCGCAGCACACGGGCCGCTCTGAGCCGTCCGCCGCGCGCTGCGTCAGTACCGCGCCGAGCCCGTACGCGCTGCTGTCTACCGACAAGATCAACTCCAAGCTGGGATCGTAATGCGCGAGCACAGGGGCACTGCTTAACACCTTTTTGATTTTATTGAAGGCTTTGTTACAAGTATCGGTCCACTCCCATTTGACATTTTTTTTTAATAAATCATACATAGGTTTCAAAATATCGCTCATGTTCATACAAAATTTTGAATAAAAGTTCACTAATCCCATGAAACTTTCAGCTGAGTGACATTATTTGGTGGCGGCGCTGCTACAATAGCCTGTATTTTTTTTAAATCTGTATGCAAACCAAATTTATCAATTTTATAGCCTAAGTATGTGACACTATCTTTAAAAAATTGGCATTTACTAAAATTGATTCTTAAGCCATTATCCTTAAGTCTTTGTAGCACCGCTCTTAAGTTCGCTAGATGAGTCGCCTTATCCTTTCCAGTGACACAGATATCATCCGCGAATACAGCCACCGATGGTAGGCCGTTAAGCGTCTCTTCCATAATTTTTTGAAAGTTTTCCGGAATACATTTTATGCCAAATGGAACGCGATTATAAACGAAAGTACCAACGTGAGTGGTTATAGCTGTCATCGCTTGTGAGTCTTTATGCAATAAACATTGTTGAAAGGCATTAGACAAATCTAGTTTCGAATACTGTTCACCACCTCCTAAAGTTGCGAAAAGGTCCTCAATGCGCGGCAGTGGGTAGTGATAGTCTTTCAGTAGCGAATTGATTGTGACCTTGTAATCGCCACACAAACGGATGGCACCGTTAGCCTTAATCACCGGTACGATAGGTGTACCGTAATCTGAGCGCTCGACTTTATATATCACCCTTTCCCGCTGCAGGCGCACGAGCTCCTTCTCCACAGGTTGCCTGAGTGCCAATGGGAGAGGCCGCGCCTTAATAAACACAGGCGATTCATCCTTAACATACAACCTGAACTCTGATTTAAAAGTACCTAAACCTTCAGCAAAAACCTCCGGAAACTCCTGTCGTAACGAGGACGCCATCGAGTTCATCATCATCATCATCATTTCAGCCGCATAACGTCCACTGCTGGACATAGGCCTCTCCCAAGGTTTTCCAAAATGACCGATCTAGAGCGGCCTGCATCCAGCGCTTTCCAGCGACCTTGGTCAGGTCGTCTGACCACCTTGTGGGTGGGTGTCCTACGCTTCGCTTGCCAGTACGTGGTCGCCATTCGAGAACCTTTTTGCCCCATCGGCCATCGGTTCGTCGCGCTATGTGTCCCGCCCACTGCCACTTCAACGAGCTAATCCGCTGGGCTATGTCCGTGACTTTTGTTCTCCTACGAATTTCCTCATTTCTGATTCGATCACGTAGAGAAACACCAAGCATAGCCCTCTCCATAGCGCGTTGAGCTACCTTGAGCCTTCTTATGAGACCCATAGTAAGGGACCACGTTTCGGAGCCATAAGTCATCACTGGTAACACACATTGATTATAAACTTTCGTCTTAAGGCACTGAGGTATTTTGGACGAGAAGACACTGCGTAACTTCCCGAACGCTGCCCAGCCGAGTCGGATTCGTCGAAAGACCTCTTCCTCGAAGCTGGAACTTCCTGCCTGGATCGATTGACCCAGGTAAGTATACTGGTCTACAACTTCGAGGGTGGAGCTCCCAACAGAAACAGGTATGGGCACAACATTGACATTCGACATTACTTTCGTTTTGTCCATGTTCATTTTAAGGCCCACCTGTTGGGAAACTCTATTAAGGTCTCCGAGCATAGTACTTAAGTCCTCCATGGATTCTGCCATAACAACTATATCGTCGGCGAATCGAAGGTGAGTGATATACTCGCCATTGATGTTGATGCCAAGTCCTTTCCATTCCAGGATCTTGAAGGCATCTTCCAGTGCAGCGGTGAACAGTTTCGGAGATATAAAATCTCCCTGTCTCACACCTCTTTGCAGTGGAATAGCCCTCGTGCACTGCTCCTGTACTCGGACTGACATAGTGGCGTTACTGTATAAACACTTCAACACTTCGATATACCGATAGTCAATACGGCATCGCTGGAGAGACTGAAGCACGGCCCATGTTTCGATCGAATCGAAGGCTTTTTCATAGTCCACAAAACCCAAGCATAGCGGCCGGTTATATTCCCTCGTCTTCTCTATAACCTGCCGCAGCGTGTGAATGTGGTCCATGGTGCTAAAGCCTTTACGGAAACCGGCTTGTTCGGGAGGCTGGAAGGCATCAAACCTGTTCGCGAGACGATTCGTGATGACCCTCGAAAACAACTTATATACATGACTCAGAAGCGTGATAGGCCTATAGTTCTTCAGTAGGGTGTTATCTCCCTTTTTGAAGAACAAGACTACCACGCCCCTGTTCCACGCTTCTGGCGTTACGCCCTCGAGCAGAACGGAATTAAAGAGCCTCTGAAGGACTTTCAGTACCGGCGTTCCGCCCGCTTTCAGAAGCTCTGCTGTGATTCCGTCCTCACCCGGCGCCTTGTTGTTCTTAAGCTGTTTGAGGGCCATCCTAATCTCGTATAGGCTGATGTCCGGGATATCTTCCGTATATGCCGTATACGCCGATATGCCATCGAGTTATCTTCTGTTAAATTATGGCATTCTACATTTACAATTCCTAATTTTAAAAGTTTTATCCACGTACGACCCATCAAAGGCGGCCCCCCATTTTTAACAATAAATAAATTTAATTTGGCCTGTTTTTCTCCACACCGAACATGTACCACAATAAAACCGAGAGTCTCGATGACGTCACCTGTATAAGATTTCAAAATTATCTGTTTCTTCTCCACTGGGATGTGGGAAAAATTAATATCATAATATTTCTTTGATATAACAGAAAGCTTGCTTCCGGTGTCTATCTCAAATTTACACAAAATATTTTCTACTTTTAACATCGCAAAATAAGGCCCATCGCCCTCACTACTAACACTTAAGTTATAAAAATTACAACTATCATCATCCGTGTCCAGTTCCTCTAAAAAATATTGGCTTTTTCCATATCTTTTCTCATTCTTATTGTGATCACTTTTCAATTTTACACACACCGCTTTAATATGGCCTCTTTCTCCACAAACATCGCAATTATAATACTTGAAACGACACTTGCCTTCTGTGTGCCCTGATTTACCGCATCGAGAGCAACGCTGTGTGCGAGCGCCGCCGCCGCCGCGCCCCCGCGAGGCGCCGCCGACGTCGATCCGGTGCAAGCCGTCGTCATCGGGCGGCTGGTGCGCCGCCGCCGGCCGCGTTGCGCCGGCGCCGCTCGCGCCCGCCAACGCCGCGTTCCGCTCCGCCGCCTCCAGCGCTAGCGCCAGCTCAACGGCCCGCTTGTAGTCCACATTTCTCTCCGCGAAGATCCTCGATCTCATGTCCTCATTGCACAAGCCCGATACGAATTGATCTCGTAAATTCTCCTCTAACTTATCTCCGAAATTGCAAGTTTTCGCCAAATGTTTTAGCGATTGAAGGTATTCACGCACGCTTTCACCTTGACGCTGTTTTCGTTGTCGCATAACGTGTCTTTCGGCAATTTCTGATCGATCAGGTTCCAAATGGGATTTAACTAAGTTGATTAGCTCAGTGAATGATCTAGATTCAGGAGTATTTGGAGAACAAAGATCGCACATTAATTCGTAACACTCAGCACCTACTACCGTCACTAACGTAGCCACTTGTAAAGCATCATCGATTTTATTTAATGCTATGAACTGTTTTACTCGCCGTACATATGCGTCCCAAGTATTACTCGCAAAATTATACGGTTCGATATGTCCGATAGGCATTTTAAACAAAAACTAATGAATATTCGCGCACACGTGGTTCTTTATTACCGATCGTCGCCAATGTTATATAGGGACGTGACAATGAAACAACGGTTGAATGCAGACTAATATTTATTAGCACACCCGCAAAGCGGTGGCATAAATCCTGACAGATACATAACAGGTTCTTCGCGCTATGTGCCCCGCCCACTGCCACTTCAATGAGCTAATCCGCTGGGCTATGTCTGTGACCTTAGTTCTTCTACGAATCTCCTCATTTCTGATTCAATCACGTAAAGAAACACCTAGCATAGCCCTCTCCATAGCCCACTGAGCGACCTTGAGCCTTCTTATGAGACCCATAGTAAGGGACCACGTTTCAGAGCCATAAGTCATCACTGGTAACACACATTGATTAAGCACTTTCGTCTTGAGGCACTGGGGTATTTTGGACGAGAAGACACTGCGTAACTTTCCGAACGCTGCCCAGCCGAGTCGGATTCGTCGAAAGACCTCTTCCTCGAAGCTGGAACTTCCTGCCTGGATCAATTGACCCAGGTAGATATACTGGTCTACAACTTCGAGGGTAGAGCTCCCAACATAAACAGGTAAAGGCGTTACGTGCATATTCGACATGACCTTCGTCTTGTCAATGTTTATTTTCAGGCCGACCTGTTGGGAAACTCGATTTAGGTCTTCAAGCATCGTACTTAAGTCCTCCATCGATTCTGCCATGACAACGATATCGTCGGAAAATCGAAGGTGAGTGATATACTCGCCATTGATGTTAATACCCAGTCCTTTCCATTCTAGAAGCTTGAAGGTATCTTCCAGAGCAGCGGTGAACAGTTTTGGAGATATGACATCTCCCTGTCTCACGCCTCTTTGCAATGGAATAGCCTTCGTACTGATCTCCTGTACTCGGACCGACATAGTGGCTTTGTTGTATAAACACTTCAACACCTCCATATACCGATAGTCAATACGGCACCGCTGGAGAGACTGAAGCACGGCCCATGTTTCGATCGAATCGAAGGCTTTCTCATAGTCCACGAACCCCAAGTATAACGGCTGGTTATACTCCCTCGTCTTCTCTATAACCTGCCGCAGCGTATGGATGTGGTCCATGGTACTATAGCCTTTTCGGAACCCGGCTTGTTCGGGAGGTTGGAAGGCATCAAATATGTTAGCGAGACGGTTCGTGATGACTCTCGAAAACAACTTATAGACATGACTCAGAAGTGTGATGGGCCTATAGTTCTTCAAGAGAGTGTTGTCACCCTTTTTGAACCACCAGAACCACCACACCCCCGTTCCACGCCTATGGCGTCACTCCCTCGAGTAGAACGGAATTAAAGAGCCTTTGAAGGACTTTCAGTACCGGCGTTCCGCCCGCTTTCAAAAGCTCTGCTGTGATTCCGTCCTCGCCCGGCGCCTTGTTGTTTTTAAGCTGTTTGAGAGCCATCCTAATCTCGTACAGACTGATGTCCGGGATATCTTCGGTATGGTGTCGGGTTAACTTGGCTCTTGGATCTTTTGCCGTATTTATGTTAGGTTTTGCAACGGATGTATATAACTGCCCATAGAACCTCTCGATCTCTCCCAGAACCCCCTCCCCCGTCGACACAACGTATCCGACCTCCGTCTTCAGCTTAGTCAATCGGCTCTGCCCAGTAGACATAGCCCTTGCAAACACTTTGGAACCTTTGTTTTGTTCTATCGTCTCCTTAATACATTTAGTATTAAAGGAGCGAATGTCGTGTCGCAAGGACTTTTGAATTTGTCGGTTAAGCTTTCGATATGACTTAGCGTCTTCGGAGGTTTGCAGCGGCATGGATCGTCGCTGTATCATAAGGTCTAGGGTCTGAGCAGAGATTTTTTGAGGTTTACTTTTAGGGCGGAACTTAAAAAACTTAGATCCCACTGCTTGAACAGTTTCTATAAACCCGTTGCTTATCTCGTCCACTGAAACGCAATCCTGGAGAAGTTTGAAGCGATTGGAGAGTTTAACTTGAAAGCTTTCGGGGTATTGGATCTGGCTCAGCGATGGTCGGAGCGTAGACTTCATAAGCCTTGACCTTTCAAGTCGGAGGTCGATATTCAAGATGCCTCTTACAATTCGGTAATCGCTGCCGGTTTTTATCATATTGATCACGGAGACATCATTGAATATCTGCCTCTTCGCTGTCAGAAAGAAGTCTATCTCGTTCTTGACTGGGGGCTGGTTATTCTTACTAGGACCCATCCAGGTCCACTTCCTCTGTGGCGGCTTCTTGAAAAAAGAGTTCATCGCAAAGAGTCCCTCTTTCTCCAGAAAATCAGCCAGCCTGTGCCCCCTGTCATTGCGCTTACCATATCCAAATTGCCCCACCCTGATCTCTCCATCGCGTCCCTTCCCCAGTTTTGCGTTAAAGTCCCCCATAATAACCGTGAAATGGGTTTTGGAGGCGTGTATGGCTCTACTAATGTTCCCATACACTACCCAACCTCCGCATCTGTGTGTGTTACGGTCGGCATGTATACCTGTATGACCTTCAACGAGTATCTTTTGTATAATCTGAATATCAGGTATATTACCCTGCTGGAAACACTGTCGATGGTCACTACTTTATTTACACGTATGAGGGACCTGTGAACGAGAAACCCGACACCATGCTGGGACTTCTTTTCGTCTCCCTCCCGGTGATAGAGTAGGTTACCGGACTCTAAGGTTGTCGTGCCCCTACCCTCTCTTCGGACTTCAGACAACCCCACTATGTCCCACCGTAACCTACTCATCTCCTTTTCCACCTCAGTCAGTTTCTCGTCTGTCCTCAAAGTGCAGACGTTGTGTGTTACCAGGGCCAGTTTTCGCCGGTGGTGGTAGCCGGATCGGATCCCATCCGGGGATTCTTAGCACCCCCTGCCCTGCCGTTACCATGACCGCTACCGGAGTCAGGAATAGCAGGGCTGCCGGGTACTGGGGGCCTGGTCGCATTTTGTACCTTCATTGAGGGGTTTTGCCATACTCGCCACGCTTGGCAGGCGGGTTGGCCAGCGCAGTGGGGGGTCACTATCGCACTTCCAACGCTGATGCCCATCGGAAGTCTGTTCACGTAAGTAATTCTTATTACGTAAATTTCTTACTTCTATGGGGGAGTGCAGCCGACATTCAGACTATTTTTATTTTACAAAAAAGAGCAATTCGTGCCATTGACGGTTTAGGATCGAGAGACTCACTGAGAGAATTATTCAAGAAAATAGGTATACTTACTTTTGCATCACAATTCATATTTGAAAATATAATGTATGTAAGGAAAAATATTTCCATGTTCAATAAGGTGAGTGATTTTACAGATAGATTTTTTTTTAAATATTTGTTGTTATAGCGGCCATAGTAATACATAATTTGTGAAAATTTTAAGTATCTATTTAATGCCATTATTAAGATCTAATTTAAAACGCTGAAAAAACACGTTTTTTGTATGACGACCCCCCTTAATTTTTTAGTATTTTTGTTATAGCGGCCACAGTACTACATAATCGGTGAAAAATTCATTTGTCTAGCTATTACGGTTCAAGAGATAGAGCCCTGTGAGAGACGGACAGATAGACGGACAGACAGCGGAGTCTCAGTAATAGGGTCCCGTTTGCACCCTTTGGGTACGGAACCCTAAAAAAAAGAAATATAAAATATATATTTTTTTTGCCTATATCTCTTACCTACAATTTTAACAAATAGGAACTTTTAATAAAAGATACTGAAAGAGGAGGGTATTTTCAATAAGAATGTTTCCACTCCCGGATCTATTTGTCTTCATTATTTTAACAATACCTACCTATAAAAAAGAGGGTAATTAAATAAATAATAAATTTAAAAATAAGATGCTGTTCATCTTGTTTTTAAATTTATTATTTGTTAATAGTTTAAGAGATAACCGAAAAAAACACAATTTTATTCGTTTTTTCTTTTTTTATAACTAGCTTTTGATTTTTTTTGTACTAATAAACGCTCTCGACACATTCCTAGACATCATTCCGAATCCAATGAGCTACGAGTATCGCACATATTTGTATCTCTTTAATTTTTACCATTTTCAACTTGTTGACCAGAATTGTTATGGGCATTACCTTGTATTGTAGGTATTTGTAAGTTTTGCCCTAAAATGAGTTATATTAAGTTTATTCAACATTCCATAGCTGCTGTTTTTGTAACTTGTACGGACCTTCAAATGAGAAAGAAAGAGGCTTCGCCACTTTTTGTAACCGATAAAATGTTTAGTGTTTAGGGTTCCGTACCCAAAGGGTGCAAACGGGACCCTATTACTGTGACTCCGCTGTCTGTCCGTCTATCTGTCTGTCTGTCCGTCAGTCACAGGGCTCTATCTCTTGAACCGTAATAGCTAGACACTTGAAATTTTCACCGATTATGTATTACTGTGGCGGCTATAACAACGAATACTAAAAATAAAATATAGTTAAAAATTAAAGGGAGTCGTCATACAAGAAACGTATTTTTTCAGCGTTTTTAACTTGATCTTTATAATAGCATTAACTAGATACTTGAAATTTTCACCAATTATGTATTACTATGACCACAATAACAACAAATACTAAAAATAAAATAAAGTTAAAAATTAAAGAGGGTCGTCATACAAGAAACGTGTTTCTTCAGCGTTTTTAAACATTGTACGGTGGTACGAAACCCTTCATGTGCGAGTCCAACTCGCACTTGACCGTTAATTTTTAACTTTAGTGTAAAACGAATAAAGGACTTTTTATCTTAAAAAATATCTTTAGAAATTATTAAATAATCCCCCGTGTGGTTCTGGGTCAGAATAGGACTATTCCATCTCTTCCTGTGGATGTCGTAAGAGGCGACTAAAGGACTTAAGCACAAACATATTGTGCTACTTGCATTCCCAAAGAGGGTTCAAGTCAGGCAGGCGGCCGGTCGTAAAAGCAGTGGACTTTCAGAGAAGTGGACTTTTTCATGTCTCCCTCAACTAATTCTTCAGTAATTGATCTCACTAGTGACACATCATCAAGTAGGTAATATTGACTTAGATAAATCAAAATCAATAATTAGTAAAAAAACATTTCATACTTTGCAAAAAAATTAAAAAATCTAATAATAAATTAAAAATCAATCTCAGGAAATCATGTTTATTAAAACTACGGATAACGCATTTCGAACAGACGCGTTCTTGTTGCACTCTTAAAATAAAATTCGAAAATCAGTTTTTAGGCTATAACTTTCGTACAGTTAGTGAACTAAGTTGTTATACTCGCAATAAGTATTACTTGAGAAACATTTTCGTGGCTAAAAGTGTGTCTATTTTACAAAAAACGATATTCTACCTGAACTTTAAAAGCGTAATCTCAGACGCACTGCACCTGCGCCATATTTGTTACGGCTGGGCAGTAGTGAACGCTTATTTCATCAGAATTTACAAGTTGCTACTAGTGGAGTGTGCAGTGCGATCGATTTTTATCGCTGGTTTCTGTACACCGTCTGAAGACCCCGAGATCGATTCTCAGCCCGGCCATCGACTGTTAGATACTTTTTCAAATAAGATTTTTAATTACAATATGAAGTACACGTGCTGCAAATCGATAACAGGTGGCGCAATACAATTACTTGCATAAAATGCAATAACAATTATCATGTTAAATGTGTGTTTCCGACTGACAAAAAAAGAGATATTAAGGCTTCTCTCTTCATATTTCTCATTTTTGGTACCCACAATGATTGTGTTTTCTACAAAAGTAAACGACGTGGACTAAAATAATTTTCTATTATCTAATATAGACTATACAACGAATAACTGAATATTATATTTATTAGTTTATATGTTTAGGTAAATATTTGTTTAATGTTTTGTTTATTTATTTTTATTTATACTGTAGCGACATAATGCAAGATTGCACTTTTGTGAAGCGACTGGCGGACGTGCCCCCCGCGCAGTAGCGGCGTTAGGGTAGGGCGCGGTTGGGCGACCGCCCAGGGCGCCAGATACAAAGGGGCGACAGGGGGCTTTCTGGGGGGGGGGGCGGGGTGGAAGGGGGAGCTGGAAAATCTCGTCCGGGGCGCTGGTAGAGCTAAAACCGGCACTGCCCCCGCGCCTCCAGTCGTCGTTGCCCGGTCGCTCGACCATAACATGTGCGTGGTAAAATAAACTTATTGAATGCGACCCGGCTGTTTGCATCATCCACTCCCCTAAACACCAGTACCCCGACACTGGTGACCCCGACGTGATTAAAAATTTAATTTTTGGTCTAGGGAATGCAGCGCAATCATTTCAACGATTTATGAATAATTCGGTTGTACACGGGTTAGATTTTGTATACTGTTATATAGATGACGTATTAGTTGCGAGCAGTGACGTTATCACACATAAAAAACATTTAGAGCTTGTGTTCCAAAGATTTGTTGAGTTTGGTATCTGTATCAACCAAGATAAGTGTTGTTTCGGTAAAGAGAAGTTAACGTTTCTAGGATATAAAGTTTCCACTGAGGGGATACGACCTTTGGAAGACAATCAAAGAATTTCCAAAACCGTAGACAATTTTGGAGTTACGTCGTTTTTTGGGAATGCTAAATTTTTATCGCGCTCATCTTCCAAAGGCCGTATCGTATCAGTCAGAGCTTAATAAGTATTTACAAGGTGCTAAGAAAAATGATAAAACTGTTATTCAATGGGCAGAGTCTGCTGAGAAAGCTTTCGAACAATGTAAGGTTAGTTTTACAAAACGCCTGTACTTTGTACCACTCAGTAGCAGACGCACCGCTAGCATTAATGACGGACGATTCCAACACGTGTGTGGGCGCCGTACTGCAACAGTACTTAGGTAATTCTTGGAAGCCGCTAGGTTATTTTTCTAAGGCGTTATCAATAGTGCAACGGAAAAACTCAACTTATGATCGGGAATTGACAACATTTCATTTTCAAAAAGGTATAAAAATACGAAAACCGTTTCGAGATTTGGCGATTCTGAACACGTTAAATATTTTTTCAGATTTTTTTGCGTTATATTTTTAGAGGTACATGAAAAAATCTGAAAAGTACGAGGAGAAAGGAATTTCACTGTTACGCCTTTGCTTTAAATAATATACAAACTGACAGCTATCAATTTGTTGTCATTTTAGACGTTGCGTGCACAGTGGTCACAGTATAACTATTATACAGTAGTGTGTCTCCATACAAACAGTCGGAATGTAAATCATACCTACCGACTCGGAATGTGGTATGCAATGTAGTCGGTATGCAAAATGCAACAGTCGTGGATGCGTAATAGTAAACAGTAAGCGTGCAATTTGTGAATATTCACTACCTTTTTTGGGGAATAATATGGCAAAATATAGACTAGGTATATTGTGCTGTTAGTAATTGCTTGAATTCTTCATTAACGCACCCAGAGATATCATTTTTAAATTATCAAGATGGGACTTTCAAGGGTTCCAACGGGACGGGATCCTATTATTGGGACTCCGCTGTCTGTCCGGTTGTCCAACTGTCTGTCCGCACTTAGATGGGTGACCAAAAAGTGTCACTTAAAATTCTAGAGCTGCTCCGTGCTTCGGAAGGCACATTAAGTCGTTGGTCACGGCTATCTTCTCCATCCGTCTGTCCATTTCTCCGGCTGTCCGTCCGTACTTGGATGGGTGACCCAAAAGTGTCACGAAAAATTCTTGAGATGGTCCGTGCTTCGGAAGGCACGTTAAGCCGTTGGTCCCGGCTGTCTTCATTATATGGCAGTCGTCAAACTATGTCAGATGCCTTGAGCTTGAGAAATCTGACACCAGTGTTGGACACTTACACACACGAAAAACAAAAACAAACAAGTGAGTTGCGTACAAATACTTTCGCATTTATAATTAGCATAAAAAGTATAAAAATAACAAAACTAGAAAGAAACTCAAGTACCTAGGTAGATAAAATAAAATACTGTAGGTGGGCCACCCTAGCGCGTGTTTACATACTGCGTTGCTCTAGGTATATAAGTCAAGGTTAGGCCCGAGTCATAATACTGTATAATAGTTATACTGTGGCATGGTCGTGTTTTTGTAAATTTCGCTTTAAGTGCAAATCAACTGTGCATATTAGCTGCATGCCTGGATTCTCTCATAATAAAGGTTTCTGAGGGGTTTTCTATGGCCGACAGTCGCAACTTGCCTAAAGTTGACCTCAAGATGCTACTGGAATACCTATATGCAGGAAAACGACAGCTTCAATGTAGCAGAAATTCGAGGGGCTGATGTGATGATATCGTCGAGAGATTCCTATGTGGAAACTTCAGTTGGATATGTTGAAGTGAAAAGACAAACTACATTTGTTACTCTAAAGGCAGAGTTACTCCAGAACAAAAGTCCGTTGTAAACTTTATACGAATATAGTAACATAAATAATTATTAACTACTTGTTAAAATTATAAATAAAACAATGTTATAAATTGGCAAAACAGCAAATTTTATTTTCTCTGTATAATATAAGTAACCCTACCATTTCAATATAGGACTTTGCAGGTTAATGAATCCACAAGCTATTATCACTGAATCATCCAGTGTGGTTTTAATAATTTAAATAATCGAACTCTTCTTATAACTCTCTCTATATGTATTCTTAGCACTTTTTTATTTACTGCAGAACACCATTCAATCCGTGTTGATTTTGGTGTGTGAAATAAATATTTTCCTGGACACAATAATACTCTGTTTTTTCATACAGAAACAAAATACGAAACTATGGGAACATTGAGGTCGATTTTCTATCACGAATTCAACAATATATGTATAAGTCAATGCACGAATTATAAAAAGCACAGACGAGACAAACGGTACCAAATTTATTTATTCATGAAGTTCTTTGTTTTGTTATGGTTTTGTTTGTCCAACTGACAACTGACATCAGCAATGATAGTGTTGGAAGTACTCGTGCGTCGTAGTTCGATAGAAAGACCATCTAATATCGATAGTTCTTTCAGTACTTATAGTACAATGAGGTTTGATAAAAAATACACATGCATTCAAATGTTTACCTATCCAAATGTTTGGTGACGAAATGATAATATTTGCTTTATATAATAATAATTGTGTAGCCAACGAGCAGCACGTCACCATCTACCAGGCTAAAATTGTTGTGAAAGATTTTTAGGTAGATGTCCGTATCTCACTCCATAACCCAGTTATCCGGTCCACTATCATCCCATCCACATTGCCCAAACCAAGTTATTCCCTCCCTGGCAATAGTTCGGCAGCTATGGAGGACTGTCCGTTAGTGCATCTCAATGGTACCTACATTAAGGGATAGACCTCCATAGATGCAGCCATCTCACTTTTTAGATAAAAAGGTACTAAAAGGCCTCTTCATGTTGGCTTTGGCCCCATGAACGCCTTAAAGGACCGGGTCCCCATGGACCCGTGGCTGAAAAGCGTACCGACCTTAGATCATTTAAAACAGGATAAGTTACGCAGACAAATCTTCTTACAAAACTTTCTGCCGTTTTTGGTGCGGGGGGAGGGTACTACTACATCTAAAAAACACACACAGTCACAAAAATAATTTGTGTCGTTATAAACGCACACTTGCGTAAAATTGACACACTAGTTTATTTTCTGCACACTAGCAAGACTCACACTAAAACAAATGTGTATGTACACGTAATTGTACGAGCTATGCTCGTACATTTCGGCTGCACGCGGCTGCATACTATGTAGGTCGCGTGTCAGCTGTTTTAACATAACATTTTATATCAATGAATAACTATTAAATGAGACACTATCGAGCAGCGATCGAGAAAGGACCCGTCACACCCAACTCTACAACATGTGAGTTATCAACAATAAAACAGTTTCAACGTGACGTGGTCTTGTGTCTCCATACCATATCCAACCCAGCATTATCAAGTAACATCAACATCTCTTCGTGTATGGCGTAGGCCTAGGTGAAAACCGAAGCCTGTGCCGTACATAATGGTCCTTCGAGCCGGATGGATTTCGGGCCCTTTTGCGATACCTAGCGAATCGGTTCACTGGCCTCCCACAAGCGGGTCTCACCAGTTGAATTGAGAAGGCGCATATATCGCAGGGGCGCGAGTAATCCGAAGCAATCAGCGCAAACATGGAAACACACGAATCAGCTCTATCTAGAAGCTATCAAGTATCATCAATATCAACAAGTATCATGTGTCAACCACCAGCAGTGAAACCACAGTGTTAGTTACAAAAAAACTCCTTCATCATTTTAACAAGTAAGTTTCGACGCTACCTTACGTTCGTTGTCTAGCTAGAACATCAACAATCATCATATCATTTAACAAACAGTGGAGCTTTACTGCAAACAGTGGGAAGTCTCCGTCGTTCAGCTGAACATGTCATTAACATTTAACAAACATTGGAGCTTCGCCGCAAACAGTGGGAAGTCTCCGTCGTTCAGCTGAACATGTCATTAACATTTAACAAACATTGGAGCTTCGCCGCAAACAGTGGGAAGTCTCCGTCGTTCAGCTGGACATATCATTAACATTTAACAAACATTGGAGCTTCGCCGCAAACAGTGGGAAGTCTCCGTCGTTCAGCTGGACACCAACAATCATTAATCATCATAGAATAGAAGCTACGCCGCGAACTAGGTAGTGGATTCTTCATTTTATCAACAATTCAAATTCAATTCAAATTCAAAATATCTTTATTATCATAGGATATTTATAATATCTCTTAATAATAGTCACTTTGTTTTGTTTTGCACAAATGTTGACGTCAAATCGTTACTTACAGCTAAGTTTACGCCGCTTCCTAGGCGCAAGTGCAGAAGAAGCGGCAACAAACTGCACTGCACGTTTTCTCCAAAGACGTCAACTAACAAACTAAAAACTTAAAATTAGTTATATAGATGGACAGAGATTACATTGTTTATTATGTCATAATTAAATTGAATTATAAGAATTACGAAATTTAAAATAATGTCAATTTGTAAATTTAGTATGTACCAATGTACCTAAATTATGACATGTCTAAGTATACAAACCTTTAAGAGGGACCCGCGCCAAGCTCAAGCCAGACCTTTTTGTCTTTAAGATAGTCATCGGTCCTATAATAAGCCTTCTCACAAAGTACTTTCTTTACATAAGCTTTGAATTTTCTGTCTGGCATATCAAGGACCGATTCTGACAATTTATTATAAAAAAGTATACACTTCCCCATAAAAGACTTACTGACTGTATTCAGCCTGTAATACGGGCTAACTAAGTCATTCTTATTACGTAAATTTCTATCTGTAAAATCACTTACTTTATTGAACAAGGAAATATTTTTCCTTACATACATTATATTTTCAAATATGAATTGTGATGCAAAAGTAAGTATACCTATTTCCTTGAATAATTCCCTCAGTGAGTCTCTTGATCCTAAACCGTAAATAGCACGAATTGCTCTTTTTTGTAAAAGAAAAATAGTCTGAATGTCGGCTGCACTCCCCCATAGAAGTATCCCGTAAGACATTAGACTGTGAAAGTAACTAAAGTACACTTGTCTAGCAGTTGCTACATCTGTCAATTGTCTTATTCTCCTAACAGCGTAAGCCGCAGAGCTAAGCCTATTAGAAAGTTTAGTTATATGAGCGCCCCATTGAAGTTTCGAATCAATTGTGATTCCTAAAAAGGTAGTACTTTCAACCAGATCGAGTTTCTGACCATTAATTAGTATGTCAACGCAGGCTTGATTCACATTAGGAAGAGAGAATCGAATGCATTGGGTCTTGTTCGCATTTAACATTAGGTTATTGGCCGAAAACCAATCAGAAATTAAAGATAAGGTGCTGTTCACCGCGCTAGCATCACTGTTATGTCGATCTATTTTAAATATTAGCGAGGTATCATCAGCAAACAGCACCATGTCAGCCTCTTTCTCAACCATGTAAGGCAAGTCATTGACATAAACTAAGAAAAGGAACGGTCCTAGAATTGAACCTTGGGGAACGCCCATTTTCACATTAGACCCGTGTGATTTTACGCCGTTTATATCAACAGTTTGAAGCCTATCTGTTAAGTAAGATTCTATTAATTTAATTGACTTATCATCAAAACCGTATTGACGAAATTTGAGCAAAAGTGTTGGATGATCAACGCAATCAAATGCTTTAGAAAGATCGCAAAATGATCCAATTGCATTATTTCTGTTTTCCCACGCGTCGTAGATATTAGTAATAAGTGCTACTCCTGCATCGGTGGTCGATTTTCCAGCAGTAAAGCCGTATTGTTGGCTATGGAAAAGATTATTGGTCTTAAAGTGAAGTAGCATTTGATTGAGCATTATCTTTTCGAACACCTTACTCAAAACTGGCAGAATAGAGATAGGTCTGTAGTTGCCAGGGTCTGTTTTTTCTCCTTTTTTGAATAAGGGGATTAGTTTACTACATTTCATTAAGTTAGGAAATATGCCTTCATCAATACATTCGTTAAATATGAAAGCTAAATCGGCAGCAATTATGTGTATAATATGACTTACTACGGCTACTGACATGCCCCAGTGATCTTCTGATTTTTTTAAATTTAACTGTTTAAAAGCATCTATTATATCGCTAGGGCTAACATGCTTAAAATTAAATTTAGAATCACAAGGGCTAACATTACTCTTAAGCAAAGCCTCAGCACGCTGGGCGCTCGAACTCACATTAGAAGTGAGTTCCAAAGGAATGTTAGTAAAATAATCATCAAATATATTTACTATTTCTTCAGTTTTTGAAGTATTTTTACCACTACATTTGATTCGGCAAATATTTTCTTTGGTTTTATTTTTACCTGTTTCCTTATTTATGACACTCCATGTTTCTTTAATTTTATTAGGAGCATTATTTATTTTTTTGCTAATACTATTCGACTTGGCTCGTCTACAAACTTTTTTAAATATTTTAGAATAATTTCTAACATATTCTATAAAAGAAGGATTAAAGTTATATTGTTTTTGGGCATATAGATCATATAACCTGTTTCTACTTATGTAGATGCCGGTAGTAGCCCATTCACTAAACTGTGATTTACTATGAACTACTACTCTTTTTTGTTTCAATGTTTTAGAATACTCAGAGGAAACAGTACTAAATAGTTTATTATAATGGTCGTCAGGATTATTTCCTGTATATACCACTGATAATAATTTGTTATCTAAATTATTTTTAAGTTTTTTTATGTTTTTAGAAGTAATCGGTCTACACAAGATCTTATCTTTTCTCAAATTACTGGTGGACTCTTTGACAAAAGCTACATATACACCAGAATGATCTGAAGGCAATTTGTTGATAACAGATTTATCACAATATTGAATATTACTAAAAAAATTATCAAGACATGTGCCAGATGTAGCTGTAATTCTGGTTGGCTCAAAAAATAAGTTTTCTAATCCATAACACTTAAAAAGATTTAGGAATTGTGTGCTCTTTGGATTATGTACTAAAATATCAACATTAAAATCACCGCAAATAATTAAATTCTTTTTACTAGTTGAACAGGACTTAAGAACCTGGTCCATTGCTTTTAAAAAACTTTTGAAATTACTATCTGGTGGACTGTATACACAAACAATTATATGATGATCAAGCTCGGCACAGGCCACCTCACAACAGCGCTCAACAGAATGTCTGACAATATCCTTCCGCTCTTTGCTACGGAAAGAATCTTTTATAAAAATTATAGAACCCCCTCGTTGAGCAGACTTTCTGTTAAAGCAGCTAACAATATTATAGTTGTTTAGGCTGAACATCATCTGACTCTCATGCAGCCAATGTTCAGTCAAACATAAAATGTCCACATCCATTTCTTTTAAAACTAATTCTACTAATAATTCTTTGCCGGAAAGACCTTCTAAATTTTGATGAAGTATTCTTAATTCATGAGGCCTTCCCGTTGTCTGAATGGTCAGTTTAAATCTGTCGTCAAGTCTACAGAATTACCGTTACATAAACTTGGTAAGTCTGTAGGTGTCTTAAAACTAGAATCTTGTTTACAATGTAAACTCGTCCAAAAATTAATATTATTTGCTATCAATGTAGCAATCTTATGTCTAAAATATTTTGAAAGATAAATATTATCTTTTGTCACATGACATTCACTTATAAAATTGTTAGTGTCAAAAAACACTAATTTATCACTATAACGACATGTCATATTATGTATCAAAGTATTGAGATAGTGAATGATTTTGTTAGTTTTTGGAGACTGGCAATGTAGATATGGGAACGCACATAATATTATTTTGCTTACTTCTAGTTCAGATAAATAATCCATACAGCTGATTATTTCTTTCTTTCCTACTTTGTTACTATTGCCTATTAATAATACAACAGTAGATTTACAATTCAGTTTGGTTGATTTCATTTTATCTAAAATTTGAGTATAGGTTGCATCCGGGAAGCAGTAATTTATACAAGTTTTATCTAGAATTTTGTTTAACATGCAACCCATATTGCGACCTATACTGTCAGAAAATACTATTGTAAGCTAAGCAAGAAATATTATTTTCCTAACTACGAACACTGTGGTCACTGAATGTGTCACAAATCTAAATAGAAAATATACTCAGAAAGAGTAATTTTGACTTCTAACTCATGTGTTACGAGATACTCGTATCATCATACAAACATACGTATAACTTATCAAGAACAATCAAATTAAATTACAAAAAACATCATATGATACATTCAAGAAATGCCTACTTGCATTACACATCACAAGTTCAACGACATGGACATTGCACAAGGCCGGTGACAACAATTTGCAAGCTTGCAAAACTGCATGACTACTTCGTCGGACACCGGATACTTGAAATAATAAAATACGTCACATCGAATGACAACAATTATCAAGTAATCAAGCAATGATTTAAGATCAACATCATGTCTTTGCGACCTGTACTCATATCATGTGTTCCTGAGACAAACATCATCATTATCTAAATGCTATGTCAAGAATTCCTGTTCGAGTGGACCGGGTCGGGAGGACAAGCAGCAGCAGCAGCGGATAGACAATGCCGAGACGATTCCTGGGATCCCTAAGTTGCGTGCTGCAGCATCAAGAAGCGTTAAGCGAACATAACCTACATTGAAATTATTTCTCTTATGTATCACTATCATGTCAAGTGGCGGTTCCTTACTCGATCTGTCCCTCATCTTTTGGGGTTGGGAGTATGTACGAGCTATGCTCGTACATTTCGGCTGCACGCGGCTGCATACTATGTAGGTCGCGTGTCAGCTGTTTTAACATAACATTTTATATCAATGAATAACTATTAAATGAGACACTATCGAGCAGCGATCGAGAAAAGACCCGTCACACCCAACTCTACAACATGTGAGTTATCAACAATAAAACAGTTTCAACGTGGCGTGGTCTTGTGTCTCCATACCATATCCAACCCAGCATTATCAAGTAACATCAACATCTCTTCGTGTATGGCGTAGGCCTAGGTGAAAACCGAAGCCTGCCACGTACATAATGGTCCTTCTAGCTAGACAACGAACGTAAGGTAGCGTCGGAACTTACTTGATAAATGATGAAAGAGTTTTGTTGTAAATAACACTGTGGTTTCACTGCTGGTGGTGTTGACACATGATACTTGTTCTTGATAGCTTCTTGATAGAGCTGTTTCGTGTGTTTTCATGTTTGCGCTGATTGCTTCGGATTACTCGCGCCCCTGCGATATATGCGCCTTCTCAATTCAACTGGTGAGACCCGCTTGTGGGAGGCCAGTGAAGCGATATATGCGCCTTCTCAATTCAACTGGTGAGACCCGCTTGTGGGAGGCCAGTGAACCGATTGTAAGACTTAAAATTAAAACTCACTTGCAATCATTCAAGGGAAGATCAAGTCATTACAGTATGAAAAAAACATCAAAAATTTACTTGCCTGAAGAGTTTGACATAAAAAAAGTATATGATTTGTTTAAAGAGCAAAATCCACAGGTACAGATTTCATATGATACTTACCGTAGAGAATTTAAAAAATATAATATAGCATTTGGTTATCCTAGATCTGATACATGTAGTGAGTGTGATAAGTATATGGCTGAAGTAAAATCACTACAAAAACAAGAGCAGACTCAAGAAGTACAAAACAAGTTAAAGGAGCTACAAACAGCTAATACATTGCATAAACTTAAGGCTCAAACTTTCTATGACAGGAAAAGAGCAGCAAAGAACCAATCTAAACAAGATCCTTCTTATGAAGCAATAGCAATGGATTATCAGAAAAATGTATCCTTGCCCAATATCAGCACCAATGATGTGTATTATCGGAGGCAATTGTCAATGTTTTCCTTTAATATACACACATTATCAAATAGCAAGTCTTACTTTTATGTGTATCCTGAAACTACTGCTAAAAAGGGCTCCACAGAAGTTATTTCATTTTTATACAATTACATTATGAATTATTTGGATGATAAGGTGAAATATTTAGATATCTTTTGTGATTCTGCAGGAGGCCAGAACAAGAATTTCAATATGATAAAATTTATCCACTTCATTGTTCACAAAGCAAAGCGTCTAGATAGAGTTACAATCACATTTCCAATTCGGGGTCACTCTTATATGGAGTGTGACAAAAATTTTGGAATTGTAAAATTGAAAACAAGAATGGAAACTCCTAATGACTTTTGTAATTTATTATCTAATGCTCAAAACAAACCTGAACCTTTTACGGTCATTAAGGTGGAAGAAGATCCTACTATGGTCAGAAATTGGACCCATTTTTTGGAGTCTCTTGAAACTTACAAAAAAATGTGCCCTTTTAAAATTCAAGAAATCCGTCAGCTGTATACCAGCATCAATCACCCAAGATATATCTGCCATCGGGCTACATACAATGGCTGTTATGTCAAATCAGTTGTTGTGGTCAATAAGAAAAATACTGTTGAGCTGCCAGTATTACACGAGGGAGAAATGTACCTTCCAGATGCCATGTACAATGGTATGTATAATTTGTATAGTAATTTCATATTCACCGTAGTAGGGTAAAAATAATAATGATTTTTTAATTTTTTGTTTCAGATAAATTAAAAATATCAAAAGCAAAATATGACGATCTACAAGTTTTGAAGAAATTCTGTTCTGCTGAAGCCCACATTCTATTTGATAATTTGCCTCATGAATAATAATACTACTTATGTTTATATTTGATTAAGTAAAAATCTTATTTTACCCTATGTTTGATTGTTTATCCTGATTACTTCTAGAATTAACTCTATGTAGGTACTTGATAAAAAGTGGGACAGTCATTGACATTCCTTGTTTTTTGCAATGGCAATGTAGCTTTTTTTGAATTTAAGAGCTGTAAACTGATAACTATAGCACAGTAATTTAAAAAAACTACATAAAATTATTGTTCATAAAAGTTACTATCAAAACTTATTAATAGTCATTATCCATGCTAAATCATAAAGACATGTATGAATTTTAAACTTTAAAATTAGTTATTCTCACATTAGTAACCTATTGACATTTCTTCTTTTTCCCGCATAGTCTTCGTCGGTGATTGTACATGGGTATGCTCGTCACTGTCAGACATTATTTAAACACAAAGGCCCGTTATTAATTATTAATGAATAAAATTAACCAAATAATGACTTCACCACAAAAACAAACTGAAAAATGTAGGTTCTGTCAAGTGTCAAAACGACAGAAATGGCGGAGCGCGCTGCGCGAGACGTTGTGACGTTCCGTTTTCTTAGCAAGTACGCGTGGACATTCCTTGTTTTTAACAAGTCAGTTCAAATGAAAAAGAGGCGACTGATACTGACTGTTCTTGTTGTTGCTACAACAAAATAGCAGCGCTAAAACTATGCACAAAAACCCACTAGATGGCATTGTCAGGTCGATATCGACAAAATGCTGACATTCCTTGTTTTTCCCGCATGGTCTTCATATACATAAAAATAATAATAATAAACTCAAACTATTTACACAAAAACGCACTGACTTGTTGAAACTACTAAAAATTACAGAAGTTTTTAGTAGTGTTTTTAAGTTTTTAGTACTTTTGGCAGACTGACAAAAGTACTTAAAAGTCTTTTGTCAGGTGGCAATAAAACCCGTGCCTTCAACGTATCATTATGTTTTGGTGCAATAAAGATCTTAACTAACCAAATAACTCAAATGAACCTCTATTGGTATCAGATTCTGCCAAATTGTCTGTCAATTTAAATATAGGCTCCGACGAACCTAACATGTTGTTAGGTCTTGGTTGGCAAGCAGGTACAGATAATTTGTGTTTTCCAATGAGTTCATTTGTCCCTAAGGTTGATACCAAACGTGATATACTTTCAGTAATCTCATGTATCTTTGACCCGTTAGGTCTTTTAGCACCCTGCGTCATCGTCATGAAAATGTTGTTGCAGAAATTGTGGCTACACAAACTTGGATGGGATGAGCCCTTGATACCTGAAATTTCACAGATCTTGGGTTGAGATTATAAATGGTATATCACTTATTAATGACATTCGCATTCCACGACGTATTATATGTGAGTCCTATGCAAGACTGGAATTGCACATTTTCATGGATGCTTCTGAACGTGCATATGGTGCTTATGTTTACGTCCGTAGTGTAAGCGAGACGGGAGAGGTCATGGTAAGTCTCTTAATAGCAAAAAGTCGAGTTGCACCTATACGCCCCATCACAATTCCAAGATTGGAGTTATTAGGTGCCCTCATGGCAGCGCGTTTGTATGATAATGTCAAGAACTCTCTTCGTGCAAACATTGATAGTGTTTGCTTCTGGACCGACTCCACCATCGTCTTGGGATGGTTACGCATGTTGCCTACACTAAACTTCAGCCTTTCGTACGAAACCCCGTTGCTGAAATTTTAGATAAGGCCGGCAACCTTAAATAGAACATGTCCCCACAGACCAGAACCCTGCAGACCTGATATCACGTGGTATTGATATCAGTGCTCTGAAGACTTTGGATTTATGGTGGTCCGTTCAGTTATTGGCCTTCTCAACCTGAACACACTGAGACCTTGCCTGAAACTCGACCTGATGTTTCCTTGGGTACTGCCTTAATAGAGACTCATGATCACACGTCTGGTTCGTACGGTGGCATAGGTTTTGCGATTTATTAGATTGAGCCAAAATAATCAATTTGCGACTAATTTTATAAGTGAGGATGAACTCCGAAACGCGTTGCAAATAATTATACGACTCAGTCAAAGGGTATCGTTTCCAGAATATGATTTGCTTTTAATTAAACAGAATTTACCCAAGATAAGTCGTTTATTAAAGTTTAACATATTTTTAGATCAAAATAATATAATGCGTGTTGGAGGCCGGCTTGATAACTCAAAATATTTATTTGATAAAAAGCATCCAATTTTATTACAGTCCACTCGTAATTTTACCAAATTACTTTTTGATTTTGAGCATAAAAAGCTAATGCATGCCGGGCCCCAATTATTATTAGCCTCAATAAGAAAGTCTTACTGGCCTATAGGAGGCCGCAACTTAGCAAAGGCGTGTTATCATAAGTGTGTCTTATGTATTCGTATGAAGGGTAAGATTGTTAGTCCTATAATGGGTAATCTGCCTCAGCAGCGGCTCGTTCAAGGGGGCTATCCATTTCAAAAGTCATTTGGTTTGACTACGCTGGCCCGTCCAAACTGCTGCTCCGAGGCTACGCTGCGCGCCCCTTTGTCTTCTTCATTTAAGCGCGTTCCCAGTTGCATCCTCAGCATTGCTGCTTCGGAGTCTGGTGTGCGCTTTCCCGCTTTTTCCCTTCTTGGGAATGCAATTGTAGCACGAGATGTTTGTACTTAAGACCTTTGGTCGCCTCTTATTTTATGACATTCAGAGGAAGAGATGGAGTGGTCCTATTCTAACCCGGAACCATACGGGCTGAGCGCCCCTTTGTATTCGTCGAAATATTGACAAATCTCGGATCGCTCCGCGCACGGTTTGTAAGGCTCGTAGCGTGGGCAGTTCGTGCGCGCGAGACGTCCAAACCAAGTTAATCGTGCTACATTGCATGATACATTGCAACGGTGTGGACGGCAAATTCTTTCATTGCATGGTGGTTGCGCCAAATTGCGCTTAATAAAAATTGTCTCTGGCATAGACAAAGAGGCGGATTTTTTAATGGTGTCTATGATTGCAATGTGCGAACCCGCCGCGAGATAACCTCGCGGAGCGGCGCGTACCCATTCACTTCCGCTCGTTCAACTTTGTTTTCGAGTCGGCGCGGCGTGGTTGATCGCACTTGTTTCGCATTTTTTGGTACCAGCTAATCTATTTAGTTGCCCTTTCCGCATTACCGCAATCGGCTTATTAATCGAGCCGGCCGCTTCATTTCGGGAGTTTCAAGTGAATTCCAAATCGCTGCCCTGATAATCTCGTATCTCCATCGCAACGTGAGATAACATTGCTGTGTTAATTACTGTGAACTAGCGAAAAATAACTCTGGATTGTATGTGCCGTGTGCTTGGACGATCGTCAAGATAAACCCCAGGAGAAAAGAGATAGCTTTGCCATCGGATGCTTGTGGATTCGAGGAGGAGTCTTGGAGAAGTGGGCCGCCATAGTTCGAGCGTCGTTTCAAAGGTTAGTACATTGTGGTCTTAGGCATCTTTGAGAAATCCGTGTTTATCTCCTGCTAGACGACAATATCTGGGGGCTGTTCTCTGGTGATAGGCAGTTCGCATTGCCAGCGCATACGCGGACAGTTTACTGTACTGTCCACATGGTACATTTCATGTTACGTTACACCGGTCTGTACGCGCCAAGAAAGTTCGTTGCGAGTATCTCCTCCGTGCGCCCGCTGCGCGCCGCGTATACGTCACCGCCTGTGACTCCGCGAGTCGCGTAAAGCCTCACCACGCCAGAGACGATTAGTGTTAAGATATAATTAGTGTAAAAAACTGCTAGTCAATCTGTTGATCGCTAATAAAGCCTTGTATCATCATCTGGTTGTTTTGTTGTCTCGCCTCTCCTTGTAAGTCAGTTCCAAAAAGTCCCACACATAACAATCAGACCTTCTGGCGTCGCCACGAACGTCCCGCCAGAAAAACGCAATAGAATATAAGTACTTCTATAATGCAAGAAAAGTAATTTTTAACATTGAAATAAAAATCATTCCCACAATAAATAACTGTTAAGGGAATTCAAATAGGATCTACCTACGACAAATTTTGCACACATATCAAGAGCCGGTTACAATACAATAGTTTGTCCCAATATCTTGACCAGGGTCATCATAAATTATAGTTTATAACACCAAGAATCTCACTAGATGTCGTTGTCTAAAGATCGCTCACTTTTTTACTGTATTCTGTGACTCAGGCTCAAACTCGCGACTCGATGGCGTTGTACAAAGTGACTAAAAATTAAAAGTAAATTATATTTTATAAAACTAAAAAACACGCTTTAGTGGTACCCAGTAACCGAACTAAAATGTAAAAAATAAATTAGGTAAAAAGTAAAAAAACGGTGTAGGAGTTACCTACAGCTCACAGCAAATTGACGATTCTGGAATTTTTGTAACTTTACTGGGGACAAATGATCAAAAGTGTAAATTTACAAATAAGATAGATTCTCATAATATTTACAGTAGGCTATTGGATTACAAAAAAAAATATTTCCACTAGTGTGAATTTAAGAATATATCAGATTCGCATATTCACTTTGGGTTACTTCACTACTTCTGTTATACCTATGTAAGACCAGTGTAAATTCACGAATATGCCACATTGACGACCTCCGTGGCGTAATGTTTAACACGCTAGACCGCTAATCAGAAGGTTCTGGGTTCGATCCCCAGCCAGGGCAAGTTGGAAAATGGCCTTTTTCAAATTGTCCTGGGTCTTGCTTGGGTGTTTATCTATATATGTATTTATCATAAAATATAGTATCGTTGAGTTAGTATCCCTTAATACAAGTTTAAAAACTTACTTTTGGGCTAGCTCAATCAGTGTGATTTGTCCCTATATATTTATTTATTTATTTATTTTTATTTATTCGCAAGCTGACAGTGGCTCAATTTGCTTCAGTCCTGATAAAATGAAACACGCATTATAACCCTTAATTTCTCGCACAAATAATATTACTTAACTGCTCGTATGGGGTCACGCACAGGTGACCGCAAATGGTACCAATTTATTTTTAATATATTAAATATAAAAGTAATTAAAACTTTTTACTATGAAAGTGCTTTATTAATTCTAAAATATTAAAGGAAATATCATGAATCAATATCTAATAAAACAAAAACAAATAAATTTTAAATAATAATCAAAAATTAACAATATGTTCTACTGAGATCAAAGTTAAAATTTATATTTTTTTCGGGAACTATCCGAATTATTTTTGTGTACTTATTTTCAGTATTTCAATATTTTGGGGCTCAATTAGTGTGATTTGTCCTTATCTATTTATTCTATCTATGACCAATGTTAGAAAAAGTTGCAAAACTTACATTAACGCGTAATTTTTGGGTAATTTTACTTTGTAAAGTTGTAAAAAACATTATATACCCATATCATAAATTTATACACTGGACAAATACATAATAATATAAATTGAAATAATAATACGTATAAAAAATACAAAAAATAAGCAACTCACTTCTTTCAAAAAAGGAACGTAATTACTCGCACGGGGTCACCGCTAAAGAGCGCAGCAACGTATGCTTCGTCTCCAGTGACTTGATTGCTATTAGAATAAAAACTTTGACGCCAATAATAATTATGAAGCTAGAGGGGGCGAGGGAAATTTGGACCGTGGCATGTGCTTCATTTTTTAAAGAGAAACTGATTTGACCCCATGCATGTAATTAAGGGATAACGTATCTCAATTTTGGTAAGTTTACTGCAATCCAACCAAAGATAAAAATCCAAGAGATTTCATTCTTAGTTACTAATTTTCATCAAAATCTCGATTATGATAAAATGGCAGATTGGTAAGTTTGCCATAGGTAGAGGTGAAAAATTAATTGTTTAATTTGTAAAAAAAAATATTCAGATTTTCCCTCTTTAGGCATTTTTAGGGTACGGAACCCTAAAAATGCCTAGAGGGAAAATCTGAATATTTTTTTTTACCTTAAAAGGAAAACACGGAACCCCTTGTTGTCCGTCTGTCTGTCTGCCATGACCCTTTTTCTCAGGAACGCGTGAGGTATCAAGCTGAAATTCATATCAAATACTCAAGTCTACTGTCCCTTGGAGCTGTGAAAAAATCAAACTTCTAAGCCAACGTAATCAAAAAATACATTGATTGAGATTAACATAAGATTTATGCCGCAAATTTTAGACACTCTTAAGGGAATCAAAACCTACAGGTAGAGAATACAATCCCGAGCATGTTTTTCAATACCGGGCTTACGGGATTTTTGAAGCCTTTTCCCGGGATCCCGGGCCTATCCCGGGATTAGACTATGTGGTTTCTAATTGGGCTAAAATAAAAAAACACGAGTAATTAAACAAAATGTCTTTAATGTCTTTGCACAACACAAATCAGAATAATAATAAGAAAAGAAAAAATACAAACCAAAAAATACTATACTTTTGCAAGAAATTAAAAAACAGCACAAAATAACTATTTAGAATTTCGAAAATATAATCGCAGAAATATCAAAGCATACAATGTTTGACTTCCGAGCCTGCTTCGTAGTTTATTGCCAACATAAGCAGCAGCTGAAAACGCTCGTTCAGCTTCTACACTGGTTGGAGGAATAGACAATAGATACTTATATGCTGTTTCTAAGTGATATCCACGAACTCCTTCATTTTCGAACAGGCTCATTTCACGTCTAATACTATTTGCCAACCTCAATTCATTTTGTACTTGTACTTCAGGATCTGGGGATTTCATACTCTTATTAATTTCCAGCTGTAACTTTTCCTTTAATGTCAATTGGGGTTGGGAGGTTTCTGACCTTAGCTCCTCATCTGTTTGTGATCCTGACCTTGCTTCTTCTTCCGTGTTATCTCGACTATTAAGTCTTTTAACAATACTCTTTATTTGCTTCCTCACTAAAGCCTGTGTCGGAACTGGAAATAAGTCATGCCAATCCAAATCCGATAATAACTGATTTTCATCATCCATTCGTAGATTTTGTAAATAATTTAACACGCCAGTTAAATCATCACTTCGTCGTTGCTTTATACGTTCCACTTAGGATGTTTTAATTAAATCATCACTTCGTCGTTGCTTTATATTCCACTTAGGATGTTTTAATTTTTTTGGCAAGTGCTGAGTTTTTGCTAGACAGTTGTTTTATAAGAAATTTCAAAGCGGCATTAGCTGTGCATAAATTAGCATCTCGCCGACAGATTGCTTCTACTGTCAATTTAATTGGGGTCAGCACATCAACAATTTTATTTACCAATTCAAAATCAACATCTTCTAAACGAATTGGATGATTGAGATCTATAAGAGCTTTTTGAATGCATGCTTTTAAAAGATAAAATCGCTCCAGCATTGTTAAAAGACTATTCCACCTGGTTTTACAGTCCAAAAGAAGTGACAACTCTTTTCCATGTTTAATTTTCACATATTTTTGAAGTACTTTTTCATTTTTCAATGGAGATCTTTTGAAATACACTACAACTTTGCGGATTTTCTTTATCAGCTCATTAATATTTTCATATTGTGTTAACTCTGGTACGTGTTCTGGCGCAAGATCATTTTGTGACATTACGATTAAACCTGATTCTGGACAGTCTAAGTCTTCTAAATGGTGTTCATCATTGCTGTCGTCCATATAATCAACAGTCACAGCTGGTTCATTTATAGTATCATCTGAGGTAGGGCTATCTTGTAAATAATTATGTTTTTCATAAAGCACATCACAGACCGCCAAATTGATACCATGTGCGAGACACAGTTGTTGTTCAGTGCAAATAAGCCGCCCCACCTTTATCATAACATTCGGTCCATCAGTTACAATAGCCACGATGTCAGTTTCTAGGGAAATGTCAAATTTACTTAGACGCTCTTGCAATATACGAAGACAATTTCAGCTGTCATACTATCGTAAATAGGAACAAGTCCTAAGTTCCAAAATTTTTTATATGAATGAACGTTGACCGCCATGTATCGTTTATTGGAAGTTGAAGTCCACTCGTCGAAAGAAAGACTAAATCTTTCACCTGCACTTTTCAAATGTTTTAATTCTGCAGTTAGTTGCTTTCTGATTTTTTCACTGTAATTCATGAAACGTTTTCGAACAGTGACGGCTGACTTTGGTAAATCCGTGTATTTTGCTAAGAGCAATTTTCTCAAATCATCTGAGGTTATGAATACACTGAATGGAAATCCATCTAATGTAATCATTCTTGCCAAAATATTATCCAGGCTATCGTCGGCACTTTTAGTAAAATAATCTAATCTTCATCTAACTTTCGCTTGGCTGGCGGCGGTGCTGTGTTCAGATTTTCAGAATCTTGACTTGTTGAAGCTGATATAACCTTGATGTTATGTTTTGATAACAAATGTGTATGTAATCCCTTAGTTGATCCACCCAAAGTCTTGAGGATGGCTGGGCATCGCTTACATTTAGCACTATTCCCGTCCTTCGCAACTAAATAATAACTCCACACTGACGTCGTATCACTGTCTTTTTTATGTTTAACAAAGTCTCCCGCCATTTGAAATACTTAATTTCAGATAATTGACTTTTAAATTTTAATGACGTAGCCTACGTAACCCGTCACTGACAGAACAATAAATGAGAAAAATAAAACCTGATTTGCATATTTATACTTTCGTACAGGGAATCCCTGACGGGAAATACCCGCAACAATATTATGATATGAGATGATCGGGTGATTCCCCTGTTGTGGTTCGTTGGGGAATTAATAAAGAGTATTGTATTAAAGTATTCCGAGTGGGAAAGTCCCTTCTAAGTTCTACGACAAACATATTATTAGGACTGTACATGTGTAGTAAATAGTGGGTACCTACGTATTGTACGCGTTGCTTTTTGACGTAATGTATTAAAATAATCTAGGCAAGGTTATTTTCAAGGCGCAACGGACAACGGAATACAAACTAGACTTGTTTGTGGCAATCCCGAAAATCCCGAGATTAGCCAAGTACAGTCCCGGGATTTTCGGGGCCAGAAAACGGTCGGGATCCCGAGATTTGGGATCCCGGGATTGTATTCTCTACCTACAGGGTACTTCCCGTGAACTCAGATCTTGAAATTTGGTACGAAGCAACGTCTTATGGCACAGAAAAGGAAATATTGCTAAAAGCTTAAATTTTTAGTTAGGTACATCATATACCTATTCAAAATATTTTTAATAGTATTCCACTTACTTATGTACCCTACATGTTTGTATGGAACCCTCGGTGCGCGATTCCGACTCGCACTTGGCTGGTTTCTTAAATTATTATTTTGTATAAATATAAATAGTAATTATATAGGGACTAAACACACAGATTGCCAAAGTAAGATTTTAAGCTTTTTTTTTTTGCCGTGGAGAAAATCCCTTCGGATACATTACCGGTTACGGGAGCCCGGTAAGGTTATGTGGTGTTACCACTAAAAACTCTGCGATGTCACCTCTCAGCCGGCCGTGTGCTGTTCGCGCTCCACAACGCTGACGCGGCCGGCCGTTACCTCAGCGGCCCCGGCTCGCTCACGGCCTCACGGCACTATCTGCTTAATCAGAGGGGCCGGAGCAGCCATCGGCTTGGCTTCTCGGCCCGACAAGGACAGGCGCACTGACACGATACGCGCTTGCCTTTCAGTCTGAAAGGCTGTCTGTTGGACGATGGAATCCCGTTCCCAACGTCCAACCAGCCCATGAGGGCTGAATTATGAAATTTAGGGCCTGCAAAAGTAGTCCTTGCTCCAGGTCTGCCGGACGGCGATCGAGGCCCGCCCTGCCGGCCGCAGAGGATAGGGGGAGTGGCAACGTAACACCGACTCCTCAGAAATGGCCTCCACCAGGCCCGGGGAGGCCTTAGCCTTAACCCGGGCCATGGGTTTCTCTTAGCTTAACCGCGGATGCCCAGTTCGCAGATACTGAGCCCTCCATCGCGGAAACCCGATCAGGGCGAAGTTTTTTAAGCTTGTGTTATGGGATACTAACTAAATGGTTCTATTTTTATGATAAATATATATTTATATTTTATATAGGTATATTAATCTATAGGTACGAGTACATATTAAAATCATACTCACTAAAGTGAGTACAGGGTCTGAAAGGGATATATATATATTATACTAGCCTTTGCCCGCGGCTTCGCCCACGTAGACTACACAAATTAGATCGTTTTTTTAAAATCCAAACTCCTTATGACGTACTCTTTAAGGTTCAGTATTAAACTAAAAACCCTTAAAATTCCTATTACTGCGTTTTAGGTGCTGCAGGGCAGCATGTATTATATTTTTTATATTATTATTTTATTTTAATATCTACTATTACATAACTATTACATAAAGCCTCACTCATTAACATGAGTCCACAGTCATGACTGTGGGAGCCCATATTTTTTTTGAAAAAAAATCCCCCCCCCCCCCCCCCCCCGTCTACAAATTTAATTTTGATGAAAGCGTCCCTAAGTAACTTGGCGGAGCGAAGCCACAGGAGGAGTGACGCGAGCCCGAAGGGCGAGACCGAGCTATCCACATCAAGGCTTGCCTTTTTTTTAATTTTTGGAAATCCAAGATGGCCGCCAAAAGATGACTGCTTACGATTCGGATGAAAATCGATATCTAAGCGTATTTCGGGTTCTAAAATTCAAATTTGTAATTTTTTTGGAATCCAAGATGGCGTCTGGATTTTAGTAAAAAAAAAACTGATGTCCTTTATATCGTCTCACTGGAAACTCGTAGGGGTCTGAAATTTTGTATACTGGGGTAAAGAATCCTGCGGAACTTGAAGCTGGAATCGAATTTTTTAGAATTTATAATAAGTACTGATAATAAGTAATAGGATTTGTCTGATTTAATTTTTAAACTATTATCTTGCTATTTGAAGCAATAAACGATAAAAAGCTGTTGTTTTAACGAACGTGTTTGTAAAAAATTGGGATTGATATGGTCTAATTTTCTATTTCAATATCTCACCATCATAGTTATTTTCACAATCGAGCGACATATATATATGCATAGGTATGCATAGCGGTCGCTAGATTGTAAAGATTGTGAACAAAAAAACAGTGGGGTCACTGTACTGTATTGAATACTTTTGATTAAAAATTATTTGGACGTATTAAAATTTTTACTTTAAAATTGTATTTCATTTTTAAAAGCAGGAAAACTACCTAAACCTTGAACGCTTCTAGCCATTGTACGATTAAAATTTATTGGGGGTTTTTAGCAGCTAAACAATAGGTTAGTATATTTTTGCATAATCAACACAACTTGTAAAACGATTATGCGAAAATATACTATACAACATTAGTTCAGTACCTATGAATAAAAATATTAATGTTTGTAATTATACTATCTATAGTTAAAATCTATTATTTTACCTAAACATTAGGCTGCATGAAAAACCGTGGGCTGCTTGCAGCCTGCGCAACGGACGAAAAGCTAATATATTAGTTTAATATTCAAAAAAAAATATTTTCTTTATTATATGAACTAAATTATGAAATTACCCAAAAAAGTTGTATATCGCTCCCGAGCTAGCAACATTATGAGGGTGTGAAGAGCGGTAAGTGCGGGACGTACGCCATGTTTTTGGACACAACGCATTGCATGCAATTATGGTAGAACGCGACTTCTGTAGTATATTACTTCTGTGTACATAATATGACATGTCGTTATAGTGATAAATAAATTTTTTTACACTAACAATTTTATAAGTGAATGTCATATGACAAAAGATAATATTATCTCTCAAAATTTTCTAGACGTAAGATTGCTACATTTGTAGCAAATAATATTAATTTTTGGACGAGTTTACATTGTTAACAAGATTCTAGTTTTAAGACACCTACAGACTTCCAAGTTTATGTAACGGTAATTCTGTAGACTTCACGGCAGATTAAAACTGAATATTCAGACAACGAGAAAGCCTCATGAATTAAGAATATTTTTTACAAGGTCTTTCCGGCAAAGAATTTTTAGTAGAATTAGTTTTAGAAGAATTAGACGTGGACATTTTATGTTTGACTGAACATTGACTGCATGAGAGTCAAATGATGTTCAGCAGCCTAAATAACTATAATATTGTTAGCTGCTTTAACAGAAAGTCTGCTCAACGATATTTTTATTAAAAAAAAATCCGTGGCAAAAAGCGGAAGGATATTGTCAGACTATCTATTTAGCGCTGTTGTGAGGTGACATGTGCCGAGCTAGATCATTATATAATTGTTTGTGTATACAGTCCACTAGATAGTAATGTTGATAACTTAGTACATAATCCAAGGAGCACACAATTCCTAAATCTTTTTAAGTGTCATGAATTAGAAAACATATTCTTTGAGCCAACAAGAATTACAACCACATCTGCCACATGTCTAGACAATTTTTTAGTAATATTCAATATTGTGATTTGAAATCTGTTATTAATAAATTGCCTTCAGTTCATTCTGGTGTACGAGATATGTAGCTTTTGTTAATGGGTCCACCAGCAATTTAAGAAAAGATAAGATCTTGTGTAGGCCGATTACTTCTAAAAACATAAGAAAACTCAAAAATAATTTAGATAACTAATTATTATCAGTTGTATATATAGGAAATAATCCTGACGACCATTGTAATAAATTATTTAGTACTGTTTTCTCTGAGTATTCTAAAACATTGAAACAAAACAGCTCAGCAGTTCATAGTAAATCACAGTTTAGTGAATAAGCTACTACTGGCATCTACATAATTTAGATAGATTTAAGCTTTGAAATAAATAAATAAAAATAAATAAAAATAAATAAAATAAGTGGTAACAAGTTGTATGATCTATATGCCCAAAAACAATATAATTTTAATCCTTCTTTTATAGAATATGTTAGAAATTATTCTTAAATATTTAAAAAAGTTTGTAGACAAGCCAAGTCTTAGCAAAAAAATAATTATGCTTCTAATAAAATTAAAGAAAATTGGAGTGTCATAAATAAGGAAACAGGTAAAAATAAAACCAAAGAAAATATTTTCCGAATCAAATGCAGTGGTAAGAATACTACAAAAACTGAAGAAATAATAAATATATTTGATGATTATTTTACTAACATTCCTTTGGAACTCACTTCTAATGTGAGTTCTAGCGCCCAGCGTGCTGAGGATTTGCTTGCTTTTAAACAGTTAAATTAAAAAAATCAGAAGTTCACTGGATGTCAATAGCCGTAGTAAGTCATATTATATACATCATTTCCGCCGATTTAGCTTATATATTTAACGAATGTATTGATGAAGGCATATTTCCTAACTTAATGAAATGCAGTAAACTAATCTCCTTATTCAAAAAAGGAGAAAAAACAGACCCTGGCAACTACAGACCTATCTCTATTTTGCCAGTTTTGAGTAAGGTGTCGAAAAGATAATGCTCAATCAAATGCTACTTCACTTTAAGACCAATTAGAAATGTCCATATGATAGATAAAATAGTAAATAATAAATAAAGTACCAGGATTGAAAAAAAGTTAAATATCATTACAAAATTTACAAATAATGATTGCAAATTAGTTTTTTACAGTAACAGTTGTATGGTGCGAGATGTATTCACCGACATATGTCACTTTACTGGTAAGAGGGGCAGTGACGGCTTGCATTACGTGAGACTTGAGGTCAGGTACGCCGACACCACCAGATCAGTGAAACATCCTGTACAAGAAAATACAAAGTCAGTGCAAACCTTTAACAAAATAAATATAGTTAATGATATAAAGTTTTGGCATCAGGCTTTAAGGTCATACTTCGATTTCAAAAACAAAAAACCTAGTAAGAGGTATTGATATTAAAAGAAACAAAGAGATGGATGACTGCGAAGTTTGCATCAAAGCTAAACTTTGTAAAAAAACCTTTTGTTACTGAAAGACGTAGAGCTAGTCAACCTTTGGAAATAATACAGTGATATTTGTGGACCAATTGAAACTGAATCTTGGGATGGCTATAACTATTTTATAACTTTCTTAGATGGCTACACGCATTTTATCAAAAAATATTTATTAAAAACAAAAGATGAACCTTACTCAAAAATTATTAATTACATTAATTTATGTGAAAATCAATTTAATTCAAAAATAAAAACATTTAGGTGTTATAAAGGAGGTGAAATAGAAAATAGCAGAGGGAAAATGATTGGTCACTTAATACGACATGACTCCTAATTTAAAAACATACTAGAAGGAAAGATAAAAGGTAGAAGAGGTCCAGGACGACCAAGATAGAGCTATGAAGACCAACTAAAAGAAAAAGCAGCGGTTATGTCGTATCAAGCACTAAAAAGTAAGGCAGAGAACCGAGAAGTTTGGCGCATACTCCACAAGAACCACTAAGCTCTTAAATAAGAAGAAGAAGAAATAAATTTAGAATATACTATACCGCAAACGCCATAATATAATGGAAAAGCAGAGAGATAAAATAGAACAATTATGGAAAGAAAAGATCATAATTATTTTGAATTCAATTAACCGAAAATACTTTGGAATGAAGATGTATTGACTGCAGCTTATTTAACTAATAGATGTTCAAATACAGTTACAGAGAAAACACCAGCTGAATTATGGTTCTATAGAATTCCAAATGTAAAATACACAGAAGTAATATCTACTACAGAAGTCACGTTCTACCATAATTGCATGCAATGCGTTGTGTCCAAAAACATGGCGTACGTCCCGCACTTACCGCTCTTCACACCCTCATAATGTTGCTAGCTCGGGAGCGATATAAAACTTTTTTGGGTAATCTCATAATTTAGTTCACATAATAAAGAGAATATTTATTTTCGAAAATTAAACTAATAAACTAGCTTTTTGTCCGTTGCGCAGGCTGCAAGCAGCCCACGGTTTTTCGTGCAGCCTAATGTTTAGGTAAAATAAAAGATTTTAACTATTGATAGTATAATTACAAACATATTTTTTTTATTTATAGGTACTGAACTAATGTTGTATAGTATATTTTCGCATAATCGTTTTACAAGTTGTGTTGATTATGCAAAAATATACTAACCTATTGTTTAGCTGCTAAAAACCCCCAATAAATTTGAATCGTACAATGGCTAGAAGCGGTTTAGGTAGTTTTCCTGCTTTTAAAATGAAATGCAATTTTAAAGTAAAAATTTCAATACATCCAAATAATTTTAATCAAAAGTATTCAATACAGTACAGTGACTCCACTGTTTTGTGTTCACAATCTTTACAATCTAGCGACCACTATGCATACCTATGCATAGATATATGTCGCTCGATTGTGAAAATAACTGTGATCGTACGATCAGATATTGAAACGAAAAATAAGACCATATTAAATCTATTTTTTTTACAAACACGTTTGTTAAAACAACAGCTTTTTATAGTATATTGCTTAAAATAGCAAGATAATAGTTTAAAAATTAAATCAAACAAATCCTATTACCATTATAAGTATAATTAGTATTATAAATCAGGAAACGGAAAATTAGACCATATTAAACCTAATTTTTTACAAACACGTTCGTTAAAACAACAGCTTTTTATAGTTTATTGCTTAAAATAGCAAAATAATAGTTTAAAAATTAAATCAAACAAATCCTATTTTTTATTATTAGTATTATAAATTCTAAAAAAATTGATTCCAGTTTCAAGTTCCGCAGGATTCTTTACCCGAGTATACTAAATTTCAGACCCCTACGAGTTCCCAGTGAGACGATATGAAGGACATCAGTTTTTTTTTACTAAAATCCAGATGCCATCTTGGATTCCAAAAAAATTACAAATTTGGATTTAAGAACACAAAATACGCCTAGATATCGATTTTCATCCAAATCGTAAGCAGTCAACTTTTGGCGGCCATCTTGGATTTCCAAAAATAAAATTAAAAGCAAGCCTTGATGTGAATAGCTCGGCCTCGCCCTTTGGGCTCGCGTCACTCCTCCTGTGGCCTCGCTCCACCAAGTTACTTAGGGGCGCTTTTATCACATTTGTAAGGGGAAGGGGGATTTTTTTTAGAAAATTAAAAACAATATGGGCTCTGGTAATTGATCAGGTACACCTTTCATTTTGTCTATGGGGCCAAATCTCCAAATGCTACTGTTTAGCCAGGCTGTACCCCTTCCACGTCAGATTTCTTCAAATCATAAACTTTCAGATTTTTCTGGTACTCGACTTCCCACCTCCTATACATTCCAATAAAAATCATTCCCACAGTCATCCGGTAACAGGTTTTACAACTATGTCAATGAGTTTTATGTAATAGTAGATATTAAAATAAAATAATAATATAAAAATATAATACATGGATCCTGAAATCTTTTCGGTGACAGTTATGTAAAAAAATATTATCCTTAAAAATATTATTATAAATAAGTACAATCCGGGAAAATATTTTTGATTATACAGGCAACACTCACAAAATGGACTCGCCCTTTTCTATGACATTTACTGTTTAGATATAGGTTAAGATCTATCAATGTCAAAATTGTCGTGGCGGCGCGGCCACGGCTTGGCGGCGTGCGGCAGTGAGGTGGTGTGGCGGCGTGAGGCGGCGGTGTACGCAGCGGCAGCGTGGTAGCGTGCGGCGGCAGCGAGTGCAGCGGCGGCGTAGTTGTGTGCTGCGGCGGCAGGTGCAGCAGCAGTTCATAAAGGAGTACTAATACCTACTTTAATATACGGTAATGAGAGTTGGGTATGGCAGAGAAAGCATGAAAATAGAATAAATGCAGTTGAAATGCGAGCGCTGAGGATGCTGAGTATGTGTGGTGTTACCTCGAAAGACCGAATAAGAAATGAGGTTATAAGGGATCGGTGTGGAGTGAAAGAGGACGTAGTGACAAAAGTAGAACAAGGGATGTTAAGATGGTTTGGGCATTTAGAAAGGATGGATGTAAATAGATTAACAAAAAAAAATTATAAGGCAAGTGTGAAAGGAAGAGCGGGACAGGGTCGTCCTTGGCGAACGTTCTGCGATCAGATTGCAGACGTTCTGAATAAGGGAGAGGTAAGAAGTACCCGTAACCGAAGGGCATGAATGAAGAGGTTGATGAGTGTAGATGAAGCGAAAGAGGTCTGTCAAGATCGTAGCAAGTGGAGGTCCATAGTCTCTGCCTACCCCTGTGGGAAACAGGCGTGATAGTATGTATGTATGTTGTTATTTTACCAGCCTGCTCTGTACCTCAAGCCCATCTTCTCCAACGAGAACAATATCATCCGCAAACAGCATGCACCAAGGTGCTTCGTCCTGTATGACTGACGTCAAGGCGTCCATTACCAGAAGAAACAAGTATGGCTTTAATGCCGATCCCTGGTGCAATCCTGCTGGGGAAGATTTATTACATACTAAAGAAAAATTTTGAAGATAGTCGTGGAGAATTGTTAAATGAAGAGAATAATAATGGTAGTGCAAATTTAGAAGATAGAAATGAGAATATAAGAGGTGAAGAAGTTTTGGTAGAAGAAGCCCAGCAAACATTTTTGGTCGAAATGATTATAAAATTACCGCTATTTTAGGTTAAAATTTTTTTGGTCACCTAAAAAAAAATACTTCGAATCGACATCGAATTTCCCTAAATGGGGAAAAAAAGCTCGTGCCAGTGATGTTTATTTCACGTAACTACAACCAATAGTTCGACGTATACGTTACTTTTTCGTGTAGGTTAAATATTTCTGCTTGAATTTATTAGTCAAAGAATCTTGATGATATCGCACATAATACGTTGAAATCTTGTGCGATATTTTTTTTTTGTGTATATTAATGGTTTTACTTTTAGAAATACTGATGGGCTTTCAAATACTAAAGTATTTTTATTTATCCAAAATAAAAATATGTGTATTTTAAATACACGTCACTCAGGTTTAGTATATTTTATTAATAAATCAAACGCAAAAATCAATATTTCAATATAAATTTTAGTGAATATAGGGTATCATTTAAAAGTATTACATGCGAAATTACAAAATAAAATTAACATCGCTTCTTCATTTTTACAAAATATAATGGCGGCTCGACTAGATGGTTAGATTTTCTTAAAAGTCTACCTTTAGGTAAATTTGTAAGTATTTAAAGTTGATTTGACATCATTTTCGTGACTTATTAGTCTAAAATACCTATTTATGTCTTTATTACTTTAAAGTGACATATCTATAAAGTAGTATACTCGACCAATAGGTAATAATTACCTATAACTTAAAAACTAGTAGCGGATAAGTCTCAACCAATCAACAAATAGTTTTAAGATGATGATATCGGTTTATGCTTCATACTCCATTTTCTCAAGCCTTCCGTGAGTTTGATCGAATTTATATAGTTATCAGTGTTGTCATTTTCCGAATCCTCATCTTCCGAATCCTCATCTCCCGATTCTTCATTATTTAAAAGGAATTAAACACTATCGCTGGTTGACTCATTCGTATTAGTGATTTGATTTATGTTTCATGTACAGATCATGTGAAGGGAAGTGAATGATCATCGGTTGTTATTAAATTTATTGGTAATTGACACTGTGTGTGTGATTTCTTTTTAAGATTCCTTACACACTTCAGTTTTTTATATATTTTTCTACAAAAAGTACTAGAATGTCTGTACAGTTTTTAACCTTTGTTCATTGTTAGTAATAAGCGACTAGGTATCTTTTTTTTCAAACAACGGTACAGGCGTTTAAAAACGAGTACGTCCCAGTTCACCAATTTAACTAGGTACTCACAAATGACCAAAGTAAGTTAACTTACGTCGCTACCGCCAACTGTGACTTACTGGTCGTATTTCCGAGTAATATTGACTTAGAAGCTAACCGCAGATAACCTATTGGTATTCAAATAATAATGTTCTAAAAGTAATATGTACTACAAGGTCGTATTACAGTATTTGTATTGTAGGATGTCAAACTAACTCCTGAATTGGTAGCAAAATAGACATATAGGTTAGTAATTTTTAAGTCGTTGGCTAAAAAATTATTAAGTCATAAATACCAATAATAATACTTTTAAGTTATAATGACTTATAGGTCAATATCAAGTCAATTCTACCAGATTTCTGGACTTATTTTTAACCAATAAGTCAATTTCTTTGCGGTGAATCAGTTAAGTAAAAATGACGTAATGAGTCACTAAGTTTTGCCATAATAGTAAAAGTGTATTTATAGTAAAAAGAAATGGTGCATGGGACGTTGTTTTTACTTGAATAGGTAATATAGTCCTAAGTCCAGGAAAAAATATTTAAAATGTTTGCTGGGAGAAGATTCTTTTGAGGATGCTGTTAAAATTATGATAATAACGTTGATTCCGATAGTGAATTATAAGAAGAATTCACCGGAACGAGATAGACGTTTGCCAATGGGATTGAGAGTTCATGATTTAGAAAGTCCATTTAAAACATATAGTAGTGCGGAGCGGGCCCGTCAACTGTAGCTACTGAGGATCCCTACTGCCACTGATGATTGAAACTATTGTTTTTATATGAATAGACTGTATTTGGATTTAAATAGGTGTACAAAGATCGCCCAACAGTATAAACGTATCGCGCGCACAGCTGTTCATACGGAGCGCAGAAATCGAAGTGTTTGTGACGTGTGACAGTGACAGATCTGTAACTCATCGATGTGAAGTAAGGCGCCCGGCCACTCTGACGTTTGTACGGGCATAAAATATCATATTGATTGTAAAGAAACTTATAGTCCAGTTGTTAATACTACTAGTGTAGGGTTGTTACTTTCGATTGCGGGACAAAAAGGTTTTAAAATTAAACAATTTGACGTTAAATCGGCATTTTTATATGGTAATTTAAAAGAAGATATTAATATGGAGATTCCATTAGTTATAATATAGATAAAAATAAAGTTTGTAAACTTAAGAAAAATTTGTATGGTCTTAAACAAGCACCATTTATTTGAAATATACGATTAAAAAATTATAAAAAAAACGGGTATTATACAATTAAAACAAAATCTGTGTTTATTTGTTTGTAGGGAAAAATAAATTTATTTAGGAATCTATGTTGACGACGGAATTTTTATTGGAAATAATGAGTTAGAATTCAATAAAATTATATTGAATTTAGAAAAATTATTTGAGATGGTAGAAACGTTTGTTGGTATTGATATTTTAATTGAAGAAAATTCTATAAAAAATTATCAAAAGTCTACTCAAGTGAAAAATATGGTTATAGTAGTCTTAAAGAAAGTGCTCATCCTGATATTTTGATCGATACACATCAAGAGGGGAAGGTTGATAGTAATGATGTGCATAAATATAGACAGTTAATTAGTTCTTGTAATGGTATTCGTTAAAAACTTACCTAAATATACTCAATAATCTACTTGAAACTAAAATATAAAAATTACATCTAAATCTAACCTAATTACAACCTTAAACACTAAAACAAAATAGTATAATTCACCTACTAGAAACTATAGTATTTATTAAACTATTTCTCCTGTAAGATTGCGTCCGCAATAGTTACGGAAAGATGAAGCTATCTACAGACCCTACTGCTCCTCGGCGGCGAGCATACTGAGACATCGAGGCGTACCTACCACTAGGACGTCGTTAATCGTTGCTCACTTTTACATACTAGAATCTATATAAAATTTATATACTTATTTGATAAAGTACTTTTTAAATTAAAATCTTGTGAAAGTGTTACCCCGGACACTGGGTGAGTGTTGCAATTATTTTATAGAAGTAACTCCTAATAAGAAGAGTAATGTTTAGTGTACCTACATTATAAAAATAATATTGTTAGTTAATTCGTTTTTAAAGCATTGCTATCGCAATGATTATCCTAATTATTGCATATTATGACTTACTTCATCTCTCTGTGTACATTTTCATCATCAGATTAGTTCTATTCATCATTATCGATTATCATTTCACCAATTGTCTTGAATATTTACATGTAATGAGTTATGTTTATACGACAAAAATACTATGTTTCACCTAAAAATCATTTCACCTAAAGTTGATTTTCTGTTGCTAAAACTCATTGTGCATGACCGCCACATCATTGATCATTGTTAATGTTTAAATCATCTTAAATCATGCCTTGCTCGGAGAATGATGTTGCGGCGGTCATCCAAAAAAATAGGACATTTAGTAAAATTTCCGGTTTCCGGTTCCAGGGTTCCTCGTGCCGGGGAGAAATTTTACTTGCTCTGGCGAGACCACCTCTGCCGTGATTCACCCGTGCTGGTGCGACGTTTCCCTCAAAGTGACTAGCAACAGTGCTACCACCGGCACTTCCGAGGACAATATAGCGGGTAATAATTATCCATGACCCTATGTCACTATTTTTATGATTATATTAGATTAATAAATATGGTTCTAGTTGTAATATTTGTATTATTGTCTTCCAACCTAATGATAGTAAGTACCTACAGTTTTTATGTTATTGCCCTAACTACCTAGGGAATGGTACATTTTCTTTTATATTTAGTAAATAAAACAAGGTAAGATTTGTCATTTCACGTGGGTAATTGTAGTAGACATCAAGAATGTCCAAATTTAAATGATTTTGAGAATATTAAGAACATTTTTAGATAAAGTTTAAATTCTATTATATTCTAGTATTTACATGGAAGTGATTTAACACTTAGAGCTTACTGTGATGCAAATTTCGCTGGAGATCCAGATTCTAGGAAAAGCACGACTGGGTTTGTTATCTTGTACAGCGGTGGACCGATACATTGGTGTTCACGTAAACAGTCCGTTACCTACTGCTCTTTCCAGTACAGAGGCTGAACACATCTCACCTTCCGAATGTATGAAAGATCTATTCTATATCCAAAGTTTATTTCAGGAAATAACAGGAAAAACACATAAAATGGAATTATTTGTCGATATCAGTCAGCAATTGTTTTGATTAAAAATGGAATTCTTAATAGAAGAAGCAAAGATATGACAACCTCCGTGGTGTAATGGTCAACACGCTAGACCGCGAATCCGGAGGTTCTGGGTTTGATCTCCGGGCCTTTTTCAGATTGTCCTGGGTCTTGGGTGTTTATCTATATATGTATTTATTAGAAAATATAATAATATCATTGAGTTAGTATTACACAAGTTTTAAAAAAACTTACTTTGGGGCTAGCTCAATCAGTGTGATTTGTCCTTATAAAAAAAATATATAGATGTAAAATTTCATTTTATTAAAGAAAAGATTAAAGAAAATTCGATTGAAATATTTTATAGTCCAACAAAGTCTATAATTGCAGACATTTTTACTAAAGGATTGGATTGAACAAAGTTTTTACGGTTGAAAAAGGGTATTGCAATTGTGAGTGATTAATGAATTCAAGTGACTCTATTTATAATTATAATCATTGTTAATTATTTAAAATAGAGATAATAGAGTAAAATCCCAGAGCAATCAGACATACCTAACTTATTTTCACACGGATGAAACCTCAGGTTCTCAGTAGCGTATTGTGTGCTTTGTAATACCTGCGTGCCTGTGAAGCTCACCTTGTGACACCTGCAGGGCAATCGCGCTAATGTAAATCTCAACGGTTCGTTTACGTTACGTTTGCGATCCAGTTTAAGCTATGGTTACGTTACGATTCAGCTGAGCCGATTTCGGTATCGCGCTAACATGTCAACCGTAGTTGAACTTTAAACTAAGTTGAAACGTTACCGCAACGAAACCTCTCTAGGAACGTTAGAGATGTCACACTAGTATTTTAAAAATCACTGTGATTTAAGTACAATCGACCATCGATTTTACGTCTGCAACATTGAAAGCACTATTTGACGAGGATGTTTCAAATTTCTTACGCGGAATGTGTCAGTGTCAGCAAAGCACCAGCGTCGTCGCCAAACGAGCGTAAATCAATTGACGTTTCTTATTAGCTATTTAGTGCAGCACAAAGACCTAGCTCTCGGAAGAGATAGGTCAAAAGAAGTTTGAGTTCTATCAGCACGATTACGGCGTGAATGCTCGCTTATCTTAAAACAGCGAGGGCCCCGCAAGAATGGGTAAAGAGTGGGCTAAGGTTTGTAATGCATAAAGATATTATTTTTTTAATAAAACATAGGTACTAAGTCATACAACTACTTTTTACTATTTTTTAATTTTCAGCTCTGGAATGATTGAATGCCGGGTCCAGTCAAGTTAGTATTAATTAATGCGAGCCATCAGGTGCCAGGTGGTGAACCCAGCACTGCTGCATCCCTGACCCCTCTGGAGGAGAAAATTGGTAATATTCTGGGCAGGGATGTTGGGCCTTTACCCAATGTAAGGCAAGATCCATTTACCTCACACAATGTAAGACATTCATAATACTATGTGATAAGATGCTGGAGTTTTTTAATTGTAGCATAATAATTGAATATAATTTTACAGGTACATTACCATTGAAGAAAATATAATTGAGGAGTTGGTTGTAGGCGATCAGTTAGAGCTAATAGGACAGATTTAGATGAGGCACAATCTAAGAAAAAACTGCCCAATTATTTCACAAGCCAATAGGACAATCTTTGAAGGCATTAAATTATTGGCCGAGTGTTGACGGTTTCACTAGACAGGTAATGTACAATTCTTACTTTCATTGTTTTCTCCACTTGTTGTTTAATTTAAGATCAGGCTGTGATTATGTCAAATCTAAAAGGATATCTATGATATGGCTGCTCTCCTATACTTTCTTAACCATCAGAACATGTACTGAAAATAACTTAATTAATAGCCTATCTTTTAAATTTTCAGTATGTCCCGTCCCCTCCCCAAGACTAGCAGAGCCTCACCGAGACAGGAAAACTGAAATCATTTGAGGAAGCCTTACGGTGACGGCAGAGTAGAATACAATTTGGCACCACCCCTTTCTTCTCCCACGGGTTTCATAAGAGGCGACTAAGGAGGTATAGAAAACAGGCAGCAGCATCCTCATTGCAACGACTTGATACATCACACAAGACATCTTTTTTAGTCAAGCAGTGGACCGTTACGGGCTGATAAAATTGAAAAAATGCCAACCCCGAAGGCTCTCTATGGTCACTGGTATGACTCTCCATTGATTCAGCGTAACATATATACCTACTACTACTACAAACGAAACAATTTATCTGTACACACGTCGATGTGTGAGTTTTATACTTAGGGTCGCACCGCAGAATTATTTTAATACCTACCTACTAATGAGTTCGACATACATATATTTACGATTATATTTTTCCATACCGGAAGATTTGCGAACACTATGACGTAAAAAATATTCTGTTTTATATGCATTAAATGTTACAGAAAAGTCGGAAACAGCTACGTAATATCACTTCACAAATATTTTTCATTATGTCCATTGTACCTATAGTTCACTTTACTGATTATTATTGAGTCATTTATAATGTAATGCACTAATTTCACTAATTCACTATTGTAATATAGTAATTTGCATATTCGGCGCAAAACTATACGGTAATTATATGAATAAATTCAATAAAAATAAACAAATGTTTATCACGCTTACAAACAGCATGTCAAGTTGTCATTGTCATATGTAACATTACCGGATTGCTTATTAGCAATTCGGTAATGTTACAATCTCGTTCTTGTGTATCTCCCGCCAATGCGAGAGAGCGAGAAGGGTATATATATCAAGATGGTTGCTGGGTAATAACGTGAAATTATATTGTTGCTTTGCTTACCTGTTTTCATCATTTGGAAATGTATGAAATATACGTTCTTTAGAGTATTGGGTGGATAAACAATTATTATACGCGCACCTTCTCACTATGATGGTTACTATTGGTTGACAGTTCTCAAGACAACACACGCCGCGTATTGCGTGCGGCTAGTAATTAAACCCTGGTTTGGAGCCGTCAAAGCTCACAAAGTGCGGGGGAGAGGTGCGGGGACGCCAATTTGCGGGAGACGCTGTGAGATACCATTCTGTTTGACTCTTATGTATTCTGTGCTAGCGGTCGACAAAAAGTAGCTTCGCATCAACTTTTTGTTTTGACAGCGGTTGCGCTCGAGCTGCGTTCCAGTTGCGTTCCAACTTTTTTGTCATACTAACTCGGGTCCTCGTTCTCCTATACACCGTATGGTTGAGTCACACAATAAACTGTTTGAGAGTGTTGATATATTTGCGTGTTCAATATATCAATTTAAAAAACTGCTCCACCAGTTACTCTCTGAGCATGATAAGCATTCTGTTTAATTTAATGTGTATGATTATTATTATTCTGTTTACTTTTTATTTTTATTTTCTAAATTTAACTGTTTTTTATTGTAATGTTTTTTTTTTTCTCTCTTTTCTTATATTTGTAAGTAATCAAATTATAACTTTAACATTTGTAAGTAATTCAATAATTCATAATTTATCATTTTACCAGACCAAAATTTGAACATGACAATTATAACTTCGTTTTTAGCTAACCCTCTAGTAGCAACTGACTAGATAACGTGTAGTTAAATAAACTGTGGATAACGTGGTTGGTTGCAAAATTATGTATATATATTTATATAAGCCTATATTGTATAAGATTATATTTTGTAGCTGTTTGTTATTCCTAATAAACAAATAAAAAAAAAAAAAAAAAAAAAAAAACTATCTGTCAAAACGTTAGCGCGATACGGAATCAGGCAAAAAGTCGTGTAATGATCACGGTTCGGTTGCGATTCAGCTGAAATTATTTAGCGCGATTGCCCTGCTGGCTGGTGAATAGTGAGTAGCGGGGCAAAAGCAACCTATAAATTTTTGTTTTTTTTTAAAAATGGTATTTGAGGCAATTTGCATTTTTTATATGTTGTAGTTTAATGTTTAAAGAATAAAAAAATCAATAAGCCAGACGATTTAGTCGGGGCTTTGATATAGCCAGGAGCGTGCAAAGGATTTTTCAAAAAAATATAAAAAGGTATTTGAGGCAACTTGAAATTTTAATAGGGTATTACTTATAACATCTAAATCTGTCATGTAAATTATATTCAATTATTATGCTACAATTAAAAAACTCCAGCATCTTATCACATAGTATTATGAATGTCTTACATTGTGTGAGGTAAATGGATCTTGCCTTACATTGGGTAAAGGCCCAACATCCCTGCCCAGAATATTACCAATTTTCTCCTCCAGAGGGGTCAGGGATGCAGCAGTGCTGGGTTCACCACCTGGCACCTGATGGCTCGCATTAATTAATACTAACTTGACTGGACCCGGCATTCAATCATTCCAGAGCTGAAAATAAAAAAATAGTAAAAAGTAGTTGTATGACATAGTACCTATGTTTTATTAAAAAATAAATATCTTTATGCATTACAAACCTTAGCCCACTCTTTACCCGTTCTTGCGGGGCCCTCGCTGTTTTAGGATAAGCGAGCATTCTCGCCGCAATCGTGCTGATAGAACTCAAACTTCTTTTGACCTAACTCTTCCGAGAGCTAGGTCTTTGTGCTGCACTAAATAGCTAACAAGAAACGTCAATTGTTTTACGCTCGTTTGGCGACGACGCTGGTGCTCCATATAAATTTATCTATTATTTATATTTAATTATTAAATAGGTAATAAATAAGTTCATTCGCAAAAATTCAAAAAAACTTTGCTGACACTGACACAATACACATTCCGCGTAAGAAATTTGAAACATCCTCGTCAAATAGTGCTTTCAATGTTGCAGACGTAAAATCGATGGTCGATTGTACTTAAATCACAGTGATTTTTAAAATACTAGTGTGACATCTCTAACGTTCCTAGAGAGGTTTCGTTGCGGTAACGTTTCAACTTAGTTTAAAGTTCAACTACGGTTGACATGTTAGCGCGATACCGAAATCGGCTATACTTTATAATTTTTTTCATATAAATAATTTTAAAATTTATTTATTTAGATTTATTATTTGAATAATATTTTATTTATTTATTTTAATAATTTATTTAAATAGCTTATATATTAGTAACCATAGCTTAAACTGGATCGCAAACGTAACGTAAACGAACCGTTGAGATTTACATTAGCGCGATTGCCCTGTGGTCTGCAGTTCCGTGTTGGGGGGTATAATAGGAGAGATAGTTTTCAACTTGCCTCAAATACCTAGGTATCCAAAAATTCGTGCCAGCTCTCGGACCATACTGAGACCTTAGGTTTCATCCGTGTGAAAATAAATTGTCTGATCGCTCTGGGATCTTGGACTATAAGTGTTTAGGACTTTAATTCCAAATTTAGTTTTAATGTTTTGACGTGACAACGTCTAATAACTCGATACTACGGGCTGCATGCACGAAAAAGATGACGTCATTGTCGCGTTCCGCAAGCGAGAGCGCAGCACGAACGAGAGAGAATGTTTGACGTTGTCACGTCAAACTACCGTCCGTAAACCGACTTTACAGACAACCAATTTTTTTCTTTAGTATTTAAGTTGTATTAAGTTTTTTTTTTGTTACTTAGTTTTAGTTTAGTTATTATTTATTATTAGTTGTTATTGTTGTTTATATGTCCTTACCGCTTGTAAAATATTTTTTTTTATTATAGAGTTATGTTTTTAGTTATAAGTGATAGGTAGGGAATAATAATATGGGTTTTTATTTGAAGAGTGATGGGAGTTTGTGTTAATAAAAAAGTTAACGTTAGATATGAAATTTAGAGATGTTAAAGAGGAGGAAGGAATTTATGTTTTTGTAGTAAGTCGTGAGTGTGTGATAAAGTAAATATATATATATATTTGATGGAAATGGAAAGTACTGAAGTTTTTATACCCTCAACACTAGGGAAAAACAGAATGTCCTATGTAGAGATGGGTGGTGGATAAATTCCTAAACCGGATTAAAATACCGGGTTAATACCCTTATCTTCTACCCATTTGGTGGGTAGATTGCTATGAGTAACTAGCTGTTGCCCGCGAATTCGTCCGCGCGGAATTTAGTTTATAAACACCGTCATTTTGGTATTTTCAAAAACTTACTATAAATTTGATCACAAATTAATAATTACTCTCATTGCGGTTTAAGTCGATCGGAATTTTAAACAATAAACTACATGTAAGTACATGTAAACACTTCTGAAATACGTGCGCTCACTGCGAATTAACTGAATAATGCGGCGCTGCTGGTAGTTCATTCACCGTCCACTTTTAGGCGGAAGTCGGGCTGCAGCTAGCTCAGTGCTGCGGCCCTAGACAACGGAGTGCTGCCGCCGCCTAATACGAACTTTCTTTTCGGTTTTCGTGTATGGAGCCTACACTGGTGTCAGATTTCAAGCTGCCGGGACCAACGGCTTAACGTGCCTCTCGAAGCACGGAGGAGCTCGATAAAAATGTTGTCACTTGTGGTCACCAATCCGAGTACCGATCATGCCCAATGGCACTTAACTTTTATCTAAAGAGCTAAGAATGCGTACTCTTACCAGTTATAGAATAAGAGTCTAATTTGACGCTGGTGATCGTGGCAGCCAGGTCAGGCTTCACCAGTGCTTTGGATTCAGTTCAAGTGTCGCTTCTGAAACAGCACTTAGCTTGACTGGCCACCAAAGATAATAAACTGGCGACGGAATGATTTTCAGAAGTTTTCTGTTATGTATGCAATAAAACACAGACGATCGCGGAATGAATCGTTTATTGAGAGCGAAAGTAAGCAGTACATGGAGGTACACAAAAAATTATAAATATGATTCCTACCTGAAAGCTACCAATACACTAAACTTTCCTCTCCTTAAATCGAAGACAAATAACAGATAGGTAGCTATGCGTACTTAATTAAAGTATTACAATATTTATATATTACTACTACCAATGAAAATATGGTTGAACTTAGCACAAAATGATATGCAAATCTGTATGATACAATTAAACAGATACTATACCAACACAAGTAGTTATTTATTATTTACTAAGTGCCTAATTATACATAACTTTAATGTTTAGGTAGGTATAATAGGTAATTACTTTATTCAGGAAAACGTTTTGGCTGCTATGTATGTATATTTATAAAGTTAACTACATAGGTATATATAACTAGAAAATATACAGTTTCTAAAGACATAAGTTAACAATCATTTTTTTGCGACGCGAGGTCTCAAAGTCATTCGTGTCAAAGTCGGTGCTCGCGCGTCGTTATTATTGTCGCGAAAAACGGGTTCGGCTATCGGTTGAGGCACGGGTTGAGGGCTCGCTACCGCAGAAGGAGACTGAACAAGAGGAGAATCGTGCCCCGAAACTTGATCTTGAGACGCGTGATCCTTATCAATCGACGGACTCGGGTCGACTACTTCGATCGGTGGTAGTGAATGCCGTGATTTCCTAACGGACTGTTTATTTATTACTTGATCGATATGTCTCTTAGTAACATGGTCGTTATCATTCATTTTGACTGCGTAGGAAACCGGGCCTGTGCGCTCCACCACCACTCCCTCCTTCCACTTCACATTTTGGCTTGAGTAGTCCCTTACAAGGACATCATCACCCACTCGCGCCTCTCTTAAAACGCCGCCGCGGCGTGCCTCTTGTGCATCCTGCGCAGCACGTACGAGTGCGCCCGTATCCGGTCGCAATAGGTCTAAACGACCTCGCAATCTATGTCCTAGCAACGCAACGGCAGGCTCCTTTTTTGTGGTACAGTGTTCCGTGTTTCTATAGGTAAAAAAAAATTCGCACAGAGCTCTGTCGTAATTTTTATTTTCCACTGTTGCCTTTTTTAACACTTGCTTAACCGTGCGTACTGCATTTTCAGCAGCCCCGTTACTGGAAGGGTGGTAGGGTGCTACTAAAATTCTACGGATGCCGTTTTTCTCTATGACTGGAACTATAGGAGTCCCGTAATCTGAACGGTCTACTTTATAGATGACCCCATCTCTTTACAATCGGTCAAGTTCGCGCTCCACGGGCGCGCGCAGTGCTAACGGCAAGGGCCGTGCTTTTACAAACACCGGGGTGTGATCTACCAGGTGCAACTTTATAGGAGTCTTAAATGTCCCAAGTCCATCAGCAAAAACCTCCGGAAATTCTTTACGCAAATCATTTAATATACTCGAGGTTCCTTCGGCAATATGATGGCACGGTGTAACGTCCATTTTCAATTTTCTAATCCAAGTTCGACCCATTAGCGGTCGACCTCCATTATCTATAACGTACAATTCTAACAATTCTGTGACTGACTTAAACGTTACTGTTACCATTATACTACCTAAAGGTTGAATAACAGTCCCCGTATAAGACTTAAGACGTAATGATTTTTTATTAATAGGAACATGAGAAAAGAAAGTATCATAATACTTTTTAGAAATTACAGAGATCTTGCTTCCCGTGTCGATTTCAAATTTTATTATTTTGTTATTAATTTTTACGTTCGTATAATAGGGACCATCTTCACCGTCACAAATTAAATTATAAAAATTTAAATCGCTATCACCTGAGTCGTCTAGAAAATGTTGTTCCTTCGAGTGGCCCGCGCCGCTCGCTCGTCCGTACTTACGACAAACCACCTTCAAATGACCTTTGTCACCGCACTGATCACAAGAATAATTTCGGAAGCGACACCTAGCCGCCGCGTGGCCGTCCCGACCGCAACGTGAGCAACGACCCGGCCGCCCCTCGCCTGCCGTCGCGCCCGGCGCTGTGGCCGTCCCGGCCGCTGTCGCCCGGCTGCCCGCCGCCACGCGCCGTCCTCGTCGGCCCCCGATGCTGTGCAGCGGCTCGACCGCCGCGGCCCCGCCGCTACCCTCACCGCCGCCGGAAGCCGCCTGCATGGCGTGCCTATCCGCTGCCTCGAGTGATAACGCGAGCTCCTTTTCGGCAAAAAGTCTGGACCTCATGTCCTCGCTGTACAGACCGGAGACAAACTGATCTCGCAAGTTGACTTCTAATGGGTTGATAATGGCCGAGGTAAAATTACGTTTTGGCCAAATGCTTGAGATTCTGTAAGTAGTCTCTTACGGTCTCGCCTTGCTTTTGCTTCCTTTGCCGAAAAATGTGCCTTTCCGCGATCTCCGACCTTTGAGGTTCCAAATGAGCCTTCACAATTGCCTCCAACTGCTCGAAAGTTTTGTTCTCCGGAAGATCAGGTGCACATAAATCACACATCAATTCGTAACACGACACACCCACTTGCGTAACTAACGTGGCCACGTGTAGACTCGCGGGTATAGTATTTAAAGCTTGGAATTGTTTAACACGGCGACAATATGCATCCCAGTTATGGGAACCTATTTGAAAAGGTTCGATTTTTCCAATTGGCATTTCACTAAACTATCAGACGCGTCGCGTAAGTAAGAAATTTCTAGAACCGGACTGCGCCAATGTAATGTATGCAATAAAACACAGACGATCGCGGAATGAATCGTTTATTGAGAGCGAAAGTAAGCAGTACATGGAGGTACACAAAAAATTATAAATATGATTCCTACCTGAAAGCTACCAATACACTACATTTTCTTTCATTTAATTTATTATATTTATTTTCAATTTACTTACGGTATTCGAATTATTTTAAAATCAATTATTTCGGGTTTTGTTTAACTTTTATACTGAAAACTGCTTACTGAGTGAAAATCGCATATTCAAAATCCATTGCTTACATTAGTAACAAAATTTTGATGGCCTAGTATTTATAACACGCAATGAAAATAAAACGATTAGATACTTTCACATTCATTCGTTGTCATACACTTGTTAATCATCGTTCAAATGAAGCGTTATTTTAACGATAGTGTTGTACAGTGTTATGTTTATGACTCTAAATCGATTAGGGAAACATTGGTTTGAGAGGTACGTAATGTTTGCTTTGAGATATTTTGGCATAAGTGTGTTTGTAATATACAGGCTGACTTTTAAACCACCAGCCAAATTTTTGGAGCAAGTTCAGTCCATCATACTGAAGTACTTTCTATAAAAAAAGTTATTAAAAATCGATGAAAATTTGTCGTCCTCCCATAGAAAATCCGTTTGACTGAGCGCTGATTTGTATGAAAAGGCGAATTTTTATTTTAGTTTTTCGTTAATTGTTTATATGGAAAGTAGTTCAGTATCATGGACTGAACTTGCTCCAAAAATTTGGCTGGTAGTTTGAAAGTCAGCCTGTATATGTAGAAAATAACATTTATTGAACGAGCGAGCGAAGCGTCTCAGTTTCGAGATTAGCCGAAAAATTATTTTGCCTGTCTGTTCTCGTCTACAGATCGCATTTTTCAACCGATTTTGACGAAAATTGGCACGCCAGTTCCTTGATTTATTTAAATTATTAAGTCAATCGAGATTTTTGATTGGGGGGAAAATAAGGGAAAGAAGTGGGGGAAGTTTGCAATAGCATTATTTATCGATGGAATTCAGTCTGTAGAGGCATACTAACCACTCAGCCACGAATATATGCGACAGCGACGTCGCTGTCGCGTATATTCGTGGTCGAGCGTAAGGTCTTAATCTGTACAAAATGTTGCAAAAAACGGAGAGTGGAGGAGGAAAAACTGGGAAAAGTTTGCTTTAGCGTTATAAATGGACGGATTTCGATTCTTCAAAAATTTTTGGATAATTTAAACTTAAGGCCGTACCTGAATTTATGTAAGTTTGTTTACAGTTTAAAGTGAGATCGTTAAGCTTTACTACGCACATTTGCCAAAAGTGGCCGTTTTTCGCAAATGTGCGTAGTAAAGCTTAACGATCTCACTTTAACTGTAAACAGTAGTTCATACTCGTAAAATACTTTAAAGGGTTATCTAGGAATTGGTAGTAGCAAAATTTTTATTGGTGTCTCCGTTTTCTTTGAAATGATTTATTTTAAATGGGGGCAGCACTGGACCCCGGAAAAAACAGGTACGGCCTTAACCATAGAAAACAGTAAGAGTATGGAGTGGTCCTATTCTAAACCGGAAGTCACGTGGCATGCCATCCATTTGATCGAATAGACTAAATATTCGGGGACTGGGGAGACTACAAGTATTTTTATGCGAATTATATGATACCTACCACACTACCTATTATTCATCCAAGCAAATCAATTAAGTACTTATTCACATTTATCAACAAGACATTTCAAACGCTTCATATTTAAAAAAAATGGTCTTAAACGCAACTATATTTACACCACTAATTAAACAAATTACACTTAAAACTAACTAATTATATACACTTTATAAATATATTTACCCACATAGTAATAGTCATTAGTTTAGTTTAAACCAAATCAAATAAAATCTAGGGCAAAACAAAAGAAGTGCCGCGCGCGAGTCGGGAGGCCAACTTCGACTGGTTTAGGTCAGGGACTCAGTGAACGCCAGAGAGTCCTTAATTGGGAGAAGTAATTCAAGTTATATATTCGTTTCGCTCACTCAATCACGTTTGTGCTGGGTAGAGAAAGAGATAGAATAGTTCGTTCGGCTTTAATCATGTCTGCCGAACAATGGCCGGTACGGCGCTCGGACTCTAGGTACGTATTCGTAAGGATAACATAATAACGTTTCGTATCGTATCTAGTAGGTAACGGATAACGTGAAGGAACGTCAAAACTCCACGTTCCGCGAGCACAGGCACGGTTTGAGATACTTATCTGTTATTTGACGGTTACTCGGTGTCATGTTACTCGGATATCAAATAACGTCATATATTGGTAACATGTTTTTCAGCGCTAATATTTTCATTTGGTATTAGCACGCTCGGTCCCTCTATCTATGAAAGAAAATCGCATTAAAATCTATTGCGTAGTTCTAAGTGCACATATAAGCACTAAGTGTACATACAGAGGGGCAAACGGCGAGAAGCTACTTGTAATCGTGATAATCGACTGAAATTCGAATTTTTCATTCACTTGGTCGGTGTCTGAATCGATTTAAGGTGAAGATATAGGCAAATGACCTTGAAGTGGCGCCCTCATTTGAAATAAATTGTTAACTCGTAAATATGGAGATAATTTCCATATTGCTCTTCGTCATGCACTAGATAGCCCTTTAAATTATTTTATGAACCATAGTTGAAAGTATTTACATTAGTCCGTCTAGCTTTAAAACTTGCCTCCGCCAAAAGTGGCCACGGCAAGTTTTAAAGCTAGACGGATCACTAATAATAGTTTCATCGGCAGTTCATAAAATTATTTAAAGGTCTATCTAGTGCATGACGTAGAGCAATATGGAAATTATCACCATATTTACGAGTTAACAATTTATTTCACACTTCAAGGCCATTTGCCTATATCTTCACCGCGGACAGAGTGTTCTCATCACTAAATGTCACCAGTGACGTCACATTTGACAGTTCAAAATTGGCACTCGAGGATTTCATACAAATTGAAAGATTTTATTTATCTAGTATATACAGATCTGTGCTTCAACGGCACCAAAAACATAGGTTTACTTGGGAAAAACTTTGAAGTCGACGCTTGTTGCAGTTTATCACGGATTATCACGGAAGGGCTGCGTATGTCAGGCGGGATCTAACATACATCTTGTAGATTCAGAGTTGCGTCCATAGCGGGAGGCGGTAAAAAAGTACTGGGGTCTGGTCTTTACCTTCCCCTGGGCCATCTTCGCTGTCTAAACGATCTATTTATCATGTATATTGTATGTATTGATTGATGATTATAAGACCAATTATAAAATGAACTAAAATTTTAGCTTAATGCATCTGACCAGTTATTTTATAGTGTTTTATCAAATGTAATTTTAAAATTGATTTAACTTTAACCTTTTTTCTAACTTTAATTTAACTTAATCCATGCTAAAGCCGTTTTGGAGTCGGACCAAAAATATCTATTTTTAATTTTATAATCCGTCTCCCTACATATCACACTAGCCAGGCGCGTAGCCAAAACGCACGACTGTAACTCAATCCTAGGTATCGAGATTACCTTCAGAGAGCATCACCGTGAAGCCATCACGGGTAGCGAAAGCTACCCGTGATGGCTTATTCAGCTGTGCAGCAGCTTATTCAGCTGTGCAGCAGCTTATTCAGCTGTTCAGTTGCGGAGGATACCGGGGCGCACCCAGCTTCGACTCCGGATTGACACAGATATAAACCAAAGAAACAGTATTTCGGGACCAGCTGAAGGTCCACTGGGCAAGGGATCCGGCTCGAAGGATACTGTGAACTGTATGTAGGTGTTTGTCAGTTCAGAAACTAGTTCACCTAGCTCAAATATATCATCTGACTGACAGTGTAATCTATACTAATATTATAAAGCGGAAGAGTTTGTTTGTTTGTTTGTACGCGCTAATCTCGGGAACTAATGGTCCGATTTGAAAAATTCTTTTTTTGTTGGGTAGTCCATTTATAGAGGAAGGCTTTAGGCTATATAACATTACGTTCCGACAACCACGCGAACGAAGTCGCGGGCACAGCTAGTAAATTATAAATAAAAACAAATAAAAAAGATAAACAAAATCGGACCCCTATTATTTTTGCCCGCCAACAAGGAGACGTCGTATTTTTGAATATTAATGTAGCGAAGTGAATTTATTAGTTTGGGACACTATCTTATATGCTTTGGGATTAAGCACTATAAGTAACGTCCAAAACTATCCAAAACCAAACGACGCATTCTGATTGGTGGTTGCATTCGTTGGACAGCAAAAAAAGGGCATTTAATTCAGAGTAAAGATAAATACATGATAAGACACGATCAGACATGCACAGACAAAATTAGACGTGAATTTGAATATAACAAAACATAGGTATTGGTCTTAAACGTAGGTACAAATTACAATAGTTAAGTAAGTAATATAATAAAATGAATACCTACGAAGTTATTAGAGTTACACAAGTAAAATAAATTGTGTTAACAATAAAAATAACTCAAATTAGCCTATATGTGACCTATGTGCTGCCCTTACATATCATGATTACAGGTATGTGGTAAATGTACAGCACTTACATAAAAAAATAAAATGCGTAGCGTAGCGTTAGGTGGCAATGAAGCTGAAAAAGAAAGTAAATACTTACAATACAAAATAAGCCGTGTGGTTCCCGGCAGAGTAGAATAGGACCACTCCAAGTCTTCCCGTGGATTTCGTAGAAGGCGACTTAGGAAACACAAGCTAAACAAAGCTTATAAACATCAATGAGACCTCTCCAACCCGTCTGGCCAGCATGGAGAGTGTAGGCCAAATCCTCTGACTGCTCTGGCTAATATATGGCTCCGGTAGTACAGAGAGGGTCGTGCTCCTGCAGTGGAGACTAAAATATATCGATATCTTAACACAAAACAGTGGAGCAGCACTACGTATAGGCGCCATTTTGTTTCTCAGCAAGTTTAGGTATACACGCTATTTTTGTAGGTATGCCGCCTCCATATGTTTCAGTACTCAGAGGGCCACCACCGGTCCGACCGGTGCAAGCTCTCTGTTGCGCGGCACATTTTTTTTATTTTTTATTAATCGCTTGACGCTACTGCGTATTTAGCCAGGAACAAGTTAATAAAACGTGGGAAATTCTTTTTTCCTAACAAGTTACAATCAACGGTTGGTGTAGGCCTTTGATTGCTTTCAGGGAGCTTCTGGTGACAAATCTATACGAGTCCACTGGTTTTCATAGCCGACTGAGTGGCGGACGACGCCCGAAGACGCCCACACAGTCCGCGGAACAAATATCACTACAGCCGTACTATGACTGTCCACTTTAACTATTTCACATATTGTTCATGAGCATAAGCATTTATAACACCAAACAACACCAATTTCATATTATAAAGTCCACTAAAATCAATTTGCAAAATAATTTAAAGAAAACCCTAACCGAACCCCTTGACTTCCCGCCAAAACCTCCGCGGCACATTTTGGGTCGAACGGACATGATAAGAAAATGTAGCTTTAACATTAAATCAAACCAGTTGCGCCATCTGGTAGCATGCTTTCGCAACACCAAAGGACTAAAAGATGAAATAAAATGGTGAAAACATTGCTCCGTGAGCTTGGACTTTAACTCGCGATCTCGGTTCGAATACGACTATGTTCAAAAGCCTAAACAACTGAGCTATTAAGTGATTAACCACATATGTCGAATTTATCCATCACTTAATATTCCTATCGAATAAAAAAATGGTGTAAAAAGTATACTGCGTGAGTGGAACTTGAACTCGCAACGTTGCTCTTATTTGAACCATGCTCTAATCAACTGAGCTATCACGTGTTCTACCTCATACGGCGAATTTCTCCACCATTTGATATTCCTATTCTATAACACGCATTAGGAGTTAGGTCAGCTGATTAGTGACTAGATGGCGTTTTATTGAATTTTTTTATTAAAATTCTGCAATGTTCCAAGTTTCATAGGCATGCATTTACACTTGCCTTGTTTCATAGTTTTTCCGTTATTTTTTTGAGTTAGATAATTGCTTATTTTGGTTGTGTTTTTATATATTTTTTAATAAATAATTATAAATTAATATAGGTACTTAATATATAGTATTTTTTTTGACCTCTTTGACTTAAGATAGACAGATTTTGACGCTACAGGCATCATTTAGACTGATTGAGAGAAAAAACCGAATATAATAAAAACGCTATTATATCAATCACTTTTTAATAAAGTTTTTTTCAAGAAAATAAATCAGGTATTTAAAAATTTGGTGAATACGGCTTTGAACGAGACTTGCCAGATTATTGGACGCAACAGACTACCGTTTATTGAAATAATCAATGGTCACATTCAGAGTTCAATTCAATTCAAATTCAAAATATCTTTATTATCATAGGATATTTATTATATCTCTTAATAATAGTCACTTTGTTTTGTTTTGCACAAATGTTGACGTCAAATCGTTAGTTACAGCTAGTTTACGCCGCTTCCTAGGCGCAAGTGCAGAAGAAGCGGCAACAAACTGCACTGCACGTTTTCTCCAAAAACGTCAACTAACAAACTAAAAACTTCAAATTAGTTATATGGATGGACTGAGATTACATTGTTTGTTATGTCATAATTAAATATAATACAATTAAATTGAATTATAAGAATTACGAAATTAAAAATAATGTCAATTTGTAAATTTAGTATGTACCAATGTACCTAAATTATGACATGTCTAAGTATACAAACCTTTAAGGTTCAGATATAGGCAAATGGCCTTGAAGTGTGAAATAAATTGTTAACTCGTAAATATGGTGATAATTTCTATATTGCTCTTCGTCATGCACTAGATAGCCCTTTAAATTATTTTATGAACTGCCGTTGAAACTATTATTGGTGATCCGTCTAGCTTTAAAACTTGCCGTGGCCACTTTAGGCGGAGGCAAGTTTTAAAGCTAGACGGACTAATGTAAATACTTTCAACGGTGGTTCATAAAATAATTTAAAGGGCTATCTAGTGCATGACGAAGAGCAATATGGAAATTATCTCCATATTTACGAGTTAACAATTTATTTCAAATGAGGGCGCCACTTCAAGGCCATTTGCCTATATCTTCACCTTAAGAGGGACCCGCGCCAAGCTCAAGCCAGACCTTTTAGTCCAGACCAGTTAGTTTTAAACTTACTCACTAGATGGCGTTAATAGTATTTAAAGCAGAGGTGTAACAAAGATTATTCATTAATTTTAATACATTTATTATACATACTAATACCCCCACTTATCAAAATAAGCGAAACATTACGCACTAACTATACCCAACATATTCATGAATTTATACGTCTGATTATAGTTAGTTAAGATCTTTATTGCACCAAAACATAATGATACAGAATAATAGATTAAAGAAAACAGATGTCAAAAGGCGGCCTTATCGCAGCTGCAATCTCTTATAAAACAAGGTCTAAAGATAAATCGAGTTTTAAAGTCGATCTAAACTAAGTAACAATGAAAATCTTATTACAAAACGAGGTTTAAGACATAAACCATGGATTCAATTTAGATTAAAGCTAAACCACCTACAGGGGTAGTTTAAGCTAGAACTAGGGTAAGGTACCTTTTGTCGTACCAGCGCTTAAGTCGTACCACGTCGAAATCTGCGCACTCGTCTTGAAAAGGTGACATCTAGCGGTGTACCATGGTTCTACTCAGTCGCATGGGTAAACAAAAACATGCGGGGGGCTTGCCGGATATCGCGATCGAAAAATAATGAAAAAATGAGTTTTTGCACAGTTTTCACTAATATTTTTACGTCAGTCGTAAGCCATTTCACGTAAGATTATGATGAAATAGTTATTTTTTTGATTCATGTCTGTTTTTGTAGTGTTTTCTGATTGATATGAGCAAGGTCAAACGGTAAAGGTTTTTGGGTTATTTTACTAATTTTGATTTTAACTTTGTACGCCCCGCTGCCTAAGTCGAACCAGCAGAAAATTCCTAAATCGTACTGGTACGACTTAGGTGTTACGGGAATATTTTTTCTGAAAAGCAACTAGTATTATGCAGCACCGTCATTGCTGCGTTCAAATGAGGCTGAGATAAAACAGGAAAAGGTTGCAGAGATGTTTAGCGGTAGAAGCGTACCCCAGATCAGATCGTATGGATATAGCACAGAATGGGTTTAGTTAGAGCAACAGGCCCATGGCCTAGTGATAGAAATTTCTTCACTGTAAAAGACTTTGAGTCTTCTGTAAAAATTTATGACCCAGTAGGCCACAGATCCCGAGCCAGCCTGGACTGGAACAACACCTGCCATTGGTAAGCTACCTACGTCTGGAATGACAACGCCGCCTGCGACTGGTACATGACCAGCGACTGGCATAACCCCTGCGATTGGTATGTCACCTGCGTCTGAAATGACACCTCCGACTGGTACTCCTGCGACTGAAGCAACACTTGCGACTGAAGTAACACTAGCAATGGGAATGAATGACACCTGCGATTGGTACGCCACCTGTGACAAGGACACCTACCACTAAAAACTAACCAGAAACTCATAGCATATAAGTCTACGCAATTTTTAATTTGTCAAATTACTTGACAAAGAAAAATTATTACTCTTAGTACGACTTAGGCCATGGGTGGTACGATTAAGGCAACCGGTTGCCTATGTCGAACCGAATTAAGGTTTTTGTAAAATGATAAAAACACATTTTTATTAAAAGATTTTTAAACGTCTATTAATGGCATCTGTTTCGTTAATAAATGAAGATTTTATACGTGCAAAGATTTTTCTTTTATTTAAATTACAATATATTATTATACAAGATATTATAGCGATTTTTCCTGAAGTGGTACGACTAAGGCAACCTTACCCGAACTTATTTATAACCTATAAATTGTACAAACAAACGTCATATTCATATTGACTTAGCATATTGACATGATATTAATAATTGAATTCTGTTGTTTTTATTTGATAAAAACCACATCTGGCCCTAGTTTAGGTTTGGACTAAACTTTGACTTATCTCCAAAATTAAAATAAAACATCGAAATCGTAATAAAACTGGAAACATACCTGATGGCTATTTAGAAAAATGGGACTTCCCTATCTGCTGACTACTGATTATGTACAAGTTAACTATACTGGGAAGTAAATGAAATGAACTGTATACATAGGACTGATTTTATGCAAGAAGAAGATAACAAAGTTGTGGTTGTTTGAGCCGTTAAAAAGGTTGAAGTAGACAAAAAGAATTGCGTTGCGTTATTCATCACTTTTGAATATGAAGTAATTCCCCCGGTGTTGCCCGCGTAGGAGTTGCGTTTTGTTTTATTTCTTCATTGTAGGTATGCGTTTTGTTTATGTTCTTTAACACTATTAATAAATGCTTATTATTAATCCAGGAAATGTGTTGAAACTGCCATGAAGATGATTTAAACGTATTTTTAGTTTTTCATGACAAAATTCTTACTAAGCAAAATAGTTCGTTTATTTTATTTCAAAACATTAAAAATACGATTTGATATTATAACATACACAACACGCATAAAAAAACAATATGTATCAAGATTATTCACAAAATACAATATTACAAACGTAAACAAACTTGTTCCCGGGCGAGAATATGACGATCACAGAACAATATTACTCCTAGCCCGCGAGCACTCGCGCTATGAGCATTTCCCTCACGGTAAATTCAAAACAGGTGGCATTAAGTGAAAGAAGTACGCATTTACTCGATTTCCCGTATAGCTGAGTTTTATACTTCCCCCGTCAAATACACAACAGTTCCCCTGTGTCAAAGTTCACCGTTTGCTTGGAACAAGCAGTTTGTTCAGCCGGGTCTTGTCGTGCGGGGTTTTGCTCATCGGGCCAGTGTCGATGTTAGCATTTTTTTCGAACCCACATGTCACATAAAATGAATAATTAGACTAAAATAAAGGTTTTATTGTCATTTATATTAAATGATGGGCAAATATAAATAAAGTAAACAATTTATACTACCTATATTTTTTAAACTGATAGAAAAATATAACAAATGTTAGCTTGTTATCAAAAAGTATTATTACAAAAATATTGAAGAACTGTATTTTTAGGTCGATAATATTAAAAGCAACGGGAAAAGTGAGCACAATGATCATGACACCGATAAAGAATAGTCATTAGATGAATATGAAGTAAAATTTTCTTAAATTTGACCTGGAAATTATTTTTATTACTTAGCCCGAAAACCAAAAGTCCCAAGCTACAACAAGACGTGTTTTGCCTGCACCAAAAATTTGATGGACGGAATTAATTTTTCTTTTTATTTATCACGCATAGATTTGTGCATTTGATGAAGAATAAGTATATATATTTTCTTTTAAGTATTTTTTAAAGAATTATTTTTTGTATTTTTTGTCCAAATGGTGCATGTAGTGACATTTAATGAAACACCTACATCTGTTATTAAAATTTGATACTATTTAAACCGTTGCATTAATGAAATAACTACTTTATTTTATCAAACAGTGTTATTTTATTATAGAATATAAAATAATTTAAAAGTTTTTATGTTTAGAAAAAAATTCACTGCCTTAAAAATGTAAGAGAAATGCTCTACACTCGAGTGCTCGTGTAAATTTTTAGGGCGCGTGTGCTCGTGGTCTAGCGGAGGTGACGATAGACCACAGACTAAATATAGAATTACGTTGTTAACATTATTGCGTTCCATTTATTGATATTGCAATAACTTTTTTTACTGTTAATTATATGATTTTTATTAATTAGATCAATAAATAAAAGGTCTTTGGTAAAATTAGATACTAATAATAATTTTAATTAAATCATTTTATAGATTAATCCTTTTCAAATAAAATCTTAGAAATTAGGTATATTATTATGAAAAACGGAACGTTTTTTCAACTTAGGCTCAGACTATCGTGGAACTATCTTGATCCGTCTTTGTTGGAGGTTTTATAATGAAACACAGTTTCACACATACTTCAAACTGAAACTCAAAAAAACATTTTTTCATCAAACCCATACGTGTGGGGTATCTATCGATAGGTCTTCAAAATTGATATTGGGGTTTCTACTATCATTTTTTTCTAAACTGAATAGTTTGCGCGAGAGACACTATCAAAGTGGTAAAATGTGTGACTCCTCCCCCCCCCCCCCCCCCTGTAACTTCTAAAATAAGAGAATGATAAAACTAAAAAAAATATATGATGTACATTACTATGCAAACTTCCACCGAAAATTGGTTTGAACGAGATCTAGTAAGTAGTTTTTTTTTAATACGTCATAAATCGTAAACCGCAATTTACCTTTATAACTTTTATAGTAATGGTACTTGCTGCTACGGAACCCTTCATGGGCGAGTCCGACTCGCACTTGGCCGCTTTTTTATAATAAGACTGATAGTGTTTTACGTGACATAAACCCTTAGTCAAAATGTCAGCTGGCATTTCCTCAGTAGGAACTTATTTAATTTTAATCAGCTTATCATTAATGACATTTCTTATATAATTATAACGCCCATCTACTCGCATGTGTTTTGACCTGTTATGACTCTGTTGACTAGAGGCTAAATTCATGGCACTTTGATCATCACGATGCAAGTCAATAACATATAATTGCCCAGTAATCGTAAACAGCCTCTCTAGAAGCTCCAGACATAGCAGTGTACTCTGATTCTGTACTAGACAGACTAACTGACTTCTGTTTACGGTTTTGCCAGAAACTGCTGAACCCAACATCATGAAACAGAATCCAGTATAGGATTTCCTGTTTTTGGCATCGGATTCCCAACAATCACTGTCTGCAAAACCTTGTAAATCCATGTCATTACTGGTATACCTTGTTGGGTTCTCTCCAATAATAATAGCCAATAACAGGTAAGGACTATTACCATTTATTTCTTGAACATCGTTGCCGTAGACTGGAAGGATGAGGCGTCAGTAGCAGCGATCGAACAGACGGAGAACATCAAAACTCCGTGGTGTTAAATAGTTTTCCGGTCATCAACTGCTTAGGGATTCCTGATTGAGAAGATCGCCCTACGGTACATGTCGCCCCATCTGACGCCCCGGGATGAACAGTTCGGATTCAGACCGGGCTATCGACGACGCTCCAAGTGGCAAGAGTGCTCCACCGGATGTCAGAGAGCGCCAATAAAAAGGAGTGCGTGGCTGCCTGCCTCCTTGACTTCAAACAGGCCTTAGACAGAGTGTGGCATGAGGGGCTCACCTACAAGCTGCCGAAGACCTCGATGCCCCGCAGGCTACTCAGGGTTGTGGCCTCCTTCCTCAAAGGTCGCTGGGTATACGTGGCGGTGGAAGACGCGGTCTCTACGGATCGCCCGGTCAACGCAAGAGTACCACAAGGCAATTGCCTCTCGCCGGCCTGCTACGCCGTATTTACCGACGATATCCCAGTCGTCGGTCAGGTGGAGCTGGCGCTGTACGCGGACGACGCTGCATATTATGCGTCATCCATGAAACCGCTGTACGCCGTCGAGAGGCTACAGCCGACTCTCGACGCTTTACCTGACTGGCTCTCCAAGTGGAGGATGCAGGTGAACGTCGACAAGACGCAGGCAATGTTGACTGGGAACTGCCATCTACCGCCACCGCTCAAGCTACTCGGCGAAGACGTGCCGTGGCAGCCGCATGTCAAGTACTTGGGCGTCACCATCGACAGGCTTCTCAATATGCAGATGCACGTCGGCAATGTTGCGGCGCAAGCGAAGCTGGCCAGGACGAACTTGCATGGAATGTTGTCGTCCCGCCTGCCCCTGAAGACGAAGCTCGGGATCTACAAGACCTACGTTAGATCCCGCCTCACGTATGGCACCCTAGCCTGGCACGCGTACTGCTCGGAGACCAATAAGAAGAGGCTTCGTTCACAAGAAAACCTAAGTCTCCGAGCAGTCGTCGGGGCCCCACGCTACGTGAGGAACGCGACGATCTTCAGGGACTTAAAGATGGAAGGACTGGACACGTTCGTCACTCGTCGGGCCTGGCCACCCAGGTGTACAAGCGCGCGGATTCGTCGGCGCACTCCCACTTGAGAAAGATTGCGCCTCTTTACGCGCGCTCCCCCGACCGCCGCACCAAGCCTTCGCCCCGCAACGCCATCGCCAACGCCGCCGCCTATGCGGACGCGCAGCAAGGAAGAAGATGATGACCGCGGCCACCACAGCCAATCCAATGACATGCCCATCGTAATGGGCAGCGTAGAAACCCACTGAAGAGGGCCACAACCCTGACCAGTTTCCTCGTTTCCCGCAAGGAAGAGTGAGATGACCCCAGATTGAATGTATTGTATTGCATTCAACAAGTGATATTTGTACAGTGAACATTGGAGCCAGTAGCGGCATTAGAGTAGGGCGCCAGATACAAAGGGGTGACAGGGGGCGTTTTTGGGCAAGGGGGGGGGGGGTCACAGGTAATAATAAATATATAAATAGCGGCTGGTTAAGGGCGGCAACTCCTACTCTTATTTGTAGGCACACCTCCCTCCCACCCTCGGAGGGGGCGGCGGAAAAATCTCGCCCGGGGCGCTGGTACAGCTAAAGTGTTTGGAAAATTATACAGTCCTCTACAGTTGTGGTCCTTCGAAGAAGCCGGATCTACTAAGGCAAGGAACCAGCAGTGTTACTACGAGCGACTTTTGTCGAGCAAGGAACTACGGTGCCGATCCTTCTAAAACGGATCTGCCTACATTCCGAAGAAGCTGCGACCACTGTCAACTGAACGAGATGATGTTCACCAGGAGCCAGGGTGAACAGGAAGAGTTGAGGCAGGCCCAGGAAGAGGAAGCACGCCGCGAGACTGAACGCCAGCGGGTCGAGCTGGAACATATAAGGAGGCTATCACTAGAACAACCCGCTTCTCCGTGTACCAGGCAGAGCGAGACGCAAGAAGCTGCTGCTGCCGCTGCAGGACAGACGCCAGGCCCCTTGAACCTTGAGGCCCGGCACCGAACGAGGTCCCCAGCACGCTCAGCATGCTCCGCACGGTCCACGAACAGCGTCTCAGCTAGACTACGCCTTGCTAAACTGGAGGCAGCCGAAAAGCTTGCAGCCATCAAGAGGGAGGAGCTACGACTTGAAGCCGACCTCATCAAGAAACGATTGGCTGCTGAAGTATCTGCTATTCAAGAAGAATATCTCAAAACATGTTTCCAACTTTTAAGTTCTGTTCATGAAAGGTCCCTGCGTTCTTCAAATACTCTTACCCTTGTCACTCCTTCTGACCGTACAGGTTTTTTCCATAACTCTTTCTCCGTGATTGCTGTACGACTCTGGAATGCTCTCCCTGAATCCATTAGAAGGGCCCCTAGTCGCAACTCCTTTAAACTTAGAGTTTTTAGGCACTTCCACTTCCAATTACGAGTAAACATAGGACAGACTTGATTGCACAATATTTATTTATGGTTATGTATTTGTATATTTATTTTTGTTGTATATATTTTAATGTAGGTGTTTTATGAAGTAATATATATGTATGTAAGTAATGTATATGAAATAATAATAAAAGTATTTTTATAGTATGTGTTGTGATTATTATCTTTTAAATTTAGTTTAGTTTAAGTTTTCTTTATATAAATTCATTACCTATACGTTTTATTCACACCCACATAAAACTCTGCAATCGACCCAAAGGTTTGACTGTGAGAATGCTTTTAGCATTAAGTCCGCCTGTTGTACTTTAAACATGTATACGTGGGGCGCACTATGAGTTTCCGGAATTAATATGAAAAAATACTATTAAAGGTACAAAATTAATTTATTGTTTTTCAAAATAATCTCCCTTGGCGTCTATGCACTTTTTCATTCGATGAAACCAGTTTTGAAAACTTTTGTGCCACTCCTCTGCAGCCTCGACAGCCTCTTCTGGTGATGAAAATCGTTGACCGCGTAATTGGTTCTTAATTTTTGGGAACAGAAAAAAGTCACAAGGTGCCAGGTCGGGACTGTATGCAGGATGACTCATGAGTTCTACATTTTTCGCCTTCAAAAAGTCGTTTGTCTGTCTGGCCGTGTGAGAACTAGCATTGTCGTGGTGCAGGATGATACGGCGTTTACGGTTATTTTTACGGAGTTCGTCAATAACTTCCGGCAAACAAATGGTCAGTCACTATTCACTGTACGACGATTCTCTAAAGCAACAGTAGCCACGTGTCCAGTTTTATTAAAAAAAGAAGCAATCATCCGCTTAGATGCACTTTTCACGCGCGCCACTTTGGTTGGTTTCGGCTCATCTTGAAAGACCCATACGCTCGATTGCTGCTTTTTTTTGGGATCGTAGCAATAAATCCATGTTTCGTCACCTGTTACTATGTCCCACACCAAATTTGACGCACCTTCGTTGAATCTGGTAAGCATGGCACTGCACCAAGTGACGCGGTCCGTTTTTTGAGCCTCGGTCAAGTTGTGTGGGATCCACCGCGAGCACAGCTTTCTCACACCCAAATGTTTGTGTAGGATTAATTGTATTTGACTCATGCCTATTTCTAAGGATGCGCGAATTTCATGGTAGGTCACATGCCTGTCTGTTTCAATCATACGGCGCACAGCATTGATGTTTTTGTTGGTCACAGCGGTGGACGGCCGACCATCGCGAGATTCGTCACTGAGATTAATACGACCACGCTTGAATTCTGCAAACCAGCTATAAACAGTTGTCTTGCATGGTGCTTCATTGCCAAAAGCTGTTTCAAGCCGAGCGATGCTCTGTTGAGCTGTCAAATTACACTTAAAATCGTAGAAAATCATACTACGAAAATTTTCCCGAGTTAAATCCATGTTGATGCAGACACACAATTTTTTAAATGGCGCCACAAGGTAAAAACAAGAGACAGTCAGATAAAACAAACTGCAGTCTACAGCCAAAGAGTTCTATTTTCAAATGTTGCAATAAATTTTTAAATATTGTTTATGTAAGTGGCCAGTTCCGGAAACTTACAGTGCGCCCTAGGTATGTGTGTACAATAAAGTATAAAAGAGGAAGATGCAATAAACGAACCAGAAGCCAGGGAGCGTGTGGACGAGTGGCTACGAACCAACTCACTCCCCCCACCCGTAACCAGGAAGGGCTCAAAGGCGAACCAAGGAGACATCGCTTCGACGTCGCAAGAGGAAGATTTCCAACACCGACCAAGTCAAGGAACATCATAGGACATCCGGCGGGTTCACTAGAAAGGATGGTGAACAATAAAATCTGCTTTAAGTGCGTTAGAGCAACGCACCGACGCTTCAAGTGCAAAGCAAAGCCGTGCGGTGTCAACCAATGCCGCCGCCCACACCACTCTACGTTGCACCTAGAGAGAAAACCAGAGGAGGAAGAGCAAACACAACAACAATCTGAAGCTGTGTTATCGGTGGCAACCTCAACTGCCACCAACCAACAAACTGTCTTGCTAAAGACATGTCCAGTCATCGTCGTCGGACCACGGAGGGGAGGCGAAGACCTACGCGCTTCTAGATGAAGGGGCGACCATTACTCTACACGAAGACACTCTACACGAAGACACACTACACGAACTTTGCGCTCGGTCTGTGAAGAACCTGAAGTTACATGAACAGTCCGGTACGGACTGTTGACATGGTGATGAAGTACGAACACCTCCAAGACCTGCAAATGGATAAAGTATGCTACGAACTGGCACGCCCCGGCATCCTAGTGGGGTCCGACCATTGGGTGTGCATCGTGTTCAGTGAATTGCGAGTCGGTGAACCGAACTAACCGGCCGAACCACTCACCGGCCAACGAACTCAACTTGGCTGGATGGTGCACGGAACGGTGCCACGCAGCGTGATCGTCAAGACGAGAACGAACGGCCCGATCAACGTCTACACAACCTGGTGGAAAATCACTTCAAGATTGAAGCACTCTACAACCACGAGTGAGCGACACAGATCAACGTGCCATCGCTATCGTCAAGAAAACCATCAAGAAAATTGACGGTGGTTATAAAGTTGGATTACCGTGGCGAGAAGATGACGTCACCATGCCGCCCGCCTACGACATGGCGTTTCGACGGCTAAAAGCAATCGAAAGGAAAATGGACGCCTTACCTGACTTTGCCAAGGTATACGCTGCGCAAATAGAAAACCTTCTGAAGAAAGGCTACGCGGTCCCATGTGACGGATCTGAATGATCGAGCTCCGTCTGCTGGTACCTGCCCCACTTTGCCGTACAAAACTTGAACAAGCTCGGCAAACAACGATCGGTCTTCGATGCAGCGGCGAAGAGTCATGGTGTGACCCTCAACGACCATTTGTTGGAAGGACCGGACCTACTGTTGTCGCTTCTGGGAATTCTGATCAGATTCGAGAAAAGGCGATAGCAATCACGGTGGATATTCAAGAAATGTTCTTGAGAGTGAAGATTCGCCCAGAAGACCAACCAGCACAGCAATTCCTGTGGCAAGGCGACGACCGGGAGAACCCACCGCGTCACTACAAGATGGCCAGCATGATTTTTGGAGCGGCCAATTCACCCTTCATGGCGCACTATGTTCGTGACCACAATGCGGACAAACACGCGCAGAAGTGTCCGCAAGCCCAGAAAGCCATAACGCAAATCCACTATATGGATGACTTGGCGGCCAGTTACGACGGCGAAGTAGAAGCGCGTAGTGCCATAAACAAAATAATCACGGTACACGCCGTCGCTGGGTTCAAGTTGCGAGGATGGAGCTCGAACAACGAAAAGGTGCTCCACAACGTGCCTACAAAGCTGCGCGCAACCACACCTGTGCAACTGAGGGGAGCGCAGCCCGAGAACAAGATACTCGGACTCTACTGGAATGCCGAACGAAATGAGCTGGGATTCAACACATCGATGCACCGAGTCCCAGCTGAAGTAAGCACGCAAGTCCGAACGCCGACCAAAAGGGAAGCGCTCGCCGCTGTGATGTCTATCTACGATCTACTAGGGCTGCTCAGTCACTACATAGTACGAGAAAAGATCATCCTGCAGAGCTTGTGGCGCCTCCAGACGACGTGGGACGAGCCGCTTCGCTGATAGGCTATCACATCTCACCGAGATAGCCTGTCTACGCCTGCCGAGACTCTACACGCCAGGGAAAGACAAACACGTCGAACTACACGTGGTACTGGAGGGTTACGCACAGCAACGGGACCGTGGATGTCGCGCTAGTCGGCGCCAAATCAAAGGTGGCGCCAAAACGTACGCAGACCATCCCTCGCCTTGAACTACAAGCCGCGGTCATTGGAGCCAGACTAGCAGATACCATTAAAACGGAACATGAGATGGAAGTCAGCCGAATGACCTACTGGACCGACTCCTCAACGGTCGTGAATTGAATTCGCCACGACACGAAGTAGACACACCGTTCGTGGCTCATCGATTAGGCGAGATTGCAGAACTCACTCACAAAGAAGAATGGCGATGGCTTCCTACAGAATTCAACGTAGCTGACGACGCCACGAAATTCTCCCACACGCCGAACAGAATGACTGCGCGCTTTGCAAAGTACGCCGAGCAAAGCCACAGCTGCCCATCACCGGAGACCTGCCGCGAGCCCGCCTGGATCCATTCCACCGCCCATTCACGAAATGTGGCGTGGACTACTTCGGGCCCATGATCGTGAAGATTGGACGTCGCCGAGAGAAGAAATGGCGCGCTCTTCACATGTCTCACTATGCGCGCCGTACACGTGGAACTTGTGGCATACCTCTCTAAAGACTCTGCGATCATGGCGCTAAGAAGAATGGCCGCGCGGCGAGGTTGGCCGAAAATCATGTACTCGGACAACTTGGGGGTGCAGTTCGTCAGGCGCCTCACCTAGAGCGCCCACGATGACGAGATGGTGGCAACATCGAAGATGACTTGGGGAAGGCTGTATCCAGTGCTTTCCTCCTCCCGTCTCCCACTACGGACGCGGCTCGGGATCTACAAGACATACGTTAGATCCCGCCTCACAAACGCGGCCCCTGCGTGGTACGCACTCTGCTCGGAGACCATCAAGTGACATCACCGAGCTCAAGAATACCGAAGCCTCCGAGCAGCCGTCGGGGCCCCACATTACGTGAGGAACGCCGTCATCCACCGGGACCTGAAGTGGGAAGGCCTGGATTCCTTTGTCTCCCGCCTGGCAAGGAACATGTATACAAAGGCGGACCGCTCGGCGCACCCCCACCTCAGGGGGATTGCGCCCCTGCACGCCTGCCCACCGGAAGGCGCCCTCGCCCCAAAAAGCCATCATCCCGTCGACAGCCGATCTGGGCGCCGCTACTCCAGCGACGCCCGAACTGAACCCTTAAAACTGATGAAGCCTGACGTGGCCGCCACGGCCACCATACTGAGACCCGCCTGTAATTGCAGGCGGTGGCAGCATCCGCTAGAAAGGGCCACAGCCCTGAGCAGCAACCTGCTTCCGCCGAAAGGTGGAAGTCGAGATAAACTACTGTGTGTATTGACCCCAGATTGAATGTATTGTATTGCATTCAACAAGTGATATTTGTACAGTGAACATTGGACCAATAAAGAAATTACATCGAAGAAGTGTTTGGAAAATTATACAGTCCTCTACACTAGTTAACCAGGAAACCGGAATTTTCCGATTTTTTTAAATAATAAATTACTTCGATATTTGTTGATGAAATATTTATATTTGAAAAATTTTGAATAAATGAAGGCCTATAATAAACAGTATTTTTTTTCAAAATTCTGCTACTAACAGTTTTCGAGATATAGAAAATTGCAAAACGTTACCCCAGCAAAATCTTGAAATTCTCAAAAAGTATCAAATTTGGTAGTAAAAAGATGATCAAATTTTACTATTGGTATACATTTACAACTCATAAAGAGCTGTCTTTTCATATACTTGATTCTAGGCTGTTTAGCCTTGTAGTACTTGTAGCAAGCCTAAAAGCGTTTGCTTTTAGGCTTACTACAAGTATGAACTAATTATCTGCAATACTCTCATTTCTCTAAGGCGCAACATTTTGCTGGGGTTACACATACGCCGACGTGGCGGCCGCTCAAAACAAAGTATGGAAATTTTACGGCCGCTAGGCGGCCAGCGCGGCTGCCCGCCCCTGCGGCTAGCGTCGCATGCCGCGCCGCGTGTCTGTGGACGCAGCTGAGCACATATCACATGGAGATAGCTGCTGCATTATACGTCACGATCCCGCGGCTACAACCGTTGTGATGCCCGCGGCTGCGAGTATCGCAGGAACTGAGCCCCCCATTGCTACAAGATGGGAACCCGGGCGGAAGGAAGGAAATCAAAGTCCTACACCAACCTTTGATTGGGGATTTAAGAAGCAACAAAACTAAAGATAGGCTTTAAAGGTAGGTATCAGGTATGTGGTAAAATTATTTAAAAAAAAAGAACTCCGTGGATCGTGGGACGCAAAGAGCTTGGCGAGAAATGTTACAGACTATACTTTTCATTAGGTATTTTCCTTGAGCATCGGCATTTTGTTTCTGGAGCTTGGACCTTGTGGGTAGAGGAAGGAAAGGTACATAGCACAGTACATAGGTACGTCATTGCTTTTTGGTAGAGCAAAGATATTTTGGGAAAGGTACATACAGGGTACATAGGTACGTCATTGCTCTTTGGGGTAGACGGTATTAGCTCGTTACCTATTAGATTCCGCGATGAAGTGTCAAAAATGTAACCTACTTTTTGAAACGTAGTGGCGTATTTTTTTACGTGGTACGTCAGGACGTGTATGACGATACTAACTAGAAAAGACACCAAAACAGAAGTTAATGTCATGAGACAATGCCATTTTTTTTTTCGTAATAAAGCAGAAAACAGGCTTCATTTTTACTTTTGACGTTCAGTGAAATCTCATTCTAGCAACAGTATGCTGAAAAAAGGGAAAGAGACAAAATCTGGGTTTCAACCAGATTATCTTCTAAGTAGATTTATCTTTTACGAGTGATCTTGACCACTCGTAATTTTGACATTTGTAGCGTACAAATTCCAAAGAAACGTTACATTGAGAATCGGTTTCGTTTAACGCTGCTTTATTTATTTTTGTTGAAATGACTAGGGTTGAAACACATCTGTCAGTACGGAACAGCATTTTCCTATGCTACTATCCTTTTCTGTCGCTCAGAAGCGTGATTTGCTAGAGCAAGAAAGAGTGACGAAACGCTTCAGCACCGGCCATGCTGAAGCGTTCTGTTTGTTTTGAGCGACAGAAAAGGATAGCAGCAAAGGAAAGTGCTGAAAGATGTGTCCCACGCTCAACCCTTAGAAAACCAAACCAGTTCTGCGTAACAAATTTATTATAACTTATCGCTGACACGATGGTTTCAAAAATGCGATGCAATGCGTCGGAACGCGAGTGATGAGTTGGAAAACTACACGTTTTGTGTTTCGCTGACTCCTTCAATGAAAAATAGCACTCCAGAGAGGCAATAGAGCGAGAGTGGTTGTGGTATGTAAATTAAAAAAAAAAATTCAAATGACTTTTGTTCTGTCTTATGTCATTCGCATTTCGCCATTCCGAGCCAATATTATTTTTAAAATTATTTTCATCAATAGTGGAAAGATAGATGGATAGGCAATTAGTAAATCCACAAAATTATTTTATTTTAACTATTCATTAGGTAGGTACTTACTTCTTATATTTTAAATGTATGGGGATATGTCTAAATACTTACTTACTGTGAATTTATTTCTATTTCACTGACCAGTTCAAATGGGAGGACTTCTAGACTAGGAAAATCTTTTTTTTTAATTTTCTTTATTATATATTCCTTTATAAGAATTCATACTGCAGCGAGAAGAGTATAGCTCTTAAATATAGAGAGATAGATATATACCTTCAATAAAACTTGAAACGCTTCATGCCGCCCTCAATCATATAAACGTGTTAAGGTGGTTCGATTTCCATACTAATTTAATTTCACATTTGGGGGCTACCGAAGCATAATCTTACATTGTAATAACATAAGTCGGCATTTATTTTGAATTCTATTTCCGGGGAATTGTGCTTTTCATGAGAAAATAGTGGTCTAATAGCTTAAATCAGAATGAAATTTTAGTTAACTTTGATCAATGTTTGAGTGAGCATTTATAGTATCATACGCTCAAATCGGTATTGTAGTGTGTGTGACTGCAACGTCACAGCGGGGCGAATGCGACGTTGCCAGTCTGTGCGGCCGAGTGTTGTCGTCGTGCGCTGTTGCCGTCCTTCCTTGTAATTTTAGTAAGGCTTTATAATAGAAAAGAAACTATACTCCACAGAGTACTTTTGTATATACTGAAATAGAGACCTAACTTGATGCATAAAACCGGAAATAAAATTTTCGATGCATAGACAACGCCATCTGTTATTTCTAGTAGGCATTAATGTATATACGTAGGTACTTAGTAGGTAGGTACGTATATACTATGCTTATGTATAGTAGAAAGGTAGGTTTGTTAGGTTTTAAAGGAAGTTTGGCCTTACTTCACAATGTGATGAACTATTTCAAAATTATCTCATGGACTTACCTACGTATTACTAGCGTAAATCATTGACTAATCTACTTTGTTGGTACCGTACCTTTATCAGACATTGCGAAATAAGCCAAAAAATAAAATACCTAATAGGCTTGTTTATACATACATATATTAAAATTCAAATATATTATAACAAATTACAAGTTTTGTAAATCAGATAATCACAAAACATTAAATACAGTCATGTTAAGTATTCAATAAATCCCAATAAATAAACAGGCAAGTGCGAGTCGAACTCGTACATGAAGGGTTCCATACAACCGTACAATGTTTTAAAACGCTGAATAAACACGTTTCTTGTATGACGAACCCACTTAATTATTAACTTTTTCTTATTTTTAGTATTTTTTGTTATAGCGGTCATAGCTATACATAATCTGTAACATTTTCAAGTATCTAGTTAATGCCATTATAAAGATTAAGTTAAAAACGCTGAAAAAAACACGTTTTTGTATGATGACCCTTACGTTTTTAACTTTTTCTTATTTTTACTATTTGCTGTTATAGCGGTCATAGTTATACATAATCTGTAAAATTTTTAAGTAGATAGATTAAACTAGAGTTAAAAACGCTGAAAAAACAAATTTTTTGTATGACGACTCTCTTTAATTTTCAACTTTTTTTTATTTCTAGTATTTTTTGTTATAGTGGCCACAGTAATACATAATCGGTGAAAATTTCAAGTGTCTAGCTATTACGGTTCAAAAGATAAAGCCCTGTGACAGACGGACAGACAGCGGAGTCTCAGTAATAGAACCCTAAAAACCAGCCAATATAATAATGTCACATCTCATCACAACGGACGTCATAGGTACACATGTGAAACTACTACTACGACGTCTGTTTTGTGTTTCGTGTATTTAGTATTATGTGATTAACCCAAGTAAGATGAAACCTTAAAATTTAAATTAAATATTTTAAAATAACATCGTCACAACTATGAAATATGAAATAGGACAGAGCGCTTACCTGAATTATTAATTCTGAATTTACGTGAAAGTAAATAAACATAAATAATCACTTAGGACATAAAACAGATTCAATAATAAACATAATGACATGTCATCCGTAGACAGCCGCTGTTTATAGGTGATCACCATAGTCAGCGAAAAAAGCGGCTGGTTACCGGCTGGCTGGCTACGATAACAACCGGCTTCACATCTGTAATCACCACAGGTCGACGATAGCTCTGTATTGTTTTCGATGACGAGGGCCTGTAATGCTTCTTTTTGTCGAAGCTGCCATTGACAGTCAAATAAATTGTCCATGAAAAGAAGAAAGTCTGCTGATTCCTTGCACTCGCTTGGCAAGATGCCTTTATCTGAAAGAGAAATATGAATAGTCAGGTTTATAAATAGAAATAATAGCAAAGATAACTAAATAAAGTATTTAAAAATCTTATCAAATCAAAATGATAACATTTCGGGTATTTTATTACCTGCTAAACATCGTGTCCTGCGTGGACATGATTCGACGTTAATTTTGGTACATACGAGTAAAAGGCAAACGCCTCTGTAGGTACTCGGGGTTTTCTAGGTGCAGTATTTTTATATGACCCCATTTAGCCAATCGCTGCTGTCCCTCTTAGTCCCGGTGGGTCATATAATGGTATAACTTCTTGCTTGTTGATGATCATTATACTTTCTTTTTGTTCGTTTTCTTCTTTGAGCCAAGCTGCTTTGGATTCGTTTATTTAATATATTTTCCTCATATTTTCATTGCATTTCTGTTGTTCGCTTCTTGGTCGCATATTGTAGCAACGATGGTGAGATGAGACCTGCTTTCTGTAGTTATGTTATTGCATTTATTATTTGTATAGTCATAAACACCACAAGATAACTGCGCCAGCGCAAAAAGACACCGAATACCGGCACTCTTGACTTAAAAAGAAATCAAATTGTTTTGTGTCCGCCCAGTCCGCCACACAGAACTATATTACTCCTAGCGGAGTCTTGGTCATGCCTATGAAACTTAGAACGTTGCAGAATTTTGATAAAAAAATTCAATAAAACGCCATCTAGCCAATAAGTTCTAACCTAATTCCTAATGCGTGTTATAGACTAGGAATATCAAATGGTAGAGAAATTCGCCATACGATGTCACAGAATACATAAGAGTCAAACAGAATGGTCTCTCACAGCGTCTCCCGCAAATTGGCGTCCCCGCACCTCTCCCCCGCACTTTGTGAGCTTTGACAGCTCCAAACCAAGGTTTAATTACTAGCCGCACGCAATACGCGACTTGTGTTATCTTGAGAACTGTCAACCAATAGTAACCATTATGGTGAGAAGGTGCGCGTATAATAATTGTTTATCCACCCAATACTCTAAAGAACGTATATTTCATACATTTCCAAATGATGAAAACAGGTAAGCAAAGCAACAATATAATTTCACGGTATTACCCAGCAACCATCTTGATTATATACCCTTCTCGCTCTCTCGCATTGGCGGGAGATACACAAGAGCGAGATTGTAACATTACCGGATTGCTAATAAGCAATCCGGTAATGTTACATAGGCTCCTCGCTCACAGGTAATCACATACACGCAGATGCCAACTAGATTTCCGCGGGTTATAGTGCTAAATGCCATTGTTGACAATGACAACTTGACATGCTGTGCGTGTCAATTTGTCATCATCATCAAGCGTGATAAACATTTGTTTATTTTTATTTAATTTATTCATGTAATTACCGTATAGTTTTGCGCCGAATATGCAAATTACTATATTAAGTAATTTTAAATTACTATATAATTTCACGTTATTACCCAGCAACCATCTTGTATATATACCCTTCTCGCTCTCTCGCATTGGCGGGAGATACACAAGAGCGAGAAGGCCTCGCTCACAGGTAATCACATAGGTACACGCAGATGCCAATTAGATTTCCGCGGGTTATAGGTAGTGCTAAATGCCATTGTTGACAATGACAACTTGACATGCTGTTCGTATAAGCGTGATAAACATTTTTATTGAATTTATTCATATAATTACCGTATAGTTTTGCGCCGAATATGCAAATTACTATATTACAATAGTGAATTAGTGAAATTAGTGCGTTACATTATAAATGACTCAATAATAATCAGTAAAGTGAACTAATGGTGAAATGGACAATGGACATAATGAAAAATATTTGTGAAGTGATATTATATAGCTGTTTCCGACTTTCCTGTAACATTTAATACATATAAAACAGAATATTTTTACGTCATAGTGTTCGCAAATCTTCCGGTATGGAATAATATAATCGTAAATATGTCGAACTCGTTAGTAGGTAAGTATTAAAATAATTCTGCGGTGCGACTCTAAGTATAAAACTCACACATCGACGTGTGTACAGATAAATTGTTTCGTTTGTAGTAGTAGTAGGTATATTAGGTCCTTACATATGAAATTGCCGATTTTCAATACTGGCAACTTTAAAATCAAATATCTTGCGTTTCATTAGGAATTCCAAATTCAAATTTATTTCGAAATAAAGCCAGAAAAATATTGTTTTAAAATTCGTATTTCATTTGTTTTAACATCATTTGTTTGAGTTTCAACATTGCTATAACAACAACTATGGACAAATTGAAAATTCGCGGTATTTACGAATACGAGTTCCACCGTGGCACCAGTGCTGCAGAAATGACTCGAAGAATTAACGACGTGTATGGACCAGGCACCGCTAACGAACGAACGGTGCGTTTTTGGTTTCAACGTTTCCGTTCTGGAAATTTCGATTTACACAATGAGCCTCGTGGACGACCTGATACTCAAGTGAATAACGAAGAATTGAAGGCGATAGTGGAAGCGGATCTATCTCAAACCACTTCTGAATTAGCAGCAGCCTTCGGCGTAAGTGACAAAATGATACTTATCTACTTGCGCCAAATCGGAAAAATTAAAAAACTCGAAAAGTGGGTACCGCACGAATTGACTGAAGCAAACCAACAAACACGCGTTGCTTGCTGCGTTTCTTTGCTTAATCGCCACAATAATGAGGAGATTTTGAACCGTATCGTGACTTGTGATGAGAATCCATTTCTCCTGTACGACAATCGGAAGCGATCATCACAATGGCTTGACCCTGGAGAATCGGCAAAACCTTGCCCTAAGCGAAAACTGACCAAAAAGAAGACTCTGGTTAGTGTTTGGTGGACCAGTACTGGTGTTATCCACTACAGCTTCTTGAGATCAGGTCAGACGATTACTGCAGACTTGTATTGCCAACAATTGCAAACAATGATGGAAAAGCTCGCCATTAAACAACCGAGACTGATGAATTGCTCTAGCCCACTGCTCCTTCAGGATAACGCTAGACCACACACTGCACATCAAACGATCGCCAAGTTAAAGGAGCTGCGACTGGAACCTCTGCGTCACCCACCATACTCTCCAGATCTTGCCCCAACCGATTACCACTTTTTTCAAAATTTGGATAACTTTTTACAAGGAAAAAATTTCAAATCTGATGAGGCAGTCAAAACCGCCTTCAAACAGTTCATAGGCTCTCGCTCCCAGGATTTTTTTTCCAAAGGTATTAATGATCTTCCTATAAAATGGCGGAAGTGTATCGATAACAACGGCGCATACTTCGATTGATTAAATAATAATTTCATTAAAAAAAACTTGTTTCACTTTTTTGATACTGAACGGCAATTTCATATGTAAGGACCTGATATATGTTACTCTGAATCAATGGAGAGTCATACCAGTGACGATGTAGAACATGTGATAGCTCAGTTGTTTAGAACATGGTTGTATCGTATCGTATTTGAACCAAGATTGCGAGTTGAAGTCCCGCTCACGGAATATTTTTTTTTAATCTTATTTCTTTGGTGTTGTGAAATCTTGCTACCAGATGGCGCCACTGGTTTGATTTAATGTTAAAGCTTCAGTTTCTTATTTATTTCAGTATATACAATATTATTCTATGGTCCTGGTCCGCCATACCAAAATACCAAAACTACTACGGTGTTGCCATTTATGATTTCGCGAAATATACATACCTTTTTCAATAAACTATAAATTTTTACCCTGCGATTTCTTCTTGTCGTGTCTGATTGTATAATTTTATTATAAATCGCTTTTCATATGTATTAATCGTTTTAAATATTTTTATTACCGCATAAATATTTTTTTGTTGTTTATTATAATCTACCAATGTTACAAGATTTTTTGTGGTATTTCTAAACACTGCTCTACTAGTGCCATCTTACAGATTTTTATTGAAATATTTAATACATTTTACTAGTTATGCCATCTTTAATCTTTAGTTGAAGAATGTATTATACGATAAGACAAAAAAGTCATAGTTTACATTAACACTATATGAAAATATATTACTTCGCTATTTGGTATCATAAAACTTATGAATTTCCCGGTTTCTTGTACTGAGATTACTGCCACTGCTATACTCTACGGCAAGTGTTATGTGGCCAACTCAATAAAGTTTGGAATATTTATGGGAAAAAAATACTAATTAAAAAACTAAAAACTATTTAATGAGTATTCTATATGAAATGAAAACAATAAAGTACACATATGTTTCATAAAATTCTAAGTATGTACGATACAGTTGGTACAGAAGGACATTGTACAGATAACTAGCTATAAAAATGTTCCTGTATAGTTTGTGTCGGGTGTATTTAAAGTGTAAGTGTGTAGTCCTGTTTTGTGCTGTAATAGCTAGTCACCTGTACATGAAGTATGGAAAGAGAGAGACTGTAACCTACAATCAACCCTATTACCCTACCTACACAGCCTAGCCCTAACCATACACTACGAATACTCGTATACTCGTATACATAAATAAATAGATGCAGGATGTCTGTTACTTGCGACCTATAGTAACAGACGGAAAGTGGGAAGGATTCAAGGTATTAGGAAGATTTTCTCACTGCCGGTCAAGCAGACTCACAAGACCGTCACAGGCTAAGGGTGTCTTGGCCACAGTGAGAGGAAATAAAACCAGCAGTATGATGTCCAAGCGTAGGCAGCCAAAAGAGAGTTTATTCAAATAAACATCAACTATATATACAAAAACTATCTACATATGTGTGTATAATTACAATATTATGTGTAAAAAAGTATGCGTTAAATTAGTTTGCGTTGCGATTTTCTTGCTTGCAAATTCTTGGGTGAATGCCCCGGAGGTCACATGTTCATATTCACGTGAACATTATGGCGCCTCTCAGGGAGAGAAGGTCTTCATCTCGTAGAGTTGCGGCACAGGTGGTTGTATTCGGGCAGCGCTTCGCCGTGAAGTAGTGGGCTGGGGACAAACGTACACGACGTTGTCGCTGAGAGTGGCTGCTGCGGCTGCGGGCGTGGGGTTGTCGTTGCTCTCCGTCCTGCTGTTTTCCGTCTGGCAGCCAACTTCTGTCTTAGTCGTCGGACGATCTGTGGACCGAAACAGTATATTAATAAAACTAATAATGAAAATATAATTAATGAACTAAAACTAGCTACATATGTTTGGGTAATTAATTATGCTACTCCAAACGGTATTGTCAAGGGTTGATTGTAGTGTACGCTCATTTGATATTAAATTATTAAAAATATCTTTTGAACTATTTATAACCTGTTTCTTTGAAATATCGTTAATAATTAGTGGTTTAATCTTATCTAACTTAAAGGATAATCGTTTATTAAAGGATGCCAGGACATAGGAGGATGTCGTTCGTTTAGCCGCTAACTGAGTGGTCAATGTCTTTATGTTACAGTTTTCAGAGATTTGTATAACTCCTACACTATTTATTACTACTTCTTCTCTCTGCCCATCACAGATAATGGACACAGTTTCTGTCGTTTTCGTTAGGTATAGCCAAGTATTTGTCATTCGCAGTTGTAACCATAAAATATTATTCATAATATTATAAGTTTGTATTGGACAGTCAGTTGTGCTTTCGTTTTTCGTAAGTTGCCTAACGAAGCAATTTGGGTTTAATTGCATGTTTTTCACCGCCACGGGAAAACATATGTAATTTGAAAGTCTGTGTAAGCAGCTTTTAAACTCTGAATCTGAAATTTCAAAATATTGTTCATTGTTTATAATAACATGGCTATAAATAGGCGTCGACTCATTAGACTCTGAAAGGATCCGTCTGCCTGGTTTTTGGGTATTGGTGTTACATGTAATAATGTATATTTTGCTTTTTCTACTATTGGAAAATATGCAAATACTTTTATATGACTTTCGTTTTCTGATATTTTTGTATCTATTAACTGTGATTGTACGATGTTAATTCATAGGTAACTTGCTATTTGCCACTTTGATTATGTCAGCGACGTATTTAGGTGTGAGTATACTGTACACGGAAGCTCTAGCCAGGTATATTTCTAGTAATCCTGAGTAATGTTCTTAAATTTCTGTAATGTAGTTATGTGCCAAATGGTAAGACTGCATTACTTGTATATGAATGTAATTTTTGTCGACTCTTATATACCACACATTGTTGTAGCTGACATAGATTAAAAGTTGATTTAATTTGGTCTGAAACCTGTTTAACTTATTTTCTATCCTTGCTTCCGTTTGATTTACTGTTGATATTGTTTTAACCATAAACTGAGTCTGGTGATTAGCAGCATCAATTAATTTTTGTTGATTATTCTGTAGTGAATCTATATCTTTATATACTTCATCATTTACTCCAAATATCGACGTCATAACAATCCTCGTTTTCTTCTTGTATTATTTATTTCTGACAAATATTCATGTGTTCTTTCCAACTTCTGTATTTCCTCTAATAAATGTTGATAAAATTGGTTGCAATGTGTTTCTTTCTCGGTTTCAATTACTTTGTCACAAATAGATTTAAACTGATTGGATATATCTTTTACTAATTCTAAGTCTTCGTCAAGTCTGTGTCTCTGAAAATGTGTCTCAATTCTAAACGTCCCTCTGTCTACAGTTGCATTTCCAAACTGCTCTATATATATTCCAGGTTCCAGATTATTTATAGTGTAATTAGCTGTTGACGTTTGTATAATATTAAATAAAGTCATTAATATTACAAACCAATAACTTAGTTTTCCTGCTGTTCGTTTCTGAGCAGGTTTTCTAGAATTGCCGTTTTGAAATCTTGCTATTTTACAATTCACAGGCGTTTCTGGTGTCGCAGTTTCGATCGTTTCTAGGTCTGTATTTACTGGTAATGGTATCAGCTTATGTATAGCTCTTTTCTGGTCTGACCCACGTGATCTTTGCAGAGTTACCACTCTTGTGGCTCCATCGGTGCCTGGGTGGATTTCTTTAATTTTCGCAAGCGGCCATCTACTCGGGCTTATATAATCGTCCTTGATAAGTACTACCGTGCCTACTTTTAAATTGTCGTATTCTTTTTTCCACTTATACCTTTGTTGTAATTGATGCAAGTATTCATTTGTCCAGCTATGCCAAAAGTCTTTTTTCATCTTTTGAATGTGTCTCCATCTATTTAGCAAATCAGTATTTACGTTTGAAATTGGGTCTGGTACACCCACTGCCTCGCGGCCAATGAGGAAGTGACTTGGTGTCAATACAATGTTGTCGTTAATATTGTCGGATTGTATACATAATGGTCTTGAGTTCAGACATGCCTCTATTTGTTGTAAAAACGTATTAAATTCTTCGTATGTTAGTGTGCTTTCTCCTATAACTCTTCGAAGATGATGTTTCACTGACTTCACCCCTGATTCAACTAATCCCTCGAAGTGGGGGGCGGCTGGGGGGTTAAAATGCCATTGCGTTCCCATGTTAGTAACCATATTTTGAAATTTCCGTTGACAAATCTCCTACCAACTCTAAGTGAATGGCTTTTGTCGCTAAGCACACAAATACGGCGATGTATCCTTTGTAGGATTTGTGTCCTCTGCCTTTCATGGCTCGCACCTGTATTGGGCCTGCAAAATCACACATTGATATACTATAGGGATAAGGTTGCGTCACGCGTGACGTAGGTAATGACGCCATTTTTTGTTTTGCGGTCTCTGCTTTGTATCTTATACATTTTACGCACTTGTTGATGCAACTTTTAACTTTTCTTTGTCCGCTTATAATCCAGTATTTCTGACGTAAATATGCTAACACCAGCCTATTTCCGCCATGCAACGTTTTTAAATGTGCATCACGTGTTATTATGTTTGTGACGTGATGTTTGTAAGGTAACAATATAGGGGGTTTTTGATTATACGGCAGTTGGGAATGTTGCAATCTGCCGCCAACCCTTAGAATTCCATCGCTGTCTGTAAACGGGTCCAAACAAGATAATTTGCTTCCTTTCTTCACGTTTTCGCCTTTTTGTAAAACCTTATATTCTTCGCTAAAAACTTCTTTTTGCACTTGCAATATTATTTGTTTCTTAGTAATATCGATTTCTTCAAGGGTCAATAAAGTCGTTTTTTGTCTTTTTATAAATCTCAAGCAGTATGTCAAAACTCGCGCCATTCTTTCAAAACTGGAAAATCTTTTAAAAACTTCATTTTCATTTTTTGTTTCAAGTGTTGTGAAGTGGCAATACTTTTCTTCTTCGTTAGTTACTGGCATTATTTAGTCAACTTTAATTTGTCCGTTTGTAGCCATTTTGGTCCGTTCCACCATAACTCATGGCTTTCTAACTTATTAGGTAATAAACCCCTTGATATGACGTCAGCCGGGTTGTCAGCGGATCCTACATGATTCCAGTTTGCTTTTGGTAGCATTTTTTGTATTTCGGACACCCTGTTGGCTACGAACGTTTGCCATCTGTTTGCTTCTCCCCTAATCCATCCTAAAGTGATCATTGAGTCCGTCCAACAATATATAGTGGCGATTTCACAGCCTATAGATTTAATAATTTTGTCAATTAATTGTGTCAATAAGAGTGCTGCGCATAATTCAAGTCTGGGCAAGGTCGTTTTATTTTTTGTAGGCGCCACTTTCAATTTCGTCTGTAATAACGTCACATGATATGTGTTATTAACTACGCTCTGCTACCAAAAATGTTATTAACTACGCTATTGGTACGAGTCCGGCAATCCCACCGGCAACAAACAAACACACAAACAAACCTACGCAGTCTGCTACCAATAGGCAAAAACCAACAATTTATAATGACGCAATGTCACGTGTTTCACATTTGACACATATCACTGTTTTTATACGTACTACGAACTATTCCCGGCTCCACGCCGTTCCAAACAAATTGGGCACACACAAACAAACAATAATTAGCGATAATTCTTCACGAAATATTCGCAATATACCAAGGACAAAAATGCCGGCATCGGCTTTCTCGCGACGGGCCAGCGAACCAGTAATTAATGGCGTCGGTCCAGACTGGGCAAAGACAATCCGCGCTCGGCGGGCGCCCACAGCCGGAATATCGCTAAATCGATAATCTTGCCCGTGTTTGTAGAGATCACACGCAGATGGCGCTAGTCTCCTAACAATAAGTACTTTTATCCAAAACAAGATGTGTCCTTAACCTTTACTCGACTGTAAACAACTGCACCGTACGCGACCTCCGATGCGTCACCGAATCCGTGCAATTCGATAGGTACTCAGTTCAGTGTAATGAAACCATCTTGGAATTGATATTTTTTCAATACATTTTAATTGAGCCGGAATTTCTTCCCATTTATTTTTATACGTTCTGGTACGATTTCATTCCATTTTACTTGACTTGTCCATAGTTCTTGCATAAGGAGTTTCATGGTGACTGTAATGGGTTGTAGCCAACCGAGAGGATCGAATATTTTAGAAATTTCTGACAAAATGAATCTTTTTGTTGGTTTTTCAGTAGTTGTTACTAACTACGCTCTGCTACCAAAAAATGTTGGGCGCAGAGTAGCTAAGATTACGTTTTTTGTACCAAGAGATTTTGTGACTACGCTCTTGGTACGAGTCCGGCAATCTCACCGGCAACAAACAAACACACAAACAACCTACGCAGTCAGCTACCACCCTGTATATACGGTACAGGGACCTTTCCTAACCTAACTTAACTTAATTATGAGTTGAACTTAATTCTAATTAAATGTAGTTATACTAATTATAAAACTCACCGCTTCCACTGCGGTCCTCAGGCAGCCTCGCCTGGCCTTCGCGTCGATCCCGTGGTCCTCCTCAGGGCTGGCGACGGCCTCAGGTCTCTTCATAGACCCAAGGTCAGTGGTGCAGAAGAATTGGGTCCCTAAACTAACCCCACATGAGCTCATGTACTTGCCCCAAGATGAGTACGTATTATTTTAGTATTTATTACACCACTGCCACAACACAATAATTTTCTTGTTCTTCTTTCGATAATTCACTATTGTTCACTTACAATATCACAAACTAACAATTTTCAAAGCGCATGGCACGCGGTTCACAATTGTCACACAAATCAATGTTCTTTACGTAATACAAACAATTTCGGCTCCCCGCCGTTCAAATGAATTGGCCACCAAACAATTACCGACGATTCTCCACGAAACTTTCGATTTTATATATCAAAATTACAAACTTAATGCTTCTAAAGCACGCGGAAGGGACACACCCAGTCAGACATTTTTCTTCACAAAGGCAAGTCAATTATTTTTACTGGAATGACAAGTTGAGACTTTGACATAACGACAATTGTTACTAACTACGCTCTGCTACCAAAAATGTTACTAACTACGCTCTGCTACCAAAAATATTGTGGGCGCAGAGTAGCTAAGATTACGTTCTGGGTACCAAGAGATTTTGTGACTACGCTCTTGGTACGAGTCCGGCAATCTCAACGGCAACAAACAAACACACATACAACCTACGCAGTCTGCTACCACCCTGTATATACGGTACAGGGACCTTTCCTAACCTAACTTAACTTAATTATGAGTTGAACTTAATTCTAATTAAATGTAGTTATACTAATTATAAAACTCACCGCGTCCACGCAGTCTTCAGGCAGCCTCGCCTGGCCTTCGCGTCGATTCTGAGGTCCTCCTCAGTGTTGGCGACGGCCTTAGGTCCCTCTCTGGGTTCCAAGGTCCCAAGGTGAGAAGAATTGGGTCCCTAAACTAACCCCACATGAGCTCATGTACATTGCCCCAATATGAGTACGTATTATTTTAGTATTTATTACACCACTGCCATAACACAATAATTTTCTTGTTCTTCTTTCGATAATTCACTATTGTTCACTTACAGTATCACAAACTAACAATTTTCAAAGCCATATGGCACGCGCTTCACAATTTACACAAATCACTGTTCTTTACGTAATACAAACAATTTCGGCTTCACGCCGTTCCAAATAAATTGGTCACAAACACAATTAACGACAATTCTCATGAAACATTCGCTTTATATACCAAAATTACAAACTTAATGCTGCAACAGCACGCGATAGGCGCCACACCCCGTCAGACATTTTTCTTCATTTTGACGTAAAGACAAGTTGAGACTTTGACATAACGACTGTTCGTGTTATTAATGTTTTGCAACTGAATTAAAGTCTGGGAACTTAGTAAATACTTTTATTTTCTACTTTTCGTTGTATGGATGGTGCACACATCGGATGGATACTTGACGGATACACTATTTGCACGCACTTGAAAATTTTGACATTGACAGATCTTAACTTATATCTAAACATTCCGCCCCTCAAAGTACGTTAGGACTTTTAACAATAAAATTAGAAATTTAGAATTTCTAATTTAAACTTTTACTAACTGTATAAGAAACAACAATTTATTATTAAGGTGAAATTAGCTAGAAACAAAGCTTGAAATTAAACATTAGTTTTAAATTAAATTTACTTACAGTTTAGTATGTAGAGGGGACTATAAGAGTTTTATAAATAACAAATAGTTAAGTTTTTAATAACTAAATAACATTTTATGATATTTTTTAAGTTTGTATGTAGTAACTGAATTTAAGTTAATAACAATCTGTTTATATGATAGTGGACTGTATAAACTATTAAACTATAACAAAGTAGTTATTAAATTAAATTATTTATTAACAAACAAAGTTTATGAATAGGTCTCTTTATGACCGTATTTTTACATTTTATGCTTACCACCCTAGTTAAGCCATCTGATCCCGGATAGGTATCTATAATTTTTCCCATTAACCATTTAGTAGGTGGTAACCGTTCATCCTTTATTAAAACTATATCATCTATTTTAAAATTATCTTGAATTTTTGTCCATTTATTACGTTGTTGTAATGTAACCAAGTATTCTTGGCTCCATTTTCTCCAAAATGATTGCAATTTTTGCTGTAAATAAATCCACCTTTTATTCTAGAACATTCACACTCTCTAATTTTTTATCTGGAACTACTATAGGATTTTCTCCGATAAGGAAATGTCCAGGGGTCAAAGCCACCATGGTGCCTTCAGATTCGTTATCAATTGATGTTAATGGACGAGAATATTCTTCATATGTCAACTTAGTGTCTCCTAATACACGGTTTATATGTTTTTTCATGGATTTTATGGATGATTCCCATAAACCTCCCATATGTGGGGCTCCAGCAGCGTTAAATTGCCACTCAGTACCGTCTAAAGCTAATAATTCAACAATCTCAAGAGGTAAATTGATAGTACTTTTGTTGGCCATAATTTCAAGTTCTTTAGTGGCACCTTTGAAATTAGTACCGCAGTCACTAATAAGCCTTTTACAGTGACCTCTACGTGCAGTAAAACGACGGAAGGCTGAAAGAAAACCTTCAGTGCTAAGGCTAGATACTAGTTCTATGTGTACTGCTTTAGTAGCAGTGCAAACAAATAAAGCGATATAGGCCTTTTGAGTTTTATTTGATCCACGACCACTAAACAACTTGAGAATGACTGGTCCTGCCATATCGACACCACTTACAAGGAAAGCCCGTTGAGGTGTTACTCTATCTTTGGGAAGAGTACCCATTAATTGATTTGTAGGTCTATTATCATATCTACGACAAGTTACACATTCTCTATAAATCCTTTTTACTAAGGTTTTTACTTGAATTATGTAATATTTATTTCTAATATAATTTAACATTAATTGTATGCCACCATGTAATGTTTTACTATGTGCATCCTTTGCAATAAGGTAAGCTAGTTTACTATTTTTTGCTAAAATTACAGGATGTTTCATTTCATAACTAATGGAAGAATAATGCAAACGACCACCTATTTTTAAAATATTATCACTGTCGGTAAAAGGAGTAAACCTTTGAATATGTTTCTTATCTATTATTTGAGAATTTTGTGACAATTTTATTAAGACATTTAAAGAGTTTTTTAATTCCAAAGTATTAAGGTAACTAGTATCTACTGGAACTGGTAAGTTATTTTTGGTTAATTTACTTTTACATTTATAATAAAATCTGAAACAAAAGCTGACAATTCGTACCAGTCTTTTTAGAGTTGAATACCTGCTAATAATGTTCTCTTCTTTTTCAGGTTCTGGCACAACAACTACACTACACTGCACTGATACTTTCACAGGGGACCTTTTTTCTAACTCAGTGGGACTAATCACTTCACTAACGTCTGTCACCGGTAATGCACTAGTTTCATGCAGCCACGATGGACCTTTCCACCAGAGCTCATGTGACTGTAGCTCGAGCAGGGAGTGACCTCGCGATGCCACATCTGCTGGATTCTCCGATGACGCGACGTGATGCCATCTATGAGGTTCTATGGAGTTAGTGATCTCTGTCACTCTGTTTGCAACATAGGTGTTCCAGTAACTAGGAGGTCGTTGAAGCCAGGCTATAACTATGATTGCATCCGTCCTTGCATACACATTTTCTATGGGAATATTCAAGACGTCTGATTCTATTCAGTAGTTTTGCAAGCAATACTGCTCCGTTCAATTCAAGTCGCGGTGTGGATATTTTGCGGACAGGTGCGACTTTAGTCTTCGCTTCTATCATAGTAACCTTAATAGAATCAGGTGAAATGATTTTGCAATATACAACTGCAGAATATGCTAAGTCTGAAGCATCAGAAAAGCCGTGGATTTCTATTTTCTCTGTGTTATTAGTGATGCAAATCCATCTGTCTAGCTCTATAGTAGGCATGCTACATAATTTCTTTCTAAACTCTGTCCACTCATCTTCCAAACTTTCTGATAGCTTGTCGTCCCAATCTAAACCTTCTGTCCATAGCTTCTGCAAGAAAACTTTGGCTCTGACTACTATAGGTGCTAACCAGCCTGCTGGGTCAAACAATCTAGCTATATCTCTCAAAATAGAGCGCTTTGTTGGTTTCTCATTAGTCTCTTCGACATCAAAGGTAAGTACAAATTTGTCTGATTGATTGTTCCAATCTATTCCTAAAATTTTTCTATTTGTTTGTGATAAATCTTCTACAATTTGTGAATTGTTGGATGCCCATTTATGAAGTATGAATCCACCTTTCTTCAGTAGGTCTATGAGATGAGTTTTCAATTCTAGGGATGCAGAAACTGAAGAAGTGCCTGTGAGCAGATCGTCTACAAATAGATCATGGCGTAAAGTTTCTATAACATGTTCTGGAAAGTTGTCACTCTCATCATCTGCTAGCTGCTTTAATGTTTTGATAGCTAAATATGGTGCGCATGATGTAGCATAAGTTACTGTTGTCAATCTAAAATGTTGAACAGGCTCATCTAAATCAAATCTCCAAAGTATGCGTTGATAATCTCTATGGTTCTCAGCTACATTTATTTGTCTATACATCTGTTTTATGTCACCGACCAGAACTGCGGCATGCCTTCTCCATCTAAGTGTTGTATCCCGTAAGTCTGACTGAAGTGCAGGACCAACAAGTAAGTTATCATTCAGTGATTTGCCATTAGTGGTTTTACTTGACGCATCAAACACAACACGCAGTTTGGTGGTGAGATGTTGTTCATTTATAACAGCATGGTGTGGTAAATAGCATACACTAGTACTGGGTTGACTATTGGTTGAGACAGGTTCCATATGCTTCTGGTCCAGGTAATCCTGCATAAAATCATTATATCTATTTTGTAAATCTGGATATCCTTTAAACTTATTTTCCACAGATGTTAATCTCTTTAATGCTATAGATGTTGACTCACCTATATTTGGAGGATTCACTATAAAAGGTAGCTGAACTTCATATCTACCATCTATTTATCTCTTATGTGTAGTTCTATAATGCTCTTCACATTGAATTTCATCATTTGTTAATGTTCTTTTTACAGATACAGGTTCTTCGAGTTCCCAGAATCTACGGAGTGCTACATCTATGTCTGTTCTAATGTGATGAGTGAAAGCATGTGTCTGTTGGTTGCTATGTTTAACGCTTTTGCCAGAAATCGGCCAACCTAATGTGGTCTTCTGGGCAACAAGTGAACTATTTTCAGTTTTGTAAACTTTCACACCATCTTGAATAATATCTGCAAATACTTCAGCTCCTAGGAGTACATCTATGCGGCCAGGCTGTGTAAATGTATGATCTGCTAGTTGTAAACTATTAATTTGAGGCCAATCTATTGAGTGTGTTTTTTGGGGTATGTATGAACTTAAAGTTCTCAACACATAGGCATGCACTTTAATCTTGATGTTTGGGTCATGAATAGAAGTTATCTCAAACTCTACTAGTGATTTGGTGGGTACTATGTTTGAGGTAATTCCAACTATGTTGCCATTTATAGGTGTTTTCTTAAGACCTAACTGCTGACATGCTCCTTCGGTTATTAATGATGCTTGTGATCCTTGATCAACAAGAGCACGAAGGGTGTGCTTGCTATTGTTGCTTTTCGAGTTGACTATGATGAGTGCAGTTGCTAATATGACTGGTGATGCTTTGTTACTAGTTGAGGTTTTCATGATTAGTCTATTTCCTATGTTATCTATGTTCCCTGAGTTATCTAATGTTGCTGTATTGACTTGTTCGCTGGTCTGTGAGTTCTGTGTTGATGTGCTGCTGGCTGGTACACTATAGCCGTGTAATAATGTGTGGTGTTTTCTTCCACATTTCTTGCATGAAGTTGTAAGAGTGCAATTTTTTACAGAGTGGCCCTTTTTCAGACAATTAAAGCATAAGTTGTTTTTCTGAGCATACTGTTGCTTTCCATTAGCATCTAAGTTCATAAACTCTTGACATTGGTATATTCCGAAGCTTTTAATTGTAGTAGTAGTACTAGTGGTTCTAGGCGGAGCGCTAATTTTACTTGTGACAGCTTCTAATGTTCTAAAGCGGAATTTTAAAAATTCTGACAAATCATTCCAGGTAGGTAAAGTATTATTTTTTTCTATTCTTTGCTCGAATAATTTGTGCGACTCACTGTCTAACTTCTGGATTAAAATGTATACTACTATGTCATCCCAATGTTGAGTGGGTATACCAATAGATTTTAATGACACCAAACACTCAGACGATATATCTAAAAGTTCTTTAATTGATTTAGCAGACTCACCAGAGATTCTTCTTTGATTTAATAGTTTTCCAAGGTAAGCGTTAACTATGTTTCGGCGATTACTGTATCTTTCCTTCAAAATATCCCATATAATTTTATAATTTGATTCTGTAATTGATATGTGCTTCACTAGTGCTTCTGCCTTACCAGTTAGACAAGATTTTAAGTATTGGCATTTGTTGACATCACTTAGGCTGGGATTGTTATTTACCAATGAATGGAAAACATCATAAAAGGACGTCCAATCTTTATAATCTCCATTGAACTTACATAATTCTAGACGTGGCAATTTCGTTATAAATTGAGCACTATTTTCACTGTCTACTTTGAGTATTTCCATTTGTTCCCCCAATCTATCTAGAATTTGGGACTTATACTCTAGGTATGTTTCTAATGATTTTCCATATGAATCCTCTTTGAAATACATTAATGTTGCTCTTACATCTTTGGAAACTGTGGATAGCACGTCGTGATTAGACGTAAGCTTCTGGAACAGTGTTTCTAACAAGTCTAACCTGGCTTGTAGATAACCTTTGGTGATGCGGTCTTTGGGACATTTTTTGTAGTTTGTATATGCCTTTTCTATTTGTAAGAACGTATCCTTTTGACTATTTTGTAAGTCATCCATGGTGATTGATGACACAAATTCACTTTTATTCTGATCTATTTCTAGTTTCCACGAGGCGTCCAAAAATGGCGGCGATGCGAAGCCGGGAAGCCACGCCGATTTTCACTGTTTGTTTGCACACAACACTCACTGACAATCCGACTCGTACCGGACCAATGTTCGTGTTATTAATGTTTTGCAACTGAATTAAAGTCTGGGAACTTAGTAAATACTTTTATTTTCTACTTTTCGTTGTATGGATGGTGCACACATCGGATGGATACTTGACGATTACACTATTTGCACGCACTTGACAATTTTGACATTGACAGATCTTAACTTATATCTAAACAACGACAATGAGTATTTTTCTGGTCAGGCAAAGACAATCCGCGCACGGGATATCGATGAATCGATAATCTTGCCCGTGTTTGTGGAGATCACACGCAAGTGGCGCTAGTCTCCTAACAAAGCACTTTTATTCAAAACAACAATGAATATTTTTCTGGTCGGGCAAAGACAATCCGCGCACGGGATATCGATGAATCGATGATGTTGCCCGTGTTTGTGGAGATCACACGCAGATGGCGCTAGTCTCCTAACAAAGCACTTTTATTCAAAACATCCCCCCGTCCCGGTCTGAGAAGCAGACCGCTAGCTTACTCTACGGGGAGGCGAGAGAGAGAGGATACGGCTCTCCGAAGAACCGAACCCTCGACCAACACCTCAGCCACACGCGGAGTTCCGTCTCCGCCAAAAATCAAACGCAAAATGCGCCCTCGGCGCCAAAGTAATGATGGCAGATTTGCCTCTTTTAACAATACCAAATCTCCCTCCCTGGGTGGCTCAGTCCTGTCAGACAGGACGAGAGTTGAGGACCGCCTCAACTTTACAAAATACTGTGGCCAGCTCTTCAAACGTTAGAGCTGTTTCCCCTAAAGTGCGGCGGAGGTGGGTCTTTGCCGATTTCACAGCGGCTTCAAAAATCCCTCCCCAATGAGGGCAATTTGGGGGGCTGAACCTCCATGTTACACCCCTTTGGGCAGCAATTTGACTTAAACTATTACAATTCTTATCAATAAATTTACAAACATCCTTAATATAATTTACAGTGCCCTTGTAATTTGTGCCATTGTCGGAGCGAATGAGTGAAGGTAGACCTCTACGCGACACGAAACGATCTAACGCAGCGACAAAGGCCTCCGTAGTCAAAGCTGACACCACCTCCAAGTGGACAGCCTTGGCAGCCAAACAAACAAATACACATATATAGCCATTTATGTAAAATCGGTGGCCACACCGTCAAACGGCCTCGTAGGCCGGATACGATCAGCAGGCAGATCACCCATCTGCGGCTGCATCGTAGATGCTCTTACTCTATAACAAGAGATGCATCGAAACAAAACACCTTTCACTGCTCTTCGGGCTGACAAAATCCAAAATTCCCGCTGCAAAATAGCCAGCAACGCACTGCACCCTGCATGAGCGTTCCGAATGTGTCGATCAGACACCAAAAGTTGCACCAACGGTCCGCCCTTGGGCAATAACAAAGGATGGCGACTCCCAAACGGAAGGTCCGCCTTCCGGAGCCGGCCACCAACCCGAAGAAGCCCATCTGAGTCGATGAACGGGTTCAAACGAGCGACCGCGCCCTTCAACCTAGCGCGTCCCTCGCGCAAAATACGAAACCCCGTTCGAAGTGGGTGCTGACCTATCAAAGACAGTTCTCAATTTGCCTGTCGAGGCCTTCACAACAGCATGGTGTGGCAGAAAGTAATGCTCAGTTGAGCTCCAATCAACTCGAGCTGGAGACATGTGACCCAAGTCCTCGTACTCGCGCATAAATTCTATATATTTATCACGAAGTACGGGATCACGCTGCATGCGCCGTTCCATGGACAGCAGTCGTTTCTCCGCAAACATCCTACTATGTCCTAGGCTAGGGCGAGAAGCAACAAAGGGCAACCCAGTTACCAACCGACCGGAAGACAATCTTTCCGTATTGGCCTGACAAAAGGCCTCACATTCTGCGTGGTCCGGATCCATCCTTGAGACCATAGGTGGCTCCTCCACCGCCTAAAACCTTTGCATGGTTTTGGCCAAAGACACATTCGCAAGAACTGTCGGCTCCTCCATGGAGTCATGTTCAAAGACAGGGCCCATCAGGGCGCAACCAAAAATTGTAGACACTGCCACCAGTGAAGAAGAACCCAGAGCCTTCTGGGTGCCCAATAAAATCCAACCCAATACGTCCGAACCCAGGAGCAAGTCTACTGGGGCGGGGTGAAGAACAAATGGGTCAGCCAATTCCAAGCCTGACACCATAGACAACGCGTCCGGCGGTATGTCTGTGGTGGGCTGCCAACCCGCAATGGTATCCATTACCAGAGCTGAAGTCGTGATCCTCACTGTCGAGGATTTCAGCGACGAAAAGGTGACAAGTGTCTGTCCCGTCAAACACTTTACTTTTATACCACCATTTCCAAGAAGTGGCACAGGCGAGTCCTCCACGGCTAAGCCTAATGTATGTGCCACTCGAGCGGTAACCAAACCTCTCTGAGCCCCCTAATCTAACATGGCTCGCATAGCAACCGCCTCACCCCCATGTCCCCATACGCGGACCACCGCGGTGGGGAGCAGAACCGTCCGCGGTTCTGTCCTACTGAGGGAGCAAGCTAGTTATGGGCTCCCCACTCTCTCCCAACCAGGGGGGTGCCACTGGCCCGGATAATACATCGGGCGAGTGCACGTCCCCATGTGAGGGGGCGCATAACCCGCTGCCCTGCCGTACCTAGCGTAGGGCGGGTGGTACTCCAGCCGAGGGTACTCATGAAGCGGCGGGGAAAGCCGCTGTGGCTCCGTCCTCCGAGTAGGAGCCGGTGCGGAGGGAGGTGTCCCACCTCTCACTTCCGCTCTAGGGCCCCCACCCATGGGGGCCCTATCCAAAGGCTGACCAGCCACATACTGGCCATGTCCCGTAGGCGCAGGATCCCGGACCGCCGAGACCCGCGCCGGCACTCGACCCCCATCCCGAGGGGGGGTGCGACGAGCGAAGCCACGTCCGCCGTCCGACGGTGGAGGGCTTCGCGCAGGAGCGCCCCCGCCCATGGGGGACCCCTACCTCCTTGCCCGGGAGCCAGCCTCGCTCCGGTTCATGCAGAGCATCAAGTGGTGCCGCCCATGGCACGCACTGCATGGCTTGACAGAACGGCAGTCACGCGCGTAGTGACTACCCAGGCAGTAGAAACACAAGTCATGTCGCTTCGCCACGCGACGCCTTTGTTCTACTGGCAGCCGCTGCCAGTCCTAACATTGGGTTAGGCTGTGACCCTTCCGTATAAACCACCCGAGCACCAGCTCCACGCGGTGACGGTGGCTGCGCCTGTCTGGACTTCCCTCGCCATAAGGGGCCCGAGGCTCCGCGTTCTGGCACCCTAGATAGCGCTGGTTCCGGCATGGAACTCTCCGCGGCCCTAGCCTCAAACTCCAAAAACTTATACAAGTCGGAAAAGGTAGGTAGGGTATTGCTGTCCCGCTCAGCATTCTCGCGTTCGAAACGCGAGCGAATATCGTTGGGTAGTTTGCCCAAGATAATGTGTACCAACAAAAATGACCACTGGTCCACCGGTAGTCCCAAAGTACGCAGCGCGTTACAGGCCACTGTAACGGGCGTTAGCAATTGCAGGCGCAGTTGTGCCCGATTGGCCACCCGAGGCAGGGCCAATAGCTGCGCCGCATGTGCGTCGGCCAACAGCCGAACGTTCTGGTAACGGGAATTAAGCAGTTCCCAGGCCGTGTCATACTGGTCATCCTCCACACGGAGGTGCTGGATGAGCGACCGCGCTTCATCCTCCAATGTTGAGAGAAGGTACGCCATTTTTTGCGCCTTCGTTAGGTCGTGTCTCGAGTCGACCAACGACTCGAACATGTTTTTAAAGGCCACCCACTCCTCCAAACCTCCATCCTACCCCCAAAGTGGGACAGCTGAAAGGTGGAAAGCCGACCAGTTACCTTCCGGTCCACCGGATGCGCGAGGGGCGGGACCGCCCGCCTGTCTCGCTCTGATGTGTCCGGCCTTCTCCACGATATCATCGTGAAAGGCCATAATCTGGTCATAGTCCTTGATATGGCCTGCCCAGACCTCTGGGTCCAAACCACCTTCGGTAAGCACTGCCATGGCTGCTTCCGTATTGGCCAATCTCGTACGGAGCTGTTCCGCTCGCTCCAGAATAGCAGTGTCCCTGTCCGTACGGGACAAGAGTGCGCTGGCACTCGCAGCCCACCTAAGTTCATTGGCGAGCGTCGCCCTTGCGGAGGTTATCTTCGACATTGCGTTAGACAAGAACAAAACAAACCAAATTTAAATAACCGAATAAATAAGTCCGACAAGGGCACAAACCAAAATTCTTAATTTTTAAATACAAACAAACAAATCAAAGTACTATCTAATAGTAAAATTGACACAGACTAATATTTATTAATGGCAAACAAACAAGATATAATACTAGTCCGACAAGGACACAAACTAAAATTCTTAATTTTTAAATACAAACAAACAAATCAAAATACTATCTAATAGTAAAATTGACACGGACTAGTATTTATTAATGGCAAACAAACAAGATATAATACTATCTAATAGTATGATTGATACGGCCCAATACTTATTAATTACAAACAAACAAAATTATTTTATTTCAAATTCTCTTGGGAAACAATGTTTACCCTACCTTGATAACAAACCAAAAAAAAACAAACAATATGTGGGCCCGTAATCAGAGCCGTTAACAACTACGCTCTGCTACCAAAAATGTTACTAACTACGCTCTGCTACCAAAAAATGTTGGGCGCAGAGTAGCTAAGATTACGTTTTTTGTACCAAGAGATTTTGTGACTACGCTCTTGGTACGAGTCCGGCAATCTCACCGGCAACAAACAAACACACAAACAACCTACGCAGTCTGCTACCACCCTGTATATACGGTACAGGGACCTTTCCTAACCTAACTTAATTATGAGTTGAACTTAATTCTAATTAAATGTAGTTACTAATTATAAAACTCACCGCTTCCACTGCGGTCCTCAGGCAGCCTCGCCTGGCCTTCGCGTCGATCCCGTGGTCCTCCTCAGGGCTGGCGACGGCCTCAGGTCTCTTCATAGACCCAAGGTCAGTGGTGCAGAAGAATTGGGTCCCTAAACTAACCCCACATGAGCTCATGTACTTGCCCCAAGATGAGAACGTATTATTTTAGTATTTATTACACCACTGCCACAACACAATAATTTTCTTGTTCTTCTTTCGATAATTCACTATTGTTCACTTACAGTATCACAAACTAACAATTTTCAAAGCGCATGGCACGCGGTTCACAATTTCACACAAATCAATGTTCTTTACGTAATACAAACAATTTCGGCTCCCCGCCGTTCAAATGAATTGGCCACCAAACAATTACCGACGATTCTCCACGAAACTTTCGATTTTATATATCAAAATTACAAACTTAATGCTTCTAAAGCACGCGGAAGGGACACACCCAGTCAGACATTTTTCTTCACAAAGGCAAGTCAATTATTTTTACTGGAATGACAAGTTGAGACTTTGACATAACGACAATGAATATTTTTCTGGTCGGGCAAAGACAATCCGCGCACGGGATATCGATGAATCGATAATCTTGCCCGTGTTTGTGGAGATCACACGCAGATGGCGCTAGTCTCCTAACAAAGCACTTTTATTCAAAACAGTAGTTGTAATTTTTATTTTGAAACTGAAAGTGTCTTCGACTGGTGACCACAGTACACCTAACGATTTTCTTGTTTCGTCGAATGGTATTTTGAGCATGTCATCGTCTTTACTTTGTTTCGGCATTTTTTCTAATAATTCTGAGCTATTAGAGGACCATTTTCGAAGGTTGAATCCTCCATCCTTTAGCATGTTTAATAATTGTGTTTGTAATAGTTTTGTTCGTGTAATATCCCTTTCCCCAGATAAAATATCATCAACGAAAAAATCTTGAAGTGCTACCTTACTGGCAACAGGATATTTTTGTTCCTCATCATTTGCTAATTGTTGCAGTGTTTTTATAGCTAAATAAGGCGCCGCCGTAGTGCCGTAGGTTACAGTGGTTAGCTCGTACTCTTCAATAGGTTGCTCGGGAGAAAATCTCCGCAAAATCCTTTGGTGTTGGAGGTTATCAACATAAAAACAATTTTATGTTTGCGCCACCGGAGTAAAATTGTCGACAGATTCTCTTGAAGTCTAGGAGCTTTATGTAGGTTGTCATTAAGGCTCAAATTTGTGCTCGGCTTACTACTCGCGTCGAATACAGCGCGTATTTTTGTTGTTATCGCATCGTCTTGTATTACAGCTTGGTGTGGAATATAATTTTTTCCTTTAAAATAGTCGTTTTTATTTACTTTTCTCATATGTTTTAGGTCTAAATATTCTTTCATTAAGTCGTTATATTTTTGTCTTAAGTCACTGTTTTTCTCCAACTTTCGTTCAAGCTGGATGAGTCTGGTGGCCGCTATTTGGCGCGTATTCCCGTATTCTAGGGAAGAGTTTATAAACGGGAGTCTAACTTTATAGGTTCCGTCTTCATTTCTTTGAGTAGTTTTTTGATAGTAGTCTTCACATATTTTGTCTTCGTTTGTCAAGTTGTTGTTTTCTGGTATCTCCTCGAGTTCCCAAAATTTTGACAGTTGCAATTCGTCAGTGCGTGTAATTAAACTGATAATTTTCAATCCATTACAATTTTCTGTCGAGCAAAATCCGGACAAAATCCAGCCTAACTCTGTATTTTGCGCAATTATTCCGTCCTGTAGTTTTTCAAAGCCTTGTAACATCATCTTACTATAATCTTCAGCTCCCAAAATTATGTCGATAGGACCTTTTTAATAGTATGTACTCGTAGGGTCAGCAATCATCTTATTTTCCAACAGATTATTTTCTAACTGTTGTAAGTTTTGTTTTGGCAATTCACCGGTAAGTTTTGGTAAAATTATTAGTGACGTTCGTAACTGGAATGTGCTCGAAAATCGTGGCTTAAGTGTGACGTCAATCATGTAGTTAGAAGTTTTCGCTTCTTTATCTGCAATACCTTTTATTTCTGCCTTAATTTTTTGTTTTGGATGGCCTAAAAGCTGTGCTCTGTACGTAATGAGGCCTCAGACCCTTGGTCACACAATACTCGTAACAGCTGTGGCGTGCCATCAATCGTTGTAGTTTGCACAAAGGCCGTGGCTAGAAGGGCGGTTTTTTGACCTTGTTTGGTGTGTGTTGTTAAATGAGACGTACTTTTATATATACGAGTAAGGTTGTCTTTTTGCTGAACTTTAGGAGTCTCATTTTTTGAAGTCCCTGAGTTCGTATAGTTCTTAGTTTGGTTTTTATTGATGTTGTTACGTTCTTTTAAATATTCGTTATAGTAGCGATGCAACAGTGTGGAATGTGCTTTATTACATATCTCGCATTTTTTTTAATTTTTACTGACACATTCAATTTTGCAATCATGCATCAGGCATTTCTTGGCCTTTTTTAATTCGGTCTTTGACGTCTAATTTTCTAAAGGCTTGGCAATAATGAATATTATGTTCATCTGAACAAAACCAACACATTCCTTTTTTGTCTTGCCTGGGTGTTGGAAATTCTATCTTTTTATTTGTTGATGGGAAATATGTCAATGCTTTAGTAGGAGTTGTTTTCTTACTGGACTCTAAACTTTTAAATCGTTTTTCTAAAAACTTCATCATTTTTTGAAAATCTTCTAACTTTTTTGGCTCGTCTAGCTGATCTTCATATTTAATATTGGTTTCAGAATCCCATTTTCGGCTTATTAGTCTCACCAAAAATGGACCCCAAGTCGATATATCGATATTTTGGTTTTTGAGCGCCTCTAAACTCTCGTTGATAGTGTCATGCATATTTCGTAACGCTTTCGCATTTGGAAACTCTTGTTTTGGGATGTCTAATAATTTGTCGATAAATGTTTGTGCAATAAGTCGCTCGTCTTTATAACGATTAATTTATAATGTGAGCGCAGGCTTATAATTGGTCTCGTTTACTGTAAAATGCTTGATCAGCTTTTCCGCACGACCGCGCACGTGAGTCTTTAGATACTGCATTTTTTCTGTTATTGAAATAGTAGTCTTCGTCAATTATCTTTTTAAATAGGTCATAAAATGAGTTCCATGACTCATAACTACCCGTAAAAATTGGTATAGTTATTCTGGGTAACTAAGTCGATGAATACTTAGTTGTTTGTTTGTCTTTGTCGTTAATTTTTCTTTGTAGTTTTTCTATAATTTCGTCATAACTTTCCTGTGCGTCCATATACAAGTCTTCACTAAAATATTTGTCGTTGATTTTACTTTGGTCCATTAGCAAGTCAATATGATTTTCGTCAATTTCCTGGAATTGTTTTTCCAGACTTCTAGTTACGGTCTGCAGATGCCACTCCGGTTTATTTTCGGTGATAGCTAATTCTGCCGTCGAAATTTTTTTCTTAAGCTGATTCAATCTGTATTTTTGTATGAATAGCTTACGAGAACTTGCGTCGTTTTGGTCGTCGTTTTTGCTGCTACTTTGATGCTCTGTCGTTAGTCTGTTTTCATGCATTTTTAAATGCTCTATGGCCGCTTTATAGATTTTTCGTATATTGTTTTCGAAGAAATCGAGGGTGATATATGCATGCTTTATTATCTCCTGGTTTTCTAATTGTCGGTGGCTATACAATGCACGTTGGTATATACTGTCTAGTGTCGTACTTTTGTCTTGTATATATTTTAGAGTTTTCCTTGAAGATGAATCGTTCTTGATGTTTTCCCATATACTTTTTAATTTGATGTCGTCTTGCTCTTAGCCTTTAATAAGCTCGTTGATCTCTGTAACGTCCATTGTCTTCGTTCTTCTTTCTTCCTATGTCTTCAGCGTCCCTACCCTAACCTAGTAGCTAACCTATCGTCAGTACTCACCGCACCTACACCCTTGGCTCGGTATATGCAACTTCTCAATGAACTGGTGAGATCCGCTTGTGGAAGGCCAGTCCACCGATCTGCTACCGGCAAGGGATGTCTATAGGATATGGATAAGTACTATGTCTGTCTCAATATGCAACAAACTGATGTTTTTGTGTTTACACCAGCCTGCTACACTCAAGACGTGTCTGTCAGTTTTTGTTTCATAAGCCATAGGGGGACAGGGGTGGATCGCGTTATTTTTTAGTTCAAATTGCTCGAAGGACCATAATGTACAGATAACTAGCTATAAAAGGGTTCCTGTATAGTTTGTTTCGGGTGTATTTAAAGTGTAAGTGTGTACTCCTGTTTTGTGCTGTAATAGCTAGTCACCTGTACATGAAGTATGGGAAGAGAGAGACTGTAACCTACAATCAACCCTATTACCCTACCTACACAACCTAGCCCTAACCATACACTACGAATACTCGTATACTCGTATACATAAATAAATAGATGCAGGATGTCTGTTACTTGCGACCTATAGTAACAGACGGAAAGTGGGAAGGATTCAAGGTATTAGGAAGATTTTCTCACTGCCGGTCAAGCAGACTCACAAGACCGTCGCAGGCTAAGGGTGTCTTGGCCACATTGAGAGGAAATAAAACCAGCAGTATGATGTCCAAGCGTAGGCAGCCAAAAGAGAGTTTATTCAAATAAACATTAACTATATATACAAAAACAATCTACATATGTGTGTATAATTACAATATTATGTGTAAAAGTGTATGCGTTAAATTAGTTTGCGTTGCGATCTTCTTGCTTGCAAATTCTTGGGTGAATGCCCCGGAGGTCACATGTTCATATTCACGTGAACAGACATGTTTTGTAGGGGAGGTTGTGAAGTAAAAACAACTTATTCGTGTAACTATTAAATAACATTAAGTGTAACAATGTACTGAACTACATTGGAGAAATGATTTTTAGAATCCATTAAGTAATTCACCCGATGTAAATTTAGGTAAAAAGATATTCTAGATGGCAATTCAAACTGGTGTAAGCTACGGCGAGTTGGCGACATAAACGGAACCACATTATAACTACGTACAGTATTTATATACTTATATTTATATTGCGAAAATATTTGTACGCATATTACTTGTTTGTTTTTGTATTTCGTGTGTGTAAGTGGCCAACACTGATGTCAGATTTCTCAAACTGCATAAAGGTATCTGAAATAGCTTGACGACTGCCATATACCTAATAAAGAAAGCCGGGACCAACGGCTTAACGTGCCTTCCGAAGCACGAAGCAGCTCGATAATTTTTCGTGACACTTTTTGGTCACCCATCCAAGTGTGGACGAACCGCCGGACAGACGAACAGTCGGACAGCCGGTCATCCGGACAGCCTGACAGACTGACGGAGAAGACAGTCGGGACCAACGGCTTAACGTGCCTTCCGAAGCACGGAGCAGCTCTAGATTTTTTCGTGACACTTTTTGGTCACCCATCCAAGTGTGGACGAACCGCCGGACAGACGAACAGTCAGACAGCCGGACAGTCAGACAGCCTGACATCCGGACAGCCGGTCATCCGGACAGCCAGACAGACTGACGGAGAAGACAGTCGGGACCAACGGCTTAACGTGCCTTCCGAAGCACGGAGCAGCTCTAGAATTTTTCGTGACACTTTTTGCTCACCCATCAAAGTGTGGACGAACCGCCGGACAGACGGACAGTCGGACAGCCTGACATACGGACAGCCGGTCATCCGGACAGCCGGACAGACGGACGGAGAAGTCAGTCGGGACCAACGGCTTAACGTGCCTTCCTAAGCACGGAGCAGCTCTAGAATTTTTTGTGACACTTTTTGGTCAATCCAAGTGTGGACGAACCGCCGGACACACGGACAGTCAGACAGCCTGACATCCGGACCGCCGGACGTCCGGACAGACGGACGTCGTAAAAACTTCAGTAGAATCAGATTATCATGAACATAACTTTAATTTATATTATTTACATAGTAGTAATAATTTATAAATATTAAAAAAAAAGGCTGAAGTTCCGAGTGCGATTCTTAACCAATGTGGACTTTCCACGTTGGTTAAGAATCGCACTCGGAACCAAACAATCGCCAACCAAGACACCTTATCCGCTGGTCCAATTAGCATATGCCGTAATAGACGAATTTAGCATTCTATTTTTCACTTAAAAGCGCTTTGTTTGTGTGCGTGAAAACTCTAGCCGACATTAGAATTCTACTATAGAAATTAAAATATGCATCTATTATAGTCGGGATATATTACAAATATTGCGTTATTTCCGTAAATAGAATTTGTTGTAAACATTAATACACGTTTCATTCGTAAAAAATTAAAACGACAAAAATAAAACATTAACGCCATCTATTGACGGCGGGGCTCCTAGCGGACCGAATCGAACCACCTTAATGAACTAACGCAAAATCTCTAAGATACCTCAGCCCATGAAACTGAACAACTTTTGTTCTACAACATTCCCAAAATGAAACTGAACAACTTTTGTTCTACAACATTCCCAAAATGAAACTGAACAACTTTTGTTCTACAACATTCCCAAAATACCATACGTAAGTACATAACGCGGTACCTACCATAGTTTAGCTTATCAAAAATTCTTCTGTATGCGGATGACTCATTTTCTGTTATTCAGTCTCAAATTGACTGTGAAAATTTACAATCGGACCTTGATCGTCTTTGTCAATATTGTATTGAAAATAACCTTTATTTAAACGTCGTTACTAAACTTTTAAACATGGTATGCAAAGCCGTCTTCAACAAGTAATTGACGCTGACGGTAGACCCTTACGGTATTAGAATACCTACTTAATATACGAGTATGTTTACTCTGTGCCTAAGTATATATTTCTTTGCTAAACTGTTTTTTGTTAAACTGCTTTTTTGTTAAACTGTGTAGGGTCTTATTGTAAGGGTCTACGAGAACACCTTACATTCGATTTTTTAACCTTTTGCTTTTTTTTTGTCAAACTGTAAGTAAGTGCTCAAGTGATGCTATTGTATTTAAGATGAAATTACAAGGTTTCTATCTAAATAATTACATGTCAATTCACTTTTGACATGTATTATTTAGATAATGAAGAATTCACTTGTGATGTAAGGTTTAAAATGAAATAGTTAAAAAGTATCGAAATGTTTTATTTATATTCTCAACAAGTTTTTCTAACAGTATTTAGTAGTTTAGTTTTTAACAGTAATAATCACCTATAGTAAAAATTAAATATCAATAAAAAATAAAATATAATTTTTACGGAGGTTGTGATTCGAACACGCGCACTTGTTCTCCTCCTTCTTCATCCTTAACCACCTTAACTTAACCAACTTCGGCATCCTTAACCACTACACTATGTCTATTACGCATAACTTGGTTAAATTTACCAACTGGTATTGGCAATAGTTTTAAGTTCAATTGCGCGTTCAAAATCATGAAAGTGCCTTGCTTGGTAAAGATTTGCATATGTGGCTTTTAATTCCCAAATTGTACGCCATCTATTGGCGCCTAGCGCCAATGCAAAAAGCAAGGACAAGCTAGCCTGGTTACATATGCAGTTTATCAAACTGTACATAAAAGAAGCAATAAGTGTTTGTGTTTAAGTTTGTATACCAAACCGGTGGTATAATACGGTGCTGTTACTAATACATCACCAGTGAGGAAGTGACTTGGTGTTAAAACTGTTACCGTACCATTTTCATCATCAATCCGTGATAAAGGCCTAGAATTTAAACAAGCTTTCACCTGAGCCCAGACCGTTGACATTTCCTCAAAGGTGAGGTTGTATCACCTATTACTCGTTTTAGGTGATGCTTTACAGATTTTATTCCAGCTTCCCATAAACCTCCAAAATTAGGAGACCGCGGTGGAATAAAATGCCAAGTTGTTCCATTAGTTGCCAAAAATTCTGCTACTTCTTTAGAAATGTCTTTTTTCTCAGACCCGAACATTCGCTTTAGTTCTCTCGAAGCGCCCAAAAAATTGGTTCCATTGTCACTATACATATTGTGACAAGGGCCACGACGAGCAACTAATCTTTTAAATGCCTGCAGAAACCCATGTGTAGTAAGATCGCTAACTGCCTCAATGTGAACAGCCTTTGTAGACAAACATACTAATAAACAGATATAACCCTTATGAGCATGATGCCCTCGCCCACGTGCTGACCGTATATTGACGGGACCAGCAAAATCTACTCCACTATTCGCAAATGCTCTACACGGAGTTACTCTTGCCGCAGGCAGTTGTCCCATCAATGGTATTGGAGTAGCCTTAGCATATCTTACACACCTGACACATTTTCTAACATAGCCCTTGATCAGTTGCTTTATACCCAAAATCCAATACTTGGACCTCAAAAAACTCAACATAAGTTGACAGCCACCATGCATTGTTGCTTGATGAGCATTAGCAACGATCAAATTCGTAAGATGACATTTTGGTAGAATAATAGGATGTTTCTGTGATGACCGTATATTGACGGGACCAGCAAAATCTACTCCACTATTCGCAAATGCTCTACACGGAGTTACTCTTGCCGCAGGCAGTTGTCCCATCAATGGTATTGGAGTAGCCTTAGCATATCTTACACACCTGACACATTTTCTAACATAGCCCTTGATCAGTTGCTTTATACCCAAAATCCAATACTTGGACCTCAAAAAACTCAACATAAGTTGACAGCCACCATGCATTGTTGCTTGATGAGCATTAGCAACGATCAAATTCGTAAGATGACATTTTGGTAGAATAATAGGATGTTTCTGTGATTCATCCAAATTTGAAAATTCTAGTCGTCCTCCTACACGTAAAATATTTTTATTGTCAATAAATGGATTTAAATTGTGTTATTTACTTTTTTTATTAATATTTAGTTTTGATTCTAAAGATTTTATTTCTTCTTTGAAATGTTCCAACTGTACAAGTCGTATCAAACTCTCAAAAGCATCAGACAGTTCCTTACTCGTCAGATAACTTGCTAAGTTTTTTGAAGAATTTTTAAATCTCAAAAAACGCCTGCAATATGTTACAACCCTAACAAGTTTTGTAAGAGAAGAGAATCTTTCTAAAATTGGAATTTCCATCGTACTACAATGAACCTTGACCATTTCCAAATCAGTGGTTGCATTTTTACACTTAGAATAAGTGATAGCGTGTCCTTGGAGAAAAACTGGACCCAAAAACCAATTGGGTGTTTTAAGTAGTTCGGAAGGTTTTATCCCTAGTGAAGCATAATCCGCTGGATTCTGTTTACTGCACACATGCGACCACTGTTGTGGATCTAACGTAGTGACAATTTCCGATACACGATTAGCCACAAACGTTTGCCAACGACTTGGATGGTTATTGATCCACGCTAGTACCACTGTTGAATCTGTCCATGCATGGATATTTGTTCTCTCCACACAGCCTTGTTACAAGAACCGCCCCACAAAGCTCTAAACGTGGTATGGAAATCTGTTTGATAGGGGCTACTCTAGTCTTTGCCGAAACTAAAGCCACATGTACATTTCCATCGACATCCACTGTTCTGATGTAAACAACTGCCGCATGTGCCAGCTTCGAAGCATCACTGAATCCATGTAGTTCTACGACCTCGTCGTTTTGATGCATACCATACCATCTGGGTAAGTTTATTTAGTTTAAATCCATTAATTCCTCCCGATAATTTAACCATTCCTTTATCAGATTGTCTGGTACTTCTTCATCCCAATCAATTTCAGCCAGCCATAGTTTCTGTATCATAATTTTTGCTAACACTATACTTGGTGCAACCCAACCTAACGGGTCGAATAGACGGGAAATATCTGATGTGATACTTCTTTTAGTTGTAGGTACCTTTGTTGGCATCAATTTTACAACGTATTTAAAAGAGTCTTCTTCACGACACCATGTAAGTCCCAGTATTTTAATAGTAGGATCCATTTTTAGATTTAGTTCTTCCTTTATATCTGCTTGTTTACTCTTTTCTTTTAATTTCTGTAGCAATTCGTTATTATTACTAGTCCACTTTTGTAGCACGAACCCTCCCCTTTTAAGTAAACTATCCATTTCTTCATATAGTTTGATTCCTTCCGTTACTGTTTCAACACCTGACATAAAATCATCCATATAAAAGTCTCTTTTTATTCTTTCCACTGCAGTTGGATAGTTTTCCATTCCCCCTTCATCATTAGCAACTTGTTAAAGCGCACGTACTGCAAGAAAAGGGGCAGATGCTGTTCCAAAAGTAACTCTTAACAACCGATAATCTTTTAATTCACAAGTTTCATCATCCCGCCACAGCAGTCTCTGGAAATCTACGTGTTTTTCATCAACCTTGATTTGTCTATACATTTTGACAATATCAGCACATAAATTAATTGGAAAAGTTCTCCATCTGAGTATAATATGTCGCAGTTCTGGTTGTAAGGTAGGTCCTATCAGAAGTGCATCATTTAAAGATATGCCGTTTTTCCCTTACAGGATGCGTCAAATACTACCCTTACTTTCGTAGTATCCCTCTCCAATTTGACAATAGCATGATGTGGCAAATAAATTGCACCTTCTTTATTTTTCTCAGATTCTGGAACCAACTCCATATGTCCCAGCTCAAGGTATTCTTCAATAACCTTTTTATAAGAATCTTTTAGAGTTTTATCTTTTCTTAACCTGGTCTCTAACGCGAGTAATCTTCTTTCAGCAATCTCTCGAGAGCCAGCCGGTAGTGTAGAAGAATTTACTTCAGAATCTCGCAATGGAAGATTCACAATATATCTTCCCTCGGCATCCCTACGAGTAGTTTCTGAAAAGATTTTCTCACATTTTTGTTCTTCCTCCGTCAAAAAAAAATCTTGTTGTAGAGTTAGTTGCTTCTTTTAAAACACCTGATATGATCCAACCTAATGATGTCGCTTGGGCAACTGGTGTGCCGTTAGGACCTTTTCTTATTCCTTCACGAATGACCAAACCGTATACTTCGGCGCCCAATAGAATGTTTATTCTGCTGGGAATATTGAACTGAGGGTCAGCTAACTGCAAATCTTCAAATTCTCTCCATTGCAGAGACACTGTTTTAGACGGCAAAAAACCAGTTATTGAATTTAACACATACGCCTTTACCGTAACAATTACATTTTTGACAAATACAGATTGTATTTTTACTTCTACCATTGCTTTTGTGCATAGTTGTGAATTTCCGCCAATTCCTTTAACGAAGCCTTTAATTGGGATTTTTCTTAGACCCAAGAACTGAACTGTGGCTTCCGTAATAAAGGACGATTGGGAACCTTGGTCAAGGATAGCTCTTATTGTTTGCATTCCCTTTTGTGTTTTAACTCCTACCAAGGCTGTCGCTAGTAACACCTCTTCCACTGAATGATCTGCTGAAAAACATGAAACAATGGAAGGCTCTCCCTCTGGGTAGCAGAATTTTTGGCTACCGTGGAATTTTCAGCAATCGTACTGGCGTTTTTATTCTGAATGCTATTAACCTTCGTGATACCTGAACCCGTACCTGTATCCTTACCCTTGGGATGCAAAAGTGTGTGGTGTGAGCGTTTGCATATATGACAATTAGTTTTAATCCAACAACTCTTAGCAGAGTGATTTGCACCCAAACATTTAAAGCACAAGTTATTAGTTTGTGCAAAATCGCGGAGACTAGTCACATGCTCATTCCCAAATTTTTTACAACTACTTATGCGATGGTTTTCCTTACAAAATAAACAACTATCATTAGTCACCGCATGAAGAACCTTAGGCTTGGATGAGTTACCTTGAGAGATAAAATTTAAATTTTTATTTTCAATGAATTCTAACGCCCTATACCTGTTGCCGATAAACTCTTTAAATTGCTCAAATGTTGGCAAATCCTCTGTCCCATTACTACTTGACACACTTAGTTCCCACTGTCTTTTAAACTCGTTGTCTAGTTTCAATGTCATCAAATGAACAATTATAATATCCCACGAGTCAACAGGGATTTTCAAGTTCGCTAAAGCCTCTAAACATTCTACCGTAGTGTCCAAAAGATTTTTCAAAGCACTAGCAGATTCGGTTACAATATTCTTTTGACTCAACAACCTTTTAATTATGCAGTGTGACAAGTACCTTCTATTATTATACCTAGACTCTAATTGATTCCAACATCTATCATAATTAAAGTCTGAGACAGGGATATGCTTAACAATTTGTTTAAAACTTAAAATTTTCGGAAAAATTTAATTGTATTTGACAAAAATGTAATTGTTACGGTAAAGGCGTATGTGTTAAATTCAATAACTGGTTTAGTATTGTCGTTATGCACGCGTGGGTCGAAGAGAATAATATATTGAAAAAATTTTGGGAACTTGAATCTGAGGAAGGATTTAAACAAGATTGTTTTTTGACGGAGGAAGAACAAAAATGTGAGAAAATCTTTTCAGAAACTACTCGTAGGGATGCCGAGGGAAGATATATTGTGAATCTTCCATTGCGAGATTCTGAAGTAAATTCTTCTACACTACCGGCTGGCTCTCGAGAGATTGCTGAAAGAAGATTACTCGCGTGAGAGACCAGGTTAAGAAAAGATAAAACTCTAAAAGATTCTTATAAAAAGGTTATTGAAGAATACCTTGAGCTGGGACATATGGAGTTGGTTCCAGAATCTGAGAAAAATAAAGAAGGTGCAATTTATTTGCCACATCATGCTATTGTCAAATTGGAGAGGGATACTACGAAAGTAAGGGTAGTATTTGACGCATCCTGTAAGGGAAAAACGGCATATCTTTAAATGATGCACTTCTGATAGGACCTACCTTACAACCAGAACTGCGACATATTATACTCAGATGGAGAACTTTTCCAATTAATTTATGTGCTGATATTGTCAAAATGTATAGACAAATCAAGGTTAATGAAAAACACGTAGATTTCCAGAGACTGCTGTGGCGGGATGATGAAACTTGTGAATTAAAAGATTATCGGTTGTTAAGAGTTACTTTTGGAACAGCATCTGCCCCTTTTCTTGCAGTACGTGCGCTTTAACAAGTTGCTCATGATGAAGGGGGAATGGAAAACTATCCAACTGCAGTGGAAAGAATAAAAAGAGACTTTTATATGGATGATTTTATATCAGGTATTGAAACAGTAACGGAAGGAATCAAACTATATGAAGAAATGGATAGTTTACTTAAAAGGGGAGGGTTCGTGTTACAAAAGTAGACTAGTAATAATAACGAATTGCTACAGAAATTAAAAGAAAAGAGTAAACAAGCAGATATAAAGGAAGAACTAAATCTAAAAATGGATCCTACTATTAAAATACTGGGACTTACCTGGTGTCGTGAAGAAGACTCTTTTAAATACGTTGTAAAATTGATGCCAACAAATGTACCTACAACTAAAAGAAGTATCACATCAGATATTTCCCGTCTATTCGACCCGTTAGGTTGGGTTGCACCAAGTATAGTGTTAGCAAAAATTATGATACAGAAACTATGGCTGGCTGAAATTGATTGGGATGAAGAAGTACCAGACAATCTGATAAAGGAATGGTTAAATTATCGGGAGGAATTAATGGATTTAAACTAAATAAACTTACCCAGATGGTATGGTATGCATCAAAACGACGAGGTCGTAGAACTACATGGATTCAGTGATGCTTCGAAGCTGGCACATGCGGCAGTTGTTTACATCAGAACAGTGGATGTCGATGGGAATGTACATGTGGCTTTAGTTTCGGCAAAGACTAGAGTAGCCCCTATCAAACAGATTTCCATACCACGTTTAGAGCTTTGTGGGGCGGTTCTTGTAACAAGGCTGTGTGGAGAGAACAAATATCCATGCATGGACAGATTCAACAGTGGTACTAGCGTGGATCAATAACCATCCAAGTCGTTGGCAAACGTTTGTGGCTAATCGTGTATCGGAAATTGTCACTACGTTAGATCCACAACAGTGGTCGCATGTGTGCAGTAAACAGAATCCAGCGGATTATGCTTCACTAGGGATAAAACCTTCCGAACTACTTAAAACACCCAATTGGTTTTTGGGTCCAGTTTTTCTCCAAGGACACGCTATCACTTATTCTAAGTGTAAAAATGCAACCACTGATTTGGAAATGGTCAAGGTTCATTGTAGTACGATGGAAATTCCAATTTTAGAAAGATTCTCTTCTCTTACAAAAGTTGTTAGGGTTGTAACATATTGCAGGCGTTTTTTGAGATTTAAAAATTCTTCAAAAAACTTAGCAAGTTATCTGACGAGTAAGGAACTGTCTGATGCTTTTGAGAGTTTGATACGACCTGTACAGTTGGAACATTTCAAAGAAGAAATAAAATCTTTAGAATCAAAACTAAATATTAATAAAAAAAGTAAATAACACAATTTAAGTCCATTTATTGACAATAAAAAAATTTTACGTGTAGGAGGACGACTAGAATTTTCAAATTTGGATGAATCACAGAAACATCCTATTATTCTACCAAAATGTCATCTTACGAATTTGATCGTTGCTAATGCTCATCAAGCAACAATACATGGTGGCTGTCAACTTATGTTGAGTTTTTTGAGGTCCAAGTATTGGATTTTGGGTATAAAGCAACTGATCAAGGGCTATGTTAGAAAATGTGTCAGGTGTGTAAGATATGCTAAGGCTACTCCAATACCATTGATGGGACAACTGCCTGCGGCAAGAGTAACTCCGTGTAGAGCATTTGCGAATAGTGGAGTAAATTTTGCTGGTCCCGTCAATATACGGTCAGCACGTGGGCGAGGGCATCATGCACATAAGGGTTATATCTGTTTATTAGTATGTTTGTCTACAAAGGCTGTTCACATTGAGGCAGTTAGCGATCTTACTACACATGGGTTTCTGCAGGCATTTAAAAGATTAGTTGCTCGTCGTGGCCCTTGTCACAATATGTATAGTGACAATGGAACCAATTTTTTGGGCGCTTCGAGAGAACTAAAGCGAATGTTCGGGTCTGAGAAAAAAGACATTTCTAAAGAAGTAGCAGAATTTTTGGCAACTAATGGAACAACTTGGCATTTTATTCCACCGCGGTCCCCTAATTTTGGAGGTTTATGGGAAGCTGGAATAAAATCTGTAAAGCACCACCTAAAACGAGTAATAGGTGATACAACCCTCACCTTTGAGGAAATGTCAACGGTCTTGGCTCAGGTGAAAGCTTGTTTAAATTCTAGGCCTTTATCACGGATTGATGATGAAAATGGTACGGTAACAGTTTTAACACCAAGTCACTTCCTCACTGGTGATGTATTAGTAACTGCACCGGATTATAATTTTGAATCTTCAAAGATAACCTTTTTGAGAAGATGGCAACATACGCGGAAAATGTTGCAGGATTTCTGGCGACGCTGGGCTCAGGAGTATTTGACTCAGTATTTTCATAGATATCGATGGTCGATTCATACTCCGGACCGAATGTAGGAGATGTAGTTTTAGTTAGGGAAGATGGTTTGCCACCAAGCCGTTGGTTGTATGGAAAAATTGTCGAGAAACACCTGGGAAAAGATGGAGTCACTCGGGTAGTTACTTTAAAGAGTTAAAAATTCTCAAATCAAGAGACCAGTCTCTAAAATGATTGTTCTTTAAATAACAACTTCTTAAGTTAATAGTTTGTTATTGATAATTCTAATTTTTGGTTGTTAATAAACATCAGTGTTACAGTCCACTGCTACTGTTATTTTTATGTTATAGCTTATTGAATGGTTAAGTTCCAAACACTAACGACAAACCAGGTTACTTACCTTATGGTGGGCGGATTGATAATTAAGAACAAACTTGAGTTTGTCCTTGGTGGGCGGTAGTTTTAAGTTTGTATACCGAACCAGTCTACACACAGTAGACCACAATAAATCGCAGTACAAAAAATTCTGGTTTTATTGAGTATCCATCGTACTTTGGACTAACAGTTTGAGTATTGGGTCCTTGTTTCGCATGCGCACAGTTTTATGTGGATACAAAGGTTTTAATTTTCGTGTCCCCCTATCGTAATAAGATTTTGTATTTTTCAATTTATTTAAACGACTGCCCCTCATAGATTCCGAATAAATACCAGATGGTTAGAGTGATTAATTAGTGATAGGACCATGGAGACGAATTTAGACGAATTCAGAAGCGCAGCGAGCGGTCTGCCTTATCAGCGTTTTCGTCCCCATATTTATTTGAGAATTTTGGAGAACTTTAAATTTTTCTATCTTTTTACAAAAGACAAATTATTTTTATTTATTTATTGTACGTGTTTAAGCATGAATCAATCTTCATATATGTGTATTTTTTATTTTTTAACTCAGTCGTATGCGCAAGAAATCCGACGACGTATTCGCTTATATTTTTGAAGAAAATATAAGCGAATACGTCGTCGGACTTTGAAGAAGTTTAACCTTTTTAACTAAGATTTTGAATGAATAAATTTTTTTTTTATTAAAATCTTTTCATTTACTTTTTAGGATTTGCCTTTGTTTTTATTTCTCTTTAATTCCGCGCCGCTTTGTGGATCCTAATCAACTTTTTTGTTTGCAGGTGCTTCGCTTGCAACTTTTTGGTCATCGGTCATCTTTCGTCAACGATGCCTTGTCTGGCTTTTTTGAGGAAAATACTGTCAATACGTTTCTTATTCCTCCTCAGTTGTCTAAGTATGAGCACAGATTGGATTGGTTTTATCATTAACGACGGCCAATATTATACCGACGAGGATCTGGTCAACGAAGCCTTGGAAAATGTCGCAAGCGACTTCAGATACCATGAAGTGTACCGCCCTTTAAGTAAACTACGAAACTGTAAGTACATTTTACTATGGACGCTACCCGATTACGCCCCATTTGACTACCTGGGCAAGGGACAGCGTGCCTTCATCAAGAACAACTGTTCGATGATAAACTGCTACGTAACCTCTGACAGGACCTTGTTCGGCGGTGACGTCACTAAGTTCGACGCAATAGCATTTCACGGTCGCAGTATCAGATTCTTTAGGTCTTGGAATTTACCCAGACAAAGATCGGCCCATCAGAAATATATATTTTTTAACATGGAGCCTTCTGATGACTACCCAGTATGCTATAAGTGGTATGAGAACTTCTTTAATTGGACTTCCACTTACAAATTAGACTCTGACATTCCTTACGGGTATATCTTAATTAAGAATAGAGATGGTGAAGTAGTGGGTCCAAGAAGAGAGATGAAGTGGGTAGATATGACTGACGTTGATGGAGAGTTGCCTTATGTACAGAATAAGAGTAAAGCAGCGGCGTGGTTTGTGTCGAACTGTCATAGTACAAGCGGTAGAGAAGAGTTTGTGAAAAGGTTGCAACATGCACTTACTCTTTACGGATTGTCTGTAGACGTTTACGGGTTATGTGGGACTCTGCGGTGTCCTAGATTTCAGAAGCCCGACTGCGCCACTATTCTGGAGAGGGACTATTTCTTCTATTTATCTCTGGAAAATTCTTTGGCAGAAGATTACGTCACGGAGAAGCTGCTGACGGCGATGCAACACAATGTTGTACCAATAGTATTCGGAGGAGCAAATTATTCCAGGTACGTATGACCTCATTTTTAGGGTTCCGTACCCAAAGAGTGCCAACGAGACCCTTTTACCGATTATGTATTACTGTAGCCGCTGTAACAGCAAATACTAAAAATAGGATAAAGTTAAAAATTAAAGGGGTCGTCATACAAGAAACGAGTTTTTTTTTGCGTTTTAAAACATTGTACGGAGGTACCGAACCCTTTATGTACGAGTCCGACTTGCATTTGACCAGTTTTTAGTATATGCATCCTCATGAAATAAAGGCCTTATCTCTTTTACTATCAAAACATATTTAACTAAATATACGTCATGGTCAGATCGTAGAATTGATCATTTCATGATGTGGCGAACATTTCATGAAATGGATATATTTTATTTATGCAGACCAAATACAAATCTATCCAGTTTCTTACAAGTATTATAAATGTGTTCTTTCCAATTTAATTTTGTATCGATCGTTATTCCTACGAAATGGAGGAATAACGATCCGTTTTAATGTTTATATGTTCAGTTGTTCTATTCTTGATAATACCTAGTAGATTGTGCGTAAAGGCAAAGATAACATAATTACTAACGTAAGTAAAGGTAATAGTTTGAGGGCGAGGTAGCTACTTTGAATCCAGAGCGAAACGAAGGATTCCAACGATACGAACGAGGATACGGTGGAATCCTGAGTGAAGCCAGGGATTCAAGTATAGCGCCCGAGATATTACCGTACACCGTGTAGCACATTCTTCTTTTCATCTCTTGAAATCCATTCCATCTGTGAGAAAACTTTGCAAATATATACCTATCACGAAAGTAGAATACTTACATATAAAAAGTGATAAATTAAACACTACGATATATCGCCGAGCACGGCTCCGACCCTTCCTTCGCTCTCGACGAATATTTCACTGTATTTTATTTATTATTTTATTTGTATTATATTTATAATTTTTTCTGTAGCCAAAACGGATAGATATTTAGATACTATATACTTTTGGTATAATTTTCATATAAAAAGGTGATTGTATAAAATAGTAATACGTATCATTAAGGCAAATTTAGGCAAATTTAGAGGTATGTTTGTGATTTTTTTCTATCGAGCCAAAAATGCTCAATCGTGTTTTGGCTATTGTGGGTGTCTGTAAAAAACCTTAAGATTTTTATGTCAATTTTTTGAGGAATAAACTGTAGTGGTTTAACAGTGATTTTTCTAAAACACGCACAGTATTGCAAATTGTGAATCCATGTCGCCTTAAAACGATAAGGATTCTATACATTTACAAACTTATTAATGTTTTCTTAACTAAAATCTCTTTTCTTTTCAAACTAGTAATCATTATTAGCAGGAATTGTACTTGGCTTACGTTTTTGTAGTATAGGAATATGAAATAAAACTGATTGACCCTTATCGTGATCTGATAAAGCCAAATTCGACTGCTAATATTAGGTAAATTGATAATGAAGTTCGTAGGAACTTTTGTGCGTGGAGTTATATTAAAATAGTTTTATAAAATTAGTCCATATTGAATTCAGTTTAGTAGAACGCGCAGTTTCTTTTAGAATATCGATATTCCAGTCTCCACAGATAAGAATATATTTTCTTTGTGTTGCGTGCAATTTAATAAAGAAAAGCATTGAGTTTTTCGGGAAATATGTAAGCGTTAAAGGTCGGTGTTGTATACTTAGATGCAAAAGACAATGAGATTTACTGGATGACTTCAACTCCGCAACACTCAAAAACGGGTGCGCATTGTCTTACATAAGTTTTGAACTTCTACCATCGGAGGTCCGAAAATATTTCTCATACCATTTAAAATCATAATAATCATCCTAACTTCCTAACTATCCTAATCCTAACTAATATTATAAATGCGAAAGTGAGTTTGTATATTTGTTTGTTTGTTTGTTTATTTGTTACCTCTTCACGCTTTATCTACTGAACCAATCTCCTTGAAAATTCGCATACACATAGGTAGGAGTACTGAGAAGGACATAGTGTACCTTTCATCCCGGAACAAGTAATGTTCCCGTGGGAATTGCGATACGCGAGCGTAGCCGCGGGCAAAAGCTGGTTCTTCATAAAAAATTGAAAAAATTGTGATTAAAAATTATAATCATTATAATTCATAATATCACTAATAAATACACTTAGTTTTTACTAATATTTGTTTTCATATTTTTGTTTATACCTACTAATGATCGAAACTTCTAATCATTCGAATAAATAAGTATAATATTCGTAAATTTGTTTTATTCTAATAATAGTTGAGTGGCTTAAGGGTGGAGAGGTGTCACTGGACTTTAAACAACCATCACTTGCTCCCGGTCCCATCAGGTACGCCCACTCGCCACAGACGTTTCACATCCACTCCGAAATTAATACAGGGCCTAAAATTTTGAAAAAAAAACAGTAAAATATATTATTTACCTATAAATTTCAGAAATACAAATAAAAGAACGGAACCCACTTCACGTGAATTTAATCCGCACTTGACCAATAAATCATTTCAAAGGAAACGGAGATATGATTTAAAATGTTGTCTTTGTGAAGCCCTAAATAGCCCATTCAAACTATTTTAGGAACTTTCATTATATCCAAAATTCCCCACATCAAATTCTGAGAGGTCTCTGGTTCTTAGAAACCTCCATCTGGTACCAAGCATTGTAGAGACGCTGACCCACGCCAAACGACTCTACCAATCAGTAAGCTTTATTGTACAAGAACCAAACAAGGTTTAGTATTTGCGCGCCATACGCGCGGTAATGCCCCTTGCCCACGCGCACCCTGTAAAAAGAAATAAAGCCTCAGTGTTAACATAGTGTCCTGAACTTTACTTTAAACCGCCCACGAACCCGCATAGCGAACTAGCCGGCGCTATAAACTACTGTTTACAGTTTAAAGTGGGAACGTTAAGCTTTTCTGCGCATTTTTGCCAAAAGTGGCCGTTTTCTGCAAAAATGCGTGGTTTTCCTGATTCACTTGTAGTTTGTCACATCCGGTGGGTTAAACTGAAATACAACAAGAAATCTTACCATTTTCAGGTTCCTTCCCCCGTACTCCTACCTGGACGGAAGGCGCCAGACCCCAGAACACCTGGCCAGCATTATCAATGAGCTGATCAATTCCAGAGAGCTATACCAACAGTTTTTCCGGTGGAAGCCGTATTACTCCTACCACGACCCTAAAGAGCGTGAGAACGTCTGTGCTGTGTGTGCGGCCCTTAATAATAAGTCGTTAACAGAGTCGAAAAGTGTGTACAAGGAATTCCGACGTTGGTGGAACCCGAATTACGCGAAAAGGTGCTAGATTGTTGATATTAGTTAGTTGTGGTATAGCCATGCTACCGGCAAAACTCTATTTTGTTAGTAGCATGAATGGGCCGGCTCGTCCGGGAAAGACCACACTCTCGCAGAAAACGACGTCTGAGTAGTAGCTTCACTGTTACTATGCTTCGTTCGATGAGTGAGAGAGCCGGAGGCCCTCCCCCCTCTGGGGAGGGCCCTGAAAGGCCGGTAACGCTCTTGTTATACCCTTAGTGTTGCGGAGCGGGCCCGTAAACTGGAGCTACTAAGGATCCCTACTGCCGCTGATGATTGAAACTATTGTTTAACTGTAATAGATTGTATTTAAATAGGTTTACAAATATAAATTCCCGACAGCAAACGTATCGCGCGCACAGCTGATCGCGCGGAGCACAGAAATCGAAGTCTGACGAGTGATGTGACAGTGACAGTGCAATCTGTCACACTAATCGTTGTGAAGTGCGCCGCCTGCGCCGCCCGTCCGCTCTGACGTTTGTACGGGCGGCGCCGTCTAGTTGTTGATGGTATATGCTGTGTTGCCAGCAACACTTAGTGTTGCAATTGTCCAAGGGCAGCGGTGATCACTCACCATCAGGTGACTAACGAAACGAGAGGCACTAAGCGCAGTGATGTCTATTTTTGACCCGTTGGTTGAGACTTATAAGTTACTATACGATAAGCGCGAAAATTATATTGCAAGTTTGTGGCGCTTGAAAATTGATTGGGACGACGAGCTCCCTGAGGATAAAGCCGACGAGTTCACGAGATGGCTGCAAGGCATGTTAGGCATGTCAAAGTTAGCCGAGCTACGCATACCCCGACAGTACTTTATGGAAGTTACATACGAGACGTACCTAACCTACATACGTTTGTCGACGCAAGCGAGTCAGCATACGCCGCGGCAGTATATTGGCGTACAACGGACAAAAGAGGAGAGATAAACATGTCACTCGCGGCTGGAAAAGCGAAAGTAAGCCCAATCCGCAGTCAGAACGTACCAAAATTGTAAAATGCAAGCTGCGTTAATCGGTGTGAGTCTTATTAAGACGGTGTTGGAAGAACACACATGGGAAGCCGAGCTTGTCGTGTACTTGACAGACTCTACGACCGTATTGAAATGGTTAAGAAACCCGGAAATAAAATACACGCCATTTGTAGCGAATAGAGTGGCAGAAATTTTGGAAAGTACCGATCCCGCCCAATGGAGATGGGTACCTACTGAGCTTAACGTCGCGGATGAGGCAAGGCGACTAAACTTTGAAACTAAAAGTAGAGAAGACAGATGGTTCGTCGGTCCGAAATTCTGTCGGAACAGTCGGAATGACCGCAGAAAATTATAAAGAAAGTTATGAATTGAAAGAGAGTACGTGATGCACGTCGAAGAGTATAAATCACGCGTAGATGTTACGCAATTTTCGTCATATGAACGCCTTATAAGAGCCACGGGTAGAATGTATCATTTTATCGAAAATTGCAAGTCAAACAAACGACAACCACTAACGCATGAACAAGTCGCAAGAGCGGAATGTCATTTGATGAAAGAAGCACAGCTGGAAGGATTCGGCGAGGAGATCGCCGCCCTTAGAGACAGAAGACTAATTCCTGCGCGATGCAGAGCGCGGAGGTTCGACCTCTTTCTTGACAGCAAAGGGTTGCTGCGAGCCTCCGGCCGGACCAGCGCCGCGGGGGTCTTGGCACTCTCTACCAATCATCTTAGATGGACGGCACCCCCTTACGCGGTTGCTGTTCGCTCGCGAGCACCGACGATCCCATCACGGACACAATGAGCGTGTGTTAATGGTTTCCGACAAAAATAGATTACTCGTATACTCAGGCTGCGCCCGACTGCGCGCGCTGTCGCAAAAAATTGCGCGATCTGCCGCATACGAAAGGCACGAGCGATACGCCCGGTGAAGAGAGACCTACCTAAAGAAAGATTTTATGCGTATTCAAGACCGTTTTCGAGATGTGGCTGTGATGACTTCGGCCCAATCTCCGTAACCATAGCAAGACGACATGAAAGAAGATGGGGGCTTTGTATACCTGCCTGACGACAAGAGTAATTCACAGAGAAATAGTGTCATCACTAAGTACAGACTTGGCAATAATGGCACTACGAAGAATGGCGGTACGCCGCGGATGGCCGCCGTCTTATGTATCTACATCTACACCGACAATGCGTCGAACTGTCGAGGTGCAGATAATGAGTTTCGCGCAGCTATGAGAGAGTGGGATGGGAGCCCACCCTACGAGATTACACTGTAAGGAAATTAGTATGGAAAACAATAGCGCCTAACCAATGCGCCTAACGCACCCGAACAAGGAGGATGCTGGGAGCGCATGGTTAGAACAGTGAAAGACGCGCTCAGAGTCGTTTACACGAGAAGCACCCGCGAGAAGAGGTTCTCATAACGTTGCTGGCTGAAGTTGAGTTCACTGTGAACGCGCGCCGTCTGACCTATGTTCCTGTAACTATATCGACGATCCCGAAGCGCTAACACCCAATCATTTTCTATTGGGTAGCTCCATGGGCCTGCCTACCCTGGGTCCGTGTGAGCCTGCTGACAAGCGCACCTGGAGCCACCCAAGGGCTGGCTGATGAATTCTGGAAGAGGTGGATAAAAGAGTATCTCCCGCAATTGGTGCCACGCAACGATGCACCTACAGCAAAACAAAGAAAAATCGAACTAAATGACCTAGTGGTGGTGGTGGATTCAAATCTGCCTAGAAATGTATGGCCAAGAGGGGTTGTCATAGCCGTTCACCCCAGCCCAGACGGCGAGGTTCGCAACTGCACCGTGAGGACGTCGCGCCTGCGTCGCGGCTTGCTGTCCTGCCGATCGAGTGAGGTCTTCGCGCGAGGCTTCGACGGGGGGAGCTATGTTGCGGATAGACGTAGATTTTTAAACCTAGATAAAATATATTTATTTTTGTAGTTTAATGTAAAAAGGTTTCGTATGTGAGATAAACATTCATAATGCCTATGTATTGAGTAAATGACTAAGAGGGGTCTCTATTGGCTCCCCTAATTTTTTGTGTTCCTAATTTTGGTTGGTGCACAAACTTTTAGCACAAAAAATTTATTCGTACATTTTTATTATTCCTAATTTACTATGGCCTATTTTTTTATTTTCTTTAAGATTTTATCGCCGTATATTTACTTCCCAAATTAGTCATTAGGCCCAATAATTAAAAACTCCTAATATTCACAATAACTTATTAATATTTCGCACAAAAAGATTAGGCACAAAACTAACGAATACTGTAGGTACGATGTAGGTCAGCAAAAATGTATCTAGGCAAACTTACACTCATATAGTTTTAGTTTTAAAACGGCGCCTGGTGCTAGGAGCGACCGATTTGTATAAATAAAGCAATGTAAAATATAAATCGCCTTCAGTGTGATGGTGTGTTCCGAATAAACAAGAAGCAAGTGATCAAGAATTTTAATTTACAGTCCAAGTAGTGCGAACCAGCTGAGTAAAGGATACAAATAAAGATTTGATTGATTGATTGATACACGGAGACAATACCGCACTGAATTCCGTCGGTAACAATGGCAATACTTATTTACGCTCAAAGTTGCGTTAAAATTAACAAGAAAAACTAATTTTTGTTGGCTCATAACTTTTTAATGGCCTATAATTTTGTTTCCGTACTGACAAAATTTATAATAAGACAAATTACGTTGAACTTTGGATGTACAATGTCAACAGTGGAGTACAACCCCCCAAAATTTGTATGGAAAAAGTGTAGAAAAATCTATTAGCTAAATCTACACGCCCTACCCAATTTCATAAAGCTCCGATCTAAATTACTCGAGTTATCGTTGAACAAACATACATATGCGCAAATAAACGCCGGATTGTTCAAGTAGACTGAGAACTTCGCTCGCTTTGCTCGCTCATTCAATAAGAATAAATAAATATATATATAGGGACAAATCACACTAATTAAGCTAGCCCCAAAGTAAGTTTTAAACTTGTGTTATGGGATACTAACTCAACGATACTATATTTTATAATAAATGCATATACCTATAGATAAACACCCAAGACCCAGGACAATTTGAAAAAGGCGATTTTCCAACTTGCCCTGGGTGGGGATCAAACCTCTCCTCTGGATTAGCGGTCTAGCGTGATAACCATTACGCCACGGAGGTTGTCAAAAGCGAAAGAAATAAATAAGCGAAGCAGAGCTAACCAGTCCCTCCTGGCCTGGCAGTTACCCCAGCAGATGTTTTCAGTCAATAGTAAAAACGGGCAAGTGCGAGTCGGACTCGTACATGAAAGGTTCCGTACCTCTGTACAATGTTTTAAAACGCTAAAAAAAACAACGTTTATTGTATGATGACCCCCTTTAATTTATTTATTTTTAGTATTTTTTGTTATAACGGCCATAGTAATACATAATCTGTGAAAATTTCAAGTACCTAGTTAATGCCATTATAAAGATCTAGTTAAAAACGCTGAAAAAACACGTTTTTTGTATGGCGACCCTCTTTAATTTTCAACTTTTTTTATTTTCAGTATTTGTTGTTATAGCGGCCACAATACCTAATACATAATCGGTGAAAATTTCAAGTGTCTCGCTATAACGGTTCAAGAGATAGAGCCCTGTGACAGACGGACAGACAGACAGACAGCGGAGTCTCAGTAATAGGGTCCCGTTTGCACCCTTTGGGTACGGAACCCTAAAAACTACTTGGATCACAAACTTTGCACTTTGACCGATATTTACAGGATAAAATATCGGTACCTACCTATTTTTCTGCCAAGGTAACGCATAGGTCCGTACGACGCGACGACCCATCTTTAATAATGTCTAGATATGTAGAGAATAAAAACATTTGTAAAGATAAAAAAAAACTTTTATTCATTTTAAACTAAAGCGTAAAGAAAAAAACATTTATTCTTTATATTATATTAAAAGGTAGTTTTGCCTCGTAAAAGGTGGAGCAAAGCGATTTTGACGAAATGTTGCTAAGGTATAGGATTGATAATAATCCAAGTTTCCGACCTTGTGGGATATGTAGGCGCTAACCGCTATCTTATAGACTAGAAAAAAATAATAGTATTTTTTCACTAAGGCTTCAGCCCTGATCTATGAACAGAAGGTGCCAAATTTGTTCTCTGATAAATATAATGTTGCCCCTTAAATTTAAGATGGCAGGTAGCGCCTATATCCCCTAAGGTCAAAAACTTCTAATTTTATAAAGCGTTTTACTTTAGCTAAATTACGTCAAAGTGGCTTTTACTTACACCATCTTTTGTAAGGCGAAATGAAAGTAAAATATCTCGCTTGAGAGTCTGGTACAACTTAGAAAATCAGTAGCTATAATATATTATGATGATGCTCGATGAACTTAAAATTCAATTTGAATTCATTAAATAAAAATTGATTGAAAAAACGCTTGAGAGTCCGGTACAACTCAAGAGATACATCACTGAAATTAAAATAATTAGCTTGAGAGTACGGTACAACTTAGAGGAACATCAATGAAATTCAAATAATTCGCTTGAGAGTACGGTACAACTTAGAGAAACATCAATGAAATTCAAATAATTCACTTGAGAGTCCGGTACAACTAAGAGACACATCAATGAACTTAAAAAAACTTGCTAGAGAGTACGGTACAACTTAGAGAAACATCAATGAAATTAAAATAACTCTCTTGAGAGTCCGGTACAGCTAAGAGAAACATCAATGAATTTAAAATAACTCGCTTAAGAGTCCGGTACAACTTAGAGAAACATGAATGAACTTAAAATAACTCGCTTGAGAATCCGGTACAGCTTAGAAAAACATCAATGAATTAAAAATAACTCGCTTGAGAGTAGGTACAGTACAACTTAGAGAAACATCAATGAAATTAAAATAGCTCAATTGAGAGTCCGGTACAACTTAGAGAAACATCAATGAACTTAAAATAACTCTCTTGAGAGTCCGGTACAGTTTACAGAAACATCAATGAATTTAAAATAACTCGCTTAAGAGTCCGGTACAACTTGAGAAACATCAATGAACTTAAAATAACTCGCTTGAGAGTCCGGTACAACTTAGAGAAACATCAATGAACTTAAAATAACTCGCTTGAGCGTCCGGTACAGTTTACAGAAACATCAGGAACATCAATGAATTTAAAATAACTCGCTTGAGAGTCCGGTACAACTTAGAGAAACATCAATGAACTTAAAATAACTCGCTTGAGCGTCCGGTACAGTTTACAGAAACATCAGGAACATCAATGAATTTAAAATAACTCGCTTGAGAGTCCGGTACAACTTAGAGAAACAGTGATGCTCAATGAACTTAAAATGTCTCGCTTGAGAGTCTAACTAACAAATAGTCTAGTCAAGTTTATTTTCATGGTTACAAAATAAGTAATTCGCATAAATTAGACTAGGTCAATGATAACTTTACATTAGTCTGACTTTAGGTAAGATCGATATTAGAGTATTTATTTACAATATAAGTAGGTACCTACGTTAAAACATGGAAAAAAACTAAAATCCGACTACCGGAAAATTCGTACTAAAAAGTATGAATTATCCAATCAACGAATGCTCGGCAGCCATTTACTGCTAACAATGTATATGACACCGGATGATTCTGAACGCCGAGTGTTTATAAACTATCGCGCGAGATTATAAACTGTCGTTATATTGTAAACTGTACCTTACTGCTTACAATATAACGTATTAATTTACGATAGTTTATAATCTACCTACGTCAAACCGTCAAATTGTGAGCGGACATCATACTTAAATGCGACTGAACGCCCCTTGCGCGCCGATTGGTTCAAAACGTCATGTCCGATTTTTTTTTTCAATAAATAATTTTACGGCTCTGGATACAAGTCCTTTAGAGCCTATCTTTAATTTTGTTCTTTATTCCTAATCCTAACAAGACAATCAAAGGGTAGTGTAGGCCTTTGACTGCTGCAAGGGAGCTTCTGGCGACAAATCTATACGAGTCCACTGGTTTACATAGACGATTGAGTGGCGGACGACGCCCGAAGACGCCCACACAGTGAGCATAATAAATATCACTACAGCCGTACTATGCCTGTCCACTTTAACTATTTCACACATTGTTTATGTCATTAGCATTTATAACACCAATTTCATATTATAAAGTCCACTAAAATCAATTTGTAAAATAATTTAAAGCAAACCCCAACCGAACCCCTTAACTTCCCGCCAAAAACTCACGTCATGTCCGAACGTAAAAATGTGGCTGTCATTCGTTAGTCGCCGAACATCAACAAGTGTTTTTTATGGTTTTAATCACAGAAAAGCCACAGAATAGATACTAATACTCCGTACAGAAGTCTCACCCAGCAAAGAAATTCAAAGAAATATCTACTCAATGTTGTTAGTGATACGGTTTAATTTAGCTCACGTCAGAAGTCAGCACCTTTTTGTATAGATACCTAGACATCCATTGCAAGCCAATTTCATCCCTATGACTCTGGACAAACACCCCTCTTAGGCGCAGCGAGGGGGCCCATGCCCATATATAAGGCGCGGCGGCCGGCGCTCGTCCTCTTCGTCTTCGGCAGCATCTGAAGCTAAGTAGTTCTTCTACCTAGAAGGGCTACTCAACTGATCTAGTGCCTATAACTCACGACCCTGACTACCTAATCTGTACCTAGTGTTCTTGTGAATCTTTGTAACTAATGTAATGTAATAGTTGTTCATTATACCTATCTCATTTGCCGATATCTGGTCTTTCTTTTATCTCATCTATCTTCCTAGATCCTAAATCTAGGCTTTACTAACCGAAACGGTATATGACAATGCGCACGATGGACTCACAAACTATCGTAAATTAATACAATTCACAACTTATCGCGATAGTTTATAGACTCACGGTGTTCACAATCATACGGTGACAAACATATATTTTTTAAATTTGGCTTTGCCGCAGTCGGGTAAAAAAATATAATATCTACTATATATAACGTCTAACGAAATATATTGAAATGATTTAAAGGGAGATTCAGTCCATGGCATTGAAAAACTTTCCCCAAGGAACAATAAATATGTCGAAATATGCGACATTTTTTTTACTTTCCATAGAAACTCGGATCAGCCGGTCAATTTGTGGAGCGATCGACTGATCCAAATTTGTGTGGAAAGCAAAAAATCATTTTCATATTTCGTTTTATGTTCCTTGGGAAAAGTTGTTCAGTATCATGGACTGAATTCACCCTTAAAATAGTTTGAGTATATTTTGTTAGACGTTATATTTATAGTAGATATTAAATTTTATTTACCCGACTGCGGCAAAGTCAAATTTTAAAAATAATTATTAATTAACCGAATTCGCGCATAGAGCGAAATAATAGGCCACAACGCGTTGTGGCTATTGTAAAACGGCCACGACGCGAAATTCGGTCTTCGAGCGTAACATATACCTACATTTATATAAAACTGCGAATGCATTTCCTCACAAAAGTCTGCTTCATTACGGAAATTCTTAAAGCTCGTCGTTGTTTGCCGCGTTCGCCGTAGACGATTACACATTACCTCCCCCAATGAGAAGTACAGACAATTGTTCGCCGAGTCTTGCGCGAAGGCCGTAATAAACCACTGAGAAGGGCTCAGGGTCCTTCCAGGATATGGCCAGCTCCAAGGAATCTGAGTGGTCGTAGCCAGACTGAACGATGACTTCCCCATGCGAATGCCAAATCCAGAAGGTTAGATAGGTCTGTTTCTGCCAATCCATGCGGCACATTACTCTGACCATAATCACCCCGTTTTTACTAATAGTGCATTTGGTCCCATTATCAGCTCCGATGTGTATCTGAAACATAATTGAAAGCTTGTAACTAGTGTTGCCATGTCAGGTCCGTTTTTCTCAATATCTCTGCTTAAACGTAAATAAACGGGCAAGTGCGAGTCGGACTCGTACATGAAGGGTTCCGTACCACCGTACAATGTTTTAAAACGCTGAAGAAACACGTTTCTTGTATGACGACCCCCTTTAGTTTTTAACTTTATTTTGTTTTTAGTATTTGTTGTTATTGTGGTCATAGTAATACATAATTGGTGAAAATTTCAAGTATCTAGTTAATGCCATTATAAAGATCAAGTTAAAAACGCTGAAAAAAACACCTTTCTTGTATGACGACCCGCTTTAATCTTTAACTATTTTTTATTTTTAATATTGTTGTTATAGCGGCCACAGTAATACATAATCGGTGAAAATTTCAAGTGTCTAGCTATTACGGTTCAAGAGATAGAGCCCTGTGACAGACGGACAGAAAGACAGACGGACAGACAGCGGAGTCACAGTAATAGGGTCCCGTTTGCACCCTTTGGGTACGGAACCCTAAAAAGCGAGACTGGGATTGGAAAATCAAAACGTAGAAAAAAAAACATAATTATAGTTCTCATCCTTTCTTTAGGGGAAGCAGGGGTGATAGCAGTCAGTGTTTTTTTTTTTTTTTTTTTTTATTAAATCTTTATTGACCACAATGGTACAAAAGGTGGACTTAATGCTAATGCATTCTCTACCAGACAGCCTTTAGGAAAAAACAGAAAATTTAAATTAGCGATAGGCGCTTAAAGATAAGTTTTTCTTCACACACTATACACATATCTACTTACTCACATATACAATAAATACATACACATACATATATATTCATCCTCTAACTCATTGTGCATCCAGCATAATCGTTTTCGCATATAATGTGGCGTCCACCTGCTTAGGACGTCCAATATACGGACGCATAATAGGAGGCAGATGGTAATCGTCTAGGATCATCTTACTAATGTCAGAAAAGTAAAAAAAAAATAAAAAGAATTGGTCGTCATTTTTTTTCCAGTCTGACTTCAGTGAATATATTCGTAGTTCTGTAAGGTTTCGTCGTAAAAATTAGTGGTGCTATTGTCGTGAGCAATACTTTTATTGCTAGCCGTATTTGACGCCCTTACGAAAGTTCAGAATGAGACGTTGCCGTACCGTGCACTAATTGGGTATTGTTTTTCGCAAGCATTGAAGCGAAATTAGAGGAATTATTTAGTTACATTTTTGGTTTCCTGATAGTGCGTACGCGTTCATATGACATGAGAAGCGGCGTCCGCCCTTGAGCGAAATGTCCAGTAAAAGTCATCGAAGTGCAAGGATTCTCAAATTAGTCCCAGAACTAAGTGCTATATTATTATTATTTTGCAAGGTTTTTATCTTTTATGTACCTACAGTTTAAAGTACGTAATAGGCTTTCATTTTAATCTTTATTTCCGTGGATTTATTTATCTTTTAGTTTAAAAATAAACCAGCTTCTCGGGCGTTGTGCCAGCTGCAAGCAGCCTGCGGTTTTTCGTGCAGCTATTGAAGATGGGTGGAATCTATGTCCAGTTGAGGAAATTGGTAAAAGGTACAGTCAGTACATGAAACAATAAAAAATGTGTGGGCGGCCATCTTGGAATCATAATTTGTTTGCAATTTTAAGTTTCGTGGGGTGCTTTACCCCAGCAAACAAAATTTCGGACCCCTTCGATGTTTCAATAGGACGTTATGAACGAATCAAGTAAAATTCTAAAATCCAGACGCCATCTTGGATTCCAAAAATAAACGGGCAAGTGTGAGTCGGACTCGTACATGAAGGGTTCCGTACCTCCGTACAATGTTTTAAAACGCTAAAAAAACACGTTTTTTGTATGACGACCCCCTTTAATTTTAAACTTTTTTCTATTTTTAGTATTTGTTGTTATAGCGGCCATAGTAATACATAATCTGTGAAAATTTTAAGTATCTAGTTAATGTCATTATAAAGATCTAGTTAAAAACGCTGAAAAAACACGTTTTTTGTATAGCGACCCCCTTTAATTTTTAACTTTTTTTATTTTCAGTATTTGTTGTCATGTGACAGACGGACAGACGGACAGACACCAGAGTCTCAGTAATAGGGTCCCGTTTGCACCCTTTGGGTACGGAACCCTAAAAATGACAGATTTGGATTTCGCGATCCAAAAACCCTTGCATACTGAATTGGAAAATTAAAAAATTACTCAAGAATCTAAATATATACTCGTATAACTCAAAGGTGACTGACTGACTGACATAGTGATCTATCAACGCACAGCCCAAACCACTGGACGGATCGGGCTGATATTTGGCATGCAGGTAGATGTTATGACGTAGGCATCCGCTAAGAAAGGACGCGAGCGAAGCCGCGGGCAAAAGCTAGTCATATATAAAAATCGTTGTTTTTTAGCATTTTCATTCCAAATTTCATTTAAAACTATAAGTTGTATATATTTTTGTAATCCTTGAATAAAATCCTTTAATTCGATATCCCATTCGATTGGTTTTAAAAAGAAAAACAAAAATTATGCCGCGCAATTTGGCGCCAAAAATACGCCATTACTTTCCAATAATTTTAACATAGCTTATGTCACTCTAGTGGTTAAGACAAATCTAACCACGTATAATTTATTAAAATCGGTTTAGCCGTTTATTAGTTTCTAGGGAACATAGAATCAGACATAAAAATCGTTGTTTTTTAGCATTTATCATTCCAAATTCCATTTTAAACTATGAGTTGTATATATTTTTTGTGATCCTTGAATACAATCCTTTAATTTGATGCCCCCCCCCCCCCCCTAATCGATAGTTTTTGAAAAGAAAGGATTTTTTATACCGCGCCATTTGGCGCCAAATATCCGCCATTTTGATTTCCAATAATTTTAATATAGCCTATCTATTTTAATTTTAATATAGCCTATAATTCTAATATAGTCACTCTAGTGGTTAAGACGAATCTAACTATGTATAATTTATTAAAATCGGTTTGACCGTATAGTAGTTACGAGGGAACATAGAATTATAGGGACAAACATACAGCAAACACATAACCATCCTTTTCAGCGTTGCCGCAGCCTGGTAAAAATGGAATACTTTCATTTATGGCGCAAAAACTCAGGCACGTGTTGACGTCCTTCCACGTCGAGCCGCCTTAGTACTAACAATTATGCAACCGGCTCCCCTGAGCCGATTATTAAAATGTTTATTTACTTACATATGAAAGGCGAGTCCTGTGTTTTTCATGTCTGTATGGCTTCTACACCACTTCACGACACATGACGGCATTTTTAATGAATCGATTATCGCAAAAACACAGCAATATTCTCAAAGGAAACTTTTTGCGACGCAATCGCACGACTCGAGTGTCATCGCGAACTGTCGCGCTGCGCGGTTCATATTTGAAGCCCCGCCTGCCGCGATACATATCGCGTGGAATGATTTTTCGGGATTAGTTACGCTTCTAGGGATTATTATTCGTCGGAAAATCCGATGTTTATTTTTGGCGTTTTAGAAATGTTGAATTTTAGAAAAATACGCAAACGCCTTATAAAAACGTATATTTGGAGCACAGCACTTTACGGATGCGAAACGTGGATATTGAATAAAAAAGACAGTGACAGGCTGGCAGCTTTCAAGATGTGGTGCTGGAGGAGAATGGAAAAGATAAGTTAGACGGAAAGGAAAACCAATGAGGAAGTATTAGAAATAGTAGGAGAGAAAAGAAGACTGCTGGGCGAAATAGAAAATAGGAGAGGATAGTGATTGGTCACTTAATACGACATGACTCCTTATTTAAAAACATACTAGAAGGAAAGATAAAAGGTAGAAGAGGTCCAGGACGACCAGGAAAGAGCTACGTAAACCAACTGAAAGAAAAAGCAGGGGTTATGTCCTATCAAGCACTAAAAAGTAAGGCAGAGAACCGAGAAGTTTGGCGCATACTCCACCGACAAGAGCCACTAAGCTCTTAAATAAGAACAAGAAGGAATGTTGTAGAATAAAAGTTGTTCAGTTTCATGGACTGAGTTACAACCTGAGAGGTTTTGCGTTATTTTATTAACTCATTGTATATGTATTTATCATAAAATATAGTATCGTTGAGTTAGTATCCCATACATACAAGTTTAAACTTACTTTAGGGCTAGCTCATCAGTGTGATTAGTCAAAAAAAAATGTTATTTATTAGGCTTACTTTGACAATATTCTCGAAGTATGGATCAAGTGCATTGACATATTTTCCTGCGATCGTGCCCAGCATTTTGAATGCCTCGATAATGGCGTTAGACCATTCCTCCTCTTGGAAGTTGTTTAGCACTGTGCTGAGAAGGTCAACTGGGGGCTCCAGGAAGGTGTGGAACAGCCTCTCTGGAAAAAGAAGCCAAATTAGATGAACTAGCTGTTAATTTATATTATATAACGGGACTAAGCACGAACCTTTTTACCCAACTGCGCCAGAAGGAGGGTTATGTTTTTCGAGTCACTCTGCAGCCTAAACGTCTAGATGGATTTTAGCTTGAGAGATGTCGTAAGATTCGTCTTAATTGTGAGTGATACTAGGTATATCATAATTTTAAAAAAATGGCGGATTTTGCATCAAATTATACATCTTAAATTTTTTTTTTTTAACTGAAGCCTCGGAAAAAAAAATAGATAAAATAATTTAAAAAAAAATTTTTACAAATATATTACGAAGTGAGAGTAGATGGACAATAATTAAAAATAAGAAGGTAGGGTCAGCTCCCCTCCTGGCTCTGACCTATGAGAATCTGCCTTGGGAAACCACATCCCAGCCGAAACTAACTCTCTAGCCCGCACAGTTATCCTGTGCCCACAGGGCTTACCATCCTGGCGGAGTAATCGGTCATTATAAGGAATCGATCATGTCATCCACATTCTTTCGTAATTAAATGAGTCATGGCCAAGCCCGCCCTTACAGTACAATCCCGAGCGTTCTCAAGTAGTGCACCGTACAGCTGCCCTAACAAGACTTATCGACCGTGCGCCCCTCTTATACGCCGTTCGAAACAAGTTAGTAGTAGGGTTTAGGACACGCACCAGTTGTTTACATGTTTCGCTATAAAAAAAATACAGGTGGTGCCTTGGGTCACGTGATTACTCCATCATATATACAACTAATATGTTTAAATGTAATTTGAAAAAAAACAACATTAAAACGTTGTATCAGGCAGTCAAGTTTTTTTTTTTATTGACAACCTCCGTGGCGTAATGGATAACACGCTAGACCGCTAATCCGGAGGTTCTGGGTTCAATCCCCAGCCAGGGCAAGTTGGATAATGGCCTTTTTCAAATTGTCCTGGGTCTTGGGTGTCTATCTATATATGTATTTATCATAAAATATAGTATCGTTGGGTTAGTATCCCATACCACAAGTTTAAAAAAACTTACTTTGGGGCTAGCTTTATCAGTGTGATTTGTCCCTATATATATATACATATATTTTTATTTTTTTTTATAATCACTTGTTTATTGTTTTCTCTTACGTTTCTAATAAAAGTAACATCTTTCTAACTAGCTGTACAGTAGTAGTAGCACATGGTAAAATGGTAGACCATTCCACAGGAACTGTAATTTTTCTGTTTAATTACCTGTTTCAAAATCAGCCAGATCACCTTTCAGCACATCTGCTGCTGTCTGTATCGCCTTGGCAAAAACACGAGGCTCAGGCAGGGCCGGAAAGCCCTGGATCTGGAGCTCCCACTGCTCCATGGTCAACTGAAAATTTTGTTTACTTAGTGGCGAATAAAATAAAAGAACTAGGTGCAGGTATGATGGGGAAGGGCATACATTGCCCCGCTTAAAGAAAAACACTTTGAAGCCTGTCAACTGAATGTTCTGATTGAAAGAGTTTGTTTTGATAAGAATCTAGTTATCCCGCAATTTAATTAGTTTTCATTTACTGGTTCCTGAGTACTACTCGAATACAGTGTCTATCCCAAACTATTCCCAGCGAGCGTGGAATCACTCATAGATAAGAATATGTAGGTACTATGTAATCAGTTAATCACCCATGGGAATCACTAAGTACCCGCGGAAACAGGTAAAGTTACCGGTCAATTTCGTGTAATATCCATAATTATGTATACTTACCCGTTTGCCTCGTTAACCAAGCTTGTTTTAAATGATGTAATGTAAAACTATATAATTAGCTATGTACCTTATTCTGTCTAATTATTATTTATTTGATGATTTTCGTAAAGTTTGTTTTGAATTGTACATCTGAATTCTGAAAGACAAGATCATTCATATTTTTTATTATTAAATAATTTTACGGCTCTGGATACAAGTCCTTTAGTGCCTATCTTTAATTTTGTTCTTTATACCTAATCCTAACAAGACTTAGATCTTTTAATACTGATCTAAGTAACAAGACAATCGAAGGGTGGTGTAGACCTTTGACTGCTGCAAAGGAGCTTCTGGCGACAAATCTATACGAGTCGACTGGTTTACATAGACGATTGAGTGGCGGACGACGCCCGAAGACCCCACACAGTCCGCAAAATAAATATCACTACAGCCGTAATATGACACCAATTTCATATTATAAAGTCCACTAAAATCAATTTGTAAAATAATTTAAAGCAAACCCCAACCGAACCCCTTGACTTCCCGCCAAAAACTCCAAGATCATTCATAGAAAAAATAACAAATGTCAATGTCAACATAATTTCACATTCCCAATGAGCCTTTCACATCTTAGATTTGCGGATGATCTAATATTGTTTGCTGAAACACCGGATCAAAGAAAATAATACTCTCTGACGAGAGCGAATCAGCGACGAGAACGCTACGATACAAAACATAGATTAATATAATATTGTATATACAACTTATATATTTAAATATAACAATAATAAATTAAATCTAAAACTAATATAACAAACAAAGAAAACAAAACAGAAGAAGGAATAATAATAAAAATATTAAATATAATGCTAATCGAAGAGCCCACCTCGGAGCATACCGGGCTCAAAAGTACCCATAACGCCAGCCGCATTGCCACGCTGAATGTACAAGTTATATTTAAATATATAAGTTGTATATAAAAAAAAAAAAAAAAAAAATATTGTATATACTGAAATAGATAAGAAACTGTGGCTTTAACATTAGTCAAACCAGTGGCGCCATCTGGTAACATGCTTTCGCAACACTAAAGATGAAATAAAACGGTGAAAAAATTACTCCGTGAGCTGGGACTTGAACTCGCGATCTCAGTTCAAATACGACTATGTTCCATAGCCTGAACAACTGAGTTATTATGTGATTAACCACACATGTCGAATTTATCCATCATTTAATATTCCTATCAAATAAAAAAATGGTGTAAAAAGTATATTGCGTGAGTGGGACTTGAACTCGCAATGTTGCTCTTATTTATACCATGCTCTAATCAACTGAGCTACCACGTGTTCTACCTCGTATGGCGAATTTCTCCACCATTTAATATTCTTATTCTATAACACGCATTAGGAGTTAGGTCAGCTGATTCGTGACTAGATGGCGTTTTAATTAATTTTTTTATCAAAATTTTGCAATGTTCTAAGTTTCATAGGCATGATACAAAAAGCCAGTTTAGCCAGTACTGACACGTCCGTCTGATTCGTGATTCCTATCATGCCCATGAAACTTAGAACATTTGATAAAAGACAAGAAAACAAGAATTTTGATAAAAAAATTCAATAAAACGCCATCTAGTCACGAATCAGCTGACCTAACTCCTAATGCGTGTTATAGAATAGTAATATCAAATGGTGGAGAAATTCGCCATTCGAGGCAGAACACGTGATAGCTCAGTTGATTAGAGCATGGTTAAAATAATAGCAACGTTGCGAGTTCTAATCCCACTCACGCAGTATATTTTTTACACCATTCTTTTATTTGATAGGAATATTATATGATGGATAAATTCGACGTACGCGGTTAATCACTTAATAGCTCAGTTATTTAGGCTATTGAACATAGTCTTATTTGAACCGAGATCGCGGGTTCAAGTCCCAGCTCACGGAGTGATTTTCTTCACAGTTTTATTTCATCTTTTAGTCCTTTGGTGTTGCGAAAGCATGTTACCAGACGGCGCCACTGGTTTGACTAATGTTAAAGCTACAGTTTCTTATCTATTTCAGTATATACAATATTAATCTATGATTCCTATATAGTTTGTGCACGTTTGTGATTATCACAGAACAATATTACTCCGGGTGATTATGGCTATGAAATGAAATCTCTATCCTTCAATCTGTCAAAAAAAAAGTTTATAAAAAAAAAAAAAAAATATATTTTAATAAAAACAAAGTAAAAACTTTGTGGTAAAAACAGAAGATTGAACATGGAAGATGGAAGTCGTTTGATAAATCGCTGATTTTACCATACTTTTAGCAATACTATATAACTTGTAACCATACTTACCTACCTACTTGAAAAACTGTTGTTGGTGCAGTTTTGTTAACGATAGCTAAGTTCATTGATAGAGGATTTTGTTCTACGTAGGTATACAATGATCTTCAGGGTGCCTTGATTGGTTCTGCTTCGCAAGGTAATTCTGTAAAATTAGGACAAATATTAGTTAGATACCGTATAGTCTACCGTACCGTATAACCTAATCTTCTGCCTTGTTTTACCTTGATAAATCTGTAAATTGTATCATATTTATTATGAAAACTTGCCTTCATTTTCTTAACTTCCCTACCTTTGTATGATTTTTGGATTAGGTTATAATCAGTGCGGCATGAATTTCCACATTTCAAGGATGTATTCGATTTTTTCAGCTGGATGCGGAGAACCAATCGCCAACTACAAATGAACAGCCGGGCTCAAGCAAAATGAATACATTTAAATGTGCATTATGCACACAAACATTTGAATCCAACAAATCTCTGGTGAATCACAAGACTGTACATGCAAAAGAAAACAGAATTTTTACTTGCAATAGATGCCAAAGGAGTTTTACGGATCACTGTGAATATCTACTACACGAAGTCACTCATTTGCACCACAAAGACAAGCACAAATGCATTGAATGTGGAGTTGTTAAAAAAAGAATCTCTTTACCGATACATATACATTTTGACCAAGCAAAACAATGTTGCCAATTCTGTGGCATTATTTTAACAATTGATAAGTTAAAGAAACATATCTTAAAACACACACCTATTAGACAAAAGAAAAAATGCCAAGAATGTGGGAAAATGATATCGGAAATGAAGTACGAACTTCATATAGCAACACATAAGGACATTAAAAAGTTCTCATGCGAATATTGTGGCAAACGTTTTAAAAAGAGATGTAGTAGAGAATATCATGTTAGAAGTCATACCGGAGAAAAGACCGAAGTGTGTACTATCTGTGGGGTTTGGGTAAAAGACACACAAGATTTAAAAAGACATTTAAGCGGACATAAAGATGATATCAAATACCAATGTGATTATTGCAAGAAAATTTTCTTTTCTAAACAATTGTTGGTACAAGATATTAAACGGCACACAATAGGCTACAGATGCCTATGTAAGGACTGTCAATTTGCAGCACCATCTAGAGAAGAAGTGTTAAAACATCAGAAAGAAACTCATTACTATTGTAAGGTTTGCCATGTAGGCTTCTCTTGCAGTCAAGACTTTACAAGTCATAAGAAAACTACGTTACATTGGAATAGGAAGTTACAGTTACGAAAGAATCAGTAATTATTAAGTACTGTAAAATTAACTGAATGTTCTTTTGTAAGGAAGAATATAATGGTTGATTAAAATTGAAACAATCTATTGCTTATCATGTATTAGAAAAAACTGGGCAAGTGCGGGACGGACTCGTAGATGAAGGGTTCCATGCCTCTGTACAATGTTTTAAAATGCTAAAAAAAAACACTTTTGTATGACAACCAATTTAATTTTTAACTTTATCTTATTTTAAGTAGGTATTTGTTGTTATAGCGGCCATAGTAATACACAATCGGTGGAAATTTGATGTCATGCTCCCCAGCAACCTGTAGGCGAGAACAAACCAACAGACAGACTGACGGACAAAAGTATTTTTGGTCAATCTTGAAACTAACAAGCTTCACTCGCTCAGTCAATTAATAAACGCTATCATATTAAAGAAAGTAATGATTACAAGAATATAAAATCACAAAATATGATATGAAATGAAATCTCTATCCTTCAATCTGTCAAAAAAAAAAGTTTATAAAAAAAAAATATAATTATATTTTAATAAAAACAAAGTAAAAACTTTGTGGTAAAAACAAATAAGACTATGTTCAATAGCCTAAACAACTGAGCTATTAAGTGATTAACCGCGTACGTCGAATTTATCCATCATATAATATTCCTATCAAATAAAAGAATGGTGTAAAAAATATACTGCGTGAGTGGGATTAGAACTCGCAACGTTGCTATTATTTTAACCATGCTCTAATCAACTGAGCTATCACGTGTTCTGCCTCGAATGGCGAATTTCTCCACCATTTGATATTACTATTCTATAACACGCATTAGGAGTTAGGTCAGCTGATTCGTGACTAGATGGCGTTTTATTGAATTTTTTTATCAAAATTCTGCAATGTTCTAAGTTTCATGGGCATGATAGGAATCACGAATCAGACGGACGTGTCAGTACTGGCTAAACTGGCTTTTTGTATCATGCCTATGAAACTTAGAACATTGCAAAATTTTGATAAAAAAATTAATTAAAACGCCATCTAGTCACGAATCAGCTGACCTAACTCCTAATGCGTGTTATAGAATAAGAATATTAAATGGTGGAGAAATTCGCCATACGAGGTAGAACACGTGGTAGCTCAGTTGATTAGAGCATGGTATAAATAAGAGCAACATTGCGAGTTCAAGTCCCACTCACGCAATATACTTTTTACACCATTTTTTTATTTGATAGGAATATTAAATGATGGATAAATTCGACATGTGTGGTTAATCACATAATAACTCAGTTGTTCAGGCTATGGAACATAGTCGTATTTGAACTGAGATCGCGAGTTCAAGTCCCAGCTCACGGAGTAATTTTTTCACCGTTTTATTTCATCTTTAGTGTTGCGAAAGCATGTTACCAGATGGCGCCACTGGTTTGACTAATGTTAAAGCCACAGTTTCTTATCTATTTCAGTATATACAATATTATATTAATCTATGTTTTGTATCGTAGCGTTCTCGTCGCTGATTCGCTCTCGTCAGAGAGTATTATTTTCTTTGATCCGGTGTTTCAGCAAACAATATTAGATCATCCGCAAATCTAAGATGTGAAAGGCTCATTGGGAATGTGAAATTATGTTGACATTGACATTTGTTATTTTTTCTATGAATGATCTTGGAGTTTTTGGCGGGAAGTCAAGGGGTTCGGTTGGGGTTTGCTTTAAATTATTTTACAAATTGATTTTAGTGGACTTTATAATATGAAATTGGTGTCATATTACGGCTGTAGTGATATTTATTTTGCGGACTGTGTGGGGTCTTCGGGCGTCGTCCGCCACTCAATCGTCTATGTAAACCAGTCGACTCGTATAGATTTGTCGCCAGAAGCTCCTTTGCAGCAGTCAAAGGTCTACACCACCCTTCGATTGTCTTGTTACTTAGATCAGTATTAAATGATCTAAGTCTTGTTAGGATTAGGTATAAAGAACAAAATTAAAGATAGGCACTAAAGGACTTGTATCCAGAGCCGTAAAATTATTTAATAATAAAAAATATGAATGATCTTGTCTTTCAGAATTCAGATGTTCAATTCAAAACAAACTTTACGAAAATCATCAAATAAATAATAATTAGACAGAATAAGGTACATAGCTAATTATATAGTTTTACATTACATCATTTAAAACAAGCTTGGTTAACGAGGCAAACGGGTAAGTATACATAATTATGGATATTACACGAAATTGACCGGTAACTTTACCTGTTTCCGCGGGTACTTAGTGATTCCCATGGGTGATTAACTGATTACATAGTACCTACATATTCTTATCTATGAGTGATTCCACGCTCGCTGGGAATAGTTTGGGATAGACACTGTATTCGAGTAGTACTCAGGAACGAGTAAATGAAAACTAATTAAATTGCGGGATAACTAGATTCTTATCAAAACAAACTCTTTCAATCAGAACATTCAGTTGACAGGCTTCAAAGTGTTTTTCTTTAAGCGGGGCAATGTATGCCCTTCCCCCATCATACCTGCACCTAGTTCTTTTATTTTATTCGCCACTAAGTAAACAAAATTTTCAGTTGACCATGGAGCAGTGGGAGCTCCAGATCCAGGGCTTTCCGGCCCTGCCTGAGCCTCGTGTTTTTGCCAAGGCGATACATACAGAAGCAGATGTGCTGAAAGGTGATCTGGCTGATTTTGAAACAGGTAATTAAACAGAAAAATTACAGTTCCTGTGGAATGGTCTACCATTTTACCATGTGCTACTACTACTGTACAGCTAGTTAGAAAGATGTTACTTTTATTAGAAACGTAAGAGAAAACAATAAACAAGTGATTATTAAAAAAAATAAAAATATATGTATATATATATAGGGACAAATCACACTGATAAAGCTAGCCCCAAAGTAAGTTTTTTTAAACTTGTGTTATGGGATACTAAACCAACGATACTATATTTTATGATAAATACATATATAGATAAACACCCAAGACCCAGGACAATTTGAAAAAGGCCATTATCCAACTTGCCCTGGCTGGGGATTGAACCCAGAACCTCCGGATTAGCGGTCTAGCGTGTTATCCATTACGCCACGGAGGTCGTCAATAAAAAAAAAACTTGACTGCCTGATACAACGTTTTAATGTTGTTTTTTTTCAAATTACATTTAAACATATTAGTTATATATATGATGGAGTAATCACGTGACCCAAGGCACCACCTGTATTTTTTTTATAGCGAAACATGTAAACAACTGGTGCGTGTCCTAAACCCTACTACTAACTTGTTTTGAACGGCGTATAAGAGGGCGTATTACTCGTAGTCATTCTAGATTATTACTAATATTACTCGTAGTCATTCTAGATTGAATTTAGGTAATTTCTTTGATTCTGTCACACTTGTGGCGAAGGAAGTGAATTGGATGCAGTCGTCATAAAAATATGGAGTCCGAGTCCGCTTAGGGCAAACCACGGAATACAGAAACTAGTGGAAGTGCTATGTGACAAAATTAGTATCACACCCGATGTCGCTAAACTCACACAAATAATCCAATAATCTTATATCGCACCACAATACCACATTTAAACAATTCGTTTAATTGGTAATTTTTATTCATTTCAAATATTGGCCCAAATTAATAGATCCCCTACATTTAACAATCTTCATTTCTCATTATAAGGTTTATTTTACTTCGGCTCAAAAAGTACTTAAAATATTTCGCAATTTGTAGTCTAAATAGATTCATGTGACGAAAAAATTCTGCAACTTGAACATAGATGGCGTTATTTTCATAAAAAGCATTCGATGATTAATTTCGAAATTCCAAAACATTATTTCCACCATTTCGTTTGCGTCAATTTTGTACTTTGTAATAGTATGGCAAAATAGGATTCCTCATAAGTTTCACACCCCTTTTTCATTCCCCTAAGGCCGCGTCCACGGACACGCGGCGCGCTGCGTGACGCGCGCTGCCAGGCGGGACCGCCGTAAATATTCCATAGATTGTAGTCGCGCGTCCGCGGCTGCGGCCGCTCTAAACTGCCTGCGAAGGCCTAATTACTGAATAAATACCGTTTTATCTTCTGTCTTCGTCAGTATGATCATGTGTACACTTATCGTTCAGAGCTTACTTGGCTTTCTATCCATCACCGCAGGGAACTTTGGTTACTGTGTACACTCTTTTCTATTCATACGTATTCTATCCTGAATATTTAAAATCAGACACTCATGATCGACAACTTCGTTCTAATGAGACCCGACAACTCTTTATCCCTCTTTTTCGGACAAACTTTATGTCAAATTCTTTCTTTCTCCAAGCTTCACGGCTCTGGGTTGCTTTACCCGTTGACATAAGAGAAATTCACACCAAATTCTCTTCTAAGAGGAAAGTTCACGCTCATCTTTTGAACTCTCTTTCTTAGTAAAGTCATCATCATTCAGTTCTCAAAATTGAACTTAAATCTGTATGGTATGAATTATATAGTATTATAGGTATGTATAAAGTAATATTTTATTAGGTATGTATATATTCATAATAGTTCATATAAAGTATTTGCATGTATTATACCGATAGTCATTGTAGGTATTTAGCTTTTTTGCGCCACACAATTCTTTTTTTCTCTGTTTATCCCTTTGGTTGACTGGGGTAAAATGCTCTTAGCATTAAGTCCGCCATTTGTTTAAAGTATATTTTTACTTTGGAACCAATAAAGTGTTAAAATAAAATAATAGCCATTCTCAAATAAAATTAAGATTTATTATTTTTAGAATATTTATGAGAAATTTCACAATTAATAAGGTGCATAAAATTAAGAATTGTGTAAATATTTGTATAACTTTGTATAGTAAATCCTATTTTTTACTTTATACTAATAAAGTAAAAAATAAAATAAAATAAATAGCCTAGGATTAGCCTGGCATTAGGATTATTGTTTGAGCCACCATTTTATTTTATTTTTTTGTTTTATTTATTCAAGTACACTTGGAAATTTACAAACATACACATAAAAAAAAGGAAAACATAGTATACTTAGGTGCTATTAGTTATATATATACATAGTACGTAGGTTAGTTATATTACATAGTACTTAGGTATTATTATTAGCCATGTATTATATTACAGAAAAAAAGCTCTTAAGTGATATTGACTTAACTTATATATGGTAACTAACTATAAAATGGTAAATATAACAGAATCTTTGTTTCTATTATGCTTGAACGTAAATTTCTAAGGCTTTTGATACATCCCAAAAAAAGCTAAGAATCCAGTTTTTCTTTGACTATTAATAGAGTGCCGTTCTCCATCTTTAAATTTCTAATATAATTTGACACTTCACCTAGAAACTCAATTGGCCCGCATTATTCTCATTTAAGGCTTTTTTAAAGCCATATAAATGAATATAAATTTCTCGAATTAAAGATGTCAAAAAGATTATTGCACGTAATCAAACACTTTTCCGTTGGCTCACTGTCTTTGAAGGACCTTATATCTGATTGTCTGCAAAATTTAACTCCTTCCGCGAAACTCATACTAAAAAGCTGAGTAGCTAACTTTACTTTCATTTTTTCGTTGCGGAAATTTACGTGGCAGTCTCTTAATTTATTTGATAAATTAAAGGTTTCGTTTTATTATAATCTGATAACTTCAACAAGATGTTCCCATTTTAATTTTATTTCCATCCTTGTCTATAAGATATTTGTAAAATTCGAATGTGTTTCGTAATAATTTGATCATATGACAGGGATCTACGACTGCAAGGAGTAAAGTTTACTTGGGAATTAAACTGCGCCACAATTTTATCGATAAAGCATAAATTGCAATGCATCCAGCACTGGCCATGCACCACTATCATTACGTACGCAACAATACTGGGTTTTTCGAACGTAATATATAACATTGCGCGTTTACTTCATTATTACCGAAAGTCAGACCAGTAAATCACCCGCAATGTATATTTTTTGCAATTTTATTTTTAATATTTTCGTTCAGTCGCGCCTAGTTGTATAAATAACTGATTCAATATCATATTAATACGTTTAAGAAACTCCTCCTTTGGTCAATTTTGCACTAGGACTTTTCGCTTTACACGTTACAATAGCACACATTGGCATTTTTCGAATTGTTTTAACGTAAATGCACTCTTGTTGCTTTGACGATCGCGGGACAAACTAATTAGGTGATTCGCGGGGTCGGGGCACAGGCGGGAATCTCCTAAGGTACGCGCAATATGCGTCCCCGTTCCCCGTCCCCGCACCTCTCCCCCGTTTTCGCCTCGATGACTCATGTTGGCCGTCAAGAACCGAGGGGAGAAGTGCGGGTGCGGGGAATGGGGACGCATATTGCGCGTACCTTAGGAGATTCCGTTCTCTTTACTCTTACTGTATTCTGTGGTCGGGGCCAAGTGAATCTATCGTACGCATTGTCGGCGCGTGTGCCACGCCTATGGGCAAACCTATAGGCATCGATCAAATATTACTAAAGTATAGATGGCTATTCACGTACATTGAAAGTATACCCTTTTTTTAATTACCAAATTTGGCTTATATCTAGATGGCGCTACTGAAACTTGTTTGTTATAGGTTTCCCTTAAAATTCCGTAACAAAAAAATGTCGCTGCAGTCGTAGCTTGAATAGCATTCAAGTTAATTTGTACCAGAAGCAATAGATGGCACTACCACCTTAACGACCCTCACCGTCAATAGATGGCATTAATGTTTTATTTTTGTCGTTTTTATTTTTTACGATCAAGAAATAACGCAATATTTGTAATATATCCCAACTATAATAAATGCATATTTTAATTTCTTAAGTGTTAAAAATGAAAATTGTAATGTCGGCTCTAGATCGGTCATTTTGGCAATCCTTGGGAGGCCTATGTCCAGCAGTGGACGTTATGCGGCTGAAATGATGATGATGATGTATGTCGGTTAGTTTTCACGTACACATTCAAAGGACTTTTATGTGAAAAATAGAATGCTAAATTCGTGTACGACGGCATATGTACATTGGACCATCGGATAAGGTGACAAGGTTCAATTCTCAATCAGGGTGAATTTTTTTAGCATTTTTTATTATTTATTAATAAATTCACTATGTAAATAATATAATTTAAAAGTTGTGTCCACGGAAAAAATAACTCTTTTTACCCGACTACGCCGAAGCAAAAAGGAGGGGTTATGATTGTGACCGGTATTGGACAGGCTGACTTTGACCGGTATGGACAGGCTGACTTTGAGCCGGTATGTACAGGCTGACTTTGACCGGTATGGACAGGCTGACTTTGACCGGTATGGACCGGCTGACCTTTTTATCCACCTGCAAAAGTTTTGGAGCAAGTTCAGTCCATGATACTGAAATACTTTCTTTAAAAAAAGTTATTAAAAATCGATAAAAATTTTTCGTCCCCCCCCCCCCCCCATACAAAATCCGTTTGGCTGAGCGCAGGTAGATAAAAAGTCAATCTGTATACAGGGTCTAAAAAAATACACTGAAACTATTTCAAGGGTGGGTGGATTCAGTCCATGATACCACAGAATAAATAATACTAACGTAGAGAAGTCTCACTCAGCAAAGAAATTCAAAGAAATATCTACTCAATTTGGCTAGCGATATGGTTTAATTTAGCTCATGTCAGAACTCAGCACTTTTTCGTATAGCTCACCTAGACATCCATTGCAAGCCAATTTTATTCTTATTACTCTGGACAAACGATTCTTATAACTGAATTTACGCCACCCGGAGGGGCCGCCTGCGCGCATAGTAATAATGTAGGTACATTTTCGATACCTAAACGGGGAGTGACACAGGCCTGATGATAATAAACAAATTGCCCATAGGAACATACCTATATCAAAATATGAAGAATAATGTTTGGCTTCCCATATAATTTGACCGATCAGCTGATCCGAGTTTGTATAGAACGATAAAAAATTTTCCCTTCGGCCACTTCCGAAACCAAAGTTCGAAACCGGTTTCTAAATAAGAATTTTTTTTCTTCTTTCGAAATTGGTTTCGGTAAAAGAATAATATTTCTTATCTCGAAATTCGTTTCGAGATAAGAATATTGTTTCGTCTTTCGAAACTATCAAATCTAATTATACAAAGTTAGTACTCACTTTTTGTTTTAAATTATCCATGTTTTTAAGATATTCTGTTTTAACAATATCCCCTTTACAGTGACTCTTGTGTTGATTTATTTTTATAATTTCATTCTTAGAATTAATAGTAAAGTTACCTTTGCATCCCAAATGTTCTTTTACGCAATAATAAAATGCGTTGCCGCTTTTGTAAATTTTCTTTCTATGGTACTTCCGCCCTTCGTACAGAGCTGCTACTCCTCCTCTTTTAGTACTTATAAACTCTATTTGTGTTTTATCCATTGTATATAGGTACTGCAATTCTGAATACCACGTAAATGAATGCTATTAAAATAGCTTCGTTGCACTTCCGTACTTTATCAGCACTTGACATTGACTTGACGTATATCATTGATGATAATGGCAATATATGTCATTTTAATTAAAAAGGTTTCATATTGTGTTAGTGGATAGTAAATAGCAAAAAAGCAACTAAAAAGAACAATAACAACATGGAGATAGATGAAGAAATAAAATTAGATTTGATAGTTTCGAAAGACGAAACAATATTCTTATCTCGAAACGAATTTCGAGATAAGAAATATTATTCTTTTACCGAAACCAATTTCGAAAGAAGAAAAAAAATTCTTATTTAGAAACCGGTTTCGAACTTTGGTTTCGGAAGTGGCCGAAGGGAAAATTTTCGTCCTCCCATACTAATCAGCGCTCAGTCAAACGGATTTTGTATGGAGAGACGAAAAATGTTTATCGATTTTTAATAACTTTTTTTATAGAAAGTAGTTCAGTATGGAGGGAACTTGCTCCAAAAATTTAGCAGGTGAATAAAAAGTCAGCCTGTATATGTATGTTTTTTACTCCACGAAACAAGTAGGTAACTATACTACCCGTTCGCACTAAGCTGACGGAAAGGAACGCGCATACTAAGTTTGCCGGTCCGTAGTATACGCGTTCCTTTCCGTCAGCGGCAAACTTAGGGTGAACGGGTAATACTTGTTTCGTGGAGTAAGACGCGGTGAGCTGTAACTCAGAAACCACTGCCTCTACTAATATGAATTAGTTGTCATATTGTAGCTCAATGTATATGTAATAAGGTATTTAAGCTCATTAGACAAGGAAGCACGGCAACAGCGCACGACAACTCGCATGGCCGCACGGGCTGGCAACATCTCATTCGCCTCGTTGTGACGTCACTGTCATACACACCACACTACAATACCGCCTTGAGCGTATGATACTATAAACGCTCACTCAAACATTGATCAAAATTAACCAAAATTTCATTCTGTAAGCTAATAAACTATTATTTTTATTATTTAAGCTTTTAGACTACTATTTTCTCATGAATAACATAATTTTCCGTAAATAGAATTAAAAATAAATGCCGACTTATGTCATTACAATGTTCGCAACGTTCAAAAAGCTAGTTGGGTAGTAAACATGTAAAATTGTGGAAAATCACGTTTCCATGTTGTAACGTGTTACTTCGGAACTACTCTGAGCGTAGCCCGACATGCACTTGGCCGATTTACTTAAGAACCTTGGATAACAATTAAAATAATCTGTAAATTTCTTAGCATTTGCACAAGATTGATTTGCGACAAATGAAATCTATACTAATATTATAAAGCGGAAGAGTTTGTTTGTTTGTTTGTTTGTTTGTTTGTTTGTTTGTTTGTTTGTTTGTTTGTTTGTTTGTTTGTTTGTTTGTTTGTTTGTTTGTTTGTTTGTTTGTTTGTTTGTTTGTTTGTTTGAACGCGCTAATCTCAGGAACTAATGGTCCGATTTGAAAAAAACTTTTTTTGTTGGGTAGTCCATTTATAGAGGAAGGCTTTAGGCTATATAACATTACGTTCCGACAACCACGCGAACGAAGTCGCGGGCACAGCTAGTACTTATATACAATTGTAGGAATTGCGCTATCTAGTGATTATTTGTGGTACTACTGTTATTATGTTTTGTGTTAACACGGGTTTTAGTTTGATGGTTCTAATTTTTACGACAAATTAACGAAATATGTGACATTGAACCTAGCAGCGACATCTAGTTAAGTTTAGAAAAAGTCAAATTCCGGCACACTTTGTTGTATGAAATTACACTAGCCTTGCAGCAGCCGTGCAAAAGTTCTTTTATCAAAGTTATTTATTTACAAAGTTTTTTAGTCACTATTTTGAAATATGGTTCAAAGTACTAATTAAGTATTAAATTTGAACCAGATCTGTAAATGGTCATTGAAAAAGGTATGAATCACGGATCTATATGTCGCAGTTGGACAGTATAATCCGCTAATTGATAAAACCTCTAGCTGTTTGGCATTACAGCTTGGTTTTGTTAAACAACTGAATATCGTTTAGCTTGATTGTCTAAGATTGCGCAACGTATTACGTTCATCGAAACGTCTAACTACGTTTCCAAACGGCTAGCGGTTTTGTTAAATAGTGGTAGTATTTCATAAAAAAATATATATATTTTAAAATTGTTTTCGTTACTAGAAAAACGGTACATCGAAGTAACATTTCATATAAAGTATTAAGTTATCGATGAAACTGTTCATAGAAACATGTTTCGTGGCTCGTGCGTGTGTTGGTCGCATTTCTAATATAACCTTTATGTCGATCAAATATTACTAAAGTATAGATGGTTATCCTTCATACAACAAAGTGTGCAGGAATTTGACTTTTTCTAAACTTAACTAGATGTCGCTGCTAGGTTCAATGTCACATATTTCGTTAATTTGTCGTAAAAATTAGAACCATCAAACTAAAACCCGTGTTAACACAAAGCATAATAACAGTAGTACCACAAATAATCACTACATAGCGCAATTCCTACAATTGTATATAAGTACTAGCTGTGCCCGCGACTTCGTTCGCGTGGTTGTCGGAACGTAATGTTATATAGCCTAAAGCCTTCCTCTATAAATGGACTACCCAACAAAAAAAGTTTTTTTCAAATCGGACCATTAGTTCCTGAGATTAGCGCGTTCAAACAAACAAACAAACAAACAAACAAACAAACAAACAAACAAACAAACAAACAAACAAACAAACAAACAAACAAACAAACAAACAAACAAACAAACAAACAAACAAACTCTTCCGCTTTATAATATTAGTATAGATTTCATTTGTCGCAAATCAATCTTGTGCAAATGCTAAGAAATTTACAGATTATTTTAATTGTTATCCAAGGTTCTTAAGTAAATCGGCCAAGTGCATGTCGGGCTACGCTCAGAGTAGTTCCGAAGTAACACGTTACAACATGGAAACGTGATTTTCCACAATTTTACATGTTTACTACCCAACTAGCTTTTTGAACGTTGCGAACATTGTAATGACATAAGTCGGCATTTATTTTTAATTCTATTTACGGAAAATTATGTTATTCATGAGAAAATAGTAGTCTAAAAGCTTAAATAATAAAAATAATAGTTTATTAGCTTACAGAATGAAATTTTGGTTAATTTTGATCAATGTTTGAGTGAGCGTTTATAGTATCATACGCTCAAGGCGGTATTGTAGTGTGGTGTGTATGACAGTGACGTCACAACGAGGCGAATGAGATGTTGCCAGCCCGTGCGGCCATGCGAGTTGTCGTGCGCTGTTGCCGTGCTTCCTTGTCTAATGAGCTTAAATACCTTATTACATATACATTGAGCTACAATATGACAACTAATTCATATTAGTAGAGGCAGTGGTTTCTGAGTTACAGCTCACCGCGTCTTACTCCACGAAACAAGTATTACCCGTTCACCCTAAGTTTGCCGCTGACGGAAAGGAACGCGTATACTACGGACCGGCAAACTTAGTATGCGCGTTCCTTTCCGTCAGCTTAGTGCGAACGGGTAGTATAGTTACCTACTTGTTTCGTGGAGTAAAAAACATACATATACAGGCTGACTTTTTATTCACCTGCTAAATTTTTGGAGCAAGTTCCCTCCATACTGAACTACTTTCTATAAAAAAAGTTATTAAAAATCGGTAAACATTTTTCGTCTCTCCATACAAAATCCGTTTGACTGAGCGCTGATTAGTATGGGAGGACGAAAATTTTTTATCGTTCTATACAAACTCGGATCAGCTGATCGGTCAAATTATATGGGAAGCCAAACATTATTCTTCATATTTTGATATAGGTATGTTCCTATGGGCAATTTGTTTATTATCATCAGGCCTGTGTCACTCCCCGTTTAGGTATCGAAAATGTACCTACATTATTACTATGCGCGCAGGCGGCCCCTCCGGGTGGCGTAAATTCAGTTATAAGAATCGTTTGTCCAGAGTAATAAGAATGAAATTGGCTTGCAATGGATGTCTAGGTGAGCTATACGAAAAAGTGCTGAGTTCTGACATGAGCTAAATTAAACCATATCGCTAGCCAAATTGAGTAGATATTTCTTTGAATTTCTTTGCTGAGTGAGACTTCTCTACGTTAGTATTATTTATTCTGTGGTATCATGGACTGAATCCACCCACCCTTGAAATAGTTTCAGTGTATTTTTTTAGACCCTGTATACAGATTGACTTTTTATCTACCTGCGCTCAGCCAAACGGATTTTGTATGGGGGGGGGGGACGAAAAATTTTTATCGATTTTTAATAACTTTTTTTAAAGAAAGTATTTCAGTATCATGGACTGAACTTGCTCCAAAACTTTTGCAGGTGGATAAAAGGTCAGCCGGTCCATACCGGTCAAAGTCAGCCTGTCCATACCGGTCAAAGTCAGCCTGTACATACCGGTCAAAGTCAGCCTGTCCATACCGGTCAAAGTCAGCCTGTCCATACCGGTCAAAGTCAGCCTGTACATACCGGTCAAAGTCAGCCTGTCCATACCGGTCAAAGTCAGCCTGTCCATACCGGTCAAAGTCAGCCTGTCCATACCGGTCACAATCATAACCCTCCTTTTTGCTTCGGCGTAGTCGGGTAAAAAGAGTTATTTTTTCCGTGGACACAACTTTAAATTATATTATTTACATAGTATTAGGAATTTATTAATAAATAATAAAAAATGCTAAAAAAATTCACCCTGATTGAGAATTGAACCTTGTCACCTTATCCGATGGTCCAATGTACATATGCCGTCGTACACGAATTTAGCATTCTATTTTTCACATAAAAGTCCTTTGAATGTGTACGTGAAAACTAACCGACATACATCATCATCATCATTTCAGCCGCATAACGTCCACTGCTGGACATAGGCCTCCCAAGGATTGCCAAAATGACCGATCTAGAGCCGACATTACAATTTTCATTTTTAACACTTAAGAAATTAAAATATGCATTTATTATAGTTGGGATATATTACAAATATTGCGTTATTTCTTGATCGTAAAAAATAAAAACGACAAAAATAAAACATTAATGCCATCTATTGACGGTGAGGGACGACTACAGCGACATTTTTTTGTTACGGAATTTTAAGGGAAACCTATAACAAACAAGTTTCAGTAGCGCCATCTAGATATAAGCCAAATTTGGTAATTAAAAAAAGGGTATACTTTCAATGTACGTGAATAGCCATATCTATACTTTAGTAATATTTGATCGATGCCTATAGGTTTGCCCATAGGCGTGGCACACGCGCCGACAATGCGTACGATAGATTCACTTGGCCCCGACCACAGAATACAGTAAGAGTAAAGAGAACGGAATCTCCTAAGGTACGCGCAATATGCGTCCCCATTCCCCGCACCCGCACTTCTCCCCTCGGTTCTTGACGGCCAACATGAGTCATCGAGGCGAAAACGGGGGAGAGGTGCGGGGACGGGGAACGGGGACGCATATTGCGCGTACCTTAGGAGATTCCCGCCTGTGCCCCGACCCCGCGAATCACCTAATTAGTTTGTCCCGCGATCGTCAAAGCAACAAGAGTGCATTTACGTTAAAACAATTCGAAAAACGCCAATGTGTGCTATTGTAACGTGTAAAGCGAAAAGTCCTAGTGCAAAATTGACCAAAGGAGGAGTTTCTTAAACGTATTAATATGATATTGAATCAGTTATTTATACAACTAGGCGCGACTGAACGAAAATATTAAAAATAAAATTGCAAAAAATATACATTGCGGGTGATTTACTGGTCTGACTTTCGGTAATAATGAAGTAAACGCGCAATGTTATATATTACGTTCGAAAAACCCAGTATTGTTGCGTACGTAATGATAGTGGTGCATGGCCAGTGCTGGATGCATTGCAATTTATGCTTTATCGATAAAATTGTGGCGCAGTTTAATTCCCAAGTAAACTTTACTCCTTGCAGTCGTAGATCCCTGTCATATGATCAAATTATTACGAAACACATTCGAATTTTACAAATATCTTATAGACAAGGATGGAAATAAAATTAAAATGGGAACATCTTGTTGAAGTTATCAGATTATAATACAACGAAACCTTTAATTTATCAAATAAATTAAGAGACTGCCACGTAAATTTCCGCAACGAAAAAATGAAAGTAAAGTTAGCTACTCAGCTTTTTAGTATGAGTTTCGCGGAAGGAGTTAAATTTTGCAGACAATCAGATATAAGGTCCTTCAAAGACAGTGAGCCAACGGAAAAGTGTTTGATTACGTGCAATAATCTTTTTGACATCTTTAATTCGAGAAATTTATATTCATTTATATGGCTTTAAAAAAGCCTTAAATGAGAATAATGCGGGCCAATTGAGTTTCTAGGTGAAGTTTCAAATTATATTAGAAATTTAAAGATGGAGAACGGCACTCTATTAATAGTCAAAGAAAAACTGGATTCTTAGCTTTTTTTGGGATGTATCAAAAGCCTTAGAAATTTACGTTCAAGCATAATAGAAACAAAGATTCTGTTATATTTACCATTTTATAGTTAGTTACCATATATAAGTTAAGTCAATATCACTTAAGAGCTTTTTTTCTGTAATATAATACATGGCTAATAATAATACCTAAGTACTATGTAATATAACTAACCTAAGTACTATGTATATATATAACTAATAGCACCTAAGTATACTATGTTTTCCTTTTTTTTTATGTGTATGTTTGTAAATTTCCAAGTGTACTTGAATAAATAAAACAAAAAAATAAAATAAAATGGTGGCTCAAACAATAATCCTAATGCCAGGCTAATCCTAGGCTATTTATTTTATTTTATTTTTTACTTTATTAGTATAAAGTAAAAAATAGGATTTACTATACAAAGTTATACAAATATTTACACAATTCTTAATTTTATGCACCTTATTAATTGTGAAATTTCTCATAAATATTCTAAAAATAATAAATCTTAATTTTATTTGAGAATGGCTATTTTTTTATTTTAACACTTTATTGGTTCCAAAGTAAAAATATACTTTAAACAAATGGCGGACTTAATGCTAAGAGCATTTTACCCCAGTCAACCAAAGGGATAAACAGAGAAAAAAAGAATTGTGTGGCGCAAAAAAGCTAAATACCTACCATGACTATCGGTATAATACATGCAAATACTTTATATGAACTATTATGAATATATACATACCTAATAAAATATTACTTTATACATACCTATAATACTATATAATTCATACCATACAGATTTAAGTTCAATTTTGAGAACTGAATGATGATGACTTTACTAAGAAAGAGAGTTCAAAAGATGAGCGTGAACTTTCCTCTTAGAAGAGAATTTGGTGTGAATTTCTCTTATGTCAACGGGTAAAGCAACCCAGAGCCGTGAAGCTTGGAGAAAGAAAGAATTTGACATAAAGTTTGTCCGAAAAAGAGGGATAAAGAGTTGTCGGGTCTCATTAGAACGAAGTTGTCGATCATGAGTGTCTGATTTTAAATATTCAGGATAGAATACGTATGAATAGAAAAGAGTGTACACAGTAACCAAAGTTCCCTGCGGTGATGGATAGAAAGCCAAGTAAGCTCTGAACGATAAGTGTACACATGATCATACTGACGAAGACAGAAGATAAAACGGTATTTATTCAGTAATTAGGCCTTCGCAGGCAGTTTAGAGCGGCCGCAGCCGCGGACGCGCGACTACAATCTATGGAATATTTACGGCGGTCCCGCCTGGCAGCGCGCGTCACGCAGCGCGCCGCGTGTCCGTGGACGCGGCCTTAGGGGAATGAAAAAGGGGTGTGAAACTTATGAGGAATCCTATTTTGCCATACTATTACAAAGTACAAAATTGACGCAAACGAAATGGTGGAAATAATGTTTTGGAATTTCGAAATTAATCATCGAATGCTTTTTATGAAAACAACGCCATCTATGTTCAAGTTGCAGAATTTTTTCGTCACTTGAATCTATTTAGACTACAAATTGCGAAATATTTTAAGTACTTTTTGAGCCGAAGTAAAATAAACCTTATAATGAGAAATGAAGATTGTTAAATGTAGGGGATCTATTAATTTGGGCCAATATTTGAAATGAATAAAAATTACCAATTAAACGAATTGTTTAAATGTGGTATTGTGGTGCGATATAAGATTATTGGATTATTTGTGTGAGTTTAGCGACATCGGGTGTGATACTAATTTTGTCACATAGCACTTCCACTAGTTTCTGTATTCCGTGGTTTGCCCTAAGCGGACTCGGACTCCATATTTTTATGACGACTGCATCCAATTCACTTCCTTCGCCACAAGTGTGACAGAATCAAAGAAATTACCTAAATTCAATCTAGAATGACTACGAGTAATATTAGTAATAATCTACAAAAAAAAAATTGAAAATAAAATTGAATGCCACGTGTATGAAGTTTACCTATATTTCCTTATTGCTTATGATCGAATATCTAACGTTCTCAAAAACATACATAAAGGCATCCCTTTCCTGCAAACTGCCAAAGCAATAAAATAGAAAGGGACACCTGCAACGGCTTTGCTACTTCGTAGGTATTCTAAATTTTATATATTTCTTTAGACAGAAATTGTTCAACAACTTCTCTAGCCGCATGGATGAATACAAATCGTTCATTGTATTCCGCGTATTAAGGTTCGCTGTTTAACAAAACCGAGCTGTAATGCCAAACAGCTAGAGATTTTGTGAATACGATGTTACGCTCCAAGACCGAATTCGCTAATTGAGCAAAATAATAGGCCACAACGCGTTGTAGCACTTGTGGCTATTGTAAAATGGCCACGCCACGACGCGAAATTCGTGTCGTGGCCTCAAACCCCCTAAACAGTTAAAGGTTTCATCAATAAGCGGATTATACTATCCAACTGCGACATATAGGTACATTAGATAAACAAAATCCTGCAATTTGTATGAAAACCTAGCGTGCCAATGTTAAACTGTTAAATGTAATGTCAGTGGTGACATTTAGTAATGAGAACACTGTTCGATTCAAAGACATGGACCAAGTGAATGAAAATGAATGAAAATTCGATTTTCAGTCGATCATACAATCACGATTGCAAGTAGCTTCTCGCCGTTTGCCCCTCTGTATGTATGTGCACTTAGAACTACGCAATGGATTTAATGCGACTTTCATTCAGAGATAGAGAAACCGAGCGCACTAATACTAAATGAATATAGTTCAGGGGCAATTCCTACTACATATGTTTTTTTTTGCTGTTGTGCCTTAACCTGATACCGGCTGACTGGTAAATCACGTATAAGGACATAATAAATCATAATTACAATGTAACGCAAAAAAGTATAAAACCAAAAAAATACTTATTAATTACAAAGAAAACTTCTATTGCTGCGTATAGCGCTGCGATTGGTATAGAAGTTATGAAATCCCTTAATGTCTTAAATTATTTAAGAGCTGTGGATTTTGTGACAATAAATAAATCAAATCAAATTTTCAGAAAAAATTTGAAAAATCGAAATCCTTCCTTGTATAACGTTAAGGCAAACTTTTCCCTGTTTTCCCTCCTCCACTCCGCCTTTTTGGAATATTTTGTAAAGAATTAAGTCCTTAGTATGCCTCTCTTTGACTGAAATCCGTCGATAAATAATGTTATTGCAAACTTCCCCCACTTAATCCCCTTATTTTCCGCCCAATCAAAAATTGCGATTGACCTAATAATTTAAATAAATCAAGGAAATTGCGTGGCAATTTTCGTCAAAATCGGTTGAAAAATACGATCTGTAGACGAGAACAGACGGACAAAATATTTTTTCGGCTAATCTCGAAACTAAGACGCTTCGCTCGCTCAGTCAGTAAATGTTATTTTCTACAAATATATTACAAACACACTTATGTCACAAAATATCTCAAAGCAAACATTACCTCTCAAACCTATGTTTCCCTAATCGATTTAGAGTCATAACACTGTACAACACTATCGTTTAAAAAAATATAACATTTGAACGATGAATGACAATGAATGAATGTGAAAGTATCTAATAGTTTTGAAGATTGAATTTTTAGAATGATTTTTAGCAGCATATGTACTTTGGAATAATTATATTTAAATCTAATATATTTATGCATACTTATAATTTGCACAATGTTTTTAGGCATAGTGTACAGTCGCATAATAGTATATTTCACTGAAGTTTAATAGGTATGAAGTAATGAAAAATTGGAAAATTTTAGGCCATCGAGTGCTAGAAAAGTTCTATCCATTTTACTAGGTTAGGGCAAACCTATAGCAATAAAAATCGTGGATAGTTTTCTGGGAAATGAAATTCGATATCGAAAAAATCTTATCATGCATGTGTCGCAGTTAAAAGGTATTGATGTGTGTCTATTAATTTAGGAGTTACTTATTCTGCGTAAGATGATTATGACTATGTTAATTATTCTTTGATACTATTATGCCTTTATAAATTTCTGCTTATAAATGTTATGTTGAAATATGATTATGCCAATTTTATTTATGATTAAGACAATTATGCTACATTTGTTATGGATAAAAAAATTATGCGTAATTATCATTAGTCTAATTTACCATATGCCAATATACAATACAATACAATACAATACCCTTTATTGCACAAAAGTAAAAAACAGAACATAATTATCTTAAAAATTAGGAAATGCGCAAAAGGCGGCCTTATCGCTAAGCAATTTCTTCCAGGCAACCTCGTTTATATAGAAAAAAATGATGGGAAATTTGGTAGTGCGGGGTGGTCAATATAATAAACATACTTATATACAATAATTATAATAAACATACATACATCTAATACTTAAATACATACATACAACTTACACAAAGAAAACATAACAAGACAAAATGAAGAAACTAAGTGAAAACAAGGGAAGGAAATTACCTTTCATAAGGATAGAAAATGCGATTTTACTTGGGATTTAAAGCTGGCTAGCGTTTGGGCGCGTCGGATAGTAAGTGGTAGTGAGTTCCATAGACGTACGGCTCGAACAGACAAAGACCGCGAGTAAAAGTCGGTGGAGTGAGCAGGAATTCTTAAAAGAAGGTTTTCAGCGCTGCGTAGTGGACGCCCATGAGACTCACTAAATAGAATAAATAATTCTCGTAGATAGTTAGGAGAGTTAGGATTGAAAAGAGTTGTGTATAACCAATATATTTTATGGTTATTATTTTTATGCAAATGGATAGTGAACCCTGCTGATACTTAGATACATACGAGTATGTCGCAAATAGCTGAAGTCGTCATGGTAGCAAAACCGATAAATTTAAAAGCTTCTATGTACTAATGGGTGTTGGTTCCGCTTTCACGCCAAAAATTGCAATGAAAAGAAAAATGCGGAAATGAGTATCGGGCCTTATAGGGAGTATGCGGTGATGAACTTTGCATTATTAATAACAATTTCAAAAGTCATTTGGAATTAAAGTTTCTTACCATTTTCTGTGGTGGTTTTTGTGTAGCCGGATCTTAAGGCGCATCTATCTTTTTTGATCCACCCATCAGCAGTATTTTTTAATCTGGCATCTGTTGGGGAAAAAGCACTCTTCATCACCATTGTCATAATTTCTAGGGATGTTATAGATATGGATGCAGAAATAATATTATCTCGGTATCCGATACGGTTGCGGGTGCTGAATTTCTTGCCAAAACCGCGGGAAGGTTCACCTTTTTTTAGAACATATTAACATGTCAATTACGACATGTACTTTTATTCCTACAGATTCCTAAGAATACCTACTTCATCATTATCTATAACACTAATCACGAATAATGATGTGCCGTTCCCGGGAAAGTATCCAAATTCCCCGGGATTGTGCCCAAATTCCCGGGAATTTTCCCACGTTCCCGGGGAATCTGGGAATTTGACGTTCCCAGTTTGTCTTAAATTTGCATCGCCAATGGAATTTCGCGTTCGGAGTCACTGAAAATGTTACAGAAGGCTTACGGTGATGAATCGACTATATCAAAAACATGTGCTTATGAGTGGTACAAAGCGTTCAAAAGCGGTCGAGATGTGATGGAAGATTTGCCTCGCTCTGGTAGGCCATCAACGTCTGCAACTGAAGTTAACATCGCAAAAGTGAAGGAAATATTGACTGAACATCCTCATTTAACTTTGAAAGACTTTCTGTATCTCAGGAATCAATCCGTACCATTTTAAATAATCACTTGGGCATGAAACATGTTGCCGCTCGGCTATTCCCAAAAGGCCTGAATTTTACATAGATGGTCAAATACATACTGTATTTGACCATCTATGTAAAAAACCCTATTTACTGCATGTCCTTAGTCCTATTTAGCTAATCATATAGCACGCAGAATTTTAATTACATTATATTTACTAAGCTATTTCATATAAATATTCATGTCATTTTTAATTAAATAAACAAATCCATGCATCGCGTATTATTACCATTTACAAGTCAGGAATTCATTAACTGAATAAAATACTTTACTCAGCAACCAAGCCTTTAAAGTACTTTTAAATCTATTAAAAGGTAACGCTTTTATTTGTTTAGGTATGTGGTTGTAACTTTAAATACACATTGAGTAACAATTCTTTTTAAACCTCTCTGATTTAGGTATTGTTTGCGTTATTAATTTATTTGGTAACCTAAGGCTTCTAGTGTATACTTCCTTTGCTTTTATAAATTTATTAATGTTTTTTATGTACGAATAAGCTAATTTCTAATATATGCAAGCATTTTCTGTATATAGGCAAGCAAATGTAAGTATATTTAGGGACTTGAAGTATGGTCGGCAAGATACGTATGGTGCAACATTATATGTGCTATATGTAATGTTTCTGGCACACATTGTTTCTGGGCCAGTAATATATTTTTGTTATCTGTACCATTGCCCAATATAATTATGCCATATCTCAAAACGGACTCAACATAAGCATGGTAGGCTGTTTGAGCTGTGTTTTTACATGCTACAGTTGACAATCTATGCAGAGGATACGCGAATTGATCTAGTTTATTACTAACCATCTCACTGTGTTCCTTCCAGTTAAGCTTCTGATCAACGATGATCTCCAGAAACTTAACGCTACTCGCATTGTGCAATGAGTGTCCACTAAATTTAATTTTAACTTCTTTATCTTTGAAATTATTAAAATTATTGAAATGAGTCTTAGTTATATTTATTATTAGATTATTTTTTCTCATCCAATTAATAATTTGTCAACTTCAGCACATTGAGTTCTACTTCGAGATAAGATTTAAACCAATCATTCGCCGTTCCTCTTATACCATAATTGTCTAATTTAGGCATCAAAATGTCATGTTTGACTAAATCAAACGCAGTTGACATATCGAGAAATAACACATATTTTCTAACTAAATAAAATGTAGTAAACTAATCCCCTTATTCAAAAAAGGAGAAACAACAGACCCTGGCAACTACAGACCTATCTCTATTTGGCCAGTTTTAGAGCATATTATAATGATCTTGTTCTGAACCACAAATCCATTGATATTCTTGGAGTCACTTTGTACTCCTTCAAAAACAAAATTCGTCAGATTTTAGACAGGTATCTGATCTGACAGTTTAAAGATAGTGTTTATTTTTTACTTTGACTATGCTACTGTAGGTGTCACTGTGTGAAATCGCACTCAGTGACTTTCGTGGTATTGTTTATGGATTTAGATCTGCTATCGTCTTCTCCATTTCTTTTTGTAAGCAATTGTACTTTCCTATATATAGTTTTTATACTAAGCTCTCAACTGTTTTTTAATTTAAACTAGCTGTATAGACATGTTTTGAGTTGTTGCCTTGCTATAATATTTTAACATGCTTATATGAATATAAAATATCCTCTGACTGCTCTGGCTAATACTTAGGCAGGTATATGATTCTGTAGTACAGAGAGGGTCGTGCTCCTGCTAAAAAAGACCTGATTTATTTATTTACCAACTTATGTACACGGGCAATATATACAGAGAATACATAAACAAAAAGTTGTACAAAGGCACTACTTATCTCAAAAGAGATCTCTTCCAGTAGGCCCGTGAGAGGAGATGTTCATATATGAAAGGCATACAGGCGTGTTCGTTAAATAAAGGAAGAAGAAATTAACATACTATGAAACTACAGATAAACATACATATACATATGTTACATACATACTAAAATAATTACATATGTCTATTTAGAAATATATATACTTAATATATAATATACTTATAAAGTACAAATATGAGGATTCCGATAAATAATAATCTTTTACTCGTCTTTTAAACACAGAGATCGATTTAGATTCGCGTATAGAAGGTGGTAATGAGTTCCATAGTCTGACCGCATGTACCGAGAAGGAGTAGGAAAAGGTCGTGGTGCTGATGATGACGATAATGACGACGATACGGATATAATGAATTACTTTGGTGACAATTTGTTATGTGTATCTCATTAAAATAAAATAAATATTGAGACAAAAATCAAAAGAGTTTAACTTACACATATAAAACCAACTCGATTTATCATAAGTGTTTTGTCTTTTTCCATTGAAATAAATTGAGTAAAAAGGGGTTTGCACTGTATTGTTCCATCTCAATACGGCTTGTCTACCAATATGTCCAAAGCTCATTTGGGCACCGTTCCATTCTAACCATAAATGGTTGTAACTCATGCAGTTCTTAATACCACCTGGTTTTCTTGCCTTGGTGTACCAGAATCTTCCTATTTTTTCATATGCTGTTACGTACTGCATCTCACCAAATTCGACCTGAAATAAATTGAATATGTTAGGCACAAAGCATACGTTAAGGCGAAGTGGGTTTAGAACCAAGAAAATCACTGTAATTAAACTACTGCAGTTTATTTCTCAAAAATTTTACATAGGAATTTTAAGGCTTTTCTTCAGACACCCACAATATCCAAAACACGATTGAGCATTTTTGGCTCGATAGAAAAAAAGTGGCCAAGTGCGAGTCGGACTCGCCTATGAAGGATTCCGTAGCAGCAAGTAACATATTAAAAAAGTTCTATTGCGGTTTACGATTTATGACGTATTAAAAAAACTAGTAACTAGATCCCGTTCAAACCAACTTCCGGTGGAAGTTTGCATAGTAATGTACATCATAATTTTTTTTTGTTTCATCATTCTCTTATTTTAGTAGTTACAGGGGAGCACACACATTTTACAACTTTGGAAGTGTCTCTCGCGCAAACTATTCAGTTTAGAAAAAAATGACAGTAGAAACCTCAATATCATTGTTGAAGACATCGAAATATAATTCTCTAGAAACCTAACGCTCCTACATTCACCAACAAACGAACAGTAATTACAACGAAATACTCGAACGCACTTTGGTCGCGACAAGGTCACGCGACGTCGTCGGTCGGGTAGGGCAGTCAACGCAATGAGCGGTGAGATACAACGCGCGGATGGTACCTAAAATAAATAACCTTGTTTACGTGCTACTTTTTTTTTAACTCATTGATTCGACTCAATCGATTCATTGAAAATGCCGTCATGTGCCGTGCCCATGAAGGCACGGCACATGACGGCATTTTCAATGAATCGATTATCGCAAAAACTCAGCAATATTCTCAAAGGAAACTTTTTGCGACGCAATCGCACGACTCGTGTCACGGCGAACTGTCGCGCCGCGCTGTTCATATTTTAAGCCCCGCCCGCCGCGGTACATATCGCGTGGAATGATTTTTCGGAATAACTTACGATTCTAGAGAATTATTGATCGTAGGTTGAAGACCTACCGTCATATACGATGGAAATTTATTCGGAAATATTAATTAACTACAACAATCGAAAAAAGACTAGTACCTACTATGGGATAAAACTAATGAGAGATATAAAATTAAAACTAGTTAGATATGCATATATATTTATTGATAAAATAATACAAGACTATATATTGTCGGTGAAAAACAGACAAGCCAAGACAGGATTATTCTTTTTCTTATTCTTTATTATTTTAAAAATACTCCGTGCACCTACAGTTTCCCAACGCGTGCACGTGAGTCAGGTACAGGCTAAAGTTAACTAAATAGACCAATAAAAAATACATATATCAAAATATATATATATATATATATATTATATATTATATATATATATATTATATATATATATATATATCGGAGGAAGTGTCAAGTCGTCTTCATTGCCGTTTAAATAGCGTTTAATGTTAAAAGTTGATTAGTCTTCAATTTAAATATTTTGTAAAATCTTAATTTAATTAATTTGATTTCTGAAATGTTTTACTTTGTGTAAAATCCAACCAATTTATTAAAAGTTATGATTTTTGCAATTTACGGCATAGCCAATCAGAGCAGAGGGCCAGCCCAGAGTGGGTTCGGGTCGGGCGCCATCTTGACTTTTCTGGTGGTGAGCGTCGTTTGTTTGGTGTAGCGTATATTTTTAAACGATAATGTTGGATCGAGGTGGATCCTGGAGATATTTGGTATTTGAAAAAGTTAGATCGGTGTCCTGGACTCACTGCTCAGATTTCATGCAATTGCTTTAAAATTATAAAATACGGAGTGTACAAGTGAAGTGACAAAGCATTGTAAAACATGGAATAAAATTGTATGAAAAGCTAATTGAAAGCGATTACTTACTTTGTTTTGTGCTCGCATTAAACCCTGATAACGCCCACTACACCCATGATGATTGACGAAGTCGAGGAAGATATGCTTACTCCGATATATATATAATATATATGTTTTTTGCGCGTATTTTTTATGTAACATAGGTATCATTGACAACGCGCGTCAATGCCTTCGGATATTTATTTTTTCCACTTCTTAGTTAAAACTTAGTAGTATTAATACGTGAAGGCCCCCAAACGGCCCCCAAATGCAATTAGGTACCCGGGGGGGACCCCAAAAAAATCCTGGATACGTGCTTATCTTGTGTAATCAGAAAAAAGAAAATATTCGTACTTATACTGATTCATATACACACCTAAGCCGTAATAATTTATTAGAAAATATTATCTTTATTCTACTTAGCCGGAATAGTTTTCAATTAAAGTTATATTATTAGTAAGTATATCATCCCCTTACTGCAAACCAACTTAAGTCACTTTATGTCAAAAATGAGTTAGACACCTTTAGAATCTTCTTTTCAAGATCTACATAGTACTCGTAAAACCCATTTTTTGAGGTAACGCTTCGTTTCCGATTTAGCTTTTAGCTAAGAAGAAGCTTACCCTGTAATTTTAGAAATAATGAACAAGCAAATACTAATGTGTGTCGGTTAAAGAAAATGTTCAAATCATATTTACTTAAAAAATCTGCAAAGTAATCGTTACTTTAGCGGTTTTAGCCACAGATCTGTATTTGTAGGTTTTACTTCTACGATTTCAAGCCCGTCAGGAAAAACCGTGTAAGCGCACGCTGTTGCTTCGGACACATCGGATGCGCCGCGGAGAGCCCCCCCCCCCCCCCCCCTTAGTCGAGTTTCAACTAAAACAGTTAAACTTTGTTATGTATGATAGTGAATACTTCTGATCACAGAAATGCAAACACATTAGAAATGGGAAGGAGGCATGGCACGCGCGCCGACAATCGCACGATAGACTCACTTGACCTCGATCCCGCGAATCACCTAATTAGTTTGTCCCGCGATCGTCAAAGCAACAAGAGTGCACGTGCAAAAAAATTCGAAAAATGCTAATGTGTGCTATTGTAACGTGTAAAGCGAAAAGTCCTAGTGCAGCATTGACCAAAGGAGGAGTTTCTTATCACCGTTAAGTCAGAAAACGTATTAATATGATATTAAATCGGTTTTATTCATCCACATGGCAACTGAACGAAAATATTAAAAATAAAATTGCAAAAAATATGCATTACGGGTATTTTACTGGTCTGACTTCCGATAATAATGAAGTAAATGCGCAATGTAATAAATACATTACGTTCGTAAAGCTCAGTATTTTTGCGTACGTAATGATAGTGGTACATGGCCAGTGCTGAATGCATTGCGCAAATTGAAACGTTGTGCTTTATCGATAAAATTGTGGCGCAGTATTTATTATTCCCAAGTACCTAAAATGTTCAGTAATTGTTTACCCAACTACGACAAAGCGAGAAGGAGGGTTATTGATTTATATTATCGTGTGCTTATCAACTCCTAAACGGCAGGACTGGTTTGGATGAAACTTTGTGTGATTCTATGAATTTCAATGAGTTTTTAATGGATTAGAAACACATTTGGTCCCAGTAGATCTATGGCACTGTTGTCGTTATGTCACTTTATTACTCCTGAGTCAGTCGTAGATCCCTGTCATATGATCAAATTATTACGAAACGCATTCGAATTTTACAAAATTCTTATAGACAAGGATGGAAATAAAATAAAATTAACAGATTATGATACGACGAAACCTTTAATTTATCAAATAAATTAAGAGACCGCCACGTAAATTTCCACAACGAACAAATGAAAGTAAAGTTAGCTACTCAGCTTTTTAGTATGAGTGTCGCGGAAGGGATTAAATAATGTGCTTCATACATTTTGGGCCCTCATTGTTGCACTACGTGTCGCAGCAAGTATTTTTACGTCATTTTGTAGGAAAAAATCCTTAGATTACATTAACCTTTTTGATTAGATTACACCAACCTTAATAATGCGTAGGCCGATTTGCTCAACTTTGTACAAATTTGTTCAACATGAGATGTCCAAGTTAATTTGTTATCAACTGTGAGACCAAGGAATTTTGTTGTATGTACTTCTTCTATTTTTTGATTATTATAGTTTATGTTAAGCTTAGGAGGTAATTTTTTCTGATGAAAATGCATAATTTTAGTTTTTTGTAAATTAATTTTTAAATTATTTATGTCCAACCAGTTTATAATGTCATTTAAAGTATTATTTATGTCAAATTCATATCCACTTGGGTCGTCACATCGAAATATGGCAGTACTATCATCGGCAAATAGCACCATTTTTTGTCGCACGTTTTGAGGCAGATCATTAATGTAAATGAGGAACAACAATGGCCCCAATACACTACCCTGCGGAACACCAAAATTATTTATTCTATATTCTGATGCATAATTTATTTCTTGTTTTGTTTTGGCGCATAAACTAGATATTTCTACGTGCTGACTCCTGTTATCTAGGTATGATTCAATTAAATTTAATACATTACCTCTAACTCCATACGCGTTTAATTTGTTTATTAACCTCTTTCGATAAACATTATCAAATGCTTGTGTCATGTCAGTATACATTACACAAACAGGTTTCCTAATATCTACACTTCTCATTACAATTTCTAGCAAGTCATATATTGCCATGCTAATTGTTTTATTTTTCCTGAATCCCATTTGTTTGTCACATAAAATGTTATATTTTGTCAAGTATTTATAAATAGAGTCCTAAAGGTATTTTTCAAAAATCTTGGTAAGGACTGATCCTAGCGCTATTTGCCTAAAGTTGGATATCGTTCCTTTATCCCCTTTTTTATGAAGTGGCTATATAATTGTATGTTTTAATTTATCAGGGTAGATACCTGCTGATATACAAATATTTATTAGGTGACATATACAACGGTTTGTGTTGTGTATGACCCAGGAATAGGTATACAGTCTACTCAGATCAGAACCTGTGGTTTCATTTTCGAACCCTTGTTCACACCAGTACAACGGAAGGTCAATTCAGGATAGCGCTCTCAACTGGGGTGAAATTATTTCTAAAGATAAATTTTCAATTTCTTTTTCTGCTATCTCTATTTTTTTTTCTAGATGTATAATTTTCTTATTCAATTCGAGCACTTTTTCTGGGTTATCAGACACTACTTCAGGGCAACTCCTATTTAGTTTTTCACTTGTGGATTGTGGTGAAAACATAATTTCCGATTCAACTTGGTTTTCACCATCATCTAAGTCGGGTAATGGATTCAAAGGAATTTTCCGTGGGAATATTCACATGAACTTTATCAGCATATGTACTTGTGCTTGGCAGTTGTATATTATACATGCAGCAGTATCAGCTGATGTACGAGGATTTGGTAGATGTCTTCGTGTAGGTGTAAGTGCTGATTTGTTTTTTTTAATCCGATGAAGATCCCTGCAAGCATGACATTTCCAGTTCTGTTTATTTTCTTTGGTCGTAATAATGAAACGTAAACGTTAATAGATGATGATTTTGAACTGGGCTTTTTATTAACTTCTTTATTTTAAGATATTATTTTTATTTCAGGGAGAACTATTTGCAATGGAAATTTGGGAAATATAATCCTCGATTAAGAACTTCAGTGTCAAAACAATTACTTTTAATGAAACTGTATGAATCTGCCATCTCTCCAGATACTTTTGTTTGTTTGTTTGTAATAACTTTATTGTACTTAGAAAACACATAATTAAAAACAAAACAACATACAGAGTAAATTGACAACGGCGGACTTATCCCATAATGGAATCTCTTCCAGTCAACCGGCTAATAAGTAGATAGGACAATTACCACAAGAACTATGCTCTTACAGAACATAATGTACCTACCTACCTGGATGTTCACGACCAACATTTTTAGAATAAAAAGCTGTAAAATGTATGATTATTTGTGAAATTATGTTTTGATGTAATTGAAATAATGTATTTATATAAAACATTCAAATAAATAAATATATAAGGACCAATCACACTGATTAAGCTAGCCCCAAAGTAAGTTTTTTTAAACTTGTGTTATGGGATACAAACTCAACGATACTATAATTTATGATAAATACATATATAGGTTTAATAGTTGTATTATTTATAAAACATAGTCCTTTTTATCTTTTTTACAAAAATCTTAAAAAGAAGTAGAAATACGGGGGATTTTTTGAACAAGGAGTGTGATTTAACAATTGCGGTTTTTTTTTTCAAAAGTCCTCTTCTTCCTGATATTTGAAGCTAGCAGTGGAGTCTTGGTTTCTGCCAGTAGCAAGAGATAGATGTAACTAATGGCTCTTCAGTTTTTTTTAATAATCCAATGGGCAAAACATATTCCATGTTTCCAGCCGCATGCAGATGCATCACAGTCGTCACAGATTATGTCTTCAATTATTTCAATGTCTTCATTTATAGTAAGGAAACTGTGTACATCTTGGATCGAATCCGGTGCTCTGGAGTCACCGTTGGTTTCAAAATACATTTGTTTCCTTCTCTCTTAACTTCTACATAACCAATGGCAGTATTAACATAGTAATCTCGAGACGACATGAGTAGATATTTTCGCTCCTCTTATTTCACTAGCATTGTACACATTTTTATGCATATATTCTAGAAGATTCCGGCTCAAGTCAATTAAACACAGTAGAAATTAAAGAAAAATGTATCAATGGTGGACAAGGAACGATGCAAGGCCGCAGGCAAGATACAATAAACGGGCAAGTGCGAGTCGGACTCGTACATTAAGGGTTCCATACCTCTGTACAATATTTTAAAGCGCTGAAGAAACACGTTTCTTGTATGAAGACTCCCTTTAATTTTCAACTTTATCTTATTTTTAGTATTTGTTGTTATAGTACTCATAGTAATACATTAATCAGTGAAATTTTCAAGTATCTAGTTAATGCTATTATAAAGATCTAGGTAAAAACGCTGAAAAACAGGTTTTTTGTATGACGACCCCCTTAATTTTTTTTTTTTTTTTAATTTTTAGTAGATATTTGTTGTTACAGCCGCCATAGTAATACATAATCGGTGAAATTTTCAAGTATCGGGTTAATGCCATTATAAAGTTCTAGTTAAAAACGCTGAAAAAAACACGTTTTTTGTATAACGACCCCCTTTAATTTTTAACTTTATTTTTATTTTTAGTATCTGTACTGCTTTAGAGCCCGGGGTGCGCTTTCCTGCTTTTTCTTCTCCAAATATAGCATGCATGTCAATAGTCATGCCAAGGATGCCAAAGACCTTGCAAAATGGAGAAGAAATAGCCGGAACAGTTTAAATGATATGGCTATAGTTGACCGGTGCCTGCCTGACGTCAACCCTCCTTGGGAATGCAATTGTACGAGCATTTAGCATCAACGTTTTTACAATAATAATAACTAGTCATAACATTTTTTGGCATTTCAACTTAAGGCATAACAGATATGTTATATAGTTATGAAATACCAATTTTTTTCGATGATCTAGAGGAAAAATATGTAATGAAGCAGGTATGTATAAAATAATATATTTTTTATCTGCCAAACGCATATGTTGTGCGGCTTGGGGTGGCCCGAGGGCCACCCCATCGCAACCTTACCTAACCTAATAGCGCTCTGTCACATTTTATTTTTTTATTTGTTGTTACAAATTCATTATCAAACACATTACTATTTGTGTGTATTTATGTTGTGCGGCTTGGGGTGGCCCGAGGGCCACCTTGCCGCAATCTTACCCTAACTATAGCGCTCTGTCACAAGCTTTTTTTTGTTTGTTTGTCGTAAAAAAAAATATCAAACATAACTTTTTGTGTGTATTTATGTTGTGCGGCTTGGGGTGGCCCAAGGGCCACCTTGCCGCAATCTTACCCTAACTATAGCGCTCTGTCACAAGCTTTTTTTTGTTTGTTTGTCGTAAAAAAATATCAAACATAACTTTTTGTGTGTATTTATGTTGTGCGGCTTGGGGTGGCCCAAGGGCCACCTTGCCGCAATCTTACCCTAACTATAGCGCTCTGTCACAAGCTTTGTTTTGTTTGTTTGTCGTAAAAAAAAATATCAAACATAACTTTTTGTGTGTATTTATGTTGTGCGGCTTGGGGTGGCCCAAGGGCCACCCTGCCGCAATCTTACCCTAACTATAGCGCTCTGTCACAAGCTTTTTTTTGTTTGCTTGTCGTAAAAAAAATATCAAACATAACTTTTTGTGTGTATTTATGTTGTGCGGCTTGGGGTGGCCCAAGGGCCACCCTGCCGCAATCTTAACCTAACTATAGCGCTCTGTCACAAGCTTTTTTTTGTTTGTTTGTCGTAAAAAAAATATCAAACATAACTTTTTGTGTGTATTTATGTTGTGCGGCTTGGGGTGGCCCAAGGGCCACCCTGCCGCAATCTTACCCTAACTATAGCGCTGTCACAAGCTTTTTTTTGTTTGTTTGTCGTAAAAAAAAATATCAAACATAACTTTTTGTGTGTATTTATGTTGTACGGTTTGGGGTGGCCCAAAGGCCACCCTGCCGCAATCTTACCCTAACTATAGCGCTCTGTCACAAGCTTTTTTTTGTTTGTTTGTCGTAAAAAAAAATATCAAACAACTTTTTGTGTGTATTTATGTTGTGCGGCTTGGGGTGGCCCGAGGGCCACCTTGCCGCAATCTTACCCTAACTATAGCGCTCTGTCACAAGCTTTTTTTGTTTGCTTGTCGTAAAAAAAAATAAAAAACAACTTTTTGTGTGTATTTATGTTGTGCGGCTTGGGGTGGCCCAAGGGCCACCCTGCCGCAATCTTACCCTAACTATAACGCTCTGTCACAAGCTTTGTTTTGTTTGTTTGTCGTAAAAAAAAATATCAAACATAACTTTTTGTGTGTATTTATGTTGTGCGGCTTGGGGTGGCCCAAGGGCCACCCTGCCGCAATCTTACCCTAACTATAGCGCTCTGTCACAAGCTTTTTTTTGTTTGCTTGTCGTAAAAAAAAATATCAAACATAACTTTTTGTGTGTATTTATGTTGTGCGGCTTGGGGTGGCCCAAGGGCCACCTTGCCGCAATCTTACCCTAACTATAGCGCTCTGTCACAAGCTTTTTTTTGTTTGTCGTAAAAAAAGATATCAAACATAACTTTTTGTGTGTATTTATGTTGTGTTGTCACAACATTTTTATTTGTCTTTGTTTGTTTGGTTAAAATATTTCATTTCTTGCATATTGCATTTTTATTATTATGGATAAATCTATTATGAATTTTGTATTTTATACTTGAAAACCCTTAGGTATACTACAATTAGCGCCCTTTACTTTTATGATCATTAGAATTATAATAAAGAACATGTTAAGGTTATGATGACACCATTATGCCATATGAACATTTTGCTTTTTATAATTTATGCGTAACAGCTATATGCCAACCCCGTTATGCCAAAATGCATTATAATTAAAAAGTTTATGGGACCGAAGTATTTATGTTTAAAGTTACTTTACTTTACCCGTTTAAAGTTTGTATGGCAAAATCATTAAATCTGCATAGATTTTGATAAAAATTGAGATTCATGCTCTTAAAAACATTTCATTAGATACATGTTTCATGGTTTATTAGAGTTCATACCCCAAGGGTGCGAAATTGGGTAAAAAGTTTGTTTTGAAAATATTTTTAAATCTGCTCCAATTTCCATGAAGTTTGTTACTAGAGCTCCTAAATATGAACGAATTTTAATATTATACCTGACTAGATAGCTATAAATATTGTATAAAAGAAAACAAATATTTTTCTTTTGCAAATAACATTTATTACTTTTACAATGCGTTAGTTTAATACATAAATATTAAACAATTTAAAATATAAAAAGCTTATTCGAAGTAGTCTCCAGTGGCTGCAAAACAGTCCTTTAAACGTTGAGGCAAGTTATCAATAATGCACGCACTCTTTCCATGGTAAAATTCTTCACTGCCAATCGTGTGGATTGTTTATTTATTTATTTAATATTTATTGCACAATAATCTTTTTCTGTCACAAGCAGAGGAGATCTCATTGGACCTATTAATAGCCCGGTACACAAACATTTGACTAACACCAAGCGTATGGACAGTTTTAAAAATTGCATTTGGCTCCATAACTACTTTGTGTAATGCAATCACAGCTTTCTTTATCACCCCACTCCATTTTAATATCGCAAAATATTGTACAATGTATTGACAATGAAAAATCATATAAAAATAACGAATTCCAAATTCAAATGCAATATTTTGTTTTTTTTTAATTGTAACAGTATTTATGGCCACACTAAGTATAAGTAAATTCGAAAGTAACTCTGTCTATCTGCTACCTTTTCAAGCTGAAACGGCTGGACTAAAATTTTGGCATGGAGATACTTTGAATCATGAGGATGGAAATAGATTTTGGTCGCGATAGCCGACATCCACGCGGGCGAAGCCGCGGGCGGAAGCTAGTCGCTGTATATGGTTTAAGGAGGGTATCTTTAAGACTTAAATTCGTTTTTAATTTATAAAATTGCAAAATTTATAACATTAAACAAAGACAAACGGTACCTAACCTTTATTTCATGCTATCTCTTGCGATCACTTACTCCGGCCTCGGGCGCGCGCCAATTATGGCAAAATCCCCCCTTTATTGATAGACCTTCAGTTCTGCAGTGGACTAGGCTGATAAAGAAAGAAACAGAGCAAACTCAATCTCTTCCTATGGATGACGTAAGAAGCGACTAAAAGAATAAGCACCAACATCTCGTGCTACATCTGTATTCCAAAGACGGGTCAACGTCGGGTAGCGACTGGTTGTAAAACTTTTCGCACAAATGCATTTCCAAAGAGGGTTGACATCAGGTAGGCGACCTGTTTTAAAATTTAATTTAAACTGTTCCCGCTATTTTATCTTCACTTCGCAAGGTCTTTGGCATTCTTAGGTGACCATTATTATATTTGAAGAAAAAACGGGAATGCGTTTTCCCGTTTTTTCTTCAAATATAATAATCTCAGCTGTTGCAGCCCCGGGCTGCAACAGCTGAGAATGCCACCGGGAACACCAAAAGATGAAGAAGAAAGAAAGAAAGAAAAGGAGAATGGATAATTGAGATCTACTTACATGTATTGTGGAATCACCACAGGTCGTTGGACTTAGGGCCACATAGCCTTTGCAAGTTTGGACTTTAAATTCTACTCTGCCTTTTTCTGTAGCGTTTATTATATTAAAAAATCCTTTATTTCTCACTGAAAGAATGCCAATTATTATTAATTAGGTACTTAATAATAAATTTAAGGTTTTACAAAATATACTGAAACTATTTTAAGGGTATGTATGTGACAGGTCGTGCACAACTGTACCTAAGGAACACAGATAGGGTATGTATGTGACAGGTCGTGCACAACTGTACCTAAGGAACACAGATAGGGTATGTATGTGACAGGTCGTGCACAACTGTACCTAAGGAACACAGATAGGGTATGTATGTGACAGGTCGTGCACAACTGTACCTAAGGAACACAGATAGGGTATGTATGTGACAGGTCGTGCACAACTGTACCTAAGGAACACAGATAGGGTATGTATGTGACAGGTCGTGCACAACTGTACCTAAGGAACACAGATAGGGTATGTATGTGACAGGTCGTGCACAACTGTACCTAAGGAACACAGATAGCGTCTAACAAAATATACCGTTTTTTTACGGGTGAATTCAGCCCATGAAACAACAACTTTCCCCAAGGATCAATATATGAGTATATTGAAATGGGAAACAGTTTTGTTTGCTTCCTATAGAAACTCGGATCAGCTGATCGGCCAACTTTGGTTAATTTTGGATTTGCTAGATACACAATAGTTTCAAGCTCCTAACGCTAATAAATGATATACGAGTTGAAACGCCCGCTGGGTGGACGTCAAATTAACGAATATCTTCTGAAGCACAGTTCAAAGGAAGTCGAAATTCTGGATTTGTAAAGTATATAGACATTTATTTTTAACTTCCGAGCAAAAAGTTTCTATTAGCGTTATGAAAATTAAATAACAAACTAGCTTTACGGGCGTTGCGCGGGCTGTAAGCAGCCCGCGGTTCTTCATGAAGCTGTAGGTAGAAGTTGGTTAAAGTACATGTCCAGTTGAGAAAATAGGTAAAAAACCGCAGTCAATAAAGGGAACGTCAAAATATGTGTAGGCGACAATCATGGAATCAAAATTTCGATGTTCCAGTAGGACGTTATTAACCAATTAAGTTAAAATTTTAAAATCCAGTCGCCATCTTGGATTCCAAAAATAATGTCAGATTTGGATTTCCTAGCGCAAAAGACCCTTAAATTGTGAATTTTAGTTAAATCGGAAGCAGTAGACTTGGCGGCCATCTTGGATTTCCAAAAATTAAAAAAAAGCAGCGCTTGGTGTGGATGGCTCGGCCAAGGCCTCGTGAAAATTACTTGGGTGAAGAAGGGGGGTCACTGGGGGGTGGGGGGAGGGGCTCGGCCTTTAGCCTCGCCACGCAGCTCGGCCTGCGGCCTCGCGGGAGTGTTCTGCCCTCGGCCTACAGCCGCAGGCTGCGCCAAGTCATTAAGGGGGGCCGTTTGTATGAAATTTGTATGGGGGGAGGGTAATTTTTATTCGAAAATTAAATAAAAAAACCGTTTTGCCTATTTGTTTTAAGTTCCGCGGGATGATTTACCCCAGTATACGAAATTTCAGACCCCTTCGATGTTCCAGGAGGACGTAATGAACGAATCAAGTTAAAATTCTAAAATCCAGACGCCATCTTGGTTCCAAAAAAAAATGTCAGATTTGGTTTCCACGATTCCAAAAACCCTTGCATACTGAATTTCAGTCAACAGTCGACGGGGAGGTCAGGAAGGGCTCGAGCTAAGCCTTTGCCACGCAGCTCGGCCTTCGGCTTCGCTTTCCACATTACCTGCGGTCTCGCGGTACACACTCGGAAATTGTCCTTGCATGGCAGCCATCTTGGATTTTGAAAAAAAATCAAAAAACAAATAACTGTCGTCAAATTGCTTACAACCCCCTACATTTAAGAAAAAAAATCACGCCCCTGACCCCAACCGTTTTTGCAGGCTGGTTCTCGTCCACATTAGGATCTGATGATCTTCAACATATCCGATTTTTCTGGTACTCACTGGAGTACGCTCTACACGACTATACATCAATCATTCCCCCAACCACCCCGGAACAGGTCAAACAACTATGTCAGTTAGTAAGTGAGTCAGTCAGTGGTAATTTAGGTTTATAAATAATATAACTAGCTTTTCGGGCGCTGCGCGGGCTGCACGCAGCCCGCGGTTTTTCCTGCAGCTGTTGAAGTTTGTTGGAATCTTAATTCCAGTTGAGAGAATAGGTAAGGTGCTATAATTATATATATATAAACCTACATTACCACTGACTCACTGATTGACATAATTGTTTGACCTGTTCCAGACTGACAGGTGTTTAAAATTTTATACCATCGTATTGAGGTTGTTTTGAAACCAACCAGAAAAATCCGAAAAGTTGAAGATCACCAGATCTTGATGTGGAAGGGGTACGGCCTGCAAAAACGGTTAGGGTTAGGGGTGTGATTTTTTTTCCAAAATGTAGGGGGTTGTAAGCCATTTGACGACTGTCATTTGTTTTTTGATTTTTTTCAAAATCCAAGATGGCCGCCATACAAGGACAATTTCCGTGTGTGTACCGCGAGACCGTAGGTCGAGCGGAAAGCGAGGCCGCAGGCCGAGCTGCGTGGCCAGGGTGAAGGCCAATCCCCTCTTGACCTCCCCCTCCCCCCAGAATCCCCCCCCCTCAAGTTTCTAAGCGAAGCCAGAGGCCAGCGGCCGAAATCTAAGCTCCCCGCGAGGCCGAAGGCCGAGCTGCGTAGCGAGGGCGAAGCCCGAGCCCCTCCTGACCTCTCCCCTCTAAAGAACCCCCCCCCCCCCCAAATCACGAGGCCGCAGGCCGAGCTGCGTGGCGAGGCCGTAGGCCGAGCCACACCCACCAAGCGATAAGCGTTTTTTTTTTAAATTTTCCAAGATGGCCGCCAATACTCGACTGCGTCCGATTTGAGTGAAATTCAGTATGCAAGGGTTTTTTGAATCGCGGAATCCAAATCTGACATTTTTTTTGGAATCCAAGATGGCGTCTGTATTTTAGAATTTAAACTTTATTCGTTCATAACGTCCTACTGAAACATCGAAGGGGTCTGAAATTTTGTACCTATGCTGGGGTAAAGCATCCCGCGGAACTCAAAACTGCAAACAAAATTTGATTCCAAGATGGCGGCCCGTATAGGTTTTTATTTTTTTTTACTGACTTTAGCACCTTACCTATTCTCTCAACTGGAAATAAGATTCCAACCAACTTAAACAGCTGCACGAAAAACCGCGGGCTGCTTGCAGCCCGCGCAGCGCCCGAAAAGCTAGTACTTATATAAACCTACACCACTGACTCACTGACTGACTGATTGACATAGTTGTTGACCTGTTCCCGGGTGGGTGGGGTAATGATTGATGTATGGTCGTGTAGACGGTGCTTCAGTGAGTACCAGAAAAATCGGAAATGTTGAAGATCATCAGATCCTAATGTGGAATGGGTACGGCCTGCAAAAACGGTTTGGGTTAGGGGTGTGATTTTTTTTCCAAAATGTAGGGGGTTGTAAGCAATTTGACGACTGTCATTTGTTTATTGATTTTTTTCAAAATCCAAGATGGCCGCCATACAAGGACAAGGACCGAGCTCCTCCTGACCTCCCCCCTCCTGCAGAACCCCCCCCCCCCCCAAGTCACTAAGCGAAGCTGGAGGCCGAAGGCCGAAGGCTGAGATGTTCCGCGAGGCCGCAGACCCAATTGCTCTTAGATCCAAAATGTGTTTTCAGTTTTGAATTCGGGGTGCTTTACCCCAGTATACAAAATTTCAAACCCCTACGAGGTCACAGTGAGACATTCCAAAATGGCCTTCGGCCTCGCCACGCAATTGGGTCTGCGGCCTCGCGAGGGGGATCCGTCCTCGGACTACGGCTTCACGGCTTCGGGCTGCGCCAAGTAACTTAGGGGGGCTGTTTGTATGAAATTTGTATGGGGGGGGAAATTTATTTTCGAAAATTAAAAATTGGTCAGGTCAAACAATTATGTCAGTCAGTGAGTGAGTGGTTAGTCTAGCTTTATATAATATAACTAGTGTTTCGGGTGCAGCGCGAGCTGCAAGTAGGTCACGGTCTTTCGTGCAGCTGTTGAAGTAGATTATATTCCAGGTCCAGTTGAGAGATAGGTGAGGATTTGCAGTTTGTATGAAAAAAAATATATACGGGCGGCCATCTTGGATCCAAAATCTGATTTCAGTTTCAAGTTCGAAGGAGTGCTTTACCCCAGTTTACAAAATTTCAGATACCTACGTGGTCCCAGTGAGACGTTAAGAACGAAATAAGTTTTTTTTACCAAAATCCAGACGCCATCTTGAAATTTAAAAAAAAACAGCGCTTGGTAGGCATGGCTCGGCCTTTGGCCTCGCTCCACAGCTCGCCCTTCGGGCTCACTTGGGGTGTAGGGAGGGGCTTACACTTAGGCCTCGCCACGCAGATCAGCCTGCGGTCTCGCGGGAGGCTCTGCATTCGGCGTTTGGCCTCTGGCTGCGCCAAGTAACAAAGGGGGCCGTTTGTATGAAATATGTATGGGGAAGGATTTTTTTTTCGAAAATTAAAAAAAAATACCGGCTCTGGTAATTGATCGTGCTCCCCTTTAATTTTGTCTATGGGGTCAAACCTCCAAGTCCTACCGTTTAGCCAGGCCGTACCCCTTCTATGTCAGGTTTCTGTAAATCCTCAAATGTCAGATTTTTATGGTACTCGACCCCCAGCCCCCCTATACATTCCACTAAATGTCATTCCTCCACCCACTCGGGAACAGGTCAAACAACTATGTCAGTCAGTCAGTGAGTCAGTGGTAAGTGTAACTTTATATAATATAACTAGCTTTTCGGGCGCTGCACGGGCTTCAAGCAGCCCGCGGTTTTTCGTGCAGCTGTTGAATTTGGTAGGATTCTTATTTCCAGTTAAGAGAATAAGTTAAGGTGCTAAAGTCTCTCTAGCGGGGTGCTCGGCCTAGCAGGGAGCTTAGTTTTCGGCCTTTGGCCACTGGCTTCTCTTAGTGACTTGGGGGGGGGGGGGGGTTCTGAGAGGAGGGAGGAGGTCAAGAAGGGCTTGGGCGTCACCCTCGGAACGCAGCTTGGCCTTTGGCCTCGCTTTACACACTCGGAAATTGTCCTTGTATGGCGGCCATCTTGGATTTTGAAAAAAATCAAAAAACAAATGACAGTCGTCAAATTGCTTACAACCCCCTTCATTTAAAAAAAAAAATCACGCCCCTAACCCAAACCGTTTTTGCAGGCCGTACCCATTCCACATAAGGATCTGATGATCTTCAACATTTCCGATTTTTTCTGGTACTCACTGAAGCACCGTCTACACGACCATACATCAATCATTACCCCACCCACCCGGGAACAGGTCAACAACTATGTCAATCAGTAAGTCAGTCAGTGGTAATGTAGGTTTATATATTATAATATAACTAGCTTTTCGGGCGCTGCGCGGGCTGCAAGCAGCCCGCGGTTTTTTCGTGCAGCTGTTGAAGTTGGTTGGAATCATATTTTCAGAGAGAATAGGTAAGGTGCTTAAGTCAGTGTAAAAAAAAATAAAAACGTATACGGGCCGCCATCTTGGAATCAAATTTTGTTTGCAATTTTGAGTTCCGCGGGGTGCTTTACCCCAGCATACAAAATTTCAGACCCCTTCGTTGTTCCAGTAGGACGTTTTGAACGAATAAAGTTAAATTTCTAAAATCCAGACGCCATCTTGGATTCCAAAAAAAAATGTCAGATTTGGATTCCGTGACGCAGAAAACCCTTGCATTCTGAATTTCAGTCAAATCGGAAGCAGTCGAGTATTGGCGGCCATCTTGAAAATTTTTAAACAAACGCTCAGGGCTTGGTGGGAGTGGCTCGGCCTACGGCCCCGCCACGCAGCTCGGCCTGCGGCCTCGCGGTACAGCTCAACCTTCGGCCTTCGGCCTCAGGCTTCGCTTAGTGACTTGGGGGGGGGGGGGTTCTGGGGGAGAGGGGAGGTCAGGAGGGGCTCAGGCTTCGCCCTCGCCACGCAGCTCGGCCTACGGCCTCGCGGAAGAGGTCTGTTTTCGGCCTTTGGCCTCTGGCTTCGCTTAGAAACTTGGAAAGGGGGGGTGCTGGAGGAAGGGGGGAGGTCAAGAGGGGCTCGGGCGTCACCCTCGGAACGCAGTACACACTCGGAAATTGTCCTTGTATGGCGGCCATCTTGAATTTTGAAAAAAAACAAAAAACAAATGACAGTCGTCAAATTGCTTACAACCCCCTACATTTTAGAAAAAAAATCACACCCCTAACCCTAACCGTTTTTGCAGGCTGTACCTCGTCCACATTAAGATCTGATGATCTTCAACATGTCCGATTTTTCTGGTACTCACTGGAGCACCCTCTACACGACCATACATCAATCATTACCCCACCCACCCGGGAACAGGTCAAACAACTATGTTAATCAGTGAGTGATTCAGTGGTAATGTAGGTTTATATATTATAACTAGCTTTTCGGGCGCTGCGCGGGCTGCAAGCAGCCCGCGGTTTTTCGTGCAGCTGTTGAAGTTGGCTAAAGTACATTTTCAGTTGAGTAAATGAATAAAAAACTGCAGCCAGTAAGAAAACATAAAAAAATGTAAGGGCGGCAAAATCTTGGAATCAAAACCGTTTTGCAGTTTTGAGTTCCGCGGGATGCTTTACCCCAGCATACAAAATTCCAGACCCCTAAGATATTCCAGTAGGACGTTATGAACGATAAAGTTTAAAAAAAATCCAGACGCCATCTTGGATTCCAAAAAAAATGACAGGTTTGGACTCCGTGACGCAGAAAACCCTTGCATTCTGAATTTCAGTCAAATCGGAAGCAGTCGAGTATTGGCGGCCATCTTGGAAAATTTAAAAAAAAATGCTCAGCGCTTGGTGGGAGTGGCTCGGCCTACGGCCTCGCGGTATGGCTCAGCCTTCGGCCTTCGGCCTCAGGCTTCGCTTAATGACTTGAGGGGGGGGGGGTTCTGGGGGAGGGGGGAGGTCAGGAGGGGCTCGGGCGTCACCCTTGCCACGCAGCTCGTCCTTCGGCCTCGCTTTCCGCTCGACCTGCGGTCTCGCGGTACACACTCGGGAATTGTCATTGTATGGCGGCCATCCGGCCGAAGGCCGAAGGCTAAGATGTTCCGCGAGGCCACCCACCCGGGAACAGGTCAAACAACTATGTCAATCAGTGAGTGAGTCAGTGGTAATGTAGGTTTATATATATATAATATACTAGCTTTTCGGGCGCTGAGCGGGCCGCAAGCAGCCCGCAGTATTCGTGCACCTGTTGAAGTTGGTTGGAATCTATGTCCAGTTGAGAAAATGGGTAAAAAACTGCAGTCAGTACTGGCAACATCAAAAAATGTGTGGGCGGCCCCCATCTTGGAATCAAATTTTATTTGCAGATTTGAGTTCCGCGGCATGCTTTACCCCAGCATACAAAATTCCAGACCCCTTCGATGTTCCAGTAGGACGTTATGAATGAATAAAGTTAAAAATTTTAAAATCCAGACGCCATCTTGGATTCCAAAAAAAATGTCAGATTTGGATTCCCCGGCGTAAAAATCCCTTAAATTTTGAATTTTAGTCAATTCGGACGCAGCTGACAATTGGCGGCCATCTTGGAAAATTTAAAAAAAAAACGCTCAGCGCTTGGTGGGATTGGTTCGGCCTACGGCCTCGTCACGCAGCTCGGCCTGCGGCCTCGCGAGACAGCTCAGTCTTCGGCCTTCGGTCTCAGGCTTCGCTAAGTGACTTGGGGGGGGGGGGGGCTTCGCGGTACACACTCGGAAATTGTCCATGTATGGCGGCCATCTTGGATTTAGAAAAAAATCAAAAAACAAATGACAGTCGTAAAATTGCTTACAAACCCCTACATAAAAAAAAATCAAACTCCTAACCCTAACCGTTTTTGCAGGCCGTACCCCTTCCACATTAGGATCTCATGATCCTCAATATTTCCGATTTTTCTGGTACTCACTGGAGCACCCGCTAAACGACCATACATCAATCATTACCCCACCTACCCGGGAACAGGTTAAACAACTATGTCAATCAGTCAGTCAGTGAGTCAGTGGTAATGTAGGTTTATATAACTAGCTTTTCGGGCGCTGCGCGGGCTGCAAGCAGCCCGCGGTTTTTCGTGCAGCTGTTGAAGTTGGTTGGAATCTTATTTCCAGTTGGGAGAATAGGTAAGGTGCTAAAGTCAGTGTAAAAAAAATAAAAACGTATACGGGCCGCCATCTTGGAATCAAATTTTGTTTGCAATTTTGAGTTCCGCGGCGTGCTTTACTACAGCATACAAAATTTCAGACCCCTTCGATGTTCCAGGAGGACGTAATGAACTTAAAATTGTAAAATCCAGACGCCATCTTGGATTCCAAAAAAAATGTCAGATTTGGTTTCCGCGATCCAAAAAACCCATGCATACTGAATTTCAGTAAAATCGGAAGCAGTCGACAGTTGGCGGCCATCTTGGAAAATTAAAAAAAAACGCTTATCGCTTGCTGGGAGTGGCTCGGCCTACGGCCTCGCCACGCAGCTCGGCCTGCGGCCTCGCGGGGCAGCTCAGGGACTTGGGGGGAGGGTGGTTCTGGGAGAGGGGGGAGGCCAAAAGGGGTTTGGGCTTTGCCCTCGCCACGCAGCTCGGCCTGTGGCCTCGCAGGGAGCTTAGTTTTCGGCCTTTGGCCTCTGGCTTCGCTTAGTGACTTGAGGGGGGGGGTTCTGGGGGGAGGGGGGAGGTCAAGAGGGGCTCGGGCTTCAACCTCACAACGCAGCTCGGCCTTCGGCCTCGCTTTCCGCTCGACCTGCGGTCTCGCGGTACACACTTGTTGTCAAATTGTCCTTGTATGGCGGCCATCTTGGATTTTGAAAAAAATCAAAAAACAAATGACAGTCGTCAAATTACTTACAACCCCCTACATTTTGGAAAAAAAATCACACCCCTAACCCTAACCGTTTTTGCAGGCTGTACCTCGTCCGCATTAAGATCTCATGATCTTCAACATGTCCAATTTTTCTGGTACTCACTGGAGCACCCTCTAGACGACCATACATCAATCATTACCCCACCCACCCGGGAACAGGTCAAACAACTATGTCAATCAGTGAGTGAGTCAGTGGTAATGTAGGTTTATATATTATAACTAGCTTTCCGGGCGCTGCGCGGGCTGCAAGCAGCCCGCGGTTTTTCGTGCAGCTGTTGAAGTTGGTTGTTGACGTTTTGAACGAATAAAGTTAAATTTCTAAAATCCAGACGCCATCTTGGATTCCAAAAAAAATGTCAGATTTGGATTCCGCGATTCAAAGAACCCTTGCATACTGAATTTCACTCAAATCGGACGCAGTCGACTATTGGCGGCCATCTTAGAAAATTAAAAAAAAACGCTTATCGCTTGGTGGGGGTGGCTCGGTCTGCGGCCTAGCGGTATAGCTCAGCCTTCGGCCTTCGGCCTCAGGCTTCGCTTAGTGACATGGGGGGGGGGTTCTGGGGGAGGGGGGAGGTCAGGAGGGGCTCGGGCATCGCCTTTGCCACGCAGCTCGGCCTTCGGCCTTAGCTGGGAGCTTAATTTTCGGCTTTTGGCCTCAGGCTTCGCTTAGGGACTTGGGGGGGTGGTTCTGGGGGAGGGGGGAGGCCAGGAGGGAATTGGGCTTTGCCCTCGCCACGCAGCTCGGCCTGCGGCCTCGCGGGGAGCTTAGTTTTTGGCCTTTGGCCTCTGGCTTCTCTTAGAAACTTGAGGGGGGGGGGGTTCTGGGGGAAGGGGGAGGTCAAGAGGGGCTCGGGCGTCACCCTTGCCACGCAGCTCGGCCTTCGGTCTCGCGGTACACACTCGGAAATTGTCCTTGTATGGCGGCCATCTTGGATTTTGAAAAACATCAAAAAACAAATGACAGTCGTCAAATTGCTTACAATCCCCTACATTTTGAAAAAAAAATCACACCCCTAACCCTAACCGTTTTTGCAGGCCGTACCCCTTTCACATTAAGATCTGATGATCTTCAACATGTCCGTTTTGTGGTTCTCGCTGGAGCACCCTCTACACGACCATACATCAATCATTACCCCACCCGCCCGGGAACAGGTCAAACAACTATGTCAATCAGTCAGTGAGTCAGTGGTAATGTAGGTTTATATATTATAACTAGCTTTTCGGGCGCTGCGCGGGCTGCAAGCAGCCCGCGGTTTTTCGTGCAGCTGTTGAAGTTGTTTGGAATCTTATTTCCAGTTGAGAGAAAAGGTAAGGTGCTAAAGTCAGTATAAAAAAAATAAACACCTTTACGGGCCGCCATCTTGGAATCAAAAAAATAATTTTTGTTTGCAGTTTTGAGTTCCGCGGGATGCTTTACCCCAGCATACAAAATTTCAGACCCCTTCGATGTTTCAGTAGGACATTATGAACGAATAAAGTTTAAATTCTAAAATCCAGACGCCATCTTGGATTCCAAAAAAAATGTCAGATTTGGATTCCGCGATTCAAAAAACCCTTGCATACTGAATTTCACTTGTAGGGACACAATACGCTAAGTAAGCGTTTATTCTTTCGTTCCACGACGCGTAGCATAGATCGCTCGCCAGTCGTTTGCCAGCTTTGTTCTGAGACTCGCGTGTGTCCGTAGATAGCCCCCCGTGCCGTGTCGATCTGTTTGTTTGTGCATATATCGAGAACTGTAACTTGTGTGTACTTGTGAGAAATATACCAGAACTTATTTACCGAGTGTTGAACTTTACCTTCTGAATCACATAGCTTAGGCACCCGTACACTCTCTGAATATATACACGTAGCTAGGAAATAGATATCGTAAATTCCGTAATAACTTTGGAGTCAGAACTATAGAGAGATAGCCCATAGTGTCTACACACTCAAATCAGACGCAGTCGAGTATTGGCGGCCATCTTGGAAAATTTAAAAAAAAACGCTTAACGCTTGGTGGGAGTGGCTCGGCCTGCGGCCCCGCGGTTCTTGAGAGGGGGAGGGGGGGTTCTTGAGAGGGGAGAGGTCAGGAGGGGCTTGGGCTTCTTGGATTCCCAAAAAAAGGCAGATTTAGATTCCGCGATTCAAAAAATACTTACATACTGAATTTCACTCAAATCGGACGCAGTCGACTATTGGCGGCCATCTTAGAAAATTTAAAAAAAACACTCAGCGCTTGGTGGGAGTGACTCGGCCTACGGCCTCGCCACGCAGCTCGGCCTGCGGCCTCGCGGGTAGCTTAGTTTTCGGCCTTTGGCCTCAGGCTTCGCAAAGACACTTGAGGGGGGGATTCTGGGGGGAGGGGGGATGTCAGGAGAGGCTCGGGCGTCACTCTTGCCTTGCGGTCTCGCGGTACACACTCGGAAATTGTCCTTGAATGGCGGCCATCTTGGATTTTGAAAAACATCAAAAAACAAATGACAGTCGTCAAATTGCTTACAACCCCCTACATTTTGGAAAAAAATCACACCCCTAACCCTAACCGTTTTTGCAGGCTGTACCTCGTCCACATTAAGATCTGATGATCTTCAACATGTCCGATTTTTCTGGTACTCACTGGAGCACCCTCTACACGACCATACATCAATCATTACCCCACCCGCCCGGGAACAGGTCAAACAACTATGTCAATCAGTCAGTGAGTCAGTGGTAATGTAGGTTTATATATTATAACTAGCTTTTGGGGCGCTGCACGGGCTGCAAGCAGCCCGTTGTTTTTCGTGCAGCTGTAGAAGTTGGCTAAAGTACATGTCCAGTTGGGAAAATGGGTAAAATACTGCAGTCAGTACTGGCAACATCAAAAATGTGTGGGCGGCAAAATCTTGGAATCAAATCTTGTTTGCAGTTTTGAGTTCCGCGGGATGCTTACCCCAGCATACAAAATTCCAGACCCCTTCGATGTTTCGGTAGGACGTTATGAACGATAAAGTTAAAAAAAAAAAAACCAGACGCCATCTTGGATTCCAAAAAAAAAGTCAGATTTGGATTCCGTGACGCAGAAAACCCTTGCATTCTGAATTTCAGTCAAATCGAAAGCAGTCGAGTGTTGGCGGCCATCTTGGAAAATTTAAAAAAAAACGCTCAGCGCTTGGTGGGAGTGGCTAGACCTACGGCCTCGCCACGCAGCTCGGCCTGTGGCCTCGCGGGGCAGCTCAGCCTTCGGCTTTCGGCCTCAGGCTTCGCTTAGTGACTTGGGGGGGGGGGGCTTCTGGGTGGGTTGTCAGGAGGGGCTCGGGCTTCGCCCTCGCCACGCAGCTTGGCCTGCGGCCTCGCGGGAAGCTTAGTTTTCGGCCTTTGGCCTCTGGCTTCGCTTAGAAACTTGAGGGGGGGGTTCTGGATGAAGGGGGGAGGTCAAGAGGGGCTCAGGCGTCACCCTCACCACGCAGCTCGGCCTGCGGCCTCGCTTTCCGCTCGACCTACAGTCTCGCGGTACACACCCGGACGTTGTCCTTGTATGGCGGCCATCTTGGATTTTGAAAAAAAATAAAAAACAAATGACAGCCGTCAAATTGCTTACAACCCCCTACATTTTGGAAAAAAAAACACACCCCTAACCCTAACCGTTTTTGCAGGCTGTACCTCGTCCACATTAAGATCTGATGATCTCTAACATGTCCGATTTTTCTGGTACTCACTGGAGCACTCTCTACACGACCATACATCAAACATTACCCCACCCACCCGGGAACAGGTCAAACAACTATGTCAATCAGTGAGTCAGTCAGTGGTAATGTAGGTTTATATATTATAACTAGCTTTTCGGGCGCTGCGCGGGCTGCAAGCAGCCCGCGGTTTTTCGTGCAGCTGTTGAAGTTGGTTGGAATCTTATTTCCAGTTGAGAGAATAGGTAAGGTGCTAACGTCAGTATAAAAAGAATAAACTATACGGGCCGCCATCTTGGAATCAAAATTTGTTTGCAGTTTTTAGTTCCGCGGGGTGCTTCACCCCAGCATACAAAATTTCAGACCCCTTCGATGTTCCAGTAGGACGTTTTGAACGAATAAAGTTTAATTTCTAAAATCCAGACGCCATCTTGTATTCCAAAAAAAATTTTAGATTTGGATTCCGCGATTCAAAAAACCCTTGCGTACTGAATTTCACTCAAATCGGACGCAGTCGAATATTGGCGGCCATCTTGGAAAATTAAAAAAAAAACGCTTGGCCTTCGGCCTCAGGCTTCGCTTTGTGACTTGGGGGGGGGGGAGGTCAGGAGGGGCTCGGGCTTTGCCCTCGCCACGGAGCTCGGCCTGCGGCCTCGCGGGGAGCTTAGTTTTCGGCCTTTGGCCTCTGGCTTCGCTTAGAAACTTGAGGGGGGGATAGGGGGGAGGTCAAGAGGGGCTCGGGCGTCACCCTCGGAACGCAGCTTGGCCTTTGGCCTCGCTTTCCGCTCGACTTACGGTCTCGCGGTACACACCCGGAAATTGTCCTTGTATGGCGGCCATCTTGAATTTTGAAAAAAATCAAAAAACAAATGAAAGTCGTCAAATTGCTTACATACCCTTCATTTTGAAAAAAAAATCAAACCCCTAACCCTAACCGTTTTTGCAGGCTGTACCTCGTCCACATTAAGATCTGATAATCTTCAACATGTCCGATTTTTCTGGTACTCACTGGAGCATCCTCTACACGACCATACATCAATCATTACCCCACCCACCCGGGAACAGGTCAAACAACTATGTCAATCAGTCAGTCAGTCAGTGGTAATGTAGGTTTATATATTATAACCAGCTTTGCGGGCGCTGCGCGGGCTGCAAGCAGCCCGCGGTTTTTCGTGCAGCTGTTGAAGTTGGTTGGAATCTTATTTTCAGTTGAGAGAATAGGTAAGGTTCTAAAGTCAGTATAAAAAAATTAAAACGTATACGGGCCGCCATCTTGGAATCAAATTTTGTTTGCAGTGTTGAGTTCCGCGGGATGTTTTACCCCAGCATACAAAATTCCAGACCCCATCGATGTTCCAGGAGGACGTAATGAACGAATAAAGTTTAAATTCTAAAATCCAGACGCCATCTTGGATTCCAAAAAAAATGTCAGATTTGGATTCCGCGATTCAAAAAACCCTTGCATACTGAATTTCACTCAAATCAGACGCAGTCGAGTATTGGCGGCCATCTTGGAAAATTAAAAAAAAAACGCTTATCGCTTGGTGGGAGTGGCTCGGCCTACGGCCTCGCCACGCAGCTCGGCTTGCGGCCTCGCGAAACTTCTCAGCCTTCGGCCTTCGGCCTCAGGCTTCGCTTAGTGACTTGGGGGGGGGGGGGGGGTTCTTGAGAGCGGAGAGGTCAGGAGGGGCTCGGGCTTCGCCCTCGCTACGCAGTTCGGCCTTCGGCTTCGCGGGGAGCTTAGTTTTCGGCCATTGGCCTCTGACTTCGCAAAGACACTTGAGGGGGGGTTCTGGGGGAAGGGGGGAGGTCAAGAGGGGCTCGGGCGTCACCCTTGCTACGCAGCTCGGCCTTCGGCCTCGCGGTACGCACTCGGAAATTGTCCTTGTATGGCGGCCATCTTGGATTTTGAAAAAAATCAAAAAACAAATGACAGTCGTCAAATTGCTTACAACCCCCTACATTTTGGAAAAAAAATCACACCCTAACCGTTTTTGCAGGCCGTACCCCTTCCACATCAAGATCTGGTAATCTTCAACTTTTCGGATTTTTCTGGTTGGTTTCAAAACAACCTCAATACGATGGTATAAAATTTAAAACACCTGTCAGTCTGGAACAGGTCAAACAATTATGTCAATCAGTGAGTCAGTGGTAATGTAGGTTTATATATATATAATTAATATAATAAATAAACCCGCAGGGCAGCTTGTGGCGAGCTGTTGGGGAGTAGCGACCCCACGGACCTGAGTGCTCCTAGGGGAGGCCCCTGTTCCTCGTCTCCGACTTGCCTTTGTTGGTGGGACGGAGTGGAAACCGATGAGGTAACAGGAACCCCTACCTCTGTCTTGCCTTAATTGGCCGGCCAGAGTGGAGTCGCGAGAGCTATAGCTCGTAGGATGGATGTCAAACGTCAGTGGTGACTGGGCGTACCTGATGGGACCCTAAGGGAGCAAATGATGGTTGTTTAAAGCCCAGTGACACCTCTCTACCCTTAAGCCACTCAACTAGTGTTGCCCTCCTTGCTGCACATTATCGTGCAGCCTTTTTTCGGAGGCCCATTGACTGATGTTTCTAAACATTGGTCAGGCAGGTGCCATAGTCCTTTCCATAGCCCATGTTCCAGTCCACTAGCATTTCATCTCAATAGTCCTAATGTAGTTTTTTCCATTAGTCCTCAATAGTCCTGCACCTACTGGGAATTATCAGTGAGAACATTGTCATAGTGTCCTTACTGTCATGCCGTAGTGAGTGCTTCATTCCAAACTATAGCAAATCTCTCACAAGGCCTCTACATGTTGGACCTGTGTCCCCATGCAAGCCTCAAAGGTCCGGGATACGCCCCGTGAAGAGAGAACTTGAGAAAACATAATAATAATAGTCTTTTGTCAGGTGGCAATAAGACCCGTGCCTTCAACGCTTGGGTGATGCCCCTACTCATTTACTCCTTTGGCATACTAAGGTGGACTCAGACTGAACTGGATGCCCTAGATAGGAAGGTCCGCCTACTGCTCACAACACATCGTATGCTACACCAACGCTCATCTGTTATGAGACTGTACATCCCACGGAAATGAGGAGGTCGTGGCTTTTTGAACGCCAAGAATCTTCACAACCGTGAGGTGTGCAGCCTTAGGGAATATTTTCTTAACAATGAGTGTGAGTTGCATCGTGATGTTGTAGCAGTAGACAAAGGCCTCACGCCGCTCTCCTTGGCAAAAGAGAACTGACGCAAACCAACGGTATTAAGTACCGACGATCGCAAGAACGTATGGAAGAGCAAGGAGCTCCACGGGCGGTTCTATCGGGCCTTAACAGGGACTGATGTGGATCAGCTCGCATCGGTGAACTGGTTACGTTTCGGCGACCTCTTTGGGGAAACCGAAGGTTTTGCCTGTGCAATTGCAGACGAAGTCATGATGACAAACAACTATCGGAGATATATCCTGAAAGACGGTACGGTTGATGTCTGTCAAGCATATCGACATCCCGGAGAATCGATCAGGCATATAATCTCCGGTTATTCTCATCTGGCTAACGGCGAGTACTTGCACAGACATAACCTAGTAGCCAGAATTATTCACCAGCAGCTTGCTCTTCGATACGGGCTTGTAGAATCAGAGGTACCGTACTATAAGTACTTACCGGCGTCAGTTCTCGAAAATGGTCGTGCCACGCTCTATTGGGATCGATCTGTCATCACGGACAGGACTATTATCGCCAATAAGCCTGATATCGTGCTGACAGATCGATTGATGCTCCAGGCAGTGCTCGTCGACATCACCGTCCCACATGACGAGAACCTCGTGAAGGCCGAGAAGGACAAGCTTAGCAAGTACCTTGACTTGGCCCACGAGGTGACTGCTATGTGGGATGTGGATTCGACGATCATTGTCCCGATAGTCGTATCGGCGAACGGTCTTAAAGCGAAGAGTCTTGACCAACATCTTAAGACTCTCGCTAGATGGCTGGATCAAGGGTCAGATTCAGAAGGCAGTACTCCTGGACACGGCACGTATTGTCAGGAGGTTTCTCTCTCTGCGGCCCTAACCGCCGGTAGCTTGGGCCTTGCCCCGCTGCCAGCGGGCAGCTAGGTTTCGGTTTTTGTAAATGTTTATATTTTGTAGTATGTTTTATATTTTACTTTTTATAAATGTATACCAAAACCTAGCCTAAGTTTTAAATTAAATAAAGAGAATAATAATAAAATAATAATAATATAACTAGCTTTTTGGGCGTCGCGCGGGCTGCGAGCAGACCGCGGTTTTTCGTGCAGCTGTTGAAGTTAGTTGAAATATGTGTCCAGTTGAGAAAATGGGTAACAACCTGCAGTCAGTAGAGGAAACATCAAAAAATGTGTGGGCGGCAAAATCTTGACGTAATGAACGAATAAATTTTAGTTATATAGCTCTAGTAGCAATCAATATAATGTAAACTGTTCTATAAGTGGAAAATTACATGGAAAATTATGTAAAATACCAATTTATGGGTAATTATTTTTCAAACCCATCTTTCAATTTGTTGCTCATTATTACAGTCCCACAAACAATGCAAAAAACCAACAGTGTCCACCACTAACCACGAATATCTGTACTAAACGAATGCGATTGCGCGCGGACGGCGTGTCGCTTGGAGAAAGTGACGTCATCGCTACTTTCGGTCGGCAGACGCGTGTTTTAAAATCGCGTTCAATGAAATGTTAAATAACTTCTGCATTTCTGAACGGATTTTAAAAATTCAAAAAGTGCCGTACTTAGAAAATCACGAGGCATGCAAAATACCTACTAGTCAAAATTGGATTTTTCTGTTTACTGATTGATTCTCATTGTTTCGATCACGATTGAATATATGGTCTAGGTACTATTTCACGTTGCCAACCGGCAAAATGTCTACTTTGACCTGTCAAACACATGCTCGCACGGGAGTTAGGCATGAGATAAAATAAGTTTTATCCCGTCTCATACGTTTTATCAAATCCCGAGTTTGGACGAGACATTTGTCATATAAAGACGTCTGTGCTCCTTATGTCAGTGCCGGCAAACTAATAACAAACGTGTAACCACACGTTACACTTGATGTCGACTTGTTGCGCTTTAGGCCAGTCAAAATCCACACTTTCGTATAAAAACAAAAAACACTATGTAAGGCTGCATTTTTTGTATGTTATTTGGACCCGTTAGGAGAGTGTGAAACTCCATTTTGCAAGCAAAAAAAGTTGTGCTACTTACGTAATATCTGAAAAACCCCAAAATATTCGGACTTTTCTCAGTTTTTGTCGTTTAAATCAAAAGTTATGGATGTTCGCAGATTAGTTGCCTTGACATTTTGAAAGTGTATTAAATTTGAAATATTTTAAGCCTACCCACATGACAGCTCTGTACCTTTAATAACCTTGGAGATATGAAGCTTCAAAAAAGGTTTTTTTTTTAAATATGATGATTTTTTGAGTTTTGACACAGAATACATAAGAGTTCAAAGTTTTGGGTATATTTTCAGCCAAATATAAGCGTAACCGCTGAAGTTGCGAGTAAACCGGCGAGGTAGGTTCAACTTGCGATACTGTGCGTGTTTTTAAATAATCACTGTAATTAAACTAGTAACTACAGTTTATTCCTCAAAAAATTTACATTAGAATTTCGAGGTTTTCTACAGACATTCACAATATCCGAAATAAAATTTGACACGATTGAGCATTTTTGGCTCGATAGAAAAAAATCGCAAACATACCTCTAAATACTTTTTCTTATATTACTAATTTATACAATCCCCTTTTTATAAAAAAAAATACCACAAAAAATGCATAATCTAAATATCTAGTCGATTTCACTATAAAAAATAATAATAAATATAATTAAAAAAAAACACTGTAATATACGTCGAGAGCGGACAAAGGCCCCGACCCGTGCTCGACCTGACTTCGCTGTTTTTTTGTATTCTATCTATATTTAAGAGCTATATGCTCTTGTCGGTGGAGTATGAATTCTCTTCCATTTGTCTCTCTCATCTGCCAGCTGTTTTACTTCGCGGTACGATACGACACGACAATCACCTTCTCCTTTGTCTATGCCTCATGTAGCTATGCCTCGGTCTTCCTGGTCCTCTTTTCCCTTCTATCTTTCCTTCCGCGATTTCCTCGTCTATTCTCTATTATATCCAGAATGTATTTTTTTTGTAGCGAAATCGACTAGATATTTAAATATTACATTTTTTGGTATAATTTTCATATAAAAAGGTGATTGTATTAAATAGTAATATAAGACATAAAGGTTCTCGAATGGCGGCCACGTACCGGCAGGCGCAGCGTAGGACACCCACCTGCTAGGTGGTCAGACGACCTGAGCAAGGTTGCAGGAAAACGCTGGGTGCAGGCCGCTTCCGATCGGTCGTTTTGGAAATCCTTGGGGGAGGCCTATGTCCAGCAGTGGACTTCCTGTGGCTGATATGATGATAAGACATAAAGGTAAATTTAGGCAAAGGAGACCAGTCAGGCGTCATACATTTTTGGGTCCACTTGTCAAAGCCCCGCCAAAGTGTGGTCATTATTTCAATTGTTAGTACTACTAATATTAAGCATTTCTTAGTATGGCATTAAACCTGTAGGGTGATTCCACAACTTTACACTGACATTTAAAGATTTGTTTTTTTCATACATTTTTTCTAAGTGCCGGCCAGATTCCAGTCATACAGCAGGTAGTTAGGACTAGTGACGATGAGCAATTTCTAGTATGGCAGGAAACCTGTAGGGTTATTCCACAATGGTTTATGGGCATCTGAAAAATTGACTTTATTTATTTTTTTCAAAGTGCCGGCCATAACGCAGCCACGATTTCAATTGTTAGTACTACTAATATTAAGCATTTCTTATTATGGCATGAAATCTGTAGGGTGACGATTCCACAACTTTTTATTGACATTTAAAAATATGTTCTTTTATACTTTTTTTCTAAATGCTGGCCAGATTCCAGTTATACAGCAGGTAGTTAGTACTAGTGACGGTGAGCAATTGCTTTTTTAGCATAAAACCGGTAGGGTTATTCCACAATGATTTATGGGCATCTGAAAAGTTGACATTTCATATATTTTTTTCAAAGTGCCGGCTTTAAAGCGGCCATGATTTCAATGTCTGGCTACCGAAACGTGATATTGACCTTGAAACAGAATTCTTTATATGGCAATACACAACACTTGTCAAATCCTAGTACGTTGGCTGTCACATTGTGTCAATTTTTGGAATAATAAACGGTCTTCTTCTTGTGTTATAATGTCGAAACCTCAAAAGTTCAGCGAGGAAGTTAATTTATACAATGGTGTGTAAATTTAAAGCGAAACAGGAAGAACTAGCCTCTGCAATCGCAAGAAAGAACGATATTTTCATGAAATAACGGCTGTGACAGGTTAGTGCACTGCAATGATTTTGATATTTGGTATTCTATTAAATACACATTTTACATATATTCAATAAATATTTTAATAGATTGACAAGTTACAATATCAACAAAACAGTCGTCAAGGCAACACGCAACGAGGTTCGGTCATAGAGTAGTCTTGAATACAAACTCATTAGAAATACATATATAATACATTCTATAGTTATTTATTTACAGAAGACGTATTTCATTGGATTTAAAATATTATTTGTTAAATTGCGGTTTTATAATTGGCGTAACTTTGAAACTGTGGTTTTTTACGTTACAGGTTATGTTCCGATTGTATTGGGAAACATATATTTTATTTGTTTTGCGTGTGTTTTTAATTTCAGAGAGAATGAGAGATAAAGCCGATGGCAACTCCAGCATGACTGAGGAGCATGATGAGGAGTTCTAGAGGAAAATAGTCAGCTCAGAACAGAATAGTGACTGAAAATCCTCATTTAACTTTGAGAGAGATAGCCGTCGAACTTTCTGTATCTCACGAATCGATCCGTACCGTTTTAAATAATCACTTGGGTATGAAACATGTTGTCGCTCGGCTACTCTCAAAAGTCCTGAATTTTCTCCAAAAACTCAATCGCAAAACAGTCGCTAAGGACAATTCGCGGCGAGAACTGTACTCAATTCCGGAAAAAAGGTTCGAAAAATGTTTTGATGATTGGTTTATTCGTTCGCGTACGAGTAAGTGTATCGCTTAAGGTAAGGTGATAAATAAATTTGGATGAATAACTAATTAACATTTTGTGTATGATCTTTTCCCGGTACTTTCTTGACAGAGTAGTATGATGGGTACTAAACAAACAGAACTGTTGTTTCTTTTTGTGTTAATAAGTAAATTGGTATTCGACTGCGTCCGAAAATTGTATTTTACCTTTAGATTATCAAAAAATAATGGATGCATATTTTTCTGTTTATCAAAGTAGTGTAAATTCGTCAAGTGAAAATCGTACTTGATCGTGACGTCATGCGGAATTTAAATGCGATGTATCTTTGTGATTATTTGCTAATCTACCTGATGAGCTTAAAAGATATTTTTTGTCCACATCCATACTATCAAGAGTGCTTATTCCTAATTTACAAGGATTGCCATGTCTACATGTTTCAAATTTAAAAATAAAAACTCAGTATCACGTTTCGGTGGCCAAACTCTACTACTAATATTAAGCATTTCTTAGTATGGCATGAAACCTGGGTGATGATTCCACAACTTTTTATTGACATTTAAAAATTTGATTTTTTTTAACATTTAAACGAATATAACTAGAATAAAATATGTAGTCAAAGTACGATTGTTTGAATATTAAGCTTTTTTGCTATTAGTCGGTTTTTGTTTTGAAAAAATATCAAAGACTAGCTTTTTCCCGCGACTTCGTCCGCGTGAACATATTCTTTACGATGTCTGATGTCGGTCAGACGTACATCGTTGTGAACCAATCAGTCAAGATCTCTACTTTAAAAAATAATAATATTGAAATTTAAAAAAATCGCTAAAGAAAAAAAAACTATTATTTATTTCCATCTTAAATTCGTTATTTTTTCTATATACATATAAAATTTATTTATTTCACAACTTCTAATAGGTCTCAATTCAATGATTATTATGAAAAACAGTCCTGCCGCAAGTCGATTCCTGCAGATTCAATGCATGGCAAGGAATAAAAGTATACTGTATTACTTTTTTAAAATTGCTTACTACTTGTACCTAACTTACACACAAACTTTTACCCTATTTTACCACCTCAAAAAATGTATTTTCATTACAAAATGACACACTAAACATTTATCCTAAACTATAAGCATAATATCAATTTCTACATTTCTAACTTCAAAAATTACTAATTTTCATACAAACTTTCACCCCTTAACATACCCCCTTAGAAAACGATTATGTTGAAAATAGTGATACATTAAACTTTTTTTTGAACCGTGAGCTCACATGTCTATTGAACATTTCAAAAATGACCAATTTCATACAAACTTTCAACCCTCATTTCAATCCCTTAGGGGATGACTTTCTAAAAATCCCTTCTTAGTGCACACCTACGGCATTCAAGGAACGTTTGTGCAAAATTTCATGCTTTTATACCATTTTTTACATTTCTAACTTTAAAATTGACAGTGGTCAAGGCTAGACATGGATAACTCCGAAATCGAATATTTAAATGATCCGATTCATCAACAGGAGCCGATACCCGTACTGAATCCCAGTAATCGTTATCGGCTCCCGCGAGTTATTGAATCCGCACCGATCTTGGTCCTGTCGGGTCGCGAGCCGTGAGCCGCGTTTCGGCTCCACCGCGTCTCGGGAGGAATCGGTACTAGAAAGGACATCTGTATTCTGTAGATTCAATAGCGAAACTTAGCGGACCTCGGAGCTGGAGCCGATAAGGGAGTAGGAACCATTAAGATGAGTCGGTACCAGATGCGGAGTAAGATTCAGTGAGCCGAAACACTCCTCGGGGTCGAGATTACCCATGTCTAGTCAAGGCGTTTTCCTTGTGATTCTGATGTTGTGGGTTCAAATCCCACTGCATACTTACTTTGGGAAAAGTTGTTTTCAGTCTAGTTAGGGTTCAAGCCTGCAATTGAATCAAAAAAGAAAGATGATTCTGTGCTTCGGAAGGCACGTAAAGCTGTGGGTCCCGAAAGCCATCTAGCGTTTGTACCTATCCTAGGATTGGTTCTGGTCTACCCTTTGGGTTGCAGAGGTCAGACGGCAATCGCTCTGTGTAAAGACCAGTAACCTCGTCATATCACCTAAGTAGCAGACCCCGGGCTCTGAAGCGTAACCGCTGACGATGCAACCGGGAATACTTTTGGATGATGATGACTTTTCATACAAATTTCCACCCCCTATTTTACCCCCTTAGAAAACGATTTTGTTGAAAATAGTGATACAGCAAACTTTTTTTTCAATAGTGAGCTCAGATGTAAATATTTACATTTCTAACTTCAAAAATGACAGAGTTTCATACAAACTTTCAACCCTCATTTCAACCTCTTAGTGGATGAATTTCCAAAAATCCCTTCTTAATGCACACCTACGGCATTCAAGGAACGTTTTTATGTAAAATTTCATGCTTCTAGACCCTGCGGTTTTTTTAAATTGACTACTTTTCATACAAACTTTTACCCCCTTATTCTACCCCTTAGAAAACGATTTTGTTCAAAATAGTGATACAGTAAACTTTTATTTTTAAACCGTGAGATCTCATGTCAATTTTTACATTTCTAACTTCAAAACTGACCATGTTTCATACAAACTTTCAACCCCTTAGGGGATGAATTTCCAAAAATCCTTTCTTAGTGTTCCCCTACGTTATAAAAGGAACCCCTGTGCAAAATTTCAAGTTTCTAACCCTTATAGTTTAGGCCCTGCGTTGATATGTCAGTCGGTCAGTCAGTCAGCTTCTCCTTTCATATATATAGATTATAGATTATTGATAAAAGTATCTAGAGGTATATGCTATGAAATATTCTTTATTTTCTCATATCAGTGAATTAACCGAGTTTATTAGGTACTACAATCAAGATGTACGTACAAGTATAGATAACAAATAATATGTATAATATTTTTTTCTATGTTCTCGCCCATTATCACACTGACAGTGACATATGTCGGTTTAGAGCCGCTAGGCCCAAAATGCTCTCATAACGGATAAAGACATGATAATATGTGTGTGTGTGTGTGTGTGTGTGTGTGTGTGTGTGTGTGTGTGTGTATATATCAATATCTGCATAATCGGAACCTGGCCGGCACTTAGAAAAAAAGTATGAAAAAAAAATTTTTTAATGTCAATAAAAAGTTATGGAATCAGCCCTACAGGTTTCATGTCATACTAAGAAATGCTTAATATTACTAAAAATTTAAATTGAATTAGAAAGAAACTACTAACTAGTAACAATTGAAATTGAATTAGAAAGAAAGTGTGAAAAAAACAAATCTTTAAATGTCAATATAAAGTTGTGGAATCACCTCACAGGTTTCATGTCATACTAAGAAATGCTTAATATAAGTATAAGTATAACTAAAAATTTAAATTGAATTAGAAAGAAACTACTAACTACTAACAATTGAAATTGAATTAGAAAGGAAATGTGAAAAAAACAAATCTTTAAATCTATACTAATATTATAAAGCGGAAGAGTTTGTTTGTTTGTTTGTTTAAACGCGCTAATCTCAGGAACTAATGGTCCGATTTGAAAAATTCTTTTCTTGTTGGGTAGTCCATTTATAGAGGAAGGCTTTAGGCTATATAACATTACGTTCCGACAACCACTTGAACGAAGTCGCGGGCACAGCTAGCGTCAATATAAAGTTATGGAATCACCTTACAGGTTTCATGTCATACTAAGAAATGCTTAATATTAGTTGTACTAATAACTGAAATCGCGGCCGCCTTAATTCCAGCACTTTGAGTTTAGGCCCAATTTGAATTATCTCCTTTAAAGGTATGTTTATGATTTTTTTGTATCGAGCCAAAAATGCTCAATCGTGTTTTGGATATTGTGAAATTCCTATAAAGTTTTTGAGAAATAAACTGTACCTAGTACCTAGTATAGTTACAGTGATTTTTCATAAACACTCACGTTTTCTTGGCTCTGAACTGATGGGGCCTTAAGACAAAACTCATACCGTCTTATTATAAAAACAGAACTAACTTTGTTACTAGGTTTAAACTATTATCCGCCCAAATCAAGTTGACATTGACAGGTGAGATAGTGTGATATTACTAGATGTCAACTTGATTAGGACGGGTAATGGTTTAAACCTAGTAACAAAGTTAGTCCTGTTTTTATAATAAAACGGTTTGTAATTAAGTTTTGGATAATGTGATTGCCTTTGGTTTAAGCCTAGAACATAGCTAGTAGACTAAATATTTCTCTTGTAATCGTAAAAAAACAAAAATAGCAATAATAAGCTACTCAAATTCTATATGAAAAAACGCAAAACGCGATGAAAAGCAAAACTTTAGTTATGATAATTAGACCCTTAGAAGAATATAAAACTACATTTTGCAAGCAAAAAAAAAGATGTGCTACTTGCGTAATGCTTTTTTTCTGACTTTTTTCAGTTTTTACAATTTAATTAAAACATTATATGAGTGATGTACATTTTAATATTACGTGTTTATGTCTTTATAAAAGAATAATAAATTTAGAACAATTTAGGCTTACCCACAGCCTTGTACGTTCGCAAGTCTTGGAGATATGAGCCCTCAAAAATGAATATTTTGTCAAAAATAGTGAAATTTTGTGTTTAGGATAAGTTTTCACTCAAATATGGTACAACCGCTTATAACCGCTTATAAAATTGTAAGAAGATAAATTTAAGCTTATTAAATTATCTTTTATTTAAGGTGAAAACAGGGTCCTTAATAATAGCGGTTGTGCCGATATTTGACTGAAAACTTATCCTAAACACAAAAATTCACTAATTTTGACAAAATTAGTGATGTGCCGTTCCCATTTTCGGGAATGTTCCCAAAAATGGAAATGTCAGGAAAAGTTGTAATTTTATTTATCAGACATATTTTTTATCACTGAAAATATATTTTACTAACGTTAATGCATCACTTGATATGGTTATAATATAATGTCATATCATTAATTTATGTTTATCAAAGGGAATATACCCAGACAAATTAAAAATAACAGTCATAAAACATGCACAAAAAAGGCAGTAAAGATGTTTGCGACAATTATCGCCCGATAGCTTTAATACCAGTTCTCTCTAAATTATTTGAAAAGATTATTTATGATAATCTATATAGTTTTTTTGCTAAATATAAAATAATAAACGAGGAGCAACATGGTTTCCAGAAAAATAAATCTACTAATAATGCTATAGATGATTTATTAAAAGTTACTGAATGTATAAATAATAGGCGTCCAATAACCTCTAACTCTATTCATGGATATGACAAAAGCTTTCGATTTCGTCTGCCATGCTATCCTATTGAATAAATTACACACATATGGCATAAGAGGACCAGCATTTCATCTTATCAAATCTTATCTTCATAATCGGAAGCAAGTGACATACGTAACTTATATAAATGACGAAAATGTAGAAACAATCGCCAAATAAGGACTGTGAAACATGGTGTTCCACAGGGCAGTATTTTGGGACCTCTCCTATTCCTAATTTACATCAATGATTAGCCGAAACACGTTAATCAAAAAATGGTTTTATTTGCTGATGACTCCACTGTTCTGATAAGTGACGTAAATACAGATGACCATGAAAAAAGTTGCAATAATGCACTAAAAGAGACTATTAACTGGCTAGATAAGAATAAATTAATAGCAAATCTTGATAAAACAAAATGTATGCAATTTCACGTCCCACAAACCAATCCAAGTAATGTATCAGTTAAATACGAAAACAACATTATTGAGTTCGTCAAAGGAATTAAGTTTCTAGGAAAGATCCCTTGATCATTGTTTAAGCTGGAGGCCACATATAGACGAAATGATTTCTAAATTAAGTAAATATGTGTATGTATTGAGGACAATAACAAACACAGTGTCTCAAAAAACAGCTGTATGTGTTTATCATGCATATGTAGCCTCTGTTTTAAGATATGGCATATTACACTGGGGTAATGCTGCCAATGTGCATATACTCCCACTTTTTAGAACGCAGAAAAAATGTGTCAGGGCCATGTTTGGTGCAAGGCAAACAGAGAGCTGTGTTCCTTATTTCAAAAAACTTAATATATTAACTTTATACAGTTTATATATTTTGGAAGCATGTTTATATGTAAAACAAAATTTGGATAAATTCAAACAGATTACTAATAGGCACCCCAGAGCCTGTAGAAACAAAATACAAATACACCCACGGCAAAATTCCAACATGGCTGCATATGACAAAACAGTGTTTATTTAAGGACCTAAATTATATAACAAATTACCTGACTGTTTGAAAGAACTTAATACTAGACTATTTAAATTTAAATTGAAACAATTATTAGTACAAAAATGTTATTATAGTATAGAGGAATTTATATGTGACAAATTATATGAGATTGAATGATTTATAATTAAGTAAGTAATTACTTTTGCAACACCCGAGAGGGTAAGTAAGGAGAACTGTATATAGTTATAAGACCTTGTGAACTCTTACTATGCAAATAAAGAATTGAATTGAATTGAATTGAATTGAATAGTATGTACTATACGATATAAGTGCGTTGTGGACGTTGTGGTAGTTATAACACACGAAGTTGAAAATCAGCCCGAGCCGAAGGCGAGGGCGTAAGGAGCTGAGTGTGTTTAACCAATATAAGCACCTATATCGTACGATGTTTTTCAACATACTGGCGAGGAAAAATACCTAATAAACTGATATTTTAGATTTTAAATAAACTCCACCATAAAACTGTGATGCACACTGTTGCTTTCCCGCCGCGCCGTTTTACTTAAAACTCAAAAATCAGCACAGCGGCGCGCGGCCTACTGGATGGCGCCGTGCGGCATGCAAATTCGAAATTTGAAAAAAAAAACTATTTGAAGCATATATTAGATACAAAGGTGTGTCAAGCCAATTAAAAAAAAAAAGATACAAAGATAAATATTGAAACAACGATGACGTTCAATGTCTGATTTATTCTTTTTCTTTATCTAACCTTCATCTTATGTCATGTAACTATCTCGCTCACACACAACTGTCAAACATTCTTACTCTCTCATTCATACTAGATTTACCATTAATTCTGTCCCTTTCTTTCGCAACAGCAAATCGTGAGTTGTAGAAATATAACTTCACTATTTGCGTTTCTAACACACGCGTGTTTTATGGGCTGCTTTACGAGTATATATCTAAAACCAGTGAAATTAGATCCATTTTACGAGCAAGGGTGTTGAAAATACATATATCCAATATTTCGTAACATTCCCTAGAAATACGGAAACGTTCCCAAATTCCCAAATTCCCGGAAATTTGGGGAACGTTCTCGGGGAATTTGGGAACGTTCCCGGGAACGGCACATTACTACAAAATATCAATTTTTGAGGGCTTACATCTCCAAGCCTTGTGAACGTACAGAGCTGTGGGTAAGCTTAAATTATTCCAAATTTATTTTTTATTATTTTTTTTTTATTAGAAATTTGAGTGCGTTTGATCTCTATCTAGCCTGATGGGAAGCTAAGATGAGGTCTAAGGTGTATCACGCAGACTCAAAAAATGCCTATTCACTCTTGCCTTGAAAATCCCTAAATTATATGTATGGGGAAACATCGACGCAGGGAGGGAATTCCACACCTTAGCGGTTCGCACAATGAAGGAGGAGGCGAATCGAGAGGTACGATGAGGAGGAATATCGACCACAAATGGGTGGAATCCCTGTCCACGTCGTGTTGTCCGATGGTGGAATGGTGCAGGGGGAATTAAATTATGTAATTCCTGCGCACACTCCCCGAAGTGCAACCTGTAGAAGACACACAGACTTGCTACCAGTCGGCGATGTTCGAGGCTGTGGAGCCGTCCTGCCGTAAGCAACTCATCACCAACGAGTCTTCTGGCACGTCTGTCGATAGCTTCCAGGGCTTCGAGCTGATAGCGGGCAGATCCATCCCATAGGTGGGAGCAATACTCCATACATGAGCGGACTTGAGCTGTGTAAAGGCTCAACAGTTGGTCAGGGGTAAAATATCGTTGGACCTTGGAGAGGATGCCCAGTTTTTTAGAAGCCGTCTTAGCCCTGGACTCAATATAGCTACCGAAGTTAAGATTTGATGAGAGATCGATACCGAGAAGTTCGAGATGACGGGTGATAGGAACAGGCACACCCCGGAAAGTGGGAGCCAAGTTGAAAGGGCTCTTTTTAGCAGAGAAGAGACACGCCTGTGTCTTAGAGGCATTGAATCTCACAAGGTTGGCATCACCCCAATCGGAGACAGCTTGCAGAGTAAGATTGGTATGGAGCACCATTGCCTCTCTTAGTTCGTCTATTTCCGGTTTTTTTGCCCTTGCACTAGAAAAATATCTTTCCGTAACGGTGCTATCGTCTGCATACCCAAAAATACCGGGCTTTAGCAGATCGTTAATGTGAAGCAGAAATAGCGTTGCGGAAAGAACAGATCCCTGAGGTACTCCAGCATTAATTGCCAATAGGTCAGACGAGCAGCCGTCAAGAGTTACTCGAATAAACCGTTCCCTCAGGAAATCGGAAATCCAAGCACAAAGGGTGGGAGGGATACCGTAAGCGGAAAGCTTCGCTATAAGAGCGTCATGCCATACCCTGTCAAATGCCTTTGAAATGTCAAGTGAGACAGCAAGTGCCTCACCGTATTTTTCAAGGGCTTCACCCCAAAGATGTGTAGCGTACACAAGAAGATCCCCAGTAGATCGGTTCTGGCGAAATCCGTATTGCCGGTCACTAAGGAGATCATTGTCCTCAAGGTACGCAAGTAAGCGCTTGTTAATAACACGCTCCATTACCTTACACAGAATGGAGGTGATTGCAATTGGGCGATAGTTTGAAGGGTCGGCTCGTCTACCCTTCTTAGGTACGGGTTGAACATTGGCGAGCTTCCACATTTTTGGGACGATTCCGGACCGAAGAGATAGACGAAACAGGCGCGTCAGAACAGAAGACCACTCGGGTGCGCAATTCCTTAAGACAATAGCAGGAATACCGTCGGGACCACTGGCCTTATTCACATCTAAGTTGCGTAGAGTCTTGAGAACCTCCTTTTGATGAATGCGGACTTCAGGCATTTTACATCCACAAGGAGGTAACTGGGGCGGTGTTTGATTGCTAGCATCTAGACGTGAGTTTTCGGCAAACAGTGAAGCTAGTAAATTAGCTTTTTCTAAAGCCGTGTGTGCCAGTGTACCGTCAGGTTTCTGCAAAGGAGGAAGTGAGGAGCGGCAAAAGTTAGCTTCAACGCACTTAGCCAGAGACCAAAATGCTTTACTACCGGATGGGTACGAAGCAAGTTTGGCACCAACTCTGCCTATGTGGTCGTAGCGAGCCTTTTTAAGCGTTTTTTTGCAGGACTTGGCCGCAAAGTTAAAGGCTTTCTTCTTTTTACGCGTATCCGGAGCTCTGCGCTTACGAGCGTCAGCCCAAGCCTGGTATGCTGACTGTTTAATAGCCTCAGCTTTTAAACAGTCAGCATTGAACCAGGGTTCAGCTTTGATGCCAGAGGGTCGATCAGAAAATGGAATATAATACTCCATCGCCTGACCGAGAACCTCAGCAACGGCACTTGCACAGCTCGACGGATCGCCAGAAGAAAAGCAGGCTTGCAGCCAAGGGTAAGAAGCAAGGAAATGTCGCATCTCATCCCAATCTGCTGACTTGTACCGCCAAACCCGTCTATTGCCTCTAGGGCTGAAGTCAGGTGGAGAACATATGAGGACGGACTTTACCAGACAGTGGTCAGAACTCCCAAGAGGGGCTGAAACAGACACGTGATATCGGTCTGGTTCAGTCGTCAGCAGAAGGTCCAAGCAATTAGCTATGTGATTCTCAACGTCGGGTATCCTAGTCGCCTGGTCGACCAGCTGGGAAAGGTTCAAAGACAAGGCAAACTTGTACGCCTCTCTACCAGCATGGTCAGTTTTCTGGTATGGGAACAACCATTGTTCGTGGTGAGCATTAAAGTCCCCCAGAAAAACGATTTGCGCGGTAGGATACCTTTGCTGAGTCACATCAACAGCCTCACTTAGGTGACGAAAAAGCCTCGTTGTCTCCTGGTCACCGCTATGCGATCGGTAGACTCCGACATAGACAATTTGTTCTGTGCCGGTGTCCACAAGCAGCCAGATTGAAGAAGAAGAGGGATCTTCCAAGTTACGGAGACGCTTACAGCAGATGTCATCACGCACATAGAAACAAAGCCCTGCCTTAAAGCGGAAATTGTGCTCCAGGACATATCCTGGGTAATTCAAGTAGGATGTATCAGCAGGGGTAGTAATTTGCGTCTCCGTAAGCAAGAGCAGATGCGGCCTTACAGTCTCAAGATGGTGGTGGACTGGGACGAGATTAGAGTGCAGACCTCGAATGTTAGTGAGGTGCACTTTTAGCGAGAGGCCGTGTATCCGCTGTTGATTCCTCAACTTTTTGTTTCTTTTATTCATTATTGTTTTTATTTTTGGGGCAAGAGGGAAAAAAGGCGAAGAGTGGCAGTTACGCGAGGCATCAGCCAGCCCCCCCCAGAAGTCACAGTACTGTTGCGCGGTAGGATAAGACTAGTGCGGAGACCGCGGGGACGCCCGGACCCCCCCAAGGCCACCTGTCGAGGCCTCTCGCCCGGTTGCCAACCGGCCCGACAGGGGCAACCTTAGGATTATGCGCGCGATGGCGGAGCAGCCTTTCACAGAAGGCTAGTCTGCAATTGGGCTCCCAACTATCGGCGGGCGGCCAGCGAAAAAACCGTTGCTCCGGATCCCGCTGCCCTCCGAAACTAGGCACCCCGCGCAACAACACTGTGAGTCTGAATTCGGTACATTGGCAGATGCAAAACTGCGTAGACCCACTCCTCGAACGGCTACTCAGGGAATGCAGGATGGAACGCGCGAACGCTTGGCACCCTGATTTTTCCACTGAGGGTGGTGACCAGCCGCGGCCTAAGCCTACCACCGGAGAGGGTGTCACTCTTTAGCACCACCCGGGGGTCACGTGTAGGGTCTCGAGGGTAAAGCCTACGGACGCGAGTGACAATCGACCCCCAAACCTTACTTACCCCAAACCAAACTTATACTTTCACGAAGGCATAAACAATATCGAAAAGTACATCATTTTTTAGGGTTCCGCACCCAAAGGGTGCAAACTGTCTGTCCGTCTCACCGTCTGTCCGTCTGACACAGGGCTCTATCTCTTGAACCGTAATAGCTAAACACTTGAAAATTTCACCGATTATGTATTACTGTGGCCGCTATAACAACAAATACTGAAAATACAAAAAAGTTAAAAATTAAAGGGAGTCGCTATACAAAAAAAAAGTGTTTTTTCAGCGTTTTTAACTAGATCTTTATAATAGCATTAACTAGATACTTGAAATTTTCACAGATATGTATTACTATGGCCGCTATAACAACAAATACTACAAATAAAAAAAGTTAAAAATTAAAGGCGGTCGTCATACAAAAAACGTGTTTTTTTACCGTTTTAAAACATTGCACGGAAACCTTTCGGTAAAAGTCCGACTCGCACTTGCACGTTTATTTAATTCAATTGCAAAAACTGAAAAAGTTCAAAAATTTTAAAGCTTTTCAAGCATTACGCAAGTAGCACATCTTTTTTTTGCTTGCAAAATGTAGTTTTATATTTCTATAAGGGTTCTAATTAGTTATCATAATAAAAAAATTACTTTTCTATCGCGTTTTGCGTTTTTTCATATGAAATTTGAATTGACTATTATTGCTATTTGTTCTTTTTTACAAGAAAAATATTAGGTTTACTAGCCATTTTTTCGGCTTAAATAAAACGCAATTAAATTTGATAAAACTTAATGTATGAATTTTGTCCTAACTTCAGCGGTTACGCCTATTTGGCTGAAAATATACCCAAAACTCAAAAATTCACCATAATCCTTTTTTGAAGCTTCATATTTCCAACGTTATTAAAGGTACAGAGCTGTGGGTGGGCTTAAATTATTTCAAATTGAATACACTTTTAAAATGTCAAAGCAACTAATGCGCTAACATCCATAACTTTTGAAATAAACGACAAAAACTGAGAAAAGTCCGAATATTTTGGGGTTTTTCAGATATTACCACAGATATTACGTAAGTCGCACAACTATTTTTGCTTGCAAATGTAGTTTTACACTCTCCTACGTAAGGATGGACCCCTTAGTAGAGTGTGAAATAACATACCAAGTATGCAGCTTTACGTCGCGTTTTGCACTTTTCATGTCGATATTTACTGGACTACTTACGCTAATACAGAAAAAAACAAACCCCATAGGTTAGGCAGCGTGGTAGTAGGAATGGTGGTGCTGATCGTCGTGGTGTTGGTCGTCGAGATGCTGGTCGTCGACGTTGTGGTTGTGGTCGACATTGTCGTCGTCGACGTCGTCGTCGACGTCGTCGCCATCGAAGTTTTGGGGACAAATGTGGTCCTAGTTGTGAGTATGATTGCATTTTTGCTTGTACTTTTCCTCCTCTTCAGCGTCTTCTTCTTGGTAGTAATAGTAGTGGTAGGAGGCAGCAACAGCGTCCTCGGTGCATCCGTGCTGGTCGTCGTGGCGGGCAGCACCACTGGAGGGACGGCATCAATACTGCCCTATAAACACAAATAATCATTATCTTCCATGCCTTTGGAGAGTTCGCTGGCACAGTGGGAGTGCGCATTATAAGCGCTTGCACAAAGTGACATTAGGCGTCGTCATCAATGTATCGCAGTCGTCAAGCTATGTCAGATGCTTTTGCAGGCAACTTACAATACGAATTAACGTTGTAATTGTAATTAAGTCCTACATTCGTTAAATGTGGTCGGTCCGCCAGAGGCTCTGTCTGCCCCGTTAGGGATAAAGACGTGATCAGTAAACACACACCCTCATACACACACATAATACGTGAAGCTTATAAAAAGCGTGTAAAAAGTAACGAAATTATCTTTAAGGTGAATATAGAAGCAAATGGCCTTGAAGTGGCGCCCTGATTTGAAATAAATTGTTAACTCGTTTAATATGGAGATAATTTCCATTTTGCTAATCGTCAGGCACTAGTTAGATAGCCCTTTAAATTATTTTATGAACCACAGTTGAAAGTATTTACATTAGTCCGTCTAGCTTTAAAACTTGCCTCCGCCAAAAGTGGCCACCGCAAATTTTAAAGCTAGACGGATCACCAATAATAGTTTCAACGGCAGTTCATAAAATAATTTAAAGGTGCCTAACAATTAGCAATATGGAAATTATCACCGTATTTACGAGTTAACAATTTATTTCACACTTCATTTGCTTCTTTATTCACCTTAAAACAGTAATCGATACATACCCATGAATATGCCAGGAAGAGCAGCTGGTGTTTGTTGAAAGTTATCCCCGTCATGGGATACATTTGGGCGCAGTATATTACCAGCCAGCTGAAACCAAATCACACGTTATTGTATTCGGGATTTTAAGACTAGGTACCAACGCATATTGATTTTGAAATTAATCAAGTAAGACGGAAAGTAAGTAAATCCTACCTGGACTCTTTGACTGACTTTGAGACTGAGACTGATATTTTGAGACTTTCAGATTTTGTGACTAAGTCTCAATGTCGCAAAGTCTCAGTCTCAAATTCTCAGAAAAGCGAAAGCCACACCCAAACCCAAGTTCAGTCAAATTCGAAGTCGAAGTCAAAGTCAAAGTGAGTCAACGTCAGTGTTGTAAGAATCTCAAATATATATATATTTTATATTTTTATTATTTAGAGCTCACTAGATCCCATTGTTGGGCAAAGGCCTCCCTCTCAGCTCTTTATTTTTATAATTATAATAGGCGAAATTTGACCACCCTTATCTCCAAAACAACAGGGCCTAAAATTTAAAAAAATTACAGAAAGTATTTGTTATGTTTAGTTAGATTTCAGGAAAACTTGTGAGAAGTACGGAACCCTCATCACACGAGTTTAACTCGCACTTGACCAACCACCGCCACTTGCTTCCCGTGAAGGAAGACACCGTGAGAAGACCTGCACACTAGGACATTAGCGAGTAATAATGACTGCTGTCACTGGATAGAAGTCATTGAGGTACGTCAGATGCCTTTAGGCAGCTCGGAATCTCTGACACTAGTATTAGCTATTGCTACTACCTATATGAAGAAGCAGAATAAGTAAGAGAAGTATACTCACGAAAGCCACATATAAAATGCAGACAGCATAATCATAGTGCGAATCACACTAAAACAAATAAAGTTTATTAATAGATATGCGAGTGGTATAACGAGGTTTGGCATCGCCACACTCAATGAACTGAGGTTGGTACACGTATCGGCTTTGGTCTGTGAGCGTCATGATGCACTTTCCAAGGTAGATTCTCTCTCTCTCATTCATACGCTCTTGCAGCGTAACTGCTGGCTGGGCGGACTCAGAACAGAACAGAATAAAGTCTATTATTTAATAGACGAGCAGTGAAAACGTTTATGGGATGGAATTGGACTGGTTTAGACACGCAAGTGCGTCCCTGCTCGCCGTCGGAAACGAGTCAAAAACACCTACAAGAAGCAAACTGTACCAGCCGTAAAAACCGATCGAGGAATGGGCTAGAATCTAAATCATGTTAATATGCGATGTGGCTAGCAACCCATCACTATTTTGATTCAATTTTTCTATCTTCCGCCTACCATCTCACTAAACGTGGTCTTCGGGTCGTATACCCCTAGGCTCGTCTGCCACGTTAGAGATAAAGATGTGATAATGTTTCTGTATCTGATTACAGACCGACAGATTGGACCGAGTGGATCTATGTCTCTCTCCCTTCATGTGGATGTCGTAAAAGGCGACTAAACTACTAAATACCTACAAACATAGTACTAAAACACTATCACGTCATACAAACAGCCAATATCGGTTGAATGCTCTGGTTTTTAGGTAGGTACTCTTCGTACTCGTGTCTTAGGCATCCTTGGGTGACCATTGGCATATCTATTGACAGTAATCGGGTGCGTGCACCCCGGTCTGCGAATCGGCACAGCGGATGAGGATGCAGCCGGGAACTAGCTGACGAGAGGGAACGGTATAGTTCGGGACAGGTAAATTAATATAAAAATCACTTACTCCCGATCAGGTCTATTCGTTACTAAAATAGGGCCAAGGATAAAAATGGTAGCGAAAGTAGCGGTAAGCTGGAAAATAAACGTATAGGGAGAGTAATTGGGAGAGCTTTGGTGACTTCCACTCTCACCTCCATCATCTCTTATAAGAATTAAAAAAATGATGAATATTACGCTCGTCACAAATATCATCAGCTTCATGATTTTAACTTTATCACGACCGCAGAAATAGGAAATAGGTATATCCAGTTGTTTTTACAAGGCAGGAGTGACAGATCAAAATACAAATGAAGACCACTGCGTTTTCAAATATTTAAAATTTTTTTTCTATTGGTTTTATTGTTCTGAGGTTAGATCTACTTATGGCTAGCAAGAAGGTTTTAATGAGATTTAGCGCGGTACACAAACCAGATTGAGGCCTTCTTATCAAAGAACAATTTATTATAATATTCAAAACGTGTCACTGGGCCCTCGACCCCTCGAGTCTGAAAGATTGTATACTGAGGCTAAGCACCCCGGGAAACTCAAAACTGAAATCAGATTTTGGATCCAAGTTGGCCGCCCACATATTTTTTGATTTTTCCTTTACTGACTGCAGTTTTTTACCCTGACATGCACTTCAGCAAACTTTAACAGCTGCACGAAATCCGCGGGCTGCTTGCAGCCCGCGCAACCCCCCCGAAAAGCAGTCTACTCAGTGGCGTAGCGTGGGCTTTCGCCACCCGGGGCCGACAGGAAATTTGCCGCTAGGATGGTGCTAGGAGTTTTTAAATTTGCTGCCCCATTGTGACCTTGCCGCCGCCCCCCTTTTCTATGCCCACTTGATGACTTTTAGTCATCAAGTACCAGAAAAATCTGAAAGTTGAAGATTTGGAGAAACCTGACGTAGAAGGGGTACGGCCTGGCTAAACGATAGGACTTGGAAGTTTGGCCCCATAGACAAAATGGAAGGTGAGGGTGAAGCCCTAGCCCGTCTTGACCTCCCCCCCCCCCCCCCCCCCCAAATAATAAAAATAATAAAAGGAGGTTTCTCTCTCTGCGGCCTTGCCCCGCTTGCCAGCGGGCAGCTAGGTTAGGTTTTTGTAAATGTTTATATTTTGTAGCATGTTTTATATTTTACTTTTTATTATTTTAGAAAAACCTTGTGATGAAGCGTTTTCGAGGGGTCGAACCTCTGGACGCTATCATCAACATAGGTAAATTAGGTAGAAACCTGTTACCCCCCTCGGTATGACAGGGTCAAAAGGTCCTAATGAGGTAGCCTACCGGGAAGGGTGTATTTAAAACTCACTATACCAAAGGTTACAATTATTTAGGTATTTACAGTACTATATACCTTGATCTAACCTAGGCTTAACTAACTAGGCAATCTTAATACTAGATTCACAGGAGACCTAAGTATGAGTACCTATGCAATCCCAGAGCGACAGAGGTATACGGTGCGTCACGAATTGTCTACGGTTACCCAGCTGCAGGCGATGTGGCGCAAAACGGAAACCACGAGACCCGTGGTTAGAACACCGGACGGAAGAAGTATCTACTTCTACGGTAACACCCTGAGGGGGTGCGGAACGGGGTGCACACCGGGGTGCAATACAGAGAGACGCGCGTGGACGCGCGATGGTGAAAAATGGGGGCAGGGTACGGACGGACCTGCCGGACGGAGCGGGAGATGCCGCGCGTACACGGGTGCGTGGGCGTTTGGGTACCACCCCTATTGTATTCTTACAATAGGATTGTGGTAAGCCACTCGAAGGCGCGGGATGCGAGTTGCGTAGGGCACACTCGCCAACGGTACCGCTGAGCGTGCGCGGGCAAGTCAGCGTCGGAGCGCCAACCCCCAACGTTGAGGACGAGTTGAGACGAGGGTTTGGTTCGGCGCACGGGGTGGTGCGCCCACGGTATATTTACCCTGAAGGGGTGGGCAAGACACGCAGGAGCGCGTCGGCGTCGCGACGCTCCTACACACGGGGGTGAGATGGGGTGGCGCGGACTGCGGACGGATTTTTTTTGTTATATATTTTAATTAAATTTACGGTACTTATTTAAATTTTATATTTAACGCGGTGTCTCGTATAGTGGTGATGATAATTTTATTTACGGAATCCTGTTGGACCTTTAGAATTCCCCGGCTTGGGGTTACGAACAAGAAGGCAATTTGGCTAAACCATTGGCCCCTTTCGTGGATCTCCCGAATGATCCTGTAACCCCGTGTGGGATTTTTAGTTGGGCGCCAATGTGATGAGATGTTTTCGAGAGGTTCGACCCCTCGAAAACGCTTCATCACAACCTAACTTAAGTAATGAAATAAATAAAGAGAATAATAATCATTTATTTCCGACATCGAGATCCATACAAAGGGTTATTAACAATTTGATTTTAAAAACTAGGGTGTTAGGAACAATAAATAAAAAAATACATAAACAACAGACATAAACACGCACACACATGCTACTCAGCAACGCCAGCTGATAGCCTACTTAACTGCCGGTTTTAGCTCTACCAGCGCCCCGGGCGAGTTTCCCCCCCCCCTCCCACACTGCAATTCAGACTTGAGTTAAGCTTCAATCTTATAGGATTTATTTCTGCCGACGGGGGGGAGGGGTGCAAGTACGATATAGAATTCTTAAAATTTGCCACCCCATTGTAAACGAAGGGAGGAAGGGCCCACCTTCTCCCAATAATATGCATACAAATAAGAGTCTAGGAGTTGCCGCCATTAATCAGCCGCTATTTATATATTTATTATTATCTGTGACCCCCTTATGCCCAAAAACGCCCTCTATCGCCCCTTTGTATCTGGCGCCCTGGGCGATCGCCCAACCGCGCCCTACCCTAACGCCGCTACTGGTTGTATCGATTGAGCCAACATCGGTGAGTCCCAGCGGTATGCCAGCGCGCGCAGGATAGTGTAGGGGCTGTCGCGCATGCGCCTCAGATAAGGAGCGCAACGCTTGCGCATGATGGCAGCGAACCCATGGACCTCAGCAAACATGGCAGAGGCACTGCAGGAATAATGGAACTGCTGAGATTTACATTTTGCACTAAGTAGTTTCTTTAGTCACCAAATCTCTATCCCCAATTATGAGGCTGGGACACTAAACCTACAATCATCAAATTTTAAAGACCCAACTGTTACTGTAGTAAAGTAAGTTGTTGTAAGTATATATATGTCGCAGTTGAATGGTATAAATCTAAATAAAAAAGGCTAAATCACGAAACCTCTAGCTGTTTGGCATTACAGCTCGGTTTTGTAAAATAGCGAACCCTAATACGCGGAATGGAATGAACGACTTGTATTCATCCATGTGGCCAGAGAAGTTGTTGAACAATTCTATGTAAAGAAATTAACTATATACAATTTAGAATGCCTACGAAGTGGCAATGTGGCGAGCGAGTGTTCTATCCATTTTACTAGGTTAGGGCAAACCTATAGGTTAGGTTAGGTTAGAACTGCGACCAACACACGCACGAGCCGAGCGAGCGTGCCGCGGCAGCGGCCGGCGAGTGCTAGAAAAGTTCTATCCATTTTACTAGGTTAGGGCAATCCTAAAGCAATAAAAATCGTGGAATAGTTTTCTGGGAAATTAAATTCGATCTCGAATCGATTCGAATTTGTATTCTAATAGACACCCAGTTATATTTCATTATGGTAACCCTACACCGAATCCTTATCATGCATGTATCGCAGTTGGATTGTTTTGCGGTTTCGTCAAATAGCGGATTACCGCTACTGTTTCACAAAACCGCTAGCCGTTTGGAAACGTAGTTAGCGTGAACGTAACACGTTGCGCAATATTAGACAATCCAGCTGAACGACATTCGGCTGTTTAACAAAACCGAGCTGTAATGCCAAACAACTAGAGGTTTCGTGAATTAGCGGTTTATACCATCCAACTGCGACATATATAAGAGTAACGAGAGTCTTAATCAAGTCGTCTTTTAATACAGTCACCTCGCCTCCTACATCACACAACTTATGTTTCAGTTCTTACCGCTTTGTAACATAAATGTAAGAAGACTCTCTTCTTAGAAAAGCATATGTAAGTAATCCTAGAATTAATAAGATGAACAGCTGTTTCTTCCTTGAGCGACAACTTTTTTTGCCCCCCCTCTGAAAGGGAAAGTAGAGATACTATATAAAAACTTAGAGTAAAAGTAAGAAGGAGAGATAATTTAAATATTATGAAAATTTATATATTATGTAGCTTTTTTAGGGTTTCGTACCTTAAAACGTAAAAACGAAACTCTCACTTGTTTGCTACAAAACTACTGGGCCGATTGAATTGAAATTTTGGTACAAATAAACAATTTGGTACAAACTCAGTGACCCTAAGATGGACGTAAGTATAACCCACATATAGCCGCAAGTGATTTTACGTGCACACATGCTTAAGTGTCGTTTCTTTTCGCGTAGTGTATATATCCTTTGACGCGGATCAAGTACCTACGCGAGAAGAGAACCTCCCAGCACCCAGATACAGGTAAGTGATAATACCTATGGATGGTTTGATTGAAAAAATGTTTATAAATCAAACATATCTCGGGATTTCCTTGGGAATGAGTCATTCGCATACCAGCGCTTACGCGGATACGTTTAGTCCAACTACTAACGGCACCTGCCATAATCATGATTACAGACTATTTTTTGGCAGATGGTGGCTTGCCGCCCACTAGATGGAGCCCCTCAAACGAGCCGGCGATTGTTGTCAGCAAAGGGGCAAAACCGGTGTGGGCGACTCAGGGGTGTCGGGAGGAGTGCTGCGCTTTCTCCGAAGGTACTTGCAGCGTGATGCTCTTTTCCTAACCTGGAGCTACAGCTCTAACGACTCCTCTCTGCACGGCCAATAAAGGCAATGCAGAGCTGAGAGTCCCGAGCCTTAGTGTTTGTTGTCTTTAACCGACTTCAAAAAAGGAGGAGGATATCAATTCGACTGATGTTTTTTTTATGTAGGTATGTTTGTTACGCTATATCTTCGCCAATTGTGAACCGATTTTGATGATTCTTTTTTTATTTGAAAGCCTTTACTATCCAGTTGGTCCCATTTTAATTTGGTGAAGATATGATGAAGAACTTTAAAGATATAGAAGAAACTCCTTAAAAAAAATTAAATCGGTTGTTTTTTTTATTGTTAAAAATTTAATTATTAGTTACAGATTCTTGTACTTACGTAGATCACCGAAAGGTATTTGATAGCATTCATCATACTTGACTTATTTGTATTCTTAAAATATACAGAGTTTTAACCCGACGTTAATGGACCATCTGAAAAATATAATTAAACTGTGGAAAACCAACTTACTTTTATGTAAAAAATGCACATTAAAAGGCATATACTTATCAAGGAGACTCCTTGAGTCCCCTGTAGTTTTGCCTCGCCCTAAAATCACACTTGCTGAGTGAAAGCGGAGTTGGATATCAAATAAAACATGACAATATATGACAGGAAAGTCCACGCCCACCTTTCAAACTCCCTTTCTATATAAAGTCATCATCATTCAGTTCTTCTTTTCATTAGCTATTTCTTTGTTATCATATTTATTAGTATATGTATTGTGTAAGTAGGTATGTACTCTGATATATTTATATATAATATATATATATATATAAATATATATACAGGGTTATTTTTAATTAACCGGCAACCTTTTTGGAGCAAGTTCAGTCCGTGATACTGAACCACTTTCCATAAAAACAATTATTGAAAAACGAAAAAAAAATTTCGACTTTTCATACAAATCGGAGCTCATCCGAATGGATTTTGTATGGGAGGGCGAAATCTTGTTATCGTTTTTCGATAATTGTTTTTATGGAAAGTGGTTCAGTATCACTGACTGAACTTGCTCCAAAACGGTTGCCAGTTAATTATAAATAACCCTGTATATAATAGTGTGTATGAAGTACCTACTTAGTATTTTTAATGTAAGTAAATAGGTATTTATAGCTTTTGCGCCGCACAATTTTCTCTGCTTATCCCTATGGTTGACTGGGAGAAAATGCTCTTAGCATTAAGTCCGCCATTTGTTAAAAGTATATTTTTACTTTGGAGAATAAAGTTTGATAAATAAATAAACAATATTGAAACACCTATAATAACTTAATTTATATGGATGACATCAAGTAGGTACTAGGTATGCCAAAACGCAAAATGAAAAACTAATATGTAAATACGACGACCAAATTTAGTAACAATATTAATATGCAGTTTGGTTTAGGTAAAACGATAAAGGTATTTGGCATCCTTGGGTGACCATTGACATGCATGTTATATTTGGAAGAGAAAAAGCGGGAAAGCGCACCCGGGCTCCGAAGCAGCGCAGCTTTGGATGCAACCGGGTACGCGCTTAGACGAAGAAGAAGAATAAACATACTTAGTTAAAGGAAAAATCCGATCCGGTGATTACACAGTAAGTGATAAATATAGTATTTCAGCAATGGAACCAAAAGAGCTGTACAAATACCGCGGGTACCACCAGTCTGTCACTGCAGAGTACAAAAAAAAACGGGCAAGTGCGAGTCGGACTCGTACCTGAAGGGTTCCGTACCAACGAAGAAACACGTTTCTTGTATGACGACCCCCTTTAATTTTTAACTTTTTCTTATTTTTAGTATTTCTTGTTATAGCGGCCATAGTAATACATATTCGGTAAAAATTTCAAGTATCTCGTTAATGCCATTATAAAGATCGAGTTAAAAACTTTATCTTATTTTTAGTATTTGTTGTTATAGCGGCCACAGTAATACATAATCGGTGAAAATTTCAAGTATCTAGCTATTACGGTTCAAGAGATAGATGTCCCTGTCACAGACGGACAGACAGCGGAGTCTCAGTAATAGGGTCCCGTTTGCACCCTTCGGGTACGGAACCCTAAAATCACTACTTTATGTAAAAGTCAACTGACTGGAAAAAATCTAATCTAATCGCAATTAATACCTTTGCAATAAGTACTCACCTGTTTTATTTAACCTACTCGTTTTAAATTATTAAATGGTTAAATCCAACATAAATAGGATACAGAGTAGTACCAGAACAATACTAACTAAATATATATATATTTGCTTACACACCAAATCCGCAATAGAAAGAATATATTGACTTTGAAAAGACAAGGAGGAGCCAAAGAGTACTATATGGAGGAGCTCTCTGGAACTCAGAACAATAAAACCCAATATATACATATATCCCTTATCTGAGCTCTGGAACAAGCAAATTACGAACGTCAGACAATTATTTTTTCATACGTCATCCAATAATGAAAGCCATAGATCCGTAGTAAAACCTACAACCGCCTGGACGTCACCCACATAGATAAATACAATACCTAAATTAAACTTACGAGCTACGAATAATGATGTCGCAGCTGGATTCTATGTATAAACATTAACTGTAAAATTTTTAAGCTATTGCCTGTGCTATTGCATAGCTTTTATCGGCGGCCTAATCAAGAAATTCTATAACGTAGAGTAGTTGATGTAAAGTATCGCTCCCGCCAAAACCCATTCTTGAATATAAGTACCAGTGGAAGAGGATCTATTGCAAGAAAAGGGAAAGGTTTATGGGTTATGGAATGAAGTTGGGATGGACTGATGCTGGGCTATTGCAATAGAACTAACGGCACCTGCCATAATCATGATTACTGACTATTTTTGTGGCAGGTGGTGGCTTGCCGCCCACTAGATGGGCCCCTCAAACGAGCCGGCGATTGTTGTCAGCAAAGGGGCAACTCAGGGGTATCAAGAGGTGTGCTGGGCTTTCTCCGAAGTTACTCGCGGCGTGATGCCTTTTAACACTTCCACCCCTGGAGCTACAGCTCTAACGACTCCTCTCTGCACGGCTAATGAAGGAAATGCTAAGCTAAGAGTCCTGCGAGCCCTCTTGGGTCTCCACCCCGACTGATGAAGGCACGTCGGGGACGAGGGCTCCGACCGACTCTCTGGAGCACTCGGGTCCGTGATGTCGTTACTCACCACCAAGTCGCCACAAGCTGCTCGGCGTTGACTGACTGGACTGCACTGGAAATCCAGTGGGCGATGGGGTCGTCACGTTCCGACGCCGAGGAGTGTTTTTATTTTTTGGTTAGAACTAACACTAGTGTTTTTATCTTTATTGTAAGTAGGTATAATTTTCGTAGCTGTAAATGAAAAATCAAAATTGCTAGTACACTGACAAAACCTCTAGCTGTTTGGCATTACAGCTCAGTTTTGTAAAACAGCTAAATATCTAAATTAACAAGTAAGTACCTACTTACTTAATTATGAAAAAAAACAAATAACCCGACTGCGTAATACAACAGCAGTACTCGTACACGCGTACTTACCTATACCTAGGGCACTGGTAGGACTCTCCATTTATTCAGAGTAACATAAGTATATACCTACTACTACTACAAACGAAACAATTTATCTGTACACACGTCGATGTGTGAGTTTTATACTTAGGGTAGCACCGCAGAATTAATTTAATACTTACCTACTAACGAGTTCGACATATTTACGATTATATTTTTCCATACCTGAAGATTTGCGAACACTATGACGTAAAAAATATTCTGTTTTATATGTATCAAATGTTACAGAAAAGTCGGAAACAGCTACATAATATCACTTCACAAATATTTTTCATTATGTCCATTGTCCATTTCACCATTAGTTCACTTTACTGATTATTATTGAGTCATTTATAATGTAACGCACTAATTCACTATTGTAATATAGTAATTTGCATATTCGGCGCAAAACTATACGGTAATTAATTATATGAATAAATTCAATAAAAATAAACAAATGTTTATCACATTTTCACGCACAGCATGTCAAGTTGTCATTGTCAACAATGGCATTTACACTATGACCCGCGGAAATCTATTTGGCATTTGCGTGCATGTGATTACCTGTGAACGAGGAGCCAATTAACATTACCGGATTGCTAATACCCCTCTCGCTCTTGTGTATCTCCCGCCAATGCGAGAGAGCGAGAAGGGTATATATATCAAGATGGTTGCTGGGTAATAACGTGAAATTATAGGTATTGTTGCTTTGGTTACCTGTTTTCATCATTTGGAAATGTATGAAATATACGTTCTTTAGAGTATTGGGTGGATAAACAATTATTATACGCGCACCTTCTCACCATGATGGTTACTATTGGTTGACAGTTCTCAAGACAACACACGTCGCGTATTGCGTGCGGCTAGTACCTAGTACCTACTTACTATGAACTTCACGATCCATTACTATTAATACCTACCTTTATCAATTTCTTTTTAACCTTGAGAAATATCGACACATCAAACGCGAAAACGTGAATGATTTCGTTGTAGGTAGGTTTATTTAATGACCTCTGAAATTAATAATTGGAGGGTATTTGCAAATAATATCATCAAAATATTGACCTCGGAAGTATATGTTATCGACATTGCTAGTTCTGTTTTAGTATTGCAATGATCCTTTTTGTCTTGCTTTTGTACGATACCTAGTGCATAGGTTAGAAATTTTCTTTGTTGATGGTCACCCGCTAAGCAGTTGGAACTCGCACCACGTACGAATTAAAATTTCCGTTGTGAACTTGTGGCGCGATTCCAAAACCTCAGGGGGAAATGAGTCTTCACTCATAAATGTATCCAACTCCTTAATCTTATTGAAGTGATGTAGGTGAGACACATTAAAAAAAAAAAAATACCCTATACCAATGAAAAGTACCCTCGTAACCTAATTTTGGGTATTATTTGGTGTCTAGCGATGGACAAATCATTTTATTTTGCAGTAATTTAAATCGAAGGTTAGCCAATAAATCGCGTGCGTCCATTTTAAATCGTGCCCAAGATTGTCGAATTCGAATTTAGAATAATTTCGCTGTCGAGGCACGGGCTTCTGTCGAATTCCTAATTTTAATTTGATATAATTTTCTTTTCAAATAGGTATTGAATTCTCGGCTACCGTGCTGGTATTTTGCAAAATTATTTTATTTATTACTAGCTGATCCGGCGAACTTTGTTTCGCCCGTTCCCGTTCCTTTTCCCATATTTTCTCACCGTTTAAACCTTCCCTGGACTACGACAAACATTTCAAGACCAAAATTAGCCAAATCGGTTCAGTCGTTCTCGAGTTTTAAGCAGACTAACGAACAACAATTAATTTTTATTTATATATATATACTAGCTGACCCGGCGAACTTCGTTTCGCCCTTTCCCGTTCCCTTTTCCATAATTTCTCACCGTTTAAACCTTCCCTGGACTATCATGAATATTTCAAGACCAAAATTAGCCAAATCGGTTCAGCCGTTCTCGAATTTTAAGCAGACTAACGAACAGCAATTCATTTTTATTTATATAGATAGATATATATATATAATTATTTATATTGCAAATAGGTACTTTACTGTGACAAAAAAATTGCAGTTGATGATTGTGATGGATACCTATCACATTTTAGTGCGAAGGTACTTTATATTTCTTAGACCAGATACTACATGTACTTACCTTCTTGAACCATGGCTGTATTTTATTTATGTTGAAGTCGCATTTATATAGTACTAGCTTTTGCCCGCGGCTTCACCCGCGTAAACTACACAAATTAGATTGTTTGTTTTTAAACAGGGGTTGCATTTTTTGAAATCCAATTAATGCATTATTATTTTCTACTTACTACTAAAATACATTAAAAATCTTATGTTAAAAATTACGAAGTTTCATACAAACTGCCAACCCCTATTTCACCCCCTTAGGGATGGAATTTCCAAAAACTAATAAATGCATTATTATTTTCTACTAACTACTAAAATACTCGGACATTAAAAATTTCATATGTCTCACTTTAAAAATTACGAAGTTTCATACAAATTGCCATCCCCTATTTCACCCCCTTAGCGATGGTATTTCCTAAAATTCATTCTTAGCGGACGTCTCCTAGTCACAATCTACCTTCCTGCCAAATTTCATCTTCATTGGCTCAGTAGTTTTCGAGATTTTGTGATGAGTGAGTGAGTGATTTTCGCTTTTATATATGTATATAGATATAGATTATCTGTAAGGAATTATGTTATAACAACTGGTCTGAAATAAAAAACAAAATATTATTATTATATACCTACCCTACCCTGCCTCCAAACCCTGGTTTGGAGCTGTCAAAGCTCACAAAGTGCGGGGGAGAGGTGCGGGGACGCCAATTTGCGGGAGACGCTGTGAGATACCATTCTGTTTGACTCTTATGTATTCTGTGCCTAGGGCGCAACCGGGAATACGCTTGGGGAAGCGATGTCATACGAGTATGATGTTTTTTAGCATTCTTATTCCAAATTTAATTTAAACATATAAGTTGTATATTTTTTTGTAATCCTTGAATAAAATCCTTTCATTTGATACCGCATATACCGCGGAACAAAAGATATTCGTATTGACGAGTTCTTCGATCCCCCATCAACTTGTTATAACATTTTCCACTAATTAGCATGCCGGGTATTTACCCCAATCTACCCATTGTATGGGAGCATACGAATTGACACGTTTAAGCTTACATTTTTTGCTGGAAAATGTTTTTACACCTAATTATATGTTAAAATAAGCAAACAGACATCAAACGCGATGTCAATATATGAGCACACACATACATAATATAGAGAGAAGTATTTTTGACTGCTCATTTGAAGACCAAAACTACTGATTTCGGGGTTTGTCTCGGAACAAAAGATATTCGTATTGACGAGTTCTTCGATCCCCCATCAACTTTTTATAACATTTCCCACAAATTAGCATACCAGGTATTTACCCCAATCTACTTACCCGTTGTATGGGAACATATTAATTGACACGTCTAAGTTTTTATTTTTTGCTGGAAAATGTTTGTTAACCTAATTAAATGTTAAAATAAGTAAATATACATCAAGTGAGATTAAATCTGTATATTTAATATGGATAATTCAGTGATTTTAATTTTTGACATTTATTATTTTGAGATATATTAATTTATTTTATGTAATAACCTTTTCATAAATTTCTACAGATAATTGGTGGACTCGCAATTATTTATTAATAAATATTTCAATCTACCCACCAAACGGGTACGGTACGTAGATACGGTATTTACCCGATGCATATCGGGTAAATAATTTTTGTTTGTTACAAATTATGAGCAATTGTGACACTAGAAGATAATATCCTGCATCATTATCATCATCATATCAGCCACAGGAAGTCCACAGCTGGACATAGGCCTCCCCCAAGGATTTCCAAAACGACCGTAATCTCGTATAAGTATATTTGTAATACTTTATAATATTTATTTTTGCGCCGCAACTGGTTTTATCTGTTTATCCCTATGGTTGACTGGGAGAAAACGCTATTAGCGTTAAGTCCGCCAATTGTAAACAATTATTATTATTGTGGGTCAATAAAGTTTTAATAAATAAATAAAATAGAAGATAAAAGTTAAGTATGTCTATATTTGTTGGTTTATATTACTGAGACATACGACAATATACTGTTTATATTTAGTTTACATCTAAAATAAATATTTTTCCAAAAAAAAATATGTTCCATTACGACTCGCCAAAAATAATATTTAACAACAAAAACAATAAGACCGTTTATTTTGATTTTTGACATTCTGCTCTTTTGACAATTTGCGAACGTTTGTCATTTTGCTCTTTTGACGTTATGCTCCTAAACGGTCACGATGATTTGGCCTACTCTCTTATTTATTTGCTTTACATATTGTACATATATTACACTACACACTACATTGTCAATTCATAAGTTAGTAGGTACAACATGAACCCTGATAGTGCATTGAAAAAGAAGAAAATGGAACGGCTTGCGGATTTTTATATAAGTAATTATGCTAAATGCATGTAATTATCCGAGTATAGATTAAATTGTCTGGTAGTTTTTTAAATAAAGTCAATTTGTTTTTAAAAAATGACAGTGTTTATTTACTTATTTAAATACTAGCTACATTTATTTACAATTTGTTTCTAATGAAATGTCATTTTTTAATTTATCATTATTTATTTATTTTTAATTTATTTATTACTTATGTCGTATATTTAGATTACCTATCTAATATTTTTAAATGTCATACTTTTTTTCAATGTCAAGGTTAATTTTTTTTTTATTAAATAATTTTACGGCTATGGATACAAGTCCTTTAGAGCCTATCTTTAATTTTGTTCTTTATTCCTAATCCTAACAATATACGAGTCCACTGGTTTACATAGACGATTGAGTGGCGGACGACGCCCGAAGACGCACACAGTCCGCATAATAAATATCACTACAGCCGCCTAGCCGTACTATGCCTGTCCACTTTAACTATTTCACACATTGTTCATGTCATTAGCATTTATAACAACACCAAACAACACCAATTTCATATTATAAAGTCCACTAAAATCAATTTGTAAAATAATTTAAAGCAAACCCCAACCGAACCCCTTTACTTCCCGCCAAAAACTCTAAGGTTATTTTTATAAATTTTTTAAATGTCAATGTACTTATGTCATTTGTCATGTATTTTATACATTTTCAAATCTTTACCTTTAAGGTGAAGATATAGGCAAATGGCCTTGAAGTGTGAAATAAATTGTTAACTCGTAAATATGGTGATAATTTCCATATTGCTCTTCGTCATGCACTAGATAGCCCTTAAAATTATTTTATGAACTGCCGTTGAAACTATTATTGGTGATCCGTCTATCTTTAAAACTTGCCGTGGCCACTTTTGGCGGAGGCAAGTTTTAAAGCTAGACCGACTAATGTAAATACTTTAAACGGTGGTTCATAAAATAATTTAAAGGGCTATCTAGTGCATGACGAAGAGCAATATGGAAATTATCACCATATTTACGAGTTAACAATTTATTTCAAATGAGGGCGCCACTTCAAGGCCATTTGCCTACATCTTCACCTTAAAAGACTCGTCCAATGTGTAATAATTTTTATCTACAAGCAGTGATTTTAATCTTTTATTAAAAATTGAGTCTCCTCTGCTCTTAGCAGATCTGGGAGGGCATTATATACTTTTACACTCTCCACGCTGGCCAGACGGTTGGAGAGGTCTCACTGATGTCTTTAAGCTTTATTCAGCTTGTGTTTATGCCGGCAGGGCCGGATTTAGGGGAGGGCAACCGGGGCTACTGCCCCGGGCCTCCACAAAAGAGGGCCCCCCACAATAGTTAGTTAAAATCTTTATTGCACCAAAACATAATGATACAGAGTACAGGTCGTGCCAAACTTTAAGATCGCTCTGAAGTTGCCTCACTCAGGTTACAATCAGGGACAGAATATTTACCACAATAATATTTTTTTCAGAATGATTGCAAGAATGTAGATATGATATATATACACAATAAACAAAAATAAAGCAAATTCTATCTGCTATGGGTTTACTTTATTTTACTACTGCGACGCGAATCGCCTCAACTTCAGAGCGATCTAGAAGTTTGGCGCGACCTGTGATAGATTAAAGAAAACAGATGATAAAAGGCCTTCAGAAGAAGAAAGAATCAGACTAGTAAAAAACGTTTCCTTTGATATAGCCACGCTGTGCATAATGCATTGCCCAGGGGCCCCCACAATGGCTAATCCGGCCCTGTCCACGGGAAGACTTGGAGTGGGTTTATACTGACGGGAACCACACGGCTAATGATAAAAATAATACACAGCAATATGATAAAAACCATATAATAATAGTAGTACAATATAGCATAGTTTAGGGGATGTTCGCCAAGTAGTCCTTGACATGCTGCGGCTCCAGGCGGCGGAAGCCGGCCGCGTCGCAGAAGCCCACCTCGATGTTGTCGGCCGTCATCTGGCCCTCGAACCCTTCCTTCAGCGTCAAGATGGCGGTGTGGACTGCGTCATCCAACTCCAATTCTTCTGTATATCTGAAAAATAATAATAATGTAGTGACAATTTTTATTTTATTTTTATTTATTTAACTTTACAAACGTAATAGGCGGACTTAAAGCCATAGGGCTTTAAGTAAAAAGCCTATGCTTTATCTACCAGTCAACCTACTGGTGATGCCGAGAAAAAGAAAATTTTAAAAGGAGGTGCAAGTTATGTAGATATTGTCACATTTACCTTATGAGGATAGCAGTAACAATATAATATATATATATATACATATATATATATATATATACATATATATATATATATATATACATATTAATAAACTTATGTTCAAAATATACATGGTTATAATATATAATATAATAAACTATACGTAAACTACATATTATATCATAATATCTATATTCTATCTGAAAGTTCACGAAGATAATGAGCACGCACTGCACTCTTGAACGCTACACGAGTACGGGCCTTCCGGACAATAATTGGTAGGGCGTTCCAAAGCTTTACCGCTTGAACAGTAAACGAACGTTCAAAGAACCCACTCCGGTGATTTGGTATAGCGAGACGGAGATTGCTAGAAGAGCGAAGATTTTTTACATGAGAAAAGTGAATTTTGATTTGAGATACAACGGCGTTTTAGGGTCAAATAGAATGGAAAAGAGGGTTGTACAATAGTACCAATCATTATATCTACTACTGGCGTTGTTCCTTCAGATCTTTTTCGTAGATTAGAACAAATAGGTTTACCTAAGTTAACTTACGTGACATTACAACAAGCTGCAGTTTTAAATACCTGTAGGATAGTGAGGAAATTTTAACAATTAGATATGGAGAACTCTCTGAATATATGATAATGGGATGGATTAGCACTTGGCTCAATAGCCCGTGTAGATTCCACAAAAAAAATTACGGGTTTATCCTGAGAATTCCAAACGGAAAAAAAAACTAAAATAATTATAATAATCACATTGTGTTGCGCCCTGGCCGCGTCTTCGTGGCTAGTTAGGGTGCCACAGTGTAGCCAACGAGCATCAAGTCACCATCTACCAGGCTTAAATTGTTGTGAGAGATTTTTAGGTAGATTAGGCCCCTTTTAGGCCCGTATCTCACTCCATAACCCAGTTATCCGGTCCACTAACATCCCATCCACATAGCTCAAGCCAAGTAAATCCCTCCCTGGCAATAGTTCGGCAGCTATGGTGGACTGTCCGTTATTGCATCTCAATGGTACATTAAGGGATAGACCTCCATAGATGCAGCCATCTCACTTTTTAGATAAAAAGGTACTAAAAGGCCTATTCATGTTGGCTTTGGCCCCATGAACGCCTCAAAGGACCGGGTCCCCATGGACCCGTGGCTAAAAAGCGTACCGACATAATAATAATAATACACTTGAAAAAAAATTCTATACATGAAAGAAATCAACGGTGTACAATAGGCGGCCATTTCTTACGTCGAAAATGAATAAAATGAAAAAACGAAAATGAATATTTTTTCTCGTAAAAATATTTTTATTCGTAAGAAAATGGCGAAAGTTTTGATTTTATTCATGATAGAAGACGAAAATTTACTATTCCCCCCCCCCCCCCCTGATCTCCGAAACTACTGAGCCTAAAATTTTGAAAAAAATACAAAACATAGTTAATTGCTTGTATATTATATGATTATATACTATAAGAATTCAATCAATTGTACGGAACCCTCTCCACGCGAGTTTAACTCGCATCATCATCATCATCTTCCTTGCCTTCTCCCTATTTGGGGTCGGCTCTGAATGTCAACTCTCTCCATCGTTTTCTATCATTTATTATATCTGTACTAACCCCCCTGTCTATCATGTCCCGCTTAAGGTGAATATAGAAGCAAATTACCTTGAAGTGGCGCCCTCATTTGAAATAAATTGTTAACTCGTTAATATGGTGATGATTTCCATATTGCTCTTCGTCATGCACTAGATAGCCCTTTAAATTATTTTATGCACCACCATTGAAAGTATTTACATTAGTCCGACTAGCTTTAAAAGTTGCCTCCGCGAAAAGTGGCCACGGCAAGTTTTAAAGCTAGACGGATCACCAATAATAGTTTCAACGGCAGTTCATTAAATAATTTAAAGGGCTATTGAGTGCATGACAAAAAGCAATATGGAAATTATCACCATATTTACGAGATAACAATTTATTTCACACTTCAAGTCATTTGCTTATATATTCACCTTAAGGACCGTATGCACAAAGCCACGTGGTCAGATTTGGCTCTGAAATATGCAAAATTTTCCCGCTAGGGGGATAAAAATGTCAAGATGAAGTTGCATAGAGTTAACAATGTGTAAACGGGACAATAGATCTAGGTAATCATAAATTGTAATGTAGAATTAGTATAAAGCTTACTTTTTCTTTTCGTCAAGTGGAAGTCCGCGATACTTATTAAAATTTTCAAATCAATCAAATCAAAGAATTATTTTGTTTGAATTATTATTTCTGAATTAATGCCTTGGCAGACGCCATTATAATGTACTTTACACTTTAGTAGACAGGCTATCAGTAGAAAAAGTAAAGTCGAACAGTAGTGTGCGTGAATGCAAGACGTTTATTTAAAAAGCGAGTTTAAATATATGTGAAATTCTTATAGCACTTTCTAAAAAATCCAAGTTATAGTTATTCGAATCTTGCGTAAAATTTATTACTTTTCAATTTATTAGTCGACCTCCGTGGCGATTCCTTAACACGCTAGTCCGTCACTCGGAGGTTCTGGGTTCGATTCCCAGCCAGGGCAAGTTGGTAAATGGCCTTTTTTAATTTGTCCTGTTTCTTGGGTGTTGATTTTATCCCATCAAAAACATAAATGTAAAAATGCCAAGTTCAAATTTCGACAAAACAATTGAAATTTAAATAGCTGCCAAGTTATGTAGGTAGAGAAAACTGAAATTTATTCATAAGAATCTCAACATTTGACTTGGACAACATTAAGATTGAAAGCACGGTCACCCATCCTAACTGTGACCAAGCTAGAAGTTGCTTAACCTGTAACACGGTCTGTAGCACGGTCATTCATCCATCAATTTTTGAATTTATCGTATGCGAAGTGGAGCGAAATATTTGCACAAGTGGTTTTGATTACTCGTATTTTAAAATTTGTTAAAGCGCAAATGACAAAGAACCCTTAGAATAGAGAATCTGTTTCGTTTCACGCAGCTTTTTAGGGTTCCGTAGTAAACAAGAAACCCTTATAGTTTCGTCATGTCTGTCTGTCTGTCTGTCCCCAGTTTTACTCATAGACTATTAGTACTAGAAAGCTGTAATTGGGCATGGGCATGGATAGTTGGTAATAAAAACTTGAAAAGAAAATGTGTGGTGTGAGACGTCGTTGAATAGGTCTTTCAAAAATATTGTAAGACCGGTTGTGCATTGCTCCGAATCCGAATCATATTCAAATCAAATCCAAAACGAGAAAAATTCGGACGGAAAATTCTTGAGTAGCGTCTGTGCACTGCAGCCGAATCCGAATCGAATTCGTGAATTTCGAGGCCACCGATTTCGTTAGTGCACCGCCAGACTTTGATTAGAGAGGCCGCATTCACTATGTGTCCTGCCTGCATTTAACCGCCGTCAGTTGCTGGCACTATTATTATACTTATTATTTATTTACCCCAACCGTTGTATGGAAACATACGAATTGACACGTCTCAGTTTACATTTTTTGCTGGAAAATGTTGGTAGACCTAATTATATGTTAAACTAGGCAATCAGACATCAAACGCGATGTCAACATATGGACACGGGTCATGCAAAACATAGAGAGAATTATTTTTGACTGCTTATTTGAAGGCCATAACTACTGATTTCGAGGTTCGTCCCGGAACAAAAGATATTCGTATTGACGAGTTTTTCAATCCCCCATCAACTTTTTATAACATTTCCCACAAATTAGTATGTCGGGTATTTACCCCAATCTACCCGTTGTATGGGAACATACGAATTGACATGTCTAAGTTTACATTTTTTACTGGCAAATATATTTTTAACCTAGTTATATTTTAAAATATGCAAATAGACATCAAATGAGATTATATCTGTATATTTAATATGGCTAATTTAGTTATGGCTATTTGAGATATATTAATTACAGATAATTAGAGGACTCGCACTAATTTATTTGGGTTCCGTACCCAAAGGGTGCAAACGGGACCCTATTACTGTGACTCCGCTGTCTGTCCGTCTGTCTGTCTGTCTGTCACAGGGCTCTATCTCTTGAACCGTAATAACTAGACACCTGAAATTTTCACGGATTATGTATTACTGTGGCCGCTTTAACAACAAATACTAAAAATAAAGTTAAAAATTCAAAATTTAAAAAAAAATTCAAAATTCAAAGTATCTTTATTATCATAGGATATTTATAATATCTCTTAATAATAGTCACTTTGTTTTGTTTTGCACAAATGTTGACGTCAAATCGTTACTTACAGCTAAGTTTACGCCACTTCCTAGTAAAGGGGGTCGTCATAGAAGAAACGTGTTTCTTCAGCGTTTTAAAACATTGTACGGTGGTACAGAACCATTCATGTACGAGTCCGACTCGCACTTGCCCGTTTATTAATAAATATATCAATCTACCCACCAAACGGGTAGATACGGGTATTTACCCGGTGCATATCGGGTATATATCCAAGCGTGGGTTTACATACCCGGGTAAGGGGGCGTCTATAAATTACGTGAAATGTTTAAGGGGGGAGGGGGTCGAGTCAAATCTCATCTATTCTTACGTTGGAGAGAGGGGGGGGGGGGTCTCGGCAAATATCACTATCATATCCATCCTATGAATGTAAACCGCAAATAACATCTTGGCTCAAAGAACTCACCTATAATGATTTGTGCCAAGTGCTATTTAAAAAATAAAATAGTGCCAAATTTGCTATTTTGTACTTATACACACAAACATTCAAAAACACCCACAGTACACACACGCATAACTCGCTCTCACAACATACACACTCACGCTCACGCACGCACGCACTCACACGCACGCACGCACACACACGCACGCACGCACGCACGCACACACACACACACACACACACACTCGCACACATACACACTTATATAACACACACACACTTATATAATTTAGTTATATCCATACCGTAATTTAGATTTTTTGTTTTATTTGGACTTTTGTTTCTTCTAGGTAGATAAAAAAAAATGAATAGATAAGGAAGAACGGGACCTACTGGTACAAGTATTTTATTACTTAAAAGTAGGCCCCAACACCTAATGATTGTAATTGTAACACAGTTTACCTAAATAAATTATTTTATTTTATTTTTATCACGTAATTTTTTTTCTGATTGAAACAAAAAAAAATATACTATTTTGGTCCATTTAATCCAGATTGTACATTCTTAAGCGTAATCGTAATAAGATTAAGATCATTCACTAATTCGTTCGAAAGAAAATAATTTCATTCATACTTTGACGTTACACATCTACTGACTGGTCAAACCACCATATTTGTTTTATACCAAATAGCTCAATTTAATCTGAACTTACGGTACAGTGTACCCCGCCTGTCTATTGTTAAATTTTTATTACACTTATAATTAAACTCTCAGTAATATTGATTACTAGTCTTAACTAGTCGTAAATAAAAGCACGAAGCATTTTTTTTTTCTTTTTACAATAACAATCCAACGCGTTTACGTAAGAAACCCACATTTTGAAAAGTCTCACGTGAGATTGGGGTATGGGGGAGGGGGTTGAATAAAATCTCACGACATCTCACCTGGGGGGGAGGGAGGGACAGAAAATAAAAAAAACACCTCACGTAATTTATGGACGCCCCCTAACCAATATTACCTACTTAAATAAAGGTCATTAATTATCTATAATATCAAACTATCAATAGTCACAGATACACTATCACGTCTTTATCCCTAACGGGGTAGACAGAGCCAAGGGCGGTAAAGCCCAGGCCACTTTTAGCGTAATGGTGGGCATGAAGGTGGAAGAGGGAAATCATAATAGTGATGGGTTGCTAACCGCATCGCCTATTCATATGATTCAGATTCTCGCCCATTCCCTCAATCGGCTTTTACGATCTGCACGGGAAGAGAAGCAGCTGGTACATTCTAGTTTTTTTCTTTTCTCCCAGACCAGCAAAGAAGAACTATAAATAGTATCGATTGTTATAGCAATAGCAGAAACATTATCAATAACACTGTCGTGTCGTCATTATCAATAACATTAATTTCTATATTTTCGCGCAACACTATCGGGCGAGACGGGACAGTGGGCGGGGCGTGCAACGTGTGCTTCCCTCCCCGTACCTCACCCGAAATTCGAATATGAATCGGATTCGAGTGGGTGCACAGCCGTAAGTACAATTTCTACGGCGGCCAATTCGAGTCGGTTTTGATCCGAAATAAAAACGACCCGAAGTGAGAATTCTTGGTTTGAATACGAATCGGATTTGAACCGTTTACGACTAAGTGCACAAGCATCCATACAATCAAGTAGGTACTGACTACGGAACCCTACACTGCACGTGGCCCGTCACGGCACGTGGCCGGTTATTTTGGTTAAGTTGAAATCTTAGGGAACCATAGACAAATTTATGATATTTCTGCGTAAATCAATATTACTTATCGCTGACAGGACGTTCTCAAAAATAAAATCAAATAGTATTTTACGCGAGCGGCGACTTGGAAAACTACACGTTTTGTGTTCCACTGACAGAAAATGTACACATTTGAATTTTCTTTGTGAAACAATACGTTTAGCGACCATCTGCAATCGTAACACCTTTCACTTCTATTCACCTTATTATGTAAGTACGGAGGGTAAAAAAGAATTGCACGTTGAACAGATCAACAGTCTTGGCTTAGCAGCTGTATGTGCTCAATCAATGACTTGACTGTTTGATTTTGATTTAACAAAGAGCACTAAAAAGAAATATTTTCCTGAAAACAGCTAAAAAAATTGGTTGATTAATGAAGCAGTAATTAGCATTATTGCACCCTTTTATTTTTATCTTTTAATAGGTTTTCCTGTAATCTATAGGTAAAGAACTATTAACTGTATATTTTTCAAAAGTTTGGGTTCAATGGTTTCGGAGATAAGGGTATTTTTATTATTTATTTTCAAAAATAACTTAAAAAATACAGAAAAATATATTTAACTAGCAGTCCACCCCGGCTTCGCCCGTAGTACACACATAGCCTATGTCACTCGAGAATAGTGTAGCTTTCCAACGGTGAAAGAATTTTTTAAATCGGCCCAGTACTTTTTGAGCCTATTCATTACAAACATACAAACATACAAAAATAGGTACAAATCTTTCCTCTTTATAATATTAGTGTAGATATTATCATAAAATGCTCTTTCATTTGATATTTTACGCGATATAGTTCACAAAACCCTTTTTTAATGTCTCATTTATCTCCCATAAGTGGCCCCATTTTTTTTTAATTTATTCATTTACTTACCTACATATTACTTCCGTCTTTGGGTCACAAATTTACATTATGTGCACCACATTTCAACTGAATCGGTCCAGTAGTTTAGTAGGGGGGGTTAATTTTCGTTCATTTTCTTATATAACTTAAAAATACCGATCTAAGAAATAATAAAAAATATATATATTTAAAATTGTCATAAAAAGTTCTTTCATTTGATATGTCACACGATTTTGCTATCAAAACTTTTTTTAATGTCTAATTTACCCACCATAAGTGCCGCCCTTTTTTAAATTTCATTTATTTACGTTATACGTCTATCTTTGGGTCACTAAGTTACATAAGTGTAGGTACTAAATCTCAACTAAATCATTCTAATAGTTTCGTAGCAAATTGGCTGTGACTTACGGACAGACAGACAAGCGAAACCCTAAAAACAGTAAAAACACCGAAAAAATAGGTTCCTTTACAAATTTCCCGGGCGGCTGCACACTTTTGTATGAAAATGCAGTTTTTTTTTTGTTTTTTGACTGTTATTTTAATATCATTATACTATACTAGCAGTTCACCTCGGCTTCGCCCTTGGTACAAACAAAGCCTATGTCACTCGGGGATAGTGTAGCTTTCCAACGGTGAAAGCTTTTTTTAAATTGGTCCAGTAGTTTCGGAGCCATGTAATGCAAACAAACAAACAACCAAATCTTTCCTCTTTATAATATTAGTATAGATAAATAGCCTACTATACCCTGCCTGCCTAGCCAAGTATAGATCTAGTATAGCCTGTGGTTCGATATATTACACATAATGTCAATTCGTATTTTGATATACATTCATGGGGAAAAGTTGTTCAAAATTTCAGACTGAATCACCCCTCAAAATAATTGTAAAACCCTAATTAAACAGCACCTTTTATTACAAAAACAGTTAATATGATTCCGCGACCCGAGAAAGTTCCAATCCGATTTTCACCCTAATCGCCAATTAAAAAACATAGGTAATAATAATAAATCAAACCAAATTATTTTTTTCATTGACTTAATTTTCAATAAAATTAAAAAAAAAATGTGCGATGCCGTATCTGCGATAGCATTACATCTTTGCTTGAACGTCAACAAAATGTCAAAACTGTACCATAGTGTAGCAAAAGTATGACATAATTTGGCAGTTTGTACATAGTTTTTTATTGAAATATTTTAGACTGTAATGCAATTTTACGTAATTCGAAAATGGATTTTTTTGAAAAATTCGACACGGCCTCCTTCCTGAACGCCCGGCGGGCAACTGAATTTGTATGGAGGAAATATGGCCGCCATTTCAGAGAATTCTGTCAAAAACGTTGCAAAACATCCAATTTTTAATATTTTTTTTTTTATTATTATTGCGTATTAGCTTTGTAAGCAAATATTAAGAATAATGTTTCAAAATAGCCTTTACTTTTATAAAATATATCCAATCCCTTGTTAGAATATTTCTTTACGCAGAAAAACAAGCCAGTTTGTAGCAAGATTTTCTAAAATATTTCTTTCAGGTTTCTTTACAATTATCTTACTTTTTCTGAATGAAAATTAAAAAATACGGTATTCGTCTACTGGCTAGTCTATTCACCTATAACTAGGTATATAATTTTCTTAGTGGTCTTTTCTACTTAAGCCATAACTATTGCCCGCGCAAAGTGCGTTTTGCATGTTTTTGGGTAAATTTAATGCTTGTTTTTAGAACTTCAAAATATTTTAAAAAATCCTTTTTTTCGTCTACTGTCCCAACTCTCCCTCTATCTATGTGTATACATTATTTTATTTTACTTAAATCAAACGCTTTCTGTACAAACTTGTTGCCCGCGCAAACCCAGTTTACATGATGCCGACCCTTAACACAAGAAGACGTAAGAATATATACACCATTATTTATAATTTTTTACACATACAGGCTGATTTTGTAAACACTGTCCAAATTTTTGAAGCAAGTTCAGTCCACGATACTGAACTACTTTCTATAAAAAATGTTATTAACAATCGATAAACATTTTTCGTCCCCCCATACAAATCAGCGCTTAGGCGGACGGATTTTGTATGGAAGGACGAAAAATTTTAATCAATTTTTAACCCTTTCACCGCAAGACCTTATACCAGTTGTCGTACTCTAAGCGCGAGGAATTGTGAATAAATAAATCCGATGCTCGCGAAATGGGCACGAAAATGTTTGTCGGATTAATCCGACGTTCGCGGTTAAAGGGTTAATGACTTTTCTGACCCAGTCATCATCTCTATGGAGTTGCAAGATTCCACCCAAACAAACATAGTTACATACATACATTGCAAGTTAAATAAAAGCTTTTAATAAATGATGAAATTCGACGTGCGTGGCAGAACATGCGATAGCTCAGTAGGAAAGAGCGTGCTCGTATTTCGACCAGGTCAAGTCCCGCCGCTTGATTCTGCCTAACTTGTGTGTATTTTGACGACCTCTGTGGCCTAGTGGTCATCATGCCAGGCTGTCACACTGGAGGTCCCGGGTTCGACCCCCGGTCAGGTCAAGACGGAAAATGATCATTTTCAGATTGACCTGGGTCTTGGATGTTTATCTATGTACTAGCTGTGCCCGCGACTTCGTTCGCGTGGTTGTCGGAACGTAATGTTATATAGCCTAAGGCGATTCTCACACTGCTCCGCGCTCCGTCGCGGAGCGCGGCGCGGCAGATTTTTAACATTGTACGCAAGTAGCTCAGTTTGTATAGAAAACACGCCTACTCTCACCCACTGAAAACGCGACACCGCGCGGGAGCGTCTGTATGTAGAAACCGCGCTCCGCGACGGTGCGCGTTGCAGTGGGATAACCGCCTAAAGCCTTCCTCTATAAATGGACTACCCAACAAAAAAAGAATTTTTCAAATCGGACCATTAGTTCCTGAGATTAGCGCGTTTAAACAAACAAACAAACTCTTCCGCTTTATAATATTAGTATAGATTTGTTATAAAATATAGTATAGTTGAGTTAGTATCCCATAACACAAGTCTCGAACTTACTTTGGAGCTAGCTCAATATGTGTTATTTGTCCATATATATATGTCGCAGTTGAATGGTATAATCCGCTAATTCACTAAACCTCTAGCTGTTTGGCATTACAGCTCGGTTTCGTAAAACAGCGCTAAATAACTGACACCTCATACGCAGAATGGCATAAACGATTTGTATTCATCAAATGCCGCGGCGCAACGTAGTAGACGTAAGATGGAAGCTGTTTTCATCGAGAGATATCGGAGACATCGTTTATGATTTTGAACTGCAAATGGTTAGGAAAAATAAAGCAGATCTTCAGCTTGGTTCCTATATATTTCGACGCCCGCCTTCCGGCAAGATGGAGAATTTACGTGAATCAAATGAAGGGGTGAGAGAAACCGCTACGCCGCCAACTTTTCTGTATCCACTTGCATCGAACTTTGTTTAATTCTTTATTGGTATTCTATGATGTTGGAGACTAAATTACATAGTAAGAAGTTGAATTGAGGTTTTATTTTAATGCCCCGTCATAAATTTGTTTGTTTATAACATGCCTGCAAATAACCTATTCTGCGTTCAAACGTGGTTAGCTTGTTTGTTAAACGTGACACATTGACAATCGAACTGAACGATATTCAGCTGTTTAACGAAACCGAGCTGTAATGCCAAATAGCTAGAGGTTTAGTGAATTAGCGGTTTATACCATCCAACTGCGACATATATATTTATTATTTATTTATTTTACCTTAAATAAAGGCGAGATAGTATCATCATCAGGAGTGCTACTTTTCATTCAGGGACTCACATTACGAATGATTTGCGCGAGTGTTTCCAAACGGGCGCATTTTTGAATTGATCGAATGCGAAGGATTTGCAACGAGTTTAATTTTGACATTTGTATCGTACAAATGTCAAAGAAACGTTCCATGGAAAATCAATTCCGTTTCACGCTGCATTTTTTATTTTTGTTGAAATGTTTAAAAAGCCATTGACAAAATGATATTTTCTGCGTTTGTTTCATTTCATTACTTATCGCTCACACGACGGTTTCAAAAATACGATTGGAAATGTGAGTTGGAAAACTACACGTTTTGTGTTTCGCTGAGTCCCTAAATGAAAAATAGCACTCCTGGTCTTTTTTAGTCTTTACTGCAGGAGCACGACCCTCTCTGTACTACCAGAGCCATATATTAGCCCGAGTAGTCAGAGGATTAGCTTTGTTCAGCTTGTTTCCTGAGTCGCCTTCAATGACATCCACGGGAAGACTTGGAGTGGTCCTATTCTACTCTACGAGAACCACACAGCGTTAGATGAACATCTTACCTCTTTTCTAAGAATGTCTTGCCGTTGTTGAAGTTCTTGCCCATAGCGGTGGCCTTCCAGGCGAAGTAGGCCCCGGACGGGTCGCACTGGAACAGGTACGGCCGGTCGCCGTCCCAGCCGCATATCAGGAGGGACACGCCGAATGGACGAACACCACTGAAACAAGGACAATGTGTTTTACCACAGAATAGAAACTAATACTCACGTACAGAAGTCTCACTCAACAAAGAAATTCAAAGAAATATCTACTCAATGTGGTTAGCGATATGGTTTTAATTTAGATCACGTCAGAACTCAGCACCTTTTCGTTTGGATACCTAGACAACCATTGCAGGCCCATTTTGTTTTTATTACTCTGGACACAGATTTGTATAACTGAATTTACCACAGGGCTTGGAATACAGTTAAAAATCTGGTAACGTTAATTCTGACAAACGGCGTTAACGTTATCAGCAAAGGTAACGTTATGCTGGGTAACGGTATTTTTCCCACTATTTACCGATAATCAGATAACGTTACCAATGATATTAACGGTAAAAGGTATTGTTAACACTGTATTTCTTTTCGATATTTGACAGAATAAATTGATGAGAGTTTGTCTAGTAGGCTACTACAGCAATTTATATAATATTTTACAAGTATTGAAAAAAGTATCGTTACTTATATCGTTAATTGATAACGTTATAAACTGTATTATCGATTATAACGTTACTTTTAGGGTGAATTTGGTATCGTTAACAAGCCCTGGTATAACTTAAGGCTTGAAACTACGTCAAGCGGACGCCCGCGGCGGGTTTAGTCCGTCTCTGTCACACACCACACGTGCGATAGAGAATAAATAAATATATAGGGACAGATCACACAGATAGCTGACACCGTCGCGGGGCACGTGTCTCTGAGACACATGGAGTTTGTGACAGAGACGGACTGAATGCTTCAATTTTTGGACTTTCTTCAGGTGAATATAGAAGCAAATAGCCTTGAAGTGAACCCCCGTTGAAAGTATTTACATTAGTCCGTCTAGCTTTAAAACCTGCCTCCGCCAAAAGTCGCCACTTTTGGCGGAGGCATGTTTTAAAGCTAGACGGATCACCAAAAATAGTTTCAACGGCAGTTCATAAAATAATTTAAAGGTATATCTAGTGCCTGATGATTAGCAATATGGAAATTATCTCCATATTTACGAGTTTTATTATTTATATATTTATTTCAAATGAGGGCGCCACTTCAAGGCCATTTGCTTCTATATTCACCTTAATCCTTGATAGCAGTAGTGGCAGAAGTATGTTTAAGATCCATCGTTACCTGGGTTCTAATTTGTTGCCAAGTTCCGGCAGTAGGGTTGCCATTGCCCGATTGGAATTGTCCAGACTCCATGGTCTGTGGTCCATACACTCCTGACAAAATATCTTTATCCTATTTCACTCTTCCCATCCAGCAACCCTATCCTCCGGCAGAAGGGGAAGAGTCGAGAAATGCTTAACATATTTGCAAGCCAATTGTCTCAAAACCTTATGACAAAGATTGCAAAGTGGACCAGAAAAATTCAGTGCAGATCCCGCGCTCTACAAATAACACAGGTTTAAATAAATAAATAAATTTATAGGAACAAATCATTGATAAATAAATAGGTGGCTGCTACTTTTGTCGTTGCTAAAACTGCCATAAATGCACCACCGCATCAACGACAACCGAAGCGGAAGAAGGAACAGAAACCCGAGGGAGGATAGGAATCGAGTGCCTTCGGTTCCCATGACGGTTCCTCCAGCGCCTAACAAAGAACAGGCCGATGAAGAGGGCTTCATTAAAGTGGAGCGAAGGAAGAAGAAGCCTAGCCGGAATAAGTGCGGAACTGCACTGACGACGGGACTATAGATGCGAAGCCGGTTATTAACGATTTTAACCAAGCGGTTAAAAATGCATTCTTCATTATTAACGGTTAATTAACCGCATTTTATGCTTGTAACGGGTAAATGCCACTGCTAGATGTCGCTAGCGACTTCAAATGCGTATCGCGAGTTACGCGATGATGGCAGCTTTATATTTTGGAGTTCATTACTTTTTGGCCGATAGAGGGCGCCATGTTGAATGAAGTATGACGTCACATAGCCTATAACCAGCGGACAGTCAAGACGATTTCAACGATACCATATCTGGCAATATACCATGGATATTATAGAAGAAAAAATAAAAATACAAAAAAAAGATACCGAGGGAACAGATGGACATACATACATACATAGCGGCGAATCACCCAACACAACCCTCCTTTTGACAACTTCGTAGTCGGGTAATACATTCATACTTACATACAATACCCGGCACATAAGTTGACCCAAAATGGTGGCTCTGCGCAGGTATATTAAACCGCCATTTTGGGTCAACTTATGTGCCGGGTATTGTACATACTTACCTACATAGCGGCGAAACGTCACATTCATAACCCACCTTTTGGCTTCGCCGCAATCGGATAATTAACCGTTAATAACCGCATTTTATTGATAGCTAACGAAAGATTTGGTTTAATAACCGTAGCTAACGAGGGTTTTTCAACTAAAGTCCTGGCTGGCATCATTAGATGATAGTCGTTAAGATATGCTAGATGCCATTAAGCAGCTTGAAAAACTAGTACCAGTGTTATCAACTCGCACACACGAAAAACTAAAACAAGTATAATATAAAGATAATATACCTACATACGTGAATTATCTACGTTTACGTTAAACTTAAACTTAAAAACTTAACCCTTTTTCATGGTCGCAGTCGGATAATTAACCGTTAATAACCGCATTGTATTGGTAGCTAACCAAAAATTTGGTTAATTAACCGTTATTAACGGGGGTTTTACAACTATAGACGGGACCAAACCATCTTCTGCGTCCCGCCATCCCTACGACGCAGTTATATGTGTCCAGACTCTTCCACTCCACGAAAGCTGAGGAAGTGATGGAGTACGTCTGCGTGAAGACCAACATCACGCTGAGGGTCGTGAAGCTGGCGTCGCGCCACAACGTGAACTTCACTTCCTTCGTGGTGCGAGTCCCGACGGAGAAGCTGGCGACCTTCATGGAAGCGAACTTTTGGCCGGAGGGTGTTATGTATCGTCGCTTTCGCGGAACGATACCCGACACCCCGATGACGCGCAACACGTCGCAGCCTCAACGTGTGCCGTAGTTTTTAATTTATATTATAAAATTATATGTATGCTAGTCTATTAGGTATTTATTCTATGGGCCTTTAATATTACGTAGCCTAAAATAAATGATTTGATTGATTGAGCTAGCTCCAAAGTAAGTTTAAACTTGTGTTATGGGATACTAACTCAACTATACTATATTTTATAATAAATACATATACATATACAAATACATACACATAACCACCCAATACCCAGGACAATTTGATAAAGGCCATTTAGACGCTAGTATCGGTAGCTTTTGCACTAAAAATAATTGAAAATAATGATCTTCAATACGTGATATATTTATAAGAGGCCTATTACATTTCGAACGTGATTTTCGCACATTTAGACCTTTAAATTATGAGAAACTGAAAGACTTTCACAACTTTGATTTATTGAATAATAGAGAATAGTTATTAGTAAAGTTCGTAGTGGCCTCGGTTTTCTCATTTTTTTCTAATCTATTTAAATAAAGCCAAAATTCCGAAGCAAAAAATTTCACAAATTGCGCGTTTTTCGAGCTTAGAATTGAACTACTTACTGTACTTATGTAATTGAAATGAAAAATATATAATAATATCTCTTAAATAGTGGTTAAGTTCCTAGCGGCCTCGTAATTTTAAAATATGTATAGAATATTTAGAAATAAAAATCCATTCAAAACCATAAAACCACTAAAAACGCTCAGAACTAACTGGAAATTTCTCCTTACTGCAATAATATTATTACTTAAAATATATACTAGAATAAATGTTAGTTCATACGGAATTAAAAGTTCATACTTTAAAATAATAATAATTAAATGAATAACTTTAAATAAACGTAATTGCAACTGCGAAATTAGTATTTTTAGCGACCAGAAGCGGGTTTATTTAAAAAAAAAGAACTGACGTTAACTACAAAGAAATAATTTTAATAATCAAATCAATTAATTACAAAATGGCGTAAATAAATTGTTTGGCACACAAGTACGTAAGCTACGACACGTCCGAACGATACGACGACCCAAACGAAAGAGAGCGCGCGCCGAGTGGTAGCGCCTTTATATATGGCGGTCGTCGCTGTCCCCTCCAGTCAAGCCACTGACCGCTAACACGGCCTCTCCTGACACCCTGACGTCCTCGTCAGGATCTGAGTCAGCCTGGATGAGTCCTGAAACATCCTCCGTACTTTCAATAGGCTGGTCTGACCTCGTGGATGGACCAGGCTCAATTTCGTCATCATTGGATCTCGACTGGTCCTCGTGTTCGTCATCATTTCCTGAAAAGTTAACAACATGTTGTAAACTTATTGTTAAAAAAAAACTATTTACCTAATACTAATGACCTAGTAAAAGTTATTTGAGATTTATTCATTTAAAAAAATCCCAAACAAAAATACTGATCAAATGCAACATGGAATAAAGTCGACTCTAAAACCCATTGTACGTACAAAACAAAACACTGTTGGCATAGGCACCAAGTTCGCATACCACCCAGTGACTCGTCGGCATAGGCACTAAGTTTGCATACCGCCCAAGATTTCCACACCGTAGGCATAGGCACTAAGTTTGCATACCTCCCGGTGGCTGTCAGCATAGGCACTAAGTTCGCATACTGCACAGACTTTTACACTCACCTCCAAAAAAGGCAGCGCATGTCTCGGGTGTCCATTCGCCCTTCCACGGTACCAGATATTGGGCGGCGGCATACGTAGTCTTTCCGTATGCTCCTGCCATCAACCGTAGCTCGTACCGATCATTCGGCATGGGCCTGATGACTCGATATGGCCCCCGCATTCCAGGATCCAACTTGCCCTTGGATTGCGCATACTTGATGACGAACACCATGTCATTCTCTTGGAAGACCGGGGGAAGTTGCCTGTCTTCATTCACTGAAGCATCCTGCTGAGCTTGGTTCTGCGACAGCCGTTCGGCCGTCCTCTGCCGGGCCAATTCCCGCCGTGCTTCTCGATTAGGTACTGAAGACTCGTCTGAAACATCTCTTATAAGAACACGAATAGCTGGAGTGGCATTTTCATGGCCCACCAATAGGTTTAAAGCAGAGGTCTGGGTCGTTTTTTGTTTCGTCACATTTAGGATGAGCTGTAATTGCCAGAGTTGATCAGCCCACTCGCTTTTTCTGTGGTTCGCCTCTATCCGGAGCATGTTGAGCACTGTTCGGACATAGCGCTCCACCTGGCCATTAGCATGGTGCATCTCCGGAGTGATGTGATGGATCTGCACCCCTAGTACTTGCATCCATGAAGTGAAGCCTGATGCCTCAAACATACGTCCCCTATCGCATACTATTAGCTTTGGTGTGCCAAACAATGAGATTACAATTTTTAAAACCCGTTTTAATTCATCTAAATCTTGGCGATAAATTGGTATAAGTAAACAAAATTTGCTGAAGGCATCAACAACCAACATTACATGTTTAAAACCGTTGGACACCGGCAATGGCCCCAACACATCGGCATGTATTGTATCAAATGGGACATTTGGCTTATCCCAAGAAGATATAGGCTGTAAAGGAGCTCGAGGAACTCTCTTATGAGCAATGCACGTGAGACAGTGGGCAATATACTTTTTGACAAAGGCCCTAAGGCCTGGAAACCAGAAATGTCTCAAGATTAAGTCGAGAGTTTTCTCTATATTGATATGGCTATGCTCATCATGGAATATTCTGAGGAGGCTTAAACGATGACCCTTTGGTATAAAACAAAGCAGTCGGGGCTCTTCTCCTAGGGGAAAGTATCGATAGTACAAAATGTCATTACGTTTAACGTAACGAGTGGAATCTAAGTGCCCTTGTTCCAATGACTGTATCAACGTTTGAGTCTCCTCATCGCCTGACTGAGCAATCTGAGCCCAATTTCGTGGTTTTTCAATGTTACTGACGGGATTTCGACTAAGATAGTCTGCGTGTGGCATCATGACCCCTTTACGGTAACAAATGGTAAAATTAAAATCCTGTAAATAGATCCACCATCGCGCCACTCGCGGCAGTAAATCTCTCTTATTTTGTGTTGCCTTAAGGGCGTTACAGTCCGTAAACACGGTGAATTGTATCCCGATCAAATAATGTCTAAAATGACGCAAGGCCCTCACCACCGCGAGCGTCTCTAGTTCATACGAATGGTATTTCCCTTCAGCCCCCTTTGTAAGTTGACTGTAATACGCCACTACACGACGGGAACCATCCGCATGAATTTGCTGCAAAATGGCACCATAACCGAGGCTGCTCGCATCGGCGTGGACCTCGGTCGGTAAATCTGGGTCAAATATAGCGAGCACAGGCTCATTAGTAAGACACGAAATAATTTCTTGCCTTACTTTCTCCTGTTCGACTCCCCAACAAAAATCTACGTCCTTACGGGTCAATCTCGCGATACATGCAGTTTTCGTGGAATATCCGGCTATGTACTTCCTGAAATATCACGCCAAGCCTAAAAACTGCCTAACCTGCTTAACATTCTGCGGAACGGGAGAGTTAGAGAGAGCCTGTATTTTGCTCATAGATGGGCGTACCTCCCCATTAGACACGACACGACCTAAGTACTCAATCTCAGTGCATAGAAATGAGCATTTCCGTAAATTGATTGAGAAGCCTGCTTGCGTAAGGGTGGTCAACACCTCTTTCAAAGTCTGTAAACCTTCTTCTACTGATGAGTGAAGGATCAAACAGTCATCAATATACACCAAAACCTTTCCTACATTTATGAATTCACGCAACGTTTGACTTATTATGCGCTGAAAAACGATAGGTGCGTTGGCCAAACCATAAGGCATTTTTTTATACTCATAGTGCCCCTCGCACGTAACGAACCCAGTGAGAGGGATAGATTCATCATCCAAACAGATCTGGTGGAAGCCAGTAGCCATATCTAATGTCGTAAAGTACTTACTCTTACCCAAACGATCGATGTGGTCATCGATGAGGGGTAACGGAAATCTATCCTTCACCGTAATTCTATTTAACGCGCGAAAATCCACGCACATGCGGTCGGAGCCATCCTTCTTCTTTACCAACAAAATTGGGCTGGAGTAGGGGGACTCCGACTCGCGTATGATGCCCTTAGCCAACAGATCGTCAATAATCGCACGCACCTTTAATTTTTCATCGTGGGACATCTTGTACGGCCGGTAGTAAACAGGGGTGTTACTATTCAGTCTGATATGCATGCTACCGGTAGTGACGGTAGTGGTGGCGGTACCAGAAATCATAAATGCTGAATATTCACTAACGATAGTTTTCAACTGCTCCAGGTCATTACCTGTTAGCGTAGTTTTAAGCAGAAACTCCCTATCAGACTCCACAGATAACACACTTCTAGAAACCGGTCCTCGAATGATACGCTGCGAATCTTTTGTACGTATATAGGTCACGCCATCCCTGTCCAATACGTCTGTCCCTATTATGACAGGCGCGTTCATGCATTCGTCAGGCACTACAAGTAAGTCTACTTGTAAAGAAATACCTTCCAGTTCTATAGTGAGAGTAACGTAAGCATTTATATTTGTTAAAGATGCGCCTACCCCTTTTATTTGACAGTTAATGGGCTTACGCTGGCAAGAAAGATGATTTGCAACTGATGAGGAAATAAGTGAAACGCCAATAGCACCACTATCTATCAAAATGTCTACAGGAATCCCTTGAATCACGCCTACAACGATATCACTGCGTTTAGCGGAAAGAGAGGAACAAAAACTAACGTTAATCTGACCGCGCTGTTGTGAACGCTGTTTCGCAAAACATTTACTAACGTCATGACCCGGCTTTTTACAGTACACACAAGTCAAAGTACCCTCGGATTTATTCGAATGTTCTGGCTTTGACTTCTGTGAGGTATCGATAGGTTTCGGTTTATTAGGACAACCCGCCTGTCTGTGTCCCATTTTGCCGCACAAATAACACTTACTAGGAACACTAGGGCGTTTAAAACCCGGCGCTTTTGGTCCATCGTTACGAAACGTAGTGTTTCGCTGCGTACGCGCATCCGTCACTAAATCCTTAGTAGGTTTCACAAAAGTAGACAGAAAACCAACAACATCGTTAGGTCCTAAGTTGGCGTTAGTTGCGGATGCTTTCACATGCGGGTCCCTAATTCCCCGAACAATGATTGCCGATATGAGCTCGTCGCTGAGGCCCCTTACAATTCGTAAACGCAGCAATGATCTACGCGCATATTCAGCGTAGGTACGGAAACTGTCCGAGTCGGTAGACATAACTTCATATAAAATATTAGCCACATCAATTTTCTTAGCACATAACGGCCTGAAATCACTTTTAAAATTAGTCCATGAGCGGTCATTCGAGACCCACTCGTTAAGCCACACTTTGGCATCTCCTTTCAGACAGTTTCCGATGCGAGACATGCACTCATAATCATCCCATCTGTTGGCAATTTTAGCCCTATCAACTTCATTAAACCATGCCTCCACGTCGTGAAGGTTGGGATCAAAATTAGAGATAAAATAATTATGAGCACTTACCGACCTTAACGAATGTATTGCCTCAACGATTTGCTCCGTGGCTCGACCCGCGGACTGCACAGACGGCTCAGCGACACGCGACCGGTCCTCCAGCGCGTCTAGTCGAGCCGCGATAGTACTCAACGATTCGAAGTGACTCCTTGGGAGAGACGGGGTACGCACACTACGAGACTCGCGGGCGCGACCTCGAGATCGACCGCGCCTACGCGAATGTTTACCGCGATCACCAGAATGTCGTTCGGGAGAACGCCACCGCGACCGAACACGACTACGACTTCGCGAGCGATCCGCATTTTTATCAAACGAGTGTTGACGCGAGCGACTACGTTCACTACGCCTGCGCCTTGAATCCACCGATCTTCGCAACGCATTTCGCAAATTACGTTCATGAGAATCACAACTACGCGAGCGCGAACGCCTTTCACGCAAAACACGCCCGTGTTTAGGAATTTGCGCTCTACCCTCTCTTTCCATTACGAAAGAAAAATAACGTAATAATGATACCACGTGGTAATTAAAATGCCAAACAATTTAAACCAAAAATAAGCAAAACAAATTTAAATAGTGGGAGTGAGACTATCCCACTTCTGATTTTAGCGACCAGAAGCGGGTTTATTTAAAAAAAAAGAACTGACGTTAACTACAAAGAAATAATTTTAATAATCAAATCAATTAATTACAAAATGGCGTAAATAAATTGTTTGGCACACAAGTACGTAAGCTACGACACGTCCGAACGATACGACGACCCAAACGAAAGAGAGCGCGCGCCGAGTGGTAGCGCCTTTATATATGGCGGTCGTCGCTGTCCCCTCCAGTCAAGCCACTGACCGCTAACAGTATATATTTCGATGCATCGGCCGTGTGAACCCAGTACTGGGTGAGCGCTCTTTGACGTTGGACCAGTGCCGATTTTTTTTCGCGCCAAAAGTTCGATTGTAAAGCGTATAGTGTGACTAACTAGTTTGGATCATGTAAGTATCCTTTCTAACTTGTTATACTGAACAATTATTTTTATTAGTATGGAATGCTTTGTTTATTTTTCGTGTATGTAAGTGGCCAAAATTGGTGTCAGATTTTTCAAGCTGCCTAAAGGCATCTGACAATGTTATCTTAATTAATTAATTTTAATTTACGAAGAGAAAAAGTATCAAAATCGTTCAGTGATAGCTACAGCACACCGTCGTGAACTCGTGACCCCGAGTGCCGGCCGCCGTGCTAATATACCTAATCTTTTAGAGCGCAATATTGTGATAGGCCTCTTATTGACTTTGACATTTTCCAACTTGCCCTGGCTGGGGATCAAACCCAGAACCTCTGGAGTGGGGAACTGGCGTGTTAACCACTACACCACGGAGGTTGTGGTATACAGGAAAGATGTTAAGATGAGTTACCCTGACTGAGTGTACTCCTGCATGACAGTAGCGACTCGTTGCACAAGCTGCGCAGTGGGGATGGGCTCATGGTACATCAGGTAGTACTGCTGTGCCATCTTGCGGGCCTGCGTCACCAGGAGGCGGTAGTCTGGACCCATTCCTGAGTATACCATACCTGCAAAAGCATTTAAAGTAGTGAGTTTCGGTGTTAATTCGGTGAATCCATTCAAAAATAGACCGGATCTTTGGTTACATACATACATACTATCACGCCTGTATCCCACAGGGGTAGGCAGAGACTATGGACCTCCACTTGCTACGATCTTGACAGACCTATTTCGCTTCATCTACACTCATCAACCTCTTCATACATGCCCTTAGGTTACGTGTACTTCTTACCTCTCCCTTTTTCAGAACGTCTGCAATCTGATCGCAAAACGTTCGCCGAAGTCGACCCTGTCCCGCTCTTCCTTTCACACTTACCTTATAAATATTTTTTGTTAATCTATTTTCATCCATCCTTTCTAAATGCCCAAACCATCTTAACATCCCTTGTTCTACTTTTGTCACTACGTCCCCTTTCACTCCACACCGATCCCTTATAACATCATTTCTTATTCAGTCTTTCAAGGTCACACCTACTCCTCAGCGCTCGCATTTCAACTGCATTTATTCATGCTTTTTCTGCCATACCCAACTCTCACTACCGTATATTAAAGTAGGTATTAGTACTCCTTTATGAACAGCAAGACGTGCCTTATCTGATACCTTCCTGCTGGTCTTAAAGGAATGCAACGCTCCATTCACTTGGTTACCCGCATTCACTCTTCTGTCCACATCACCCTTTGGTTATGTACAAATAAAGTGACTGAACCAACAAAAAAAAGTCTACTACTACTAAGTCCTACTCTGAGTTGTCAAAAAACATATACAAGTGATGGATTTTCTAATTAGATTTTAATATTTTCCGAAAGAATATTCTTCTCTCGTTTCACTTACAGACTGTTAAAGGAAGATAAGTCTTCCTTTAACAGTCTGTGAGTGAAACGAGTCTGTTAAAAATGAGATGAATACCACAAGACTTACCAATATGTCCTGTGATCATCTCAACCTTGTTGACGCTGTGCTCATCGTACAGGATGCTCTTGTGCTTGTTCTCAGTCGCAATAACCACTCCATTTGATGCTATAATTAGAAACAATGAAATATACAAAATGCAGAACAACTTCATTTAGCATGTACTATCACACCTTTATCCCTAATTGGGCAGGCAGAGCAAAATTTTCACACAAATACACACCCAAAGAGGGTAGACGTCAGGCAGGCGGCCGGTCGTAAAACTATAGCCAAATCAATTTAAATGTTCCTGCTATTCCTTCTCCGTTTTGCAGGTCTTTGGCATCCTTGGGTGACCATTGACATGCATGTTATATTTAGAGAAGAAAAAGCGGGAAAGCGCACCCCGGGCTCCGAAGCAGCACAGCTGAGATGCAACCGGGAACGCGCTTAGACGAAGAAGGGCAGGCAGAGCATCTTGGGTCTTGCGTCTTTAGGCAGACAGAGCCCAGGGCCGCAAGACTTAAAGGCCACTTTTATCTCGATGATGGGTGGGCAGAAGAAAAAATTTATCAAAATAGTGATGGGATGCTAGCCCTGTCGCCTATTGATATAATTCGCATTTTCGTCGCATCCCTCGATCGGCTTCTGCCATGCCCCGGAAGAGATGCAGCTCGTACATTCTTCTTCTTTAACTTAAGAGCTTGCTTTTGTCGGTGAGTAAAGTGGATATGCCTCTATTCCTCTCTTCTCTCTGCCATCTTTTTAATGTCTTGATAGGACCTACTCCTAACCCTTCCTTAATTGGTTGGAAAACTTCATCCTTGGTGGTCCCCTTCCTCGTCTCCCTTTTATTTTTCCTTTTACTATTATACATTACATCTGGTACATTCAGTTAGCATAATTAGAGCAATGGGCTAAGATGGTTTAATTTATGATAAAAATAAAAATAAATAAATACATAGGGTCAAATCACACTGATTAAGCTAGCCCCAAAGTAAGTTTTTTTAAGCTTGTGTTAGGGGATACTGACTTAACAATACTATATTTTATGATTAATACATATACATGTATAGATAAACATCAAAGACCTAGGACAATTTGAAAAAGGCCATTTTTCAACTTGCCCTGGCTGGGGATCGAACCCAGTACCTCCGGATTAGCGGTTTAGCGTGTTAACCATTATGCCACAAAAGTAGTTATGACAAAGGCATACAAACAGTTTAGAGAAAATAAACAAAATAATTTAGTTAGCATTATTATAAAACCTAGTCAATAAGGTTTGGCTGGATACTAAATGTTCGGCTTGGCCATTGGTCAGAATATCTGGCCGCCAGCAATAGTCCATAAAATATGAATTTTCTGGCATCAGGCCCGACAGCAAAATGAAGGCTGGATACTGAACAGTGATGGATGGCTGTAGCAACTCTTTTGATGAATGAGGCCTTTGAGCCTTGTCACAATTGACTATCTAGTGTCTACTTAACTACTACACTAAATGGTGTTCTGGCTTTAAGTCCGCCTATTACATTTGTTAATCAAGTAAATAAATAAATGTTGCTAAGTAAATAATTGTTGATAGTCTAGATACAAAAACAATACAACTTGTACTTACATATGAACGAAGAGTGTCACTTTGTAATGACTTGACATAAATTCACCTTCGAAATGTTTGTGTTTGGGCTGTGGTACACTAAATTGTGAAACAAATACCCAACTCTAATACTGTTAAGGTGTAAGGAAGGGAATAACCGAGTTTTGTTGAAGTTTATGCAAATAATGTAAGTAAATTGTATGACGCTATTATAACCTAGCAAATAAGATGATGTTTACCTTTTATGCCGACGGAAGTGCCGCCGGCTGCAACAGCGGCTAACGCATATTCAATCTGTACTAATTTTCCAGAGGGGCTGAAAAGAAATTAAAAGGAAAACTTAATTTCAGCACTGAGTACTGCAACTTTTGACTGCTAAAAAAACTAACAAAAGTTATGAAACATAATGATTATTTACTATAAATAGTTTAAGCAGATACTGTACTTTTCAGATATATCGTAAATAGCTTACAGAAGTATGTAAATACAATAAAAATTACCTAAAAGTAGTGAGAGAGAAACTGTAACGTTCTGACGCCATGATTACTTTGCAAAATGTCAAAATATTTTTTCAGTCAAGGTGGCAGCATTGACTTTTCCATAGACAATAGAAGAACGTAATAAAGTATCCTGTTGGTAGCCTTCCTGGAGCTAGGGTTGCCAGGTCGCCAAACCTAATAGCCGGACTGCCGGACAGACCAGCCAGTTTGGCCGGACATTTGGGTAAAAAGACCGGACACCCTACATCAATAAGGATTTTGTGTCTCACTCAGTACTATTAGGTACGACAAAAAAGTTGTTTGTAAAATCAACCTTTTTTAATTATTGCCATAAATCTTCTCATATTCTAATGAAATACAAAATGCCAAATCGAATGCGAAATCCTGGCCAAATCAGTCTAAGTACTTTATAATGAGTTTTTCAATTTGACAGTTAAAAAATTAAAAAAAACAAGTTGTCATATGGTGTTAATAGAGGGCGCTGCACAGAACACATATGTCAATGTCACTCAATGTTAAAATAAAATCTTGGTCTATGGTTATCAAAACAGGAGTGCTATTTTTCAACGAGAGAATCAGTTAAATAAAAAAAACTATTTTCCAACTCATTTTCTCTTTAATAAGGTACCTTTTTTGCTTTTTGAGTGGTCAACTCAAGACCAATCGTTGAAATCCTTCGCGGTACCGATTTAAAAATGCGCCTTTTGGGAAACGCTCGTGACAATCATTCGTTATGTGACTCCCTTAGATCATTTAATACAGGATAAGCCTTACCTGCGCGTTCCCCTCTGCCGAAGTATAAGATAGCATGCTCTAATACGTTCATAAAAACTAGTTGCGTAATCAGTTTTCTGTTTCGGTAAAGTATCGAAAGGACGTCTACAAGTGCTCGATTAAAAATGCCAAATTGTGCAGTTAACGCATGTAAAAAGATGTCAAATACTTCTAATTAGTCTTAGTAAAGATGGAATAACCTTTCATTTGTAAGTATTTTTTTATTTTATTAACATTGATTTCTATTTAAATGTAATTACTTAAAAATCAGTTTCGATTACGGCAAAAATAATCGAGTCAAGTTTGCAACTGCTTTCCTGCCATCCTGCCATCAGTGACGAGACATCGCATTATTATCGATGTCGATATAAATTACATTTCCTTGATATAGTTTTATTTGTGATATAATTTTAATATCGAAATACTTTAATTATTTTACAAGCTTTTATTTAGTTTTACCTGTCCCGTTGTCTGTCTGTAATCAAATCTTGCAAGTTAAATTTGACCCACTTCCTGGTTTCCGATTGAGCTGAAATTTTGCACGCATACGTATGTCGCGTGACAATGCAATATTATGACAAAATGGATCTGATCTGATGATGGAGCTGGAAGGTGGCCATAGGAACTCCATGATTAAACGACATAACCCCATCAAGTTTGGGCTCGTAATATTCATCTTGACGAGTATTTTGTCTTTAGATGGTATCCAGGGTCTGATGATAGGGCTGCAAGGTGGCCATAGGAACTCCGTGATTAAGGACATAACCCCATCCAGTTTGGGCTCGTATGATTTGTCTTGATGTGTATTTTGTCTTTAGATGGTATCCAGGGTCTGATGATAGAGCTGAAAGGTGGCCATTGGAACTCCGTGATTAAACGACATAAGCTCATCGAGTTTGGGCTCGTATGATGCATCTTGACGGGTTTTTTGTCTTTAGATGGTATCCAGGGTCTGATGATGGAGCTGGAAGGTGGCCATAGGAACTCCGTGATTAAACGACATAACCCCATAACCTTATCTATATATGTATTTATTATAAAATATTCAATCGTTGAGTTAGTATCCCATAATACAAGTTTTTTAGTTTTCTGTTTCGGCTATTTCTTCTCCACTTCGCAAGGTCTTTGGCCTACTTGGGTGACCATATTATATTTGAAGAATAAAAAGCGGGGAAGCGTCACAGCTAAGGATGCAACCGAGAACGCGCTTAGATGAAGAAGATGATAAAATATATATTGTTGAGTTAGTGTCCCATAATACAAGTTTAAATACTCAAAAACTTGTATTATATTGTAGTAAGCTTGAAGCGCCACGTAGGCAGTTTAAATAATAAAACTTGTTAAACTAATTAACAAGTTTTATAGTATTCGTGAAGCGCCACGTGGGCAGTATAAATAATAAAACTTTAATAAAACTAAATAGATACTAAACAAGTTCTATTATTAAAACTGCTCACGTGGTACCTCACGTGACGTATTAACTTCTATCCCGAATTTCCGACATAATTATATGAAAACATTCCAGAGTTAAAACGAACGTAATTCTTTTTTCCGAAATATCGATGTCGATATTTTTTTTTTGTTGTTCAATCCTTTTGCACTAGGGTGTATTATTACGTGTACACACACATTTGTTTTAGTGTGAGTCTTGCTAGTGTGCAGAAAATAAACTAGTGTGTCAAATATTACGTAAGTGTGCGTTTATAACGACACAAATTATTTTTGTGACTGTGTGTGTTTTTTAGATGTAGTAGTACTCTCCCTCCGCACCAAAAACGGCAGAAAGTTTTGTAAGAAGATTTGTCTGCGTAACTTATCCTGTATTAAATGATCTAAGGTGACTCCCGATTTCAAAAATAGCACTCCTGACCAAAGAAAGACTGACAACTTTGCTTGACATATGCTCGGAATGTAGCGCCATCTATTGGCGTCATAAAAAAACTATTTTTTTTCTCGAAAAGCCCTCATTAATTAGTCAAAGTCATCAGTCATTCACTGCGGACTGCGGGAGCGACCAACAGTCGACTCGCCTGCGCTCAGCCACGCTCGGCGCTCTCTCGTTTGCAAAATGTAGCCTAACAAAAGCCGGACACCGTTTATTTTGGCCGAAGACGCAATAAAAAAGCCTAACTATGTCCGGCTTTATCATTTGTGTTTGGAGGAGTTTCATTTGTGAGTTACATTACGTTACGAATGATTTGCGCGAGTGTAAATGGTAATTCTAGAAACCGAAACGTTTCTTCTTGCGAGCTTGTGATGCGTGCGTGCGACCAATCCATATAAACAGTTTGAAAGGAAGGACACAACCTGCGCGGCGCGGCACATAGTTGAAACCTGAATGAAGTGATAGCGCGAATGTAAACACCACGCTCGCGTTTGTCGCGAGGTCCTTTGACTCGTGTCGTGCGTGCGTGACCAAAAAACCGCACCCAACGAGCTCGTTGCGAGTCGCGCACGAGACGAGGCGCGAGGCGAGCCAGGAGCGTCTAATCACTCCTGCCTGTCTCGTGGCTCGCCTCGCACCTCGTCTCGCAATCGCAACTTGTACGCGCTGTGTGTGTGTGTGACACAACACAAGTAACACAACACAATATTACATACTTATTACTGGCTAAGTTTTGTAACTATTTGCTGTTATGCTTTACTTACAGCTATTTTCTTGTCATAGATAAGAAAATAGCTGTAAGTTTTCCGAAATAAAATAAAATAAATAAAATACTTAACGCTGTCACGACGGTTTCAAAAATACGATGCAATTCGTCGGAATGGAATCGGAACACGAGTAGTGAGTTGTAAAACTACACGTTTTGTGTTTCGCTGAGTCCCTAAATGAAAAATAGCACTCCTGCCTGCACACGATTTGGTAGTTTTTTATGGTAGAAATGGTAGGTACCCTGTTCTCAACTTAGTTTCTTTTTTTATAATGGCAAAAAAACATAAAAAACCTACTTAGCTGACTGAGCTCTCATTGGCGAATCGCTCCACCAATCCGCTATCAGAATCTTCGCTCAATAATTTGACTTGTCAGGGAAATAGAAATATTTAGGCTATTTTTAATTTTATGATCTACGATTGAAAACTACTATAAACAATCCGTGCGCTATGTTGAGCGGCCTTCGCGGTGTTTCTCCGTCTTCTGAAACGATGTCCGAAAGCACGTTTGAGAGGAATCGCACAGAGAAAGCCTTATTGACGAAGACGCCCGCCCAAAGCCAAGTGTACATAAACAAACCAAAGAATTATTCAGATAAAAATGGGAACGATGTAACTAAAAACATGCATAGAGGGCGTAAAACCTTCGCTTTTTGGACTCTCGTTGTGTTATTGTTTGCTTTAGCCATCGGGAATTTGGTGCTTACTTTCACGATTTTAGCAGTGTTGAGGCTTGGCCAAGGTAAGCAGTTCGATTTTGTTATGTATATAAACACTATGAAATGCTCATGAAATGTATGAAACTACACCCATGGCACAGAACAGAATACATAATAGTACAACTACCCATGGTCCATTGTTGCTATAATATAAATGACTACACCTATCTATAACTTTTACGGTACCTACCAAGTAGGTATCTAATAATGCAAATGTTAACCGTTTTACTTACGTAATCTTAACTTAAATCACAGGGGTGTATTTACTGAAATGACCTAATGCCATGACCCAGGGCCGCTTGGTTTGAAGGGCTACCATTTGCTACACTTACATACTTCTGCTCAGAAAACTAGTTTCAATATAAATACTTTTAAACTATCGCTTTGCATTATTATTAAAGTCAAGCTGGGACCACGTTCGGTGAAACTCGAACGAAACGTCAGCAAAATAAATTAAAAAAAAGGTATGTTTCGCGTTAATTCCCGTATGCATTAATTTAATAGTTACAATATATTTTGTTGATAGATCAAATCAAATCAAATGTGTATTTGTAATTAGGACTTTGTAGGCACTTTTAAACCATGACTTTATCTAAATACATTACGAGTAATGTTCATAAATATATAATTTTTAAGATAATGAATTAGGATAATTAACCTAACCATTGTTAACCATCATATAAAATTGTGTACAATACGTTACTAGCACTGGTACCTCAGCCCATGAAACTGAACAACGTTTGTTCTACAAAATTCCCATAATGCCAAAAATAAAATTCAAATTTTTATTTGGTTTCGTGAAAGTTGTAGAACAAAAGTTGTTAAGTTTCATGGGCTGAGATACCATCTGAGAGGGTTTGCGTTAGTTCATTAACACATATACAGGCTGACTTTTTATCCACCTGCAAAATTTTTGGAGCAAGTTCAGTCCATGATACTGAACAACTTTCTATAAAAAAAGTTAAAAAGTCAACAAAAATTTTTCATCTTCCCATACAAAATCCGTTGTTTGAGCGCTGATTTGTAAGGGAGCACAAATTTTTTTTATCTTTAATCATGGACTGAACTTGCTCCAAAAATTTAGCAGGTGGATAAAAAGTTAGCCTGTATATTTATTTATTTTCCAGGGATGGAAAGCATGGAACTCCTGCCTGAGCACCGCGCCATCAAGTTCTTTGGGGACACCGGTCTAGACCAGGTCTACAAGAAGGACGGTCTCATTGAGAGCTTCAGAGACACCCCGCTTTCCATTACCAGCGAAAATGGCTCCGTACTCTTCAACTTGCAGACCAGGTTAGCAGAGGCGTGTTATCCTTAAGGCAAACTAGCCACATGCCTAGGGACGCGAGGTGACAAAAAGGCGCGGAATTTTTAAAACGATCGTATAAAACTACCAACTATGCAAAAACCTCCACCACCTTAGATCGTTTAATGATCTAAGTCTACCACACATGTACCTAGTACAAAAAAAAATTGTACCGGCAACAGTCATCATCATGTTTACTATACTAGTCCTAACACAGAATAGGTTACTAATACTCCGTACAGAAGTCTCACTCAGCAAAGAAATACAAAGAAATATCTACTCAATTTGGTTAGCGATATGGTTTAATTTAGCTTACGTCAGAACTCAGCATCTTTTCGTTTAGATACCTAGACATCCGTTGCAGGCCAGGGATGATTCCATCATCAACCTCCGAGCGTAACCCGTCCCGGTCCCGGTTGTATCCTCAGCGGTGTTGCCAGTGCCGGTTTTAGCTCTACCAGCGCCCCGGGCGAGAGAGATTTTTTTCGTGTATTTTTTTTAATGCCACCCGCCTCAATGGACGAGATTGAGGGTGGCATTTGAACAAATCCAAGGATAGGATAAAACACGCTAGATGGGACCCACAGCTTTACGTGCGTTCCGAAACACGGCATCATCTTTTTTTTCGGATAATCAAGTGATTCAAGGTTGATGCCGTGGTCCAGTGGTCAAGGCGTCTGCCTTGTGGTCCAGTGGTCAAGGCGTCTGCCTTGTGATCCGGAGGTCATGGGTTCAAATCCCACTGGGAAGCATAATTTGTGAAAAGTTGTTTCCAGTCTGGTAAGGATATTGCAGGCTTGAATCACCTGTTCAGAATGAAAGGTGATTCCGTGCTTCGGAAGGCACGTAAAGCTGTTGGTCCCGAACGCCATCTAGCGTTTGTACCTATCCTAGGATTGGTTCTGGTCTACCCTTTGGGTTGCGGAGGTCAGACGGCAGTCGCTCTGTGTAAAACCAGTAACTTCGTCGAATTACCTAGGTTAGGTAGCGGACCCCGGGCTCTGAAGCGTAACCGCGGACGATGTGACTGGGAATACGTGAGGATGATGATGATGACGAATCAAGTGATTCAAGGCTGCAATATCCTAACAACTTTTCACAAAGTATGCTTCCCAGTGGGATTTGAACCCAAGACCTGCAGATCACAAGGCAAACGCCTTGACCACTGGACCACGGAGGCAGTTTTTTCTAGATCCATCATAGACTTTAGGTATTTATAGACCATCAAATGTTCCTAGAATGTCCCGCACCGATACCAAGATGCTAGTGAATACGTCAGGCGTGTTCATCAAAGGGGTATCAGCGTTCTTGCTCCTGGATCCTGACTCTGGGGAGACGGTCTTCAGCACCAGCTCGCCGACGATGAATCTTCCTGACGGCGTCAAGAACATACACGCCAAGGTAAGCATGGTTCCTTAGTTGCTTTTTAGGGTTCCGTACCCAAAGGGTGCCAACGGACCATATTACGGTGACTCCCTGTCTGTAGTTTATGTTATATGAAAAGAATATTTGCAATTTTTGTAATGTATACTTAATGTAAAATATAATGTAAATATACGATAAGAATATGTGCAAATCAGTAATGCAATAAAGCCCAACAGGCTGGGTAGGGACCTATGCTGAACTGGGTTTCTTTCGGTGTAATCTTACCAGCAGTGGTCGTTCTGAAACGATAGTAGTTGGTAGCTTTTGCACTAAAAAAAAATAAAAAATAATGACCTTCAATAAGTGATATATTTATCCTGCATAGAATAAAAAATATTTGACTTTGATTAACTTTGACTTTGTCCGTCTGTCCGTACTCATCTTTCTTGTACCGTAGCGAGACAGTTGAAATTTTCACCGATTATGTGATATATTACTATTATGATATATTACTGTGGCCGCTATAACAACAAATACGAGTACTGAAAATAAGATAAGGGTAAAAATTAAAGAGGTCGTCATACAAGAAACGTGTTTTTATCAGCGTTTTAAAATATTAGGTCCTTACATATGAAATTGCCGATTTTCAATACGGGCAACTTTAAAATCAAATATCTTGCGTTTCATTAGGAATTCCAAATTCAAATTTATTTCGAAATAAAGCCAGAAAAATATTGTTTTAAAATTCGTATTTCATTTGTTTTAACATCATTTGTTTGAGTTTTAACATGGCTATAACAACAACTATGGACAAATTGAAAATTCGCGGTATTTACGAATACGAGTTCCACCGTGGCACCAGTGCTGCAGAAACGACTCGAAGAATTAACGACGTGTATGGACCAGGCACCGCTAACGAACGAACGGTGCGTTTTTGGTTTCAACGTTTCCGTTCTGGAAATTTCGATTTACACAATGAGCCTCGTGGACGACCTGATACTCAAGTGAATAACGAAGAATTGAAGGCGATAGTGGAAGCCGATCCATCTCAAACCACTTCTGAATTAGCAGCAGCCTTCGGCGTAAGTGACAAAACGATACTTATCCACTTGCGCCAAATCGAAAAAATTAAAAAACTCGAAAAGTGGGTACCGCACGAATTGACTGAAGCAAACCAACAAACACGCGTTGCCTGCTGCGTTTCTTTGCTTAATCGCCAAAATAATGAGGGGATTTTGAACCGTATCGTGACTTGTGATGAGAAATGGATCCTGTACGACAATCGGAAGCGATCATCACAATGGCTTGACCCTGGAGAACCGGCAAAACCTTGCCCTAAGCGAAAACTGACCAAAAAGAAGATTCTGGTTAGTGTTTGGTGGACCAGTGCTGGTGTTATCCACTACAGCTTCTTGAGATCAGGCCAGACGATTAGTGCAGACTTGTATTGCCAACAATTGCAAACAATGATGGAAAAGCTCGCCAATAAACAACCGAGACTGATGAATTGCTCTAGCCCACTGCTCCTTCAGGATAACGCTAGACCACACACTGCACATCAAACGATTGCCAAGTTAGACGAGCTGCGACTGGAACCACTGCGTCACCCACCATACTCTCCAGATCTTGCCCCAACCGATTACCACTTTTTTCAAAATTTGGATAACTTTTTACAAGGAAAAAATTTCAAATCTGATGAGGCAGTCAAAACCGCCTTCAAACAGTTCATAGACTCTCGCCCCCAGGATTTTTTTTCCAAAGGTATCAATGATCTGCCTATAAAATGGCGGAAGTGTAACGATAACAACGGCGCATACTTCGATTGATTAAATAATAATTTCATTAAAAAAAACTTGTTCCACTTTTTTGATACTGAACGGCAATTTCATATGTAAGGACCTAATATTGTACGGATGGTACGGGACCCTTCATGTACGAGTCCGACTCGCACTTGATCGCTTTTTATTTTCATGTGTAACATCTTCCCTCTCGCTCTCCTGCAATCTGTGGGAGTGATTTCGTGACATGCGACGGAAGTGGGTAACAGAAGCCTGGAGGCGCGCGCTATTTGATCTGACCAATGAACTCGCTTTCATTTTCATGTCATCATCATCATATCAGCCACAGGAAGGCCACTGCTGGACATAGGCCTTCCCCAAGGATTTCCAAAACGACCGATCGGAAGCGGCCTGCATCCAGCGTTTCCCTGCAACCTTGCTCAGGTCGTCCGACCACCTAGCAGGTGGGTGTCCTACGCTGCGCTCTGCCGATACGTGGCCGCCACAGACCTACCACTATTAGACCTGCATAGTGCGTGGCCACCTTAGTGCATCTCTTTCTATCTTTGATTGTTGCCTCCACCCATATTTTGCACACGTCACAGAACACACTATGGTTACTAACTTCAAATAAAACCCTAATTCACCTTTTAAATCATTAAATCCCTAAAATTAATAACTTTCTTCGATCGTTTTGTGGTTTGTTTGGCCCAGATTTTGACAGTAGGCCAGCTTATACTCAAAATAGGTACTCAAAATAAAATTAATAAACTGAAAAGCAAACAATTTCATGTAAAAATTTGCGGGGATATAATTGAAAGGGTAACGGAAGCAAGAAACTTGGGCCTTTTGTTAGACGAACATCTTCGTTTTGAGAATCACATTTTAGACGTAGTAAAAAATTGTTTTTATCGTATTAAGGTGTTGTATCAAATACGTGATTACTTACTTAAGTACAGAAATGCGCATCAAGCTTTGCGAGTCTCTTGTTCTCTCAAAACTTAATTACATGGATTCTGCTTATGGCCCTCGTTTATTAGTTCGTACACAAAATAAAGTACAACGAATCCAAAACGCGTGTGCAAGATTTTGTTTTAAAATACCCCCACGAACTCACGTTACTCCTTACCTAAATAATGCAAAGTTACTGAAAATGAGTGCACGAAGAAAGTTACATTTCGCGACATTGTTGTTCGGTATCGTGAAATGTGAGAAACCATCCTATCTTTATGAAAAATTGGTATGGGCAAGAAACGTTCACTTAAGACGAACCAGAGCCTCACACAACTCCCTAGTCATGCCTCGTCACTACTCTGCCGCTTTTCGGGGCAGTTTTAAGTATGCGGCTACCAAATGTTGGAACAACTTGCCCCCGCCCTTGCGTAGTCTGAATACTGTTCATGTTTTTAAAAATAAATACAAAGGCATACTACTTGACACTCAACTATCGCAAAAATAATCGCTGCATCTAGAACTCTAAAATATCGACTTCATATTATCAACCGTTAATTTATAGGAAGAATAATTGTGATATAATTTGTAGGCAAAGCAAAATTAAGCAAAAGGTCTTTCCTAAATTTATCTTATTACTTTATTTATCTTTTTCTTGTTGTATATATATATATATATATATATTGTATGTATATATTTATATTGTTTTTTATTCACACAATAAAATTCTGCACACGTCCGTGGCGTGACACACATACACACACACAAGGCTCCACTGAAAACCAGCGTCGTCTTCTCGGAAACGAGTTTGGTGACATATGCTGAGTGGAACCTTTTTTCCTAGGATTTCACAACACTTACCACCGTGGACACACTGAGATGGGTACCAGTTCTATCCCATAGTAAATGTACCTAGTCATTTTAAATTTATTTTATATCTACTTTCTCAGATAAAATTGGCTAGGTTTTATTTTTATTTTTGTTTTAATTTAAATAATTCTATTCAAAATCCTATGTTGTCTTCTTCTATGTGTTACCTTTAGTGTATTGTATGTGTTGTGTTTTTCTGGAAATAAAAATCTGTCTATGTCTTATAGCAGCCACGTCGATAGAGACAAAAAAACAAATCAGCATTTCTTTCACACTCACGTTGTACTGTATTTGACTGTCTCTTTCTAGCAATATCGTTGCAAGTCTAGTAGTGGAAGTTAATGCATACGGGAATTAACGCGAAACGTACCTTTTTTTTAAAATTTATTTTGCTGACGTTTCGTTCGGGTTTCACCGAACGTGGTCCCAGCTTGACTGAAGCAGCGATGACGCCTACGCCTCCCCCTGCCCGGTGTGATCTTCGTCCACCGTCATATTGTTCATTTTCCAAGTACCGTCACACACTACACTCACAGTGTCCCTATTCCGTAACGCAACCGTATCCTGGTGGTTAACCGATTGTGTAACAAACCGGTGCACAATCGGTTCGGTCAAGCTGGGACCACGTTCGGTGAAACCCGAACGAAACGTCAGCAAAATAAATAAATTAAAAGGTACGTTTAGCGTTAATTCCCGTATGCATTAATTTAATAATAATGCAACGCGATAGTTTAAAAGTATTTAGTAGTGGAAGGTCTGTGGTGGCCGCCATTCGAGAACCTTTCTGCCCCATCGGCCATCGGTCCACATTGTCATATATCTTACAGAATTTGTTATTATATTTTCCAGCAAATCGCAACCAAACGCATCTCCGCCCCTGTCGACGAAGACTTGACCCTCCACTCGGATTCCTCAGCCTACCTCCGTGGGGCCGAAGGGACCCACATGGAGTCCAAAGAGCTATTCTGGCATTCTGACCAGGACATTCACATTAAATCTATCAATGGCTCCGTAGTGTTAAGTGGGAAAGAGGGGGTGTACATTGACGTGAGGTATTTACCAATAGCGACGTTGAATAAAACTGAAGCGATTGGACAGTTTAAAGTGTGTGTGTGCATGCCTCAAGGGAAGCTGTTCCGGATAGCGGTGCCCAATGGGCAGAAAGTCACGTGTTCTCATGTTAATATGACCGCGGATTTGAATCCTTGCGCTTAGTTTCATCATTAATTACCCTCCATCCTCACGCATCAATCCCGGTAACATCCTCAGCGGTGTTGCTTCAGAGCCCCGGGTCCAGCTAGCTACCCTAGGGGATTTGACGAGGTTACTGGTTTTACACAACTTGCTTTTTTTTTTTTTGTCCTAGTGTTACAAGATTTTCCGCCTTCGAAATTTTGTACCAACTTGATTTCTAGGTTTAAATCATTATCCGACCAAATTCAATTGACTGACAGTGAGATAGTGACATTTTTAACTGACTTCAAAAAAGTTATCAATTCTTCGGAATTTTTTTTAGGATTCCGTACCCGAATGGTGCAAACGGGACCCTATTACTGAGACTCCGCTGTCTGTCCGTCTGTCTGTCTGTCCGTCTGTCCGTCTGTCCGTCTGTCACAGGGCTCTATCTCTTAAACCGTAATAGCTAGACACCTCAATTTTTCACCGATTATGTATTGCTATGACCACTATAACAACAAATACTAGAAATAAGATAAACTTAAAAATTAAAGGAGGTCGTCATACAAGAAACGTGTTTCTTCAGCGTTTTAAAATATTGTACGGTTGTACGGAACCCTTCATGTACGAGTCCGACTCGCACTTGCCCGTTTATTTTTGTTCCCCGATTACTCGAAGACACCTGGACCGATTTGGAAAATTCTTTTTTTGTTTTATTTAATACTTTCCAGGTTATCCCATAGAAATTTTATTAAAATCGGTTTTGTGGTTGATTTTTAAACTAAAATAACCAGAAAAACATGTCGTCTATGTATAAAATTGTTTTAATATTTAACTTTTCTAGTATTGAAATCGGGTTTTTTTGTTTTGAAAAAATATCAATAATTATACTAGATGACAACGTGTTAAGGGTAGATAATGGTTAAAACCTAGTTATACATCGTTTTACGATGTTTTACGAAGAACGCAAAACCTCTCAGATGGTACCTCAGCCATGTAGCTGAACAACTTTTGTTCAACAACTTTTACGAAACTAAAAAAAATATTGAATTTTCATACAAACTGATCAGCTGATAGAGTAAATTTGTAAGAAAATCCGATTTTTTTTTGATTTCGTAAAAGTTGTTGAACAAAAGTTGTTCAGCTACATGGCTGAGGTACCATCTGAGAGGTTTTGCGTTCTTTACTTAACACGATGTATATTTTAATACGCAAATCTTTCGTAATAAACATAAATGAACAAATATTAAAGGACTGACAACCCCATACAAAAACACGTACTCGGCTAGAAAGCTAAAGTCCTGTATTGTTTCTAGATGTCGCTACTATCTTGCCCGCTAGCCATACAAAGGATGCTGGGTATTTAGAATGAACAAAAAATCAGAGATGGCGCTTGTTGTTTCGTAGAAAATGAACGCTTATACCGCCATCTTCCGAGATCAGGCGGCACCACTACGAAACTGCCTTCTTTCGAACTAGTAGCTCCATCTAGCTGCAACATTTAACTAAAAATCGAATTACGCTTCAAAGGATGAAGATTGTCAGTCCTTTTTACTGTTCGTCCATGGTAAATGTACATTCTATAACTGTAATTTACCAAACCAACTTGTAGATTTTCTCGAATGATATTTAGTAGTAAGTAGTAGAATATACAAAGTGGAAGGGACATACCTACCCGTAATAAATCAAACCACGGGCTATACTAGATCACTAAAGTATAATAAAATTAAAATAACAGTAAAAAAAACCGACTTTCCCATACAAATCGCCTGGGTGGCTGCACACTTTTGTATGGAATGCCAAAATTTATTTTTATTTTTGCCTGTTATTTTAATGATCTATACGGGTATGTCCCTTCCACGTTGTATATTATACAACGTGGAAGGGACGTTATAAATCGAACCGCGGTCTATACTAAAATAACAGCCAAAGAACAACAAAAAAACTCGGCAGTTCCATACAAAAGTGTGCAGCCGCCCAGGCAATTTGTATAGGAAAGTCGATTTTTTTTTACTGTTATTTTAATTTTATTATACTTTAGTGATCTAGTATAGCCCGTGGTTTAATATATGACAAGTGTGTCCTTTCCACGTTGTATATGTATGTACCCGTGTATTAATAAAAACCTCTACTCCTTAAATGAGTTATATAGTATAATATACCGCTACTGATTTAAGAAGCATTGTTTTTCTGTCAATAGGGATGATGACTGGGTCAGAAAAGTATTATTCTATTTTTTTTGTTAGCCTATGGTGACCCATTGTTGGGCAAAGGCCTCCACTCCAACCTTTCATGAATCTCTGTTAGTGACGACAGTTCTTTTTTTAATTTCTTTAATTCTAATTAGTCCTTCTTCGTCTAAGCGCGTTCCCAATTGCATTCTCAGCTGTGCTGATTCGGAGCCCAGGGTGCGCTCTCCCGCTTTTTCTTCTCCAAATATAACGTGCACGGCAATGGTCACCCTAGGGTGCCGAAGACCTTGCGAAGTGGAGAAGATTGCTTGGCTTTCAATAATTTTGATCTGGTTACGTAATATTTGAACGATCCCTATTGCATGAAGAAGTCTGCACTCTTTACATAAATTTTCCGGGGTCCAGTGCTGCCCCCATTTGAAATAAATTATTCGAAAGAAAACGGAGATATCATCTAAAATTTTGTCTTTGTGAAGCCCTAGCCTAATAACCCTTCAAACTATTTTATGAACTACTGATTACAGATTAAGGCTAAGCTTTACTACGCACATTTGCCAAAAGTGGCCGTTTTTCGCAAATGTGTGTTGTAAAGCTTAACGTTCTCACTTTAAACTGTAAACAGTAGTTCTTAAATACTTTGAAGGGTTATCTAGGATTTGATAGTAGCAAAATTTTAAATAATGTCTCCGTTTTCTTTGAAATGATTTATTTTAAATGGGGGCAGCACTGAACCCCGGAAAATTCAGTCACGGCCTTAACTAGATACTTGACATTTTCACCAATTATGTATTACTATGACCACAATAACAACAAATACTAAAAATAAGATAAACTTAAAAATTAAAGGGGGTCGTCATACAAGAAGCCCTAGCCTAATAACCCTTCAAACTATTTTATGAACTACTGATTACAGATTAAGGCTAAGCTTTACTACGCACATTTGCCAAAAGTGGCCGTTTTTCGCAAAGTAAACAGTAGTTCATAAAATACTTTGAAGGGTTATCTAGGACTTGATAGTTTTTAAATGATGTCTCCGTTTTCTTTGTAATGATTTATTTTAAGGCGAAGATATAGGCAAATGGCCTTGAAGTGTGAAATAAATTGTTAACTCGTAAATATGGTGATAATTTCCATATTGCTCTACGTCATGCACTAGATAGCCCTTTAAATTATTTTATGAACTGCCGTTAAAACTATTATTGGTGATCCGTCTAGCTTTAAAACTTGCCGTGGCCACTTTTGGCGGAGGCGAGTTTTAAAGCTAGACGGACTAATGTAAATACTTTCAACGGTGGTTTATAAAATAATTTAAAGGGCTATCTAGTGCATGACGAAGAGTAATATGGAAATTATCTCCATATTTACGAGTTAACAATTTATTTCAAATGAGGGCGCCACTTCAAGGTCATTTGCCTATATCTTCGCCTTAAATGGGGGCAGCACTGGACCACGGAAAATTTAGCTACGGCCTTAAATTGAGAACGTTAAGCTTTTCTTAGCATTTTTGCCTAAAGTGGCCGTTTTCCGCAAAAATGCTAAGAAAAGCTTCACGTTCTCACTTCTAGACTGTAAACAGTAGTTCATTTTTCTATTTTTCAAATAATTTATTTAAAATGGAGGCAGCACTGTCCCCGAAAAATTTATGTACCTAAGTATCTTAAACTGATAGTATTGGTACTCACTATATGACTGATTCAAGGCGGAATATTTTTATTAATACGAGGGTTACAGGTACTACCTATATTTAAGGCCTAAAGTTCGTCAATAAGCTGAATTATCACACAATTAGGTAATAGAGAAACGGGGCATTTTATATCCATCTAGATTTATGAAACTATATCTTATGATTATCTTGATATCGATTGTAACGTAAGTAGTAGCATGTATGTACTTACATACGTCATTGATAAACTAATAAACATATCATGAACTAATATTATTTTTATTTGCCCTAAATTTCTAGGCTTGAACTGTCTGTCGGGTCTCCGCGACGGATTCAGTTCGTCTCTCTCACAAGTCTGCTTGCGAATGAGACACGTGAAACGCGACGGATTCAGTTCGTCTCTCTCACAAGTCTGCGTGCGAATGAGACACGTGACCCGCGACGGATTCAGTTCGTGTCTCTCACAAGTCTGCGTGCGAATGAGACACGTGACCCGCGACGGATTCAGTTCGTCTCTCTCACAAGTCTGCGTGCGAATGAGACACGTGACCCGCGACGGATTCAGTTCGTGTCTGTCACAAGTCTGCGTGCGAATGAGACACGAGACCCGCGACGGATTCAGTTCGTCTCTCTCACAAGTCTGCGTGCGAATGAGACATGTGACCCGCGACGGATTCAGTTCGTGTCTCTCACAAGTCTGCGTGCGAATGAAACACGTGACCCGCGACGGATTCAGTTCGTGTCTCTCACAAGTCTGCGTGCGAATGAGACACGTGACCCGCGATGGATTCAGTACGTGTCTCTCACAAGTCTGCGTGCGAATGAGACACGTGACCCGCGACGGATTCAGTTCGTGTCTCTCACAAGTCTGCGTGCTAATGAGACACGTGACCCGCGACGGATTCAGTTCGTCTCTGTCACAAGTCTGCGTGCGAATGAGACACGTGACCCGCGACGGATTCAGTTCGTGTCTCTCACAAGTCTGCGTGCGAATGAGACACGTGACCCGCGACGGATTCAGTTCGTGTCTCTCACAAGTCTGCGTGCGAATGAGACACGTGACCCGCGACGGATTCAGTTCGTCTCTCTCACAAGTCTGCGTGCGAATGAGACACGTGACCCGCGACGGATTCAGTTCGTCTCTGTCACAAGTCTGCGTGCGAATGAGACACGTGACCCGCGACGGTTTCAGCTATCTCTATCGCGCCACAGAATAAATAATACTAACGTACAGAAGTCTCACTCAGCAAAGATATTCAAAGAAATATCTACTCAATGTGGATAGCGATATGGTTTAATTTGCTCACGTCAGAACTCAGCACCTGTTCGTAAAGATACCTAGACTTCCATTGCAAGCCAATTTCGTTCTTATTACTCTGGACAAACGATTCGTATAACTGAATTTACCACCCGAAGGGGCCGCCTGCGCGCATAGTAATAATTACAGTACATTTTCGATACCTAAACGGAGAGTGGTGACACAGGCCTGATCGCGCGTAGGGTTTGTGGCAGAGACGGGCTGAACCCGTCGCGCGTCCACTTGACGTAGTTTTATAGCTTGCCTTTATAGCTTCGATCATATATTCTATAGAGGTAGGTTACACTATCATTCTGGAATCAGTCAATTCCATCAGTCTGGAATGATGTGACTGACGCCAGAATGATGGATGTTTTTCACGGTTACACGGTCAATCAAGAATGACAGCAGGCTGATATAAAGTACGTGTACGGCAAAGAGCTATAATGAACCTTATTTACATTGGTGTACGGTGTGTAGTAAAGTAACTAAAGTACAGTGACTGACGCGAGAATGATACGAGCGGGTTACGCGATCAGTCTCCCATCAGTGTTTCATCATTCAAAAGAATTTTAATTTTCATCAGTCAGAACCATCAGTCTATCATTGGGTTACACGATCATTCTGATCAGACTGTACGCGTATATAATATACAGGTTCGAAAAAAATATTCCGAAACTATTTTAAGGGTGAATTCAGTCCATGATACTGAACAACTTTCCCAAAGGAACATATATTCATGTTTTTATTTTTCATTCATATTATATGAACATTATTAATGTGCAATGCAATGTAATTATTAAATAAATAAATATCGAAATATGAAAAATTATTGTCATGATCAGCTGATCGGTCAACTTGTATGAGAGGCCAAAAAATATTTTTCTTATTTCGTTATATGTTCTTAGGGGAAAGTTGTTCAGTATCATGGACTGAACCTACCCTTAAAATAGCACGAATTTCAAAATTTGTTTGTCCGCTACGCCCTCGGCTGGGACGCTCCCGTTAGGCAGCCCTAAAGAGAGGAGTGGAGTTATAATTGGATAAACATACTTTTTAGCAAGAATTTTCCCGGTCGGGAGTCGGGCAGGGCTTTAGTTCTTTATACTTACTACTTTACTTGACTGCCTCCGCGGTCCAGTGGTCAAGGCGTTTGCCTTGTGATTAGGAGATCATGGGTTCAAATCCCACTGGGAAGCATACTTTGTTAAAAGTTGTTTCCAGTCTGTTTAGGATATTGCAGGCTTGAATCACCTGATTATCCGAAAAGAAAGATGATTCCGTGCTTCGGAAGGCACGTATAGCCGTTGGTCCCGAACGCCATCTAGCGTTTGTACCTATCCTAGGATTGGTTCTGGTCTACCCTTTGGGTTGCGGAGGTCAGACGGCAGTCGCTCTGTGTAACCTCGTCAAATCGCCTAGGTTAGGTAGCGGACCCCGGGCTCTGAAGCGTAACCGCTGACGATGCAACCGGGAACACGTGAGGATCGGATGATGATGAGGACTTAAGTACTACTTATATCTTGTTTGTTACAGTGCCGTATTGGTACCTACGTATTTACGTAAATTATCTTTTATCATGTGGACATCAGACGCAAAATGCCGAACTACTTACCTATATCACATTATCAGGATCCCATCTACGTAGGCACAGATACTTTGACTTATTCATCATTTGATTTCTATCAGACGTAGGGTTCTTTTGGAAAATAATTTAGGTACCCAATTTACAATGCGATTAGGTACCATAAAAATAGGATGGCCTGTTTGCTAATTTAAAAATACGGAAGATGATGGCAAAAAAGCAGTGGCTTAGCGAGGGGGGAGCATGCCCCCCCCCCCCCCCCGGGCGGCATCCACTAAAATCAATTTGCAAAATAATTTAAAGCAACTGTGGCAAACCCCAACCGAACCCCTTGACTTCCCGCCAAAAACTCCGCAGCTCAATGACTGTCACTAGTGATGAGAACAGACATTTTACACACTAATAAACTGTGTGCAGGTTTCCTCACGGCATTTTCATTCACCGGAAACAAGTGGTGGTAGTTGAGACCCTACCGTAATATGTAAACTATGCAAGGCAACATCCAACTTGCCTTGCATAGCGTTTACAACGCGATAAAAAAAATTGATTTGAATTACTTTGTATGGATGTCAACGAATTCAATTCCACCCTGTATAACAATAAAATATCCTTTATTTTAATATTTTTAAAGTATATACTTACTTTCAACTCATGACATAGGTAACCGTGGGTTTACCCGGTAAAATAATTGTATTCTAATTACGGCCCTGACTTTGTTATGTTCATTATTCCAGTCGACAATAGATGGCGGCTTATTTACAAAATGATAAAAACTATAAAAATAATATTTCGGCGAAAATAATATTTGGTAATGTAGAAAAAATCATCAATATCTACGTAGGTATAATATACTAATACTGAACTTACTGGTACGGCGTACCATATAATTAGAATTTTCATGACACTATGTGTCGCAATCAAGTGGAAATCGTCAGATTATATATTTTTCGTTATCATTGAATTATTTCCTTCAAAATAAAAATAAAATAGCCACGCTCGAGAATGTCGAGATGACGTTTTTTAGAAGTTTATAACCCTCCCAGTTCTTTTCGTCACTTGAAAATTGTCAGATTAGTGGAATGTACACTTTTTAGCATGTAATTATCTCACCCTATCTTAATCTGATGCGCTCGAGAATTTCTGATGATATTTTTTTTTTACTAATCTGATCCTTTATCCTTGACGGGCGGCCATATACATGGGGCTCATATTTGGTTGAGGTACTTAACCGGGTACAAGGTATCCTGTATGTTACTCTGCCGCGCTCGAGTAAATCCAAAAATCCTCTCTTGGGCTCCCCTACTATAGTCAGCGGCCCCAGTGCCATAACTGCTTGGCCACCAACATCACCGTTTCAAGATAAACGAGTAGTTAACTATTTGGAAAGGCAATAAATACAGTTTCTTTATTTTTCGATAAGAGCCTATAGACCATATATTGTTTTATGAAGATGAAAAGATATCGTTATAAGATATCTTTACATATATCATACCTAATCGGTAAATTGAAGCGTTTTTTATTTAGCTGACACAGATAAGATAGTAACCTCTTGAATCCTTATCTCGACCTGCACGAATCGAGCGTACCTACATAATCGATAAATATCTTGACTTGATGGTATCGCATCACTAGTTGTGTTGCCAACTGCAGGAAAAAGTTACACTTTGTGTGCCTTTTTAGTTATTTTGGGATGTTTGTGTAACCTTTTTAGTCAGAAAATATTTGTAAAAAATAGTGATGGTTTTAGGCTTCAAGGAAATTTATTAATTTAAATAAGAAACTTTTTAAATTTTAATTTAGTATGTTTCTGAAATTTTCTATAATTAATAAAGCAGAAAAATATATTTAAAAAATAATAAGTTTAAAAAAACACTTATCCCTACTTACCTACAAATTATCAAGAAAAAAACTTTGGAATTTAATGATTTTTGTTTTAATTAACATTTGAGCAAGCAATAGTCTAATATTAACCAGATTCTCGTAAGATTTACAAGGTTAATTACAAATTGAACTTAACGTCGTCGATTAATTAATCCATAAATAGTCATTAGCTCAATACAGATCGTAATATATACCGTATAACGTAACGACTATGAAACTTACGGAGTATTAGTATCTATTCTGTAGTATGACTAACATAGACTGATAAGATAACGTTTCTGTATGAAACGGTCTCCAGAGCTGGCAGTACCGCATACTTCACCTACTTTTTAACTCGGCACGCGAGCGCTGACTCACTTTTCGTCCACCCGTCGTCGAGATACCATGGCTCCAGTGTGCTCTTTACGGACTAGTGGTGTATTCCTATTATTATTCTTAATAACATACACATGCTCAGTGTCGCCACCATGGATATTTTCCGTGCATATCAATGCCGTGTCGTGTGGTGATAGTAAATGTGTTTATAATCTAAATGTGAACGGAGTGGACGAGTGGTCGCTAACCTCCACGCCGGGGCGACTAGGAGAGCTCTGTGCAGATAATATACTCGAAGAAACGTTTGTGTCCAATGTTAATTTTGAAGTGCCGGCTGGAAAGTTTTATTTCTGTGCTAAATCGGGGAATGGCTGGAGACATCAGGCTGTATTTTTGGACGGCGGTGACGTCATCAGAAGGTAAGTTTGATATTTCAGAAGTAGCATTTCACTAATGTAAATATTGTTTGTTTTTTTGTTACTGGACATCGATATATTTTTGACATCACTATTTTAAAAATACTTTTTTACTAATCTCTAAAAAATTTTGGCGTGTCATGTAGGTAGGTACCTACTATATCTTTTTAATAAAAAGCGTTTTTCCACGAACCAAGTTGGCGCGTAATTTGAAGATTACGATGAAAAAAGATGACTAACTGAAATGTCTTTTGTTGCCTTGAATATCTGAAACCGCTAATTAATTACGGCAAATAAGGTTTTTATGAATGAGTAATCAAATCACATAGAAAATGTTATGTAATGTTTAAAATTCTCTAAATGGATTATCTTATTAGTATTAGTGCTTCGGGCTATATTGTGGTGTTTGGCGTGATTTGAGATTATAAAAATGAGTGACGTGCGTGCGTTTCATAATTACAATATAAATAATAAAAAATAATCAGACATTAGGAATTCTCGGGCTCTTTTTCACATTAATAGTAGGTATACTTCATCAGTATAATTTTTTTCTAAAGCAAAAAATGCTATTTTTAAGGTATTGTGAATATGTTTTCGATACTACATGCCTACAACACTTCATGGTACTGAAATGAAATGTGGGCATTTTATTACTTATATTGATACATTTAAAATACCGGAATTAATATAAATATTCTACAGGGTTTCTTTTAATACACCGGAAACATTTTTGGAGCAAGTTCAGTCCGTGATACTGAATCACTTTCCATAATTATCGATTAAAGAAAAAAAATCGGCTTCCCGTACAAATCAGCTAAATGGATTTTGTTTGTATGGAAAGTAGTTCAGTATCACGGACTGAACCGGTGTACCTACACGGTACGGTAGGTACGGTACAGGGAAGGAAAAAGTAACCCTGTCTAAGGAAATGCCAGTACCTACCATTACCATACGTATAAGTAAATGGTATAATCCCTGCTTTTTAATAAATAAACCTCCACATACTTACTTATGAACAATATTTTCCTACCTCCATACCAATACCGAAGCATTATGTTATGAATCATAATTTGGCAACATTAACTGAAAAAAAAAGTTCCACGAATTGAAAATAGAATGTCGAAGGTCTCCATTTTTTAAATAATAAATTCAGGGAAGGATTTTTGGATTTCTGTTTTGTTTTATAATAACTCTGAATACCGAGTGCGTTAAATTTTTTGTAATAGGTGTCTAGGTACCTACCTACAATGATTTCAACCGTGTAAACATAGGAGAAAATTATGTAGATATTGTAGTGTGCGAATGACATTATGTAGGTATTACCTCCATACTCAAGGTTATCTTTATAGCTTTCATGTAGGTTGTAGGTACCTACAAAGATGGAAATCTAGATCAAAAACAGTACCAACAGAACTTATTGATAACACATGGAACTTTAATTTAGAAGTAGGTAATAATTTATAAGTTTTAACCAAGACACGTTATTTAAGTAAGTAGGTAGGTACCTACCAACATATAAATAAATAACTTTTTATCAAAATCTAAAAGAAAAACTGCTTGCAATGAAAATTACCATATTATCTTCTTCTTCATTTAAGCACATTCCCGTTTGCATCTTCAGCTGTCTTGCTTCGGAGCCCGGCGTGCGTTTTCACGCTTTTTCTTCAAATATAATATGCATGTCAATGATCACCCAAAGATGCCAAAGACCTTGCGAAGTGGAGAAGAAGCCGGAACAGTATAAAGATTTGGCTATAGCTTTACGACCGGCCGCCTGCCTGATATAACTCTTTGGGATTGCAAATGTTACCACAAGATGTTTGAGCTTAGTCATTTAGTCGCCTCTTTATCATAACACTAGCAGTCCACCCCGGCTTCGCCCGTGGTACACACATAGCCTATGTCACTTGGGAATAGTGTAGCTTTCCAACGGTGAAAGAATTTTTTAAATCGGGCCAGTACTTTTTGAGCCTATTCATTAGAAACATACAAACATACAAAAATAGGTACAAATCTTTCCTCTTTATAATATTAGTATAGAAGTATAGATTACTCATTCTAGGCTGGGAGTCACACGGCACCAAAAATTATCATATATTAAGGCTTCGACACCGATGACGGCCTTTAGGTATATAAAACACAGTATCGTTGAGTTACATGTATTTATTTGTTTATTTGTAATAACTTTATTGTACTAAAAACATGCATATAAAATACAAAATTCGAAAGAGCAAATATACAATACAATACCCTTTATTGCACAAAAGTAAAAAACAGAACATAATTATCTTAAAAATTAGGAAATGCGCAAAAGGCGGCCTTATATAGGTACAATGGCGGACTTATCCCATATAGGGAACTCTTCCAGTCAACCTGCGATATATTGAGAGGACATTTACTCAATTACCAGGTAGAAGCAAGTACGTACAAAATAAATAATAATAAAAGATTATACTTACATAGCTACATCATCATAATCCTACACAAATACTTAAATTTAATTACACAAATACTTATATTTAATGTAAGTACAAGTATCTCGTGAGTTACATACTCTTTTACTCTGAGTAAATCGCACCCAATTACACAAACTACTTTATGACCTAAATCTGTATATTTTGTTTCTATATAGCTAGGTATCTATCTATCGATAGGATCCCTATATTCGGTCTAGCCAGATAGACTCCTAATCCAACGTCCATGTTGTTTGTTACGCGCATGTTTTGGCGTTAGCTCGTGGATACCCTCGCCTCCCATTAAATCTGGGTCTGGGCACGCATTTTTAAAAGCAGGGAATCATACGACGAATGATTTGCACAAGCGCAAAAAGGCGCATTTTTTAATCATTCGCACGCGAAGGATTTGCACGAGCATTGATATTTGAAGCGTACAAATGTCAAAGAAACCTTCGTTTTGTGGAGAATCCGTTCCGTTTCATGCTGCTTTTTTTCTTACTTATGTTAAACAGTTTCGAAAACCGTTAAAAAAATCTAAAAGGATATTACGAGTAGGTACTTAATGCGTTTGTCTGTGGAATGAATTGCCGGTCTCAATACGGCGTGCAGAGTCTATCTATTTTTAAGAAAATGGTAGTAGATTACTACCTTTCAAAAGTTATTTAAATTGTCCATAGAAATTAAGATTTTTATAGGTATCAGTAAGTTTATTAATTTTATGTATTTATGTATGTAGTATGTATATATAAAAACTATATATATAACGTTTAAAAAAATAAACTGAAACTATTTTAAGGGTGAATTCAGTCCATGATATTGAACAACTTTCCCTAAGGAACATATGTGAAAATATGAAAAATATTTTTTGGCTTTTCATACAGACTCGGATCAGCTGATCGATCAACTTGTATGGGAGGCCAAAAATTATTTTTCATATTTCGATATATGTTCCTTGGGGAAAGTTGTTCAGTATCATGGACTGTATCCACCCTTAAAATAGTTTCAGTATATTTTGTTAGACCCTGTATAAGTAAGTATATTATTTGTATGTAAGTATAGTTTATGTTTTATGTATTTTATAAAAGTTTGTAAAATGTGTAGAAATGTGTAAGTTTATGCTAAATTTTTAAGTCGAACTTTATAGCTTTTTTTTCTCTTTTCCTTCTTGTTTAGTTACACCACCGTCATTGTATTTCTCATAGTCCTGTCCATCCACTGGTTGTCTGGAAGAGATCGCTTTAAGCGATAAGACCGCCCATTGTACTAATGTTATTTTAAGTTATTTGTTTATATTGTTTTTTCTTTTGGTGTACAATAAAGAGATTTTCTATTCTATTCTACTTACCGCTAAAGCGACGGTTTCAAAAATACAATGCAATTGGTATTTTACGTGAGCGATGACTTGGAAAACACAGTTAAGTGTTTCGTTAACTCCCTCGTTAAAAAATAGCACTCCAGGGCCATCGACAGGAGTCCGGCTTTTTCCTGTTTTTAAGCTCAACTGGATTGCGTTGCGTACCGGACGCTAAATTTATCCGCCAAATTATTTGCAAATGGAACGCTGAGTAAACTGCTTAATTATGTATGTACCTACTTACGGCGAATGCGTATGCGCATAGTGGTTTCACATTATTCAGTGATAATAAGTCTGTAAGCGTTTACCGTCGAAGAACTAGCTCTTAATTTTTTTTTATTAATTATTTTTACGGCTCTGGATACAAGTCCTTTAGAGCCTATCTTTAATTTTGTTCTTTATTCCTAATCCTAACCTAACCTAATCCTAACAAGACAATCAAAGGGTGGTGTAGGCCTTTGACTGCTGCAAGGGAGCTTCTGGCGATAAATCTATACGAGTCCATTGGTTTTCTATCCGATTGATAGGCGGACGACGTCCGAAGACGCCCACACAGTCCGCGAAACAAATATCACTGCAGCCGTACTATGACTGTCTACTTTAACTATTTCACATATTGTTCATGAGCATGAGCATTTATAACACCAAACAACACCAATTTCATATTATAAAGTCCACTAAAATCAATTTGCAAATAATTTAAAGAAAACTCCAACCGAACCCCTTGACTTCCCGCCAAAAACTTCCAACTAGGTCTTAGGGTGTCTTAGGGTTGCTATACACTTAGGCCGGAATTGTCGGTTCGGCAATATTTGTCGAACAACAAAGCCGATCCGAATCAATTATATCGCCTTTTCCCCCGAGAATTCATCTACGTATAGTCGATTTTACCGCCCGGCTATGCCGATTAATGTCGGACCGAAATTCACCGAATAAGTGAACCGCAACCCGGACAATGTTGGTCCGCTGAATCCGCTAGGACAATAAGTCAAATCAGACACTTTTTTCAACATTTTTCAAGTCAAAGAAAAATCTATGATGTCACGGTTTTATTCTCATAACAGTACCAAATAATTAATTTTTGACCCAATCTACCCAATTTAATTTACAGGATTTAAATATACATATGCTTAGGTCATGTCATGAAGTTTCAATCAAAAATCGAGTACTTAATTAGATAACTAACCTATATTTAATAAGATATAACCCCACACCACGGCAACCCCTTGATTGATTTGGCTCGTGTTAACTCTTCAAGTTAGAACTTCAAAGAACTTAACAACCCCGGGCGTGGTCCGTACTTGGATCCCGACCACAAGTGGTACAAAAATTTCTCGAGCTCCTCCGTGCTTCGGAAGGCACGTAAAAGCCGTTGGTTCCGGCTGTCATTGTATGGCAGTCGTCAAGCTATGTCAGATGCCTTTAGGCAGCTTGACAAATCTGACACCAGTGTTGGCCACTTACACACCCGAAAAAAGAACTTAAATGGTAGTTAAATGGTGACCAGTATGTGGTCACGGCGATCCCTCTGTTGTTAGCCACATTAAGGTCCCCAATGGTACATGGGGTAAAACAGTTCAGACACGACAAAAGGTGGTCCAACGCCTGAAAAGCACCGCAGTCCCTTAGTCGCCTCTTACGACACACGTGGCAGAGGAAAGGCGTGTTGAAAAATTGTGCTCTATTCTACTCTCATCACACGGCAACCTCGCCCGTTCAATAAAGTAAATAAGTATCTTTAGGTCGATAGCCAGACATACGACATTGGCACACTTAACAGGAAAGTAAACGTAATTGACTCAAATAAGTACACTTGATAAATCTTGTTGACTTGAACACTGAGCATATGATGGAAAAATCATTCAGTTTTAATTTTATTGCAACATCTAACAATAAAGTATAATAAAAAGTAATAAATATACTTATAATTTGTTATTAATTGATTATACAACTCGAATAATTCAGTTTTTCCTGTAACTCCATAGGTAATAAATATACTCCAAATGTTTGCCCAATTTAAATTATCATTTAATGAATCATAACATATTATTTATCGTCGTAACGTAGGTATATGATCTAATTTTAATTTATAATAATTTACGTTTACGTTTAGATATTTCTTTTTTATAAGACGGTCTCTGTGACGTAATGTTTAACAGACTAGTCCACTCCAGTGATTCTGGGTTCGATCCCCAGCCAAGTCAATTTGGAAAATGGTATTTCTCAAATTGTTGTAAATTCTGTTGTTCATCTTTAGGGTTCCGTACCCGAAGGGTGCAAACGGGACCCTATTACTGAGACTCCGCTGTCTGGCCGTCTGTCACAGGGCTCTATCTCTTGAACCGTAATAGCTAGACACTTGAAATTTAAACCGATATGTATTACTGTGGCCGTTATAACAACAAATACTAAAAATAAAAAAAGTTAAAAATTAAAGGGGGTCGTCATACAAGAAACGTGTTTCTTCAGCGTTTTATAACATTGTACGGTGGTAAGGAACCCTTCATGTACGAGTCCGACTCGCATTTGCCCGTTTATTCTTTTTCAATCCCTATAAAACTGTGTTAATAAGCCCGCCCACCATATAATTAATTACATAAATAAATTTGTAAATGACAATTTGGCGCTTGAGTTTTAATCACAGTCTAACTGTTGGTACACACGCACACCACACTACGGTCACTACAGAGTACTAGTATCCTATTTTGTGGTTTAAGTTAAACGGATTATTATAAGTTAAACCGTTTAACTCATAATAATCCGTAATAACTTGACATCACAAAAACTAATAGGTAACAAAACAACATTGACTTTTTTTTTCAATTTATGGCTTGACGCTACTGCGTATTTAGCCAGGAACAAAATAAAACGTGGGAAATTATTTTTTCCTAACAAGTTACAATGAAAGGTTGGTGTAGGCCTTTGATTGCTTTATGGGAGCTTCTGGCGACAAATCTATACGAGTCCACTGGTTTTCATAGCCGATTGAGTGGCGGACGACGCCCGAAGACGCCCACACAGTCCGCGAAACAAATATCACCACAGCCGTACTATAACTGCTGTCCACTTTAACTATTTCACATATTGTTAATGAGCATGAGCATTTATAACACCAAACAACACCAATTTCATATTATAAGGTCCACTAAAATCAATTTGCAGAATAATTTAAAGAAAACCCCAACCAAACACCTTGCCTTCCCGCCAAAAACTCCCAACATTGACTTAAATATTACTGGTAACAATAACAACACAAAAGTATTGCCAGCTTTGACAAGTTGGTTACACTACACTTCATAAAAAATTATATACTGCTGTGTTTACTTTATATTAATACGTATTAGTTAGGTGACTTGACATTACAAAAGTTAACAATAAACAACAAAAAATATTGCCAGCTTTGAAATTAGTTTTACTCAATATTTTAATTTATTATCAGCGGGATCGTTATTAAAAATAAATTAATGTAAGTGAAAATAAACGGGCAAATGCGAGTCGGACTCGTACATGAAGGGTTCTCTACCTCCGTACAATGTTTTAAAACGCTGAAGAAACACGTTTCTTGTATGACGACTCCCATAAATTTTGACGTGACAACGTCTTAAATTAGGTTGCGGCTGGGAGTCACTTATGAAAAAGTGTAACGCTCGGTAACGTTACGATGAGTCACCGAACGAGAGAGAGGCCCGCCGAATGCCTTGCGTCTCTCTCCCACTCAAACGTTGTCACGTAAAATCTTCGCCCGTAAAACCGACTTTACAGGCAACCATTTTTTTAAGTTTATCTTATTTTTATTGTTTGTTGCTATAGTGGTTATAGTAATACATAATCGGTGAAAATTTCAAGTATCTAGTTAATTAGACCTATCCTATACTATCGTTCCCAAAAAAACCTACCAGTAGTTGTAGGCGTCCCTTTCCCGCCAACTGCCAGTGCAATAAAATAAAAAGGGATAACTACTACTTTTTGGTTAAAACTAACGTGAGATGAGAGACATACAGTACTATATATTATACACCGTATACACTGGTAACTCACCTAAAAATTAGCTACCTAATGGCCGACATGTTTTAACTAAGGTCCTACTTCTATGTACGTACGTTTTTTTACAGACTAAAATTTTTTTGAGAATCCCGCTTCCTTAGCACTAGATTTTTTTTATTAGCCTATAGGTACTGTCCCACTGCTAAGGAAAGGCCTCCCTTCTTTTCAAGATTATATTCTAATTATAATTTATTTGATTGAATTTTATCGTACGTTATGCGTACTCGTAGACGTACGCTCGCTGGGTCATCGAGATTCGAGCAGAGATTTTGGATGCCGCGATGAAGAGTCAAATGTGTAAACCTGTTTTAAAACGTAGTGGGTTGCGTATTTTTTAACGTGGTACGTCAGGCAGGACATGTACCTAAACACAAGTCAATGTCATTAGACAATGTCATTAAAATTTTGTATTAAGCAGAATCTCATTCTAGCAACACCAAAGAATTTATAATACTATCTAGAATAACTACGAATAATCATCTCACAAAAACGACATTGAAAATTAAACTTAATGCCACGCACATAAAGGTCATATTTTCATAATGCTTATATTTAAATACCTAACGTTCCTAAAAAAATTACCTAAAGTTATAGGCGTCCCTTTCCCGCAAACTGTCAGTGCAATAAAGTGGGAGGGGAGAGCTATAACTTTAGGTATAATTTTTGGGAACGGCTTTGCCATTTCGTAAGCATTTAGATTTGTATACTTTGAGCATTTTCAAATGCCGAGAAAAGGGAAAGAGACAAAAGATGGGTTTTTATTGTAACCAGATTATCTCTAAGAAGGTACTTTTTTTTACTCTTTGGATTCGAGCTCTTCAAAAGTAGGTGAGTACATAGTTACCTAGATAAAGTAGCAAACATGTTTGTATTGTATGAAGAAGATCGAAGTAAATTGCTGTTTGTTCTGCTTCCACTTAGCGCAACAATAAGTCGTTGGATATTAATTACTGACGGTACAACCCGGCGTTACTTGGGATTGCAGAGAGAATTGAAATTAACGGGAAAAAACACATTTTAAGATACCTGAGTCGTCACTATTTTGATTTTTATTTATTTATTTAATTTTTATTGAGCCAAAAGCCATAATAGGTAGACTTAATGCTAAAGCATTCTCTCCCTGTCAACCTTTAGGAGAAGAGAAACAGATAGAATAGTTTGCGTCTAAAATAGATAGAAACAATCCAGAAATAATAAGTACTTTTAAATGATCATACATAAATATCGTATAACATAAATACTATATTTCTACATGCAACATATTATATACATACATATATACATATATATATTTGAAGATCAGAAAGTAACGATGAATTCTCCTAATTGTTGAAAGATTCAAAAAGTAAATCATGCACTTTTTTCTTGTATAAATGTCTACTAGATATTTGTCTGATGTCCTCAGGCAATGCATTCCAAAGCCGTATGGCTTGAGAAGTAAAGGAGTTGGACTTGAAGCTAAATCGATAAAAGGGAATTTGAAGCTTGAGCGTGTTACTGGAGCGAAGTTGCCGATCATGCATGTCCGCAAGATATTGAAACTTACATTTCAAGTATTGCGGAGAAAAGGAATTTTTCTAGCTAAACCGTCAAGTTGAACCTTTTGTACATACTGCCCTAGGCGTACTGGTATTTATTCTGTGCCTAGGCTCTATATAGTATATATTAGGTCCTTACATATGAAATTGCCGATTTTCAATACTGGCAACTTTAAAATCAAATTTCTTGCGTTTCATTAGGAATTCCAAATTCAAATTTTTTTCGAAATAAAGCCAGAAAAATATTGTTTTAAAATTCGTATTTCATTTGTTTTAACATCATTTGTTTGAGTTCCAACATTGCTATAACAACAACTATGGACAAATTGAAAATTCGCAGTATTTACGAATACGAGTTCCACCGTGGCACCAGTGCTGCAGAAACGACTCGAAGAATTAACGACGTGTATGGACCAAGCACCGCTAACGAACGAACGGTGCGTTTTTGGTTTCAACGTTTCCGTTCTGGAAATTTCAATTTACACAATGAGCCTCGTGGACGACCTGCTACTCAAGTGAATAACGAAGAATTGAAGGCGATAGTGGAAGCGGATCCATCTCAAACCACTTCTGAATTAGCAGCAGCCTTCGGCGTAAGTGACAAAACGATACTTATCCACTTGCGCCAAATCGGAAAAATTAAAAAACTCGAAAAGTGGGTACCGCACGAATTGACTGAAGCAAACCAACAAACACGCGTTGCCTGCTGCGTTTCTTTGCTTAATCGCCACAATAATGAGGGGATTTTGAACCGTATCGTGACTTGTGATGAGAAATGGATCCTGTACGACAATCGGAAGCGATCATCACAATGGCTTGACCCTGGAGAACCGGCAAAACCTTGCTCTAAGCGAAAACTGACCAAAAAGAAGATTCTGGTTAGTGTTTGGTGGACCAGTGCTGGTGTTATCCACTACAGCTTCTTGAGATCAGGCCAGACGATTACTGCCGACTTGTATTGCCAACAATTGCAAACAATGATGGAAAAGCTCGCACTTAAATAACCGAGACTGATGAATTGCTCTAGCCCACTGCTCCTTCAGGATAACGCTAGACCACACACTTCACATCAAACGATGGCCAAGTTAGAGGAGCTGCGACTGGAACCTCTGCGTCACCCACCATACTCTCCAGATCTTGCCCCAACCGATTACCACTTTTTTCAAAATTTGGATAACTTTTTACAAGGAAAAAATTTCAAATCTGATGAGGCAGTCAAAACCGCCTTTAAACAGTTCATAGACTCTCGCTCCCAGGATTTTTTTTCCAAAGGTATCAATGATCTGCCTATAAAATGGCGGAAGTGTATCGATAACAACGGCGCATACTTCGATTGATTAAAAAATAATTACATTAAAAAAAAACTTGTTTCACTTTTTTGATACTGAACGGCAATTTCATATGTAAGGACCTAATATAACTTTTGATTTATTCCGATCCAATACCACGAACGCATACCACGATACCACAGGTATTACTTTGAATTTTCAATTATTTTCTATTCCGAACAAATACCACTCTTTAAATTATTTAATTTTATGTCCCAACGAATACCATAACTTGAATTTGGTACAGTCAGCTCAGTCATCAATATTGTTTTCTAATATTTTTATGTCACTTTCCGATTTCAATTCCCAAGGTTCTTATTTGATAATTTTTGCAGGAATTGAAATTGTTATTAAAATTATTATTATTATATAATTGAACTAGACGTGTGCTAACTAAATTGGTTTATTTTGATCTAACAATTTTTTTTTGGCAAATAAAAATGTTGTAATTACATACAAAGCATTTTTACTGACTGTACCTTTGAACTTGTTTAGTGGTATCTCGTATCCGTTCGGAATAGAAAATAATTCAAATTCAAAGTAGTACCAGTGGTATTCGTTCGTGGTATTGGATTGGAATAACTTTTTAGGCATTTCACCACAGATTAATAAATAGTTACTACATTTCACTACAAACCTCAGTGGTTTTTTATAGTTTACAGAAATGTCGTGTTTGTAAATGTTCTGTTGTACTGTACTTAGTGTGTACTATAGCTATATATGATAGCAAAATAAATAAATAAAATAAAAGAGTCTGTCTGTAAAGATACCTACTACTTAAATAGATCCTACCAAAGATTTAGATGTAGAAATGGGAGCCAAGTTCAAAATTATGGTGTGATTGTCGACTTTACCGACAAAAGAATTGGGATCTAAATGGATGCCAAGTTCGTTCTGTAATGGTTCTGTTGAACCTGGCATACTAAATAGAAAGTCACCTTAACAAAAGTAAATGTCATTGAAATTTTGTTGTATGAAGCAGCAACATTATTATTTTGTCGTATTAACAGGTAAAATTTTTAGGGTTCCGTACCCGAAGGGTGCAAACGGGACCCTATTACTGAGACTCCGCTGTCTGTCCGTCTGTCACAGGGCTCTATCTCTTGAACCGTAATAGCTAGACACTTGAAATTTTCACCGATTATGTATTACTGTGGCCGCTATAACAACAAATACTAAAAATAAGAAAAAGTTAAAAATTTAAGGGGGTCGTCATACAAAAAACGTGTTTTTTTCAGCGTTTTTAACTCGATCTTTGTATAGGGATTAACTAGATACTTGAAATTTTTACAGATTATGTATAAGATCCAAAAGATTTCTGGGCAAAGGATCTTGCTGGATCCCTGCTAATACCAGAAGACCTGGAAGACCAAGAACGCGATGGCGCGATGAACTGAATAAATTTGATGGCAAATGGAAGGAGATAGCGCAGGACCGGACTGAATGGAAGAAGTGGAGGGAGGCCTTTGCCTAGCAGTGGGACACGTGATGGCTCGTATTATTATGTATAAGTATGACCGCTATAACAACAAATACTAAAAATAAGAAAAAAATAAAAATTAAAGGGGGTCGTCATAAAAATAAAGTTTTTTTAGCGTTTTCGAACATTGTACGGAGGTACGGAACCCTTCATGTACTAATCCGACTCGCACTTGCCCGTTTATTACTTTTGACGTTTAGCGACGTCTCATTCTTGCGCCGATAAGAGGGAAAGAGACCCAAGATGTATTCTCTCTATAAGTAGGAACATTCTAAGCACTTTGGAAATTCAATTCATCAATTCAATTCAATTTATTCATAAAACAATAATACATTGCATTCGAATATCACCCAAAAAGACAAAATAAAATTACAAAAACAAAATTATTTTTGCATGCATGCATATATCCATTATTACGTTTTAATTAATAATAATTTAATTTTATATAAATAATCTTCAACAGTTTAGAAAAATATTATCAAATTGTAGCTTTCTTGGCACTACAGATTTCATTTATAAACATATTTAAAAAAAAAAACACTGCTAGTATAATGCACAGATCTATGGTCTGTGGTATAATGCATTCATATAATTACAAGTCATCAACACTGTAACAGCACTTCTCCAAAAGCAATGTTCTCAAACTCCTTTTAAATTTGGAAAGTATTCGTATTGATTTGAGATGAAAAAAAAACTTAACTTGCTCAATAGTAGTTTATTTCGGTTATTTTCCCGTTGATTCACCGGATGTTGCAATTCAAAGTCGTACACTCATTGTTATTCGAATCACTTCTATGAATATTTAAATACTGTACAAGCACGGATAACGGCAGAAATGACGATGTTAACCGCGGTTAATGTAATGACTTAATGAGTGTAAAAAAAAAACGACGGGTTGCACTCCGGGAGTGCCGGCAGAAGTGAAAACTTGAATACGAGTATTAACGTTGAGCATTTTTGATATTTTGGAATGGTTAGGAAATAATTTTGCACGAATTGCTTTAGTTATCAGTATAAAAGTACTATCATTTATGTGATAGAATACAATATTTATTTATTGCGCTATCGTACACAAACATGACAATTTATATTACATTAAAAAGTTTATCTCTCAGCTAAACGAAACAGCAGGCGCAGGCATACATTTTCGCCGCGCCGTAGAAAGAGAGGGGGATACTTCCTCTCTTACGCCGCGCCGGCTGTCTACTCTCCATCCGTCTTACGAATTTTCGATCAGGACATGTGTCCTGATGTGAGTTTAACATTTTTTACCCATTACAAAAAAGTGCACAACGTCGCTAAAGAAGTTGTCACTTCAAAAAAGCGCGGGTCCCTCTTAAAAGTTTGTATATGACATATTATAATTTAGGTGCATTGGTAGGTACATACCAAAACAAATTGAAATTATTTAAAATTTCGTAATTCTTATAATTCAATTTAAATTAATAACAAACAATGTAATCTCAGTCCATCTATAATGTCTACTTATTTATTATCAGGCCTGTGTCACTCCCCGTTTAGGTATCGAAAATGTACCTACATTATTACTATGCGCGCAGGCGGCCACTCCGGGTGGTAAATTCAGTTATACGAATCGTCTGTCCAGAGTAATAAGAATGAAATTGGCTTGCAATGGATGTCTAGGTATTTATACGAAAAGGTGCTGAGTTCTGACGTGAGCTAAATTAAACCATATCGCTAGCCCCATTGAGTAGATATTTCTTTGAATTTATTTGCTGAGTGAGACTTCTGTTCGTTAGTATTATTTATTCTGATTTATTTTTAAGAGATATTATAAATATCCTATATTAAAGATATTTTGAATTTGAACTTTTGAGTAAATTAGGCATGCACTATCCGGTGAAGGGATACCTACATGGTGAGGAAACCTGCACACTATCGACTATTAATTGTACTGTGTGTAAAATGGAGAAAACATTCTTCTTCGTCTAAGCGCGTTCCCGGTTGCAACCTCAGCTATGCTGCTTCGGAGCCCGGGGTGCGCTTTCCTGCTTTTTCTTCTCCAAATATAACATGCATGTCAATGGTCACCCAAGGATGCCAAAGACCTTGCGAAATGGAGAAGAAATAGCCGGAACAGTATATGTATATGATTTGGCCACAGTTTTACGACCGGCCGCCTGCCTGACGTCAACCCACTTTGGGAATGTATTTGTGCGAAAAGTTTTACAACCGGCCGCCGCCCGACGTTAACCCTCCTTGGGAATGCAATTGTAGAACGAGATTTTTGTGCTAAGTCCTTTATTCGCCTCTTACGACATCCACGGGAAGAGATGGAGTGGTCCTATTCTAACCCGGAACCACACGGAAAATTTTTATTATACAAGAAACATTATTTGATATAAAACACTTTCCATAATCAAAATCAAAACTAAATTATATAAAAACTTAATTAACAAAAGCGGCCAAGTGCAAGCCGGACTCGCCCATGAAGGGTTCCGTAGCAGCAAGTAACATTTTACGATTTATAACGTTTTTAAAAAAACTATACTTACTAGATCTCGTTCAAACCAATTTTCGGTGGAAGTTTGCATAGTAATGTACCTACATCATATATTTTTTTTAGTTTTACCATTCTCTTGTTTTAGAAGTTACAGGGGGGGACCAACATTTTACCACTTTGGAAGTCTCTCGCGCAAACTATTCAGTTTAGAAAAAAAAATATTTTAGAAACCTCAATATCATTTTTGAAGACCTATCCATAGATACTCGTACCCCACATGTATGGGTGTGAAAAAATTGCCCGAGGACATCAGACAAATATCTAGTAGACATTTATACAAGAAAAAAGTGCATGATTTACTTTTTGAATCTTTCAACAATTAGGAGAATTCATCGTTTCTTTCTGATCTTTAAATATATATATGTATATATGTATGTATATAATATGTTGTATGTATAAATATAGTATATTTATTTTATACGATATTTATGTATGATCATTTAAAAGTACTTATTATTTCTGGATTGTTTCTATCTATTTTAGACGCCAACAATCCATCTGTTTCTCTTCTCCTAAAGGTTGACAGTGAGAGAATGCTTTAGCATTAAGTCTACCTGTTGTAGCTTTTGGCTCAGTAAAATTAAATAAAATAAATAAATAAAAAAAATTTTTTTTGAGTTTCAGTTCTGAGTATGGGGAACCCCCAAAATTTATTGTTTTTATTTCTATTTTTGTGTAAAAATCATAATGTTGTTCACAGAATACATCTACTTACAAAGTTTCAACTGTTTCTTATAGTTTCGGAAAAAAGTGGCTGTTGCATTCCCGCACTGATTAAATTTAAATTCTGCGCGAAATATGAGTCAGCCCTCTTGTCGCCAGTGGCGTCGACGAGCCGAGGATTAATTTTTAGGGTTCCGTAGTTGCGTACAAAAAGGGTGCAAACGGGACCCTACTTCTGAGACTTCGTACGGAACCCGAGTCAGATCCGTACATATATGTACGGGTCCAACTCGCACTTGGCCTGTTTTTTGTTAAAGAATTTAATTATCATTGACCGTAGCACAGACTAAATAAGAGTACAAACAAACAGAATGGAATCTCACAGCGTCGTCTCCCGCAAATTGGCGTCCCCGCACCTCTCCCCCGCACTTTGTGCGCCTTATTGCGCTCTAAACCAGGGTCTAGTTACTAGCCGCATGCAATTCGCGACGTGTCTTGTCTTGAGAGCTGTCAACCAATAGTAACCATCATGGTGAGAAGATGCGCATATAATAATTGTTTATCCACCGATTAAAACAAAGAACGTATATTTCATAGATTACCGAGTAGGTAATGAAAACATAGCAACAATATAATTTCACGTTATTACCAAGCAACCATTTTGAACACCGATTGATATATATACCCTTCTCGCTCTCTCTACCTAAATCATTACCGTAATGTACGCCCGTCACACGCGCGTCGTAGCAGGATAATCCGGAAAAGTTACCTAGGCACAACGAGATCTATGTACTTAGAGAATCACATACACGCAGATGCCAAGTATATTTCTGCGGGTTGTAGTGCTATAATACCATTGTTGACAATGACCAGCCGTGCGTAGATGCGTGATAAACATTTGTTTATTTTTATTGAATTTAATTATACAATTACCGTATCGTTTTGCGCCGAATATGCAAATTACTATATTACAAGAGTGTATTTAGTGCGTTACATTACAAATGACTCAATAATAATCAGTAAAGTGAACTAATGGTGAAATGGATATGGACAATGGACATAATAAAAAATATTTGTGAAGTGATATTATGTAGCTGTTTCCGACATTTCCGTAACATTTAATACATATAAAACAGAATATTTTTTACGTCATAGTGTTCGCAAATCTCCTGGTATGGAAAGATATAATTGGAAATATGTCGAACTTGTTAATAGGTAAGTATTAAATTAATTCTGCCCTAATTGCTAGACAGTAAGGTTCCGCGCAATATGCGTTCGGTGCGTTCCCATTCCCCGTCCCCGCACCTTGCCCCGTTCTCGCCTTGTCGAGGGGCGAGAGCGGGCAAACACACACTGCACGGCGGCGGCACAAGACAGGGGGAGAGGTGCAGGGACGGGGAACGGGGACGCATATTGCGCGTACCTTAGGAGATTCCGTTCTGTATACTCTTACTGCATGTCTTCTGTGGTATTGTGGCTTGTGGCCCTTTGCTCTGTCTGCTTAGAGACGTAAGACTCAAAATGCTCTGTCTGCCCCATTAGGGATAAAGACGTGATAGTATATCGTATCGTAGTTTAAGAGCCCGTATGACCCTAATAGTACTTAGAACGATCTTAAATATTATTAATGGTAACGAAATACACACTTTAAAATGAAAACACAGCAAAGTTCAGGACTAACTATATACATTATATGTTTCGAAAACACGATTACTTAAAATTTTTTCGATAGAAAAACATTGCAAAGTTGCCTCCAAATGACCTCAGAATCATACTAAAACGGAAAGTATTCAAGAAATACAATAAACTAGCACTTGTTACTTTAGATTATAATTGTATTAAACATAAGGCAGTTGTAATATGTCTTACTTTTTAAATAACTCTTAAATATTCTTTTAAAACGAAAAAACCTCAATACCACAATCAGGCTCATTGACCTACCGCGATCTTTTCACCGCGCAAGGCTCGCTGTCTCGCTCCGGCTAGAGTAAATTTGTGTGCGTGAAAGCGGGAGCAAAACATAGAGATTATCCAAATCAAGCCCCCTCTTAACGACTGGCCACCGGCTGATGTCTACTCTTCTTGTGAAAAGGTGGCACAAGATGTTTATGCTTAGGTAACCACACGGCACTTGGTGACTCAATCCCAAAAGAATCCCTGAACGGGATAGCATGTACGTCAACACTTGGCAGACTCGACGTCCACCAGACGTCACCATGGGTCTGACGTCACTACGCACTTGGCAGACGTGGCAGTTGGCACCGTCTACCAGGTCGGTAGACTGTGAAGAAAACATTCTGAATTAAAACAGTCAGTAATCGTTTTAACGTGGATATCCTATTAAATTATTGACCAAGCGAGCGAAGCGTCTCAGTTTCGAGACAGGACATAAAAAGCTTTTGTCCGTCTGTCTGTTTTTCAACCGATTTGCATGTCTTTCAAAGAAAAAAATAACTCTTTCTTTAGCTAACTGAATCGCCAAATTAAATTGATTCAGGAGTGTTATTTTGAAAAATAATCCTGACCCGTCGTTGAAATGATGGAGTCAGCCACAGAAGTCAGCGAAACACAAAATGTGTAGTTTTCCATCCTCTACAATTCACCGCTCGCGTTCCGCGTGTTCCGTCGCATTGAATCGTGTTTTTGAAACCGTCGTATCAGCCATAAATAAATTGTTTTACGCAGAAAATATCATAAATTTGTCAATCGTTTTTCATAAATAAAATAAACGGGCAAGTGCGAGTCGGACTCGTACATGAAGGGTTCCGTACCTCCGTAAAATGTTTTAAATCGCTGAAGAAACACGTTTCTTGTATGACGACCCCCCTTTAATTCTTAACTTTATCTTATTTTTAGTATTTGCTGTTATAGCGGCCACAGTAAAACATAATCGTAAAAAAATTCAGGTGTCTAGCTTTAACGGTTTAAGAGATAGAGCGCTGTGACAGGCGGACAGACAGCGGAGTCTCAGTAATAATGTCCCGTTTGCACCCTTTGGGTACGGAACCATAAAAAGCAGCGTGAAGCGGAACAGGTTTTCCATGAAAGATTTCTTTGACATTTGTACATTACAAATGTCAAAATTACGAGTGGTCAAGATCAATATGCCACTCGTGCAAGTCCTTGGCATAAGATCTGCGCCCTTTTGGAAACACTCGCGCAAATCATTTGCTGTGGGACTCCCGATTTCAAGTAAGTTAAGAGCCCGTATGACCCTAATAGTACTTAGAGTGATCTTAAATATTATCAATAGTAACGAAATACTCACTTTGAAATTAAAACACAGCAAAGTTTAGGTCAGGACTAACTATATACATTATATGTTCCGAAAAAATAATTTAAATATAAATAAACATTACATGTAATATACACTATAATTATTGACGTGTAAAAAAGTGCCTGCAAAGCCTAATTACTGAATAAATATTTGATTTTGATTTTGAAAACACGATTGTTTAAAATATTCTCTATAGAAAAACATTGCGAAGTTGCCTCCAAATCACCTCAAAATTATACTAAAACTGAAAGTATTCAAGGAATACAATAAATTAGCACTTGTAACTTTGGATTATAATTGTATTAAACATAAGGCAGTCAGCATATGTCTCACTTTTTAAATAACTCTTAAATATTCTTTGTAAAACGAAAAAAACCTTAAAACCAAAACCAGCCTCATTGACACGCCGCGATTCCCTACGCCGGCGCCGCATGGCTCTCTGTTTCGCTTCGGCTAGAGTAAATTTGTGGGCGTGGAAGCGGGAGCAAAATTTATATTATTAACATCAGGCGCCCTCTTAAGTCCAAAGTCTCAAAGCAATATATTTGGCAGAGTTATTACTTTATAACAAAGTCATAAAACACAATACTCAAAAAAATTATAAAAGGATTAGGTACATCGTCAACAGACTGTCACGATTTTAAGAATTTTGAGACAGTGTAAACTTTTTGTTTAAACAGTTTCGTTTATTTAGTATCTTCCGTGTGATAAGGACAATATCATCACATCAGATTAATTTAAAATAAACTTTAATATTCTCATCTCTTGCATCCTCAGCTGTGCTGCTTCGGAGCCCGGGGTGTGCACATCGGCTTTTTACCCGACTGCGCCAGGAGGGTTATGTTTATCGAGTGTGTGTATATCTAATATGTATGTATATTTGTCTGGCACGCTCTGCATCTTAAACGGCTTGTTGGATTTTTTCGTACAAACTTTTATTGTGAGTCTCAGTACCTAGGTACCTACTAATCAACCACCTTCTGGCTCCATCATCAGATCAGCTTCCTGTCATAATAATATTGCATTGTTATCTGATTTACGTCAGCGTACAAAGCATCTCGATCCAAAATCGGGAAGTGGCTCAAAAACTTGCAAGATTTGCCCCAAAGAAATAAACAACAAGAAGGCCGTACTTGAATTTTCCGGGGTCCAGTGCTGCCCCCATTTAAAATAAATCATTTCAAAGAAAACGGAGACATCATTTTAAATTTTGCTACTATCAAATCCTAGATAACCCTTCAAAGTATTTTATGAACTACTGTTTATATTTACAGTTTATAATGAGAGCATTAAGCTTTACTACGCACATTTGCCAAAAGTGGCCGTTTTTCGCAAATGTGTAAGGCTTAACGTTCTCACTTTAAACTGTAAACAGTAGTACATAAAATACTTTGAAACGTTATCTAGGGCTTGGTAGTAGCAAAATTTAAATGATGTCTCCGTTTTCTTTAAAATGATTTATTTTAAATGGGGGCAGCACTGGACCCCGAAAAATTTAGGTACGGCTTTAATAAAACCTTGCAAAAACCAAAGTTGTTTCTGCACTAAATAGGAAAATTACACTAAATTGGTTGAACAGTTTAGTGTAACGCGTTGTGATCATATTTATCAGCAAGTGAGTCAGTTGTTTAACTGATTGTATTACAGTCGGTATTAGGGTGGGCGGCTCCCGTCCCAGAAGAGTTCACTACCCTTGATAAAATATTTGTTTGTTTTTCATACGTGTACAATGCAATTACAATAAAAACCGGTCAAGTGCGAATCGCACTTGTACATGAAGGGTTCCGTACCTCCGTACATTGTTTTAAAACGCTGAAGAAACACGTCCTTGTATGATGACCGTCTTCTGCACTTGCGCCTAGGAAGCGGTAAAACTTAGCTGTAATTAACGATTTGACGTCAACATTTGTGCAAAACAAAACAAAGTGACTATTATTAAGAGATATTATAAATATCCTATGATAATAAAGATATTTTGAATTAAATTGAATTGACCTCCCCTTTAATTTTGAACTTTATCTTATTTTTAGTATTTGTTGTTATAGTGGTGGTATTGTTATAGTAATACATTGTCGGTGAAAGTTTCAAGTATCTAGTTAATGCCATTATAAAGATCGAGTTAAAAACGCTGAAAAAAACACGTTTCTTGAATGAAGACCCCCTTTAATTTTCTACTTTATCATATTTTTAGTATTTTTTGTTTTAGCGGCAATAGTAATACATAATCTGTAAAAAAATTAAGTGTCTAGCTTTTACGGTTCAAGAGATAAGAGCCCTGTGACAGACGGATAGACAGACAGACAGATAGACAGACGGACAGACAGCGGATCAGTAATAGGGTCCCGTTTGCACCTTTTAATAGGGCACCTGATGTCAATAATCTCAATTTTGCTCCCGCTTCCACGCACACAAATTTACTCTAGCCGAAGCGAAACAGCGAGCCATGCGGGGCGTCGGGAATCGCGGTGGGTCAATGAGGCTGGTTCTGGTTTTGAGGTTTTTTTCGTTTTACAAAGAATATTTAAGGGTTATTTAAAAAGTGAGACATATGATGACTGCCTTATGTTTAATACAATTATAATCCAAAGTTACAAGTGCGTGATACTGAACAACTTTCTATAAAAAAGTTATAAAAAATCGATAAAAATTTTTTGTCCTCCCATACAAATCAGCGCTCAGCCAAACGGATTTTGTACGGGAGGATGAAAAATTTTTATCGATTTTTAATAACTTTTTTATAGAAAGTTGTTTAGTATCATGGACTGAACTTGCTCCAGAAACTGATTAAGCTACCCCCAAAGTAAGTTTTAAACTTGTGTTATGGGATACTATCTCAACGATACTATATTTTGTGATAAATACATATATAAACACCCAAGACCCAGGACAATTTGAAAAACGCTATTTTCCAACTTGCCCTGGCTGGAAATCAAACCCAGAACCTCCGGATTAGCGGTCTAGCGTGTTAACCATTACACCACGGAGGTCGTCATATTATGTTTAGAGTTAGTCCTGAACTTTGCTGTGTTTTTATTTCAAAGTGAGTATTTCGTTAATATTGATAATATTTAAGATCGCTCTAAGAACTTTAGGGTAGTACGGGCTCTTAAGTGTATAAAAAAGAAGAATTTCAGGTCTTTTTGACGTGTATTTATTCTGAATACCTACCGAATTTCTTTGACTTTATTCCGAATACTACCTAAACCTATATGCGTTCTAACTAATGTAGGTATAGTATAGTTATGTAATAATATGTTTGCGGCCAGTCAATTGTACAAATTAGCTATCGCTCGCTTAGTTGATTGAAGTCAACGAACGTTATTCAATGACAAAACAAAAGAAACAAAAACATAAAAATAACTCCATAAACCACGGACAAGGTTTATGGAGTTATTTTTATGTTTTTGTTTCTTTTTATGAATAATATTTGATATATTTGGTACATAAAAACAATCCAATATTATTTTAAACTACTACCTAATCCTTGTAGGTATAAAGAAACCTTAATATAATACTGGGCCAATAAAGTCTTACAAAATATAAATAGGCCAATATCTTCGCTCGCCTAAGGATTCTTTTCCCCTTGAAAAGCCTGGTGTCTACAAGGTTAACTCCAGTTGCGGCAGTTCGTATATAGGACAAACAAAGCGGACAGTTGCGTGTCGAATAAAGGAACATATAAGAGCAGTCAGAAACAATGACGTAAAAACATCTGCTACAGTCTAACACAAATCAATGGATAGAACTACATGACCCACAAGTGATTTCAACAGAGCGCCATTACAGAGTAGTAAGGGAGGCAATTGAAATTACGAAATGTGACAATTTTAACCGTGAAGATGGTTTTAAGTTGTCTAGTACATGGAATCCGGTTCTTGTTACGTGCAAAAAACATCAAAAACAAACTGTTTCAAAGACATTGACTAATACCGTGAGCAAAGTGTGTCGCGATCGAGTTTATAGTGAGATGAGAGTGGTTAGTATTATTTATTCTGTGGTAGTACCACTGGTATGACTCTCCATTGATTCAGAGTAACATATATACCTACTACTACTACCAACGAAACAATTTATCTGTACACAAGTCGATGTGTGAGTTTTATACTTAGGGTCGCACCGCAGAATTATTTTAATACTTACCTACTAACGAGTTCGACATATTTACGATTATATCTTTCCATACCGGAAGATTTGCGAACACTATGACATAAAAAATATTCTGTTTTATATGTATTAAATGTTACAGAAAAGTCGGAAACAGCTACATAATATCACTTCACAAATATTTTTCATTATGTCCATTGTCCATTTCACCATTAGTTCACTTTACTGATTATTATTGAGTCATTTATAATGTAACGCACTAATTTCACTAATTCACTATTGTAATATGGTAATTTGCATATTCGGCGCAAAACTATACGGTAATTATATGAATAAATTCAATAAAAATAAATGAATGTTTATCACGCTTATTACACGCACAGCATGTCAAGTTGTCATTGTCAACAATGGCATTTAGCACTATAACCCGCGAAAATCTAGTTGGCATATGCGTGTATGTGATTACCTGTGAGCGAGGAGCTTATGTAATATTACCGGATTGCTTATTAGCAATCCGGTAATGTTACAATCTCGCTCTTGTGTATCTCCCGCCAATGCGAGAGAGCGAGAAGGGTATATATATCAAGATGGTTGCTGGGTAATAACGTGAAATTATATTGTTGCTTTGCTTACCTGTTTTCATCATTTGGAAATGTATGAAATATACGTTCTTTAGAGTATTGGGTGGATAAACAATTATTATACGCGCACCTTCTCACCATGATGGTTACTATTGGTTGACAGTTCTCAAGACAACACACGTCGCGTATTGCGTGCGGCTAGTAATTAAACCCTGGTTTGGAGCCGTCAAAGCTCACAAAGTGCGGGGGAGAGGTGCGGGGACGCCAATTTCCGGGAGACGTTGTGAGATACCATTCTGTTTGACTCTTATGTATTCTGTGGTAGTACCACAGAATACAGTAAGAGTAAGCAGAACGGAATCTCCTAAGGTACGCGCAATATGCGTCCCCGTTCCCCGCACCCGTACCTCTCCCCCGGTTCTTGACGGCCAACGTGAGTCATCGAGGCGAAAACGGGGGAGAGGTGCGGGGACGGGGAACTGTGACGCCTGGGTGACGCATATTGCGCGTACCTTAGGAGATTCCGGCCTGTGGTAGTACCACCCCAGCCGAAACGCACGAGAAAGAGGGTAGATAGATTTAAAAATATCTGCTACTGACAGCTGCCTGCACCCACCCGCAAATCTTCAGTTCTTTCGTGAAAATGGCCGACGCAACTGGGCCGGAATATCGAAAACTCAACAATAACAATAATCACGGTAAATATGGGGATATTAATCCATATTATTTATATTTTGTTTCATACAAAAATATACTGGAACTATTTTAAGGCTGGATTCAGTCCATGATACTGATCGATATAGGTACGTATCGAAATATGAAAAATATTTTTTGGCCTTACACACAAGTTGACCGATCAGCTGATACGAGCTTGTATGGAAAGCCAAAAATTGTTTTTCTTATTTCGATATAGGTACCTATGTTCCTTGGGGAAAGTTGTTCAGTATCATGGACTGAATTAACCTTTAAAATAGTTTAAGTATATTTTGTAAGACTTTATTGACTGACCGAACGAAGCGTCTCAGTTTTGAGAACCGATCCTCGTGAATTTTTTTTAATTTTAGATTCAGATTCGATAATTAAGGCCGTACCTAAATTTTCCGGGGTCCAGTGCTGCCCCCATTTAAAATAAATCATTTCAAAGAAAACGAAGATATCATTTAAAATTTTGCTACTACCAAGCCCTATATAACCCTTCAAAGTATTTTATGAACTACTGTTTACAGTTTAAAGTGAGAACGTGAAGCTTTACTACAAGTACGCACATTTGCGAAAAGCGGTCACTTTTGGCAAATGTGTGTAGTAAAGCTTCACGTTCTCACTTTAAACTGTAAACAGTAGTTCATAAAATACTTTGAAGGTTATCTAGGGCTTGGTAGTAGCAGAATTTTAAGGTGAATATACATATAAGCAAATGGCCTTAAAGTGTGAAATAAATTGTTAACTCGTAGTAAATATGGTGATAATTTCCATATTGCTCTTCGTCATGCACTAGATAGCCCTTTAAATTATTTTATGAACTGCCATTGAAACTATTATTGGTGATCCGTCTAGCTTTTAAACTTGCCGTGGCCACTTTTGGCGGAGGCAAGTTTTAAAGCTAGACGGAGTAATGTAAATACTTTCAACGGTGGTTCATAAAATAATTTAAAGGGCGATCTAGTGCCTGACGATTAGCAATATGGAAATTATCTCCATATTTACGAGTTAACAATTTATTTCTAATGAGGGCGCCACTTCAAGGTCATTTGCTTCTATATTCACCGTACTTTTATTTTAAATGGGGGCAGCACTGGATCCCGGAAAATTTAGGTACGGCCTTTAATAGAATTTTATTTTCGACTCAGTTTTCCAAAATGATGGAAATAGGTATGGGGGTTGAAACTTAAAAAAAAAACATATTCCAGCCATTTCGAATAATGTCAAAACTATTTTGTTACACATATGACGCAACTTTTTTGTCTGAACAACTTTTTTATCTGATAAACTACATCGGGATCGGGTTGGGGGGGGGGGGGGGGTTGACTCGCGAGATCTTCATGAACAGCTCACAGACCCACTAGTATAGATAAGTAGACAATTGATTTCTCACCTGAATAATTAAATGTTTAACAAAAAAAACAACCGGCTTCAATTTTTTTAAGGAGTTTCTTCCATATCTCCAAAGTTCTTCATCACATCTTCACCAAATTAAAATCTGACCAATTTGGTAGTAAGGGCTTTGAAATTAAAAAAGGTCATCAAAATCGGTTCACAATTGGCGAAGATATCGCGTAACAAACATACATAAAAAAAAAACATACAGTCGAATTGATTACCTCCTCCTTTTTTGAAGTCGGTTAAAAAGGGACATGGATGCCTATCCAAGGCGTAAAAACAAAGAAAACACAACTGTTCACAGTTCCAACATTGTTATATTACGCAAATATGCCCAGAAGGTGTGACCCTGCCAATCTTTCACGTTAGTTCAAGGTTTGAATGTCTTATTGACAACCCTAGAGAGAGGTGTCTTTTCAGCCGACTGCGCAAGAAGGAAGGTTATGTTATTCTAGTGTATGTTATGTATGTATGTATGTTATGTATGTATCTATTTCTGGGTTCGATTCCCAGCCAGGGCAAGTTGGAAAATGCCCTTTTTCATATTTTCCTGGGTCTTGGGTGCTTATCTATACTTCGTGTTAAGGTGGAGGTATAGGCAAATGACCTTGAAGTGGCGCCCTCATTTGAAATAAATTATTAACTCGTAAATATGGAGATAATTTCCATATTGCTCTTCGTCATGCACTAGATAGTCCTTTAAATTATTTTATGAACCACCGTTGAAAGTATTTACATTAGTCCGTCTAGCTTTAAAACTTGCTTCCGCCAAAAGTGGCCACGGCAAGTTTTAAAGCTAGACGAATCACCAATAATAGTTTCAACGGCAGTTCATAAAATAATTTAAAGGGCTATCTAGTGCCTGACGAAGAGTAATATGGAAAGTATCACCATATTTACGAGTTAACAATTTATTTCACACTTCAAGGCCATTTGCCTATATCTTCGCCTTAATAAAAGAACACAGAACCTCTCAGATGGTACCTCAGCCCATGTAACTGAACAACTTTTGTTGAACAACTTTCACGAAATCCAAAAAAAAAAAATTTGAATTTTCATACAAACTGATCAACTGAGCGATTCAATTTGTATGAAAATCCGATTATTTTTTTTGGATTTCGTGAAAGTTGTTGAACAAAAGTTGTTCAGTTACATGGGCTGAGGTACCATCTGAGAGCTTTTGCGTTCTTTCATTAACACGATGTATATATATTTATTTTATTATAAAATATAGTATCGTTGAGTTAGTATCCCATAATACAAGTTTAAACTTACTTTGGGGCTAGCTCAATTAGTGTGATTTGTTCTATTCAGGCTGACTTTTTATCCACCTGCTAAATTTTTGGAGCAAGTTCAGTCCATGATACTGAACTACATTCTATGAAAAAAGTTATTAAAATCAATAAAAAATATCGTCCTCCCATACAAAATCTGTTTGGTTGGCTGAGCGCTGATTTGTATGGGAAGACGAATTTTTATTTAGTTTTTCATTGATTGTATTTATGGAAAGTAGTTCAGTATCATGGACTGAACTTGCTCCAAAAATTTGGCTGGTGGTTAAAAAGTCAGTCCAAAAGTGGCCGTTTTTCGCAAAAATGCAAACCAGTGGTTCATAAAATAGTTTGAAGGGTTATCTAGGTTTTAGTAGCTTAAAACTTTGAATGACATCTCTGTTTCCTCACAAATAATTTATTTCAAATGGGGGCAGCACTGGCCACCGTGTATTATCTTAAGGCGAGGTGAGCTCTGTTTTTAAAAAAACTTCAGTTTATTTGTGAAAATTTCAAGTGTGTAGTTATTACGGTTCAAGAGATAAAACCCTGTGACAGACGGACAGACGGACAGACAGCGGAGTCTCAGTAATAGTGTCCCGTTTGCACCCTTTGGGTACGGAACCCTAAAAAGAATAAATAAAATACTTACAGTGAAATATTCGTCGAGAGGGAACAAAGGCCCGGACCCGTGCTCGACGAAAATAAATCATTAATTGCATCATTCCATCATTAAAAAAGAAACAGCTCGGTTTCACATAAAACTTTTCCAAATGGATTTAGAAATGACAAATGGTCGACGCACGTGCGAATTGATCGTAAATTTGTACTCAAAAAGTCGGCGCCATTTTGGCGAAATGCCTGCATTTCCAGCTCGAGCACTTTACGACGTTACTAAAATTCAACATGGTGGCCTATAATGAGTAATTATAATAATGCAGATGATTTTTGTTTATGATCGTGACGTCTTTGGTACCTACTAGTTGTTCTTTTGGTGAATTCGTATTATTTTTGTACAATGTTCAAAAATTAATTCAAATTCAACTGTTTATTCAGTACCTACTTAATTATGCCTGGCACTTTTCCACATACATAAGTTTTGTAATAAATGAAATATTTTAAAGGGAAGCTACTGGTACTAGCGTTTCGCAACGACCAACACATCACAGCCTGAAACACCGTGTCGGATTTACATATTATTTCCCGCTAGTAGGCTAGTCCTATTTTGCCGCCCGTATTCACTGGAGACTTCATTGCTCCCAGCAGAAACGCGGCCCCCTTGTGCCAACTTGACGGACTTTGCTACCCTCCTAAAGTTGGATATGTCGCGTCCTTGTCCAAAGTGACGGAGCAAGGGGAAGGAATTGTTGACTTGTTGTCTTATCGTATTTATCACTTGTCCAGTCAAGTATCACTTAATCCTGAAACCGTCGGCACACCAGGCCTGTGTCACTCCCCGTTTAGGTATCGAAAATGTACCTTCATTATTACTTTGCGCGCAGGGGGCCCCTCCGGGTGGTAAATTCAGTTATAGGTACGAATCGTTTGTCCAGAGTAATAAGAATGAAATTGGCTTGCAATGGATGTCTAGGTATCTTCTTCCTAGATATCGCTAGCTACATTGAGTAGATATTTCTTTGAATTTCTTTTCTGAGTCTTCTGTACGTTAGTATTATTTATTCTGTGGGCAAACTAGCCTATTTTTAGGGTTCGGTACAAAAAATGAAAAAACGGAACCCTTATAGGATCACTCGTGCGTCTGTCTGTCCGTCCGTCTGTCACAGCCAATTTTCTCCGAGTCTACTGAACCGAATCAGGTGAAATTTGGTAGAATGTTGTAATCATATGACCCAAACACACATGTGCAAAGTAAATAAATATTTTTTTAAAATAAGGGTCATTTTCGGGGGACACATAAGGATTTAAAAAAAAAATATTGCAAACCTTAATTTTGTCATATATCAAATGAAAGGGCTCGTTATGAGGATCTCAAATATATTTTTGTTATTATTGTAAAATGAATAGTTTTGATTGTATTCATGAAAGAAGACAAAATTTGACCATTCCCACCCCCTGATCTCCGAAACTACTGAGCCTAAAATTTTCAAAAAAATACAAATATAGTTCATTGCTTGTAGATTACAGGAAAACCTATAAGAATTCAATCAATTGTACGGAACCCTCTCCACGCGAGTTTAACTCGCACTTGGCCGGTTTATTGTTATTTAGGTACACAATCACATACACCTACCTACAGATAATGACACTTGAACAAGGTCCTTTTCGAGGGCTCCCATCGTGACAGGCCCAAGTCTGCATAAACCGCTGCCTTTGAAAGATATTGGGGATTATTTTCTTCAAAAAATATGTAGTAAACGTCTGTATTTGCTCCGCGGAGGGACCCCGATTGATCGGGAACATACTCACATTCCGAGGCAGGAATTGGAGTGGACTCCTCAAGGAAAGAGGAAGCCCAACTAGCAAAATTACCTAATAAAAAAGGCCTTTAAAGCCAAAACTCAGTCTTCTTCTAAAGGCAATGTTTATGTCGAAATACCATGTAAATGCACCTTACAAGAGGATTCAGCTAATAGGGGTACAGACCTTATAATTTGGTCAGGTAGACGTCAATAAACCTAAATAATACGGCTACAATAAAATCTTTGATTTATAAGGTTACGACCTATATAATTGGGTCAGGTAAACGTCAATAAAACCAATTAATATGGCTACTATAAGCCTAAAATTATAATTATCTTATAACGGCTAATTATATGGCTTTTAGCCAAATAATATTAAAAACCATGTAAAGGCAATCATTAAGACTTTTTGAACTTTTTAAAGAAACACACAGGATCGTAACAAAGCAATTATTCTTATAGAAGTCATAATCTTAACGCTTATATAGTAAGGGAATGCTGATTATTTATATGATATTTACAAGCATTAAGGTCTTGGTTACTCTGTTATATAGTAATTATAAGCGCTAAATACTTATGATTGTCATAAACTGTCGTTTGTATAACAAAGTCAGCCATAATAATACGCATAAAGTTTATTCATGTAAATGAAATCATACAATATGGATTTGGAAAAATGGAAAAAGTTCAAGAGAAGTGGTGGTTACAAGAGAAAAGTGAAAAGGATGTACGAAAAAATGAATAATAACGTTACTGAACCAACAACTTCTACTAATGTCAACAGCACTTCATTTGTCAAGGGCAACACATTCGAATCAGCATGTGGTTCCGTATACAATGTTAACAACTTAGAGTATCCGGATTATGGTATCAAACGTTCGGAACATGGCAGTGAAAATTATTCAGCATATGATAGTGAGGAACAATGTAGTGGTTACGATGAAGACGTAAGTTTAATTGTTAAGTCAAAAAAAGATAACTTACGTAAGAATATTCGGAATTGGGTTATCAAGTACAACATCCCACATGTAGCTATAAATGAGTTATCTAAAATTGTAAATGACGAATTGCCGTACACTTTGCCCATCGATGCGCGGACGTTGCTTAAAACAAATGAAGAAGCTACATGCATTATAGAGATGGGAACTGGACATTACTGGCACAACGGTCTAATTACTCAATTACAAAAAATTCTATCAAAAATCAATGATCTACCAACTAAAATATCTTTAAATGTCAATATAGATGGGTTACCAATATATAAAAGCTCAAATATTCAACTTTGGCCAATATTATGCAACATCACTGAAATGAAAAATATATCCCCCTTTGTAGTGGGCATATACGAAGGAAAGACAAAACCATCTGATCTCAACTTATACTTAAATCCATTTGTTAATGAAATGCTTCAACTACAAAATGGTCTGATGGTTGTTACAATGTCAGGAAATGAAATTAACATTGAAGTTAGCATCAGAGCTTTTATATGTGATTCCCCGGCAAGAGCTTTAGTCAAAGGTAAACTTTAATTTAAGTGAGTTATTAATGACATTAGTACATTTCATTTGCTGTTTGTTTAGATAATTTTGTGATAGTAGTATAACAACTATCTGTTTTTTACAGGTGTTTCTAACTTTAACAGTAAGCATGGCTGCCAAAAATGTACAGTTATTGGTGAATACAGTCATTTGTCACATACTGTCATTTTCCCAAAAATTGATTGCCCAAAGAGAAACGATGAAGACTTTCGTGCAAAAAAGTACGGACAACATCATAAAGTCGATTCACCATTGCTCAGATTGAAAATTGATATGATTGAAAATTTCCCAGTATCAGACTCTCTACACCTTGTAGATTTGGGGATAATGAAGCGTTTGTTAGTTGGCTGGCGAGATGGGAATTTCATTAAACGGGTTACTAAATGGAGTAGTCAGGATATAGAAAAAGTTAATAAGTTTTTATCCACAACCCGTCTTCCCAAGGAAATTCATAGAGCGGTACGAAAACTCGACGTTTTGGCACATTGGAAGGCTTCGGAATTTCGCACTTTTTTACTGTACCTGGGCATAGTAATTTTAAAATATGTGATGAATCCTGATGCTTACAACCATTACATGGTATTTTTTTGTGCTATAACAATTTGTTCAAATCAAAGCTATTTTATTTTTCTGTGACTTGCACACGAATTGTTAAATTCTTTCGTATTGAATTACCGGAACTTTTATGGCAAAGAATACATCACTAGTAATGTGCATAATTTGAGTCATCTTGTGGATGAAGTAAGACAGTTTGGAATATTACAGAGTTTCAATGCTTATCCCTTTGAAAATAAGCTCCAAACGATAAAAAACTTACTAAGACAAGGCAATAATCCCCTAGCTCAAGTGGCTAGGAGACTGCAAGAAAGACAACAAGTTGAAATTGACAATAATCAAAACTTAGTTTATCCTTTCGTAAAAGAGCGCAGAAGCAGGAATGGGACAGTTTTTATTCTTCATTTGGAATGTTTCATTATTTCAACTCAAGAATGCGATAAATGGTTTTTAACAACTGACAACAGAGTAATAGAAACTAAATCAGTAAATTACAGCGGAGCTGAAGGTATAAAACTGACTGGACATCCTATGAATAATATAACCGACGCCTTTGACTATCCCATAAAATCATCGATAATTAATATTTATAAATGCGTAGACTATATTGTTTCTAAGTCAAGCAATATTAGCGTGTTTGTGATTGATGATATAAAATGTAAATTAGTTAGTATTAAATACGATTCTGAAATGTATTTTATTCCTTTGATACATACTTTATATAAATAAAAGAAGGATTATAGAAAGATATAGTTTTATTCATGCTAATAATTTGCACATGTATTTCAATTCAAACTTAATATTTTTCAAATTTCAGAAAGCTAACATAAATAATCAACAATTTTCTTAAGGTGAAGATATAGGTAAATGGCCTTGAAGTGGCGCCGTCATTTGAAATAAATTGTTAACTCGTAAATACGGAGATAATTTCCATATTGCTCTTCGTCATGCACTAGATAGCCCTTTAAATTATTTTATGAACCACCGTTGAAAGTATTTACATTAGTCCGTCTAGCTTTAGAACTTGCCTCCGCCAAAAGTAGCCACGGCAAGTTTTAAAGCTAGACGGATCACCAATAATAGTTTCAACGGCAGTTCATAAAATAATTTAAAGGGCTATCTAGTGCATGACGAAGAGCAATATGGAAATTATCACCATATTTACAAGTTAACAATTTATTTCACACTTCAAGGTCATTTGCCTATATCTTCACCTTATAACAATCAGTCAACTTTTAATCAGAAACCATGGGTTCTCTTATTAATAAAAATTACATCTAGTGACACCCTCATTATTTTTTGGTAAACCAAATAAAAATTCTACTGAGTTACATTTATATACAGGCTGACTTTTAATCCACCTGCAAAATTTTTGGAGCAAGTTCAGTCCATGATACTGATCAAATTTCTATAAAAAAAGTTATTAAAATCGATGAAAATTTTTCGTCCTTCCATTCAAAATCCGTTTGGCTGAGCGCTGATTTGTATGGGGGGACGAAAAATTTTTATCTATTTTTAATAACTTTTTTTATAGAAAGTTGTTCAGTATCATGGACTGAACTTGCTCCAAAAATTTAGCAGGTGGATAAAAAGTCACCCTGTATGTATGTACTATTTATTATGAATAATAAATCAAGAATCCAATTGATGAGGGCGCCACTACATCGTGTTAATGAAAGAACGCAAAACCTCTCATATGGTACCTCAGCCCATGCAACTGAACAACTTTTGTTCAACAACTTTCACGAAATCAAAAAAAAAAAACTGATTTTTATACAAATTGACTCGATCAGCTGATCAGTTTGTATGAAAATCCGATTTTTTTTTTTGATTTCGTGAAAGTTGTTGAACAAAGTTGTTCAGTTACATGGGCTGAGGTACCATCTGAGAGGTTTTGCGTTCTTTCATTTACACGATGTATACACATACATACACGCGCTATATATTTCAACGTTAAAATATCGGTAACTTGCGGCTCAAAGGGCGCGTAACCACCATTTTGGCAAAAATAAGTTATGAATAACATTTTATTCAATTTTATTCCCGCTATCGAACTGTATATTTAAAGTTCTCAAATTCTGAAAACAATGGTGAATACGACCCCAAATTTCAATGCTGGTACAGGTCGCACCAAACTTTTAGTTCGCTCTGAAGTTGAGGCGATTCGCGTCGCAGTAGTAAATTACGGATACCCATAACAGATAGAATTTGCTTTATTTTTGTTTATTGTGTATATATATCATATCTACATTCTTGCAATCATTCTGAAAAAAATATTATTGTGGTAAATATTCTGTCCCTGTTTGTAACCTGAGTGAGGCAACTTCAGAGCGAACTAGTAGTTTGGCGCGACCTGTAATGGCGATTTTCTTGTATTTTTGGGTGTAAAAGCAATCATTATTTGGCATCATTAAAATGTTGGGCGTAAACGACACTATCAAATAAAATTGAAGGGCGTATATGCGTATTAGGTAAGATATGTATATATATATTCAATTTATATTGTTTATATTACAATACTTACAACAATTGTAAGTATCGTAATATAAGGGTAAAAAATGGAATAAAAAAACGATAAAAACTACAATTTCAATTTTGATGGTGGTGTATACACCCTGCCTTACTAACACAGCAGTCATTATATGGGGCGTAAAAGATATACAAGTTTAATTTTGTAAGACGTATTCACCAGCTAAATTATAAACTATAAATATTTCCTAAAAAATTGTGTTTGAATATTATGAACCACAAAAATTAATGGTTTTTGGTTTAAGAATCATGTTTATAGGATCAATAACTACTAAGTTGTACTACAACAAATACAAAATTTTAATTTTAGTTGAGCCGCAGGGTATCGATATACTATTACGTATTAAGTGCTGACCAAAAGTTACATAAAAAGGAACTTATATTAATAATTTTGAAACTTAATTTAATATCTATGTTTCAAACAGATGTTTCAAGATGCATTGAGTGGGCAAAAATTTCAACCGCTGGTAAAGGAATCTGCTCACAATTTGTATAGGAAGATGTTGCATCCGTTAAATAAACTGGTTGTTTATGGTTCAAATGAGAAGATGTTTCAGCAGCTAACTGTACTTGGTTTGCTTTAGTCTCATTGTTTTCTTTATCCGAATTCCCAATGTGTTCTTGGCCTTCAAGGTTTACAGTTCGGTTCTTTAGTTTAGGTCTATTTTTTGTAGCAGATGTCCTCATTTTCTTACTAGCACTCCTTTGCCGAGAGTTTTTCAAAATATTTTTAAAGAAATTGTGGCATTCTGCTAAGGTGAATAGATTATCTGATTCATGTACCATGTTAAAAAAGAAGTTTATTATCGCAGTGTGGCTCCGGAAACAATTTTTTTCTAGTGAAGACCGAGATCCTCCTGCCCATGAACATTGTTGAAGAAAACTTCTGTCAAACATAGCATCTACTAGTAAATAGGCATTATTGATACCCCTTCCCTTACCTTTGCCACATATGACGGAAAATCTTTTCCTCAATTCTCCTACTGCATCTGGATCGTCTAATGATTTTTCCATTTTAATCAGATCTTCTAAGCAAGATATAGGCTGTACAGATTGAATCGTTTCGTTTTTGTCCGCAGGCCGAAAACAGAATTTTACCACTTGTTCAAGCTGAACGCCTAGTTTTGAAATACTTAACTTAACTGCTTGTTGATTTTCTAATAATATTTTCTGTGTTTCTTGTAGGGTTTTTACATTTTCATTAACAGCGTCTATTTTTGTAAGTAATGTATTAAATATTTCAGATATGTCGAGCTGTCTTTCATCGTTAATAGCATGCTCTTCGAGATTCATATTTAAACATTCTTCAGGTTGACTTTGCTGTATAATAACCACCGCATTTTCCAAATTTCTCGTCTCGGGTAATTCATTTTCAATTGACGGTATTTCATTGATCTGTAAATATAAAATTAAATGTAATGTGTATAAAATTTAGTATATTTAATAACAAATAACTTCATAAAATTCCATCCATTATCATAGGATAAAATAGTTGCCTCTGACGGACACCGCTATCCTAGCTGAATTTTCATGATGTTCGATCAAAAAATAGACAACTATACTTTATAACAAGTATGAACAATAACTACACTCCTCACAATTCAATGTAAAGTACCTATGATGCTGATGTTGATGTGATATGAAAATAAACCGGCCAAGTGCAAGTTAAACTCGCGTGGAGAGGATTCCGTACAATTGATTGAATTCTTATAGGTTTTCCTGTAATCTACAAGCAATGAACTATACTTTGTAATTTTTAAAAATTTTTGCTCAGTAGTTTCGGAGATCAGGGAGGGGAATGGTCAATTTTCGTCTTCTTTCATGAATAAAATCAAAACTTTACATTTTACAATAATAACAACAATATATTTGAGATCCTCATAACGAACCCTTTCATTTGATATATGAGACAGTAAGGTTTGCAAAACTTTTTTTTTAATTTTCTAATTTGTCCCCCGATAACCCTAATTTAAAAAAAAAATATTTACTTTGCACATATGTGTTTGGGTCATAGGATTACAAAATTCTACCAAACTTCACCTGATTCGGTCCAGTAAATTCGGAGCAAATTGGCTGTGACAGACGGACGGACAGACAGACGCACGAGTGATCCTATAAGGGTTCCGTTTATTCATTTTTTGTACGGAGCCCTAAACAGAAACAGAAATTCTAAACGCGTGCTAGCGCGTATGTTTCTGTTTATATCAAAATTTAAGTGTTATTGTCAAAACCAGTATTTAACATAATCTTACCGAAATACATTCTTGCACAATGTCATCAAAACTTCGTTCATCGCGGTTGCATACTTTTAATATTTGTCTTAAATAATTTCCTTCGTTATCTGTATCAGTTTCTGAAGCACTGCACATTATATTAATCTCATGTTCTGCTTCATTAAAAGTAGCTATATTCGATCTTTTAACTATACAATTAAAGCGTCGCCAGTTTGATTCCGGAGTTGAATTTTCATTCTTTCTTAATTTTTCATGGCCTTTGGGTGGCCAGTACAAAATCCCATCTTTCTCCCAATCACTAGGTATGGATGTAAGCACAGCTTTACCTTTTTCAATAGTGCTTACAATTTTAAAAAACATGACGTATTAATCTGAAATTCAAAAAGTTAATTACATACATAACTATATGGTTGAACAGCAGATAAAATAACACATTTATTTTGTAAACATAGAATATTGGTACCATTATGGTACCTACACAACAAAACTGATTACCCAAGCCTTAAATTTATATTCAGTAATCTTTTAGGTGTACGGCTGGTCTGATGAGGCGCGCGCTGTTAGGTACCTAATCATTTGCGGTGCGAGTCAAGAGTACGATAGTAAAATACTGGTACTACACAGCGTGCGTGCGTCTCCTTACATCAGTCTAACATGCAAGCTGGGTTGTTATACCTAACTTATGTTTCAAAAACCCATACCACGTTTAATGGTATAAATTGCGATGTCGTAGGTAATTCAAGTTATCATTAACAGTAAGTATCATTTTAAGCTTAGACAAGCACGGGTTATTTAAAACATTAGTTACTACCTACCAATTATTACTAAACAGTTGGAACGAGTACTATCACGACACGTGCGCACATATTCTATCGCGGAGCAAAGCCAACTAATCCAAACGCGTTGCGGCGCGTTAGGCGCGTATCTATATGTTATGTTTGTCTCGCTCACTCGTACGCACTGGGGGCGACGCGTGACGTTGGTGTACCGCTAGCGGATCGGATTGGTGCTTGAACGGAGGCACAGACGGAGGACAATATTCTTCTTTTTTTTGTATTTATAGGATAACCCAAAAGATCTAAAAATGAAAGTACCTGCTTTTTCCAATAAATTGTTGTGAAAATATTATTTATGTTATGTTAAATCAATTTTTTTTATTTATTATTTATTTTATTAAAGATTCGTTATAATTATAACGATAAAATTACGCAACATAGGACATAAAGAAGACAGCAATAAACTTACTCGAGTGACAAAATTCGCATTCGTCATCCGGGAAATGATCATAAATCATGTATTGACAATGTCGACACCAAATAAATGTGAAATACAATAAACATTGAATTTGTTCACGATTCATAAAGAAATGTGATGTTAAGTGGATCGAAGTACTTCGTTTGCAATTATAACATTTGTCTCTCTTTACAAAATGTGTCATTTGCCAAGGCCATATTGAACTATGAATCAAAAATAAATCTTCTCTTCTAAGAAATCGGTCCACATCAATGAAATGAGCCATAGTTTTCAATTCAGCAGATCTAGGAAAGAAGTTTTCTTATTTAGTCATCATCACGGTACCCTAAAATGTGTTAAGATGGAGAATACTTAACACAAAACAAAATATCTATAAATATTTTTATCTTGTAAATACCGTATAGAGGTTACATAATTTTCTTGAAGATATATAGAAACAATGACGAAGAAATGAAAAATAATCCAAAGATTTTTCACCACAAATCATTATCAAATCATGGGGGCGTTGAAAATGAATTGAAAACCATACCCCATAACCTCATAAAAATTAATTTCCACTTGGTTTCAATTATTAAAAACAACATAAGTAAAATAAGAAAAATGGACTTACCTTTTTCAAAATGGTTTACAAATAAAACAAATATGACATTTTCAGAAACACATGCACAATAATTCTTTTTGTACGATTGCTGCGACGATTACGAGTTGGATTACCTTTTAAATTATCCTTATTTTGCAGTACCAAGATCACGATTCTTAGAAATGGAAGTCATATAGTAATTATAAGTTAATATTCTTCTTACGCAAGCCTTTTAATCTCAACTATACGGATTATGAACTTATAAACGAATTAAAATTGACCATTATAAGGGAACTATACTTATTGCTAACCGTAATACATCTGGTATAGAAAAATCTAGCAAACAATAAAGCTGGAATATGGTAATCATAAGGTTTAATTATTTATAATATGGGCCCAAATCCACACTTATTAACGTTAATGTGGTTTGAATAAGAACAGTTATTTTTATCTTTAAAACCTTTACATAACATATTTTTGCTACTTGGGAGCGTGGTCGACCAAAGCAAACCTGGCGGCGATCGGTAGCTGCGCAGATGAAGACAGTCGGGCTCATAGTCAGCCTAGTGGCATACAGACAAACGGACAGTAGGGTCCCGTTTATAGGGTGCGGAGCGGTCATACGGTAAATATTTTTTATATAAGAATGTTTTATATGTATTCTATAACATTTTATTTGTATATCTCCTTTGAAATATTGCACCTCACCTGTAACATATCTAAATTTCTTTTGTATCCATACTACCCTAAGGTTGCCTGGAAGAGATTGCTGTGCGATAAGGCCGCCTTTTGTATGCTAAAATTTTTCTCTATTATTTATGTATAATTTGTTAAATTGTGTGCAATAAAGAGTAAAATAAATAAATAAATCAATACGGAGGAATTGAGCGACAGTGAAGTCATTGACACTAATACGTTAGCCATGTATTGCAAATGTGGGGATTTTTCCTAATGAAAAATATAAAAAAAATATATTTTTCTTGTTATTTTCTATTAGTGATTCTTATTCGAAGATTTAAATATAGCTCAGTGTTTCAAAATCAACCTGTATTTACTTTTGATAAAACCACATTTAACTTTTAAGGTGGTACTGGAGGCGCGGGCGAACTCCACAGCGAGTTGCCTACCGACGCGCTTCGTCGTGTTGCTATTTCGTCGAGAAAGAGAAAGGGCGCTAAAAAATGTAGCTCCGTCCCGACCCCCGCATGTGAGAGCTACACCCCCGCGTACGACAAAGAGAGTGCACTGAACGCCAGCGAAACGGGCCGTTATAGGCCATGAATCGTAGTTTTCGTTTATTTCGATAAATACGATACATACCCAAATAAAACTAAATTATTTGGAATTTAGAGTCTTCACTCTAGTCGTATAATTAGTTTCCATAAGGATCGAAAATATAATTATAAGTGTAATAGGCGTCTAAATATTACTCGATTTCGTCGATAAAAAAGGCAAATTTTAAGTTGCTATAACTTTTTTTATGTTTATTATTTTCGAACCAAAACTAATTACAGATCTAGATATTTATCATCTTAATGCTTGTAAAAAATTTGAATACGATGAGTTTTATGCTTTCGAAATTAAAACGTAAGTACGTTTGTATGGGATTTCGTCCCTCCAGTTAACCCTTAACGCTGCTAGTCATTTCTAGTTGGTTTCATCGTCGATGTTTCTAGATAAGACTCAGAAAGTTCTTGCTCGTGCAAGAAAACCCTAACAGAATTTCGAAGTCCCGAAAAGCTATTTTTAGTTTTTTTTTTATTAAGGCCGTACCTAAGTTTTCCGGTGTCCAGTGTTCCCCCTATTTAAAATAAATCATTTCAAAGAAAACGGAGACATTATTTAAAATTTTGCTACTACCAAATCCTAGATAACCCTTCAAAGTATTTTATGAACTGTAAACACTGTAAACAGTCACAGTTTATAATGAGAACGTTAAGCTTTACTACGCACATTAGCCAATAGTGGCCGTTTTTCGAAAATGTGCGTAGTAAAGCTTAACTTTTTCATTATAAACTGTAAACAGTAGTTCATAAAATACTTTGAAGGGTTATCTAGGACTTGGTAGTAGCAAAATTTTAAATTATGTCTCCGCTTTCTTTGCAATGATTTATTTTAAATGGGGGCAGCACTGGACCCCGGAAGATTCAGGTACGGCCTTAAACTAGATCGTTTGCCCCAGATTCAAATATGTACTACTTAGATAATAAATAAAATCAAGGGCAATCTGACAGCTGATCTTCCTCTTTGATCGTACCTATTCTAAACAATTTCAAAATATTTCATAAGGTTGAAAGAAATTTCCTACGAAATCTGCTTGTTTTATTTATCTTGTAAACAGTTTTTTTTTATGAAGTTATAAAACAATAGGTTTGCTACATGGAAGGTCAATAAGGAAACGCAGCCAGCGTTCTTGCCACCATGCCGCACGGTCAAATTCTTTTAAACTTCTAAATTAATAATTTAGCCGTTTTATTTTAAGATTTAGTTTGTAGTTAACTTCAATTTAATTTATATATTTCTTTTTTTAACCGACTTTAAAAAAGGGAGGTTATCAATTCGACTATGTTTTTGAAGTGTTAACCCTTTTTAGCGGCGTTGTGCACTTTTTTTTAACGGGTAAAAAATGTTAAACTCGCGTCAGGACACGTGTCCTGATCGAAAATTCGTAAGACGGATGGAGAGTAGACAGCCGGCGCGGCGTAGGAGAGGAAGTAGCCCCTCTCTTTCTACGGCGCGGCGTAAATGTATGCCTGCGCCTGCTGTTTCGTTTAGCTGAGAGATAAACTTTTTAATGTAATAAATTGTCATGTTTGTGTACAATAGCGCAATAAATAAATATTGTATTCTACCACATAAATGATAGTACTTTGTGATGAAGCGTTTTCGAGGGGTCGAACCTCTGGACGCTATCATCAGCATAAATTAGGTAGACAACTGTTACCACCTTGGTATGACAGGGTCTGAAGGTCCTAATGAGGTAGCCTACCGGGAAGGGTGTATTTACAACTCACTATACCAACGGTATCAATTATTTATTTACAGTTAGGCTTAACTAGCAGTTGGAAAACGGGGGGCAGGGTACGGACGGACCTGCCGGGCGGAACGGTGACGCCGCACGTACACGGGTACGTGGGCGTCGGGGTACCACCCCTATCGTGTGCACACGATAGGGTAGTGGCAAGGCGCTCGAGGGCGCGGGGTGCGGGGTGCGAAATGCACACTCGCCTACGGTATCGCTGAACGCGCGCGGGCACGTCAGCGTCGGGGCGCCAACCCCCAACGTTGAGGACGATTAGGGGTTGGTGCGGTGCACGGGGTAGTGCGCCCACGATGTATCTACCCTGAAGGGATAGGTAGGACGCGCAGGAGCACGTCGGCGTCGCGACACTCCCTCACACGGGGGTGAGAGGGGGTAGCGCGGACGACCACAAAACGGACGGGACGGAGGGTGGTTGGGACGGATCCTCGACCGTACCGAGATATCTGATCCAGGCGGCCGAGGGGGTTAGGAAGAAGGGGAGGTTCAGGAACCCTGACCGTACCTAGATGTCTGATCCAGGCGGCCGAGGGGTAAGGTGGAAAGGTAGGTTCAGGAACCCTGACCGTACCTAGATGTCTGATCCAGGCAGCCGAGGGGTAAGGGGGAATGGTCGGTACAGGAACCCTGACCGTACCTAGATGTCTGATCCAGGCGGCCGAGGGGTGCGGGGGAAGGGAACCCTGACCGTACCGAGATATCCGATCCAGGCGGCCTAGGGGTGTGGCCTGCGGGGGAAGGGAACCCTGACCGTACCGAGATGTCCGATCCAGGCGGCCGAGGGTGGTTGGGAGAAAGGGGGGAAGGGAAACCTGGTCGTACTAAGATATCCGATCCAATCGACCGAGGCGGGGGCACCCGAGCGAGTGTCCCCGGCTACTGGGCTCGTATGGCCTTATATAGTCGGCGGCGCGCGGCGGTGCGGTCGGCGGGGGAATCTAGTGGGGAAACCAGATCATACTGGTTTTGTATCGAAAGCAAGTTTGTATGCGGCGCGTAACGATTGCAGCTGTGTGAGTAGTGGAATATTCCCAAGGCGTATGTGTGCGGCGATGACGGCTGGTCGATCGCTGCATCACAACTTTTATACTGATAATTAAAGCAATTCGTGCAAAATTATTCCCTAACCATTCCAAAATATCAAAAATGCACAACGTTAATATTCAAGTTTTCACTTCTGCCGGCACTCCCGGAGTGCAACCCGTCGTTTTTTTTTAAATAATTATTTATGTATGTTTGTTACGCGATATCTTCGCCATTTGTAAACCGATTTTGATGATTTTTTTTTTATTTGAAAGCCTTTACTACGAAGTTTGTTCCATATCAGGTGAAGATATGATGAAGAACTTTGGAGATATGAAAGAAACTAAAAAAAATTGAAGTCGATAGTATTTTTTTTTGTTAAAAAAAAAAAAAATGGTTGCCTGTAAAGTCGGTTTTACGGGCGAAGATTTTACGTGACAACGCGCGCGGCAGACCGATCATAGTTGAGTGGGAGAGAGACGCAAGGCATTCGGCGGGCCTCTCTCTCGTTCGGTGACTCATCGTAACGTTACCGAGCGTTACACTTTTTCATAAGTGACTCCCAGCCGCAACCTAATTTAAGACGTTGTCACGTCAAAATTATCTAAAATACAAAGCACTGGAGTTCATAAATTACAAATGTGGATTTTATGTAAACACTTGACTTTACAAATAAAAATCTTTAATACTGAATCGAAATCATACCAACGAAATATTTGTCACGAAATTAATGCTTACGGGAATTAACGCAAAACGTACCTTTTTTTATTTATTTTGCTGTCGTTTCGTCCGGGTTTATTAATTTAATAATATCCCATTTAATAATAATGCAACGCGATAGTTTAAAAGGAAATATTTGTCTTTAAAATGGTTTCCAAGAAATTAGGCATAAAACATGGCTTCCTATTTATGAGTGTGGGAGTAAACCTATTTAAGGCTGACCATAGATTAACTACTTTTCATCAATACAGAGTAATAAAAATGAGTGTCGGCTAACTCTGAAACGGCTGGACCGATTTTGACGGCACTCACTGGCAGTTAGCTCAATGTGCTACAAAAATGTGTCGACCCAAGATGGCTTCCAAGAAATTAGACTTAAACTAAACATGGCTTCTTATTATGTTATTTCCTAGAGGAGCGAACATAATAGGTATTCAAGGCTGACTGACCATAGATTAGCGCCATTAATCCATCCATCCATACTGATGTTTATAAATTGAAGACCACCAAAATTGTTATTGTACAGACAGACAAATATACTCGTGTCTGTCTGTAAAATAACAATTTTAGGTCAAAATTGTGTATAAACTTTGAAATTACTGGGCTAATGATGATTAGGTTTTCACTTACATGTAGCATTTCTCCGGAAAGTTTTACGTGTAGGTAGGTAAAAAACCATTTTTTTAATTAATCATACGTAGGTAAGTACAGTATGCGATTGCAATAACAACAGGATCGAACCGCGCCGCCGCCATATTGTGACGTCATGCTGTCCAACATGTGTCAAACTAACTTCACTTCAGTATGAAGTGCAAAAAAAACTAACTGAGCCTTTGTGATTTCGAATCACCCTGGCCAACTTTTTCATGATATATCAACCCTTTACGGGTTCACGCATTCAAGTATACACACTTCGTGAAAGTTGATTAAAGAAAGCTTTAATTAGCGTGACTTAGCATAAACGTCTTTGATTGGATGTAATGTTTCATGTCGAATTGAACACAAGCGCAAAAGTCTTGCGAGTAAGACGTGATACACATGCGTAATACCGTACATGCATGTAATGTAACTGTGTTCTTCGCCTCGTAGTTCTTGTAAAACTGTTTTTGTTCTTGTTTAACAAAACATAGTAAAAACTTACACCTAATGTGCATTGTACTACCTAAATGTTTAGTGTGGGCAACATAGAAAACTTAAGCGGATTTTTATTGGGCTCTTACGAACCATCTGCTACGCGCACAATAGTTTAACTATCATGCACCTGTTGTAAATGCTACCAGTTAGATTAATCGCAGTACCTAAGTACTTGCTGGAAAATATCCATGTAGATGACTTTATTATAATGGAATACTGAAATTCCCGAATATACTGAAAAGTACCATTTGGTATGTCATACCATATGAGAGGCGTGATACCTCTAGCTACTTGTTTTTTTTTTTTATCATCAATATCTGTAAGACTCTTTGTCTATTCACCAGATAAGACATCATTTTACTGTTTGCTTATCACAATATAACAGTATATTTTGTTAAACAATCACTACGTATAGCACATAAATGTATCGATCTACATGTGCTACCTATGGGATAAACTTTTTATCGCAGGTGCTAACCTGCTCACTAAATAAGTAAAATCACATTGACGTAACTAGCACCACCAGGAGATAATAAACACGTCTCTCATAATATAGGCTTCGAATAACGGTACAGTGAGTTTAATAGCAACATTTTACCTGAAAATAAAATGTATATTAAACATACTTACCTTATTCGAAGCCTATAGTTTGTAGTTCTACCTGGTGTCACAAAAGACGATCCAATGACGAACAAACTGGGTTACAAAACCCAACTACCTAGGTGGCGCTAGTGTCGCGTGGCAGAAGGACACAACGCAACGAATGGAGCGGAAATGGAGGGGCGTGGACCTAAACCGGAAGTCATGACTAGTACTCCAACCGGAAATGGATGCTCTCTCATTAAATAGGCTTCGAATAAGGTAAGTATGTTTAATATACATTTTATTTTCAGGTAAAATGTTGCTATTTTAAATGGGGGCAGCACTGGACCCCGGAAAATTCAGGTACGGCCTTAAGACCAGCGTCGTGGCTCGTACAACGGTCCACGACACATGCTGAGCGAAGGCCGTTTTGGTGCATGCGTTTAATGTAGAGTTGCTGAATTGTTAATTTACCATATTGTTCAGTATGTAACCAAATAAACAATTTTTCTTTCTTTTTCTTTTCTTTTATATTTAGAAAATAGAAGAGGTGTAAAAAACACACATGGGCTATCGATTATATATTTTTAATCATTTTTTTTTGCAACCGGTACTGTTTAATATCATTAAATTATTGTTTTACATTACTCTCCACCTTTAATAATTTTTCAGCACTACACTACCTGACACCCAAAGGTAGCCTGTAAGAGATTGCCTTGGCGATAAGGTCGCCTAATGTATAAGTGCCTATACTCTATAGCTGACTAGCTACATACAGGCTGACTTTTTAACCACCAGCCAAATTTTTGGAGCAAGTTCAGACCATGACACTCGTACTGAACAACTTTTCATAAAAAATATTATCGAAAAACGAAAAAGAAATTTCGCCATCCCATACAAATCAGCGCTCAGCCTAATGGACTTTGTATGGGGGGACGAAAACTTTTTATCGACTTTCAATATATATTTTTTTATCATGGTGCCAACTTGCTCCAAAAATTTGGCTGGTACCCACCAGCTATACACAAACACATATATACAGGTGACTTTTTACCCAAAAAGTCACCTGTAAATATGTGTTTTTGGTGCAATAAAGTGTTACTTACTTACTGAAGTTAGCAAACGGTCCGTCCTATTCCTATTGTAATAGGGATGATGACTGGGTCAGAAAAGTATTATTCTAATTAGTCCGTTAGTTAGATTATCCAAAAATAATGTAAGTACCTATATTTTCAGTTTATCAAAAAAATTAAATATTCACAAAAATACAGAGTATCTAAGTTCCAGAGTGGGGCTTGTGACGTCACCGATGTGTAAAAATCGTACGACAGCGTGACGTCATGCGAAATTTAAATACGCTGTATCTTCGTCTTTTATTGTTTCTCAGAGAAAAAAAAATCTGTGTGCAATATTTTTTAATAATCTAACCGATGGGCCAAAAATAATTTTTGAGTCATCATGCGTATTAGACACACCTACACAGTAAATCAAAATGACAACCGAAATACGAGTATGTCGTTCCAAAATGGCTTCCAAGAAATTGGCCATAAACATGGCTTCTTATTTTTATGGTATTTTCTGCGCTATTCCAAGAGGAATGAACATAATAGACATTCAAGGCTGGCCATAGATTAGGCTTAATTTTATGGGGGCACCGTCACGCGATGTGGGAGCGGTGGGATTTGTTATAAATGGTTCACGATGAAAATACAAAATTATATTAGGTAGGTAATCAGGTTTTCATAAAGGGTTTTACCAAGGCTAGTGCCTTGAGTCCCCTTACCCTAGACCAACCCAGACATTTCAATAATAAACGGGCAAGTGCGAGTCGGACTCGTACATGAAGGGTTCCGTACCACCTTACAATGTTTCAAAACGCTGAAGAAACACGTTTCTTGCACGACGACCCCCTTTAATTTTTAACTTTATTTTATTTTTAGTATTTGTTGTTATTGTGGTCATAGTAATACATAATTGGTGAAAATTTTAAGTATCTAGTTAATGCCATTATAAAGATCAAGTTAAAAACGTTGAAAAAACATAATCGGTGAAAATTCCAAGTGTCTTGCTATTACGGTTCAGTTCAAGAGATAGAGCCCTGTGACAGACGGACAGACAGACAAACGGACAGACAGACGGACAGACAGATGGACAGACAGATGGATAGACAGACGGGCAGACAGCGGGGTCTCAGTAATAGGGTCCCGTTTGCACCCTTGGGGTACGGAACCCTAAAAGCTACCTAATCTAGCTTTTGTTTTGAAACGTCATGTCGGATTTCGACAACATTTTGTAAATTCAAAGAAATTGCATTTTTTATTTTTATTTTATTTTATTTATTCAAGTACACTAGGAAATTTACAAACATACACATAAAAAAATAAGGAAAACATAGTACTTAGGTGCTACTTATTTCTAAAGAAATTACTTCCAGTAGACCCGCGAGAGGAAATGGGAAAATGCATATGAAAATAATTGGTTTTTCGTGCCGTGTGGTTCCCGGCAGAGTAGAATAGGACCACTATAAGTCTTCCCGTGGATGTCGTAGAAGGCGACTTAGGAAACACAAACTGAACAAGGCATAAAAAAACCATCAATGTCAATGAAATAGAGTGTAGGCCAAATCCTCTCCTCTGAGCCATACTTAGCCAGAATATACTCTGGCTAATATATGGCTCTGGTAGTACAGAGAGGGTCGTGCTCCTGCAGTGGAGACTTAAAGGGACCTGACAGTCAAAATATGAACTTTTAAGAGAATCTATCATATAATTTTTAATGGAAATAGGGAAGATGACAAAAAATTTTTTTTTGGCCCGTCGGTTAGATTATTAAAAAATATTGCACACATAATTTTTCTCTACTCTGGAAAACAATAAATGACGAAGCTACAGCACATTTAAATTTCGCATGACGTCACGCTTTCGTACGGTTTTTACACATCGGTGGCGTCACAAGCCCCCACTCTGGAACTTAGAAACTCTGTATCTTTGTGAATTTTTATGAACTGAAAAATATATGTACATTATTTTAGGATAATCTAACTAACGGACTAATTAGAATAATACTTCTCTGACCCAGTCATCATCCCTATAAGTTCATATTTTGAGTAATAGAAAACCAGTTATACTATGCTTAAATAAGTAATTTCTTTTCTATTTTACTTAAATTAACGGAAATCTTACATGTAGTTTCAAATAAAAGCTAAACTATGTTTGTAGGGAAAGTCTAGGGTAAGGGGAGCAGCTACTACTTATCGCGGCTATACCTATTAAAATAACCTATAAGTATAAGTAAGTAGGTATAGTTTATGGGTCGAACTGCTCTTAATTTGAACGTAAGATCACAATGTTGAGCTGTACCGCAGAAGACAGTAAGAGTATTACGTATTAGAACGGAATCCCCTAAGGTTCCCTGTCCCCGCACTTCTCCCCCTTTCTTGTGCCGCCGTGTGCCGCCGTGCACACGTTAATCGGTGTGTGTTCGCCCACTCTCGCCCCTCGACAAGGCGAGAACGAGGGAGAGGTGCGGGGACGGGGAACGGGGAGGCATATTGCGCGTACCTTAGGAGATTCCGTTCTGATGTTATACCCTTACTATATTCTGTGGCTGTACAGCAGACCTCACTGATTACATAACAAACCCGCGTGGCGGACGCAAATAGACTTCTATTGGCAGCAGTTCTACAATGTTATTCCCACAGCTATTTATATGAATAAACATTTATCATGTTATCTGTATTATTAAGGGCGTACCTGAATTTTCCGGGGTCCAGTGCTGCCCCCATTTTAAATAAATCATTGCAAATAAAACGGAGACATCATTTAAAATTTTGCAACTACCAAGTCCTAGATAACCCTTCAAAGTATTTTATGAACTACTGTTTACAGTTTAAAGTGAGAACGTTAAGCTTTACTACGCACATTTGCGAAAAACGGCGACTTTTAACAAATGTGAGTAGTAAAGCTTAACGTTCTCGTTATAAACTATAAACATACTTTGAATGGTTTATCTAGGGCTTGGTAGTAGCAAAATTTTAAATAATGTCTGCGTTTTCTTTGAAATAATTTATTTTAAATGGGGACAGCACTGATACAGATACAGATACACTATCACGTCTTTATCCCTAACGGGGTAGACAGAGCCAAGGGCGGTAAAGCCCAGGCCACTTTTAGCGTAATGGTGGGCATGAAGGTGAAAAAGGGAAATCATAATAGTGATGGGTTGCTAACCGCATCGCCTATTCATATGATTCAGATTCTCGCTCATTCCCTCGATCGGCTTTTACGATCTGCACGGGAAGAGAAGCAGCTGGTACATTCTATGTTTTTTCTTTTCTCCCAGACCAGCAAAGAAGAAGCAGCGAGGCAGCACTGGACCCCGAAAAATGTCGTGGCTTTCGAGCGGTTATTTTATTCAAATTCTTAAACATAGGTACATTTAATCCTGAATATTCCTGAACATTGAAAACCGATAATCATAATAATTTTTCGGCCATAAAATTATACAAAATTCGTTTCGCGGAGCGCTGATTTGTATGGGTGTATTTCCGTAATTGTTTTTATGGAAAGTACCTACCTACCCAGTTCAGTATCATGGACTCAGCTTGCTCCAAAAGTATTTTTCTAATCCACATCCGTATTGTTTTTTTTTTATATATTTTTTATATGGAAAGGAATACTGAGCGGACAGCGACATTTTCGGGTCGCCGTTTCTGACACTCGCCCTGAAGATGATCGTCTAAATCGATCGAAACCTAGTCGGCCTTTTCCGAATTAATTATGGAAAGAAATAGCCGAAAATAGAAGTGATTGGAAACGAAAAGGGTAGGCTTTTGCCCAACTGTGGGCAAGCTAAAAAATCTTTCTAAATCAAAAATACAAACGATATACGTCCTGCCAAATAGCAATGACAATATGCTATCTGTGACTCAATGCCTGAGTTGAAACCTCACATTGCCAGTGTGATATCATCATATGACTTGCTAATTGGTTTCGGAAATAAGGCTGCATTGTCTATAATAAGTCCAAAGTCAATTTGAGAATCACGTTGTTTCCGTATTTTTTAAGTTCCATAACTTTTTAAAAATGAATAAAAGATTTTATCAAAATTGGTCCATCGGTGGCCAGATTGCATTTTTGCTAAAAGTGGCTGTTTTTCGCAAAAATGCAAACTAAAACTTACTGTAAACAGTAGTTCATAAAATTGTTTGAAGTGTTATCTAGGTTTTACTAGAACAAAATTTTAACTGATATCTCCGTTTCCTTTCAAATAATTTATTTCAAATGGGAGCAGCACTGGACTCCATGTATCATATTACGTCCTAGTTGTCATCATTCGAAAAATCATTATCAGGTAGGTATCGTAATGGATATGTCTCTGTGGATATTTACATGAGTTTAAAATTAAAAAACGTTTTGTAAAAAGTTTTATTGTGAGGCCTAAAAAATAAACCCAAACTTGATGGGGTTGCGTCGTTTTATTACAGGGTTGCCACCTTCTGGCTCCATAATTAGAATTGTCATCTGAACTTGCAAGATTTGACCCAAAAAACAAAACAACAAATACCTAGGTAGGTAGGGAATAGAATCTTTTTCAAAAAACATTTTCAAATGTTTGCATTTTATTATTTATTGAACACAAGGGTACAAAAGGGTTTTTAGGGTTCCGTAGCCAAATGGCAAAAAACGGAACCCTTATGGATTCGTCATGTCTGTCTGTCCGTCCGTGTGTCACAGCCACTTTTTTCCGAAACTACAAGGACTAAACTGTTGAAACTTGGTAAGTAGATGTATTCTGTGAACCGCATTAAGATTTTTACACAAAAATAGAAAAAAAAAAACAATAAATTTTGTGGGTTTTCCATACTTAGAACTAAAACTCAGTAGGGAGAAATTGGAGTTTTTGGATACAGGAAATCCAAAAACTCCATTTTCTCCTTTGAATTAATGGAATTGAGTATCAATCCATTTTCTCTTCTGAATTATTCAATTGAATGACGAACTTGTGTATGAACATTACGTACTTCGGTCTTACGCTTCAGTCAAGAGACTACGAGTTTTCTATCTATTTCACGGACTTCCAATCGAATTTAAGATGGTGATGGTTGCCATTTGTAAAAGGTATTAGAATAGCATCATATTGTTCATAATTTATAATATTAACTATGCAAAGACCACATAGTTCGCTACACTTTCAGTCAAGACTACTATATTTACATCCATTTGGGCTTCCAGTCACATTTTATGTCGATGAGCATTTTTGGAAACGCATCTTCCACTTCAATCAGGTCTACTTCTTTTCCATTTATTCGGGTGACTTCCAATCGAATTTTAGACCATAATGTAGCGTATTTCTGCGAAGGTATTATAATAGCATCATATTGCTCATAATTTATAATTTTAACTGTGTGAAGACCAAGTAGTTTCTTAGAAGTAATTATTATATCCAAGTAATCTCCAATATTCAAAGATATGTCAACTGATCCAGTGACAATCATTTTCACTATGCGAATGTCACATATTTTTCTCTTATAAATGAGCACTATATCCATGTGATCTCCAATATTTAATGACATATCAACTGAATCGATGAACAGGTAAATATTTTAAAATAACTGATACCCTGTTTCCCAGACTACTTTACAATAACTGATTAAAATTGTAACTGAATCACTTACTTATATCACATCGTTTGGGTAGATTGGATACTATGGGTTGACTGCTTTTATATTTTAAACAAGGTGTTTTAAATTTATTCAATCATTTTTTTTAAATACCATTCATCTATTTTAACACTGTTTGGGAAATAATACAAGGTATTACATTTTTAAATATTTATTTCGATTTTATCATAATTTTCTTTACACCATTTATACAAACTATGTACATTTTTATAAGCACAGATATTGTTATGATAGATACAGGTTTGAAGATCCGAAAAATATTTTTCATACAATGTTTCAAAATTAGGACAGCCAATTCCTTCTAAATTATACACTTTACTGGTATCTAACATATCTTTAAGCCATACTGTTTTTTCATTACCTTTAGTAAAAATATTTTTGCCTTTAAAAAAATTTATTATACTAGACTTATAATTATAGTAAGGTACAAAGCCTTCATTCCATAAAATTCCTCTATTTCTTTCAATCCATGCTACATTTGAACGTTCCTTTTTTGTTAAATCATAAAATGGGTAGGGAGGCTTTATTAGTAATATCATCACATGTGATTTCGATAAAATTGCTATTTCTTTGGGAATGAATTGGTTTTTCTCATTCTTGAAACCTTGAACATCAACAATTACATTCATGATATCTTCCGAACAATACTACTCAGAGGTTTATATTCAAAAAGCCGATCGTTTATGATCAAGCAGTATCCTGTTGTATCTTCAGGTATGTCTTCAGAACACTCAATTTCTAAACGCACATCTACTGGTCCAGTCTTTAGTGAATCGTTTTGTCTTGAACAATCAATAACGAAAAGTGGTGCTTTTTCTTTGAATGACAGCAAATCAAGCAGAGGGTCTGGACTGAAGCCATAATACGACTGACGGAAATTCGTATACATTTCATATAATATACTGTATTTTCCTTGATCAAATTTAAGATTAAGTGATTCATAGGGAAAATATTGTGAATTTAAAAACAGTTTAACATTGGTAACATTACAATGATCAAACACTGAAGAACTATTAATAGAAACATCTTTTCTATTACTTTGCAAACCGAATATAACAAATCTTGGTTTTTCTAATTGAGAAGCAGTTTTGATAGACCATGAATGTTTTGTTGTTTTGGGTAATAATGGATATTCATACAAATCCCAATTTCTGAATGCAAGATGTATGGGACGATCTTTTTCTAGGTGTTTCAGTAATAAGAGTCTACAACGATCGGAAACTTTAATATGCGGCACTCGCCATTGTACCTTCTGTATATCTATACGGATATTATTTGTTTTTTCAGTGGTTACACAATTTACAGCAGAACTGCTTCTTTGTAATATAAGTTCATGTCTACAATTGATAATGATTTTATTATAATCTTCTGCGAAACCCAATACTTTGTTTAATGGGAGAACTATGCAGAAGTTTCCATTTGTTTGCTTTATTCCGCCCACTTTCCACCCCCACACCTCAGCGGCTCTATTTTCCCCTTCATTCATTGAAATGTATGATTTTATTGTAGTGGTGATTCCAGCATTTTTTATGCGATCTATTTCAATACCATTCAGTTCATATCTTATGTCTTGAAATAAAAATGGTATTGCATTGTTAATAAAATTTACTTCTTTTTTAGATATTTTTCCTGTTGCATCAGCACCACTTACATTCACACGACCCTCTATGTAAATTGAACTACCGGATGGTAGCACATATACATCTTGCTGATGAATAGGTATTCTAATTTCATCGTAATCCTTGAAACTATTGTTATAAGGATTATAGCTATGTATTTCATAGCTTTCTATTGAATGATCGTGTTGTGGTAAATCCGTAATTTGTAACATTTTATGATTTAAATCCAAGAGCGCGAAGAAATATTATATTTTAATTTTTTAAAGTAATAGCTTTTTTCATCTAACCACTGCTCGATAGTAGTCTTCTTTCTTTCGATATAGGAGGTGAAATGATCTGTGTTAATTATAAATAGCTGTTTTATCTTATTTTAAGCATTTTTACACTTTGTATCCAAGAGCAAGAAGAAATTTTTTATTATTATCCGTAATTTTTTTTGCTTTAAAACCTTTTCGTCTTACTTGCTTCGTTATAGGTGAAAAAGTTTTCAATTTCTTTTGTACAATAGGAGTTTTATTAAAAACGATCATTTAAAATTTATGTACTTATTTCAAATATCAAATTTATAATAATATGTAGTTAACGCGAGATACAGTAACAGACTGATTCATAAATAAACCAGTAACCATATTTATTTTTTAATTTTACGAATTTTCCAAAATGATTTAAGAAATTTTAAGCACAGATGCCCGCAATTAAATAAATTACTCCCTTGAAAATTATCATAATTGTATCGGATGTTGTCACCCACATATTCAACAAATTCTTTAGGCGGTTTCAGATTTCCGTAACTGTCAAAGTATTCAATGTAATCGTTTATTTTTGCGTAGGCTACCCAGTGAGTACCTGGATTCTCAGAAGAATCTAAATTGATAACACCACACTCCATCTTTGATGGTTTCTCAGGTAATTCATCTCTCATAAATACACCGCGAAAAAATGGAATATCTTTCGAATGCTTTATTATATCAATATTGGTTAACGCTCTTCTAGGCAGCCTCATATTTAGTTTTTTTGTGTCATGACATAGATTCCTAAACCATCTTTGTAAGGTTTTAAATGTAATCCTTTTCCAACGCACACTGACTCCATTTTACTATCTTGTCTTTTTGATTTTAAAAGTTGTTTCCTTCCAGATATATATTCACTGATAGCTTTTGCGATTCCAGCAACACCGTCAGCTAAACCACCCGCTGCAGACAATCCTGCAAATATAGGGATAAGAGGGAGAAACCCACCAGTTTTAGGTACAGGTATAACTCTTGGTATTTTGACAGGTAGGTCTGCAGCCAGTTCTTGAGCTACTGCGTATGCCAATTCCATTAACGCTTTCTTACATTTGGGTTTTAGATTATTAATATGTCTTTTAGTGTGAGACACAATACTTTTGAAGGTTTTTTTTATACCACGCCCAGTTTTATTTGTTTCTTTCTCCGAATTGGCGGGTATGATTTTTTTACTTCTATTTTTTTCACTAATTTGGCGTATTCTCGTCATTATGATGTCTATCTTGTTTAACGAATAATACACGAATGATTTTAAACAATAAAAAAACTTGTATTTAAATACATTCTTTTATTTTGTAATTATCATCGTCTACAAAACGTTCGTCTTGTCTATCCAACTATTCTCACAATTTGGAAGTCCTAACCATTTAACATATACTCTGTTTCCTTTTTTCTTCAAAACTTTTTCAACTAAATATACATCAGGGTGCTTAGTCTTTTGAATTTCTTGAGAATAAAATGCTCCTAAAATTGGTCTTGACCGAGCATCTTCCAATAAATAAGTTACAGGATTAGTGGGTTGTACCATGATAATTTTAAATATCTCTGTAGACCAATTAGGGGTGTATCCCTTTTCAAAACAGGCTTTGTGTTTACTTATTCTTACAAAATCTCCTACCCTAAATTTTTTACATCTTGGATTTTTTTTAGATACTGAAATATTCTTATACTTTTGTAATATAGTGTCTTTATTATTATGATCAATTGAAGCAGGATCAACGCCGATAGTTCTATGAAGAGTATGATTGTATTTGTGTACTACATCAATGAGCATACCGTCAATCCATTTATATGTACCTTTCAAGCTAAATTCTTTATACAGTTTATTTTTTAACGTTCTTATAAGTCTTTCCACGATCGAAGCTTTTTTTGCAGAGTATGTTGAATAATGATGAATGTTATATTTCTTTGTAATGTTTTTAAATTTATCATTATAGAATTCTGCCCCCAAGTCTGTTTGCAAATTTTTAGGCGTACGTCCTTTTTCTAATAAAGTTTGGAATGCTTTAGAAACGACTTCTTTATTTTTTTGCTTTAGTGGAATTGCCCAAGCATATTTCGAGAAGCCGTCAATTATTACTAATATGTATTTATATCCAGCATTTACTTTCGCCATATTCTGCATATCTATCAAATCTGCTTGCCAAAGATCATCTATGTCCTTGAGGATTACATGTCTTCTGGGAAAGTTTACTCTAACATTTTTATGGATTTCATTTACAACATCTGATTTGCTCATAATGCTTGACGTTTTATTAGGCACAGTATTTTTTCAAGTTGTTGTTCTTTTAACTACAGCAAACTTTTAATTACTAACCTATATATAACTATGCTAGGGCTTTTATTCTTTTATAATACCAGCTTCTTTTAATTCCTCTATGATTGATATAATTTCATTGTCATGATTACTATTTCCAGCACTTTGTGACGCTATTAATAATTTTAGCCTTTCAATTAGTTCATTAGGATCATCCCAGTATATATAATCTGTATTCTTTTTATATGTTTTCAAATGAGGTAAGTTTCCACCAACTTTAGACTCTAATATTTCTTCAGGGTCACTTGCAACAGATGTCTGCTGTGAAAACAGTGGTTTAATAATCTGACAATATTTCAATCCTTTGTCACCTTTTATTTGACCATTAGAGCAATAGTCTCGTCTGTGTGCATTTGTACTTTCCAGCATATCTTTATATACAATTTTATCTTCGATGGTTACTAACTCTAGGTTGGGTTTATTGCGTATCAAAAGTTCTTTTAAACCTGGTGTCAATTGGTACTTAATGTTATTGATGGTGGCTATATACATTTTTTTATTAGCTGAAGAATTTCCCGTTATTGATAAATGCACATTAGCGTTTCCCATCATAAGTTTCTTATTTTCACTGCGAATTCCAAATGGTACATTCATATCATCATATATTTCCATCATATCTTCTTTTTTGAGTGAAATAAGTGTGTCATTCGATGATTTATTTGGTGTTCTATAGTCATCAGCGTCATCATAGTAATTTGATTCTTCAATTGAGTCCTTTTTAAAAAAGTCTTTGAAATCTTCATATTCTATAGATGAGTTATTTAAATCTTCTATAGTGTCATTCCTGTTTACACTTTTGTTAAAAATATTATCATCAGTAGGATTGTCATTTACATTTTGATTTATTTTAATCAGTGTTTCCAGAGGTTCAGTAATAGGTTTAAATGCTTTTTTAAGTTTCAGATTAACTACATCTTCATCGTTTTGGATCATTTTTATTTTATTTTTTATACTATTAACTGATTTAATCAGTTCCTCTTTTATATTTACCTCCATTGTATCTTAATTAATATTCAAGTGTTATATTGAAGTACTTAACTTGGAATGAGGTATTTTAAATAAAAATCGCTTTATATGGGTTTCTAAAAATATATGTACATGTCAAAACCTCGTCTATACCTTCCTTTATTCAGTTCACAATCTTTATTTATCAATAAAAAATCGAATTGATTTTTCCATATTGTAAAACAAAGTTTTTTAAATTGTAGCCAATTTATATCTGTATTCACATGTTCTTTGTATATATGTTTTAAATTGGTATCGTCTTGTTTAAATATTATTAGTAGATTTGCATTATCTCTCAATAGTTGTTTAGGAACCTTAGAATAGGTTTGTGTTAAATAAAAGCTATCTATCTGTCTATGTCTTCCCATAGAAAAGTAATTTCTTATGTTTATTTGATTTTCGCACGCAACATCGTCAAATATCATAATTGAATTCGATAAAGCATCATTTGGATGAAGAACTTCTTTGCTATCACTGAAAACAAACATTTTCGCTCCAGGTATCATTTTAAGAACTTGTCTTAAAAAACGATACTTTGATTGGAAAGCTGTCTTTGAGTATAAATAGATATGTTTAAATTTAACACCATTTTCATGTATTAACAAATTAAGCATAAGGTTAGTTTTACCACAATTAGAAGGACCGCATATTATACAACGAATAGTATTTGGAAGCAGTGTGCTATGTTTTATTGATTGAGCATGATTTCCCAATTTAATATTATTTACTTCAAGAGTCTGAGTTTGCTTGACGAACTTCATGAGGGCAACTGTTGAGTATCTGAATCGTTGTTATCTTTTTATAGGCACTCTTAAGTAAAATCTAGGTCTCTTAAAAACAAAAACTGCATACAATACATGTATGTGTGTGTGGGTGATGGGGGTGTAGACATTTGATTCGTAAGCATATTTAGTAATTGATTTTTAAAATTAAAACTTAGCGTAAGTGCAAGGAGAGTCAGTTAGTCTACAGCTTTCGCTCGCAACATATCATTGATTTGTGTCTATAATATTTTTACTTATTTTAAATTAGTCGGTAAGTAAATTTATTACCTAATAATAAAAATTAGTACGTCATTGCATCATACGTTTATTGAATAAAATCACTAATTACCTCATTATTGTTACAGGAATGTCGAATACATCTCATGTTGATAATGAAGATAATCTATTTACAAATCCATTTCATTATACTCAAGATTTATCTACATACTTGACCAATTATAATCTTGAAAGCCATAAGCAAGAAGAACATGAAACAGAACAAACTAACCAAATTAAAAAATCATCTCGGAAAAAGAATTGCAATATAAAGCGGATAGCGCCACCACTACCACCACCACCCCCGTCATCACCATCACTGCCATCAACATCGTCTTACATTATTCGTAAAGATTCTCAAAAAGGCCATCATATAATTAAAATTAACATAGAATCTTTAAACGGCTCTAATACTAATACTGGTATCAGTGTCCAATATGTTGTTGTAGATTTATATGATGAAATTATGGATGTAACAGAAACTGTGATTAAAAAAATTGTAAAAAAGTTAAGCGAACCGAATTCATAAAATCATTTTTGAATTGTAATTGCATTATTTTGAATAAATTGTACTTTATAGAACTATTATTATTTTTTTATAATAAAATGCCCCAATTCCAACTTATATTATAAATACGAAAGTGAGTTTGTATATTTGTTTGTTTGTCACCACTTTATGCTTTAACCATAGAACCTATTTAGATGAAATTTGGTATGGATATAGCTTTTGACCCAGGGAAGGATATAGGATAGTTTTTATCCCCAAAAATTTCCCACAGGGGCAAAGCTCATGGCACAGCTAGTCATAAAATAAAAATAACAACTTCAGTTGAGTACTTTTATTATATCAATTTATACAATATCTTAACATAATACGAGTACAAATTCTATATTGTAAACAATAATAACAATCATAATAATTATTTCCAGCTCAATATATATATATACAATAATTATATAAACATACTTATTTTTCTAAAATACCGTGTCACAATGCCCCCACGGTAAGGTATCTATTTGATTTGGTAGAATTTGACGTTTATCATCAGTTCTATTTAAAATGACTTTATTAACTTCTTGGGAGTACAATATGTGTTTAATTGATTTGATCATATTCATTTTACACTTCAACGTAAAATTTTTAAATAGAACTTTCTTGTAATTCAATGGTTTTAATTTCTTAGTTAGGGAGTTTGATACACCTTTAGCTTTATTTATTTGTGTTTTTAATGATTTGATGCAGTAAAGTTTTGCTCTTAAGCCTGTAAATTCTGTAATTACATCACCTCCTAATTCATCTTTAAATAAGCCTGGTATTTTTTCATTTATTTTAGGTATACAATATGGATTATTAGATTTAAAGTTACTAGTATCATAAACTGATATGTTATTACGCATGTCTTTATAAAAATCACGTGTATGTATTAAGTACAGAAGACTGTCAGTATCGGTGTAGCATAATTTTGCTCTTTCACCATATTGTTTTTTAATAAAATCATAATGGTAATTATATAAATGCTGCTTAGAGTATTCAAGAACTGTAAATCCAATATATATTGGTCTATCTAGTACCAACTTTTCATGATGGAATTGCATTGCAACAAAATTTTCAGAAAATACAGTCACACTTTTTAAATTTGGTTTTACGATTAACTTCTCTGCACATAATGTTTTATTTGTTTTATTTAACTTATCATTCCATTTAGTTACTAATTTCACATCTACTTGTTTACGTTTGTTTTCAATGGTTTTACCAAATATTGAATTATTTAAAAGTTTAAAAAAATCTTTTTCGAATGACGTTATAGCAGTTTTACGCAAACTAGTATTTAAGTCAATATAACTTTTCAAAAAATTATCTTGCCTAAACTGAATAATTCGATTAATTTTTTTTAAGATCAAACCATTTTTGATGCATTCTTTTAAATGAACATAATGAATAATGTAGTTGTATTTGTCATATAAATTAGCTATTAGTTTTGGCGTTTTGCCGCCAACTGGTGTAAATTTCTCTGGAGCGAATGGTAAGTCGCTATGTATATTGTGTAAATGGTCTGGATAAGCTAAATCGACTTCTAAGATGTAACCAAATTCAGCATCGTCAGAAACATCAAGCAAATTAAATTTGTCAATGTCCTCTTGTGTCATAAATTTGAATTCTGATATCGGTAATTTCTTAGTCATTGCATAACCATAAAGATTATTACAGTCGAGGTATATCAAATACGATGATGGTTTTAAGTAATCAAATTGAGGTAAATAAATATTGTTAGCTTCAGCATGTCTATGAGAGCATTGTGCAAGACCGCCCCGAATCCCTTTTTCTAACATTTGATAAATTTCTAAGTCATCAATCAATTCTAACTTTACACCAGTGTAGAGAAGCATGGCATCCCAACTCAAACCAGGTGAAGTCATATAGTACGCAGGATCAAGTTTATAATTATGTAAACATATTTTTCGAAAATTTTCAAATACATCACATAGCAATAGCACATCACACATTAAATACAAATCAGTATATTCACCCAAAGAACTGATATCAAATCTTTTCCAAACAGTTTGCGCATGATTGTATTCATCTTCTGTAATATGTTTCATTTGCATAGTGTTATAAAAATTTTCTTTAGTAGGTAGCTGTTTATCATTATATTTTTTCCATGAATCAACATATTCATATGGATATATACCTTTTTGATGAATTAAACAAAATTTATTGTTTTCTGGAAAATATTTAGACAAATGAATGAAATCGTTTGGAGTTAAACTTTTAGTTAAATTATCGAGACTTGAACTAAGAAATTGAAAAGAATCTAAGAATTTAATCTGTATGGGTTTACCTTGTACTCCTGATGCAATTATTTTTGTGATACTTAAGTATTTTTCTTTTGTTTTTGGTACTATTTTTATTTCACCATTATATTTCGATAATTCAGTTATAAATATATGGGAATCGTAGCTCGCTAAATTATGAAATATAACAGGTATAAATGGACACACTCGATACAACAAGTTACAATGCTGGTGGGCTACGCCCCTGTATTCGCCTGTAATATGATCATGATCAGCTACTCTGTCATCAAATAACAAATTATTACAGATATGACATGTCGTTGCATTTTCATAATTGTTTACTTGGTCATTAGTCAGGGGATTCATAGGCTTTTTTGTTAATAACATTTGATGAATTAATTTCACATCTTTAATCAAACGCTTAATAAATACTTCAACGCAGTCTGGCCCTCTATATGTGACAAATTTATTCAAATTGCTATTATGTGAACAACAGACATAATACCCAAAACATGATGGTTGATGTAATTTAGTTTTCATCGTATTTTTACTACTATTTGTATCTTTAAAATCTAACAATAAACTCTCAAAGTCCGCATAAATCACAAAATTTATCTTTTGCTGTCTTTCATAATTTTTAAACTGTAATATGCTGTTTTTATTTGGTAATGTAGTAAAAATTTTTGAACAACTATGTGAATTGTATTTTACTTCACTTGCAAAAAATTGCAAACAAGTTTCACACAAATACATTCGACCTTTGTGATTTGAAACTTGGCGTCTCACTAAGCGTAAAAGATTCTTAATCAAACAGTAATGTGCTTTATTTTTTCTTTCAAAATACAGTAAATTAACATGTTTATCTTTTTTAGAACATGTTATGTACAGAGGGCCAGTAACATTATCATGCTCGTCAATTCCATAAATATTAATACTTATATTATGATTATTCCTTTCAAATAATTTTATGTCTTTACTCGATGGTGGAAATGACATTCCTTCTATGTCGAATATCGTATTAAAATGTGGATATGAACTTGTCTTGCAAGCATTATTTTTTGCTGGAAATAATGCTGCAGTAATACTCCATAAAAAACAATATTCATCTTCATTTTTTATATTCAAACAACCCTTAGTATTTTTAATACGCGATGGCATCTCTAAGTAAGACCCACCTCGCATGGGAGAATATTTATTTATATTAACTTCTAAATGACTTACTGTAACCAGAGACCATCCAGATTCACAATGTTCAAATTCAGAAAGTTTAGTTTTACATGTATCCCTTAAATCAGAATATAAATCATTTAAATCAGTACTATTACATGCAATCTCATATTTAGTATTAAAGGACTTGATTTGTTGCTCATTGGATTTAACTAGTACAAAATAAGCAAATAATTCAAAATTAACTTTGATACATGTATTATTCATAAGCGATAATTTAATAATTTTCTTAATGTCATCTTTTTTATCATCTAAGAATACTTCTGGTATGAAATACTCGTCTTCTGAGCATGGAGTTAAGCGATATGTCATTATTCTATTCTTAAATGCTGTGGCTACTATATCAATATTCTTAAATTGTGATTTGATCAAGCAATTAGATTTATGAATATTCGTTCTTTTATGATATCTGTATTCATTTTCAGGAATCTCAATATTACATTTATCACAATTAATATAATTCTGGTTATTAGAACTTGCGGGTGCCTTATCATCGAGAAGTGGAACTGTAAAGAAAAAACATCACTATTTGTATTGATAATGTTTAATATAAAATGTAACAATAAGGTATTCATTATGAATATACACGTTTTATAAAGTAGGGTAACATAATATTAGAAGTTAGTGATTACATGAATTATTCTTCCCAGGTATATCCTGACTAAATTATTGATAGGAGCTGATGAAAGTAGGGGGACATTTCTTGAACTCAGCTCTCGTGCTTGTTATGAAAGCTTGTAGATGTTTCCACGATTCGGACTCGGACGAAGTCTTGTTTTTAATAGTAATCACCGAATGCCGCCATCGATTTACTGGTGCAACGCGTTCAATCTCGTCGCACTGATACACCTTCATTTCAATGTAGAAAGCACCATTTTTCTTCTCGTCAATTTGGCGCGAGAAACCGTTGGCTAAGCGGCGTGTTACATAAGAGTAAATAGGTTGCTGTTTTTTACCCGCTTTGTCCAAAGCTTCATCTTCGCTGTCACTACCGAACAGCTCACTCGCTGTTGGCTTGCCTGCTGCGATATTGGCGGGGTGAATCTTAACCTTCTTGCTGGTCGATGGTTGAGGTGCGTCAGATCTTTTTTTATGAGTTTTTTCTTTTGCTGGTTTCACCGTCGTCACCTCCTCGGTGGATGAATCGTCATCGGAGGGGAAAAGTTGTTCAGCTGTACGCTTTGACCTGAAAAGAGTTAAAATAAAATTAATAAATAAAAAGTATTTGAATTATTATGTTATTCTTAATTGAATAGTTAATCGTGGAATGATCTAATAATTGAATGATTGAATTAAGAAATTGGTGCTTAGTTATTGAATGAATAATGACTCCGGGAATGATCTAATAATTGAATGGTTGAATTTAGAAATTGGTATTTATTTATTGAATGAATAATGATTGCAAGGATGATCTAATGATTGAATGGTTGAATTAAGAAATTGGTACTTATTTATTGAATGAATAATGATTGCAAGGATGATCTAATAATTAAATGGTTAAATTAAGAAATTGATACTTATTTATTGAATGAATAATGATTGCAAGGATGATCTAATAATTATATGATTGAAAATGAATTTATAGAATGATAAAATGAATTTGTTAATAAACAAACTAAGTATAATCAAATAATGATGATTAAAATCTTAAATCATGTTAATGAAATCATGTATTACAAAAATAAATAAAGAAAGCATTGATTTACTTACATTTTAAAAATCTGATTTTCTTTTGGGTAGGTTAACTTCACGATGTGGCTCTCACCAAAAAAAAATTTGTTATGATCCAGGTTTAAGCAGGTGAGCTCTTAAATAGGGCGAAATCGACGTCACGAAATTGCAAATATGGAAAAAGGCACGTGTACCTAATTTGCTATGTCAGACTTATCCAAATTAAGAAGAGAAATAAAGGTGCAGTTATATATCAGTCATACCACCCGCATAGATAGTTTTAGTGACCTATCATCAATAGAAAACGATCTCAATATAGCAAGGCATCAGGTAACCCGCACGTCTTATGTGAAGCTATCCTAATAATATTTAACATCCTCTCTACCATTAAAAATTCTAAGAATGTTTGTTTGTCTGTTTATAATTTTATAAAAATTCTTGTATTTCCTAAAGAATAAAAATATTCAGATTTCAACCTTTCAAAAGTGATTGGGGGGATGAACGCCTGAAAGTCGGGGGTATTTTTTTTTATTTGCCTGGGCTTACCTTATGCTTTGAAAATCTTATTGATATCTTATATACGTATTAAACGCAAATCCGTGAGCAAATATCTATATAACTTTGATAAATACTAATGATTATACTAGGTTCTACATATAAAAAAATATTAGAATTCCATGAACAAAGTCAGGTGCAAAACAATGGTTGTTTCAGCTCATGGTAAGTACACATTTGTTTACTAAGCATTTATCTTCGCCTCGCTCTGTCTCTCTCTAGTATAAAATTACATTACAAATTTGGCATTGGAGTAACCATGCAATTTTAGTGTCAATTTGAACTCTATGTACAAAGATATTAATAGTATATAAAGGATATAATTATATGACAAATAAAAAATACTTATAGTTTAATTTTCTCTTCATCGCTGTGTGGTTGTTACAAGCAAAAAATGTCGGTAAGTCAATGTATTTTTTTTTAATAAAAATGTTATTTTTATATTAATCAGTTCATTAACAAATAATTGGATGACTTATTCCATTAAATTAGGTTTCACACATTCATATTTCGATTTTTGGTTTTCATTCTTAGTTCTTAAATGTATACTTACCTTGAAGTGTCCGTATATATTTATTTTTATTTATTTATTTATCCAGGCTACATTTTTAATGAATGTTTTCGTTTTCTTTTTAGGACAGTGATAATGATATTTTTAACTTCATACCTGCAAATCAAGCGGCAATTGGTCAATCAAAAGGAAAAAGACCGAATATTGGCAATAGTAAGAAGCAGAAAAAAAACAACGGTCCTATGTTTACATACATGAAAAAGCTGACACGGTGCGCGAGTTTTCCACCAGGAAAAGTGATTAAAATCGAGATTCATGATGCAGCAAATTTTGCTGAAGAAACATGTACACTATGTGATTGTGAAGCAGAAATCTGTATTCAACATATTGTAGAAAACATATATATGGACGATATTTATACTTCGGTTAGGGAAATTGTTGCTAAAATGTCAAATTCTATGGAAATGCAATAAATAATATTTAGATTGAATAAACTTTATTTTATTTTAATTTAAAAATAAACCCATCTATGTTATCATGAAGTATTAGCCAGCACAATCGGTTTATTAAGCGTGAGGATACCTACATTATAAATTACTCTTTACTAATACTTTTTTTGTTTGTTTCACTGTCATACTAAAAACGGATTTGGATGAAACTTAACACGCCGCTAGATTCAAACAAACATACACACTAACGCTCAATTGCTAAGTAGAAATGAAGAACTTCGCTCGCTTCACTCACTCGTTCAATTAGCGTGAGAATAAATATTGAAAATATAAAATTAGTTCACCGAGGCACCTCGAAGTGTATTGATTGCCGTATATGGTGCAGCGCCGCATACCATTGGCTGATTATAAGTTATAAGAGTAGCGCGCCATCGGACCCGACTACACTGTTAACATATGCGCATACCACAATTATTTGATGATTTAAAACTAGATTAGATAAGTGAATTAATATCCCCAAATCACCGTATATGCATGGGGAAAAAAAACAGATATATGTATTCCATAGTTTTCACTTTCAGACATGCGAACCCCACCCAATCTTGAAGTTGTAGAATAGTAAATATTATTTTATTTCAATATGTTCATACATCGTAGATTGATACTCAATTCCATTAATTCATAGGAGAAAATGGAGTTTTTGGATTTCCTGTATCCAAAAACTCCAATTTCTCCCTACTACTAAACTCATATTTTTTTTTATCAACCCCATACGTGTGGGAAACCCGAAAATTGGTTTGAACGAGATCTAGTAAATATTTTTTTTTAAAACGTCTAAAATCGTAAAATGTTACTTGATGCTACGGAACCCTTCATGGGCGAGTGCGACTCGCACTTGGCCGCTTTTTTTTGGCTTAGTTTCTTCTTTCAGACTGGCTGGACTACACATGCCAAACAGTTGAAAAAAAAAACAGGTGATATACAGGGTTACTGGTATCTAACGCATAACCTTTTTGGTGCAAGTTCGGTCCATGATATAGTAAGGTTATTCCATTGACAGTACATAAGTACATAGATCTCGTTGGGTTATTCCAACAGCGGTACGCAATTCGTACGTGACATTGTATCCGCGTTTCAGTTTCAGCAACATTGAGCGATAATACATAATGATAGTCTAATTCGCTTTGACATAGATTGATTTTGACATAAGACGTGACTATCGGACGACTATCGTATTATTTTATGTAACCCCCCTGAACTACTTTCCATAAAAACCAATATAGAAAAACGAAACAAAAATTTCGGCTTTCCATACCTATTTATCAGCACTCAGCCAAATGGATTTTGTATGGGAAGGCGAATGTATGGACTGAACTTGCACCAAAAAGGGCGTTAGATACTAATAACCTGTATATACCCAAGTCTTTTGTTTAGAGAGAGACAAGCAAAGTCCAGTGAACTCGTGACGTCACGGATGAGCGAGTCGTTACGGTGGACGCCTCTTACCTAATTTGAAAATTGAACATCAACATAGCTGCCCTTGAGAATAGTGATGTAACTTTTTTTACGATGGGTCGTATCGATGTAGGCCTATGTCCAGTGGACTTCCTGTGGCTAAAATCATGATAGCAACGCAACTGCCAACAGAGGTTTAGGTACTCAAAAAATCTCAGCAAAAAATAATCACCACCATCTTTTTAATAATATCGTCGCATTACAATGCCAAATCAAATAAGACTTTATTATCATTTTGTAGTATTGAGTGTTGCTTGACATTGCGAACACGTCAATCCGCCACTCCGGAGGTTCTGGGTTCAATTCTCAATCAGGGCAAGTTGGTCAATGGCCTTTTTCAAATTGTGCTGGGTCTTGGGTGTTTATAAATATGTGTATTTATTATAATGTATCGTTGAGTTAGTATCCCATAACACAAGTTGAAACTTACTTTGGGGCTAGATCAATCAGTGTCATTTGTCTCTATATCTGTATATCCAGGTTTTTTTAGTCTCCACTGCAGGAGCACGACCCTCTCTGTACTACCAGAGCCATAGCCGAGCCATAGCATTAGCCAGAGGATTTGGCCTACACACACCACGCTGGCCAGACGGGTTGGAGAGGTCTCATTAATGTTTAAAAGCTTTAATAACTTGTGTTTCCTAAGCTGCCTTCTACGAAATCCACGGGAAGACTTTGAGTGGTCCTATTCTACTCTGCAGGGAATCACACGGCTCTGCCTCTATGTAACTAATTTTAAGTTTTTAGTTTGTTAGTTGACGTCTTTGGAGAAAACGTGCAGTGCAGTGTGTTGCCGCTTCTTCTGCACTTGCGCCTAGGAAGCGGCGTAAACTTAGCTTTAAGTAACGATTTGACGTCAACATTTGTGCAAAACAAAACAAAGTGACTATTATTAAGAGATATTTTAAATATCCTATGATAATAAAGATATTTTGAATTGAATTGAATTTATGTAAAACGGACGCGTGAAGTTTCAGGTCTGACTACTTCATCTTCTTATTTTCGTATCGATAGGTAAGTTGTCCCTCCAGTGAGTTCTTCGTCTCGCTTCTTTAGTATTTTGAACTATACTGTTAACGTGACAAATTGAACCAACAATTCGACATGACTCCCAAAGCTCATTTTAATTTGTTATTAAATGTCTGTGAAGTCTAAACGCGTGGACAGTAGCTATTATATTTCATAGGTAGGTATATACCTACAAGGGTTCATAGCGTATTCGCTATGAACCCTGACAGGGCATTGCATTATAATGTTTGTGTGTGTGTTTTTAAGGTTCCGTAGCCAAATGGCAAAAAACGGAACCCTTATAGATTCGTCATGTCTGTCTGTCTGTCCGTCCGTATGTAACAGCCAATTTTTTCCGAAACTATAAGAACTATACTGTTGAAACTTGGTAAGTAGATGTATGCTGTAAACCGCATTAAGATTTTCACACAAAAATAGAAAAAATACAATATATTTGGGGGCTCCCCATACTTAGGACTGACTCAATTTTTTTTTAATCAAACATACGTGTTGGATATATTCGGATAGGTCTTCAAAAATGATATTGAGGTTTCTAATATTATTTTTTTCTAAACTGAATAGTTCCCCCCCCTGTAACTTCTAAAATAAGAGAATGATAAATCTAAAAAAATATATGATGTACATTACCATGCAAACTTCCACCGAAAATTGGTTTGCACGAGATCAGCTAGCAAGTAGTTTTTTTTTAATACGTCATAAATCGTAAAATGTTACTTGCTGCTCTACGGAACCCTTCATGGGCGAGTCCGACTCGCACTTGGCCGTTTTTTTATATATAATTAAAGTAATTATTATTTTCTTACAAATGATGCTGTGACACCATCGACATCGTAAGTACATAGATCTCGCCGTGTGACACCGAATTTTTTTTATGGATTTTCCTCTCATACGCAAATATATTGATATTTATAAACATAGTACAAGGTTATTATGGGTATACATATATTAATCGGCTGTCTACCAGAAAATACGTTGGGACGTTTATTATAGGAAGGGGATAGATGGGGTGCAATCGTACCTAGGTATACATAAATATAGGTATAATTTATAAAATGAAAAAGAAAAAAAATGGACTTATAAAATTTAGATAAATTAAAACTATGTAAGAACTAAATCCAAAAAAATAAAATTGTGTAGTTATTATTAAACGTGTTTAATTAATTCTTGGTGAAGAGATTGCAAACATCCAATGTACATTAATTCTAAAATACGAAGGTATATTGGTTAATTATACTTTAAAACATATGCGTATTGTTTGGTATCGCGACGTGACAACGTCCTTCCATCTGTCATTTGCCTTAATGGCTTCCTTTTTATCACTTTTTATCTGTATTCTGTGTGACAAGCACCATAAATCTGCTATATTAACTGGAAAAAGTGGGGATTCTAAGTGCATTCATTTTTTGTCTCAAATGTTATGAGTGGAATGCAAATCAAAGATTTTTTTTTATTAGTGATTTGAGTGCGTTTGACGCTTTGAAGCTAAGATGAGGTCTAAGGTGTAACACGCAGACTCAAAAAATGCCTATTCACTCTTGCCTTAAAAATTCCTAAATCATACGTATGGGGAAACATCGACGCAGGGAGGGAATTCCATACTATAGCGGTTCGCACAATGAAGGAGGAGGCGAAACGAGAGGTACGATGAGGAGGAATATCAACTACAAATGGGTGGAATCACTGTCCACGTCGTGTTGTCCGATGGTGGAGTGGTGCAGGGGAAATTAAATTATGTAATTCCTGCGCACACTCCCCGAAGTGCAGCCTGAAGAAGACACAGAGACTTGCTACTAATCGGCGATGTTCGAAGCTCTGGAGCCGTCCTGCCGTAAGCATCTCATCACCAACGAGTCTTCTGGCACGTCTGTGGATAGCTTCCAGGGCTTCGAGCTGATAGCGGGCAGATCCATCCCACAGGTGGGAGCAATACTCCATACATGAGCGGACTTGAGCTGTGTAATTTCTCGGTAATGTGCCAAAAATTTGGTCATTATTAGCTACTATAGTTCTTTCTATAGGAGTCCTGAATAACTGAAGCCAACTCAGCTTTTCATTTTTAGACAAAAAATATTATCATGGAATGTGGATGAAATTAAGGTAAAGAAAATTGTGTTATTGAATCAAATATAAATTCACTTTTATGATTTCATAATTATTAAAGCGTAAAAAAGCATGTCCCGTGCGACTAAACAGGTCTTTTAATTTTCTTGCGATAAAATCATGTAGGTACGAACAATGACATCCATGATAAAATTAGGCATCAGCAGATAGCCAATCCTATTTTTAAAAATATGTCAACCATTAAGACATTATCATTTTTTATCTGTCGGGTCTATATTTGAACTTCTTGAAGTACTTTTAATTAAACAATTATCTCAATATCTGATTTAGTTGAAACTGATAAATATAATATTTTTATCGATTATCGATAAATTTGATTAATTATTGCACAACATTATTACTTAAGTACCTACCATTTGTTTTTACAACTATTCTACTCCACCATGGCTCAATAAGCAGTTACGTCGAGCAATAATTATAAAAAAAAAACTCCTTCATGCTTCAGCTCTGGGAAAAGAAAAAACTTATTCACCTTCTCGCCCACCATTACGCTAAAAGTAGCCTTTGGGTCTTGAGGCCCTGGGCTCTGTCTGCTTAGAGCCGGAAGACCCATTAAGCTCTGTCTGCCCCGTTAGGGATAAAGACGTGATAGTGTATAGCATACAACTGATCAAAAGAAAAATGTGGAATAACCATACAAAAAAAAATACAATTTTATTTTTAACACTGCCTTTGTAGGCAAGTTTTTAATACCTTTTGGTTACATTATTGCAATTTTTGTAGGGATTTTTTAATTAAAAAAAATATATAGCTTATGTTACTCGCAGATAACGTAGCTTTCTATACGTGCAAATATTTTTAAAATCGGATCACACACACGGATTTGAGTTGATGTTAATTTCTATTACAAAAAAAAGCACTATTTAATCTTTTCTCTTTTCAAAAAACTAACAGGAAGATATTAATAACGGAAAAGTACGTTAATCCAGTTAGTCCAAGTACAGCAGGGAGAGCTAAAGCAAGTGCAAATTAAGCCCTTTCATTTGATACCGTACACGTTATGACTAGATTTTTTTTTCTAGTTTGTTACTCTATCGCCTATAGAGGGCATAGATGGATACAATACCTTAACCAACCTTTCGGCTTCGCACTGTAACGATGCTGCATGCATCATGTTCAAATCCTCCTTTCTTCATCTCATCCTGTCCGTTTTTCATTCTTCATTTCATTTCAAATTCCCTTTCATTCCATTTTCAAATCATTGACTGATCACTTCTCACTCATTCCACCATCATCTCTTAAGCTGATCGCTTACTTCTCTACTTTTTTTTTTTTTTTTTTTTTTTTTTTTAATAGAAATTTGAGTGCGTTTGATCTCTATCTAGCCTGATGATCTACTTTATTAAATATTATTCTGTTATACTCTTATGTAACAGTCAGTATCAGATAATAAATTATATATAATCTGTGTTGTTGTCGAGTCTCTATTCTTCACTTCTCCTATTATCTTCTATGTGGGAACTCGCCTAGAGCGCCGGGACAGGTCGAGGTCCAACGTGGGGCGCCAATGTGGTACCTCGACCTGTTCCACAGCACTAATCGGGTAGGTAATAAATACCGATTTGTCATCCAGAGGAATCAAATATTTATTCAGTAATTTCGCAGGCACTTTTACACTGTGTAATGTTTATTTATAATATTAAAATTATTTTTATTTTTATAAAAAAAAGGCTAACGATAGCGTTTCGCAATGACCACTGCTGAGAAGAAAAGGTTTATCTGTAACCTTTCTCAAGTCGTCTGACCACCTTTTTAGGGTTCCGTACCCGAAGGGTGCAAACGGGACCCTATTACTGAGACTCCGCTGTCTGTCCGTCTGTCCGTCTGTCACATGCCTCTATCTCTTGAACCGTAATAGCTAGACACATGAAACTTTCACCGATTTTGTATTACTATGGCCGCTATAACAACAAATACTAAAAATAAAAACAGTTGAAAATTAAAGGGGGTCGTCATACAAAAAACGTGTTTTTTTCAGCGTTTTTAACTCGATCTGTCACAGGGCTCTATCTCTTGAACCGTAATAGCTAGACACCTGAAAATTTCACCTATTATGTATTACTATAACCAGGACCACTATAACAACAAATACTAGAAATAAGATGAAGTAAATGATTAAAGGGGGTCGTCATACAAGAAACGTGTTTGTTCAGCGTTTTAAAACATTGTACGGTGGTACGGAACCCTTTATGTACGAGTCCGACTCGCACTTGCCCGTTTATTGTTTGTATAATTCTGTTCTTAAATTCTATTCTCTTCTTGTTACAGCTCCAATGGAGAAAACGAAGAAAACAGAGAGGAAATTGAAGACTTCAATGATAATCTGATCGAAGACATTGATGATGGTAATACTGGCAATCTATTAGATGATGTGGACGTTAACATTGGAAAAGGTAGGTTTGATTTCCATGTGTGTAAGCACAGAATAAATAATACTAAAGTACAGAAGTCTCAATCAGCAAAGAAATTCAAAGTAATATCTACCCAATGTGGCTAGCGATATGGTTTAATTTAGCTCACGTCAGAACTTAGCACCTTTTCGTATAGATTCGTAGACATCCATTGCAAGCAATTTCATTCTTAGTACTCTGGACAAACGATTCGTATAACTGAATTTACCACCCGCAGCCGCTGCGCGCACAGTAATAATGTAGGTACATTTTCGATACCTAAACGGGGAGTGACACAGGCCTGGTGTAAGTCAACATCAAAATAAATACTTAACAAAGCAATGACCACCTCGTAGCCTAGTGGTCATCATGCCAGACTGTCACACCAGAGGTCGGGTTCGATCGCCGGTCAGGTCAAGATGGAAAATGATCTTTTACAGATTGGACCTGGGTCTTGGATGTTTATCTATATATGTATTTGTTATAAAATATAGTATCGTTGAGTTAGTATCCTATAACACAAGTCTTGAACTAATCTCTCTACACACAAAGGAAAAATAGTACCAAAACAAATAATAGAGCCTTAAACATATTAGAAAGACCATTCACCAAAATGGAACTAATCTCATCCAGCCCCCATCATATGGCTATAAAAATATATAACCATGTTCCTAATTATTTGAAAAATATAGAAAAATATACAGTAAGAATTTGTTAAAAATTAAAAAAAAATCCTCATAAAAAAATGTTATTACAAAATATTTGACTTTTTCGATGATGAATTTACCGCAATTCAAATTCACTTTGATGTCTCTGCTTTATGTAAAACAGTGTATTGTAAAATTTATTTTTTAAGTGGCAACTAGCTGCCCTCTTGTTTGCTGTGCCCTTGCAGGGCGTCACTTGTACTTATCCTTATGTAACAACTTCTAACTTGTGACTTGCAATAAAGAATCTGAATCTGAACATACTTTAGGACTAGGTACATTACCCGGCACATAAGTTGAACCAAAATGGCGGTCACTGCGCACACTTTTGCCTCTAAATAAACCTGCGCAGCGCCGCCATTTTGGTTCGACTTATGTGCCGGGTATTGTAGCTCAATCTGTGTTATTTGTCCGTATATATTTATTTCTTGCCATGTTTTCTTTATATTTCCAATGCACATGAAGGTACATACATTTGACATCATATACAGGTTCTAACAAAATATACTGAAACTATTTTAAGCGTGGATTCAGTCCATCGTACTGAACAACTTTCCCCAAGGAACATATACTGAAATATGAAAAATATTTTTTGACCTCCCATACAAGTTGACCGATCATGTTGATCCGAGTTTGTAGGGAAAGCCAAAAATTATTTTTCATATTTCGACACATGTTCCTTGGGGAAAGTTGTTCAGTATCATGGACTGAATCCACGCTTAAAATAGTTTCAGTATATTTTGTTAGACGTTATACATACAACGGGGGAGGGACATCCCCGTAATAAATCGAGCCACGGTCTATACTAGATCATTATAGTATAATGAAATTAAAATAACAGCCAAAGAACAAAGAAAAATTTCAGCATTTTCATACAAAAGTGTGCAGCCGCTCGGACAATTTGTATAAGAAAATCAAAATTTTTTTTGGTTTTTCGACTGTAATTTTAATTTCATTATACTATAATTTGACGTTGACGACCTTGGTAGCGTAATGGTTAACACACTAGACCGCTAATCCGGAGGTTCTGAGTTCGATCCCCAGCCAGGGCAAGTTGGAAAATGGCCTTTTTCAAATTGTTCTGGGTCTTGGGTGTATATATATATATATAAACTCGTATATGTATTTATCATAAAATATAGTATTGCGGAGTTAGTATCCCATAACACAAGTTTATAACTTACTTTGGGGCTAGTTCAATCAGTGTGATTTGTCCCTATACATACATACATACATACTATTACGCCTGTTTCCCACAGGGGTAGGCAGAGACTATGCACCTCCACTTGCTACGATCTTGACAGACCTCTTTCGTTTCTTCTACACTCATCAACCTCTTTATACATGCCCTTCGGTTACGGGTACTTCTTACCTCTCCCTTTTTCAGAACGTCTGCAATCTGATCGCAGAACGTTCGCTATTTGTCCCTATATATTTATTTATTATTTATAATGATTTAGTAAAGCCCGTGGTTCGATTTATTACGGGTATGTCCCTTCCACTTTGTATACATGAAACAATACATGGGCCTTTACATTTTCGATATGATTTATCATTTTCTATTTCTATTTTCTAGAAATCTACGATGTCGCAGTCGAGAGCCTTCCATACCTTCCTCACAACATTGGCAAATTAAGGCTCAAAAGACAAGCAGAAAACGCCAACAACGGCACTGAAGTAATAACTGAAGCTGCTGTTACAAACGAAACAGCTGAAGTAGATAAAACCCCTAAAGATAGAGTTGCAAGCAGCGATATAAAACTTCAAGGATTGAGAATAGAAGAGTCTGATAAGGAACCGAAGTTGCTGGATGAGGTCATACCCAGTGTGTTAGCGAATTATAAATTCGTAATGAGGCTGTTTGGAAAAAGTTTGACTGCAGATACTGTGTTTGCCTTCACGCACACTCCTCAAGCATATGGATCGTTGTGTCATTTCCTTCTTAATGGAGAGTATAAGGTAAGACAACAAGTAATTATTAAATAAACGGGCAAGTGCGAGTCGAACTCGTACATGAAGGGTTCCGTCCCAACGTACAATGTTTTAAAACGCTGAAGAAACACGTTTCTTGTATGACGACCCCCTTTAATTTTTTACTTTATCTTATTTTTAGTATTTCTTGTTATAGCGGCCATAGTAATACATAATCTGTGAAAATTTCAAGTATCTAGTTAATGCCATTATAAAGATCTAGTTAAAAACGCTGAAAAAACACGTTTCTTGTATGACGACCCCCTTTAATTTTTAACTTTTTTTATTTTTAGTATTTGTTGTTATAGCGGCCACAGTAATACATAATCGGTGAAAATTTCAAGTGTCTAGCTATTACGGTTCAAGAGATAGAGCCCTGTGACAGACGGACAGACAGCGGAGCCTGAGTAATAGGGTCCCGTTTGCACCCTCTGGGGATTGGGTACGGAACCCTAAAAAAGCCCGTTTCGACTGCCAGAAATAGAAAAAAACTTATTAAATGAACTGAAGATACAACAGCAGTGTACCTAGGATGCAACCGGGAACACGCTTGGATAAGCGAGGTTAGATGTTGGTTTTTAGAGTTCCGTACCCAAAGGGTGCCAACGGAACCCTTTTACTATGACCACAGAATAAATAATACTAACGTACAGAAGTCTCACTCAGCAAAGAAACTCAAAGAAATATATACTCGATATGGTTTAATTTAGCTCACGTCAGAACTCAGCACCTTTTCGTATAGATACCTAGACATCTATTGCAAGCCATTTTCATTCTTATTACTCTGGACAAACGATTCGTATAACTGAATTTTCCACCCGGAGGGGCCGCCTGCGCGCATATTAATAATGTTGGTACATTTTCGATACCTAAACAGGGAGTGACACAGTCTATCCGCGACACGCTGACACGCTGTCTATCCGTCTATCACAGGGCTCTATCTCTTGAACTACTTGAAATTTTTACCGATTAAGTATTACTATGGCCGCTATAATAACAAATTCTAAAATTAAAAATTAAAGGTGGTCGTCATACAAGAAACGTGTTTTTTCAGCGTTTTAAAACATTGTACGGAGGTATGGAACCCTCCATTTACGAGTCCGACTGGCACTTGCCCATACATTACATACATTAAACATACATAATTGGTGTACGTACATGTATATTTTTGTCATCCTGTTATAAAATACTTTCTTTTGAATAAAAAGACATATAATTTGGCGCCAAAATCCACCATTTTGTTTTTTTTAAACCGAAACCTGTAGTCCCGTTGGGCGTTTTGTCAGATGGGAAAAACCATTGAACTCGCGACTCTGTTACCGTAACCGACACCTCACGTAATTGTTCAAGTTTTTACTTCTTTCGGCGCTCCCGGAGTGCCACTGTTTTTTAGGGTTCCGTACCCAAAGGGTGCAAACGGGACCCTATTACTGAGACTCAGCTGTCTGTCCGTCTGTCTGTCTGTCTGTCCGTCTGTCACAGGGCTCTATATCTTGAACCGTAATAGCTAGACACTTGAAATTTTGACCGATTATGTATTACTATGGCCGCTATAACAACAAATAACTAAAAATAAAAAAAGTTAAAAATTAAAGGGGGTCGCCATACAAGAAACGTGTTTTTTTTCACCGTTTTTAACTCGATCTATATAATGGCATTAACTAGATACTTGAAATTTTTACTAATTATGTATTACTATGACCACAATAACAACAAATACTAAAAATAAGATAAAGTTAAAAATTAAAGGGGGTCGTCATACAAGAAACGCTTTAAAACATTGTACGGTGGTACGGAACCCTTCATGTACGAGTCCGACTTGCACTTGCCCGTTTATTTTTTTGTTATAAGTACCTAGTGTCACTGACAACTCCTCCAAGCTAAAATCGATCAAGCCAGCAGAGTGTGCAAAAGAATCATCTCTTACAATCCACAAAAAGGGATGTAGTGGCCGGAAATCATACGGAAAAGAAGCACCTGGTCCTATATACAGGTGACTTTTTAAACACCAGCCAATTTATCGAGCAAGTTCAGTTCATGATACTGAACCACTTTCCATAAAAACAATTATCGAAAAACGAAAACAAAATTTCATCCTCCCATACAAAATCCATTTGGTTGAACGACGATTTGTATGGCAAGTCGAAATTTTATTTTCGTTTTTCAATAATTGTTTTTATGGAAAGTGGTTCAGTATCACGGACTGACCTTGCTCCAAAAAGGTTGCCGGTTAATTAAAAATAACCCTGTATACAGGGTGACTTTTTAAACACCAGCCAATTTTTGGAGCAAGTTCAGTTTATGATACTGAACTACTTTCTATAAAAAAAAGTTATTAAAAATCGATTTTTCGTTGATTGATATTCGTCCTCCCATACAAAATCCGTTTGGCTGAGCACTGATTTGTATGGGAAGGTCAATTTTTATTTCAGTTTTTCGTTAATTGTTTTTATGGAAAATAGTTCTGTATCATGGACTGAACTTGACCATAAATTTGGCTGGTGGTTAAAAAATAGCTTCTAAATATTCTCCAAAATCAGAAAAAAAAATGTCATTGTTAAGGGAATTCATTTGCTGTTTAGATGCTGATTTTATATACATCTCTGTATAAGGTGAAGGGATAAGCAAATGGCCTTGAAATGTGAAATAAATTGTTAACTTGTAAATATGGTGATATATATATACATATTTCAATATTGGTCTTCGTCAGGCACTAGATAGCCCTTTAAATTATTTTATGAACCACCGTTGAAAGTATTTACATAAGTCCGTATAGCTTTAAAACTTGCCTCCGCCAAAAGTGGCCACGGCAAGTTTTAAAGCTAGACGGATCACCAATAATAGTTTCAACGGCAGTTCATAAAATAATTTAAAAGGATATCTAGTGCATGACGAAGAGCAATATGTAAATTATCACCATATTTACGAGTTAAGGGTCGGCACCATGTAAACTGGGTTTGCGCGGGCAACAAGTTTGTACAGAAAGCGTTTGATTTAAGTCAAATAATGTATACACATAGATAGAGGAAGAGTTGGGACAGTAGACGAAAAAAAGGATTTTTTAAAATATTTTGAAGTTTTCCTAAAAACAAGCATTGAATTTACCCAAAAACATGCAAAACGCACTTTGCGCGGGCAATAGTTATGGCTTAAGTAGAAAAGACCACTAAGAAAATTATATACCTAGTTATAGGTGAATAGACTAGCCAGTAGACGAAAACCGTATTTTTTTAATTTTCATTCAGAAAAAGTAAGATAATTGTGAAGAAACCTGAAATAAATATTTTAGAAAATCTTGCTACAAACTGGCTTGTTTTTCTGCGTAAAGAAATATTCTAGCAAGGGATTGCATATATTTTATAAAAATAAAGGCTATTTTGAAACATTATTCTTAATTTTTGCTTACAATGCAATCACGCAATAATAAAAAAAAAAATTTAAAAATTGGATGTTTTGCAACGTTTTTGACAGAATTCTCTGAAATGGCGGCCATGATTCTTCCATACAAATTCAGTTGCCCGCCGGGCGTTCAGAAGGGAGGCCGTGTCGAATTTTTCAAAAAAATCCATTTTCAAATTACGTAAAATTGCATTACAGTCTAAAATATTTCAATAAAAAACTATGTACAAACTGCCAAATTATGTCATACTTTTGCTACACTATGGTACAGTTTTGACATTTTGTTGACATTCAAGCAAAGATGTAATGCTATCGCAGATACGGCATCGCACATTTTATTTTATTTTATTGAAAATTAAGTCAATGAAAAAAAATATTTGGTTTGATTTATTACCTATATTTTTTAATTGGCGATTAGGGTGAAAATCCGATTGGAACTTTCTCGGGTCGCGGAATCATATTAACTGTTTTTGTAATAAAAGGTGCTGTTTAATTAGGGTTTTACAATTATTTTGAGGGGTGATTCAGTCTGAAATTTTGAACAACTTTTCCCCATGAATGTATATCAAAATACGAATTGACATTATGCGTAATATATCGAACCACAGGCTATACTAGATCTATACTTGGCTAGGCAGGCAGGCTATAGTAGGCTATTTATCTATACTAATATTATAAAGAGGAAACATTTGGTTGTTTGTTTGTTTGCATTACATGGCTCCGAAACTACTGGACCGATTTAAAAAAAACTTTCACCGTTGGAAAGGTACACTATCCCCGAGTGACATAGGCTTTGTGTGTACCAAGGGCGAAGCCGGGGTGGACTGCTAGTATAGTATAATGATATTAAAATAACAGTCAAAAAACAAAAAAAAATCTGCATTTTCATACAAAAGTGTGCAGCCGCCCGGAAAATTTGTATAGGAACTGATTTTTTTGGTGTTTTTACTGTTTTTAGGGTTTCGCTTGTCTGTCTGTCCGTAAGTCACAGCCAATTTGCTACGAAGCTATTAGAATGATTAAGTTGAGATTTAGTACCTACACTTTTGTAACTTAGTGACCCAAAGATAGACGTATAACGTAAATAAATTAAATTTAAAAAAGGGGGTCACTTATGGTGGGTAAATTAGACATTAAAAAATTTTTTTGATAACAAAATCGTGTGACATATCAAATGAAAGAACTTTTTATGACAATTTTAAATGTATATATATATTTTATTATTTTTTAGATCGGTATTTTTAAGTTATTTAAGAAAATGGGCGAAAATTGACCCCCCTACTAAACTACTGGACAGATTCAGTTGAAATGTGGTGCACATAATGTAAATTTGTGACCCAAAGACGGAAGTAAAATGTAGGTAAATGAATAAATTAAAAAAAACTTCTTTTAAGAATTCCTGCTCACTCCACCGACTTTTACTCGCGGTCTTTGTCTGTTCGAGCCGTACGTCAATGGAACTCACTACCACTTACTATCCGACGCGCCCAAACGCTAGCCAGCTTTAAATCCCAAGTAAAATCGCATTTTCTATCCTTATGAAAAGTAATTTCCTTCCCTTGTTTCCACTTAGTTTCTTCATTTTGTCCTGTTATGTTTTCTTTGTGTAAGTTGTATGTATCATCATCATCAACAGGTCTTTTTTAGTCTCCACTGCAGGAGCTCGACCCTCTCTATACTACCAAAACCATTTATCCAAGTCTTCCCGTGGATGTCGTAGAAGGCGACTTAGGAAACTCGAGCTAAACAAAGCCTATAAACACCAGTGAGACCTCTCCAACCCGTCTGGCCAGCGTGGAGAGTGTAGGCCAAATCCACTGACTGCTCTGGCTAATAAATGGCTCTGGTAGTTGTATGTATGTATTTAAGTATTAGGTGTATGTATGTTTATTATAATTATTGTATATAAGTATGTTTATTATATTGACCACCCCGCACTACCTAATTTCCCATATTTTTTTCTATATAAACGAGGTTGCCTGGAAGAAATTGCTTAGCGATAAGGCCGCCTTTTGCGCATTTCCTAATTTTTAAGATAATTATGTTCTGTTTTTTACTTTTGTGCAATAAAGGGTATTGTATTGTATTGTATGGGAGATAAATGAGACATTAAAAAAAGGGTTTCGTGAACTATATCGCGTAAAATATCAAATGAAAGAGCATTTTATGATAATATTAAATATATTTTCTATATTTTTTAAGTTGGTGTTTTTAAAGTTATTTTTGAAAATAAATAATAAAAATATCCTTATCTCCGAAACCACTGAACCCAAACTTTTGAAAAAGATACAGTTAATAGTTCTTTACCTTAAAGCAAGGAGGCTAATTATTGCTTCATTAATCAACCAATTTTTTGCCGTTTTCAGGAAAAGATTTATTTTTAGTGCTCTTTGTTGATTCGTTAAAAATATTTTACAAAATCAAACAGTCAAGTCATTGATTGAGGACATACAGCTGCTAAGCCAAGACGTTGATCTGTTCAACGTGCAATCCTTTTTTACTCTCCGAACTTACATAATAAGGTGAATAGAAGTGAAAGGTATTACGATTTCAGATGGTCGCTAAACGTATTGTTTCACAAAGAAAATTCAAATGTGTATATTTTCTGTCAGTGGAACACAAAACGTGTAGTTTTCCAAGTCACCGCTCGCGTAAAATACTATTTGATTGTATTTTTGAGAACGTCCTGTCAGCGATAAGTAATATTGATTTACGCAGAAATATCATAAATTTGTCTATGGTTCCCTAAAATTTCAACTTAACCAAAATAAACCGGCCACGTGCCGTGACGGGCCACGTGCAGTGTAGGGTTCCGTAGTCAGTACCTACTTGTTTTATGTAACTAACAACTGCCTAACTTTAGGTCTAAATTCAGTCCATGATACTGAACAACTTTCACCAAGGAACAAACAAAATACAAAAAATATTTTTGATCTCTTACACACAAGATTTGGCAAAATGTAATATTTATGTAATATATGTATGGAATATGTAAGGACAAATCACACTAATTAAGCTAGCCCCAAAGTAAATTTTAAACTTGTATTATGGGATACTAACTCAATGATATTATATTTTATGATAAATACATACATAGATAAACACCCAAGACCTGGCTGGGAATCGAACACAGAACCTCCGAGTGACGGACTAGCGTGTTAAGGAATCGCCACGGAGGTCGACTAATAAATTGAAAAAGTAATAAATATTACGCAAGATTCGAATAACTATAACTTGGATTTTTTAGAAAGTGCTATATGAATTTCACATATATTTAAACCCGCTTTTTAAATAAACGTCTTGCATTCACGCACACTACTGTATTTTCGAATTTACTTTTTCTACTGATAGCCTGTCTACTAAAGTGTTAAGTACATTATAATGACGTCTGCCAAGGCCTTAATTCAGAAATAATAATTCAAACAAAATAATTCTTTGATTTGATTGATTTGAAAATTTTAATAAGTATCGCGGACTGGAAGTCTTGACGAAAAGAAAAAAGTAAGCTGTATACTAATTCTACGTTACAATTTATGATTCCCTACATCTATTGTCCCGTTTACACATTATTAACTCTATACAATTTCATCTTGACATTTTTATTCCCCTAGCGGGAAAATTTTGCATATTTCAGAGCCAAATCTGACCACGTGGCTTTACGCATACGGTCCTTAACAATTTATTTCACACTTCAAGGCCATTTGCTTACCTCTTCACCTTAAAACAGGCTATGTATATGCAATCATAGTGTATTCCAAGCCTAAGTCATCAACATACCTAATATATATATTTGCCCCCAGGTCAATTACACAGAAGGGGATTCAGCCGTCATAATTATGAACGCTCCACCACCTTTAGAAGACAACAAATTCTACTTCTGCGCCAGAAATTCACCTGAAGACGAGTTCATACACCAAGGAAGCGAACCATGGAAGATCCTGGCTGTCCATAACAAACTTCTACCTCTTTGGGCTTCCCTGATACTAATTGTCATTCTTCTAATGCTTGCTTCATTGTTCTCTGGTCTGAACCTTGGTTTGATGGCTTTAGATAGAACCGAGTTGAAGATTATAGCAAATACAGGAACAGAAAAGGAGAGAAAGTATGCCAGAGCGATCATGCCAGTCCGAGCCCATGGAAATTATTTACTCTGTACAATTTTGCTCAGTAATGTGGCTGTGAACAGTACTTTCACGGTTATTCTGGATGATTTGACGTCCGGGTTGGTTGCTGTCATCGGATCTACATTGGCTATTGTGTTCATAGCCGAGATCACGCCGCAGGCTATCTGCGCAAGGCATGGATTGTTCATTGGTGCCAAGAGTATTTGGATAATGAAGGTGGGTAACTGTGTTGTTTTTTTGGTCAAATCTTGCAAGTCAAATTTGAGTACTTCCCTGTTTCTGATTGAGATGAAACACGTGGTGAATACTCAACCTGCTACAACCTACATACTCTACCTCACTACACTAATACCAAAATACCATAAACGAGTTTTTGGCGGGAAGTCAAGGGGTTCAGTTGGGGTTCTCTTTAAATTATTTTGCAAATTGAGTTTAGTGGACTTTATAATATGAAATTGGCGTTGTTTGGTGTTATAAATGCTCATGCTCATGAACAACATGTGAAATAGTTAAAGTGGACAGTCATAGTACGACTATAGTGATATATGTTTCGCGGACTGTGTGGCGTCTTCGGGCGTAATCCGCCACTCAATCGGCTATGAAAACCAGTGGACTCGTATAGATTTGTCGCCAGAAGCTCCCTTAAAGCAATCGAAGGCCTTTTTTTTTTTTTTGACGCGGAGAAAATCCCTTCGGATACCTTACCGGTTACGGGACACCGGTAAGGTTATGTGGTGTTACCATTAAAAACTCCGCGGTGTCACCTCTCAGCCGCTATCGGCCGGGGCCGTGTGCTTCTCTTGCTCCACAGCCCCGGCGCGGCCGGCCGCTACCTCAGCGGCCCCGGCTCGCCAACGGCCTCACGGCACCCTCTGCTGAATCAGAGGGGCCGGAGAAACCGTCGCGTTGGCCTCTCGGCCCGACAAGAACAGGCGCGCTGACACGCACACGCGCCTGCCTTCCACTCCGGAGGGCTGTCCGTTGGACGATGGAATCCCGTTTCCACCGTCCAACCAGCCCTCATAATTTGGGGCCTGCAGAAACAGGCCCTGCCCCAGTCCACCTGACGGTGACCGGGGCCCACCAAGCCGGCCGCAGGGGATAGGGAGAGCGGCAACGTAACACCGACACTCCTCTTCCCCTGCGACCCCTACCACGGCTGTGAGAGTAGGGAGTAAACCCCCTTCTCTCCCAGCCAGGCCATTCCCACCAGGAATGGCCTCCTCCGAGCCCGGGGAGGCCTAAGCCTCAACCCGGGCAATGGGTTCCTCTTGGCTTCCCTGCGGATGAGGCAGTCCGCAGGTACTGAGCCCCCCCATCGCGACAAGATGAGAACCCGGGCGGGGGGGAAGCAATCAAAGGCCTACACCAACATGACATGTTAGGAAAAAAGAATTTCCCACGTTCTATTAACTTGTTCCTGGCTAAATACGCAGTAGCGTCAAGCCATTAATAAAAAAAATAAAAAAAAATAACACCATAAACACTTGTTTCAATTCAGACGAAAGAACACGCAGTGAATACTCAACCTGCTTCAACCTACATACTGTACCTCACAACACTAATACCATAACACCATATACAAATACAAGTTAAAACTTAGTATGGGACCAGCTCAATCAGTGTGATTTGTTTATACTGGGTGGCGCAAAAGTACTGGCACTAAAGAAAATACTTTTATTTTTTTTATATGACATTTTCTGTCATTCTGTTGTTGAAAATTGTGTAGTGAACAAATGTAAAATACACTGAAAATAAACATGGACCGTTTTACTCCCCAAGAACGTGGAATAAACACTATGGACTTAGTGAGGGACGCTTTTCCAGGCCGAGTTATCTCTCGTTTTGGCGATTTGCCTTGGCCTGCAAGATCACCCGATCTGACCAGTCCAGACTTCTTTCTTTGGGGTTTTTTGAAATCTCGGGTGTATGTGAACAAGCCACAGACTCTCGCAGCTCTAAAAGAAAACATTCGTCAAGAAATAACGAACATATCGCAGGAAGTGTTACGGCAAGTTATGCAAAATGTCATAAATAGGGCTCAAATGTGTATCAACTCTGGAGGTCACCATTTAAAAGACATCATCTTTAAATCCTAATGGTACGAAATTTAATGGCACAAATATACTCGTACATTTAAAAAAACCTAAATCTAGTTTTCTAATTTAGAAAAAATGTTATAGCTGAACCAAATAGGGTCTTTACTTTTGCGCCACCCAGTATATCTATTTATTAAACTATTAATCTGTCTTTTTCCACCAGATCGTGATGGGTATCTGCGCGCCCCTGGCCTGGCCGACCAGCAAGCTGCTGGACTACTTCCTAGGCGAGGAGATCGGTACGCACTACAACAGAGAGCGACTGAAGGAGTTGGTCAAGGTACGCGATGGATTTTAATTTCTTCGAAATGTATCAATCCATTACGCTTAAAGTGGCATTTGGACCTTGCGTCCGCTTAGAGCCGAAAAATCTAAAATGCTCTGTCTGCCCCGTTAGGTATAAGGACGTGATAATGTATGTGTATCTTTCAAGACTAGTTTTATATATCCGCTTCTGCACTAGCGCCTAGGAAGCGGCGTAAACTTAGCTGTAAGTAGCGATTTGACGTCAACCTTTGTGAAAACAAAACAAAGTGACTATTATTAAGAGATGTTATAAATATCCTATGATAATAAAGATATTTTGAATATGAATTATAAAGTACGGGACTCTCTAAAATTAATGATTTTAGTGTGCCACTAAAAATCGGCATGAAATTGTATAATTTTAACGTTACCGTTTATTGCATAGACACTTCTAGTGTAGAATAAAATAGGGTCATTTTCAACTAGCAACCTGCTTTAAGTGAAGGAAAACATCGTGAGAAAACCTGCACAATAGTTCACTAGTATGTTATAGTGGCTGTAGTCATGACTACAGACAATATCAGTAATTGAAATACGTCAGATACCGTTAGGCAGTTTGAAAAATCTGACAGCAGTGATAGCTATTTACACAATCTATAAGAAGTTACAGATCAATACATTGTCTTATTTCTTCTTCTTCGTCTAACCGCGTTCCCGGCTGCATCCTCAGCTGTGCTGCTTCGGAGCTCGGGGTGCGCTTTCCCGCTTTTTCTTCTCCAAATATACTCGTAACATGCATGTCCATAGTCACCCAAGGATGCCAAAAACCTTGCAAAATGGAGAAGAAATAGCCAGAACAGTTTAAATGATTTGGCTATAGTTTTACGACCGGCCGCCTGTCTGACGTAAACCCTCCCTGGGAATGCAATTGTACGAGCACGAGATGTTTGTGCTTATTCTTTTAGTCGCCTCCTACGACATCCACAGGAAGAGATGGAGTGGTCCTATTCTAACCTGGAACCACACGGGAGCACACATTGTCTTATTTCTATTTCTCATATTCCTTCCCAGATCACCAACCACGTTAATGACTTAGACAAAGAAGAAGTCAACATCATCTCAGGAGCACTGGATCTACGCAAGAAGACCGTGAGAGACGTGATGACCAAGCTGAAGGATTGCTTCATGTTACCCATGAACAGCGTGTTAGACTTCGAGACCATGACTGAAATCGTTAAATCTGGTAAGTTTTGAAATTCATGATGGCCGCCGATGTCTTTCTTATAAGATGACGTGACATTTCGGAATTCTTTAAATTCCGTAACCAAAAGAAACATTGCTCAATTTAAACAATTTTGGTAAAGATCCTTTAACAATTCTTTTGGAACTCAAGATGGTTGCTATCATCCGTCACCACAAGTCCCGTTTCATTTATCGTCTAATTTGGAATTAACTCAATTTAAAGCCTTCCAATCATAATTGATGCGGTTGTACTAGTATATTCTCAACTTAGCCTCTTAAGAGTACCTACCTACATCTCTTTAAAAATTCAAGATGGCGCAAACTATTAATGAATCATGACTAAATTAGATAATTGACTCAAAATATTTATTCGTTTTATAAGCTATCTTCTTCCAGTCTATAACATGTTCCTTATTTTCAGGCTACTCCCGTATCCCAGTGTACGACGGGCACCGCGGCAACATCGTCACCGTCCTCTTCATCAAGGATCTGGCGTTCGTTGACCCCGACGACAACACCCCGCTGCGCACCCTCTGCCAGTACTACCAGAACCCGTGTAACTTTGTGTTCGAAGACGTTACTTTAGATGTCATGCTGAGACAGTTCAAAGAAGGTGAGTTTTTTTAAAACGATAGATTCGCTCTAATAACCCGTTGCGCTATGGTCAATACGGAGACGTTGTCAGATGATAGGCTCTTGATTTTGATTCCTATATCAAAAATCTTCCATACTGGTTTGGTAGAATAAAAACCGCAGACCGTACCAGCTGCTTCTCATTCTACGCATATTGTAAAAGCCGATCGAGGCAATGGGTGAAAATAAAGAGGAAGCTAGCATTACTTTTAATTCTCTTTACTACCTATACGCTGAACTTAGTCTTAGGGTTCTTATTTATAGAATATTTTTTTTATTTGCACTTGAAAAGGGTACGATATACATACAAGGTCTTAAATCATAAAGTAACACCTAATCAGCCATTACCAACAGCATGCAAATCTAAAAGTTTATAAATTACATACAAACTAAGTCACAAATAAATCTTATACCATTCCTTTTTAATTTCAAAAGAAGTAAGGGATGATAAACAAGGTCGAATGCCTTAGTCATATCAAAGCAAAGTACTGTTGTATATTTTTTTTCATTTAAGCTATTCAATGTTGTGTTAACAAGATCAAAGGCCGCGAGTGTCGTTGATTTCATTTTTTGGAAACCAAAGTGATTGCCTTTCAACACATTATATTTAATAAATAAGTATGTGATCCTATCATGCATAACCTTTTCATATATTTTTGATATGATGAGGATTAAAGTTATTGGTCGGTAGTTAACAGGAAGGATACTTTTACCTTTCTTAAACAAGGGTTTAACTACGGAAAGCTTGAGTTTATCTGGAAATATACCAGTTTCAAGTGACATATTTATTAAGTGTGCAAGAATTGGACTAATTTCCTCTTTGCAGGCTTTAATTACCGTGTACAAATATCATCGTACCCTTCAGAGTTAGTGTTGTTAAGAGTATATGACTATAACTATTCAAATGTTTGAACCTAAACGCTCTCTAGGGGATTTCGACATAAATCTTACTCCAGACGTCGCAACACTGACCGGCAGAGGTTTTAAAAATTTTTAGAATCTTAATTTAGATTAAGTAGTACCTACTTATTTTTCTCTTCCATGCTGGTTTGGGATAAAAAGAAAAACCATTTACCGGCTGCTTCTTTTCCCGCTCAGATCATTGAAGCCGACTGAAAGAATGAGCAAAAGTTCGAATCAGATTCATAGGCGCATCGGCTAACAACCCATCACTATTTCGGTTCACTTGTTTTATTTACACAGCCACCATCACGTCAAAAATCGTCTTTGAGACTTTCTGTCTCCCAAATTAGGAATAAATACATGATAGTAAATTATTATAAGCTATCTACATGCCAAATATTCAGTTTTTGCATCTCACAAAATCCAAACTTCACTCTTAGTAAAACTACTTAGATAGAAATGTTTTTCTTCTTTTATAGATTTACAAATGTGACGCAATGTAAGAAATGAGTAATGGCAGATTTGTTTTCAAACTAACGCCATTTAATTGCCAATCTTAAAGAGAGTAGGCGAAAAATCACGCGAGCGTTGTAAAGATTCTCGTGGATCTATAAATAACAATTATCGTCTGCGGCGCGACCTTCATGTCTGGCGGGGCTTATGGCGGTGCCAAATCAGTTATGAGTTATTGGCGGTTGAAAATTAAAGAGAGTTCGAGTTCACAATGAAACCATGTTTTCTTTGCTCAAAGCTTAGTACAAAGAAAAAAATGCTTAGAAACCATGACTTCAATATCTATCATCTTTTTCTTTGTGTAATATATCGAACAACACGTCCTTATTGACCATTGCGCAATGGGTTATTAGAGAGTATTCATCTTTTTGTATTACGATTTACATTTTTGGAGCAAGTTCAGTCTGTGATAATGAACCACTTTCCATAAAAACAGTTATCTAAAAACCCATACAAATCGGCGCTCAGCCAAATGGATTTTGTATAGGACTAAATTTTTTATCGATTTTTGATAATTGTTTTTATGGAAAGTAGTTCAGGATCACGTACTGAGCTTGCTCCAAAAACGTTGCCGGTGTTTAAAAAGTAACCCTGTATATCTATCTATAAACTAAATATCGTAAAAAAAGTCTATTGGTCGGCTCACGCCATGTCTGGTACGGCTAGCAGTCTTGTCAAAATTAGTTATGATGAGTTATTGGCGATTGGTGTGATGCAACAAATATAAATCTTTACAACGAAGCCATATGTTTTATTTCTCTAAAACGAATTCTTCAGTATACGTGTCGTAGGCCGATCGGTAAATTGGGCTGAACGAGATCTGTGCGTACTCGTGCGTCTGTCTGTCCGTCCGTCTGTCACAGCCAATTTGCTCCGAATCTACTGGACCGAATCAGGTGAAATTTGGTAGAATGTTGTAATCCTATGACCCATACACATATGTGCAAAGTAAATAAATAATTTTTTAAAATAAGGATCATTTTCGGGAGAAAAATTAGGAAATTAAAATAAAAAAGTTTTGCAAACCTTACTGGGTCATACCTATATCAAATGAAAGGGCTCGTTATAAGGATCTCAAATATATTTTGTTATTATTGTAAAATGAATAGTTTTGATTTTATTCATGAAAGAAGACGAAAATTGACCATTCCGCCCCTGATCTCCGAAACTACTGAGCAAAAATTTTGAAAAAAATACGAAATATAGTTCATTGCTTGTAGATTACAGGAAAACCTGTAAGAATTCAATCAATTGTACGGAACCCTCTCCACGCGAGTTTAACTCGCACTTGGCCGGTTTATTCTGTCTAAATCCAATTAATGTTCTGAAATTAACGTTTGATGATGTGTCCGCCCAATATTTTCTTTTTGATTCTTTATGATTGGCCCAATCTAACAGACGCGAGCTCACCACAATAAGCCGAAATAACTTTGTCCAATGGGGATTGTTCATTTTAACAACACACAAAACCAAGCTTCATTGTTTGGTTCAAAAAATGATGCTTCGACGTGTAACAACCGTTACACGGCCAACCGGCCGAGCGCACCGTTTCAATTTTTTCTTTACCGAGACGCACCCTATCCTAAATATTGGTGGTATTCCATTGAGGTGTTTCCGAATGTTACATCTGATGGCTTCGGAGCTCTGGCGACTGGCGAGGTCCGCTTTCTGAATCTCACTCATGTCTCCTTCTCGCTTGCAGGTCACAAAGGTCACATGGCGTTCGTCCAGCGCATTGAAGAAGGCGACGGCGACCCGGTGTATGAGACCGTCGGCCTGGTGACCCTGGAAGACGTCATTGAAGAGATGATACAGGCAGAGATTGTGGATGAGTCCGACGTCTTCGGTAAGTAGATTCTATTTCTATGTGCGTCCCGGCAAAGACCTCTCGTAGTTAGCCTGGTGACTCGGAAGACGTCATTGAACAAATGATACAGGCAGATTGTGAATGAGTCCGACAACTTCAGTAAGTAGATTCTATTCCTATGTGCCCCCCCCCCCCCTCCACAGCAAGGCAAAAACCTCTCTTTTAGTTAGCCTGGTGACTCGGAAAACGTCATTGAAGAGATGATACAGGCAGAAATTGTGGATGAGTCCGACGTCTTCAGTAAGTAGATTTTATTCCTATGTGCCCCCCCTCCACAGCAAGGCAAAAGCCTCTGTTTTAGTTAGCCTAGTGACTCGGAAAACGTCATTGAAGAGATAATACAGGCAGAGATTGTGGATGAGTGCGACTTCTTCGGTAAGTAGATTCTACTTCTATGTGCCCCCCCCCCCCCACAGCAAGGCTAAAGCCTCTCGTAGTTAGTCTGGTGACCCTGGAAAAAACTAAGCAAAGGCCTCCTCGCGTTTTTCCTTGATCGGCTTTTACGATCTACGAAGAGAAGCAGCTGATACATTCACAATTTTTTCTCTTCTCCCTGACCATCACAGAAGAAGAATGTCAATAGGCGATGCGGCTAGCAACCCACCTGATTTGATTTCCTTTTTAGGGTTCGGTACCCAAAGGCTGCAAACGACACCCTATTACTGAGTCTCCGCTGTCTGTCCGTCTATCCGTCTGTCCGTCTGTCACAGGGCTCTATCTCTTGAACCGTAATAGCTAGACACTTGAAATTTTCACCAATTATGTTTTACTATAGCCGCTATAACAACAAATACTAAAAATAAAAAAAAGTTAAAAATTAAAGGGCTCGTCATACAAAAAGCGTGTTTTTTAGCGTTTTAAAACATTGTACGGAGGTACGGAACCCTTCATGTACGAGTCCGACTCGCACTTGTCCGTTTATTTCTTCTTCACGCCTAACATCATGCTAATCATGGCCTTTGGGTCTTGCCGCCTTTGGCTCCGTCTACCCCATTTGGGATAAAGACGTGATATCTATATCTGTACTGATTCTATTCTCTTTTCAGCTGATAATCGTACCAAAAAGCGTCTAGCCCGCCCCCTGAACAAGTTCCAGGACTTAGCGTCCTTCGCGGGCCATCACCACAGCCAAAGGGTCCATGTGTCTCCTCAGATGATATTGGCTACCTTCCAGTTCCTCAACACCAGTGAGTACCTATTTGATGTGGCGACTTCTACCCCACTTCGTGGAACAATCTCAACGGCGAAGCTACAACATAGTTTACAAGAAGCATACGAGATGGCATGTCGCCGTGTGGTTCCCGGCAGAGTAGAATAGGACCACTCCAAGTCTTTCAGTGGATGTCGTAGAAGGCGACTTAGGATACACAAGCTAAACAATGCTTACAAACATCAATGAGACCTCTCCAACCCGTCTGGCCAGCGTGGAGAGCAGGGATTGTTAACGATACAAAATCCACACTAAAAGTAACGTTAAATAACGTTATTTTCATACGGGTAGTAGTGGTAACGTTATATGGGGTATCGATAATACAGTTTATAACGTTATCAATTAACGATATAAGTAACGATACTTTTTTCGATACTTGTAAAATATGATATAAATAGCTCGTAGCAGCCGACCAACTGTCATCAATTTATTCTGTCAAATATCGAAAAGAAATACAGTGTTAATAATACCTTTTACGGTTAATATCATTGGTAACGCTATCTAAATTTATCGGTAAATAGTAAAATTCAAAAAAATTCAAAATATCTTTATTATCATAGGATATTTATAATATCTCTTAATAATAGTCACTTTGTTTTGTTTTGCACAAATGTTGACGTCAAATCGTTACTTAAAGCTAAGTTTACGCCGCTTCCTAGGCGCAAGTGCAGAAGAAGCGGCAACAAACTGCACTGCACGTTTTCTCCAAAGACGTCAACTAACAAACTAAAAACTTAAAATTAGTTATATAGATGGACAGAGACTTTCACAGTCTAATGTCTTACGGGATACTTCTAAAAACTGTTTAAAAGCATCTATTATATCGCTAGGGCTAACATGCTTAAAATTAAATTTAGAATCACAAGGGCTAACATTACTCTTAAGCAAAGCCTCAGCACGCTGGGCGCTAGAACTCACATTAGAAGTGAGTTCCAAGTGTGTGTGGGAAAAATACCATCCAGCATAACGGTATCTTTGCTGATAACGTTAATGCCGTTTGACAGAATTAACGTTACTAGATTTTTAACGGTATTCCAAGCCCTGGTGGAGTGTGGCCAAATCCTCTGACTGTCTGACTTATTTAAGGCTCTGGCAGTACAGAGAGGGTCGTGCTCTTGCAGTGGAAACTAAAAAGACCTGATGATGATGATACAAGATGTCGCTGACAGTATCCAGATCTCGATATGTCAGTTCTGGTTGCAACTTGACTTATATACAATCTGCCAGACAGAAAATTCAAAGCTTATGTAAAGAAAGTACTTTGTGAGAAGGCTTATTATAGGACCGATGACTATCTTAAAGACAAAAAGGTCTGGCTTGAGCTTGGCGCGGGTCCCTCTTAAAGGTTTGTATACTTAGACATGACATAATTTAGGTACATTGGTACATACTAAATTTACAAATTGACATTATTTTAAATTTCGTAATTCTTATAATTCAATTTAATTATGACATAACAAACAATGTAATCTCAGTCCATCCCACAGAATTAATTCTGTGGTCCATCCATATAACTAATTTTAAGTTTTTAGTTTGTTAGTTGACGTCTTTGGAGAAAACGTGCAGTGCAGTTTGTTGCCGCTTCTTCTGCACTTGCGCCTAGGAAGCGGCGTAAACTTAGCTGTAACAATTTGACGTCAACATTGTGCAAAACAAAATTCCCAAAGAGGGTTCACGTCAGGCAGGAGGCTGGTCGTAAAATTACAGCCGAATCATTTTAACTGTTCCGGCAATTTCTTCTCCACTTCGCAAGGTCTTTGGCATCCTTGGGTGACCATTGACGTGCATGTTATATTTTGATAAAAAAAGCGGAAAAGCGCACCCCGGGCTCTGAAGCAGCACAGTTGAGGATGTAACCGGGAACGCGCTAAGATGAAGAAGAAGAGTGTGTAATTAATAATATTATCATTAGATGTCAGTCACTGTGCTGTGGCAGATGCCTTAAGGTAATCAGACGTGTTAGCTTGGTAAGAGAAACTGACTAATTATGTTTCCCCCCTCAGGTGTGGATCCATTCCGTCCGGACCTGATCTCCGAGACGGTTCTTCGCCGTCTGCTTAAACAAGATGTCATCCAGCACATCAAGCTCCGAGGGGACGAAGATAAAAACGACCCTAAACGATACGTCTTCCAGGAGGGTAAACCGGTAAATATATTTACCATAAACCTGATTATTTTATTTATTTAACTTTATTACAATATATGTATGACAAATCCTTTGACTGCTGTCGACGCATCTACTTGTTTGTTGGTTGGTTGGTTCCTTTTTTAGGTATTTCGGGAGAGAAATAAAATGCGTGCTGCCGAGACGAGGTTTGTATTGAGAGAGACAGAAATCGTGAGCTGTCTTAGTGACATATTTTATACAAAAGTAAATGTTATACGCTCAGAAGATGTTGCCAGCAGCCGCCACTCACGCCATACATGTGAAAGATTGTGGTGTGGCCTTTAGACTAGGTGGCGCTACTAGCAACAACTGCTCTGGCTATGGTTTAATATGTTGTCACGTCATCTGAATCAAAAGTAACTGTAAGAGAGGTGGAGATTAGCCGTGTGGTACCCGGCAGAGTAGAATAGGACCACTCCAAGTCTTCCCGTGGATGTTTTAGAAGGCGACTTAGGGAACACAAGCTGAACAAAGCTTATAAATATCAGTGAGACCTCTCCAACCCGTCTGGCCAGGGTGGAGAGTGTAGGCCAAATCCTCTGACTGCTCTGGCTAATATATGGCTCTGGCAGTACAGAGAGGGTCGTGCTCCTGCAGTGGAGACTAGAAAAGACCTGATGATGATGATATTACAATATACCAAATGTAAATGTTGTTTAAGATATCTCAAATGCGTTTGAATGCGTATGGCATAGTATATTCGTTTGTTTACCGTCTACCTATAGTCTCTAGAGACTATAAGTAGTCTCTTTAATAGTGTTTGTGAGTGTATTACCTGGTTTGTATTTGATAGAGGAAAAACCACCTTAAAACTAGAGAAAACGCTGATGTGCCGCAAGGCTCCATACTATCGCCTTCTTTATTTTTAATTCTTCTCAAGTCGAAAGGGTTTTTAATTTAACTATAATAAACTTGACCAGTGTTTGGATACCGTGACTCCCCAGTCATTTTCTTCATTAATGTGTTTCATTGTGTAGGATGTGGGACAAATACATTCCCAAAGAGGGTTGACGTCAGGCAGGCGGCCGGTTGTAAAACTATAGCCAAATCATTTAAAGTGTTCCGGCTATTTCTTCTCCATTTTGTAAGGTCTTTGGCATCTTTGGGTGACTATTGACATGCATATTATATTTGGAGAAGAAAAAGTGGAAAAGCGTACCCCGGGCTCCGAAGCAGCACAGCTGAGGATGCAACCGGGAATGCGCTTAGACGAATAAGAAGATTTTGTAGGATGTGGGGCATTTCAAGCTACTAATTAACACTTTAATAAGGTTCGATGACACTAGAATATACCTACAACATATTCAAAACTATTTATCTGTTCTCCACAGGTGGACTATTTTGTTCTCATCTTGGAAGGTCGTGTGGAGGTGACGGTCGGTCGCGAGAACCTGGTCTTTGAAGCTGGACCATTCACGTACTTCGGAGTGCAAGCCCTCACTCAGAACGTTGGATTAGGTAAGAAACTTTTTGCTTTATTTTCCGTGAAAAAGTTTACTAGGTAGGTGTCCGTATATTGCTCTTAGTTTTCTTGTAGCAGGTCATAAAACTATTTTTAGGATTCCGTATCCAAAGGATGCAAACGGGACCCTATTAACTATTTATTAATCTGTGCTATTACTGAGACTCCGCTGTCTGTCCGCCTGTCACAGGGCTCTATCTCTTGAACCGTAATAGCTATACACTTGAATTTTTCACCAATTATGTTTAACTATAACCGCTGTAACAAAAAATACCAAAAATAAAAAAAAGTTAAAAATTAAAGGGGGTCGTCATACAAAAAACGTGTTTTTTCAGCGTTTTTAACAAGATCTTTATAATGGCACTAGCTTTTGCCCGCGGCTTCGCCCGCGTCCTTTCTTAGCGGATGCCTACGTTATAACATCTACCTGCATGCCAAATTTCAGCCCGATCCATCCAGTGGTTTGGGATGTGCGTTGATAGATCACTATGTCAGTCAGTCAGTCAGTCACCTTTGATTTATATATATTTAGATTAAAGATTAATAGATTAACTAGACACTTGAAATTCTCACAGATTATGTATTACTATGGCCGCAACAACAAATACTAAAAATAAGATAAAGTTAAAAATTAAAGGGGGTCGCCATACAAGAAACGTGTCTCTGCAGAGTTTTAAAACATTGTACGGAGGCACGGACCCCTTCATGTACGAGTCCGACTCGCATTTCCTGTTAAATTAGTTAATGGTTAATTAGTTCCGTACAAAAAATGAAAAAAACGGAACCCTTATAGGATCACTCGTGCGTCTGTCAGTCCGTCCGTCTATCACAGCCAATGCTGCCAACAGCTGAGGATGCAACCAGGAACGCGGTAAGAAGTAGAAGGAGAGGAGAAATAAACAACAACAAACAGCCAAGGGCAAGCTAAATAAAAACTCGTAATGTGTGTGTAAGATTAAGACGAAATAGAGGAGCGATTTTTCCATACAAACGTAGTCCCCTGTTTCCTCCCTGGATAATGCCGGTAGAGTTATATTTTTTCCTGAATATCTATACCCACTATTAGCATGTCCCTGTTTTCTTTTTTTTTCATAAATTATTTATTAAAAGAGATATATGAACGTTCAAAAACCTAAAAAATGGCCAGATTTTCCGCTGTGTTCAAACATCCATAAAACAAATTTGACTGGATTATATAAAAAAAATAAAATAAATGAACACCGCTCAAGTCTTTGTTAATTCGTAATGAAAAAAAAACTTATATTGGTTAAGTTTTGGAGAATAAATCGGGGGACTACGAATCGTTGATTTTCTGTTCTTTTAATAGGTATTTTCAGTCCAAGCTGCAGTATGTCTCTATCGCATTAGCTCGGTTGTAGTTCGGGCACAGCGCGACAGCAATAGATTTTACAAATACCTATTTTTCATTTCTCTAGCCGCACGTTGCCGCAGGGTAAAGAACTATCCGGCCTTTTTTATTTGTAAATATTAAGTAGTGTAGTGTACCGAGTAGTGTTTTACATTTTTATTTAAGTTTTTAAGAAATTTAATATGTATATTTCCATTAGTCGGTTTATATACAATATTTTTTTAGTCTAATTCGAAGTTTTTATAAAAATGCGGTCTTTTCCAGCTGAAGCCCCAGCGCCTTCCACCCTCGGCTCCCTCCAGAACCTGAACATGGACACCGTGCTGCGCCACACCTTCGTGCCCGACTACTCTGTGCGGGCCATCGCTGAGGTCTACTACCTCACCATCAAGAGGTAAGTTATTTTGCAAGTTTCTTTGACATTCGTCTTCATCATCGTCTTCCCAGCGTTTGTCCCGTCCATTGACAGTTCGTTTGTTTGTTTAAACTCTTTATTGCGAACCCTTATGGATTCGTCATGTCTGTCTGTCTGTCCGTCTGCCGTATGTCACAGCCACTTTTTTCCGAAACTATAAGAACTATTCTGTTGAAACTTGGTAAGTAGATGTATTCTGTAAACCGCGTTAAGATTTTCACACAAACAGAAAAAAAGACAATTTTTTGGGGTTCCTCATACTTAGAACTGAAACTCTAATTTTTTTTTCATCAAACCCACACGTGTGGGGTTTGATGAAAAAAAAAATTAGGATAGGTCTTAAAAAATTATATTGAGGTTTCCATTATCATTTTTTTCTAAACTGAATAGTTTGCGCGAGAGACACTTCCAAAGTGGTAAAATGTGTATCCCCCCCTGTAACTTCTAAAATAAGAGAATGATAAAACTACAAAAAATATATGATATACATCTACATTACCATGCAAACTTCCACCAAAAATTGGTTTGAACGAGAGCTAGAAGTAGTTTTTTTTATACGTCATAAATCGTAAACCGCAATTTACTTTTAGAACTTTTATTTATGTTACTTGCTGCTACGGAACCCTTCATGGGCGAGTCAGACTCGCACTTGGCCGCTTTTTATTTAATACAATGCATCCTAATATGGCGAAATTGTTCTTAAATTCATATGTTCTTTCCAGGAACATGTACTTGGCAGCTAAGCGCGCTACGCTGATGGAGAAGGGAGCCCTCAACAAGGGCGGCACCAACGAGCAAATCGAACCAGAAGTTGATAAGGTAAATATAATGTTACCTTCAGTGGCGGCGCAAGATCTAAGGTTTATGTGGGTAAGATTGATCTACGAGGCCCTTTGGCTAGTGAAAAAATTCACAGATGCGAGGCGTCCTAAAAAAGGTTATCCTCTACCACAGAATAAATAATACTAACGTACAGAAGTCTCACTCAGCAAAGATATTCAAAGAAATATCTACTCAATGTGGCTAGCGATATGGTTTAAGCTCACGTCAGAACTCAGCACCTTTTCGCATAGATACCTAGACATCCATTGCAAGCAATTTCATTCTTATTACTCTGGACAAACGATTCGTATAACTGAAAAATCGACGTCTGAGTAGTAGCGTCACCGCTTCTATGCTTCGTTCGGTGAGTGAGAGAGCCAGAGTTCCCCCCCCCCCCCCCTCCCCCCTGAAAGGCCAGTAGCGCTCTTGTTGCAGTTGTTGCAACAAGAGCGTTGCACCCCTGGTGTTGCAGTTGTCCATGGGCAGCGGTGATCACTTACTATCAGGTGACCCGCTTGCTCGTTTGCCGTCCGATGACATAAAAAAAAAAATACCCACGGCCGCGGCCTCACAGTCTTATGCCGTCTCTGGTTACTTTATACTTAGTCTTTTTATAAAAAAAAGTAGTGGTGTATGTTTTTATGTGAAAATTAAACCAATGACATGTGTAACTAATGCAAAAATCTAGGTTTATATCTTACTTATTTACTCCGAAGTGGATGTTGGCCTCCACAATTGTCTATTCTACGTCATCTTGCCAGCTGACAGCTTCCATCTCCCGCAGATTAGCCTGCACTGTATAGCACCAGCGATATCTGGGACGGCCAACTGGCCTTTGGCCTGATACCTTTCAACACTGCCGTTACGCCACGATCCTACTTCATTCTATCCAGATGCCCAAGCCATTGCAGACGGAGTGCTTTAGTAACACCGATTTATATTCGACTCTTTTATTTATTTACCAATTGATGTACACGGACAATATATACAGAGAATACATAAACAAAAAGTTGTACAAAGGCACTACTTATCTCAAAAGAGATCTCTTCCAGTAGGCCGTGAGAGGAGATGTTCATATATGAAAGGCATACAGGCGTGTTCGTTAAATAAAGGAAGAAGAAATTAACAATCTATGAAACTACAGATAAACATACATAATAATAATAATAATAAAGTACAAAAGTACTTAAAAGTCTTTTGTCAGGTGGCAATAAAACCCGTGCCTTCAACGCTTGGGTGATGCCCCTACTCATTTACTCCTTTGGCATACTAAGGTGGACTCAGACTGAGCTAGGAAGGTCCGCCTACTGCTCACAACACATCGAATGCTACACCCACGCTCATCTGTTATGAGACTGTACATCCCACGGAAATGTAGAGGTCGCTTTTAAAACGCCAAGAATCTTCACAACCGTGAGGTGTGCAGCCTTAGGGAATATTTTCTTAGCAATGAGTGTGGGTTGCGTGTAGACAAAGGCCTCACGCCGCTCTCCTTGGCAAAAGAGAACTGGCGCAAACCAACGGTGCTAAGTACCGGGGATCGCAAGAACGTATGGAAGAGCAAGGAGCTCCACGGGCGGTTCTATCGGGCCTTAACAGGGCCTGATGTGGAGCAGCTCGCATCGGTGAACTGGTTACGTTTCGGTGACCTCTTTGGGGAAACCGAAGGTTTTGCCTGTGCAATTGCAGACGAAGTCATGATGACAAACAACTCTCGGAGATATATCCTGAAAGACGGTACGGTTGATGTCTGTCGAGCATGTCGACGTCCCGGAGAGTCGATCAGGCATATAATCTCCGGTTGTTCTCATCTGGCTAACGGCGAGTACTTGCACAGACATAACCTAGTAGCCAGAATTATTCACCAGCAGCTTGCTCTTCGATACGGGCTTGTAGAATCGGAGGTACCGTACTATAAGTACTTACCGGCGTCAGTTCTCGAAAATGGTCGTGCCACGCTCTATTGGGATCGATTTGTCATCACGGACAGGACTATTGTCGCCAATAAGCCTGATATCGTGCTGACAGATCGATTGATGCGCCAGGCAGTGCTCGTCGCCATCACCGTCCCACATGACGAGAACCTCGTGAAGGCCGAGAAGGACAAGCTTAGCAAGTACCTTGACTTGGCCCATGAGGTGACTGCTATGTGGGATGTGGATTCGACGATCATTGTCCCGATAGTCGTATCGGCGAACGGTCTTATAGCGAAGAGTTTTGACCAACATCTTAAGATTCTCTTGCTAGATGGCTGGATCAAGGGTCAGATTCAGAAGGCAGTACTCCTGGACACGGCACGTATTGTCAGGAGGTTTCTCTCTCTGCGGCCCTAACCGCCGGTAGCTTGGGCCTTGCCCCGCTGCCAGTGGGCAGCTAGGTTAGGTTTTTGTAAATGTTTATATTTTGTAGTATGTTTTATATTTTACTTTTTATAAATGTATACCAGAACCTAGCCTAAGTTTTAAATTAAATAAAGAGAATAATAATAATAATACACTTTATTGAACCTAAACACATGAAAAAAAAAATCTATACAAAAAAGAAATCAACGGTGTACAATAGGCGGTTTTATCGCCAAGGCAATCTCTTACAGGCTACCTTTGGGTGACAGGATTGGCTGAAAAATAATATATGAGTGGTGCGATTGTGAAACTAGTTATAACCTAATTATATGGTGATATCAAACAGTAAAAATAAAGAGAAGATGGAAAACCTTGAATATTAATATAATAATAAATGAATATTGAATATATATACAAAATATATACGTATATAAAATATACATAAATACATATGTTACATACATACATATGTCTATTTAGAAATAAATATACTTAACATAAATAAATATACTTAAAATAAATGTAGTAACTCCTCTATCTCCACATATTCCGGACTTTTATTATCAGTGAATATTGAAATTCTAAAAATAATAACATATTATTTTGCAGTTGCTGAGTGAGGGAGGAGACAGAATAGAGGAGGTTCGGGAGCCAGAGAAGCCACCTCGGCAGGTCAGTATATATCAAATGTAACAACTTTAATCCAAATTTGATTTGATTAAATTGGTAAATCTCGAATATTTCTTTATTTATTTAACTTTATTACGAGTACAAATGTAATAGGCAGGCTTTATCTACCAGTCAACCTACTGGTGATGCCAAAAGAAATATGTAATTAATTATTTAACAAAAACACAACCGATTTTAATTTTTTTTTAGGAGTTTCTTACATATCTCCAAAGTTCTTCATCTTATCTTCACCAAATTAAAATGGGACTAACTTGGTAGCAAAGGCTTTCAAATAAAAAAATAATCATCAAAATAGGTTCACAATTGGCGAAGATATCGCGGAACAAACATACATAAAAAAAACATACAGTCGAATTGATAACCTCCTCCTTTTTTGAATTCGGTTAAAAAAACTTTAGAAGGAGTAAATTATATTGCTAAAGTTTTACCGTTGATCTTCTTACATTGTATTATTATACATCGATTTTTTTCAAATTGTCCCGGGTCTTGGGTGTTTATCTATATATGTATTTATCATAAAATATAGTATCGTTGAGTTAGTATCCCATAACACAAGTTTAAAAAACTTACTTTTTTTTTTTTAATGAACCCCCTGACATTATCAGGGCCTATGTTTGCATGGTTTTATTTTACTAACTACAAAATTTTAGATAAATAAATATAAGATAAATAATAATAAATATATATTATGTAATGCCAAAAATTTTCCAACAATTTATTTAAAAGACCAAAAACTTGTCGGGGTGTGCATCCCGGAATCCAATGCCTGCATTGAATTCCGCGGTGCACCTCCCGACTTGCCCTAATTCACCCATCTACCTTTCTCCCGCCTCGACGACCTACCGGCGCCAAAAGTTCCAAACGTTAGTCGCTCGACAAACACACGTCTTCCCTCCGCCATCGACTAACGCTCAGTCAATAAACCAAACGTTAGTCGATGACAGAAAAAAACGTGTGTTTTTTCGCGAAGCGTTAATCACGTTCCAGCCCGCAACGGAGCGGCCAGAGTCCGGTCTGGCGGGTCCATCGGTCCCGCTCGGCCAACGGCCACGCAGCCCGCGGGCGGGGACGCGATACGCTTACCTAAAATTTAACACGCGAAAGTTAGACGAAAAACTTACTTTGGGGCTAGCTTAATCAGTGTAATTTGTCCCTATATATTTATTTATTGATTATTTATTGATTTATCGATGAACCTTATGGGGTAGAGCTTTAGAGTTCTTGATCTTACTATTGTCTTTTAAAGTAAATAGATTCCGGTTCAATCCCCGACCAATCAACCGAATCAAAATTGTAGTGATTTTTAACCGACTTCAAAAAAGAAGGAGGGCATCAATTCGACTGTATGTTTTTTTTATGTATGTTTGTTACGCGATATCTTCGCCAATTGCAAACCGATTTTGATGATTATTTTTTTATTTGAAAGCCTTTACTACCAAGTTGGTCCCATTTTAATTTGGTGAAGATATGATGGAGAACTTTGGAGATATGGAAGAAACTCCTAAAAAAAATTGAAGTCGGTTGTTTGTTTTTGTTAAAAATTTAATTATTTAAATCACAAGATGACATCAATAATTAATAGCTGTAATTTGTTATGGTGACTATATTTTAATATCTTATGGGGTAGGTAATAGGTACTTGATTTTAATATATATGTTTCTTCGTTTTCACGCCGCTAGTCTCCGGAACCAAGAACTAGATATTAAAGGTTTGTCAAAACACGGTGACGTCCAATTAGACTAGAAATATCCAACTAATATTGTGAAGTCTATAGAGAAGACGTTTTTATAAAATGACGCCATCTACGAACAATAATTCTCTAGAATCGTAAGTAATCCCGAAAAATCATTCCACGCGATATGTACCGCGGCGGGTGGGGCTCAAAGTATGAACAGCGCGGCGCGACAGTTCGCCGTGACATTCGAGTCGTGCGGTTGCGTCGTAAGAAGTTTCCTTTCATAATAATGCTGTGTTTTTGCGATAATGTGCCGTGAAGTGGTGTAGAAGCCATACAGGCATGAAAATTAGTTATTCAAAAAAAAGTAACACGTAAACAAGGTTATTTATTTTAGCGTAGCGTACTGCGTAATAGGTACCATCCGCGCGTTGTATCTCACCGCTCATTGCGTTGACTGCCCCACCCGACCGACGATGACGCGTGACCTTGTCGCGACCAATCGCATGCATCTTTGTCTATGTGTGCGTTCGAGTGTTTTGTTGTAATTACTGTTCGTTTGTTTGCGTCTCCGTGGTTTGCGTAAATGGAATCAGAATCGAAGCGGTGAATGTAGGAGCGTTAGAATTCTAGAGAATTATATTTCGATGGACGCTATCTGATTTCTAACTTGTGTTGCCACTCTAACGAGAAAAAGAACATGTTTGTGACGACCCATGTGTTAAAGTTGAAATAATCTAACAAGGTTTTAATACTCTCTTTGTATATTATACACCAAACACGGCGAAATAAAAAAAAAATCTTTGTTTATCACCGCCCAAGGTGTGTTGTATACAATTTTACGTTAATTTTAAATTCAATGTAATATATTCATTGCTTACATGCCTTTCCCTGGCCTTTTTCTATGTCCATTCTAACATCCTGTCTGAAATCTAGTAAACCATTTAGCAACGGCTTAAAATTCTCTCTCATATGAATTTAAGTTTAATAACTGACTTTGCTCCCCGAGTATTGTGCTAAGAAGGTGTAAGTAGTCACTTTTATAAATAAGGTATGTGATGTAAAATTAAAAACATACTTTTTGTACAATAGAAAAGATGGAGTGTCTGTACTATTATATTCTTTTTTAATTTTGAAGAATTTTAATTTTTAGGATTATTAATCATGAACTGCATACGTTTTTAGACCTTATAAAACGTGACCAAAAATAGGTACGTGGTTAACATTGTTTTTCTTCTCCAGTTCGTACCAACATCTGCCAGCCTTCTCACCAACTCCACCTTCAAAACACCAGAAAAGGAGCCACCGAACCCAGAAGAGGAAAAACTACTGAAAAAGTAGGATCCTTAAAACGGCAACACTATGACAACTGGCAGAATGGCTTCGCGCCATTGTCGTATTTAAAACGTTAAGTTTGCGTAACATGAACACAGTAATTTTATTGAAATATATAAATAAATTGAGCGTGTGTGGTATATTATAAAAATATATTTTTTAAATATATTGCCAATTATATAATTTTTGGTTATTTTCTTCGTCAATCACCATTGTGCCTTACACTTATACAAAACCACGTGTTGAAGAAAGTTAAAGTTATTTATGGTCATTCAAAGTTCTAAAAAACATACACGCTTAATTTTTTTATTATCTGAACTTAAAATAACATTAATATTAACACGATGACTATTTTTGAATATATACTTTCTAGAAATCATGGTTTTAATAACTTTTTACGTCTTCCCATTGTTAATTTCTGTGGAATTAATAATCAACTTTGTAGGAATGTTATTTTAAGTATAGGTGATCTAACGACATTTTTAAAGAGTACTTTCAGTGTGTTGCTGTCCATAAAAATAAGTTAAATATCTATAAAAAGTTATGAATTAAAAGAAAATTGTTTTTATTATAATTCTTTTGAATATTTTCTGGATATTTTTCTTATAATGGTAAAGGTGGAGTCACACTAACGATGGCTAAAATGCGAATTTCAAAACCTAATTTTCTATGTGTACTTATGTCCTAACCTAAACTATGTTTGGGGTTACACATGCCTTAGTCGTTGGTGTGACAATAGAAATAAATTATATCAACAAGATGAGTATAGCTTGTTATGTAGTTACTATGAATAATAGTATTTTATTAGGTCTAGTATTAAAAAGCATTTTGAGTTTACTTAGTACGTAATACCCGTTTTTTAATTATAACATAGTGTAACACTGCCTTACGAATACCATTAAGTAAAGGTAATGTTGAGATTGGCCGGTTAAAGTACAAGATCGACCACAAAACTAATCACACTTCTTACATTCGCAATGAATACTTACTTTAACCGGATAATCTGGTTTTTACTTTCATCAACATTAGCCTAAATTACGTGAGTCTAAAAATATTTTAGTCTTAAAACAGGCAGCAGTGTCGTATCTAAATACTTCCTCAATAAATCTTTCAGAAATAAAATTAGAAGTTGAAACAGGACATTTCTATTATTATTAATCATGTTTCGGGGAGATTTTTTTCAAACACACAGTTAAGATACGCTAAAATTACTCAAAAATAGAATACGTAAAAATCGAACGTGAATATGTTGATACCAAAACTCAACTATTCTATAAGAAAATAAAAGATTATGCAGTTTTGCCTTTAGATCCATTTATTTATATGTCATATTTAAGTGGGTCTGTCTCTCTCTAGCTACCGGTATATTTAAGCAAAGGAAAGAGATATATATACTAAAATATCACAAGCTGTGAGTGTAGTTGGTCGGTCACATATCAAGACGTTCAAAAAACGATTCTTCTGAACAAGTGCAAGGTCTAAATTTTAGTGTCACGCTTGATCTGTGGCCCACCTTACAATTTGGGTTCAACCCTTAAATATAAGGCATAATTACTTATTTACAATATGATATTTCAGGGTTATGATATTTCAAAAAAACAGAAACAACATTTTTTAATGTTAAAAAATATAAGTAATATCATGTCATAGTTTTTTTAATGCAATAATTATAGGATTTATTTTAGTTTTGTCTTACTAAAAAATCGTTAATTCTGTTCCTAAAATAGGTTTTTCAATGTAGTTTTATAATTAGTATTGTTCAATCTTCGGATAAAGAGTTCGGGTAATATAAGTTATTCGTGAATACATTGAAAAATCGTATAAATTATTTCCTGTCTTGTATAAATATTTTGACATTTGTTATTTCATTTTAATAATTTAGAGAACATATCTTATAAGATCCGTGCCTTATAGAATATCTGGTGCTGCAATGTAAAAATTGGTGCTGGTACAAATTTCATCACAATTTATATTATTTAATAACATAAAATTCACTGTAAAATAAAATACGTAGAGGTATAATGATTTCAAAATTCTGTCTTACAATACAGAAAATATACCCAGATCAATTTACATTAGTAATAAGCATTTTAGTGAGTATCTTAAAAAAGAAAATTTTGAAGTCACTGGTGTATTCAATTATGTTATATTAACATTCGCTTTGTTTGAAAGTTAATATATTTAATATTGTAGAATTAAAAATTATATTCAAAAATACTTTATATAGGAACTATACATACATATCTAAGGACATTTTTACAATATCCTCCATTACTCTGTTTTAGACTGAAAATGTTGCCTAATATTGTGTTTCATAGCTGGGCAAAATAGCTAAAAATCTTCGTAGGTTCCCGCCTATAAAAGTACTTACGTACGTACAATCAATTGCAATTATCTTTCAATCTTATTTAAGTTTTTACCTACAGTTTATTAAGTGCATTATGGACAAATTTCCATGAATTTTACATGTATATTAGTAAAAGTATTTGTCATTTATATGTACCAGTTATATTTCGTATATAACGTCTAACAAAATATACTGAAACTATTTTAAGGGTGGATTCAGTCCATAATACTGAACAACTTTCCCCAAGGAACATATGTCGAAATATAAAAAATAATTTTTGGCTTTCCCTACAAACTCGGATCAGCAGATCGGTCAACTTGTATGGGAGGTCAAAAATTATTTTTTATATTTCGGTATATGTTCCTTGGGGAAAGTTGTTCAGTATCATGGACTGAATCCACCATTTAAATAGTTTCAGTATATTTTGTTAAACCCTGTATACATGTACAACTAAGTACTTATCTTTTAATTAACGGTACATATTTCGAATACTTTAACACTAGTAGAATGTTTAGGATTAATTTACATTAGACCGAAGGTCAAAGTCAAATTTGTTTAATTGGACTCCTAAATATAATAAACATAGGTAATCTCATAAATATGCGGTTAATCTCATAAAAAGGTTATTCATAAAATAGTTGAAAGTTCTTTTTAGACATTGATACAAATCAAATTTTTAAATATCACCATATTTAGTTTTAAACAATTTATTTCAAATGAGGGCGCCACTTATGCTACCATTTCACCTTAAAATGTTTATTAAAGATATCAAAATGACGACAAAATTTCCTTTCATTTTTAAGTCTTCTATTGCAAGGGATTATCGTGATAATTTTTATTATATAAAACTAACTTTGACTTAACTGCATCAGTTTTGATACCAATATTTTTTTAAAAAGATACGAATTACGATATCATTAAACGTCAGATGTTTTCTGGTAAAATAGATTTTGACCATGGCTATGTGAATTAATCTTAACTCAAGAAAATAGTCCTAAAATTATAATCGAAATTAATACCTAATGTTTTGTGTATTTTACTACTGTAGTTATACTTTTTGAATATTTATCATAGATCGATTGTTTACAATGTCTATGTGAGCATAGTCCAAAGTCCCGTCGCTTTTAGAGTTATCCGGTTAAACCCCGTACTTACAATTTCGAAGTCTTCATGGCTATTTTTAAGTCTCACACTTCCAAAACATAATCTTGCAAATTGAAGGAATTATATTTATTGAGCAACAATATTATACCATATGTACGGGGTTTGACCAGCTAAACCTAGGATTGGCTGTGTTTCGGGCTTTGACTGCTGATAATTAACTACAGCTTGTGTGTCGCTGCGCTAAGAATATGTCAAAGTGTTTAATGAAATGAATGAATGGAGCTTTTAAATTCTGTCGTTTTATTTCTATTTACCTTAGTAACTAATATCTATGTAATGCAAGGGTAGATCCAGCCTTCAGTTCAGGAGTGATATTTTGCATTGAAGAAGTCAGTGAAACACAAAACGTGTAGTTTTCCAACTCACAGCTCGCGTTTAGACGCATTGTATCGTATCTTTGAAACCGTCGTGTCAGTGAAAAGTAATATTGTTTAACGCAGAAAATATCATTAAGGCCGTACCTGAATTTTCCGGGGTCCAGTGCTGCCCTCTTTTAAAATAAATCATTTCAAAGAAAACAAGGTCATAATTTAAAATTGTGCTACTACCAAGTCCTAGATAAATCTTCAAAGTATTTTATGAACTACTGTTCACAGTTTAAAGTGAGAACGTTAAACTGTGAACAGTAGTTCATAAAATACTTTGAAGGGTTATCTAGGACATGGTAGTAGCAAAATTTTAAATAATGTCTCCGTTTTCTTTGAAATGATTTATTTTAAATGGCAGCACTGGACCCCGGTAAATTCAGGTACGGCCTTAATTTTACAATGCTTTTAAAAAAAAACTCAACATAAATTAAAAAAGCAGCGTGATGTTGATGTTACTGATTTTCCATGAGAACCAACACGAAGGTTTCTTTGATATTTGTACACTACAAATGTCAAAATTACGAGTGGTTATGACCACTCGTGCAAATTAAATCCTTCGCGTACGATACGACCGATTAAAAAATGCTCCTTTTTACAAACGCTCACGCAAACCATTCGTGATGTGACTCACGATTTCTAAAATAGCACTGCAGGTCGGTCACATCTAGGGTTGCCACCTTTTTTAAGTAAGAAAAAATTACATAGTGTCAAAATAAAGTACAACATATTTTTCTTTAACATAATATTTAAAAACATACTTTTTATTGCTTTTCGCAAGTTTAATCTTATATTATCATTGCTAAACAATTGAACAGCATATATTTAACAGTAATTTATTCACAGTCTATATTTAAATTAAAGTAAATAAGTAAATAATTAATCTTTTATAAGGTTCAGAGACGCTTTGTTTCTTTCGTATCGCCATTTGCTATTTATCACAAAAAAAAACTGAAGACAACAGCTTAATTTTTTTGCTTACATAAATACATACATACTATCTCGCCTGTTTCCCACAGGGGTGGTAGAGTCTATGGAATTCTACTTGCTACGAACCTGACAGTCTTCTTTCGCTTCATCTACACTCATCAGCCTTTTCATACCTGCCCTTCTGTTGCGGGCACTTTTTACCTCTCCCTTTTTCAGAACGTCTGCAATTGATCGCAGAACTTTCGCCGAGGTCGACCCTGTCCCTCTCTTCCTTAAATTTTTTATCATTTTTTTGCTTGTCCAAGAAAAATCTCAGAAAAATCAAATCATGCGAAATAAAGTATTTTCGCATACTTTATTGTTTTTGTAAAGTGTATAGTACAATAATCCGCTAGTTTCCAACAAGTCAAATCAGCCACTTTTTACTAAACGTCAAAACAAACATTTTCTATGAGATTTGTATGAAATATCGAACTGTGACGTCATAGTTTTTTTGAGTTAAATAGCGCTCTTAATGTCCGTTTTTCTGCATTATTAAATGTAAATTCACGTTCAAAATGGATGTGATCAATGACAAGTAAAATTATTTTGTGACGTTCTTTTCTCTTAACAATACCACATTATTTATTTTTAACTCAGGAAACTAAGTACCCAATTACCTGAAATAACTAACACTACTTTAATATATAGTACGGGTGGCAACCCTACACATCACACGTCATGTCATGAAGTTCAAATTCGAACATTAATTATCTCGCTTCTCCCACTTGCTACCTACCACACGAGTCTCGTAGTGTAGGTAGCAAGTGGGAGAAGCGAGAGTCTCGTAGTACGAGACAAGGGAGGGTTCACATAGCTCGGGGGAGGGTCATGGCCCCCATGACTGCAACTTTTCTTGCCGCAGAACTCTAAGTGTGCCGTGCGTGTGGCTTCGTCCTAGAATAAGACCACTCCACCTCTTCCTGTGGATGTCGTAACTAGTAAGATAGGACTAAAGGACTCAGCACAAACATCTTGTCGCACTTTTTAGGCGACTTCAAAAAAGGAGAAACTTTTTTTTTACGTATGTTCCCCTATAACTTCAGATTAAGAAAATATTTCTTTGTTTGAAAGGGTATTTAAGAAAATTGGTCCCATTGCCACCAGCCAGGTAAAGATTGATGATGGGATCTTCGGGAAATCAAAAGAACTCAAATATTCTTTGCACACATATAGGTAGGGACAAAGAAATTATAATACACTATTTTCCCATGGTGGTTTTGGTTTCGCAAGGGTATGTATTATACATATAAACCCTTCTTATGAATCAGTCTATCTATTAAAAAAAACCGCATCAAAATCCGTTGCGTAGTTAGATCTAAGCATACATAGGGACAGACAGACAGCGGGAAGCGACTTTGTATAAGTACTATGTAGTGATAGTGATAATCTTTCTTGTATGACGACCCCCTTTAATTATTAATTTTATCTTATTTTTAGTATTTGTTGTTATAGTGGTCATAGTTATACATAATCGGAAAAATTTTCAAGTGTCTAGCTATTACGGTTCAAGAGATAGAGCCCTGTGACAGATCGAGTTAAAAACGCTGAAAAAGACTTGACTTCTTTTTATGACGACCCACTTTAATTTTCAACTTTTTTTTTCTATTTGTTGTTATAGCCGGCCACAGTAATACATAATCGGTAGCTATGCTTTATATTTGTGCTTACGTGTGTAGCTGTAGGTACTAGAAAGTATTTTGACGTTAAATAGTATGAAAATGTACTATCCGGTATCCGGCCGGATAAATTAAAAATATTTAGCATCTGGCCGGATAGGCCGGATACCGGAGTGACCGGTGTAGTGAATGAAAATCACAACCGTGACGTCATAATTTTTTCGAGTCAAATAGCGCTCTTAATATTGAATCAGTTTTCTAAAATCATTTTGAAAATGGATAATCAATAACAAGTAAAGCCCGCGTAAACGGAAAGGGCGTATGCGACAAAATGGTTTCTGTCGTCTAATTCAAAAACTACAAATATATTTAATATAAAATATGTGCCAATTATAGAGTCAGTTTCAATAAACATATGTAGAAATTTTGGAACCTAAATCGCTCCTAAATGTCGGTAAAATTGGAATCTCTAAAATTATAGGGGTCTTTTTGATTAATTATTTTGTGCTATAAAAGGTGACCAATCGTGTTATGCTATCGGCTAAATACAGTGAAAGACATGATGAATCCGGAAGATAAATCTCATTTTTTTTGCTTTATCCATTGTTGAGAAAAATTGGTATCCTTGCAACCAAAATCTTCAATTCGTCATCTTAAATACCTAGTATGAAAATGTACTATCCGGTATCCAGCGATAAATCACAAATATTTAGCATCTGGCCGGATAGGCCGGATAGTGACCGGTGTGTATGAAAATCACAACCGTGACGTCATAATTTTTTCGAGTCAAATAGCGCACTTCATATAGGCTGACTTTTTAACCACCAGCCAAATTTTTGGAGCAAGTTCAGTCTATGATACTGAACTACTTTCTATAAAAACAATTAAATTCAATAACTGAACTTGCTCCAAAAATTTGGCTGGTGTTTAAAAAATCACCCTCAAGTCAAGTATTGAATCAGTTGTTGATCAATGACAAGTAACACTATTTTGTGACATTTTATTCTCTTAAGACTGCAGTCTTCGACCGTGGGAATTTTTGATTGACACCCGAATCTATATTTTGTATCTACACATACGCAACAGCTGTATTGTACATGCACCCTGGAGACGAATTTAGACGAATTCAGAAGCGCAGCGAGCGGTCTACCTTATCAGCGTTTTCGTTCCTATGTTTATTTGAGAATTTCGGAGAACTTAAAATTTTTCTATCTTTTTACAAAAGACATATTATTTTTGTTTGTTTATTGTACATGTTTAAGCATGAATCAATCTTCATATATGTGTATTTTTTAATTTTTAACTCTCGTATGCGCAAGAAATCCGACGACGTATTCGCTTATATTTTCTTCAAAGTTTAACCTTTTTAACTAAGTTTTCCTATGAATTAAAAAAAGTACTAAAATCTTCTCATTCATTTTTTAGGATTTTCCTTTGTCTTTATTTCTCTGTAATTTATACACAACTTCATGTTTTAAATTCCGTGTAAACAACACAGACATGAACGTCGCACACCGCAAAAAATTTAAACACGTCTCAGGTTATTTGGAATGAAACTATTACAATGAAAATCAATAAATTGTCTCATTCACATTTTTAATATTTAAATAAACTTCAATTCAACATATCTTAACATATTAATTTACAAAGTTAGTTTGGCTCCAATCAGCTCCGAAAAAGAAGTCAAATCACTAAAAATTAGGACCGGGCCCTTAACAGTACCAAATATTTTTGACCCAGTCATCTGTGTGGCCGGCAACGCGTCAACTAAACTAACTTAACTACTTTTGCGTTGCGTCGACGCAACACCTTGTGTAATGTGTATTCTGTCATGCCTTCCGAAACACGGACATGAGAAAATGACCTAGTAACAACCGTATTTTGATCCCTAATCGAGTATCGTAACCATTGTTTTGGTTCCCCAGGGCTCCGTACCGTGCGTGACACTGTCGCGTGTTGGAAAGTAATAATTCTGAATGTCGCTGAGGGATGGGGTTATGCAAGGATGAGTCAATCAGGCTGTTTGTTGTTGTTGCAATAAAATAAACTGAAAATCCTTAAGGGAGAAAATAAAAATGTACCAGCTGGTTCTCTTTCCGCGCAGATCGTAGAAGCCGATCGAGAGATGGGTGAAAATGTAAATCATGTTAACAGGCGATGCGGCTAGCAACCCATCACTATTTTGATTCCTTTTTCCACCTTCTTGCTCATCATCACGCTAAAAGCCTTTGAGTCTTGCGGCCCTGGGCTCTGTCTGCTTAGAGCCGCAAGATTCAAAATGCTCTGTCTACCCCGTTAGGGATATGTATGTATAAATTTAAAAGCTGTGCTGTAAAAGGGTTTGCGATTTCAAACCCACTAGTATTCCAAAACTACTAGGTACCTACATGATTTCAAAATTATCACCCACATACGACATGTAGTAGTACCTAAGTATAGGTGGTTTGGTCTACCACCACAAAGGGAAATTCTTCCCGCCAGACAGAAATGAGACATTTTAATAATAATAGTATTTTAAACGCAAAATACTCAATACCTATTTGTATTTAAGTAAATACTTTAGAAAAAGCATTTTGTATTTTATTTGAAACTAGCTTTTGCCCGCGGCTTCGCCCGCGTAGACTACACAAATTAGATTGTTTTTTTTTACTGGGGTTGCAATTTATTACAAACCACTAATTCTAAAATGTCATGTGCCTCGCTTCAAAAATGACGAAGATTCATACAAACTTGCAACCTCTATTTCACCCCTATTGGGATGTAATTTTCAAAATCTAATAAATGCTTTATTATTTTCTACTAACTACTAAAATACATTAAAAATGTAATGTGTCTCACTTTAAAAATTACGAAGTTTCATACAAACTGCCAACCCCTATTTCACCCCCTTAGGGATGAAATTTCCAAAAATCCTTTCTTAGCGGACGTCTCCTAGTCACAATCTACCTTCCTGCCAAATTTCATCTTCATTGGCTAAGTAGTTTTCGAGATTTCGTGGTGAGTGAGTGATTTTCGCTTTTATACCTACATACGGGCTGACTTTTTATTCACCTGCTAAATTTTTGGAGCAAGATCAGTCCATGATACTAAACTACTTTCTATAAAAAAAGTAATTAAAATCGATAAAAATTTTTCGTCCTCCCATACAAATCAGCGCTCAGCCACACGGATTTCATATGGGAGGACGAAAAAACTTTATCGATTTTTAATAACTTTTTTTATACTTACCTATTAGAATATATCTTGTAGGTGTTTTAAAAATGCTCATCTTGTCAAAATCAATGAATGAATGTAATAAAAAATATAACATTTTTTTTCAATATGGCACCATTGAACAATATCTAAATTAAAAATTGTGACAAAAAATTTTCGCCAATAGTGAGATTCGAACTCAGCGGATAATGATTTTAAATTTTAACCAAGTAACAGTAGGTCCGTGTTTTATTGTTCATTGCTGCATACCGCCATTCGAAATGGCAGATCATTGGCAAAATGCTCCGCTATGATAATATTTTTTACGATACACGACCGTACCAAGTACGGCTTGTGAGATGTATACAGGCTGTTTTAAAATCCATCAGCAATTTTATTTATTTAACTTTTATCTCAAGTAGGTACTCTCAACCTAAGCTTACTTACAGCGACGACCGACGACGACGGTGACCTTGAGCTCGGAGCTCGTAACGCTAGGGTTGATACCGAACCGAAATGGAGTATCGTGCGGTGCGTAAGAGAGACGCGAACTAGGTAGCAGCCCTCAGCCAAACCAGTCAGCGATAGCTGGTTCCACGCCCCACGCGCCTCTCAAGGCCCCCTTGCACATCCAGCCACCCACACATAGCCGCAAGCGATTTTACGTGCACACATGCTTAAGTGTCGTTTCTTTTCGCGTAGTGTTTATGTCGCAGTTGGATGGTATAAACCGCTAATTCACGAAACCTCTAGTTGTTTGGCATAACAGCTCGGTTTTGTTAAACAGCTGAATATCATTCAGCTGGATTGTCTAATATTGCGCAGCGTGTTACGTTCACCTCAGCTGTGCTGCTTTGGAGCCCGAGATGCGCTTTCCCGCTTTTTCTTCTCCAAATATAGCATGCATGTCAATGGTCACTCAAGGATGCCAAAGACCTTGCAAAATGGAGAAGAAATAGCCGGAACAGTTTAAATGAAATGGCTATAGTTTTACGACCGGTGCCTGCCTGACGTCAACCCTCCTTGGGAATGCAATTGTACGAGCACGAGATGTTTGTGCTTAGTCCTTTAGTCGCCTCTTACGACATCCACATGAAGAGATGGAGTGATCGGAACCACACGGGATTGTTATAAAATATAGTAGGTATATGTGTGTATGACTACAACGATCAAAGCCGACAACTCTAGTATTTATGCCCTAGCTAGTTTCGCTTGCACCATTTTGATTTATTTAGATTGCCCTGGCAGGTAGAAAGTCCCATCAAAATGACCTGGCTTTTTGAGAACATTATTTTTTAGTTATAAATTATAAATACCCTATTAAAATTTCAAGTCGCCTCAAATACCTTTTTTATATTTTTTTGAAAAATACTTTTGTACGCGCCTTTCAATATCAAAGCCCCGACTAAATCGTCTGGCTTATTGATTTTTTTATTCTTTAAACACTTAACTACAACATATAAAAAATGCATATTGCATCAAACAAATTTTTGAAAAAAAAAAAAAAAACTTAAAAATTCATAGGTTGCTTTAGCCCCGCTACTCACCAGCCAGGTGTGCAGTTCCGTGTTGGGGTATAATAGGAGATGTATGTGACAAGTTTTTAACTTGCCTCAAACACCTACCCAAAATTCGTGCCAGCTCTCGGACCAATACTAGATCATTATAATGAAATTAAAATAACAGCCAAAAAACAAAACAAAATTCGTAATTTCCATACGGGCGGCTAGTAGCTTCCTGCTACACACTTTTGTATGGAAATGTCAAAATTTCTTTTTTGTTCTTCGGCTGTTATTTTAATTTCATTATACTTTAGTGATCTAGTATAGCCCGTGGTTCGATTTATTACGGGTATGTCCCTTCCATGTTGTATACATACATAAATAGGTACATACATACATACATACTTACCTAACTACTCCTTTTTTTGGGACGGTTATTGTTGTTGAAGTTGAATGCCTCTGTGGTTCAGTGGTCGAGGCATTCAAATTGCCTTGCAATTCGGAAGTAGTGGGTTCAAATCCCACTAGGAAGCATACTTTGTAAAAAGTTATTTTCAGTCTGATTAGTATATTGCAGGCTTGAATCACCTGATTGTCTCAAAACAAAGGTGATTCCGTGCTTCGGAAGCCACGTAAAGCTGTGGGTCCCGAATGCCATCGAGCGTTTGTTTAAACTTATACTAGGATTATTTCTGGTCTATCCTTTGGGTTGCGGACGTCAAACGGCAGTTGCTCTGTCTGTGGCTCTGTGTAAAACCAGTAACCTCGTCAAATCACCTAGGTTAGGTAGCGGACCCCGGGCTCTGAAGCGTTACCGCTGAGGATTCAACCGGGAATACGGGATGATGATGATGGTTGTTGTTGCAGTTTGGAACGTAAAAAAAGTTCTTTAACTTTGCAGCACCCTGTACATGTACTCACCGGATCACGTCTGCCAACAAAACGTGAATTCATTGCGAAACTGACAACAGCCGCGCTTCGCCTTTGCCAAGTAAGTTTACTTAGTGCCACAATATGTTCAGGTAAAGTAGATTTAAATGGCAATTTCATTTATGCATGTAGTTAAAATCATAACTCACCTTCGGCAGTCGGTAAAGGACCGAGAGTTAGATAAATATGTCGTTAATTAGTTTACATCACTTAGATCATCCATCAGCGTTGTTCAGCCAGTCGGTTTTGTTACTTGCATATTTAGTGTCGTATGGATTCCGGACTAGAATAGGACTACTCCATCTCTCCTGTGGATGTCGTAAAAGGTGACTAAAGGACTAAGCACAAACGTCTTGTGCTACTGTACTCGCAAGGAGGGCGTCGGGTCGCGGCCGTTTATAAATCTTTTCCCACAAATGTATTCCCAAAGAGGGTTGACGTCAGGCAGGCGGCCGGTCGTGCAACTACTTATAGCCAAATCGTTCACTGTTCCGGTTAAGTATTTCTTCTCGATTTTACATGAACTTCGGCATCCTTGACGTGCATATCATCCTGGGGTCATGTCTGGCGACTGCAGAGTCTTCAATCTCTTCAGAGTCAGGGTATGTTTCTTATTAATCTATCTATCTATCAATCCATCATTTAAAACATTTCACCTCACTTGTAACCTTCCATATAATACGCTAAAGTTGCGAAGAGATTGCTAGAGGATTAGGGCGCCTTTTGCACATATTTGTTGTACATGTACGTTTTTAAATAAACGGGCCAAGTGCGAGTTAAACTCGCGTGGAGAGGGTTCCGTACAATTGATTTAATTCTTATAGGTTTTCCTGTAATCTACAAGCAATGAACTATGTTTTGTATTTTTTCAAAATTTTAGGCTAAGTAGTTTTGGAGATCAATATTCGTCTTCTTTCATGAATAAAATCAAAACTATTCATTTTACAATAATAACAAAAATATATTTGAGATCCTCATAACGAGCCCTTTCATTTGATATATGACGCAGTAAGAATTTGCATTTTTTTTTAATTTCGTAATTTGTCCCCCGAAAACCTTTATTTAAAAAAATATTTATTTACTTTGCACATATGTGTTTGGGTCATAGGATTACAACATTCTACCAAATTTCACCTGATTCGGTCCAGCAGATTCGGAGAAAATTGGCTGTGACAGACGGACGGACAGACAGACGCACGAGTGCTCCTATAAGGGTTCCGTTTTTTCATTTTTTTGTATGGAACCCTAAAATTTGATAAGATCCAGAATGGGTGAGGAAGTCTTAGAAGTGGCGCAAATAGTCGACAAATTAAAAAGCCATCGCCTGACCTGGTATTGCGTAATGAGAAGGGATGCCGAACATCTGGCAAAAAAATGGTCGAGTTAAAAGTGAGAAGAATGCGTGAGATCGGATATGGACGAACCGGGTTAGTACGGAGATGTGACCTACGAGTACAGAGCCCAAATAGGGAAAAGACAAGGAAAGAAGAAGTATATAATTACTCCGTGCCCACTGCTGCTCTCATAGATCATCGATGTTCAAATTCTTACCCCCAGGTCCGCCACCATGTCGCTGAAGATCCTACAGCCCGGCTCCAAGATCCCACGGACCCACAGCGTGAGGTTCACCAGCGATGACCTGCCCAAGTACAAATCTATGGTAAGCAGTGGCGGACTTGTAGTCGTATTGTTGTACTCAGTAGCGGCGTTAGGGTAGGGCGTGGTTGGGTGACCGCCCAGGGCGCCAGATACAAAGGGGCGATAGGGGGCGTTTTTGGGCAAGGGGGGGGGGGGGGGGGTCACAGAAATAAATCCTATAAGATTGAAGCCTAAGTCAGAGTCTAAATTGCAGTTTGGGGGGGGGGAATCTCGCCCGGGGCGCTGGTAGAGCTAAAACCGGCACTGGTTGTACTGTGTATAGTATCAGTCTCCTTCACCCTATTTGCATCATCATCCGAGGGTATTCCTTTTGGAGGGTTGCATCCTCAGCGGTAACGCTTCAGAGCCCGGGGTCCGCTATATACCTAACCTAGATGATTTGACGAGGTTTCTGGTTTTACACAGAGCGATGTCTTAGAATCAGAACCAATCCTAGGATAGTTTTGAACAAACCTTTGATGGCGTTTGGAACCCACAAGTACGTACCTTCCGAAGCACGGAATCATCTTTCTTTTCGAATAATCAGGTGATTCAAGCCTGCAATAGCCTAACCAACAACTTTTCACAAAGTACCTATGCTTCCCAGTGGGATTTGAACCCACGACCTCCGGATCACAAGGCAAACGCCTCGACCACTGGACCACGGAGGTAGTCGCCTTCACCCTATTATACAGAGTCAAAAACGGGCTTTCACCCTATTTTGACTCTATTTAATAGTTTTGCAGTTTCATGTGAGTCTTTTGCCTTCTAGGACTCCCCAGAGAGTCTCCCGAACTACGTGAGCTCCCAGTTCGCGGGCCCCGACTCCGGAGCGCCGAGTCCTGACGCCTGCCACTTCCAACCAGCGGCACATAGGTTTAGGATCAATGAGCAAAGTAAGTATTCATAAACTCTTATCACAGGAGGTTCTGGAAGAGCTTCCTAAGATAAAGCCGCCTCTGGGTTGTAATCTGTTTTATGTGTACAATAAAGTGATTACTTACAAAAAATACAAACAACGTACCTATTTAGGTCAACCATGAGTAGCTAGGTGGTCTAGAAATCATATGGAGAATCAAGAAGTGCAAAAGGGGTACTCCAAAATTGGAGCGAAATAAAATAAAATCTATACTAATATTATAAAGCGGAAGAGTAAGTTTGTTTGTTTGTTTGTTTGTTTAAACGCGCTAATCTCAGGAACTAATGGTCCGATTTGAAAAATTCTTTTTTTGTTGGGTAGTCCATTTATAGAGGAAGGCTTTAGGCTATATAACATTCCGACAACCACGCGAACGAAGTCGCGGGCACAGCTAGTAATAAATAAAAGCTATTTTCAGTGTAGCCAATACAACGCTGTTATCGGACAAAATGTTTGTTTGTAATAACTTTATTGTACGTAATAAGAAAACACATAATTAAAGACAAAACAACATATAGAGTAAATTGACAACGGCGGACTTATCCCATAATGGAATCTCTTCCAGTCAACCGGCTAATAAGTAGATAGGACAATTACTCACAAGAAGGGTAGAAGTGTGTACATAGAATAAAAGAAAGCATCACTTATACGAACTTAAACTAATAGAAACATGCAAACTAACTACGAGATATATATATACATACACATAGATTAATATTGTATATACTGAAATACATACATATAAATACATAAACATACATACATAAACATATGTCGGAGCGTCTGATCAAGGAGACGCTAGCGACATCTAGTTTATAGTTTGTTAAATTGTTTGTTACGAATACGTCAAGCTGAAAGCTCGGTTAAGGTTGTCACGGGTGACTGGCAACACTTTTTGAGAAAGGTCAACCCTTTTTGAGAAAGGGGAACACTGTTTGCAACACGGTTATTCGATTTGAATTTTGACGCAGTCTTGTTCGAACTACTTCGAACCGCCGCCGTGCCGTACACAACTCGTTTGGTATTTCATTACAACGTACAAGAAGAAAGATGTACGCTGTGATGTGCAGTGGCTGTTTTGGAGTAGCAATCTGCGTGAACGGAGCGTTGAAGCCGTCGATTAGCAACAGTAAAATTGGGATTGTTTCAAGTGCCGTCGTGTTGTACAATTTCACTGTGGGACCGAAAATTACTGGTTTGATTGCGGTTATTGTAATGAATGTGGATTGGTAGACCGATTTATTACTCGTACAATGACATTCTATTTCAGCTGGACGGTAAGCCCTGTTGGACCCAGAATATCTGTGTGGGCTAGAGGATTAGTTGCTGGGATGTGGTTACCAGAGGAAGTAATTCATAGGAATAGTGCGAGGTAGGGCACTGCCTTACCGTCATTTTTTAATAAGGTCAATGTAAAGACTCTCTTGCGGCGACATCGATAAAGTGACGTGAGAGTAATTAAGTTTGCATCCTGACATTAGCCTGTTTTAGTACTGTAAGTAGCAAAGTGTTACTCACGTCAACCGTTATGTCAAAGGCCATATCCCGCTCAGCCTTTCCGGCGCGTTTCATATCCCTTTGCGACATAAGAGTTGGGATTGTAATTGTTGTCAATATACCCTCTCGCCGACACATACATATTGTACCTACATAAAAACACTGAAATGAAAGCTTAAATATCTGAGGTGATGTTTTCAGGGATTAAACTTCTGACAGCCATCAACCAGATAGTCCAGCAGCGAGCGGACTTGGAGACCAACAGAGTGACGTTGTCAAACCTTCTGGATGATTTGAGGAGGAAACTTAAACGTAGAATAGAAGAATGCCACTTCGAGAAGAAGGAGAAGATGAAGGTATCCTTCTAATATTTTGTATTCGCTGAATAAAGACTTTTTGATTGGGTTAATAAAACTACTTATACAAAGTGGAAGGGACATACCCGTAATAAATCAAACCACGGTATACTAGATCATTATAGTATAATGAAATTAAAATAACAGCCAAAGAACAAAACAAATTTCGGCATTTCGGCATTCTACAAAAGTGTGCGGCCGCGCGGGCGATTTGTATGGGAATGTCGAATTTTTTTTGGTTTTTTGACTCTTATTTTAATTTAATTATACTTTAGTGATCTAGTATAGCCCGTAGTTCAATTTATTACGGGTATGTCCCTTCCACTTTGTATAACGTTGATACACTATATATTATAGGACCAAAGTTGATACCTTGTGGTACACTTTGGTAAAATTGGCTTTAATATTTTTTATTAACAACAATAAAATAAAATAAAACTTTTTTTGACATTTGGCATTTGGAGTGAATGTACCAATGCTATAATTATAACAAAATATTTAATTATTTCAAACTTTAAGTTTCTTGTTTACTTAGTCAAAAGCTCTAGAGAAAATTCTTTTCTTATTCGTGTCCACTGGAACACAGTTTAATTTAACCGTTTGTCTCATAGGCATTGAAACATGCCAATCAAAGACTAGAGCGAGAGAAGTTCGGCATCGTGGCAGAGATAGAGCATCTGAAGCGGCATTTGGAGAGGGAGGAGTCTCATCATATGCAGCATGCAAGAACCGCTGTGGCTCAGGTCAGAAAATTGTTTCGATAATCTTCTGCTTCGGAGCTTATAATATATTCTGAGCGGATAATTTAAAGACTCCTAGCACCACCCCTCCCCCCGTCGCAAAAAATCTGTGGCAGCACAATTTAGGCAATGAAATGATATAATTATAAAAATAATAGGGCGGCAGGTTAAAGGCGGTAAATGGAGATAGTTTGCACCCCCCCCCCCCCCCCCCTCCTTGAAATGAGCCTGGAGGTGGTATGTGGGTGGCAAATTTCCGAGGGCGGCAAAAGCCCACACGCTACGCCATTGGCTCAGGGGACGCTTTTCGGTTTCCTTTTCCTCCAAACGTTAGAAAACAACCTTGAAATATGTGAAAAAGCCAGGACCATTAAATTTGACAGTTGTTTTATGACCGGCTGCCAGCTTCGCAAATCCTTGAGAATGCTTCTTGCACTATCGAAATTCTGAAATTGTTTAGTCAAGCGACACGATAGAGAGCTTCTCTAATACTAGAGATGAAACATAGAGGAAGAAAAGTCGTATGCTCCATCGCCACAAAAGGAAATTCTTTTCGCCTGACATAGCAGTGTAGAGAATGGAGAACCGCGGCTTCGATAGTCAGTAGCGGCGTGAAAATCTCGCCCGGGGCGCTGGTAAAGCTAAAACCGGCACTGCCGATAGTGTTTTGTCGGAGGTTGTTTTATATGCGACCAATCATCACACTCTCATCGCCATTAACAACTCATATAGTGTTGCAGGATTACAATACAATTTGCGTCAGTTGTATAACCTTTGGCTTTGTCTTCAGTGCAGTCTTGTTCCCTGCAGTATCTTGTATGCTCCTTGTGAACTATTGTGGTAGCTTTACTCCTCATACTCGTTAGTAGGTCACGGATAGTAGTGGCGATGGAAAAAGATCATCCGCTTAACACAGCGTAGTAGGAAGGGGCGGCAGTATTGAAATAGAAATAGAAATAGGAAATCTTTATTTGGAGCATAAAAATAACAAATGACATTGAACATGAAAGAAAAAACAAATAATGCTACCAAAATGGTTACTCTCAGCATTATGTCGAGGCTTCTTGCGGCCAAGACGCTGATTTTCAGAGGAACCAGTTGAGTAGGAATGGCTCTGCCTTACATTAACAACTTGAAGTACTAATAACTAATTTACAATGCACTGTAAATAATAACGCACAGTAATAAAAATAAAAAAAAAATGTTGACCAGTCTTTTCAAGCAATATTAATTATAGCAAGAGTTGCAACGCGGGCGTTTAAATAGCTAGTGGCGCCGGCAGGCCTTTTTTGCTGCCACTGCATTCTCGAGTAACGGCGAGTTGACTGCGGTGAGGCATTGGGGGGGATAAACTGGCCTCAAATTTGCGCCTCTTTAAATCTGTTGCCTTAGGCTCCAGCCTACTCAGCTGGTAAATCCGTCACTGGTAGAGGCTTAATTAGGTACATCATCTTCAGTTTTTTAATCTCCAGTTCTTCACTGCAAGAGCACGCCCCTCTCTCTGTACTACAGAGCCATATATTAGCCAGAGCAGTCAGATTTGGCCTACACTCTCCACGCTGGCCAGACGGGTTGGAGAGGTCACATTGATAAGCTTTGTTCAGCTTGTGTTTCCTAAGTAGCCTTCTACGGCATCCACGGGAAGACTTGGAGTGGTCCTATTCTACTCTGCCGGGAACTACGAGGCAACGTGAGTAGAGGCTACACAGAGAATATATTAAGTATATCACTCTTTGATACACTGTTATCTCACTATGTGTCGACACTCATGTTATAGGCCATTCAAGGCGTGACGAAGCTGAACCCCGACCACATATTCACGCCGTGCTCGGTCGCTGATCTCCCAAACGTCGTCAGCAGGAGTGTCGCCAAGAATGCCCCGTCCAGGATTGTGAGTACTATGCAAAAGAAAAATTACAAATCATTGGCCATCAATGTTTTAATCTCATTATAGGAGATTTAGGAGTCAATCATCAGTTGATGATGGTGAGATGGTGATGTTAGATCGAAATCGCACACGAACGCAGATGAAATTTGAAACAAGCTTCGCCAAACGATGGCCCGCTGTTAATATAGGTAGTTACTTAATAGGAGGATGCACATGGACTGGAGCTGTTCCCTTTGCTTTTATTATAATATTTGATTCAATTAACAAGGCCAGGCAGTTCTTCACCCAGTGACAACGTGCCCAGAAGTCTGACAGTGCTAATTTTCTAACCTATATACAGACCGTTTTTCAAGTTATGGTTGAAAACTTCAATGTGTTTACGAGTAATTCTTGATTCTGCTTACAAAAAGATGTTATTTCTAGGCTGACAACAAGCTGGCTGCTGCGCGACTGATGCGTGACATCGCCGAGCTGAGGCAGCGCGTCGCACAAATCGAGGCTCGGCTGGCGAATGAAATGAAGGTAGGACCAACCCCTCAGTGGTAAAGGTGATCAAAGTTTTCTCTATAGAAATCGTATAGAAAGAAATCTGATCTTCTTTCACTTGATTCGACGTGTAACTAGAAAATCAATCCGGCTCGAAGGAAATGGTCAGATCCCGGAAAGTACCAAACCGCTTGGCCTACACCACTTTATAAAAAAGCTTATCCACCTAACATGGGCGGTGGATCCTGTCCTGTCACCAACGCCTTGTTCCACCTTTGCCTCCTCTCATCACCTTGGCGCGTTCTATGTTGAGTCCCATGTGTTATCCGTGTTGCTTGAGACCTATTTTGAACGTAGGAGTCGTATGATGAATTATGTGCGCGAGCGTTTCCAAAGTGCCGCATTTTGAATCGTTCTAACGCGAAGGATTGCAACTTTGAAACGACTGATCTTGGCCACATAGCTTACGCATGATATGGTGCCGCCATGTTTTAGATCTAGGACCCTCTCTCTCTCTTATCTTAGCGTATTCCCAGTTGCATCCTTAGCCATAATGCTGCGAAGCCCGGGGTCCGCTTTCCGGCTTTTCCTTCACCACTTCGCAAGGTTTTTAGCATCGTTGGTTATAAGACCATTGGCACGCATATGAACCTTGACGACGTCAAGCCAGCATTCCTAGGTCTACCACGCACGCCGGCGGAGGCAGCATGGCTACACATTTGTTTCCCACGTAACTTGCCGGTTTCCGCAAGACATGACCGGTCATATCTTGCGGAAACCGGCAAGTTACGTAGCAGCTCTTGCAGCTTGTCTGCTATGTCACGAACATGAAGGCTGCCGTGAATGCGGGAGTTTCTCATGCGATCTCTCCGTGTGATACTCCGCATATCCAGCACAACATTTGCATCTCAAGCAATGCCACGCTTCACTGCGCCATATAAGGACAGGTTTAATGTTAGATTTGTGGACCTGTCCCTTTAACCTAACCGTCGTTACAAATGACACCAGTCACCTCTCGAAAATTTTGGGCTACCAAATGACACAATCTAGTCACCTCCAGCCACTTTACCCAAGCGGCAGATATACGGACCTTGACGTCGGCGTGTCGGCGTAGATGCAAGACGCGTGAAGTACAGATCCCAGTATATATATATATATATATATATCTACATAAAATTCGATAGTCGTCCGATAGTATCGTCCTATTTTATTTTATTTATTTATTTTTGAAAAATTTACAGCATCAAGTACAAAAATAAATATCACTGAGCACATCACAGAATAAGAACCAGTACAGAAGTCTCACTCAGCAAAGATATTCAAAGAAATGTCTACTCAATGTGGTTAGCCATATGGTTTCATTTAGCTCACGTCAGAACTCAGCACCTTTTCGTTTATAGGTATTCCTAGACATCCATTGCAAGCCAATTACATCCTTATGACTCTGGACAAAAGATTCGTATAACTGAACTAGCTGTGCCCGCGACTTCGTTCGCGTGGTTGTCGAAATGTTATATAGCCTAAAGCCTTCCTCTATAAATGGACTACCCAACAAAAAAAGAATTTTTCAAATCGGACCATTAGTTCCTGAGATTAGCGCGTTTAAACAAACAAACAAACAAACAAACAAACTCTTCCGCTTTATAATATTAGTATAGATTTACCTATTACATATATCTATTTCAATCCAAATTAGACTTTATCATCATTTTATAACGCTCAATGTTTCTTGACACTGAAACGCAGACATGTGCTATGTACGTCTGTTGTGCCGCTTTTGGAGTAAGGATCCTGATTTTTTCACAATGTGGAAATAAAGTACTTAGTTGACGACCTTTTACGTAATTTTAGGCTTGAAACTACGTCAATCGGACGCCCCGGACGGGTTCAGTCCGTCTCTGTCACACACCCTACGAGCGACAGAGACATGTGACCCGCGACCACAGACCTACCACTACTAGACCTGCATAGTGCGTGGTCACTTTAGTGCATCTCTTTCTATTTTTGATTGTTGCCTCCACCCATATTTTGCACACGTCACAGAACACACTATGGTTACTAACTTAGAATAAGCTCAAATAAAACCCTAAATCACCTTTTAAATGATAAAATCCCTAAAATTAATAACTTTCTTCGATCGTTTTGTGGTTTTTTTTGGCCCAGATTTTGACAGTAGGCCAGCTTATACTTAGCAGCCACGCCGATAGAGACAAAAAAAACATATCAGCGTTTCTTTCACACTCATGTTGTACTGAATTTGACAATCTCTTTCTAGCAATATCGTTGCAAGTCTAGTGGTGGTAAGTCTGTGCCCGCGACGGTGTCAAATATGCACGTATAACACGTATGTTTTGTGACAGACACGGACTAAACCCATCCGGGCGTCCGCTTGACGTAGTTTCAAGCCACGTAGGGTATTCATTTATGTATGCAGTGTATTTCCAGCGTAAAAGGCAGGCTGAGCTCGACATTATTCGACTGAGGAAAGAGCTCTCCACCACCAAGAGCTGCGTCGCCTCGCTGCGGATGCCGCTACAGCCGCTGAGGAAGCCCTGCGCTAAATTCGCTTAAAAGGTTGATAGGATTAAGGGGACGGGGACAGGGGGGGGGGCTCACTAAGGCTTGAAACTACGTCAAGCGGACGCCTACGACGGGTTTAGTCCATCTTTGTCACAAATGGACTCCGCTTAAGACAGTTTCAAGCCTTATGGGTGCGAGCTGAGACGCATGACCTCTTGTTTATAAATATAACTTTAGGAAGCAAATAAGTTTAGTATTTGTTGGGGGTATTAGTCAGTGTCGAAGCTGGCATGGGTGGCACCCGGTGCGGTGTTACAATATCCAACAGTACCAGATGTAAACTTTTTGACGTGACAACGTCTAATAACTCGATACTACGGGCTGCATGCACGAAAAAGATGACGTCATTGTCCCGTTATGCTCATTGTCGCGTTCCGCAAGCAAGAGCGCGGCACGAACGAGAGAGAGGCATGATCGGCTCGAGCGATCGGCTCAGTTTGGAATGTTTGACGTTGCCACGTCAAATACCGTCCGTAAACCGACTTTACAGACAGCCAATTTTTTTTAGGAGGGGCCATATCTAAATATGCCGCCTCATGTCCAGTTATTTCTAGAGATGGGGGCGGGGGGTGCAAATAGGAGATTCGGGTGTCACCCCAATCAAGCCCCCCTCGCCCCCCCTATAGCTACACCGCAGGGAGTAGTGACACTGACAGCTGATAACTAATATCCCTCCCCCTTACCCCATATAAGTGAAAATTGTAAAGTCTCTGTAAGTTACCTATATTATGTAATTTCTGTAGAATATTCTTCTATTTTTCTGAGGATCCATCTATAAATTCAGTCAATTCTATTATTAAGTTAGAAATAAACATATTACCAATCTCATATAAGTACAGAATAGACCTATATTGTAAAGTGTACCTATACCTATATTTTTAATAAAGCCTTATTATAATCTATGAAAGCTTTTTTATTTATGTATATTTTACCATCAAATAGATATTTGTACATCGAGAATTCGAGAGCGATAAAAGGAAAAAACCGGTCATGTGTGAGTCGGACTCGCACACGAAGGGTTCCATACTATATGTACCTAATATACAACTAAATCTGTGAATATTTCAAGCGTCTACCTGTTACCGTTATTAATATTGAGCAAAAAGGGCCAAAAATATCACGTTTGTTGTATGGGAGCCCCGCTTAAATATTTATTTTATTCTGTTTTTACTATTTGTTGTATGTAATAGCGGCAACTGAAATACACCATCAGTGAAAATTTCAATTGTCTAGCTATTCTATCACGATTCACGGTTCATGAGATGCAGCCTGGTGATGGTGACCGACAGACAGACGGACGGTCAGCTCCAGCGTCCCGTTTTACTCTTAAACATATTTCGATGCTTTATACCCTAAATATAAGTCGCAAACCACAGGAATTAGTATTGATCTTCATCATCGATGGCATGCCTGGGGTATCCCCCTACGTAAAAGAAAATCTTTAAAAATAATAAGGTCACACACAAGTTTACACAACACAAAAGCCGATTCCAATCAAAATACAAGGCTGTACATACTTTTTATCTGTGCCATGCCAACCAACATTTAACAGAATATAACTGTCAGTCTATTTAAGAATTTTGACAATGACAGTTGATAGTTGTTGTTTGTGGCTTGTGTGAAATAATATTTTGTTGGAATTTTAACATATTTTCCAATAATGGTTTCTCAGTGAAAATGTGTAATACGGTATTCTCATAACCCAAATCTTTAATTTAATATAAAATTTAAACCTATTTGTACTCTATTTAGGTATAAAATCATAAAAGTAAACAACTCACGTTCCACCTCAAAAGACACTAAAATACTCACCCAAAATGGGTGGGAAAGCAGAAAAGGGTACTCCAAAGTACATCGCAAACAAGATCAAAGCCAAAGGGCTGCAGAAACTACGGTGGTACTGCCAAATGTGTCAGAAACAGTGTCGGGATGAAAATGGTTTCAAGTGCCACACGATGTCGGAGTCTCACCAAAGGCAGTTGCTGTTATTCGCTGACAACGCTAACAAGTACATAGACGAGTTCTCAAAGGAGTTCTCTGATGGATACTTGGAGTTACTGAAGCGACAGTTCGGTACCAAACGTGTGAATGCTAATAAAGTATATCAAGATTATATTTCCAACAGGTAAAGTTTTACAAACTTTTTATACCAAAGTTGGAGGTTTTTTATAGTTAGAAGTACCCATAATCGGAGGGCATGTATGAAGAATGCGGAAAATCAAATGACTATTGAAGAATTTTGTGACTGACTTCCTTTTGTTTTGCAATGAAATAAGTTCAATAAAAAGTTACATATTTTAAAAAATGAGGTTGGTTGGTCACTGATCACTAACATGACCCCACACGGTGAGAACCGTGTTTGGAGGCGATCAGCAATGCGTAGCTTGAGCGATGTATCCCTGGTGTAGCACTACATAGTCCTGCATCTTAGTCATGGAGCTCAAAAAGAAAACGATATTGGTTGGTTGCTGATCATCAACAAAGATAGTGATGATTAGTGTATATGAAGAGAAAGTGGTATATCAGGATCGCAGTGAGTTGGAGGTCTTTATTATCTGCCTACTACTATTTTATACCTTTATCTATTCCAACTGGCAGATAAGAGAGACAAATGGAAGAGTATTCATAATCCACCGAAAAGAGCATAGCTCTTAAATATAGATTGATCTATTCCACATCATGTCACCTTAGCACTGATTCACACAGAATGGCGGCGGCCGGCATCGCTTCATAGCTTGAAAATGCTTCACTTTTTTGCTTGCATGTCATTTGTTTTTTTCAAGCCATTCTATGCATATCATAGACAGAAATAAAGGTAAGAACCTATATGTGATTTGAATGAAAGTGCACCGGCTGCTTCATTCCAGTCATCGGCTCTTACAATCTAGCCAATACATGACATGAGAAAATTAAAAAGTATAAAAAAAACCTTTTATCTGGGCTCTGTCTTCATAGAGCCGCAAGACCCAAAATGATCTGTATAGTATATTATTTAATAAATTTTTAGAATGTAGGTACCTACATGAAGTGAAAAAAAAAACAGTGACCATCCAGGAGTGCCAACAGAAGTGAAAACGTGAATAAAGTGGTGTCGGTTACGTAACAGTTTCACGAGTTCCATGGTTTTTTTCCCATCTCAAAAAATGCCCAACTTGCCCAAAGAAGATTTGACTTTAAAAAATCTAGTGGCACTCCAGGAAAGCCAACAGAAGTTAAAACTTGAACAGGTGGTGTAGTTACTCGGTAACAGTCTCGCAAGTTTTTTCCCATTTAAAAAAATGCTTAATTTATCTTACCTAATCGAACATGCACTTTCAGAGACCACCTCCACATGAACGCTACCCAATGGGAGACCCTAACAGAGTTTGTCAAGTGGCTGGGAAGAGAGGGCAAGTGTGTAGTGGACGAGACGGAGAAAGGCTGGTTTGTTGCATACATCGACCGGGACCCTGCTGCAGTGGCTGCTATGGAGGCCAAGGCAAAGAAGGAAAAGATGGATAAAGATGACCAGGTTTGTACTACCTACCAACTCAATGTCGGGCATGTAAGGAATCAGAGGAAATAATGAGACACATTATGTGTAGCTGCGACTTAATGGCTGGTAAGCGCATGGACCTCTTCGGATTAGCATATCCTGAGTTAGAGGACTACAGGCACTACGCACTAGGTGATATTCTGAAGCTTATGCAGTCCTTCAGAGATCCCGAGGCGGGTGAGCAAGGTAAGTGCAATATAACCCAAAGGTTCAACATGCTTCTCTATGTGGACCCCAAATGCAAGATAAGATAAGATCTACCAACTCTATATCTCGGCAACCCCTAATTTACAACCTATAATTCTGCAATCTATACATTTATCATCAAGGTTTTTTTTAGTCTCCATTGCAGGAGCATGACGCTCTCTGTACTACCAGAGCCATACTTAGTCAAAGTAGCCAGAGGAATTGACCTACACTCAGAGGTAGGTAGCTAGCTGTGGACAACGTGGGCCCACAAACTCACGGTACATACGGCAATTTCAATGTAGTGGAACTTATATTATAGTTTTACGCAAAATAAATCTAGTTTAGGTCATGTGAGTCCCTTTAATTACCTTTCACAGATTGGTTAGTAATTTATGTGCTGCCATCTCTGTGAGACAACTGCTAACTAATAATGTATCTACAAGTTTCTGCTATTTACGTGCTCTCCAATAGTTTATAATGTAAATAATAATATGTAAAAAATTTAAAAGTAGTATCTGTTACATTAATAAATATTTTATGTGTTATGGGACTTATGGGATACTAAGGGTTGGATCTCATCTATCAGCATGGAACAGCACTTTCCTATGCTGCTATCCTTTTCTGTCTCTCAGAAGAGTAATTTGCTAGAGCGAGAGAGAGCGTCGTAACGCTGCAGCACGGCCGGTGCTGAAGCATTGTTCTGTTCCGTGCTGATAGATGAGATCCAACCCTAACTCAACGATATTATATTTTTTATATAAATAAATAAACCAAGAACCAGGACAAATTGAAAAGGCCATTTTCCAACATGCCCCGGCCGGGGTTCAAACCCAGAACCCCCGAGTGGTGGACTAGCGTGGCTACCAATACTCCACAGAGGTCGTCAAATAATTTGTATTTATGTTTTCAGGAAAGAATGCTAGAATTCATAGAGAAGCAAGTTGAACGTGGGAAGAAGGAAAGCTCTAGCAGCTCATCACAACCGACTTACTCGGAGTTCAAACGGGAGAGCAGCCAGGAGAGGGTGACCTTGAACTTGACTTTGAAGAGGAAGGCCGAAGGTGAGCTTGCAGCGTAGAATGTACACTCAAGGGGTTGACCTTAAACTTGACATTGAAGAGGAAGGTCGAGGGTGAGCTTGCAGGATAGAAGGTACACTCAATGGGGTGACCTTAAACTTGACCTTGAAGAGGAAGGTCGTAGGTGAGCTTGCAGCATAGAATGTACACTCAAGGAGTTGACCTTAAACTTGACATTGAAGAGGAAGGTCGAAGGTGAGCTTACAGCATAGATTGTATGTATACTCAACGGGCGTCGATAAGAGGTGGGAAATGGTGACCTTTAACTTGACCTTGAAGAGAAGGGTCCAGCATAGAATTTACACTCAAGGGCGTCGCCAAGTGGGGGGGGGGGGGAAGTTGACCTTAAACTTGGCCTTGAGGAGGAAGGTCGAAGGTAAGCTTCCAGCATATAATGTACGTACACTCAAAGGCGTCGCCAAGTAGGGGGGGGGGGGGGGAGAGAGGTTAAACTTAAACTTGACCTTGAAGAGGAAGTCGTCTACACTTCCGATTTTATTTACTACATACCTATATTTATGTTTCAGATAAGAAACCCGAAGCGCTACCAACCTCAGCACTCAAACTAAAATCCAAAGAGGACAGCAAGAAACTGAAGGCGGAAGAAAAGGGCGAGAAGACCAAGCAGTCTGCTCTGGACGAGATTATGAAGATGCAGGAAAGGGCGAAAGAGAAGGCGAACAGGTGAGAATGAGATGGAAATAATATTGTTTTGTTTTAGGCGTGTGGTTCCAAGCAGATTAGAATAGGACCACTCCAAGTCTTCCCGTGGATGTCGTAGAAGGCGACTTAGGGAACACAAGCTGAACAAAGCTTATGAACATCAATGAGACCTCTCCAACCCGTCTGGCCAGCGTGGGGAGTGTAGGCCAAATCCTCTGACTGCTCTGGCTAATATATGGCTCTGGTAGTACAGAGAGGGTCGTGCTCCTGCAGTGGAGACTAAATAAACGGGCAAGTGCGAGTCAGACTCGTACATGAAGGGTTCCGTACCTCCGCACAATGTTTTAAAACGCTACAAAAACACGTTTTTTTTTGTATGACGACCCCTTTAATTTTTTACTTTTGTATATTTTTAGTATTTGTTGTTATAGCGGCCATAGTAATACATAATTTGTGAAAATTTGAAGTATCTAGTTAATGCTATTATAAAGATCTAGCCAAAAACGCTGAAAAGACACGTTTTTTGTATGACGACCCCCTTTAATTTTTAACTTTTTTTTATTTTCAGTATTTGTTGTTATAGCGACCACAGTAATACATAATCGGTGAAAATTTCAAGTGTCTAGCTATTACGGTTCAAGAGATAGAGCCCTGTGACAGACGGACAGACAGTGGAGTCTCAGTAATAGGGTCCCGTTTGCACCCTTCGGGTACGGAACCCTAAAATAGACCTAATGATGATGTTTTATGCCCATACCAGCTACGCAGTCGAGATGCGGGGACGGGCAACGGGGACGCATATTACGCGTACCTTAGAAGAATATAAAGAAATTCAAAGAAATATCTACTCAATGTTGTTAGTGATACGGTTTAATTTAGCTCACGTCAGAACTCAGCACCTTTTGTTTACATACCAAGACATCCATTGCAAGCCAATTTCAGCCTTATGACTCTGGACAAACGATTCGTATAACTGAATTTACCACCCGGAGGGGCCGCCTGCGCGCATAGTAATAATGTAGGTACATTTTCGATACCTAAACGGGGAGTGACACAGGCCTGCTATTACGTCTATTTCTGTAACAAGAGCATTTGGATGACTGTAATTTGAATTCAATTAAATTTGACTGTATTTCAAAGACTGATTCTGCTTCTGATCTGGGAGAAAAGAAAAACTAGAATGTACCAGCTGCTTCTCTTCCCGTAAAAGCCGATCGAGGGCGACAATCTGAATCATATGAATAGGCGATGTCGTTAGCAACCCATCACTATTATGATTTCCCTTTTCCACCTATACCCACCATCACGCTAAAAGTGGCCTGTGCCTTACCGCCCTAGGCTCTGTCCGCCCCGTTAGTGATAAAGACGTGATATTGTATCTGTCTGTTACCCGTCTGGTTCCGGGTTAGAATAGGACCACTCCATCTCTTCCTGTGGATGTCGTAAGAGGCGACTAAAGGATTAAGCACAAACATCTCGTCCCAAGGAGGGTTAACGTCGGGCGGCGGCGGCCGGTTGCATAACTTTCCTCACAAATACATTCCCAAAGAGGGTTGATGTCAGGCAGGCGGTCGGACGTAAAACTGTAGCCATATCATTTAAACTGTTCCGGCTATTTCTTCTCTATTTTGCAAGGTCTTTGGCATCCTTGGGTGACCGTTGACATGCATATTATATTTAGAGAAGAAAAAGCGGGAAAGCGCACCCCGGGCTCCGAAGCAGCACAGCTGAGGATGCAACCGGGAACGCGCTTAGACGAAGAAGAAGAAGATTGCATCTGTCTGTTCCAGAAAAGACTACTGGCTAACGGAGGGCATCGTGGTGAAGATAATAACCAAATCCCTCGGAGACAAGTACTACAAACGGAAGGCTGTCGTCGACAGAGTGGTCGATAAGTACGCGGCTCATGTTAAGTTGGTTGATGACGGAGTCAAACTCAAGTTGGACCAGGTAAGGGATCGTCCATTAATCACGTGAAGCTCGATGGGGGTCATTCGGTAAAATGAATCACCTAAATTTCTAATTCATAATAATAACGACCTCTGTGGTGTAATGGTCAACACGCTAGTCCGCCCATCCGGAGGTTCTGGCTTCGATTCCCAGCCGGGGCGAGTTGGTAAATGGTCTTTTTCAAATTGTCCTGGGTCTTTATCTATATATGCTTTTGTTATAAAATATAGTATCGTTGTGTTAGTATCCCATAACACAAGTTTAAACTTACTTTGGGGCTAGCTATATTTATTTATTTAATGACTTCGTCATATTATTTTTGTCATAGACACAGTTCGACATTGGTAATGCCTTTGTTGATATAATCTTGGGCCAGTCCTTATCATCATCAAGTCTTTTTTACTCTCCACTGCAGGAGCACGACCTTCTATACTACCAGAGTCATATATTAGCCAGAGCAGTCTAGAGGATTGGGCCTACACTCTCCACGCTGGCCAGACGGGTTGGAGAGGTTTCACTGATGTTTACAAGCTTTGTTCAGCTTGTGTTCCCTAAGTCGCCTTCTACGACATCCACGGGAAGACTTGGAGTGGTCCTATTCTACTCTGCCGGGAACCACACGGCACAAATCCTATTAATTGAAAATCACATGGGTGGATTCCCTTGATTGTCCTAAGTTTGTAATTTATAATATTGACCTTTACATTTTGAGTGCCCATCACGCCCAGGGGCGTGAAACGGGGTTGCATAGCGGGTGCCCACGTGTTCGCTCATTGTAAAGTTGTATGAGCAATATTACAGGCATGGTGCAGATAACGTTGTTTCTTTGTGGGCAGACAAACTGTATAATGACCTCGTCATAATTCTGTCATAAACATAGTTTGACATAATGTTTGTGTTGTCATAATCTCGGGCCAGTCGTAATAATTATGCTTTTTAATAATTATGTACTTCAATAAATCGTTTGTTCAACCTGCTCGCCCCAACATGAAGTCGAGGGAACTACTCAATTATTTCATTTACAAAATAGTGATTTCGATGTTTTTGTCAATAAATGCTTGATGCATTTGCATTCAGAAAGTTTGTTTAGGTGAAGTGGAACTGATGAAGACAAGGGTGGATCCAGGGGGCGGGTCATGGGGGTCATGACCCCCCTGGGCTGGGTGTGCCAAAGGTGTTGAAGTGGCAGCGGAGTCAGGACATACCTCAGTCGATTTCTGACCTTATTTTAAATTGCGATATTGAAATGTATCGTAAGATTTTTTTTAAATATATTATGGCTACACTAACCGCTAGTGTAGCGACAGCGGAAAGATCTTTAGCTACGTTACGAAAAATCTAATCATGGCTTAGAGCTTCAATGGTTGAAGAACGTCTATGAAAGATCATTTAATAAGAAGTGGATGACGTGATAATGGCCGATGGGGCAAAAAGGTTCTCGAATGGCGACCACGTACTGGCAAGCGAAGCGTAGGACACCCAACCACAAGGTGGTCAGACGACCTGACCAAGGTCGCTGGAAAGCGCTGGATGCAGGCCGCTCTAGATCGGTCATTTTGGAAAACCTTGGGAGAGGCCTATGTCCAGCAGTGGACGTTATGCGGCTGAAATGATGATGATGATGACGTGATAACGCGTTTCGGGAGAAGACGTAATTAAGAATTGATTTTTTCATTTAAATACAGGTAGGTATTTTTAGGTATAGTACTTAATTGATTAATAAAATACCTACTTTTTACTTGTATCTATGATTATCAAAATAAAATTATAACTTCTTGTGACTTGACCACGTCTATGTGACGCCCCCCCCTGGCGCCGAAGCTGGATCCGCCCTTGAATGAAGAGACCAGAAATTGAAGTCGTTTTTTTTGTTTAAAATTATTGTATGTAGGGTTGCCAGGTCGCCAAACCTAATAGCCGGACAGACCAGCTAGTTTGGCCGGACATTTGGGTAAAAAGGCCGGACACAAGATTGGGAATTGTATTCGCGAAAATGGACGCCCCATGTCCAATTTCCAGTCGCAAATCGGACTCATTGTAATAATCAAGTTTTATTTCAATCTAGAATTTTGCATGGCTACTTTATTCTAGCGACACCCCTGTCGATTTACCCCTGCGACTCGGCCACGCTCGGCGCTCGCTCGTTTGCAAAATCTAAAAAGCCTAACAAAAGCCGGGCAAGCCGGACACCGTTTATTTTGGCCGGACACGCAATTAAAAAGCCTAACTATGTCCGGCTTTATCCGGACGCCGGCAACGCTACTTATATGTATGTTTCTTTCAGAATCACTTAGAAACAGTGATACCGTCCGCGGGGCGCGCCGTCCGCTTCGTGAACGGCGCGTACAGAGGACACACTGGGGTTTTGAAGGATATCGAAACCGATAACTTCTGCTGCGATGTTGAGGTTCGTATCATGTTTGTTTTACACTTTATTGCCAACATCATCATAACGCTTCAGAGCCCGGGGTCCGCTACCTACCCTAGGGGATTTGACGTTCCTTTTTAGGGTTCCGTACCCGAAGAATGCAAACGGGACCCCTATTACAGAGACTCCGCTGTCTGTCCGTCTGTCACAGGGCTCTATCTCTGGAACCGTAATAGCTAGACACCTGAAATTTTCACCGATTATGTATGTACTGTGGCCGCTATAACAACAAATACTAAAAATAAAAAATAAATGAAAATTATTTATTTATTTTAACTTTATTGCACATAAAAAAAGTGTATAAATGGCGGACTTAACGCCTTATGGCGTTAAAGGGGATCGTCATACAAAAAACCTGTTATTTTCGGCGTTTTTAACTCTATCTGTTATAGGGCTCTATCTCTTGAACCGTAATAGCTAGACACCTGAAATTTTCATTGATTATGTATTACTATGACCATTATAACAACAAATACTAAAAATAAGATAAAGTTAATAATTAAAGGGGGTCGTCATACAAGAAACGTGTTTCTTCAGCGTTTTAAAACATTGTACGGTGGTACGGAACCCTTCATGTACGAGTCAAACTCGCACTTGCCCGTTTATAGATATAGTTTATAGATATATATAGGTGAATATAGAAGCAAATGGCTTTGAAGTGGCGCCCTCATTTGAAATAAATTGTTTACTCGTAAATATGGAGATAATTTCCATATTGCTCTTCGTCATGCACTAGATAGCCCTTTAAATTATTTTATGAAACACCGTTGAAAGTATTTACATTAGGCAAGTTTTAAAGCTAGACGGATCACCAATAATAGTTTCAACAGCAGTTCATAAAATAATTTAAAGGGCTATTTAGTGCATGACGAAGAGCAATATGGAAATTATCACCATATTTACGAGTTAACAATTTATTTCACACTTTAAGGCCATTTGCCTATATATTCACCTTAACAAAACCGCTAACCGCGTTTAGAAAGAAAAGCTAATTATATTTGTCACTGAAGTCGTGAACGACCTCTGAGTACTAGTACTCAGTCGGATTATCCTTAAGGTAAACTAGGCACTGGTGACGAGGTAGCAAAGGGGCGCGCGGAAAAATTCTCACCCCTCCCCTTCCGCAGCCCCGGATGTAGGGGGAGGGGCGGCAAGCCGGGGCCCATGGAGGTCAGAGGAGTTTTTTTTATAACTGTTCATAATGGGGCGGCAAAATTTCAAATTAAAGGTTCAGGGCGGCTGGTTACAGGCGGCAAATTTAAAGACTCCTATTTGCACATTAAAAGATACATTTTGCTCCTCCTAAAAAAAGTGTTGGTAGAGGGGCGGCGAAATATGATTAGCCTACTGGCAGTAAATGTATTGATCCGCCACTGCGTACTCCGTAAGTTACTCGCTAATATCACTTGTTCAATGTATCGTAAACATACATTTGTTATTTTCCCAGATATCGGAAGGACTTCTCACTGGGCGGTTGGTCCGTGGCGTCCAATACGAAGACATCAGTAAGATGGCATCGTGACACGAAGTAGGGTGTTCATAAATTATTATAGTGAAACTATGTGATGTAATAAATGTACTTTTTTTTATTTTACCTAGCAAGTTTTTTTATAATTAAATAAAACCTCAACCATGCTCAGGTCGTCTTAGAGCGACGGAATGCGGCAGCATCGCCGATTCTGCGCTCTATCTCATCTCGCCCTTCAATTCAATTCAAAATATCTTTATTATCATAGGATATTTATAATATCTCTTAATAATAGTCACTTTGTTTTGTTTTGCATAAATGTTGACGTCAAATCGATACTTACAGCTAAGTTTATCCCGCCTTCTAGGCGCAAGTGCAGAAGAAGCGGCAACAAACTGCAATGCACGTTTTTTCCAAAGACGTCAACTAAAAAACTTAAAATTAGTTATATGGATGGACTGAGATTACAGTCATAATTAAATTGAATTATAAGAATTACAAAATTTAAAATGTCAATTTAGTATGTACCAATGTACCTAAATTATGACATGTCAGTATACAAACCTTTAAGGTGGAGGTATAGGCAAATGACCTTGAAGTGGCGCCCTCACTTGAAATAAATTATTAACTCGTAAATATGGAGATAATTTCCATATTGCTCTTCTTCATGCACTAGATAGCCCTTTAAATTATTTTATGAACCACCGTTGAAAGTATTTACATTAGTCTGTCTAGCTTTAAAACTTGCTTCCGCCAAAAGTGGCCACGGCAAGTTTTAAAGCTAGACGGATCACCAATAATAGTTTCAACGGCAGTTCATAAAATAATTTAAAGGGCTATCTAGTGCATGACGAAGAGCAATATGGAAATTATTACCGTATTTACGAGTTAACAATTTATTTCACACTTCAAGGTCATTTGCCTATATCTTCGCCTTAAGAGGGGCCCGCGCCAAGCTCAAGCCAGACCTTTTTGTCTTTAAGATAGTCATCTGTCCTATAATAAGCCTTCTCACAAAGTACTTTCTTTACATAAGCTTCGAATTTTCTGTCTGGCTCTAGGAAATGACGGTTCTGAACGACAGAAAAGGATAGGAAAGTGCTGTTCCGTGTTGACAGATGTGTCCCAACCAAGGCTTGAGAAATACCGGTATTAATGGGAAGCGCTATGACCTTGGTGAGTTACCGGTACCAGTACTACCCTACAGTACCGGTACTAGTCAAATATTTGCGTCAGAGTGAGAAAGCAGTTTAGTGAAAAGGATAAGGTAAATAACTTCATCAGTCACCAACATATACCATATTCGGACGACGTCGACTCGTGTCGTATTGTATATAGGTAGCGGTACCCAGGTACCGAAATGAAAAGAACCTCTAATTACCGGTACCGAACGTTGTGCTACATCTGGTAGCACGGAACAGCAATTGTTCCGCCTGTGCTACAGCATGCGCTCGCATTTGTGCTGCGGAATGCGGCCGCACGATGCCGCGTTCTTTCGACATTTGGTTTAAACAGTAAGTTTCAAGTGCGAAATGGATAGGACAGCGGGAGAGCAGTGATACATAGGGCGCACTGTAAGTTTCCGGAACTGGCCACTTACATAAACAATATTTAAAAATTTATTGCAACATTTGAAAATAGAACTCTTTGGCTGTAGAATGCAGTTTGTTTCATCTGACTGTCTTTTGTTTTTACCTTGTGGCGCCATTTAAAAAATTGTGTCTGCATCAACATGGATTTAACTCGGGAAAATTTTCGTAGTATGATTTTCTACGATTTTAAGTGTAATTTGACAGCTCAACAGAGCATCGCTCGGCTTGAAACAGCTTTTGGCAATGAAGCACCATGCAAGACAACTGTTTATAGCTGGTTTGCAGAATTCAAGCGTGGTCGTATCAATCTCAGTGACGAATCTCGCGATGGTCGGCCGTCCACCGCTGTGACCAACAAAAACATCAATGCTGTGCGCCGTATGATTGAAACAGACAGGCATGTGACCTACCATGAAATTCGCGCATCCTTAGAAATAGGCATGAGTCAAATACAATTAATCCTACACAAACATTTGGGTGTGAGAAAGCTGTGCTCGCGGTGGATCCCACACAACTTGACCGAGGCTCAAAAAACGGACCGCGTCACTTGGTGCAGTGCCATGCTTACCAGATTCAACGAAGGTGCGTCAAATTTGGTGTGGGACATAGTAACAGGTGACGAAACATGGATTTATTGCTACGATCCCAAAACAAAGCAGCAATCGAGCGTAAGGGTCTTTCAAGATGAGCCGAAACCAACCAAAGTGGCGCGCGTGAAAAGTGCATCTAAGCGGATGATTCCTTCTTTTTTTAATAAAACTGGACACGTGGCTACTGTTGCTTTAGAGAATCGTCGTACAGTGAATAGTGACTGGTACACGACCATTTGTTTGCCGGAAGTTATTGACGAACTCCGTAAAAATAACCGTAAACGCCGTATCATCCTGCACCACGACAATGCTAGTTCTCACACGGCCAGACAGACAAACGACTTTTTGAAGGCGAAAAATGTAGAACTCATGAGTCATCCTGCATACAGTCCCGACCTGGCACCTTGTGACTTTTTTCTGTTCCCAAAAATTAAGAACCAATTACGCGGTCAACGATTTTCATCACCAGAAGAGGCTGTCGAGGAGTATGAAAAACACGTTTCAGAGGTCACCACAGAGGAGTGGCACAAAAGTTTTCAAAACTGGTTTCATCGAAGGAAAAAGTGCATAGACGCCAAGGGAGATTATTTTGAAAAACAATAAATTAATTTTGTACCTTTAATAGTATTTTTTCATATTCATTCCGGTAACTTATAGTGCGCCCCACGTAATAGCGTGCATTTTGCAAGAAATTCACAGACCAACAAGTCAATAGTTCGAAAAATAAAACGTAAATATTGGGTTTTAATCCTTTTTGGAAGCTGAGAGGTTCATGGACAGTGCGCTACGCAGTTTCCAGATTTAGAAACAAATCCAGATAGTTTTTTAGGTTATTATCGAATGACTACTAAATGATTTCAACGAATTGGGTCCATACATAGAGCCTTTAAGTACCTAGTAGGTGGGACGTGACCACATTTACTAATAATACTCTGTCTTACTAATGAAGTCTGTGAACTCTCTGTGTAAAACAAAAGGAAAATAATCCGAACATCATACTAAGAAACTTAAACCTGACCGAGTTAAACCAAACAGAAAGACTTAAAGACTGTAAATGAAACAAAGTCTATTTTTTATGTTTTATTGCTAAACTTAAGTTTATTCGTTCTCCTGGCTTCGGAGGCGCGCGGCGGCGTTGGTGACCCTGATGCTGAGCTGCTGCGCGCGCTCCACGATGCTCTTGCGCTTCTTAGAGGACACGCCGTGCGCGATCTCCGCGCAGTACTTGCGGTTCTGCATCATGAGGATCTCCAACTCACGGACGTTGTGGACGAGGACCTAAAGAAAAATTAATAATTGAAACAACTAAAAAAATTTAACTACGCCGCCAAGGTAAAGATTACGTAAGTAAACAAGTTTATTTGCTAGGCAAATTAAAAAACCCCCGACTGTCAAGAACGCCATCTAGTGATGAGTGGCGGAACTACCGAAACGACTTGATATCCGTAGCGCTATCTATTATTTGCTAGAGAAAGCCCTGACTTACAAGCGTTAACTCCCAATAACTTTTAAACGGCTGAACCGATTTTCATCAAACATAGTTAACAAGCATCGCAAGGGAACTACGGATAAGCTTTGTCTACCGCATTAGGGAAAATATGTATAGTATAAAATGTATCTGCCACTATGACCAAATAACTATCAAAGTTATCAGGAATAGGGTTTGGCAGATTTAATGTAGCAAGGTAACAAATTGTAATCATCATATTGAATGATGACACAGAGTGCCCTTGCATGGGAAATATACCTAATAAGAAAAAACAAAACCTAAACTTCTATGTACCCCATATACTGGATGATTTTGAACCTCTTAGGAAATACAGAGTATTACAAAATATACTGAAACTATTTTAATGGTGGATTCAGTCCATGATACTGAACAACTTTCCCTAACGTACCTATATAGAAATATGAAATATATTTTTTTGATAAAATATCCTCAGCTATGCTGCTTCGGAGCCCGGGGTGCGCTTTCCCGCTTTTTCTTCTCCAAATATAATATATCAATGGTCACCCAAGGATGCCAAAAATCTAGCGAATTGGAGAAGAAATAGCCGGAACAATTTAAACGATTTGGCTGTACGAAAACGATTTGGATTTGGCTGTTTAAGACCGGCCGCATGCCTGACGTCAACCCTCCTTGGGAATGCTATTGTAGCACGAGCTTTAAGTGCTATTTTTCCTTTAGTCGCCTCTTACGACATCCACAGGAAGAGATGGAGTGGTCCTATTCTGACCCGGAACCACACACCATCATACTGGCTGTTTGACACTTTTACTTTGAAGATTGGGCTCTATCTAGCCCATCAGGGATAAAAACATATCTGTATACAATAGTATCTATATAAACAAAACTATAGATCAATCTGGTTCAGCTTATTAACTGCCATCTTATACATCAGTGTTAATGAAAGAACGCAAAACCTCTCAGATTGTACCTAAGCCCATGTAACCGAACAACTTTTACAAAACTAAAAAAAAATTTGAATTTTCATACAAACTGATCAGCTGATCTAGTCAATTTGTATGAAAATCCGTAATTTTTTTTGGATTTCGTGATAGTTGTTGAACAAGAGTTGTTCAGTTACACGGGCTGAGGTACCATCTGAGAGGTTTTGCGTTGTTTCATTAACACGATGTATACTCATCTTAACACATTCCAAGTTGTATCCTAAGCTGTACTGGTTCAAAACAGGGTTGTTGCGAATATCAGCATTTTTTTTATGATCAGCATCCACAAGTAACGCTAATTATCAGCTGTTCTATCATGTAAATGTATCAGCATTAGTGTCCGCAACAATTAAGGTGAATTACAAGCAGAAGTGGCGTCCTCATTTGAAATAAATTGTTAATGTGGTGAAAATTTCCATATTAAATTTCTCAATCTTAGGCACAAGATAGCCCTCTAAATTATTTTATGAACTACCGTTTATAACATTTTGTTTAGTGAACACGTGGAATGACAATTTAAAAATTTCCAACATTTGAGGCCCCTCAAATCACGGACTGAATAACCCAAAAAATACGATATCTTTCAATTGCGGTATGACGTCATATCGAAAAATAGCGATTACCGCTTTATTTTGATACACAAATTTATTTCAGTACCCTAAGTTTTTGTGTACAGATAGAAAAAGGTATATTTCGGTACCGGTACTTGAACGTTAATAAATAAAGGTATGAAAGAGATAGATAGAAGAGAAGAACTGACGACACACGACGAAAACAGGTTCTATCAGGTTCGCCGACGCACGCGCTCGTGTCTTACCTACCCTGAATCGCACCCGCACCTCTCGCCCCACGCCCCGCAACGGTCGAAGCTGTTTTTCGGTACCGATATCGGATAAAGGTAAATAACGGTATGGCCCTACCTTTATTTTAATAATGTACACTTATTTTATACCGGTACCGTAAGTTACACCGTAATCGCTTTCAGTCCCTGCCTCAAATAGATTTTTTTGTTAGCCAATTATTTTTATTTTATTTATTATAGACAAGTAGATAAGAGCTGATATGTCTATTTCACACAGTGCTGAGAGTCCATACAGTCTTTTCAGTTTATTGATTGATTTAATAACATTACTTTGTTCTTCAACCACTTGTCGAGTCTATTTTTAAATGCATTTATGGAAGGCGCAGTGACCACTTCTTCTGGTAGTCTATTCCAGTTATTGAGCACTCTGTTACTGAGAAAGTGTAAATGTGTTGCATTGGTTTCAGTTATTGACCACTCTGTTACTGAGAAAGTGTAAATGTGTTGCATTGGTTTTAGTCATTGTACGAGTTAACTGGTGGCAGTGTTTTCGTGATGGTTTTGTGCTTTGCCTCCTGTTGTAGATGGTATGCAAGTCAGGTAAGTCTTAGCTGAGAGTCAGGTCCCACTGTTGGTCCTTCCTTAAAACAAATTCTCACCTTGCGGAAGCCATTGGGCAGCATGTGACGGGTCTTCTGGTTTGATCCGTAACCGATGCTGGGCATCAGGTACTGGCCCTTGAAGCGCCTGCGCACTCTGTTGTCAATACCTGGAAACAAAATGTTAACATGTCAGAAAATGTCTTTATAATCTTAGTGCATTTTTGCTTATCTGTGATGCCTTGGCCCCTTCATGTGTGTTTTCCACCTTATTCTTCTGCAGGGATGAGCTTGTCACAACCAAATTCTTCTTGACAGACATGGATTTCAGTTAAAATAAACCGGCCAAGTGTGAGTTAAACTCGCGTGGAGAGGGTTCCGTACAATTGATTGAATTCTTATAGGTTTTCCTGTAATCTACAAGCAATGAACTATATTTTGTATTTTTTTCAAAATTTTAGGCTTTGTACTTTCGGAGATCAGGGGGGGAATGGTCAATTTTCGTCTTCTTACTTGAATAAAATCAAACTATTTATTTTACAATAATAAAAAAATATATTTGAGATCCTTATAACAAGCCCTTTCATTTGATATTTTTATTTATTTATTTATTAGCCTATAATTCACTGACTTGATACAAATTATTTTATATGTTTTGTTTTTACTCTTCGGCGTCAGCGCATCCTGTGGACGCATAGGCCTCCTCCAACAATTTCCATCTCTCCCTGTCCTTTGTAAGCCTAGTCCATAGGGGTCCAGCGATTTTTCTCATGTCATCAGACCATCTTTTGAAAGGCCTTCCCCTCTTTCTCTTGCCTTCGCGTGGGGTCCATTCGGATACCATTTTGGTCCACTTTCTAGTTCTTTCTCTCCACATATGACCAGTCCAACTCCATTTATTATTTTTGTTTTCCTAGATATGTCAACAACTCTGGTGACCCTACGTATGTTTCTTGCTCTCTGTCTGTCTTTCAGGCTTAATCCAAGCATACTTCTCTTCTCCATGCTTCGTTGGCATGTTCTCAATTTATAAGTGTCTTTAAGATTCAGAGTCCATTGAATGGGAATGGGAATTGGGAATGTTTCACCAACTTTCTCTAATTTCACCTGGGCTTTGCAGTTCACGTAAATCTTTTTTATGATGTTTATGTATTTGCTTTGGACACCTTGGGTTTTTTAGTGCTATCCAGATGTGGTTATGATTAAGGGAGTCAAATGCTTTATTGTAGTCAATAAAGCCCAGGTATAGTGGGTAGCCGTATTCTTGTGTTTTTTCGATTGTTTCAATGTATGCATAGCATTTCATCTACACTTCTACACTAATATTATAAAGAGGAAAGATTTGTACCTATTTTTGTATGTTTGTAATGAATAGGGTCAAAAAGTACTGGGCCGATTTAAAAAATTCTTTCACCATTGGAAAGCTACACTATCCCCGAGTGACATAGGCTATGTGTGTACCACGGGCGAAGCCGGGGTGGACTGCTAGTTTGATATATAGTAAGATTTACAAATTATTTTTTTTAATTTCCTAATTTTTCCCCCCCAAAATTACCCTTAATTCAAAATAATATTTATTTACTTTGCACATACGTTTGGGTCATAGGATTACACCATCCTACTAAATTTCACCTGATTCCGTTAAGTAGATTCTGATAAAATTGGCTGTGACAGACGGATGGACAGACAGACGCACAAGTGATCCTATAAGGGTTCCGTTTATAATTTTTTGTACGGAACCCTAAAAACCGAATCAAATCAGTCTATTCATTTGGACTGTGGTGGGTGTCTTTAGGCGCCATCCGCCACTCAATCGGTTATGAAAACCAGTGGACTCGTATAGATTTGTCACCAGAAGCTCCCTTGAAGCAATCAAAGGCCTACACCAACCTTTGATTGTAACTTTTAAGGAATAAAGGCATAACTACAACAAAACTAAAGGACTTGTACCCAGGGCAGTAAAATAATTCTCAGAAAAAGATGGACTGTAAAATCTGACAAGTGTTAGTCACTAACACAATGGAGATAGTACCTAAATAACATTAGCAGGTTTCAAATTGAACTTGGTGTGTATCAGCCACTATGATCAAATAACTATGAAACAGTTATCAGAAATAGGATTTGGCAGATTTGATATAGCAAGGTAACAAATTGTAATTATCCCACTGAAAATGAATAACACAGAGTGCCCTTGCATTGTAGTACTTATTAGTAGATTCTTATTAGTTTAAATTAGCCGAAAATCAGTAAAAAAATATTGTAATGTGGTCTTCATAAAATCACAAACATAACCTTATCTCTGATGTAAAATTATTGGAATTTACGAATTTTAAGTATATAATTATTTTAATTTGCACAGCGTATTCGGGAAAAATTGTAAAATTAATAGTTTTGTTGTTAATTTTATGGTATATATCGAAAAGGTTATGATATTATCAAAGCATGGATGAAAGAAAGAAACATCTTACCTCTTGGTTTACGCCAGTTACGCTTAAGTTTGTCATAGCGATCTGATTGATGGCGGATAAACCTTTTCGTCCTCTTTTTGACGATTTTAGGCCTATATACAGGTCTGATAGCCATTTTGATTGTTTCTATACGAAACGCGGCAGTGAACCACGCGGTGACACGGCCGCACGAAAAGGAAAGAGGAATAGACAAAACTGGACATTGCTAGAGTGACTGTCAGTTTTCGTTGTCATTTTAAAATGTCAAATGAAAAAAGTAAAAACAAATTATTTATGGTTAAACTTTATTGTTGTATTGTATGTACTTATTGTATTTGTTTTGTATTATTGTATTGTATGAGTATCAGTACGTGAGTACTAGTTCTTGTTCTGTGGTATCAGTATAATATGAGATGGGCAAAGTGTTTATGCCCATTTTATTTTTAGATTTAGTTTGTACCTAGTTAGTTTAATTTAGTTTAATTAGTATTCATTTATTTTCTTCTCATTAAACAATTTGTAGAAGGGTTATCTATACTTATAGTGAATTGACTTGACTGTCTTCGTGGTTCAGTGGTTAAGGCGTTCGCCTTGTGATCCAGAGGTCATGGGTTCAAATCCCACTGGAAAGCCTACGTACTTGTAAAAAGTTGTTTCCAGTCTGGTTAGGATTATTGCAGGCTGATTATCCGAAAAGAATGATGATTCATGGCTGGGGAAGGCACGTAAAGCTGGAGGCGGTAAGTAAGGTACGAGGTAAGTATTAAATTAATTCTACCGTGCGACCCCAAGTATAAAACTCACACATCGACGTGTGTACAGATAAATTGTTTCGTTTGTAGTAGTAGGTAAGTATATGATACTCTGAATTTATGAAGTATCATACAAGTGACTTTACACTATTGCACTCATACTAATCATACATTTAAAGTAGGTTTCATTGAATTATTATCTTTTTCTTTGCTGGGAGGTGTGAAAAGACGTTATTATAATGTAGTAATTTTTTTGACAGATTCTCATACATTTTAGATTTCGTATGGCCTGCAATACTACAACTCCCTTAAGGCCGTACATGAATTTTCCGGGGTCCAGAGCTGCCCCCATATAAAATAAATCATTTTAAAGAAAACGGAGACATAATTTAAAATTTTGCTACTACCAAGTCCTAGATAACCCTTTAAAGTATTTTATGAACTACAGTTTACAGTTTAAAGTGAGAACGTTAAGCTTTACTACGCACATTTGCGAAAAACGGCCACTTTTGGCTAATGTGCGTTTACTACGCACATTAGCCAAAAGTGGCCGCCAAAAGCTTATCGTTTTATGAATAACCTTTTACTTTCAAAGGTTATTGATAAAATAGTTTAAAGGTCTTTTTAGACATTAATACAAATCAAATTTTTAAATATCATCATATTTCGTTTTAAACAATTTATAATTATTTCAAATGAGGGCGCCACTTATGCTACCATTTCACCTTTAAAAGTTTCACACTCAAAAAAGGCAGGTTGCTAGGCACTTGCATTGCATCGTCTATTTATGTCTTTCTGACTCCTACCCCTACCCTGTTCTGAGCTCCTACCTACCTATCCTTTGTCAGATTATTGTTCAATCCAAAGAACAATAATATTCCATACCTATCTCTAGTTCAATCGTTCCCTAAATTTCTTTCTTCTTTTTCTTGTCATGCATGGCAAGATTGAATTTTGGCACGAAATACATTATCCTCGTTATTTTATTCAGCACTAGGGTAAACATTCGCTTTTTTAGCACGTGAATGTATAACGTCTTCAAAATATTTTTTATCTATACGGCCATAGACATATTTTTTATGACAGATCTCTAAAATTATGAGAACAAACTAGTTTCTCTATGCCACAGACGCCAAATGTCGCCATCGATCAATGACATTTTGTGGAGTTGAATTTATTGATATAAAGCGTTAATGTAAATAATAAACAATTCTATCATAAAAGTCGGCTTCCAGTCGATATGTATGCCAAGGGCAAAGGCTCTACGGTGCCTTCGGACGCTCAGGCTCGCGAAAAGTTGGCGTTATATGTGTACGAGTACCTGCTTCATGTCGGCGCAACCAAAGCGGCTCAGACATTTCTCTCAGAAATCCGATGGGAGAAGAACATAACGCTCGGAGAGCCGCCTGGGTTCTTACACTCGTGGTGGTGCGTGTTTTGGGACCTTTACTGCGCGGCTCCAGAGCGGCGGGATACATGTGAACACTCCTCAGAAGCGAAAGCCTTCCACGACTATGGATTCGTTAACTCAGGGTATAATGGAATTGGCCACAACGCCGGCCCGGCGCCGCCGAACGACGGTACGTACCTATAAAAAAGTATTTGTGCTAAAACCTCGATAAATTTTTACAATAGTATGTTTCTAGGCCAAAGTATGTCTTATCTTTTTACTCAAATAAAACTCGCGTTTTTCCCGATTCTAACGTACGAAATCGCTGTTAGCAACAACATCTAGCTGTTTTATGATATTCAACCTAGTTTTCATGTACTAGTGCAGTCATTTACTATCGAAAGTACTAACTTCCATGCTTGTCTGGGAGAACAGAAAAATGTTATATGTATCAGCTAGCTACCTACTCCCATTCTGCGTAGATCGTAAAATCTGACCTAGAAAGTATAAAAATCCCAAGGAATCATTTCTTTAGGTGATATGGTTAGCAAACCATCATTATTTTGTTTTAATCTTCATAAAAATGTGTCCTCAAACAAGCAGAAAATGGCCTTTGGGTCTTATGGCCCCGTGATCTGTCTGCCCTGTGAATACGCATGATGACTGAAAAAATATTTTTGGCCCGTCGTTTAAATTATAAAAAAATATTGTTCACATATTTTTTCTTTTTTCTGAGAAACAATAAATAACGAACATACAGCGCATTTAAATTTCGCATGATGTCATGCTTTCGTACGTTTTTTACACATTGGTGACGTCACAAGCCCCCACCCTGGAACTTTGACACTCTGTATCTTTGTGAATTTTTACTTTTTTGACAAACTGAAAAATATGGGTACACTATTTTTGGATAATCTAATTAACGGACTAATTAGAATAATACTTTTCTGACCCAGCCATCATCCCTATTATACATCGTGTTAATGAAAGAACGCAAAACCTCTTAGATGGTACCTCAGCCCATGTAACTGAACAACTTTTGTTCAACAACTTTCACGAAACTAAAAAAAAATAATTTTAATTTTCATACAAACTGATCAGCTGATCGAGTCAATTTGTATGAAAATCCGAATTATTATTTTTTGGATTTCGTGAAAGTTGTTGAACAAAAGTTGTTCAGTTTCATGGGCTGAGGTACCGTCTGAGAGGTTTTGCGTTCTATAATTAACACTATGTAGGTATACCTAAAGGTAGGTATCTATGTATGAATGGAAGTCTTAAGTTTATTCTTCAATGTAAATAGAAATGTCTAGCTGGCTCATATTTAGGTCAAAGCACAGTTAAACTGTAAGTAGGTAATGCTTGTGCACTTTACTGTGATACAACACAGCTGTCACAAGATTCTAAAAAAAAAAGATTAGATTGCAACTTTGGAATCTTATTTTTTTAAATGACTTTGTTTTTTGTCTTTTAAATAAAAATTAGGATATACCTATTATTCTTTTATGTTAGTCTGGGAGAAAAGAAAAAAAATTTAGAATGTACCAGCTGCTTGTTTTTCCCGCACAGATAATTTCGAGGGAATGGGCCAAAATTCGAATCATGTTAATAGGTGATGCGGCTAGCAAACCATCACTATTTTGATTCCATTAACTACTTTCTGGCCTACTATCACATTAAAAGTGGCTTATGGGTCTTGCAGGCAGCCCTATGCTCTGTCTGCTTAAAGCCGCGAGACCCAAAATATTAAACATTGTCTCCAATCCTATGGGGAGTTGATGTTATACGAGATGTATGCTCTGTCTGCCTCATTAAATATAAATAAATACAGTGTAAACTCTATATAACGTCACTGAAGGGACTGTAAATTTTACGACGTTACAGAGAGTTGTCGTAATATAGAGTGAAGAAAAATATCAATATAATTTTAGTATTGTTTTTACTAATAACGTATAAAGATAAGAAGCTTCTTAATATTACTATTAATAACAAACATTAATATTACTATTAATAACAAAACATATTGATGTAGTCCATCGACATATAAAAAAATCTTTTTCCTATATCCATGGTCAAGTCTGTTATGTTAGTGACGTTTTTTGTTGCCTGCAAAAACAACCTAACGACAGTCTAACGGCCGACGTAAACACGTGCAAGCAATCACAAAAAACAAAAGAACTAAATTCTTAGAATCTCTGGTATGTATGATGGGGTCAGTCATGGTAAATCCATGCTAGACAATAAAGCAACAAACAAAAATATTTAACAAAAAACGGTCCGCATCTGCAAAGAAAGTGCTCTTTATTGCTTAATGATGACGTAGCTGGAGGGGTATTTTCGACGTTATTTGGAGTGGGTGCGACGCTACATAGAGTGTATCATTGTATGGAAAACAAAGCAAACCAACCAGAGCCAAGGAATTTTGACGTTATAAGGAATTGGCCGTTAAATCGAGTGACGTTACATAGAGTTTACACTGTATATAAGGACAAGTCACATCCAAAGTAAGTTTCTCCTATCACTTGCAAAAAAGTAAGTTACTCGCTATCTACATAATCTGTAATTTATATTACAGCAATTAAATACAGATTATGTACATAGCGAGTCCTGGTGACCCATAGTTACAGGTATTTAGGAGACCTACCATGGGCACCGGTCCTTCATGAACACATAGTACTTATATATTACTTGATACAGTCTTTTTATCTTGGATATTTGTTGTATAAAACTGTTACAAATATATTGGAGGATAATAAATACATAATTTTTTTTTTTATTAAATTTAAACTTGTATTATGGGAATTATATTAAATTCATATATAGTTAAACACGCGAGACACAGGACTGTTTAAAAAAGGCCATTTTCCATCTTGCCCCGGCTGGGGATCGAACCCAAAACCTCTTGTTAACCATAACATCACTTTATTCCAGGAATGGGAGGTGGCGGCATCCCCCCTGGCTTCTTCCCGAACTCCCCTCTCCGCCCCTCGCCCCCTGCGCCGCACCCCGGCTCGCAGCCGTCACCGCACGGGCCCCAGCCGCAGCTGATGGGCGCAGGGCAGCCGTTCATAGGGCCCTGGTACTCCGGAGGGGGGCCCAGAGGTGCGGTCAGGATGGGCATGGGCAATGACTTCAATGGACCACCAGGTAGGTCTAATATAGCTGTTATACCGCTTTAGTAGTTATAAAAGGGTTATATAATGATTTGGTACAGTTATTTAAATTTTTTAATGTTGTAAATGTCTCATTCTAGATTTGGGAAATAATTACATTATTATATTTTTACCTGCCCTTAAACTGACAAAAATCTTATTTAATTAAATATTTTGCAGATCTAGACAAATATTGTATAGGGATCAGATTTGATTATAGGTTTCTGTGTTTGTAATGGATAAACTTAAAACTATTGATCTGATTTTAAAATAAAAATAATTTTGTGCTAAATCTTTAAATAAAATACATATTTGCTAAGTTGTTATATAATATTGTATCAATAATATTGTTGTGTGGCCGTGTAGTGGCGCCAGAGTAGAATACATACCTCTTCCCTCAGTCATGGGTGTTGAAAAAGGCTTCTGAGGAAGATATAGGAAACAGAAACAAAGACGGACAGCAGCTTATTTTGTGCAATGACTACAACATCTATTGCGATCTCTAACCCGCCGCTCAGCGTCGTCATCATTATAATTATCAGGTCTTTTTTAGTCTCCACTGCAGGAGCACGACCCTCTCTGTAGTACAAGAGCCATATATTAGCCAGAGCAGCCAGAGGATTTGGCCTACACTCTTCACACTGGCCAGACGAGTTGGAGAGATCTCACTAATGTTTATAAGCTTTGTTTAGCTTATGTTCCCTAAGTCGCCTTCTACGACATCCAAGGTAAGACTTGAAGTAGTCCTATTTTACTCTGCCAGGAACCACACGTCTTATAAGGAGGTATATTACAACAGAAACGAAGACAGGCAGCAGCTATTTCTGTGCAACAACTATACCATCTACTGCGATCTCCAACCCGCCTTCTCAAAGTGGTGATTATGGGAAAATCCTCCCTTTACTGGGAGAGGCCTTTACTCCATCAGTGATACAGGCTGTAAAGAATAGAATTTTGTTGAGATCTGAGGCATTCCTTCCCAGCCTCGGTTTAACAATATATTGCAATATGTAATACTTCCATGTTGGTCTGGAAGAAAAGAAAAACTTGGAATGTACCAACTGCTTCTCTTTCTGTGCAGATATTAAAAGCTGATTGAGGTATTGGGCAAAAATGTGAATCACATTAACAGGCGATGCGGCTAGCATGCCTACTGTATCACTGTTTTGATTCCTTTTTCCATCTTTTCGCTCACCATCACGCTAAAATTGGCTTTTGGGTCTTGCAGCCCTGGGTTCTGTCTGCTTAGAGCCTCAAGACCCAAAATGCTCTGCCCAATATTAAAAAAAGTTATATTAACTTGCAGGTCAAGGCATGATGGGTAACTCTCTGGAGCGCGGCGGGGGCGGCGGGGCGGGACTGCTGGGTGGGCCGCGCATGACGCCCCCGCGTCCCGGCTGCGGGCCCATGAGCCCCGGCGCCTACGCGCAGGGGATGCGCGGCCCTCCGCCCCAGGGACCAGGTAAATAACCCTTATAGAACCGTTATATAGCTTTAACTGTCAAAAAAATATTTTTATTCAAGTATAATATCCATTTTACAGCTAAAAGATTTAGCTGTAAAATGGATACTAGAATGTTCATAGACAAGTATTTCACTGTTTTAACTAAAAACAGTTCTATAATATGTCAAGCTCAGCATAGGATACCCACCTATTAGATGACAATACAATACAAATTAATTTTATTGCACCATAATAAATACAAAAAATTACTTGATCAAAATCGCAGGTAAACATTGGATTTAATTTAATTTCCATATGGTAGTAATTTTGGAAATATTTAGGAGCACAGGACTCCTACTGAATGATCTGACTTAAATCTAGGTATTTTTAGGCGTCTGAAGCAGTGCTGCACTCGTGTGATCTGGGTATGTTACTTTTATACAGCTTTTGTATTAATATTGGAGCCAAAAACCAGTCTACAAAGCGAAAAAGAGAAAAATAGAAAAGCAAGGTCACAAATGTAATAGAAATTACAAATTATTTATATGAAAAAGGAAAGGTTAGAAGTAACCATAACTGGAGGGCATGTCAAGAGAGTGATGAGTGTAGATGAAGCAAAACAGGTGTGTCACGATTGTAACAAATGGCGGTCCATAGTCTGTGTCACGCCTGTGGGAAACAGGCGTACTAATATGTATTTATTCATGTGAAAAAATGTTTGTTTTGTCTTAGAGTTCTTTAATCGATTATCTTAGTTTTGGCTTATGAGGAAAAAATTTAACAGATTTCAACTGAGTTTTTTTTTTTGCATTAAACGTTTCATTTAATGCAAAGAAATCGTTCATTGGAAAGGTCTTCTTACTAACTTCTAACTATCTTATCGCGTTCCCGTTAGCATCCTCAAATGTGCTGCTTCTGAGCCTGGGGTGCTGTACATATATGTGTAATATGCAATGGTCACCTAAGGAAACCGAAGGCCATACACAATCGAGAAGAAATAGCCGGAATAGTTTAAACGATTAAAATCGTTCATCATCTTTATAATCCACGCCCTTCGTGGCGTAATGGTTAACACGCTAGACCGCTAATCCGTAGGTTCTGGGTTCGATCCCCAGCCAGGGCAAGTTGGAAAATGGCCTTTTTCAAATTTTCCTGGGTCTTGGGTGTTTATCTATATATGTATTGATCATAAAATATAGTATCGTTAAGTTAGTATCCCATAACACAAGTTTAGAACTTACTTTGGGGCTAGCTTAATCAGTGTGATTTGTCCTTATATATATATTTATTTATTTATTTATAATCAGGTCTTTTTTGTCTCCACTGCAGGAGCACGACTCTCTCTGTACTACCAGAGCCATACTTAGCCAGAGGATTTGGCCTACACTCTCCATGCTGGCCAGATGGGTTGGAGAAGTCTCATTGATTAAGCTTTGTATAGCTTGCGTTTCCTAAGTCGCCTTCTACGATATCCACGGGAAGACTTGGAGTGGTTCTATTCTACTCTGCCGGGAGCCACACGGCAAAATCGTACATTAAAGTAAAAAAAAAGTTGAGAAGAAAAAGTAAAATTTTATCATAACGCATCCTTTACGCGTATATTCATACAATTGTTAATCATAGGTATGCCACCAATGGGGATGGGTCCTCGCGGCGCGTGGTCTGGGGGTGGCGGCGGGGGCGCCGCTCCTCTCAACTACAGCGGCGGCTCGCCTGGCGCGTACGGCGCGCCGCCAGGCTCCAACGGGCCCCCCGGGCCCTCCACACCCATCATGCCGAGCCCTCAGGACTCTTCCAACTCGGGTGAGTGCAGCTCCACAGGTGGCGGCGGCTTTGGTATCGATACCAGCTTCGTAACGTCTATGTAGTTGGGGTGCGATGTGTTGATGTCTATTCATTGCTTAGAACTGAGTTATTTTTTCACAGAATATAGAATCAATGTGGTTAAAAAACTCACAATAAGTATATTTATGGAGTTGGCTACAAAATATTGATGAATTTAAATAAAAATAAAAGTCAAAATCACATGTTTTTACCGAGTTTTTATGACATAAGGAAATCAGGAGTGTAAAATTTAAAAAAAAATTCTTCTCTAAAACATGGTACATAATAATATAACAGTTTTAAATTGAAAAATCAAGAAATGCTAGTTGTATTAAAAATAGTGTTTTCTTTTTCATATTCTTTGGAAATAATATTAAACTTGTTCTAAGAAATTTGCAGACAAATCAATATGTTGTATGCTCATTAAAAATTCTATTATTGCTTTAAAACAGTATCTAATCATGCTTACAGCGACGGCGGTAAAGTTATATATCGCACTTAAGAGTGTTATAACACTTTTGGCTGTACAAAAGTGATTTAACCAATATTTAGCCATTTGCAGGTTATAATAACAATGCAACACTAAAAACCAGGTATTTGACTGTGGCACTTCCTTATTGTACCTATTTGTATGGTTTTGGTTTTTGAACGTCCAATCTGGTATCGGTACCGAAATTGGTTTTGTGAAAATCAGTACGAAAATTTGGTATCAAAATTTTTGGTTTTTTTTTTTTTTTTACTTCACTGGACTTCTTGAGATATTACAAATATGATTGTTCTGTAAATGTAAATTGGTTTCTGTGTTTAATAATATTATAGTTTTAATGGTGAAATTAAGTATCGAAATTTCGTACTGATTTTGTGTTGTTTTTTAATAATATGTATTTTAACTAATTCTGCAAATAGTTGTGATACCGTAGACGTTCAGAATCCAATACTGCATTACACTTATTATTTAAAACTTATGATTATTTCTGACAACGACATGTACAGCTCAATTTGTCCTTTTTAAATAGTTTAAATTAAAAAAATACCACGAAGGCTGTTGGAAATTAAATAAGATATCACATATTATGTAACCTCGTTAAAAAAAAGAAAAAGAAAATATTGGAACTGACTTTGGCCGAAAGTTTTTGAAGCCATAATAATTACAGTCAACATTCGATCAATTATAAATAGGATAGTTTTGGGTAATTATTTTGCAAAAAAAAAAATCGTTTCGAACATTAGATGAACACTGCAAAAAAAAAAATAATGCTTACAGCGCAAATTTTCGTGGTATTTTTTTACATAATAATTACATTTCTTTTTTACAACAATAATTGTATAGTAATGAAAAATTTCGTGGTTTTAAGGTCCGTTTACACGGCAAGTTTTTTGTCTGTTGCAACATTTAAATTGTAGCAATAGACGACTGCATGGTCTAAACAAAACGTTAACCATACATAATTCATTGCTTAAATTAAATTGTATGCAATAAATTTACCACTGCGTAAATGGGCATAACTCAATTTATAAAATCCGTAATTCACAAAGGGTCAAGGCGTCAGCTGTACGTGTCAAATTCTTTCTTTCCGTTCTGCCTGCTTCGTTCGCTTAACCTTGGTTATCACGCTTGGGTCACTATGTGTACGCTTTTTATGTTTCTTTTGTTAAAAACCTTCGTTCGTTATGTTTGTAACTATAGAAGTTAAGTTAGTGATGTTTCAAATAGAACACATTTTAGTATACATATGCGGATTATTTATTTTTCCAATGTGTAAACTTTTGCATTTAATTCAGTCCATGACACTGATTAATTTTCACAAGAAAGACTAACTTCAAACATTGCCTGCCGGTAACCAACAGCCGTGTGGTTCCCGGCAGAGTAGAATAGGACCACTCCAAGTCTTTTCGTGGATGTCTTAGAAGGCGACATAGGAAACACAAGCTGAACAAAGCTTATAAACATCAGTGAGACCTCTCCAACCGTCTGGTCAGCGTGGAGAGTGTAGGCCAAATCCCCTGACTTCTCTGGCTGAATGGCTCTGGTAGTACAGAGAGGGTCGTGCTCCTGCAGTGGAGACTAAAATGACCTGATGATGAAATATTATTATCGCGCAAAATGGCCCCACGAATTGTTTATATAATGTCTGGCGCATGACGCAGAGTCAACTGTCGGCCAATGTCAGCTATGACGCATTGTCATACAGCAGCCACTGATTGGTTCAGCAATTGACGTGAAGTGACGTCAGTAACGGTATTGGCGGAACACGAGAACAGGGTCCAACAAAATATATTGAGACCATTTTAAAGCTGGATTCAGTTCATGATACTAAACAAATTATATTGAAATATGAAAAATAATTTTTGGCCTCTCGTGCGAGTTGACCAATCAGCTGACCTGACTTTCTGTGGAAAGTAAAATATTTTTTCATATTACGATATGTTCATTGAGGAAAGTTGTTCAGTATCATAGACTGAATCTACCCTTATAATAGTTTCAGTATATTTTGTTAGACGTTATATTTCTCGTGGAATGCAATCAGTCATGTCAAGTTATTCATTATAGACTGAAGTTGTAACAAATTACGCACTGGAAATAAAATTTCCCTAAAGATTGTTATTGCCACCTTATTATAAAAGTACCTGGGCGACCGAGCTTTGCTCGAGAAAAAGCACTGACATAATGAAATTCTATGAAATTGAAGTTCTATGATTATAAAGTACTTACAAAAAAAAAAGTAACAAAAAAAAAAATGTCCTACAGAGACTCGAAACCATGATGATGGTCGAATGTTCAGTCTCTCAAGTTACTAACTGAGCTCATGCTTGTAAATCATTACTACGTATGAGCTAAACCTGAACCTGAGCGACGTTGGTCGCTTGCTAGCGGCATTTTATACAGGCTGACTTTTAAACCACCAGCCAAATTTTTGGAGCAAGTTCAGTCCATGATACTGAACTACTTTCCATAAAAACAATTAACGAAAAAGTAAAATAAAAATTCGCCTTTTCATATAAATCAGCACTTAGTCAAACGGATTTTCTATGGGAGGACGGAAAATTTTCATGGATTTTTAATAACTTTTTTTATAGAAAGTAGTTCAGTATCATGGACTGAACTTGCTCCAAAAATTTAGCTGGTGGTTTAAAAGTCAGCCTGTATGTATGTAGCTTTTTTATGCTTCGAAAGGCACCTCAGAAACTGAAGACTTCTCAGTTTACGTTTTATAGTAAGGTGGTATAAAATCTGATACTTTTCCTTTTATTTTTTAAACTATTTTGCTGTGTCGTTTCAGTTGAAATGGAGTATCCAAAACTAAAAAAAAAAAAAAAGTTTTTAGAACTGTGTTAAAATTTGTTAAAATTGTTATAAATGTGATGTTTATTCATCATTGCTATTTTAAACTTTGAAAAATTGATTAATAGTTGAAAAATAAAGGAAAATTTGTGCGAAAATACTCCTTTTGAGTGTTATAATGTAATATTAGTTGGATATTAGTAAAAATGTGCTTCTATTTGAAAATCTGATATTTGTATTGTATAAAAATCTCGCAACCGTCCACTTACCATACATATACTTGAAACATTGAAAAAGCTTAAAAATTTGTAAAAAAAAAACATAAACAAAATAAAAAGCGTAAATTATGAAATTTTATTTTAAATTAAAGCATAAGTATAATAAAAACATGTACAAAAAATCTACTTCAAGACGAAAAAATCGCAAAGTTAATTTTAAAGCTTTTAATTTTTCAAGTATCAGTTAAGTGAATTATATACTCATATACGTATATAACTATCTATTAGTGTATATTGTAAAATAGTTTGATATGATATTGCGAATACATTATAATGTGTTAAAAATATTTGTTTCACTTACAAAATTTCAAAATATAATTTATATTAATATAGACGATTTATTAAAAGGGTTATTTAAAAAGTTAAGTACTAACTTATCAGAAAATAAATGCCTATCTTTATTGAAATAGTATAAAAAAATAATTCTGGACTTAATTTTGAAAGCACATTCAATAGTAACTCGGTAACAGAATAGTGCAAGAATGTGGTATCGATTTCGATACCGAAACCAGATTAGTAGCCGAAATTTGGGTATCTATATCTTCCTAAAAGGCCGGTTACGCTCTTGTTACATCCCTGGTGTTGCAGTTGTCGTTGGGCAGCGGTGATCACTTACCATCAGGTGACCCGCTTGTTCGTTTGCCGTCCTATAACATAAAAAAAACTAAATTCTGGTATGAAAAGAGCGAATGGTAACAGGGGGCGATATGTACACCCTGATGAAACCAGTCGGGGCCGGCGCCCTGGGCGCGGAGTTCCCGTTGGCCAGCGAGCACGGGCCGTCATCGCAGCATCTGCCACAGCCGCCCGCCGCCGAAGGTTCGGCATTGCCCAAACTAAGCATAGGCTACGCCTAAATTGCGTTCGTAAAGTCTTACTCTTATTCAGTAAAAAAAAACTGTACTTAAATTGGTAGGGTTATATGGCTGATTTAAAGAAACAGATTCTATATATCTATGTGGTAAAGACGTAAACCATCTTTTTTTTTAGTTAGGTTAAAAAACTGTGCAGACATTTCCACGCGCAAATCCCGTTTGTAACTTTTGGCAAGCGTTCGTTATACTACTATACAGTGTTATAGGAGATATTACTGCAATATTCTGCCGCCAGAGTGCAGCATTAGCGCAGACCGTATACGCATGTTTGACAATGACAAGTACATCAAACTCGCAAAAAATTTATAAAATTATATAAGTATTAGGTATTTAAATGGCCATAGGAAGTCATAACACCATATCACAGGTGTTTCGCAATAAATATGTAAAAGTATATAGGTAAATATTTAAAAGGCCGTAGTAAGTCATAACATCATAGCACAGGTGTTTGATGAGTAATATTAAAACAATTAAAATTGAATACTTTTATAATAATTATTTCTTGCGAAAAAATATAACATATAGAATGGCAGCAGATTATACCTTGTTTAAGTTTTGTAAACTTGTACTTGTACTGTAATTTTTAATGTTACTATTTGGTGCAATAAAGATTATTGTATTGTATTGTATACGCATATGTACCTATGTGCTAGTGCCGCTATTGGCGCCGGGTTTTGCGTAATATGACCTATTCATATGCAAAAGTAGGTATAGCCAAATCAACGCAACCAGGAACGCGCCAAGATGAAGGAGGGCTAATTCATACGAAAGATAATTTTTGGCCCCAAACATGAGTTTTAGGAAGGTTGTCGCAATTTCACGCTTCGGGGCGAACTAATAGTCATTTTGCATGGACTTTAATTATGGCATTGAATTCAGCGATTTAGGCGTTGCCTATGTTTAGTCGTAACAGGTGTTAGAATATTTCAATAGAGTAATGAATGTACGTCGGTTTTATAAATGGACATGGCCATAATAGATTCTGGATTAAAAAAAAATGCTATCAAATTAGTTTATTTTTTCGTTACATGTACTCGAACAATTAATACCCACGTATATTCAGTTTAATTTTAAGTTATATTAAAAGATAAATAGGAAATAAGATAGATTAGGCAAAAATATGAAAAGAATGAAGCAATCAGAACGAAGAAATTTGGTTTATTATTTAAATTTCGGCGCTACAGTCAATATGTCAAAATAAATATAAGAAACAAAAAAGTGAATATTAAAAGTAAAAACTTCTGAAATCAAAGTCAGTCAATTTTTTTTATTTAATGTAGGATAAATATATCACTTATTGGAGGTCATTATTATTATATTATTTTTTAAATAAAATAATATAAAATAAAATGTAACTTACTAAGAAATTATTTTTAATTTATTAATTTTCTTTAGTTGGCCGAAATGTCTTTATCACTTTTTATTTTCTTATATTTCAAGAATTCCATACATTGAGGCGAAAAATATAAAAAAAAATGTTAATTATTGCTAAAAAAACTATGTATACTTTGTTTAATATGTGAAATTCGGTATCTGCTACGTAAAATTTTGCTTCTCTGTAAGGAATTGTAAGGGGTTGATATCGACTAAAATATAATACGAATAATAATTCAAACCCCGGGCCGATAGTTGTCTGCTCAGGGGGACAATGCTAAATTGTGTATATACAACGGGCGGTTTTAAAGATAGCCTCAGGTTTTTTGTACACTCACCTACGGCTCGGCTAGTTAATTCATGACTTGAGGCATTCTTTACTTCACTGACCTCCGTGTACAACTAACTATTAAATGTATTTAAAATACATTAGACAAATTAAATGCGACTCAATAAATTGTTATTCTTACCTTAATCTCTTTGTTTTACTTATTAGTCGATAAAAGCCCAAAAAGCCGTTAAATTAGTTTAAAAAATCGCAAAGCCACGTGTCGAAAGCTTTGTAAAAAAATAAAGGAATTTATAGAATAAACATTTTTTTTAATTTGGTCGTTGTTAGGCTGCCTGTTCACCAAAGTAATTTGTTGTTTTTTGATAAAATGAGGCGTTTTTGAAAAAAAAGTAGAGGCATTCTCAATAGATGGCGTTCAATAGTTGGAAATCGTTCTGTCAAAACAAACCCCTACTTTGGTTCAATCCTTTTGCCTTTCTGTCATGTCATGGGAAAAATATTTCTTTAAACTAGAGCTATAGCACAGGCCGGAAACTCCTAAGGTACGCGCAATATGCGTCACCCAGGCGTCCCCGTTCCCCGTCCCCGCACCTCTCCCCCGTTTTCGCCTCGATTCTCACGTTGGCCGTCAAGAACCGGGGGAGAGGTGCGGGTGCGGGGAACGGGGACGTATATTGCGCGTACCTTAGAAGAGTCCCTTCTGTTTACTCTTACTGTATTCTGTGGCTATAGTGCTAGTCTTGCATGTGTTCTTTTTTTACTTAGTATTTTACCCTAAGGTAGTATATTTTAAACTAAATATAAAATACAAATACACACCATGAAAATTTAAAATGAATTTGACTTTGACAGATCGGTTTAAGTGAATGCTGCGCCATCTATCTTATGATACTGTACTTCTTTTTTTTTTTTTATAGGTCCCTTTATTGGATGGTAGCGAACTATAATGCAATGAAAGGGCAAGCTTATACATTATAATAGCAGTGCCCACAAAAATTATATAAAATTACTGTCGCAACTGTCGGCCAATGTCCTCTTCGACGCAGCATCATACAGCAGCCACTGATTGGTCCAGCAATATTTTGCGGATTATCAAAGTAGTGAAAATTCACAAGGCCCCGTCAGTTCAGAGCCAAGAAAACTGTGAATGTTTTTGAAAAATCAATGTAACTGTCACTTAGACTACTATAGTTTATTCGTCAAAAATTTTTCATAAGAATCTTAAGGCTTTTCTACAGAGACCCACAATATCCGAAACACGATTTGTCATTTTTGGCTCGATAGAAAAAAATCACAAACATACCTTAAAATTTGCCTAAATTTACCTTTATAAGACATATTACTATTTTATACAATCACCTTTTTATATGAAAATTATACCAAAAAATGTATAATAGAAATATCGTCGAGCACGGGTCCGGGCCTTTGTTCACTCTCGACGAATATTTCACTGTGTTTTATTTATTATAATTTTTTTGTAGCAAAATCGACTAAATATTTAGATAATAATATTTTTTGATATAATTTTCATATAAAAAGGTGATTGTACAAAATAGTAATATGTCTTATAAAGGTAAATTTAGGCAAATTTAGAGGTATGTTTGTGATTGTTTTCTATTGAGCCAAAAATGCTCAATCGTGATTTGGATATTGTGAGTGTCTGTAGAAAATCCTTACAATTCTTTTTGAGGAATTAACTGTAGTAGTTCAATTACAGTGATTTTTCATAAACACGCACAGTACTGCAAGCTGTGAACCCATCTCGCCTTAAGTCCGCCTGTTACAATTCTCTGTAATAAAAATAAATAAAATACAGCGCGTCGAAGTTTCGGAGTGCGAGTGATTGACGTCACCGTCAAGTGAAAATCGTACTTGATCGTGACGTTATGCGGGATTTAAATGCGCTGTATCTTTGTGATTATTTGCTAATCGTAAAAAAGAAAAAAATACCTATACAATATTTTTTTATAAAATCTACCTGACGAGCTAAAAATATATTTTTAGTCCGTATTGGTATGAAGTAACGGTATTGGAGGAAAGAGAGAGAGAGTTTATAAGTACCGCTCACTTGAATGTACTTTTGATGGGGTACTTTTTTGCATTTGATTATGCATCCATAGTTCGCTGTTTTTTTGCCAAAATCATGATAATACGATACGATACTAATTAACGTTGGATGCAGGCCGATTGCAATCATTGGGAGAGGCCTACATCCAGCAGTAAAGTTACCTATTTATTGTTAATACTCATTTCTGCTTTAGTGGACAGTCGGCTTTATGCTGTGATGACGTCATCCCTTTAAATTATGTAGTGCTGATTCGAATATGATTCTTATAGCGCGGTGTTACCTTCCAACTTAGCAGTTAACACGTTGCTTTGCATGAATTCTTGAGTTTATAGTATTGTGAGTAGAGTAGATAATATAAGAGTCCGAAACAACATGAATTTATACATATGTTTTTAATTCAAAGTCGTAGGTTTACACTCAAATCCATCCGCCATTTTGTTTTATTTTTGACTAGCTGTGCCCGCGACTTCGTTCGCGTGGTTGTCGGAACGTAATATTATATAGCCTAAAGCCTTCCTCTATAAATGGACTACCCAACAAAAAAATAATTTTTCAAATCGGACCATTAGTTCCTGAGATTAGCGCGTTTAAACAAACAAACAAACAAACTCTTCCGCTTTATAATATTATTATAGATATACCCAATTTCACTCTGACAAATAATATTAATCTAACGACACCTCTCAAGTTAAAATCCATGTTTAGGCTGAAGAGCGTGCAAAACAAATATACATACATACATTCGAAACACAACCCTCCCACTGGCGCAGTCGGTACGTTTAAATGTTCAACAAATTCATGATGATTTGGACTTCAACAGTTTTAGCCTTGAAACTACTTCAAGTGGTCGCCCGGGACGGATTCAGTCTGTCTCTCACAAATTATACGTGCGACAGAAACACGTGACCCGCGATGGTTTCAGCTGTCCCTATTGCACGTAGGGTGTGTGACAGAGACAGACTGAACCCGTCCGGGGGTCCGCTTGACGTAGTTTCAAGCCTTAGTGCAAGTACTCTAGTTTTATTTAGTTTAGTCTACAATGGTGTCTCCTCTTGGCCCAGGGTTAGGAGGAGTGGACGGCATGAAGTCCTCGCCAGGAGGAGTGGGAGGCGGAGGGCCCGGAACGCCCCGGGAGGACTCCGGATCAGGCATGGGCGACTACAACTTAAGTAAGTATCAACGTTGACATTTAAAATAAACGGGCAAGTGCGAGTCGGACTCGTACATGAAGGGTTCCGTACCACCGTACAATGTTTTAAAACGCTGAAGAAACACGTTTCTTGTATGACGACCCCCTTTAATTTTTAACTATTTTTTATTTTTAGTATTTGTTGTTATATCCACCACAGCAATACATAATCGGTGAAAATTTCAAGTGTCTAGCTATTACGGTTTAAGAGATAGAGCCCTGTGATAGACGGACAGACAGCGGAGTCTCAGTAATTCCGTTTGCACCCTTTGGGTACGGAACCCTAAAAATTACAAAGTATTTTTTTTTTCTTGGAAACTTAAGTAAAGTAAAAATTACTTTTTTCAATTTTATTTTGAATCAGATAATTATTGAAAGATTTATAATCACTAACTGAAACTAAGGGTCATCATCATCATCCGAGCGTATTCCCGGTTGCATCCTCAGCGGTAACGCTTCAGAGCCCGGGGTCCGCTACCTTACCTAGGTGATTTGACGAGGTTACTGGTTTTATACAGGGCGACTGCCGTCTGACCTCCGCAACCCAGAGGGTAGACCAGAACCAATCCTAGGATAGGTACAAACGCTAGATGGCGTTCGGGACCAACAGCTTTACGTGCCTTCCGAAGCACGGAATCATCTTCCTTTTCGGATAATCAGGTGATTCAAGCCTGCAATATCCTAACCAGACAGAAAACAACTTTTCACAAAGTATGCTTCCCAGTAGGATTTGAACCCATGACCTCCGGATCACAAGGCAGACGCCTTGACCACTGGACCACGGAGGCAGTTAACTGAAACTAAGGGTAATTTAATAATTAGATACAACACAGCCAAAATCGAGCCAAACAAAAAAAAAATGGGGCGGGCCATGTTTTTAATTATATTCATGTTTTGAACCTGTAGGAATATATACGTAACAAGAAACCTTACTGTGTAGCGAATTTCAAATATATATCCCGCAAAAAAAAATGCCCCTTTGAATACAATCTTTTTGTATCTCCTTTGGATTCACGGGTCTTTTCACCCCGGTACTTTAGGAGGCATGCGTGGGGATACAATCTTTTTTTTATTATTATCCTATATTATTGGGTAGATTATCCAAAAATAATGGACCCATATTTTCAGTTAATAATTTTTTTTCATTTGAAAATGAATGAAAATACATATGAAAATTTTTTCATTTGAATATTCACAGATACATAGCATCTCAGTTCCAGAGCGGGGGATGTGACGTCACCGCTATGTAAAAATCGTACTTGGCCGTGACGTCATGCGAAATTTAAATGCGCTGTAATTTCGTAAATTTTTGTTTCTCAGAGAAAAGAAAAAAATCGTGTACATTATTTTTTAATAATCTAACCGATGGGCGTAAAATATTGTGCCAGTCCTCATGCCTATTTCAGGGGCACAAATTATTTTTATAAATACCAAAGTTCAGTTTCATGTACTGGACGTACCTTAGTCGAAGATAGTCCTCTTCAGAACATCATTTATCTTTCGTTACATCTTGCTAGAACTTATACACTCCAAGCGAGCCGTAAAGTAGAGAAAAGCTAATTATAAACAGAAAATATAATATTTTAAAGGTTTCGGCGGGCCAGGTGGCGACCAAAACGACCAAACGGAATCGGCAGCCATCTTGAAAATCAAGGAGAGTATGCAGGAAGAGGCCAAGCGGTTCGAGAAGGATCCAGAGCAAGCGGACTACTTTATGCAGTGAATGTCACGGTGATGCTGACGCGCCAAAATGGAGTAGCCGACTTTTAGGGTATTTGACTTATTTTTTTTAACAAAAAAAAGTTTTTTATTTTTATTTTTTCTATTTTTATTTTGAAAATCGTCAGTTTTTACGTTTCTTTTTGTACTATTATGATACTGACACTAATAATAGTACGGAAAGAAATGTGAAAGTGGCTTGAGATAGTGGTGTGTTTATGAATCTTTTTTTATTAAACAAACTGTCTATTTGTCGTTATAAATATTTTTTGATTAAAAATAAAAATCCCGTGATGTTTTGGGATATCTTCCCCGATCAATGCAATAAACATTTTAAAACTTTTATTTTTCTTACTATCAGTTTATACATCGTGTTAATGAAAGAACGCAAAACCTCTCAGATGGTACCTCAGTCCATGTAGCTGAACAACTTTTGTTCAACTACTTTCACGAAATCTAAAAAAAATATCGTATTTTCATACGAATTGACTCGATCAGCTGATGATCAGTTTGTATGAAAATTCAAATATATTTTTTTTTAGTTTCGTGAACGTTGTTGTACAAAATTTGTTCAGTTACACGGGCAGAGGTACCATCTGAGAGGTTTTGCGTTCTTTCACTAACACGATGTATACGACTTTTGGATTAGATTTTCTCATTGAATCAAACAATAATGGAAATTGGTTAAATACCCTATCAAATATCAAAATCGGTAAAGATGTTTTTCTTATCTCAAATTGGCGCGCTGGCTTCTCGATTAACGATCTGAGTTTATAGTTCAGATGAAATGCATTAATTTATTTTGTTCCAGTCTAAGTTTACATTCTGTCTGTCTTGAATTATGCGGTGTTTTTTTGTAGCAAAATTTTAGGGTAAATCACCTCTTTGCCGCTCACACATTTATTGTTTGAAGTGACTTGGAATAAAATTTAAACTTGCGAATATTACAAAATTAAGCGTTAGTGATATTATAATTAATGAAATATACACGAAACGACTCGCATTTATTTTAAAATTACCTCTAAAAGAAATCTACATCAATCGGTATTTTCCACTATTATCATAAGGAGTATGTAGTGTTGTTAGTTTTGTTGAGAATTTGTAGTTTAATTAAGTTAAAATTATCCAAAAAAAAATCAATTTTTTTTAATAAAAAAAATTCAGTATTTTTAACCGCATCAATTCAAGACTAGCAGAGCAGAAAATTTTAGCGAAATAGTGAATTTAGTGGCGTTCCACGGTTTTGCAGAATAGATATTATAGATTTTTTTTTATTAATATTTCGAATAAATATGTATTTGTATGTATTGATTTTACATAGCTACATTGTTTTAATATTTTTTTTAAATGTCGATGAGTCGGAATGTTTTGACTGCAATTCAATGTTATTAATATTCTCTTCAATAGGACCAAGTTCAGTCCATGATACAACACTATCACGTCTTTATCCCTAACGGGGTAGACAGAGCCAAGGGCGGTAAAGCCCAGGCCACTTTTAGCATAATGGTGGGCATGAAGGTGGTAAAGGGAAATCATAATAGTGATGGGTTGCTAACCGCATCGCCTATTTATATGATTCAGATTCTCGCCCATTCCCCCGATTGGCTTTTACGATCTGCACGGGAAGAGAAGCAGCTGGTACATTCTGTGTTTTTTCTTTTCTCCCAGACCAGCAAAGAAGAACATCCATGATACTAAACTACAAAAATAAATTTTTGAAAATTGGATAAGAGGATACACGGCCCGTTATATTGAACAGCGTGTCAGGGAACGAAATGTTTACTTTTTCATAAAAAAAACTCGTCCGACTCATTGGTTTTCTTCTTCTTCTTATTTAAGAGCTTAGTGGCTCTTGTCGGTGGAGTATGCGTCAAACGTCTCGGTTCTCTGCCTTACTTTTTAGTGCTTGATACGACATGACCCCTGCTTTTTCTTTCAGTTGGTCTACATAGCCCTTTCTTGGTCGTCCTGGACCTCTTCTACCTTTTATCTTTCCTTCTAGTATGTTTTTAAATAAGGAGTCATGTCGTATTAAGTGACCAATCATTTTCCCTCTCTTATTTTCTATTTCGCCCAGCAGTCTTCTTTTCTCTCCTACTATTTCTAATTTCATTGGTTTTATACGATCAATTTTATACATTACTTCCGGATGAGTTACTTCGTCATGGGTCTCATAAACAGGCTCAAGGTAGCTCAACGCGCTATGAAGAGGGCTATGTGATCGAAACAGAAATGAGGAAATATTTAGAGCAAAAGCCAGTGACAGCCCAGCGGATTAGCTCGTTGAAATGGCAGTGTGTGGGACACAAAGCGTGACGAATTGATGGCCGATAGGGCAGCAATGTTATCGAATGGCGATCACGTACTGGCAAGAGCTGGACACCCACCGACAAGGTAGCTTGAAGGCGCTGGATGCGCGCCGCCTTATATTGTTCATTTTGGAAATCCTTGGAAGAGGCCTATGTCCAGCAGTGGACGTTGTGCGGCTGAAATGATGTCATGGACTGAACGTGCCCTTCATGGATAATGTCTCATGTAATGTAACAACTGCAGATGTAGACCAACTGACCCGAATCTAAAACTGCAAAAGTAGAAGTCGACATATCTGTTAGGGTCGTCGACGCGACGTGGCGCGCCTTTTTAAAGAAATGACGAATTTGTTTACTACACAAAAAGAGTGAAATTTCAGTGACAGCTCATTACGCCGCGCTGCGCCGCTGGCTGTCACTGAAATTAGTATATTTTTGTGTAGTAAACAAGTTCTATATTTCTTCAAAAGTGAGAGCTCTACGTCGCGTCGCGTCTCGGTGTGAACTGACCCTTAGGTTTACATGTGTTGCAGTCAAAATTATATTTTTTATACAAAGTGGAAGGGACATACCCGTAATAAATCGAACCACGGGCTATACTAGATCACTTGAGTATACTTAATGAAATTGAATAACAGTCAAGACCAAAAAAAAATTCCACATTCCCATACAAATCGCCCGGGCGGCCGCACACTTTTGTATGGAAATGCCAACAATTATTTTTGTTCTTTGGCTGTTATTTTAATTTCATTATACTATAATGATCTAGTATAGGCCGTGGTTCGATTTATTACGGGTATGTCCCTTCCACGTTGTATAAGACATACGCATTGTACTATAATTTGGAGTGATTAGAGTTGGCAAACTTTGAAACCTACTCGTTGAAACCAAAACCAAATAAAAGTGAATTGGGTAGATAGATGACTGGGTCAAAAATAAATTATTTGGTACTGTTAAGAGAATAAAACGTCGCAAATTAGTGTCACTTGTCATTGATCATATCCATTTTTAACTTGATTTTAAACTTATTAATGCGAAAAGAAACTGATATTAAGAGCGCTATTTGACTCGAAAAATCTATGACGTCACGGTTTTGTATTTCATACAAATCCCATAGAGAATGGTTGTTTTGACGTTTAGAAAAAAGTGTCTTATTTGACTTTTTGTCATCGAGCGGATTCAAGACTAGACTTTTTTCGGAAGATATATTAAATTTATATAGCGTGTAACAAATTTTACTGAAACTATTTTAGAATGGATTCAGTCCATGATACTGAACAACTTTCCCCAAGGAACATATACCGGAAATATGAAAAATAATTTTTGACCTCCCATACAAGTTGACCGATCAGCTGATCCGAGTTTGTAGGGAAAGCCAAAAATTACTTTTCATATTTCGACACATGTTCCTTGGGGAAAGTTGTTCAGTATCATGGACTGAATCCACCCTTAAAATAGTTTCAGTATACTTGTTATATAAAAAGATATATAGTTTTAAATGAGGTTGAATGATTTTCGTCGAATAAGTTTAATTTAAAAATATCGTTATGTAATGAAAATATATATATATATATTTAAAATTTTGCAGCTACTCTACTCGCTCCAAATATGGCGTATTGTGTTATTAACCGCTAGGCGTAAATTATTTCACTTTTAAATCTTCCACACGTTTAAATTATTTAGTTTAATATTTAAGTTCTAATGTTCCTAGTGATGTATTTTATATCTATATTATTTGAGCGCATTATCAGTGCGGTGCGTTCGAGTTTTCAACACATTCGTGACAAGATAAAATCAGGATCATTACTCCAAAAGCGACGCTACTTACCTAAGTAGCTACGAATTAAATAGGATGACATGGACGGCTGTCGTGTAATTTTATGTTATAAGGGTTGCTACATATTTATTCGGTCCGGCATCGTCGGTTCGGTTTCATTTGTCGAACAAAAAAGCCGACCCGAAGCAATTATAATAATAATAATACTTTATTTCGAATATCTCTATAGTTACAATTACAAAGAATAAAATTGTAACTAGTTAAATGCGACCCCCTATGGCCACCCGCATGCAATTATTCAGCATGGGGCAGTCGGGACGCAAGGATATCATCCTTAGGATGCTGTTATGGCTGTTCTGCACACGCTGCAATAAAGAGGCGGCCTTTTTCCGCACTATCGCGTGAAACCCGTCTGTACGGGCCTCTGCGAACACGCCTGAGGCACTGCATCTAGGTGGCAACCTAAACAGCATCCTAAAGATGTTATTATACTGGATGCGCAGGTCTCCGATGGTCCGGCGCTTATATTGCACCCATAGACTGCTTGTGTAAAAGCTTTGGCAAAAGGCTTTGAAAATGGTTATTTTAACCTTTTATACTGACTTTTCACCCAAACTTATACACATATTCAATTTTACCGCCCGGCTGTGCCGTTTAATGCCGGCCGAAATAAGTGTGTAGAAACCGGTCCAGACCCTGTACAGTTAAACCAATAATCGCGCTTGCATATCGGTTATAAAATATACACAGCGTTCAAAATCACCTGGGAATCAACAGTCTGGGAATCGAAACCGAAACTTTCAATTCTGGTTTCGATTCCCAGACAGGGCAAGTTGGAAAAATGGTATTTTACAAATTGTCCTGGTTCTTGGGCGTTTATATTAATATATATTTATTAACTTCTTTGGGGCTAACTCTATTTATCGAATATTGACGAAAGCGCGTCTATCGATTTATCTACACAGGTTTTATTTTCTAATCTCAATGACTGGCTCAGTTCTTCTTGTATACTCTTCTTGAACTATAAGTGAGTGGTCAACGCATTAAGTTTGTCGCTTGTATATCTAACTGACATTTAACAAGTACTGAACACCATTAAAATGCAAATTTAACGCTTTTTCCTACTACTCTAATTCGACGTCGAAGTCCGGACTCGACTCACAGAGAAGCATTGAAATGTAAGCTTTATTTCGTGTTTTTTTACGGTTGAATTTATAAAGTAGACATCAACCACGCGTGATCCACGTGTTGTATGCTTCTTTCAAATTTATTTTTGAGTAGGGAACATAGAAATGATAAAGTCTCACGATCCAATACTGTACTGTGAATTGAGCAGTGGCGACAGTGCCGAGCTTCTGTAGTAGGCGAAGACCTTTTCACGTTTTCCTGCAAGAGATTGTAATTTATTTTGTTAAATTTCGCAATCATGTTTGTATGTATATGTGAGATTATGTTTGGTACTTGTTCATAGCATGAGCCAAAAGCGGAAAACCCTGACTTGTGTCACTCAAATTCTCGGTGACGACAGAATTTTCGAAAAAAAAATGCTACAAATTCCTCTTCGCCCTGAATAAGCATTTATTCATGTTAAATAATAAAATTTACGGATAAATCTTGTTTTTAGATTTTTCGCGCTCACCGAAGTGTAGTGTCGAATATATCGGTACCACATTTTGATACCGAAACCGAAACCGAAACCAAGTTTTTTCTCGTTCGCCACTACACTAGTGTGAGATGCGGAAAATTGAGTGATTTTTTTAAAATGGCAATTTTTTACCTTGAGGTAGGAAGTGTTTATATTTTTCATTCTGGTAACTTTTAGATATAGGACTATTTTTATTTGGGTGTATGGAAATCTGTATAAATTAGATTATTTCATAGGAGATTTGGATAGGTAGACCTTAAGTTTTTGGGGTACACGCCCTGTCCATAGTTGCGCAAATTTGGGTTCTTTTAGTGGTAAGTATAATTTTTTTTATTTAAAAAAATTGGTATCTATTATACCAGTTACAATCTATGTATATGAGGTCTACTAAAATGTACTAAAAATATTATTAAAGTATATTCAGCCCATGATACTGAACGACTTTCTCTAAGAAACATATAATATCAAATAAGTACTTAGTTAAAAAAAAAGGTTTTCGTAAATTACTGAAATGATCGGTTTTGTAAGTATACGAGTATATGAAGACTATTTTTCTATTATTATTTCGATATGTGTTATTTTTTCTTAGCGATTTTATATAACGTCTAACAAAATATAGTGAAACTATTTTAAAGGTGAATTCAGTCCATGATACTGAACAACTTTCCCCAAGGGACATGTGTCGAAATTTGAAAATCTTTTGGCTTTGCATACAAACTCGGATCAACTGATCGGTCAACTTATATGGGAGGCTGAAAATTATTTTTCATATTTCGATATATGTTCCTTGGGGAAAGTTGTTCAGTACGATGGACTGAATCCACGCTTAAAATAGTTTCAGTATATTTTGTATGACCCTGTATACATTATCATGGACATTTACTCTAAAAGAAGTTTCAGTACAGTTTGTTAGATTTTATATAATGTCGTTAGGACGCGGCAAATGTTGTTCTTTTTTTAAATCTGAAATTGGATTTGTGAATCTCGACTGAATCGTGTTTCGGGCGTATTTATGTTAAAAAAAGAGAGACTGTAAATAAAATCAGTATAGCATGATGTTGTTTTTTATAGAATTTTGTGTCAAAAAAGAAAATATGTAAAAATATCATGTTTTAGCGAAATATGCACTAAATGGACCCAAAAATTGTAAATTACGTTGAAAAATAGTTTTTAAGAATTAGTGTAACTGATTATAATAAAAAAAAATAGACACAACAATGCAAATTGTGAAGATTGCAAGTTTTTTAAAAGATTAAGAAAATAAAGATTTAATTTTATTTTTGAGGTGGATAAGGTTAGAAAAGAAAATTCAGTTTTTTCTTTTTTTTTTTAATTTTGCATTATATCTGTACTTTTTGTTAAAAGTAGGCTTGAAAATTAAAAGAGAAAAAACTTATTTTTCTTACCACCATTATTTGTCTACCTAAAAAAAGATTAATTTAATTTTTGAATTAAAAATATACGTGTAGTGTGAGGTTGTATGTTTTAAGGTATATTATTTTTCTTCATTTTGTGAGTTAGGTAAATGAATTATTTTTTCTTATCGATGTAATGTTTATATACTTACATAAATAGTTATTATATATTAATTGATGGTTTTATTTCTATTAAATTTCTTCCTTTATAATAAGAAATCAAATAAGTATTAGGCAATTAGCTATACATGAGCTGGAAAAACACACCATATTGAAACCGTTTATTTCAGTCATATTTTTTCATTACAGTGAGATCGACCAATGAAAATGAGCTATTCATTTTCACTGGTCGATAACTCAGTCGATGTACAGAATGCGGGGAGTATGCGGATATTCCCCACATGCTGTACATCGACTGTTCTATTACTCTATCTTTTTTCCCGCCCCGCCCCCCCAAACTGCAATTCAGACTCTGACTTAAGCTTCAATCTTATAGGATTTATCTGCCGACTGGGGGGGGGGGGGGGGGTACAAGTACGATATAGGATTCTTCAAATTTGCCGCCCCATTGTAAACGGAGGGAAGGAGGGAAGGGTGCATACAAATAAGAGTAGGAGTTTCCGCCATTAACCAGCCGCTATTTATATATTTATTATTACCTGTGACCCCCCCTTGCCCAAAAACGCCCCCTATCGCCCCTTTGTATCTGGCGCCCTGGGCGGTCGCCCAACCGCGCCCTACCCTAACGCCGCTACTGACTCCGGGCTTTATCGACCAGTGAAAACGGTAACCCTAATGCGAGCCCCTATGGCATGCGTTTCTGAAATCTCCCGCACCCCGAATGCTAGCCAGAACGACCAATGAATATGAGCCATTACGGAGCGAGACGTCCGTATAGCATCAGGCCTCGGCCGGTACAATAGACGCACAGGCGATGCGCGCGTGTTGCGTTTTAAGCTCGTAATTATATTTTAGCTATTGTCTTACAATATATACATTTTATTTGAAAAAACATACTATAGTTTGTTAGTATATCTTGATTATTTATCAAGATATACTAACAACTACAAAAAATCCATAGTTCCCCTATATTTTTATTACAGTTCTACTAGTTGAAAAAAATGAGGTATATTCGTGATTCTTTTGTATCAAATCAAATTAATAGTGTTTTGAGGAAACTTATTTCAATATAGCATATATCCTGAAGATTATCATATATTTTTTCAATGAAGTGGATCTGATAGTTTTACGCAAAACAAAACATACGAAGGGAGGGAGTTGGGAGGGGTCCCAACTCCTTCCCCCCCTAAGTAACTAAGCGACCAAGCCACCAAGCGTTGAGCGTTTTTTATTTTATTTTCCAAGATGGCCGCGAACTGTCGACTGCTTCCGATTTGACTGAAATTCAGTAGGTATGCAAGGGTTTTTTTCTATGGTTTTTTTTTGATCGCGGAATCCAAATCTGTAATATTTTTTGGAATCCAAGATGGCGTCTGGATTTTAGAAATTTAACTTAATTCGTTCATAACGTTCTAATGGAATATTGAAGGGGTCTAAAATTTTGTATGCTGGGGTAAAGCATCCCGCGGAACTCGAAACTGCAATCAGATATTGATTTTAAGATGACCGCCCACACATTTTTTAATGTTTCATTTAATTCATTTAATTCATTTACTGACAGTAGTTAGGTATAATCCATTTTCTTAACTGGACATACATTTCAATCAACTTCAACAGCTGCACGAAAAACCGCGGGCTGCTTGCAGCCCGCGCAACGCCCGCAAATCTATTTCTCTATTAAGTATATCTAAAATGTACCAAGGAATCGGGTACTGTTACATAGGTACATCAATTCATACTTGATTAACTTAAGGGCAGTGCCGGTTTTAGCTCTACCAGCGCTCCGGGCAAGATTCCCCGCCCCCCTCCCCCCAAACTGCAATTCAGACTGACTTAGGCTTCAATCTTATAGGATTTATTTCTGCCGACGGGGGAGGGGCGGGGGGGCGGTGCAAGTACGATATACAATTCTTCAAATTTGCCGCCCCATTGTAAACAATGGGAGGGAGGGGGTGCATACAAATAAGATTCTAGAAGTTGCCGCCATTAACCAGCTGCTATTTATATATTTATTATTACCTGTGACCCCCCCTTGCCCAAAAGCGCCAAAGTCGCCCCTTTGTATCTGGCGCCCTGGGCGGTAGCCCAACCACGCCCTACCCTAACGCCGCTACTGCTTAAGGGACCCAGAATACTGAAGTTAAGTTTCGTATAATCGCTGCCTATAGCGTGACTCCAACCATATGTTGATTTTCCCATGAATATAGTTTCTGATGCAATACACTCTCACTCAAATATTCATCAGTACAGTCGTGATTATTAGATGCATTATTTTTCTAGATTATTTTGAACGTATATAGCATTTTATGATGTCATTTTCACCGAGCACTAATTACTTCCAGTGAAGAAAAACATCGTGAGGACAGCTGAACCATAGATTAATAAATTATATGTGTGATTTGTCCTTATATATTTATTTATTTATAAATATAGTTACTGCTGAACACTCTACTTCACTAGTGTGTAATAATGACTATTTGAAGACGCTTGGACCTTTAAAAATTGTTTTTTTTTTGGTTGAAAGAGTAAAAGCCGGTTGCCCCACTTTTTGAAATTACTTTAGTCTCTATACAAAAAGCAAGATTCTTTATTTGTAAAACGGGTATGTACTTTGGCTTATTATCGTCAAATTTATGAAAGGAATAAACATTATCTTTGATATTAGGGATGATGACTGGGTCAGAAAAGTATTAACTATTCTAATTAGTCCGTTAGTTAGATATCCAAAAATAATGTGCCCAGATTTTTCAGTTTATCAAAAAAGTAAAATTCACAAATATACAGAGTATCTAAGTTCCAGCTTGTGACGTCACCGATGTGTAAAAATCGTACGAAAAGCGTGGTCGTCATGCGAAATTTAAATGCGCTGTATTTTCGTAATTTCTTGTTTCTCAGACAAAAGAAAAAATATGTGTACTATATTTTTTAATAATCTAACCGATAGGCCAAAAACTATTTTTCAATCAACATGACTTTTCCCGATAATTGGCGATTTTGCGAACCTTTATATTTTGGGACAACTATAGTTGCCTAATCTATGTAAATTACCTTTAGGATAGATGCCCCGTCGAGAAAGACGCCAATTATCCAGCAAAAACTTTGATCGCACCTAGCCGTCCCATGCAATTGCACAGAGACATGCAACACGGTCAAGTTAGTTGTAGCACAGAATAAATAATACTAACGTACAGAAGTCTCACTCAGCAAAGAAATTCAAAGAAATATCTACTCAATCAATGTGGTTAGCGATATGGTTTAATTTAGTTCACGTCAGAACTCAGCACCTTTTCGCATAGATACCTAGACATCCATTGCAAGCCAATTTCATTCTTATTACTCTGGACAAACGATTCGTATAACTGAATTTACCATCCGGAGGGGCTGCCTGCGCGCATAGTAATAATGTAGGTACATTTTCGATACCTAAACGGGGAGTGACACAGGCCTGGTTGTAGTTGTAGTCTCTCGATGGATAAATAAAATAACATGTGTTTCATTCGCGATACTAGAGTAATTTCAATCAAAGCAACAATACCGGGCGACTATCCGGGTTTTACCTCACTTTGCAGGTGGTCCTATAGGAATATTATTAAAATCGGTTGTGAGGTTTGTTTTTAAACGAAAATAACTAAAAAGAATATGTCAAAGTAAGTTATTAATTATACAATTATTTGAATATTTAGCTTTTCTTGTATTGTAATTCGGTTTTTTGTTTTAAAAAATATCAATAATTTTGGACCTGTATATGAATTAGTTAGGTATAATAAAGCATAAATGGCCTTATAAGCCAGGGGAACGGGGAAGGTATTGGTTATTGCAAGGTTATAGAGCTAGCGAGGTCTACTCTTCGCAGAGAACCATTAGTTATAAAAATATCCTCTAAAGAACTGTTAAAACTTTACCACTCGTCTATCCAAGCACTTGAAATCTACCCTTTAAGGTGAGTTGTCGCTGCATAATTTAAGGAACGCCCATCGTTAGTCAGTAGACACACAATCGGTTATTCGATATTGTAATAACATTAGGCTCGCCGCGCATTGAAAGAAAGCACGATAAGTCGAGAACTTAGAAATACTACAAAATGTAGTTTAAAAACTAAAATTCGACTACGGAAGAATTCGTACTTACAATATTTTGATGGGCTCGAGCCCTATAATGTTATTATAGGGCTCTATAATATTATATATATATATATATATATATATATATATATATATATATATATATATATATATATATAAACATAATATTTCTATACGAGCTCGAGCTCGTAGCTGGATTATACACTTTAGTAATATTTGATCGATGGTTATACCAAGGATTATTTTCTTATGATTAGGAAAATCAAAGCAGAAAAAAAGTAGTTTATTTGCTGTAGTAAACAAATAGTTTTCATACTGAAAAGTACTTACATGCGTAATGGTTAACACGCTAGACCGCTAATCCGGAGGTTCTGGGTTCGAACCCCAGCCAGGGCAAGTTGGAAAATGGCCTTTTCAAATTGTCTTGGGTCTTGGGTGTTTATCTATATATTTATCATAAAATATAGGTACCTAGTATCGTTGAGTTAGTATCCCATAACACAAGTTTAAAATTTACTTTGGGGCTAGCTTAATCAGTGTGATTGGTCTCTATGTATGTATGTATGTATAAACAGGGACTAAGAAAATATACTGAAACTATTTTAAGGGTGGATTCAGTCCATGATACTGAACAACTTTCCCCAAGGAACATTACCGAAATATAAAAAAATAATTTTTGACCTCCCATACAAGTTGACCGATTAGCTGATCCGAGTTTTTAGGGAAAGCCAAAATTATTTTTCATATTTCAACATATGTTCCTTGGGGAAAGTTGTTCAGTATCATGGACTGAATCCACCATTAAAATAGTTTCAGTATATTTTGTTAGACATTATATAATGCAAGTACAGTATGTACAAACATAACAGATGGACCCCATCTGTTATGTTTGTATAGTCGATGGTTATGTTATTTAATGTGATTGATCCACCTTTCTACTAGTTATATTTGGTTTAGTTATTCGATTTAGTTTAGTTACATAATATTTTTTTAAAGTGAAAACTTCTTAAAAGGCGCGTTGGGCAGTTTTTGAGATGGAAAAAAACCATTTTGAACTCCCGACACTGTTGCCGTAACCGACACCATCTTGTTTAAGTTTTCACTACTATCGGCACTTCTAGAGCACTGTTTATTTAGTTTTAAAAAGCATGATTTATATTGTAACTAAGTAATTGTAATCTTTGTCCTTTAAAAAATAATACTTGAAGTGTGAAATAAATTGTTAACTCGTAAATATGGTGATAATTTCCATATTGCTCTTCGTCATGCACTAGATAGCCCTTTAAATTATTTTATGAACTGCCGTTGAAACTATTATTGGTGATCCGTCTAGCTTTAAAACTTGCCGTTACCACTTTTGCGGAGGCAAGTTTTAAAGCTAGACGGACTAATGTAAATACTTTCAACGGTGGTTCATAAAACAATTTAAATTTATTTAAGATAGCCATCTAGTGCATGACGAAGAGCAATATGGAAATACATATATATATACATCACCATATTTACGAGTTAACAATTTATTTCACACTTCAAGGCCATTTGCTTCTATATTCACCTTAATCTGTCTTATTAACTAGGTACTTTACTACAATTTCACATGTTTGCGGCGCTGAGTACGTATTAGGTAAGTACGTATATCATATTTATTTTTTCTCGTGCAGTGTCCGGTATGCCTTATTCACCTCGTCAGTATCTAACATTCTGATTTGACGTCTCTCACAGCACATCTGACTTTCGAAATACACACATAAAATTAAGTAAAATAATTTGAATTTTTCTGAAAAAGAACAATTTTGTTTTAAAAAAAATAATAAAACAAATTAAGTAAATATACTTGAAGTTTCAAATTAATAAAGAGTACATTACAATTTCTGTGAATTTCAGTAATTAATTGCTTTACAAAAAAAAAAATATGAAAACCGAATATAAAAAAACTTTTGTATAAACCGTCACTTATGTTTGAAAAATTAAGAATATTGTTCTACTTATTCCTGACCCTGTTCATACCGTATTTGTTACAAGAATACATTTCTGCAATTTTGATAAATAAAATAAAACGTTGCAATTGCAAATATTGCGGTGATTAAACTAAAAAAAAAAAAACTTAAAACGAAATAAAGAAACTAGAACAAAAATAAACGTTTAGAGCTATGGAGATAATATATTTATTTATTTTTATTCTGCTCTTCAATATATTGTGTGTCGCATCTGAAATGAGTCTGCGATTTGGTAAGTATTGGGCTACAAACGGCTTTTTTTATTTTAGCTTCCCATCGATGCTAGATAGAGGTCAAACGCACTCAAATCTCGAATAAAAGAATGCTACACATTAAGTTAATTACGCCCATAGGATTGTTTTAAATGCCATATTTTGCGTGATATATATATGTATTAACTGTAACCCTAATATTATAATATTCTGTTATGGCCGTACCTGAATTTTCCGGGGTCCAGTGCTGCCCCCATTTAAAATAAATGATTTCAAAGACAACGGAGACATCATTTAAAATTTTGCTACTACCAAGTTCTAGATAACCCTTGAAAGTATTTTATAAACTACTGTTTAAAATGAGAACGTTAAGCTTTACTACGCACATTTGCGAAAAACAGCCACTTTTGGCAAATGTGCGTAAAGCTTAACGTTCTCATTTTAAACAGTAGTTTATAAAATACTTTGAATGGTTATCTAGGACTTGGTAGTAGCAAAATTTTAAATGATGCCTCCGTTTTCTTTGAAATGATTTATTTTAAATGGGGGCAGCACTGGACCCCGGAAAATTTAGGTACGGCCTTAAATTAAGAACTTAGCAATTTGAGTACCTACCTACTTCCTTTTCATTGTTAATCAGACTCACATTAGTAGATCATGCTGTGTACACACAGTTTTGAACTATTTTACTAAATCGAAATATATAGACGTATCTATTAGATAATATTAGTTGTAATGCAACTTTTTAAAATTTCTGTTTTGTGTGCCTAATAAAGTAAAATAAAAATAAATAAAATAGTATATAGTATCACGTGGTTTATAATTTTCGGCTACGTTAGGCGGTAATCCTACTGCACCGCGCAACCTCGCGGAGCGCGGCGCGGCAAATTTTAACATTGTATGCAAGTAGCTCAGTTTTTATAGAAAACATGCCTACTCCCACCCACTGAAAACGCGTCACTGCGCGGGAGCGTCAGTATGTAGCACAGAGTACTTTGTATATGTATGTAGAAACCGCGCTCCGCGACGGTGCGCGGTGCAGTGGGATACCGTGGTAGTGGGAACCGTCTAAGTCTTGGTCACAGTCTCACAGTATAATAAAGAGTACTAGCGTACCTTGGTACAATTTTCAATGAGCGGTGACGTCATAGGGCCCCTACTTCGGAATTTAGACGTTCTGGAATGCAATTTTTTAACGAGGGAGTCAGCGGAACTATGAACGTGTCATTTTCCAACTAGCCAGAGTAGCCAGAGGATTTGGCCTACACTGCCTACACTCTCCACGCTGGCCAGACGGGTTGGAGAGGTCTCACTGATGTTTATAAGCTTTGTTCAGCTTGTGTTTCCTAATTCGCCTTCTACGACATCCACGGGAAGACTTGGAGTGGTCTTATTCTACTATGTTAGGAACTACACGGCACGTGATAGTGTATAGGTACTTACTATGTCTTTTTTTGCAAGAAAAGGGAAACGCCAATGTTTTGCTTGCAGTCTTCATAATAGAAACTCACGAGCGTGATCTGGTGCGACAGATTGGGCGAAGCCTGAAGGTGGTCGAGGAGACGCACCCTGAGATCAAGATAATTGATGAACTGGTGATTCTGGACCGGGAGAATGAAGAGGACAGCTATCGAAAACGTATGTAATGGTTGATTAAACCGAGGCCACAGAATTAATAAAGAGTATTTCATACAGAACGGAATCTTCTAAGGTCCCGCGCAATAGTCGTTGTTCCCCCACGTCCTGGGTGAATCAGAGAATTTCGTCATGAATGGTAATGACGACGTAAAAATGGTAATGATTGCACGTCCTATGGTAATGATAACATGTAATGGTGATGATATTAATATTAATAATCCTATATTACATCAATAACCATTTGACTGTTATCATTACCATAGGACGGGCAATCATTACCATTTTTACAGCGTCATTACCATTCACTCGGATTCACCCTCCTACCTACTCGTTATGGAAATGGATAGGTAGCGCCAATGAAATTAGATGAAATAAAATTATGGCAACTGATGATCATTAGGGCAAATTAAGTTAGGTGAATTAAAATTCAAGCAAATATAAACTAGTAATTCGCTCCTAACTGTGAACTCGCGACCTATGTAAGGCGAAAAACATGATCCAGTCCTTAATTTATAAATAATTGTTTAATTGTAAAACATAATTATAATACTCTGCTATCCTAATTCGCGACCTTGGTCTAAATACGACATGCTCTAACCACTGAGCTATCCCGGAGTAAACCCGGCACGCCGAATTTCTCCACCATTTGATATTTCTATAACACGCATTAGGTTTGCGTCCTTATTATCATTATTTAATTTGAGTACTTTGGTACTGCATCTTGAATGCCTAAAACCCTATAAAATATGAATGTATTATAATTAGGTTTAATGAAAGTTAGGGTAACTGAGGATAGGGCAATTAATAAGCACCCATGTTCATAATTATTGATTATTCTTTTCAAGTGTGTGCTGCCGTTTTCCGAGGAGGTTCTCTCATCATCGACCTATCCTGGTCTCCCTGGCCAGCGGCAGAACAGCTGTGTTCAGACTCTGGTCTACCTTCAGTCAGCAGTCAACTGGGCAGTCAGAGCCTTCTGGCAGCGATGGACGATTATTTAGAAACGAGGAACGCAACTGATGCTGCTGTGCTGTTGGAAACCGAAAGCGGTAGGTTGCTTATTGTTCATGGTAAGCAACTTTTGTTATGTCCAATTGGAGATGGGTGGGCACGTCGCTAAACTGCTTGGAATTTTTTCACAGCATGCAATGTTTGACATGTCCAGCTTAGGGTAGTTGGTCACTACATTAATGAGTTGTGACTGAGAATTCTGTAATATTCTCATGGTAAGCAAGTTTTGTCATGTCCTGGATAGGATGAATGGGCACTAGGTAAGTACTCATCATGCTGGTCTATCATAAGATGGGTGGGCCTGAAGTTAATAATGGTTGTCTATAGTAAGCACCCTAGATCATGGTCTGTCACAGGATGGGAGGGCACTAAGTAACTAATAGTTATCTATGGTAAGCACAATACCTCTAATAAAAAAATCGGTGGTCAAGGCGTTAACCTTGTGATCCGTAGGTCGTGGGTTCAAATCCCACTGGGAAGCATTCTTTGTAAAAAGATGTTTCCAGTCTGGTTAGGATTGCAGGCTGATTATCTAAAAAGAAAGATGATTCCGTGCTTCGGAAGGCACGCAAAGCTGTGAGTCCCGAACGTCATCTAGCGTATGTTTAAACTTATCCTAGGATTGATTCTGGTCTACCCTCTAGGTTGCGGAGGTCAGACGGCAGACGCCCTGTATAAAACCAGTAACCTCGTCAAATCACCTAGGTAAGGTAGCGGACCCCGGGCTCTGAAGCGTTACCGCTGAGGGTGCAACCGGGAATACGCTCACGTAAGTGTATTTGTTGCCATGTCGTTTCCGGGTCAGAATAGGACCACTCCATCTCTTCCTGTGGATGTCGTAAGAGGCGACTAAGGGACTAAGCACAAACACCTTGTGCTACATCTACTTTCCCAAGGAGGGATGACGTCAGGTAGGCGGCCGGCCGTAAAACTAGCCTAATCGTTTAAACTGTTCCGGCTATTTCTTCTCCACTTCGCAAGGTCTTTGGTATTGGCACAGAATACAGTAAGAGTAAACAGAACGGAATCTCCTACGGTAGGTACGCGCAATATGCGTCCCCGTTCCCCGTCCCCGCACCTCTCCCCCGTTTTCGCCTTGACGACGGGCGAGAGCGGGCGAACACACACTGCATGGCACAAGTTGGCCCACAAGAACCGGGGGAGAGGTGCGGGTGCGGGGAACGGGGACGCATATTGCGCGTACCTTAGGAGATTCCGTTCTGTTTACTCTTACTGTATTCTGTGGTATTGGGTAACCATTGAAAGGTATGCATACATCGACATATAATTCTCTTGATACCTAACGCTCCTACATTCACCGCTTCGATTCTGATTCCAAGCCTGCGTTGACATACTAATTAATGGTCAGAAACTCGATCTGGTTGAAAGTACTACCTTTTTAGGAATCACAATTGATTCGAAACTACAATGGGGCGCTCATATAACTAAACTTTCTAATAGGCTTAGCTCTGCGGCTTACGCTGTTAGGCGAATAAGACAATTGACAGATGTAGCAACTGCTAGACAAGTGTACTTTAGTTACTTTCACAGTCTAATGTCTTACGGGATACTTCTATGGGGGAGTGCAGCCGACATTCAGACTATTTTTCTTTTACAAAAAAGAGCAATTCGTGCCATTTACGGTTTAGGATCGAGAGACTCATTGAGAGAATTATTCAAGGAAATAGGTATAGTTACTTACTTTTGCATTACAATTCATATTTGAAAATATAATGTATGTAAGGAAAAATATTTCCATGTTCAATAAAGTAAGTGATTTTACAAATGGAAATTTACGTAATAAGAATGACTTAGTTAGTCCGTATTACAGGCTGATTACAGTCAGTAAGTCTTTTATAGGGAAGTGTATACCTTTTTATAATAAATTGCTAGAATCGGTCCTTGATATGCCAGACAGAAAATTCAAAGCTTATGTAAACAAAGTACTTTGTGAGAAGGCTTATTATAGGACCGATGACTATCTTAAAGACAAAAAAGTCTGGCTTGAGCTTGGTGCGGGTCCCTCTTAAAGGTTTGTATACTTAGACATGTCATAATTTAGGTACATTGGTACATACAAAATTTACAAATTGACATTATTTTAAATTTCGTAATTCTTATAATTCAATTTAATTATGACATAGCCAACAATGTAATCTCAGTCCATCCATATAACTAATTTTAAGTTTTAAAGGTCCGTAAAACTGGCAATATAAAATCAGCGAAAATCAAAAAAAAAAATCACCAAAATTTGTTGCTTTTTAGTTGCTAATTAGTTAAATAAATAAATAAATAAATAAATAATAAATAAATAAAAATATTGTTTATTTCCATCCACAACAACAAAAAGTTAACTTAATAACTATAGTTAATAAACATTGTGCAAAACATAACAGTAAAAAACAAAAACATTAGTAGATACATTACAGATGATGTACAGGGTTGTTGTGGAGGACTGGCGCCTGAACTAGGTATCCTAAGAACCTGTCTTACAGGTCACCAGGCCCCCCCACTCGATACATTTACAAATAGGTATTGGCAAATATAATTACTACCGTAACACTGGGTACTTTATACAAGATACAACTAGATATAGATTCAGTTACATCAATATCACAAAGTTCCTCTCCCGCAACTGGTAAACAGTGTCTGGAAACAATGGTTTAAAGTAAGAAGGAAAAACATAAACATTAGTTTTATCAAAAAGGCTATACTGATACAGTGGATATAACAATTCGAATTTGACCCCACTGGTAGAGTCAGTTACTTTCTTCCAAAAGCATCAAAATGAATATTTTAGTATGAAATGAATGAACAGCACACAGAGACTTCATATTATCTATATATGTATTTGTTAAAAATATAGTATCGTTGAGTTAGCATCCCAAAACAGAAGTCTCGAACTTATTTTGGGGCCAGCTGAATCAGTGTGATTTGTCTATATTTATTTATTTATTATCTAGAAGTCATTAGTGATCTATTATCAGTTTTTCGACTTAAATAAATATAAAGTGATGTTATGTTGTGACGTTTTATATTATTGTTAAGGAAGACCAATTTGGTTTAGACCAGGGACACATCCGAGGTATAGCAAACATATACAGTCAACATCAGTCATATAACCGTAGGTTACATACATAATATTTTATACATCCACAAGTCCTGTGGCAAGCCCTACGAACAAAATCTTGGGATCGGTTATGATATGGTCCATATCATATCATAACCACATGTACAGGAGCTGCTTGGAGAAGCCTATTAATTAAATATTAAACTATGGGACGAAGTAGAGTTTCAGTTTCGTCATAGGTAAGGCCTTGAAGCCAGTCCGTTACAGTCTTTTTGCAATTGAATTTGTTTAGTGGAAACATGTTTAGTTTATAGTTAAGGTTTTTATATAAGAATGGACCAAGATACTGGAAAAATCTCTGAAAGAAAACCGTATTGTAATTTGGTACAGAGATATTCAGTCTATTATTACGAAATATAATTTTAGGATCGTACGTCATAAGAGAGTGCTGTTGAAGTATTATCATTAAGATGAATAGTTGCCTAACCGACAGGACCTGTGTAAATTTATACAGATCAATTGTAGGATAACGATATGGTTTAGAATACGCTACTTTAAGTAAGGCTCTTTGGGCTCTTTCAAGTTGGAGCAGGTGTGTTTTCGCCGAGCCACCCCATGAGGTGATACAGTAGGTTATTATTGACTGGCACAGAGCCATGTAGGCAAGTTTTATGATTCTAGACGTGGCGACATGACGTAGTTGCTTGAATACAAAAATAAGCTTTCTAACACGTGAAGATAACAGTGTAATATGTTGATAAAAGTTAAGGTTTTGGTCAATAGTAACTCCCAAGTACTTAGTTGATTCAACCAAAGTAAGTTTAGGACATTCACAGCAATTTAGGGTACACTTAGACGAACTATTTTCGTGGGCCACGAGATAATGCTGGATGGGGCAGGGGAGGCTGGGTTTTCTGATACCAAAGTTCATGAAATTAGTTTTCGACACGTTCAGGGATAATAAATTGCTGGATAACCATGCTCGAACTCGATCAAAACCAATTTGGGCCGAAGCGAAAGTCTCTGTCCAAGTTGCACCTGTGAAAATGAGTGCCGTGTCATCTGCAAAAGAAATAACCCTACCATTCTCCAGTCTCATGTCGCAAAGGTCATTGATGTATGTGAGGAATAGGCTCGGGCCAAGCACGCTACCCTGCGGGACACCAAAACGAGTAGTGAGATCTGTGCTCATGTTTATACCAATTTTAACACATTGGGTTCTGTTCGTAAGATAGTCCTGAAAGAAATTTAATTGGTTACCTCTTATTCCAAGGCACTCTAGTTTGTTTAGAAGCATGGGAATAGAGACCGTATCGAATGCCTTTGCCAAGTCCAGAAAGACAACAACGCACTTTAGTTTCTTGTCAAGGGCGAGAGAAATGTGGTTCACAAGCAAATCAACTGCTTGCGCAGTTGACCTGCCAGCACGAAAGCCATATTGGTTGTCCGATAAGAGGTTATTTTGCTCGAGGAACTTGACAAGTCTTTTGTTCACAAGTCGCTCGAATACCTTAGAAAGCGCAGTCAAGATTGAAATGGGGCGGTAGTTGTCGACACGATCCCTAGTCCCAGCCTTGTGGATTGGATGAATGATTGCTTTTTTAAAGACCGAGGGGAATTTTCCTTTCTCGAGGCAAAGATTAATAATATGTGCAAATAAAGGGGCTATTAATTTCTTGTATGTTTTGAGAAAGGAGGTTGTAATCTCATCCCAACCCGCGGCCTTATCGGAGTTTAAGGAATCAATTAGGGCAATGATTTCATCCTCATCTGTGCTCAGCAATACAAAAGAAAGAGAAGTATTATTTCTAGGTTTGTCCAGATGGGGATTAGGAGGGGGTTGTATAGAACTAGCTAGTTTTTCTCCAACACTAGTAAAATAGTCATTGACAAAATTAACCGACTCAGAGTGCGAGGCTTTTAGGGTAAGAAGTTCTTCAGCGTCAGATTTGGTCTTTTGTGTGTTAGTAGCTCTACGTATGGTTTCCCACATTTTCTTGGGATTTTTTACATTAGTATTAAATTCTAGTTTGGTAAACTGATTTTTCAACTTTTTGATGAGGTTAGTTAAAAAGTTACGATATCTTTTATACGTTATCATAAGAAGTTCATTAGTTGGGTTATTTTTAAGTTTCTTATGCATGTTGTCACGGTTACGCATACAGCGTAATATGCCAACCGTGATCCATGGCTTAATAGTGTTTTTCCGGTATGGAACATGCATAATTTTAGAATTAGCCCGTATGCATCTGTTAATAGAATTAACAAAGTAGTTGGCTGCATATGTAGGGTCATCAGTCGTAGTGCTAGTGTAGTGTAGTAGCTAGGTAGTGCAATCGTCGAGCAGTGGGAGTCAGATGCTCAGAGATATAGATTACTTGCCTTGGAACGTTGGCTCCGAGTATACTAGTGTTAAGTCTGTCAGATGGGTTTGACTTATTATAATCCCTGTATGCCTTCAAGAGTTTGTTCTTGGTTATTACTGAATTTAGGGTAATAACGATTGTTTTGTGGTCTGTTTTTGCTGGTATATGGTAAATATCATAAAAATCAGGCAGAGACAGACTAACAGGGAGCTTGTTCAGCGTACTGAGCGCAATTTGGGCCAATTCCTCTTGAGATGCGTTAGTTTTGTGAGGAATGTTACGCAACTCAAGGCTAGCTGAGCGGGAGGCGCGGTCGATTTCATCAGTTTTTTCTTCAACCTTGGCTACACGCAAAAGACAGTCTTCGGTTTGGCTTTTGAGGCTGGAGACCTGTGCAGTCAGCTCCTGGTACTGTTCCGTTAGCGTTTCAATAGATTTTTTTATTTCGACATTGGTTGATATTACTTCTGAAATTTGCAGTTGGATGTCTTTCATATAAGTTTTTATTTCTGCTGAATTACTATCGGACTGATTTTTCCATACTGTAAGCGAGTCTATAAACTTATTAAGCTTTGATTCATAGTTGAATTCGCAGTCACAATCGCAACGGCGACGTCTTTTAGACGAACGGAGTGTAACTTGCTCGTCCTCGTAATCGCTCTGATTACTTATATCGGGTGCCGAGCCATAAGTAGTACCTTGCTTGTTTACGGGCGAACGCTGCATTGCTTAGCTATAAATAGTCTGACACAATCGCACGTGTGGCAACCTGTCGCGCTAGCGTCCAGATACTGTACCTTGCTAGGCACTACCAGGAGATCATAGGCTGTAAGGGTACTTGAGACACTTGTCAAGGCGAGACATATACCAGTGCGAGCAAGATAGTAATATGTATAAGCCGTAGATTCAGTGCGCACACTACGCAGGAAGGTTCGTGATTCGCAGGCGCTAGCGGTTCTCCCACTCACTCAAGCGAGATAGCATGTGCGCGTGCGCAGGCGTAAAGGCACAAAGAGTAAGCGGGATGATTAGTGTCGCCGCAATCTCAGCGAGAGCACCTCAGCAGCGGGGATATTACTTGTTCAGTGTGAGAAATAGATGGCACACGAGTTGGCGCGCAACAGAGGTGCATGCGTAATAAGGACAGAGATAACGTACCAGTAGTGTGGTAGCGTCGTGTGTTCGCACGTTCTCCGATTACTTGTGTGCAGATCAGTGCGGAAGGAAGAACTTCTTGATATTCATGTAGTCCTATTTTTGCACGGTAATTTTATTGAATTAACTTTAAATTAAAATTTGATTACAAAGATAAACAGATTCTCAACACGTCTACACCTTAAGGCGGTCCGAGGGGGAGAGGACAAAGTTTAGTTGCCAAAACGATGATTTTTTTGCTCTAACCGATCGTGAGAAATCGGCAACAGTTCCAGCTTTACATTAAGCTACCGTGACAAAAATCGGAGAAATGTATAATAGGTTGAGTAAATGCAGGCGAATTTGTTGCTAATTTGTTGCTACAAAAAAATTGTAAAAATACTAATTTTTGTTATGGTGCCGTAAAAAATACTGGACTCGCTAGCTTAACTTCCGATTTCTGATAGTTAAATTCTGTTGAATAATTTGTTGCTGCTTATATCTTTACTTGTTACAAAGTATAGAGTCAGCAACAAAATAGAAAACGGAAGTTGAGGTAATTTTGAAATCGGTTATCTCTCAAACCGGTCACGCCAGCTTAACTTCCGATTTCTGATAATTAAATTCTATAGAATAATTTTTTGCTGCTTAGATCTTCACTTGTTACAGTGTATTGAGTCAGCAACAAAATAGAAACCGGAAGTTGAGATAATTTTGAAATCGGTTATCCCTCAAACCGGTCACGCCAGCTTAACTTCCGATTTCTGATAATTAAATTCTATAGAATAATTTGTTGCTGCTTAGATCTTCACTTGTTACAGTGTATTGAGTCAGCAACAAAATAGAAACCGGAAGTTGAGGTAATTTTGAAATCGGTTATCTTTCAAACCGGTCACACCAGCTTAACTTCCGATTTCTGATAATTAAATTCTATAGAATAATTTGTTGCTGCTTAGATCTTTACTTGTTACAGAGTATTGAGTCAGCAACAAAATAGAAACCGGAAGTTGAGGTAATTTTGAAATCGGGTATCCCTCAAACCGGTCAAGCCAGCTTAACTTCCGATTTTCAACGGCTAAGTTCTATAGAATAATTTGTCAGCAACAAAAATGCGTAATAATGTATAAGTAACTAATTCTGTAACAAAACTTCACAGTCGGTAACAGAAGAGAACATTAAGACACCGCTGAGACAGACAGTAGATTTCATTTTCTGTGTTACAATTGAATTGAAACATTATTTTAAGATCAGCATAGTATAATGATTTGTCCAAAATAAATCAATTTAAATTAAACTAGAGATGAATTAATTTTTAACTTAAAATAGCATTATTAATATATTATTTTCAGGTAATGCTAATAGAATCCTCTTAAACTTAATTGACTACAAATTTGAAAAACAAAAATTTAATAAGCTGAAAAATGCGAAAAACGGTTTCAAAATTACATAGACTTCCGGTTTCTATTTTGTTGCTGACTCTATACACTGTAACAAGTGAAGATCTAAGCAGCAACAAATTATTCTATAGAATTTAACTATCAAAAATCGGAAGTTAAGCTGGCGTGACCGGTTTGAGAGATAACCGATTTCAAAATTACCTCAACTTCCGGTTTCTATTTTGTTGCTGACTCTATACTTTGAACAAATGAAGATATGAGCAGCAACAAATTATTCTATAGAACTTAGCCGTTGAAAATCGGAAGTTAAGCTGGCGTGACCGGTTTGAGGGATAACCGATTTCAAAATTACCTCAACTTCCGGTTTCTATTTTGTTGCTGACTCAATACACTGTAACAAGTGAAGATCTAAGCAGCAAAAAATTATTCTATAGAATTTAATTATCAGAAATCGGAAGTTAAGCTGGCGTGACCGGTTTGAGAGATAACCGATTACAAAATTATCTTAACTTCCGGTTTCTATTTTGTTGCTGGCTATACTTTGTAACAAGTAAAGACATGAGCAGCAACAAATTATTCTATAGAATTTAACTATCAGAAATCGGAAGTTAAGCTAGCAAGTCAAGTATTTTTTACGGCACCATAACAAAAATTAGTATTTTTACAATTTTTTTGTAGCAACAAATTCGCCTGCATTTACTCAACCTATTATACATTTCTCCGATTTTTGTCACGGTAGCTTAATGTAAAGCTGGAACTGTTGCCGATTTCTCACGATCGGTTAGAGCAAAAAAATCATCGTTTTGGCAACTAATTAGCAACTAAAAAGCAACAAATTTTGGTGATTTTTTTTTCGATTTTCGCCGATTTTATATTGCCAGTTTTACGGACCTAAGTTTTAAGTTTGTTAATTGACGTCTTTGGAGAAAACGTGCAGTGCAGTTTGTTGCCGCTTCTTCTGCACTTGCGCCTAGGAAGCGGCGAAAACTTAGCTGTAAGTGACGATTTGACGTCAACATTTGTGCAAAACAAAACAAAGTGACTATTATTAAGAGATATTATAAATATCCTATGATAATAAAGATATTTTGAATTGAATTGAATTTACGCAAACAAACGAACAGTAATTACAACGAAACATTCGAACGCACACTTAGACAAAGATGCATGCGATTGGTCGCGACAAGGTCACGCGTCGTCTTCGGTTGGGTCGGGCTATCAACGCAATGAGCGGTGAGATACAACGCGCGGATTGTACCTACGAGTAATATGCAGTACGCTACGCTAAAATAAATAACCTTGTTTACGTTTTTTTTTTTAATAACTAATTTTCATGTCTGTATGGCTTCTACATCACCTCACGGCACATGACGGCATTTTTAATAAATCGATTATCGCAAAAACACAGCAATATTCTCAAAGGAAACTTCTTGCGACGCAACCGCACGACTCGAGTGTCACGGCGAACTGTCGCGCCGCGCTGTTCATATTTTAAGCCCCGCTCGCCGCGATACATATCGCGTGGAATTATTTTTCGGGATTACTTACGATTCTAGAGAATTATTGTTCGTAGTATGCATATTATATTTGGAGAAGAAAAAGCGGGATTGCACACCCCGGTCTCTGAAGCAGCACAGCTAAGGATGCAACCGGGAATGCGCTTAGATGAAGAAGATGATGAGTGTATTTGTAAATATTGTATCTCATAATAAAAACTTGTACAATTCGTTCTCAGAAGTGGACAAAACCCTCTACGAGTTACTCGGTCGGTCCAACATCCGTATGTGGGTCCATGCTGGCCTTACCAGGGACTCTGCTAGGGCCTTGAAGAACATGCGGCCCGAGCCAAATTTCTACGTCATTGTCGGCAGCCAAGGGTTCGTCATGGATACTTACAGGCGGGTGAGTGGTTCTGATGATAAGCTGTGCTTAACCAATTTTCATGCAGAAAAATATTCAAGCGTTTTCAAAAATTTAACCCCTGCCTATTGTTGTTTCGTAAAATATTGTATAAAATCAAACACAGCCAAGTAAACTCAAGTACCCAATTATTTTCTTCCCGCAGGCCGTAAAAGAGAAGCTGGTCCGCCGTGACTACCGCTGGAACCTAGTGTTTACAGACTACTCTGGCAGTACCGTCGACGTCACTCAACTCCTGCTGCCGACTGTACTGCTGTCTGTCGACCAATCAGAATGCTGCAGGATCATCGCGCAGAGGGAGGAGTGTGCTTGCTCTGGGGAAGTACAGGTGAATTGGGATTCTTCAAGGATTCTAACATACAGGATTCTAACAATCAAAGATTCTTGCAATGAAGGATTTAAGTAATTAAAGATTCTAGTAATTAAATATTATAGAATGATGATAGTAATAAAAGATTCTTACAACAAAGGATTCTAGCAATGAAGGATTCTTAAAATCAAGGATTCTATCTATAAAGGATTCTAGCAATTAATGATTCTTGGAATGAAGGTTTCTTACAACAAAGGATTCTAGTAATGAAGGATTAGAGGCAATGGTAAACCACTTCATTAACTCTGCTAAAAATCATTATTGTGTGCGTCTATTTTCCTACAACGACACCGACAAGAGCCTGACTCTTAAAAGAATGGTATTAAGGCTTGCCTAAATTTTCCGGGGTCCAGTGCTGCCCCCATATTAAATAAATCATTTAAAAGAAAACGGAGACATTATTTAAAATTTTGCAACTACCAAGTCCTAAATAACCCTTCAAAGTATTCTATGAACTACTGTTTACAATTTAAAGTGAGAACGTTAAGCTTTACTACGCACAATTGCGAAAAACGGCCATTTTTGGCTAATGTGCGTAGTAAAGCTTAACGTCCTCATTATAAACTGTAAACAGTAGTTCATAAAATACTTTAAAGGGTTATCTAGGACTTGATAGTTGCAAAATTTTAAATAATGTCTCCGTTTTCTTTGAAATGATTTATTTTAAATGGAAGCAGCACTGGACCCCGAAAAATTCAAGTACGGCCTTAAAAGAAGTAAAAGGAGAAAATCCGTTCAAGTGCGAGTCGGACTCGTACATGAAGGATCCGTACCTTCGTACAATGTTTTAAAACGCTGAAAAAGCGTTTCTTTATGATGGTCCTTTAATTTTTAACTTTTTCTTATTAGGGTTCCGTACCCGTAGGGTGCAAACGGGACCCTATTACTGAGACTCCGCTGTCTGTCCGTCTGTCACATGGCTCTATCTCTTAAACCGTAATAGCTGGACACTTGAAATTTTCACCGATTATGTATTACTATGGCCGCTATAACAACAAATACTAAAAATAAGAAAAATATGAAATTAAAGGGGGTCGTCATACAAGAAACGTGTTTCTTCAGCGTTTTAAAACATTGTACGGTGGTACGGAACCCTTCATGTACGAACCCGACTCGCACTTGCCCGTTTATTTTTAGTATTTGTTGTTATAGCGGCCACAGTAATATAAGTATAATCGGTAATTTTCAAGTGTCTAGCTATTACGGTTCAAGAGTTAGAGCCCTGTGACTGACGGACAGACAGCAGGCAGTCTGGTAATAGGGTCCCGTTCGCACCCTTTGGATACGGAACCCTAAAAAGGAGAAAAAGAACAAGATTGTCTAATTCTGGTTTTCTTTGGCAGAAATCGCAGTACTTAATCACCAGCCTTCTCCAGTACATCACCGATGTATACTCTAAGTTAGACCATGAGCTGCCTTTCCTCACTGCAAAGGTAATTACAATTTTTCTTCTTCTTGCATCCTAAGCTGTGCTGCTTCGGAGCCCGGGGTCCGCTACCTACCCTAGGTGATTTGACGAGGTTACTGGTTTTACACAGAGCGACTGCCGTCTGACTTCCGCAACCCAAAGTGTAGACCAGAACCAATCCTAGGATAGGTTTAAACAAACGCTAGATGGCCTGGGTCGCGCCTTTCCCGCTTTTTCTTCCCTAAATATAATATGCATATAGTCACCTAAGGATGCTGAAGACTTCGCGAAATTAAGAAGAAATAGCCGGAACAGTTTAAGGCCGTACCTAAATTTTCCGGGGTCCAGTGCTGTCCCCATTTAAAATAAATCATTTCAAAGAAAACGGAGACAATATTTAGAATTTTTCTACTACCAAATCCTAGACAACCCTTCAAAGTATTTTATGAACTACTGTTTACAGTTTATAATGAGAACGTTAAGCTTTATTACGGACATTTGCAATTTTTCGCAAATGTGCGTAGTAAAGCTTAACGTTCTCACTTTAACACACGGCTTAATCGATTTGGCTAAAGTTTTACGACGGGCCTGACGTCAACCCTCCTTGGGAATGAAGTTTTAGCACGAGATGTTTGTGCTTAGCCCTATAGTCGCCTCTTACGACATCCACATGAAGTTATGAAGTGGTCCTATTCTAATCCGGAAGCCACACGGCCAAACTAGAACCCATATGGTCAATTTCAAAACATGGTGCTTTACTTATATTAATTTTTCTATCTACCTACCTATAAGTTTTTAATTTAATATTACTAACTTTAAGTTTAAAATATAGTAAGTAGTTTGTTTTTTTTTTTTTTAATTAATGGCTTGACGCTACTGCGTATTTAGCCAGGAACAAGTTAATAAAACGTGGGAAATTCTTTTTTCCTAACAAGTTACAATCAAAGGTTGGTGTAGACCTTTGATTGCTTTCAGGGAGCTTCTGGCGACAAATCTATACGAGTCCACTGGTTTTTATAGCCAACTGAGTGGCGGACGACGCCCGAAGACGCCCACACAGTCCGCGAAACAAATATCACTACAGCCGTACTATGACTGTCCACTTTAACTATTTCACACATTGTTCATGAGCATGAGCATTTATAACACCAAACAACACCAATTTCATATTATAAAGTCCACTAAAATCAATTTGCAAAATAATTTAAAGAAAACCCTAACCGAACCCCTTGACTTCCCGCCAAAACCTCCTAGTTTGATTTTAATTAGTTATATTAGTACCAAATTTTGCCGTTTGTTGTTTATTTGCTGAGTTTATTTATATCTTACAAGTGAAATATGAGCCACTTTCCGGTTTCCAACTGAGATGATCCTAATGTAGGTAAATCAGATGACAATGCAATATTATAATGACAAGAAGCTGAACTGATGATGGAGACGGAAGGTGGCTGTAGGAACCCTGTAGGTAGGTCAAAAGGTTTAAAAAAAATGGATCACCAGTATTTGTCTATTCCAAACACACACAAACACTAAAATCTTTTCTCTTTATACTTAATATTACGAGTAGAATACTCGTAAACACTTAGTTCTTTCTTACCCGTGTGGTTCCGGGTTAGAATAGGACCACTCCATCTCTTCCTGTGGATTTCGTAAGAGGCGACTAAAGGACTTAGCAAAAACATCTCGTGCTGCAATTGTATTCGCAAGGGCGGCGGCCGGTTGTAAAACTTTTCGCACAAATGCATTCCCAAAGTGGGTTGACGTCAGACAGGCGGCCGGTCGTACAACTGTAGCCAAATTTAAACTGTTCCGACTATTTCTTCTCCATTTTGCAAGGTCTTTGGCATCCTTGGGTGACCATTGCCGTGCATGATATATTTGGGGAAGAAAAAGCAGGAAAGCGCGCCTCGGGCTCCGAAGCAGCACATCTGAGGATGCAGAAGAAGAGGAGCTAGATAAAGACTTAGTTGTTTATTAGGTGGATTGCGAGAATCCTGAATTCTCCGAAATGAATACTACCAGAGACCGGCTGTACCGGCAGTTCGCTGAAGACGCGGACATGACCAATGACACCATTTTCTATTGGAATGCTGAAAGGTGAGCTGAGCATGGATAAATTTATTTATTTTTCAACACACTTGCTCGTAAAGTGGATCTAATTTCACCGGTTTTAGATATACCTACATCTATAAAACAGCTCCTAAAACACGTGTGTGTTATAAACGCAAATAGTAAAGCTTTATGTATATATACTTTATATTACTTTATATATAACCGCACTATTTGCTATTTACCTATACAGGGTTAATTTTTAAACACCAGCCAAATTTTTGGAGCTTTTATAAAAAGATATTTAAAATCGATAAAAATTTTTCATCCTACCATCCATATAAAATTCGGCTGAGCGCTGATTTGTATGGGGAGGCGAATTTTCATTTTAGTTTTTCGTTATTTGTTTTTATGGAAAGTAGTTCAGTATCATGGACTGAATTTGCTCCAGTTTGGCAGGTGGTTAAAAAGTCAGCCTGTATATTCTTTAATTTTTTTTTGTTATTTCGCTCCCATGCTGCCTACTGGCTGGCCCGCCGCGCTGATTTTAAAAAGTAAAACGGCGGGAAAGCATCGTATAGTGTGTGTACTAACTTTACGAGTATTACAATACATTTCCGAAAATTCTTGTAAAGAAATATTTTCAGTTCAATTCAATTCAAAATACCTATCTTTATTATCATAGGATATTTATAATATCTCTTAATAATAGTCACTTTGTTTTGTTTTGCACAAATGTTGACGTCAAATCGTTACTTAAAGCTAAGTTTACGCCGCTTCCTAGGCGCAAGTGCAGAAGAAGCGGCAACAAACTGCACTGCACGTTTTCTCCAAAGACGTCAACTAACAAACTAAAAACTTAAAATTAGTTATATAGATGGACAGAGATTACATTGTTTATTATGTCATAATTTAATTGAATTATAAGAATTACGAAATTTATAATAATGTCAATTTGTAAATTTGGTATGTACCAATGTACCTAAATTATGACATGTCTAAGTATACAAACCTTTTAAAGCTCAAGCCAGACCTTTTTGTCTTTAAGATAGTCATCGGTCCTATAATAAGCCTTCTCACAAAGTACTTTCTTTACATAAGCTTTGAATGTCTGTCTGGCACATCACTACCCATTCCTACTTTTTAATTTAAGAGCTTGCTCTTTTTGGTGGAGTTAAGTGGAAATGCTTCCATTCCTCTCATCTCCCTGCCATCTTTTTAATGTCTTTATTATCATCATGTCTTTTTTAGTCTCCACTGCCGGAGCACGACCTCTTTGTACTACCAGAGCCATACTTGGCCAGAGTAGCCAGAGGATTTGGCCTACACTCTCCACGCTGGCCAGAGGGTTGGAGAGGTCTCATTGATTCTATAAGCGTCACCCGTATGGCTCTTGTAGTACAGAGAGGGTCGTGCTCCTGCAGTGGAGACTAAAAAAGACCTGGATAATGATGATGTATATATATACATCATCATACACATATGTGTGTGCCTCAGTTACACAAATAAAGTAATTATCTATCTATCAAGAATTAACTTCCAGGTCCGGTCTTTACCTCCGTTCTCGGTACGTCCTCTCTATGTACAAACCTGATGAAGAACCTGAGACCATAGCGACCTGGTCAGCCGACGAGGACTTCCACCTTCTCCCAGGAGTGGAGCTGGAACCTTTGAAGGTGTTCTTCAGGATTGGGACTTCTCCGGTAAAATCTTAAATCTATTTTTATCTGCAGTGAGGCCTTATAAAGTCTTAGGAGAGTTAAGGAAAAGAACACTGATTACAATATTTTTTTCCGACTTGCCGGACAAAAACTAGAATAACTTTTTTTCGGGGGCCTAAATCGAAAATTCTGAAAATTGGTGTCTGGAGATTGAATTGGGCTACAAAGTAAGCCCTTTGGGTAGATGATCAGACGACAGATGTGGTCTGCGGAGGTTCCCAAAGATTGTGGTTTGTATTTCAGACGCGTTGAGGCAGAAAAATGCAACGTATACAACGTGGAAGGGGCATACCTACCCGTAATACTCGTAAATCGAACCACGGGTAATAGTAGGAATGTAGTTAATATGCAATTGTGATTGTGTTTCGACTGTTATTTTAATTTCATTGTACCTACTTTAGTCTAGTATAGCCCGTGGTTTGATTTATTACGGGTATGTCCCTTCCACGTTGTATAAAATAAATATATTTCGGTGAAAATAAATTCGGCCAAACCAAATTTATTTTCAAAATCATTTTCGTTAATGATTTTCTGGTTTAAGACGTTTATTTCTGAGAAATTTTACATTATTTAATCGATTTTGAGAATAAATTTAGTTTGGCAACTAGAATTGTGTTATTTCTTTATTTAATTTTCAATGTACTCTGATAGTTGTGTGGAGCATGAAATCTGTATTTTTTCGCATTATTTGTCATAGTAGTTATTATTATATTTCCTTTTGTAATTAAAGTGTCGTCGACCGTATGCATCCGGAAAGATGGGCCTATATTGTCACAAACTGGATAAAGATGAATACAGAAAAAGAGGTAGACCGAGGATGAGATGGGCAGACGATTTGCATGCATTTAATAAAGACTGGAAAGTGAAGACCAACGATAGAGAATTGTGGAAAGGAAGAGGGGAGGCCTTTGACCAGCAGTGGGACATAGACGGATAGTAAAAAAAAATGTGTATAGTATGTGTCTTTTTGGTACCAACAAAATATATTATTTATCTATCTATTAAGATGATGAATGGGATACCCTTGAACCCGCATTTACTTTCACGATCTAGGCTGTACCCTGGACTTTGCCCAAACTGGACCCGGAGACCGGCGAACACATGGTAGACGAAGACAGCCAGCCCTTATATGAGGGATACTGCATCGATCTCATTGCGAAGCTCGCTGAAGTAAGTAGATATAAGAGCTTAAACACATAACAGCATTGCGGCACCGCGCCGCAACGCAACGCACCGCGCCGCAACGCAACGCACAGCACCGTGCGGTGCCGTGAAAATAGATACCGATCAAGTGCGAGTCGGACTCGTACATGAAAGGTTCCGTACCTCCGTACAATGTTTTAAAACTCAAACACAAAAAAAAAACCCGTTTCTTGTATTACGCCCTTTATTTCTTAACTTTATCTTATTTTTAACCTCTGACAAAAAAGAGGGGTGTTATAAGTTTGACGCTAATGTCTGTCTGTCTGTCTGTTTGTGGCATCGTAGCGCTTAAACGGATGGACCGATTTCGATGCGATTTTTTGTACGTGAAAGCAAGTTCCCTTGCGGTGGTCCTTAGCTAAGTTTGATAAAAAACGGTTCAGACGTTTAAAAGTTATTTGGAGTTAACGCTTAAAAGATCAGGGCTTTCTCTAGCAACTAATCGATAGTAGTTCCGCTACTTATCACTAGATGGCATTCTTGACAGTCTGGGTTTTTTCAAATTTGCTTAGCAAATAAACTTGTAAGTATTTGTTGTTGTAGCGGCTCCAATAATATATAATCGGTTAAAACCGGTGAAAACCCCGGGATCTGACGCTTTACCGCTGAGGATGAAACCGGGAATACGTGAGGGTTATAATTTCATCGAGCAAAGCCCGGTATCGCTTAGATAATTCTATTTTAAAGAAGATATTCTAACTTTATTTTTCAGACGATGAACTTTGACTATGAGATAGTGACCCCAAAGACTGGGGGCTTTGGCAAGAAGTTGCCGAACGGATCCTGGGATGGCGTGGTTGGGGACCTGATGCGTGGGGTAAGATTTTATACTTCTTTCTAATTGAGTGTGTTATTATCTAACTGTGCTTTGGTAACTTGCCGTGTGGTTTTTCCCGGCAGAGTAGAATAGAATCATTCCAAGTCTCCCCGTGGATGTCGTAGAAGGCGACTTAGGAAACACAAGCTAAACAAAGCTTATAAACATCAATGAGACCTCTCCAACCCGTCTGGCCAGCGTGGAGAGTGTAGGCCAAACGCTCTGACTGCTCTGGCTAATACATTTATTTATTTATTTAATACTCTTTATTGTTCCAAAGTAAAAACATACTTTTAACAAATGGCGGACCGTTTTCATAATTTGGCGCAAAAAGCAAAATTATTCCGTTATGACTACCGATAAATACTTCATATAACATATTATGAACATATACATAAAACATTACATTACTACATACTATATAATATATATCAGAATAAATATCTACTTAAACAATATGTACTAATATATATAAATGGCTCTGGTAGTACAAATGTATAGACATGCCGCCTCGGCCGGGCTCCGGCATGCGTGGTAAACCCAAGGAATGCTGGCTTGACGTCGCCAAGGACATGCGTGCCAATAGTCTTACAACCAAGGATGCTCAAGACCATGCAAAGTGGAGAAGAAAAAGCCGGAAAGCAGACCCTGGGCTTCACAGCATTACAGCTGGGGATGCAACTGGGAATGCGGTGAAATGAGAGAGAGAGAGATGCGCGGACTTATTCCAGAGCGATTTCTTCCAGAAAACTAGTCTTCAGACCTTCTTTATGTTCTTGTCGTCTATATTGATGAGGCTTACTGATGGATCCTTGACATTTATATATATATACATCCTTATATATTTATTTATTATTATTTATTTTTGTGTTTCTTGAACTTGAAATATACGTAAGACCCGTGGCTTCCTGCCTAGAATAGGACAACTTCATCTCTTCCTGTAGATGTCGTAAGAGGCGACTACAGGCCTAAGCATATGTGCTACAACTGCATTCCCAATTAGAGTTGACGTCAGGCAGGCGGCCGGTTGTAAAACTATAGCCAAATCATTTAAACTGTTCCGGATATTTCTTCTGGATTTCGCAAGGTCTTTGGCATCCTTGGGTGACTTGGGTGGAAAGCGCACTCCGGAGCCGAAGCAGCACAGCTGAGGCTGCAACCGGAACCGCAGATAAGATAAAGAAGACTTTTGATTTTGCAGGAGACTGACATAGCAGTTGCTGCTCTGACGATGACAGCTGAACGGGAAGAAGTCATTGACTTTGTGGCTCCGTACTTCGAGCAGACTGGTATTTTAATCGGTAAGCCCTTCTTCCATGCTGGTCTGGTAGAAAAGAAAAAACGGCCAAGTGCGAGTTAAACTCGCGTGGAGAGGGTTCCGTACAATTAATTGAATTCTTATAGGTTTTCCTGTAATCTACAAGCAATGAACTATATTTTGTATTTTTTTCAAAATTTTAGGCTCAGTTGTTTCGGTGATCAGGGAGATCGTCTTCTTTCACGAATAAAATCAAAACTATTCATTTTACAATTTTAAAAAAGATATATTTGAGATCCTCATAACGAGCCCTTTTGCTTGATATATGACATAGTAAGGTTTGCAAACCTTTTTTTTTAATTTCCTATATTGTCCCCCGAAAATGACCCTTATTTTAAAAAAATATTTATTTACTTTGCACATATGTGTTTGGGTCATACGACTACAACATTCTACCAAATTTTACCTGATTCGGTCCAGTAGATTCGGAGCAAATTGGCTGTGACAGACGGACGGACAGACTGACGCACGAGTGATCCTATCAGGGTTCCGTTTTTTCATTTTTTATACGGAATCGTAAAAACTACTAGTTGTAGGGGTGACGAGTGACGACAGGGTAATAAAGGTATTATCCTAATTAGTCTGTCTTGTAGATTATCCAAAAGTAATGGACATTGACATACTATAATGATCTAGTATAATATATAGAGTATATTTTGTTAGACCGTATATAGGGTCTAACAAAATATACTGAAACTATTTTAAGGGTGGATTCAGTCCATGATACTGAACAACTTTCCCCAAGGAACATATGTCGAAATATAAAAAATAATTTTTGGCCTTCTTTACAAACTAGGATCAGCTGATCGGTCAACTTGTATGGGAGGTCAAAAATAATTTTTCATACATTGGTATATGTTCCTTGGGGAAAGTTGTTCAATATCATGGACTGAATCCACCCTTAAAATAGTTTCAGTATATTTTGTTAGACCCTATATACATTATATAATATATACTATATATAATGTACTATATAAGTTCTGTAAACTTTGTAATTTTTTATTGTTTTTTATTTGGTGCAATAAAATTTTTTGTATTGTATTGTATTGTATACATTCGAATTGAGAAGCTTCCCTTTTTTGAATACGTTAAAAAAACAGCTCAATAATCCGCTGCCCGGGTGACAATAAAATGGGAGATTTTTGGTACGCATTAGTCGACTTTGGGTTTTATTGTGAAAGAAGGTACCTACTTGATGCGATACCCCGTGTGGTTCCGGGTTAGAATAGGACCACTCAATCTCTTGTGGATATCGTAAGAAGCGACTAAAGGACTAATCACAAACATCTGGAGGTACAATTGCATTCCCAAGGAGGATTATTAACGTCGGGCCGCGGCCGGTTGTAAAACTACGCACAAATACATTCCCTAAGATTGTATTTGTGCGAAGTTATAGCCAAATCATTCAAACTGTTCCAGCTATTTCTTCTCCACTTCGCAAGGTCTGTGGCATCCTTGGGTGACCATTGACATGCATGTTATATTTGGAGAAGAAAAAGCAGGAAACGCGCACCCAAGGTTTAGAAGCAGCACAGGTGAGGATGTAACTGGGAACGTGCTTAGATGAAGAAGAAGGTACTTGATGAGATGATGTCAGAATATGTATTTTTTATTTCATTTAAAGATTGCTTTACCTTGTATGTAGCTCGAAGGTTTATAACCACTGTATTTTTCAGCAATCCGCAAGCCTATAAGGAAAACTTCCCTATTCAAGTTCATGACGGTGCTACGCACGGAGGTATGTGGGTGCTTCATCTTCTTTAGGGTTCCGTACTCAAAAGTTGCCAATGGGACCCTATTACTACAGAATAAATAATACTAACGTACAGAAGTCTCACTCAGCAAAGAAACTCAAAGAAATATCTACTCAATGTGGCTAGCGATATAGTTTAATTTAGCTCACGTCAGAACTCAGCACCATTTCGTATAGATACCTAGACATCCATTGCAAGCCAATTTCATTCTTATTACTCTGGACAAACGATTCGTATAACTGAATTTACCACCCGGAGGAACCTTTCATGTACGAGTCCGACTCGCACTTGCCCGTTTATTTTAAATTTGCCTAGCAAATAAGCTTGTTTAATATTAACTTGTTTGTAACAGGTATGGCTCAGCATTGTGGCCGCGCTGCTTCTCACAGGGTTCATGATATGGCTTTTGGATAAATACTCACCATACTCTGCGAGGAACAACCCTGATGCATATCCTTATCCATGCCGGTAAGTATGCAATTGCTGACCTCCGTGACGAATTGGTAACCACGCTAGTTCGCAACTCGGAGGTTCTGGGTTCGATCTCCGACCGGGGCATTTGGCAAATGACCTTTTTCATTTCATTTCTACTTGTATAATAGCACACAAAACAGATAACAACCATATTTTGGGAAGTACATTAAGGATTTTATGTGTTGTTCTTGATTGTTTTCCATGAATATGTATGCCTAAAAAGCAAGGGCGGTTCGAGCTTTGGCGCCAGGGGGGGTCACATAGTCGTGGTCAAGTCACAAGAAGTTATAATTTAATTTTGATAATAATTAGATACAAGTAAAAAGTAGGTTTTTATTAATCAATGTTAGTACTGTACTTAAAATACCTACCTACCTATATTAGGTATACATATATAAGGTGTATACATACACCATCCACAGCTGTGGATGGTGAAGTGGCAAACCAAGTGGCACCCACCTCAGGGGGTGGTCATGACCCCCACGACCCCCCCTGGATCCGCCCATGCTAAAAAGTCTATTATCAAATCATTAATAAGAGCGCTAGATTTTAACATTATTTTACCTAAGAGAAAATATAAACATGAAAAAGATAGAAAACATTAATTAATTACTTTGCTTGGTGAGGTGAATGATTATTTGCCGCCGGAACTTGTGCAATGAGTGGTTGTAAATAGATATGTCTCTATTGGAGACCAGGAGTGCTATTTTTCATTTAGGGACTCAGCGAAACACAAGACGTGTAGTTTTCCAACTCACCGATCGCGTTCCGACGCATTGCATCTTATTTTTGAAACTGTCGTGTCAGCGATAAGTAATATTGTGTTACGCAGAAAATATCAAAAATTTGTCAATAGTTTTCTAAACATTTTAACAAAAATAAAAAAAAGCAGCGTGAAACGGAACTGATTCTCCATGGAACGTTTCTTTGACATTTATACGCTACAAATGTCAAAATTACGAGTGGTCCAGACCACTCGTTGCAAATCCTTCGCATACGATCAATTCAAAAATGCGCCCGTTTGGAAACACTCGCGCAAATCATTCGTAATGTGAGTCCCTGAATGAAAAATAGCACTCCAGGATTTCATTATATTGGCGACACATTCTAACAATTTCAAAATGTCTTGGGATTTTGGGCTTTTATCTATACAGGTTCTTACAAAATATACTGACACTATTTAAGGGGGAAATCAGTAAATAATACTGAACAACTTTTCAGCGTATACTAGTGCTCGCTACTGCTCGCATAGCCCATTTGTATCTCCGTACTAATACGCATTAACGACCATTGCAGACACAGTATAGACCCTTTAGCTGTATAAAAATGGGCCCTTTTCGGGGGTATAGCGGTGCTTTAAGCGCTCGTACATCTACTGTAGATCTTACTATGGAGCCAACGCCGTTAATATTATGAACTTCTAACTGGCCAGTGTACAGCTCGTTATAGAGCCTGCGTGCTAGTTGGGTTATATATCGAAATATGAAAAATAAGTTTTGGCCTCCCATACACGATTACCGATCAGCTGACCGGGGTTGTATGGAAAGCAAAAAATATTTTTTTTATATTTCGACTAGCTTTTAGCCCGCGGCTTCGCTCGCGTAAATTTCGGTTTTCCTGAACCCTTTTTCAATAACTGAGCAAAGTGAAACCGATCACCTTTCTCTATTTATAGTTTTTTAATGCTTTCAATCCAGCTGGTAACTTTTATGTAAAGGTTATTGTGGTTAAAACAAGATACCTACCTACCCATGTACAAACTATCTACATTTTAAATAAATTTTCTACTTCCTAAGAATCTCTTTATAAATATTATAAAGCGGAAGAGTTTGTTTGTTTGTTTAAACGCGCTAATCTCAGGAACTAATGGTCCGATTTGAAAAATTCTTTTTTTGTTGGGTAGTCCATTTATAGAGGAAGGCTTTGGCTATATAACATTCTGACAACCACGCGAACGAAGTCGCGGGCACAGCTAGTCTCTTTATAAACTACATTCACGGTAGTTATAAATATTATAAAGCGGAAGAGTTTGTTTGTTTGTTTGTTTGTTTGTTTAAACGCGCTAATCTCAGGAACTAATGGTCCGATTTGAAAAAATCTTTTTTTGTTGGGTAGTCCATTTATAGAGGAAGGCTTAAGGCTTTATAACATTCCGACAACCACGCGAACGAAGTCGCGGGCACAGCTAGTCTCTTTATAAACTACATTCACGGTAGTATGAATAGCATTGAAAGAAAGGATTATGATACTATTAGCAGAATTCCTTTTGGAACATGCCACATAGAATTGTCTGTGTGAGTAACAGTCAGATCTTAAATCTATCCCAGCGACTTTCAATGACTGCCCTTGAGCTTTGGAAAAGTTGTTCAGTATCATGGACCTCAGTCCATCATGGACTGAGGTCCATGATACTGAACAACTTTTCTACTATACTGTAACTATATTTTACATTTTACATTTTTTGTACAGTATATTTTGATAGACGTTTAAATACAGTATTACAAGGCTCGGAGCAATATTTAAATTTAACATTTGTGATGAAAAACTTCGACACGAGTGCGATTCGAACTCACGCCCCTCACATCTGTACTGTACTAAATAAATATATAGGGACAAATCACACTGATTAAGCTAGCCCCAAAGTAAGTTCTAAACTTGTGTTATGGGATACTAACTTAACGATACTATATTTTTATGATAAATACATGTATAGATAAACACCCAAGACCTAGGATAATTTGAAAAAGGCCATTTTCCAACTTGCCCTGGCTGGGAATCGAACCCAGAACCTCCGAATTAGCGGTCTAGCACTACTCACAGTACAGATTTTTTTATTCAAAACCTATCGAGGTATCAAAAGAAAGGATTTTAGTGTCCGACCGAATGTTCGGTTTCGGTCGCGTTTTGGCAAAAAAAACGGGTTACGGTTTAGTTTCGGTTTCGGCGGCAAACCTGCCGAAACTCGAAAACTGAAACTGCATTCGGGAATTCTCGCGCTCTGCTCGGACATGTTCGGCGCGGTAAATTCCATCCAAGCACCAGTCCTCCACAGCAACCCTGTACAACTTCACTATAATGTACCTACTATGTCATGCTTATACTGTTACATTTTCTACAAATTTTCACTAACTTTAGTAAGTTAATTTTATGTTATAATCCTAATCCTAACTAATATTATAAATGCGAAAGTGACTTTGTATATTTGTTTGTTTGTTTGTTACCTCTTCACGCTTTATCTACTGAACCAATCGTCGTGAAAATTCGCATACACATAGTTAGGAGTACTGAGAAGGAAATAGGGTACTTTTCATCCCGAAAAACGTAATGTTCCCGTAGAATTTGGGATACGCGAGCGAAGTCGCGGGCAAAAGCTATTAAACAATATTATTATTTATGTTTTCCAGGGAATTCACTCTAAAAGAAAGCTTCTGGTTTGCCCTCACCTCCTTCACCCCTCAGGGAGGCGGAGAGGCCCCCAAGGCTTTATCAGGGAGGACCTTAGTAGCGGCATATTGGCTGTTCGTCGTGCTGATGTTGGCTACCTTTACAGCTAACTTGGCTGCTTTTCTGACCGTGGAGAGGATGCAGGTAAATTACTCATCATCATCAGGTCTTTTCTAGTCTCCACTGCAGGAGCACGACCCTCTCTATACTACCAGAGCCATATACAGGCTGACTTCTTATCCACCGGCAAAATTTTTGGAGCAAGTTCAGTCCATGATACTGAAATACTTTCTATAAAGAAGGCAAACGGATTTTGTATGGGAGGACGAATTTTTATTATCGACTTTTAATAAATTTTTATAGAAAGCAGTTCAGTATCAAAAATGTTGCCGTGTTTAAGAGGCTTACATCAGCTAGAAATGCTCGCACACATTAAAACTTTATGTTTCAGTCATATTTTTTCATTCCATAGTGTTCCCATACATTTTATTACAGTTCTACCCGATGAAAAAAAAATTAGAGGTGTTTTCGTGATTTTTTTCTATCGAATCTGAAAAAAATTAATAGCATCATGTTTTGAGAACACTACTTCGGTAGCATAAATCCTGAATGTAGTGGAACATAGTTTTACGCAAAATAAAACTCTTGTTTACGTCATGTAAGCCCCTTAAGGTGAAGATATAGGCAAATGGCCTTGAAGTGTGAAATAAATTGTTAACTCATAAATATGGTAATGATTTCCATATTGCTCTTCGTCATGCACTAGATAGCCCTTTAAATTATTTTATGAACTGCCGTTGAAACTATTATTGGAGATCCATCTAGCTTTAAAACTTGCCGTGGCCACTTTTGGCGGAGGCAATTTTAATGCTAGACGGACTAATGTAAATACTTTCAACGGTGGTTCATAAAATAATTTAAAGGGCTATCTAGTGCATGACGAAAAGCAATATGGAAATTATCTCCATATTTACGAATTAACAATTTATTTCAAATGAGGGCGCCACTTCAGGGCCATTTGCCTATTTTTAAGGTGAATAAAAAGTAACCATATTGCAGTAAGTATACATATTGCAATATAATGTCATTGATCTTCCAGACCCCCGTCTCGTCTTTGGAACAACTGGCTCGGCAGTCCAGGATCAACTACACAGTGGTGGAGGGGTCCACGATACACCAATACTTCATCAATATGAAGTTTGCTGAAGATACACTATACAGGTACGATAAAATCAAGTTTTCTTTTTTTTTGTGTTTGTGACCAACACTGGGTGTCTTGCTGTGTGGTTCCCGCCATGTAGAATAGGAACACTCCAAATAAATACTTTTAAACTATCGCGTTGCATTATTATTAAGGCCGTACCTAAATTTTCCGGGGTCCAGTGCTGCCCCCATTTAAAATAAATAATTTCAAAGAAAACGGAGACATTATTTAAAATTTTGCTACTACCAAGTCCTAGATAACCCTTTAAAGTATTTTATGAACTACTGTTTATAGTTTATAATGAGAACGTTAAGCTTTACTACACACATTAGCCAAAAGTGGCCGTTTTTCGCAATTGTGCGTAGTAGTAAAGCTTAACGTACGGCCTTAAGGCCTTAAGGCCGTACCTGAATTTTCCGGGGTCCAGTGCTGCCCCCATTTAAAGTATTTTATGAACTACTGTTTACAGTTTATAATGAGAACGTTAAGCTTTACTACGCACATTTGCGAAAAACGGCCACTTTTGGCAAATGTGCGTAGTAAAGCTTCTTATTATATATACCTATATCTATAAACGTTCTTATTATAAACTGTAAACAGTAGTTCATTAAATACTTTGAAGGATTATCTAGGATTTGGTAGTAGCAAAATTTTAAAAAATTGGTTGCCTGTAAAGTCGGTATACGGGCGAAAGTTTTACGTGACAACGACTTTGAGTGAGAGGCACGCGTGCCTCTCACTCGCTCTCATTGTGAGCGCATAACGTGAGCGGAGCGTAACGCAGTTTCTTGAAGTGTCACCCGGCTAACCAATTAAGACGTTGTCACGTCAATAATTTCTATGTTTTCTCTGAAATTATTTATATTAAATGGGGGTAGCACTGGACCCCGGAATTCATATTTTGCTATACAGGGTGACTTTTTAACCACCAGCCAAATTTTTGGAGCAAGTTCAGTCCATGATACTGAACTACTTTCCATAAAAACTTTTGTATGGAAGGACGAAAAATTTTTATCGATTTAATTTTTTTTTACAGAAATTAGTTTAGTATCATGGACTGGACTTGCTCCAAAAATTTGGCTGGTGTTTAAAAGGTCATAACAGTTATTAACTGGTTTTCACAGTCAAAATATGGAAAACTTCTACACATAGCATGCAATACTTTCAAATAAAAAAAATGCTGAAATCTGTCATGTCGTATCAAAATAAATACTAGACTACGTTTGTATGAAAAGTCTGAAATCTGCCGACTGCCATACAAAGATGACAGCTGGGACCAACAGCTTAACGTGCCTTATGAAGCACGGAGCTCGGGAAATTTTTATGCCACCTAGACTTGCACATCGATAGTCGACTATCGCTAAACTATCGATAGTCTATCGATAGTTGACGTCACATCAATAGTATCGATAGCCTATCGATACTACCGATACTATCGATAGTATCGATAGTATGTAACAGGGCAATACTATTGATATACAACAATAGTATCGATAGTATTTGCTTTAATAGTATCAATACTATCGATAGTATGTAACAGGGCAATAGTATTGATATACAACAATAGTATCAATACTATCGATACTATTGAAGATTTAAGAGTAATACTATCGATAGTATCGATAGCTCACACTATCGATAGTTTAATAAACTGCAATAGTATTGCTTTCTAATAATTGACTACATAGCTAGTAAACATTTTCTAAAAACATATATGTATAGAAATATAAAATGTGTAATAAAGCAAAAAGTTAAAATGGTTTAATACTACTTGCTACATTAGCTAAAATTGGGAAACAATACTATCGGCTGTTAATAAACTATCGATAGTGTAATACTATCGACAGTATCAATAGTATTGATACAATTGAATTACAATACTATCGATAGTATCGATACAATCGATAGTATTGCTTTAAAATAATTATACTATCGATAGTATTGTGATTCGATAGTATTGTGATTCAATAGTATCGAGACTATTGCAAATAATCAATAGTATTAGTTAATTTGTAATATCGATAGTATCGATACTATCGATATTGTTACTAGTTTTCGAGGTCAACTATTGATAGCGTAACTATCGATAGTTGTGCAACTCTAATGCCACCTATGATCCCATCCAAGTGCAGGCCACGCCTGAGGTTGCCACGTATGAATACGTACTCACACCGGGCCAGTAGCTCTGCGTAGTGATAACATGTCAATATTTTTTTCTGTCATAGGGTGTGGAAAGAAATAACTCTGAATGCCACGTCAGACCAAGCACAGTACCGAGTCTGGGATTATCCTATCAGAGAGCAGTACGGACATATACTGCTTGCTATCAATGCCTCAGGTATGTCAAAGTCAAAGTCAAAATCAAAATCCGTTTACTCCTTTAAACATAATCTTAAGAGGTAGGTATGTACTTAATAAGCAATGTGACACATAATAAGCTGTACTATGCTAACAACCACAACCACCATGCGTATTTATTTATTTAATACCTACGCAACTCTTGCTATAATTGATATTGCTTGAAAAGACTGGTCAACATAGCTATTTATATTTTTTTCTTATTACATCGCGTTATTATTTACAGTGCATTGTAAATTACTTATAAGTACTTCAAGTTGTTAATGTAAGGCAGAGCCATGCCTACTCAACTGGTTCCTCTGAAAATGCCTCGCCATAATGCTGAGAGTAACCATTTTGTTAGCATTATTTGTTTTTTCTTTCATGTTCAATGTCATTTGTTATTTTTATGCTCCAAATAAAGACTTTCTATTTCTATTTCTAAAATTATTTATTGCTTAACTGTGTTTTTAAAGATGAAACACAATGTGGTATGTTTCAACAGTTTCCCTTTCAGGCATGCAATAGTGATATAACAATAAAATCATAATAATTGGAAGCAAAATAGTTTACCTTATAACCAATAGGTACTAAATTGCTACCTTATATACACTTACACTATTTTCTGAACAAAAAAATGCGAAAAGAGCTTTGAATGTATACCTACAGAGAAAATCTGACTTAAAACCAAAGAAGTTATAATTCAATCTAGAATGACTACGAGTAATAACCTAAAGTTATAGGGGTACCTTTCCTGCAAACTGCCAGTGCAATAAAGTAGATAGGGACATCATTAGGTATATTTTTTGGATACGGCTTTGCCACTTCGTGGACATTCTAGATTCATCATCCGAGCGTATTCCCGGTTGTATCCTCAGCGGTAACGCTTCAGAGCTCAGGGTCCGCTGCCTACCCTAGGGGATTTGACGAGGTTACTGGTTTTTACACAGAGCGACTGCTGTCTGACCTTTGCAACACAAAGGGTAGACTCTGGTCTAATCCAATCCTAGGATAGGTTTAAACAAACGCTAGATGGCGTTCGGGGCCCACAGCTTTTCGCACCTTCTGTAGCACGGAATTGTCTTTCTTTTCGGATAATCAGGTGATTCAAGCCTGCAATATCCTAACCAGACTGGAAACAACTTATCAGAAAGTATGCTTCCCAGTGGGATTCAAACCCTCGACCTTCGGATCACAAGGCGAACGCCTTGACCATTGGACCACGGAGGTAGTCAACATAGGGACGTCAACGTAGGCATTCTAGCTTTGTATGTATATGTATAAATTCTTTGCTTAAAACCCATCTTGTCTGGACACACCAGCTGCTATGTGGACTACTTCATATAATTTGGTTTCCAGGGCCTGTGCCTGATGCAAAAACTGGGTTTGAACAAGTGAACGAGCATACAGACGCTGACTTTGCTTTCATTCACGATTCAGCCGAAATAAAGTGAGTGACTTTTGTACACAGGTTCGCTTTCTCGCAAATCACTTAATTCATATATGATTCTTGGGTTGTGAATCACATATGATTCACAGACATTGAATCAAATGGGACTCATATATGATTCATAGGGTATGATTCATATAATATGAATCATATAAGTAATATGAAATACACATATGACTCATAGAACGGCAAACCAGTTAATGGCTGTAGGTATACATGCCACGCAGAATTTTGTCATTTTAAACAACACCCCTGTAGCCACTACAGAATACGTCGCGCTGAAAATTCATCACCATATTTGGTCATCAACTTACATCGCACGCGCTATTCGTCTACAACTCCAAATTAGGAAACATATCGGGACACGGGAGCAGTGTCGCACCGCGCCAGCCAATCAAAACACAGGAACGAGAACATTACCTTATTTGGCTATCTGTTTGTCCCTAACCACTGTATATAAACCCGAATTCTGTAAATAAATTATTCATTCGACTATCGACTCAGGAGCATAGAACACGCATTATTATTTACCTCCAGCTAGGTACACGTACCCTACTACACACACCATCGTTAGCATTCATAAGCTACAGTGGTGACCCCGACGTGATACAGTGGTGACCGCCGACGACTCCGCGTGTCACGCGACACGTGGACCACCAGCTCCAGCGTCAACCAACGCGACGTCCTAAGCAAGTGATGTAGAAACACTCACCGAGCCCACATCCTCCGCACCCACGTCCAGCTGCCACCGGAAGAAAATTCTGCCCAGCTGCGCGCCGTGCACCAGGAACTCCAGCTCATCTCTACGCAACCAGCGTTACTTTTATCGTGCACTTCATTTCACTGGCACTGTATGTACCAAGCACTACGATGTCCACGACCGTTCAAGATTATCAAGAGCTCGTCCAGAGTCTTCGAAAACTATCACAAGAAATCGCGCACCTCAAGAAAGTCAGATCCGCCACTTTGTCAAACACCGGGTACAGCCATCAACATCGTCAGTCGAGTCATCACCGTCCGGCACATTTTCATCACCGCTCACGAATCCCACTACCGCGTCCCACGTCACCTGCCCGTTCTACGACGACCTGCCACAAGGAAGCTAGAACTCTCGCATCGACAGACACCAGCGACGCCGCCGGAACATACTGCCTATTCGTCACTGATAAGAAGACAGGCTTATCATTTCTTGTCGATACCAGAGCCAACATCTCTGTCATACCGAGAAGAAAAGGCCAATTATCGACGCCTCTACCTTTCAAGCTGTACGCCGCGAACAACACTACGATAAATACCTACGGAGAAAAAACGCTCGAACTCGACCTCAGCCTACGCCGTCCATACAAATGGAAATTCATAGTCGCCGACGTCTCGAAGCCTATCATCGGAGCCGACTTCCTCAAACACCACCAGCTCGTCGTAGACCTTACAAATCGAAGACTTGTTGATGGAATCACGAATCTCCAAATTCACGCTCCAGTCTGCGCCTCAAGCACTCCGACTATACGAAGTATCGACGTTCAACAGTCATACCACGACATACTAGCTGAATTTCCCGGCATCACTCGCCTAACACCGACAAAAGTTAACCCGAAAACAGCTGTTGAACACTACATCGAAACTCAAGGCCCACCAGTCTTCTGCCGCGCTCGCCCGATCGCGCCTTATCGCTATGAACAAGTACGAAAACTATTCGAAGATATGATGCAACAAGGAATATGCCGCCCAAGCAAAAGCCCTTGGTCATCACCACTCCACATCGTACCTAAGAAGAATGGTGACATCCGTATCTGTGGCGACTACCGACGACTAAACGCCATTACGAAACCAGACCGATATCCCGTACCACGTGTTAAAGATTTCACATACCAACTCTCCGGCAAGAAAATATTCTCTACCATCGACCTAAATCGTGCCTACCACCAACTATCAGTTCGTGAAGAAGATGTTCAGAAAACTGCGATAATAACACCGATGGGATTATGGGAATTCCCAAAAATGGTTCCAGGTTTGAAGAATGCCGGTCAAACTTTTCAACGGTACATCCACGAAGTACTCAGAGGACTCGATTTCGTCTTCCCATTCCTCGACGACCTACTGGTAGCTTCCTCGTCAGAAACTCAACATCGCGACCATCTACGACAAGTTCTCCGACGACTTGAAGAAAATGGCCTCACTATAAATCCCGCCAAATGCAACCTCGGCAAGACAGAAGTTAAATTCCTTGGCTACACAGTTTCACAAAACGGCATCAAACCACCCGAAGAAAAGGTCAAGGTCATCACAGAATATCCACGTCCAAAAACAATAGAAGAACTTAGAAGATTTCTCGGTATGGTCAACTTCTACCGTGAGCACATACCGAACGCCGCCGTCATACAAGCACCGCTTAATTCATTTCTACACAATTCGAAGAAACGTGACAAAACACCAATCACTTGGAACGACGAAGCTACGAAAGCATTCGAGGCATGCAAAGCAAGCATCACCAACGCTGCTCTGCTCGCCCACCCATCGCACGAAGCCACTCTCGCTATTTTCACCGACGCGTCGGACACCGCCGCCGGCGCAGTACTTCAACAAAACATAAACAACACATGGCAACCACTTGGCTACTTTTCGAAAAAATTCAGCGACGCACAGAAGAAATATTCGACGTACGACCGAGAACTACTCGCAATCTACATGTCTATGAAACATTTTCGAAAAACATTCGAAGGACGACAACTTATTATTTTCACTGATCACAAGCCACTGACATACGCAATGAGCAAGGTACAATCCGCGACCGAGACACCACGGCGAACGCGACAATTAGCCTTCATTAGCGAATTCACTTCAGACATACGACACATCCATGGAGAAGAAAATACCGTTGCCGACGCACTTAGCCGAATTGAAACAATTACCTGTCCGTCTACCATCAACTTTGAAGAACTGTCACGCGCACAAGATCAAGATAGCACTATTCCATCATTACTACAACAGCCAAATCTCGTGATCAAGAAACTCACGATTCCCGGTACAAACATCGCTACCTACTGCGAAACGTCGACATCGCAAATTCGCCCTTATGTACCAGCGAACTTTCGCCGAAAAGTCTTCGACGCAATTCACAACGTAAGCCATCCCGGAATTCGCAGTACGAGAAAAATAATAGCACAGAAGTACTTTTGGCCGTCAATGAACACGGACATTGGATTATGGGCGAAAACTTGTATTCCCTGCCAGAAAAGCAAGATACATCGACATACTCAAAGCAAACTAGCCGAATTCCCGCCTACGGACAGATTCGAGCATTTGCACGTCGACATAGTCGGACCTCTCGAAACCACCGCTCAAGGACATCGCTATCTCATCACCATGATCGACCGAACTACGAAATGGATAGAATGTGTACCAACAGACCATATAACAGCCGAAAAGCAAAAGCAGTGTACGACCACTGGATCACAAGATTTGGATGTCCGATCACCGTAACTACCGATCAAGGCCGCCAGTTCGAAAGTGAACTTTTCACCAAACTTATGAACCTCATGGGCTGTCAACGGAATCGAACTTCGTCCTATCATGCTCAATCGAACGGGATCCTGGAACGTTTCCACCGTTGTCTGAAAGCTGCACTCCGTGCCAAGCTCACCAGCGCAAGTACCAATTGGGTCAACGAACTCGGAACAGTACTACTGGGACTTAGAACCGCCCTACGCGAAAATGGAGTTACGCCCGCGCAACTGACCTATGGCTGCAACCTACGACTTCCTGGAGACTTCTTCACCACCTCGCCATCACCAGAAAACACCCTGGACTACAACTTCGTCGAAAAACTACGAAAAATAATAGACGACAACAAGCCACGAAACGCAACGACGTCACATCGAAACAGCAGGCGTATTTTCGTTCACAAGGATTTGAAAACATGTAGTCACGCCTTCATCAGGACTGATGCAGTTCGAAAACCACTCCAAACTCCATATGAAGGCCCATACAAAATACTTTCACGAACCGACAAGCTATTCAAACTTCAATTACCGAACCGACAATCTACTATTTCGATCGACCGACTGAAGCCCGCCTACATTATAGAAGATTTTCAAGATAGTTCACATCAAGACACTTTACTCCCGGATTCGTCATCACAAATCATCATCACACAGCACTGCAATCCCATTCCAACCGCAATCGCCCGCGCGTTAAATAACGTCAATGACCCGCCGCCGCGTGCCAGCAGCGAGCGGCCCGCATCGCACACACCGCCCGCGCGATCCAGTTTACGCATCCCGGCCGCGCCTGATACAGCGCTTCTTCCCGCCACAAGACAAACTCGCTCCGGAAGGAACATCAAGTTACCGGTACGCTTTCGCTAAGGAGGGAGTACTGTAGCCACTACAGAATACGTCGCGCTGAAAATTCATCACCATATTTGGTCATCAACTTACATCGCACGCGCTATTCGTCTACAACTCCAAATTAGGAAACATATCGGGACACGGGAGCAGTGTCGCACCGCGCCAGCCAATCAAAACACAGGAACGAGAACATTACCTTATTTGGCTATCTGTTTGTCCCTAACCACTGTATATAAACCCGAATTCTGTAAATAAATTATTCATTCGACTATCGACTCAGGAGCATAGAACACGCATTATTATTTACCTCCAGCTAGGTACACGTACGCTACTACACACACCATCGTTAGCATTCATAAGCTACACCCCCTTCTCACGCTTTTTTCCTATGCCTAACACGTACTGTCTCATTACGCATGAGCATGACCCTCCCCTGATCTCTGACGTAAAGTGTGGATGGCCACTTATTATGATCATTTTGAAAACCACATCGTAACTTCAGAGGTATTAGACCTGCATGTTTACCATCGCTTTTAAAGTGTTAAAACTGGCCTATAGCGGTTTGTAGACTCTCGACTCTGTCTATTTCGAAAGGTATAATAGGCTGCAATAAGGGATATAATAAGGTTATTGTTCTTTGGGTATACAAGGTGGAAAAGACATTAAGGTTGTAGTTTGTTCGTTGTAAACTGCTCGGGTTAATTTCGTCCATCATCAGGACGAATGATGGTCTCGTAATTAACTTGAAACCTAGTACAACAATCAAGATTGTAGGGCTAAAAATGTCAGAAAAACCCGTTTTCAGGTACGAAGTAACCAGGAATTGCAACCTGACTGAAGTCGGAGAGGTGTTCGCTGAACAACCGTACGCTATAGCTGTGCAGCAAGGGTCTAGACTACAAGAAGACCTATCTAGGGCTCTGTTGGAGCTACAGAAAGAGAGATTCTTGGAGCAACTGGCCTCAAAGTAAGTAGAGGTCTTTATGCTGGAAGACCACGCTTCAAATGCTTGAAGTCGGTCAAAAATTACTCAAAAGTACAGTCCATCATCATCAGGTCTTTTTTGTTTCCACTGCAGGAGCACGACCCTCTCTGTACTACCAGAGCCATATATTAGCCACGCTGGCCAGATGGTTTGGAGAGGTCTCATTCATGTTTATAAGCTTTGTTCAGCTTGTGTTCCCTAAGTCGCCTTCTACGACATCCACGGGAAGACTTGGAGTGGTCCTATTCAACTCTGCCGGGAACCACACGGCTAAAGGAAAAAGTACAGTTCGTTGCCACCAAAGCCCAAACCCTAAAACATTGATAGGTACCTACATATTTAATACTACTTGTACCTACGTAGTATACTCTTACGTACGTTCACGTAGTATACTATTATTCTTTTGAAATGCTGGCTTGACGTCGTCAGGGATGATATGCGTGCTAATGGTCTTACAATGAAAGATGCTCAAGACCGTGCGAGGTGGAGAAGGAAAAGCCGGAAAGCGGACCCCGGGCTTCACAGCATTACAGCTGTGGATGCAACTGGGAACACGGTGAGATGAGAGAGAGAGAGAGTATTATTACTCTTCTGGTCCAATCAAATATAACCATCGACACGAGAAGAAGAATTACTGTCTTAAGATACTACTAAGGTCAACAAGCCTAAAATAGATTTTTCCTAAACTTATAAGCCATACTATTGTGGAGCAATTGTTCCGACAGAGTTTCCTACATAAATTAATAGTAAATAAAGAAATGTCGATCCAAATGTGCAATTTTTTAGTGCATAGCTCTTTGACTGCCTCCGTGGTTCAGTGGTCAAGGCGTTTGCCTTGTGATCAGGAGGTTGTGGGTTCAAATCCCACTGGGAAACATACTTTGTGAAAAGTTGTTTCCAGTCTGGTTAGGATATTGCAGGCTTGAGTCACCTGATTATCCGAAAAGAAAGATGATTCCGTGCTTCGGAAGGCATGTAAAGCTGTTGGTCCCAAACGCCATCTAGCATTTGTAACTATCCTAGGATTGGTTCTGGTCTACCCTTTGTGTTGCGGAGGTCAGACGGCAGTCGCTCTGTGTCTGTCGCGCTGTGTGTAAAAAACCAGTAACCTCGTCATATCACCTAGGGGAGGTAGCGGACCCGGGGCTCTGAGGCGTTACCGCTGAGAATGCAACCGGGAATACGCTCAGAAAGAATATGAAAGAAATGTCGATCCCATTGGAAATAAATTATTTAAAAGGAAACGGAGATATAATGTAAAATTTTGTCTTGGTCAAGCCCTATAGATAACCCTTCAAACTATTTTATGAACTACTCCAGGAAGTTAAGCTTTTCTTAGCATTTTTTCCGTTTTCCGCAGATCATAAAATACTATGAAGGGTTATCTAGGGCTTGATCAAGATTTTTTTTAAAATGATATCTCCGTTTTCTTTCAAATCATTTATTTCAAACTTTTTTTTCAAATCGGACCATTAGTTCCTGAGATTAGCGCGTTTAAACAAACAAACAAACAAACAAACAAACTCCTTCTCTTTATAATATTAGTATAGATGGGGGCAACACTGGACTTCAAGCATTGACGCCGCTCATACAGTGTCTCTGTCTTAAATTTCGGGACATCGGTATGTATGGATTCCTCGACTTTGATTTATCGGTAGTTTCATTGGTACAAACGGTCATATAGGTATAACCTAAGTCAATACTTACGGTGTGCCACAAGGAAGCGTTGTAAACCACAACTTATATTTTTTATGATTACTTTCTTTATTTGATAATATGACTTTTTTAAAGGTATTGGAATGAATCTGCAAGACAAGCGTGTCCAGATGCCGATGAATCTGAAGGAATTACCCTTGAAAGTTTAGGTAAATAAAAAAACTTTATTGATTTATAATACAGCATTTCAAGGAAAGATAAAAGGTGGAAGAGGTCCAGGACGACCAAAAAAGAGCTATGAGTGACTGAAAGAAAAAGCAGGTCATGTCGTATCAAGGACTAAAGAGTATAGCGGAGAACCGAGAAGTTTGGCGCATACTCCACCGACAAGAGCCACTAAGTTCTTAAATAAGAAGAATACAGCATTACAATGCTCGGAACAATATCTAAATTAAAAATGTGATGAAATTTTTTCAATTGGAAACATAATTGGAAATTGAATTTCATTAATTGGAAGTGCACTCACAGTACAAATGTGAGGGACATGAGGTAGACTCACTCTTGGCGAAGTTTATCATCACATATTTTTAATTTAAATAAAAAAAAAACTATCTATTTTTGTATGGCGTAGTAGCTCCATTGCCTTAAAACAGATACGTAAATTAAATATACAATGCCGGACTTACCCTACATTGATTGGTTGACTGGAAGAGATGTCTGTTGCTTCCAGTCAACCGGCCAATAAATCATAGAACATTAATTAACCGGGGAGTCGGACATGAAGGATTCCGTAGCACCGTACAATATTTTAAATCGCTGAAAAAACAAGTTTCTTCTATGGCGACCCCCTTTTATTTTTAACTTTTTCTTATTTTTAGTATTTTTTGTTATAGCGGCCACAGTTATACATAATCTGTGAAAATTTACAGTATCTAGTTAATTCCATTATAAAGATCGAGTTAAAAACGCTGAAAAAAACATGTTTCTTGTATGACGACTCCCTTTTTCTAATTTTGAATTTGTTGTTATAGCGGCAACAGTTATACATAATCTGTGAAAATTTCAAGTGTCTAGCTATTACGGTTCAAGAAAAAGAGCCCTGTGGCAGACGGACAGACAGCGGAGTCTCAGTAATAGGGTCCCGTTTGCACCCTTTGGGTACGGAACCCTAAAAGTCTATTGTTTCCGCAGGTGGAGTCTTCATCGCCACACTGTTCGGTCTAGGCCTGGCCATGATAACCTTGGCTTGGGAGGTGTTCTACTACAAACGGAAAGAAAAGAATAAAGTGCAAGCCTTGGAGAACGTCGAGAAACCTCCACTGGAACCTAATGTGGTGAGTTTGACACTCTCTAAATTTATTATTTTAAAATATAAGCCGTGTGGTTTCAGTAGAAAAAGACCACTCCAAGTCTTTTCGTGGATATCGTTGAAGGCGACTTAGGAAACACAAGCTTAACAAAGCTTATTAACATCAGTGAGACTTCTCCGACCCGTGTAGGCCAAATCCTCTGCCTGCCCTGACGAATATATGGCTCTCTCTCCTGCAGTGGAGACTAAAAGAGACCTGATGATGGACATATTACAAAATTAATAAAAAGGAAGAAGATACCGGTCTCGTAGAAAAGAAAAAACTTGAATTTCCTTTATAACTAGTCGGAATGGCTAATATTTTTATTGCCATTCTGTAGCTAAAGGATCAGACAATCTGCGTTACCAACTAGGCTGGATGTTCACGTTAATTGCCCAGGGTGTGCCGGACGTACAGGGGGGCTCAGTGCAGTGCTCAGGTCACTCAGGGAGGCCTACCCGATTGACGCACTTAGACGATCCCTTTAATGAACCCCCCAGCTACCAGCTAAACCGTATGACCATCACCCCATAAGTTACTCTTAGAATTCGTATTCTCTTTTATTTACATAACTATACATTTCATTAACATAAATATTCACATTGTAACATCAACGCGGGTTGCTACATGCTTATTTAGGGCGGCATTAAACGGCACAGCCGGGCGGTAAAATCGACTATATGTAAATGAATGTTTGTGGAAAATCCGGTATAATCCGCTAGTCAAATCAGACACTTCTTTTCTAAACGTCAAAACAAACATTTTCTATGGAATCTGCATCATTTTTTCAAGTCAAATAGCGCTCTTAATGTCTGTTTTTTTTTCAATAAATCTAAAATCACGTTGAAAGTGGATATGATCAATCTTGACTAAACTGACGAAATGACTTTAAAGGGGATCTTGTATGATTAAAATGTGAAGTGTATACATATTTAATAGGTAATATTTCGTATATTTTTATTTTACTTCTTTTTTCTTAGATTTTAAGAACACCTCTTTTATTATTTCATGTACACACATGTTTTGGATTGCAACCAGTTTTAATGTTTTTGTATGTTTCTTTCTGTGTAATTTTGTAATAGTTGTAATCTGTTTTGTGTGATATATAAATATAAATATATAGGGACAAATTACACTGATTAAGCTAGCCCCAAAGTAAGTTTTTTAAACTTGTGTTATGGGATACTAACTCAACGATACTATATTTTATGATAAATACATATATAGGTAAACACCCAAGACCCAGGACAATTTGAAAAAGGCCATTTTCCAACTTGCCCTGGCTGGGGATCGAACCCAGAACCTCCGGATTAGCGGTCTAGCGTGTTAACCATTACGCCACGGAGGATGCCAATAAAATAAAATAATATAAAAAATAGAAAAATAAAATAAAATCACAAGTAACACTATTTTATGATGTTTTATGCTCTTGGCAGTGGCAAATAATTTATTTTTGACCCAGTCATCTACCCAATTGCTTCGAGTCGGCTTTGTTCGTCAAATAACCAACATACAAATAAGTGTGTAGCAACCCTTCGAGAACAAAGTTGATCTGTTACAAATCATTTTTTCAGAAACCAGAGAAGAAAGTCGACAATTTCACTAAGGTTCGAAAGCGGGGTAAAGCCGGTAAAGATAAGGGTAAGGCCGTCACCATTGGGGACAGTTTCAAACCCGCTGCAGAGAAGATTTCGTATATAAGCGTGTTCCCTAAAGGAGATTATAAGCCTTAATATGCACAGTTAAAAAACTACTAGGTACTTAGAGCATTTACAGATTACTTTGCCGCGGCAGCGTTTCTGCCGCTATCGCGCCGCGCCCTTAGATTTAGTATTTTTTAGGTTGCTGCGGCTACACTGCGATCTCTTCTTTTCGTGTCGATTGATTCAAATGACACTCATTTTTGTCCCTCCAGTAAATCATATTATTTTATGGCCTTCGATACGCCCTTTAGCTAAAGTCTGTCTTTAGTTTTGTTGCTTCTTTATTCCTAACAAATTACAGATATATTTTCACTAGTGCACATAAAGTGCAAAAGCAATATCTTTTTAATTTGAAACTGTTAAACTTAAATTGATAAACTAGTGTTTTGTCTGCACTAGCTCGTAGAAAACAGCACTGAACTTAGCAAAATTTTTCTACGTGTAATCTAATCTATTGTTTATGGTGCTTACGTTCCCAAGATACAGGGTCTCCCTAGTTTGGGAATCATAGCAAAGTCTTATAATTATCTACTTTTGGTAAAGTACAGATATCTAAGCGTTACAAGAGTATAGTTTTCTAAGCATAGTAGTATAGTTTCAGCACTATTAGAATTAAAACAATCAAAAACGTAACTAAATCTTTTATTTACAAACCATCTCACACAATCTCATAATCAATGCAATATTACTCATACATTTCCAATAACCTTTAAAAAATGCGCGCCCAAGGTCCCCCCGGGCTTTGAAGCAGCACAGCTGAGGATGCAAACTCCTGAACGCACCAACATTAGGAGAAGACACCCAAGGGCGTTGCCAGTCGATAGTTTAGGAGGGGATGGGGAGAGGGGACGGGATGAGGGGGTGAGTTGTTGGTACAGTCAAATGCACATCAAGTTTTACTGAGTTATACAAACAGCTGTTCCACAAAATAAACATCTTACAAGTCCAATTTGTAAAGCTCCGCGAAAGATCTAGGGGGGAAGAGTTAGCCGCCCCTCCTACCCTCCCCCCACCCCTTGGCGTCACCCTATAAGACTAACATTTTACAATTCCTACCAAAAGGTCCTAGCCGTAGGCAGTTCTACAATCGTAGAGTTATTATCTAGAACTTTTTTACCAAATTGGACCTTAAAATGGTCTAGATTTAGGTATTCTCCGTCGTCTATTTCTAGGATTAGCTTCCTCACTCGCTCCTTGGTGTTTTCCACAAAGCAGGCGGCTAGTTTCATTTCGACTTCGGCGTTTCGGAGGCCTATGCAGTAGGCCCTGGAAAAAAACGGAAAATATGTAATTTGAAGTAGGCCCTAGCGGCAGTCAAGTGATTATAATATAATCACTTGACTGCCGCTAGGGCCTACTAGTATATTATAGTCTAGCTTATTATAGACGCCCTTACCCTAGACTTTTCTATACAAACGTTATCTAGCTTATTATAGACGCCCTTACCCTAGACTTTTCTACACAAACGTTATCTAGCTTATTATAGACGCCCTTACCCTAGACTTTTCTATACAAACGTTATCTAGCTTATTATAGACGCCCTTACCCTAGACTTTTCTATACAAACGTTATCTAGCTTATTATAGACGCCCTTACCCTAGACTTTTCTATACAAACGTTATCTAGCTTATTATAGACGCCCTGTACGAGCCATGCTCGCACATTTCGGCGTCACGCGGCTACATACAATGTAGGTCGCGTGTCAGCTGTTTTTACTTTACATTTTACATCAATTATATCAATCGAGACACTATCGAACAGCGATCGAGAAAGGACCCGTCACAGCCAACTCTACAACATGTAACTTAAGAAAAATAAACCAGTTTCTACGTAACGTGGTCTTGTGTCTCCAACCCAACATCATCAAGTAACATCAACAGCATCATCTCTTCATGTATGGCGTGGGCCTAGGTGACAAACGAAGCCTGCGCCGTACATAATGGTCCTTCGAGCCGTTTTTAATTAAAAACAACAACAACAAAAAGGAAAAACAGCTGACACGCAACCTACATTGTATGTAGCCGCGTGCAGCCGAAATGTGCAAGCATGGCTTGTACACGCCCTTACTAGATTTTTATATACAAACCTACTCTAGCTTATTATAGACGTCCTTACCCTAGACTTTTCCATACAAACGTACACTTATTATAGACGCCCTTATCATAGACTTTTATATACAAACGCACCCTAGCTTATTATAGACGCCCTTACCCTAGACTTTTATATACAAACGTACCCTAGCTTATTATAGACGCCCTTACCCTAGACTTTTATATACAAACGTACCCTAGCTTATTATAGACGCCCCTACCCTAGAATCTTTCATATAAACATACTGTAGCTTATTATAGACGTCCTTACCCTGGACTTTTCCATATAAACGTACATTAGCTTATTATAGATGCCCTTACCATAGAATTTTATATACAAACGTACCCTAGCTTATTATAGACGCCCTTACCATAGACTTTTATATACAAACGTACCCTATTTTATTATAGACGCCCTTACCCTAGACTTTTATATACAAACGTACCCTAGCTTATTATAGACGCCCCTACCCTAGAATCTTCCATATAAACATACTGTAGCTTATTATAGACGTCCTTACCCAAGACTTTTCCATACAAACGTACCCTAGTTTATTATAGACGCCCTTACCATAGACTTTTATATACAAACGTACCCTAGCTTATTATAGACGCCCTTACCCTAGACTTTTATATACAAACGTACCCTAGCTTATTATAGACGCCCCTACCCTAGAATCTTCCATATAAACATACTGTAGCTTATTATAGACGCCCTTCCCCTAGACTTTTCATAGTCTAGCTTTTATTCTTATATTATTGACGACCTGTGTGGCCTAGTGGCTATCATGCCAGGCTGTCACACCGGAGGACCCGGGTTCGATCGACGGTCAAGTCGAGTTGGAAAATGATCTTAGATTGACCTGTCTTGGATGTTTATCTATATAACGAGGAAGGGAATAAATTGAACTAGGGTCTTTACTAGATCACTATAGTATAATAAAAGTAAAACAACAGCCGAAAAAAAAAAATCGGCATTTCCATATAAAAGTGCGCGGCCGCCCGGGCGATTTGTATGGGAACGAAAAATTTTTTTTTGCTTTCTTGACTGTTTTATTAATTTCATTCTACTTTAGTGATCTAGTATAGCTCGTGGTTCGATTTATTACGGGTACATCTCTTCCACTTCGTATTTGTTATAAAATATACTATCGTTGCGTTGGTGTCCCATAAAACGAGTTTCGAACTTATTGAGGGAGGCTTTTTAATTCACCGGCAACCTTTTTGGAGCAAGTTCAGTCCGTGATACTGAACCACATTCCATAAAAACAATTATCGAAAAACGAAAACCAAAGTTTCGTCCTCCCATACAAAATCCTCTTTGCTGGTCTGGGAGAAAAGAAAAAAACATAGAATGTACCAGCTGCTTCTCTTCCCGTGCAGATCGTAAAAGCCGATCGAGGGAATGAGCGAGAATCTGAATCATATGAATAGGCGATGCGGTTAGCAACCCATCACTATTATGATTTCCCTTTTCCACCTTCATGCCCACCATTACGCTAAAAGTGGCCTGGGCTTTACCGCCCTTGGCTCTGTCTACCCCGTTAGGGATAACGTGATAGTGTATTTGTATGTATCATACAAAATCCATTTTTTTTTCGTTTTTCGATAATTGTTTTTATGAAAAGTGGTTCAGTATCACGGACTGAACTTGCTCCAAAAAGGTTGCCGGTTAAAAATAACCCTGTATTTTTAAGGTTAATTTACCTTGATGCTCTGGCCAGGACGGAAGTCATCACCAGGATCTCCGTAGCAGCTAGCGCGAGTCTATTCAATTCACTGCAAAAAACATGACGACAATCAATTATTTGTGGCCGAGAGGCTTCCGGCTCAGAATAGGGCCACTTCATCTCTTCTTGATGATGTCGTAAGAGGCGACTAAAGGACTAAGCACAAACATCTCGAGCTATAACTGCATTCCCAAAGAGGGTCGACGTCAGGCAGGCGGCCGGTTGTAAAACTATAGCCAAATAATTCAAACGGTTCCGGCTATTTCTTCACGATTTCGCATGATATCCGGGCATCCTTGGGTGACCATTGACGTGCATATTATATTTGGAGAAGAAAAGGCGGGAAAACGCACCCCGGGCTCCGAAGCAGCACAGTGAGGATGCAAACGGGAACGCGCCATAATGAAGAACATTGAGAAGATGAAATATTTGAAGAAAGTTGATATGAAAGGGCACTATAGTAATTTAGGGGGGTAAAGTGGGTAAGGCGCAATAATGATGGGTAACAGGCGAGGGGGCCATGAAAGGAAGTGATAATAATTTAGAAGGATTTAATAACGGGGGTTACATGGGGGGGAAGTAAGTGAAACTGGGAGGGGGGAAGGGTTGATAACAAGTGGAGGACTATTGAGGGTAAAAATAAGTTAGTTATTGACATACGTGAATGCAGTCACCGCAAGTAGCATGAAATATCTCGGGTTTACCCGCGTGCGTGAGGCAGTTATGGGGAGGCGAGCGTTGGTAAGAGGGGGGGGGGGGGGGTAGTCACTAATAGTAGCGCCGTAGCGCCATCTATTATTTGCTAGAGAAAGCCCTGACTTTCAAGCGTTAACCCCCAATAACTTTTAAACGGCTGAACCGATTTTTGTCAAACACAGCTAAGAACCACCGCAAGGAACTTGCTTTCACGTCAAAAACACCGCATCGAAATCGGTCCATCCGTTCGGGCGCTACGATGCCACAGACAGACAGACATTAGCGTCAAACTTAAAACATCCCTATATTTTTGTCAGGGTTTAAAAAATGGGTACTTACGTGAATGCAGTAGATACTTGGACGCCATGTCTGCTCATGAGCGTCTCACAGGCGTACTTCATCCTTAGGACGCAGTACTCGAGTTGTTCTGATGGAGGCTTTAAGCTCGGATGTAGATGCTCTGCTAGGTATAACGTTAATTTTGGGTTGTCTTTCTCCTGGAAAGTTTAAGAAAAAATCTATTTTAGAGGCTTGTGGTTCCGGGTTAGAATAGGAACACTCCATCTCTTCCTGTGGATGTCGTAAGAGGCGACTAAAGGACTAAGCACAACATCTCGTGCTACGATTGCATTCCCAAGGAGGATTAACGTCGGGCGGCCGCCGGTCGTAAAACTATAGCCAAATCATTTAAACTGTTCCGGCTATTTCTTCTCCATTTTGCAAGGTCTTTGGCATCCTTGGGTGACCATTGACATGCATGTTATATTTGGAGAAGGAAAATGCGGAAAAGCGCCCCCCAGGCTCCGAAGCAGCACAGCGGAGGATGCAACCGGGAACGCGCTTAGACGAAGAAGAAGAAGGCTTATAAGAGCTAGAAATGCTCGCACACATCGAAATCGTTTGTTCTTCTTTTATTACAGTAAGGGAGAGCGAGACGTCCGTATAGCATCAGGCCTCGGCCGGTACAATAGACACACGGGAGATGCGCGCGTGCGAGTGGACGTTTTATGCTCGAAATGATATTTTAGCTATTTTCTTATATAATTATACATTTTAATTAAAAAACAAAACTATGCTTCGTTATAGATACATAATTTTGATAAATAGACTCCTTATAAAAAAATCTAGTGTTGCCATAAATCTCTTTTATCCCTTATCGTTTTATTTTTTATTTTCTCTGTCTATACCTATGGTTGACTGGGAGAAAATGCTCTTAGCATTAGGTCCGCCATTTGTTAAAAGTATATTTTTACTTTGCAACAATAAAGTTTTAAAATAAATAAATATTATTACAGTTCTACACGAAAAAAAAATGAGGCAAGAATAAGAATAAGAATAATTTATTTGCTCAAATACAGTACATAAGATGTGAATTGCATAATTAGTATCATGTATCCAACCTAAACTAAGGCATGCAAAATTATATGTAGGTAGTCAAATTAATAATCTATTAAAATATGATTTACATGGGTACAATTGAAAACACAATAAATTTTAATTAATACAATTTCATAAGTTCCAATATTATTTTTTCCGCTTACTGAAGTCTATATACCCCGATATAGAGTAAAAGCAATGCTCTAGTAACCATTTTGTCAGTCCTTTTTTAAACGCTCTTCCTTTTAATGATTTAATGTTAGCTGGTAAGTAATTGAATAAGTAAATACACATGTTAAAAATATTTTTTTTATACATATCCTTGTAGCATCTAGGCTGATATATTCTATTCATGATATTAGGTCGAGTTACCCTCAAAATTACTTCGCTTCTTTTTTGCCAAAATTCCGGATGCGATTCTACAAATACGCAGATATCTCGAATGTAAAGGCATGGCAATGGTAATATGTTTAGTCTTTTGAACAATGGTATGCAACTATCATCAACCCATGCATTGCAAATAGCACGAATACATTTCTTTTGTACCATAAAGGCTTGTTCCATGTGTACCGAATTGCCCCATATAACTAAACCGTAACTAAGTATAGACGACACGTGTCCATGATATGCAGTAATTGAAGCTTCCACGGAGACGGTTTGCCTCAATCGTCTTAGTGCAAAAGCAAAGCGGTTCAATTTACTGCATAACTGGTCAATGTGTGTCTTCCAGTTCAAGTGCTCATCTATAACAATACCCAAAAATTTGTGGTGGTTTACTTTTTCGACTATGTCTCTATTATAATTTAGTGTAATCGGCATCTGATTAGAATTGTAACATGAAAATTGGATGAATTTTGTTTTGTCTAAGTTAACACGCAAATCATTTGCATCCATCCAATCGACAACATCGCGTAGAGAATTGTTTATTTCACCTTCGTATTTATCTTTATCGTCACATTTTATAATTAAAGTAGTGTCGTCAGCAAACATTATGGTTTTGTGTTCAGTTGAATTAGGAAGGTCATTAATATATAATAAAAATAGGAGTGGTCCAAGTATACTTCCTTGAGGAATACCCACATTGCAATTTCTGAATGTGGATCTAAACTTCTCTTTAATTGGTATATTTTGTGTTTTTTTAAACTTAACTATTTCCGTGCATTGTGGTCGATTTTCCAAATAACTTTCTATCCAATCAAGTGCTGGACCTATAATGCCATAATTGTAAAGCTTATCTAAAAGTATATTTTGATTGACAAGGTCGAATGCCTTGCTCATATCAAGAAATGATGACATTATTGGCACAGGGATCTTATTATTGATGCTTTCAGTGATAGTTTTGACTAATTCAAAACAAGCCAATACAGTAGAACTGCCTTTTCGAAAGCCATATTGGTTGGGGTGCAGTATATTATATTTATCCAGGAATTCCATTAGTCTTGTATGAAATGGCTTCTCAAACACTTTTGATAGCACAGGAGGTAAGGTAATTGGTCTAAAGTTGTTCGGATCGTCTTTATCTCCCTTTTTAAATAGTGGCTTTACTATGCATACCTTAAGTTCTTCAGGAAATATACCCTGACTAAAAGAAAGATTAATTATATGTGCCAAAACATGACAAATATATGGAGCACATAGCTTAAGGATTTTGGTCGGTATATTATCATAGCCACTACATTTGCTGTTTTTTAGCGACATAATAGTATTATAGATTTCTGTGTCATTGACTGGTCGAAGAAAAATTGTATTTTGGTTATTATTAGTCAAATATTTCATATATTTAATATTATTATTTGCACTTTGCCCTTTGCCATTCCTCAATTCTATAAAATAATTATTAAATTCATTGCAAATGTCATTAGGGTCTGAATACACATTATTACCAAATTTAATTTTAAATAGCAAGTATATAAAAGGAGGATTTTTCTCTATGGAATGAAATTAACAGCATCATGTTTTGAGAACACTACTTCGGTAGCACATATCCTGAAGAATATACATATATTTCTTTTTCATCTCATCTATTCGAAAAACGATGATTTTATCCCAAATATTTGGGGCTAAAGTCACTGGTAATTCTCTAGACACTGAAAAGTAAAAAGTAAATTCCCTAGGCGTTAAAACACATTTGAAAACCGAACACGAATGTAGATTAAAAAATAATATTGGCAGTCAGCTAAAAAAAGAAGAATTTAGTTTTAAAATTATAAAATATAGGCAAGGGCGTCGTAATTTTTTAAAATTGAAATACAACACGTTTTACGTGGATGACTGTAGGTCAAAATGTTTTGGTTCTCTTGCTTCAAAATAATAATTTATTAAAAACCAATAAAAATGCGCAATTGTTGTCTTTGATTTAAATAGTAATTTCATTAAGGAACTATTAGGTTATTTTTACAACTATTTTAAATGTGACTAATTTCTTGATGAGGCCGATAGTAAATAAATATGAAGTTGACGTATAATATACATATTTAAATATATAAAGAATTAACACACAAGGAAAAAGTAATGAAACCATTCTTATGACTGTAAAATGGTATAAGATGTGGTGGTCCTAGAAAAACATTTGCATAGTACTTCTTCAGTGAAAACGCCACCAAATAAAGGTTAGTATATGAATGTTAAACTCTGATTAGGTATATGTAGGTATTCTACTTTCGTTATAGGTGTATACTTTTTCTCATAGATGGAGATGAAAAGAAGAATGTGCTACACGGTGTACGGTAATAGTTTTATCTCGGGCGATATACTTGAATCCCTCGCTTCACTCAGGATTCCGGCATCCTTCGTTTCGCTCTGGATTCAAAGTAGCGCCCTCGCGTTAAAACTATTACCTTTACGCCTTGTAGCACAATCTACAATTTTAATGTAGTGGAACTTAAAGTTTTACAAAAAATAAACTCAGTTCTCGTTCAGGTCATAATACCCCTAATCTGTCAAGATTATCCGACAGCTATGGACTATTCTATGGTAGAAAAGATAAAACTTAGAATGTACCAGCTGAATGTAGAAGCCGATCTAGGAAATAGACGAAAATGCGAATCATAAACATACCATAGATTAAGATAGGCCTCTGTATGAATTTGCGTGTCGATCTGACGTCAAATTGACTTCATTTAGGATCGTCACTTTTAGTCCGTGTATGTCAAATCATTCGATCAGACATTGAGCTCTCTACTGTAAAATACCTAGATCTGATTTGGCCTACACTCTCCACGCTGGCCAAACGGGTGGGGAGGGCTCATTGATGTTACTCGTAATAAGCCTTGTTCAGTTTGTGTTCCCTAAGTCGCCTTCTACGACATCCACGGGAAGACTTGGAGTGGTCCTATTCTACTCTGCCGGGAACCACACGGCCAGAGACGTCGTGTTCGTCCATGTTATGCATATAAAAATGTGAAAGAAAAATATAAAAAAAAAATTGGTTGTCTGTAAAGTCGGTTTAGAGTTTTTGGCGGGAAGTCAAGGGGTTCGGTTGGGGTTTGCTTTAAATTATTTTGCAAATTGATTTTAGTGGACTTTATAATATGAAATTGGTGTTGTTTGGTGTTATAAATGCACATGCTCATGAACAATGTGTAAAATAATTAAAGTGAACAGTCATAGTACGGCTGTAGTGATATTTGTTTTGCGGACTGTGTCTTAGGGCGTCGTCGTCCGCCACTCAGTCGTCTATGAAAACTAGTGGACTCGTACAGATTTGTCGCCAGAAGCTCCCTTAAAGCAGTCAAAGGCCTGCACCACCCTTTGATTGTAACTGGTTAGGTTAGGATTAGGAATAAAGAACAAAGTTAAAGATAGGCTCTAAAGGACTTGTATCCAGAGCCGTAAAATTATTTAATAAAGTCGGTTTACGGACGGATTTAGTTTGACGTGACAACGTCAAACATTCTCTCTCTCGTTCGTGCCGCGCTCTCGCTTGCGGAACGCGACAATGAGCGTAACGGGACAATGACGTCATCTTTTTCGTGCATGCAGCCCGTAGTATCGAGTTTTTAGGCGTTGTTACGTCAAAAATTTCTTTCTCACCTGATGCCTGTTTGACAGAACCTTTTTGAAGATAAAAGAGGGGTGAAGTAGCGGGTTGCGAATCTGCTTGATCTCCTGTGACATCATCTTGCCCGCATGGTGGATGCCGTTCAGAGCTGAAAAGAAATAAATAAACGGGCAAGTGCGAGTCGAACTCGTACATGGAGGGTTCCGTACCTCCGTACAATGTTTTAAAACGCTGAAAAAACACGTTTTCTGTATGACGACCCTCTTTTATTTTTAACTTTATCTTATTTTTAGTATTTGTTGTTACAGCGGCCACAATAATACATAATCTGTGAAAATTTCAAGTTCCTAGTTAATTCCATTATAAAGATCTAGTTAAAAAGTCTGAAAAAATACGTTTTTTGTATGACGACCCCCTTTTATTTTTAACTTTTTTTTTTTTTAGTATTTGTTGTTATAGCGGCTACAGTAACAAATAAATCGGTGAAATTTTCAAGTGTCTAGCTATTACGGTTCAAGAGATAGAGCCCTGTGACAGACAGACAGACGGACAGACAGCGGAGTCTCAGTAATAAGGTCCCGTTTGCACCGTTTGGGTACCCTAAAAAAAGCTATCGAAATCTATTCTTCTTATCGAGTCGAAATGGTTACACTGTAGCTTCAATTTCAAATCATCTTTGACCAGTATGTGGCCACGGCGATCCCTCTGTCGTTAGACTTGTAGGGGTACACACATACATTGTTAAAATGAAATTCAGCAAATTCCTGTAGCGCAGGCGCACGGCAGTCGCCCTCCGCCTGCCTCCATTCCCACTCGCGGACTTCGGTCCTACATGTAATTTCGTGTTCGATTTAACTTCGTAAATATACCCGGACATTCGTGAACCGCATTGTGTTGTTATACTGGAATAATAACCCTTCTGAACATTACTCGATCAGTGATAAACTCAAGGACAGTTTAGACAAAAGACATACATAGATACTCTTTACAGTGGTGACCCCGACGTGATGTATGATAAGGTCCTCTATGGTACATCCCCTATGTGGTTCTGGGTCAGAATAGGACTACTCCATCTCTTCCTGTGGATGTCGTAAGAGGTGACTAAAGGACTAAGCACAAACATCTTGTGCTACGATTGCATTCCCAAGGAAGTTAACGTCGAGCTGCGGCCGGTTGTAAAACTTTTCGCACAAATACATTCCCAAAGAGGTATGACGTCAGGCAAGCGGCCGGTCGTAAAATTACGGCCAAATCATTTTAACTGTTCCGGCAATTACTCCTCCACTTCGCAAGGTCTTTGGCATCCTTAGGTGACCATTGACGTGCAAGTTATATTTGGAGAAGAAAAAGCGGGAAAGCAAACCCCGGGCTCCGAAGCAGCACAGCTGAGGATGCAACCGGGAACGCGCTTAGATGAAGAAGAAGATGGTACATGCCGTAGGGCAGCTCGGACACGGCAGAAGGTGGTCCATCGAGTGAATGGCACCGCAGTCGCAAAGGTCGTTATCAGCGCGACGCCACCTAACTCGGTTTTCTCGACACTTCCAAATCCATTCAAATTATTCATCCTTCGTCTTAGCGCGTTCCCGGTTGCATTCTCAGTTGTGCTGCTTTGGAGCCCGGGGTGCGCTTGCGAGGCGATTCATTCATTTTGAAAAAAAAAACAATAATTTTTGGGAAAAGTTCTATCCGCTGTGTGGTTCCCGGCAGAGTAGAATAGGACCACTCTAAGTCTTCCCGTGGATGTCGTAGAAGGCGACTTAGGATACACAAGCTGAACAAAGCTAATACACATCAGTGAGACCTCTCCAACCGTCTGGCCAGCGTGGAGAGTGTAGGCCAAATCCTCTGACTGCTCTGGCTAATATATGGCTCTGGCAGTACAGAGGGTCGTGCTCCTGCAGTGGAGACTAGAAAAGATCTGATGACGATGGTGATGAGGGTCTTACATACCTATAAAAGTATTGACGTTGTCCAAACTCTCCCCTCTCGACGATAAATGCCTCATATCTTCCAACAATTGCTTACATTCCTGTTCTTTCTCCAAGGCGGGTATGGTGAGCAGTTTCAATATCGCCGTCAGACCGTGGTTGGCTATGAAGTTTCTGTAAAAAAAGAAATGTGAGTATGTGGCGACCTTTACGTGACGTCACCGCTATGTAAACATCGTACTTAGCCGTGACGTCATGCGAAATTTAAATGCGCTGTATCTTCGGCAACTTTTGTTTCTTAGAGAAAGGAAAAAATACGTGTACAATATTTATTATTAATCTAACCGATGGGCCTGAAATATTTGTCCAGTCGTCATGCCTATTATAATTTGTATTGTATTGTATTGTATTTATTTATTTCAAACAACTGTCTTTACAGGCCTCTCTACCCAATGCGACATTCTTGCCTTACAACTAATTATTACAAATTATAATAATTAGATAAAAAGGCCTCTTCATGTTGGCTTTGGCCCTATGAACGCCTCAAAGGACCGGGTCCCCATGGACCCGGGGCTGAAAGCGTACCGACATAATAATAATCTTTATTCAAATAAATCAGAGGTATATACATACATTTAACAATACATATAAGGTAATAAAAATTAACGGTGCCTGAGGTAGGATGCGAATTCAGTGTGTGCAACACCTGTGCAAGTGTTGTACCGTTTCAGATAATTAATAATAAACAGTAATACCATAATACCATTACCACCATACAATAATACCATTCCCACTATACAATAATTCCATTCGCACATACAATGTGTCCTTGGGGCCCTGCATGCTAAATTGAAACATTGAAACCCTTAAAAAAACAAGTCTATATCTATCTGAAAGGCCGGTAACGCTCTTGTTACACCCCTGGTGTTGCAGTTGTCGTTGGGCAGCGGTGATCACTCGCCATCAGGTGACCCGCTTGTTCGTTTGCCGCCCTATAACATTAAAAAAAAAAACTAATGTACATCACAACGCTACCATTGCGGCAACTGGTGACCGTAGTAAAGCTGGCAGCTATTTCGCTCAGCGTATAAGTATTGCGATACAGCGAAGAAACGTTGCCAGTATTCTGGGTACGTCAATGCGGTGAGTTGGAAGAGGTATTCTATTTATTATTTTTATTGAATTTATTACATACAGATACACTATCACGTATTTATCCCTAACGGGGTAGACAGAGCCAAGGGCGGTAAAGCCCAGGCCACTTTTAGCGTAATGGTGCGTATGAAGGTGGAAAAGGGAAATCATAATAGTGATGGGTTGCTAACCGCATCGCCTATTCATATGATTCAGATTCTTGCCCATTCCCTCGATCGGCTTTTACGATCTGCACGGGAAGATAAGCAGATGGTACATTCTACGTTTTTTCTTTTCTCTCAGACCAGCAAAGAAGAATTAATTGAATTTAATTTATTAATAATGTATTATTTGATGTTTGTCACTACATGGGTAGGCCCCAACACCCGCAGAAGTAGAGGGCGCCCTAGAGAGAGATGGGCGGACGACATACAAAAGAACGCCGGAAAAAACTGGATACAAAAAGCAGAGAGCAGAATGGAGTGGAGACATCTGGAGGAGGCCTATACCCAGAATGGGGCCTTGACATATAATATAAAAAACACCATATGTAGAAAATAGTGAAAGAATGTCAAACATGTCAAGAAAAATAAAAGGCTTAGAACCAATCGGACTGACACGAGATGATGGCAAGAGGCCGGACGGAATGACCCTTGTGCCCTGGAGGTTGGGAAGACCGCTAGTGTGGGGCGCCACATGTGTCGACACTCTGGCGCCTTCCCATCTTAATGGCACAAGTGGAAAGGCTGGCACGGCGGCAGCTACCGCTGAATCCCTCAAACGGCGCAAGTATGCGTGCCTAGGAGAGGCATACATATTTGAGCCGTTTGGGGTTGAAACGATGGGTCCGTGGGAACCCTCTGCACATAGTTTATTTAATTTTATAAGTAAAAGGCTGGTCGAGGTATCGGGTGACCAGAGGGCTGGCAATTTTTTAGCACAAAGATTAAGCATTGCCATCCAACGTGGCAATGCTGCCAGCCTTCTGGGCACTCTCCCGCAAGGGCAGAATTTGCGGGATATTTTTTATTTATAATAGTTTATACTTATAAGTAATTTATTTTTAGTATTTAAGTTGTATTAAGTTTTTTTTAGTTACTTAGTTTTAGTTTAGTTATTATTTATTATTTGTCCAAAAGTAATATAAAAGGCTTATTTATGTTATATATATATATATTATTTTATGTTTAAATAAACAGTTACCTGCACATAGCCATCTCTACTTCGGTGTCGGGTTGTTCATATCCGTCCATAAGACCAGCGGTGAAGTACTCTGCGCTCTCTGAAGCGTATATCTGAAGAAGCGCCTCGCCTATAGTCGCTCGAATGGTGGACAGTTCAGATAGGGGTTTACCTGATGAGCAAAAAACCGGCCAAGTGCGAGTTAAACTCGAGTGGAGAAGGTTCCGTACAATTGATTGAATTATTATAGGTTTTCCTGTAATCTACAAGCAATGAACTAAATGTCGTATTTTTTGTAGTTTCGGAGATCAGGGGGTGGGGGGGGGGGGGGAATGGTCAATTTTCGTGTCTTCTTTCATGAATAAAATCAAAACTATTTATTTTATAATTATAACAAAAATATATTTGAGATCCTCATAACGAGCCCTTTCATTTCTTTAATACATGACACAGTAAGGTTTGCATAAATTTCCTAATTTATCCCCCAAAAATTAACCTTATTTCAAAATTCAATTCAATTCAAAATATCTTTATTATCATAGGATATTTATAATATCTCTTAATAATAGTCACTTTGTTTTGTTTTGCACAAATGTTGACGTCAAATCGATACTTACAGCTAAGTTTAAAAAATATTTATTTACTTTGCACATATGTGTTTGGGTCATAGGATTACACCATCCTACCAAACTTCACCTGATTCGGTCCAGTAGATTCGGAGCAAATTGGCTGTGACAGACGGACGGACAGACAGACGCACGAGTGATCCTATAAGGGTTCCGTATTTAAATTTTTTGTACGGAACCCTAAAAACATACAAACATACACTATCGCTTTTATTAAAACTAACGTGAGATAACTCCCTAATTAATTAATTTAAAACTGATCGACTCACGTGATATAGTCGGATTACCGGCGGCTTGGAAACCCGTGGCACAGAAGACATTAAGAGTATACAGAACGGAATCTCCTAAGGTACGCGCAATGTCCGTCTCGTTCCCCGTCCCCGCACCTCTCCCGTTCTGTATACTCTTACTGTCTTCTGTGCGAGGGCGGATCCAGGGGAGGGTCATGGGGATCATGACCCCCCTGGGCTCGGACCTAGGTGGACCACTAATTAAAATTGTTAAACATAATGTTTTTTTGTCACGATATAGATTTTATGTAAGTACCTTCAATGTTTAGTTACTTGTATCTGTGATTATAAAAATTAAATTATAACTTCTTGTGACTTGATCACGACTCTGTGACCCCACCCCCTGGCACCAAAGTTGGATCCGCCCTTGCTTCTGTGCCCGTGGTTCAAGATCTAAAGAACTCGGGCGGTACATCAGGAATACATACTATCACGTCTTTATCCCAAACGGGGCAGACAGAGCATTTTGGGCCTTGCGGCTCTAAGCAGACGGAGCCCAGAGCCGCAAAAACTCGTTTCCGTCAAAAGTGGCCACTTAGGGCTAAAACACGTTATTTTATGAACAATACTGTTGTTCATAAAATAATTTAAAAAAAAATCCAGTGGCACTCCGGGAGTCCCGACACAAGTGAAAACTTTAACAACACTTGTGGTGTCGGTTACAGTAACAGTGTCGCGAGTTCAGCGGTTTTTTCCCATCCCAACGCGCATAAAGAAGTTTTCACTTAAAAATAAATGGGCAAGTGCGAGTCGGACTCGTACATGAAGGGTTCCGTACCACCGTACAATGTTTTAAAACGCTGAAGAAATACGTTTCTTGTATGACGACCCCCTTTAATTTTTAACTTTATCTTATTTTTAGTATTTGTTGTTACTCGTATGGTCGTCATATTAATACATAATAGGTGAAAATTTCAAGTTTCTAGTTAATGCCGTAATAAAGATCGAGTCAAAAACGCTGAAAATAACACGTTTTTTGTATGACGACCCCCTTTAATTTTTAGTATTAGTTGTTATAGCGGCCACAGTAATACATAATCGGTGAAAATTTCAGGTGTCTAGCTATTACGGTTCAAGAGATAGAGCCCTGTGACAGACGGACAGACAGGGGAGTCTCAGTAATAGGGTCCCGTTTGCACCCTTCGGGTACGGAACCCTAAAAACGACCATTTCTTCAACATAACGTTGATTTTAGAGCATTAAAAGACTTACCAGAAAATGCTCTAGGTCTGACGTACTCAACGCAAGCTTGCAAAGCTCGCTTGAGACTGGACCTGAAAATTAAGTTTGATTAGGCACTAACTTATACTTCACCGTGTGGTTCCCGGCAGAGTAGAATAGGACCACTCCAAGTCTTCCCGTGGATGTCGTACAAGGCTACTTAAGAAACACAAGCTGAACAAAGCTTATAAATCCTCTGACTGCTCTGGCTAATATATGGCTCTGGTAGTACAGAGGGTCGTGCTCTTGCAGTGGAGACTAAACAAGACCTGATAATGTTCCTAAACGGATGATAATATACCAATATCTTTGTACCTATGTGCTAAGATGGTGAAGAAGAATAAATACAAACCTGCACAGTGTAGCTGCGTAGAGTCTAGATGTGCCCAGGGTGTGTGCTAATGTCGGTTCCGGGATCGAGTCAAGAGGAGTAGCTGAGAACCAAAAAAAAACCAAGAATAATTTCATATTAATATCTTTATTCACCAAGGGTAGATACATCTTCTTTGCAGCTCTCAGATAGCTCTGTGTAAAAACCAGCAACCTCGTCAAATCACCTAGGGTAGGAATACGCTCAGATGACAATGATGATGACTTACCTGGAGTTTTCTTGAATGTAATAAAAGTGCCATTGTGGGTAACCCCATGAGCTGTCGGGTGAACCAGGAACGCTTTCAGCCTTGTGCCCTCTACTGCACACAGCACCAAACGGTACCCATCCGCTTTATGACAAGCTTTCTCTCCAGAGATCCGCCATACACCTGAAATAAAGAAATAGTATTTTTTTCATTACTTATTAAATCCATGTGGTCTCTGTAGAGTAGAATAGGACCACTCAGTCTTCTCGTGGATGTAGTAGAAGGCGACTTAGGAAAAACAAGCTAAACAAAGCTTATAAACATCAATGAGACCTCTCCAACACGTCTGGCCAGTGTGGAGAGTGTAGGCCAAATCCTCTGACTGCTCTGGCTAATATATAGCTCTGGTAGTACAGAGAGGGTCGTGCTCCTGCAGTGAAGACTAAAAAAGACCTGATGATGATGATATACCAATATCCTTGTATCTGTGTGCTCCACAATCCAAGGTCAAACCTCAGCACCTAGTGCTGCTCAGAGAGCAGCTGACTGATTTTCAACTACAGCCTGTCAGGTGCGAGTGCGCATCTACAAATTGTCGTCACAAAAAGGTAAAAGAGCTCAATATTTCTGAATTTAAATTTTTTCTTTCATCAAACCTATTTCTGTGTCTCACTGCTGGGCAAAGGCCTCCTCCAGAGCTCGAAAAAGATGACTTGATGACTTGGACACGTACATGGGTGAATGGCAATCGACATGGCTGATTGGAAACAGAATGTTAAATTAATAGAAATATATCGGGGGGCGGCGGCAAGGCTAATTATTCCATGAGTTTTGACACTTTACTATCCGTACGGCAGTTGCCCTCCCCGCATGGGGCGGATGGCAGTGCTTTTTTAATTTTCTTAAATGATTAAAATAATAGGGAGGAAAAATTTCAAATTAAATGAAAGGTCACAACAAGGCGCAAATTGAAAGACTCCTATTTGTGGGCGGCAAATTTCCAATCGCCCTCGGGTGGCGAACGCCCACGCTACACCACTGCACACACTATACATATTAATATCTTTATTCACACACAGAAGAATACAGGGCTACAAACAAGGATAGATTTTTGTGTCATAGTCTAAGTGTCTTGAAACAGTGGTTTAAGATACACTTCAGATACAAAATTTGAAGAGTATCTTAAATCACTGTTCTAAAGGCTACATTCAGCATGATGTTGGGTGTAGGTGAGAAGAAATTACTTTGTCCATCCAACTCCGCAGTGGTCCTAAAGTCAGCCTGAGATATCCTTTCAGCCACCCTCTCTTTAATGCACAATGATACGCTATGATCCCCACTTGTCAAATCATCTACGATTTGATTGAACTTCTCTGGCTCTAATCCCTTCTTTAATGCCTCCAAACCCACCCAATGATCACTTATTTCTTGCCCTAATCCTATATCTGACGATATAACCTCCAAATAACGTATACTTTCAGTATAGTTTAGCGCCAAACCATTATTTGTCAAAGGTACAGGTGCTGAGTACATTTTAGTCCCTTTTAGTGCTCTTATTTTATCATCTCTGGATTTATTTGGATCGAAAAATACTTTTTCTAGAGCAGAGACTCTGTTATCTAAGGATTCGGACTCATCTTTGTTTAAAATTTCAGGATAAGCGAGCAAGTCTCGGTTGAAATCGGACATGAAAATGTCTTTCATAAATGGCGAAATTTTGGGTTTGCGGCGCTCGGAACGTTCAAAAACCTTTAGGTCTTCGAAGTCGAATTTCTCCTCTTGGACTTGCGGCTGGCGAGCTTGCGAACTTTCGTAGTTAACAGCAGAAAATCGGAATTTTCTGTACGCATTTTGGCCGATGTTGTTATTGCGTATTGTACATAATTGTCGGGCTAAATTCATTTTAAACTCATAAAATTCGGGCGTGGAATAATTATTTTTCACTCTTGTTCGTTAAAATCTTGATTAATTAAGAATATCAATAAATAATACCACTTTCTTCTTCATAGTATTATGAAACTTTGAGGTTAAGACAGTGACAGTTGTGACTTATGATATGACATTGACAGATAATACAGATATTAAGTGCGATCCATGTGCGTTCATTTCGAAAGTGCGATAATTTATTTTACAGACAGAACTAAGAAGGCTAATCTAATAAGCATCACCTGTTAGAAATCTCTCTAAATCTAGTAAGTTTATTCCTCTAAATGTAAGTACAGTAAGTAGGTACCGGATCTAAAAAAGGCCTATATTCATAAAGATATTTATATTTTTATTTCTTGGGAAAGCCGTTGGATTGCATCATTTGCATTTGCATCCCAAGTACATATTGTAAACCATACCATTCGGAAGTGTTTATACAATTAGTCTTGAGTTTTACGGCCCGGCCAGGCTCTACTTAGGGCTGCAAGACCCAAAATTCTCTGGCTCTGTCTGCCCCATTAGAGATAAAGACGTGTTGGTATGTATGTATGGGCTGCCTCCGTGGTCTAATGGTCAAGACGTTTGGTCATGGGTTCAAATCCCACTGGGAAGCATACATTGTGAAAAGTTGTTTCCAGTCTGGTTAGAATATTGCAGGCTTAAATCACCTGATTATCCGAAAAGAAATACAATTCCGTGCTTCATTAGGCATGCACTGCTGTGGGTCCCGAACGCCATCTAGCATTTGTTAAACCTATCTCTTAACTGGCTCTGGTTGGTCTACCCTTTGGATTGCGGAGGTCAGACGGCAGTCGCTCTGTGGTAAACTAGTAACCTCGTGAAATCACCTAAAAATAATACCTATAATAACTTAGGTATACAAATATAGTCAAAACATTAGAATTGCCATAATACAACGTGGCAATGCTGCCAGCCTTCTGGGGTACCTTACCACGGGGCAGCGATTTGCCAGGCTGAGACTCCGCTGTCTGTCCGTCTGTCTGTCTGTCTGTCTGTCTGTCCGTCTGTCATAGGGCTCTATCACTTGAATCGTAATAGCTAGACACTTGAAATTTCACAGGTAATGTTTTACTGTGGCCGCTTTATCAACACATACTAAAAATAAGATAAAGTTAAAATTAAACGGGATCGTCATACAAGGAACGTGTTTTTTTCAGCGTTTTGAACTTGATTTTTACAATGGCATTAACTAATAGATACTTAAAATTTTGACCGATTATGTATAGGTCCTTACATATGAAATTGCCGTTCAGTATCAAAAAAGTGAAACAAGTTTTTTTTAATGAAATTATTATTTAATCAATCGAAGTATGCGCCGTTGTTATCGATACACTTCCGCCATTTTATACACAGATCATTGATACCTTTGGAAAAAAAATCCTGGGGGCGAGAGTCTATGAACTGTTTGAAGGCGGTTTTGACTGCCTCATCAGATTTGAAATTTTTTCCTTGTAAAAAGTTATCCAAATTTTGAAAAAAGTGGTAATCGGTTGGGGCAAGATCTGGAGAGTATGGTGGGTGACGCAGAGGTTCCAGTCGCAGCTCCTCTAACTTGGCGATCGTTTGATGTGCAGTGTGTGGTCTAGCGTTATCCTGAAGGAGCAGTGGGCTAGAGCAATTCATCAGTCTCGGTTGTTTAATGGCGAGCTTTTCCATCATTGTTTGCAATTGTTGGCAATACAAGTCTGCAGTAATCGTCTGGCCTGATCTCAAGAAGCTGTAGTGGATAACACCTGCACTGGTCCACCAAACACTAACCAGAATCTTCTTTTTGGTCAGTTTTCGCTTAGGGCAAGGTTTTGCTGGTTCTCCAGGGTCAAGCCATTGTGATGATCGCTTCCGATTGTCGTACAGGATCCATTTCTCATCACAAGTCACGATACGGTTCAAAATCCCCTCATTATTGTGGCGATTAAGCAAAGAAACGCAGCAAGAAACTCGTGTTTGTTGGTTTGCTTCAGTCAATTTGAGCGGTACCCAGTTTTTGAGTTTTTTAATTTTTCCAATTTGGCGCAAGTGGATAAGTATCGTTTTGTCACTTACGCCGAAGGCTGCTGCTAATTCAGAAGTGGTTTGAGACGGATCCGCTTCCACTATCGCCTTCAATTCTTCGTTATTCACTTGAGTATCAGGTCGTCCACGAGGCTCACTGTTGTACCGTAAAGCCTAGATTTAGGATCTAGGAAGATAGATGAGGTAAAAGAAAGACCAGATATCGACAAATGAGATAAGTATAATCAACAAGTATTACATCACATTAGTTACAAAGATTCACAAGAACACTAGGTACAGACTAGGTAGTCAGGGTTGTGAATTATAGGCACTAGATCGGTTGAGTAGCCCTTCTAGGTAGAAGAACTACTTAGCTTGAGATGCTGCCGAAGACGAAAGAGAGCGGGCGCCGGCCGCCGCGCCTTATATATGAGCACGCTGCGCCTGAGAGGGGCGGAGGAGTGCTGGAGCCGACGTCACATTGTGTAAATCGAAATTTCCAGAACGGAAACGTTGAAACCAAAAACGCACCGTTCGTTCGTTAGCGGTGCCTGGTCCATACACGTCGTTAATTCTTCGAGTCGTTTCTGCAGCACTGGTGCCACGGTGGAACTCGTATTCGTAAATACCGCGAATTTTCAATTTGTCCATAGTTGTTGTTATAGCAATGTTGAAACTCAAACAAATGATGTTAAAACAAATGAAATACGAATTTTAAAACAATAATTTTCTGGCTTTATTTCGAAATAAATTTGAACCTAATATTAGGTCCTTACATATGAAATTGCCGATTTTCAATACTGGCAACTTTAAAATCAAATATCTTGCGTTTCATTAGGAATTCCAAATTCAAATTTATTTCGAAATAAAGCCAGAAAAATATTGTTTTAAAATTCGTATTTCATTTGTGCAAATTTATTGTATTTTTAAAATACTTTCTGTTGTAGTATAATTATATCTACATATATTATAATTATTTTATTATAATTATTCTGAGGTGATTTGGAGGCAACTTTGCAATGTTTTTCTATCGAGAAAATTTTAAGCAATCGTGTTTTCGAAACTATAATGTATAGAGTTAGTCCTGAACTTTGCTGTGTTTTTATTTCAAAGTGAGTATTTCGTTAATATTGATAATATTTAAGATCGCTCTAAAAACTTTAGGGCAGTACGGGCTCTTAATGCTTACCATCACGCTAAAAGTGGCCTGTGCCTTGCCGCTCTAGGTTCTGTCTGCCTCGTGAGGGATAAAGAAGTGATAGTGTAGTGTATGCTTCCCAGTGGGATTTGAACCCACGATATTCGGATCACAAAGCAAATGCCTTGACCACTGGACCACGGAGGCAGTCTTAGTCAACATTTTCCTGACATCTAAATTCTAAAACCTAATTATTTTTGAGCAAATCGCAACGAAAGCGAAAATTAAGCTTTTAACGTCATCAAAAATAATTTAACTGCTCTCCCCACTTCCTCATTTACATACTCAATGAAGCTTTCCAACAATTTATAAAACAACCTAATTGTAAATAAAAATATCAACAAATATAGGCAATAAAAACAAATGGGGTAATTTGTCCCGATTTTATAATGTAGCAACATTGCGGAACATCCATCCCTGTTCATTAACGGATGTATAGTTGAATAACGCTTAACGGTTGAATAACTATTAACGTTATTGTTCTTAGGGGAAAGTTGTTTAGTTGTTATCATGTAAGTACCCATCCTATTGCAATTTTGATTCCTTTTTCCACCTTCTAGCCTACCATCTATCTCAAAGTGCCCTTTAAGAAGGTACCTGATGTCAGTAATTTAAATTTTGCTCCTGCTTTCACGCACACAAATGTACTCTAGCCGAAACGAGACAACGAGCTATGCGGGGCGTCGGGAATCGCGGTGGGTCAATGAGGCTGGTTCTGTTTTTGAGGTTTTTTTTCGTTTTACAAAGAATATTTAAGAGTTATTTAAAAAGTAAGACATGATCACTGCCTTATGTTTAATACAATTATAATTCAAAGTTACAAGTGCTACATTATTGTATTTCTTGAATATTTTCGCGCTTACTACGCAATGTTTTTCTATCGAGAAAATTTTAAGCAATCGTGTTTTTAACTTATTATGTTTAGAGTTAGTCCTGAACTTTGCTGTGTTTTTATTTCAAAGTGAGTATTTCGTTAATTTTGATAATATTTAAGATCGCTCTAAGGACTTTAGGGTAGTATGGGCTCTTAAGTCTTGCGGCCCTGGGCTCTGCAAGCCGCGAGACGAAAAATGCTCTGTCTGTTCCACCTAGGGATAATGACACCGCTGCACTCCAAGTCTATCTGCGACCACGAAGAATGTAACTCCTATTTGAAACGTTAGACCCAACAAAAAAGGTACTTGCTAAGTCCCGTTTATATAAATGAGTCATCGTAAGAAAAGTAGGTATATTTACTTTAGCATACCTACCATGAACGAAACCTGGACTCCGAACTGGTGCTGGGAGATTTCTAGAATCCCAAAAACGAGAAATGCAAGTGCGGTGTTGTCCAATCAATGAACCACTTATTAATAATAATAATAATAATATATTTATTTACCAAAAAAACTAATAATAATTTACAATTTTACTTAACCTAATTTAACTTATTTAAACTTGTACAGACAGAAGTAGGTACCTTTGGACCCTGCACTAAGCGCTGCTTGTATCGCAGTGGTCCGTGTTGTATCCGTTACCAGTTTTTTTTTTTTTTTTTTTGTCATGCCCGAAATGCCTCACATCCTGCACAATCTTCTTCTTCGTCTAAGCACGTTCCCGGTTGCATCCTCAGCTGTGCTGCTTCGGAGCCCGGGGTTCGCTTTCCCGCTTTTTCTTCTCCAATATAACATGCATGTCAATGGTCACCCAAGAATGCCAAAGACCTTGCAACATGGAGAAGAAATAGCCGGAACAGATTAAATGATTTGGCTATAATAGTTTTACGAACGGCCGCCTGCTTGACGTCAACCCTCTTTGGGAATGTATTTGTGCGAAAGTTTTACAACCAGCCGCCGCCTGACATTAACCCTTGGGAATGAAATTGTAGCACGAGATGTTTGTGCTTAGTCCTTTAGTCGCCTTTTACACATTGCACAATACAAGACCTAAATGAGGCAAATGACTGGGGAATCGCTGTGGCCAAATACTGGTCAAGTTTGATTAAGTTATACTCGTAGTACATTACGATATAAGTGCGTTATGGTGGTTATAACACACGAAGTGGAATTTCAGCCCGAGCCGAAGGCGAGGGCGTAAGGAGCTGAGTGTGTTTAACCCATATACGCACGTATATCGTACGACGTGTTTCAACACTGATATTTTTGATTTTAAATAAACTCAACCATAAAACTGTGATGCACACTGTTGCATTCCCGCCGTTTTACTTTTTAAAATCAGCACGGCGCGCTGCCTATTGGACGGCGCCACGCGGCATGCGAATTCAAAATTTGAAAAAAAAAGATAACTATTTGAAGCATAATAATATGTAAGATACAAAGATAAATATTTAAACAACGATGACGTTCGATGTCTGATTTATTCTTTTTCTTTGTCTAACCTTCACCTTATGTTATTTAACTATCACGCTCACACACAACTGTCAACTTTCTTACTCTCTCATTCATACTGGAATTACCATTAATTCTGTTCCTTTCTTTCGCAATAGCAAATCGTGAGTTATAGAATTATAACTTCACTATTTGCGTTTCTAACCCACGCGTGTTTTATGGGCTGCTTTATATAACTAAAACCGGTGAAATTAGATCCATTTTACGAGGAAGGGTGTTGAAAAATTAGTAAATAGCCTTTCGACTCGAGAAGAAGAACCATGGACGAAAAATACAAAAGGACTGACATCCTTACTTAAGGGCCCAGTCCTTATTTTTAGTGATTTTGACTGCTTTTTCGGAGCTGATTGGTGCCAAACTATTTTAGTAACAATATGTTAAGACATGTTAAATTGAAGTTTATTTAAGTATTAAAAAAGTGAATTAGACAATTTATTGATTTTCATTGTAATAGTCTGAGACGTGTTTCGATTTTTTGCGGTGTGCGACGTTCATGTCATTGCTGTTTACACGGAATTTAAAACATAAAGTTGTGTTAAAATTACAGAGAAATAAATACAAAGAAAAATCCTAAAAAGTGAATGAGAATATTCTAATAAAAAAAAAATTAATTCATTAAAAAACTTAGTTAAAAAGGTTAAGCTTTGAAGAAAATATAAGCGAATACGTCGTCGGGTTTCTTGCGCATAAGACTAAATTAAAAAATTAAAAATACACATATATAAAGATTGATTCATGCTTAAATACGTACAATAAATAAATAAAAATAATTTGTCTTTTGAAAAATTTAAAGTTCTCCGAAATTCTCAAATAAATATGGGGACGAAAACGGTGATAAGGCAGACCGCTCGCTGCGCTTCTGAATTCGTCTAAATTCGTCTCCATGGTGCATGTACAATACAGTGCAAAGCGTATGTGTAGATAGAAAATATAGATTCGGGTGTTTAATCAAAAATTCCCACGGTCGAAGACTGCAGTCTTAAATGTATACTTAAATCTCCCATTTGAATGTCACCGCCTGCTATGGTACGACAGATGGGCGACGGCCGGCGAGTGGGGAGGGCGACAGCGCATGCTGTATGATCAGCAAGCCATTTATTCAATCAGGGTAAAAAAAATAATAGGTGGGTCAACCTGTAGTTTGAAGTGTTAATTGAAAATTATTACTTATCCATACGTTAGTAATTATATTATCTTTGTCCATACCTAATTATAATAAATTAAAACCTCCTCGCGTAAATTGTCTGTTCATTTGCTCTTCTAAACGATAGGCCATCCTGAGGCCATCATTGCATAGATTTTTGGCCCATTGCTGCGTTGCATGGAAAATTCAAAAGCTTTTGTGAGTTAAACAGAAATGTACAGGGAATTGTCTAAGGGGAATTGGCGCAATGATGGCCCAATTTTTGAACGAGTCATACAACGTGTAACTAAAAGGGGGTATCAACCCGAAAGGGAGAAAACGTATTAATCAATGTGAACAACTTTTACTATGGGGATGGCCCTGAAATAGCAAAAAAAAATCTACAGCTCCATACAAAATTAAATACCTACCGTGCCAAAATGTATGAGGCTGCAGATTTTTTCTTCGCGATTTCAGCGTTGGTCCCGTAGTAGAAGTTGTTCACATTGGTTAGTACGTTAACTCCCTTTCAGGTTGATACCCCCTTTTTGTAACACGTTGTATATATCTAACAAACTCTAAAACTACTGGATCGATTTTGAAGCAGTTTTTAATAACATGTAAAGAAATTTCCGAGAAGGTTTACAAGTATGATATATACCTGTACAAAGCCGGGGCGTACCACAAGTTAACGAAAAACTAGTTAACAGTTATTTTGCATCGCGAATTTGTTTTTAGTAAGTTGAATATTTCGCGACAGCGTTACTGTAATCTGAGAGTCGCTACGACCCTCGTATTGGGGTTGGGGGGTGGAAAACCCTCCCTCTACCTTATCCATTGCAATCCCAACCTTCCCGCCCTACATTTCAGCATATTTTCCAGTAAAACTTCACCCTACTCAGCCATCTATACATTCATGAAATAATCAGTAGCGCCTCTCCTGTCCAAAGAGGACGTACCGCGCGTTTTTCTACAAATTTTAATCGTTTTTTCTATAACTAAAAAGTGTTATTCACACTAAAATACAATAACATGTTATTAAAAACTTATAAGTGAATATTATTAGTGATTTTCTGGTGTTTTATCATGTCCATGGATGGGTAATCTAAGTAAATATCTGATGACTATGTCGAAAGATAGGACTACATGCACAGCGGTGTGTTGGTATTAATGGTATGTAAAGCGGTTCATACTTATTATGCATCCTTCTTTTCTTCCAATGCTTACATTGTCTTTAATTAGTGGGGTTATGTTATCTGTGGTTAAGCTTTAATCGTGTTATAAAGACAAAGGTTATATGCCTTTATAATAATAAGTTGATGCATTATCTTTCTTTCTTTTCTTTAACTGGGTATTATGTATTTTATTATGCCTAAATCTTTTCGCTGTGTATAATAATACAGGTTGTTATTTGTAATGAAAGTTTTTATTAAAAGAACAGATTTGATATTAAGTCTGATTAGGTATATACCTACGTAAAATCTTTTAATGTGTAATAGGGTATTTGTCTGTGTCATATACAGGTTGACTCATTAACCACTAGCTAAAGTTTTGGAGCAAGTTCAGTTCATGATACTGAACTAATACTTTTCATAAAAACAATTAACAAAAAACGATAAAAAAATTTCTCTTGGCGCTCAGGCCAACTGATTTTGTATGGGAGGACAAAAATTCTTTATCTATTTTCAACACATTTTTTTATAGAAAGTATTTCAGTATCATGGACTGAACTTGCTTCAAAAATTTGGCTGGTGGATAAAAAGTCACTCTGTATAAACTAATTCGGCTATTTCTTCTCCACTTCGCAAAGTCTTTAGCATCGTTAGGTGACTATTGAAATGTATATTATATTTGAAGAAGAAAAGGCGGGAAAACGCTCTCCGGGCTCCGAAGCAGCACAGTTTAGGATGCGATTGGGAACGTGCTAAGATGAAGAAGAGATTTTATACGAAACAACTAACATTAAAAATAAATCTTTTAATCAGCAGTTATTTTTGAGCGGATTATAGAAATATTTTTGATTTTGGTTTCGGATTTTGTTAATTTTTGATATTTACTCGTATTTGTTTATTACTAATGGTGCTGTGAGAACAGTAGACCTCGCGAGCTCTTATAACCATGCAATAAGCGACACTTTCCTCTTCCCCTGGCTTAGCAAAGCCATTCAGTGAAATTTTGTCCACATAACGCTCCAGCAAATTCCCCCCTTTTACTTCTTCTGTATTTTTTTAATAATAATAATAATAATAATAACGGCTTCGGGACGTGACGACCCCATCGCCCACTGGATTTCCAGTGCAGTCAGTCAACGCAGGGCAGCATGTGGCGAGCTGGTGGTGAGTGGCGACGCCACGGACCCTACCTCCAGGGGATCATACACACATGCGCTTACACACACACATACACACAGTTACACACCCCCCGCCTATGTCTTGCCTTAACCGGCCGGCCAGAGTGGAGTCGCAAGAGCAGAACATACGCTCCAGGGTGGAAGTGTATTGCACGTAATGGCGTAATAACGGGGAAACCCGCTCTCGGGGGTAAGCCCCGTGATGGTGAAACCAGAACCGCACCTCTCGACACCCTCAGCTGCTCACATTGTGTTGCGCCCTGGCGCATCTTCGTGGCTAGTTAGGGTGCCCACAGGCAGTGTAGCCAACGAGCAGCAAGTCACCATCTACCAGGCTTAAATTTTTGTGAGAGATTTTTAGGTAGATTTCCGTATCTCACTCCATAACCCAGTTATCCGGTCCACTAACATCCCATCCACATAGCCCAAGCCAAGTAAATCCCTCCCTGGCAATAGTTCGGCAGCTATGGAGGGAGGACTGTCCGTTAGTGCATCTCAATGGTGCATTAAGGGATAGATCTCCATTGATGCAGCCATCTCACTTTTTAGATAAAAAGGTACTAAAAGGCCTCTTCATGTTGGCTTTGGCCCCATTAACGCCTCAAAGGACCGGGTCCCCATGGACCCGTGGCTGAAAAGCGTACCGACATAATAATAATAACTCATTTATTTCAGGCAGCATAATAATATTATTACAATATTATAGGCCCATAGCATAAATACCTTACTGACTAACATACATATAAAATATAAACAACTATTAATTGTCTTGTGACGCTATGCACTTGTACTGGTGTCAGGTAACCGTCCACGATATCTCCGGAACACGACACCCTTCGGCCAGAAATCCTCCTTAGTAAAGGTCGCCAGCTGATCGGTTGGAAACTTGGAACTCGCACCACATATGAATTAAAATTCAAGTTGTGACGCGATTCTAACTTTACCACCCTCAGGGTCATGTCACACTCACTCTGATACACTCGACTAACTCCTCGATCTTAGTGGAGTAATGAAGGCGAGACACATACAGCATGGCAGCACGGCAGCACGCAGGAGCAGCTTGGGTCCGCTGAGTGCAGTAGCGCACTTATTTCGGCTAGGACTGGGCTTCTTCCGCTTCCGTTCTACTTTTATGAAGCCATCCTGGGCAGTAGGACCCTTTTCAGTCCAGATACGGGAGTCGGTGCCACTTCTGGAACCGCCTCGGTCTTGCGTTTGGGTAACTGCAACAATATCTCATGTAGAATTGAAATTTGTCAATACATAACGTACAGCAAAGTTCCCCCCTTTCTCACTATTTCTCCCCCAATCAATTATTGCGATCGACTAAAAAAATAAAAAAAACAAGGAACTTATGTAAGTGCCAATTTTTGTCAAAATCGGTTAAAAAATGCGGCCTGTAAGCAGTGCCGGTTTTAGATCTACCAACGCCCCGGACGAGATTTTCCCGCCCTCCCTTACCCCCCCAAACTGCAATTTATCCGCCGACGGGGGGGACGGGTGTATGATACGATATAGGATCCTTCAAATTTCCCCGGGGGGGGGGGGGGGGTGCATACAAATAAGAGTCTAGGAGTTGCCGCCATTAACCAGCCGCTATTTATATATTTATTATTACCTGTGACCCCCCTTGCCCAAAAACGCCCCCTGTCGCCCCTTTGTATCTGGCGCCCTGGGCGGTCGCCCAACCACGCCCTACCCTAACGCCGCCGCCGAGAACAGACAGACGGACAAAAGCATTATTGGCCTATCTCGTTACTGAGACGCAATAACAAGTAATTAAGAGTCCGCACTACCCTAAAGTTCTTAGAGCGATCTTAAATATTATCAAAATTAACGAAATACTCACTTTGAAATAAAAACACAGCAAAGTTCAGGACTAACTCTAAACATAACACGATTGCTTAAAATTTTCTTCTATGTATGTACTTTTATACAGGCTGACTTTTAAACCACCAGCCAAATTTTTGGAGCAAGTTCAGTCCATGATATTGAACTACTTTCTATAAAAAAGTTATTAAAAATCGATGAAAATTTTTCGTCCTCCCATAGATAATCCGTTTGACTGACCGTTTGATTTGTATGAAAAGGCGAATTTTTATTTTAGTTTTTCGTTAATTGTTTTTATGGAAAGTAGTTCAGTATCATGGACTGAACTTGCTCCATAAATTTGGCTGGTGGTTTAAAAGTCAGCCTGTATAGAGGTTTAACAAACATCACTGGCTGATAATATCGAAAGTACACAAAAAAGAAAAACATGCGTCGACAGCTTCTGTCTCTAGCGGATATTGCAGACATTGACGTCATATTTTAAAATGGCGTGTTTTAGTTGTTATAATCTACTTGCTATTTTTAATATTTATTTTCTACACCATATACATGTTTTTCGGCACTGATTTATTTTTTGCGGCTATTTCTCGACGAGGACTATCGATTAAAAATATAAAAAAAAGCATGCATACTCTCTATTAAGCCCAAACTTTGTGGGGTTATGTTGCTTTATCACGAAGATACCGTGGCCACCTTCCGGCTTCATTATGAGATCATGTCATTGGTACCATAATATTGAACTGTCACCCTACTTACATCTAATTTAGCTTGCAAGATTTGATTACAGACACACAGACAACGGGACAGTGGAAACTAAAAAAAAGCTTGTAAAAATTAGTCAAATACCGTATTGCTTAACTAAGAAAAAAGTTATTTTCAAATACGGGATTAAATAGGAAATTAAAAAGAAAACTCAAAATTACTTTTTTTTTGCTGGAGTAGGGATAGTCTTAGAACCAGGTGGCGACATAGACAAGTTTCTTTCTGGATGGGAGAAGCTTGAGTGGAGAAAGAGATGAGTGGAGAAATAAGGGGGAGGCCTTTGCCCAGCAACTATCAGGTCTTTTTAGTCTCTCTGTACTACCAGAGCTATACGAGTATAGCCAGAGCAGTCAGAGGATTTGGCCTACACTCTCCACGCTGGCCAGACGGTTGGAGAGGTCTCATTGATGTTTATAAGCTTTGTTTAGCTTGTGTTTCATAAGTCGCCTTCTACGACTTCCACGGGAAGACTTGGAGTGGTCCTATTCTACTCGTTTAGTAACAAAAAAACTTTTTGTTACTTAGGTCATTGACTGCCTCAATGGTCCAGTGGTCAAGGCGTATGCCTCCTGTTTTGATGTCGGTTAAAAATCGACTAAAATCACTTACTTAACCATGTGATTTGATGCTGATCTGGAAAGAAAGGAAAGATGTAAAATGTACCAACTGCTTCTTTTCCTGCGTAGATTGTATCCCGAGAATCTGAATCATGATTCATGTCAATATGCGATGCGGCTGGCAATCCATCACTATTTTGATCCCTTTTTTGCACTTTCTCACCCACCATTACGCAAGTAGGCTTTGGGTCTTGCAACATTGTTTAATTGTTTAATTGTTTATTGTGATAAAAACGACTTACATCTATTACATTTATCACACATGCATTATATAAATCTATATAAATAAAAATGAATTGTTGTTCGTTAGTCTGCTTAAAACTCGAGAACGGCTGAACCGATTTGGCTAATTTTGGTCTTGAAATATTCATGAAAGTCCAGGGAAGGTTTAAACGGTGAGAAATTATGGAAAAGGGAACGGGAAAGGGCGAAACGAAGTTCGCCGGGTCAGCTAGTATAAGATAAAATTAAAATAATAATAATACACAGATACATCAAGCAATAATTTCAATTTCAAAACATTAATAGTCATAAATTATAAATAATTTCATGTCAATACAATTATTATTCATTATTCACTATCGTAGTCGCGAGTATTGCACCACTTGTCATTCAGGTTTTCACAATAAATCAATAGTGACTTTTTAATAGCTGACCAGTTGTCAAAGAAAAAATCTAAATCAGTGTTGGTGCTCCGAAGTGCATTGAGATGGCTTAGTGAGCGTACCAAAAGTGACATCGCGCGCGCTGTGATGTAGCCCCGATCCACGTGGAAAAGGTTAGGCTGACTGCGACCACGTCTGTCTACTCGTCTTTCTCCATATTTGTCTACCGGGAATTCAAGTTCGCTGGGAGCGAGTAACACGCACAAAAGATTGTGTAGCTCCAGACAGTCTACAGACCCCTTCAACACCCTCAAGCAGATGGTGAGTTGGCCGACCATTCGCCTTACTTCCAATGAATTGAAACCAAGATATCCAAGTAAGAATTTCGTAGGATACAAAAACGGGTAGTAACCGTATATTTTTGCGGCATGGGTCTGCTTAGAGCCGTAAGACCCAAAATACTATGTCTGCCCCGTTAGGGATGAAGACGCAATAGTGTATAGTCTACTATACGCCTGCTAAGACGCTTTCAGGCTCTGTCTACCCAGTCAGTGATTAAGACGTGTATTTTTAAACACCCCAAAACGCGTGTACCTGGTAGCGATGTAATGTTACACCGTAGTCGTATGGCTTCCAAACGGTTTGGGTAGTTTGGCATTCAAAGGTCAAACGGTGTTACTGGGCGACTATGAGCTTAGTTGATGCCTAATAAATAACTAGATATTGATATTTTTTCAAAACAAAAAAGCGGCCAAGTGCGTGTCGGACTCGCCCATAAAGGGTTCCGTAGCAGCAAGTAACATAATAAGATTTATGACGTATTAAAAAAAACTAAGTACTAGATCCCGTTCAAACAAATTTTCGGTGGAAGTTGGCATGGTAATGTACATCATATATATTTTTTAGTTTTATCTATTCTCTTATTTTAGAAGTTACAGGCGGGGGGGGGGGACATACATTTTACCACTTTGGAAGTGTCTCTCGCGCAAACTATTCAGTTTAGAAAAAAATTATATGTATTAGAAACCTCAATATCATTTTTGAAGACCTATCCATAGATACCCCCCCCCACACGTATGGGTTTGATGCAAAAAAAATTGAGTTTCAGTTCTAAGTATGGGGACCCTAAAAATTTATTGTACTTTTTCTATTTTTGTTTGAAAATCTTAATGCGGTTCACAGAATATATCTACTTACCAAGTTTTATCAGTATAGTTCTTATAGTTTCGGAAAAAAGTGGCTGTGACATACGGACGGACGGATAGACAGACATGACGAATCTATAAGGGTTTCGTTTTTTGCCATTTGGCTACGGAACCCTAAAAACCGACTTCAATAATTCAAGTACATATTCTCTGATGATTTGGCTGATGATGAGGATATCAAGAGAGAACAAAGGGCGTTGTCGGTCCGATGTAAGTAATATATTGGTCCGCAGGTTTCAAAGTGTACAAAAGAGGTAAACTACTCTTTTAAGGCATATTATGCCTGTAGCCTGTGGATTAGATATACCTACGCAAAGGGCCTACATCGTCCTCCGTATACCTACAATATAATGATGCTTTTAGGATGTTGGTTCTGTAGCCCGTCAGGCATGTTTGTTGAGGCGCGTACCGACGATTTTTTCGCTATATATTACGTAAAAGAACTGCTTCCTTGAGGCGCAGAATTCGCGGGAGCCATAACAGCATTCTGAAATTCATCACTGATACCTAAGCCGGATTGTTTGTTTGTTTGTTTAAAAGCTTTATTGTACACAAAAAAGAGATTGTCCAATCCAGTGGCACTGGACGCGTATGCACTGTGACGTAGTTGGGTTGTGACCCCCGGGGGTGTGCACACCAATAATATATTAATTAATTTAAATTAAATTATTTTGTATAAACGCACTCATTTCTAACACTAGCCTGTAAGCTTTGTTACTAACAATTAGGTATATGGTTGTATGTGTGACCGAAATAAACAAATGTTTATATTATTTTTATTTTATAGGGTTTTTTAGAAGTACTAAAGTACTCAAATTAAACAATGAAATAAGAAATGGTAAAAAAGCCCTAGATAACCTTATAATAGTTTGAGGGGTTATCTAGGAATTGGTAGTAAAAAAATTTAAATGACGTCTCCGTTTTTTTAAAAATGTTTTATTTTAAATGGGGCAGCACTGGACCCCGTAAAATTAAGGTACGGCCTGAAACTGTAAAGTAGAAGGGTTTTGGAGCAACCAGAACCCTTAAAATAAGGCTGATTAAGTATTAACCATAAGTTTGTCCTCAGCGACTTTCAATCTTAACTTTCTAATCCTTTGGAATGGCTTTTTGTTTTTACCCCAAACCTACTTTCCTATCTTAAATAAGTATTTAATCATTAAATAATCACGTCTCTAACACTACCGCGCAGATGAGGTCCGAGCCCGGGGCCCGCTACCTAACCTAGGTGATTTGACGAGGTTATTGGTTTGACACAGAGCGACTGCCGTCTGACCTCCGTAACCCAAAACGTAGACCAGAACCAATCCTAGGATAGGTGTTCTTCATCTTTCTTTTCGAATAATCAAGTGATTCAAGCCTGCAGTATGCTAACCTGGGTGGGATTTGAACCCACGACCTCCGGATCGCAAGGCAAACGCCTTGACCACTGGACTACGGAGGCAGTCGCAACCGCCAGAGCATTTTACACTGTAGGCTTGTATTTTTAACCGACTTCAAAAAAGCAGGAGTTATCAATTATTTTCGGAATCTTTTTAGGGCTCCGTACAAAAAATTAAAAAACGGAACCCTAATAGGATCACTCGTGCGTCTGTCTGTCCGTCCGTCTGTCACAGCCAATTTGCTCCGAATCTACAGGACAGAATCAGGTGAAATTTGGTAGAATGTTGTAATCCTATGACCCAAACACATATGTGCAAAGAAAAGATTTTTTTTTAAATAAGGGTCATTTTCTGGGGACAAATTAGGAAATTAAAAAAAAAAGTTTTGCAAACCTTACTGTGTCATATATCAAATGAAAGGGCTCGTTAAGAGGATCTCAAATATATTTTTGTTATTATTGTAAAATAAATAGTTTTGATTTTATTCATGAAAGAAGACGAAAATTGACCATTCCCCCCCCTGATCTCCGAAACTACTAAGCCTAAAATTTTGAAAAAAATACAAAATATAGTTCATTGCTTGTAGATTACAGGAAAACCTATAAGAATTCAATCAATTGTACGGAATCCTCACCACGCGAGTTTAACTCGCACTTGGCCCGTTTATTTTTAATGTATGTTCCCCGATTAATCTAAGACGCGTGGACCGATTCGAATTTTTTTTGAGAGGATATACTTTGCAGGTGGTCCCATAGGTGCTGCTATTCTTTTCTGTCATTTGAAACTAGGCTAGATCGAGAGAGAGCGCTCTCTCGCTCTAGCAAATGACGCTTTTGAGCGATGGAAAAGAAAAGCAGCATAGGAACCGTGCTGACAGATGTGTACCAACCCTTAATTTCTAAGATTCGCATCCATACATCAGAATTGGCTTCATTTCCGTTTTATAAATCCATATTTTGCTCTATTTATGTACCTTTTATCTCGGACACTAATATTTCATGGAGCGCTGCGGAACATCTTATGGCTCATTTTCATTGGTCGTTTTGGCCCGCATTCGGGGTGCGGGAGTTTTCTGTAACGCATGCCATAGCGCCCGCATTTGAGGAACGATTTTTACTGTTCGATGTATCCTAAATTCGGGGTGCGACAGATTTCCGTAACGCATGCTGGGAGCCGCTTTTACTAGTCGATGGAGTATTTATGTATTTATTTATTTACACTTTATTGTACACACATACAAATGTAATAGTACTAAAGGCGGACTTAATGCTAAAAGCATTCTCTAACAGTCAAACCTTTGGGTTGATTGGGAGAGTTCATGTGGGTGTAACACATAATAGACAAACACACACACATACTATTTACACATAAACCACACTCGCCCGTGAGTCACATATTACATAAGGTCCATTGAAAACCAGCGTTGCGGTAACATCATCGTGACCGCGACATATGCTGAATGGGTCTTTTTGCCAAAAAGGAGAAACCACACCACGCTATGGCAATGCTGCACAAATGTATGAAATAAAGGGGACAATTATTATTATTATTATTCTTTTTTGTCCTTTATTCTATCTCTCTTATCTTCATTTGTGTATATAATTTCTGTTTATTTGTTGTGGTATTTCTTTTCGGCAATAAAGTAATTCTATTCTATTCTATTCTATAATAAAAAATAACAATAAAAAACAAAATAAAATTTTAAACTTAAAAATAAAAGAAACATACTTCATATGAATATTATAATATCACATATACTTACCTACATATTAAATTAATAAATACATACAAACGAGCAATAAATATATACATATCTATATATACATATTATACAATCAATAATGTATAGTCGATATACAGCATGTTGGGAATAACTGCAGACGGCGTAGCGACCATTGTATCGACTTCTGGCTTTCATTGGTCGTTAGCCCGCATACGGTGTGTTTCCGCATGTTGTATACCGACTGAGTTAACGACCAATGAAAATGAGCCAGGCGTTTTGGATACGAATTTGTATCTCCTCTTCTGTTCGGTTGGTATCAGTTACAGTGCAACCTAAATATTTAAATTTGTTTCCGCCATTCCCATATACATATTATAACCCCTGACAAAAAAGAGGGGCGTTATAAGTTTGACGTTAATGTCTGCCGGTCTATCTGTGGCATCGTATCGCTCGAACGGATGGACCGATTTAGATGCGGTTTTTATACGTGAAAACTATATCCCTTACGGTATTCGTAGCTATGTTTGATGAAAATCGGCTTAGCCATTTAAAAGTTATTGGGGGTTTACGCTTGAAAGTCAGGGCTTTCTCTAGCAAATAATAGATGGCGCTGATTGGCGCTGCGTGGTGTACATCGCGCACGCGTGAAGAGTAGCAGAACACGCATGATGACTGAAATAATATTTTCAGCCCATCGGTTAGATTACTATAAAATATTGTACACGTATTTTTTCTTCTCTTAGAAACAATAACTAACGAAGATACAGCGCATTTAATTTCACATGACATATTTCGCATGACGTCAGGCTTTCGTACGATTTTTACACATCGGTGATCTCACAAGCCCCCACTCTGGAACTTTGATACTCTGTATCTTTGTGAATTTTTATTTTTTTGATTAACTGAAAAATATGGGTAAATTATTTTTGGATAATTTAACTAAGGCACTAATTAGAATAATACTTTTCTGACCCAATCATCATCCCTACTACCGATACGATTTGATATCCTCAACTCGTTTAGGCAGTTCCGCTACTAATCACTGGATGGCGTTCTTGACACTCGGGGTTTTTTTTAAATTTGCGAAGCAAATCAACTTGTTATACCTTCAACTGGTGGTAGTTGAAAGTAACCTTACATGAGTACAAACTTAGAGGAACTCCTGCCTCACAGACTTACAGCCAGTGCCTACTTGTAACATAAATATTTTTTTCTAAAATTATATTTATTACAATACTTTTTGATGCGTATTAAAATGTCGGTGGGTCTTCGCCGCAGTCAGTCCTATTGTTTGAGCACAAAGCGGTTATTGTTCCTAAATACTCCATTGTCAATTTTTCGCTCCAATGACTCGAGCATAACGGCTGTTTGTTCGCAAAGGTTATGAAGTTAGGGAGATAGGATACTTAGGTCTTTCATTGTAAGTTTTCAAGTATGATTTATTATTTTACAGGCGTCTAGTTCATCATCTGGCCGTTAGATGTCGTTATGTTTTTCCTGAAACGCGCTGCAGAGATTTTTGAGTGATTTATGTCTTCTTCTACAAATTAGGAATTAAGATCAAAATTAAAGATAGGCTCTAAAAGACTTGTATCCAGAGCCGTAAAATTATTTAATAAAAAAAAATATGCACTGACATTGACACCGACAACAGTCTGTGTAATATGATAGTTGTCAAGCTGTCAGATGAGGGTTAAAATATCAAACACCAGTCTTGTTGATGAAAAACAACACAAACATTTCTGTGACTAAAAACGCATTAAAAAGAACCAAGACTTAAATTTCCTTGTATTCTTCACTGAACTCCTAAAATATGTATAATCCATCAGATTCAAATCTAAAACTTTGTCTATTCGAGATTAATCTACATAATTTTAGGAAAGGTTTCAATACAAAGAGAGATTATTGAAATAATACGGACGGGGGAAGAAATAGACGTACTTAATTACATTTCTTGGTTTCGGTTATAAGAATCAGCTCGTGGCGCGCACTTTTGAAGAAATATAGGACTTCTACACAAAAATATTCTGATTTCAGCGAGAGCTGCGCTGAGCGGTCCCGCTCGGCGATAGCGGCAACTGAAATTTGTATCTTTTTGTGTAGCAAACAAGTCCTATATTTCTTTAAAAGTCCGCGCCACGTCGCATCGCATCGCGTCTTGGTATAAACTGACCCTTAGAATTTAATATATAATTATTCAGCCATATAGGGCTGGTTCTAAGGAATCCTCTCCCTAGACATTCCATACAAACATAATCTAGCTTTTATTTTGGAACTTAAGAATTCGCCAACTTTTGTAATGATTATTTTTAGAGTACCAACATACATTACATGTAACGTAGGAATAACTTTTTAGGGTTCCGTACACAAAGGGTGCAAACGGGACCTATTACTGAGACTCCGCTGTCTGTCCGTCTGTCTATCTGTCCGCCTGTCACAGGGCTCTTAGCTATCTCTTGAACCGTAATAACTAGACACTTGAAATTTTCACCGATTATGTATTACTGTGGCCGCTATAACAACATACACTGAAAATAAAAAAAAATTAAAAATTAAAGGGGGTCGCCATACAAAAAACGTGTTTTTTCAGCGTTTTTAACTAGATCTTTATAATGGCATCAACTAGATACTTGAAATTTTCACAGATTATGTATTACTATGGCCGCTATAACAACAAATACTAAAAATAAAAAAAGTTAAAATTTAAAAGTTAATAAAATGTAAAGGTAAAAAAAAAAATAAAAAAACACGGTTTTTAAATAAAATTGAAGGGGGTCGTCATACAAAAACCGTGTTTTTTTAGCGTTTTAAAACATTGTACAGAGGTACGAAACCCTTCATGTACGAGTCCTACTCGCACTTGCCCGTTTATTTTTTATTCTCGACTAACCCATGGCACAGAAGACAGTAAGCGTATTTCATACAGAACAGAATCTCCTAATGTGGTGTGGTGTGTGTTCGCCCGCTCTCGCTCCTCGACAAGGCGAGAACGGGGGAGAGGTGCAGGGACGGGGAACGGGGACGCATATTGCTCGGGACCATCGAAATAAAATTCTCTAGAAACCTAACGCTCCTACATTCACCGCTTCGATTCTGATTCCATTCACACAAACAAACGTACAGTAATTACAACGAATCACTCGAACGCACACATAGACAAACATGCGATTGGTCGTCTTGTTTACGTGTTACTTTTTTTTAATAACTAATTTTCATGCCTGCTGTATTGTATGGCTTCTACATCACTTCACGGCACATGACGGCATTCTTAATGAATCGATTCTCGCAAATACACAGCAATATTCTCAAAGGAAACTTCTTTCGACGCAACCGCACGACTCGAGTGTCACGGTGAACTGGCGCGCCGCGCTGTTCATATTTTAAGGCCTGCCGCGGTACATATCGCGTGGAATGATTTTTCGGGATTACTTACGATTCTAGAGAATTATTGTTCGTGGCTCGGGATTAGTTCGTAGCCTTAGGAGATTTCGTTCTGTATGTAATACGAGTACTCTTGTCTTCTGTGCCCATGGTGTGGGGTGTCGTTGAATAGATGTGCCGTTAGATTCGTCTCAATCATCAGTCGAAGTGTATATCGAAAATTAAAAAGTGGTGAATTTTAGAGCCATATATGTCTTAATTTTTTTTATTTAAAACTGTTTAAAACCTATCGCATGGTGTGTCAAAAGAAAGGATTTTATAAAAGACTAGCGGCCCGCCCCGGCTTCGCACGGGTATGTATTATATATATAAACCTTCCTCATGAATCCCTCTATCTATTAAAAAGAACCGCATCAAAATCCGTTGCGTAGTTTTAAAGATTTAAGCATACATAGGGAGAGACAGCGCAAGCGACTTTGTTTTATACTACGTAGTGATTGCAGATTATAAAGCTAAACACCTCTCAAGCTAAAATTCATCAAGCTATTTAAACTGCAGAGCGTGCCAAAGAAATTTACTAGTGCATACACGAAAACCCTTCTGTCGTAGTCGGGTAAAAAGAGCCGCTGTTTATGCTAAAATTGACACGACTTTTTCATACCAAATTAAAAAATACTGGCTTTCACTCAAGAATTAGGTAATTTGACTACTACTTGCATTTAACTACCTTTTATATGAGATCATTATGGCGCCAACCAACCAACAACGTTAGTGAGAAAAAATAGTGTTACCACACTAAAAAAATAGGTTCCAGAAAATAAATCATATTGTATTGAGCCTATTCAAGTGTTACCACATGACAAAAATAGGATAAAGCAAAGAGCTAGTTATGTAAGTACCTACGAGTACCTTCCCCGGATACTTATACGTTACAAAACATGTTCAGCTTGATATAAAAAATTGCAGAATGTTAAGGTTCTTTTTCTTGAGACATACTCGTACATTACCATATAGATCTCGTTGTACATTTCCGACACTGTAATAAATAATAAAACGTTCTCGACTTCGCGTCTGTCTATTTATACTTAATTAATACTTAATTGTTTATTGTAAATTAACGCGTTTGGAACAAGAATTCAATTTAAGAAATCTCCACATTTCCCCCATCTTTTCGACAGCGAATCATTAATTATACTGATTTGTTTTTAAACGAAATAATCTTTTAATGAATCAAACGTCTTTTTTTCCTTTTTTTTTTTTTTTTTTTATGTCATAGGACGGCAAACGAACAAGCGGGTCACCTGATGGTAAGTGATCACCGCTGCCCATGGACAACTGCAACACCAGGGGTGTAACAAAAGCGTCAATAGGGTTGACTTCACAGTGAATCATCATCATGGGATCCAATCGTATTGGTTGCATCCTCAGCGGTAACGCTTTAGAGCCCGGGGTGCGCTACCTAATCTACGTAATTTGACGAGGTTACTCTGGTTTTACACAGAGCGACTGCCGTCTGACCTCCACAACCCAAAAGGTAGACCAGAACCAATCCTAGGATAGGCTACAAACACTAGATGGCGTTCGGGACTCACAGTTTTGCGTGCTTTCCGAAGCACGGAATCATCTTTCTTTTCGGATAATCAAGTTATTTAGGCCTACAATATTCTAACAAGAGTGAAAATAACTATTTATAAAGTATGCTTTCTAGTGGGATTTGAACCCACTGATCCCAAAGCAAACGCCTTGACGGAGAAGTTGACTTCACAGTGAATGTTATTTGATATTCAAGCAGGCTGAATTTTGCTTTGATTTTGAAGGTAAAGTGTTATCTAGTATCTGGTAACATTGTTGATCGAAGGCCACGTTAAGCGTGATGGTGTGCGTCAAAATGGCAAACAACAATTAATTAATTGTATATTATATTATTAATATTTTATTAATAAGTATTATTCAAACAAGTAATTCTTACAAAACCGGCCAAGTGCGAGTCGGACTCGCGCACTTTTGGTTCCGTACCATACGTAATATGCAACTAAATATAATATTATATTATATTATGTGTATATTTCAAGCATTTACCCTGCCTGTTGCAAAAATCACGTTTGTTGAATGGGAGCCCAGCTTCAATGTTTATTTTATTCTGTTTTTAGCAAGTACCTAGTATTTGTTGTTATACAGGGTGACTTTTTAAACACTGTCAAAATTTTCGGAGCAAGTTCAGTCCATGATACTGAACTACTTTCTACAAAAAAAAATTAAAAGTTGATAAAAATTTGCTGTCGATAAAAAAGCGCCGATTTGTATGGGAGGACAAAAAATTTATATCGAGTTTTAAATTTTTTTTTTAATAGAAAGTAGTTCAGTATTATGGACTGAACTTGCTCCAAAAATTTGGACAGTGTTTAAAAAGTCAGGCTGTATAAATACATCGTCTGTGAACATTTCAACTGTCTAGCTATCACGGTTCATGAGATACAGCCTGGTGACAGACAGACAGATGGACGGACAGTGGAGTCTTAGTAATAGGGTCCCGTTTTTAACCTTTGGGTACGGAACCCTAAACAAACAAACAAAAAAAACCGACTGTCTGATTCTGATACAACATGAGCGAGATTATATGTTGATTTTTTTGCATTTCTCATTCCAAATTACATTTAAACATATAAGTACATATTAATCTCGTATATAAAATCCTTTCTTTCGATACCCAACTCGATGGGTTTTAATTAAAAAAAATAAGACATCATTTGGCGCCAAAAATTCGCCATTTTGTTTTATTTTTAATTTTTGATATACCCAATGTCGTCTCAGACGAATCTAACGACATCATCGAAATATAATTCTCTAAAAACCTAACGCTCCTACATTCACCGCTTCGATTCTGATTCCATTTACGCAAACAAACGTACAGTAATTACAACAAGACACTCGAACGCACACATGGACAAAGTTGCATGCGATTGGTCGCGACAAGGTCACGCGTCGTCGTCGGTCAGGTGGGGCAGTCAACGCAATGAGCGGTGAGATAACTAACCTTGTTTACGTGTAAATTTTTTTTTGAATAACTAATTTTCATGTCTGCTGTATGGCTTCAACACCACTTCACGGCACATTACGGCATTTTTAAGGCCGTACCTGAATTTTCCGGGGTCCAGTGCTGCCCCCATTAAAAAAAAACATTTTAAAGAAAACGGAGACATTATTTAAAATTTTGCTACTACCAAGTCCTAGATAACACTTCAAACTATTTTGTGAACTACTCTTTATAGTTTATAATGAGAACGTTAAGCTTTACTACGCACATTTGCGAAAAACGGCCACTTTTGGCTAATGTGCGTAGTAAAGCTTAACGTTCTAATTTTGAAATGGGGACAGCACTGGACCCCGGAAAATTTAAGTACGGCCTTAATGAATCGATTATCGCAAATACACAGCAATATTCTCAAAGGAAACTTCTTGCGACGCAACCGCTCGAGTGTCACGGCGAACTGTCGCGCTGCGCTGTTCTTATTTTAAGCCCCGCCTGCCGCGGTACATATCGCGTGGAATGATTTTTCGGGATTACATACGGTTCTAGAGAATTATTGTTCGTAGAACGACACCTCTCAAGCTAAAATCCATCCAGTGCCAAAGAAATACATACATACATGCCTACATACTCGTACATACATACATACTTGAAGAACTTAACCCTCCTTCTGGCGCAGTCTGGTCAATAGTGATGGTTGTTAGCCGGGTCGCCTAACAAAATTTAAATTCTCGCCCAATCCCTCAATCGGCTTTTACGATCTGCACGGGTAGAGGAAGCAGCTGGTAAATTTTGAGTCTTCTCCCACACCAGCATAAGAGATTAAATCATATCTTTATCTCTTAAATAGCGCTTAAAACAAGAATCCAATTTAAGAAATCCCCACATTTTCCTTGTCTTTTCAACAGCGAAATCATTAATTATACTGAATTGTTTTTGAACGCAGTAGCGTAGCGAGGGGGGTGGGGGGTGAGGGGGGTGCGGCCCCGGGTTGCTCAGAAAGGGGGGCGGCAACAACATTTAAAGACTCCTATTAACAGCTCCCCCCGTCGCCAGAAATTAGTGGCGGTACAATTTGGGCGTCGAAATATGATTAATTAAAATAATAGGGCGGCAAAATTTAAATTAAATGAAAGGTCACAATGGGGCTGCTGGTTAAAGGCGGCAAATTTAAAAACTTATATTTGCACCCCCCCGTCACTAGAATACTGGCGTCAAATGAGCCCAGTAGCGGTTGGTGTGTGGGCGGCAAATTTCCGGTCAGCCCCGGGCGGCGAAGGTCCACGATACGATTTTCTTCTTGCTTGACTGGTCAAAAAGGAATGGGCAGAACGGCTGATCACTTTTTATATCTTGCGGGATAGACAGAGCATGGAATCCAAAAACCACTCTGTGTTACGGTGGGAATGTAGATTCAATTCAATTCAAAATATCTTTATTATCATAGGATATTTAAAATATCTCTTAATAATAGTCACTTTGTTTTGTTTTGCACAAATGTTGACGTCAAATCGTTACTTACAGCTAAGTTTACGCCGCTTCCTAGGCGCAAGTGCAGAAGAAGCGGCAACAAACTGCACTGCACGTTTTCTCCAAAGACGTCAACAAACAAACTAAAATCTTAAAATTAGTTATATGGATGGACTGAGATTACATTGTTTGTTATGTCATAATTAAATTGAATTATAAGAATTACGAAATTTAAAATTATGTCAATTTGTAAATTTAGTATGTACCAATGTACCTAAATTATGACATGTCTAAGTATACAAACCTTTAAGAGGGACCCGCGCCAAGCTCAAGCCAGACCTTTTAGGATAGGAAAATAATCAAAATAAATTCATTGACATATTGAAGGAACGCAAAACCTCTCAGATGGTACCTCAGCCCATGAAACTGAACAACTTTTTTTTAACAACTTTCATGAAGCCCAAAAAAAAAATTCAGATTTTCATACAAATTGACTCGATCAGCTGATCAGTTTGTATAAAAATTCAAATATTTTTTTTAGTTTCGTGACAGTTGTTAAACAAAAGTGGTTCAGTTACATGGCCTCCAAATCTGAGAGCTTTTGCGTTTTTTCATTAACAAGATGTATATAGACCAGATATTTCAAACATTGGCCACTTTACTACTTTTTACCCGACTACCGGCAAAGCCAAGAGGAAGGGTAATGATTGAATATATGGCGGCGTGATTTTATCATAAGTAGGTATTACGTATTTTATTTTCAAACAATGAAATCTGGTTTTTCCGATGGAAAGTTATTTCTTTACACTTTGTCGTGTTTATTGAATAGGGATGATGACTGGGTCGGAAAAGTATTATTCTATTAAGTCCGTTAGTTAAATTATCCAAAAATAATGTACCCAAATTTTTCAGTTTATCAAAAAAGTAAAAATTCACAAAGATACAGAGTATCTAAGTTCCAGAGTGGGGGCTTGTGACGTCACCGATGTGTATAAATCGTACAAAAGCGTGACGTCATGCGAAATTTAAATGCACTGTATCTTCGTAATTTATTGTTTCTCAGAGAAAAGAAAAAATGTGTGTACAATATTTTTTAATAATCTAACCGATGGGTCAAAAATGTTTTTTCAGTCAACATGCCTATTATTTTTACTGTATTGTAACACACACCAAGGCATGTTTATTTTTAAGTATATTTACTATGTTTTTGTATCATCATAATCATCAGGTCTTTTTTAGTCTCCACTGCAGGAGCACGACCCTCTCCGTACTACCAGAGCCATATATTAGCCAGAGCAGTCAGAGGATTTGGCCTACACTCTCCACGCTGGCCAGAAACGGGTTGGAGAGGTATCATTTTGATGTTTATAAGCTTTGTTCAGCTTGTGTTTCCTAAGTCGCCTTCTACGACATCCACGGGAAGACTTGGAGTGGTCCTATACTACTCTGCCGGGAACCACACGGCAATGTTTTTGTATAGTTTTCGCTTATTAACTGTCAAAAGTACTACACGTATAAGAGCTAGCAAGGGACTCGGTGAAGCTTATGTCTCCTCTAGTTAGTAGCGGCCTAAGAGTAGGGCGTGGTTGGGCGACCGCCCAGGGCGCCAGATACAAAGGGGCGACACGGGGCGTTTTGGGCAAGGCGGGTCACAGATAATAATAAATATATAAATAGCGGCTGGTTAATGGCGGCAACTCCTTGACTCTTATTTGTATGCATCCCCCCCTCCCTTTGTTTACAATGGGGCGGCAAATTTGAAGAAATCTATATCGTACTTGCATCCCCCCCCTCCGTCGTCAGAAATAAATCCTATAAGATTGAAGCCTAAGTCAGTCTGAATTGCAGTTTTGAGGGGGAGGGGGGAAGGCGGGGCGGGAAAATCTCGCCCGGGGCGCTGGTAGAGCTAAAACCGGCACTGCCTTTAGTATTACATACCTAATAGCTCTCTGAATAAATTGGATTTTATTTTACTAAGTATATGTACATAAATAACATTATCACACTTTTAAAATCTGACAACAGTTGGCCATAAACACCAATAAAAAACGAACAAACTGTTGAAAGCATAACCAGCATCAGCTGTCCCGAATACATATATACATATATATATATATATATATGTATGTGTATATATGTCCCGCAGTATCAGATTTGATGACAAATCCCCGCCACTGAGCATAACCCTCCGCTTCCCGCAGTCAGGTTAGAAACCTCATTTAATTTCGCTAAAAAAAATTAAAATGAAATCGTAAACTCCAATTTTCGCGTTATTTCGAGTATTATACAGGGCTGTGAAAAATGGCTATAACAGCTACAGGGTGCGCAGTTTATTACCGTTTGTGAACGTAAATGATATTAAAATGCTCTTGTGTACTGCGTGACACACGGGTGGTAAGTTCGTCGAATATGTTTTGCCCATGATGATACATGATTTTTTCGGGATCCAGTGCTGCCCCCATTTTAAATAAATTATTTAAAAGAAAATGGAGATATCATTTAAAAATTTCTCTCCAGTATGTCCTGGATGAACCTCCAAATTATTTTATGAACTACTGTTAACAGCCTAAAGTGAGAACGTGAAGCTTTTCATCGCACATTTGCGAAAAACGGCCACTTTTGGCAAATGTGCGATGAAAAGCTCCATTTCCTTTCAAATAATTTATTTAAAATTGGGGCAGCACTAGACCTTCTAACTACCACTAGACCTAGAATTCATGTATTCCCTCTAAGCCGTTGGTCTCGGCCATGTCAAATACCTTAGGCAACTTAAAAATCTTTACGTTCTTTCTTTTTCCCAGATCAGCATGGAAGTTGGCCACTTACACTGAACTGGGTTTCTTTGACGTAGCTTTCCAGCAGGTTGTTCTGAAACGCTGTAACATATTTAATAAAAAATGTTGACTTTAACTTGACACAAAAAACAAACAAACAAGCAAGTTGGCCATCCTTACGGCTCGTGTGTCAATGTATTTGACATATTTCCACGTTGTGGAGACTGAGGGTGTAATCATACATTAGTGCGGCGAAATGGAAGTAGGCGGGCCGAGTGAGATACTGCGTATGACTTAAGCGCGAGAACCAGAGTTTATTAAGCCTTTAATATAAAATAAAACGTATAAATAAAATAGCCTTTATAACTGTTAAGTTTTAACATTTTTTTTTGCATTCTGACAGTACATCTTTATGTAAGTACAGCTTTATGCATGCAGTCCTCCGGGTGACGTGGGTTCACAATTTGCAATACCGTGCGTGTTTTTGAAAAATCACTGTTATTAAACTACTACAGTTTATTCCTCAAAAAAATTACATCAAAATCTTAAGGATTTTTTATAGATAACCCACAATAGCCAAAACACGATTGACCATATTTGGCTCGATAGAAAAAATATCACAAACATACCTCTAAATTTGCCTAAATTTACCTTTATGATACGTATTACTATTTTATTATATTTATTATCTATTTTATTATATGTATATAAAAATTATAAATATAAAACTAAAAAAATAACAAATAAAACACAGTGAAATATTCGTCGAGAGCGAAGGAAGGGCCGGAGCTGTGCTCGACGATATTTCGCAGTGTTTTATTTATTTATTTTTAATTTTTTATATTTATAATCTTTTTTTTAGCCAAAACGGATAGATATTTAGATAATAAAATTTTTTTGTATAATCTAATATATAAAATTCTCGTGTCACAGTTTTCGTTGCCATACTCCTCCGAAACGGCTTGACCGATTTTGATGAAATGTTTTGTGCTTATCCGGTATCTATGAGAATCGGCCAACATCTATTTTTCATCCCCCTAAATGTTAGGGGTAGTCTTTATATGGCAAAACAACGTTTGCCGGGTCAGCTAGTTTTCATATAAAAAGGTGATTGTATAAAATACTCGTAGTAATACGTATTCTAAAGGCAAATTTAGAGGTATGTTTGTGATTTTTTTCTATCAAGCGAAATATGCTCAATCGTGTTTTGGCTATTGTGGGTGTCTGTAGAAAATCCTTAAGATTTTTATGTGATTTTTTTGAGGAATAAACTGTAGTAGTTTAATAACAATGACAAAAACACGCACAGTATTGCAAATTGTCAACCCACGTCGCCTTAAGTGATTTCAAACAAGGAGGAGCTTTTTAATCCGAATGTATTTTCTCCACAGCAGGAGCACGCACGACCCTCTCTGTACTACCAGAGCTATATATTAGCCAGAGCAGTCAGAGGATTTGTCCTAAACTCACCACGCTGGCCAGATGGGTTGAAGAGGTCCAACTGATGTTTTTGATGATTTTTTTGATGACTGAAGCTTTGTATAGCTTATGTTTCCTAAGTCGCCTTCTACGATATCCACGGGAAAACTTGGAGTGCCTTTTCTACTCTGCCGGGAACCACACGGCATTTTTTTTATGCTGTAAAAGCTGTAGAGCTAAAAAACCATGAAAAACCCTCTACGTTTCTGCCGCCATTTTAACGTCGGACCATTAATAACTCCACATTTTAACAAAAACGTTTGGAGGCCAGACGTTTTCCAGATTTTAAGTCAAATTAATTTCGTTCTGTCTAGATAAATGGGTAGGTATGTTTGTACGGAGGAGGAGTTTGGTAGTTTAGCGGTTATAAAAATAAAATAAAAAAAATAAAATTTGTTTATTAGGTAACTATTAAAATTGCAAGGTTTTGTTGCTGGAGCCTCCTTTTAAGCAAAAAAGTATGCTTGTGTCAGGAGACTCTGCTCTTTCTTATCTCTAGTACTTTATAATACATAGTTGACCAATTTATAAGACAGGTTATATATGCTTTGCTCCGTACGTACGGGCCAGCTCCATTTAATTTCTATCCCTTGTTATAATTATTCATATTTTTCAAAACAAAAAACTAAAAAAGGCACTAAAAGCTGTGGGTCCCGAAGCGTTTGTTTACACCTATCCTATGATTGGTTTTGGTCTACCCTTTGGGATGCGGAGGTCAGACGGCAGTCGCTCTGTCTACCAGTAACCTCGTCAAAACACATAAGTTAGGTAGCGGACCCCGGCTCTAAAATGCCGCTAAGGTTGCAACCGGAATACGCTCAGATGCTGATGACGATTTTTTGTTACATCCTTTAATCAAATCCATTATTTTGATACCCAACTGGCCCCAAAAATCTGTCATTTTATATATATGTATTTTTTTTATTTTTATACTCGTATATCCAGTAATCTAACGACCGGCGACGACCTCTCAAACTAAAATCGATGGATTTTAGTTTCAAGATTTTAGATCAAGCCGTTTACGCCACAGAGTCTGCCAAAACACACAGTCGCGTAAAAATACGCGAATATCAGTAAAATCTACACGATATCGAGTGACAGAAAAATAATACGTGAAAAAAGTGTGCAAAAAGTGACTAGGGGTGCTATTTTTGACGTGACAACGTCTTATAAATTGGTTAGCCGGGTGACACTTCAAGAAACTGCGTTACGCTCCGCTCACGTTATGCGCTCACAATGAGAGCGAGTGAGAGGCACGCGTGCCTTTCACTTTTTATGTCTGTCTCTCTCGCTCTTAGGCGGGCTAACCATGCCCGAGTGGAAGTCAAGTTTGGAGTGAGTGAAGTTGTTGTCACGTAAAACTTTCGCCCGTATACCGACTTTACAGGCAACCAATTTTTTTTAAATTGGAGAGTCATACATAGAATGTTTTACGCGCATATTTCCAAACTATATTATACTACTTCCAAATTGATCGTATCCGAAGGATTTGCACAACTCACGAGTGGCCTTGCTTGCTTGACCACTCGTAATTTTGACATTTGTAACGTATAAATGTCAAAGAAACCTTTCATGGAGAATCCGCTCCGTTTCACGCTGCTTTTATAGGGTTCCGTACCCACAGGGTAAAAACTATTTCTAAGACTCCGCTGTCTGTCCGTCTATGTGTCACAGGGCTCTATCTCTTGAACCGTAATAGCGAGACACTTAATTTTTTTGCCGATTATGTATTACTATGGCTGCTATAACATCAAATACTAAAATTAAGATTATGTTAAAAATTAAAGAGGGTCGTCATACATGAAACGTGTTTTTTCAGCGTTTTTAACTCGAACTTTATAATAGCATCCTAAGCCTAATCCTAACTAATATTATAAATGCGAAAGTGAGTGTGTATATTTGTTTGTCCCGTGGGATACGCGAGCGAAGCCGCAGGCGATAGCTAGTTAACTGAATAATTGTTTCCGCTATAGCAATACATTTAAAAAATACAATGCAAAGCGTCGAAACGCGAGCGCTGAGTAAAAGTTAAAACTACACTTTTGTATTTCGCTGACTGCCTCGTTGAAAAATAGCTCTCTAGGTGTCGATCTCGATATTTGACGAGCAAAAAATTTACTCGGCGACAATAAGTAATGATAATGGTTTTTCTCGGTTTCTTAGTTTTACGCTAGTGTCATATTTTCAGACGCTGGTGTCACATTTTCGAAGAACCTTGAATCCGGCTCAGTGGTGCCGCTTTTAAAACGCATGATGCCTGAAAAAATATTTCTGGGCCATCGGTTAGATTTTAGTTATTAAAAAATATTGTACACGTATTTTTTCTTTTCTCTGAGAAACAATAAATAACGAAGATACAGCGCATTTAAATTTCGCATGACGTCACGCTTTCGTACGATTTTCACGCATCGGTTACGTCACAAGCCCCCACTCTGGAGCTTAGATACTCTGTATCTTTGTGAATATTTACTTTTTTGATAAACTGAAAAATATGTGTATACCTATTATTTTTGGATAATCTAACTAACGGACTAATTACAATAATACTTTTCTGACCCAGTCATCATCCCTATTGTTAAAAGGAGCTATAGATGTTTAGTTAGACGTAATATACCTACATCGAGGTTTTGGCGGGAAGTCAAGGGGTTCGGTTGGGGTTTTCTTTAAATTATTTTGCAAATTGATGTTAGTGGACTTTATAATATGAAATTGGTGTTGTTTGGTGTTATAAATGCTCATGCTCATGAACAATATGTGAAATAGTTAAAGTGGACAGTCATATCATAGTACGGCTGTAGTGATATTTGTTTCGCGGACTGTGTGGGCGTCTTCGGGCGTCGTCCGCCACTCAGTCGGCTATGAAAACCAGTGGACTCGCATAGATTTGTCACCAGAAGCTCCCTGAAAGCAATCAAAGGCCTACACCAACCTTTGATTGTAACTTGTTAGGAAAAAAGAATTTCCCATGTTTTATTAACTTGTTCCTGGCTAAATACGCAGTAGCGTCAAGCCAATAATAAAAAATAAAAAAAAATATACCTACATCCTTCCGTGCTGGTCTGAGATAGGTACTTAGTTAAAGTTTTTACAAAACAAAAAACACAACCGACTTCCTTTGAGGAGTTTCTTCCAAAGTATGTCTTCAACTGGTAACTAACTGGCTTTCAAATAAATAAATAATCATTGAAATCGGTTCACATTTAGCTACGATATCGCGTAACATATACAACGTGGAAGGGACATACCCTTAATAAATCAAACCACGCTAGATTACTCGTACTTAAGTGTAATGAAATTAAAATAAAAGTAAAAAAAAAACGAAAAAAAATTCGACTTTCCCATACAAATCGCCCGGGTTGCACACTTTTGTATGGAAATGTGGATTTTTTTTTGCTTTTATTTTAATTTCATTATACTATAATGATCTAGTATAGACCGTGGGTCGATTTATTATGGGTATGTCCCTTCCACGTTGTTTATAAAAAATGGTGACGGCAGGGTTAGGAAACTATTATTCTAATTATATTATTCCGTCTTGTAGATTATCCATATGGTTGGATATGGATAAATTATTCAGTTTATCAAAAAAGTAAAAATTCACAAGGTAACAGAGCATCTAAGTTCCAGAGGGGGCTTGTGACGTCAGTGCTATATAAAAATCGTACTTAGCCGTGACGTCATGTGAAATAAAATGCTGTATTTCCGCCAATTTTAGTTTCTCAGAGAAAAGAAAAAATACGTGTACAGTATTTTTTAATAATCTAACCGATGGGCTAAAAATATTCTCTCAGTCGTCATGCCGAATTTCTCCATTTTTTAAGTCGGTAAATAAAAAAAAAGCGGCCAATTGCGAGTCGGACTTGCCCATGAAGGGTTCCGTAGCAGTAAGTAACATAATATAAAAAAATCTAAAGGTAAATTGCGGTTTACGATTTATGACGTATTAAAAAATAACTATCTATGATACCGAGACCGCTATAGTTTTAATTGAAAATACATACTTTGAGGAATATACCACATTTTTTTCAGAATTATTTTAGTTATATTTCAAAAGTTACGGTGGTCAACACCTCAAATTTTAACTTTGTATTAGATTATCTCAAGACTGGGGGGTTTGATCTACATAGTTTCAAACCAGTTTTTGTTGCATTTTAAAAGACCTTTTCAACGATACCCCACACGCTGGAGTTAGTCCAATTAAATTTTTTAAATTCACTTTCCGTTGTACCGGGCCGGGGGCTGAAAAAAAAACATTTTTCATAATTTTAAAAAACACCTTTTGTAACTTCAACATCTATCTCTCCACCAATTTTCGTGACAATCGGTGCAGTAGCGGCGGAGTACGAGCCCGGACGGACAGACGGACGGACGGACATGACGAAACTATAAGGGTTCCTTGTGGACTACGGAACCCTAATAAAAAACTTAGAATGTACAGTTGCTCTTCCCGCGCAGACAGTGCCGGATTAACCACATAGCAAGAGTAGGGATTGATACGGTCCCCGCGCTAAAAGGGGCCCCGCGTTCTCAAATCCGCTCTCCTAGAGACCGTTCTTTTTTTTGTTTTATCGTAAATGGGCAACTATGTTGTCAACTTCAAGAGTTCAAGCTGCGTAAAGGCAGATACGTAGCTTGTTTACTGCCATCTCATTGCTTCGGCTATGCCACCGAGCTCCCCATAGCAGATCAGGGGCCTCTTCGATAGAATTTGCTACGGGCCCCGCGCTTGCTAAATCATGATGCAGCTAGACGATCACCTTCTCACCCACCATCACGCTAAAAGTGGCCTTTGGGTCTTGAGGCCCTGGGCTTTGCCTGCTTAGAGCCGCAAGACCCAGACTCTGTCTACCCCGTTAGGGATAAAGACGTGATAGTGTATGTAAGTATTTATCGATGCCACATCTACAATTTCTACATCAAAAGCTTTAAGCGGCTTTTCTCAGTAAGCCATTTTGTAAATGGAAAGATTTTTCCGTATTTATTCCATTTGAATTTCAATTGTGTTATTAATGTGATGTGATGGATGGGAGATGTTTAGAGAAAGTGTAAGTACCAGTGCCGGTTTTAGCTCTACCAGCGCCCCGGGCGAGATTTTCCTTCAATTTCCTGATTTAGCCTTCAATCTTATAATAGGATTCTTCAAATTTGCCTAGGAGTCTAGGAGTTGCCGCCATTAACCAGCCGCTATTTATATATTTGATATTACCTGTGACCCCTCCTTGCCCAAAAACGCCCCCTGTCGCCCCTTTGTATCTGGCGCCCTAGGCGGTCGCCCAACCGCGCCCTACCCTAACGCCGCTACTGGTAAGTACCTACTGACTGACAATGTCTCTATGCGGTGACTGACTTTTTAAAATGGTGGTTGACGTTTGTATTTGTTGCTTTTTAGGGTTCCGTACCCAAAGGGTGCTAATGCCAACGCGACCCTACACTGTTAAAAAGTATGTAATTTTACTAAAAAATTATGTAATTTTACATGCAAAAAACTACTTAAACCTGTAAAATTCCCGAAAAGTCTGGGAAATTTACGGAAAAATATGTTAAAATGACAAAAATTATGTAAAATTTCATAAAAAGTTTATGTAATTTTTGCATGTAAAATAACATTATTTTTAACAGTGTATAACTAAGACTACGATGTCTGTCCGTCTGCAAATCTATCCGTCCGTCTGTCACAGGGCTCTATCTCTTGAACCGTAATAGCGAGACACTTGACACCGATTATGTATTACTTTGACTCTTATGTATTCAGTGGTATTACTGTGGCCGCTACAGATAAAGTTAAAAATTAAAAGAGGTCGTCATACAAGATATGGAACTACTTTCTTTAAAAAAAAGTTATTAAAAATTGATGAAAATTTTTTGTCCTTCCATAAAAAATCCTTGTGGCTGAGCGCTGACTTGTATGGGAGGACGAAAAATTATACAGGATATAGATGAACACCCAACACCCAAGATAATTTGAAAAAATAATATTTTCCAAATTGCCCTGGCTGGGAATCGAACCCAGAACCTCCGAGGGACGGACTAGCGTGGTTAACAATACGCCATGAAGGTCATCACGGCGTATAAGTGTGTAGCAACAATAATTTTTTGTGACTAAACTCTGTAAATTTTGTTAACAGGTTGCGTGGCGCGCACGGCGGCTGGTGATGTTGCGACAAAATGTTGCGCGGATGGCGCTGGCTCGTGGTCACGCTGAACGCTGTCGCCGCGCTGTCGCCCGTCATTAAAATAGGTGAGCGATTAAAAGTTGCCGGCGACAAAATGTTGCGCGGGTGGCGCTGGCTCGTGGTCACGCTGAACGCTGTCACCGCTCTATTGCCCGTCATTAAAATTAATAAATATATAAATATATAGGGACAAATCACACTGATTGAGCTAGCCCCAAAGTAAGTTTTAAACTTGTGTTATGGGATACTAACTCAACGATACTATATTTTATGGTAAATACATATATAGATAAACACCCAAGACCCAGAACAATTTGAAAAAGGCCATTTTCCATCTTGCCCTGGCTGAGGATCGAACCCAGAACCTCCGGATTAGCGGTCTAGCGTGTTAAACATTACGCCACGGAGGACGTAAATAATAGGTGAGCGATTAATAGTTGCCGGCGACTAAATGTGGTGGTGTGTGTAGTTTTTTCCATAATCATCATGTGTCCGAATAATAAATTTATAGCCCTAATTTAATGTCACTTACCACAAAGTTGAAATCCCTAAATAAAAATGCTCTAAATTTATTTATTCGCTTGTGTGAGGGTCACTGCACAACCATAAACAACCTACCTTTCGTTACTAATTCGGGGTAGCCAAATTGGTCACTTCAATTGGTCGACGCTCGCTCGCTTCTATGAGGGTCACTGCACAACCATAGCCTAACTGCCTTCGTGGCGAATTCGTAGTAGCCAAATTGGTCGTTTCTACAATACAACACTTAGGTAAGTTGGACATGTGACTTTATAACACAGCAAATTTTAATGTAATGAAGATAAAAAAAATTAATGAAGTACCATGAAGATAGTGATGAGATTAGATGAAGCGAAAGAGGTCTGTCAGGTCAGGATCGTAGCAAGTGGAGGTCCATAACATAGCTCTGTCTTCAACATCATTCAAGCGTATTCACAGTTGCATCCTCAGCCGTCTGACTTCCGCAGCCTAAAGGGTAGACCAGAACCAATATAAGGATGGGTTTAAGAGGAAATCTCAAGGGCTAGAGAAATGAAAAATAGGTATTTGTAAAATATATTGCTGTCGCGCTGTGCCCGAACTACAACCGAGCAAGTGTGATAGAGACATACTGCGGCTTGGACTGAAAATACCTATTAAAAGAACAGGAAATCAACAATTCGTAGTCCCCTGATTTCTCCTCCAAGTAGTTTTTTCATTACGAATTAACAAAGACTTGAGCGGTGTTCCTATTCCACCAATTTTTTTATATATTCTATTCAAATTTGTTTTCTGGATGTTTGAATACAGCGGAAAATCTGGCCATTTTTTTTAGGTTTTTGAACGTTCATATCTCTTTTAATAAGTAAATAATTTATGAAAAAAAAAAGAAAACATAGGAACATGTCTCCATGTCTCCTTTACTTGATCTATAAAATGCTCTTCTTGGTCTACCCTTTCCTCTTGTTGCTTTTTTCCCCTTCTATTATGTTTTCAAGAAATTGATCGTGTCGTATGACCAAACATCTTTCTTCTTCTAATATCAATTGTTTTTAACAAGTTCCTTTTTAGGGTTCCGTACCCAAAGGGTGCAAACGGGACCCTATTACTGTGACTCCGCTGTCTGTCCGTCTGTCTGTCCGTCTGTCTATCCGTCTGTCTGTCTGTCTGTCCGTCTGTCACAGGGCTCTATCTCTTGAACCGTAATAGTTAGACAATTGAAATTTTGTTAAAAATTAAAGGGGGTCGTCATACAAGAAACGTGTTTTTTTCAGCGTTTTTAACTTAATCTTTATAATGGCATTAACTAGATACTCGAAACTGTTACCAATTATGTAATACTATGACCACAATAACAAAAAATACTAAAAATAAAATAAAGTTATAAATTAAAGGGGGTCGTCATACAAGAAACGTGTTTCTTCAGAGTTTTAAAACATTGTACGGTGGTACGGAACCCTTCATTTATGAGTCCGACTCGCACTGGTCCGTTTATTTCATTACCTAAATGAAGTACTTCATCATTTGTCTTTTTCTCTGCCCAACGTATACCTTCCATACGTCTCCAGCACCAATTTCGAATGCCTCCAAACGTTCTCGATACTTTTTAGCCAAAGTCCATGTTTAGCTATGTTATTAAGTTCTCATAAATCTTTTGTTTTTCAGGAGCTATCTTCACGGAGGAAGGTCGCGGAGGTAGCGCCGAACTGGCGTTCAAATACGCCGTGTACAGGATCAACAAAGAGAGGAGCCTTCTTCCAAACACTACACTGGTGTATGACATCCAGTATACCATGCCGAGGGATTCCTTCAGCACATATAAGAAAGGTAAACCATCACGATCAGGTCTTTTTTAGGGTTCCGTACCCGAAGGGTGCAAACGGGACCCTATTACTGAGACTCCACTGTCTGTCCGTTTGTCTGTCTGTCTGTCTGTCCGTCAGTCACAGTTTCTCTTGAAACGTAATAGCTACACACTTGAAATTTTCACCGATTATGTATCACTGTGGCGGATATAACAACAAATACTAAAAATAAAAAATAGTTAAAAATTAAAGGGGCTCGTCATACAAGAAACGTGTTTTTTAGCGTTTTAAAACATTGTACGGTGGTACGGAGCCCTTCATGTACGAGTCCGACTCGCACTTGCCCGTTTATTTTTATTCTACACTGCAGGAGCACGACCCTCTCTGTACTACGAGAGCCATACTTGGCCAGAGCAGTCAGAGGATTTGGCCTACACTCTCCAGTACACTCTCGCTGGCTAGACGGGTTGGAGAGTCTCCTGAATGATATCTAAGTATACTTAAGCCAGTCGCCAACATCATCCAAACATTGTCGAAATAGGTCTGTTCGTTTAGGAGCTACGATGCGACAGACAGACACACAGATACGTCAAATTTATAACACCCCTCTTTTCACCGGGAATTAAAAATAATATTTTTCATACGAATCCATTTCAAACTTTAAACTGCAACTCGAAACGGAAATTGCGAAATTTGATATTAAAAAAGGATAAAATGGCGGCTGAATTGCATGCCGGAAACACAATATGGCGCGCCGGAAGTGGGTCCTTCAAACTCTTATTACAAGGTTGGTGTTCAGTTGGGGTTGTTTTGTGGTAAAGGGGTGAAAATTATATTTAATGTACACTCGTACACCGAGCAGTCTTTGTTTATAAATTATAACCGACTTAAAAACGGGGGAGGTTCTCAATTTGTCGGAATCTTTTTCTTTTTATACAACGTCTAACAAAATATATTGAAACTATTTAAAGAAAGAATTCAGTCCATGATACTGAACAACTTTCCCCAAGGAACATATATCGAAATATGAAAAATAGTTTTTGATTTTCCACACAAATTCGGATCAGCTGATCGGTCAACTTGTATGGGAGATCAAAAATTATTTTTCATATTTCGATATATGTTCCTTGGGGAAAGTAGTTCGGTATCATGGACTGAATTCACCCTTAAAATAGTTTCAGTATATTTGGTTAGACACTGTATATGTTTTCTGAGTACTCGAAGAGGCCGCTTTGAAAAATTCTTTTCTTGTTTGAAATACTTGTCAATTCGGGGTGAAGGTATAGGCAAATGGCTTTGAAGTGGCGCCCTCATTTGAAATAAATTGTTAACTCGTAAATATGGAGATAATTTCCATATTGCTCCTCGTCATGCACTAGATAGCCCTTAAAATTATTTTATGAACCACCGTTGAAAGTATTTACATTAGTCCGTCTAGCTTTAAAACTTGCCTCCGCCAAAAGTGGCCACGGCAAGTTTTAAAGCTAGACGGATCACCAATAATAGTTTCAACGGCAGTTCATAAAATAATTTAAAGGGCTATCTAGTGCATGACGAAGAGTAATATGGAAATTATCACCATATTTACGAGTTTACAATTTATTTCACACTTCAAGGCCATTTGCCTAAATCTTCGCCTTAAGAGGTCCTTTACCCTAGACAGAATTAGAGTTTCCCATACAAACGTAGTATACGTTTTATTTTGAAACGACATGTCAGATCTCGGTAAAAATTTGTAACTTTAAAGAAATTGCATATATCGAGGGTTATAATTGGTTTTCACAGTCAAAATATGAACTTGAAGGAGAATATAGTGTATTATATCATTTTTGACCATCAGTATGGAAAATGTCTACACCTTTATATTTTCTTTCAAGTTCATATTTTGACTGTGAAAACCAATTATAACCCTCGATATACGCAATTTCTTTAAAGTTACAAATTTTGACCGAGATCTGACATGTCGTTTCAAAATAAAACGTAGACAACGTTTGTAAGGGAAAGTCTAGGGTAAGGCGATTCTTAAGTTTTGAAAAATGATTGTGTTATATTGTTATATTATTTCTATTCGCATATCTTCATCTAAGCGCGTTCCCGGTAGCATCCTCAGCTGTGCTGCTTCGGAGCCCGGGGTGTAATTTCCCGCTTTTTCGGTCACCCAAGGATGCCAAAGACCTTGCGAAGTGGAGAAGAAATAGCCGAAACAGGGCTGGGCCTGATGTGGAAAATCTAGGTTTTGCTCCCGCTTCCACGCACACTTTACTCTAGCCGAAGCGAGACAGCGAGACCATGCGGGGTAAAAGATCATGGTAGGTCAATGAGGCTGGTTTTGGTTTTGAGGATTTTTCGTTTTACAAAGAATATTTAAAGAAACGAGGCTCTTAAAACGGGTTGGCTATAGTTTTACGACCGCCCGCCTGCCTGACGTCAACCCTCTTTGGGAATGTCGCAAAATATTGGCAAATAGAAATACTAGAAAATAAATAGGATTGTATTTCATTCGCGTATGTTTGTGACAAATGATGTGCTATTATTGAAATCGGGAGTCATGTTTCCAAAACGGTGCATTAATGTAACACCCAAGATGCTACGCTCCATTTCTCGCGGCCAAATTTGATTTCGGATTTTTAGAGTTTAGTCAAAAAGAATGTAAAGTGAAAACATTTTTTTCCAGCGTGCCTTCAAATCAAGTCGGGTGCCGTGGCCATATTCAGCAGCGGCGGCCCACTGCTGGGCACGACGCTGGGCGCCATGTGTCGTACGCTCCATACTCCGCACTTTGTCGTGTCCGTACAGAGAGTTTTTTGTAAGTGTCTTTCTTTTTACACACTTTATTAGCTTAACTAGTTTGTTTGTATGTATGTCAGTAACGGAATCTTCGAATGCGATTTTCACAAATGACGGTTCTGAGCGACAGCAAAGGATAACAGCATAGGAAAGTGCTGTTCCGTGTTGACAGATGTGTACAACCAAACCCAACCCCAACCCTTAGCCCCACTCTATCTCTCTTATCGAGTGAGTGTCTTTTCAAGCTGCCTAAAAGCATCTGACGTAGCTCAATAGTGACAACTCATTATTACATACTAGCAGGCCTGTGTCACTCCCCGTTTAGGTATCGAAAATATACCTACATTATTCCTATGCGTGCAGACGGCTTCTCCAAGTGGTAAATTCAGTTACCTATACGAATCGTTTGTCCAGAGTAATAAGAATGAATGGCTTGCAATGGATGTCTAGGTATCTGAAACCGAAAAGGTGATGAGTTGTGAAGTGAGCTAAATTAAACCATATCGCTAACCACATTGAGTAGATATTTCTTTGAATTCCTTTGCTGAGCCTTCTGTACGGGTTCTTATTCTGTGATACTAGCATTGACGAAAAATAAAAGAGGACTGACAACCTCAAACAAAAAGCGTACTCTGTATTTTTTCTAGATGGCGCTACTATCTCGCCCGCTAGAAAGCATGCTGGGTACTTAGGCTGACGGTATCCATGAAAAATCAGAGATGGCGCTTGTTTGTTCGTAGAAAATGAACGCTTATACCGCCATCTTTCCGAAATTAAGGGGCACCACTACGAACCTTCTTTCGAACTAGTAGCTCCATCTAGCTACAACATTGAAACTAAAATCGAATAACGCTTCAAATTATGAAGGTCATTAATGTTAATAGTGAACTAGTACAGGTTTCCTCACGATGTTTTCCTTCACTGAAAGGAAGTGCTGGTAGTTGGAAATTAGGCTTAGGTTTAAAGAACTTTATTCTCATAAGAAATTTACATTTCACTTAAAATGAGATACTACATTACATTACATACTACAGTGAGTAATATTTACAAAACAAACATTAAGTGCTGGTCGCGACGTATGATTTTAGTTTCTTTTTAAATATATTTATGCTCTTACACGTTCTTAGTTCATTTGGCAATTTTTTATACAGTTGTGCTTCCTCAAAAAGAATTGTATTTTTCCCGTAATTAGTCCGTGGTGTAATAAGGAATATGCATGTAATACCAATCCAGCTCATATTTTTATTTTTCAATTTCTATTAATACGTTACCACGCCCAGTTAATTATTTTTCCTACTGACTCTTATTTGGATAAGAAATAAATTATTGAAAATATGCAAATATTGCGCGGGAACTTTTGACAAACAAAAGGGAAATGACGACAAAGCTCACGAAAGGGAAATGACAAGTTCGGGTGCGTTCGGTAGGACTGTCCGTCCATGTAGTTTGAACTATCGATGACATTCGAAATGTATGTACTTTTATATAGAGGTTTAACAAACATAACTGGCTGATAATATCGAAAGTACCCAAAAAAGAAAAACATGCGTTGACAGCTTCTGTCTCTAGCGGATATTGCAGACTTTGACGTCATATTTTAAAATGGCGTGTTTTAGTTGTTATAATCTACTTGCTATTTTCAATATTTGTTTTCTACACCATATACATGTTTTTCGGCATTGATTTATTTTTTGCGGTTATTTCTCGACGAGGACTATCGATTAAAAATATAAAAAAAATGCATGCATACTCTCTATTAGGTCAAGTTTATTTTTGGTTTGAAAATTGTATTTGATTTGTCTTGTATTTAGCTGTATGTTGGATTTTGTAGTAATTTTTTTAATCAAAACACATGTATTGTATCTGTAAAGAGCTACCTGAAAATGAGTGTTATACCTGAAAATGAGCACAAACTCAGATGTGTTACAACGCTGCATGCATCATGTTCAATCAAACCTCATTTCTTCATCTCATCCTGTCCGTTTTTCATTTTTTATTTAATTTCAAATTCCCTTTCATTCCATTTTCAAATCATTGACTGATCCCTTTTCACTCATTCCACCATCATCTCTTAAGCTGATCACTTTCTCCTCTCTATCTGTTGTATTGTATCTTAATAAATTAAATATCATTCTTTTATACTCGTATGTAACAGTCAGTATCAGATAATAAATTTCATATAATCCATCGTGTATCGAGTCTCTATTCTCCACTTCTCCTATATCTCTCCTATGTAGGAACTCGCCTAGAGCGCCGGGACGGGTCGAGATCCCACAGATGTACTAGTCCCGTCACTGAGGACCGAACTCGTGCCTCACAGTCACAGCCCAGAGTGCTATTTTAGAAATCGGAAGTCACATTACGAATGGTTTGCGCTAGCGTTTCCAAATAGGCGCATTTTTAAAATCGGTCGTAAGCAAAGGATATGCACGAGTGGCCTTGAGTTCTGACCACTCGTAATTTTGACATTTGTAGCGTACAAATGACAAAGAAGCTTTCTTGTTGTTTCTCATGGAAAATCAGTTCCAATTCACGTTGCTTTTTTATTTATGTTGTAATGTTAAGAAAACCATTTTCTGCCTAAATCAATATACTTTTTCTTTGAATTAGTAAACTACACGTTTTGTGTTTTGCTGACTCCCTCAAAGAAAAATAGCACTCCTAAGCCTAAATCGTTTGGCCACCCTCGCTTTGCTTAGCGCCTTAACCTTACCTGACTTTTTTTCTCCAGCTCGCAACGACACGAACGAGTTTACCGTTAACCTCTATCCCTCACGAGAGTTAATGGACAAGGCGTTTCTGGACCTCGTAGGATACCTCAATTGGACCAAGATGGGGCTTATTTATGAAGATTATGGATATGGTATGTCATCATCATCATTTCAGCATCATAAAGTCCACTGTTGGAAATAAGCCTCTCTCAAGGATTTCCAAAATGACCGATTTAGAGCGGCCGGCATCTAGCGATTTCCAGTGACCTTGGTCAGTCAGACTACCTTTTATGGGTGTCCTACGCTTCGCTTGGTAGTATGTAGTTGCCATTAGAGAACCTTTTGGCCCCATCGGCCATCGGTTCGTCGCACCATGTGTCCCGCCCACTGCCACTTCAACTACTTAACCGTAGTTCGCAAAAAACTATCGAACTTTTCAAACAATTTATGATCATCATCAATAAGTTCAAGGTTTTTGTCGGTGGAGTATTTCCATTGTCTCTCTCATCATCAGGTCTTTTTTAGTCTCCACTGCAGGAGCACGATACTCTCTGTACTACCAGTGCCATATATTAGCCAGAGCAGTCAGAGGATGTGGCCTACGCTCTCTACGCTGGCCAGACGGGTTGGAGATGTCTCATTGATGTTTATAAGCTTTGTTTACCTTGGTCGCCTTCTACGACATCTACGGGAAGAATTGAAGTGGTCCCATTCTACTCTGGCCGGGAACCACACGGCTTTCTTCATATTTGCGGCTAAATATTTGACCTCCCTATATGACACGACTTCTGCCTTTGTTTCACCTTATCCATGAACGACGTTCTTGGTCTTCCTTTCTCTCTTCTGCGGCTTCCACCTTTCTTTTCATGATTTTTTTAAAAAGTGGTCTTGCAGTATGTGATGTCCAAGCATCTTTCCTCGCCATATCTCTATTGTATGCATTTAAGTTCTGTTATATTATTGACCAGTTCCAGCACTTCATCTCTTGTCTTTGTCTTAGCGCATTCCCGGTTACATCCTCGGCTGTGCTACTTTGCGAGGCCCGGGGTGCGCTTTTCTGCTTTTTCTTCTTCAAATATAATATGCATGTCAATGGTCACCTAAGGATGCCGAAGACCAGGTGAAGTGAAGAAAATATTGCCAAAACAGTAAAAAATATTTGGCTATTGTTTCACGACCGGCCGCCTACCTGACGTCAACCCTCTTTGGGAATCAGTTCCAACACTTCCTCGTTGGATTTTTTCTCTGTCCAACTTATCCCTTCCATTGACCTTCAACACCACATTTCAAAGGCTTCCAGAAGTTCGTTGTTCATGCAATACTCAATTTATGATCATCATCATCATCTGAGCGTATTCCCAGTTACGTCCCCTGCGGTAACGCTTCAGAGCCCGGGGTTCGCTACCTAACCTAGTTGATTTGACGAGGTTACTGGTTTTTACACAGAGCGACTGCCGTCTGACCTCCGCAACCCAAAGGGTAGACCTGAACCAGTCTAGGTTAGGGTTAAACAAACGATAGATAGCGTTCAGGCGGGAGCCAGAGATTTACGTGCCTTCCCAACCACGTAATCTTCTGCAATATCCTAACCAGACTGGAAACAATTTATCACAAAGTTTTCTTCCCAGTAGGATTTGCACCCACAACATCTGGATCACAAGACAAACACTTTGACCTCTGGACCACGGAGGTCAACTCAATTTATAGTAAACTTGATCAATTCTAGGAGAACTAAACATCATCAGCATAGCCCGCGACGGCCGTAACATGTTTGCAGTGAGGTGTTCTGGATCCCACGAGTATCGACACGCCCTATCCTTGCTCAAAGCCCAAGGAATCGGCCATATTATCGTGGACACGGAGCCCAAGAAGATTAGGCAGCTGGCGAGAGCGGTAAGCCATTTTATCTGTGCAAAAACGCTAGACTGCTAATCCGGAGGTTCTGGGTTCGATCCCCAGCCAGAGCAAGTTGGAAAATGGCCTTTTTCAAATTGTCCTGGGTCTTGGGTGTTTATCTATATATGTATTTATCATAAAATATAGTATTGTTGAGTTAGTATCTCATAACACAAGTTTAAAACTTACTTTGGGGCTAGCTAAATCAGTGTGATTTGTCCTTATATATGTATTTATTAATATTATTATTTGTATATATTTTGGGTTCACGGGTCTTTTCACCCAGTCCTTTGGGAGGCTTGCGTGGGGATACAGATCCAACACGTAGAGGTCCTTTGGAGAGGTTGATGTAATGAGGCGCTCCCGCCAAAACCCATTCTTTTAGATATGTACCTATGAAAGATATACCCTTGAATAGGTTTATTATTATTAAAAATGATGTCCTTTTATGTTTTTTATACACTTCTTCGTCCTCACCTTATCCCACTTTACGTGGGGTCGGGACAGCATGTGAGTCTTTTCCATTTTCCTCTAATTTTTTGTCAAGGCACTTGTTACATTCATTTTAGCCACATCGTCCTTTACGCACTCTATCTATCTTTCTTAGGCCTTCCTCTGTTCCTATTTCCTGTAACCTTCAAATTCAGCACCTTTCTAGTAACGTGGCTCTCCTCCCTCCTCATTATACTATACTATACACTATCACGTCTTTATTCCTAACGGGGCAAACAAAGCATGTTGAGTCTTGCGGCTCTAAGCAGACAGAGCCCAGTGCCGCAAGACCCAAAGGCCACTTTTAGCGTGATGGTGGGCCAGAAGGCGGAAAAAGGAATCAAAATAGTGACGGGTTGCTTACCACATCGTCTAATAACACGATTCGCATTTTTGCCCATCATCATCAGGTCTTTTTAAGTCTCCACTGCAGGTGCACGAGCCTCTGTACTACCAGAGCCATACTTGGCCAGAGAAGTCAGAGGATTTGGCCTACACTCTCCACGCTGGCCAGATGGGTTGGAGAAGTCTCATCGATGTTTGTCAGTTTTGCTTTGCTAGCTTGTTTTTCCTAAGTCGCCTTCAACGACATCCACGGGAAGACTTGGAGTGGTCCTATTCTACTCTGCCGGGAACCACACGGCTAATTTTTACGATCTGCGGGGGAGAAGCAGTTATTACATTCTAAGTTTTTGCTTATCTTCCCCAAACTAGTAGGAACAACCTTAAATTATGTCAGATTATTTTAATAAACAGTTCGCTGTGTGCTTTCTGGCCTAGAATACGACCACTGCGTGTTTTCCTGCGGAAATCTTTAAAAATTAAGCGTTTTATTTTAAATTTCGTAATTCTTATAATTCAATTTAATTATGACATAATAAACAATGTAATCTCTGTCCATCTATATAACTAATTTTAAGTTTTTAGTTTGTTAGTTGACGTCTTTGGAGAAAACGTGCAGTGCAGTTTGTTGCCGCTTCTTCTGCACTTGCGCCTAGGAAGCGGCGTAAACTTAGCTTTAAGTAACGATTTGACGTCAACATTTGTGCAAAACAAAACAAAGTGACTATTATTAAGAGATATTATAAATATCCTATGATAATAAAGATATTTTGAATTTTGAATTTTGATGTCGTAAGAGGCGACTAAAGGACTAAGCACAAACATCTCGTGCTACAACTGCATTCCCAAGGAGGGTTGACGTCAGGCAGGCGGCCGGTCGTAAAACTATAGCCAAATCGTTTAAACGTTCTGGCTTTTTCTTTTAGATTCGCATGGTCTTTGGCATCCTTGGGTGACCATTGACTTTCATATTATGTTTGGAGAACAAAAAGCGGGAAAGCGCAAAGCAATTTGATCTTTAAACCAAGATGAGTGAGTCATCCAAATGAAGGAAATTGTGTGTTTTGTTTTTCTGTAACTTTCGAATAGGAGATGTTACCGCAATGTTCTGCTGCCTGAATGCAGCCTTAGCGCAGACCGTAAACAAATGTTTGACAATGACAAGTAGGTTCATCAAAGCCGCAATAAATTTGTAAAATTACATAGGTATTAGATATTTTCATGGCTGTAGGACAGTATAGCACTGGTTGGAATGAGTCAATAATAATAAAACTATTATATTTAATACTTTTAAAAAGATTATTTGTTGCGAAAAAATATGACATGAAGAATGACATCAGATTGTTTACTTATTAGTAGGTACCTATGTACTAATGCCCCCATCTGCGCCGAGTTTTGCGTAATATGTCCTATGGCATTCGGTTTTCTTGTATTTTTTTTATTCAAAAGTATCTCTAAGCCAGATCGTAATCTTTTTTTCAGATTCTTCAGCTGCAAATGAACAATGAAAACTACCACTACATTTTTACTTCCTTTGTAAGTATTATTAAAACAGTAAATACTTAGCGAGGGTCGCCATATTGTTATGACTTGTAGCGGGAGCCAGGTGGTATAATCGACCGCCATAAAAGGATCTTTTTGAAGGAGATTTTATTAAAATTTGGGAGATTTTTTTCTTGTTAAATCTTCTTTCTTATGGTTTTGTTTTCTATTAGAGACATACAGGATTCTAATATACCTAAGGGTTGCAATCACCCTAGATATTGACGTTTCTGCTATATCTTTTGCAGGATATGGAGCTGTTCGATATGGAAGACTTCTACTACAACCGTGTGAATATGAGTGGATGGAGACTAGTAGACCGAGGGTCGGACAAAGTCAAAGAGGCATTACAAGTCATGGAAAAGTTCCATCCTATAGGAGCATCCATACTGAGTGGGGGACATATCAAGGTGAGTGCCTCATAAATAAGTTAGTAAAGAGCCCGAATGACCCTAATAGTACTTAGAGCGATCTTAAATATTATCAATAGTAAAGAAATCCTTGAAATAAAAACACAGCAAAGTTCAGGACTAACTACATACATTATATGTTTTGAAAACACGATTGCTTAAAATTTTCTCGATAGAAAAACCTTGCGTAGTTGCCTCAAAATCACCTCAGAATTATACTAAAACAGAAAGTAATCAAGAAATACAATAAATTAGCACTTGTAACTTTGGATTAAACATAAGGCAGTCATCATATGTCTTACTTTTTAAATAACTCTGAAATATTCTTTGTAAAACGAAAAAAAACAAAACCAGCCTCATTGACCCGCCGCGATTCCCTACGCCCCGCATGGCTCGCTGTCTCGCTTCGGCTAGAGTAAATTTGTGTGCGTGGAAGCAGGAGCAAAATTTTGATTATTAACATTAGGCGCCCTCTTAAATAAGCTTTCGTGTTTGGTCTCACTGGCGTAGCTTACCTTATACAGGCCCTGTATCAAAATAATTTCTGCGGCGATGCATAAACGGGTTCGAGTGATGGGTACAAACAATGCTTAAGCCATCCAGTGCTTGCAGTCCCACTTATTAGTAAGCACTTCAGAATGCCAATGGGACTGGTACGGCTGCGCATAAGCATAGATACCGACCTTTTACGGATGATGGCATCGAAGCCATCTGTTCTCGCGTCGGCAAACATACCGGAGGCAGTACAGTACTTTGGCAGCTCCATCGCCACTCTGAACGCGTTATATTGGGCACGCAGGTCACAGGTAAAGTGTTCTGCGTTTAAGCCTGTGATAATGATGATGATGAATACGACGGTTTCTCAATTTTAGACTGAACCAGCGCTCCTTTACGATTCAGTCCAAGTTCTGGCCCTGGCTCTATCATCAACTGAAGGCTTCAGTCCTACTAACGCTTCCTGTGACAAGGAGGTCCCTTGGAGTCACGGGACGACTTTGCTAGAGAATATAAATAAGGTACTTATATATAATTATTCCATGCTGGTCTGGGAAAAAAGAAAAAACTTAGAATGTACTAGTTGCGTCTCATCCCGTGCAGATCGTAATAATGTTCATGTTAACGTGAATATAGAAGCAAATGGCCTTGAAGTGGTGTCCTCATTTGAAATAAATTGGTAACACGTAAATATGGAGATAATTTCCATATTGCTAATCGTCAGGCACTAGATAGCCCTTTAAATTATTTTATGAACTGCCGTTGAAACTATTATTGGAGATCCATCTAGCTTTAAAACTTGCCGTGGCCACTTTTGGCGGAGGCAAGTTTAAAAGCTAGACGGACTAATCTAAATACTTTCAACGGTGGTTCATAAAATAATTTAAAGGGCTATCTAGTGGCTGACGATTAGCAATATGGAAATTATCACCATATTTACGAGTTAACAATTTATTTCACACTTCAAGGCCATTTGCTTCTATATTTACCTTAATAGGCGATGCAGCTTCTAACCTATCACAATTTTTATTCCACCTTCTCGCCCTTTATCACGCTAAAAGTGGCCTTTGGGTTTTGCGGCCTTGCGGCTTGAGCTCTGTCTGATTAGAACCACAAGGCCCAAAATACTCTGTCTGCCCAATTAGGGATAAAAACGTGATAGAGTATGCATGCTAAGAGGAATAAATTAGCTAAAACAATGTTCACTTACTGCTTTTGATACCATTATAATGTCATCTAAATAAACAAATAAATTCCAGGCCAAAGCGCACGGCCTGACCGGGCCGATCGAGTTTGAGAGTGGGCAACGCACCAACTTCACCCTTCAACTGATGAGGTTATCCGGAGGGGAGAAAGGGGGGATTGTGATGTCAGGGCATTGGACCCCTAGTGAGGGACTGGCGGTCACTGACCCTGCTGCTTATAAGAGAGATCCTCCGCCTAACGTGACACTTACCGTTGTCACTGTAGAGGTAAGAGGCTTTCATAACGTAGTCTTCATTTTGGACTGGGAGCAAGAACAAACGTGGAATTTACCGGCAGTTTCTCCTTTCACTCGGTTCGTAGAATCAATCAAGTCTTGGTCTTTCTAAGTACGACCTCCGTGGCGTAATGGTTAACACGCTAGACCGCTAATCCGGAGGTTCTGGGTTCGATTCCCAGCCAGGGCAAGTTGGAAAATGGCCTTCTTCAAATTGTCCTGTGTCTTGGGTGTTTATCTATATATAAGTATTTATCATAAAATATAGTATCGTTGAGTTAGTATCCCATAACACAAGTTTAAAACTTACTTTGGGGCTAGCTTAATCAGTGTGATTTGTCCCTATATATTTATATTAAGTGACCATCAGGTGACCCGCTTGTTCGTTTGCCGCCCTTTAACATAAAAAATAATAATATTTACACTTACACTTACATTCACACCTATTTATTCAAGTACACTTGGAAATTTACAAACATACACATAAAAAAAATAAGGAAAACATAGTACTACTTATTTCTATAGAAATTTCTTCCAGTAGACCCGCGACAGGAAATGGGAAAAAAGAGGTAATTGGCGTGTACCTACAAAAAAAACTAAATAAATAAACCTACATAAATATACTTACATAAATACATAAATAAAGCATATATACAATAAATACATATGTTAATATTTCTAAATATATTAGGATGGTAAATACAGATAGTGATCTTTTACTCGTTTCTTGAACGTCGTTATGGTTTTAGACTCTCGAATGAGACTCTCGGTGGTAGCTGATTCCATAGCCTAACTGCCTGCACGGAAAAGGAGTGAGTATAGGTAGTAGTACTATGTGTTGGAAAATGAAAGATGGATTTACGGGCAGATCTACAAGGAGCGTCGACAGAACGTGCGAAAGAAAACCGTTAACGCAAATAAGGAGGATATGAGGGATTGTGAATTGGAGAACGCAATGACAAAAGAATCCAATATATTTGCCAAAAATCGTCATTGTGTGCGTTTTTTTTATTAAATAATTTTACGGCTCTGGATACAAGTCCTTTAGAGCCTATCTTTAATTTTGTTCTTTATTCCTAATCCTAACCTAATCTTAGGATTAGGTCAATAGGTTAGGACAAGACAATCAAAGGGTGGTGTAGGCCTTTGACTGCTGCAAAGGAGCTTCTGGCGACAAATCTATACGAGTCCACTGGTTTACATAGACGATTGAGTGGCGGACGACGCCCGAAGACGCCCCACAGTCCGCAAAATAAATATCACTACAGCCGTACTATGACTGTCCACTTTAACTATTTCACACATTGTTCATGTCATGAGCATTTATGACACCAAACAACACCAATTTCATATTATAAAGTCCACTAAAATCAATTTAGAAAATAATTTAAAGCAAACCCCAACCGAACCCCTTGACTTCCCGCCAAAAACTCCAATCGTCATTGTGTGCGTTTTTTTTTATGTCATAGGACGGCAAACGAATAAGCGGGTCACCAGATGGTAAGTGATCACCGCTGCCCATGGACAACTGCAACACCAGGGGTGTAACAAGAGCGTTACGGGCCTTTCAGGGCCCTCCCCAGAGGGGGGAGGGAGATGAGAGCTACGGCTCTCTCACTCACCGAACGAAGCATAGGTTCTTTCCATTCAATGACACCGACCAGATGGCTCTTATAGGTATGTAAAAGAACAATATCGGAAACGAAAGATGAGACAGTGCATCTTCGATTGATGAGAGGTACATAAGGTACATTATTGCTCTTTGGATGAGATACTCTAGATAGAATAAAACGTCTTTTGTATTGTGACTGTTTGTAACTCTAAATATTTACCTCCTTTTATAAATTTTATTGACGACCTCCGTGGTGTAATGGTCAACACGCTAGTCCGCCAATCCGGAGGTTCTGGTTCGATCCCCAGCCAGGGCAAGTTGGAAAATTTATGGCTTTTTTTAAATTGTCCTGGGTCTTGGGTGTTTATCTATATATGTCTTCTTCTTTAATTTAAGAGCTTGCTCATGTCGGTAGAGTTAAGTGGAGATTCTATATATTCTATATAATGTATTTACTTAACTAACTTTGGGGCTAGCTCAATTAGTGTGATTTTTCCTTATACATATATTTATTTATTAATTTATATTCTTTGTGTCACAATACGTCTTTTTACTTCTAGGAAAAGCCCTACGTGATGGTGAAAGAAGGATGGAACCTCCAAGGGAACGCCCGCTTCGAAGGTTTCTGCATAGATCTTCTAGCCAGGGTCGCGGCGAGAGCTGGATTCCATTACAGACTGCGTCTGGTGCCAGATAACATGTACGGAGCGAGAGATCCTGAAAGCGGGCAGTGGAATGGCATCGTCAGGGAGCTCATGGATGGAGTAAGATTATTTTATTATAACCACATTGCCGTGTGGTTTCCGGCAGAATAGGACCACTCCAAGTCTTCCCGTAGATGTCGTAAAAGGCGACTTAGGAAACACAAGCTAAATAAAGCTTTTAAAGATCAATGAGACATGTCCAACCCATCTGGCCAGCGTGGAGAGTGTAGGTAATCCTCTGACTGCTCTGGATAATATACGGCTCTGGTAGTATAAGAGGGTCATGCTCCTGCAGTGACTTAAAAAATACCTGATGATTTAATTTTGGAGCTTACAAAACCTTCTTTATGACTGTTTAAATGATAGCCTCTTTGTTTTCCAGAAAGCTGACATTGCAGTGGCTTCCATGACCATCAACTACGCGCGGGAGGCTGTCATAGACTTCACCAAGCCCTTCATGAACCTCGGTATCGGGATTTTGTTCAAAGTGAGTTTTTCTTAGCGTGTATATGCCTTTCTGGTTGAATACTAAGCTGCGCTGCTTCGCAAGCTGTGTGTGTTTTCCAGCTTGTTAAAAAAAAAAAAGAAAATTCAAAGTATCTTTATTATCATAGGATATTTATAATATCTCTTAATAATAGTCACTTTGTTTTGTTTTGCACAAATGTTGACGTTGCAAGCAAGCAAGCATTACAAATAACTCAAATTAATGTAAATAAATTAATCGAAGAGGATCGATTAGTGAGCCAGCTATGTAAGGAATTTCCCGAAGTTTTCACTAATAAATTAGGTACTTGCAAAAAAACGTTACGGTTACAGCTCGCAGACTGCGTTGGGGTGTACTATCGCGCGCGGGCCGTCCCGCTGGCGCTGCGCGATCGGGTCGAAAAGGAACTTGAGCGTTTACAACGCGATGGAACCATATTTAAGGTGGAACACTCGGACTTCGGGACTCCGATCGTACCGGTGGTTAAAAGCAACGGAGAGTTACGAATATGTGGAGATTATAAAATAACTATCAATCCCAAATTGAAACGAGATCATTATCCACTCCCGCGTATAGAGGAATTATTTGCGAATTTAAGTCATGGGGATGAATTTACAAAAATCGACCTTCGACATGCCTACGAACAGATTTTACTTGAGCCCAGTTCACAAAAATTTACAACGATTTCGACACACATTGGTAACTTCTCGTACCGCAGAATTCCTTACGGTCTCTCATGTGTACCCGAACAGTTTCAAAAGTTGATGGAAGAGACGTTGCGTGGTGTTCCAGGAACAGTGGTATTTTTGGATGACATTTGCGTCACGGGTAAGGACCGATACACACACATGCGTAATCTGCGAGCTGCTCTTGAACGACTACGGCAAATGGGCCTTACGGTTAAGTTAGAAAAATGCTCTTTTTTACAAAAAAGTGTTAAGTACCTGGGTTTCATAATTGATAAAAATGGGCTACATCCGGATCCGATCAAACTCGATGCGATTGCCAAAATCCCCACCCCCAAGGATGTCACGCAATTAAAAAGCTTTCTCGGCCTACTAAACTACTATGGTAAATTTATTCCAGATTTAAGTTCATTACTACATCCGTTGCATAGTCTTTTAAGAAAAGACACCCAGTGGGATTGGGATTCACATTGTGCAAAAGCATTTGAGAATGCAAAAAAGTCACTGCTAAGTGATAAAGTATTAGCCCATTACGAGGAGGGGCGGCCGCTCGTGTTGTCCGTGGATAGTAGCGCATACGGAGTAGGCGCGATCCTGTCGCACCGCTACGACGACGGCAGCGAGCGCCCCGTCAGCTGCGCGTCCCGGACTCTGAACGAAGCTGAGCGTAATTACAGTCAGCTCGACAAGGAAGCCCTAGCTATTTACTATGGGATTATGAAACATCACCAGTACTTATTTGGACGGCGTTTCATATTGCGTTCTGACCATAAACCACTCACTTACATTTTTGGTGAAAAAAAGGGCATCCCTCAGACGGCGGCTAGTCGGCTGCAGCGGTGGGCCGCACGACTAGCGGGCTATAATTTTACTATTGAATTTGTTAGATCAGCGGATAACGGTCCGGCTGATACTTTATCGCGATTACCACTGACACATGAGCGGCCACTCGATTCTCATCTTGATTATTTAAATTATGTTCAGGAAACATTACCAATTGATTTCAAAGATGTGGCTAAAGAGACCCAAAAAGATACATTGCTAAGTAAAATTTTAGATTATTTAATGTTCGGTTGGCCATCATCGCCTACTTGTGACGAAAAAAAAGTATTTTTTTCGCGTAGACAAGACTTATTTACCGATCACGGATGTATAATTTACAAATATAGAGTGGTGATCCCAGTTAAATTAAGATCAGAAGTCTTGAAAGAAATTCATAGTGGTCATTTAGGCATGAATAAAATGAAGAGCATCGCACGGAACTATGTTTATTGGCCGAACATTGATCAGGAAATAGAGGAGATGTGTCGCGCGTGCGAGGCGTGCCACTCTGTGCGCGACGCTCCTGCTCGTGCGCCGCTGCACCCGTGGGAGTACCCACTTCATCCCTGGCAAAGAATACACATAGATTTTTTTGATTGTGCTGGTAAACGATTCTTGATTGTGGTAGATGCTCATTCAAAGTGGATAGAGACAATAGCCATGGGAAGTACTTCAGCGAGTGCCACTATTACGGCTTTGCGATCTATATTCGCGAGATTTGGTATCCCATCACAAGTAGTATCTGATAATGGCCCGCCATTCTTTTCTGAAGAGTTTAAGGATTATTGTACAAAAAATAAAATAAGACATTCTTTATCTATACCATACAGACCCCAAGGTAATGGTGAGGCAGAGAATGCTGTAAAAACCATTAAAAAGGCAATTAAGAGGGCAGTCTTCGAAAAAGAAGATATTTCAACCGCTCTTTATAGATTTTTATTTCAATATCGAAATTGCGAGCACGCTACGACGGGTGTTTCGCCCGCCGTGGCGCTCCTGGGACACCGCCTCCGTGGCCGTCTAGATGCACTGAGGCGAAAATTCGAGATCTCATCAGCTCACTCGATAATCCCGATACGAATTGATCCCTGAGATCCTCTTCCAGTCGGGGCCCGAAATTGCATGTGACCGCAAGGTGTTTGAGGGCCTGGAGGTACTCGGTGAGATTTTCCCCGACCCGCTGCCTCCTCTGTCGAAAAATATGCCTTTCGGCTATTTCTGACCGTTGCGGTTCGAGGTGGGCTCGAACTAGTTCCACCAACTGATCGTAGGTCTTATCTTCGGGGTTAGTTGGTGCTGTAAGTAGCTTCACCGACCACCGTTATTAACATCGACACTTTTAATTCCGGTTTTATCTCATTGAGTTTAATGAACTGATTGACACGTCTTACGTAAGCCGGCCATTGTTTAGAGCTCAAATCGAAAGGTTCGATTTTTCCGATTGGCATCGTAATTATTTAATAAATCACGTGCTAATATACACAAACGATTAAAATTGATATAAATTGGCCCGAAATACGCGTAGGTTTCTCAAAAAATCCAATTTTATTAGCACCTCGTCGCCAGTGCAACGTAATAAAACGCCGGTTGGATTCTAACTAATTTATTATTCGACTACCTCCTGATACATAATATAAATGTTACTTACTAACTATAGGTACCGCCATACCTTACAGACGTCAAATCGTTACTTAAAGCTAAGTTTACGCCGCTTCCTAGGCGCAAGTGCAGAAGAAGCGGCAACAAACTGCACTGCACGTTTTCTCCAAAGACGTCAACTAACAAACTAAAAACTTAAAATTAGTTATATAAATGAACAGAGATTTAAAATAATGTCAATTTGTAAATTTAGTATATACCAATGTACCTAAATTATGACATGTCTAAGTATACAAACCTTTAAGAGAGACCCGCGCCAAGCTCAAGCCAGACCTTTTTGTCTTTAAGATAGTCATCGGTCCTATAATAAGCCTTCTCACAAAGTACTTTCTTTACATAAGCTTTGAATTTTCTGTCTGGCATATCAAGGACCGATTCTGACAATTTATTATAAAAAAGTATACACTTCCCCATAAAAGACTTACTGACTGTATTCAGCCTGTAATACGGGCTAACTAAGTCATTTTTTTGTTCTTCAAATATGATAATTATGCATGGATAAGTTCTTTGGTCATCTTCTACGACATCCATAATAAAAGATGGAGCGGTCCTTTTCTATTACTGGAAGCTATCTCTTAAATCAGTGTATTGGTTTGGTTACCGCACGCTCGTACTGGTTGTCCCGGATTCGATTCGGAAATAGTTTTGAAAGGGCAAGGAAGGCATCATCGTGATCATCATCCTCACGTATGCCTGGTTGTATCCTCAGCGGTAACGCTTCAGACCGGGGTCCACTACCTACCCTAGGTGATTTGACGAGGTTACTGGTTTTACACAGAGCGACTGCCGTCGACCTCCGTAACCCAAAGGGTACACCAGAACCAATCCTAGGATAGGTTTAAACAAATGCTAGATGGCGTTCGGGACCGACAGATTTACGTGCCTCCCGAAGCACGGAATCATATTTATTTTCGGATAATCAGGTGATTCAAGCCTTTTTTTTTTTTTTTTGACGCGGAGAAAATCCCTTCGGATACCTTACCGGTTACGGGACACCGGTAAGGTTATGTGGTGTTACCACTAAAAACTCCGCGGTGTCACCTCTCAGCCGCTATCGGCCGGGGCCGTGTGCTTCTCTTGCTCCACAGCCCCGGCGCGGCCGGCCGCTATCTCAGCGGCCCCGGCTCGCCAACGGCCTCACGGCACCCTCTGCTGAATCAGAGGGGCCGGAGAAACCGTCGCGTTGGCCTCTCGGCCCGACAAGAACAGCCGCGCTGACACGCACACGCGCCTGCCTTCCACTCCGGAGGGCTGTCCGTTGGACGATGGAATCCCGTTTCCACCGTCCAACCAGCCCTCATAATTTGGGGCCTGCAGAAGCAGGCCCTGCCCCAGTCCACCTGACGGTGACCGGGGCCCACCAAGCCGGCCGCAGGGGATAGGGAGAGCGGCAACGTAACACCGACACTCCTCTTCCCCTGCGCCCCCACCGTTGCCGTGCCAAGCGCCACGGCCGCGCTTGGTCGCGGAGGATAGGGCGAGCGGCAACGACACACCGACACTCCTCTTCCCCCGCGACCCCTACCGCGGCTGTGAGAGTAGGGAGTAAACCCCCTTCTCTCACAGCCAGGCCATTCCCACCAGGAATGGCCTCCTCCGGGCCCGGGGAGGCCTAAGCCTCAACCCGGGCAATGGGTTCCTCTTGGCTTCCCTGCGGATGAGGCAGTCCGCAGGTACTGAGCCCCCCCATCGCGACAAGATGAGAACCCGGGCGGGGGGGAGGTGATTTAAGCCTGCAATATCCTAACCAGACTGAAAACAACTTGTCACAAAGTATGCTTCCCAGTGGGATTTGAATCCACGACCTCCGGATCACAAGGCAAACGCCTTGACCACTGGACCACGGAGGCAGTCAAAAGTTTGGAAGTATTAGGCATGTCTCGGAGATTGTTCCCATCGAACAATGCTTAGTGTAGGTCGTCGAGTGTTGTCAATTTTATGTTTGAATTTTTAAATAACATAATTTATTCTTCTTAATTTTAGCGCTTTTCTGCATCCTCAGCTGTGCTGTTTCGGAGCCCGGAATGTGCTTTCCCGCTTTATTTTATTTATTTATTTTAACTTTTTTGAGCCAAAAGATATAATAGGTAGAGTTAATGCTTAAGCATTCTCTCCCTGTCAACCTTTTTATTTTCCAAATAAGTATAATACGTATGTCAATGATCACCCAAGTGTGTTGAAGACCATGCGTAATCAGGAAGAACTAACCGGAACAGTTTAATTGGCTATAGTTTTACGACCAGCTGCCTGCCTGACGTCAACCCTCCTTGAAAATGCAATAGTAGCAAGAAATGTTTGTACTTTCCTTTAGTCACCTCTTACGACATCCACAGGAAGAGATAGAGTGGTCCTGTTCTAGGCCAGAAGCCACACAGCCCATTATACTACAACCACTAATTAGGTACCATAGTTACAGTAACTTAATAGCTTATGAATTATTTTCCAGGTGAGTATTTGTACCCGCTGCTCATAATTTATTGTGGCTATTACTTCCAGCGTGGAGAGTACAGGCCAAATCCACTGACTGCTCAGGCTTATGGCTCTGGCAGTACAGTGAGGATCGTATTCCTGCAGTGGAGACTAGAAAAGACCTGATGATGATGATGAAATTACTTCCAGGTGCCCACTTCCCAGCCAACTCGTCTGTTCAGCTTCCTGAACCCCCTGGCTATTGAAATCTGGCTCTACGTGCTCGCTGCATATATACTGGTCTCATTCACCCTTTTCGTCATGGCCCGCTTCTCACCTTACGAGTGGTAAGTGTCAGGAATGTTTTAGAAGGGATACTGATGTATGGGGAGCAGTGCAAGTGCAGCCAAGGTTTATTCACCACATAACAAGTTGTGGTCACGGCGGCGACTGGGCAACGACGACTGACGAGGCGCGGTGGCACGTTGTCAGTCGCTTCACAAAAGTGCAATTTTGCATTATGGCTCGAATCAGCAAAGGTTTTACTTTTTACCCCTAACTTCTTTTCGTGATTTTGAACCTCAAACCTATATTCATGGAAGCGAAGCTCTATAAGCGAAATATAATATATATATTCTGTCATATGTTTCATAATAAAAACCAAAGATATCAGCTGAGAAATGCATACCAAAAATCTCCCATTTTAATGTCACCACCCGCTATCGGGCTCGTGGCGGGCGGCGGCCGGTGAGCGGGGAGGGAAACGGTGTATATATAACCGCGCGTATAGTAAAGTCAGTAGGTTAGCCATTTATTAGAAATTTGGGAGAAAGAAATTACAAAAATGGTGGAAAAAGAAATAAAAATGGTGATGGGTTGCTAGCCGCATCGTCTATTAACATGATTTGCATTTTCTCACATTCCCTCTATCGGCTTCTACGATATGCGCGGGAAAAGAAGCAGCTGGAACGTTCTAAGTTTGTTTTTTGTTGTTAATGTTATCATTAAGAACAAACACAATCAGTCAATAATATAGTAGTCTAATTAGGTATAAACCTTATAAGATTATTTAATAATTTTGTAGCGTTTAATTTTGGTTGACTCGGCAACGCGAGTTGCAGTTGTTAAGACTTAGAGTAAAAAGGACGTTCTGACTGCAGGCTCTGTTTCGTTGTAATCTGTGAATTCATTCCAAAACGCAATATGTTAAACAGGAATAACCTTATAATAAGATCAATAAAGATCACTTTAAACTGTAAACAGTGGTTCAGAAAATAGATTGAAGGGTTATCTAGGTTTGACTAGCTTAAAATTTTAAATCATATCTCCGTTTCCTTACAAATAATTTATTTCAAATGGGGGCAGCACTGGACTCCGTGTATCGTCTTAAGGCAAAGCCTTATTATTAATTTCGCAGGTCATCCAGTACCCACGTGTGTGGCCACGAGACCAAGCTCCTCACGAACCAGTTTAGCGTGTGCAACTCTTTCTGGTTCATCACGGGGACCTTCTTGAGACAAGGGTCTGGACTCAATCCTAAGGTAATTTGGTTTAGGATACAACTACAGATGCAATCTAGATGACGGTACGAAGAAATTGTTGGATCGGAATCTATTAATTCGCAAAAACGAAAACCATAGGAAAGTAGAATCAAAACAATACAATACAATACAAATTATCTTTATTGCACCATAACAATTCATAAAATAAAAATAACAAACACAAAGAAAATATTGGTACAAAGGCGGACTTATCGCTAGATGCGATCTCTAATTGATGGATTGAAAGACATTTTAATGACTTAAGCACATCATGCCGTTGTTTTTCCGTGGTGAATATAATGGAGAGAGAGAGAGCACTACCAGACATTATATCCATTGATAAAGAAGAAGTCGAAATCATCAATGATACTTACAATTGGCAAAAAAAATAGGTATATATATTTAATCTTTATAATAATCTAAATATATATAACTTAAAGGTGACTGACTGACTGACTGACATAGTGATCTATCAACGCACAGCCCAAACTACTAGACGGATCGGGCTGAAATTTGGCATGCAGGTAGATGTTATGACATAGGCATCCGCTAAGAAAGGACGCGAGCGAAGCCGCGGGCAAAAACTAGTTTTATAAATGTAAATTTTCTGCTATACGCATTGCCTAATGATGATTTTTCTCATTTTGCAATAGTCTTTCTGTCAACATTCAAAAGCCAAGGTCTTATCGGTCTCATTGTATGGAAAGATTATTTTTGGCAGAGATAATGGAGTCGTTCCTTCTCCATTTAACACACAACTAAACATAAAAGTCGTTGCTGTGCAGATTTCTTCACGACGTTTTCCTTTACTGGAAGCAGGTGGTGGTAGTTGTAGCACAGAATAATTGTAGCATAGAAATTCAAAGAAATATCTACTCAATGTGGCTAGCGATATGGTTTAATTTAGCTCACGTCAGATCTCGGCACCTTTTCGTATAAATACCTAGACATCCATTGTAAGCCAATTTCATTCTTATTACTCTGGACAAACGATTCGTATAACTGAATTTACCACCCGGAGGGGCCGCCTGCGCGCATAGTAATAATGTAGGTACAAGTCACGCCTCGTGAGGATCGAACATGCTCCACAGACGCAAAATTAGTGCGAATACCACTTGACCACCACCGTTTCAATTTCATTTAATTCATTGCAATCGTAGGTATTTGTTATAAAAAAAAATTTGGTTGCCTGTAAAGTCGGTATACGGGCGAAAGTTTTACGTGACAACGACTTTGAGTGGTAAAATAATAATGAGAGCGAGTGAGAGGCACGCGTGCCTCTCACTCGCTCTCATTGTGAGCGCATAACGTGAGCGGAGCGTAACGCAGTTTCTTGAAGTGTCACCCGGCTAACCAATTTACGAACGACGTTGTCACGTCAAAATCACTTCCCATAGTAACTAGATCACGTGACTATACTTCGATTTGTATGAAGTGACATATTTTTTTCGTATTTCCATATACATTTATTTGGAAAAGTTGTTCATAATGATGGACTGAATCACCCCTTTTTAAAAGTTTGTGTACTAATTTAAAAATAAGGGTGTATATTGGAAGGTCTTCCTATAATTGAATATATTTTTCAGGCAACTTCAACCCGCATCGTGGGTGGTATCTGGTGGTTCTTTACCTTGATCATTTTGTCATCGTACACTGCCAACCTAGCAGCTTTTCTGACTGTGGAGCGTACAGTGCTACCGATCCAGAGTGCAGCGGATTTAGCAGCGCAGAACAGTATCCAGTATGGGACTTTGAATGGAGGGTCTACTATGACTTTCTTTAGAGTAAGTTCCCGTGGTATCATCATCATTTCAATCCATGGTTTTGACCAGTCCGATTGATTTACGTAGGCCTACCCCAAAGGTTTCCGAGATTTGATCTTGACTCAGATTTCTGTGTCAACTGCATGAGATGAATTGTGATGTTGGACACCCTGTGAGGACACCTGTTCAATGGCAGTTCTAATGTGTGTATATGTATGGATACATCATGCTTACAACGTTTGAATTAAAAGTGCATTCCTGGAACGATGGAGCAAAGCAAGCTTCAAAACTATTTGGGCGATCTAATGTAAATATAGCTGTGTGGTTCCCGGCAGAGTATAATAGGATCACTCCAAGTCTTCCCGTGGATGTCGTAGAGGGCGACTTGGAAAACACAAGCTAAACAAAGCTTATAAACATCAATGAGACGTGTTCAACCCGTCTGGCCAGCGTGGAGAGTGTAGGCCAAATCCTCTGACGGCTCTGGCTAATATATGGCTTTGGCAGTATTTACAGAGAGGGTCGTGCTATTGCAGAGGAGACTAAAAAAGACCTGATGATGATGAATACACATTACATTTACATGTCAATATAAATTGAAGTAGCATCCTTCAACAAGAGGCAAGAGCAAGAAATTGATCGCCGTATCAATAATGCATGGAAGAGCTACTGGTCCATGAGAGAACTAATGAAAGGTACCCTTCCAATCACATTAAAACGAAAGCTCCTCGACTTGTGCATCCTGCCAATCCTATCCTACGGCTCACAGACGTGGTCTTTGACTGAGACCCAAAAGTCCAAACTCAAGGTCTGCCAAAGAGCAATGGAACGCAGCATACTGGGACTACGTCTTATAGACAAGGTGCGAAACACAGAGCTGCGTTCTCAAACTCAAATTGCAGATGTAGGAGTAAAAATTGCCAGTCTGAAGTGGAACTGGCTGGGCGTTTGTCGAATGGTCCCGGGAAGATGGGCGAAGTTGGCTACGTTCTGGCTGCCGGATGGCCGTCGGAGCAGAGGCAGACCGGGGAAGAGATGGCGGGATGACCTCGATAGTTATGCCAATAATTGGCAAGAGATAGCAGAGAATAGAGACGAGTGGAAGAGGAAGGGGGAGGCCTTCACTCAGCAGTGGGACATAACACCAGGCTAGGAAAAAAAAAAAAAAAAAAAAATTGAAGTATTGAGAGAATTTCCTTTTTCCCCAGGACTCAAACATCGACATCTACCAGAAGATGTGGCAGCACATGTCGACGGCCTCTCCACCGGCACTGGTCTCATCTTACGAGGAAGGTGTCAGAAGAGTGTTGAGCGGAAATTATGCTTTTCTAATGGAGTCTACCATGTTGGATCATAGAGTCCAAAGGGATTGTAACTTGACGCAGATTGGAGGTTTACTGGATTCAAAGGTTAGTCTCCGTCACAGTCAGCTGCAAAAAATGGAATAGGAGTGCTCCATTTTTTCTCTCTCTCTCATCTCAGCACATTCCCAGTTGCATCCACAGCTGCAACGCTGCGAAGCCCGGGGTCCGCTCTCCGGCTTTTCCTTCTCCACTTCGCACGGTCTTGAGCATCCTTGGTTGTAAGACCATTGGCACGCATATCATCCTTGACGACGTCAAGCCAGCACTTCTTGGGTCTACCACGCCTTCCGGGCCCCGGCGGAGGCGGCATGGTATGGCATTTGTTTCCCACGTTACTTGCCGGTTTCCGCAAGACATGACCGTACCAGCGTAGGCGACTTTCCCGCGGGTGTTTCTCACGTGATGCTCCGCATATCCAGCACAACATTTGCATCTCCGTGACACGCAGTTCCTGCTTGTGTCGCTCAAACAATGGCCACGCTTCACTGACATATACAAGGACAGGTCTAATGATGGATTTGTAGACCTGTCCCTTTAACCTAACCTGCTCCAGTGCTCCATTTTTCCTGTGGATGTTGTAAGAGGCGACTGATGGAATAAGCACTAAAATTTTATGTAACAACTGCGGTTTCAAAGACATTGATGTAGTACCGGGAGCGAGGTGATATGCTGAAGCGCCGCAAAGAGATCTTCCCGTCGGGCGTGGTGTTAAGTGAAGAACCGCAGCTCCAAAGGTGTATCGTCTGAAATTGTATATATGTTAAGTTGCAACCAGAACTCTGATATCGAGATTTCAGATACTGACAGCGCCATCAAGTAGGATTCTTGTGAACTATGTAATAGCTTCGTTGTTGTGTTTGTAGTTCCTAGACGTGGCGTAGAGGTCGCTACAATGTCAAACATCTATACTAATATTATAAAGCGGAAGAGTTTGTTTGTTTGTTTGTTTTTTTGTTTGTTTGTTTGTTTGTTTGTTTAAACGCGCTAATCTCAGGAACTAATGGACCGATTTGAAAAAATCTTTTTTTGTTGGGTAGTCCATTTATAGAGGAAGGCTTTAGGCTATATAACATTACGTTCCGACAACCACGCGAACAAAGTCGCGGGCACAGCTAGTCAAAGATAAAGTCGTAAATCCTCGGACAAGAAAAAGCCTATATGCGGCACCGTGCTCCGAAGAATCACAAATATTACAACAAATACCTTATGATGAGAAATTACAATTAATTGACATGGTATTAGTGTTTCTTAGCTTCTTTCTTTATTTATTTCAGGGTTACGGCATAGCCACCTGGAAAGGCAGTCCCTGGCGTGACAAGATATCCCTAGCGATCCTCGAGCTCCAAGAGAAGGGAGTCATACAGATTTTGTACGACAAGTGGTGGAAGAACACAGGAGATGTCTGCAACAGGGACGGAAAGGACAGCAAGGCGAACCCACTGGGTGTTCAGAATATAGGTACGTACTCGTATACAAGAATCTAACCTCTCGCTCCATGATGATGATGTATTGATTTCGTGCTATTTTTAACCGACTTTAAAAACAGAGGAGATTATCAATTCAACCCGTATGTTGTTAAGCTATGGCATAGCTTTTATCGTGGGCTTTGAGCGCGGCAACCGAATCAAGAAATTCCGTAACGAAAATAAAACCTAACACTCGGCAACCGGCGACCGGCTCAGCGGCGCGGCGTTGAAAGCCGGGCGTCGTCTAATGTCGTTTCAGTTCGGCAGAATGCTATGCAATAGCTTTACCGCGGCAGTCCCCGAGTGATACACGTTTTTTTTTACTTTTTTTTTTGAAAGCCTTTACTACCAAATTGGTCATTAATATTCATTTGGTGAAGATATGATGAATAACTATGGAGATATGGAAAAAGTCATAAAAAAATGAAGTCGACTTTTTCATTAGGAGTAAAGGCCTTCATCATCATCATCCTCTTCTTCTCCCGTCTTCTTCATCATCAGGTTTTAGTCTCTACTGCAGGAGCACGACCCTCTCTTTTCTACCAGAACCATATTTTCAGAGCCAGAGCAGTCAGAGGATTTGGCCTACACTTTCCACGCTGCCCAGACGGGTTGGAGAGGTCTCACTGATGGTTATAAGCTTTGTTCAGCTTGTGTTTCCTAAGTCGCCTTCTACGACATCCACGGGAAGATTTGGAGTGGTCCTGTTCTTCTCTGCCAGGAACCACACGGGGCTAATATTAGGTCCTTACATATGAAATTGCCGATTTTCAATACTGGCCACTTTAAAATCAAATATCTTGCGTTTGATTAGGAATTCCAAATTCAAATTTATTTCGAAATAAAGCCAGAAAAATATTGTTTTCAAATTCGTATTTGTTATAACATCATTTGTTTGAGTTTCAACATTGCTATAACAACAACTATGGACAAATTGAAAATTCGCGGTATTTACGAATACGAGTTCCACCGTGGCACCAGTGCTGCAGAAACGACTCGAAGAATTAACGACGTGTATGGACCAGGCACCGCTAACGAACGAACGGTGCGTTTTTGGTTTCAACGTTTCCGTTCTGGAAATTTCGATTTACACAATGAGCCTCGTGGACGACCTGATACTCAAGTGAATAACGAAGAATTGAAGGCGATAGTGGAAGCGGATCCATCTCAAACCACTTCTGAATTAGCAGCAGCCTTCGGCGTAAGTGATAAAACAATACTTATCCACTTGCGCCAAATCGGAAAAATTTAAAAACTCGAAAAGTGGGTACCGCACGAATTGACTGAAGCAAACCAACAAACACGCGTTGCTTGCTGCGTTTCTTTGCTTAATCGCCACAATAATGAGGGGATTTTGAACCGTATCGTGACTTGTGATGAGAAATTGATCCTGTTCGACAATCGGAAGCGATGATCACAATGGCTTGACCCTGGAGAACCGGAAAAACCTTGCCCTAAGCGAAAACTGACCAAAAAGAAGATTCTGGTTAGTGTTTGGTGGACCAGTGCTGGTGTTATCCACTACAGCTTCTTGAGATCAGGCCAGACGATTACTGCAGACTTGTATTGCCAACAATTGCAAACAATGATGGAAAAGCTCGCCATTAAACAACCGAGACTGATGAATTGCTAGCCCACTGCTCCTTCAGGATAACGCTAGACCACACACTGCACATCAAACGATCGCCAAGTTAGAGGAGCTGTGACTGGAACCTCTGCGTCACCCACCATACTCTCCAGATCTTGCCCCAACCCATTACAAAATTTGGATAACTTTTTACAAGGAAAAAATTTCAAATCTGATGAGGCAGTCAAAACCTCCTTCAAACAGTTCATAGACTCTCGCTCCCAGGATTTTTTTTCCAAAGGTATCAATGATCTGCCTATAAAATGGCGGAAGTGTATCGATAACAACGGCGCATACTTCGATTGATTAAATAATAATTTCATTAAAAAAAACTTGTTTCACTTTTTTGATACTGAACGGCAATTTCATATGTAAGGACCTAATATACAAAGTGGAAGGGACATACCTGTAATAAATCGAACCACAGGCTGTACTAGATGACTTAAGGATAGTAAAATAAAAAAATAACAGTCAAGAAACCAAAAAAAAAACGACATTTCCATACAAATCGCCCGGGCGGCCGCGCAATTTTGTATGGAAATGTCAAAAATTATTTTTTTGCTGTCATTTTAATTTTATTATACTATAATGGTCTAGTGTAGACCGTGGTTTGATTTATTACGGGTAGGTCCCTTCCACGTTGTAAAGGCCATTTATTAATTTTCAGGTGGTGTGTTCGTAACGCTACTGTGCGGCCTAGCATTAGCAATAATGGTAGCCATCCTTGAATTCTGCTGGAACACCAAGAAGAATGCATCTCAGGGTCGCCAGTCGCTGTGCAGTGAAATGGGACAGGTTCGTATCATATTTTCTTATACACCCATTGCTTTTAGCGGTTATTACATTATACAGTTTGTAGGGACTCTTAACTAGGAACAGTGAGGTTCCTAAATCTATACTTATATTATAAAGCGGAAGAGTTTGTTTGTTTGTTTGTTTAAACGCGCTAATCTCAGGAACTAATGGTCCGATTTGAAAAATTCTTTTTTTGTTGGGTAGTCCATTTATAGAGGAAGGCTTTAGGCTATATAACATTACGTTCCGACAACCACGCGAACGAAGTCACGGGCACAGCTAGTTGTTAGATAAAGTGATCGCACTATACTAAATTACATCCTAAATCGAGGCGCGTGACCGACCGCTACGCATACGAAAACTTTATTGCTTTTATTATGAAGTTTTTCCTGTTTCACATGTTGCTTGTGACCAATTGCGTTTTAGAAATTCATTCTATTACAGATTATAAGGAAATAGTGCGCTCGGAACGTCCTTTTTGCAATCAGATCCAATCAGTCCTAATTGCGATTACATCTTCCGATTACCTAGTTACGAGTAGGATTCCTTCAAATTGGATGTGGTAATAACCGCTTTAATGATTCGCCTGCGGGGTATAGGGGCGCGGGGAAGGGAGGTGCGGGCGTGTTAAAAATCTTGGAGTGATATTCTGGTGTTGAATTATGTTTGTAACACAATGGCTTCATCATTGCTGAACACCATCGTTGCATTTAAGTTCAGATCATTGTTGAGATACGCGTTCCTTGATTTCCATCGAACTTTCAAATGACAATAACCTCGTGTCTTCTTGACTGTTAACCCTGGCTATGATGTCTTACACGCCAAAATATATCATCAACATCATCAGGTCTTTATTAGTCTCCAATGCAGAAGCACGACTTACTTTGTACTACCAGAGACATATACAGGGTCTAACAAAATATACTGAAACTATTTTAAGGGTGGATTCAGTCCATGATACTGAACAACTTTCCCCAAGGAACATATACCGAAATATGAAAAATAATTTTTGACCTCCCATACAAGTTGACCGATCAGCTGATCCGAGTTTGTAGGGAAAGCCAAAAATTTTTTTTTTATATTTCGACATATGTTCCTTGGGGAAAGTTGTTCAGTATCACGGACTGAATCCACCCTTAAAATAGTTTCAGTATATTTTGTTAGACGTTATATAAGCCAGAGCAGTCAGGATTTGGCCTACATTCTCTTCGCTGGCCAGACGGTTGGAGTTATATCATTGATAAGCTTTGTTCAGCTTGTGTTTCCTAAGTCACCTTCTACGACATCCACGGGGAGACTTGGAGTGGTCCTATTCTACTCTGCCAAGAATCACACGGCTATTATAGAATATACAACAAATACTTAATATTCCAGGAGTTAAGAACAGCGATGCGAGGCGGCTCGTCCAGCAGGACAGTCCTAAGGCCTGGCTGTTCCAGGTGTTCACCAGCTACGCATGTGCCTCCAGCACCTTCTAGATATGAGGTAAGTTTCTGCAATAATTCACCTTCTATGTCAATAAAAATATAAAAGTACTTATATTTAATTTTTTCGAATTATCAGGTGATTTAAGCCTACAATATCTTAACCAGACTGGAAACATCTTTTCACAAAGTATGCCTCCCAGTGGGATCACAAGGCAAACGTCTTGACCACCGGACCACGGAGGCAGTCCAAATAGGAGTACTTATAATTTTTTTTTAATTTGCCATTTATATCCCACTGCTGGGCAAAGGCCTCCCTTCTTAAGGAGTATCATATACATGTATTTTGTTTCCAGATAGCAGAAACCCCAAGCAACAGTGTTGAACTTCGCTCGTTGCGCTGGTCGTAGCAGCGCGCGGGGCGAGGCCCGGCGTCCGCACCGTCCTCGCCCGCTCGCTGCGCTCACTCCCGCTGTCTGCATAGTAAGTATTTTTATCTAAACTTAAGAAGATAGATATGTAGTCCCTTAAAAACTTTTGTTCCATAGGACATAAAGCATTGATAGGCGTTAAATTAATTGTAAACAAAAAAAAAGCGACATAAATTTCTGGTCTTCTCCATCAGTTCCACTTCACAAAAACTCACTTTCTGAACGCAAATGCTTGATTTATTGACAAAAACTTTAAAATCACTATATGTGTGGATACAATATTTGAGGAGTTTCCTCGATTTCTCGAGGATCCCTTCATCAGATCATTATCTGGTGACAATGGGACCAACTTGCACATATGCCCTTTTAAACATAAAAAGATTTTTCTAAATCAGTTTAAAAGCGGCGAAGTTATGGGGATTTATACATATATACATACATACTATCACGCCTGTTTCCCACAGGGGTAGGCAGAGACTATGAACCTCCACTTGCTACGATCCTGACAGACCTCTTTCGCTTGATCTACACTCATCAACCTCTTCATACATGCCCTTCGTTTACGGGTACTTCTTACCTCTCCTTTTTTCAGAACATCTGCAATCTGATCGCAGAACGTTCGCTCGCCGAGGTCGACCCTGTCCCGCTACATATATATACATACATAAAAAAAACAGTGGGACTCAGGGAGTGCCGACAGAAGTGAAAACTTGAACAATTAGGAGGTGTCCACCCATCTCAAAAAATGCCCAACGCGCTTTTAGGTTTTCACTTCAAAAAAAGATCTGACATTCTATTTGGGAAGTAAAAAATATGGGATTTTTTTTGTTTTTGTAGTTGGGGTAGAATTGGTAACCTCCTCCGTTTCTGAAGTCGGTTAAAATGTGACTTTCTTTGCAGATTCAGTCGGCACCCTGCGACGCACTACGTCATATGTGCTGAAGGAACCTCGGGAGCCAGTTAAGAAACATGTGCAAATCATTGCCTAGTTTTGAATGTCTGATGCTAGGGCCACACTAACGAGAAACGTCAATGCCCAAGATCGCGATAAAATCATATTCTTCTACATTAATTTAAGAGCTTGCTCTTGTCGGTGGAGTTAAGTGGAGATGCCTCCATTCCTCTCTTCTCTCTGCCATCTTTTTAATGTCTTGGTAGGACCTTACTCCTAACCCTTCCTTAATTTGTTGGAAAAACGTCATACCCTTCCTCGTCTCCCTTTTATTTTTCCTTCTACTATTATTCTGAATAGATTGTCATCATCATTATCATCAGGTCCTTTTTAGTCTCCACTGCAGGAGCACGACCCTCTCTATACTACCATAGCCATATATTAGCCAGAGCAGCCTGATACCGTGATAAATATTGCGTTAATTATTACCGCGCAACATGGAGTGGCCACACTTGAATGGTCAACGTTAATGCCGATTCTTAAAGTGTTCTTTTCAAGCAGGATGGACGTTCAGGCTGCAACACTGTATTGCATGAGTTAAATTGTTTATAAAGGTATATATTTGATCATTACCTTCTTCTTCGTCTTTCCCTTTTCCCACTTTAGGTGGGGTCGGTTCTCCTAATCCTTCTTCGCCACGTCAGGGGGGCGCCCTTTACCACGCTTTTTCTCCGGCAGCTCCAGCGCCTTGTGAACGACATAGTCGTGGTCCCTTCGCATCACATGCCCGTACCATCTTAGACGGGTCTCTGTTAATTTTTCAGTTACAGGGGATACTTTAAAACTGCCTCTTACGAACTCATTTTTAATCCTATCCAATCTAGTAACGCCACCTGACCATCTTAACATCTTCATCTCATTAGTATTTATGAGTTCGTTTTACCGTCCAGCATTCTGCACCATATAGCATCGCAGGTCCTACGGCTGTTTTGTACACTTTGCCTTTAGTTCTTATCGGCATACGCTGATCGCAGAGGACACCAGTAAGGCTTCTCCATTTCTGCCAACCAACACTAACTCTGTGGGAGACATCGGCTTCAATATTTCCTAATTCAAAATATTTGATCATTACCGAATGAAGAATAAAAGAAAACAAAGAAAAGGAAGATGATGGATGATCCAAATGCACAGGAAATATGATGTACCACCACTCGAGCTATCGCCTAACGTCAAACGGCAATGTGAATGCCGTTGTAAAATTATCGCGACAAGTCGTGGCTATACTAATGGTAAACGTCTATCATCGCGATAATTAACGGCATTTCTCGCTAGTGTGGCCCTAGCATAAAGAAATGTCTATTTTTAAGCGAAAATATACAAATAAAATTGTGTTCTATTTGTGTACATATTTATATACAAACACATAACATAGTAAAAAAAGTGAGTACAGATTTAAGAAAAAAATAAGCGTTAAGGGTCCCCTTACCCTAAACTATTCCAATCAAACTAGTAGAATAGAATAGAATATATAACTTGGTATCGACAGCCAAAATATGAGCTTGAAAGAAAATATACCTATGGGTGTAGAAGCACAGAATAAATAACACTAACGTACAGAAGTCTCACTCAGCAAAGAAACTCAAAGAAATATGTACTCAATGTGGCTAGCTATATGGTTTAATTTAGCTCACGTCAGAACTCAGCACCTTTTCGTATAGATACCTAGACATCCACTGCAAGCCAATTTCGTTCTTATTAATCTGGACAAACGATTCGTATAACTGAATTTACCACCCGGAGTGGCCGCCTGCGCGCATAGTAATAATGTAGGTACATTTTCGATACCTAAACGGGGAGTGACACAGGCCTGGTAGAAGTTTTCTATAGGTATATAATGATACGCTATATTCTCTATCAAGTTCATTTCATATTTTGACTGTGAAAACCAATATGCCTAAATATATGCAATTTATTTTTAACTGACTTCAAAAAAACGAGGTTATCAATTCTACGGAATCTTTTATGTTTTTTTTTTAATGTATGTTCCCCGATTACTCGAGGACGCCTGGACCGATTTCGAAAATTATTTTTTTGTTTGAAAGGGTATACTTTCCAGGTGGTCCCGTAGAAATTTTGTTGAAATTGGTCGTGTGGTTTGCTTTTTAAACGAAAATAGCTAAAAAAAATTTCGTATAAGTATACCATTGTTTTAATATTTAGCTTTTCTGGTACTGAAGTGGGTTTTTTGTTTTGAAAAAATATTTATAATTATAAATTACAAATTTAAAGCTAGATTAGTAGGTGTAGGTACGTTTGTAAAGTCTGATTCTGTCTAGGGTAAGGGAACTCTTATGTTTTATCCTTCTATTAGCGAGATTAAATATGCGCGAAACGGAATAGATGTCAAAGTAAAAATTTTTTATTCAGTGCATTGTAAATGTCATTATTTTTAATTATTTTTAGTGCAAAAACTACCGATAGTACTAGCGTTTCGCAACGACCACTGCTGAGAAGAAACGCCGAAAGAAACTTATTTACACAGTATTGGTCGCCTAGGCGCCGTAACGGCTTTGTCAGTTTACAAAGATATTATGCCTAATACAATGTTATCTTATCACAATATAACATTTATAGCTTGCGAACGAGTGCCAAATCCAATTTACAGAAATAAGTTACACTGAGTAGTCCGAGCTGACCAGTCCCTACTGGCGGCCCGTTCACGAGTTGACACGATTTGGACAGTTAGGTCATGCGCTGCGTCAAGTAGGATCTCAACTGTACCTACGTGCAAAAGAGATAACAGAATACTAGCGTGATGCCGGGTCTCTTTCATACGTGTACATTTTGTGCAGCGCACGCGCTTGATGTGGTAGGTTGGACCGACGACGGGTTGAAAAGGTAATGCGACATCTCATCTCAAAGGCCGAAACGTACCAGTAAAAAAAGTATACTACGTACCAAAACTTCTTCAATCTGTACTTAATTATAAATCTACATTAGAAAAGATTTTTAAATGTAGATAGCCCACGCTAGATCAGATATACTGTAGACTTGTATTATTATAAGTTGCAATATACAATTATTTAATATACTGTTATGTTTCTAAATAATTTGCTTTCGGAAAAAAAAAATATGAATTTGATTGTTGACAAAATATAATTAAATAAAAGTGCCAATATTTGACATTGTGCCAATTGTTTTGAAAATTTAGATTGATTTACTGAGGTAAGAAGAAATATAGGTTAAGTTAGGTAAATATATGTATAAAAAGGGGTAAATTGAAACAAATTTTATGTTCTACAACCATAATTGACCGAGCGAAGCGTCTATATATATATACAACGGAACTTAGCACAAACCTTTTTTATTGTTTTACCTAACGTTTCGAAAAAGAGTTACATCTTTCGTGGTCGCAGACTGACTGGAGAGCAGAGGTGTCTTCTTGTTGATGGTGAACGCAGATTTTTTGATAATAACACTACCCACATAAATAAAAAAAATAAATAAGGTTCGTGCTAAGTCCCGTTATACAGGCTGACTTTTTATCCCCCTGCTAAATTTTTGGAGCAAGTTCGGTCCACGATACTGAAATACTTTCTATAAAAGAAGTTGTTAAAAATCGATAAAAAATTTTCGTCCTCCCATACAAATCAGCGCTCAGCCAAACGGATTTTGTATGGGAGGAACAAAAATTTTTATTGATTTTTAATAACTTCTGTTCTGTTGTATATATATACATATATATAAATTATTAAATTTTTTTAGTCAATCACGATTTTTGTTTGAGGGGGGGGGGGGGGGGGATGTTTGCGGTAGCGTTATTTATTGACAGATTTCAATCAAATTTGTGGGGCACACTTAAGAAAGTCTTCATTCTACACAATATTTGCAAAATAATTCAAAAAAAGGGGGTTGGAGGGGTGAAGGGGGGAAAGTTTGCTGCAGCTTTAGGCGATTCATTGGCAACGCGCCCCGCAGCGGTGCGCGGAATCTGCCGCGTTTTTATGAAATCCGCCGCGTTTTCAGTGTGTTGGACTAGGCGTGTTTTGTATACAAACTGAGATACTTGCATACAATATTAAAATCTGCCGCGCCACGCTCCGCGACGGTGCGCGGGGCCGTGGGATCACCGCCTTATACAAAGTGGATACATACCTCGTAAATCGAACTAAGGGCTATACTAGATCATTTTAGTATAATGAAATTAAAATAACAGTCGGAAAACCAAAAAAAAAATTTGACATTCCCATTCAAATTGCCCGAGCGGCTGCACACTTTTGCATGGAAATGGCGAATTTCTTTATGTATTTTGGCTGTTATTTTAATTTAATTATACTATAATGATCTAGTATTGACCGTGGTTCGATTTATTACGGGGATGTCCCTTCCACGTTGTATAGGTATTGACGGATTTCACAGAAAGTTGAAACTGGCTTTGCTAAGCCAGGGGAAGAGGTAAGTGTCGCTTGTCCCTTTATAAGGCAGTGGCAAATATATTGCCACTTAAAATTGAACCTTATGCCTTGGTAATAAGATCCAAAAACATATTTTTTTAAATATACCTACTGCCTTATAAAGGGTTATTGCATGGTTATAAGAGCTCGCGAGGTCTACTGTTTTCACAGAACCACTAGTAGTATAGTTCGCTGACTGTTAGATACAGTTTCCATTATACCCCTGTTCGCATTAAGGCCGTACCTGAATTTTCCGGGGTCCAGTGCTGCCCCCATTTAAAATAAATCATTTCAAAGAAAACGGAAATATCATTTTAAATTTTGCTACTACCAAGTCCTAGATAACCCTTCAAAGTATTTTATGAACTACTGTTTACAGTTTATAATGAGAACGTTAAGCTTTACTACGCACTTTTGGCAAAAGTAGCCGTTTTTCGCAAATGTGCGTAGTAAAGCTTAACGTTCTCACTTTAAACTGTAAACACTTTGAAAGGTTAAATAGGGCTTGGTAGTAGCAAAATTTAAAATAATGTCTACGTTTTCTTTGAAAAGATTTATTTTAAATGGGGGCAGCACTGGACCCCGGAAAATTCAGGTGCGGCCTTAACCCTAACTTAACTGAAATGTGACGTTTAAGTATTATAATGTATTGTTGATATTGGATGTTTGTATACGTGTGCCACAGACTGTTTTGCACCTTGTACATATAATGTTAGGTAATGCTACTTTTTCACCGAAAGCACAGAAGTCGGTAAGAGACAAACAGAACGGAATCTCCTAAGGTACGCGCAATATGCGTCCCCGTTCCCCGTCCCCGCACCTCTCCCCCGTCCTTGTGTCGCAGTGCACACGTCAATGCGTGTGTTCGCCCGCTCTCGCCCTGAGACAAGGCGAGAACGGGGAACGGAGGCGCATATTGCGCGGGACCTTAGGAGATTCCATTCTGCTATAATACTCGTACTGACTTCTGTGCCGAAAAACTTAGTCAAAAAGTGATCTTTCTAATGAATACTGTAACTTTTCAATTAATTCCTCTCCCTTATAAACATGTCTACATATCTTAAAGCAAACTGTGTAACAAGTTTATATGCTAGGCAAATTAAAAAAAAAAAACTCCGACTGTCAAGAACGCCATCTAGTAATGAGCAGCGGAACTACAGATACGACTTGATATCCGTAGCGCCATCTATTATTTGCCAGTGAAAGCCCTAACTTCGAAGCGTGAACCGCCAATAACTTTTAAAAGGCTGAACCGATTTTCATCAAACATAGCTAAGAACGTTAAAAAACCGCATCGAAATGGGTCCATGCCACAGACAGACAGACATTAGCGTCAAACTAATAACACCCCTCTTTTTTGTCGGGGGCTTACCGCCCGGAGTGCGCTATTATTTGGCGAGTCGTATTTTTTGCGCTGACCCTATATCTAGTTCAATTGTTGATCAAAGTTCTACAGCAATGTTGCAGGAAATCGCTCGATGCTAGCCGCTTCTAATCGTTTTGGAACTCGTAGGTCTATGTCCTGCAAAACATTTTGATCATATTAAAAGATCCACTTGAATCACTTTACTATAAATGAAAAATTGTTTGAATGAGTTTGTCTTTGCTATGAGATATCTTAAAGAAACTGCCAAATGTTTTAATTACCTAACTTTGTTTGCATTTTCCCTGATTATGTATAGAGTTGTGATGTACATAACTTCAGAATTTATATAATAAAATGGGAATGTTATTATATTTTTGTGTTTTATTTGACTACTCGTCAAAAAGAAGATGTTGGCGTTAAAGTCCCACAGATATAGATACACCTATGTGACGTAAGCCTTCTTCGCGTGTCCGAACCCTGACCAAGCGTCAAGGGTGGCCGTTAGCCAGACGGCTGCAAAAAGTAAACAAATGCCTTGTTGCGTGATAATTGCAATAGCCAAAAATTGCAAGCACCCAAAGGCAAGGACATTTTTTCCTATCAGAGGTAAGTTAATCTAACATTATATTAGTGTAAAACCCGGATAGTTGCCCCACTTCTTGAAATTACTTTATATCTCTTTGTACAAAAAGCAAGATACTTTATTTGTCGAACGGGTAGTTACTTTGGTTTATTATCTCCAAATTTATAAAAGGAATAAACACTACCTTTAATATTTCCTGAGTATTGGCGATTTTTGCGGACCTCTAAATTTTGGGACAACTATCCCATATAGGGGATAGTTGCCTATTCCATATAAATTACTTTTAGGATAGATGACCTGTCGAGAAAGAGGACATCTATCCCGCAAAAACTTTGATCGCAGCCGTCCCTTGCAATCGCACAGAGACATGCAACACGGTCAACTTAGTTGTTGTTTGTGTTTCATTCGCGAAACTAGATTAATTGAAATCAAGGCAACTATACCCCCGGGGCGACTATCCGGGTTTTACCCTATGTGTAAATTCATTGTTAAAAAGTCGACACGCATGGTGTCCATGCGTGTCGTACTTATAATCGTATAATACTTGCATCATACATACATACATATATCACTCCTGTTTCCCACAGGTTTAGGCAGAAACTATGGATCTCCACTTGCTACGATCCTGACAGACCTCTTTCGCTTCATCTACACTCATCAACCTCTTCATACATGCCCTTCGGGTATATTTATGCATCATCTTTGTACAATAATGTACACCTATATCTGTAAGAGCCCTTACCCTAGACTTTTCTATAGGTACAAAGGTAGTTAGTGTAGCTTTTAAGTATTTTTAGGGTTCCGTACCCGAAGGGTGCAAACGGGACCCTATTACTGAGACTCCGCTTTCTGTCCGTCTGTCCGTCTGCCTGTCCATCTGTTACAGGGCTCTATCTCTTGAACCGTAATAGCTAGACACCTGAAATTTTCACTGATAATGTATTAATACTATGACCACTTTAACAACAAATACTAAAAATAAGATAAAGTTAATAATTAAAGGGGGTCGTCATTCAAGAAACGTGTTTCTTCAGCGTTTTAAAACATTGTACGGTGGTACTGAACCCTTCATGTACGAGTCCGACTCGCAGTTGCCCGTTTATTTTATTTTGAAATTAGGTAAGTACATGTTAGATTTCGGAAGCATTTTATAATTTCAAAGAAATTGCAATTGCAATAGAGATTCACAAATTTATTGAGAAATTTTGCCACTACTGACTCATTTTAGGGTTCTGTACCCAAAGGGTGCTACAACGGGACCTTATTACTGAGACTCCGCTGTCTGTCCGTCTGTCACAGGGCTAAAGTGTCTAGCTAATTATGGTTCAAACGATAGCTTTTGAACCATAATTAGCTAGACACTTTAAGTTTTCACCGATTATGTATTACTATGGCCGCTATAACAACAAACACTAAAAGTAAGAAAAAGTTAGATATTAAAGAGGGTCCTCATACAAGAAACTGGATTTTTAAGCGTATTAAAACATTGTACGGAGGTACGGAACCCCTCTTCTCCAAGAAGGGTTCCGTCAGACTCGCACTTGTAGGTTAATCCGATACCTGTGCCACCGTGCGCGTCGCGCACTACGTCAGGTGGCATGTATCTCATCTTTCCTCACTCGCACTTGACCGGTTTATTTTTAATATATCTATAAATATTTTTAATTTATTACTAGTAGTTCGCCGCGAACTTAGACCTCGCGATTTTTAATAATATTTCAAAAACTACTTAACCGATTTCGATGCCTAACGAACTTGAACATTCTATTGATATTTCCTACATGCCTACGAAATTTCATCAAAATCGGACCATCGGTTCGGCAGCTATCGCGGAACAAACATACATACATACAAACAATGTGTTTTCGCCCTAACTTGAATTATAGCATACTAGCAGTCCACCCCGGCTTCGCCCGTGGTACACACATAGCCTATGTCACTCGGGGATAGTGTAGCTTTCAAATGGTGAAAGAATTTTTTAAATCGGCCCAGTACTTTTTGAGCCTATTCATTACAAACATACAAAAATAGGTACAAATCTTTCCTCTTTATAATATTAGTGTAGAAGTGTAGATATAAGTAGGTATATTTTAAACTAGAAATTAACACTACATGGATATTGAAAACAATAGTTATCCTTTATTGTACATTGGTATAATTATCTTAAAATCTACTTTGACAAAAATGTGCGAAAATTTCAGACAATAAATAAAGAGAAGTCAGCATATCTTCTGGGCATGGTCGAGATGATTATTTACCAATCAACTTGCTTAAAATCTTGCCGTGAAACCATTTTGCTGCCGGTATTTTGAATCTCTCAAACTTTTGCTCAAATTCCTGCAAGAAAAAAAATTTTTAGGACGTCCGTTACATGACGTGGGCACGCGATATGTTTAGTCTATCTATGACGTCACAAACTCTATGTACGACCAGGCCTGTGTCACTCCCCGTTTAGGTATCGAAAATGTACCTACATTATTACTTTGCGCGCAGGCGGCCCCTCCGGGTGGTAAATTCAGTTATACGAATCGTTTGTCCGGAGTAATAAGAATGAAATTGGCTTGCAATGGATGTCTATACCTAGACATCCATTGCAGGCCAATTTCATTCTGAAAAGGTGCTCTTCGTGCTATTCTCTTTACGAAAAGGTGCTGAGTTTTGACGTGAGCTAAATTAAACCATATCGATAGCCACATTGAGTAGATATTTCTTTGAATTTCTTTGCTGGGTGAGACTTCTGTACGTTAGTATTATTTATTCTGTGGTACGACAGAGACAAGGTATCACGCGACGTATTCTGCTATCTCTTTCGGACGTAAAGTTTGTGACAGAGATAGATTGAACAGGGAACGTCACGTGCGCCGCTAGGCATTTTACATTGGTTGGCTAACTCACGCAAAAAACGGAACCATTATACAACATGGAAGGAACATGTCCGTAATAAATCAAACCACGGTCTATACTAGACCATTATCTTATATATAAAATTCTCGTGTCACAATGTTCGTTCCCGTACTCCTCCGAAACGGCTTGACCGATTCTCATGAAATTTTGTGAGCATATTGAGTAGGTCTTAGAATCGGCCAACATCTATTTTTCATACCCCGAATCTACGCGGGCGAAGCCGCGGGCAAAAGCTAGTAGTATAATAAAATTAAAACAACAGCCAAAGAACAAAAACATTTTTTGACATTTCCATACAAAAGTGAGCGGCCACCCGGGCGATTTGTATGGGAATATCGATTTTTTGTTTGTTTTTTGACTGTTATTTAAATTTAATTATACTTTAGTGATCTAGTATAGCCTGTGGTTCGATTTATTACGAGTATGTCCCTTCCACTTTGTAGATTCGTCATGTCTGTCTGTCTGTCTGTCCGTCCGTATGTCACAGCCACTTTTTTCCGAAACTATAAGAACTATACTGTTGACACTTGGTAAGTATGTATGTATTCTGTGAACCGCATTAAGATTTTCACACAAAAATTGAAAAAAAAAACAATAAATTTTGGCTGTTCCCCATACTTAGAACTGAAACTCAATTTTTTTTTAAAATTAATTCCATACGTGTGGGGGGGGGTATCTATGGATAGGTCTTCAAAAATGATATTGAGGTTTCTAATATAATTTTTTTCTAAACTGAATAGTTTGCGCGAGACACTTCCAAAGTGGTAAAATGTGTGTCCCCCCTGTAACTTCTAAAATAAGAGAATGTAAAACTAAAAAAAATATATGATGTACATTCAATGCAAGCAAGTAAGTAGTTTTTTTAATACGTCATAAATCATATTATGTTACTTGCTGCTACGGAACCCTGGGCGAGTTCAACTCGCACTTGGCCGCTTTTTATATTGTGTAGACATTGACTACACGTAAATTAGTTGATCAAAGATATAAAGGTTTTGTGGCTATTATTTGTTGAGTAGAAGCCTACCCTCTTTCTTCCAATACATTCTCTTGTAGTCAAATCATCCGCTCATCTTTTCTTAGTCGTCCTGGTTTTCTTCGGAAATCTGGCATCCAATTTGTAGTAATGTGTGCCCATCTCTCGGGGTACATGCGACTGATATGTCCCACCCACTCCCACTTTAGTTTAGCTACTTTTACTCCGTCTTTTACTTAGTGATGGAACATTCGTAGCATTAGCGTAGCATTCTTGGTGCCAAGCGAGTGCTTGGCACCAAGAATGCTACGCGTTCCATCGTTCGCTGACAAACCTTCATAAACTTAATGCCACGCACATAAAGTTGATATTTCTTGCTTGTTTTGTTTAAATACCTTAAAATCCCAAAAGAACCTAGGAACGTAAAGTTGTAGGCATCCCTTTCCCGCAAACTGTCTGTACAATAAATAGAAAGGGACACCTACGACTTCAGGTTTTTTGGGAACGGCTTTACCACTTCGTAGGCATTCTAGATTGTTTATAATTTCTTTAAGGCTACTTACCTCAGTCTCGCCATTATCGTCTGTGTGGGCTGTAAGCTTGTTCGTTCTAGGTCCTTTAGGAGTGGGGCCTCTGGAGTCCTCGTCATAGTCGTCTGAGTCTTTAGACCCTGACTGCTTTTGGACTACAATGCATCTGAAAATTCAAATAGAAATCCATCATCATCATCATCCAAGCTTATTCCGGTTGCATCCTCAGCGGTAACGCTTCAGAGCTCCGGTTTCTTCCTCAGCGGTAACGCTTCAGAGCTCCGGTTTCATCCTCAGCGGTAACGCTTCAGTGCTCCGGTTTCTTCCTCAGCGCTAACGCTTCAGAGCTCCGGTTTCATCCTCAGCGGTAACGCTTCAGGGCTCCGGTTTCATCCTCAGCGGTAACGCTTCAGAGCTCCGGTTTCTTCTTCAGCGCTAACGCTTCAGAGCTCCGGTTTCATCCTCAGCGGTAACGCTTCAGGGCTCCGGTTTCTTCCTCAGCGCTAACGCTTCAGAGCTCCGGTTTCATCCTCAGCGGTAACGCTTCAGGGCTCCGGTTTCATCCTCAGCGGTAACGCTTCAGAGTCCGGGGTCCGCTACCTACTCTAGGTGATTTGACGAGGTTACTGCTTTTTACACAGAGCGACTGCCGTCTGAACTCCGCAACCCGAAAGGTGACCAGAACCAATATTAACGCTAGGTGGTGTCCCAGACCCACAGCTTTGCGTGCCTTCCGAAGCACAGAATCATGTTTCCTTTCTGATAATCAGGTGATTCAAGTCTGCAATATCCTAACCAGACTGGAAACAACAACGGAGGCAGTCATGCTCTCATGCTCATGTATCTATGTATATTGTTGTCCGTGTATATAAGTGGCCAACACTGTTGTCAGATTTTACAAGCTGCCTAAAAGTGTATACCTACAAATAGTAGTTTATTTACATACAAAGTTTGGGATGGTAAAACTTCGACGACCTCTGTGGCCTAGTGTTCACCATGCCAGGCTGTCACACCGGAGGTCCCGGCTCGATCCCCGGTCAGGTCAAGATGGAATTTTTTTTTTCAGATTGATCTGGGTCAGGTTGTTTATCTATATATGTATTTGTTTTAAAATATAGTATCGTTGAGTTAGTATCCCATAACACAAGTCCAACTTACTTTGGAGATAGCTCAATCTGTGTGGTTTGTTCGTATATATTTATTTATTTATTTTATATTTGTATGACGTTGGGTATTGCACGCCTCATAAGCGGAGCGTTGAGGTAGTGCTCTACTCTCGACATGTCAAAAAACCCAGTCTTTCGAAACTTAAATGACTTTTTTTTTTTAATATAACACTTACAGGATAATATGAGTGCACTAATATGAAGTTAAATAATCTGTCTAGCACATATGGTACATTTTATAAACAATTAATTTGTTTAATATAATAAATAATAACATTAAAACTAATCATTCTTGGACGTCCGTGAGTCTGTGTTTATGTGACCATGTATGTGGCTGAGAAATTGGTCGAAAAATTCATCTTACCGGAATACTTTTGTTTTTAATATATAAAGTATTACACTGTGCTGATTCCTAGTTAATATTAGCGTTCTAAGTACTGTCGTTTAATTATAATTTATAAAAAATCAATTTAATTGTGAAAAATTAGATTATGAGGCGTGCACTTTTGGATTTTCCAAACTATTTATTTATTTATTTAACTTTATTACAAAAAATTTAACAAGCCTAGGGCCTTTTCTACCAGTCATCTGTGTCTATTAGGTATCTGTTACGTTAGTAATAATATTATCTTTGTATATAGTATTATCTACAGCTGGTCATCACATACGCCCCCTAAATTCATTCTTGATATTTATTTATTATATAGGTACTATACAATAGTGACTCTCCGTGGTCCAGTGGTCAAGGCGTTTGCCTTGTGATCCGGAGGTCTTTCGTGATCGGCTTCAAATCCCACTGGGAAGATTATTTTGTGAAAAGTTGTTTCTAAGCTGGTTATTGCAAGCTTGAATCAACTGATTATCCGAAAAGAAAGATGATTCCATGCTTTGGAAAGCACGCAAAGCTTTAGGTCCCGAACGCCATCTAGCGTTTGCGTAAATCTATCCCAGGATGGGTTCTGGCGTTTACCCTTTGGGTTGCGGAGATCGCTGTTGATGGAAGTCGCTCTGTGTAAAACTAGTATCTAACCTCGTCAAATCAACTGAGTAGGTAGCGGACCCCAGGCTCTGAAGTAACACCGCTGAAGATACAACTGGGAATATGCTCGGAGGATGATGACAGACTATCACATCTTTATGAGACATAGACAGAGCATTTTGGGTCTTGCGTCTCTAAGCAGACAGAGCCCAGGGCTGCATGACCCAAAGACCACTTTTTGCGTGATGGTAAGTAAGAAAAAAAAAACAAAATAGTGATGGGTTGCTAGCCGCATTTTCACCCATTCTCATGGTCGGCTTTGACGATCTGCGCAGGTAGAAAAGCAACTGATACATTCCAAGTTTTTTCTTTTCTGACAGACCTGGAAAATGTTTTGTTTGGAAAAGTTTATTTATTACTAAACTAGCTATCCCACGGGAACATTACTTTTTTCCGGGATGAAAGGTACCCTATGTCCTTCTCAGTACTCCTAACTATGAGTATGCGAATTTTCAAGAAGATTGGTTTAGTATATAAAGTGTGAAGAGGTAACAAACTATTAAAACAAAACAAGTTAGGATTAGAAATAAGAACCAACACGCCAAGAGTGACCATTGGGTTTTTCGGCCCTAGGCTCAGTCAACCCCGTGATAAGTGTATTGGAAGAAAAAAGAATGTTACACTATTTACAAGCAATGATGTGCCGTTCCCGGGAACGTTCCCAAATTATTAAGTTTACAAATTTTGGGAATTCCCTAGAAATACGGTAACGTTCCCGTATTTCTAGGGAATGTTACGGAATATTGGATATATGTATTTGTATTATAACCATATCAAGTGATACGTTAATAAAATATATTTACAGAGATAAAAATATGTCTGATTAATAAAATTACAACTTTCCCTGACATTTCCATTTTTTGGGAGCATTCCCGGGAACGTTCCCGGAAATCTGGGGAACGGGAACGGCACATCACTATTTACAAGCTTTTGCCTCGTCTGTTGATAGTATGAGTCAAATCTTGCAAGTTAAAGGGCCACTACCGGGTTTCTGATTGGGATGATTGTATGCTAATGTAAATCAGATGATAATGCAATATTATTATGACAAGAAGCTGATCTGATGATGGAGCCGGAATGAGGCTATAGGAACCCTGTAATAAAACGAGGCAACCCCATCGAGTTTGAGCTTATTACATTATTTTGATATGTTCTTAGGCGTCGCAATAAAACCTTGTAGGTATGAAAAGGTTTAAGGTAAACTTGACGTGATAGTGCGTGTGTGTGTGATTCTAAATTGTATAGGTGATATTCTTGCCTTGGTGCTCTTGAGGACTCAGGAGATAATGAGATGTCAGGTGGCAATGAAGCTGAAAAAGAAAGTAAAAACTTACAATACAAAATTAGCCATGTGATTCCCGGCTGAGTAGAATAGGACTACTCCAAGTCTTTCCGTGGATGTCGTAAAAGGTGACTTAGGAAACACAAGCTAAAGAAAGCTTATGAACAGCAGTGAGACCTCTTCAATGGTAATGTATTCATTAATTTATTAGGGTTCCGTACAAAATATATATATATATTTATTTATGTAACAATGTACATTGTGTATTTTATGTATACTACACTTTATCTTGCAACCCACATTTAAACTTTCTGTATAACCCAAAGGTTGACTGGTAGACAACGCTTTTAGCGTTAAGTTCGCCTATTGTTCTGTACAATTTGTATTTGATGGACAATAAAGAATAAATAAAATAAATAAATAAAAAAAAAATGAAAAAACGGAACCCCTAAAGATCACTCGTACGTCTGTCTGTCCGTCCGTCTGTCACAGCCAATTTGCTCCGAATCTACTGGACCGAATCAGGTGAAATTTGGTAGAACTTTGACCTTTGACCATTCCCCCCCCCCTGATCTCCGAAACTACTGAGCCTAAAATTTTGAAAAAAATACGAAATTTTGTTTATTGCTTGTAGATTACAGGAAAACCTATAAGAATTCAATCAATTGTACCGAACCCTCTCCAGCGAGTTTATTTCGCACTTGGCCGGTTTATTTTTTATTAATCAGATATCACAAGGTCCATCATTGGTTAGTAATAAATATGCAAAAAAGAACTTACTGTTTAATGTTAGAACCTATTCTATAAGAATACCTGTGCCGTACACAACATAATTTGATGTGCAACACGCAAGGTGCTTCATCATTTGGAGGTAATATCTCCTGCTATTACTTGCGGGATGCTGTTGGAACTAGCCCGTACTCTGAACAGCAATGAGGCTGCTGCTCTGTGCCTTATAGGAATGTAGTCATTGCTATGTGCCAAAGCAAACATATTTGATGCACTGCTAAAACGGGGCAGCCCCATCGACATCCTGACACCGACGTTATATTGAATACGAAGTACGTTAGCAGTTTTTCAACACCCTTGCTCGTAAAATGGATGTAATTTCACCGGTTTTAGATATATAAAGCAGCCCATAAAACACGCGTGTGTTAGAAACGCAAATAGTGAAGTTATATTGCTATAACTCACGATTTGCTTTTGCAAAGAAAGGGACAGAATTGATGGTAAATCCAGTATGAATGAGAGAGTAAGAAAGTTTGACAGTTGTGTGTGAGCGAGATAGTTAAATAACATAAGGTGAAGGTTAGACAAAGAAAAAGAATAAATCAGACATCGAAAGTCATCGTTGTTTCAATATTTATCTTTGTATCTTACATAATTATGCTTCAATTTCCGTGCTGATTTTAAAAAGTATAACGGCGGGAAAGCAACCATGTGCATCACAGTTTTATGGTTGAGTTTATTTAAAATAAAAAATATCCGTTTATTAGGTATTTTTCCTCGCAAGTATGTTGAAAAACGTCGTACGATATACGTGCTTATATTGGTTAAACACACTTAGCTCCTTACGCCCTCGCCTTCGGCTCGGGCTGAAATTCCGCTTCGTGTGTTATAACCACCATAACGCACTTTGGTATATCGTAATGTACTATTATGGGTACAGACTACAAGTGAAGAAGGACTTCTTGAATTTTTGATATTTTTTAAAAAAACTGACAGTATTGAAAGGACACAATTTGATAAAAAAAATTGAGAAACTATTCCGAAATTAAATACCTTCAGAAAGAACAAATAAGTAAACGCAGACGGCGACTACGATCCAGCGAGTCAACATTTTGTGTGCATCGGAACTACACAGTTCTTTAAATATCATTATGTGACATAGATAACTAACAAGTTTAGACTCTAGCTGTAAGAAATCTGCTCTTATTTTATAGGTATATACGACCTCCGTGGGTTTGTGGTTAACACGCTAGTCTGCCACTCCGCAGGTTCTGGGTTCAGTCCCCAGTCAGGGCAAGATGGATAAATGGTCTTTTTCAATCTTTCTTGGGTCTTGGGTGTTTATCTTCATCATCCGAGCGTATTCCCGGTTGCGTCGTCAGCGGTTACGCTTCAGAGCCCGGGGTCCGCTACCTAACCTAGGTGATTCGACGAGGTTACTGATTTTTACACAGAGCGACTGCCGTCTGACCTCCGCAACCCAAAGGGTAGACCAGAACCAATCCTGGGATAGGTACAAACGCAAGATGGCATTCAGGACCAACAGCTTTACGTGCCTTCCGAAGCACGGGATCATCTTTCTTTTCGGATAATCAGGTTATTCAAGCCTGCAATATCCTAACCAGACTGGAAACAACTTTTCACAAAGTGTGCTTCCCAGTGGGATTTGAACTCACAACCTCCGGATCACAAGGCAGACGCCGTGACCATTGGACCACGGAGGCAGGCAGGTGTTTATCTTAAATGTATTTATTATAAAATATAGTATCGTTGAGTTAGTATCCCAAAATACAAGTCTAAACTTACTTTGGGCTAGCCCAATCAGTGTGATTTGTCCATATATATTTATTTATTTTTATAGACTGATCTGATCTGGGAGAAAAGAAATACCTTAGAATGTGCCAGCTGCTTTGACCCTTGAGCTTTAGCGAAAGCACTATAGTGCCTACTTCCACCCAAAGATATGAGGATATAGATTCCACGATGAAGACTAGGTGTCAAAAGTGTAACCTGTCTTTAAACGTAGTGGCGTATTTTTTAACGCGATACGCCAGGACGTGTATGACCACAGACCTACTAGACCACTACTAGACCTGCATAGTGCGTGTGCACTTTAGTGCATCTCTTTCTATTTTTGATTGTTGCTTCCACCCATATTTTGCACACGTCACAGAACACACTATGGTTACTAACTTAATAAGCTCTAGATCACCTTTTAAATGATAAAATCCCTAAAATTAATAACTTTCTTCGATAGTTTTGTGGTTTGTTTGGCCCAGATTTTGACAGTAGGCCAGCTTATAGCAGCCACGCCGATAGAGACAAAAAAACATATCAGCGTTTCTTTCACACTCACGTTGTACTGTATTTGACAGTCTCTTTCTAGCAATATCGTTGCAAGTCTAGTAGTGGTAGGTCTGTGCTAGCAACAGTAAACACCGATTCTTATCGGTATAATACAATAAGAGTGAAAGAGACAAAATATGGGTTTTAACCAGAATATCTCTATTAAGAAGGTACTTTTTTTGCTCTTTGCTCCTACCAATCCAAGCTTATCATTAGTTCAAGTCTATAACTTTTAGGTTATCTATGAACAAACGAGCCCGCATTTGTATACAACTTAGCTCAAATCACTGGTTTGCAGACTTCCAGTCTATTTAGTTATTGTTCTGTTAATTATACGGGTTAAGTTTTTACTGAGTTTTTTAGTAAGTACATACATATGTTGCCGTGTTTCCCGGCAGAGTAAAATAGGACCGCTCCAAGTCTTCCCGTGGATGACTTAGAAGGCGACTTAGGAAAAACAAGCTAAACAAAGCTCAAAACATCAATGAGACCTCTCCAACGCGTCTGGCCAGCGTGGAGAGTGTAGGCCAAATCCTCTGACTGCTCTGGCCAAGTATGGATCTGCTAGTACACAGAGGGTCGTGTTCCTGCAGTGGAGACTAATAAGAACCTGTTGATGATGACGATACATAGATGAAAACAAAATATTTAAGCAGTTCTGCGTATTAGGGTTCAGTCATTTAACTAAAACGCTAAAAGCATTCAGCTATTTAACAACTTTTATAAAATTGAAAGAAAAAAATTCCAATTATCAAGTGATACAAACATCGAAAGATAAATAAATAAATTTTACTTTGACTGAATAAAATCGAGCTGTATTGCAAAATTGCTAGCGGTTTTGTCAAACAGCGGATTATACAATCCAACTGTGGCAAACACACACGTTTTTATCCGGTCAGAGCATTTTGGGTTATGCGGTTCGGTGAAGATATAGGCAAATGGCCTTGAAGTGTGAAATAAATTGTTAACTCGTAAATATGGTGATAATTTCCATATTGCTCTTCGTCGTGCACTAGATAGCCCTTTAAATTATTTTATGAACTGCCGTTGAAACTATTATTGGTGATCCGTCTAGCTTTAAAACTTGCCGTGGCCACTTTTGGCGGAGGCAAGTTTTAAAGCTAGACGGACTAATGTAAATACTTTCAACGGTGGTTCATAAAATAATTTAAAGGGCTATCTAGTGCCTGACGAAGAGCAATATGGAAATTATCTCCATATTTACGAGTTAACAATTTATTTCAAATGAGGGCGCCACTCCAAGGCTATTTGCCTATATCTTCACCTTAACTCCACCAGCAAAATCAAGCTCTAAAATGACAAGAGACGCTCTAAGCAGACAGAGCCCAGGGCCGCATGACCCAAAGGCCACTTTTAGCTTGATGGTGGGCGAGAAGGTGGGAAAGGAATCAACATATTGATGGGTTCCTAGCGAAATTATAGCGACCACTAAGGGTGCATCACTGAATAGTGGTGAGATAATGAAACCCAATGGATCTGGTTGATCCTTCGCCGTCTATAGGCCAGGAGTGGCGACAATGGAATTATTTATTATCATCACAATGAGTTTTTATATAAAAATATTTACAATATTAACCTTAGATCTACACTTCCGTTTAGTAGGTACGTGATGTGCTATATTAGCAAAATATAAAATGCTTATTAATCTTTAATCTAAATATATATAACTCAAAGGTGACTGACTGACTGACTGACATAGTGATCTATCAACGCACAGCCCAAACCACTGGATGGATCGGGCTAAAATTTGGCATGCAGGTAGATGTTATGACGTAGGCATCCGCTAAGAAAGGACGCGAGCGAAGCCGCGGGCAAAATCTAGTTAACTATATATCCTAGTTCACATAACGTACGATTATAAGGATATCGCCATACGCGTCATTAATAAATAATTAACTTGATTCGCATTTTCACCCATTCCTTTGATCGAAATCAAAATCAAATATTTATTCAGTAATTAGGCCTTTGCAGGCATTTTCACACGTCAATAATTTTAGTGTACCTACATTACGTGTAATGTTTATTTATATCTAAATTATTATCTTCTTTGTTTAAAAGCTACCGATACTAGCGTTTCGCAACGACCACTGCTGAGAAGAAACGCCGAAAGAAACTCTATTACACAGTATTGGTCGCCTACGCGCCAGAAGGACTTTGTCAGTTTACAAAGATATTATGCCTAATACAATGTTATCACAACATAATATGTAAAGTTTGCGAACGAGTGCCAAATCCAATTTACAGAAATATGTTACACTGAGTAGTCTTAAAAAACGGAGCCGAGCTGACCAGTCCCTACTGGCGGCACCCGTTCACGAGTTGACGCGTGGATCAGCTATCGCTGAACTCAACCATATTAGAGGGAATCCAGCGACTCGACCCACGACGCCACCACCAGTCTGGACATTTTAGTGAGCGTGCCAGGCTCGGGCTCACAGAGCTTACCAAGAGGGAATACTAGGTTAATTTGGCTGTCACCCATTGATCGCAGTCCTTACCATATTTTACATTAAGAAAAACAGTTGAACAACAGTTGAGTTGAGTTTCATGTGTGACTATATGTGATAAACTTTCCACTGCGGCTGTTTCGCGGAAATAGAAGCAGCTGGTACACTCTTAAAAACACTATAATGTACCAGCTACATCTTTTCCCGCGCAGATTGAGAGAATGGGCGAAACGGCTAGCACCCCATCATAAATTAGATTCCTTTTTCCATTTTCTCGCCCACCATCACACTTAAGGCCGTACCTGAATTTTTAGGGATCCGGTGCTGCCCCCATTTGAAATAAATTATTTCAAAGAAAACGGAGATATCATTCAAAATTTTGCTACTACCAATCCCTAGATAATCCTTCAAAGTATTTTATGAACTACTGTTTACAGTTTAAAGTGCGAAAAGCGGCCACTTTTGGCAAATGTGCGTAGTAAAGCTAAAAACGTTCTCATACCCGTGGGCCCTGTCCATTTAGAGCCACAAACCCCAAAATGCTCTGTCTGCCCCATTCGGGATAAAGACGTGATATTGTGTGTTATTAATGTTATTATGCCTTATCATGTCACATAAGTACCTATGATAAGATCATTTCAAATCTTTGATGTTCATAGACATATTAAAAAAAATCTAAGTAGGTACCTATAATATAGAAAAGAATTATGACCTTGCCAGGCAATTATATCGTTTAGATTAAAGTCAATATTTGAAGACCCCTCTTCCTATACAAATAACACTAAATTATAGGCCTTTACAGCTGGTCTTATATTGATATTCGAGTCCTAATATGGTTTATATACATTGAAATAACAATTATAACAAGACCTTTAGTTGAAAAGATAATCTTGTTATTCAGAGCTCACGAATAGTTGGTACATAGTAATATCAGACCAGAGCTCTAATTTCAAACAAAATGTTTGTCATGAGAGATCTATATGACTGGTCAATAGTTATAAGACCTGTGTCCGAGAACATTTTCTTCATAATCAGGGCTTTATTAAAACTGGTGATTAGTCATGAAAGACAAGACCTCTGGTTTTGAGTATGTTGTAGCTAGTAAGGGATCTTGTTGGTTGGTCGTTGTAATGAGAATTTAATTGAAAGGGCACAGGTCAAATGAGATATCAACGCGGTTTGATAAGGACTGAGTGGAAAAGGAGTGTAACTCTGATTTTTATTTTATGTATTTATTGAAATGATCCGTTGCGATACAATAATACAAAATAGGTTGAGGTCCCAAAGAGGGTTGACGTCAGACAGGCGGCCGGTTGTAAAACTATAGCCAAATCGTTTAAACTGTTCCGGCTATTTCTTATCGATTTTGCATGATCCCTGGCATCCTTGGGTGACTATATTGTATTTGGAGAAGAAAAAGCAGGAAACGCACCCCGGGTTCCAAAGCAGCACAGCTGAGGATGCCACCGGAAACGCGCTAAGATGAAGATAAAAGAACAATACAAATATTGTAATTGTCAAAATATTATTTTTGTTGTGTCATACGTATATAATAATAGGTCAAACTAAATAAAATATGGAAAGAGTGAATGATGCAAGCAAAGTTCTCCTAGTATTGTTTAATTATAGCTGAAGAATCTTTAACTTCATTAAAGGTTAGTATTTAGGTACATCTACATGTACAATACAATACAATACAATACAATACAATACCCTTTATTGCACAAAAGTAAAAAACAGAACATAATTATCTTAAAAATTAGGAAATGCGCAAAAGGCGGCCTTATCGCTAAGCAATTTCTTCCAGGCAACCTCGTTTATATAGAAAAAAATGATGGGAAATTAGGTAGTGCGGGGTGGTCAATATAATAAACATACTTATATACAATAATTATAATAAACATACATACATCTAATACTTAAATACATACATACAACTTACACAAAGAAAACATAACAAGACAAAATGAAGAAACTAAGTGAAAACAAGGGAAGGAAATTACCTTTCATAAGGATAGAAAATGCGATTTTACTTGGGATTTAAAGCTGGCTAGCGTTTGGGCGCGTCGGATAGTAACTGGTAGTGAGTTCCATAGACGTACGGCTCGAACAGACAAAGACCGCGAGTAAAAGTCGGTGGAGTGAGCAGGAATTCTTAAAAGAAGGTTTTCAGCGCTGCGTAGTGGACGCCCATGAGACTCACTAAATAGAATAAATAATTCTCGTAGATAGTTAGGAGAGTTAGGATTGAAAAGAGTTGTGTATAACATTGATAGGGTATGCCAGTCACGGCGACGTCGGATCGGAAGCCACTTGAGTTCATTGCGAAAATGAGAAATATGGTCATATTTACGAAGGCCATATATGTATCGAATAAACATGTTCTGGAGACGCTCAAGCTTATCAAGTACACTATCATGTACATGTACATTATTATGTACACTATCATGTCTTCATCCCTTATTAGGTAGACAGAGTATTTTGGGTCTCGCAGCTCCCATCAGACAGAGCCCAGAGCCGCATGACAAAAACGCTACAATATTGGGTAAGTGAGAAGTAAATATTTTTTAAGTTTGAATATAGCTAAGCAAAATTGGTGAATAGCTTGTCGAGATATGTATTTATGGTGTTGTAACATGGATGGTGAGATAACAATTTAATGCGAACTAGGTACTAAAGTAAAAAAAAAGTATGTACTTAGTTCCGTTTTAGGGTTCCGTAGTCCACAAGGAACCCTTATAGTTTCGTCATGTCCGTCCGTCCGTCCGTCCGTCTGTCTGTCCGTCCGGGCTCGTACTCCGCCGCTACTGCACCGATTGTCACGAAAATTGGTGGAGAGATAGATATTAAAGTTCTAAAAGTTGGTTTTTAAAATTATGAAAAAATGCTTTTTTTTCCCCTCCCATACAACGAAAAGTGAATTTAAAAAATTAACTTGGACTAACCCCAACGTGTGGGGTATCGTTGAAAAGGTCTTTTAAAATGCAACAAAAATTGCTTTGAAACTATGTAGATCAAACCCCCCAGACTAGAGATAATCTAATACAAAGTTAAAATTTGAGGTGTCCCCCTACCGTAACTTTTGAAATATTACTAAAATAATTCTGAAAAAAATGTGGTATATACCTCAAAGTATGTACTTTCAATTATAGCAGTCTCGGTATCAAAGATAGTTATTTTTAACACATCATAAATCGTAAAATGTTACTTGCTGCTACGCAACCCTTCATGGGCAAGTCTGACTCGCACTTGGCCGCTTTTTAATTAAGTATAAATGCATAAACTACAAATTACTAGCGTTTCGCGAATTACTTCTGAGAATTCCCTAAATCGGCTTTAACGTTTTTTTCTTCCTGACCAGAATGGAATTAAATATTTTAGAGTTACTACCCTTTTATCTCAGTTGCAGAATAAATAAATTAATGTACGGTCCCAGTGCAGACGCGGCGCGTGAGTGCGACAGTGAAAGTGTTCAATGTAATTCATAATATAAGTTGATAATAATATAAAAGTGCTAGTGGTGTAAAGGAAGTTTTTCATGGTGATTATTTATTAATTCTTTCTTATATTTGCATACATGGCAAGGGCCTCCTTTATTTCTTTCCAGTACTCTCTTTGGTATTTTCTATCCAACATCATCAGGTTTTTTTTAGTCTCCACTGCAGGAGCACGAACCTCACTGTACTATCAGAGCCATGTATTAGCCAGAGCTGTCAGAGGATTTGGCCTACACTCTCCACGCTGGCCAGACGGTTGGAGAGGTCTCATTATGTTTGCGAGCTTTGTTTAGCTTGTTGTCACGTGCATCAATTGCGTTCAATAAAATACAAAGTTTAATTGCCAGACTTTAAACCCCCCCCCCCCCCCCCCCGCCTTTGGAGCGTTCACCCCCAGGCAGCCTTTTGAACTGCTGAACCGATTTTCATTAAACATGGCTATGAATCATCTCGACAGACAGGACATATACCAGGCCTGTGTCACTCCCCGTTTAGGTATCGAAAATGTACCTACATTATTACTATGCGCGCAGTGGCCCCTCCGGGTGGTAAAATCAGTTATAAGAATCGTTTGTCCAGAGTAATAAGAATGAAATTGGCTTGCAATGGATGTTTAGGTATATATACGAAAAGGTGCTGAGTTCTGACGTGAGCTAAATTAAACCATATCGCTAGCGACATTGAGTAGTTATTTCTTTGCATGTATTTGCTGAGTGAGACTTCTGTACTTTAGTATTATTTATGCTGTGCCTATACTGAACTGGGTTTTTCTTCGGTTGATCTACCCAGCAGTGGTCCTTTGTGACTTTTGCACTAAAATAATAAAAATATGACCTTTAAAAAGTGATATATTTATCGTACATTGAAGAAATACACGGGAAAGTGCGAGTCGGACTCGTACATGAAGGGTTCCGTACCTCCGTACAATGTTTTAAAACGCTGAAGAAACACGTTTCTTGTATGACGACCCCCGTTTAATTTTTTAAATTATCTAATTTTTTGTATTTGTTATTATAGTAGCCATAGTAATACATAATTGGTGAACATTTTAAGTATCTAGTTAATGCCATTATAAAGATCGAGTTAAAAACCCTGAAAAAAACACGTTTCTTGTATGACGACCCCCTTAAACTTTTAACTTTTTTATTATTTTTAGTATATGTTGTTATAGCGGCTACAGTAAAAAATAATATGTGAAAATTTCAAGTGTGTAGCTATTACAGTTCAATATATAGAGCCCTGTGACAGACGGACAGACAGACAGACAGCGGAGTCTCAGTAATAGGGTCCTGTTTGCACCCTTCGGGTACGGAACCCTAAAAAATAACTTGGACAAGAGATTTTTTAAATACCAACATGAGGTGAATATGTTTGCTGAGGTATATTGTATTACTAATTTATTAGATATATGATTATAACATTATTATACCTAACATCTGTATGTATTTATGACTCAGTAAGCAAATAAATGTTTGAATTCTTAAATCTTTGAATGTAAGTATAACCGTTGAAGGGTCAGAATTCAAATCTGAAGCCGGCTACAAAAAATAAAAAGTTGAATACTTAAGATGAAGATATAGGCAAATGGCCTTGAAGTGTGAAATAAATTGTTAACTCGTAAATATGGTGATAATTTCCATATTGCTCTTCGTCATGCACTAGATATAGCCCTTTAAATTATTTTATGAACTGCCGTTGAAACTATTATTGGTGATCCGTCTAGCTTTAAAACTTGCCGTGGCCACTTTTGGCGGAGGCAAGTTTTAAAGCTAGACGGACTAATGTAAATACTTTCAACGGTGGTTCATAAAATAATTTAAAGGGCTATCTAGTGCATGACGAAGAGCAATATGGAAATTATCTCCATATTTACGAGTTAACAATTTATTTCAAATGAGGGCGCCACTTCAGGGCCATTTGTCTATACCTTCACCTTAACAATTTATTTTTCAGAATTCAAAATGCTGCGCAGGATTATATTGTTATTTACAGGTGAGTTTTATTAGCTTTTATCATGGAGGAACAAACACTTATTTACAACTTACAACCTTATTTAGTTTTTAGGGTTCCGTACAAAAAATGAAAAAACGGAACCCTTATAGGATCACTCGTCCGTCTGTCACAGCCAATTTGCTCCGAATCTACTGAACCGAATCAGGTAAAATTTGGTAGGATGGTGTAATCCTATGACCCAAACACATATGTGCAAAGTAAATAAATATTTTCTTAAAATAAGGGTAATTTTCGGGGGATAAATTAGGAAAAAAAAAAAATAATTGCAAACCTTACTGTGTCATATATCAAATGAAAGGGCTCGTTATGAGGATCTCAAATATATTTTTGTTATAATTATAAAATAAATAGTTTTGATTTTATTAATGAAAGAAGACAAAAATTGACCATTCCCCCCCCCCTGATCTCCGAAACTACCGAGCCTAAAATTTTGAAAAAATAACGAAATATAGTTCATTGCTTGTAGATTACAGGAAAACCTATAAGAATTCAATCAATTGTACGGAACCCTCTCCACGCGAGTTTAACTCGCACTTGGCCGGATTTTTATTTTGTTTAAATATTGTAGCTAGAGCTACTAGTTCAAAAGAAGGTAGTTTCGTAGTGGTGTCGCTTAGTTAGAAAGTAACTAATTAAATATATAGCAAGCATACTGATTAAGCTAGCCCCAATGTAAGTTTAAAACTTGTGTTATGGGATTCTAACTTAAGGCCGTACCTGAATTTTCCGGGGTCCAGTGCTGCCCCCATTTAAAATAAATCATTTCAAAGAAAAGGGAGACATCATTTAAAATTTTGCAACTACCAAGTCCTAAATAACCCTTAAAATTATTCTATGAACTACTGTTTACAATTTAAAGTGAGAACGTTAAGCTTTACTACGCACAATTGCGAAAAACGGCCACTTTTGGCTAATGTGCGTAGTAAAGCTTAACGTTCTTATTATAAACTGTAAACACTAGTTCATAAAATACTTTAAAGGGTTATCTAGGACTTGGTAGTTGCAAAATTTTAAATAAAATCTCCGTTTTCTTTGAAATGATTTATTTTAAATGGGGGCAGCACTGGAAAATTCAAGTACGGCCTTAACAATACTAGGTATATTTTATAATAAACTAGCGGCCCGCCCCGGCTTCGCACGGGTATGTATTATACATATAAACCTTTCTCATGAATCACTTTATCTATTAAAAAAAACCGCATCAAAATCCGTTGCGTAGTTTTAAAGATCTAAGCATACATAGGGACAGACAGCGGGAAGCGACTTTGTTTATACTATGTAGTGATACATAAACAGGATGACTTTTTAAACAAAAGCCAAATTTTTGAGGCCAGTTCAGTCCATGATACTGAACTACTTTCTGAAAAAAAATTTATTAAAAATCAATAAAAAATTTCGTCCTCCCATACAAAATCCGTTTGGCTGAGCGCTGATTTGTATGGGGAGGCGAGTTTTTATGGAAAGTAGTTCAGTATCATGGACTGAACCTGTTCCAAAAATTTGGCTGGTGGTTAAAAAGTAAGCCTGTATAGATGAACACCCAAGATCCAGGACAATTTGAAAAAGGCCATTTTCCAACTTGCCCAGAACCTCCGGATTGGCGCACTAGCGTGTTGACCATTACGCCACGGAGGTCGTCAAATGAAATTGTCGTAAAAGTTTGGTCTTGAGATAAGCCAGAGTATTAGGATCAAAAGGTATAGAATACAGAGTAATGAGGATATGCAGACTACGCCGCTGTCGAATAGGTAACCATTTTTAGGCTGTCTGTCCAGTGGAGCGGAGCGAGGGAGCGAGGTGCTTCCCCACTCCGCTTCCCGGTTTTGTATGAATTTTTAAACGAGTTCGTAAACTCCCTGTCCACTGAAACGAAGCGGAGATTTTAGTGCCGGCAGCCTAAAGGCCGTACCTGAATTTTCCGGGGTCCAGTGCTGCCCCTATTTAAAATAAATCATTTTAAAGAAAACAGAGAAATCATTTAAAATTTTGCTACTAGCAAAGCCTAGATAACCCTTCAAACTATTTTGTGAACTACTGTTTGCAGTTTATAACGAGAACGTTAAGCTTTACTACGCACATTTGCCAAAAGAGGCCGTTTTTCGATTTCTTCTTACAGTAACAACCGCTACAGCCTCTTTAACCGGCCTCCAGCTACTCTTCCCAGCGCATCGCCAGTACGTGTTTCTGGTTAAGACCACAGTATCTACTGGAACGGAGTCCATCGAGACCTACTGGACCCTGGACGGAAAGTTGTCTGTGGTTGTGACGAATAACTTCACGAGAGCACGGTTCCAGCTGGAAGATTTAAAGGTAACAAAACAATAATTTGTTATAACCAACATGCCGTGTGGTTCCCGGCAGAGTAGAATAGGACCAATCCAAGTCTTCCCGTGGATTTCGTAGAAGGCGACTTAGGAAACACAAGCTAAACAAAGCTTATAAACATCAATGAGACCTCTCCAACCCGTCTGGCCAGCGTGGGGAGTGTAGGCCAAATCCTCTGACTGCTCTGGCTAATATATGGCTCCGGTAGTACAGAGTGGGTCGTGCTCCTGCAGTGGAGACTAAAAAGGACCTAACGACGACATTTGTTTTGAAAGGTACTTAGGCCACACAATGAAAGCTAAAAAAAACTTATTTCCGATTCCTTTAACACGTACTGTGACGATTGGCATGAACCCCCCCCTCCTCCCATTGCTGTGACGTCATATGTTGATGGCCCTTTGATGATCTCTATGAGAGAGGTGACTAAAACTTACTGGACATATCATATAACATTTTCTGGTAACGTTTTAAATATACCTAATAAGAGAAAAGAAAAGAGGGCCCAGGTAAGATCCTTGTGGAACTCTTTTATTGTGGCTACAATTTTTTTCATCTACATGGGATACAATGTATTTCTTTTTAAATTATTATGAGCCTTCCGTTGTCTTTTTACTACCGCAATGAACGACATGAATATTTTTTTGAAATTTTCGAAAGTCACACGACTTTCGAAAATTGTTTTTAAATCAATAGCTATGTCAAAGTCGAGAATAGTTTTTGAAAAGTATTTTATCAATTTCAGGCATCCGCATACAATGGGAAGGACAGTAATTCTTACAGAAAATCAAATGAATCGGAGAAATTCTTGATGGAGCCGTGGGAAGTGGACTACCATGTAAGTGAATCAGTTAGAGTACTTTCTTCTTCTTATTGGCGAGTCGTTTGTTCAAAACTAAATATTTCTCTGGGTCCACTGTACTGTACTGCGTTAGGGCTTGTACTGTACAGGTCCTCCAGCGTGTAGGTCGGGGCACGATGCGCTGAGCAGCTCAGTAAGTGCCATAGTCTGTGGAGATGCACCATTTACCCGTGTGGTTCCGAGTAGGACCACTCCATCTTTTCCTGTGGATATCGTAAGAGGCGATTAAAGGTCTAAGCATAAACATATCGTGCTACAATTGCATTCTTAAGGAGGGTTACCGTCGGGCGGCGGCCGGTTGTAAAACTTTTCGCACAAATACATTCCCAAAGAGGGTTGACGTCAGGCAAGCGGCCGGTCGTAAAACTATAGCGAAATCATTTAAACTGTTCCGGCTATTTCTTCTCCATTTTGCGAGGTCTTTGGCATCCTTGGGTGACCATTGACATGCATGTTACATTTGGAGTAGAAAAAGCGGGAAAGCGCACCCCGGGCTCCGAAGCAGCACAGCTGGGGATGCAGCGATGAAGATGAATTCGTAGGAATCTTTTGTTTTTTTTTTTGGACCGATTTGGAAAATTCTTTTTTTGTTTGAAAGGGTATACTTTCCAGGTGGTCCCGTAGAAATTTTATTAAAATTTGTTTGTTTTTTAAACAAAAATAACTAGAAAAAACTGTCGTCTAAGTATACCATTGTTTGAATATTTAGCTTTTCTGGTACTGAAGCCGGTTTTTTGTTTTGAAAAATATCAATAACTATCATCGTCCACTTGCTTGTTCACTAGTTCACTAGTGTGTAATAGAAGCGGCCAAGTGCGAGTCAGACTCCGGGTTGGAGAAGAAAACTGAAGGGTTCCGTAGCAGCAAGTAACATAATATAAAAATTCTAATGTCTATGCGGTTTACCATTTATGACGTATTAAAAAAAAACTACTTACTAGATCTCGTTTAAACCAATTTTCGGTGGAAGTTTGCATGTACATCATATATTTTTTTAGTTTTATCATTCCCTTATTTTAGAAAATACAGAAGGGGGGGGGGGGGGGGCACACATTTAACCACTTTGGAAGTGTCTCTCGCGCAAACTATTTAGTAAAAATAAATTATATGAAACTCTCAATATCATGTTTAAAGACGTATCCATAGATACCCAACTCGTATGGGATTGATGACAAAAAAAAATTAAGTTCAGTTCTAAGTATGGGGAACCCTCAGAATTTATTGTTTTATTTTTCTATTTTCGTGTGAAAATCTTAATGCGGTTCACAGAATACATCTACGTACCAAGTTTCAACAGCATAGTTCTTATAGTTTCGGAAAAAGTGGCTGTGACATACGGACGGACCGACAGACAGACATGACGAATCTATAAGGGTTCCGGTTTTTGCCATTTGCCATTAAAGCCGAAAGATCCAAAATGCTCTGTCCGCCCAATTAGGTATAAAGATGTAATAATAATGTATGGCATGTAAGAGAACAAGTAAAAATAAACCTTTTTCCTCCCCATAGCACGTGTCAGCTTTGACAACAGGTTCTCTTTACAAATTAACAAAGGGTCGGATTTGGTTTCGTTGCATTTGTGTAATAGGGGACCAATAAGTAGGTCAACACTGCTAGCACGTGTTTATGAATAAGAATAAGAATATTTTAATGAATAAGGCGGTAAAGAACGAAAAAACCGGCCAAGTGCGAATCGGACTCGCGTACCGAGGGTTCCGTACAAACTTGCTCGTATAAGTAAGTTTAAAATTATTAAAATATTTTTATTATATATTATGCTTTTCGCAATTTTTCCTTTATCTGTACTATAAGACGTTGCTTCGTACCCAATTTCAAGATTCTGAGTTCACGGCAAGTACCTTGTAGGTTTTGAATTCCTTGCGAGTGTCGAAAATTTGCGGAACAAACGGTTGTATCTTTTGATTGCGTTGGCTTAGAAGTTTGATTTTTTCACAGCTCCAAGGGACAGTAGACTTGAGTATTTAGTATAAATTTCAGCTTGATACCTTAACGCGTTCCTGAGAAAAAGGGTCTTCACAGACAGACAAACGGACAACAAAGCCACGGACAAAGTTTCCTATAAGGGTCCCGTTTTTTCCTTTTGGGGTACGGAATCCTAAAAATTGACAATTATGAAGCGATACAAACATCCAAAGATAAATAAATGATTTTGACTTTGACTTTCGTTATTTTAAACAAAAAACAAGCGACTTCAATTGCTGGTCTTCGCCATCCGTTCCACTTCACCAAAACTCACTTTCTGAATGCAAATGCTTGATTTCTTAACAAAAATATCAAAACCACTATATGTGTGCATAAAATAAGTGCAGTTCCCTCGATTCCTTGATGATCCCATCATCAGATCTTTACCTGGTGAAGTCTCTCAATAGACTCCGGGCTGGTGTTGGGAGGTGTCTGGAAAACCGAGTTAGGTGGCGTCACGCTGATAACGACCTTTGCGACTGCGGTGCCATTCAGTCGATGGACCACCTTCTGTCATGTCCGAGCTGCCCTACGTCATGTACCATAGAGGACTCGTCTCGTCGGACTCGTCCGGGGATGTACCACACTCTCACAGAAAATCGACGTCTGTGTAGTAGCTTCACCGCTTCTATGCTTCCTTCGGTGAGTGAGAGAGCCGAAACCTCCCCCCCACCCCGCCTCCTTTAGCACGAACCTTTTTTTGTTTTATTTAATTATTACAAAACATGTTATAGGCGGTCTAAAGGCACAGGGCCTTTTCTACCAGTCAACCTACAGGTGGTGCCGATAAAAGCAAACTTTGGACGCTAAGGCACATTATCCTGTGATAATGTGCCTTAGCGGGACTGCCTCCGTGGTCCAGTGGTCAAGGCGTTTGCCTTGTGATCCGGAGGTCATGGGTTCAAATCCCACTGGGAAGCATACTTTGTGAAAAGTTGTTTCCAGTCTGTTTAGGATATTGCAGGCTTGAATCACCTGATTATCCGAAAAGATGATTCCGTGCTTCGGAAGGCACGTAAAGCCGTTGGTCCCGAACGCCATCTAGCGTTTGCACATATCCTAGGATTGGTTCTGGTCTACCCTTTGGGTTGCGGAGGTCAGACGGCAGTCGCTCTGTGTAAAAAACCAGTAACCTCGTCAAATCGCCTCGGTTAGGTAGCGGACCCCGGGCTCTGAAGCGTAACCGCTGACGATGCATCCGGGAATACGCTCGGATGATGATGATGATGTGCCTTAGCGTCCATATAATGATGTGCAAGATCTGTATCTGTGCACATCATTTATTGACATACAGTGGCGGATTCTCAAATTTACCGCCAGTAGGCTATTTACATTTTGCCGCCCCCAGTGGCGGATTTACAAATTTTGCTGCTAGTGAATGAGTGGTGGAGCAAAAATAGGTCATCTGCTTCACGCACCGTAGAGTTTTACGTGAGGCGTGAATCAGTATTGCACGTGGGCGTTTAAAAACAGCTAGCGGCGGGCCTGGGCATTCACTCGAGGCACGGGGGGGGGGGACAAATTTGCCGTCCCCTAAAATCTGCCACCCTAGGCTCCAGCCTACTCAGCCTGCTGGTAAATCCGTCACTGTTGACATAAATACATTGTATCTCGCTGGTGCACATTATCAGTTATTAAAATGTACCTAAAATGTACCTAAAACGTATATTTATGATACTTACTTTTTACATACATTGTTGTGCCCAGAGTAACATGTTTCCATTTGTTCTCAGTAGTCCCTTTAGTGGTTCCTTTGGAGGAACTACTGGGCCTTTTTTGTCTCTATAGTTCCTTTAGGTACTAAAGGAACTACAGAGACAAAAAAGGCTCAGAAGTCCCATAAGTGGTTTGTTTAGAGGAACTACTTCGTGGTCGAGACTGACATTTCAGCCGCATAACGTCACTGCTTATTGATTTCCAAAATAACCGAACTAGAGCGGCCGGCGTCCAGCGCTTCGCGGCGACCTTGGTCAGGTCGTCTGAGACATTTTTGCCCTAACGGCCATCAATCAGTTCGACGCACTATGTTTTACCGCCCGGCAATGCTATGCTAATCCGCTAGGCTATGTCTGTGACCTTAGTTCTACGAATCTCCTCATTTCTGATTCGATCACAAAGAGAAACACTCCATAGCCCTCTCCATAGCGCGTTGAGCAACCTTGAGCCTTCTTTTTGAGACCCATAGGTAGTAAGGGAGTTTCAGAGCCATAAGTCATCACTGGTAACGCTTGATTATACACTTTCATCTTGAGGCACTTAGGTATTTTGAGACTGACAGGCTGGAATTTATTTCTTTTTAAATGATTCTTTGTTATCTTTTTTTTAAGCAATTTTTTTCATTTCAGGACAGCGGATCAATAAGTACAATACTCCTGGGTTCGGAGCCAGTCTGGGCGAAGAATGTAAAACGAGCTCTTGCACTAAACTTTCAAGTAACCAAGAAGATTGGAACCTACGTTGTCAATGAAGTGAGTTTTTCTCCTTTTTTTGCTTGTCTTGCGTCTCACTGCTGGGCAAAGTCCTCCCCCTTATTACGCAAGGTCTTAAGCATCCTTAGGTGACCATTGACATGCATGTTATATTTGGAGAAGAATAAGCGGGAAAGCGCACTTCGGGCTCCGAAGCAGCACGGCTGAAGATGCTACCGGAAACGTGCTAGAAGAAGATACGTTAAACAAAAAAGTTGCCCTTTGGACAAGATCTTCCATATTAAGTAATATTTCGCCATATTGCAGAAAATTTTACACCTAATAAAATGTCACACAAAGTAATTAAATTTTTAACAAAAAAACAACTTAAATTTTTTTTAGGAGTTTCTCCCATATCTCCAAAGTTCTTCATCATATCTTCACCAAATTAAAATGGGACCAACTTGGAAGTAAAGGCTTTCAAATATAAACGGGCAAGTGCGAGTCGGACTCGTACATGAAGGGTTCCGTACCACCGTACAATGTTTTAAAACGCTGAAGAAACACGTTTCTTATATGACGACCCCCTTTAATTTTTAACTTTTTCTTATTTTTAGTATTTGTTGTAATAGCAACCGAGCGTATTCCCGGTTGCATCTTCAGCGGTAACGCTTCAGAGCCCGGGATCCGCTACAACTAGGTGATTTGACGAGGTTACTTGTTTTTACACAGAGCGACTGCCGTCTGTCCACCGCAACCCAAAGGGTAGACCAGAACCAATCTTAGGATAGGTTTAAACAAACGCTAGATGGCGTTCGGGACCCACAGCTTTGCGTGCCTTAAAAATGAGATAAATTTAAAGGTGGTCGTCATATTGTATGGGTGTACGGAACTCTTCATTTACGAGTCCGACTCGCACTTGACCGATTTTTATTTATTTTAAAATTGAATTAAATTGGGAAGTTTTTAAAGATGTTTTAATCTTTTCAGCCCTGTCTCTACGACTTATGCGCAGTAGTGTACACTACCCATGGCACCAGCATCAAGAAGTATACCAACCAGAAGATAGCCTCAACTGGTACTGAGTACTACTGGAGTACCATTCCTGCTGCGTCCAATTATATGGGGCGAGGATATGTAAGTAGCTCATATTTTACAAGCTTTTTCAGCTTTACTGTTTCATCATCAGGTTTTTTTAATCTCCACTGCAGGAGTACAAGCCTCTCTGAATTACCAGAGCCAAAGCAGTCAGAGGATTTGGCCTACACTCTCTACGCTGGCTAGACTGTTGGAGAGGTCTCACTGATGTTTATAAGCTTTGTTCAGCTTGAGTTTCCTAAGTCGCCTTCTACGACATCCACGGGAAGACTTGGAGTGGTCCTATTCTACTCTGCCGGGAACCACACGGCTAGCATACCTTCCTGTTTGTTTGTTGTTTATTTCTTCAAGTCTTGCAAGTTTTTGAGCCACTTCCCGGTTTACGATAGAGTTGAAATGTGTTATTCTAATCAGATGAAAATGCAATATTATTATGACAAGTAGCTGATGATGGAGCCGGAAGGCAGCTATAGCAACTCTGTAATAAAATCGACGCAACCCCATTGAGTTTGAGCTTATGAACTTTGTCTTGATAAGTCTATGATAAGTACTAAGGCCACACAATAAAAGATTGTATGAAAAAATGTACGACAATCAACTCTCTCTCATTTAAGACAAAGACTATTTAGCATCAACGTCATCATTATCCACACGTATTCCCGGTTGCATCCTCAGCGGTAACGCTTCAGAGCCCGGGGTCCGCTACCTACCCTAGGTGATTTGACGAGGTTACTGGTTTTACACAAAGCGACTGCTGTCTGACCTCCGCAAAGGGTAGAACAGCAACCGTTTAAACAAACGCTAGCTGGTGACCCGCTTTACGTGCCGTCCGAAGAACGGAATCGTCTTTCTTTTCGGATTTAATCAGGCCTGCAATATCCTAACCAGACTGGAAACAACATTTTAAAAAGTATGCTTCCCAGTGGGATTTAAACCCATTTATAAATCTCATCTTCATTTTTCAGCCGGAATCAATGGCGCTAAGTGAGAGAACGTACGAAATTGATGATGTGAAGGGTTTGATGAGTTTGGAGCTGAAGGGGACTTTCCAATACAAGTTCAATGATAACATACTGAGCACCGTTACTTCGTAAGTAAAAGATTTGCTTTGTTTTGTTAGAAATTTCTAATAAAAACTTTTTAATAGTAAAAAAAAGTACAAAAAAAAAAAAATTAGCTCCATATCTCTAAATTTCTTCATCATATCTTTACTAAATTAACATGGCGCCAACAAGGTAGGTAGGTTTTCAAATGAAAAAATAATCATCAAAAGCGATTCACTATTGGCGAAGATATCACGTGACATACCATAAAAAATAAATAAACGGGCAAGTGCGAGTTGGACTCGTACATAAAGGGTTCCGTACCTCCGTTTGTGAAAACATTGTGTTTTCTAACGCTGAAAAAACACGTTTCTTGTATGACAACCCCTCTTTAATTTTAATTTTATCTTATTTTAAGTATTTGTTGTTATAGTGGCCATACCAATACTTTTGTATTAGTAATAAACCGGCCAAGTGCGAGTTAAACTCGCGTAGAGAGGGTTCCGTACAATTGATTGAATTCTGATAGGTTTTCCTGTATTCTACAAGCAATGAACTATATTTTGAATTTTTTTCAAAATTTTAGGCTCAGTAGTTTCGGAGATCAGATGGGGGGAATGGTCAATTTTCGTCTTCTTTAATGAACAAAATCCAAACTATTCATTTTACAATAATAACAAAAATACATTTAAGATCCTTATAACGAGCCCTTTCATTTAATATATGACACAGTAAGGTTTGCAAACTTTTTTTTTTAATTTCCTAATTTGTCCCCCGAAAAAGACCCTTATTTAAAAAAAATATTTATTTACATTGCATTGCACATATGTGTTTGGGTCATAGGATTACAACATTCCACCAAATTTCACCTGATTCGGTCCAGTAGATTCGGAGCAAATCGGCTGTGACAGACGGACGGACAGACAGACGCACGAGTGATCCTATAAGGGTTCCGTTTTTTCATTTTTTGTACGGAACCCTAAAAATATATAATCGGTAAAAATTTCAAGGGTCTTGCTATTACAGTACAAGAGATAGGAAACACAAGCTGAACAAAGCAATACATCAGTGAGACCTCTCCAACCCGTCTGGCCAGCGTGGAGAGTGTAGGCCAAATCCTCTGACTGCTCTGACTAATATTTGGCTCTGGTAGTACAGATAGGGTCGTGCTCCTGCAGTGAAGACTAAAAAAGACCTTTTTTTCTTTCTTTTTTTTATGTTATAGGACGGCAAAAGGAACAAGCGGGTCACCTGACGATAAGTGATCACCGCTGCCCATGGACAACTGCAACTCCTGGGGTGTAACAAGAGCGTTACTGGCCTTTCAGGGCCCTCCCCAGAGGGCAGGGCTTGGGCTCTCACCAAACGAAGCATATAAGCGGTGAAGCTACTACTCAGATATTGATTTTCTGTGAGATTGTGGTATTTTCATTCATGCTACTAGCAAAACTGAGTTTTGCCGGTCTACCACAACTGAATTGACCTGATGATGCAAAACTAACTTGCATAAGACATCTAGAACAATGTACGCTCCAAACGCTTTACATCCATGTTTACTTGGTGAGCTAGTCGCTGTCCTGTCGTACGATGAGAAATATCGAAATACCCGGAAAATAAATTATAATATTTATTATGTTTGTGCGTGTTCCGTTCAAATGATGTTAATGCCATATATGTAATTGCTCACAGGAGAACATTTGTATAACCAAAATGTTGTAAGTGTGTAGTGTATTTTAACAATGCTTATTAATGTCGTGTATAGTCGTGTCGTGTGTAGTCAAGTAAAGTCTCACTTTCTTTCTTTGTACTGAATTTAGTATTTTCTTCGTTTTGTGTATTGTGTACCTAGTTATTTTGTGTATGTGTCACTACACTTTCATAAGATACGTGTTATGTATGTAAGGATATATAGGTATGTATGTATGTATAAATATATAAATGTATATATGTAAGTTTATTGCATGTATTTATGTACTTCTGCGCCATACCCACTTTACAACTTGAAGTCCTACTAGCGTGGTTGATAAGGCCGCCATTGTACATAACATATTGTTATCATTATTTACTCTTATGTATTCTTGGTGCAATAAAGAGTTTTTATTATTATTATGCTCACAGAGGATCATTTTTGTAATCAAATTTTTGTAAGTAGGGTAAGAAAGCCGGTTAGCGACCAGTTAGTTACCACCGGTTAGCGACCACTGGATTTTATTTTAAAATAAAGTATAAAAATAGCAAAATACTACTAAATTAATATGAAACCTTAACGATTGTACTAAATAAAATCTTACTTGTGTATATTTTAACGGAAATGTATGTAATCCGTCATTGTATACAATTCCTAGCAATTGTATGTAATTCCTAAAATCGCACGGAAATGTGTGAAATAAATTATATTATACACATTACCTAGGAAATCCATGTATTTCCTAAATAGCAATCGGAAATGTAAGACTGCCGCGTAAACTGTCAGTGCGCGTACGTGGGGACAGCGGTAATGGCCGGCGAGTGCTAGGAATGTTCTATTCATTTTACTAGGTTAGCACAAACCTATAGGTTAGGTTAGGTTAGAACTGCGACCAACACACGCACGAGCCGAGCGAGCAAAGCGAGCGTGCCGCGGCAGCGGACGGCGAGTGCTAGAAAAGTTCTATCCATTTTATTCTCATTTTAACAACGTGTTTTATTACAGAAAGCATTTATTTTATAAATTTCCTAATATGATATTGGAATTATATACAATTCCGAGGAAATGTATACATTTCCTAGGATATCTATGCATTAAAAAGTTTTTTAAACAATATTTTATACATTTCCTAAATAGCATCGGAATTGTAAACATTTCCTAGGATTTGTATACAATTCCTTGATTTCATACATTTCCGGTAACATATACAACATGAAATAACTAATGAATCTTACCATTAAGCGCCGAGCGTCGTGCTATTTTTTTTTATACTTACTACTCAAAAACACACCGCTGAATCATTACGCGAATTGAATAATTTTTCTTTGGTTCTATGGTAAACCATTTTTTTCAAAGTGTGTTAATTCATATTAAATAATCATTTGAGAAACACGTAAGATTTATTTTTATTTGTGTTATCTCTAGAAATAGTATTATCTTGATTTTAAGACACTAAGTCCATCAAGTGGTCGCCAACCGAAGGGTGGTCGCCAACCGGCTAAGCGACCCTACATTATTGTATAAGGATTATTCTCAGTAAGTGAAATGTAATATTTCTTTATGAGAATATATTTTATTATATTTATGATTGCAGTCTTTCCCTGTACTACGAGTCACATCGACCTATCCCTGAGCAGCGAGATCTGTGTCTGAACAAAACTTCCATAATGTACGCCACTAGCGACTCCAGCAACCCCTCCAATGGCATCAGAGACTATACTCAGCTGCAGTTAAAAAATAAAACATACGGGGTAAGTATTTTAGTACACACTCACGTCTCCTTCTTCTTAATTATTGACACCAAATATACGAAATTAGACAAGTCAGCCCCTCTTCGATTGCTGCGCCCGTCAGGGTCCTTAATTGATTCTGCACTATTGTAAAACGACCTATGTATATACATTAAGGATGCAAATAAAGTATTGATTGATTGATTGATTCTTCGTCTTAGCGCGTTTCCGGTTGCATCCTTAGCTGTGCTGCTTCGGAGCCCGGAGTGCATTTTCCCGCTTTTTCTTCTCCAAATATAACATGCATGTCAATGGTCACCCAAGGATGCTCAAGACCTCGCAAAATGAGAAGAAATAGCCGGAGCAGTTATGATTCAGCTATAGCTTTACGACCGGCCGCCTGTCTGACGTCAACCCTCCTCTGGAATGCAATTGTAGCACGAGATGTTTGTTCTTAGTCCTTTAGTCGCCTCTTACGACATCCACAGGAAAAAATGGAGTGGTCCTATTCTAACCCGGAACCACACGGGTATAGTACACACTCACGTTTTTATCCATAACGGGGTAGACAGAGCATTTTGGGTTTTGCAGCTCCAAGCAGACAGAGCCCAGAGTCACAAGACCCAAAGGCCACTTTTTAGCGTGATGATTGGCAATGTGGTAACATCGTCAAATTACCTAGGTTAGGTAGCGGGCCCCGGGCTCGGTAACGCTTTACCGCTGAGGTTGTAACCGGGAATACGCTCGGATTATGATGATGATTGGCAAGAAGGTGGCAAAATAGTGGCTTGCACTTTCGCTCATTCCCTGGATCGGCTTTTACGATCTGCGCGGGAATAGAATAAATAAATAATGAATATATAGGGACATATCACACTGATTAAGCTAGCCCCAAAGTAAGTTTTAAACTTGTGTTATGGGATACTAACTTAACGATACTATATTTTATGATAAATACTTATATAGATAAACACCCAAGACCCAGGATAATTTGAAAAAGGTCATTTTCCAACTTGCCCTGGCTGGGGATCGAACCCAGAACCTCCGGATTAGCGGTCTAGCGTGCCACGGTAGTATCCATTTCGGCTTTTAGGGTAAATGTCCGGAGTTGTTCAGCGCCGAGTCTGGCTTTTATGATATTGGTAATGGCAACTAAATAGGATGCCTTTTTACCCGACTGCGCCAGTAGGAGGGTTATGTTTTTCAAGTGTATGTATACAGGGTCTAACAAAATATAATGAAACTATTTTAATGGTGGATTCAGTCCATGATACTGAACAACTTTCCCCAAGGAACATATACCGAAATATGAATAATATTTTTGACCTCTCATACAAGTCGACCTATCAGCTGATCCGAGTTTGTAGAGAAAGCCAAAAGTTATTTTAATTTTTTTTTTTTTAATTTATTTATATCCAAAAATAACAATAATTACAATTATATGCACCCATAAACCACGAAGGTTTGTCCGGAAGCATATTTTCTACATTCAATCTTAAAATTAGGTTTATATTCATCTGACATTATATAAGTACTTATATCTATGGTTAAGTGTTAGTTAATAAATAAAAACATAAATCATCACAACACCTGTCGTTCACTGCAAGACCGGTTTTGTATGCATCTATAGATGATGCATACAAAACCGGTCCCGACCCGACTTCTTAAACAGCCTACAGGTTGTTCAAAAAGTGAAACATAAGTTTTTTCTTTATATTTTTTTTGTTATGCTTTGTTTTAACGATAATTCTAAATCATTGATGAAGCGTGGAATTAAATAGGATGTTGTTCTTTCGCCATATGAATTGCGTGCAGCAGTAGTTAAAAGTTTTTCATTTGTTTTTTGTCGCGTATTGATCTCATGTGTTATGTTTTTTTGTATATTAGTATTAAAAATTGTTCTTTCAGCAAGCTGTATCTTATCTTTATATGCATTGGAGGGATTTTACAGTATTAAAATAGACCTAATTCGTCTTTTAGATATTTTTGTTTAATACTTGTAGGTACAATAATTTTTAATATTTTAACCTGCAGTTTGTATATACAATTAAGATAACTTTTAAAAGTTCTGTCATAACTTGTCAGTCCATATCCTACTATTGATTCAGCAAGCGCATTGTACAGCATTAATTTAGTCTGAAAAGGAATCCTTTTATTAATTAGGTACATACATGTTGGCTAAGAACGCCCGTAGTTTCTCGCATACAAGGTTTATGTGTGGAAACCAGTTAAATTTGTTGTCAATAATTAATCCCAGATAAGTATGTTTATCAACACTTTCAATAGCTGGACATTTACATTTACATTTGAAAACCTAAAACTGTGATTAAAGAAATAAATGTTTTTATTTATTTATTTATTATTATTTACATGACAGGCTTTTGGAATGAAGGCACAAATGATCGTGAGTAAACAATTTATTACATAAATCAGCTTGGTTTCTAGCATACGGTGATCGAATATAAACTAATTTGATTTCGATACCGTTGAGAACTAGTTTGTTGTCATGACACCATTTATTTAGTTTATCGAAGTCGTCTTGCATTTATTCTAAAGCAGAATCAAGATCACTATCGGCAACAATGATGCATGTGTCATCAGCGTACTGGTAGGACGTTCCATGCTCAATTACATTATTCATGTCGTTGACATACCCAATGAAATGAAGCGGCCCAAGCACAGATCCTTGTGCTGTACCTTCTTCCACTGTATAAGAGTTACTGAAGCAATTATTATATATCATATTTTGACATATGTTTCTTGGGGAAAGTTGTTCAGTATCACGAACTGAATCAACCCTTAAAATAGTTTCAGTATATTTTGTTAGACGTTATATATATATATATATATATATATATATATATATATGTAAATTTCTTTGGCACGCTCTGCAACCTAAATGACTTGATGTATTTAGGCTTGAGAGGAGTCGTTAGATACGTCTTAATTCTGAGAGTGACATTGTGGGTATATCAAAAACCCAGAATGGCGAATTTTGGCGCCAAATTTTATATCTTATTTTTTTTAATTTAAAACCAATCGAGTGGGATATCAAAATAGAGGATTTTATTTATATGAAATCCAAAATTGCAAAAATATACTTACTTATGTTTACATGAAATTTGGAGCAAGAAATGCTAAGAAACCACATATTAAATCGCTTCAAATCTTTATGCTTTTGTATCACGCAGTCGGGTTGTTTTGTGTTTTTAATAAATACTTTTTCCTTACATTTAGCGCACAGTTTTTTTTTTTTTATTAAGTCTTAACATTCTAAATATAATGCTTTACACAGCTTATATATATAAATTGTCCCTGGCCGTTTTCGGCTATGGTGACTGACTAATTTCTATTTACACAGTTTACACTATAAACAGCGTGGAAGGGACATACCCGTAATAAATCAAACCACTGTAACAGATATCACCGCGCCTGATCACCGCCGCTGGTGACAAGAGAGCTGGCTGCTTCTTTTCTCAACGAATTAGCATAGCTATCCAGAGAGGAAACGCAGCCAGCGTTCTTGGCACCATGCCGCACGGTCATAATCTTTCAGATTTTTTAATCAATAATTTAGATAAAGTTTTATTTTTAGGTTTAGTTTGTACTTTAATCTCAATTGTATTTATTTTATTTTTTTCTTAATAATCATTACTTATGTCAACCACGGTCTATACTAGATCATTATAGTATAACGAAATTAAAATAACAGCCAAAGAACAAAAAAAAATTCGGCATTTCCATACAAAAGTGTGCAGCCGCCCGGGCGATTTTTATGGGAATGTCAAAATTTTTTTTGGTTTCTCGACTATTATTTTAATTTCATTATACTTTAGTGATCTAGTATAGCCCCTGGTTCGATTTATTACGGGTATGTCCCTTCCACTTTGTATAAGTCCAGGAAGCATACATATGGTGTTTTTTTATTCACGTAATAATTTACTGCATAAATACATTTTCTCGGAAAACAAATTGCGCATCGTTTAATATTATAATGAGAAAGACGCATATCACATTTTATACTCGAAAGACGTACATTGTTGGTGAAGACAAAAAAGAGTACATCGAACTCACAACGGTAACCAAGGAAATCGGTCTATAATCGGATTTATCTGATCACACGCTTATTTTTAACAAGCGCCATGACAATAGGCTACTTGACTCGTATAAATTTGGCGCCATAAATGACTTTTTTCGGTAAGTAATTATTTTATGTAATTTATAATAAGTTTAGTTATTTTAGTTTTAAAAATTATGATTTATTGTATTGTAATATTTGTTCTTAAAAAAAAAATTTTTTTGCTTTTCTGTAGTTTTGGGAATTATGAAACAAATATTTATTGATTTCTTGATATTTACTTGGGCTAGCTCAATCAGTGTGATTTGTACTTATCTATTTATTTATTAAAAGTGTAAGATTTTCATTTGTTTTCTTTTTTACTTATTTTTGAATTCTGAAAACGTTGCCGGCTATGTTTTGGCGTCATAGGACTCCAAGCAAACTCTTATACACGTAAAATTCGCTATGTACTTGGTGCTGGGACCGAGATTTTCATAATGAAGAAGTTTTGATGAATGTCAAATGTTTGTTTTAGACCATCATGACGTCAAACCACAGATAAATCTATAAAATAATATCACGCCTAGTACAGACAGTCACCAGACTTCTCACGATGATCTCTTTTGTATGTAACTTATGTATGTTGAGTGTAAACGGGTTTAAGTCAAAAATCATAGTTTTGAGATAATCGAGTTTAAAGTTTCAAAAAATTCCCACTCATTTTCTATGGAAGTTTTATAACAAAAATTGTTGGTTTCTATTATTGATAGATAATACTCATTTCAATATACTACTGAAACAAATATTACGTTATGTCTTCTTTTTTAACATAAAAAATTGAAAAACATTGAGTTATGTCGTTTGAAACAAAAAAAAAACAACATTTTATTTGTGCCAATTAATATAAGTCACATTATAACATTTTAAACATTCTGCTTTGCTTTAGTGCTAAATGATATATTTACTGTTTTCATAGACAAATGAGATCTCTAATAATACAGCGAAAAGTCACAAAATTAAACATGTTAATTTCAATGACAGCATTTGAAATATGCTGGTTTTATTTTGATAATGTCGAAAAAAAAAGTGTTACATAACTATACTCAAATCCGAGTACCCCGTCCTTTTTAAGTGTAATGATTCTCTTTATATCAATTTACATTAACAACATTAAAAATATAGTTTAATTCAACTAGTTTTAATTGCAATTGTATTGAAAAACACAAAAAAAGTTGGGGGAACTTGAAAAAACCCATACTTACATCACTTTACACGAATCCTAACTATGGCATTTTAAGCCCTACGGCTATGAAAATAAGACAGAAAAATAGCATTTTTCTTCTGATTCAGAATATGTAAGAATATTAAAACCGATATTACTCGAGTTAACTCAGTTTTCACTGAACGTACAGACTTATACTCTACTTGTAAAGAGTAAAAACACTCTATTATTTTTACATTAGATTATCAATGGTTCTTATATTTCAAAAGAGGCGCTATTAGCCAACAGCGTTATCGCTTTCAAAATGAAGTTTTGCGGTATTCTAGGTCCTAATAAATACGGTTAATATATTTTTTCTCTACAATTGGTCAATAAATACAATTAAAGACGTACTTTAAAAGAGTCAACTAGCCTATTATCCTCATCAAAACGGTAAATAGGAATTTTTACACAGAAATTTATTATTTTATATTTTTTGTGTTCATGTTTACAATAAAGTTTTGACAAACAAACAGACAGACAAACAAGATTGTCACTAACTTAAGGGCGAACTAGTTAATCTGTGTGTATTCGCTATCATTTATCATTTTATCATTTATTTATTTCCATAAAACCATTTCTAGTACCCATGTCTAGTAAACACGGGTGTGATCTGCCCTTATTAATTAATTTATATTACAGATTCTCCTGAAGATTGCCACGAAGGGCATTGATGCTGATAATATAGTAAGGAACGCCACGTTTATACATAATCTGGATTTCTCCATCTTGTTGAAGTAAGTAATTTATTTGAAGTACAGTACAGTTGTATACACCTCCTAAGGCTGTTTGTCCACTAAAGCAAAGAGGAGAAAAGAGGAGCGGAGCTGTGCCAAAATTAACCAATCGAATTGCATAAAGGAGGAGCGGAGCTGTGTCAAGATTAACCAATCGAATTGTATAAAAGAGGTGCGAAGCTGTGCCAAAAGCCCAAAAGTAACCAATCGAATTGCATAAAATCTCCGCTTCGCTTCAGTGGACAGGGATTTGAAAATTAGTTTCAAAATTCATATATGTACCTAAATAATCGCGGAGCGGAAAGCAGAGGAGGAAAGCGGAGCGGAATTTATTTCAACTCAAATGACGTGTGCCCGCTCCGCGTTTGGGAAAAGTCCGCAACTCGGCTCCGCTACCTAGCTCCGCGTCTATAGACATGCACAGTCCGCAACTCCGCTCCACTACCTAGCTCCGCGTCTATGGACAGATACAGTCCACAACTCCGCTCCGCTACCTAGCTCCGCGTCTATGGACAGATAATTTCAGCAACTTCGCACTACATTACTTTCTCGCTCCGCTCCACTTTAGTGGACAGGCAGCCTTACATTATTACGATGGCGTAGCGATAGCGACTAGCGACCTAAAATGGATTTTAACCGCTGACGTAAAAATATATGTGACTTTGGGAGAGCCGTATATATTTTGCCGTGGAGACCTTGGGGTGCGAAAGCCCGTCAGTTATATAAGGAAATTTCCGTACGCTTAATCGATGCCTCAAGGGATCCAAGGGCTGGCGCGCATTTTGGCCAAAGGCTGAGCCTGGCCATTTAACGTGGGGACGCCGCCAGCCTTTTGGGTACCCTACCCTGCGAGCGCAGCCATTTGTGGTTCATTTTTTATATTATTTAATGTTATTTAAGTATTTATATCTAGGTTAGTTTTATATACATACATGTAGTTTAACTTTAGTTTAAAAAATTATGTTATATTTTATTGCAACCAAATTTTTCTTTATATTTATTTAAATTTTAATACTCGTAAATCTACCATGCAAAATCTAAAAAATACAGGGTTACTTTTGAAACACCGGCAACATTTTGGAGCAAGTTCAGTTCATGATATTTAACTACTTTCCATAAAAAAATTATCTTAAAACGAAAAAAACAAATTAGGCTTCTCAAACAAATCAGCGCTCAGCCTATTGTATTGTGGACGAAATTTTATTCATAGATTTTCGATAATTGTTTTTATGGAAAGTAGTTCAGTATCACGGACTGAACTTCCACCAAAATGTTGCCGGTGTTTTAAAATATACTTAAAAAAAGTTTTAAAATAATTTATAAAAATATAATGACGTGTTTCAGCACAATATCCCAGTTAGACTACGACCACTTGGTGCTACTCTTCGAGGACCTGGTCCTGGGCACCAGCTATGAGGTGGAGACGGCGAGGAATATCTTCCTAGAAATGGTTCCTCACGCCAAGACTAATGCGGCAGCGAGGGTCATCAAGTATCTGGTTATTGAGAAGAAGGTATGGGTTTTGAACCAAATACTTCCTCGGGGGTTAAACGGAAGATGATTCCTTGCTTCGTGCACGTAAAGTTGTGGGTCCCGAATGCCACCTAGCGTTTCTTTAAATCTATCCTAGGATTGGTTCAGGTCTCCTTTGGGTTGCGGAGGTCAGACAGTCGCTCTGTGTAAAAACCAGTAACCTCATCAAATCACTAGGGTAGTTAGCGGGCCCCGGGCTCTGAAGCGTTACCGCTGAGGATGCAACCGGGAATAGGTACGCTCGGATAAACAATCCCTGACGACCTCTGTGGCGTAATGGTTAACTCGCTAGACCGTTAATCCGGAGGTTCTGGGTTCGATTCCCAGCCAGGGCAAGTTGGAAAATGGCCTTTTTCAAATAATCCTGGGTCTTGGGTGTTTATCTATATATGTATTTATCATAAAAATATAGTATCGTTGAGTTAGTATCCCATAACACAAGTTTAATACTTACTTTGGGGCTAGCTTAATCAGTGTGATTTGTCCTTATTTATTTATTTATTTATCCCTATCCAGTTGGTTATAAGTTTCACACACTCTTCAACCTTTTCAGGAGAAAATCGAAGACTCAGCCATACTAGCCCTTATAAGGAAACTGCCATTCAACATCGCGAAATACAACCAGACCTTGCTTGAAGAGTTAGAAGTCATAACCAAGCTGGGCTTGGATTTCAGCCCAGAGATTAGAAGAGCTGGTATACTCAGCTTCGCGACATTGGTACATAAGACCAGAGCGGCGTGGACTGTCAAGCAGGATTATTTGGACTATATTGTTGTGAAGTACTTCAGGATGTATAGTGGTAAGTGTATCTTCTACTTGTCTTTTTCTTGCATGCTGGTCTGGGGGCATGGTATGCCTCTACCATGTGGTTCCCGGTAGAGTAGAATAGGACCACTCCAAGTCTTCCCATAGATGTCGTAGAAGGCGACTGAGGAACCACAAGCTAAACAAAGCTTACAAACATCAATGAGACCTCTCCTACCCGTCTGGCCAGCGTGGAGAGTGTAGGCCAAATCCTCTGATTGCTCCGGCTAATATATGGCTCTAGTAGTACAGAAAGGGTCGTGCTTCTGCAGTGGAGACTAAAAATGACCTTATGATGATGATGATGGTCTGGGAGATAAGAAAAATCTTAGAAGTACCAGCTGGTATAAAGCAGCTGCTTTTCTTCCCGCGTTTCCGAGGGAATGGGCGAAAATACGTGTCATTTTAATATGCGATGCGGCTAGTAACCGTCATCACTAATAATTTCTATTTCCACCTTCTCGCCCACTTTACTATTTATTTTTCCAGACTACCCGCAATACATTGACCGGCTGATCTGGTTGCAAGGGCTCTGTAATATTGGCTTCTCAGCGCAAGCGTATACAAATGTAATTTATGGTGACACCACGAAAAACAAATATGAAAGACTGTGGGCTGCTTTCAGCAGTAAAGGTGCTCCTGAGGATGCTTATGAGGTAAAGTTATATCTTACCATGGATGAACAAATTTTAGATGACTGAAAACCTTACTTGGAAGCGTAATTCGATTTTTAGTTCAAATGTAGTAGCTAGATGGAGCTAGTAGTTCGAAAGAAGGTAGTTTCGTAGTGGTTCCGCTTAATTTCGGAAGATGGCAGTATAAGCGTTCATTTTGTACCAAACAAACGCCATCTTTGATTTTTCGTGGATACCATCAGCCATTGTATGACTAGCGGGCGACATAGTAGTGACATCTAGGAATAATTCATCACTATTTTGATCGGACGACAGATGTGGTCTGCGGAGGTTCCCAAAGATGGGAGTGGTTTGTAATTCGACCGCGGTGAGGCAGTCTACATATTACATATATATAATAGCGTATTATGTTATTTCTCTATTTTATTTTCAATTTACTCTGAGCATGAAATCTGTAAGATTTTGTGGTTCCAGGTACTGAAAATTAACCTCCCAATCCTCACCAACGAGACCGAGCACACCCAGCTCCGCATCGTGGCCATCCACTTGATCTTGAGCTCCCCCATAACGGAGAGTGACTTTCTTTTCATGCACAACTACATTAAAAATTCCACTGATGCCCAGTTGAAGAGTTTCTGGTATTCCACTATTCTGAGTATGAAGAACAGCAGTTCTTTTGCTGGATATAAGACAGCGTAAGTATTTTAAAAAGAAAAAGAGGTATAACATTTTAAAATAACAATAAAATGTTAAAAAGACTTATGAATAAAATATCTTAATCTAGTCAACTTTGCATTCACGATTTATTATAGTTCACTCGACAAAAGAAATCCCCAAAATAACCCCCTTTAGTAACATTTTTTCAAGATCATGACAATTACATATATATTACATTTAATTCTTGTGCATAATTAAAGCCCCAAATATTTATAGACAAATTCGCTGAGTTTGCTCTTATCCCTTTTACCATTTTTTGACGTGACAACGTCTAATAACTCGATACTACGGGCACAGAATACATAAGAGTCAAACAGAATGGTATCTCACAGCGTCTCCCGCAAATTGGCGTCCCCGCACCTCTCCCCCGCACTTTGTGAGCTTTGACAGCTCCAAACCAGGGTTTAATTACTAGCCGCACGCCATACGCGACGTGTCTTGTCTTGAGAACTGTCAACCAATAGTAACCATCATGGTGAGAAGGTGCGCGTATAATAATTGTTTATCCACCCAATACTCTAAAGAACGTATATTTCATACATTTCCAAATGATGAAAACAGGTAAGCAAAGCAACAATATAATTTTACGTTATTACCCAGCAACCATCTTGACATATATATACCCTTCTCGCTCTCTCGCATTGGCGGGAGATACACAAGAGCGAGATTGTAACATTACCGGATTGCTAATAAGCAATCCAGTAATGTTACATGGGCTCCTCGCTCACAGGTAATCACGTACACGCAGATGCCAACTACATTTCCGCGGGTTATAGTGCTAAATGCCATTGTTGACAATGACAACTTGACATGCTGTGCTAAACATTTGTTTATTTTTATTGAATTTATTCATATAATTACCGTATAGTTTTGCGCCGAATATGCAAATTACTATATTAAAATAGTGAAATTAGTGCGTTACATTATAAATAACTCAATAATAAAATCAGTAAAGTGAACTAATGGTGAAATGGACAATGGACATAATGAAAAATATTTGTGAAGTGATATTATGTAGCTGTTTCCGACTTTTCTGTAACATTTAATACATATAAAACAGAATATTTTTTACGTCATAGTGTTCGCAAATCTTCCGGTATGGAAAAATATAATCGTAAATATGTCGAACTCGTTAGTAGGTAAGTATTAAAATAATTCTGCGGTGCGACCCTAAGTATAAAACTCACACATCGACGTGTGTACAGATAAATTGTTTCGTTTGTAGTAGTAGTAGGTATATATGTTACTCTGAATCAATGGAGAGTCATACCAGTGCTACGGGCTGCATGCATGAAAAAGATGACGTCATTGTCGCGTTCCGCAAGCGAGAGCGCGGCACGAACGAGAGAGAGAATGTTTGACATTGTCACGTCAAACTACCGTCCGTAAACTCAGAGATATGGGCGTAAACTGACTTTACAGACAACCAATTTTTTTAAACAATAACCGATAAAATCTACATTCCGCGTCATTCCGCATTCATTCTCCGCCTCCCACTTCACAGTCAGATGAAATATGTAAAAGTATGCCGGGTACTTTGCGGATCGCCCTGCACCTCATCCCCCAAGAGTGAGGGACGAAGCCTTAAGAATTTAATTCTGTGATACTTTCAGCTCCTACTACGTGCCATTCATCCTAAACGACATACCAACACCCGAGAACATCTACTGGGCTACCAACAACAAGATCTTCAATGACGAAGCTGCCTCCTTGCAGATGATCAGTGTTGGTGATGACACTATGATGCCTGGGTTTGCTGCTATCAAGGTTTCTACTGGAGGCCTCAGACCTTACCAGGCTGCTGTAAGTTTTTCTTCCTCACTTTACGAACTCTGTGGCCTAGTGGTCATCATGCCAGGTTGGTCACACCGGAGGTCCCGGGTTCGATCCCCGGTCAGGTCAGGATAGAAAATGATCTTTTTCAAATTGACCTGTAGGGTTACTCCAAAAGCGGTACGCAAAACGTACGTTACTGCGTATCCGCGTTTCAGTGTCAAGCAACATTGAGTGTTAACACATATTATTAAAGTCTAATTTGGTTTGACATATAAAAAGAACGTCACTATCGTAGTATGACTATCAGTTCGTTTTGAACTACTGTTACGTCACAGCCAACTGGTAGATCTGTTGGGACTAAAATTTTTAGTTGTCCTACTGGTAGGACAAACTTGGTAGGAATACTGGGACTAGCTCACTTTTTTATGCAGTAACCCCCCTGATTCTTGGATATTTATCTTAAAATTTATTTGTCATAAAATATAGAATCGTTGAGTTGGTATCCAATAACACAAGTCTCGAACTTACCTTGGGGCTAGCTCAGTCTGTGTGATTTGTCTGTTTAAATTTATATTTATTTATACTTTACCCAACTTTACTTGGTCTTTGATCTTATTTAGTTTGCACGCTTCCGCCACCAGCTAGTTCATGCAAACTATAGTCTTTGCAGCGCACACCTACTGTTAATCTCAGCATACCTGCCGCAGCCTGATGCATGTTGCATCCGTTGTGGCTGTAACATCATCTGCTATCGTACTCGCGACATATGTTTCAGCTCTACACGAGGCATCTTCATTTATAAAACAAGCTATGGTCTTTAGAGGCTGACAAACGTCGAATAAACCATTTCACGTGGTAGTTTCGTGTTTTCCGATTACCTTTTGCCATTGTAGTAAGTCCTTCGCAGTTATAAGCATACAATGAAACTTCTAAAATGTAAAAATTATTTATTAATTTGTGAGTGAGTAAGAATAGAAGTGAGGTAATTAGATAATAATGGAGTCATATTTTTTTTGGTCCCATTGTTAGGCAAAAGCCTTTCCTCTTTGTTTCCACCTTTTTATTTATTTATTTATTAAATCTTTATTGCACAATAAAATAAACGTATTAGTGGCGGACCTAATACCACATGGCATTCCCTCCCGGTCAACCATTAGACCAAGCAGAAAATATATGTGGCTGGTGTAATAAAATTCACAAAAATAAGCAAACTTAATATAAATAAAATAGATATAATCAAAAACACATATACATATACATAAATAGACTTTTAAACATATAATAACTATACATATATACTAACATGCATAAAGTACAATAGATAAATACATAAATATAAATACTTATAAATATAATCAGGATGACTGGGACTAGGACTGCTGGAGGAAAAATTTATGTACCGCTCGCTTAAAAGCCACACGACTGGGAGCTCTTCTTATAGACTCCGGAAGGGCATTCCATAGCCGAATAGCCTGGACTTGAAAAGACTTGTCCATGAAGGTAGAGCGATGAGGAGGAAAACTAAGGATGAGAGTGCTAGAGGAGCGAAGTGAACGAGAGTGAGTGGAACTGAGAGGGTTGAATTTAGATTTAAGATAGCTAGGGGAGTGCGGATTGTTCAAGATAGAAAATAGCATAGAGAGTATTTTAGCATTACGACGTTAGAATATTTATGCGGTCCCTAGAGTGATCTGCCATTCTTTTGCAAACTGTGTAAGTTTGTCCACCCATCTCTCGGTCTTCCTCTCTTTCTTTGACCGTCCGGAGTCCAGTTGGTGGTAATATGTACCCACCTTTCATGATTCATGCGACAGACATAACCTGCCCAATCCCATTTTGATTTAGCCGCTTTTACTCCCAAATTAGTTGCCCAAGTGATAGAGCGCTGTGTGGTGTATCTTATGAGTTAATATAAACAATATATTAAACATATATGACGAAGTCATGTATGACTCATATTGACCACTCCGCACTTCATAATTTTCCATCACTTTTCTGAGTTCCGAAGTCCCTACAAGGAACGGTATGTCCATATGTCCAGCTAATTAGGCTTCGAATGCCTTGTCTATCGAGATGGTTCGTACTTCGTACCTATGGTTGATGAAAATTGATTCAGACGTTCAAAAGTTATTGGGGGTGAACGTTTGAAAGTCAGGGGGGGGGGGTGAAAGTCAGGGTCTTTCAATTTATCTGTCAAATGAACTTGTTCTAGCTCTACGTCGTCACTCAAGGAGTGTCAGCAGACTTGTACAATGAGCTAAAAGGTTTTGATACTGAAGCCTTGAAGATGGACGAGCTGGTCAGTGTGCTCCAGAAGCTGACGGTTTGGGGCAAAAAAGTTCCTGACCAGGTAAGATTTTTCAAATCTTGACTTAATACATTTTTGGGACATCCCTTCCAATTAAACATGGAAGCTACTAAGATGGACCATATGCGTATTGGCCTATTTTGTAGTATGTAAAGCTTATTGCCTTTCTTTGTTCCTTTAACCAATAAGCTTCAAAGAAAAGGTGGATGGAGTGTTAATGTGACAAGTACTATGACAAAAGATAGAGGGAAATACAAACAAAGGATAGACACATTCGATGCAAAAGTGTGTTTCTGTGTCTGTCTGTGGCATCGAAGCTCCTAAACAAATGGACCGATTATGATGCGGTTTTTTTATTTGAACGCTGTCGTGATCAAGATGGTTCTTTCGTTCTTAGCAACAGTTGTGTCGAGGGTTACTTAACTTTTTTAATTTTATTACGTACTTGTTTATACATATTTTGTCTGCAGGTACACATTGACGTCATAGTAAAAGTACAAGATATGACAGTATTTGCTACACATCTAAATACAACCAGAAAATACTTTGCTGATGGTAAGTATTGTAGAAGTTACCCGTGTGGACACCGGCTTAGAATAGGACCACTCTATCTCTTCCTATAGATATCGTAAGAGGCGACTGAAGGACCAAGCATAAACATCTTGTGCATTGCCATAGAGGGTTGATGTCGGGGTTGGAAAATGTTTCGCACAAATGCATTCCCAAATAGGGTTGGCGTCAGGCAGGTCGTAAAACTATAGCCAAATCGTTTAAATTGTTCCGGCTATTTCTTCTCTATTCCGCATGGTCTTTGGCATCCTTGACCATTGGAGATGTTTAATGAAAACAAGTGAGGTGCAAAGTTATAAGCATGAGAAAAAAATAGGACATGGACGAAAAATACAATAGGACTGTGACTGTGACAACCCCATGCAAAAAGCGTACTCTGCTAGAAAGCCAAAATCCTGTATTATATTCTAGATGTCGCTACTATCTCGTCTGGTGCTGGGTACTTAGGCTGATGGTATCCACGAAAAATCAGAGATGGCGCTTGTTTGTTTGTAGAAAATGAACGCTTATACCTCCAACTTCCGAAATTAAGCGGCTTCACTACAAAACCGTCTTTCGACCTAGTACCTAACTCCATCTAGCTACGAAATTTCAACATAAAATCAAATTACACTTTAAAGTATAAAATCCTCTTGTTTCGTCGATGGTACAACTGATTACAATAAAATTTTTCTTTGTGTGTTATGTTTCAGTGATGTTCTCTGCCTTAGACTTTTTGAAACTCGGCAGCCATATCAACCAGCAACTCATTCACATTCCTTCGCAGATGGAAGTTCACATACCAAGCGTCTTGGGTAAGAACTATTTTCTTCTTCTTCTTCTTGTATTTAAAATGCTGCGCTCTTTTCGGTGGAGTGCTCTCCATGTCTCTATTTCTTCCTCTAAGTTCTTAACCTCCTTACATGTTTACACATTTAATTTTTCTTTTCTTTGATCTAAAAATCTTCTTCTGGGTTTCCTACTCTACGAACGCATTGTATTGTAGTAGATGACCGAACATTTTTCCTCTTTTATTTTCTATGATTTGTTATATTTGCCTTTTCTCTGCCACATTCTCTAATACCTTTTCGTTTTTCACTTTTTCTGTCTTTTTATTTTTTATTCTTCACACAAATCAGCGTCGTTGACTATATTACGTGAGTAAATCTCGATAAATTGAATTTATCTCCTGAACTTTAGCACGTTTGTGGTACCGTGAATCATATATGATTTATATATCATGAATCTGAAATTATTTATATACTACGAATCATATGTGATTCACGGGAAAGCGGACCTGTTAATAAAATACTAATATGAAATAATAGAAAAATACTATACTAATATTGTTAACTAGCTGTGCCCGCGACTTCGTTCGCGTGGTTGTCGGAACGTAATGTTATATAGCCTAAAGCCTTCCTCTATAAATGGACTACCCAACAAAAAAAGAATTTTTCAAATCGGACCATTAGTTCCTGTGATTAGCGCGTTTAAACAAACAAACAAACAAACTCTTCCGCTTTATATTCCTTTATATTTCCCCCTCCCTCCTGGACCTCCGTCAGGAGTAGACGTGGGTAGACTGTATCACGCTTTTGGAAAAATAAATTCAATAATTTAAAACATAAATAAATCTAAGTAAATAATAGGAGTGCATAACAACATCGAAGCTTTGAAGAGAACTCCTGCGTCGTCGGGCAAACTCTGCGGTCCTGGTACTTCTCTACCAAGTAAGATCTGTTTAATAATAAAATCTGCAACAAGCAACTAATCAGCGCACAGCTTTGGGTGGGCATATTTGTTCTGCGCGCTCAAGCACCAACAAGGAGTAACCACCCCGCCACGAGTGTACTGGCCCCGCCCCCTAGCGAATCGGCGCGCGCGCAGCGAATGCATCTATGCCTACTTCCTAAGTACCGCCCACAAAACTGGTGGTGCCCACATCGAGGCCATTTTTGCTCATTCTACGTCATTGCTGCACCCCGCCCGGCCCGCGCCTCTGTCCCTAGTCGCCCCGTCGTCGATGCCTCGCTCGGATATACGAATGACCGCTTTTGACGCATCTTCATAAATACAGTGCCAAAGGCGCTTAAACTGGAGTAGCGCGGGTGGCGCGAGGAGAGTTGTTGAATTACACTGGTCTATTTAATCAGAGAAATAGCCAATTCACTTAAAAATGATAAAAAGAACACCACCTAACACACCGACGATCTATAGCTCTGATCCAAACCTATCATTTTCATATCATTGTGGCTAACCAGGCAGAACAAAATAAAAAATTCGACAATTTACAATCGGCTTTAAACGACATTATACAACAAAACTCATGCATTCAAACTCAAAATTCTGAAATTCGTTTACAAAATTCGGAGATACAGAGTTCTCTGGACTTCCTAAATCATAAATATGATGATGCTATACAGAAAATTGATAGTTTAGAACGCTCTTGCAATAGTAAGCAGAAACACATCGACTTATTAGAAAACAAAGTAGAATTTTTGGAGAGGACACTTAAAGCAACATCGATTGAGATTAGGAATGTTCCGATGGCATCATCAGAATCGAGGGCAACATTGATTGAAGCGGTACAAAAAATCGGCGATTTCGTAAAGCAGCCTGTCCAAAAGGAGGAAATAAAGGAAATTTATCGACTAAAATCAAAATCGCAGGCATCGGCACCAGTAGTCGTCGGATTCTCTTCAACGGATGCCAAGGAACAATTCCTGAAATCAGTTAGGGTCTATAATAGGGAAAATAGAAACAGCCGTTTGAGCACTGCGCATTTAGACAGTAGTGGGACCCTGAAGCCCATCTTTATCTCAGAAGCATTAACAGCCAAGACAAAACGTCTTTTCTATCTTTCCCGTGAGTTTATTAAAAACAGTAGCTATCAGCATTGCTGGACAATGAACGGAAAAGTTTACATACGTAAAAAGATGGACTTCCTAGTATACATATTACATCAGAGGAAGAACTTGACCGCCTGGAGCGAAAAAAGTGACTAGATGGCTGCATCAATGTTTTGCTCGGTTTTGTTGTTTGTAGGTGCACGAATGTTTACGTTCTTTCTTGTTATTATTATAGCATAAAGATATGTCATTGTAACGTTATTTTAACTTTTTGCACATCAGAGACTAAAATTGTAGCATGTAACATTTATAGGGAAATATGTACAGGTACTTTACACACACTCATTCAAGTAAACACACACCTCACTTATACTCTATATTCTATTATTATACGTAACATTAACTCTAGAAGTACTGGTAAAAAACTACTGTGCGCAAGGAGACTTATAAATTATATTTCAAATTATGCTCTTATAAACAAAACCACTGTGATCATTTTGTGTTTGTGTCCTATTCCAATCAAAGGAAGTTTAAAAAATATAAAAGATAACTTACAAAATTTTACGTACATAAGGATGTCTTTGAACTGTCATATTTTAACTCTTAAAAATAGAATTCGATCTGGAACAAAACGATATTGATTCCGTTTCTGTGGCGGAGTCTGTTACTTGTGATTTAGAGGACTGTGCAAGATTAATTAATGCTGAGTCGTTGAAAATAATTCAAAATAATATCAGAAGCATATCGCATAATATAACGGGTTTTCACACTGCACTTGCTAGGATGAAGGTTGAGTGGGACATCATAATATTTACAGAATGCTGGTTACCTTGTAAAACTAATGAAAAAATACCGGATATTGAAGGCTATTCTGTATTCAAAACGACTAAACATACAACCCAAAATGAAGGAGTGGTCGTATATATTCAAGACAGTGTAAAAGTATCAGTTGAAGAACCTCCTATTGTACATGCGAATTGCCTACAAATTAAAATAAGTCAAGACACTGTCCTCTTAGCAATATACAGACCACCTGGACTTAATGTTGGTTCTTTCTTGGACTCACTGCGACCTATTGTAGCAAATTTATGTCACTACAGGAATTTGATAATAGCTGGAGACATTAATATTAATATAACTGATCAATGTTTCGATTCTACTAAAAACAGCTATCTAAACATGCTTGCATCGTATGGTCTAATGCCAGCTCATACATTTCCAACCCGGCTGGGTAATTGTCTTGATCATATGATACTAAAAACAAGTCTGCCAGCTAAGAGTTTAGTAGTCCACTCGGCCTTAACTGATCATGATATTGTTGCGTTGTCACTCGCAAAGCATTTTATAAAACAAGACACTGCAAAATCTATGACACGTGTTGACTATAAATCGTTAAGTGACGATATAAAAAACATTGATTTTCAGGAAGTATATAATGAAAAAAGTTGCGATGCAGCGGCGCAGATAATGGTGGGCCTCATAAATAGAGCGATTGAAAGGAACACCAAATCCGTTAAAATTCCAAACCGTAAAAAAGTTATAAAGCCGTGGATAACTCCTGGTCTGCTCCGTTGTTTACGACACAGAGATAATCTGCACAAAAAGTTTAAAAAGGCACCTGATAATGAGAACTTAAAAGTAACATATACCCGATATAGGAATTTTTGTAATAAATTACTAAAGAAAATAAAAAGACAGTACGATAAAAATGAAATAAGTAAAGCTGGCAGCAATCCGAAACAACTTTGGCAGACAATAAATAAAATTACAAATAGGACTAGAGTAAGAGATCGCTCGTCGCAATTGCTGTCCCTGTCACATTCACCTAAACACGCGGTAAATAAAATCAATAAATTCTTTGTTGAGACTGGAGCAAAATTAGCTAAAAAGATTCGCCAACAAAATGCTAATACTATACATCACAAATCAAGCCAACACTCTTTTGTACTTCTACGGACGGATGAGGATGAAGTAAGGTCAATGATAGGGAAGTTGCGTAATGATTGTGCTGCAGGATGGGACAAGATACCTGTAAATCTTATTAAAAGTCACATTGACCTCATTGTGCCCCCGCTAACATATGTTATCAATTTAGCACTTGATAGTGGCACCTTTCCCAAAGTTTTCAAGAGAGCCATAATAGTACCGATATTCAAGAGTGGTGACAGAGACCGTATTGATAACTATAGGCCTATAGCAATACTGTCTGCCTTCTCCAAAGTCCTGGAACGAATCCTGAATGTTAGGCTTATTGACTTCTTAGAAAAATATAATCTACTTTCTCCTAGTCAATACGGTTTTCGATCTGGTAAATCTACAGCGGATGCAGTCCATGATCTCACAAACTATATTGTTACAAACTTAGAAGCTAACCAGAAGGTACTCGCCATATTTTTAGATCTCGCCAAGGCTTTTGATACTGTCTCTGTACCCATTCTGATTAGGAAAATGGAGCGTCTGGGAATACGAGGCCTTCAACTAAAACTCTTCGAGGATTACTTAAGTGATAGAACGCAGCAAGTAAGGGTTGATGACTGTTTAAGTGATGAGAGCACTGTTACGCACGCGTACCGCAAGGCAGCGTACTGGGGCCCACTCTATTCCTGATTTATATCAACGACCTGGGTTTGCTTGATCTACCAAAAGGCAAAATTATTAGTTTTGCCGATGACACGGTGCTTCTTTTTGGTGCAAATACTTGGCAAAATGTATTCAAACACGCTCAGTCTGGGTATAACCTAGTCTCTAGATGGTTACAAAATAATCTACTAACTTTAAATTCTGAAAAAACTAAATATATAACATTCACAATCCAAAAAACGAAAGAACCACCTTTGACTAAACAGTTTTCTATAACTACGCATAATTGTACAAAATCTGGCTCTTGTTCGTGTTCTTCTTTACAGCGAGCGAAGGTCATAAAATACTTGGGAGTCGAAATTGACAACACATTAAGTTTTAAGCCTCACCTATCTACCCTAAATAACAAACTTCGCAAATTAATTTACGTTTTTAAAATATTAAGACATGTAGCTGATGAGAAAGTAAGAAGATCGGTATACTTTGCCTTGGCGCAATCTTTGTTAATGTACTGTATTGGCTCCTGGGGAGGAGCCCCAAAAACCACGCTTCTTGAGATTGAGAGGACTCAACGAGCTATTCTTAAAGTATCATACTTTTTACCATTTGACCACCCAACTGTAGAGCTCTATAGGAGGACTAAAGTCTTGACTGTACGTCAGCTGTTTATACTTAGTCTAATGCTCAAACAACATAGGTCAACCGAATACAATATGGGGTTATCACAAGAAAAAAGACTTTTCAATCCAGTAAACCCCTTTAAAAACAAGTATAACAAGTATAAAAAGGAGTTCTCAAGACGTTTTTATTGTTATCTTGGCGGATTTTTATATAATAAGTTAAATAAACAGCTGTCCATTTATCCTTTAAAAACATATTCCTGTAAGAGAGTGTTGGGTGAATGGCTCCGGGGACTTAATTACGACGAGACGGAAAAGCTACTGGCAGTAGATAAATAAATAAATAAAAAATGTTAAAGTAAGTTACATTTACACTTTATAGAGTTTTCACAATATATGTATAGTACCTAATGCGCAGAACTAAATAAAATATCTATAATCAAATATTTTGTTTAGTAATTGGGCCTTTGCAGGTATTCATGTACACAACATATACACTACAGCATAGTACACACAGATAGTACCTATATATTTAACTATGTCTTATCATATACCGGTCAATAGCTAGACTCACTGACTTAATTGTTTAATACCAATAATCGAATGCAACTGTTTAAACATAATTTATTGTACACAATCAAGCTGTATTCAAAAAACCCTAGGAGAGGAGACCTGGCGTCCTGAAACACAGACGTTCAGTCTAGTTTAGGCACCAGTCTCTCACAATATTATCATTTAAATATCTGTACACTGTAAATTGTATATAGCTCATAAGAATATTGTGGTGAGAAAAATAAATTTATTATTATTTATAATATTAGTATAGATATGAATATTAATGCTGACCAAGTTAATGGTGCTTTTGATGATAATGATAAATTTTCAGGGGTTCCAATAAGACTCCATACGACCAGCATGTCTTTCGCATCTATTAGAGGTAATCTCTCTGCCTCGGAAAACTTGCTGATCAAGAATGATCTCCATGTAAGGTGAGATAAATCATCCCAGCGTGTTTAAAGCTGTAACGATGTTGCATGCTACCTGCATGCTGCATTTTTCCTAACCTCATTTCTTCATCACATCCTGTCCGTTTTTCATTTCAAATTTCCTTTCATTCCATTTTCAAATCATTTACGCACCCCTCTGATTTTGACTCATTCCACCATCATTTCTTACACTGATCACTTGATCTTATCTGCTGTGCCTTTATAAATATTATTCAAAGCATAGTAATAAATTTAATATGATCCGTCGTTGTGTCTGTATCTTCCACCTCTATCCCCTACTCTACTAGTCTCCTACTATCTTCTATGTCACTCGCCTAGAGTGCCGGGACAGTCGAGGAACATTGGCGCCTCAACGTGTATATATATACCTATACAGGGTTATTTTTAATTAACCGGCAACCTTTTTGGAGTAAACCTTGCTCCAAAAAGGTTGCTGGTTAATTAAAATAACCCTGTATACATAAATACACACGGATACATCACACACACTGATTGAGCTATTCCCAAAGTAAATTTTGAAACGTGTGTTAATCTTAACACAAGTTAAAAAACATAGGTACTTTGCCCAATCGGCTATTACCTATACTATCCAATTTAAAGGAATCCTAACTAAGAAATCGAAAGATGTAATCGCAGTTAGGACTGATTGGATCCGGACGTTATAATATATAACAAGGACGTTTACATCCTTGTAATCAGTGAATTCATTCCAAAACGCAATAGGTCACAAGCAACATGTTAAACAGGAATAACCTTATAATAAAAGTAATAAAGATGTCACGCGCCTTGATGAAGGATGCAATTTAGAATAGTCTTTAGCTAATAAGTTAGGGACCTAACTGTTCCTAGATAGAGTTCCTATAAATAATGTAAACCGCTTTATGGGATACTAACTCTAAGAACCTTTAAGTGGCGGACTACCGCCGTTACCAATGATTATGCCACAGAGGTCGTCTAAAGTTGATTTTTCCTCTAGATTTTTGGGTATCTATGTCAGCAACCTTGAATAAACCGCGAATGTACAACTTTTTTTTATCTCCACCAACCCAACGAAGTATAATATAATGCAACTTCTGAGTGATATTTTTCCACAAAGGCCATACACAACTACGTACCCCTTTGTTGTACCCGAAGCATTCCGATGTGGGTATTCTTTAAGAGCCTTGAGGTCTCCAGCCGTGCATTGTCAATCCAGCCCAAACATCATCATATTTCTTGTCTTCACTCGATTTGGGTTCGGCTCTGTATGTCAACTCCCTCCATCGTTTTCTATCATTTACTATATTCGTACTAATCCCCCTCTCCTGCATGTCCCGCTTCTTACATTCTCCCCAGTCTTTCCAGGTCGCCCTTTATCTTTGTGGAAATTCTTCAAGTTAACTATTCTATTAGCCAGATGTTCGACATACCGACTTTTGACATGACCATGTTAAATGGTGGCATGTGCCTGTTTAATTACCTTGTTTTGTGTTTCAGATACCAAGGCATATCACTTACCTCACTGTCAACTGACGGACTGCTACTACAATCTGAACATATTGCCCGAATTCAGAGCTCGGTTGTTGCACATTTACCAATGAAATTCAACATTTCTTTCGGATTAGAGTGAGTAAACCTTAAAATATGTATAAACCAAATTCTTTTAACTATTAAGCTTTACTAACAAAATTTCAGTTTACAATTAGATTAGCTGTTTCGCTCTGTTTTATTGGGACTTGGTGGAAGTTTGCGTCAAAGTCCAATTATGAGTAATTTTTTTTAAAGTCAACTAATCCAGTTCTGACGAAGATCTCTAAATATAAGTATTTGGTTTTGGAATCACTAAGAATATTCAAGAATAACAACAATTTACAAAAATGTTAAACTTCAATACAATTTATTTGATAAATTTTTCCTAATCAAAAATTACATAATTTTTAAGCACATTTCCTTAAACCTTTAAGTGAATCACTACGACTTTAACGCTTTGGTTTGCGGTTATTGAATACAGCGAAAAATAAGCTAACAACTGATCTAAAGGATATCTGGAAAGATCTTTGACGATCTACTTATCAGGTTAATAATAATAAGAACTTATTTTCAGGAATACTAACGACTTAATGAGTTCTTTTCACTCCAAGAAGGGTGGGATAGCAATGCACAGTCGAAAAGAGATAGCGATAATTACAGAAGATGTACAACACGTACAAACCGTTGGTGAGAAAAAAAGATGGGTAAGAAAATATATTTTCTGTTAAAATTGAAATATGTGATGTGAAAGTGAGTTATGAGAAGTGAAGAGTACTCGACGCCCAATTAAGCATTTCTGATATCGCTAGAACGATACAGTGCAGGCCGAACTACCCGAAGTAGAAGCTGTCCACTTAACATTATCTAGAAAACTTTAGAATCTTTTCTATTCAGATTTCAAAATCTACTTTTCATGCTTAGCAGGTTATTAATTTCCTATCCTGTCGGTGTTATGATCCACTGCTGGGCAAAGGCCTCCCCGTTCTTCTTCCACTCGGTTCTATCTTCAGCGATCTCTTGCCATTCAGTGATATAATTATCAAGGTCATCAGGTCATCTCGTCCTCGGTCTGCCTCTACTCCGACAGCCATCTGGCAACAGGAACGTAGCAAGTTTCACCCATCTTTCCGGGGACATTCGACAGTCGTGCAGTTCCACTTCAGACTGGCACTTTTTACTCATTATCATCATCATTTCAGCTGCATAACGTCCACTGCTGGACATAGGCCTCTCCCAAGAATTTCCGAAATGACCGATCTTGAGCGGCCTGCATCCGGAGTTTCCCAGAGCACTTGGTTGAGTCTTCTGACCTCCTTGTGGGTGGGTGTCCTACGCTTCGCTTGCTAGTACGTAGTCGCCATTTTAGAGAACCTTTTTGCCCCATCAGCTATGGGTTTATCGCGTTTTGCTGTGGGCCTTAGGATAGGATCATCTTCTTCACCTTATCTCATTATCTGGGTTCAGCGACTGCTCTGAACCCAGATAATGAGATGTATGTCTACTCCTTCCACATTCCTCTATTTCCCGTCATACTAACATAACACAACACCTACTATCTCCATATTCTAACTTACGCATTCCATCCACCTCTTTTTTGGTCTTCGCCTTCCCCTATTTTCATTAACCGACTTTAAAGTTATTTTTGTTGCGTGCTGATCCTCTTTCCTCATCACATGTCCAAACCATGACAACTGATTGCTTTTTACTTTAGAGCTACCTTTAAACATCCCCTCACAAAAACATTTCTGACCCTATCCATCCGTGTCACCCTACACATCCATCGCAACATTCACATTGTAGCAAAGAAGCAACTTGTAAATACGTTTTAAAAAATTGTTTACAGGATGGAGCCACTGGATATTTTTCAGACTGTGGTCTTGAAGAATCTTTTGTTCATCTCATGGATAAAATGTTTGGTATCAAAGTAAAAGGAGATGTAAGGTAAACGTGTTTATGTATTGATGAACCTCTTGTTATTGTAATGACTGAAGAGTCAACTAACCCAAGACGGTTGACGTTAGGCAGGCGGCCGGTCGTTAAACTATAGCCAAATCGTTCAAACTGTTCTGGATATTTCTTTAGTGCTATCTGGTTAGCAAGTCAGGGTTAAATGTAGACTTTTACAGATTTTTTTCTTCTTTCTTACTGTTGCCCATTTATTTTTAACTTTTATCCATCTTTTTTTTTAAATCTTTGCAGCTTTTTAAACCAAATAAAATCCAATGCAATACGACAAAATCCTGTTCTACCAGAATAACATGATACTTTCTATCACGATATCTACTTATCTAGAATAATGTCGTCATAATTTTTGATTTACAGCTTCCTCGACCCAATCCTCAAAATCCTGTTCTTTCTAAAGAACATGGTGTTATCTTCTGTACCCACGAATGACTCCTGTGGATTGGTGCTGCCAATCCAGAGCAAAGAAGTTGAAAAGGTCATAACATTAAGGTTGAAGCTCTCCCATAAAGACTACGATGATTTCGCTGTGGAGTTTTCGCCTGAAATAAATTATTTCAAAACGTGAGTATATGTTAAGGTTATATATTTCATGCATTCCCCATTCCAACAGTCAAGCAAATGGCTCATTTTCATTGGGCGTATTATTTTTATTAAGTAAGTTATTACTAATCACCCGAGCGTATTCACGGTTGAATCCTCAGCGGTAACGATTCAATGCCAAGAGTCCGCTACCTAACCTAGGTGATTTGACGAGGTTTCTGGTTTTTACATAGAGCAACTGCCGTCTGACCTCCGCAACCCCAAGGGTAACCAGTTAATCGGCTTCTCAAGCCTGCAATATCCTAACCAAACTGGAAACAACTTTTTTTTTACAAAGTGGAAGCATACTGTGGAATTTGAACCCACGACCTCTAAATCACAAGGCAAACGCCTTAACCACTGGACCATGGAAGCAGTCCAGTTATTGCTAATACTGGTATCAGATTTTCGACCTGCCGAAATGCATCTGACGTAGTTCAATGCTATCTATCATCTAGCGTCAAAAGTAATTTTTACACACAAGTAAACTAGGTGCAGGTTTTCTCACGATGTTTTCCTTCACCGGAAGCATGTGTTGGTTATAGAAAATTACTGTAAATAAGTACAAACTCAGAGGTACGGTACAAGTCGTGCCTAGTGAAGATCGAACTCGTGCCTCATGGATGCAGAGCCAATGCCTGAACTGGTTGGCCACCTTCACCATCAATTGCTTTACCATCTCTAACAACCTTTTTTTGTTACAGGATTGGAAAACCTGATGAAGTTCCTTATCTGAAATCAATATCAAAAGTGACCTTAAAGATGACAAAGACCCTGTTCAAGTTTACAGTATTGGCAGAGAACGATGGATATGATATCAACAATTTTGATTATCCAAAGGATTTGAAAGTAAATAGTATTTCCAATAGAGGGGAAGGGAGGCTATGTCCAGCAGTGGACTTCCTTTGGCTAATATGATGATGAAATAGTATTTAGAGGCAGACTGAGGATGAGATGGCGGGATGACCTCGATAGTTATATTACTAAATGGTTAATGATCGCAGAAAACAAAGACAAGTGGAAGAGAAAAGGAGAGGCCTTTGCCCAGCAGTGGAATACAACACCGATAGTCTAAAAAATACCTTATATTTTCTGAATGAAATAGAGAAAATAACCAAATAATAGACTAGCTCTTTCTACAGTGTATGTGAACCTCGATAGAGGGAATGGGTGGTGTCAAGAATCCTTTTGATAAACAGTGACCCTGATGCTATTCTAGACCCAATTAATGCTGGATTTACGTCATCAAAGATGATGATATGCGTGCCAAAGGTCTTACTATTAAGGATTCTCAAAGCCGTGCGAAGTGGAGAAGTAAAAGCCATAAAGCGGGCGCCAGGCTTCACAGCAATAAAGCTAAGGATGCAACTGGGAACACGCTGAGATAAGAGAGAGAGACTCAGATGCTATTTCTGATCCTTGTTTCCCATCTAAGCCCATCATTTTGGTAAAAGGCCTTTCAGTTTCGTGATCCTAAATTTGATCTTCTAGAATATTGTAGATGTAGAATGTGGCTCAATAGTGCATGTTATACGGAGCCTCCTTTACACTAATAGAAATTTTGATTTCTTTTTTCAGTTGAATTTCAGCCACCTCATCAACTACAGTCCTCAAATAGACCAAGACATCACAAATCTTCCCCTCAAGTACAATGGCACAACATCTTTAATCTACAGCAGTGGAGACCCAGATAGACAGACCAACAGCTTTACTGTCAAATTCAGGTTCGCTCCAGCCAATGTATCGGGAATTGCGGTAAAGAGTCTTAGTGTGGATGTTGTGAGGGATAAAGAGGTAAGTTTGTATCCATGACAAGAGATGAAGTTTTAATTAAATGCTTTGAGAGTCCCTCATTTAGGTGTAATCAAATCTTGCAAGCTAAATAAGACCTACTCGTCATTATTCGATCGAGTTGCAAGTGTTGTAACTTTATATAGGATGATTTTGACCATCTGAGCTATATTCAAGAACAGTACTCTATGCGCTTAATAAAATATACAAGTTCTCTTTTAATTACCATGTTTCATAATAAAAACCAAAGATGCCTTTGGTGATGAATTTGCCTTCAAAAGGCAAATTCCCAATCATAGTAATACCGACCGCTTGCCCCGCGCGCCGCCGGCGGGAAGCGTTCATACGGAGGAATCGAGCGTCAGCGAGGTCATTGACACTAATAATAATACGATAGCCTTGCAAATATGGGGATTTTTCCTAATGAAAAATAGTAAAAAAAGTATTCTTTTTCTATTTTGTATTCTATTAGTGATTCTGATTCCAAGATTTAAATATAGCTTTTCTTCTTCTTTAATTTAAGAGCTTTCTCTTGTTGGTGGGGTGGAGATGCCTCCATTCCTCTCTTCTCTCTGCTATCTTTTTAATGTCTTGGTAGGACCTTACTCCTAACCCTTCCTTAAGTTGTTGAAAAAACTACATCCTTGGTCTTTTTCTTCCTCGTCTCCCTTTGATTTTTCCTTCTACTATTATTCTGAATAGATTGTCATGTCTTATTAGATGTCTTCCCTCTTCTATTATATTATCATCATCATCATCATCCCAGCCCTTCTTCCGCCCACTGCTGAGCATAGGCCTCTCTTCGTCGACGCCACCCATCTCGGTCTTGTGCTGCTCTCATCCAGGTGTGACCCGCGACTTATATTTACTTCAATATAGCTCAGTGTTTCAAAATCAACCTGTATGTTTATGTAAGTTGGGTGTGACATGGTACCAATCACCTGATCTGATAATTAAGCTGGAAGGTGGCCACGGCATCTCTGTCATAAAACAACACCGAGTTTCGGCTCAATTGATTCGTCTTCGGAGAATTTTAAACTTATTAGTTAATTATTTTAGATAAAGGCTTGTTTTTAAAAATGTTAAAAACTGGTTTTTCATTCCAGATGCCAAAACTAGTGAATTCTATAGGCAAACTCCTCAGCTCTTTTGTGCCGGAAGTAGTTCTAGACAGGATGATGAGAATAGAGAAGTCTGATGTCTTTGGACCTTTAGGATCTTTTACTATAAAGGTATTTTTTGATGTATTTATTGTAGGTATATACTTATTATATCTAAATTGACCACAATGGCACAAAAGGTGGACTTAATGCTAATGCATCCTCTAACAGTCAGCCTTTAGGAAAAACAGAAATTAATTATTATTTAAGGCCATACATGAATTTTTCGGGGTCCATTTGAAATAAATAATTTCAAATGAAACGGAGATATCATTTAAAATTTTGTCTTTGTGAAGCCCTAGGTAAACCCTTCAAACTATTTACAGTAAAGTGAGAACGTTAAGCTTTTCTTAGTGTTTTTGTCAAAAGTGGCCAAAAGTTTTCCGCAAAACTTGAGTCTTGAGACTCTTGAGTTTAAACTCAAGAGTCTCAGGCAGGATTGTTATGTTTAAACAGAGCCTAATTACTTCTTTCATCTCTCTTGGTTTCAATGTCTATTGCTTTATTCTAGGAGAACAATATCGGATACACATCATTGAATAACGATAAAATAGAGACAGTATTCGATACGCCTGCTCCAAGCGCTTTCCAGTATTTAGACAGTCTGACCACTATACAGAGACTGAAGAAAATAGGCCTTTACAGTAAGTATCATCAGGTCTTTTTCAGTATCCAATGCAGGAGCACTCCCTCTCTGTACTACCAGAGCCATATATATGCCACAGCAGTCAGAGGATTTGGCTTACCCTCTCCACGCTGGCCAGACGGGTTCAGGTCTCATTGATGTTTGTTTGCTTGTGTTTCCAAAGTCGCCTTCTATGATATCCATGGGAAGACTTGGAGTAGTCCTATTCAATACTGCCGGGAACCACACGGCAAAGTGTATTTAGATGTATGTACATACAGATGTCTATACAGTAAGTATATTTAGATGATATTATAATATTAGCCGTGTGGTTTCTACTCCATCTTTTCCCTGGAATCGTGTTTGATTTTCGTGTGTGTAAGTAGCTAACATGGTACAGACTTTAGGGGTGTGAGTTCGAATGGTGGCTTAAATATTTTATCATATAAGTATTTCTAATATGACATTGTCATCATATTAAAATAACCTCAAACAAGGCGTTCTTTTTTGTTTTGTTTGCGAAAAACCTGAGGTATACTTAAATTACCTATCTATTGGATGGAATATAATGGCTTCAAAAGAAGGAACTGATAAGGGCAAGGGGGGCCAAGGAGCAGGAGACAACAAAGAAAAGCGCAGGAAGGAGTCTATCCTTGATCTTAGCAAATATATGGAGAAGAGCATGCCAGTCAAATTTGCTGGAGGGCGGGAAGCGGCGGGTATACTGAAAGGTTATGATCCTGTACTGAATCTTTTTTTGGACAATACTACAGAGTTTCTCCGAGATCCTGACTAACTATTAGAAGACACTAGAGCCCTAGGTCTTGTAGTATGTCGCGGCACATCAGTAGTACTAATATGTCCGATGGATGGCATGGAAGCTATACCTAACCCTTTCATCACGCAAGAAGGATAGGTTTATTATTTTTGTATTCCTTATAAAATTATATCATCTTATTATGTTTCTTAATTCCAGAGGAATGTCGCGTCCAAGAATCAATAGTGCACACCCTACAAGGGACAGTTGAACGCTTGGAGCAGCAACAGTGTGCTGAGAGCGTGGTACTAGCTGATTGTACCAGTGAGCCGAAGTAAGTATCTACTTACCTCCCCGTTTAGGTATCGAAAATATACTTACATTATTACTATGCGCGCAGCGGCGTGGTAAATTCAGTTATACGAATCGTTTGTTCAGAGTAATAAGAGTGAAATTGGCCTGCAATGGATGTCTAGTATCCAGTAGAAACGAAAATGGTGCCGATGGACATTCAGTCATTTAAACAGCCATGTCCCGGAAAGGTAATAATATACTACGTATATTACGTGTCATGTTTTTTGTTTCTCTTAATTTTTAAGGGCTTTTGTCTTAACACACATGTCAGCCCTATCGTACACTTGACCAAGGAATGAACGTCTGAGGATTAATGAAAATGTCATACAATTTTTTTGCAATTATCGAGCCTGGTTTTGACAAAAGAGATTGAGCGATACCGATATTTCCCTCATTAGTGAATCCCTTTTACATTTGTATTTGGTACACTCCATTAATAAATGTTGAATATCTTCTACGTGTAATGTTTATAAATAGTAAAATTAAGATTTTTTTTTAAAGTGAAAACTTCTTTAGCGGCGTTGTGCACTTTTTTTGTAATGGGTAAAAAATATTAAACTCGCGTCAGGACACGTGTCCTGATCGAAAATTCGTAAGACGGATGGAGAGTAGACAGCCGGCGCGGCGTAGGAGAGGAAGTATCCCCCTTTCTTTCTACGGCGCGGTGAAAATGTATGCCTGCGCCTGCTGTTTCGTTTAGTTGAGAGATAAACTTTTTAATGTAATATAAATTGTCATGTTTGTGTACGATAGCGCAATAAATAAATATTGTATTTTACCACATAAATGATAGTATTTTTATACTGATAATTAAAGCAATTCGTGCAAAATTATTCCCTAACCATTCCAAAATATCAAAAATGCACAACGTTAATATTCAAGTTTTCCCTTCTGCCGGCACTCCCGGAGTGCAACCTGTCGTTTTTTTTTCAAACTATCACCACTGGTAGCAGTTTGTGGAAAACTAGAGCGGAGGCATTTGCCCAAATATGGGATACCTACCGGCTTATAAAAAAACTAAAAATAAAATCTCGCAATTTTAAAGAAAAGCTACCGATATAATTGCCGAAAGAAACTCATCAAGATAGTATTGGTCGTCAACCTGAATAGAATAATTTAGCCAGTTTAGAAAATGTAATCTAAATACTCGTATAACAATGTAAACCCTTGCAAAAATACTCATAAAATTATTTTTTACAGGTTTGCAGTACTTAGGCTAAAAAGCGGAGGGTTCAGGGTCTTCTCTGGCGGCTTCCACGTGGACCTTAAAGATGACAGTTACAAGATAGAGCAGAAGAATTCCAGCATACCAAACTTGTCTTGGAATGAAACAGAATATTTTGAGTAAGTACCGAGGCTTCACCGTGTGGCTTAATTTTGTCGTGTGGCTTCCTCTTGTCGTATACTCGTATGGCTTTTCTTCGCCATGTGGCTTCATTTTGCCGTGTAGCTTTATTTTGTCGTGTGGCTTCATTTTGTCGTATGGCTTTTTTTCGCCGTAGTGCTACATTTTGCCGTGTAGCATGCTTTTGTCGTGTGGCTTTTTTTTGCCATTTGGGTTTTTATTTCGCCGCAAGGCATCCTTTCGCCATGTAGCTTCAGACCTAGAATAGGACCACTCCATCTTTTCCTGTGGGTGTCGAGGCGAATAAGCATAAACATCTCGTGCTACAACTGCATTCCCAAAGAGAGTTGAAGTCAGGCAGGCGGCCGGTTGTAAAACTATAGCCAAGGAAAAACTTAGAATGTACCAGCTGCTTCTCTCCCCGCGCAGATAGTAAAATAAATCTAATAACCTGTATTACTTTATCATCATTATTTTATGTAGTATTATGTTTTAGTGGCCTTTGGGTCTTGCAGTCCTGGGCTGTTTCCTGATGTTTGTTTATCGTGTGTGTAAGTAGTCAACTCTGGTGTCAGATTTTTCAAGCTGCCTAAAGGCATCTAACATAGCTTGACGACTGCCATAAAATGATGACAGCTGGGACCAACGGCTTATACGTGCCTTCCGAAGCACGGAACTATGTCCTTATATACTACTGGTACTTAGATACTGTTTCCTTAGAGCCGCAAGACCCAAAATGCTCTGTCTACCTCATTAGGGATAAAGACGAGATAGTGTATGTACCTATATAACGTCACAACACGTCTAACAAAATATACTGAAACTATTTTAAGGTTAGATTCAGTCCATGATACTGAACAACTTTCCCCAAGGAACATATATCGAAATATGAAAATATTTTTTTTCTTTTCATAGAAACTCGGAACTTGTAACTCGGTTAACTTGTATGGAAGGCCAAAAAACATTTTTCATATTTCGATATATGTTCCTTGGGGAAAGTTGTTCAGTGTCATGGACTGAATTCATCATTAAAATAGTTTCAGTATATTTTGTTAGACTGTATAGACCTGTAGGTATATGAAAAACGGGCAAGTGCGAGTCGGTCTCGTACATGAAGGGTTCCGTACAATGTTTTAAAACGCTAAAAAGCACGTTTTTTGTATGACGACCCCCTTTGATTTTTAACTTTATTTTATTTTTAGTATTTGTTGTTATTGTGGTCATAGTAATACATAATTGGTGAAAATTTCAAGTATCTAGTTAATGCCATTATGAAGTACAAGTTCAAAACGCTGAAAAAAACACGTTTCTTGTATGACGACCACCTTTAATTTTTAAATATTTTTTTATTTTTAGTATTTGTTGTTATATCCGCCACAGTAATACATAATCGGTGAAAATTTCAATTATCTACCTATTACGGTTCAAGAGATAGAGCCCTGTGACTGACGGACCGACAGACAGAGGACGGACAGACAGACAGACAGACGGACAGACAGCGGAGTCTCAGTAATAGGGTCCCGTTTGCACCCTTTGGGTACGGAACCCTAAAAAGGCAACAATTAGTTGTCAAATGTGACGTTCCACGGGTAAAGGTACCTTATGGACGCTGGCACTTACGACATTGTGTTTATTAAAACTAAGTTATTTGTACGAATTGTTTTTCTAAACGTCTTAAGCGCCACCGTCCACAAGGTACCATTTCGTACCAAATTATCAGCTTTATCCGTAAATTAATATTAAATTGCTTTATTTCAGCATCCAAAAACTCGGTGACGTCACGAAGATATCTACACACACCAATATTGACGTGTACTACACTAGATCCGAACTCACTGTACTGCTACCCAGTGTCTACACGAGTAGTGTCTGCGGAGAATGTGCTACGGAACCTGTGTCTATTGTTTGTTAATAAAAAAAAACATCTTGATCTAGCTAGGTTTCCTTTAAAGAGAACCTCGTTATCTTGGTTAAAGATAATATATTACTTATGTAACAGATACCCAACGTCATATATAAACATTTAAGGGCACGTAAATAGCAGAAGGGGAAGACCAAGAAGAAGGAAAGGTTAGGAGTAAGGTCCAATTCAATTCAATTCAATTCAAAATATCTTTATTATCATAGGATATTTATAATATCTCTTAATAATAGTCACTTTGTTTTGTTTTGCACAAATGTTGACGTCAAATCGTTACTTAAAGCTAAGTTTACGCCGCTTCCTAGGCGCAAGTGCAGAAGAAGCGGCAACAAACTGCACTGCACGTTTTCTCCAAAGACGTCAACTAACAAACTAAAAACTTAAAATTAGTTATATAGATGAAGATTAAATTGAATTATAAGAATTACGAAATTTCGGTCCTACCAAGACATTAAAAAGATGGCAGAGAGAAGAGAGGAATGGAGGCATCTCCACTTAACTCCAAGGACAAGAGCAAGCTCTTGTGACGGAATCATCTTTCTTTTCGGATAATCAGGTGATTCAGCCTGCAATATCCTAACCAGACTGGAAACAACTTTTCACAACGTGTGCTTCCCAGTGGGATTTGAACCCACGACCTCCGGATCACAAGGCAGACGCCTTGACAACTGGACCACGGAGGCAGTTATTAATTTAATGAATATTATAACTAATATATGTTTCAATGTACCTACCAATAACCAATTATACCAAGCTGCGAGCGAAAATAATACAATAGGCCTAGTACCTTCGTGCGCGAGTGTACCCATGCGCAAACGCACCCCTTTACTTTCTTTCAGCGTTCCTTTTACATGACGCGCTATATACCTAGTATATGAACTTATATTATCACGGAATAAGTACTAATACTCATGTACAGAAGTCTCACTCAGCAAAGAAATTCAAAGAAATATCTACTCAATGTGGTTAGCGATATGGTTAATTTAACTCACGTCAGAACTCAGCACCTTTTCGTTTAGAGACATAGTTATCTATAACAGGCCAATTTCATTCTTATTTGTCTGGACAAACGATTCGTATTAACTGAATTTACCAATCCGACTGGCCGCCGTGCGCTTAGTAATAATGTAGGTATATTTTCGATACCTAAACGGGGAGTGACTCAGGCCTGATATTACCTACCTTTCGCAGGTTTGCTTGTTATTTGTGTGCTGCCATCTCTGTGAGCAGCTGGTACTGATAATTTGTTACCAAGATTCTGCTATTTACGTGCCCTCCAAAAGTATGAGATTTGCACCCACTGTCATGGTGTTCTCTTCGAGCGAAGCTCGGTGGCACAGGTACTGATTTGTTATATGTTATATGTCAGCGTTGCTGTTCCCCATGTACCATTGGTAATGATTAGTAGTAGTGGTGTAATAATATACACTCCCTACTCATGCAACTACATACTTATAATTACTCATTAATATGTGAGGGGGACCTGGTGACCCAAGATACAGGCTTTGGCGTCTCCAGTGCTTCCACAGGTTCTAAATTTAAAAGTAAATTTAATGTATTTAAATTGTACCTAATTGCATGGACAAAAACTACAAGAAAACTTAGACAACCTTCATAATTCTTGAAGCGTAATTAAATTTTTAGTTTCAATATTGTAGCTAGATAGAGCTATTAGTTCGAAAGTAAGTAGTTTCGTTGTGGTGCCGCTTAATTTCGGTAGATGGCGGTATAAGCGTTCAATTTCGACGAACAAACAAGCGCCATCTCTGATTTTTCATGGATACCGCCAACCTAAGTTCCAAGCATCCTTTGTATGGCGGGCGAGACAGTAGCGACATCTAGAAATAACACAGGATTTTGGCTTTCTAGCAGAGTACGATTTTATTTTATGGGGTTGTCAGTCCTTGTGTATTTGTCGTTCATGCTAATTGTTATAACTTATGAAGTAAAAAAATTGTATTTTGTATTGTATATAGACTTACTTACACATAATAACAGGATAATTTAATACTTATTAATGATAATAGGATGGAGGTAAACTAACTTGAAACCTCTCTTCAAATTCTAGCGATCTACAATACAATGGAAGCATAACCAAGCGCAAAAACTATTCAATTTAGCGTGCCAGTTTGCGCAATAATAATGTTTGAATTTACTATTCCATAGTGTGGTGTTCACCACAGCAAGGTAAAAAACAAAATAAAACTTTTAGAGTCCCAATGTCGGTAGCGCACACGTCCGACCCGGCCGGCGTCTAATAGCTAACTGCCGCGAGAGCTAGCCGAGCGCCGGCATTTTATACTTTTATCGAACGCACGCCCTACCCGCATAACGTTTATTTATAATGGTGCTTATACTCTGTGATCTTTTCATACAAATAAGTTGGCAGGCGTCTTGTTACCTATAACCTACCTGATGGTAAGTGGCATGAACGCTTGCCAATGGCGCATTGCTGATCTTGAACAAACTTTTCACACTTTTTGTTACACATTTTAAACTCTGTATTTATTTATGTTGTATTTTTTTAAATATTTTTGCTAGTGCTTTATAGGGTTTGGTGACGCAAGCTTAATGCGTGTTGAAGAAATATGATATGGTGGAGAAATTCAGCGTGGACACGTGATAGCTCAGTTGGTTAGAGCATGGTCGTATTTAGACCAAGGTCGCTGGTTCAAGTCCCACTTACGTGGTATTTTTTCACCATATCTATTTTTTTTAGTATGTAAGCAGGCATAAACTTACATAATATCCAAATAAAATAAAGACACTCTTTATTTTAAGTAAAATACTGAAGTGTTTCTTTTTATCCGACTGCGTGAGATGGGTTATGTTTTTCGAGTTTATGTGAGTATGTTTGTATATTTCTTTGTCACGCTCTGAAGCCTTAATGGCTTGAAAAGTGTCTTTACATTCGTCTTAATTGTCAGTGCTATTAGGTTTATGTAAACCTATGTGGATCGGGCTATCAAAATAAAGTATTATAAAAATACCTATATACAACATACATGTTTAATTGTAATTTAGAATAATAAATGCTAAAAACTAACATACAACGTCACTCATTTGAGCGTGTTCCCGGATGCATCCTAAAGATACTGCTATGTAATCACGTAAAAGTCAATAATCAAAAGACCTTCACCAACATTTGATTGAAACTAGTTAGGAATAAAGAAACGAAAAACTAAAGATATGGTCTCAGGAAGGGCCGTAAAATAATTATATTTTATTTAAACTTTATTGATCCACAAGCTACAATAGGTAGACTTAATGCTAAATCATTCTCTCCCTGTCAACCTTTAGGAAAATAAAAACAGATAAGATAGTTGGCGTCTAAAATAGATAGTAACCATATCCAGTTACAATAAGTACTTTTAAATGATCATACATAAATATCGTATATAATAAATACTGTAATTTATATAAACATACTATATATATATACATAGGTATATTAAAATATATAAATTTTTATACGTCAAGGGGTTCGGTTGGGGTTTGCTTTAAATGATTTAGCAAATTGTTTCTAGTGGACCTTATAATGTAAAATTGGTGTTGTTTGGTGTTATAAATGCTCATGCTCATGATGAACAATATGTGAAATAGTTAAAGTGAACATTTATAGTCTGTGGTCATAGTACGGCTGTAGTGATGTTTGTTTTGCGGACTGTGTGTCTTCAGGCGTCGTCCGCCACTCAATCGGCTATGAAAACCAGTGGACTCGTATAGATTTGTCGCCAGAAGCTCCCTTGAAGCAATTAAAGGCCTACACCAACCTTTGGTTGTAACTTGTTAGGAATAAAGAAGCAACAAAACTAAAGATAGGCTCTAAAGGACTTGTATCCAGAGCTTAGATCATTTAATACAGGATAAGTTACGCAGACAAATCTTCTTACAAAACTTTCTGCCGTTTTTGGTGCGGGGGGAGCGTACTACTACATCTAAAAAACACACACAGTCACAAAAATAATTTGTGTCGTTATAAACGCACACTTACGTAAAATTGACACACTAGTTTATTTTCTGCACACTAGCAAGACTCACACTAAAACAAATGTGTATGTACACGTAATAATACACCCTAGTGCAAAAGGATTGAACAACAAAAAAAAATATCGACATCGATATTTCGGAAAAAAGAATTACGTTCGTTTTAACTCTGGAATGTTTTCATATAATTATGTCGGAAATTCGGGATAGAAGTTAATACGTCACGTGAGGCACCACGTGAGCAGTTTAAATAATAGAACTTGTTTAGTATCTATTTAGTTTTACAAGTTTTATTATTTATACTGCCCACGTGGCGCTTCACGAATACTATAAAACTTGTTAATTAGTTTAACAAGTTTTATTATTTAAACTGCCTACGTGGCGCTTCAAGCATACTACAATATAATACAAGTTTTTTAGTATTTAAACTTGTATTATGGGACACTAACTCAACAATATATATTTTATCATCTTCTTCATCTAAGCGCGTTCTCGGTTGCATCCTTAGCTGTGACGCTTCCCCGCTTTTTATTCTTGAAATATAATATGGTCACCCAAGTAGGCCAAAGACCTTGCGAAGTGGAGAAGAAATAGCCGAAACAGAAAACTTATAAACTTGTATTATGGGATACTAACTCGACAATATATATTTTATCATCTTCATCATCTAAGCGCGTTCCCGGTTGAATTCGTAGCTGTGCTGCTTCTCCTCTGTTTCTTCTCCAAATATAATAAAGTTATATACCCAAGGATGCCAAAGAACTTGCGAAGTGAAGAAGAAATAGCCGAAACAGAAAACTAAAAAACTTGTATTATGGGACACTAACTCAACGATTGTATATTTTATAATAAATACATATATAGATGGGGTTATGTCGTTTAATCACGGAGTTCCTATGGCCACCTTCCAGCTCCATCATCAGACCCTGGATACCATCTAAAGACAAAAAACCCGTCAAGATAAATCATACGAGCCCAAACTCGATGGGCTTATGTCGTTTAATCACGGAGTTCCAATAGCCACCTTTCAGCTCTATCATCAGACTCTGGATACCATCTAAAGACAAAATACTTGTCAAGACAAATCTACGAGCCCAAACTGGATAGGGTTATGTCCTTAATCACGGAGTTCCTATGGCCACCTTGCAGCCCTATCATCAGACCCTGGATACCATCTAAAGACAAAATACTCGTCAAGATGAATATTACGAGCCCAAACTTGATGGGGTTATGTCGTTTAATCATGGAGTTCCTATGGCCACCTTCCAGCTCCATCATCAGATCAGATCCATGTTGTCATAATATTGCATTGTCACGCGACATACGTATGCGTGCAAAATTTCAGCTCAATCGAAAATCAGGAAGTGGGTCAAATTTAACTTGCAAGATTTGATTACAGACAGACAGACAACGGGACAGGTAAAACTAAATAAAAGCTTGTAAAAAAATTAAAATATTTCGATATTAAAATTATATCACAAATAAAACTATATCAAGGAACTGTAATTTTTATCGTCATCGATAATAATGCGATGTCTCGTCACTCAAAAAGCATTGTGATAAGCGATTATAGATCTTTTTGGTATGGTTATGGCAGTAAATAAGATAAAAAATCGCTTGGGATGGCAGGTTGTAAAGCAAGCAGTTGCAAACTTGACTCGATTATTTTTGCCGTAATCTAAACTGAAAGATATTATATCGATTTTTACGTAATTACATTTAAATAGAAATCAATGTTAATAAAATAAAAAAATACTTACAAATGAAAGGTTATTCCATCTTTACTAAGATTAGAAGTATTTGACCTCTTTTAACATGCATTAACTGCACAATGTATATAGTTATAGTTATAAGACCTTGTGAACTATTACTATGCAAATTATAAAAAAAAAAAAAAAAAAATTTGGCATTTTTAATCGAGCACTTGTAGACGTCCTTTCGATACTTTACCGATGCACATAATGATCATAATCGATTACGCAACTAGTTTTTATGAACGTATAAGAGCATGCGATCTTATACTTCGGCAGAGGGGAACGCGCAGGTAAGGCTTATCCTGTATTAAATGATCTAAGATCCAGAGCCGTAAAATTAATCTCAAACAAAAAAAAGAACACTAAAAAAAGAAACATATTTAAAAGAATATGGGCATAAAAGCAAACTTATTTGAAGAAGCAAGTTTTTCCAGTCAACATTTGGGCAGAGGAAAATTAAATTATTTTATCTTACAAACATACATACATATTAATTACGTCTTTATCTTTACGAGATAGACAAGGCCCGATTATAATTAAATACATGCTAACAGTATGATTTAAATAATAATTATTTATAATGTTTGTATTTGAAGATTAGACTTAATATAATTATTACATCAGTGTAATTTTATTAAATAATTAATAATAATAATAAAATGTATATTTATTTTATAATTAAAGCTGAGCAATTTTTTTTTCAATGCTTCTAGCTGCCTAAATTTAGTAGAGCTTTCGCAAGTTAAGCAACCCTGGGCGAGATCTGCACTTGGATGGGTGACCACAAGTGGCAAAAAAAAATTTCCCGTGTTCCACCGTGCTTCAGAAGGCACGTAAAGCCGTTAGTCCCGGCTATCGTCATTGTATGGCAGTTATCAAGCTACGTCAGTGCATTTCGGCAGCTTGAAAATTTTACACATACGAAAAACAAACAAACGTGCCTTCAGAAGCACGGAGGAACTCGAGATATTTTATACCACTCTTCAATCCAATTGCAGACCACACGCGAGATTACTTAACGTGCGTAAGGGTTAATTATGCATACTCCTACAGGTGCATCGAACTCCTAATTTACATGCCCCATTAAACCGGACCCTTTGTATCATAAAAATACAAGCTTCATTACCTAAAGAAACAAATAGACCGCAGTAATGCACAACGCAAGCTATTTTAACCGCACATTTTTTATTAGAGCGAAAAATCGTATGATCACAACACCCGTGCTTACTCGGCGGGTGCTAAAGCGCAACTAACCGGCGACGTTCTATATTTAAACGAGTGAGTTTATGGAGGGTAGAGGTAAGGTTTTCTTGTTGCAAAAGTGTCCGGCTAAAGTGTTCTTTAAATTTAAAGAACACTTTAGCCGGACACTTTTGGGCGATTTTTAGCGTGAGAAGGTGGAAAAAGGAATCAAAATGGTGATGGATTGCTAGCCACATCGCTTATTAACATGATTCGCATTTTTTCCCATTCTCTCAATCGGCTTTTACAATCTGCGCGGAAAGAGAAACAGCCGGTACATTCTAAGTATTTTATTTTTTCCAATCACGGAAATGGAATAAATAACTATAATAGTTATTTATTCCATTTCCATGCTTACTTACTTACTTACTTACTATCCTGGCTCAGCGACCCAAAGTGAGTCTTGGCCTCCAGCACAAGAGCACGCCAGCGCTCCCGGTCCCGCGCTGGCTCTCGCCAGTTGTCCCCAACTTGCAGCTCGCGCAGGTCCGCCATCACCACGTCGCTCCAGCGATACCTGGGACGGCCCACCGGCCTGCGACCGATCGGCCGGCCCTGGTATGCTCTTATATCTCTTCACTCCCCGATCCTCCTCCATTCTTTCGACGTGTCCGAGCCATCGAAGGCGGTGCGCCCATAATGTTAGGCTCGTCCACTAGATCTTGTATTTCGGCATTGCTCCTAATCCTCCATACACCATCCTCTCCTCTCACTGGTCCCAGGATCTTGCGAAGTATCTTTCTTTCCGCTACGAGAAGCCTTCTTATTTAGCCTCCATTTCCATGCTTAGTATTTTATTTTTTCCAAGCGATGTGGCTAGCAATCCATCACCATTTTGATTCCTTTTTCCACCTTCTCACGCTTAAAATGGCCTTTGGGTCTTGCGTCTCTGGTTAAAGCTGCAAAACTCAACATGTTCTGCCTGCCCCATTAGGGTTAAAGACATGATACTGTGTGTATGTGTGTGTGTGTGTGTAACTGTAGTTGGTGTAATTTAACGCCTTTTTACGAAAAAAATTGGATACAATAGATGGTTTCCTTACGTCCTCAGTGACGTAATGGTCAACAGGCTAGTCTAGCGGAGGTTCTGGGTTCAATCCCCAGCCAGGGCAAGTTGGAAAATGACCTTTTCCAAATTGGCCTGGGTCTTGGGTGTTTATCTTTATATGTTTTTATTATAAAATATAGTATGGTTGAGTTAATATTCCATAACACAAGTTTAAACTTACTTTGGAGCTGGCTCAATCAGTGTATTTTGTCCCTATATATTTATTTTTATAGGGTTTTTAGACATTCAAGATGCAGTATTAAAGTATCTACTCAAATTAAATAATGAAATAAGAAATGGTGGTAAAATACCACGTGAGCAGGACTTGAAACCGCGACCTTGGACTCAAGTCCTTGGGTTCTAGTCCTGCTCATATGGTAGGTATTTTTTTACCTATATACAACGTAGAAGGGACATACCAATAATTAATCGAACCACGGTCTTTACTAGATCATTATAGTATAGTAAAATTAAAATAACAGCAATATAACAAAAATAAATTCGGCATTTTCATACAAAAGTGTGCAGCCGCCCGAACTATTTGTATGGGAATGTCGAATTTTTTTTTGTTTCTTGACTGTTTTAATTTTAATTTTACTTTTTTTACTTACTTTTAATTTCATTAACTATACTTTAGTGATGTAGTACCTATAGCCCGTGGTTCAATTTATTACGGGTATGTCCCTTCCACGTTGGTTTATTTATTCACATTTAGGTCTCCTTATACTCTACCCTCCATAAGTGAGCCTTGCGGCGATTGGTCAGGGGAACCATAGACTAATCGCCTTATCTTCGACAGAGCATAGACGCTTTGATCTATTTCCAGTTCACTTATTTTTTAATTTTACAAAGGAGGTAACCGAATGGAGGTTTATTTATTCTTTCAGGTCAAGCGCTCGAGTGATTTTTTTAGGGTAGCAGGGTAGTGTTAAAAATTTGGGTTATTTTCGAGGTTGGTTTTTGGATAGGAAAATTTTCGGTGCCTTTGCCTTAGAAGGTTTTGTCAACTCTTAAATAAGTCAAAAAGTGTATAACGGTTGCTACACACATAACATGGTCAGTTCAGGAGTATTTGTCGAACAATAAAGCCGACCTGAAGCTATTATAGGCTTTTTCCCTTAACATAGACGAATGTTCGGGGAATATACAGGCTGACTTTTTATCCACCTGCAACAACCAATTTTTGAAGCAAGTTTAGTTTAGTAGTATAAAAAGTCAGCCTGTATATTCGAGTAACGCCGGCCCGCTTATGTGTGTAGCAACCCTTATAGACTTAGATACAGGCATATTTTTTTACTTACATTCATATCTTTATCTTTTACGGGGTAGATAGTGGCCAGTACCACAAGACCTTAATATCACTTTCAGCGGGGGCAACACAAAAAAAAAATTGTGACAGATAGCCATCTTCTTCATCTTAGCGCGGTTTCGGTTGCATCCTCAGCTGTGCTGCTTCGAAGCCAGGGTGCGCTTTCCCGTTTTTTCTTCGCCAAATACAGGCTGATTTTTAAACCACCTGCCAAATTTTTGAGCAAGTTCAATTCATGATACTGAACTACTCTCTAAAAAATAGTTATTAAAAATCATGCATGTTAAAGATTTACGACCGACCGCCTGCCTGATGACAACCCTCTTTGAGAATGTATTAGTGCGAAAAGTTTTACAACAGGCCGCCGCCCGAGATTCCGCAACCGTTCTCCTAAGACCGATACGTACTTTTCAATCGATATTTGCTACGTTCCACAGGTTAAGGTACTTTGTGGACGCTGTAGAAATACAATTCGAACAAGTAACTTAGCTTAAATAAATACAATGTCGTAAGTGGCAGCGTCCATAAGGGTACCTTTGCCCGTGGAACGTCACATTTGGAAAATAGATTGGGTTTAAAAACACACATGCGATATCGATCGCAAACGGTACTTATAAAGCGACTAAAGTTAGCTAACAGCCTAATCCTATTCATATGTCTGGTCATCATCAGGTCTTTTTAAGTCTCCACTGCAGGAGCACAATCCTCTCTGTATTACCTGAGCCATATATTAGCCAGGGCAGTCAGAGGATTTGGCCTACACTCTTCACGTTGGCCAGACGGGTTGGAGAGGTCTCATTGATGTTAAGCTTTGTTTAGCCTGTGTTCCTAAGTCATCTTCTACGACATCCAGGGGAAATCTTGGAGTGGTCCTATTTTACTGTGCCGGGAATCACACGGCTAATATGTCTGGTAATCGCATTTTAATATGTTTTGTCACTTACAGCTATATCCCGGTGAAAATAATGCCCTGTATGAAAAGTTAGTAAGAAAAAATAAAACAACTAAACGGTTCTCAAACTAAATGGAAATCCTACTCGTAGAACGTAAATCGGAGCACAGGATCGGGACCGTGCACATCCCGTGGCATATCATGTGTGTAATCCCTCTGTGAGATTATATCTTAGTCGATAGAGGCATAGCCTAGCATTGCAGAGGTGACGCGTGTAGAGTTTAAGCGTTATCTGTATATATAAAAGCGAAAATCACTCACTCACCACGAAATCTCGAAAACTACTTAGCCAATGAAGATGAAATTTGGCAGAAAAGTAGATTGTGACTAAGAGACATCCGCTAAGAAAGGATTTTTGGAAATTCCATTCCTAAGGGGGTGAAATAGGGGTTGGCAGTTTGTATGAAACGTAGTATTTTTTTTTAAAGTGAGACATGATATTTTTAATGTAGGTATTTTAATAATTAGTAGAAAATAATAATGCATTTAATAGATTTTGAAAATTACATCCCTATAGGGGTGAAATAGGGGTTGCAAGTTTGTATGAATCTTCGTCATTTTTGAAGCGAGACACATGACATTTTTGATTTAGTGGTTACTAAAAAAAAAATCAGTTTAAAAAAAATATCTAATTTGTGTAGTCTAAGCGGGCGACGCCGCGGGCAAAAGCTAGTTTATTTAATAATTTTATTTATTTAAAAAACTTTATTGTACATCAGCGATAGTTACACATAATAAAAAAACAAAGATCTCTTCCAGTCGACCAGTAGGGCAGAGGACAGTTACAAATTTAGTAGGAAGGCAGAAATACGTACAGAGCAATGAAAAAAACAAGTATTTCGTAATAGTCTCGAACCTCTGGCTCTCCGTATTCAAAAAATGAAAAAACTGAACCCTATAGGATAACTCGTCAGTCTGTCTGTCCGTCTGTCTGTCACAGCCAATTGTCTTCGAATCTACTGGACCAAATTAGGTGTTTGGTAGGATGACAAATAATGACCCAAACAGAGATGTGCGAGGGAAATATATTTTTTTAAATAAGGGTCATTTTCGGGGGACAATTAGGAAATTAAATAAAAAAAGTTTTGCAAACCATACTGTGTCATACTCGTATCAAATGAAAGGGCTCGTCATGAGGATCTTAAATATATATATTGTTATTATTGTAAAATAAATGAATGAATTGATTTTATTCATGAAAAAAGATAAAAATTTACTATTTGCCCTGATCTCCGAAACTACGGAGCCTAAAAGTTTTTAAAAAAATAGAAAATATTGCTTGTAGATTACAGGAAGCCTATAAAAATTCTATCAATTTTACGGAACCCACTCCACGCGAGTTCAACTCGCACTTGGCCGGTTTTTTCAAGTTTGGGCTCTGCTGTTATCTCCTCTGTAGCTATGGTCTTCATAGAATTAACTAGATATCACCCTTTTGAAAATTATTCCGTGCGGCTGGGCAAAGGATGGGCTAGAGTGGGACGGTGATATGTGTTAGAGAGAGATAGGAATATAGCGGTGTTGTTTAGAATGTTAGAAAGATGAAGTTAAGAATTTACTGCATAAACATTTTATTTTAATCTATTACGTCTTTTTTCCTGACGGGATAGACAGACAAAACGGAAGAGAAGGATCGAAAAAGAAAGAGATTATAGACCACACTTAGCAAAAGAAAGACATATAATATGGATTATATATAGCCCTGGGCTTTGTATGCCTAGTAAATAGTAAAGACGTGGAAATGTTTCGGTTCTCTATTTATTCACATAAAACAATTAGACATAATATAGCTTTAAATATAATTTTTTGACCTAATTTTATTGGTCATAATTTTTAATAAAATATTTTGTTTGGTCAAAAAATTCTGAGAAATGAAATAAATGAGAAAAATAATACTTAGGTAATCATAATTATTTTAATATATTTTTTAAAACATATTCACTTAATTATATTTCACCTCGAACTGTGACCTTGTGAACCGCATGACCTACTCGGCAACCCCTTAACTGATATGGCTTTTGTTCTAAGTTAAAAATTCTGTTAGCTACATCTATATACCTACTAAATTTCATAAAGCTCTGATCAAAACTACACGAGTTATCGTCGAACAAACATATACATACGAGTGTATATGTTTGTTCGAGTTCGAGTGTATATGTTTGTTCACATGCATACAATCGCGGGATTGTTAATACATAAAAATCATAATTTTATTCAAATATTATTATTGATGAAACACTCGATTAATAAAAACATAAATATGTTTTGGACTTACCTGTCGCACCCTAACTATTATAGTTAGCGAAAACGAAACAAAAATATTTTTTTTTTGTCGTAAATGTATCTTCATCTTGTTTCATAATAAAAACCAGATATATCACTCTACAAATGCATACCAAGCATTACCCATTTGAATGTCACCACCCGCTAACGGGCTCGTAGCGGGCGACAGCAATCGAGCGGGGAGGGTAACGCCTGCGCGTATAGCAAAGTTATAAGGTTAGCCATATAAATGAAATTTGGGAGAAAGAAGTTACTATATAGAAAAATACTATACTTTTCTGATTACAATTTTTTTATATACCTAGGGGGTTCAAATTCATTCTGTAAGTATTATGACAAACAATTTAAAATCAAACAAACTTACCACGTGACTTATGGTAAACATTATGAAAAACTATATTATGAACTATAATAGGTCCTAGGTAATTGTTTCTATCTCACGCAGGGTAGGTACTTAATACATTGAAATAATTCCCTATGAATAGTAACCATTGAAGGGTTGAACGCGTGTGCACGCGCTGCCACGTAGAAACTGATCAAAGGAGCGGCTCACTGAGCATGCCTCAAAGGTGGATACGCTTGTATTCCCTGTTCATTATGTGATAATTTTTAACATGATTTTTAGGTTCAAAATCCTTTATTCATAAACATATTAAAGTACAAATAATTAAAATAAGTATAACTATGAATATAAGACTAAACTTAGTATACTATCACGTCTTTACCCCCAACGGGGCAGATAGAGCATTTTGGTTCTTGTGGCTCTAAGCAGACAGAGCCTAGGGCCGGAAGATCCAAAGGTCACTTTTAGCGTGATGGTGGGTGAGAAGGTGGAAAAGGAATCGAAATAATGATGGGTTCCTAGCCGCATCGCGTATTAACATGATTCGCATTTTCGCCCTCGATCAGCTTTTACGATCTGCGTGGGAAAAGAAGCAGCTGGTACATTCTAAGCTTTTTCTTTTCTCTTAGACCAGCATGGAATTAAACATAAATACTTAAATAACATCAAATAATTTAAAAAATGAACCCTAAAATACTGCGCTTGCTGGGTAGGATACCTAAGAGGTGGGAAGCATTCCCGCGTTGAATGGCGCGGCTCAGCCTTTGGCCAAAATGCGCGCCAGCCCTTGGATTTTCTGAGGTATCGATTAGGGGGAAATCGGCGTAGGGTATCGGGGCAGACAAAGCCCTGGGTCGCACGACTCAAAGGCCACGTTTAGCGTGATAATGGGTGTGAAGTTGGAAATAATGAACCAAAATAGTGACGGGTTGCTAGCTGCATCGCCTATTAAGATGAGTCAGATTTTCGCCCATACCCTCGTTCAGGTTTTACGATCTACGCGGGAAGAGCAGCAGCTGGTACATTCTACATCATATATTTTGTGATTGTTGTAAAATAACTAATTGGCCGCATAAGGGTGGCCAATTTTTCGCACCTATTATCCTTTTTACACATTATATTATATTTATTTATATCGTATAATTGACATTTAATATTAATTTACCATTATTATTTATACTTATTTGACAACACTTTCTCTAAAAATCAGTATAGCATATAACGCAATAAGATAACTCAAATTAGGCCAACCAATATAGGCCATTTATTAGTTACAGCTACAACTACACATTATGACAAAATTATAAATATATTATGTCAAAGAAGAAATGCCTGTAACGATTATGCCAAACACTTTATGCTAAAAATTATGCGGGCAGACCTGCTCCCGTTTGTGTATCAGTGTTATCTTTTATGTACAATAAAGCATTTTAAACAAACAAACATCTTTGCTGGTTTCATTCGATTAGGTATAAGGTTTTGCGTAATATCCGCGAGCCATCTCTAACTATAAGAATTCACTTGATTTCTTCGAAGAAATGAGGCTCAAAGTAAATATACTTAAAGTTGTGGCCACGAAGTCTCTGAAACGAACTTTTAAATTAACTTCCATGATTGTTTAGAAGAAAAGGAAAAAGTCACGTTTTTACCTATAGCAGGGGTCGCCAAATAGCGGACCGCAGTCCGCATCCAGACCGACACGTTTTGTGCGGGCCGCGAGAACGCAGCAACTTGCACTTTCTTTTTTCGAAGATGAACTTTATTCAGACTTATTGATGTAGGTACATCTCCAGGATTTAACCCTTTCCTATCTAACGGTACAAACTTTTACCACCCACTTTCCCGCCAAATATATTTTATACTTCAATCGCAATACATTCGAGCTCGCTGACGATCCTTAGGCGAACCGTCTGGCTAGCCAATCACAGCAGTTTGTTTATAATTTGACATTTGATAACAAAGTATGTCAATAGCTTACACCAATTTTACTCCAAACTTCAGACTAGCCCGCAACAAAAAATTTCATTTTTCTCATAGATATTTAAAAAAAATATATTTACTTATTTATTTAAACTTTATTGCACATAAAAAAAATGTAGAAATGGCGGACTTAACGCCTTATGGCCTTCTCTGCCAGTGGTGGTGCGACAGAGTGTAGGGTTTGTTTGTATAAATACCTTTATTATTTCCGTAATTACATTTGTTTAATAAATATTTCTTTCTATAAAATGTCGTGCGGACCACGATGGTCATTTCATTTCTTGAAACGGACCCCGAGCGAAACTAATTGGTATTGATATTCTGTTTTAATTTTCCAAGATGGCCGCCAACAGTCAACTGCTTCCGATTTGTCTGAAATTCAGTATGCAAGGGTTTTTTGGATTGCGGAATCCAAATATGTAATTTTTTTTGGAATCCAAGATGGCGTCTTGATTTTAATTTTTTTTACTTTATTCGTTTATAAAGTCCTACTGGAACATCGAAGGGGTCTGGACTTTTGTATGCTGGGGTAAAGTGTCCCGCGGAACTCAAAACTGCAAACAAGTTTTCATTCCATGATTTTGTCGCCTACACATTTTTAGGGTTCCGTAAAAAAAATGAAAAAACGGAACCCTTATAGGATCACTCGTGCGTCTGTCTGTCCGTCCGTCTGTCACAGCCAATTTGCTCCGAATCTACTGGACCGAATCAGGTGAAATTTGGTAGAATGTTGTAATCCTAGGACCCAAACACACATGTGCAAAGTAAATAAATATTTTTTTTAAATAAGGGTCATTTTCGGGGAGCAAGTTAGGAAATTATATAAAAAAGTTTTGCAAACCTTACTGTGTTATATATCAAATGATAGGGCTCGTTATGAGGATCTCAAATATATTTTTGTTATTATTGTAAAATGAATAGTTTTGATTATATTCATGAAAGAAGACGAATATTGACCCTTTCCCCCCCTGATCTCCGAAACTGAGCCTAAAATTTTGAAAAAAAATACGAAATATAGTTCATTGGTTGAAGATTACAGGAAAACCTATAAGAATTCAATCAATTGGACGGAACCCTCTCGACGCGAGTTTGACTCGCACTTGGCCGGTTTATTTGATGTTGCCATTACTGAATGCAGTATTTTACCCACTTTCTCAACTGAACATAGATTCCAACCAACTTAAACAGCTGAACGAAAAACCGCGGACTGCTTGCAGCCCGCGCAACGCCCGAAAAGCTAGTTCTATGTTAAAAATAAAATATTTTTTACTGAATAGTTCAAACTGTTCCTCGATGCTTGCATGCTGTTCTTGCTTTCATGCTGGTCTGGGAGAAAAGAAGAAACTTAGATTGTACGAGCTGCTTCTCTCCCCGCGCAGATCGTAAAAGTCGATCGAGGGGATGGGCGAAAATGTGAATCAAGTTAATGGGTGATGCTGCTAAAAACTCATTACTATTTTGTTTGTTTTTAGGGTTCCGTACCCAAAGGGTCCAAAAAATTAAAAGGGGTCGCAAAACGGGTTTTTTAGCGTTTTAAAACATTGTACGGAGGTACGGATCCCTTCATGTACGCTTCCGACTCGCACTAGCCCGTTTATTTTGTTTGTAATAATTTCATTGTACTTTGAAATGACACAATAAAGACAAAAACAACATAAAGAGTAAATTGACAACGGCGGACTTTTCCCTGAATGGAATCTCTTGTTTCATTCGTAGAATCTCTTCCAGTCAACCGACGAATAAGTAGATAGGACAATTACTCACAAGAATTTTTATTACTTTTTTCTACCTTTTCGCCCACTATCATGCTAAAGCAGGGCTTGGAATACCGTTAAAAATCTGGTAACGTTAATTTTGTCAAATGGCGTTAACGTTATCAGCAAAGATAACGTTATGCTGGGTAACGGTATTTTTCCCACTATTTACCGTTAATCAGATAACGTTACCAATGATATTAACGGTAAAAGGTATTGTTAACACTGTATTTCTTTTCGATATTTGACAGGATAAATTAATGATAGTTTGTCTAGTAGGCTACTAGAGCTATTTATATAATATTGAAAAAAGTATCGTTACTTATATCGTTAATATATAACGTTATAAACTGTATTATCGATACCCTTTATAACGTTACCACTACTACCCGTATCAAAATAACGTTATTTAACGTTACTTTTAGTGTCAATTTGGTATCGTTAACAAGCCCTGCGCTAAAGACCCTTGGGAGTTGCGGGGCCCTGCGCTCTATCTATTTAGAGCCACAAATAGGATTTATAATATGTGGGATATCCCCTCGTTTGATTCCGGGTCAGAATAGGACCTCTCCATCTCTTTCTCTGGACGCCGTAAGAGGCGACTAAAGGACTTAAGCACAAACATCTCGTGCTACAATTGCATTCCCAAGGAGGATTAACGACGGGAGGCGGCCGGTTGTAAAACTTTTCGCACAAATACATTCCCAAAGAGGGTTGACGTCAGGCTAGTCGTAAAATTACAGCCGAATCATTTTGACTGTTCCGGCAATTTATTATTCACTTCGCAAAGTCTTTGGCATCCTTGGGTGACCATTGGCGTGCATGTTATATTTCGATAAGAAAAAGCGGGAAAGCGCACCTTAGGCTCCGAAGCAGCACAGCTGAGGAAGCAACCGGGAGGAAGAATAATATAATTGGGATATCTGAAGAATATAAGACTGACCCGCCTTTTTCCTGGCCCCACTAACCTTGGCTCGTAGAAAACAAAGCTGCTTTTATCGCATTTTCTTTTGGCTTTTGGCTTAAAACTGGAACAACATCTTTACAGACATACATTCTTTCAAGTAGGATTATACATTTTTTTTATTTATTCAAGAAACCAACAGCGTGAGTAAATATTATTATACTTATTAAATGTTACATAAATTTAGTATTTAGCCACTCGCAATGTGAAATCTGCAAATTCAATACATTTACAACAAATTTACAACAAAAGAGGAATATTATTCAGATTAAGTATATATGTAGTTCAAAAAAGGCTAGGAAAAATATCTAAATTGGGAGTTAATGCGTAGATTAAGCAATCCTCAGCAATGTAGTTCAGTTGTCCATAAGGAATCTCATGACTTGCTTTTTAATTGTAGCTGCTGATGTAGCTGCTTTTTAAACATTCTTTAATATATGTAAGTAGGGTATGTATCATCTTCTTCATCCAAGCGCGTTCCCGGTTGCATCCTCAGCTGTGCTGCTTCGGAGCCCGGGGTGCGCTTTCCCGCATTCTCTTCTCCAAATATAATATGCATGTCAATGGTCACCCAAGGATGCTAAAGAGCTTATGTTTTATGCCTGGCCGCCTGCCTGACGTCAACCCTCTTTGGGAATGTATTTGGGCGAAAAGTTTTACAACCAGCCGCCACCCGACGTAAACTCTCCTTGGGAATGCAATTGTAGCACGAGATGTTTGTGCTTAATCCTTTAGTCGCCTCTTACGACATCCACGGGAAGAGATGGAGTGGTCCTATTCTAACTCGAAACCACACGGGTAAGTAGTTAGTTATTTCAAATCTTTATTGTACCAAAACATATATAGAGTAATAGATTAAAGAAAACAGATAATGGGTGTGAAGTTGGAAATAATGAACCAAAATAGTGACGGGTTGCTAGCTGCATCGCCTATTAAGATGATTCAGATTTTGGCCCAAAGCCTCGTTCACGTTTTACGATCTACGCGGGAAGAGCAGCAGCTGGTACATTCTACATCATATATTTTGTGATTGTTGTAAAATAACTAATTGGCCGCATAAGGGCGGCCCAAGGGTCAATTTTTCGCACCTTTTATCCTTTTTATACATTATATTTATTTATATCGTATAATTGACATTTAATATTTATTTACCATTATTATTTATACTTATTTGACAACACTTTCTCTAAATATCAGTAGGTATAACATAATGATATAGATAGAGTAATAGATTAAAGAAAACAGATGTCAAAAGGCGGCCTTATCGCAGCTGCAATCTCTTCTAGGTAACCGAGGTAAGTAGGATAAGTATATCTAAAGAATATATTCTTACTATAACTATTACTACTCTATAGAGTATATATATATATACTATTGTAACTCTATAGAGTTACGTTAGTAATTATATTATCTTTGATAGAGGTGACACTGACCTGCCTTTTTCCTGGCCCCACATCCTTAGCTCGTAGAAAACAAAGCTGCTTTTGTCGAGTTTTTCATTAAATTGCTAAATACTCTTTTTATTCTGCGAGGTAGCGATGTCAAATTAAACTTGCCTTGGGTGTGTACCGTACATAAGATTATTAAATAAATAGCTGAGGTTAACACATACAAAGATGCTCTTTTTCTTTCCATGGGTGTAGTAAGACGCGAAATTATAAAATTCAAAATCTAAAATTTTAAATACAAAATTCGAAATTTAAAAAATTATCAAAGCAATTTTCAAACCTACTCTGTTTTTAATGAATTGAACCAGAAAACTTATTTTAGTTTGCTCTGTGTACCCTTATTAGGGATTAGGATGTGGAGGTGTATATTTGTAACCAACACGATGGGCGTTCTCGTGGGTTTGCACGGCATTAAGGTGAAGTTAGAAGCAAATTGACCTTGAAGTGGCGCCCTCATTAATAAATTGTTAATTCGTCAATATGGTAATAATTTCCATATTGCTAATCGTCAGGCACTAGATAGCCCTTTAAGGCCGTACCTGAATTTTCCGGAGTTTAATGGGCAGCACTGGATTTAAAATAAATCATTTCAAAGAAAATTTAAAATTTTGCTACTACCAAACCCTAGATAACCTTTGAAAGTATTTTATGAACTACTGTTTACAGTTTAAAGTGAGAACGTCGGAAAACGGCCACTTTTGGCACATGTGCGTAGTAAAGCTTAACGTTCTCATTATAAACTGTAAACAGTAGTTAACAAAATAGTTTGAAGCGTTATCTAGGACTTGGTAGTAGCAAAATTTTAAGTGATGTCTCCGTTTTCTTTAAAATGATTTATTTTAAATGGGGGCAGCACAAGACTCCGGAAAATTCAGGTACGGCCTTAAATTATTTTATGAACCACCATTGAAAGTATTTACATTAGTCCGTCTAGCTTTGAAACGCTTTAAAAGGGCGGCACTTCAAGGTCAATTGCTTCTAACATCACATTAAATCTAGACGTGGCTGATTATTTAAAAATATAACATTTGATGTTGCCCTTTAATGATTCAGACAAATTTCATCCCTTCTTAAGATACTCCCACATTAAGAACAATACATGTTTTTAAAGCTTTTACTTAGCTTTGGCCCTTTTTGTTGGTTATTTGTTCGGATCAAGTCTTGCAAGTTGAATTTAAGCCATCTCCCGGTTTCCGATTTAGATAGAATTATGTATGCTAATGTAAATCAGATGACAATGCAATATTATTATGACATCAAGCTGATCTGATGATGGAGACGGAAGGTGGCTGTAGGAACCCTGTAATAAAACGACGCAGCCCCATCGAATTTGGGCTTATTATATTTGTCTTAATATAAGATTTTTATTAAAGATGATATTAGCTTAACGCCCTTACCTTACATCTTAGAATGTCAGAATCAGAGAAAAAAATACAATACAATACAATACAATACAATACAATACAATTACTCTTTATTGCACCATGAAGAAAGGACATACAACAATACAGAGAAAAAACAAAAATGATACAAAGGCGGACTTATCGCTTAAGTAGCAATCTCTTCCAGTCAACCTTTGGGTAGAGAGAGAAGTGATGATGAGAGAGGCGATGCAGTATGTCGGACTTACTGATAGTAGATATAAAATAGAACCTACTGAAAAAATATATAAATACATTAAATACAAACTAATAAACAAATATACTACATATGTAATACCTACAGATATAATAAAATACATATACATATATATGTATTTTCTTATCATAATTTGGACAAATAGTGAGCTTTTACTTGGTTTTTTTTAAACTGCACAAAGTTTTTTTAAGATAAAATTTAATTTTAAGGAAATTGCATGTATTTATAATAGGACTTCAACTGGTTTCCACAGACAGAATACTAACTTGAAAGAAAATGAAGTGTGCTGAAGTTTATAAAAATATTTTCAAGAACAAGCTTTTATCTTAAACAATGAAATAAAAAGTTTAAAGTGCTCTTCAACACGAAACAATCACGCCCAAACTCGGTGAGGTTATGTTGTTTTATCACAGAGATGCCGTGGCCACCTTCCGGCTCCATCATGAGATCAGGTCATCGGTACCATAATATTGCATTGTCACCCTACATAAGTATGTTATGGTTTGGCTTAATCGAATAATGGGAAATGGGTCTAATTTTAGCTTGCAAAATTTGACTACGGACAGACAACGGGACAGGGAAACTAGTTAAATAAAAGCTTGTAATATACCAGGTACTAACAAGTAGTATATTAAGTAAGGTTTTATATATTTTAAACTTAATCAACGAGATTTTTCCTAATTAAACATTTATTCGGGTCTTACGACCTACCCCTGTGGAAAACAGGCGGGATAGTATGTATGTATTACAACCCGTGACTCTGTGTAGGTACCACGTAACACGTTTCAAATGTAAGCATGTAATAGTATGAAAAGATAACAGTTAGGTAGGAAAGCTCACCGCCTAACCTTGTTGAATTCAACTCAAAATTAATTGAACCAAAACAAATTAGTCCTGGAGCTAGTGCTAACAAATTATTAGGTACAGGTAGACAAACTGCAAGAGAGGCGTCTACGCTGGTACGGGCATGTCTAGCGGAAACCGGCAAGTTACAGGAAACATATGTATAGCCATGGCGCCTCCGCCGATATAGTAGACGTGGTAGACCCAAGAATGCTGGCTTGATGTCGACAAGGATGACTTGCGTGCCAATGGTCTGACAACCAAGGATGCTCAAGACCGTGCGAAGTGGAGAAGGAAAAGCCGGAAGGCGGACCACGGGCTTCGCAACACAACTGGGAATACGCTGAGATGTGAGAGATCGAAGTAGGTTTTTAGAGTGAAAACTTTTTTAGGCGCGTTGGGCATTTTTGGAGACGGAAAATAACCATTGAACTCGCGACACTGTTACCGTTATCGTAACCGACATTCTGTCAGCACTCCCGGAGTGCCACTGTTTTTTTTTCCCCTAATTTCTAATCGCTAACCTACTGTTGCGATGTGTGAGTCGGACTCGTACATGAAGGGTTCCGTACCACCGTACAATGTTTTAAAACGCTAAAAATACGTTTTTTGTATGACGACCCTCTTTAATTTGTAACTTTATTTTCTTTTTAGTATTTATTGTTATTGTGGTCATAGTAATACATAATTGGTGAAAATTTCAAGTATCTAGTTAATGCCATTATGAAGATCTAGTTAAAAACGCTGAAATAAACACGTTTCTTGTATGACGACCCACTTTAATTTTTAATTATTTTTTATTTTTAGTATTTGTTGTTATATCCGCCACAGTAATACATAATCGGTGAAAATTTCAAGTATCTAGCTATTACGGTTCAAGAGATAGAGCCGGAGACAGACAGATAGACAGACAGACAGACGGACGGACAGACAGACGGACAGACAGCGGAGTCTCAGAATAGGGTCCCGTTTGCACCCTTTGGGTACGGAACCCTAAAAAATTGAAACATAGTCACATTGTTTGTACAGGTGACGTCAGGACTCTTCTATTTAAATAGAAAAGTCACCTGAACTGAAGTCAGTGTCTTTAGACAATCAGTGGCGGATTAAGCAAGCGCGAGGCCCGTAGCAAATTCAATCGAGAGGCCCCTGATCTGCTATGGAAGGCTCAAGCCACTAGTGGAAGCACTACTAACAATTTCATATTCTATATTGACATATTGTATGTCACGATAAGTGACATACAATATGTCGAGCTGCACAATAATCCGTTGGTACAATAAGGAATATGCATGTAATACCAATCCGGCTCATATTTTTATTTTACAATAACTATTCATACGTTACCACGCCTAGTTAATTATTTTTCTTACTGACTTTTATTTGGATTAGAAATAAATTATTGAAAATATGCAAATATTGCGCGGGAACTTTTGACAAACAAAAGGGAAATGACGACAACGTTCACAAAAAGGAAATGACAAGTTCGGGTGCGTTCGGCAGGACTGTCCGTCCATGAAGTTTGACTATCGATGTCATTCTAATTGTATGTACTTTTATATAGAAGTTTAACAAACATCACTGGCTGATAATATCGAAAGTACCCAAAAAAGAAAAACATGCGTTGACAGCTTCTGTCTCTAGCGGATATTGCAGACGTTGACGTCATATTTTAAAATGGCGTGTTTTAGTTGTTATAATCTACTTGCTATTTTTAATATTTATTTTCTACACCATATACATGTTTTTCGGCACTGATTTATTTTTTGCGGCTATTTCTCGACGAGGTCTATCGATTACAAATTAAAAAAAAATGCATGCATACTCTCTATTGTCATCATTAGATGGCAGTTGAGATATGTACCTTTAGGCAGCTTGAAGCTGACAACATTCCTGGCCATTTACGCAAAAATCAAACACAAATAACTCAAAAAGTGTACGCTCTGGAGGTGGGCGAGTTTAGTTACATGGGGCCCGTAGCAATTGCTACTCTTGCTAAATCCGCCGTTGTAGACAATGTCATTTAAATTTTGTCGTATTAGAGGGTTTTTACTTTTGACGTTTGGCGAAGTCTCACTCTTGCAACAGTGAATGCCGATAAGAGGGAAAGAGACACAAGATGGGTTTTAGGTCAGATTCGCTCTATAAAAAGGTATATTCCAAGCTCTTTGATATTAATAAACCATTCATTACAATCTCACTAGAATTCAGCAGTAATTCGTGTTATACCCTCCAATTAAGGGATTAATTGGGATTATCCCCAAGGACGAAGCCTTATAACGTATGGTACCTAAATTAATAGAATGTGTAGTTCCTTTTGCGTTAGACTTATGTAGGTTTTAATATACATATACACTTTCGCGTCTTTATCCTTAACGGGACAGACGGAGCCTGGACCTAACTTTTTATATGGCAGTAAAGCGTGGCCTTTGCTTGAGCACAAGCAGGAACTGTGTGTCACGGAGATGCAAATGTTGCGCTGGATACGCGGAGTACCACGGAGAGATCGCATGAGAAACACCCGCATCCGCAGCAGCCTTCATGTCCATGACATAGCAGACAAACTGCAAGAAGGTCGCCTACGCTGGTACGGTCATGTCTTGCGGAAACCGACAAATTACAGGGGCAACAAATAACGCGGCATGCATGGTTGCATGCCACCTGCAACGATGCATGCCGCGCCGGGCCCCAGTACCAGTGGTAGACACAAGAAATGCTGGCTTGACGTCGTCAAGGATGATATGGTCTTTCAACCAAAGATGCTCAAGATCGTGCGAAGTGGAGAAGAAACAACAGCAGCCTCACTCGTTATGCCAATTAAATTAGGACAAAAAAAAATTGCCGAAACAAAGGGATCTCACCGAAACTATTTAAGAGGTGAATTCAGTCCATGATACTCAACAATGTTCCCCAAGGAAATTTATTATACCAAAATATAAAAAATATTTTGTGGGCTCACATACAAATTGACCGATCAGGTGATCCGATTTTGTATGGAAAGCCTTATACGTTTTTTTATATTTCGATATGTATAAGAGTTAAGGCCGCACTTAAATTTTCCGGGGTCCAGTGCTGCCCCCATTTAAAATAAATCATTTCAACATTTTGGGAATATTTATTTATTTATTCAACTTCATTGCAATAAATGTAAATGTAATAAATAATAACATTGTAGAAAAAAAGTTGTTCAGTTTCATGGACTGAGTTACAACCTGAGAGGTTTTGCGTTATTTCATTAAGGCCGTACCTGAATTTTCCGGGGTCGAGTACTGCCCCAATTTAAAATAAATCATTTCAAAAGAAACGGAGACGTCAATTAAAATTTTGCTACTACCAAGTCCTAGGTAACCCTTCAACTATTTTGTAAACTACTGTTACACAGTTTATAATGAGAACGTTAAGCTTTACTACGCACATTAGCCAAAAGTGGCCGTTTTTCGCAAATGTGCGTAGTAAAGCTTAACGTTCTCACTTTAAACTGTAAACAGTAGTTCATAAAATGCTTTAAAAGGTTATCTAGGATTTGGTAGAAGCAAAATTTTAAATAATGTCTCCGTTTTCTTTGAAATTATTTATTTTAAATGGGGGCAGCACTGGACCCCGGAAAATTTAGGTACGGCCTTAATGAAATAACGCAAAACCTCTCAGGTTGTAACTCAGTCCATGAAACTGAACAACTTTTGTTCTACAATGTTATTATTTATTACATTTACATTTATTGAAATGAAGTTGAATAAATAAATAAATGTTCCCAAAATGCCGAAAATAGAATTCGGATTTTCATACAAATTGACCCGATCAGCTGATCAGTTTTTATGAAAATTCAAATATTTTTTTGGCTTTCGTGAAAGTTGTAGAACAAAAGTTGTTCAGTTTCATGGGCAGAGGTACGTGGGAGGTTTTGCGTTATTTCATTAACACGTTGTGCTTAACATATGTTTCTTGGAGAAAGTTGTTTATTTATTTATTTAATTTTTATTGCACACTGAAATAAACGTACAAGTGGCGGACCTAATGGTATTCTCTCCCAGTCAACCATTAGACCAAGCAGAAAATATGTAGTTCATTATCGTGTACTGAATTAACCTCTAAAATTTTGTCAGTATTTTGTTAGACCACGTATTTATTTTATTATTATGTTAATTCCAACATAGAACCTCCGGACTGGCGGACTAAAGGTCATAGCACACTTACACGACTCGGCTACAACACCGCTCACACCCAACACTGCCCTAAACTAATACGACTGCCCGCGGTCCACGCACCGACAGCTAGCAGGCGCCCAGTGTTCCACGCACCGACAGTTATCAGGCACCCAGCGGTCTTCGTTCCGACAGCTAATCTGGGGGAGGGATATCATCTAGTCGCCGCGGCGACTGTAAGCAGTCAGCGTGCGGACAGCGCGTAGACCGCTTGTTTCCAACGCGCGGCCAGCGAGGCGTCAACCACCGAGCAGTCTGATGGCGGTAATCTCGCTGACAGTGAGCTGTCTGCTAATTTATGTTGCCAATGTAAAATATATCTAAAGAGCACTACCTAAAGCCCATATTTCAATAATATTTTATTTGTTGGGTGGGAGCAGAGTCGTGTAAAGGCTATGACCTTTAAAGCATCAAGGAATAGAATAATCTCAATAATAAAATATATAAGGACTGTCTCCTATACTATAGTGGAAGTTTGAAGTTATAACCAAGTTCACAGTGCTAATACTACCGTCGAATTAACCATTAAGTTTGACTTAACTCGATTACTGTTACGTCTGGTTATTACCCAGTCATGGTCAATCTGGAAGTCACTCAACAGACTGAGGAGCCAAGTGGGACGCTGCAAGTTTATGTTTAAAAATTTAGATTTTTTAGTAAGAATTTTCCTGTAGTCGGGTATTAGGTAGACCCTACTACTACTACTACTTTCAGCCCACATCAACCTACTGTTGGGCATAGGCCTCCCTTTTTTTGCGCCATTCTATACGGTCCTGTGCCAGTCCAATCCACTGCTTTCCCACTGATCTCACAACATCGTCCGACCAACGGGCAGGAGGTCTCCCTACAGGTCTGTTCCCCTGTCTGGGCCACCACTTTGTAACTGCTATATTAGACCCTACTACAGGTAAATCCTTACTAAAAAGTATGAATTGTAAAATGTAATTTGGTGCAATGTATAGAATCAAGAATCAAATATTTATTCAGTAATTAGGCCATCGCAGGCACTTTTACACGTCAAGAATTTTAAATAAAACTCGTATTATATATTTATATACCTAATAATATTAAATATAATATATATATATTTTTTTAAAAGCTACCTATACTAGCGTTTCGCAACAACCACTGCTAAGAAGAAACGCCGAAGGAACTCATTTACACAGTATTGGTCGCCTACGCGCCAGAAGGGCTTTGTCAGTTTACAAGGATACTCGTATTATGCCTAATACAATGTTATCACAATACGAGTATAACATGTAAAGCTTGCGAACGAGTGCCAAATCCAATTTACAGAAATAAGTAACACTGAGTAGTCTTAAGAAAACGGAGCCAAGCTGACCAGTCCCTATTAGGAGGAATCCAGCGACCCGACCCACGACGCCACCACATGTATTATATTTGTATCCCTAACTTAATGAAATGTAGTAAACTAATCCCCTTATTCAAAAAAGGAGAAAAAACAGACCCTGGCAACTACAGACCTATCTCTATTCTGCCAGTTTTGAGTAAGGTGTTCGAAAAGATAATGCTCTATCAAATGCTACTTCACTTTAAGACCAATAATCTTTTCCATAGCCAACAATACGGCTTTACTGCTGGAAAATCGACCACCGATGCAGGAGTAGCACTTATTACTAATATCTACGACGCGTGGGAAAACAGAAATGATGCAATTGGATCATTTTGCGATCTTTCTAAAGCATTTGATTGCGTTGATCATCCAACACTTTTGCTCAAATTTCGTCAATACGGTTTTGACGATAAGTCAATTAAATTAATAGAATCTTACTTAACTGATAGGCTTCAAACTGTTGATATAAACGGCGTAAAATCACACGGGTCTAATGTGAAAATGGGCGTACCCCGAGGTTCAATTCTAGGACCGTTCCTTTTCTTAGTTTATGTCAATGACTTGCCTTACATGGTTGAGAAAGAGGCTGACATGGTGCTGTTTGCTGATGACACCTCGCTAATATTTAAAATAGATCGACATAACAGTGATGCCAGCGCGGTGAACAGCACCTTATCTTTAATTTCTGATTGGTTTTCGGCCAATAACCTCATGTTAAATGCGAACAAGACCCAATGCATTCGATTCTCTCTTCCTAATGTGAATCAAGCCTGTGTTGACATACTAATTAATGGTCAGAAACTCGATCTGGTTGAAAGTACTACCTTTTTAGGAATCACAATTGATTCGAAACTTCAATGGGGCGCTCATATAACTAAACTTTCTAATAGGCTTAGCTCTGCGGCTTACGCTGTTAGGAGAATAAGACAATTGACAGATGTAGCAACTGCAGTGCAGCGGACATTCAGACTATTTTTCTTTTACAAAAAAGAGCAATTCGTGCTATTTACGGTTTAGGATCGAGAGACTCACTGAGGGAATTATTCAAGGAAATAGGTATACTTACTTTTGCATCACAATTCATATTTGAAAATATAATGTATGTAAGGAAAAATATTTCCATGTTCAATAAAGTAAGTGATTTTACAGATAGAAATTTACGTAATAAGAATGACTTAGTTAGCCCGTATTACAGGCTGAATACAGTCAGTAAGTCTTTTATGGGGAAGTGTATACTTTTTTTATAATAAATTGTCAGAATCGGTCCTTGATATGCCAGACAGAAAATTCAAAGCTTATGTAAAGAAAGTACTTTGTGAGAAGGCTTATTATAGGACCGATGACTATCTTAAAGACAAAAAGGTCTGGCTTGAGCTTGGCGCGGGTCCCTCTTAAAGGTTTGTATACTTAGACATGTCATAATTTAGGTACATTGGTACATACTAAATTTACAAATTGACATTATTTTAAATTTCGTAATTCTTATAATTCAATTTAATTATGACATAATAAACAATGTAATCTCTGTCCATCTATATAACTAATTTTAAGTTTTTAGTTTGTTAGTTGACGTCTTTGGAGAAAACGTGCAGTGCAGTTTGTTGCCGCTTCTTCTGCACTTGCGCCTAGGAAGCGGCGTAAACTTAGCTTTAAGTAACGATTTGACGTCAACATTTGTGCAAAACAAAACAAAGTGACTATTATTAAGAGATATTATAAATATCCTATGATAATAAAGATATTTTGAATTTTGAATTTTGAATATATTTTTTGTATATTATTGTGTATTATTTGTATTGTATTGTATCCAATTCCTGGAGGAGGAGGTCTTGCATTCTGGATATAATATAGAATAGAAGAGGAAAGAGTTGGGTCATCTGCTACGACATGACGACTTTATAAAGACCATCATGGAAGGAAAGATAGAAGGGAAAAGAGGACCGGGAAGACCGAGGCATAGCTACATGAAACAAATAAAGGAGAAGGTCAACGTCGTGTCGTACAGCGAAGTAAACCAGCTGGCAGATAAGAGAGACAAATGGAGGAGAATTCATACTCCACTGACAAGAGGAGGATCTAGTAGACATTTATACAAGAAAAAAGTGCATGATTTACTTTTTGAATCTTTCAACAATTAGGAGAATTCATCGTTTCTTTCTGATCTTCAAATATATATATATGTATATATGTATGTATATAATATGTTGTATGTATAAATATAGTATTTATTTTATACGATATTTATGTATGATCATTTAAAAGTACTTATTATTTCTGGATTGTTTCTATCTATTTTAGACGCCAACTATTCTATCTGTTTCTCTTCTACTAAAGGTTGACAGGGAGAGAATGCTTTAGCATTAAGTCTACCTATTGTAGCTTTTGGCTCAATAAAAATTAAATAAATAAATAAGAGGAGCCATGCTCTTGTCGGTGGTAAATATAGATAGATGTATCCAATTCGGCAGCCATTTACGGCTAGCAATGTATAAATTTTTGAAATTGCTCATTAAAAGACCTTTCATTCAATATTCCACTCGATAAATAAACAAAAAAATTTTTTTTTACTCTTACTTTTTGGTTTCCGTAGTCCGACACCCGAACCCTTATAAGATCGTTCAGTCCGTCCGTCCTAGTCTGTCACAGCTGAATATCTTCTACGTTTATGGACTGATTTGCATGTAACTTGGTTCGAGGATACTTCACATATAGATCTCATTTTTAAAATACAAAAAAATAAAATTACCCCTTTTTAAGGGTACCTCCCCATACATGTAAAGGGGGGGGTGAATAATTTTTTTTAAAGCACCCCCTTGTTTGGGGTATCGTTGAAAAGGACTATGAAAATAAAGTAGGGTTTCGATACAACACTTTTTTATCAGCTTTACCATTTGCGAGATATAGCCCGCCAAAGTCGTTTACATGGTGTCCCCCCCCCCCCCTGTAATTTCTAAAGTCTTGGACCTATAAACTTCAAATCACTCACGTAAAGAAACAGGCGCGGAAACTCTTATTTAAAATTGTTTCGGGTATCCTGTGATGAATACTTTTGAAATTATAAATAAAATAAAAATATATACCTACTTTTTTCCAAAAGACTTATTTCTTTACAGTATCTTCGTCAAATCTCCTAGAATAGGTAGCTGACCCCGTGAGATACGGGAAAAGGCTAGGGAGATGATGATGATGCAAGAAATGCAAAACAGCGCGTTGCCAAAAATTACTACGGAACCCTACTTTATGCGTGGTATTTTTTGCATACAAAATCTAGCCTATGTCACCCAGACGATAATGACGAATCGATTGACATCTCTTTTGTGAAAATTGGTTAAGTAGGTATATAGTTTGGATGGTACGGTGGATGGAACACACAAAGATATCCACATACATACAGAGGTACATACTCGTAGATTGCTAAAATCATTACCCTTCCGATGGGCTTTGCAGTAGTCGGGTAAGAACTAATACACGCCTAAGGGAAAATTTTTACTTAAAAGTATTTATTATCTAATAGTTTTTGTGTATCCTTTGTAAAGTAATTTAAGAGTTTAATTACACTGATCGACAAAATTTGTATTTTTTTTGTCACTGGAATAAGCCTTATTGTCTCTTATAGATTTTTGTAAAGTGTATATGGACATAATTTACTTTTATTCCTAGGACGTCAGAATTTTGAATAATGTTATATTAAAAGATCCGATTTTCCCGATTTTCTGATATTTTCAAATTATTTATATTAAATAGCTTCTGTGCAGGTTATTTAATTCTGCCACATTAAATAATGTAATCACTCATCGAAATCAAAACAAAATTTGGTTTACCATTATACCATTTTTATTTAAGGAGTTATACAAAATTTAAGTTACTATAATATTTCCCATACATTGTGTACTGCGCGTATTGTACACCGTTATACCGACTCGCACAAAATCTTTAATAACTCCATTTTATTAAATAATTTAGAAACGATGTAAAAAGTATTGTAAAAAGTAGGGTTTGCACAGTGTTAAACTGGTATTTGAAAATTGAAAAGGAGCTAATTGAATGAATGGTATAATTTTAAAATTAACAAAAATTAAAAAAATACATATTTTTGACGTGATATATTTGAAAACTTAGACGTCCTACACATTTTTTATAACAAGATTCATGTTTTGTGTACTAAATTCTATTAGAAACCGCTGCAAGTATGCTTGTGGCAAAATCTTGTTGACCAGTGTTATTTATCTAAAGTTTTGTTTGTTAAATTACCTTAACTCTTCTACTAAAGAAGTCAATTAAAGTTTATGGCAAGCGTCCAGATGGATTGACCCTCATCCCTTGGGAGCGAGGGAGGGCACTCGTGTGGGACGCGACATGCGTCGACACGGTTGCCCCTTCTCGCCTCGGAGCCTCAGTGTTAAGGGCTGGAGCCGCGGCAGCGGCCACAGAAGACGCCAAGTGGCGCAAATATTCATCCTTATCTAATGAATATACTTTTGTTCCGCTTGGCGTCGAAACTTTTGGTCCGTGGGGTCCAAGCACTAAACAATTTATTAAAAAAATCGACGCCGCTGGTGACAAGAGGGCTGGCTCATATCTCGCGCAGAGAATTGCAGTAGCCATTTTGAACACATGATCAACATTTAGATTTTTAAACACAGTTTTATTTTAGGTTTTAATTTAGTTTTTTAATTTAGATTTTAGTTTAGTTTTAGTTAAATAAATTGTTTAATTTTAAAATCATATAATATGTTAAATTGACTTACCTAAATAAATAAAGAGATTAAAGTTTTGAAATGTAATTATTTTGATAAGTTTTTCTGAGTTGAATAAAGTTATAACTTGAGCTATGTGAACAAGACTTCGCTTACCCCATGACTTTGAAAATATGGCTTCATGTATGACCCCATGATTTTGAAAATTCTCCGAAAACTGAATTTAAGACTAATTTAAGACTTTAAGAATTTACTATCTAACAGTTTGTTTAGCTACTAAAATATGCATGTATATATGTAAATTCTATATTGTACATAAAAGGTAACAGACAAAAGTACAAAAAAATTGCAATACAAAAGCGAACTTATCCCTTTAAGGGATCTCTTCCAGTCAACCCAAATTCAGAGGAGAGAATGCCATTAATGGCCGTTTTTCGCAAATGTGCGTAGTAAAGCTTAACGTTTAAGGCACATTTGCGAAAAACGGCCACTTTTGGCAAATGTGAGTATTAAAGCTTAACGTTCTCATTATGAATTGTAAACAGTAGTTCATAAAATACTTTGATGATGATGAAATGATGTCTTCGTTTTCTTTGAAATTATTTTTTTTAAATGGGGGCAGCACTTGCCCCCGGAAAATTCAGGTACGGCCTTAAGTATGGTAGAACAATGTACAACACAACTAAAACACAATCAAAAAATATTTTTCCAATTAATGAGATAGAAATGAGACAGAAGAATTTAGAAAACTACTAAAGATACATATGTTTAGCAAGTCAATTAAGAATACAAAACTTAGTGTATCAGAATATTTAAGCCGTTTGGGGTTGAAACTTTAGGGCTGTGGGGACCATCAGCTCACAGACTATACGACGCTATCTCAAGGAAACTAATCAAAGTTTCCCGTGACCAAAAGGCTGGGCTTGTCATTGTCATATAACGTGGCAATGCTGCCAGCGTTCTGGGCACGTTGCCGCAGGGTAAAGAACTACCCAGCCTTTTTAGGGTTCTGTACCCGAAGGGTGCAAACGGGACCCTATTACTGAGACTCCGCTGTCTGTCCGTCTGTCCATCTGTCTGTCGGTCTGTCCGTCTATCTGTCCATCAGACACAGGGCTATATCTCTTGAACCGTAATAGCTAGAGACTTGAAATTTTCACTGATTATGTATTACTGTGGCGGATATAACAACAAATACTAAAAATAAAATAAAGTTAAAAATTAAAGGGGGTCGTCATACAAGAAACGTGTTTCTTCAGCGTTTTAAAACATTGTAAGGTGGTACGGAACCCTTCATGTACGAGTCCGACTCGCACTTGCCCGTTTATTTATTTGTAAATATTAGTTAAGTAGTGTAGTGTAGTGAGAAGAAGTAAGATAAGTTTACACATACGGCTTATACTGGGTTAAAAGTAGGTAAGATAACATTCTGGGTTATATAACACCCAGAATGTTATCTTACCTACTTTTAACCCAGTATGAGCCGAATGTGTAAACTTATGTATGTTTATCAGGTTACATACTCGTATATTGTATATTTAGGTAGCCTGTAAGAGATTGCCTTGGCGATAAGGCCGCCTATTGTACACCGTTCATTTCTTATTTTGTATAGAAGTTTTTTCAAGTGTTTTGGTGCAATAAAGTGTTATTATTATTATTATTATTAGGAAAGAAGACATTTCAGGCACTCCCTAACTAAGCAGAGGTTGTACCTTGGGAGACCAGTATTGGTTTACAATATACTCATCAAGCAATTCCATATAATTATCGATCCTGCTCACAAAAAATTACGAGAATCGGACTAGGGAAAAACAGAAAGACAAACGAATTTTCGGCAAAGCCGAAACAAAGATGCTTGAATTGCGCTCCAAGTTTACACAAAAAGAAATGTCACGAGTCACATTCGCCCTGAGGAAGGCCTCTGTATGAGGTCGAAACATATCGGCCAGTAGCGACATTCTAAGCGAGTTACCTGCTCCATCATCTTCTTCATCTAAGCGCGTTCCCGGTTGCATCCTCAGCTGTGCTGCTTCGGAGCCTGGGATGCGCTTCCCCGCTTTTTCTTCTCCAAATATAACATGCATGTCAATGGTCACCCAAGGATGCCAAAGACCTTGCAAAATGAAGAAGAAATAGCCGGAACAGTTTAAATGATTTGGCTATAATTTTACCCGTTTCATCATCATCAAGTCTTTTTTAGTCTCCACTGCAGGAGCACGACCCTCTCTGTACTACCAGATCCATATATTTACAGTCAGAGGATTTGGCCTACACTCTCCATGCTGACCAGACGGTTGGAGAGGTCTTACTGATGTTTATAAGCTTTGTTCAGCTTGTGTTTCCTAAGTCACCTTCTACGACATCCACGGGCAGACTGGGAGGGATCTACTTGGCCGGTAACCACACGGATAAGTTGCCCGTTTATTGCATATAAATAATATCCATGTATCAAGTTAGTTTTAACAAAAAAAAAATATAGGCCGCTTCGAAAATGCTACGTCGTAGACCGTCTACGAACTCGTAGCATAGCTATATACCTAATCATACCAAAAAATATTATTTCGAAGTAGCAAAATTATAAATTTGGTTCCATAGAAACTTGGATCAGCTGATTGGTCAACAAAAAAAAAAGTCTGGCTTGAGCTTGGCGCGGGTCCCTCTTAAAGGTTTGTATACTTAGACATGTCATAATTTAGGTACATTGGTACATACTAAATTTACAAATTGACATTATTTTAAATTTCGTAATTCTTATAATTCAATTTAATTATGACATAACCAACAATGTAATCTCAGTCCATCCATAATTAAGTTTGTTAGTTGACGTCTTTGGAGAAAACGTGCAGTGCAGTTTGTTGCCGCTTCTTCTGCACTTGCGCCTAGGAAGCGGCGTAAACTTAGCTGTAAGTAACGATTTGACGTCAACATTTATGCAAAACAAAACAAAGTGACTATTATTAAGAGATATTATAAATATCCTATGATAATAAAGATATTTTGAATTGAATTGAATTGAATTGAATTGGTCAATTTGTATGGGAAAGCGAAAATTATTTTTCATATTTTGATTTATGTTCTTTGGACAAAGTTGTTCGGTATCATGGATTATATTCTGTAAATTATTACAATAGAGTGAACAAAGTGTGCCATGTGGTTTCTGGCCTAGAATAGGACCACTACATCTCTTCCTGTGGATGTCGTTAGAGGCGACTAAAGTACTAAGCACAAATCACGTGCTAAATTGCATTCCCAAAGAGGGTTGACGTCAGGCATGCGGCCGATCGTAAAGCTATGAATGTAAAATATGAGTTAAGTTAATCTTTTAAACTGTTCCGGGTATTTCTATTCTACTTCGCAAGGCCTTCGGAAGCTTAAGTGTTCATTGACATGCACATTATATTTGAAAAAGAAAATGCGGGAAAGCGCACCTCGGGCTCCGAAGCAGCACAGCTGCGGATGCAACCGGGAACGCAGAAATATAAGAATTTCTTCTAATATATGTAAGACGTATGTTTTCATAATCCTTTCTCCCAAACTAATATAACACACTCTTAAACCGGTGGCGCCCTCTTGTGGTCACTCGTAGAACAACGTGGCTCGAAATTCTTATGGCAGAAAATGGTAAGCGCGAAACGGGTTAGAGTAGAGGTTCCGTATGAGTAAAGTTATAAAAAAATACGTGTTTTTCGAAAAAAAAATCGTACAAACTTTTATTATACGCCTAAGTAAAATTTAATAAACCCAAACTCAATGGGGTTGCGTCGTTTTATAACAAAGTTCCTACTCCCACCTTTTGGCTCCATCTTGCTATAATAATATTGCTTTATGTTATAATAATATTGCATATTCGTCTGATTTACATTAGCATAAAAAATCTCATCTCAATTAGAAACCGGGAAATGGCTCAAATTTGACCTGCAAGATTTGATTGACCCAAACAAATACTTTTAAAAAACGAACAGGGCAAGCTAAAAAATAAAAGCTGGTAAACCTATCGTGTGTAAACATATCATGAGCTGAACGCATTGACAAATAATATATAGACCAGCTATCTCAAACATGTGCCCATATATGTTATGCATATATGTTCTTTTTTTGAATATAAAGGCGGCGAGAATTTTATCGTAATAATAATAATAATAATATATTTATTTGCTGTAAAAGTGGTTACAATAGTTGTTAATTACAATTTTTAGATCACACTTCTAACCTGTCTAGGCATGCAAATGTCAATTAAGTTATCATTAATTTAATTATTTATTGTATTCATATCTTTCTATTCTATAATTATATTAGTATTTGGTCTAATTTGTTATTACTAACGTTTAAAAAATTTAATTAGTAATAAGTATTTTATAAGTAACAATTCTATGACCAAAGATATTCCTGTATCGAGTAGAAACCCTTCTCCAGCAGGAAACTACGCAGCCTGTTCTTAAAGACTGGCAACGGCAATACTTTGATATCTTCCAGCAGCCTGTTGTAGATACGAACAGCCATCCGACAGCTATTTTGGTCACATAAAGCTGTTGATACATTAGATAACACAAGCCTGTTGGGGTATCTGCCACGATAATTAGAAATTACCTCACAATTTCTTTGAAATAAATATGAGTGTACCTTTACAAAGTGACACATTTCATAAATGTAGATGGATGGCAGTGTCAACAATTTAAGTTTTATGAAATGCGGTCTACAGCTAGTTCTCTGAGGCAACTTACATAAAGACCTTACACAGTTTTTCTGTGCCATAAACGCTCTGTCCAATTCTGTCGAATTTCCCCATACTACAATTCCATATCGTAATACAGACGCTACGTACCCATGATACGCCAACAAGGCTGTTTTAAGCTCTGTTATATTGACCAGTCTCCACAAAACAAAAGAAAATTTATTTAATTTACTACATACTTGATCGATATGAGATTTCCATGTTAAGTTTTTGTCCAAAGTAACTCCCAGAAATTGTACATCATTACATTCATCAATAGTCTGTCCATTATGTGTTATTGTTAAATCTGCATTTTTATTATTCCTTTGATTATGAAATTGTACGTATTTGGTCTTTTTAGTGTTTATTTGTAAATTATTTTTGTCAAGCCAATTTATTATGTCATTTAACGTTTTATTTATGTCCGTATTATATGCGTCAATTGAATTTGATAAATTAGGTATCACTACAGAAAGATCGTCGGCAAATAACGTGCAGAAGTGTTCAGTAGCTTTTGGAAGATCATTAATGTATAGTAAAAACAATAAAGGACCTAGTATACTTCCTTGAGGCACGCCAATATTATTTAATTTCTCACCAGACATAAATGAAGTCTCATTTTGATTCTTATCCAGATTAGTCACTACTACTTGCTGCTTCCTATTTTCAAGGAAGGATTTAATCCAGCTATTAGCCTTCCCCCGAATTCCATACCTATCACATTTAGCAAGCAATATTTTATGTAAAACATAATTAAAAGCTTTTGTCATATCAATAAACAACGCCATAACTTCAGTACTATTGTCTACATGACTTAGCACCTCATTTACCAATTTGAACATGGCTAATACAGTTGATTTACCTTTCTGAAATCCATTCTGATTTATGTTTAATATATTGTACTTAGTTATAAATGTAATAAGCCTAAAATACATAGCTTTTTCAAAAATTTTTGATATGATAGACACCAAAGCTATCGGTCTATAATTTTCCAAACAGTTTGCATTATTATCTTTAGGAAGTGGTTTTATGACAGTTTTCTTCAGATTTTCTGGAAATTGTCCTTGTTCAAAAGACAAATTTATAAGAAAACTCAACACAGGTGCCAAAATATGTTTAGATTTCTTTATTACGTATGTAGATAAATTATCACTACCTACAGAATTTGTATTATTGAGCCCTGTTATTATTTTACCGATTTCATCACTGTCCGTGGGAAATAAGAATAAAGTTTCATTTACTGGTTTGCACAAATTCGTGGTGGTCTCTGCAATATTATTTTTTGTCTGTATGTCTGTAAAAAAGTCATTGAAAGCATTTGCTAAGTCAGTAGGATTAGTAATTACCTCACCATGTCGTACAATTTTATTTATAAATTTATTTTTAATGACATTATTATTTTTTATTAGATTCCAGGCTGCTTTATTTATATTAGTAGAATTATGTAAATATTTCATATTTTTAATTTTTTGTGAGTAATTCATACATCTTTTGAGAATCGCTGAATAATTTCTGTATTTTATTTTACTATTTATATCCTTTTTTTTATAATACGTAAATCTCAGTGATCGTTTAGTCCTACATGACCTACTAATGCCTTTTGTCACCCATTTTTTACTTTTTTGATTAGTACTCACTTTTATTCTCTTAGTTGGAAAACATAAGTTGTAGAATAGGATTATGAGCTCATAGAAATTGTTGAATGCCTTGTTTGCATCGGTTTCACCATAAACTTCCGACCATGATAGGTTTGCAAGACATTCATTGAATTTTCTAATGTTTTCTTTACTAAAATCTCGTTTATATATAAAATAATATTTTATTTTATTTTCTTTTTTGTTTATTGGGAATTCCAAGGTTTGAGCCGTTTCGTGATCAGATAGGCCTAATTTATGTACTTGGGCAGTTGTATTAGTAATATTACTTACAATTAGGTCTAGGCAAGCTTTTTGTCTTGTTGGTTCAGTTATGTGAGAAGTGTAGTTATAGTTTTGCAGCAAAGCTAAAAAAGCATCTCGAATATCATTATTTTTTAGTGTATCGATGTTGAAATCGCCAGTAATAATAATTTTTTTCTTGTATTTTGTCCTTAATTTAAATAGTAATTTGTCAAATCTATCCAAAAATAGATAAGGATCCGTCAATTTATCTTTATTATTAAATGGTATTCTATACAGACAAATGAGTATACAGTCATGTGCCGTCAATTCTATACCACAACATTCGAAATACTTTTCAATAGATATATCTTTTAAATAATCTATCTTTTTATACTCTATGTTGTCCCTACATAATATACAAACGCCACCACGTTTTTTAGTCTTTCTAGAAAATGAATCTGCAAGAAAGAACTCAGGAATTTTTAAGTTTGATTCATTTCCATTTAAGATAAAAGTTTCTGAGAGGCAGATTAAATCTATATCTTTATAGGTTTCCGATAGTTCCATTAGAGCGACTGTAAATAGATCTTGTTTAGACAGGATCCCCGCAACATTTTGATGCAACACTACTAATTTATTTTCCGCGAACCCTACGTATTTAATTTTCAAACATTGAAATCTGGTAAAAAATAAGTTATTTTGTACTGTAAAGTGAATAAAACGTCACCAAATAGTGATTTTAGATTGATTGATGCAGAAAAAGTGATATTAAGAACGCTATTTGACTCCATGGAACTATGACGTCACGGTTGTGATTTTCATACAAATGTCATAGAAAATGTTTGTTTTGACTTGTTGTCACGGTCTAGCGGTCTAGCGGATTGAACGGGACAAAACAGTGTTATGTGTTGTCTCCTCTAGTCTTACATAATATTTCTTTGGCTGAACGCCCGCCGATATAAGTCGTCTACGAGGATCGTAACTCAGTTACGAACTATGTAGAACTGCTACGAGAATATCGTAGAACCTCTACGCTGTAAGTGCTACGAAGACATAGAACCAGGGTGTACTATTTATTTTTTGTTGCTAAGCCAAGCTAAAAAACGCAAATCGACAAATGATTTAAGATTTTTTTTTTCATAATAGGTATTTAACCTACCATAAATATATAATTGACGACCTCCGTGGCGTATTGGCACGCAAGTCCGTCACTCGGAGGATCTAGGTTCGATCTCTAGCCAGAGCAAGTGGGAAATTAATTGGCGAAAATGCGAACGATTTTAATAGGCGATGCGACTAGCAACCGATCACTATTTAATTTGTTTTCCATCATATCTTTCATTATCACGCCAAATGTGGCTTTATGGTTTTGCGATCCTTAACTCTTTCTGCTTAAAGCTACAAGACCCTAAATGCTATATCTGCCCTATTAGGGATAAAATCGTGATAGTTGTAAATGACCAAAATGGATAGAAATAGATTGGAAGCGTTTAAAATGTGGTGCTAAAGAAGAAAAAAAAAAAACCGGCCTAGTGCGAGTCGGACTCGCGCACCGAGGGTTCCGTACAAACCTGCAAGGTTTAGTATTTGGTATGAATTTCAATTTAATACCTCTACGCGTTTATGAGGAAATGGGTAGTAAGTTTAAAATTATTAAAAAAAAATATATTATGTGATGTAACTAAAAATTTATGGTTTTCGTAATTTTTCCTTTATCTATGCTATAAGACGTTGCTTCGTACCAAATTTCAAGATTCTGAGTTCACGGGAAGCACCCTGTAGGTTTTGATTCCCTTGCAAGTGTCGAAAATTTGCGGCATAAACGGCTGTATCTTTTGATTGCGTTGGCTTAGAAGTTTGATATTTTCACAGCTTCAAGGGACAGTAGACCTGAGTAATTGATATAAATTTCAGCTTCATACCTCCACGCGTTCCTGAGAAAAAGGGTCTTGACAGACGGACGGACGGACGGACAGACGGACAACAAAGTGATCCTATAAGGGTTCCGTTTTTTCCTTTTGAGGTACGCTAACCCTAAAAATTGTTGGACAGAAAAAGTTACAAACGAAAAGGTATTAGAGAACGTGGGAGAGTGAACGGAAATATTACAAATCATATAAAATAGAAGGGGGAAATGTTTAGTCATCTACAACGACATGGTGCGTTCTTTATAAAACAATAATTTAAGGCAAGATATAAGGACAAAGTAGAGTAGGGAAACCCGGAAAAAAATTTTTTGACACAAAAAATTTTTTGTGAAAACGTGAACGCAAAACCTCTCAGATGGTACCTCAGTCCTTGTAACTGAACAACATTCACGAAACTAAAAAAAAAAATTCGGTATTTCATACAAAGTGACTCCATCAGCTGATCAGTGTGTATGAAAATTCAATTTTTTTTTTTGTTTCGTGAAAGTTGTTTAGTTACATGGGCTGAGGTACCATCTGAGATTTTGCGTTCTTTAAATAACATGATGTATAGTAAAATAAAAATAAAAAAACAAATAAAGGAAAATTTCCCTCGAGCTTTCCGCGCGGGACCCTAAAACCTTTTTCCACACAACCCTCCCCCCGCCCCGGCACTATTACAACCTCAGCCTCACCGACCTTCCCTTCAGTCACCGCTCGACGGTCCTAGCGAGCGCACGTACGCAGGGAGACCTTGCGTCGGGATTCTTATATCGGGCACGTAAAAAAATTCGCGCGCCAATAAACTCTCTACATTCCATTAGTGTGACGTGAAAGAAATTAAACTAAATCCACGGTGAGTTTCTCTTAATATTTTATATAAAAACAAATTTTACGTCCAAGTGTAAAGATGTGTAATTCGATTTTGGTCTTTAAGTCGTGGGAGTGTGTGTTAATTTTGAATGGGACGCAGATCAAAGTTGAGGCACAAAAGTTTATATTTGACTGGTATCCGTGAGGTGCCTTCTAAGTATTTTAAATAAGGCTTTTTAAATGTACCTTTAGCTGAAAATTCGTGTGGATTTTTTTCTTGTTATCCTTTTTTAGGCTTTACAGTAGGTTGACGACCGCTGTAGAGGTTTTTGAGAGCACGATCAAGTTTGAAAATGGCATACCTATTCGAAATTATTCTGGAGCACAGAATTAATATAAGTAGTATCTGGAGTTGTTTTTTTTTCAGATATTTACAAATCGCATTAAAACGAAATCTTCACACGTTTATTTATTATCTCAAAGAATATATCTACCTATTTTATTTTTTGAATTTTTTACGAAACAAAGATTAAATGTTGCTCCAAGCCGAGCTTAATGTTGCATTTGTTACAGTTAAAACTTATAACTAGAGATCGGATAATCAGATGCATATTTACCTAAAGTAATTTGGCCGTGTGTTTCCGGCAGAGTAGAATATGACCACTCTAAGGCTTTCCGTGGTCGTAGTAAAAGGCAACTTAGGAAACACAAGCTTAACAAAGTTTATGATCAATGAGACCTCTTTAACCCGTCTGGCCAGCGTGGAGAGTGTAGGCCAAATCCTCTGACTGCTTGCTTGCCAGAGCAGTCAGAGGATTTGGCCTGCACTACTACAGAGCCATATGGCTCTGGTAGTACAGAGAGGGTCGTACTCCTGCAGTGGAGACTAAAAAATCCTGATGATGAATTTAGCTCACAACATATGGAAGCGGCTTCTTAAGATATTTTTATTAATAATAAAATCCCGGGATTCTGGTCAACCATATTACGTTGTAGCAGGGTAACTGCCATTTGTATCGAATTAGGTTTATTATGTCTCACGGAGTATACACTTATATTACCCGGGACCGCGAGATTTTTACGATAAAAAGCGCTTTACACAATAGCCAACATCAGTATTAAGTATGTAAATATGTATATGGATTGCCTAATGGAATTTATATATAAATTGAATATATGTATAGTTATACGAATAATGTATGTTTTATTACTTGTATATACGAGTAAATACTCATCTTTCATTAAGTTTTAATCTTGCACCCCATTTACTATCTTTTCTGCTACGTCCCTAAAGTGAACTGGTAGACAATGCTTAGCATTAAGTTTTATCTTTTATTTTTATTATTTATATTTTATTAAATAAAATAAAATTAATAAACATTTCAACTTTACTTATAACTGAGCAAAATCATTTTTGACTACAATAAGTTTTTTTTAATTTATTGTGAGGCCAAGTACGTACTTATTAAAACAAAAGTATTAAGCCCAAACTCGATGGGGTTGCGTCGTTTTATTACAGGGTTCCTGTAGCCACCTTCCGGCTCCATCATCAGATCAGCTTCTTGTTATAATAATATTGCATTGTCATCTGATTTATATTAGCATCAATATTTGATCTCAATTAGAAACGGGGTAGTGGCTCAAATTCAACTTGCAAAATTGCAACCCAAAGGTTGACTGGTAGACAACGCTTTTAGCGTTAAGTTCGCCTATTGTTCTGTACAATTTGTATTTAATGGACAATAAAGATTAAATTAAAAAAAATAATAAAAGATTTGACTTGAAAAACAAAACTAAAAGAAAAACGTACATACTCGTAAAAGCTTGTAAAAATCAATCAAAACTGTTTTAACTAATGGCATTGGCTCTTCCTTGCTGTTCTGGGAGACAAGAAGAAATATAGAATGCACCAGCTGCTTCTCTTCCCGTGCAGATCGTAAAAGCCGATCGAGGGAATGGGCGAGAATCTGAATATGTTAATAGGCGATGCAGCTAGCAACCCATCACTATTTTTATTCCCTTTTTAGGGTTCTGTACCCACAGGGTGCCAACGTGACCCTATTACTGAAACTCCGCTGTCGGTCCGTCTGTCACAGGGCTCTATCTCTTTAACCCTAATAGCGAGACACTCTAAATTTTCACCGATTACGAGTATGTACTCGTATTACTGAGGCCGTTATATGCATGGGACCCTATTACTGAGACTCCGCTGTCTGTCCGTCCGCTTGTCACAGGGCTCTATCTCTTGAACCGTAATAGCGAGACACTCAAATTTTTCTGCTATAATACGAGTATTAGATAAAATTAAAGGGCTTGACATACAAGAAACGTGTTTTTATCAGCGTTTTAACAAATCCTACGGACGGAGGTACAGAAATGTGTCCTTTGGGTTTTACGGCCCAGAGTTATGTCGGCCCCATTAGGTATAAAGTCGTAATTATATGCTTCTTCTTCTTCATCTAAGCGCGTTCCCGGTTGCATCCTCAGCTTTGCTGCTTCGGAGCCCGGGGTGTGCTTTCCCGCTTTTTCTTCTCCAAATATAACATGCATGTCAATGGTCACCCAAGGATGGCAAAGACCTTGCGAAGCGAAGAAGAAATAGCTGGAATAGTTTGAAAGATTTTAAAGTTTTACCACTGGCCGCCTGCCTGACGTCAACCCTCTTTGAGAATGTATTTGTGCGAAAAGTCTTACAAACGGCCACCACCTGTCGTTAACCCTACTTGGGAATGCAATCGTAGCACGAGATATTTGTGCTTAAGTCCTTTAGTCGCCTCTTACGACATCTACAGGAAGAGATGGAGTGGTCCTATTCTTACCCCGAAACACGGGGTAAGGACGTGATTATATGTATCTGTAACAAATAAGTAAAAAAGACATATGAAGAGCCACTCCAGATACGTCTCAAATAAGTGACGATCTAACAAGCTGTCACTATTTCCGGTTTCCGTTTCCGGCTCTTAGCGATGTTCTTTGATCTAAATTCGAAAAGCTCTTTCGTTTATAAAGTAGTTCAATTTGACACCTTTCCGTGCTACTTTTTACGTCTTAATCTCTAAAGGAGTAGACAGTACCAACAGTCGTGAGACATAAAACAACGTACATGAAGGGTTCGGTACATGCATACAATGTTTTAGCTGAAAAAACACGTTTCTTGTATGACGATCCCCTTTAATTTTTGTCTTTATCTCATTTTTAGTGTTTTTTTTTCTAGTCTCCACAGTAATACAAAATCGGTAAAGATTTCAAGTGTCTAGCTATTACGGTTCAAGGCAATTCGAGCCAGGATAATAGGTGATACTAATACAGATACAGTATTTAGCCTACGACGATACACAGAGTCCGGTGCTGCCCCCATTTGAAATTAATTATTTGAAAGGAAACGGAGATATCATTTAAAATTTTGATCTAGCAAAACCTAGATAACCCTTTAAACTATTTTGCCAAAAGTGGCCGTTTTTCGCAAAAAATGCAAATTAAAGCTTAACGTTCTCACTTTAAACTGTAAACAGTGGTTCGTAAAATAGTTTAAAGGGTTATCTAGGTTTTGCTAGATCAAAATTTCAAATGATATCTCCGTTTCCTTTCAAATATTTTATTTCAAATGGGGGCAGCACTGGACTCCGTGTATCGTATAAAAGGTTGTCAACATTATTAAAATAATAAAATCGAACTGCAACAAAGAGGTTGCGTCACCTACAAAGTCACGTTGTTGTTGTTTTTAGCGTCGCAATGTCCGGAAAGCCTGCAAAAGATAATGGAAAATCTCCACAGATCTGTATATATATACTACTAGATAAAATGAAAATCTGGCGTGCCAATTTTCAGTACATACAATAGGTATTTAATAAGAAATTTACTAACGAAAGGAATCTTTTTTATTACTTTCTCCAACGTTTTTCGACCAGTTATTACGGCTCAAAACGGCAGATTTAGGTATTTTACAATAGAGAGCTCATTGTCCGATCTAATCCCTCTTAAAGGTTTGCATACTTAGACATGTCATAATTTAGGTAGATTGGTACATACTAAATTAACAAATTTACATTGTTTTACATTTCGTTATTCTTATAAATCAATTTAATTATGACATAACAAACAATGTAATCTCATTCCATCCATATAACTAATTTTAAGTTAAAGTTTGTTAGTTGACGTTTTTGGAGAAAACGTGCAGTGCAGTTTGTTGCCGCTTTTTCTGCACTTGCGCCTAGGAAGCGGCATAAACTTCGCTGTAAGTAACGATTTGACGTCAACATTTGTGCAAAACAAAACACAGTGACTATTATTAAGTGATAAATATCCTATGATAATAAAGATATTTTGAATTGGAATTTGAAAAATGAATTGACACACTCGGACTAAAAGTGACGATACTAAAAAACTCGATTTCTATCATGATCCATGGTCTGTGCAAATCTCGGCAAGTAATCACAGTTTTATAATTAGACCACCACATCAAACCAACAACACTAAAACAATTTACATTAGTTATGTTTATTTATCGTTACATTTTGTTCTATTATCGGGCTTTGCGTAAACAAATAACCATGTTTATGTTTATGCCGGGCTTGTTTCGTGGTTTTGTGATTTTTTAACCCTTATTGTAAAATAGAAAATGTAGTTTCATATATTTTATATATTTTACTAGCCGAGTGGTTTCCGGCAGAGCAGAATAGGACCACTCCAAGTCTTCCCGTGGATGTCGTAGAAGGCGACTTAGGAAACACAAGCTAAACAAAGCTTATAAACATCAATGAGACCTCTCCAACCTATCTGGCCAGAGTGAAGAGTGTAGGCCAAATCCTCTGACTGCTCTGGCTAATATATGGCTATGGTAGTACAGAGAGGGACGTGCTTTTTCAGTGGAGACTGAAAAAGACCTGATGATGATGATGATGCTTAAACCGGGCTTGTTTCGTAGTTTTATGATTTTTAACCCTAGATGTAAAATAGTAGATGTAGTTTTATATACAGGGTGGAATTAAAATGTTGGCATCCTTTTAAATATCCACTATACCCATGATACAAAGTAATGTGAGCCTATTAAAACGTCATTCAGAAGTCGTCATTTTCATATTAAAGAAAACCTCTAAATATGCGTTAGACTGTTTGATAGACACCATTACTACAATTATAAATAAAAAACTTATCTTCATAAAACTCATGAAAAGTAAGTTAATTATAATAGTATTAATTTCATTGCGTCGTCGTAGATTCCGTAGTACCTAACATTCGTTCCCTCAATCGGTCGCGTGACATCGCCTTTCCCCACTCGACTTTAAACCTTATCCACGCAACTTAAAGTCTGTTTTTGTATGCCGGCCGCCCGCGCCACAGCTGGTGAGTGTACTTACCAGCGCCGGGGTCATAGCCCTCTCGCAAGCGCGACGCGCGATGTTTTGATACTTTGTTTATTTTTCTTACTTTTCGATACTTTTTAATTCCTGCACTAGTTGCAGTATTGTTACCATAAAAAATATCCTTTAAGTGAGTATGTTAACAAGTTAAATTAATGCCAATGATTTCAAATGCTCCCTGTATATATTTCATATAACCAGTGGAGGCCAAGCGGTTAAGGCCGTTCTCACTTTAAACTGTAAACAGTAGTTCATAAAATACTTTGAAGGGTTATCTAGGATTTGATAGTAGCAAAATTTTAAATAATGGCTCCGTTTTCTTTGAAATGATTTATTTTAAATGGGGGCAGCACTGGACCCCGGAAAATTCAGGTACGGCCTTAAATGGGGGCAGCACTGGACCCCAGAAAATTCAGTTACAGCCTTAAAACCCATCTTGTCTCTTTCCCTCTTATCGGCATTTACTGTTGCAGAAATGAGACTTCGCCAACCGTCAAAAGTAAAAATATTACCTGTTAATACGACAAAGTAATAATTCTGCTTAATACGACAAAATTTTAATGACATTGTCTAATAACATTGACTTCTGTTTAGGTGTCTTTTCTGTTTAGTAGCGAAGTGTTAGACGTTACTAAATAGAGAAGTCCTGGCGTCATACGCATACAAAAATGTGATCACTACGTTTCAAAACAGGCTATGCTTTTGAGACGTCATCGCGAAATCATTTACCTCCAATATCTGTGACACAAATGTTAGTAATAAAATAACACACTCGAAAAAGCTAGAAACAGTGAAAAAAATATGACTGAAAAACACATTTTCCATCCGTCCCATTCCTTCTGAATTACGTACATCAATGGAAAAACGAGTAAATTGAAAAATTCCTATTGACTTTGCAAATAAAATGCGTTAGTAGTCATGTATTTTTTTAACTTGCCATTGGTTTTATTCCGTTTTTAGGGTTCCGTACCCGAAGGGTGCAAACGGGACCCTATTACTGAGACTCCGCTGTCTGTCCGTCTGTCCGTCTGTCTGTCGTCTGTCCGTCTGTCTGTCCGTCAGTCACAGGGCTCTATCTCTTAAACCGTAATAGCTAGACACTTAAAATTTTCACCGATTATGTATTTCTGTGGCGGATATAACAACAAATACTAAAAATAAAAAAATGTTAAAAATTAAAGGGGGTCGTCATACAAGAAACGTGTTTTTTTCAGCGTTTTTAACTTGATCTTCATAATGGCATTAACTAGATACTTGAAATTTTCACCAATTATGTATCACTATGACCACAATAACAACAAATACTAAAAAGAAACAAAAGTTAAGAATTAAAGGGGGTCGTTATACAAAAAACGTGATTTTCAGCTTTTTAGGGTTCCGTACCCAAAGGGTCCCGTTTGCACCCTTTGGGTACGGAACCCTAAAAAGGAAAAAAATACAAGATTTTGGGGTTTTGACGTCAACGATGTGTAAAAATCGCACGAAATCGTGACGTCATGCGAAATTTAAAGGCGCTGTATCTTCGTCATTTATTGTTTCTCAGAGAAAAGAAAAAAATACGTGTACAATATTTTTTAATAATCTAACCGATGGGCCAAAAATCGTTTTTCAGTCATCATGCCTATTTTTCTTCAAGTCTGAATTTCAGATTTATTATCTTACTGGAAATTTCACGTTGGAATCAGATGGTGGCGTGGCAATAGGGTGGCAGAGCGGGCACAATGCCAAGGGTCTCTAGTTTGAGGGGGCGCTTGGGTCAAGACTGCAAGCATAGCTGGATGATTACTTTTCAAAATAACAAAACCTATTTTAAAATTCCATTCCAAGTTTTCAATTTTTTGTTTTAAACACCAAATACTGCTATGCTATTACGTTATACGCCCGTGTAAACTAAAAATACATACATCAACGCATTTGTTTGCATGCATAACTGACGTCATGGCCACAGAGCAATATGGCGTCCAGTGTTCCAACGTTTTGGCCAAATTACGCGCGAAATTTAAAAATTTAAAATTAAAATGCATTCGAGCATAAGGTACTTATCGAATATTTTTTTTAAATGTCATAATTAGCACCATGGAATTTTAATTGAGACACTTTTCAAAAATGGGTGTAATACCCTATTATTGGGTAGATGACTGGGTCAAAAATAAATTATTTGGCACTGCCAAGAGCATAAAACTACATAAAATTGTGTCACTTGTCATTGATCACATATCATATCCATTTTCAACGTGACTTTAGATTTATTAATGCAGAAAAACTGATATAAAGAGCGCTATTTGACTCGAAAAAGAACGATGACGTCACTGTATTGTTTTTCATAAAGATTCCATAGAAAATGTGTCTGATTTGACTTTTTGTAATCTAGCGGATTGCTAATGTCATAACTTTTAAGTGTTCTATGTAAATATTTATTTATTTCACACAATTAAACAAATAAGACAAACATGTATAGAGATATACAAAAGGCGGCCTTATCACACATTATGTGTATAATCACAGAATGTATCTACTATATCTGTAATGGTTTAATTTAGCTCACGTCATAAATCAGCACCTTTTCGTTTAGATACCTAGAAATCCATTGCAGGCCAATTTCATTCCTGTTACTCTAGACAAACGATTCGTTTAACTAAATTTACCACTCCGAGTAGCCGCTGCGCGCGTAGTAATAATGTAGGTATATTCGATACTTAAACCTAAACACAGGCCAGGTATAATTTTATTTTTAGTTTTTGTGTGTGTTGGTAGTAAAAAAATATCTTATAACTAGGGGTCTGCTAGGGGCCCCTCCGATAAATGTGCCCAGGCCCTGAGCTCGTATAGATACGCCACGGAATCCAGACAAAAGTCAATAAGCTAACCAATCGAAACTTTCTAACCTCAATGTTGGATTTCATTCGCGTTTGTACTGATGAAGCACACTTGCGATAAGTCGCAATAACTGCTGCGACTAATCTAGCTTAATTTCTTAACACTTATCTACTTAGCCGTGTGGTTCCCGGCGGAGTAAAATAGGACCACTCCAACTTCCCGTGGATGTCGTAGAAGGCGACTAGGAAACACAAGCTGAACAAAGCTTATAAACAGCAATGAGACCTTTTCAACCCGTCTGGCCAGCGTGGAGAGTGTAGGCCAAATCCTTTGGCTGTAATATATGGCTCTGGTCGTGCTCCTGCAGTGGATACTAAAAAAGACCTGATGATGATCTACTTAGTAGCCATCGCCCGTGTTTTTAAAGGGTATTTGAAAATTATACGGGAACCTAACATTTTTCTGGTATTAAAAATATTCCATATTTTAATCAAAGTATTGAGCTATCTACACTCTAAAATGTCTTCCTAATCTGGCGTCAAAGCGGAACAAACATCCCTATAAACTTTCGCAGTTAAAATTTTCGTCATCTTAGTGCGTTCTCGGTTGCATTCTCAGCTGTGCTGCTTCTGAGCCCGGGGTGCGCTTTCCTGTTTTTTTATTCTCCAAATATAATACACATGTTAATGGTCACCCAAGGATGCCGAAAACCATACAAAGTGCAGAATAAATAACCAAATAGTTGGTTAAGAATGTATTTACGCGAAAAGTTTTTCTGCCGGCCATCGCCCGACATCAACCCTCCTTGGGAATGCAGTTGTAGCACAACATTTTTGTTTAGTCGCCTCTTACGTCTTTTTTAGTCTCCACTGCAGGAGCACGACCCTCTCTTTACTACAAGTTATATATTAGCCAGGGCAGTCAGAGGATTTGGCTTACACTCTCCACACTGGCCAGACGGCTTAGAGAGGTCTTATTGATGTTTATAAGCTTTGTTCAGCTTTTGTTTCCTAAGCCTCCTTCTACGACATCCACGGGATGACTTGGAGTGGGTCCTATTCTACTCGGTCGGGAACCACACGGCCATTATTTTTACTTCGCCTCGTATTCAGACAAAAGTCAATAACCAACCATTTCAAACTTTGTACATTCAATGTTGAATTCCATTCATAATTGAAGCGCAAATACACATTTGCGACTTATCGCAATAAAGGCTTGACTTACAAGTTTTCATTTATTCTTTATACTTCTCCATACAAACGTCTGATCTAGCTTTAATTTTGAAACATGTCTGATTTCGGCAAAATTTTGCGATTACAAAAAATAATCAAATTTTTCAAGTCTAATATGTAAAAACTAGTTCATGTGGCATGGTGCCAAGAACACAGGCTGCATGACCGCGGTATATCACTTACGTATACTACACATTTAGGTGCCATTTACAATTTAGTAAACTTAATAGTCACTATATTGTGCAGGCTCCTTACGATTTTTTCCTTCACCGAAAGCAAGTGCTTATCGTTGAATTAGGATGTATCTTATAACACAAGTTTAAACTCACTTTGGGGCTAGTTCAATCAGTGTGATATGTCCCTATTTATTTATTTAAAAACTCACAGATACAATAGGGATGATGACTGGTAAAAAAGTATAATTATAATTAGTCCGTTAGTTAGATTATCCAAAAATAATGTACCCATATTTTTCAGTTTATCAAAAAAGTAAAAATTCACAAAGATACAGAGTATCTAAGTTCCAGAGTGGGGGCTTGTGACGTCACCGATGTGTAAAAATCGTACGAAAGCGTGACGTCATGCGAAATTTAAATGCGCTGTATCTTCGTCATTTATTGTTTCTCAGAGAAAAGAAAAAATACGTGTACATATTTAATTATCTTACCGATGGGCCAAAAAATTTTTCAGTCATCATGCCTATTAAGTCGCGCTTAGTGAGAATCGAATTCGTGACCACAGACGCATAGGCAGTGCCTAGAATGCTTGACTAGAACCGCTTAACTTACGTATAGGGTTACATAATATTCTAATACTTGCAATATTAATTTCACAGCCACCAAATTAAAATATTACAACTAAAATCCGCTAGATGAGACAACAAGTCAAATCAGACCCTTTTTTTAAACGTCAAAACAAACATTTTCTATGGAATTTGTATGAAAAACACAACCGTGACGTCATAATTTTTCGAGTCAAATTGCGATTAAATTATCAGTTTTTCTGCATTTTTTTTTTTTTACTTGCCTATAGTGTCCCATTGTTGGGCAAAGGCCTCCCATCCAGCCTTCCATGTATCTCTGTTAGTGGCGACAGTCCTCCAGTCCTTCCTGTACGCCGTTAGTTCGTCTGCCCATCGTGTTCTAGGGCGGCCCCTTTTTCGTCGCCAGTCTGTAGGGACCCATTCCGTGGTTATTTTTGCCCACCTATCTGGATGCATCCTGCAGACATGACCGGCCCAGTCCCACTTGAGCTTAGCTGCATTAATAAATCTAAAATCATGTTGAAAATGGATATGATCAGTGACAAGTGACACTATTTTGTGACGTTTTATTCTCATAACAGTACCAAATAATTTATTTTTGACCCAGTCATCCACCCAATTGAATTACGGCGAACTTTGAAGTCACCTCGCGGAGGTTTTATTCATTTCTACGATTTCATTTCATATTTATTATTACTTGAAAGCCGCAATGTTTACGTAAAACTTTTGCGGATTTGCAAATTAAAATGAGCATCTTGTTTTCTCAACTTTAATGCGTAGATGTATTACCTACCCAGGGCCGGATTTAGGGGAGGGCAACCGGGGCTACTGCCCCGGGCCTCCACAAAAGAGGGGCCCCCACAATAGTTAGTTAAAATCTTTATTGCACCAAAACATAATGATACAGAGTACAGGTCGTGCCAAACTTTTAGAACGCTCTGAAGTTGCCTCACTCAGGTTACAAACAGGGACAGAATATTTACCACAATAATATTTATTTCAGAATGATTGCAAGAATGTAGATATGATATATATACACATTACGCAATAAACAAAAATAAAGCAAATTCTATCTGCTATGGGTATTTTACTACTGCGACGCGAATCGCCTCAACTTCAGAGCGATCTAGAAGTTTGGCGCGACCTGTGATAGATCAAAGAAAACAGATGATAAAAGGCCTTCAGAAGAAGAAAGAATCAGACTATTAAAAAACTTTTCCTTTGATATAGCCACGCTATGCATAATGCATTGCCCAGGGGCCCCCACAATGGCTAATCCGGCCCTGTACCTACCATCACAATAGGAATGTGGACTGGGTCCGAAAAATATTATGACATTTAGTAGGTACATCAGTTAGATTATCAAGAAATAATGGACACATATGTTTCGGTTTATCAAAGTAGTAAAAGTTCACAAAGATACAGAGCATCGAAGTATCGGAGTGCCATAACGTCACCGTCTAGTGAAAGTCTGTACCGTAAGGCCTAGAATTAGGATCTAGGAAGATAGATAAGATAAAAGAAAGACCAGATATCGGCAAATGAGATAGGTATAATGAACAACTATTACATTACAATAGTTACAAAGATTCACAAGAACACTAGGTACAGATTAGGTAGTCAGGGCCGTGAGTTATAGGCACTAGATCAGTTGAGTAGCCCTTCTAGGTAGAAGAACTACTTAGCTTCAGATGCTGCCGAAGACGAAAGAGGGCGAGCGCCGGCCGCCGCGCCTTATATGTGAGCATGGGCTCCCCCGCTGCGCCTGAGAGGGGCGGAGGGGTGCTGGAGCCGACGTCACAAGTCGTACAAGATCGTGACGTCATGCGAAATTTAAGAGCCCGTATGACCCTAATAGTACTTAGAGCGATCTTAAATATTATCAATAGTAACGAAATACTCACTTTGAAATAAAAATACAGCAAAGTTCAGGACTAACTCTGTACATTTTATGTTTCGTAAACACGATTGCTTAAAATTTCCTCGATAGAAAAACATTGCGAGGTTGCCTCCAAATCACCCCAGAATTATACTAAAACGGAAAGTATTATTATTCAAGAAAAACAATTAAGTAGCACTTGTAACTTTGGATTATAATTGTATTAAACATAAGGCAGCCATCATATGTCTTATTTTTTAAATAACTCTTATATTCTTTGTAAAACGGAAAAAACCTCAAAACCAAAACCAGCCTCATTGAACTACCGCGATCTTTCCACCGCGCATAGCTCGCTGTCTCGTTTCGGCTAGAGTAAATTTGTGTGCGTGGAAGCGGGAGCAAAACTTATATTATGCACACAGGCCGACCCTTAAATGCACTGTATCTCCGTCATTATTTACTTATCAGAGAAAAGAAAATATAAATATACAATATTTTTTAATAGTCTACCTGATAGATGATTCAAAAACATTTTTTTAGTCCACATCCATATTGACTGAGCAAGCGAAGCGTTTTATCTCAGTTTCGAGATTGCCATAAAAATAAAATAAATCAAACACAGTGAAATATTCGCCGAGAGCGAAGAAAGGCCCGGAGCCGTGCTCGACGATATTATGCAGTGTTTTTTTTTTGTAGACAAAACGGATAGATATTTAGATAATACATGTTTTGGTATAGTTTTTTTTAGAAAAAGGTGACTGTATAAAAAAGTAATATGTATTATAAAGGCAAATTTAGGCAAATTAGAGTAATGTTTGTGATTTTTTCCATCGAGCCAAAAATACTTAATCGTGTTTTGGCTATTGTGGGTGTCTGTAGAAAATCCTTAAAAATTTTATGTAGTTTTTTTGAGGAATAAACTGTAGTAGTTTAATTACAGTGATTTTTCAAAAACACACACAGTATTGCAAATTGTGAACCCACGTCGCCTTAAGGCGAAGATATAGGCAAATGGCCTTGAAGTGTGAAATAAATTGTTAACTCGTAAATATGGTTATAATTTCCATATTGCTCTTCGTCATGCACTAGATAGCCCTTTAAATTATTTTATGAACTGCCGTTGAAACTATTATTGGTGATCCGTCTAGCTTTAAAACTTGCCGTGGCCACTTTTGGCGGAAGCAAGTTTTAAAGCTAGACGGACTCATATAAATACTTTCAACGTTGGTTCATAAAATAATTTAAAGGGCTATCTAGTGCATGACGAAGAGAACTATGGAAATTATCTCCATATTTACGAGTTAATAATTTATTTCAAATGAGGGCGCCACTTCAAGGTCATTTGCCTATACCTCCACCTTTAAACCAATTTTGACGAAAATTGGTACACAAGTTTCTTGATTTAGGTATTTCAATTTTCAGTCGATCTCGATATTCTCGATTTTTATTTGGGGTAAAAATAGGGGAGGGGGGAATGAAGAAATTTGCTGTAGCGGTATTTATTGACGGATTTCAATCACATTTGAGAAGCATACTACTAACGACTTTATTCCACAGAAGATATTGCAAAAAAATATTTTTATATTGAGAACATAAAAATATTCAAAATTGTCATAAATTTTTTTTGTTGAGTACCCTTATTAAGACGCAACTTTTTTGTCTCAACAACTTTTCATCCGTACTTCAAGGGGTCAGTATGTGAGGGGCCGCAAAGACAGACTCGCGTAGTCTACAGCTCAAAACATAAAAATATACAGGGTGACTTTTTAAACACCAGCCAAATTTTTGGAGCAAGTTCAGTCCATGATACTGAACTACTTTCTATAAAAAAAAGTTATTAAAAATCGATAAAAATTTTTCGTCCTCCCATACAAAATCCGTTATTTGTATGGGGAGGCGAAATTTTATTTTTGTTTTTCATTTATTGTTTTTAAGGAAAATAGTTCAGTATCACGGACTGAACGTGCTCCAAAAATTTGGCTAGTGGATAAAAAGTCACCTTGTACGAGTATCTAGTGTAGACGACAGAAAGTTCTTACCTTCAATTCAATTCAATTTATCTTAATTATCATAGGATACCATAACTTTCACGTCTTTATACCTAACGGGACAGACAGTGCCTAGGGCGGCAAGGCCCAGGCCACTTTTAGCGTGATAGTGGGCATGAAGGTGGAAAAAGGAAATCATAATAGTGGTTGCTAACTGCATCGCCTTATTGATATGATTCAGATTCTTACCCGTTCGGCTTGTAGGATCTTCGTGGGAAGAGAATCAGCTGGTACATATATATATTATATTCATTTTGATATTATGTAGTAGATATGTATTGTTAGGTATATTATATTATCATCATCATCATCATTTCAGCCGCATAGCGTCCACTGCTGGACATAGGCCTCTCCCAAGGTTTTCCAAAATGACCAATCTAGAGCGGCCTGCATCCAGCGCTTTCCAGCGACCTTGGTCCTTGTGGGTGGGTGTCCTACGCTTCGCTTGCCAGTACGTGTTCGCCATTCGAGAACCTTTTTGCCCCATCGGCCATCGGTTCGTCGCGCTATGTGTCCCGCCCACTGCCACTTCAACGAGCTAATCCGCTGGGCTATGTCCGACTTTTGTTCTCCTACGAATATTATATAGTAATATTTTATTATGCATATTGTATTACTTTTTAGCGCCGCATAATTTTTCTGTTTATCCCTATGGTTGACTGGGAGAAAATGCTCTTAGCATTAAGTCCGCCATTTGTTAAAAGTATATTTTTACTTTGCAACAATAAAGTTTGATAAATAAATACATTCTATATACATGTTTTTTCTTTTTTCGCTGACCAGCATGGCAGAATAATAATAGGATTTAAAATATCTCTTAATGTTTGTTGTTTGTTTTTCGTGAATGTTAGTGGCCAACACTGGTTTTGTACAAATGTTGACGTCGAATCGTTACTTACTGCTAAGTCTAATGTGGCTTCCTAGGCGCTAGTGCAGAAGAAGAAGATGTCAATTAACAAACTTACAACTTAAGACAATACACGGAGTCCAGTGCTGCCCCCATTTGAAATGAATTTTTGTAAGGAAACGGAGATATCATTAAAAATTTTAAGCTACTTAAATCTAGATAACCCTTCAAACTTTTTATGAACCACTGTGTACAGTTTAAAGTAAGAACATTAAGCTTTAGTTTGCGTTTTTGCCAAAAGTGGCCGTTTTTCGCAAAAATGCAAACTAAAGCTTAACTTTCTCACTTTAAACTGTAAACAGTTGTTCATAAAATAGTTTAAAGAATTATCTAGGTTTTGGTAGCTTAAAATTTTAAATGATCATTTATTTCAAATGGGGGCACTGGACTCCGTTTATCGTCTTAAAATTAGATACATGACCTAAATAATTAAATTCCTTTCTTATCAGAAAAAGCTACCAAAAATGTATATTGAAAGTGACTATTTCAGAACCCAAAATCCGAATTCAGAAAACATTTTCCGGATCATCTCATATCTACGTCTACGTCTAAAAGTATATCCCGCGAGAAAAATCACCCTTATTTCCTTTCTTTTAGGGGTGAAAAAAATATTTTTGACGTCAAGGTCTGCAGGGAGTAGGGAAACCTATAAATATGGAATAAATTATTCAAAGAACAAGAATTGGATGTGACACCTCTTAGTGCAGGTTTTAGCAATGCAAGTACCCCTGGGCGAAATTGATTCGGCAGCTCCTTCTTACATGCTGTTGAAACAATAGAATGAATGCTAGCCCGGTGGCCTGGTGAGAGTAAACATTGCTAGCGCTTTCGAAAGTTAAGCAACGCCTTGGATGGGTGACTACAAATGGCACTAAAAATTTTCGCGCTCCCCAGTCTTAACTTAACGTGCCATCCGAAGACGGAAGGCACGTTAAGCCGTTGGTCCCGGCTACAGTCGTCATGCTATGTCAGATGCCTTTAGGCAGCCTAAAAATCTGACACCAGCGTTGGTCACTTACACACACGACAAATAAACAAACAAACAAACCATGGAATTAAAGAAACGGGGTCTTTGTTCTCTTCCCGTTATTTTAGATATTGGTTTGGTAGCACATTTTTGTACTTTTAATTTATTCAAATCTAAATATTTTGATTTAAAAATAAATTATACCAAAATCGTGGTGCACGTCTAAGTTTCATCTGCTTTTGATAACATTAGATGTTATACGCCATTTTGTGATGTCGGCCATCTTGTATGCAGAATTATTTCGATACATGTTCCTTGGCGAAAGTTGTTCAGTATCATGGACTGAATTCAGACTTAAAATATAGACAAACACTGAAGACCCAGGACAATTTGAAAGAGGCCATTTGCTATGCCTGGCCTGAGGAACTTGCCCTAGCTGGGGAACGAACCCAGAACCCCCGGATTCACAGTCGAGCGTGTTGACCATTACGCCACGGAGGTCATCAAATAGCTAGACAGAGAGTGTGAACTCCTATAAACGTGGTGCCCTGGGCGGTCTTAATTTTTTAGCGACGCCGCTTCTAGTCAAGGAAAGGTTTTAGGAAGATTGTCAGCGGAGGTTGTGCGTGTGGAGTTGACATTTATAGCGGCCACAAAACACGGTATTATGAGCCAGAAGACAGGAAATATTTCCTTTCTTATTATGACTTGCTTGACTTGTCTTTGTATATACGGTTTTTAACTCAATGTTTTTATTATATCAAAAGGTATAGTCGATTTCACTACAAAAAAAATATAAATATAATACAAAAAAAAAAATTATAAATAAAACACAGCGAAATATCGTCGACCATGGGGACCATGGGGGCCTTTGTTCGCTCTCGACAAATATTTCACTGTGTTTTATTTATAATTTTTTTTTTTGTATTATATTTATATTTTTTTTGTAGTGAAATCGACTAGATATTTAAATAATACATTTTTTTGTACAATTTTCATATAAAAAGGTGATTGTATCAGATAGTAATAGGTCCTATAAAGGTAAATTTAATTAAATTTAGAGGTAAGTTTGTGAATTTTTTCTATCAAGCCAAAAATGCTTAATCGTGTTTTGAATATTGTGGGTGTCTGTAGAAAATCCTTAAGATTCTTACCTATGTATTTTTTTTATAAACTAGTAGTTTAATTATAGTGACTATTTACAAACACGCACAGTATTGCAATCTGTGAACCCACCTCGCCTTAAACCGTTAGCTGACAGGGGGGGGGGAGAACACTAAAAATTTGCATCCTCACCATGGGTTAGTCGAGAAAAACAATGATTCCCACTTAACAAGCTTTGTTAATTATTATACATACCAATGCCATACTACAACTTTCTAGTAATAATAGTCTCTGAGCAAAACCGCAGACTGACAGACAGACATGCCGAAACTATAAGGGCTCCTTGTTTACTATGGAACCCAAAAAATTACCTTCAGTAAGAGACTTTGATCCTGCATTGAATTCTTTTTTGCCATGCCATGTGGTTTCCGGCAGAGTAGAATAGGACCACTCCAAGTCTTCCCGTGGATGTCGTAGAAGGCGACTTAGGAAACACAAGCTAAACAAAACTTATAAACATCAATGAGACTTCTCCAACTCGTCTAGCCAGCGTGGAGAGTGTAGGCCAAATCCTTTGACTGTTCTGGTCAAGTACGGCTCTGGTAGTACGGCGAGGGTGGTGCTCCAGCAGTGGAGACTTATTGATGAAGATTTTATTATTTACTTTGAGTGAAACCTTAATGCTTGGCGCCCGGGGCGGGCGCACTATGCAACGTCCAGTACAAAGGTTTAGGAAGATTTTCAACGGGCTGTGCGTGTGTGAAATTTATAGCAGGCGCAAAAACAGAATACACTATCACGTCTTTATCCCTAACGGGGTAGACAGAGCCAAGGGCGGTAAAGCCCAGGCCACTTTTAGCGTAATGGTGGGCATGAAGGTGGAAAAGGGAAATCATAATAGTGATGGGTTGCTAACCGCATCGCCTATTCATATGATTCAGATTCTCGCCCATTCCCTCGATCGGCTTTTACGATCTGCACGGGAAGAGAAGCAGCTGATACATTCTATTTTTTTTTTCTCCCAGACCAGCAAAGAAGAAAAACAGGCTGCTATAAATTGTAAGTATCTATTTCCGTCATACTTAGATACAGGATGTCTTTTTGGTATATTTAATATGTTTGAGACTTGTTAGTGGTTAACAATTAACAAAAAAACGACCAACTTCAATTTTTGTAGGAGTTTCTTCTATATCTCCAAAGTTCTTCATCATATCTTCACCAAATTAAAATGGGACCAACTTGGTAGTAAAGGCATTCAAATAAAAAAAGAATCATCAAAATCGGTTCACAATTGGCGAAGATATCGCGTAACAAACATACATAAAAAAAACACAGTCGAATTGATAACCTCGATCCTCCTTTTTTGAAGTCGGTTAAAAAGGAGATCCATTTGGATGCAATTTGTTTTTGAATAAGACTACATATGACGGTTCGAATATACTCAGAATGTAGTAGATTTTTAAGGTTCCGTCGTAAACAAGGAACCCTTATAGTTTCGCTATGTCTTTCTGTCTGTCGATTTTACTCAGAGTCTATTAGTGCTAGAAAGTTGTAATTTTGCAGGGGCATGAATATTAATCACGTCGACCAAGTGGTAAACGAAAGTTATTTTTCGCTAAAGGTAATTAAAATCTTTTACTCCTGTAAAAGATTTCCAGCTCCCATATGGTAAACCCAGATAGTCGCCCCGGGGGTATAGTTGTCTTGATTGCAATTACTCTAGTTTCGCGAATGAAATACCTACATGTTATTGTATTTATTTATTTTATTTTATTTATTCAAGTTCACTTGGAAATCCACAAACATACACATAAAAAAATAAGAAAAACATAGTACTTAGGTGCTACTTATTTCTAAAGAAATTTCTTCCAGTAGACCCGCGAGAGGAAATGGATTTATCTATCGAGAGACTATGCAACAACAACTAAGTTGACCGTGTTGCATGTCTCTGTGCGATTGCATGAGACGGCTAGGTGCGATCAAAGATTTTGCGGGATAAATGTCCTCTTTCTCAACGAGGCATCTATCCTAAACTATATAGAATAGTTGTCCCAAAATTTTGAGGTCTGCGAAAACCGCCAATACTCTAGAAACATCAAAGATAATGTTTATTCCTTTCATAAATTTAATAATAATAAACCAAAGTACCTACCCGTATTACAAATAAAGAATCTTGCTTTTTGTACAAAGAGATATAAAGTTATTTCAAAAAGTGGGGCAACTATCCGTCTTTTACTCTACATGTACAGTGGGATTTTTTTTCTCGACTGACCCATTGTGTGGGTTATTTGAAATCGAATTACGCTTCAAAGAACGACGATTGTCAGTCCTCTAATACGAGTAATTTTCGAACATACCTACATTACATAGAAATGCCAATTATTTTTTGTAGGCTCCGAGAACTTCGCTTGCTTCACTCGTTCTTCAGATTCATCATCATCCGAGCGTATTCCCGGTTGCATCGTCAGCGGTTACGCTTCAGAGCCCGGGGTCCGCTACCTAACCTAGGCGATTTGACGAGGTTACTGGTTTTTACACAGAGCGACTGCCGTCTGACCTCCGCAACCCAAAGGGTAGATCAGAACCAATCCTAGGGATAGGTACACCAACCGCTTTACGTGCCTTCCGAAGCACGAAATCATGTTTATTTTCGGATAATCAGGTGATTCAAGCCTGCTATATCCTGACTAGACTAGAAACAACTTTTCACAAAGTATGCTTCCCAGTGGGAATTGAACCCACAATCTCCGGATCACAAGGCAAACGCCTTGACCACTGGACCACGGAGGCAGTTATCACTCGTTCTTTCGATTATTGATTCATTAGAAGCGGCAGTGGCCAAGCGGTTACACTAGCACTGCGTCTGGGAGGTCGTTGCTGAATGACTGTCGTAGGAGGTTGACAGTCATTGAGCTACGTCAGATGCTTTTAGGCAGCTCGGAAAATCTGACACCAGTGTTATCAATTCACTGGATAAGAAAGAAATAAAACTCGAAAACAGAGTCGAAAATCTAAATGTCTTACAATGAATCATGAGTAAGCCTTCAAATTGGCTTAGCCGTTGAACGTTCAGGGCCATATTTTTGAACTGCGGAGTCATACGAACTGTCTGACGACCTCCGTGGTGTAATGGTCAACACGCTAGTCCGCCAATCTAGAGGTTTTGGGTTCGATCCCCAGCCAGGGCAAGTTGCAAAAATGGCCTTTTTGAAATTGTCCTGGGTCTTGGATGTTTATCTATATATGTATTTATTATAAAATATAGTATCGTTGAGTTAGTACCCCATAACACAAGTTTAAAACTTACTTTGGGGCTAGCTCAATCAGTGTGATTTGTCCGTATATATTTATTTATTTATATTTATACATCGAATTAATTTTGCATCTATAAGTCTCTAGTCGAAGGATCTGACGATGATGACTAGTTGTAACTTCTAAATGTAAAAGAAACCTTCATATCGTAGAACATGGGAAATCCGTTCCGTTTCACGTTGCTTATCTCATCGAAGTTAAAATTTGTTGAATGTATTCAATCTTCGATTGTTGTCGACATATTTTTTACTTTATTGAGTTAACGAAAGTTATTTTGCGCTGAAGGTTGGCTGCATTAGTCTTTCAGCAACGATTTAAAAATACGGTGAAATGGTATTTTGTGACTATCGTGACTTGGAAGGAAACACTTGTAGAAGTGCACGTTTTTCGTTTTGCCAACTCACGAGTTCAAAAATAGAGCACCAAAGCCACATGATACTATCGTCAACAGTCGTGACCGAGCTACTCGCCTCTGGCTTACGGCTAAGCTGTTTAACTTTGTCATTTTGTTACCGGATAGCTTAACCAAGAGCTCGATGGCACAACAGCAACTTTTAAATCTAACGTCTACTCTCATTGGGAATGCATTTGTTCGAACAGTTTTACAACCGTCCACCACCAGACGTCAATTCTCCTTGGGAATGCATTTATGTGAACTTACAACCGTACCAGACAGCAACTCTTCTTAGAAATGTAGTTGGAGCACGAGATGTTGGGTGGGACATATCTGTCAGCATAGCACAGCATATTGCTCCGACTTTTTTTTCCTAACTAAACTCGTTCGAACGTCACACGACCATTTAAGGTGAAGATATAGGCAAATGGCCTTGAAGTGTGAAATAAATTGTTAACTTTAAATATGGTGATAATTTCCATATTGCTCTTCGTCATGCACTAGATAGCCCTTTAAATAATTTTATGAACTGCCGTTGAAACTATTATTGGTGATCCGTCTAGCTTTAAAACTTTCCGTGGCCACTTTTGGCGGAGGCAAGTTATAAAGCTAGACGGACTAATGTAAATACTTTCAACGGTGGTTCATAAAGTAGTTTAAAGAGCTATCTAGTGCATGACGAAGAGCAACATGAAAATTATCTCCATATTTACGAGTTAACAATTTATTTCAAATGAGGGCGCCACTTCAATGCCATTTGCCTATATCTTCACCTTAAACTGCAGAAACACGCACCGTGTGAGTTTCGAGAAAATTCTTCTTCTTCTCGTTTTAATAGCTCAAAATGTAATCAATTTATCCCTCCAGAAGGTTGCCACTTTCACAGCGTTTTCTGTACTGTTTTCTGCACTAAGCGTGACCTCACATAGGTCACGTTTAGTGCAGCTGGTGGGGCGTGATGGTCAGGAGAGATGTGGCATAGTCTATTCGTTATGACCACTCTGATACTGTGTTGCAGTTGGGGCAATATATCGCCATGGGGCTAAATTAAGTCTGCACCGGCCTTCCTCAGTTCGGAGGAGGTTTAAGCTTTTCCAGGTCGTCCGATGATTGAATGAAATCAGGAGGAAGAGGAAAATGAAAACACATGAGGTGAGTTATTCCGCAGTCAAAGTGTTAAGATATCGACGCGATTCTCTCATCCGTGGAGGCAACGCCTAAGACTTTACAGGGCATCTGCCTAAGTGGTGTGACCTTCCTAAAGGGTGCTATGCACTTCTGTAGACTGGAGTTCATTAGTGGGACACGCGAGCTTTTAACTATATTTTTTCCAACTTAGTTGGATATAAGCATCCGAGGTAGTATCTCTATATTTTTTCGAAAAAAAAAAACAGTTACAGAACTAAAGAAGAAGGAAAATGTTTCCTAATTTTTTTTGAGTTCACCACTAGTCTGCTTTTTAGGGTTCCGTACCCGAAGGGTGCAAACGGGACCCTATTACTGAGACTCCACTGTCTGTCCGTCTGTCCGTTTGTCCGTCTGTCACAGGGCTCTATCTCTTGAACCGTAATAGCTAGACTCTAGAAATTTTCACCGATTATGTATTACTGTGGCCGCTATAACAACAAATACTAAAAATAAAAAAAGTTGAAAATTAAAGGGGGTCGTCATACAAGAAACGTATTTCTTCAGCGTTTTAAAACATTGTACGGTGGTACGGAACCCTTCATGTACGAGTCCGACTAGCACTTAATATTCATCCGTTTATTCTTATACGCCTAAGATAAACAGCATGATAGAAAGGTTTCATAGTATGATTGGAACATATGAGATTATTGCGACAAGACCACTGCAGGAGCACGAACGACCCTCTCTGTACTACCAGAGCAAGTAGCACAGAACAAGTCTCAGTCAGCAAATAAATTTATAGAAATCTATTCAATGTGGTTAGCGATATGGTTTAATTTAGCTCACGTCAGAACTCTGCACCTTTTCGTTTATATACCTAGACATCCATTGCAGGCCAATTTCATTCTTATTACTCTGGACAAATGATTCGTATAATTGAATTTACCATTCCGAGGGGCCGTTGCGTGCATAGTAATAATGTAGGTATATTTTCGATACCTAAATAGTAAGTGGCACAGGCCTGATATTAGCTAGAGCAGTCAGAGGATTTGGCCAATACTCTTCACGCTGGCCAGACGGGTTGGATAGGTCTCACTGATATAAGCTATGTTTAGTTTGTGTTTCCTAAGTTGCCTTCTATGACATTTTTTGTACATAAGTCTATACAATCAGTCACTTCGACTGTAACCGTTTTTTGCGTATACTTTCGCACTATGCCCAATCATGCTAATAAGAATGGAATGATAGAGCGAGCTCATTAAACACTACTGGAGGCTCCAGGCTCTGTCCACCCAAAAAGGAATAAAAACGTGATTACTATGTAAGCTGTGCAAGTGGCGTGACCTAAAGGGCAACATTCACTTCTGTAGACTGAAGTGTCATTAGTGGGACACGCGAGCTTATACCTAAGATTTTTTTTACTTAAGGGCCCAGTCCTTATTTTTAGTGATTTTGACTGCTTTTCGGAGCTGATTGGAGCCAAACTATCTTAGGAACAATATGTTAGGATATGTAAAATTGAAGTTTATTTAAGTATTAAAAAATAGAATGAGACAATTTATTGATTTTCATTGTAATAGTTTGTTTAATTCCAAATAACCTGAGACGTGTTTCAATTTTTTGCGGTGCGCGACGTTCATGTCTTTGTTGTTTACACGGAATTTAAAACATGAAGTTGTGTATAAATTACAGAAAAATAAAAACAAAGGAAAATCCTAAAAAGTGAATGAAAATGATTTTAGTATTTTTTTTTTTATTCATTCAAAAACTTAAAAAAGGTTAAAAAGGTTAACCTTAAAAGAAACAATAAGTGAATACGTCGTCGGATTTCTTGCGCATACGACTGAGTTAAAAAATAAAAAATACACATATTTGAAGATTGATTCACGTACAATAAATAAATAAAAATAATTTGTCTTTTACAAAAAGATAGAAAAATTTAAAGTTCTCCGAAATTCTTAAATAAATATGGGGACGAAAACGCTGATAAGGCAGACCGCTCGCTGCGCTTCTGAATAAGTCTAAATTTGTCTCCAGAGTGCATGTACAATTCAGCGCAATGCGTATGTGTGGATAGAAAATATAGATTCGTGTGTTCAATAAAAAATTCCCACGGTCGAAGACTGCAGTCTTAAGGCCCCGCCAGTTCAGAGCCAAGAAAATTGTGAGTGTTTTTAAAAATCACTGTAATTAAACAACTACAGTTTATTCCTTAAAATTTTTACATAAGAATCTTAAGAATTTTCTACAGACACCCTAATAGCCAAAAAAATTATAAATAAAACACTGCGAAATATTGTCGAGCACGGCTCCGGGCCTTTCTTCGCTCTCGATGAATATTTCGCAGTGTTTTATTTATTATTTTTTTTTTATTATATTTATAATTTTTTCTGTAGCCAAAACGGATAGATATTTAGATAATACATTTTTTGGTATAATTTTCATATAAAAGGTGATTGTATAAAATAGTAATATGTTTTTTATAGGTATGTTTGTGATTTGTTTTTATCGAGCCAAAAATGCTCAATCGTGTTTTGGCTATTGTGGGTTATCTATAAAAATCCTTTAGGTTTTTATGTAAATTTTTTGTGGAATAAACTGTAGTAGTTTAATTACAGTGATTTTTCAAAAGCACGCACAGTATTGCAAATTGTGAACCCATCTCGCCTTAAGAGGTGTTTTACACTCTTTCTTTCTTTCTTACTTTCTTTTACAAAAAAGAGCAATTCGTGCTATTTACGGTTTAGGATCGAGAGACTCACTGAGGGAATTATTCAAGGAAATAGGTATACTTACTTTTGCATCACAATTCATATTTGAAAATATAATGTATGTAAGGAAAAATATTTCCATGTTCAATAAAGTAAGTCATTTTACAGATAGAAATTTACGTAATAAAAATGACTTAGTTAGCCCGTATTACAGGCTGAATACAGTCAGTAAGTCTTTTATGGGGAAGTGTATACTTTTTTATAATAAATTGTCAGAATCGGTCCTTGATATGCCAGACAGAAAATTCAAAGCTTATGTAAAGAAAGTACTTTGTGAGAAGGCTTATTATAGGACCGATGACTATCTTAAAGACAAAAAGGTCTGGCTTGAGCTTGGCGCGGGTCCCTCTTAAAGGTTTGTATACTTAGACATGTCATAATTTAGGTACATTGGTACATACTAAATTTACAAATTGGCATTATTTTAAATTTCGTAATTCTTATAATTCAATTTAATTATGACATAATAAACAATGTAATCTCTGTCCATCTATATAACTAATTTTAAGTTTTTAGTTTGTTAGTTGACGTCTTTGGAGAAAACGTGCAGTGCAGTTTGTTGCCGCTTCTTCTGCACTTGCGCCTAGGAAGCGGCGTAAACTTAGCTTTAAGTAACGATTTGACGTCATCATTTGTGCAAAACAAAACAAAGTGACTATTATTAAGAGATATTATAAATATCCTATGATAATAAAGATATTTTTGAATTTGAATTGAATTTGACACTCGCCTTAAGAGGCGTTTACACTTAGTTGGCTGTCTCACTCGCACAATCAAACATTTTTAAAGATGATTAAAGTATGAATTTCATTTTTAGAAAAGTATTACCATATCAGATTAGATAATTATATCGTAGATATGCAGTCAAAACTCTTAACCAGTCAAAAGTACTATTGACTAGCAAAGTCAGTCAAAAGTACTTTTGACTGAACAGGTTGGTCAAAAGTGGTTTTGACTGAAAATTATTGGTAATTAGTACTTTTGACTGCAATTTTGCGGTAATAAATCATCAGTCAAAAGCACTATTAACTCATAAGATGTGAATAAAAAAATATATTTATTAAATTAGTCTTAACTGTACTGTAATGGTGTTTTCTTTCTATCAAATTTCGCGTCTTTCACATCCATTGCAAACTTTTCGAATTTTTCTTTTGTCATCACATTGAAATGACTATATTTCATATCATCTATCGCTCAAATTCTTTGCAAAAAGCGTTCTTTCTTTTCGTAGTCACTCATTTTTGTTCTAATATCAGCACGTTCTCCACTAATAATGAGTAGTAAGTTTATATGTGCGTTTGTCGTTATTTTTATCGACCATCCTAACTTTTTAAGAGTTTTGACTGATACAACCAGTCAAAACCACTTTTGACGGAATCACTTAGTCAAAAGTACTTTTGACCAGCTCCATTGGGCAAAAGTACTTTTAACTGTTATTTTAGTCAAAAGTATTATTGACTAAAGCATACGGTCAAAAGTACTTTTGACTGATTTTCCTAGTCAATAGTACTTTTGACCAGTTAAGAGTTTTGACTGCAACATATACATGTTTTTAAATTGTGTAGACATTGACTACATCGCAAATTAGTTGATCATAGATTAAAAAGTTTCGATCGACTAATTTACGATGTGGGCTCAGTAGTTTCGGAGATCAGGGGGGGGGGGGGGAATGGTAAATTTTCGTCTTCTTTCATGAATAAAATAAAAACTATTTATTTTAGAATTATAACAAAATATTTAAGATCCTTATAACGAGCCCTTTCATTTAATATATGACACAGTAAGGTTTGCAAAACTTTTTTTTTAATTTCCTAATTTATCCCCCGAAAATGACCCTTATTTAAAAAAAAATATTTAATTTCTTTTCTCATGTGTGTTTGGGTCATAGGATTACACCATCCTACTAAATTTCGGTCCAGTAGATTCGGAGCAAATTGGCTGTGACAGACGGACGGACAGATAGACGCACGAGTGATCCTATATGGGTTCCGTTTTTTCATTTTTTGTACGAAACCCTAAAATCATGTCTAAAATATCTACGATATCTAGTCTGATATGGTATAAAATTAAAAAAATGGCCTCACAATAAAAGCTTTTATTAATTAATAATTTTTTTCCAAAGCCGCTGAGTTTTAGTTGAAAATAGTATATAACCTACATTCCCGTTTTGGGTCAACACTGAAACGTTTTCGCAGTACGTGGGAAACCTTTTAGAGGACGCACCTAAGCACTATAGTACCTATACATGTTGGATTGAAGGTTTGTGGAAAGAGTTTGTAATATAAGATGAGTACAAATGTGTAATTGGTCAGCAAAAAGCTATTATATAAAGCTGTTTGGTCCTGTTTGGGGGCCTTTTTACCGTACCCAAAGGGTGCAAACGGGACCCTATTACTGAGACTCTGCTGTCTGTCCGACTGTCCGTCTGTCACAGGCTCTATTTCTTTAACCGTAATAGCCAGACACTTGAAATTTTCACCGATTATAAACTACTGTGGCCGCTATAACAACAAATACAAAAAATAAGAATCAAATAAAAATGAAAGGGGGCGTCATACAAATAAACCGTCCAAGTGCGCGTTAAACTCGCATGGAGAGGGTTCCGCACAATTGATTGAATGCTTATAGGTTTTCTTGTAATCTACAAGCAATGAACTATGTTTTGTATTTTTTTTTTAATTTTAGGCTCGGTAATTTTGTAGCTCAGGGGGGGGGGATGGTCAATTTTCGTCTTTTTTCATGAATAAAATTAAAACAATTTATTTTATAATTATAAAAAAAATATATTTAAGATCCTCATAACGAGCCCTTTCATTTGATATATGACACAGTAAGATTTGCAAAACTTTTTTTTAAATTTTCTATTTTGTTCCCGAAAATGACCCTTATTATTTTAAAAAATATTAATTTATTTTGCACATATGTGTTTGGGTCATAGGATTACAACATTCTACCAATTTTCACCTGATTCGGTTCAGTAGATTCGGAGCAAATTGGCTGTGACAGACGGACGGACAGACAGACGCACGAGTGATCCTATCATCATCATCATTTCAGCCGCATGACGTCCACTGTTGGACATAGGCCTCTCCCAGGGATTTCCAAAATAAAATTAAAGGGGTAGTCATACGAAAAACGTGTTTTTCAGCGTTTTTAGATACTTGATAATTTCACAGATTATGTATTGCTATGGCCGCTATACCAACAAATACGAAAAATAAGATAATGTTAAAAATTAAAGAGGGTCGTCATACAAGAAACGTGTTTCTTCAGCGTTTTAAAACATTGTACGGAGATACAGAACCCTTAATGTACGAGTCCGACTCGCACTTGCCCGTTTATTACATAGCACGTCACAAGCCCCCACTCTAGAACTTAGATGCCCTCTATCTTTATGATTTTTTTCTTTTTTGATAAACCAAATAATATGAGTCCATTATTTTTAGATAATCTACAAGAGGGACCAATTAGAGTAATACTTTGCTGACCCTATCAACCTATTGGAGCTGTCTTAGATTAGCTTTGAAGAAGGCTAGTTAGTTCTATAAAACATATTTGCTCTCGGATTTGTGACCCGAAACGTGACCTCATCACGGCGGTCTTAAAACAAAGTCCTCTTTACAAGCTTTCACAGAAGCTGCGACGGAAAAGGTCCGACTTGACACATACTACTTAAACTTTTCCATTACATTTCATTCCATGCTTGTCTGGGAGAGAAGAAACTTAGCTGTTTCTCAACCATTGCAGATCGTAGAAGCTGATCAAGGGGATAAAAGAGAATCTGTTATAAGCGGCTTGCAAACCATCACTATTTCGATTCGTATTTTCCACCATATACATATTAGCTGTTTCCGTGTGGTTCCGGGTTAGAATAGGACCACTCCCTTTCTTCCTGTGGATGTCGTAAGAGGCGACTAAAGGACAAAGCACAAACGTCTCGAGCTACAATTGTATTCCCAAGGAGGGTTAACGTTGGGCGGCGACCGGTTGTAAAACTTTTCGCACAAATACATTCCCAAAGGGGGTTGACGTCAGGCAGGCGGCCGGTCGTAACTATAGCCAAATCATTTTAACCGTTTCTGCTATTTCTTCTCCATTTCGTAAGGTCTTTGGCATCCTTGGGTGACCACTGACATGCATGTTATATTTGGAGAAGAAAAAGCGGGAAAGCGCGCCCTGGGCTCCTAAGCAGCACAGCTGAAGATGCAACCGGGAACGCTCTTAGATGAAGAAGAAGACATTATTAACTGTTTCTCCCTGCTGAGCTTGCATTAACTGGATAAAGGTCATAGCACACTTACACGACTCGGCTCCAACACCGCCCTCAACTAATACGACTGCCCGCGGTCCACACACCGACAGCTAGCAGGCACTCAGCGTTCCACGCACCGACAGCTATCAAACGCCCAGCGGTCTTCGTTCAGACAGCTAATCTAGGGGACAGCTTATCTAGTCGTCGCGGCGACTGTTAGCAGTCAGCGTGCGGGCAGTGCGTAGACCACTTGTTCCCAACCACCGAGCAGTCGGATGGCGGTAAGCTCGCTGACAGTGAGCTGTCTGCTAATTTATGTTGCCAATGTAAAATATATCTAAAGAAGTCACTACCTGAAGCCCATATTTCAATAATATTTTATTTGTTGGGTAAGAGCAGAGTCGTGTAAGTGGGCTATGACCTTAAACATACTTTTCAGTAGTGATGTGCCGTTCCCCAGATTTTCGGGAACGTTCCCAATAAATGGAAATGTCGGGGAAAGTTGCAATTTTATTTATCAGACATATTTTTTATCGCTGTAAATACCTATATTTTACCAACGTAAATGCATCACTTGATATGGTTATACTACAAATACATATCTGACGTCTCACGGGTAAAGGTCGTCCCTTGTGGACGCTGGCGCTTAAGACGTTTAGAAAAACGATTCGTACAATAGACTTAGCTTAAAAAAACAATGTCGTAAGTGCCAGCGTCCATAAGGGTACCTTTACCCCCTAGAAATACAGAATGGCCAAATTCCACGGGAAATTAGGAACGTTGTTTTCGGGGAATTTGGGTACGTTCCCGGGAACGGCACATCACTACTTTTCAGCAAGAATCTTCCCGTAGTCGGGTTTTAGATTTTAAAACTATATCTTGTATATACAATAAAGGTTAAATAAATAGATACAGATACGAGTACACTATCACGTCTTTATTTCTAATGGGGCAGACAGAGCTTAATGCGGTAAGGCCCAGGCCACTTTTAGCGTGATGGTGGGCATGAAGGTGGACAAAGGGAATCTTAATAATCATGGGTTTTCAACCGCATCGCTCATTGATATGATTCAGATTCTCGCCCATTCTCTCGATTGGCTTTTACGATCTGCGCGGGAAGAGAAACAGCTGGTGCATTCTATGTTTTTTCTTTTCTCCCAGACCAGCAAGGAAGATTATAAATAATCATTAATCATCATCTTCATCATTATCAGGTCTTGTTTAGTCTCCACTGAAGGAGCACGACCCTCTGTGTACTACTAGAGTCATATATTAGCCACAGCAGTCAGAGGATTTGGCCTACACTCTCCACGCTGGCCAGACGGGTTGGAGAGGTCTCACTGATGTTTATAAGCTTTGTTTAGCTTGTGTTTCCTAAGTCACCTTCTACGACATTCACGGGAAGACTTGGAGTGGTCCTATTCTACTCTGCCAGGAACCACACGGCAAATTATAAATAATAAGGTTAGAATATGGATAAATTTTCTAATTCTATTTTCCTTCTCTAGCCTCAAATATAACCAAGATTTTATTGGTAGTTACTGCACTCGATCGCATGCCTAGATGCACTGAAGGTGGATTTACTGGAATAGTTTATAAGCGATAAACTCTATATTGAACCACTGGTAGATATGTTAGCTTTACGAAGTTATAGGTCGATGTGAATATGCCGTGTGGTTCCCGGCAGAGTAGAATAGGACCACTCCAAGTTTTCCCGTGGATGTCGTGGAAGACGACGAAACAAAGGCTAAACAAAACATCAGTGAGACTTCTCCAACCAGTCTGGCCAGCGTGGAGGCGGTAGGCCAAATTCTCTGTCTGCTCTGGCTAGTATACGGCACTGGTAGTACAGTGGAGACTAAGAAAGACCTGATGATGATGATAAGGTTGATATGAACAAATTTTCCAATACCCTTTATTACACAAAACAAATAAAAAATAATCACGATCTGGTCTTTCTTGTCTCCACTGCAGGAGCACGACCCTCTATGTACTACCAGAGCCATACATGGCTAGAACAGTCAGAGTATTTGGCCTACACTCTCAATGCTGGCCAGGCGGGTTGGAGAGGTCTCACTGATGTTTAGGCTTTGTATAGCTTGTGTTTCCTAAGTGGCCTTCTACGACATCCACGGGAAGACTTGGAGTGGTCCTATTCTACTCTGCCGGGAACCACAAAATAAATAATAACAGGACAAAATAGAGTATGTCACTGTGTGTTTGTTTTTTGACAATATTATATACGAAATCATTCATTATTTTTTTATTATACATTATTCATTTTGGCAAACCTTGGGAGAGGCCTATGTCCAGCAGTGGACGTTGTACGGTTGAAATGATGATGATGATATACGAAACCACAAACAGTACTAAAATCAACTTGTATAGAAAGTAGTTCAGTATCATGGACTGACATTTCTCCAAGAAGGCTAGTAAACTTAACCTGTATATTTTATAGTTTTTCCTTTCATACTTTATAGGTAACTTGATTTGACGGAGTTTTTGGCGGGAAGTCAAGGTGTTTGGTTGGGGTTTTCTTTAAATTATTTTGCAAATTGATTTTAGTGGACCTTATAATATGAAATTGGTGTTGTTTGGTGTTATAAATGCTCATGCTCATGAACAATATGTGAAATAGTTAAAGTGGACAGTCATAGTACGGCTGTAGAGATATTTGTTTTGCGGACTGTGTGGGCGTCTTCAGGCGTCGTCCGCCACTCAATCGGCTATGAAAACCAGTGGACTCGTATAGATTTGTATTTTTATTTTATTGTATAATTTATAATTTGTCGCCAGAAGCTCCCTTAAAGAAATCAAAGGCCTACACCAACCTTTGATTATAACTTGTTAGGAAAAAAGAATTTCCCACGTTTTATTAACTTGTTCCTGGCTAAATACGCAGTAGCGTCAAGCCATAAATAAATTAAAAAAAAAACTTGATTTGACCCGCGACTTAGTACGGGCTCGGGCACATCCCACGGGAACCTTATCCCCGGACAAAATGTGGCCTATGTGACTCAATTATTAGTACTCACAGAAATTCACAGCTCACGTATCTATTGCATATTCCTCTAAGAAACTGAGGATAATTATTTAATATTTTAAACGACTTTAAAATTATTTGAACATACTAGACAAAACACATAATAAATAAAAATAAACTAAAACCTAACATACAAACTAAAATTTTAAAAAACGACGGGTTGCACTCCGGGAGTGCTGGCAGAAGTGAAAACTTGAATATTAACATTGTGCATTTTTGATATTTTGGAATGGTTAGGGAATAATTTTGCACGAATTGCTTTAATTTTCAGTATAAAAGTACTACCATTTATGTGGTAGAATACAATATTTATTTATTGCGCTATCGTACACAAACATGACTATTTATATTACATTAAAAAGTTTATCTGTCAGCTAAACAAAACAGCAGGCGCAGGCATATAATACATTTTCGTCGCGCCGTAGAAAGAGAGGGGGATACTTCCTCTCCTACGCCGCGCCGGCTGTCTACTCTCCATCCGTCTTACGAATTTTCGATCAGGACACGTCGTGTCCTGACGTCGCTCAGAACATTAATTTGCTAGAGCGAGAGAGAGCGACGGAACGCTGCAGCACGGCCGGTGCTGAAGCATTACAGACGCTATGTGGACTGAGATTACATTGTTTGTTATGGTATGTCATAATTAAATTGAATTAAAAGAATTACGAAATATAAAATAATGTCAATTTGTTTTAATATGTACCAATGTACCTAAATTATGACATGTCTAATATACAAACCTTTAAGAGGGACCCGCATCAAGCTCAAGCCAGACTTTTTTGTCTTTAAGATAGTCATTGGTCCTGTAATAAGCCTTCTCACAAAGTACTTTCTTTACATAGGCTTTGAATTTCCTGTCCGGCATATCAAGGACCGATTCTATATAACATACATACCTACAACATAGTAATAAGAATGAAATTGGCTTGCAATGAATGTCTAGGTATCTAAACGAAAAGGTGCTGCGTTGTGACGTGTGCTAAATTAAACCATATCGCTAACCACATTGAGTAGATATTTCTTTGAATTTCTTTGCTTAGTGAGACTTGATACGTGTACCGACCTCAGTTCTTTGAGTGTGGCAATGCCGAATCTCGTTATACCACTCTTATACCTCGAGAAACCAGTTGGACTCGTAGATAAGTCGTAAAGGAGTGTAGGAGATATTAGCAGTCAGGAGATAGGAGAGAAAGGGAGTTATAAGGAAGATAGTCAAATCAGTATAAGAAGATATTATACTTGGTGTGTAACAAAGCAGTCTTTCACCCTTCCCAGTAATATACTTGGAAGTAGTATCAGTAGTATACTTGGAAGAATGAAAGACTGCTTTGTTGTTTTAGCATCCGTCACGTTGCTGCTTAATGAGTGTTCTTTGTTAGACATGTCGGCGATCGTATTAATGTTGACCAATATATACACGTAGCCACGTGTAAACAATTCAGATCTGGTCACATTTTAATATTACCACTAGTATGACACTTCATAGATTCAGAGTAACATTTATACCTACTACAAACGAAACAATTTATCTGTACACATACGTCGATGTGTGAGTTGTATACTTGGGGTCGCAAAGTCGGAAACAGCTACATAATATCACTTCACAAATATTTTTTATTGTCCATTTCACCATTAGTTCACTTTACTGATTATTATTGAGTCATTTATAATGTAACGCACTAAATACACTCTTGTAATAAAGTAATTTGCATATTCGGCGCAAAACGATACGGTTATTATTATATGATTAATTTCAATAAAAATAAATAAATGTTTTTCACGCATCCACGCACGGCTTGTCATTGTCAACAATGGCACAGCTATTGGTTGACAGTTCTCAAAACAAAACACGTCACGAATTGCGTGCGGCTGTATAACCCTGTAAAACCCTGGTTTAGAGCGCAATAGGGCGCACAAAGTGCGGGGGCGAGGTGGGGGGACGCCAATTTGCGGGAGACGCTGTGAGAATCCATTCTGTTTGTACTCTTATGTATTCTGTGATATTACGATGTGTGTATCTTGTTATCCCTCGTATCTATGCTCTAAACAGGCCAAGGCCTTAATATTATTATAAGTGAGGATAAAATTACTTAGTAAATATTTATTTGCTTGCTTACAGGTACAGTGTCAGTGCTGTGAAAAAACCAAATAAAGAAAATCAGGGTAAGTAAGACAATATTATTTATTCTCTTAACATACGTAATTCTTCCATACTGTAGAGAATTACGGGAGAAAAGTAAAACTTAGAATAATTACGAATCGAAGATCGAACTCGTGCCTCACAGACGCAAACTGCCACCACCTCTCATCACCATCCTTACGTATTCCCGGTTGCACCCTCAGGGGTAACGCTTCAGAGCCCGGGGTCCACTACTTACCCTAGGTTATTTGACGAGGTTACTGGTTTTACACAGAGCAACTGCCGTCTGAACTCCGCAACCCAAAAGGTGGACCAGAACCAATCCTAGGTTCCACCACCTCTCCTCTATTCTATATGAAATAAATATTTTGAAAAAAGGTCAAGATAATAAATATAAAACAAAATTAATATCGAATTTTTCCTGAGATTGCCCATTTTGGACTTGAAAGGTTATTCAAAGTTACCCAACAGTTTCTGTGTCTCAAATCTCTTCAGAGCATAGAGATGAAAAACTAAGATATGTAACGTCAACGATACTATATTTACTAACAAATACATTATAGATAAACATCCAAGACCCAGGTCAATCATCTGAAAAAGATCAAATTCAAATTCAAAATATCTTTATTATCATAGGATATTTAAAATATCTCTTAATAATAGTCACTTTGTTTTGTTTTGCACAAATGTTGACGTCAAATCGTTACTTAAAGCTAAGTTTACGCCGCTTCCTAGGCGCAAGTGCAGAAGAAGCGGCAACAAACTGCATTGCACGTTTTCTCCAAAAACGTCAACCAACAAAATTAAACTTAAAATTCCTTTTAGATCATTTTCCATCTTGGCCTGACCGGGGATCGAACCCGGGACCTCCGGTTATTTTTTACTTTTACTTATCATCATCATCATCCCAGCCCTTCTTCCGCCCACTGCTGAGCATAGGCCTCTCTTCGTCGACGCCACCCATCTCGGTCCTGTGCTGCTCTCATCCAGGTGCGAATTAATTAATTAATTACTTATAAATTAATAAATTAATTACTTATACAGAATCAGAATTTATTGCACATCACTGTTTTACAAGATCTTACATTAATTATGACAGTACAAGCACAGCGGCGACACTCCCTGTACGTGAGAGTTCGAACGCCAGTGACTTTGAGCTCAGAGCTCGAACGCTAGGGTTGATACGGAACCGAAATGGAATATCGTGCGGTGCGTGAGAGAGACGCGAACAGGTACCAGCCCTCAGCCAAACCAGTCAGCGATAGCTGGTTCCACGCCCCACGCGCCTCTCAAGGCCCCCGCGCACATAGCCGCAAGCGAATTTACGAGCACACATGCTTAAGAGTCTCCTTACCCTAGACAGAATCAGAGTTTCCCATACAAACGTAGTCTACGTTTTATTTTCAAACGACTTGTCAAATTTCGGTAAATATTTGTAACTTTAAAGAAATTGCATATATCTAGGGTTATAATTGGTTTTCACAGTCAAAATATGAACTTGAAGGAGAATATAGTGTATTATATATTATTTTTGATTATCAATATGGAAATACTTTACACCCTTATATTTTCTTTCAACTTCATATTTTGACTGTGAAAACCAATTATAACCCTAGATATACCTATGCAATTTCTTTAGTTACAAACTTTTACCTAAATCTGAAATGTCGTTTCAAAATAAACGTAGACTACATTTGTATGGGAAAGTCTAGGGTAAGGGGATTCTTAAGTGTCGTTTCTTTTCGCGTAGTGTATATATTATTTGCTACAAGTGACGCCCTATAAGGGCACAGCAAACATGAGAGGCCACTAGATGCCATATTACCTTAATATTTAATTAAAATTTAATTTAATAACAATTTTAACATAACAACATGAATGAATAAAAATATTAAAATTAATTAATATGATTTATATATTATCATTTATACATTATTATATTCAGCATATACTTACACTTTGAGCCTATCCTCCTTACATATTTCATCTGTGGAGAGGTCGGGGTCGGGGTCATATAAATCTGACGATTTATCGAATAAGCATTAAAGTTATCGGCGACCATAAAAAATTCATAACATGAGAGGAATATCAATACTGATACACTATCACATCTTTACTTCTAACGGGGTAGACAGAGCCGCAAGACTTGGCAATTTAACTCTTAGCGTGACGGTAGGCGCGTAGGTGGAAAATTTAATCAAAATAGTAATGGGTTGCTCGCCGCATTTGCATCGATCGGAATTAACAATCTGAACGGGAAGAGATGCATCTGGTACTTACGTTCTGCGTTTTTAGGGTTCTGCACACAAAGGGTGCCAAATGGACCCTATTACTAAGACTCCGCTATCTGTCACAGCGCTCTATCTATTGAACCGTTATAGCGAGACACTTGAAATTTTCACTGATTATGTATTACTGTGCTATAACAACAAATACTAAAAAAAAGGTAAAGTTCAAAATTAAAGGGGGTCGTCATAAAAGAAACGTATTTTTCAGCGTTTTAAAACATTGTACGGAGATACGGAACACTTCATGTACGAATCCAACTTGCACTTGACCGGTTTTTTCTTTTCTCTCTGAGCAGCATGGAAGCAGCCATTCCTTTGATCGTCGACTACGATCAATTGTAATTGCGAGCTACCTAGAATGGCCACTAACAAGCTAAGTTAGTTGTAACGAAGTTACTCAGCACTTAGGCTCCACAGCAACTAACCGTGTGTGTTCATAGCATAGAGTATTATAACAGAAGGTCAACTTCTTTAGTCCACTAATGAATGGCGGGCGGCCTTATAAAATAAAAATATAATCGATCGACTGGCGGCGATTGCTGAGTGACAGGATTGTCCTTACATGAGACACTGCAGTGAAAGGCACCTACCATACATTAAAGAGGCAATTCAATTCATCATCATTATCATCAGGTCTTTTTTAATCTCCACTGCCCGAGCACGACCCTCTCTGCACTACCAGAGCCATATATTAGCCAGAGCAGTCAGATGATTTGGCCTACACTTTCCACGCTGGCCAGCCGGGTCGGAGAGGTTTCACTGATGTTTACAAGCTTTATTTAGCTTGTGTTTCCTAAGTCGACTTCTACGACATCCACGAGAAGACTTGGAGTGGTCTTATTCCACTCTGCAGGAAACCACACGGCATTAAATTGTAAATAAATAATTTTAAAAGTTCATTTTAATTCTCATTGACATTTAAAATTGTATGAGTGTGCTTTGTGTATTCAATAGAGAGTATGCATGCATTTTTTTATATTTTTAATCGATAGTCCTCGTCGAGAAATAGCCGCAAAAAATAAATCAGTGCCGAAAAACATGTATATGGTGTAGAAAATAAATATTAAAAATAGCAAGTAGATTATAACAACTAAAACACGCCATTTTAAAATATGACGTCAAAGTCTGCAATATCCGCTAGAGACAGAAGCTGTCAACGCATGTTTTTCTTTTTTGGGTACTTTCGATATTATCAGCCAGTGATGTTTGTTAAACCTCTATATAAAAGTACATACATTTAGAATGTCATCGATAGTCAAACTACATGGACGGACAGTCCTACCGAACGCACCCGAACTTGTAATTTCCTTTTTGTGAACTTTGTCGTCATTTCCCTTTTGTTTGTCAAAAGTTCCCGCGCAATATTTGCATATTTTCAATAATTTATTTCTAATCCAAATAAGAGTCAATAAGAAAAATAATTAACTAGGCGTGGTAACGTATTCATAGAAATTGTAAAATAAAAATATGAGCCGGATTGGTATTACATGCATATTCCTTATTGTAATAAATTTCGAGCTACTGACATTATTATTACTTTCAATAGTATAGTTACCTGAAATAAGTTTTTCTTTATTTATAATTTATTGCGGCACTTTTAAGTACACTACAGTTAGTTAGAAATCAGTATACTTAAGTACTTATTCTGAAACACAATTTTCAAGTAGTTAGTGGTTACCCTAGACCGGAGTTAACCTTCTGTAGGTACTATCTTATGTTGTGGCCTAACTTCATTAAAGAGGCCTAAGCTTCGCTTGCTGTCCTTATTGAGGGCAGTGGAAATCAGAGATTATCACGATACGATACACGTCTTTACACGGATTACGGGGTAGACACGGTCAAGGGTACGTTAATTCAATTCTATGTTACTTATTTCTATGTTGGTTTAGGATAAACGACAACGTTGATTATACACTGATCCTTGAGAAACGTAATAACGCTGATTCTCATCCCGAGAAGATCGTAAAAGCTGATCAAAGGAATGGAGGAAAATTCCAATCATGTTATAGGCGATGCGGCAACCCATCACTATTTTAAATCCCTTTTTCCATCAACACGCTAATAGTGGCCTTTGGGTTTTATGACCCCAGGTTCTCTCTGTCCCGTTAGGGACAAAGACGTGATAATGTTTTGTATCATGGGTTATTGTCTAACTTCATTCATCATCACCATTTCAGCCGCATAACCTCCACTGCTGGACATTAGGCCTCAAGGATTTCCAAAATAACCGTCAAGTCAGGACCTCTGATCTGACCATCTTGTGGTGCGTCGTACGTGCTTGCTAGTACGTGGTCGCCATTCAGGAACCTTTTTGCCCCATCGGCCATCGATTCGTTGCGCTTTATGTGACTCGCCCACTGCCACTTCAACAAGCTAATATAAGATATAATAAACTATACGTAAACTACATTCTGAAAGTTTCTGCACTGTTAAAAATTATGTAATTTTACATGCAAAAAAATTATTTAATTTTACATAAACCTGTAAAATTCCCGAAAAATCTGGGAAATTTACGGAAAAATGTGAAATAATACATAATTTTTGTCACTTTTACATATTTTTCCGTAAATTTCCCAGAATTTTCGGGAATTTTACAGGTTTACGCAATTAGTTGCATGTATAATTACATAATTTTTAACAGTGTGAAGATAATGTGCACGCACTGCACTCTTGAACGCTACATGAGTCTTCCGAATATTATTTGGCTTTTATAATTTTGGAGAGGCCATTACATGGTCGTCATTAACGTCACAGAAATTAAAAGTACCTTCCCGAAACAAATACAGAATAACGGCGTTTAATAAAAAACCGGCCAAGTGCGAGTTGGACTCGCGCACCGAGGGTTCCGTACAAACCTGCAAGGTTTAGTATTTGGTATGAATTTCAATTTAATACCTCTACGCGTTTATGAGGAAATGGGTAGTAAGTTTAAAATTATTAAAAAAAAAAATATTATGTGATGTAACTAAAAATTTATGGTTTTCGTAATTTTTCCTTTATCTATGCTAAAAGACGTTGCTTCGTACCAAATTTCAAGATTCTGAGTTCACGGGAAGCACCCTGTAGGTTTTGATTCCCTTGCAAGTGTCGAAAATTTGCGGCATAAACGGCTGTATCTTTTGATTGCGTTGGCTTAGAAGTTTGATTTTTTCACAGCTTCAAGGGACAGTAGACCTGAGTAATTGATATAAATTTCAGCTTCATACCTCCACGCGTTCCTGAGAAAAAGGGTCTTGACAGACGGACGGACGGACGGACAGACGGACAACAAAGTGATCCTATAAGGGTTCCGTTTTTTCCTTTTGAGGTACGGAACCCTAAAAACCGCTCAGGCGCGGTGTTTGCTGGCCGTGTGTGCTGACCGCACAGCAAACATGATTAAGGTTGTAGCATCAGCAAGTTACCCAATGAAATTGATCAGTTTGCTTTGTGTCATGTGGTGTAGGGGCAAACAAAGGACGTACAATCACGTCTTAAAATTCCCCTTGCCCTAGACATTTCCATAAAAAGGTGGCTAGCTTTTATTTTGAAATGACGTTTGTCAGATTTCGGCAGTCTGGTATTTTTAACCGACTTCAAAAAAAAGAGGTGGTTATCAATTCGTCGGAATCTTTTATGATTTTGTTTTTATGTATGTTCCCCTATTACTTAAAAACGCCTGGACCGATTTGGAAAGTTCTTTCTTTGTTTGAAAGGGTATATATACTTTCCAGGTGGTCCCATACAAATTTTATTCAAATCAGTTGTGTCCTTTGTTTTTTAAACGAAAAAAACTGGACAAAATATGTCGTCTATCTACATATACATTTGTTTGAATATTTAGCTTTTTTGGTAATGTAGTCGCTTTTCTGGAAATTAAGTCGGGTTTTGAAAAAATATCAATAATTATATGATTTTAAAGACATAGCATATTATCATGCCTGTGTCACTCCCCGTTTATGTATCGAAAATATACCTACATTATTACAAAGAGCGCGGCGACCACTCGGAGTGGTAAATTCAGTTATACGTAATTCAGTTATTCAGTTGTCCAGAGTAATAAGAATGAAATTGGCCCATAGGTATCTAAACGAAAAGGTGCTGAGTTCTGACGTAAGCTAAATTAAACCATATCGCTAACCACATTGAGTAGATATTTCTCTGAATTTCTTTGCTGAGTGTGACTTCTGTATGTGAGTACTAGTACCTATTCTGTGATATTATCTAGGCGAATAATTAGTTTTGACTATTAAAGTATGAACTTTCGTTATTCTAAATTCAATTTCAATTATGACATGACAAACAACTCATTCCCAGTTCACATATCTAATTCATATCTAATTTTAAGTAGTACGATGTTATTTGACGTCTTTTGAGAAAATGCTGCAGTGCAGTTTGTTGCCGGTTCTTATGCGCTAGCGCCAATGAAGCGGCATAAACTTAGCTGTAAGCACAGAATACATATTAGTACAAGTTTGTACTGTAAGTAACGATTTGACGTCAACATTTGTGCAAAACAAAACAAAGTGACAGTTATTATGTGATAATATAAATATTAAACTGTTCCAGCTATTTCTTTTTCACTTCGCAAGGTACTTGGCATCCTTGGGTGACACTTGACATGCATGTTATATTTGGAGAAGAAAAAGCGGAAAAGCGCACCCCGGGCTCCGAAGCAGCACAGCTGAGGATGCAATCGGGAACGCGTTTAGATGATGAAGAGATTTTAAATATCCTATGATAATAAAATATCTTGACTATGTAATCTGACTTGACTTTTGTCACTTGTTCCGACTAGTAATGTGCCCTTCCCGGGAACGTTCCCAAATTCCCGGGAATTTGGAATTTTCCCAGAGAACGTTCTCGTATTTCTAGGGAATGTTACGGAATATTGGATAGGTATATATATGTATTTGTATTATAGCCATATCAAGTGATGCATTTACGTAAGTAAAATATATTTACCAGTAATAAAAAATAAGTCTGATAAATAAAATTACCTACAACTTTCCCTGACATTACCACTTTTTGCTAACATTCCCGGGAACGTTCCTGGAAATCTGGGGAACGGGAACGGCACATCACTAGTTCCGTCTCATCAGATGGTCTGATACCTTGCTCTCCGATAAAGACGCCAGATATCTTAGCCAGCTTCAAAAATCTGATACCAATGTTAGCCACATTCGCATTGAAGCAAGCAGAAGTTGGCTTTAAATCCTTTACTATTGCATTGTTAACATACCTGGGTTTACCCTCATTTAGAAGTGACACTGTAACTTAAATTATTGTGACAAGGGTCCGACCAACATGACCCTGGGCTGACCCTATTAGCGGTATTTTAGGGACACAACCCTGTCGCGGAAAGCTAACATTCTAGTGTGAAATACCTTAAGGAAAAGAGTTTGGGTGGTATATATTTTGTTGATACTTAAAGGACGCCCTTACTCTGGGGTATAATGGTACATTTTTTTGATTCCTAAGAACCACCTAACCTCTAGGGTATATTTTTGTTGATATATTAAGAACGCCCTAATCCTAGATTATATTTTTGTTGATAGGTACTTAAGGGTCGGCACCATGTAAAATGGGTTTGCGCGGGCAACAAGTTTGTACAGAAAGCGTTTGATTTAAGTCAAATAATGTATACACATAGATAGAGGAAGAGTTGGGACAGTAGACGAAAAAAAGGATTTTTTAAAATATTTTGTAGTTTTCCTAAAAACAAGCATTGAATTTACCCAAAAACATGCAAAACGCACTTTGCGCGGGCTATAGTTATGGCTCAAGTAGAAAAGACCACTAAGAAAATTACATACCTAGTTATAGGTGAATAGACTAGCCAGTAGACGAAAACCGTATTTTTTTAATTTTCATTCAGAAAAAGTAAGATAATTGTAAAGAAACCTGAAAGAAATATTTTAGAAAATCTTGCTACAAATTGGCTTGTCTTTCAGCGTAAAGAAATATTCTAACAAGGGATTGCATATATTTTATAAAAATAAAGGCTATTTTGAAACATTATTCTTTATATTTGCTTACAATGCAATCACGCAATACTAAAAAAAACAATTTTAAAAATTGGATGTTTTGCAACGTTTTTGACAGAATTCTCTGAAATGGCGGCCATGTTACTTCCATACAAATTTAGTTGCCCGCCGGGCGTTCAGGAAGGAGGCCGTGTCGAATTTTTCAAAAAAATCCATTTTCGAATTACGTAAAATTGCATTACAGTCTAAAATATTTCAATAAAAAACTATGTACAAACTGCCAAATTATGTCATACTTTTGCTACACTATGGTACAGTTTTGACATTTTGTTGACATTCAAGCAAAGATGTAATGCTATCGCAGATACGGCATCGCACATTTTTTTTTTAATTTTATTGAAAATTAAGTCAATGAAAAAAATAATTTGGTTTGATTTATTACCTATATTTTTTAATTGGCGATTGGGGTGAAAATCGGATTGGAACTTTCTCGGGTCGCGGAATCATATTAACTGTTTTTGTAATAAAAGCTGCTGTTTAATTAGGGTTTTACAATTATTTTGATGGGTGATTCAGTCTGAAATTTTGAACAACTTTTCCCCATGAATGTATATCAAAATACGAATTGACAATATGCGTAATATATCGAACCACAGGCTATACTAGATCTATACTTGGCTAGGCAGACACGCTATATTAGGCTATTTATCTATACTAATATTATAAAGAGGAAAGATTTGGTTGTTTGTTTGTTTGCATTACATGGCTCCGAAACTACTGGACCGATTTAAAAAAAACTTTCACCGTTGGAAAGGTACACTATCGCCGAGTGATATAGGCTTTGTGTGTACCAAGGGCGAAGCCGGGGTGGACTGCTAGTATAGTATAATGATATTAAAATAACAGTCAAAAAACAAAAAAAAAATCTGCATTTTCATACAAAAGTGTGCAGCCGCCCGGGAAATTTGTATAGGAACCGATTTTTTTGGTGTTTTTAGGGTTTCGCTTATCTGTCTGTCCGTAAGTCACAGCCAATTTGCTACGAAACTATTAGAATGATTTAGTTGAGATTTAGTACCTACACTTATGTAACTTAGTGACCCAAAGATAGACGTATAACGTAAATAAATGGAATTTAAAAAAGGGGGCCACTTATGGTGGGTAAATTAGACATTAAAAAAAAGTTTTGATAACAAAATCGTGTGACATATCAAATGAAAGAACTTTTTATGACAATTTTAAATATATATATTTTTTTTATATTATTTCTTAGATTGGTATTTTTAAGTTATTTAAGAAAATGGGCGAAAATTGACCCCCCCCCTAATAAACTACTGGACCGATTCAGTTGAAATGTGGTGCACATAATGTAAATTTGTGACCCAAAGACGGAAGTAAAATGTAGTTAAATGAATAAATTTAAAAAAAATGGGGCCACTTATGGGAGATAAATGAGACATTAAAAAAAGGGTTTTGTGAACTACATCGCGTAAAATATCAAATGAAAGAGCATTTTAATATAATAATAAATATATTTTTCTAAATTTTTTAAGTTGGTGTTTTTGAAGTTATTTTTGAAAATAAATAATAAAAATACCCTTATCTCCGAAACCACTGAACCCAAACTTTTGAAAAATATACAGTTAAAAGTTCTTTACCTATAGATTACAGGAAAACCTATTAGAAGATAAAAAATAAAAGGGTGCAATAATGCTAATTACTGCTTCATTAATCAACCAATTTTTTTAGCTGTTTTCAGGAAAATATTTCTTTTTAGTGGTCTTTGTTGATTCGTTAAAAATATTGTACAAAATCAAACAGTCAAGTCATTGATTGAGCACATACAGCTGCTAAGCCAAGACTGTTGATCTGTTCAACGTGCAATCCTTTTTTACCCTCCGTACTTACATAATAAGGTGAATAGAAGTGAAAGGTGTTACGATTGCAGATGGTCGCTAAACGTATTGTTTCACAAAGAAAATTCAAATGTGTACATTTTCTGTCAGTGGAACACAAAACGTGTAGTTTTCCAAGTTACCGCTCGCGTAAAATACTATTTGATTGTATTTTTGAGAACGTCCTGTCAGCGATAAGTAATATTGATTTACGCAGAAATATCAAATTTGTCTATGGTTCCCTAGAATTTCAACTTAACCAAAATAAACGGGCACGTGCCGTAACGGGCAACGTCCAGTGTAGAGTTCCGTAGTCAGTACCTACTTGTTTTATGTAAATAACAACTGCCTAAAAAGTTAGACAGTTGTTAGTTACATTGTTGTTCAGTATCATGGACTGAATTCAGACCTAAAGAGGTCTGAATTCAGTCCATGATACTGAACAACTTTCACCAAGGAACAAACGAAATACATAAATTATTTTTGATCTCTTACACACAAGATTTGGCAAAATGTAATATTTATGGAATATGTAAGGACGAATCACACTAATTAAGCTAGCCCCAAAGTAGGTTTTAAACTTGTATTATGGAATACTAACTCAATGATACTATATTTTATGATAAAAACATACATAGATAAACACCCAAGACCCAGGGAAATTTGAAAAAGACCATTTTCTAACTTGCCCTGGCTGGGCCTCGAACCCAGAACCTCCGGATTAGCGGTCTAGCGTGTTAACAATTACGCCACGGAGGTCGAATGGAAAGCAAACATTTTCTTTTATATTTAATTATGTGTTTCTTAGGAAAAGTTGTTCAGTATCATGAACTGAATCCACCTTAAATTAGTTTATGTACAGGGAGACGTTATATACCTACTACTGCCGTGAATTTTTTTAAGTGTCCATATACAACCGTTTAACTGACAGAGAGGGGAGACACATGATTCTAACAAAAATTTGCAATCAAAAACCAAATATTTCACAAACGGATTGCTAAAACAAAAAAGGGTGTTCATAATCTTACAATATTTTTGAAAGACATATTCAACGAAGACTCACAACACACATTTTTTTTTCAAGTTTTTATTACCACATATCCATGCCCATGCCTAATTACAGCTTTCTAGTACTAATAGTCTATGAGTAAAACTGGGGACAGACAGACAGACAGACATGATGGATCTATAAGGGTTTCTTGTTTACTACGAAACCCTAAAAAGCTGCGTGAAACAAAACAGATTCTCTATTCTAAGGGTTCTTTGTCATTTGCGCTTTAACAAATTTAAAAATACGAGTAATCAAAACCACTTGTGCATATATTTCGCTCCACTTCGCATACGATAAATTCAAAAATTTATGGATGAATGACCGTGCTTTTACAGGTTAAGCAACTTCTAGCTTTGTCACAGTTAGGATGGGTGACCGTGCTTTCAATCTTAATGTTGTCCAAGTCAAATGTTGAGATTCTTATGAATAAATTTCAGTTTTCTCTACCTACATAACTTGGCAGCTATTTAAATTTCAATTGTTTTGTCGGAATTTGAACTTGGCATTTTTACATTTATGTTTTTGATGGGGTAAAATAAACACCCAAGAACCAGGACAAATTAAAAAAGGCCATTTACCAACTTGCCGTGGCTGGGAATCGAACCCAGAACCTCCGAGTGACGGACTAGCGTGTTAAGGAATCGCCACGGAGGTCGACTAATAAATTGAAAAAGTAATAAATTTTACGCAAGATTCGAATACCTATAACTTGGATTTTTTAGAAAGTGCTTTATGAATTTCACATATATTTAAACTCGCTTTTTAAATAAACGTCTTGCATTCACGCACACTACTGTATTTTCGACTTTACTTTTTCTACTGATAGCCTGTCTACTGAAGTGTTAAGTACATTATAATGACGTCTGCCAAGGCCTTAATTCAGAAATAATAATTCAAACAAAATAATTATTTGATTTGATTGATTTGAAAATTTTAATAAGTATCGCGGACTGGAAGTCTTGACGAAAAGAAAAAAGTAAGCTGTATACTAATTCTACGTTACAATTTATGATAACCTACATCTATTGTCCCGTTTACACATTATTAACTCTATGCAACGTCATCTTGACATTTTTATCCCCCTAGCGGGAAAATTTTGCATATTTCAGAGCCAAATCCGACCACGTGGCTTTGTGCATACCGTCCTTAATAACGCAACAAAAATATACCCTAATACCCTAGGGTAAGGACCCTAGGGTATAAGGGTATATTTTTGTTGATACTTAAGTACGCTCCTACCATAGGGTATGTTTTTATTAATACTTAAGAACGCCCTCATCCTAGAGTATTAGGGTATATATTTTTTGATACTTAAGAACGCCCTTACCCTAGGGTATAAGGGTATACTTTTGTTGATACTTAAGAACTCACTTACCCTATACATATTTTTGTTGATACTCAAAACGCCCTTACTCTAGTTTATGAGGGACCCTATTACTGAGACTCCGCTGTCTGTCCGTCTGTCACAGGGCTCTATCTCTTGAACCGTAATAGCTAGATACTTGAAATTTTTACCGATTATGTATAATATTAGGTCCTTACATATGAAATTGCCGATTTTCAATACTGGCAACTTTAAAATCAAATATCTTGCGTTTCATCAGGAATTCCAAATTCAAATTTATTTCGAAATAAAGCCAGAAAAATATTGTTTTAAAATTCGTATTTCATTTGTTTTAACATCATTTGTTTGAGTTTCAACATTGCTATAACAACAAGAAGAAGAATTAACGACGTGTATGGACCAGGCACCGCTAACGAACGAACGGTGCGTTTTTGGTTTCAACGTTTCCGTTCTGGAAATTTCGATTTACACAATGAGCCTCGTGGACGACCTGATACTCAAGTGAATAACGAAGAATTGAAGGCGATAGTGGAAGCGGATCCATCTCAAACCACTTCTGAATTAGCAGCAGCCTTCGGCGTAAGTGACAAAACGATACTTATCCACTTGCGCCAAATCGGAAAAACTAAAAAACTCGAAAAGTGGATACCGCACGAATTGACTGAAGCAAACCAATAAACACGCGTTGCTTGCTGCGTTTATTTGCTTAATCGCCACAATAATGAGAGGATTTTGAACCGTATCGTGACTTGTGATGAGAAATGGATCCTGTACGACAATTGGAAGCGATCATCACAATGGCTTGACCCTGGAGAACCGGCAAAACCTTGCCCTAAGCGAAAACTGACCAAAAGAAGATTCTGGTTAGTGTTTGGTGGACCAGTGCTGGTGTTATCCACTACAGCTTCTTGAGATCAGGCCAGACGATTACTGCAGACTTGTATTGCCAACAATTGCAAACAATGATGGAAAAGCTCGCCATTAAACAACCGAGACTGATGAATTGCTCTAGCCCACTGCTCCTTCAGGATAACGCTAGACCACACTCTGCACATCAAACAATCGCCAAGTTAGAGGAGCTGTGACTGGAACTTCTGTGTCACCCACCATACTCTCCAGATCTTGCCCCAACCGATTACCACTTTTTTCAAAAACTTTTTACAAGGAAAAAATTTCAAATCTGATGAGGCAGTCAAAACCGCCTTCAAACAGTTCATAGACTCTCGCTCCCAGGATTTTTTTTCCAAAGGTATCAATGATCTGCCTATAAAATGGCGGAAGTGTATCGATAACAACGGCGCATACTTCGATTGATTAAATAATAATTTCCTTAAAAAAAACTTGTTTCACTTTTTTGATACTGAACGGCAATTTCATATGTAAGGACCTAATATTACTGTGGTTGCTATAACAACAAATACTAAAAATGAAAAAAAGTTGAAAATTAAAGGTCGTCATACAAAAAATGTGTTTTTTCAGCGTTTTTAACTAGATCTTTGTAATGGCAATAACTAGATACTTGAAATTTTTACAGATTATGTATAACTATGACTGCTATAACAACAAATACTAAAAATAAAAAAAGTTGAAAATTAAAGGGGGTCGTCATACAAAAAACGTGTTTCTTCAGCGTTTCAAAACATTGTACACGTACGGTGGTACGGAAACCTTCATGTACGAGTCCGACTCGCTCTTGCCCGTTTATTTTTTATACATAAGGACACCCTTACCCTAGGATATAAGGGTAAATTTTTGTTCACACTTACAAAACAGTACAGTGCTTTGCGAGTTCAATTTAATAATGCCTTTAGGATGCTGTTGGGGCTGCCTCGATTCTGCAGTGCGTCGGGGATGTTTGCCGAGTACCGCATGGATTGTTTTTACATAATAATGCGTAAACGGTGAACATCCTTGGTGCGCCGGGTTCGTGCCAGCCCTAGCGGCATCTTGAAGGTATTTTCAGACAGATTTGACTGTCAGTACATGAACCATGCAGCGATGGTTCATGTACTGGCTGCAAGTTAATTTGAATTGACTAGTATATTTATTTAATAATTTAATAATGTGTATTTAATTGTATTTATGATACGAAGTTGGTCGAAATAAATGATATTATTATTATATTATACTTAAATACGCTCTTACCCTAGGAAAAGGCGTTCTCAAGTATCTATATATACCTAACTATTTTACTCACATAGATACAAGCTGTCGAAGTAGACGCAAACTCAAAGCACTTCCCTCACTTCACTCATTTATAAATGAAGCTTTGAAGAGATTTAGCACTCGATACTGCTATCTCTAATACAGCTCTTAAAGGATCGATATTTTAACGAGTAGATTAGATTATCGGTGCTTTTATATAGCATTTATTGTTACCGGAGTCCGGCTTTGGATTGTGATTCATTAATTCATTAAAGTAAGACTGATTACATCTGCATCGCCGTGTGGTTCCCGGCAGAGTAGAATAGGACCACTCCAAGTCATCCCGTGGATGTCGTAGAAGGCGACGTAGGAAACACAAGCTAAACAAAGCTTATAAACATCAGTGAGACCTCTCCAACCGTCTGGCCAGCGTGGACAGTTTAGGCCAAATCGTCTGACTGCTCTGGCGCTAGTAGTTGCAGTAGAAACTAAAAAAGACCTGATGATGAGTGCACCCGTGGTCCAGTGGTCAAGGTGTTCGCCTTGTGATCCGGAAAGTCATGGATTCAATTCCCACTGGGAAGCATACTTTGTGAAAAGTTGTTTCCAGTCTGGTTAGGATATTGCAGGCTTCAATGTCAGTGTGCGTTCGTGCTTCAGAACGCACGTAAAAGCTGTAGATCCCGAACGCCATCTAGCGTTTGTTTAAACCTATTCTAGAATTGGTTCTGGTCTACCCTTTAGGTTGCGGAGGTCACACGGCAGTCGTTCCTGGAAAAACTAGTAACCTCGTCAAATCACCTAGGTTAGGTAGCGGACTCCGGGTTCTGAAGCATAACCGCTGAAGATGCAAGTTCTCGAGCTCCTCCGTGCTTCAGAAGGCACGTTAAACTGTTGGTCCTGGCTGTTGTCATTGTATAGCAGTCTATGTACAAGCTATATCAAATGCCTTTGGGCAGCTTGAAAAATCTGACACCAGTGTTGGCCACTTACATACACACATGAAAACTATAAACCGGCCAAGTGCGAGTTAAACTCGCGTGGAGAGGGTTCCATACAATTGATTGAATTCTTATAGGTTTTCCTGTAATCTACAAGCAATGAACTATATTTTGTATTTTTTTCAAAATTTTAGGCTCAGTAGTTTCGGAGATCAGGGGGAAATGGTCAATTTTCGTCTTCTTTCATGAATAAAATCAAAACTATTCACTTTACAATAATAACAAAAATATATTTAAAATCCTCATAACGAGCCCTTTCATTTGATATATGACGAGTTATCCTATAAGGGTTTCGGTTTTTCATTTTTTGTACGGAACCCTAAAAACAAACAAAACAACATCAAAAATGAAAATAAATTCTAATGTACAACGTGCACATACCCGTTATAAATCGAACCACGGTCTATACTAAATCATTATAGTATAATGAAATTAAAATAACAGCCAAAGAAAAAAAAAAATTTTTGCATTTCCATAGATAAGTGTGCGGCCGCTTGGGCAATTTGTATGGACTGTCAAAATTTTTTTTTCGACTGTTATTTTAATTTCATTATGCTATAATGATCTAGTATAGCCCGTGGTTTAATTTATTACGGGTATGTCCCTTCCACTTTGTACAAAGCCGTGTACAGAAACTTGTATACCTAATAATATATTAAACATAAGCGTTAATTGTCACGGAATTCAGTTCGGAACGCGTGTGAAAAGTTAATTGGGACCACGTAGGTATATTATCGATTTGTGACCGAAATGTCTACCGTAAGACAAATTACGAGTGACACATTGACATTTGTTGTTAGAATTACATTGTTAGAATCTAACAACACGGCGTATTTTATAAGTAAAGACGACCAGTAGAGGACGCGCGAATGCATCAAACAAGGTTCGAACGCAACCTTGTAACCTAGCCTAGGTGATCATGAAACGTACGTCTGCCTACAGCGCGTATACGCGCAGATACAGCGATCCAGACGCGCTGTAGATGCACGGAGGTATGCCATTTAGGGCACCCGTCCGAATAGCACTTGGGCAAATAGCACGTGGCCTATTCCACGAAGAGCACCTTATATTCGTAGGTGCTCTTCTTGGACTTAATTAGGGTTCCGTGCAAAAATGAAAAAACGGAACCCTTATAGGATTACTCGTGCGTCTGTCTGTCCGTCCGTCTGTCACAGCCAATTTGCTCCGAATCTACTGGACCAAATCAGGTGAAATTTGGTAGGATGGTGTAATCCTATGACCCAAACACATATGTGCAAAGTAAATATTTATTTTTAAAATATTTGGGTCATTGTAGGGGGATAAATTAGAAAATTGAAAAAAAAAGTTTTGCAAAAAATTACTGTGTCATATATCAAATGAAAGGGCTTGTTATGAGGATCTCAAATATATATATTTTTTATAATTATAAAATAAATAGTTTTGATTTTGTTCATGAAAGAAGACGAAAATTGACCATTCCCCCCCCCCTGATCTCCGAAACTACTGAGCCTAAAATTTTGAAAAAAATACGAAATATAGTTCATTGCTTGTCGATTATAGGAAAACCTATAAGAATTCAATTCAAATTCAAAAAATCGTACGGAACCCTCTCCACGCGAGTTTAACTCGCACTTGGCCGGTTTTTTTTTATATTTTTGTCCACGAAGAGCACCTATGATTCAGCAGCTAGTGCTGGGATTTATATTTTTTACTTTTCATTATGAATCCATACAAAAATATCCATACAAAATCACTAGAACCTTTATTAATTACGCCATATGCGTAATTGTGATATTATATCATAAAACCTAGTGTTGTTATAGGGTAAAATAAATATAATTGTAATAATGATTTTGTTATTATTTTATTTTCTGTATATTATTTCTATATTTCTATATATTATAAGATATTTGATTTGATTTCTAATGTCACATCGTCTAGCAAGACAGATTTTGTATGTACAAAATACGCATATGGCTTAATTAATAATTATTCTAGGTGATTTTGTATCGATATCTTTTATTCGTAATCATTTCAGCCGCATAACGTCCACTGCTGGACATAGGCCTCTCCCAGGGATTTCCAAAATGACCGATTTAGAGCGGCCTACGACCAGCGCTTTCCAGCGACCCTAGTCAGATCGTCCGACCACCTTGTGGGTGGGTGTCCAACGCTTCGCTTGCCAGTACGTGGTCGCCATTCGAGAACCTTTCTGCCCCATCGGCCATCGGTATATTATTATTATTATTCGTAATAAAATGTAAAAAATATTAATCCCAGCACTAGCTGCTAAATCATAGGTGCTCTTTGTGGACAAAAATGTAAAAATAAATTTAAGTCCACGAAGAGCACCTGAGAATATAAGGTGCTCTTCGTGGAATAGGCCAGATGCTATTCGCTCAGGTGCTCTTCGCACGTTTGCGTTTGCTGGCGTTTATGGCGTCGGTTGAGACAACTTTGCGTACGCTCTTTTGTACGCGCCTTTGTAACGATACACACGCGCATATAGCGCTTCACGCGCGCATGTTGTATCGCGTTATACACGCGTTTGAATTGATACAAACGCAACAATCAGCATCTACGGCACGTGCTTAGGGCCTTAGAGTGACACATTGACATTTGTGGTTAGAATTACATTGTTAGTGTTCCGTACCTTAAAAGGTAAAAACGGAACCCTTGATCACTCACATGTCCGTCCTTCCATATGCACGAAACTTCTCGACCGATTCAGTTGAAATTTGATACACATTGTTTAGTATAGTACGTACATTGTACCCGAAGACGGATAACGTAAATAAAGGGGACGTTTATTCAAAAAGTAAAACTATGAATATACTAGTTTGTTTGCTAGGCAAAATAAAAAATAAGCGGCCAAGTGCGAGTCGGACTTGCCCATGAAGGGTTCCGTAGCAGCAAGTAACATAATATAAAAGTTCTAAAGGTAAATTGAGGTTTACGATTTATGACGTATTAAAAAAAACTACCTACTTACTCGTATTGGATCTCGTTCAAACCAATTTTCGGTTTAAGTTTTCATGGTAATGTACGGCATATATTTTTTTAGTTTTATCATTCTCTTATTTTAGAAGTAACGTATGTAACTTCTAAAATAAGAGAATGATAAAACTAAAAACCACGCGAGAGACACTTCCAAAGTGGTAAAATGTGTATACATTTTACCACTTTGGAAGTGTCCCTCGCGCAAACTATTCAGTTCAGAGAAAAATGATATAAGAAACCTCAACATCATTTTTGAAGACCTATCAATAGATACCCCACACGTATGGGTTTGATGAAAAAAATTTTTGAGTTTCAGTTCTAAGTATGGGAAACCCCCAAAATTTATTGCTTTTTCTTATAGTTTCGGCAAAAAGTGGCTGTGACATACGGACGGACAGACAGACAGACATGACGAATCCATAAACGAAACCCTAAAAACCCCCGACTGTCAACCCCCATTTTCTTAAATCACTTCAAAAATACAGATCTAAAAAATATAATAACAAAACATTGAAAATTCTCATTGAAAGTTCTTTCATTCGATATGTTACACGATAGACTTAGTTCACATTTTTTTTTAAATATCTTATTCACTTCACTTATACAACGTGGAATGGAAGGGACATACCCGTAATAAATCGAACCACGGGCTAGATCACTAAAGTGTAATGAAATAAAAATAACAGTCAAATACCAGTTCCTTGGGGAAAGTTGTTCAGTATCATGAACTGAATCCACCCTTAAAATAGTTTATGTTGGCGATAGTTCACGCGCTGAAGTAGACTGTATCCTGGATTAAAACAATGTTGACGAGACTAACTTATTTATTTATTTCTTACTAAGTTCTGTGCCGATCTGGCTGACTTTTCCCTAATTCACGAATGTTCTTGACTTCACAGGCGTTCTTGGCTTCAAAATGTCCTTGGCTTCTTGATGACCGTCCGCTGGAGGCTTCCTTGTAGATGATCACTGCTCGAAGATTCAGACGATACTAATTTACTCTAACAAACAACTATTTATACAATTTTATAACGCTACAATTATTAAACGACGGGTTTATTGCCGCACGCCAATATACAGTACAGAATACAGTAAGAGTAAACAGAAAGGAATCTCCTAAGGTACGCGCAATATGCGTCCCCGTTCCCCGCACCTCTCCCCCGGTTCTTAACGGCCAACGTGAGTCATCGAGGCGAAAACGGGGGAGAGGTGCGGGGCCAGGTAGCCGTCGTCTCGCTCGACGCGTAGTGTTCGCTCCGGTCCCCCCTCCACTCCAGCCGCCAGCCAGTTGCTCAGGACGGTCGGTCGGGTGCGCCGGCGCTGTTGCTGTTGTTCGCAATAGTTTACATATATTTCGTTAGACCCTGTATAATTTTTACCGGCCAAACCCGATTTCAGGCCAAATCAGTTTGTCCTAGGCCAAATCAGTTCATCCCATGTAGTCATCAAGTAAATTAATGTATTAAATTAAAAGGCAACTGTGTGTCTGTCTATGGCATCGTAGCTCCTAAAAGAAAGTGAAACTGTGTAAAGATATATAATAAATTGCCTACAGATATATAAAATTGACGAAATCTTTAAGAATTATTAATTGTGTCTTTAATATAATTGTTAATTGTGAATTAAATTGAATTTTCGTCATTATTAAATTAGGTACTTCAGTATTATTTTTACATGCTTGTCAACTATAAGCGAAATAGATTAAGTACATGTTTATTATTTAAGATCTTATGTACTCTATTTTATGTGAATAAATATCATTACCATTATCAAGAAAAGACCAATTTCAATATCTTTTTGAATTTGAAATTGAAGCTACAGTGTAACCATTTCGACTCGATAAGAAATATAATTTTTTTTTAAATCGAAAGCTTTGTCTGTCGAGATGGTTCTTAGCTATGTTTTATGAAAATCGGTTTAGCCGTTCAACAGTTATTGTAGGTGAACGCTTTAAAGGCGGGAGGTTTTAATTTGTCAGAAAAAAAAAACTTGGTATAAGCAAAACGGAAACCCAAGCTACTTTTATTTTATATACTTAATTGGAAAAAGTAAGAAACAATTCTTTAGAACAAACAATAAGCGAACACTTCACAAAGAATTCAAACAGCCAGACTTGAAAACAAAAACAGTTGGTGTACAGAACAAAGGAATTTGATTTATAAATTACGAGTATCAATATAGGTCAAATTCTTTGATGTCTACAGTATTAGATTGATCAATTCAATTCAATTTGTTTGTTCAGTAACAATAATACATTCGAATATAATATGTACACCTTAATATCTAATTACTTAATTTTAATAATCCAATTTAAAGTGGCAAATCCGTTTTTCAACTAATTAATTAATTACACACACATATATAGAAATAGAAGCAATTAGAACTCCTCAACACTATAGCAGCACTTCTCAAGCACTATACGTAAGCGACTTTTAAATTTCGAAAGCTTTAGTTCCGTTTTCAGATCGTATGTACTACAGTCTGATTACGAGGGCAATGCTTCACGATTTCCAGTGCTGGAGCCATTCTACGTTTCAAATCTATTTGTCTAGTGACTTCACGTGCTACCATTTCCTTTTCCTCGACCTTCATCTTAGCGTTCCCGGTTGCATCCTCAGCTGCGTTGCTTCGGAGACCCGGTGTGCTTATTCCGCTTTTTGTTTACCGATACGTTTTTGTGTACCGATACGACTCGACATCCGTAGCGCCATCTATTATTTCCTAGGGGAAGCCCTGACTCTCAAGCGTCAACTCTCAATAACTTTTAAGATGATACATAGAGTGCAGTGCTGCCCCCATTTACAATAAATTATTTGAAAGGGAACGGAGATATCATTTGAAACGTTTTTGTCGGTGTTTAAAAAGTAACCCACCCTGTATAACGCTTCATTTTTCGACTTGTACCAAACACCAGCATACAGTAAACTATTTAATTAAGGTACTATCGCACACACAAGTGAACTTTTTTATTGATTTGTGACTTTTTTGTTGGATGTACAGTCAGCAGAAAAACTTTTCTTCGTGCACTTTTATTTATTTGTATTTCTATATTTAAATGCCTTTTCTATATTTTGGAAATCCTTAGGGGAGGCCTATGTCCAGCAGTGGACTACCTGTGGCTGATATGGTGATGATGATGATTTAAATGCTAGGCTCTTGTCAGTGTCATCATCATCATCCGAGCGTATTCCCCATTGCATCCTCAGCGGTAACGCTTCAGAGCCCGGGGTCCTCTACCTAACCTAGGTAATTTGACGTTACTGTTTTTTACACAGAGCGACTGCCGTCTGACCTCCGATACCCAAAGAGTAGACAAGAACCAATCTACGAATAGGTTTAAACAAACGCTAGATGGCGTTCGTGATCCACAGCTTTACGTGCCTTTAGAAATACGGAATCATCTTTCTTTTCGGATAACCAGGTGATTCAAGCCTGCAATAACCAGACTGGAAAGAACTTTTCACCAAGTATGCTTCCCAGTGGGATTTGAACCCACGACCTCCGGATCACAAGGCAAACGCCTTGACCACTGGACCGCCAGGCTCTAGAAAATATAAGGCTCTGGTAGTACAGACAGGGTTGCGCTCCTGCAGTGGGGACTAAAAAAGATCTGATCATGATTATTTATTTACAGTTTATTGCACACAATGACATGGTAATGCATTACCGTGAACTTGCCTCGAAGAACACGGAAATTAGGTTACTTTATTTATTGCTTAAACAAATAGATGCCCCCCGCTTGAACATTGTTACATGTCATAAACAATTGATAAATAAATAGATACGGACAAATAACACTTATTGAGCTAGCTCCAAAGTCATTTTAAGGTGAATATAGAAGCAAATAGCCTTGAAGTGGCGCCCCTCATTTGAAATAAATTGCTCGTAAATATGGTGATAATTTCCATATTGCTAATCGTCAGGCACTAGATAGTCCTTTAAATTATTTAATGAAATGCCGTTGGAACTTTTATTGGTGACCCGTCTAGCTTTAAAACTTGCCTAAAAAGTAAAGTGGCCACTTTTGGCGAAGGCAAGTTTTAAAGCTAGACGGACTAATGTAAATACTTTCAACGGTCGTTTATAAATTAATTTAAAGGGCTATCTAGTGCCTGACGATTAGTAATATGGAAATTATCACCATATTTACGAGTTAACAATTTATTTCAAATGAAGGCGCCACTTCAAGGTCATTTGTTTCTATATTCACCTTAAACTTGTGTTATGGGATACTAAGATACTACTCAACGAACGGATATAATAAATAGATAGATAAACACCCAATACCCAAGACAATTTGAAAAAGGCTATTTCCAACTTGACCTAGCTAGGGATCGAACCCAGGACTTTCGAGTGACGGACTAGTGTGTTTACCAATACGCCACGGAGGTCGTCATAACATGCTAGTCTCTACCAGTTAGATTGAAGATATAGGCAAATGGGCTTGAAGTGTGAAATAAATTGTTAACTCGTAAATATGGTGATAATTTCCATATTGCTCTTCGTCGTGCACTAGATAGCCCTTTAAATTATTTTATGAACTGCCGTTGAAACTATTATTGATGATCCGTCTAGCTTAAAAACTTGCCGTGGCCACTTTTGGCGGAGGCAAGTTGTAAAGCTAGATGGACTAATGTAAATACTTTCAACGGTGGTTCATAAAATAATTTAAAGGGCTATCTAGCGCATGACGAAGAGCAATATGGAAATTATCTCCATATTTACGAGTTAACAATTTATTTCAAATGAGGGCGCCACTTCAAGGCCATTTGCCTATATCTTCACCTTAACCAAAATTTGTGGATTTTAGTTCTCTTTCAGTAATCGACGACTTCACGTAGTATTTAGATGCAATGCGTGTTATGTGATGACTTATGGCTCTGAGACGTGGTCGTTAAACCTTATGTGGCCCATTAGCGAGGTCTAATGGGTCTCATAAGGAGGCAGAATGTCGGATAACTGGGTATGAGATGGCTCGTTGTTTCCCAAGAAGATCGAATGAGGTAATCTGTAATAAAACCAGAGAAGATACACAAATATCCCGCAAAAGAGCACATTATGTTATATCACTTGTGGTCAACGGTCCTCTATTTATTGTCTTAAAATAATTTATCATAAATATCTCCGTACATACATACCTACATACTATTAGGTACATCTGTTCCCCACAGGGATAGGCAGGGAACAGGGACCTCCACTTGCTACGATCCTGAAAGACCTCTTTCGTTTCATCTAAACTTATCACTCTCTAGATACATACATGACACCTCATCTATTTTACCATATAGGTATTTTTTCAATTTTAGCATAAAAAAATCAAAATACATAAGTTTTTAAATGTAAGAATAACAAATATATATAAGGACACATCACACTGATTGAGCTAGCCCCAAAGTAAGTTTTTTTAAACTTGTGTTATAGGATACTAACTCAACGATACTATATTTTATAATAAATACATACTCGTATATAGATAAACACCCAAGACCCAGGACAATTTGAAAAAGGCCATTTTACAACTTGCCCTGGCTGGGGATTGAACCCAGAACCTCCGGATTAGCGGTCTAGCGTGAACCATTATGCCACGGAGGTCGTCGTTTAATAACTCCCTGGATACCCGAGAATGGTCGTCGTCACAGGGGAAGGCCGAGAAAGAGATGGCACGACGACCTTGGCGCTTTTTAGCGTGGTTGGTCGTTAATTACAATGGACAGAGACACATTGAAGAAAATGGGAGATACCTTTGCTCAGCAGTGGAACGAAATAAGTAAAAAAATAGCATTATTTTATTTCACATAATATTGTTTAACATTTACAAGGTATTAACATACATAACAATACTCGGGAATAATACTTACTCTGCTAACTCAGCGACCCGAAATGGATTTTGGCCTCTGAACCGAGAGAACGCCATAATTTTCTGTTCTGAGATATATTTAGCCAGTTGACAGCTTCCATCTCCTACAGATCGCTTCAGCAATATCTGGCCACGTAATTAACAGAAAATTAAATAGATTTGCGGGTTAAGGGTCGCCCAAGTCATACCTGCCACACCTTAACCTAAACTACTAATTGTGTGTAGTAATATAATATCAGTCACATTATCATACCGTGTAAGTATTATAACATTATGAGACTCAAAATTTTGTCAAAAAACTTAAGTTAACGAAGATTAGAAGAACTTAAACTTCTTCGTCTTCATGTCAACTCCCTCCATAATTTTCTGTCCTTCGCCATCTTCGTACTAACCCCCCGTTCCCCCATATTCGATCTCACGCATTCTTCCCACGTCTTTATCCGACTTCCTTCTCCTAAATTGGTATATTATGTTTCTTTTGTACTAGCATATCAGGAGATTGTTTGAAGGAGACGTGTTCAGTCTATCTCTGTCACAAACTATGTGCGACAGAGACACGGCTTCACGCGACGTATTCTGCTATCTCATTCGCACACAGACAGTTTGTGATAGGTATATATAGACAATAGTCCCGCTATTGTAATGTCATACACAAGTTTTCTTTTATAGATTAGTGACTTTTTCGTTGACTGTACACGGCTGACTAATTGGGTCAAGGGTGGGGGTAGATGCTGACCTATTCTTATAACTTTACGTAAGTAATGCTTGTCGAACGAACGTGTGAGGCGAGCGAGGTTCTACATATATGTCTACTTGAGCAATCCAGCGGTTGTGTTTATACAAGGTTATTTTTATAAAATACAAATATTTAAAGGAGTGATTCACTCCATAATTTTGAGCAACTTTTCCTAATAAAGTATACTGGAATAAAAAAAACACTTCCCATAGTAACTAGATCACGTGTCTACTTTGTAGTGTTGGAAGTGGAAATGTTTTCTGGAAAAAGTTGTTCAAATGAAGAGTGAAACCCCTTTAAATATTAAAAATAATCTTGTATAACGTCTAACAAAATATATTGATACTACTTTAAGGTTGAATTCAGTCCATGATACTGAACAACTTTCCCAAGGAACATATATCGAAATATATAATTCCAAACAAACTCAGATCAGCTGAGTGGTAATCTTGTATGGGAGGCTAAAAATTATTTTTCATATTTCGATATAAATGTTCCTTGGGGACAGTTGTTCAGTATCATGGACTGAATTCACCTTTAAAGTAGTTTTAGTATATTTTGTTAAACCATGTACCACTAATATATGTTTGACAATAACTCGAGTAAGAACGAGAACGACAAAACATATAAAACAAGAAATTATTTAAAATAAAAACTTCTTTTAAAATAAATTATTTAAAAAAAGTCTTACGGCTCTGGGCTCCGTTTGCTTAGAACCGCAGTCCCCAAACTGCTCTGTCTGCCCCTTAAGGGATAAAGATGTGATATTTTATCAGTACACTAGCTGTGCCCGCGACTTCGTTCGCGTGGTTGTCGGAATGTTATATAGCCTAAAGCCTTTCTCTATAAATGGACTACCCAACAAAAAAAGAATTTTTCAAATCGGACCATTAGTTCCTGAGATTAGCGCGTTTAAACACACAAACAAACAAACTCTTCCGCTTTATAATATTAGTATAGATTACGTATACAACGTGGAAGGGACATACCCGTAATCGTACCAGGGTTTATTCTAGATCATCACTACATAGTATAAAACAAAGTCGCTTCCCACTGTCTGTCCCTATGTATGCTTAGATCTTTAAAACTACGCAGCGGATTTTGATGCGGTTTTTTTAAATAGATAAAGTGATTCATGAGAAAGGTTTATATGTATAAAACATACCTGTGCGAAGCCGGGGCGGGCCGCTAGTTATAATATAATGAAATTAAAAAAAAGAAACAGAAAAAAATCGGCATTTCCATACAAAAGAGTGCAGCCGCCCGGGCGATTTGTATGGGAATGTCGTTTTTTTTTTAAGTTCTGGCCAAGTATGACTCTGGCAGTACAGAGAGGGTCGTGCTCCTGCAGTGGAGACTAGAAAGACCTGATGATCTTGCATGATCATCATCATACTTTAGTGATCTAGTATTATAGCCCGTGGTTCGATTTATTACGGGTATGTCCCTTCCACATCTATACTAATATTATAAAGCGGAAGAGTTTGTTTGTTTAAACGCGCTAATCTCATGAACTAATGGTCCGATTTGAAAAATTCTTTTTTTGTTGGGTAGTCCATTTATAGAGGAAGGCTTTAGGCTATATAACATTACGTTCCGACAACCACGCGAACGAAGTCGCGGGCACAGCTAGTTGTATAATATAATGTTAGCAAAATAATATAACGCAATTAATTACAAGAATACATAATATAATTATTATTTTTAATAACATTACAATGCCCGGAAATTTACCCAAATTTAAAAAATATGTGAGGAAAAAATATAATACTTATAATGTCTAAATAACACAAATAGAATGAATTTAATTAACCCTGGGAGCGATATTATGTTGTCATTATTTTGTAATATCACGCAAGTGTGGCGTATCGGACCTGCCGTACGCCAACCTTCTTTGTAATAATAATCTCATAGAGATGACGACATCGTCGAGCGCACGTCTAACAGCGCGCGCGCATGGATGGCCCCTTCATATCGAACCTGTCAAATCGGCCGTCACGGAAAATTCCCTTGCATATATTTTACTAATTATTTTATATCAAAACAGTGCAATAACTCATTGTTAATATATAAATAAATACATAGCAGCATACCAAATACTTTCACTGCTATACAAGCAACAATTTTTTCATTAGGTAATTTACAATCAACTTTGAGAGGGAGGTTCAATTTTGTCAAGAATGTTCCACCCACAGATCTGTATATACTACTAGATAAAGAAACTCCTTCAATTTGTATGAAAACCTGGCGTGCCAATTTTCAATACAACATTTAATAAGAAATTCACTTACAAATGGAAGGAATCTTTTTCATTACGTCCTCCAACGTTTTTCAACGAGTTTCTACGGCTCAAAACGGCAGCTTTACGGATTTTTTCAGTAGAAAATGAATGTCCAATTTAATGAATTGACATACACGGACTAAAAGTGACGATCCTAAACGAAGTCAATTTGACGTCAGATTGACACGCAAATTCATACAGAGGCTGTGTCTATCTTGACCCATGGTCTGTGGTTCCACCAATGTAGGTAATGGGTAATGAACTTAACAACTTTTAGAATAAATTGAAAGCAACGCAAATTTTTTATAAGTTTAAATCTAGAAGAATAACATTTTTTTTTTGCACGCCTCATAAGCGAAGCGCATGAGGTAGTGCTCTACTCTCGCCTTACAAAAATCAAGTGATTTAACTAAATGTGTCTCTATTTATTTTCTATCGCACTTGTACAATAATATTTACACATAAATGTCAGGGAAAAACACTAGCTTCAACACTTATGACATTTTTAAAAGACATTTTGCCTTTTAAATAAATAAAAACAATGTTTAATAAAATCATGTTGTGGACGTCCGTGTGTCGGTATGTATGGAAACTGGCGTGGTCACGATAACTCCCGAAAAACAAGTCCATTTTTTTTTATACGCTTCAGTATTATCCAAAACTAAGTCCTTTCGAAGATCACGGTCTAATTAAATGTAGTTTAATCGTAATTATTATTATAAAAATACAGGTGACATATTAAAAATAATTTTGGATGTGAGGTTTGTTGAAAGAGTTAATACCTATGTATGATGAGTACGAATGTGTAACTGGCAAGTAAGAAAAGAAGTAAAAAGAAATTTGAATAAAGAATGTTGTGATTTTGTTTGTTTTATTAAATATGAAAGACGAATAAATGTAAAAGAAGCGATAAGTTAGTTAATATTTTATTTAATTTGCATTAACTAATTGAGAGTGAAAAGAACAATCAGTGGTAACACTTTTCTTGACATTCGTGACGTAGTCTTGTGTCTTTTTCTTGTTTTTGCTTAGTTTTTTTGAGATTTCTCAAAATCTACCGGTCTGAATCGATTTAAATTCACAGGAAATCTGAGTTGTATAGAACTCTTTGGAAAGCTACTTGTTTGGTTCCGATCGGTTTAGTTTTTCAAGAGTTATAAGCGGGTCACATACACACCCACACACACATACGGATAGGGTGCATGACACTTGCTCGTGAGTAGTCAGGGAAGATTCCTGAGACCTTTAAACCTCGAGATCTGATGAAAACTCGACTTTTCAAAAACAGGGTGAAACTAATAACGTCCCGAATTTTGAAAATTTTCAATTTTCTCAGCGGGAAGTTAAAAATAAAAGATAAAAATTATCTCCAGTTGTGCGTTAAAGCCGACACATACTTTTCTTCGTTTTAAGTTAGCAATAAAACAATCAAAATCAATTTAATTGTGAAAAATGAGGTTATGAGGCGTGCACTTTTGGATTTTCCAAACTATTTTATTATCTAAAATAATTAATAATTGAGAATAGACGAGGTAAGATGTTAAGTCATCTGATATGACACGATTATTTTATAGACTGTCATTAAAGGGAAGATATTATAGAAGGGAAAAGAGGACCAGGAAGACCGAGGCATAGCTACATGAAACAGATAAAGGAGAAGGTGAACGTCGTGTCGTACAGCGAAGTAAAACAGCTGGCGGATGAGAGAGACAAATGGAAGAGTCATACTCCACCGACAAGAGGATAGCTCTTAAATATAGATAGATACAACAGACATGCCCGTGTGGTTCCGGGTTAGAATAGGACCACTCCATCTCTTCCTGTGGATGTCGTAAGAGGCGACTAAAGGATTAAGCACAAACATCTCATGCTACAATTGCTTCCCAAGGAGGGTTAACGTCGGGCGGCGGCCGGTTATAAAACTTTTCGCAAAAATACATTTCCAAAGAGGGTTGACGTCAGGTAGGCGGCCGGTTGTAAAGCTATCCAATTAATTTAAAGTGTTCCTGCTATTTCTTCTCCATTTTGCAAGGTCTTTAGCAACCTTGGGTGACCATTGACATACATATTTGGAGAAGAAAAAGCGGGAAAGCGCACCCCGGGCTCCGAAGCAGCATAGCTGAGGATGCAACTGGGAATGCGCTTAGACGAAGAAGAAGACACAACAGACAAGGTATGGGTTTAAAAAACTAAAACCTGACTACGGGAAAATTCTTACTAAAAAGTACGTTTTTCCAGTAAAGGCCATACTTGAATTTTCCGGGGTCTAGTGTTGCCCCCATTTGAAATAAATTATTTGAAAGGAAACGGAAATATTATTTAAAATTTTGTCTCTACCAAGCTCTAGTTAACCCTTCGAACTATAGTGAGAACGTGAAGCTTTTCTTTGCACATTTGCGAAAAACGGCCACTTTAGGCAACACTAGACTCCGGAAAATTGATGACCTTAAGGCCATTTAAAATAAATTATTTCAAAGGAAATGGAGATATCCACAGACCATGGATCAAAATAGACACAGCCTCTTTATGAATTTGCGTGTCGATCTGACGTCAAATTGACTTCATTAAGGATCGTCACTTTTAGTCCGTGCATGTCAATTCATTAGATCGGAGATTCATTCTCTACTTTAAAATACCTAAATCTGCCGTTTCGAGCTATAGAAACTCGTTGAAAAACGTTGGAGGAAAAATAAAAAAGTTTCCTTCCGTTTGAAAGTAAATTTTTAAGGCCGTACCTGAATTTTCCGAGGTCCAGTGCTGCCCTTATTTAAAATAAATAATTTTAAAGAAAACGAAGACATTATTTAAAATTTTGCTACTACCAAATCCTAGATAACCCTTCAAAGTATTTTATGAACTACTGTTTACAGTTTAAAGTGAGACGAACGAACGAGAACGTTAAGCTTTACTACGCACATTTGCAAAAAACAGTGTACGTGCAGCCACAAAATAAATAATACTAACGTACAGTAGTCTCACTCAGCAAAGAAATTCAAAGAAATATCTACTCAATGTAGCTAGCGATATGGTTTAATTTAGCTCACGTCAGAACTCAGCACCTTTTCGTATAGATACCTAGACATCCATTGCAAGCCAATCTCATTTTTATTACTCTGGACAAACGATTCGTATAACTGAATTTACCACCCGGAGGGGCCGCCTGTGCGCATAGTAATTTTGTAGGTACATTTTCGATACCTAAACGGGGAGTGACACAGGCCTGGTGCAGCGAAACGGTCGTGCCACACTATTGTAAATAGGTATAGAGAAAAACTGAATGTATAGTAAGTACAAGCATAATATCACAGGCCGGACACTCCTAAGGTACGCGCAATATGCGTCAGGCGTCCCCGTTCCCCGTCCCCGCACCTCTCCCCCGTTTTCGCCTCGATTCTCACGTTGGCCGTCAAGAACCGGGGGAGAGGTGCGGGTGCGGGGAACGGGGACGTATATTGCGCGTACCTTAGAAGAGTCCCTTCTGTTTACTCTTACTGTATTCTGTGATAATATATTAAAACAAACAGATATACAAATGTAATAAGATCAGGCGAGGGAATCACAAGATGAAGGAGGTAGATAGGAAAATTGTAGAAGTTTGAATTTAAAGAAACATTAAAAGAATAACCTTATTGATATTAAGTAATATAAATATTATATGAGAAAGTCTCGTTGACCAGACGCATGTTTTATGTATATGTTTAAATATACAAACGCACACACAATATACATGCACTGGATAAACATTGCCCTCCTTCTGGCATAGTGGTGTAAAAATAGATCAACTTTAGCTGTATACGGTCGACATTTCGTTGTCACACGATCAATACTCATAAAAATGTAATAGTTAATTAGGAAGTACGTTTTTAGTTCGGCCATTTTGGTAATTAGTTGATGTCTACGATTATGTGATGTCTACGTAGTCGTTTGCTTTGTGATCCGGAGGTCGTGGGTTCAAATCCCACTAGGAAGCATACTTTGTGACAAGTTGTTTCCAGACTGGTTAGGATATTGCAGGATTTTCAGACTTGAATTACATGATTATCTGATGATTCCGTGCTTCGGAAGGCACGTAAAACTGTTGGTCTGGAACGCCATCTAGCGTTTGTTTAACCTATCCTAGGATTGGTTCTGTTCTACCTTTGGGTTGCGGAGGTCAGACGGCAGTCGCCCTGTGTAAAACCAGTAACCTCGTTAAATCACCTAGGTTAGGCACCGGACCCCGGGCTCTGAAGCGTTACCGCTGAGGATGCAACCAGAAATACGGGAGGATAGTGATGAGAAAAAATTCCACTCGATGTTCACAATGAAAAACAAAAGCTTGAAAGCTCTTTAAATTGATGGATGTCCCGTCAAGAGGTTTGTTTGTTTGTTTTTCGCGTGCGTTAGTGGTCAACACTGGTGTCAGATATCAAGCTTCCTATACCCAGGCGTGCGTGTGACATAACTTGACGAATTCCATGATGACAACTTGAACTGGCTTAACGTGCCTACCGAAGCATGAGATATTTTATGCCACTTGTGGTCATCCATCCAAGTGCGGACTACGCTTGGGGTTGCTTAACTTGCGAAAGCGCTTACAATGCATCTGGATCATCGAGCTCCTATTTTCCGCAACCCATTGAAAGATTTTGCTTATGTTTTAAGAAAAAAAGTATATTGCTTTTATCTACACGCGTACCAAATTTAAAAAAAAAATCACAGATGCTTGAGCTACAGCTGAACAAACATACATACATACAAAACAAAAACCGCATTGTCTAAGCCAATAATATAACTTGTTCGCTCTTATACAAGGTGTAACAAAAAGAGGGTATCAACCCGAAAGGGTGTTAACGTACTAACCAATGTGAACAACTTTTACTATGGGACCGTCCCTAAAATCGTAAAAAAAAATCTGCAGCTCCATACATTTTGGCACGGTAGGTATTTAATTTTGCATGGAGCTGCAGATTTTTTTTCACGATTTCAGCTATTGTCCCATAGTAAAATTTGTTATTTTATTTTATTTTATTTATTCAAGTACACTTGAAAAATTACAAACATACACATAAAAAAATAAGAAAAACATAGTACTTAGGTGCTACTTATTTCTAAAGAAATTTCTTCCAGTAGACCCGCGAGAGGAAATGGGAAAAAAGAGGTAATTGGCGTGTACCTACAATACAAAAGTAAATAAATAAATAGACAAGATACATACCTACATAAACATACATAAATATACTTACATAAAAACATAAATAAATATATATTCATAGAGCATATATACAATAAATACATTTGTTAATATTTCTAAATATATTAGGATGATAAATACAGATAGTGATCTTTTACTCGTTTCTTGAACGTCGTTATGGTTTTAGACTCTCGAATGCTCACACTGGTTAGTACGTTAACACCCTTTCGGGTTGATACCCCCTTTTTGTGACACGTTGTACAAATGTAAAGTAGTGGCTCTGTGAGCTGTAAACCTCGCGCCCCCCCCCCCCCCCCCCCCCAACCCGTTGAAGTTATCGGATAAAAAAGTTGTTCAGACAAAAAGTTGCGTCTCAAGGGTATTAAAAAAAGATTTGTGAGATATATCCGCCATTTTGAAAATTTTTCAAAAACGAAATCGACAAAAAATGCTTTATAATTAATTTATCGAACCTGCTTATAAAATTCAACGAGAATCAATTGGGAAATACGACCAATAGGCGAGAATAAAAAAAAAAAGACATACCTACTGACACACAAAATACTGATGGACAAAAGCCTTTTTTTTCCAGTCTTGAAACTTCGCTTCGCTAAAGAACAGTTCACACTGCTTAAGCTATATATTTACAAGATAAACACCCTAGACCCCGGATAATATGAAATAGGCCCACTTGTCAACTTGCCCTGGCTGGGGATCGAACCCAGGACCTTCAAAGTGGCGGTCAAGCGTGTTAACGTCGCGAATTTTAAAAAAGCTCGTTTACAGCAAGAATTCTCCCCGATTATTTTCACGAATAACAAATGCTCGAAGCTCTTAAAAATCGTTAAATTGATGGATGTCCCATTAAAAGTTTGCCGAAAGCTCTGGAGCATGAAGCTCGCGATTTGTTGTAATACTTTTAATACCTTTTGATTTTGAGCGGTTGAGAGGTTGGGACCTTCGGCAGCGGTCATTGTACTAGAAGCGGGTGGCCTAGCAGTTTACGCACTGATCACGTGCGTCTGAGAGGCAAGAGATCCTCACTGGGCGCGACTCGTACCTCTGAGTTAGAACTTGTGTTGTAAAAAACTCGAGTCCGGGAGTGTAAATACTGACTCGACTGTAAATCACAAGACATCATAAATTTTTGAATGATGTAATACGTTGTACTTATATATAGTATATTTAGTATTAATAGAATCTATTCAGTTGTTATTATTATTTTTGCTTATGAACAAACAGAATTAACGTGGCGCCACCCTGGTTTGTTTGTTTGAATTTTATGTATGTGTTTATTTTTATTTTATTTTGTTTGTTTGGTTGGTGTCCTCGGAAGACCAGCGTTGTGGTCGGAGGGCCACAACATTATGCTGAGAGGAGGCCATTTTGGTATAGGCACAGATATAATTTTGGATAGTGAGAACTGTTATTATAATTGTGTGTATGTGATATATCAAATAAACAATTTTTCTTTCTTTCTTTCTTTACTAGAAAGTTTGTCTGTCAGGATAATGAGTAGAATTTGCTTCAAGTTTGGTATTCGAACGTTGGTTCTGCGACACGACTTCTTATTTGACTCAAATTTTTATTTGACTCGAGTCCATGCTCCGACGACTCGTGCTCGACTCGACTCTGACTTGGAAATGTCTTAGTCTACCAAGCATGCAAAATTAAGTCAAGTTTGCAAATGTAGACTCCCGGACTCCAGTTTTTTACAACACTATAGTTTGAACTCGTGTATTAACCACTTGCTTCCGGTGAAAGCAAACATGGTGAGGAAACCTGCACACTAGTTAGTTCATTAGTGTGTTATGATGACTATTGTCACTAGATGACAGTCATTGAGGTACGTCAGATGCCTTTAGGCAGTTTGGAAAATCTGACACCAGAGTAACTATTAACACACTCGATAAGTGAGAGATTGTAATAGAAAATCTAAAATTAATGAAAATCGGTCCAGCCGTTTAAAATGTATTGAAGATAAACGCTTCAAATCAGGGCTTTCTCTAGCAAATATATAGATGGCGCTATCCGTAGCGCGCATGTAGCGCGACTTGATGTCCGTATCAAGTCGTATCAATAGTTCCGGTTTACATCACTAGATGGCGTTCTTTACAGTCGGGGTTTTTTTTATTTTCCTAGCAAATAAACTCAATGCAAAACCGTGATTTTCTTCTTTTGTTTCAGATTTTGGGGAACATGTCACTAAATGGTAAGTTGGATAGTATCTTGGATGTAGATGATGATGATCTTAGATGGTTACACGTTCAGTTTGGCATCAGTTCAGTCTATCAGTCTGGTCAGAATGATCGGAGAATAATCGTGTAACCCACGGAATGACAGACTGCTTTGAATGATGAAAGACTGATGGGAGACTGATCGCGTAACCCACTCGTATCATTCTCGCGTCAGTCACCGTACTTTACTACACACCGTACACCAAGTCACATAAGATACATTATAGCTCTTTGCCGTACATGTACTTTTTATCAGTCTGCTGCCAGTCTAGATTGACCGTGTAACCGTGAAAATCATCCATCACTCTGGCGTCAGTCAAGTCAGTCCAGACTGATAGGCTGAACTGATGCAAAACTGAGCGTGTAACCTTGCTCTTATACCCAGTTAGGTATTACTCTATTATGACGCAAAAAAATATGACCTTACATTTTTGTATGAAGTATGATGTTTGTTCCATGATACAAGAATTTTATTTATTTATTTATTTAAACTTTATTGTACAAAATACAATTTGTATAGCACAATAGGCGGACTTAATGCTAAAAGCATTGTCTGACAGCCAACCTTTGGTTTGTTAGAGAACTCAAAATGGGTACAAAAGATATTCATTTAATTTCAGAGCATTCAGATATATATTTAATTTCTACATAAACTACTTTATTAATACTTACTATACTTTAACAATATAAATATCTACATAAATATACATACATTGATACATACTATATACTTATATTAATCTATAAAATACACTACTAATAAATAATAGTTTCTCATAACGATATTATAAATGCAGCAATTAAGTACGTACGTAGGTATTACACTTGATTGGATTAAAGCCAGCACGACTAGTGGCAGTCCTAACAGTGTCAGGAAGCGCGTTCCAAAGCCTTACTGCCGTAATGGCGAAAGAATTAGAGAAAAAACCAGTACGGTGGGAAGGAATAACTAGGGTCAATCTATTTGAAGAATGCAGGACTCAGTCATGAGTGGAACTTAGAAGTTTAAAGTCATTTTTAAGATAGTCTGGTCAAAGAGGATCGTTAAGCACATTATAAAGCTGACACAGTAAACGTAAATTCCTGCGTTGGCGGATGGTGAGCCATTTAAGCTGAGAACGGTATTCTGAGATATGGTCATACTTACGCAGACAGAAAATAAATCTAATGCAGTTATTAAGCAGACGATTCAGCTTGTTCAGCTGTTCCTCAGTTATGGCCAGAAAACACACATCAGCATAATCAATAATGGGCAGTACAAGTGCTTGAGCCAACATAGTTTTAGTTTTGATTGGTAAGAAGTTCTTTAGACGTTGCAAATAATGAAGCGTCGCAAACACTTTTCGACTGACTTCTACAATATGGTACTTCCAGTTGAGACAATTATCTATATATAGACCGAGATCTTTGACTACTGGGCTAAATGGAATGATAGTGCCATCATATAATACTGGCTGAATGGCGTTCATGTCAAGTTTGCTAATTTGAATACTGCTTCCCACTACAATAACCTGACATTTTTTTGCATTAACGCTGACGCCAAAATTATTTGACATTCCATAACACGGGCCAAATTCTCATTTACGAGAGATATTGCTGTATCAATATTATTCCATAACACGGGCCAAATTCTCATTTACGAGAGATATTGCTGTATCAATATTATCGACGGTTGATTGTGTATAAAGCTGCAGATCATAGGCGTAAAAATGGTAAGAACATGTGAGATAATGTGATAAGATATTTATAAAGATGGAAAATAATATAGGAGATAAAATACCGCCCTGCGGAACACCTGCCTCTAGGTTGCACCAGTCAGATGTATCCTGACCACAACGAACCTGTTGCCGACGACCGCGAAGATAGCTGGAAAACCATTCAATCACTGGAGGAGAAACGTTGCAACTGGAGAGGATAGCTAGTAAGATGTCAATATCTACTGTATTAAATGCGTTACTGAAATCAACTAGGGCTATGACGGTACTTGAGTATTTTCCATACCAGCCCTAATATCATCCGTGACTGTAAGCAGTGCAGTTGTTGTACTGTGTCCAGGCCTGAAGCCTGACTGATAAGTGTTGAGTAGCTTGTGTTCGAGCATATGTTTGATGAGCTGACTAAACAAAGAAGCTTCCAATATTTTTGAGAGGAAGGGTCGGACGGATATCATTCAGCCGGATAGGTTCAGGGATCTTAGGAAGAGGACGTACATGTGCCAAAAGCCATAAGAAAGGGAAACAGTGTTCTGAGAGACTACAATTAATTATATGCGTGGTGACAGGGAGAACAAAACAAAGGATAGGGATTAACATCACGCGACTAATTTGATCAGGCCCAAAGGCATTTGTAGTGATGGGTAGGATAGTTTTACAAACATTCTCCTCAGTAACTGCGGTAAACTCAAGTGACCTACCATCAGGGACAGGCAATGCAAGTATGGAAGCGATAGTAGAATTTTTGGTATGATTATTAAGAAGAGGAACTGATGTGAAATGTTTATTGAGATCATTTAAGGAAAAAGGCAATTCAGAAGAGTCTTTCTGTACTTTGCCTATGCCCTGAGAATTTGAAAATTTCCAGAGATTAGCTGGTGAGACTTTTTCTATATTTTCGGTGAAGTATTGGTTTTGCATTTCTACACATCTGATTACACCGATTTCTTGCAGCCTTATACAATGACCAGTTCTCATCTGAGCGTTCCCGTTTGAACTTGCGGAATGCAAAATTTAATCCAGGGAGTTGGCGGACGTTGTATTTTAATAGCTCTGACTGGAGCGTGAACGTCGTACAGTGATATTATTTTATTATTAAACAGAGAGACTTTTTCATCAACTGTACTCGCTGCAAAGACAGGAGACCAATCAATTTCTGCTGCGTCGGCTGTGAGTAGAAGAATATAGGGTATTCACTTTCTACGATGCGATGGTCCAATAATACGTCACCAATGTCACGTTAAGTGCTACCACTGATTGTTCTTTTCACTAAAAAGGACTTTCTCAATTAGTTTATGAATATAAAATACTAACTAAGTTAACTATTTCGCATATCGTGTGATTTTTCTATTTAATTTTTAATTTTATATATTGAATTATTAGTTCATCATTGGTTTGTTAAAAGTAGAAAAATGCATTTTGCTCGGGCAATTCAATCACACAGAGTGGCAATACTCCCAACTGATGACGTATTATTGGGCCAATCACGTGATCCAACTGTCACCGAAAGAAATTACCAGGCGAAGTATATTGTTAAATGGTTTGCTCTAGTTTCGTTCACTAACGTCCATTACTATTTAATGAAGCCACAATCAGGCTTCGGTCTGTGGTTTTGATTTATATTTAAACATAAATATCAGTAAGTACCAGGACAACCGAGCGTCACTCGATGGAAACACCGACATAACGAGGTTCTCTCTAAAACCCCTCGCCCACGACGACTTTTTGATGCGGGTTTCGTAAACGCGCGTTAGTCGCATTGGAACGCGACATCATTATTTATATATATTGTAGGTTTGTATATATTTATTTGTTATATGTATTATAGATAGTCTTATGTACGTATGTAGGTATATTCTATGAGTTATATTTTATTTATTTGTATATTATATATTGTATTATATTATATAGTGTTAAGTAGACATATATTATATTATGCACATATTTTAATACTTTATTTTATATCTAGTTTTTTGCGGCGCGACATTATTCGTATCTGTTTATCCCTATGGTTGACTGAGAGAGAACGCTTTTAGGGTTAAGTCCGCCAATTGTACCATTTTTTTATTGTGGAACAATAAAGTTTTTTAAATAAATAAATGAAATAAACGCGCTACAGCATCACGACTGTAGCGATGCAAACGCGCGACCGTGTCGAATGACATCGGGGTCGAATGACAATGAGAACGGAGTTACTGAATCTGAGCGCGACAGTATCGCGTTTGCATCGCGACTGAATCGTTTTTACGTGGGTGAGGGTACACAGCTTGCGACTGCATCGCGACTGTATCGATGCGAACACGCCGTGGGCGAGGGGCCTTAATGAAACCTAGCTTGGTACACATTGACATAAAATATATAGACCATGCAAAGTGTGTTGATGATCAAGACCGTGCGAAGTAGAAAAGAAAAAGCCGGAAAGCGGACTCCGGTTTTAACAGCAATACAGCTGAGGATGCAACTGGAAATACGCTGAGATGAGAAACATACATAGTTACATACATAAATAAAAACTAAAAGTAAAACTAGAGGAGACACCACATAACACACATAAAGGTAATAATAATAAATAAATAAATAGATATGGAAAAATCACACTGATTGAGCTAGCCCCAAAGTAAGATTAAACTTTTATTATGGGATACTAACTCAACGATACTTTATTTTATAGTAAATACATATATAGATAAACATCCAAGATTCAGGACAATTTGAAAAAGGCCATTTTTCAACTTGCCCTGTCTGGGGATCGAACCCAGAACCTCCGGATTGGCGGACTGGCGTGTTGACCATTACACCATCGAGGTAGTCAAATCTTTATAAATTTTACTTAGTCGCTTGCTAGCTCTTATACGCTTGCTACTCTTATAAGGATGATTGTTGTTTATAAACTTTTGACAGTTTATAAACAACAATCATCCTTGGTGTATGTTACCATACAGTGAGATTAATTCAAGGAAGACGGCAAAGTGTAAATAAATAACTTTCCATTGGTAAGTAACCAGATTTTATTGTTTGAAGATTACATCGCATAATAAAACACACAGAAACCAATGTTTGAAATAGCTGGTCTATATATTTTATGTCAATGATACAAACGTCAAGTTTTCCGATACACTTAAGAACCTTGCCCGCTTCGCTCATTTGTCCAAAATACATTGAAGCACCCAATCCGTCGTACGATTCAATCAAAATTAATTTGGCTTTAAGGCCCTTTGTGTGTTTTCCAATAACTAATTCCAACTCTTCCATTTTAAAGGGCGTAGTGTGCAAAATATTCGTTTGTTCAATGGTTTATTTGATTTCTCTTATATTTAAAGGGTTAAAAAGCCTCCAATATTCCCTTATTGAGCTTTCGTAAATAGGTAAAGACAAATCGCACAGATCGAGCTACCCCGAAAGTCAATTTAAACTTGAATGACAAACAATAGGGATGTGGATTGGGACCGAAAAATTTTATCTTATTTAGTCCGTCAGTTAGATTGTCAAAAAAAATAGTCCCATATTTTTAGGTTTATCAAAGTAGTGAACATTCACAAAGATATAGCGCGTTTTGGAGTGGAGGTGATTGACGTCACTGTCAAGTGAAAATCGTACTAGATCGTGATGCGCTGTATCTTTGTAATTATTTGCTTATCAGAAAAAAAGAAAAAAATACGTATACAATATATCTACTTCCTTTTTCATCCAAGTGCGGTCCTGGTTACAGCCTCAGCTGTGTTGGTTCGGGGCCCGGGGTGCACTTTTCCGCTTATACAAAATTCATGTACACAACATAAGAACAGAGGAACAAACAAAGTAAGAAAATAGAGTACATAGGTACTGCTTATTTCATAAGCAATCTCTTCCAGCCTTAGCAGACCCAGGAGAGGAAAATTGAAAAAAAACAGGTAGTAGGCGTGTAATAGACTAAATTATTAAATGCATGTAAATGGTCACCCAAGAATGATGAAGGCAAAAAATGCGTAGTAAAGCTTAACGTTCCTACTTCAAACTGTAACCAGTAGTTCATAAAATACTTTGAAGGGTTATCTAGGGCTTCACAAAGAAAAAAAATTAAATGATATCTTCGTTTTCGTTTGAAATTATTTCTTTCAAATGGGGGAAGCACTGGACCCCGGAAACATAAAATACTTTGAAGGGTTATCTAGGGCTTCACTAAGACAGAATTTTAAATTTTATCTTCGTTTCCTTTGAAATTATTTCTTTCGAATGGGGGAAGCACTGGACCCCGGAAACATAAAATACTTTGAAGGGTTATCTAGGGCTTCACTAAGACAAAATTTTAAATGATATCTTCGTTTCCTTTGAAATTATTTCTTTCGAATGGGGGAAGCACTGGACCCCGGAAAATTCATGTATGGCCGTCCAAGTTATTGAAAAACATCCCCAGGTAACTAATATCGAAATATTATTTTGCTATCTATACAAACTCGGATCAGCTGATCGTTCAAGTTGTATGGGAGGCCAAAAATTATTCAATAAATTCTTTGATTGGTTCAAATTTTTATTCGATCGCGGTTTTTTAATGGGGGAAAAGAGGGGAACTTTAAAAAAATATCAGCATTTCCATACAAAAATGTGCAGCCCACTATTGTATGGAAATGCTGAATTTTTTTTTGTTCTTTGGCTGTTATTTTAATTTCATTATACTTACTATAATGATCTAGTATGGCCCGTGGTTCGATTTATTACGGGTCTGTCCCTTCCACGTTGTATAATAGTCTATAGTTGACGACAAAGACAGAAAATAGATCAATAACAATATTTCTACTATCATTGGTCAGCGAGATTATCTTCCAGTGATCTGTATTGTCTAGAATTCTATATTGTTTCCTACCTGAATAGGGATCCAGTGCTCGATTGATGAAGCTTTTGTTTTGTCGTCGATTGGGTACATTGGCCTTTGTAGTTGAATCGCTGTATTGATGAAAGAGATAATGGTAAGTTGTTTTTTCATGAGTGTAGATAAGCGAAAGTCAGCGATGTTAGAATTCAAATTCTACTTGCGTAGCGTTTTTACAAGATTTTAATATCACAAGCTTATAATTACAATCTTAGCGTATTTAGTTTGCCCTAAGTATTTGTTGTTTTTAGGGTTCCGTACCCGAAGGGTGCAACGGGACCCTATTACTGAGACTCCACTGTCTGTCTGCCACAGGGCTCTATCTCTTGAACCGTAATAGCTAGACACTTGAAATTTTCACCGATTATGTATTACTGTGGCCGCTATAACAACAATTACTAAAAATAAAAAAAGTTTAATATTAAAGGGGGTCGTCATAAAAAGAACGTGTTTTTTTCAGCGTTTTTAACTCGATCTGTCACAGGGCTCTATCTCTTGAACCGTAATAGCTAGACACCTGAAATTTTCACCGATTATGTATTACTATGTCCACTATAACAACAAATACTAAAAATAAGATAAAGTTAATAATTAAAGGGAGTCGTCATACAAAAAACGTTTTTCAGCGTTTTAAAACATTGTACGGTGGTACGGAACTCTTCATGTACGAGTCCGACTCGCACTTGCCCGTTTATTTTTGGTTTTTTTGGGTCCAAATTATGCAAGTTTTTGAGCCACTTCTCGGTTTCTGATAGAGAAAAAATTTTGTATGCTAATGTAAACCGGATGACATGCTATACAAAGTGGAAGGGACATACCCGTAATAAATCGAACCACGGGCCATACTAGATCATTATAGTATAATGAAATTAAACTAACAGACGAATAACAAAAAAAAATTTTAGCGTTTCCATACAAAAGTGTGCAGCCGCCCGGGCGATATGTATGGAAATGTTGAATTTTTTTGTTCTTTTGACTGTTATTTTAATTTCATTGTACTTTAGTGATCTAGCATACTCGTAGCCTGAACCACGGGCCATACTAGATTATTATAGTGTAATGAAATTAAAATAACAGTAATTAAAATAACAGCCAATAAACAAAAATAAATTTCGGCATTTCCATACAAAAGTGTGTGGCCGCCCGGGCGATTTGTATGGGATCGTCGATTTTATTTTTTATTTTTTGACTGTTATTCTAATTTCATTATACTTTAGTGATCTAGTATATCTAGTCGTAGCCTGTGATTCGATTTATTACGGGTATACCCTTCCACTTTTTATAATTATAACAAGAAGCTGCTTTGATGATAGAGCCGGAAGGTGGCTACAGGAACTCTATAACAAAACGACGGAACCCCATCGAGCTTAGGCTTATTACAATAATTGTCTTGATACAAAAAAATCTTAACGATTTTTTTTACTTCATAAATCTTATTTCATCTGAAAATAGTTTTTATTTACTACAAAAATTTAAAAATATTCATACCACATTACTTAAAAACTAAAATAGAATACACACTACTACAATACACTTTTTTCGGAAAAAATATTTTTTTCGTACAAGCTGTGTGTGTGAGGCCTTATCAAGTCAAATGTGATATGCCCAGACTCAATGACGTTTCGTCATTTAATTCTTCTTCGTCTTAGCACGTTCCTGGTTGCGTCCTCATCTGTGCCGCCTCGGAGCCCGGGGTGCGCTTTCCCTCTTTTTCCTCCCCAAATACAACACGCACGTCAATGGTCACCCAAGGATGCCAAAGACCTTGTGACGTGGAGAAGAAATTGCCAGAACAGTTAAAATGATTCGGCTGTAATTTTACGAACGGCCGCCTGCCTTACGTCATCCCTCTTTGGGAATGTATTTGTGCGAAAAGTTTTACAACCGGCCGCCGCCTGACGTTGCGTCCTTTTATTACAGGGTTCTACAGGCACCTTCCGGCTCCATCATCAGATCAACTTATTTTTCATTTATCTGATTTACATTAGCATACCAAATCTCGATCTTCATCGGGAACCGGAAATTGGCTCAAATTTAACTTGCAAGATAAATAAAAATAAATAAATAAATTAACAAATAAAAATAAATAAAAAAACTACAAACAAGGCAACAATGGAAGCTTGTAAAAAATAACAAATTAACATTGAACGAGCGGCATATTGCGAAACTTTGAAATATCGTATTTCTCAAACTTTCAGAAAGCTTTGAACGTCACGTGTATTACGAATTGTTCATATTTAACTGTACTGTTAGAATAGAATAGAATAGAAAACTCTTTAGTGTACACCAAAAAGAAAAAATATATATATAACAGATAACTTAAAATAATTTCAAACTTCAAACTTCAATCTTCTTTATTTGTGGAAACAAGTTACAAAAGATGACAATATAATATGGAGATACAGCACTCTGTTCCCTGCCCATAGGCGTACAAAATTACATAACTTACAAACTACATTATCATAAAATAAAAAATAAAAACATTATTTTAATTGCTTGTCATTCAAAAAGTCATTCAATTTATAGTAACATTTCTGAGCTAGTAGATCATGGAGGGTCTTTTTAAAGTGTCTTGTACTTTGAGTCAATAAGGAATATGCATGTAATACCAATCCGGCTCATATTTTTATTTTACAATTTCTATTAATACGTTACCACGCCTAGTTAATTATTTTTCTTATTGACTCTTATTTGGATTAGAAATAAATTATTGAAAATATGCAAATATTGCGCGGGAAGTTTTGACAAACAAAAGGGAAATGACGATAAAGTTCACAAAAAGGAAATGACAATTTCGGGTGCGTTCGGTAGGACTGTCCGTCCATTTAGTTTGACTATCGATGACATTCGAAATGTATGTACTTTTATATAGAGGTTTAACAAACATCACTGGCTGATAATATCGAAAGTACCCAAAAAAGAAAAACATGCGTTGACAGCTTCTGTCTCTAGCGGATATTGCAGACTTTGACGTCATATTTTAAAATGGCGTGTTTTAGTTGTTATAATCTACTTGCTATTTTTGATATTTATTTTTACACCATATACATGTTTTTCGGCACTGATTTATTTTTTGCGGCTATTTCTCGACGAGGACTATCGAATAAAAATATTAAAAAAATGCATGCATACTCTCTATTGTAGATGTTTAGGTAATTTGTTGTATATGCCAGGAGCTCGACCAAAAACACTCTTACGCAACAATTCTGTTTTGCTAGATTGTAGCATTAATTTTGTACAGTGACGAGCTCGGGAATTTACATTAGTACAATGGACGGTCTTATCGCTTATAGCGATCTCTTCTTAACAACCAGTGGATAAAGAGGACTATGGAAAAGACAATGACGGTGGTGTAACCAACCAAGAAGGGAAAAGAAAAATGGCCGTAGTAAAGACTTAAAAATTTTGCATAAACTTACATTTTACAAACATTTATAAAATACATAAAACATAAACTATACTTACATACAAATAATTTAATTACTTATATAATCTTTATATACATCGTGTTAATTAAATAACGCAGAACCTCTCAAGAACCATCTTGTTCAGTTTCATGGGCTGAGGCACCAGCCTCAGCCCATGAAACTGAACAACTTTCACGAAACTGAAAAAAAAATTGGAATTTTTTTAATTGAAGCTGTGATCAGCTGATCCAGTAAATTTTTATGAAAAACCGAATATTTTTTTTTGGGTTTCGTAAAAGTTGTTGCACAAAAGTTGTTCAGTTTCATGGGCTGAGGTACCATCTGAGAGGTGTTGCGTTATTTCATTAACACGATGTAGCCGTGTGGTTCCCGGTAGAGTAGAATAGGACCACTCGAACTCTTCTCGTCGTAGAAGGCGTCTTAGGGAACACAAGCTAAACATCAATGAGACCTCTCCAACCCGTCTGGCCAGCGTGGAGAGGTAGGCCAAGTCCTCTGACTGCTCTAGCTAACATATGGCTCTGGTAGTACAGAGAGGGTCGTGCTCCTGCAGTGGAGGCTTAAAGGGACCTGATGATGATGATGTAAAAATCTCAATTTCTATGGACAATTACTGTTATATCACGTCTTTACCCCAAACGGGGCAGATTGAGCATTTTTAGTCTTGCGGCTCTAAGCAGACAGAGCTCAGGGCCGCAAGAACCAAAGGCCACTTTTAGCGTGATGGCGGGTGAGAAGGTCGAAGAACCAACCAAAATAGTGATGAGTTGCTAGGCGCATTTTTCGCCAATCCGCTAGATGACAAAAAGTCTAATCGGACACTTTTTAGGGTTCCGTACCCGAAGGGTGCAAACGGGACCCTATTACTGAGACTCCGCTGTCTGTCCGTCTGTCTGTCAGTCTGTCTGTCTTTCGGTCCGTCTGTCTGTCTGTCCGTCAGTCACAGGGCTCTATCTCTTGAACCGTAATAGCTAGACACTTAAAATTTCACCTATTACGTATTACTGTGGCGGATATAACAACAAATACTAGAAATTAAAAATAGTTAAAAATTAAAGGGGGTCGTCATACAAAAAACGTGTTTTTTTCAGCGTTTTTAACTTGATCTTCATAATGGCATTAACTAGATACTTGAAATTTTCACCAATTATGTATTACTATGACCACAATAACAACAAATACTAAAAATAAAATAAAGTTAAAAATTAAAGGGGGTCGTCATACAAGAAACGTGTTTCTTCAGCGTTTTAAAACATTGTACGGTGGTACGGAACCCTTTATGTACGAGTCCGACTCGCACTTGCCCGTTAATTTCTAAACGTCAAAACAAACATTTACTATGGGATTTGTATGAAATACAAAACCATGACGTCGTAGATTTTTCGAGTCAAATAGCGCTCTTAATATAATTTTTTTTGCATTAATAAATCTAAAGTCATGTTAAAGTAGAAATGATCAATGACAAGTGACACTAATTTGTGACGTTTTATTCTCTTAACAGTACCAAATAATTTATTTTTGACCCAGTCATCTACCCAATTACCTCGATCGGTTTTTACGATCTGCCCGGGAAGAGAAGCAGCTGGTACATTCTTCTTTTCTCCCAGACAAATAAATAAGAGAAACCATACTGAATCAGCAGCATATTACGGAACTTTGAAAGCTTGTTCGTGAACTTTCAGAAAGCTCTACGTACGAGTATGTACAACGTGATGTGAGGGATTTTTGCATTATAAGTTTTTAATTATACATACAAACAAGGTGGAAGGGGCTGATATCTTTGGATTTTACTATAACAAGATACCTACATATGGCAGAATATGTATGTTTTATTTCGCTTAAAGATTACTTTTCTTGAATATAGATATATACGAGGTTCAAAATCACCCTGTATAACAAACAGTATACAACGTGGAAGGGATATACCATAATAAATCGAACCACGGTCTATACTAGATCATTTTAGTACCTCTATAATAAAATTAAAATAACAGCCAAAGAACAAAAAAAATTCAGCATTTCCATACATGTGCAGCCATTTGGGCAATTTGTATGGGAATGTCAATTTTTTTTTGTTATTCGACTGTTATTTTAATTTCATTACACTATAATGATCTAGTATAGCCCGTGGTTAGATTTATTACGGGTATGTGTCCCTTCCACTGTGTATACTGTTTGTTATACAGGGTAATTTTGGACCTCGTATAAAGTAGCTATATTCAGCTGTCTAATGTATCTTGATTCATAATAAAAACCAAAGATATCAGCCGGCAAATGCCTAAGGCCGTACCTGAATTTTCCGGGGTCCAGTGCTGCCCCCATTTAAAATAAAACGGAGACATCATTCAAAATTTTGCTACTACCAAGTCCTAGATAACCCTTCAAATTATTTTGTGAACTACTTTTACGTTTACAGTTTATAATGAGAACCTTTACTACGCACATTTGCCTTAAAGTAAAGCTTAACGTTCTCACTTTAAACTGTAAACACTAGTTCATAAAATACTTTGAAAGGTTATCTAGGGCTTGGTAGTACTTTTACGTGGGGAATGTAGGCCAAATCCTTTGACTGCTCTGGCTAATCTATGGCTCTGGTAGTACAGAGAGGGTCGTGCTCCTGCAGTGGAAACTAAAAAAGACCTGAATTGATACATTATACAGTCATAGACCTACATACAATACATTTTAGTTGTGGTAGAGCCACGCTACCGGCAAAACTTAGTTTTGCATGAATGGGCCGGCTCGTCCGGGGAAGTATCACACTCTCACAGAAAATCGACGTCTGAGTAGTAGCTTCACCGCTACTATGCTTCGTTCGGTGAGTGACAGAGCTGGAGCCCCCCTGCCCCCTCCCCTTGTGGGGAGGGCCCTGAAAGGCCGGTAACGCTCTTGTTACACCCTGGTGTTGCAATTGTCCATGGGCAGCAGTGATCACTTACCATCAGGTGACCCGCTTGCTCGTTTTCCGTCCAATAACATGAAAAAAAAACCATTCATAAACCCTTTATAGATTACATAAGTATTTGATACTCTATGACAATTTGTAAAGCTAATAAGCGATTACAGCATTCTACAACGCTTGGCGACTAGGTTTTGCGGAAACCTACGGGAAGGGCGTTCCATAGCTTTACGGAAGTTTACGACTTGTTTGCTGCAATGTTCGAGAAACCCACGAGATTATTGGAAGAACGACGAACCCTGAGATGGGTATCACCCAGAACAGTGAAGTTATTTTTAAGAAACATCGGATTTATTGGGTCGAAGAGTATAGAGAATAAAGTAGTGAGGATATGCAAATTGGGACGTTGACGGATGGGTAACCAAGTTCGGTAAGCCGACACACGGTCGTACCTACTTCCGAGGCCAAATATAGCACACAATTGTTTCTATCAAGTTTGTTGAGAAAGTTCAGATCTGAGCAACATACATCAGCGTAATCTTTAGAAAATTCAGCGATGGCTGATCCACGCGTCAACTCGTGAACGGGTGCCGCCAGTAGGGACTGGTCAGCCCGGCTCCGTTTTTAAGACTACTTAGTATTACTTACTTCTGTAAATTGGATTTGGTACTTGTTAGCAAACTTAACATGTTATATTGTGATAACATTGTATCTTCTTATATATAAAATTCTCGTGTCACAATGTTCGTTCCCGTACTCCTCCGAAACGGCTTGACCGATTCTCATGAAATTTTGTGAGCATATTGAGTAGGTCTGAGAATCGGCCAACATCTATTTTTCATACCCCGAATCTACGCGGGCGAAGCCGGGGGCAAAAGCTATAATTGTATGACGATCCCCTTTGTGTTTTAACTTTGTCTTATTTTTAGTATTGATTGTTATAGCAGCCACAGTAATACATATATAGAAAAAAATTCAAGTGTCTAGCTATTACGGTTCAAGAGATAGAGCCCTGTGACAGACGGACACACAGCGGAGTCTCAGTAATAGCACAGGTATGAAACTTCAAAGAAACGGGAGTATCATTTATGCCTACACTACTACAACGAAACTATACATCCGTGCACACGTCACTGCGTGTGTGTTCGCTCCTCAGGTTCGCCCGCTCTCGCCCCTCGATGAGGCGAGAATGGGGGAGAGGTGCGGGAACGGGGAACGGAGACGCATATTGCGCGGGACCTTAGGAAATTCCATTCTGTATGAAATATTCTTATTAATTTCTGTGGTAATAGGGCTTGGCACCTTTTGGGTACGGAACCCTAAAAGCGGCATTTACAAATAAAAATTTACGAATATCCGCAATGAAAAGCTCGCAAATAGGAATTTTATGAAGGTTTTCGAGAAAATAACGTTCTGAGAAAGCAAGATACACAAATCCCTTGATTGACGTCTTCAAAAGAAGGATTAAGATTATAATCTGTTTGCTTTTCCTCAGGAAGTTGTCGTAAGTTCCGCAAAGAGGAATCAATAAGAATTTTCCTAGAAAATATATAATATTCTCTCTTATTCATAAATAAAACCAGACGTTTTTCAAATACCGATGTGGAACTAATAATAAATATTTTCAGCTCGTAAGGTAGGTTATTAAAAAGTATTATATACTTACATATTTTTTCTTTTTTTAGGGTTCAGTAGTCCACAAGGAACCCTTATAGTTTCGTCGTGTCCGTTCGTCTGTCTGTCCGTCCGGGCTCGTACTCCGCCGCTACTGCACCGATTGTCACGAAAATTGGTGGAGAGATAGATATTGAAGTTCCAAAAGTTGGTTTTTAAAATTATGAAACAATGGTTTTTGAAGTGAAAACTTCTTTAGCGGCGTTGTGCCCTTTTTTTGCTAGGGTAAAAAATGTTAAACTTGCGTCAGGACATGTGTCCTGATCGAAAATTTGTAAGACGGATGGAGAGTGGAATCTTCTTTAGCGGCGTTGTGCACTTTTTTTGTAATGGGTAAAAAATGTTAAACTCGCGTCAGGACACGTGTCCTGATCGGAAATTCGTAAGACGGATGGAGAGTAGACAGCCGGCGCGGCGTAGGAGAGAAAGTATCCCCCTCTCTTTCAATGGTGCGGCGAAAATGTATGCCTGCGCCTGCTGTTTCGTTTACCTGAGAGATAAACTTTTTAATGTAATATAAATTGTCATGTTTGTGTACGATAGCGCAATAAATAAATATTGTATTCTACCACATAAATGATAGTACTTTTATACTGATAATTAAAGCGATTCGTGCGAAATTATTCCCTAACCATTCCAAAATATCAAAAATGCACAACGTTAATATTCAAGTTTTCACTTCTGCCGGCACTCCCGGAGTGCAACCCATAGTTTTTTTTTCAGCCCCCCCCCCCCCTCCCATACAACTAAAAGTGAATTAAAAATTAACTTGGATAAACCCAACGTGTGGGGTATATTTAAAAAGGTCTTTTAAAATGCAACAAAAACTGCTTTGAAACTATGTAGATCAAACCCCCCAGTCTTGAGATAATCTAATACAAAGTTAAAATTTGAGGTGTCCCCCCACCGTAACTTTTGAAAGATTACTAAAATAATTCTGAAAAAAATGTGGTATATACCTCAAAGTATGTACTTTCAATTAAAAATATAGCGGTCTCGGTATCATAGATAGTTATTTTTGAATACGTCATAAATCGTAAACCACAATTTACCTTTAGAACTTTTATATTATGTTACTTGCTGCTACGGAACCCTTCATGGGCGAGTCCGACTCGGACTTGACCGCTTTTTTTATTAGCAAATAATGACGAAGTTACATCATCTTCAGGTCTTTTTTTGTCTCCACTGCACGACTCTCTCTGTACTATCAGAGATCATATTTGACCAGAGTAGCCAGAGGATTTGGCCTACACCTTCCACGCTGGCCAGACGGGTTTGAGAGGTCTCACTGACGTTTATAAGCTTTGTTCAACTCGTGTTCCCTAAGTCGCCTTCTAGACTTGGAGTGGTCCTATTCTACTCTGCCGGAAACCACACGGCTAGGTTGACGACACCTCCGTGGTGTAATAGTCAACACGCTAGTCCGCCAATCTGGAGGTTCTGGGTTCAATCCCCAGCCAGGGCAAGTTGGAAAATGGCCTTTTTCAAATTGTCCCGGGTCTTGGGTGTTTATCTATATATGTATTTATTATAAAATATAGTATCGTTGAGTTAGTATCCCATAACACAAGTTTTAAACTTATTTCGGGGCTAGCTCAATCAGTGTGATTTGTCCCAACAAAATAAAAAATAAAAAAAGGTATACAGCAAAAGATACAGCGCAGTTAAATTTAGCATGACGTCACGATCTAGTATGATTTTCACTAGACGGTGAATTTAATCACCCCCACTCCGAAAGTTCCATGCGTTGTATCTCTGTGAATTTTTACTACTTTGATAAACCGAAAAATATGGGTCCCTTATTCTTGGATAGGTAATGTAACTGACGGACTAAATGAAATAATATTTTTCGGACCCAGTCCAAATTACTGATGTGCCGTTCCCGGAAATGTCCCCAAATTTCCGGGAAATGCCGGGAATTTGGGAACGTTCCCGGGAAATTTGTATTCGTATTTCGTATTTCTAGGGAATGTTACGGAGTATTGGATATATGTTTTTTGTATTATAACTATATCAAGTGATGCATTTACGTTAGGTAGTTAAATATATTTACAGAGATAAAAAATATGTCTGATAAATAAAATTACAACTTTCCCTGACATTTCCATTTTTTGGGAACATTCCCGACAGCGTTCCCGGAAATCTGGGGAACGGGAACGCCACATCATTAGTCCAAATCCGTAATGCCCAAATAGCCTCTTTCAAATTTTCTTGGGTGTTTATAATATCATATCTGTGACGTATTGTTACCAATACGTCACAGATATGATATTATAAACAAGCTAGTCCGTCACTCAAAGGTTTTAGGTTCAATCCCCATTAGGGGCGAGTTGGAAGATGGCCTTTTTCAAATTGTCTTAGGTAATCTATTAAACAAACGCTAGAAGGCGTTTGGAACCCACAGCTTTTTGTGCCTTCCGAAGCACAGTCTTTCTTTTTAGATAATCTGGTGATTTAAGCGTACAATATGCTCACATACACCCTGTGCAATACAGTTATTCAATTCAATATCCATCGACATAACAGTAAATTAATATTCTACCTGGCTCATTGATTTTAATCAACATATAATCCCTGAGAGATCAGCGTTAATGAACAACCATATGAGGATGTTTATCAGTATGTATTTATCATGAAATATACGTATAGTATCGTTATATAGGTAAAATTATATCTCCCATGCTGGTCGGGAAGAAAAGAAAAACCTTAAAATGTACCGACTGCTTCTTTTCTCGCACAGACCGTGAAAGCCTTTAATTTCATCTTAGCGCGTTCCCGGTTGCATCCTCAGCTGTGCTGCTTCGGAGCCCGTAGTGCGCTTTCCGCTTCTTCTCCAAATATAATATGCATTTCAACGTTCACCCAAGGATGCCAAAGACCTTGCGAAGTGGAGAAGAAATAGCCGGAACAGTTTATAACATTTGTGACGTTCCACGGGTAAAGGTACCTTATGGACGGTGGCGCTTAGGACGTTTAGAAAAACAATTCGTACAATTAACTTAGCTTGAATAAACACAATGTCGTAAGTGCCAGCGTCCATAATGTACCTTTACCCGTGGAACGTCACATTTGGCTATAGTTTAACGATCGGGCGCCTGCCTGTCATCAACCCTCTTTTGGAAAGCATTTGGGCGAAAATATTTCAAACCGGCCAACGCCCCACATCAACCCCCTTGAGAATGCAATTGTAGCACTAGATGTTAGTGCTTACTCCTTTAATCGCCTCTTACGACATCCACAGTTAGAGATGGAGTGGTCTTATATAGGCACATACGCAGAACACACACGCATTGATGTGTGGTTTCGTTTGTAGTAGTCTAGGCATAAGTGATACTCCGCTTCTTTGAAGTTTAATATCTGTTCTATTTACTGACACTCCCTGTCAGTACGTCTGTCACAGGGCACAAATATCGTAAAGCTGATCGAGGGAATCGGCGGAACTGCTAATCATGTTAACATTCTTCTTCCATTCTTATTTGATTCCTTTCCACCTTCTCTTCTTGGGTCTGTGGTCCTGGGCCCCATCTACCTCGTTAGGGAAAAAGGCATGGTATATGTAATCTGTATAATTTAAAAAGATAATCTGATCGGTTAGTGTCATGCTCGCTACTTAACATAAATAAAATTTAACAAATTACAGATTTTGTGCCTCACTTGACTATCGAGCACATTGGAAATGAAGACTTTTTTCAAAAAACGACGTCTTTGTTTTAGGCTTAAATTGTAGCTGACTAAATTGTCCAGAGGCTGTTTTCTCAACTTTTTGATATCATTCTTCGTTTCTAAAATATCGAGCGCTAAAATCAAAAGTTTAGAAATAAATTTAATGTTTTTATTCACTATTTCGGCCCAGCTCTCGTGAATACGTCTTATGAACCTTTTTTAAGTATCATATCTTCACAACTCTCCGAGATATAACCCAATTTTCGTGAAGTTTTTTGGGATCGCACTTCTTCGTGAAGTCGGAGCATATACTGGAGGGAAATGAAAGACATTTCCAATGTCAATATACAATAATACACACTAACTAGCCCCAAAGTAAATTAAAATTTATGTTTTGGAATACTAACTTAACGTTATTAAGTATATTTAATATATAAATATAAAAACATGTATAGATACCCATGACTCAGGACAATTTGAAAAAGGAATCGAACCCGGAACCTACGGATTGGCGGACTAGCGTGTTGACTATTACATCACGGTGGCGTCTCAACATAAGTTATTTGTTAAATAATACGGAACCTTGAAAGATGACTGCTAACTACGTTTAGAGATCCTCTTGTGTATCCTCTCTGGACGGAACGGCAGCTAACGACCCCTAACTTTAGATTGACTCGGCTTGACAGCTAGAGTGACCACAGGCACGGAATTTAAGAGGAAACTCCCACTTTTAATTAATTTATAAATAGTAAAAATCTATCTTAAATTATAATTTTGACTTCATCATCAGGTCTTTTTTAGTCTCCCCTGCAGGAGAACGACCCGCTCTGTACTACCAGAGCCATATATTAGCCAGAGCAGTCAGAGGATTTGGTCTAGACTCTCCACGCTGGCCAGACGGTTGGAGAGGTCTCACTGATGTTTGTAAGCTTTGTTAAACTGAGAAAACTGAGAAATTATTTAAATTTTTGCTACTACCAAGTCCTAGATAACCCTTTAAAGTATTTTATGAACTACTGTTTACAATTTATAATGAGAACGTCACTTTAAATCACTTTAAACTGTAAACAGTAGTTCATAAAATACTTTGAAGGGTTATCTAGGACTTGGTAGTAGCAAAATTTTAAATGATGTCTCCGTTTTCTTTTAAATTATTTATTTTAAATGGGGGCAGCACTGGACCCCGGAAAATTCAGGTACGGCCTTAAGCTTGTGTTTTCTGTCATTCTACGACATCCATGGGAAGACTTGAAGTGAGTTTTGACTTATGAATTGTTATTTGAAATCAAGAGGCACATAACAAAATTAAATGATTTGCGCGAGTGTTTCTAAACAACCTTATGTGCCACTTGGAAGCTTATATGTGCCAGTTTTCGTCAAAATCAGTTTAAAAATGCGACCAGTAGGCAAGAACAGACAGACGGACTGAGACGCTTCACTCACTTGATCAATAATAATTAAATTATATTTGTACTCTTTGTTTAATAAAAATTGGGAAATTATTCCCGCTAGGTCAATTAGGTATAATAAAATTTGGGCAATTATAAGCCTGGTGTAAGCCATTTAATATCAACGACTTAACATGTACCTTCAAGGGTTTTAGGGTTAGGGTCACCTTTCTCTGTACTTTCTTAAAGTAAGTTCTGTTTATCCTTCCAAATTTCTAAAAATTAGTTTCGTTTTACTAATAATTATAACTTAGACGACATATTTTTGCTAGTTATTTTCGTTTAAAAACAAACCACCCAACTGATTTTGATATATTTTTTTTATGGGACCACCTGGAAAGTATACTCTTTCAAACAAAAAAAGAATTGTCCAAATCGGACGAGGCATCTTCGAGCAATCGGGGAAAATACACAAAAAAAGATACTTTTCATATTTAATGCAAATAAATTATATTATTCAATAGATTTGTCAAAAAAAAAAACGATTCCGACGAATTGATAACCTCCTCCTTTTTTGAAGTCAGTTAAAAAGCCAATTCGTAGGTGACATTAGAACGCCAGCAAGACAAAGCTTTTAAAAAAACTATTTAATTAATTAGCGCCCGAGTTCAGCCTACTATACAAAACAAAGAGATAACACATGTTTATCTTTATTTATAACCAGCTTTTGCCCGCGGCTTCGCTCGCGTATCCCTATTCCCACGGAAACATTACTTTTTTCCGAGATGAAAGGTACCCTATGCCCTTCTCAGTACTCCTAACTATGTGTATGTGAATTTTCAAGAAGATTGGTTCAGTAGATAAAGCGTGAAGAGGTAACAAACAAACAAACAAATATACAAACTCACTATCGCATTTATAATATTAGTTAGAAGTTAGATTAGATTCTTACCTACCAAATTTTAAATATGATTTCAGATTTTGGAGTATTTATTTTTCATAAAATATCTGCCATACGGGTCTGGGAGAAAAAAATTATAAAAAATAAAATAACGTTTTTTTTCTCTTCACAATAGATACCTAGGTAACATATTACTCGTAGTTATCACTATTTCGCGATTCTTGTTATGACATTGTAAGTAAACTTTATGAAGAGACTAGTTCCTGAAATAGGTCCCATGACCTGCGCCACGCCGCAGGTAACCAGGCCCCTCCCTTGGAGTGCTTGTTGTCAGGGATCAGAAAAAAATCTTTTTCCGCGCAGATCGTAAAAGCCTATGGGGAAGGGATAAAATTTTTAAAACGCTTGAATATTTTTTTGATGTTAGGAATAAGTTTCTTTTTACCTGAAATAATTATTAAGTAAATAATTAAGTACATCTTTAAGCGCCTATTGCTATTAAATTAATTTTTGTTTTTCCTAAAGGTTGACTGGTAGGTAAGGATGAAGGAATGGAGAATGCATTTGCATTAAGTTCACCTTTTTTACCATTGTGGTCAATAAAGATTTTTTTATTTTTTATTTTAATAAATAAATAAAATATCAGATTTTTCTGTTCAGTCAATTCAATGTAAAAAATAATTCACTAATTAACCTCCTTACAGCTGTCAATGCAAGTTCTTCTGCCCTAACCGTCTGATGTATAAAAAAATGTCATATGACAGTTGCCAACATAACTGCCATTTTAAAGGCTAGCTCAATCTGTATTATTTGACCTGATCCATCTATTTCAACCTGTAGGCTGTTCAAGAAGTCGGGTCGGGACCGGTTTTGTATGCATCATCTATAGATGCATACAAAACCGGTCTTGCAGTAAACGACAGGTGTTGTGATGATTTATGTTTTTATTTATTGTCAATGTGAATGTAGACAATATGCTTCCGGACAAACCTTCGTGGTTTATGGGTGCATATAATTGTAATTATTGTTATTTTTGGATATAAATAAATAAATAAAAAAAAAATATTTACATATTTAATGTTAAAGTTCACTAATGTGCAAAAAAATAATAATAAGAAAGATGTACTTCTGTTCTGTCTTTTTATTATGTCGGCTGCACTCAAATTAGCATTTGTGTACAATAAGCATACCCTTCTAATTTACGTAATGGCCGGCGGTGACACGGTTTTTTTTCAATTGAAAGCTGAAGTAATAATTTTAATATAGACTTCAGAATATAGCTGGATTGTATTAAAACTTTCACAGAGGATTTTTCTATTACTTATTGGTTAGGTTTTATTTTGAAGATTTATTGACCGAACGAGCGGAGCGTCTCACACGAGCAGGTCTGCTCACGTTGTATTTTCTCACCATTTCTTATTTCATTATTTAATTTGAGTACTTTAGTTCTGCATCTTGAATGCCTAAAAAACCCTATATAAATATGGCTTTGCTAAGAGAAATGTTTCGGTTTTTTTTTTTTTTTTTTAATTTTATTGAGCCAAAAGCTACAATAGGTAAACTTAATGCTAAAGCATTCTCTTCCTGTCAACCTTTAGGAGAAGAAAAATAGAAAGAATAGTTGGCGTCTTAAATAGATACTATTGCATAACCAAGCAAGAACTGAAACTTCCCCCTTACTCATGGATTAGAACTCACGAGGTCTTCTGTTCTCACAGAGCCACCAGTAGATGTTGGGCAAATGTCTCCCCTTTTTTTCCACGATTTATCCGAGGCAACTTGGCACTTGCTTGCCTTTGCCCAAAATTAAAACACTGCATACGCTAAAGAAACAATAAAAATAAAATGGATTTTTTGCACAAACAAAATTTTTTTGTTATGAAAAAAATAAATGAAATGAAATAAAGAAAGGATCGACAAAGTTAAAAAAAAAGTTTGGTTAAACTTAATCAATGTTTTTTTTTTTTAAATGGCTTGAACCTACTGCGTATTTAGCCAGGAACAAGTTAATAAAACGTGGGAAATTCGTTTTTCCTAACAAGTTACAATCAAAAGGTTGGTGTAGGAGCTTCTGGCGACAAATCTATACGAGTCCACTGGTTTTCATAGCCGATTGAGTGGCGGACGACGCCCGAAGATGCCCACACAGTCCGCGAAACAAATATCACTACAGCCGTACTATGACTGTCCACTTTAACTATTTCACATATTGTTCATGAGCATGTGCATTTATAACACCAAACAACACCAATTTCATATTATAAAGTCCACTAAACTCAATTTGCAAAATAATTTAAAGAAAACCCCAACCGATCCCTTGACTTCCCGCCAAAAACTCCCAATAAATGATTGAGTTGTTATACTGTAGCGACTGACATTGACATGTCTAACTAACATTGAGTGACATTGACGTAACAACTCGTAACTGTCAAATGGAAAACATTTTAATAAATAAAGTTATAATGTTTTAAGTTCATCATCATCATCAGGTCCTTTCAGTCTCTACTGCAGGAGCACGATCCTCTCTGTACTACCAGAGCCATAAATTAGCCAGAGCAGCCAGAGGATTTCGCCTACACTCTCCACGCTGGCCAGACGGGTCGGAGAGGTCTCATTGATGTTTATAAGCTTTGCTTAGCTTGTGTTTTAAGTTCAAGTTTCAGAAAATATATGTACTGGTATGTTTTATTTATTTTCTCAGAAACTGTGGTCACCCTCTTGATAATCCAAGTTTGTGATTGTTTAGTTATAATTTCACGAGCGCCAGAGGGCGCAGGTGAGTCGGCGAAATAATTATACTTGATGACGTCATGACCTGGTTATATTTAAGTCTGGGGGGTTACTACATAAAATAATACGATAGTCGACCGATAGTGACGTCCTATCTCTATGTCAAAAAAAATTGACTTTATCATTATGTATTACCGCATAATGTTGCTTAAGGTGAAGATATAGGCAAATGGCCTTGAAGTGTGAAATAAATTTTTAACTCGTAAATATGGTGATAATTTCCACATTGCTCTTCGTCATGCACTAGATAGCCCTTTAAATTATTTTATGAACTGCCGTTGAAACTTTTATTGGTGATCCGTCTAGCTTTAAAACTTGCCGTGGCCACTTTTGGCGGAGGCAAGTTTTAAAGCTTAAATTAGTCCGTCCTAATTTAAATACTTTCAACGGTGGTTCATAAAATAATTTAAAGGGCTATCTAGTGCATGACGAAGAGCAATATGGAAATTATCTCCATATTTACGAGTTAACAATTTATTTCAAATGAGGGCGCCACTTCAAGGCCATTTGCCTATATCTTCACCTTAACACTGAAACGCGATACGCAGTTATGTATGTCTTGCGTACCGCTTTTAGAGTAACCCTACTGGTCTGTACACCTACATCAGCATCAGCGGGACTGCCTATATGGTCCTGTGGTTAAGGCGTTTGCCTTGTGATCCGGAGGTCGAAGGTTTAAATCCCATACTTCAGGATGCATACTTTGTGAAAAGGTGTTTCCAGTTTGGTTACGATATTGCAGGCTTGGATCACCTGATTATCCAAAAAGAAAGATGATTCCGTGCTTCGAAAAGCACGCAAAACTGTAGGTCCTAAACGCCATCTAGCGTTTGTTTAAGCCTATCCTAGGCTTGGTAAAAACCAGTAACCTCGTCAAGTAGCGGACCCCGGCTATGAAGCGTTACCGCTGAGGATGCAACCGGGAGCTCGGTTGATGATGATGGTGATGATAAATTACACCTACATACCCACTACTGGACTAAATTAAGGCCTCCTAGTAAAAGGGGATGCCCACGCTAGCTAGGATGATAATCGCATTAGATGTTATAGTCTTTGCATAGAGGTCAAAGATGAGGAGCTCGGTGGACCAGTGGGAGTACGCATTGCATGCGCTTTCGCAAGTTAAGCAACCCCGGGCGTGGTCCGCACTTAGATGGGTAACCAAAGCGACAAAAAAAAATTGGCTCCTCCGATTGGTCCCGGCTATCATCATTGTATGATAGTCGTCAAGCTATGCCAGATGCTTATAGAAAGCTTGAAAAATCTGACAGTGTTGGCCACTTACACGCCCGACAAACAACAACATATAGGTCGCTGTTTCCCGTTCTCTGTAACCTATACCTCATTTAGTCGCCTCTTACGACGTGAGGAGAGAAAAGGCGTAATGACAACATTTATTCTACTCTGCCATCGCGTCGCCTCACGATATACAGAAATAGGATGTCTAGATACGGAACAACGAAATAAAACAAGAAAAAAAGGAAAAAAGAAGAAAAATGGTTTCATTTTCGGCTCTCCAGAACCCTAAAACGGCTAAGGAAAACCTTTTATTGCATCAGCGGCTATGGCCGTTGAAAATTTGATTTCCAAGACTTCGACAGCGTATGACAGAATTAAGTTATGATACACTCTCAGTTGGTAAGTGGGTTAAATTGGGGAAATTGGGTTTTATGCCTTACAGGGGAGATTTTTAGCGATATTGGCCTCGTATGTTGTGAATATCGATACATATAGGTACAACTTGTAATAGGCTATTTCATAAAATTTTGGAAAGTGTCTCAACTAGATTATATAGTGTTATTAAACTACTGAAAAAAATATAAAATTTTTAATCCATCGTTAAATGCCATAAAAATGCATTTAATTTTATTTATTTTTAAATTTCGCGCGTAGTTTGGCGAAAACGCTGGTCGTAGTCGAAACTCTTATTATTCTGTGGTGATGACGTCATCTAGTGTGTAATCCTTTAGGTGTCAATGTCAAACTGTCAATGAATGCGCTCTCGCTGCTAACTTGATATGTGATGATGTGATGCAAATAAAGAATTGATTGATTGATAATTGTTTATAATTTTGAAATAAGTAATTATTTTTTTCCTTTTTAATCCTTCTTCCCCTGACTACCTGCGCTGCAAATTTAATTTTAGAAATGTGAATAGTCGGCTGAATAGTCGACATTGCACAGCATTTGTCGCAGTCTTACTCCAAGTCTTTTACAGTAATGGCGGCAAGGCTTTGGAACTCTCTTCCTACTGATGTTAGAATGGCATCATCGCTTGATTCATTTAAAGTAAGATTGTTTAAATCTTCTCTAGTTGCGTCACATTTGGGCTGATTTAGGTAATAAAGTATATATTTTTGTATGTATAAAGTAGTTTATGTACCTATATGTAAGTTTATGAGTATTAAGTATTTGTGCATGTTTATGATGATGTAGCGATGTAAGTATAATATTTTATTATTATTTATTTTGTACGTATTTGCTTCTACCTGTTAACTGACTAAATGTCCTCTCAATATATCGCAGGTTGACTGGAAGATATCCCTATATGGGATAAGTCCGCCATTCTATATTTGCTCTTTCGAATTTTGTATTTTATATGCATGTTTTTAGTACAATAAAGTTATTACAAACAAACAAACAATTATTATACTTATCGTTGGTGTGCTGTTTCTAAACGCAAGAGTACTAGTGTAAAAATACTGGACATATTGTGGATTCGAGTGCCAACTGATATAAATATGAGAAAAACTTGGCTCAAAGTTGAGGAAAGAGATCCCGAAAAATTATCTGAAAAAACGACTTTGTACTTTTGTGAAGATCATTTTGATGTAAGTACCAATATGCATTACCTATCTTAAATAGTACATACAATAAATACAATAAAATAACGTAGTAACTTACATGAATGCTTAAAACTGAGGTTTACTCCTACAAGTTTTTGTTTACATCGTTGGATGACGTAATATCATGGCGGCTATTATTTCATGGTGTTTATAAGCAGATTAACGAAACTGAAAACTTTGAATTGAATTTTTAAATTTATTTTGTGACTTTATAAACTAAAATTAACATTTTCCGATTGCTTTTTGCTTATCTGAATAATATACTTTTAGATTTTTTCTTGTATGGACTAAAATAGCATATTTTAAAGTGTAATATATAAGCGAAGCACGCGCTGTACTAGATCATTATTACTCGTTTCAGTAGGTATTCCCGGTTGCATCGTCAGCGACCCACAGCTTTACGTGCCTTCCGAAGCACGGAATCGTCTTTCTTTTCGGATAATCAGGTGATTCAAACCTGTAAAATCCTGACCCTAACCAGACTGGAAACCACTTTTCATAAATTCACAAAGTTTGCTTCCCAGTGGGATTTTAACCCACGACCTCTGGAATACAAGGCTTACGCCTTGACCACTGGTCCACGGAGGCAAAAGGCACCACCGGCTATACTAGATCACTTTAGTATAATGAAATTAAAATAACAGTCCAAATACAATAGAAAATTCGGCATTTCCATACAAAAGTATATGCAACCGCCCGAGCAATTTGTAAAAAAAAATCGTTTTTTGTACCAGTACATTCTAACTTCTTTTTTCCCAGACCAGCATGGAAGCTTTAATTTTAATATCTTATCCATTTTAAATTTAATATCTCATCAAATGCTCCTTTAATCTGACGTTTTCTAAATTAAGCTCTGTTTCAAACGTTACACCGGCGAGTTATCGTGGATGCCGGACGTCCGGTTCCCGGCGGCCGGACGCGCTTGTGATTTGACGTCCGGTCACCGTAAATATTTTCGCTGTAGGTGTATTATGTTTTACACACAAATGGAAACGAGTTGGAGCTCACATAGCATTATAAATGCAAAATGGAATAACATTTTCAAAATAAAAGTTTATCTACGAGTATATATGTATTTATCATAACATATAGTATCGTTGAGTTAGTATCCCATAACACAAGTTTTAAAAAAAACTTACTTTGGGGCTAGCTTAATCAGTGTAATTTGCCCTTATATATTTATTTATTTATAAACCGGCCAAGTGCGAGTTAAACTCGCGTGGAGAGGGTTCCGAACAATTGATTGAATTCTTATAGGTTTTCCTGTAATATACAAGCAATTAACTATATTTTGTATTTTTTCAAAATTTTAGGCTCAGTAGTTTCGGAGATCAGGGGGGGTGGAATGGTCAATTTTCGTCTTCTTTCATGAATAAAATCAAAACTATTCATTTTACAATATTAACAAAAATATATTTGAGATCCTCACAACGAGTTTCATTTGATATATGACACAGTAAGGTTTGAAAAACATTTTTTTTTCAATTTCCTAATTTGTCCCCCGAAAATGACCCTTATTTTGAAGAAATATTTATTTACTTTGCACATATGTGTTTGGGTCATAGGATTACAACACATATGTGCAAAGTAAACCAATTTGCTCCGAATCTACTGGACCGAATTAGGTGATATTATCACCTGATTTGGTCCAGTAGATTCGGAGCAAATTGGCTGTGACAGACAGACGCACGAGGGATCCTAAAAGGGTTCCGTTTTTTTAATTTTTGTACGGAACCCTAAAAAGTAAAAAATACTGCTTTTACTTAAAATATTAAAATCTAAATGTAAAATTAATAATTTAAAATTGATTTAAAAAACAACTAACTAATTACGACTAGTACCTCTAAGTTTGTACTCTACCGTCATTTTGAACACCACCACTTGTTTCCGGTGAAGGACAGCATCGTAAGGAAACCTTGACACTAGTTCACTAGTGTGTAAGATGATAGTCATTTAGCTACGCCAGATGCCTCGAAAAATCTGACTCAGTGTTTTGGGGCAGTACATAACTTACCGTTCGCTTACTGGCAGGGTCACCATTTTTGAAATTTTTAATTTTAAATTTGTATTTTTTTTAGTTTTCGTTTTAAAGGTACTTATAAGTTTTAATTAATAAAAAAATATATATTATTTAGCTTTAATTTAATTTAAACTGAATTTTAATAAAGTTTCACTTATGAAAATTTAATATATAATGTCTAACAAAATATACTGAAACTATTTTAAGGGTGAATTCAATCCATGATACTGAACAACTTTCTCTAAGGAACATGTATCAAAATATAAAAAAATAATTTTTGGTTTCCCATACAAGTTGGCCGAAAAGCTGATCCGAGTTTGTATGGAAAGCAAAAAAATATTTTTCATATTTTATAATCATCATAATTACAAATTATGTAATCCCACTAAAATATTACTCCTCGGCAGCGTGGCCAAAAGGCTGGCAGCATTGCCACGTTGTATGTTTAAATGTAGATATATATTTTTACAAATTTATTTATACTTTAATTTTTAACAGTTTTTCTGTGCCATCATAGTCTAGTTTTTGTAGCCATATAGTCAGTTTGATTTTACATTCTCTTTTTTTACAGGTAAGTAGGTATATTTAATATTTTGTTGATATCATTGTATAATTTACTACTAAGAAATAGATAAAATATAATTATTAAACACGATTGGATTAGAACGAAAGAAAGTCGTAGAAAGTCTTTACGTATAAGGCATTCTTACTATTTATTTTTAACAAGATATACTTATGCTGTACACTATAGATCAAATAAAGAAAAAATTCATGTGAAAACAAGAAAGAGAGACATGAAAAGCACTCCACTGACAAAAGCGTGGCTTTTAAGTGCAAGAGAGAGACAAAAAATAGTACAATACGAGTAGGTGATGTAAAACTTTATACTTCGTTCGAAGTATAAATTTTTAAAAAATAATTAAAAAAAATAGCTACCGATTAGCGTTTCGCAACGACCACTGCTGTGAAGAAATGCCGAAAGCAACTCATAGACACATTATTGGTCGCCCGCCTTTTGATACCTGTTTTATGTAATCTATTATTCTTAATTATCATAATATTTTGCGATTTCATTTAACTTACTAGTTTCGATTTAAGCGACCATCTATGAGCCAGTGTTTACTTAAAGTTTCACAACAAAGATAGTTCATGATCAGGGGGTGGCAAGCCGGGCAATCGCCCGGGGCCTCGCACTTGCAGGGACCTCGCGCAACAGCCCGAGCTGATTTATTTTTATTAATTTTGTATGTTGATTCCTCGCTCTCAGTTATAATAAAACAAATAATGTGGACATGGGGCGGCGAAATATGACTAGCCTACTGAAGGGCCTCGCAAAAAACTGAAGCCCAGGGCCTCGCAATGGTTAAGGCCGCCGCTGTCCATGATCTCATTACTTTCAAGAAATGAATGGCGTGACACGAAAACAAAATCGAGCTCCAAAAATAAATTTGATCCGCAAAACTTTTCAGTCTTATTTTAAAACAAGGTTTAAAGATAGAATGAGCTTTTAAATTGATTTAGACTAAGTAACAGGCAAAATCATATTATAAAACAAGGTCTAAGCTTAAGTCTTAAGGTGACCCCCGGTCTAATGGTGCTCCCAACACTGCTGTTAAAAAATTATTACTAATATTGTGTTACAAAATAAAAATGCATAATAACTTAAAATTAAAATACTGAAAAAAAAAAAAATACTTTATAATCAGGTCTTTTTTTTAGTCTCCACTGCAGGAGCACACCCTCTCTGTTTTACCAGAGCCATATATTAGCCAGAGCAGTCAGAGGATTTGGCCTAAACTCTCCACGCTGGCCAGACGGATTAAAGAGGTCTCATTGATGTTTATAAGCTTCGTTTAGCTTGTTTTACCTAAGTCGCCTTCTACGACATCCACGGGAAGACTTGGAGTGGTCCTATTCTACTGTCGGGAACCACACGGCATATAAGAACAATATTACAATAATAAGCAATTTTATTTGAATTTTGAAAATGTAAGCTAATGTTTGGAAACATTTTTAACAGCAGTGTGGGAGTAGGTACCATACATTAGAACCGCCTTTCATCCTAGTTTAGAATAACCTCAAAATCATCACTTATCATTATTCCCGGGTTTCGGCACCAATGTAAAGGTCACTTTTGTTTGCTTTACGTGTTGTGAATTATACAATTTATTTATGTGATAGGGAATTTATTCTAACAGAAACCTTGCTCATTACAATGTATGAAAAAAGAAGGGCGAGTGTTGCCACATTGCAATTATCTTATAAAAAAAAACATCGAAATTGTTCTGAAAGCTGAGTAATGAAAATCTTAGTTTATAGCTAGTAATAAATGTTATAATATTCAGGAAATGAGTTTAAACTGCCTGAATGAATATGGTATAAAAATATCTTATTGTTTTCTAAGTACGAGTATTTTATTGAGGAGCTCGGTGGCTCGTAGGAAAACGCATTGCTAGCGCTTTCGCAAGTTAAGCAACACCGGTCGTGGTCCGCCCTTGGATGGGGTGTCCAAAAGTGGCATAAATATTTCTCGAGCTCCTCCGTGCCTCGGAAATCACGTAAAGCCGTTGGTCCTGACTGTTATCGTGGTATGTCAGTCGTCAAGCTATGACAGATGCCTTTAGGCAGCTTGAAAAATCTGACACCAGTGTTGGCCACTTACACACATGAAAAACAAACATTGTTTTTCAAGTTTTCATGACAAAAATCTTACATAGCACAATTTCGACACTTTTGTTGTTTTATATCCTTTCACAACATTGAAAACACGATTAGATATTTCTAACACAACACATAATGAGAAGTTATATATTTACAATTAGTTATATGAAATGTAAATTGTCTCTGAAGTTACCGTGAAAAAAATATAACGAACACTGAGTAAAAATAGAATTAGGCGATTCCCCCACTGGCATCGTGCCCCACCGCGGTGCGCGGATCGCCAGATTCCGCGCGCGGCAAAGCACGGAAGCGCAGATCTGCCTCACCTAGCGGTTCGACCTACTTTCCCGCGCGGAGGCGCGGAGCGGCTGTGTACGACGGCCCCGCGCCAAATATTCAGTTTACAGTCGATCGTCGTAGAGTATCGATATCGAACTCATCCAAGAAAGCATCTTGAATGAGTGCCGTCGAGTTCTTGTTTCTTTGTCATAATACATAAAAACACGTGCGGTACTGCGGAGCAGTGTGTTATACTGCGGCTATCACCACGCCCCCGCGCAGACTGGCAGAATCTGCGCGTTGTACTGACAACAACAACACCCTGGTGTTGGACGTTAGGCGTGTTTCTATACAAATTGAGATACTGGCGATACAATGTAAAAATCTGCCGCACCGCGCTCCGCGACGACGGTGCGCGGTGCAGTGGGATCACCGCCGTACGTTGTCAAAGTTGTCAATAATGCTGAGTTCCGTGTTTAAATATTGTAATTACATACTTTATTTTTGTTAAATAAATTATATTATATTATTTTAGTTATCAGATCAATAAATTTGAGGTTTTTGGTAAAATCAAATTTGTTTTTTTTTACTAAAATCATTTCCATCTTGCCAGCAGTGGTCATTCCGAAACGCTGGTAGTTAGTAGCTGTTGCACTAAAAATAATTTAAAAATAACGACCTTCAATAAGGGATATATTTATCCTTCATAGATTTTTTTTTTACTTTGACTTTGACTAACCTGGACAAACAATGGCTCCTATAGTGTCCTAACGCAGTAAACACTAACTTTATTTAAGGTTTATATGATTTATGTATCTTCCTTTTCGGATAATCAGATGACTCAAGCCTGCAATATCCTAACAAACAACTTTTCACTAAATATTCTTCCCAGGGGGTTTTAACCACTACTGGACCACGGAGGCAGTCCTTTATTTGTTTAAATATTTATTATTTTATTATTGTAAGTTAACCAGTTTGAATTACAATCTAACACACATACCATGACATGGTCTAACTATATTTATTTACAAAAGAATTAACGCAATATGTCCGACCAATGTCCCCCCAAATGGGCTATATGTTTGCCGCTGAATCCCTTTTACCTTTACACTAGTGATGTGCCATAATAATTAAAACCTAATCGATTCGATAATTTTCACATTACATGATTCTTCCATGCTGGTCCAAAAGACAAACGTAGAATATACCAGCTGCGTCTCTTCCCGCGCAGTTCGTAGAAGTTGATCCAATTGTTAATATGCGATGCGGCTAGCAACCTAGCTTATAGTATGGACGGAAAATACAGTAGGACTTTCAGACTGTCAACTACTAACTAACTGTCAGGTAATTCTTAGTGTAGGTATGTAGTATATGTGAGTTGTATATCTTAGTGTAATAATAGTGTGTATTATTTGTATGTAGTTTATGGTTTATTATTACATATTTAAGTATACTTAGTTCATTTTTCACCACATTTCTTTTTGGATTTTTCGCACTAGCCTTGTCTTTCTCAACATCACCCGGTTAGTTGACTGGTAGATAATTTACACAGGGTCAGTGACTGACTCCGAATTCGAAACAAGTCAGCGCTGACCGCTGAAAAAACCTAATGCAAATTAATTTGAAGTCAGTACAGCAGTGTGAAGTCAGCGCTGACTTGTATATTCACATACGAATATTTTGAAGTCAGTTGGCACTGGACCCGCTACTGACTTGTGCACTGACCCTGTGTAAATCAGCCTTAGGCTTTAAGTCTGCCATTACACTTGTATTTGTGTATCAAGTTAAATAAAATAAAAAATAAATAAAATAGGGCTGACACCTCCATACTTTGAAACGTCAGCCTAAGTACCCAGCATCCTTTATATCCTAGCGGGTGCGATAGTAGTGACATCTAGAAATGATACAAGATTTTGGCTTTCTAATATAGACGCCATTTTTTAACTCCCGATAAAAAAGACGGTGTTATAAGTTTGACGCTAATGTCTGTAAGTCTGTGGCATCGTAGCGCTCGAACGGATGGACCGATTTCGGTGCGGTTTTTTACGTGTAAGCAAGTTCCCCTGCGGTCGTTCTTAGCTGTTTGATGAAAGTCGGATTAAAAGTTATTGGGAATAACGCTTGTCAAGACTTTCTCTAGCAAATAATAGGTGGCGCTACGGATATCAAGTCTTATCGGTAGTTCCGCTACTCATCACTAGATGGCGTTCGTGACAGTCGTCCATGCTAATGGCAAATAATACACAGCGCCTATACACATACAAACACGCTGAATGTGTTAGGTTTTCGCAAAACACACACGGTGCGTTTTTTATCAGTCGCATGGTATATAAAAATATTGTATAGTCGTAGTTTTGGACTATCGCGGGCGCGGGAAGTGAATACCATTTTTTTTTTATTTATTTGGTTCGCTAACTGGCTGAACGATACACAAATCTAAGCATATACAAATTAGAGCATATAAGTTGCCAACCTACTTTGATATTTTATTATATGCGGTGTCGTTTTTGGTAGAGTAGAATTGGACCACTCCAAGTCTTCCCGTGAATGTCGTAGAAGGTGACTTAGGAAACACAAGCTAAACAAAGCTTATAAAAATCAGTGAGACCTCTTTAACCCGTCTGGCCAGCGTGGAGAGTGTAGGCCAAATCCTCTGACTGCTCTGGCTAATATATGGCTCTGGTAGTACAGAGAGGGTCGTGCTCCTGCATTGGAGACTAAAAAAGACCTGATGATGATGAGCAGTCGAAGTGTTAAACGATTAATAAAATAAAGCTGTTCTCGATAATCAACGTTTCCCATCCCTACTCTCCACCCCAATCAGGGGTTATATATTGGCTGTCCCTTTATTAAAAATGTAAAGGGTCGATTATTTTTACACTCGAAACGGGCAGGTGGCACTGATGGCGTTTGGGGAATCGTTCTTGATTTTGTTATCAGAATTTGTAACTTAAATAATTGACACCATTTTTACTCGACTGCGCTAGGAGGGTTATGTTTTCCGAGTTTATTTGTGTATATTTTTTTGGTACGCTCTGCAACCTCAACGGCTATGAAGCCATAATCTATAAAGATTATAGCTATGATGTGATCGCAGTTAAAAGTAAGTCGGTTAAAAGGCAGTAATTCCCTATTGTATTTTTTTAGGGTTCCGTAACCAAAAGGTAAAACAATAAAAAAAACGTATATCTGGAGCATAGCATTATACGGATGCGAAACATGGATATTGAATAAAAAAGATAGTGACAGGCTGGCAGCTTTCGAGATGTGGTGCTGGAGGAGAATGGAAAAGATCAGTTGGACGCAAAGGAAATCCAATGAGGAAGTATTAGAAATAGTAGGAGAGAAAAGAACACTGCTGGGCGAAATAGAAAATGGGAGAGGGAAAATGATTGGTCACTTAATACGACATGACTTCTTATTCAGAAACATACTAGAAGGAAAGATAAAAGGTAGAAGAGTTCCAGGACGAGCAATAAAGAGCTATGTAGACCAACTGAAAGAAAAAGCAGGGGTCATGTCGTATCAAGCACTAAAAAGTAAGGCAGAGAACCGAGAAGTTTGGCGCATACTCCACCGACAAGAGCCATAAAGCTCTTAAATAAGAAGAAGAAGAATCAAAAGGTGCCAACGGGACCCTATTACTGAGACTCTGCTGTCTGTCCGTCTGGCCGTCTATCACAGGGCTCTATCTCTTGAACCGTAACGTAGTTATTACACTAGAAATTTTCACCTTTATATATTTCTGTAGATGCTATTAAAACAAATACTATAATTAAAATTTTAACAAAAAAACAACCGACTTTTTTTTAAGGAGTTTCTTCCATATCTTCAAAGTTATTCGTTATATCTTCACCAAATTAAAATAGGACCAACTTGGTAGTAAAGGCTTTCACATAAGAAAAGAATCATCGAAATCGGTCCACAATTGGCGAAGATATCGTGTAACAAACTTTAAGGAATTCGTGTCGTGATACGAAAACCGTGTTTTTTTCAGCGTTTTTAACTCGACCTTTATAATGGCGTTAACCATGTAGATATCTACTTGAAATCTTCACCGATTATTACTGTGGCCGGTATAACAACAAATACTAAAAAATAAGTTTAAATTAAAAATTACAGGGGTACGTCATACAAGAATCGTTTTTTCAGCGTTTTAAAACATGGCACGGAGGTACGGTACCCTTCATGTAGGTATGAGTCCGACTCGCACTTGCCCGGTTTAAGATTATAGCAACTTGGTAGTTTTTATAGTAATTAATGTAGTTATACGTTTAGGTATACCTAAGTATGTAACAGTTGCCCGTCTTTAAAGTTTATTTGACGATCCCACGGGAACCTTTCTACGATGTCACAGACAGACACACACACACACACACACACACACAAACACACAGATACGCCGACATACAAGCAACGCTCATTTTTAGGTTAAAAAAAGACATGCAGAATTAACATACTATGTTTTTCATTGCTCTTTAAGAGAAATTCAAAGAAATATATCATCATCATTATGTGTACTAACCCACCTGCCCATCATGTCCCGCTTAACATATTCCCCCCACGTCTTTTTAGGTCGTCCTCTATCTTTGTGGCCTTCAAGTTAACCATTTTATTAGCCAGATGTTCGGCATCCCGCCTCTTGATATGACCGTACCATGTTAAACGGTGGCTTTTTAACTTATCTACCTTGCCACCTTTGAACTCCCTCTTATATATTCATTCCTGATCTTATCCATCTTTGTCACCCCACACATCCACTTAAGCATCCGCATTTCTGCTACATGTAACTTGTGTTCTTCTTCAAAGAAATATATGTGCATACAATAGAGGGGGAATCAAGATGAAGTCAATCTGTTAGTCGATTCCCCAGATATAAGCCTGCAGAGGTCACCACCAGTGTATATTGAATAATAAATAATCTTATAAGTAATCCCCGAGCGAAGGGCGTCAACCCCGCCCGTCGGTGTTTGGATTCAAGGATATTGTACGGAATAGACTACAAATCTATGAAAAATCCTTGTCTTATTTCGTTTTGCCCGATAGGGCCTTGACTGGGTCCGAAAAATATTATTTTATTTAGTCCGTCAATTAGATTATCCAAAAATAAAAGACCCTTTTCGGTATAACAAAGTACCTAGCAAAGATTCAACAGATACAGCGCGTCGAAGTTTCGAAGTGGGGGCGAATAACGTCACCGTATAGTGAAAATCGTACTAGATCGTGACTTATACAATACTTTAATAATCTACCTGATGAGTTTATGGGGGGCAAGGGTAGCCCCGAAGTGTGGGAGCTCCTGAGCAGAGCGTCTCAGATAGATTGTGTGTATAGGGAAGTAGGAGAAACAAACAAATGGAAGATGTAAATAGTTTTTTATCTACACACAAGAGTAAAAAGAAATAAGCAAAACAAAAGGTGCACGAGCGATAAAATCAGTGGAAAATAAGGTAGAAAAATGTAGAAGTAGAATAGTCAAGACAAAAGAACTGAACACAAAGTAAATATTAAATTAATTTAAATTTTTAACGTGAAAAATGCTGTTACCACAAATGACAAGACATGAGAGCTTTGAAGGAAGTCTTTGGAAGAATTGACAGTCGACCAAAACTCAGTACAAAAAGTATGCGCGCGCAACATGACGCCGCGAGGCAACATGCGCGCGCAACGCAAAGTCCGTGGTCGACTGGTAAAGACCATCGCTTTCAATAAATAAGTATAAATAAAAAAGTATGAATACAGATAAATAAAACTTAAAAGCCCACAAGTTAAAAATATTGTTTTAGTCCACATCCGTATTGTGTTATCAAAAGGCAAAATACTTCATTTATTTTTGGATTCTCTGATCTCGTTTTGACCAAGCGAGCGAGGGCTATAATTCAAGTTGGGCTAAAACACATTGTTTGTATGTATTTTTGTTCCGCGATAACTGCCGAACCGATGGTCCGATTTTGATGAAATTTATTACGCATGTAGGAAATATCAATAGAATTTTAAATTTCTTTTTCAAGTTTTTGAAATATTAATAAAAAATCGCAAGGTCTAAGTTCGCGGCGAACTACTAGTATAATTACTGTCAATATTTTTTTTATTTCATAATCAATTGCTGTCATTAAATCATTCGCATAGCTTGCAAGATTTAGATTACAGACACACAGATAACGGGACAGGTAAACTCAAGAAAAGCTTGTAAAATAAACATCTACAGCTAAGTGGTCAACGCCGCCAGCTTTTGTGACCATTATAGCTCAAGGCCGCCTCCGAGTCGATTTTATCTTAACTTAAACTGCTTATATTGCCGCAATTTTCTAATAGTAGGCGCCATATTGGATGAAGGTTTTCTTAAAAGGTTTTTGAAGAATTATTCTATTTTTCCATCTTCGCGCCCACCATTTCGCTAAACGTGGTTTCGGGTCTTGTGGCCCTGGGCTCTGTCTGCACCGTTAGGGATAAAGACGTGATAATGAATAGTCATTTAAAAGACTGTTGCTTAATATTCGAATAATATTTTTTTTCCATGTTTAGTTTTTTTTTAGGCATTCATTCTTCCTATGCAAGCACGTTTACTCGTCAATTATACATTACTTACGTTAAATATATAATTGGTGTCGTGCAGCGCTCGAACAACTACCGACCGAGAGGGATAGGGACCACTGCAGACTGCTGACGTCCCCTGATAAATTTTTCAAAACTTATCGATTTAATTTCTTTTTTCATTAAAAATTTAAGTAAAATTGATATTCGGGCTCTGTCTGCTTAGAGCCACAAGACCCAAAATTAATAAATTAAAAGAAAAGCTATCGATACCACCGTTTCACAACGACCATTGCTGACAAGAAACGCTGAAAGAAACTCGTTTGCACGTATGTAGGTCGTCTACGCATCAGAAGGTGTTTAAGTTTGTATACCTAGTTTATAAGAAAGTCTAGTTAATATTTTAAATGAAGAATGTAGTAGTTCTCATATTTGTTAATAGATGGTGTTGGGAGCATAATAAAACTCGATATAGAGATTTTTGTATGTTTAAGTAGATTCTTGAGCTCCCAACGATTATCCATACCGAACCAGTCTACACACAGTAGACCACAATAAATCGCAGTACAAAAAATTCTGGTTTTATTGAGTATCCATTGTACTTTGGACTAACAGAAGGGCATTGTCATATATCTGGCAATTTACAAAATAAACTTACATAAACATACTTGTGGCTCTGTGAGCTGTAAACCTTGCGACTCCCCCCCAACCCGTTGAAGTTTATCGGATAAATAAGTTGTTCAGACAAAAAAGTTTCGTCTTAATATAAGGGTAACAAAAAAGAATTATGACATTTGAAAATTTTTCGAAATAGCTAAAATATCATCACAGAATAAATTATACTAACGTACACAAGTCTCACTCAACAAAGAAATTCATAGAAATATCTACTCAATGTGGCTAGCGATATGGTTTAATTTAGCTCACGTCAGAACTCGGCACCTTTTCGTATAGATACCTAGACATCCATTGCAAGCCAATTTCATTCTTATTACTCTGGACAAACGATCCGTATGAATGTACCACCCGGAGGGGCCGCCCGCGCGCATAGTAATAATGTAGGTACATTTTCGATACCTAAACGGGGAGTGACACAGGCCTGTTATCATGTTCTTAAAGTTTTAAACTGTCATATCTCCGCCATTTTGAGAAATTTCTAAAAACTGAATCGACAATAAAATTATACATAATTATCGAACCAGCTTATAAAATTTCACGAGAATCAGTTGAAAATGCGACAACAAACCGACAGACAGACAAACTAACGGGCAAAAGCATAATTGGCATCTCGAAACTGAGACGCTTCGCTTGCTCGATCAATAATACTCGTACAATGTCAACACATTATAATATGCAATGACATAAGTATATACCTCATCATTTGGCAACGTTATTGTTCGGGGTTATAAAACGCAAAATACCAGAGTATATACACTCAAAACTAATATTTGATCGAGTGAATGCCAGATTATGCCGTCCCCCACTACTTATGCACCGACACAGAACAGCTGCTTTCAGGGGCAGCTTCAGATACCAGGCGACTAAATGTTGGAGCAACATACCACCACCGATAAGACTTTCTGTATCGATTTCAACTTTTAAAAAATTGTTGCGCGCCTATTTGTTAGATAAACAGAAAATAAACAATCCAACATGTCGCCGGTAACTGTGGCTGCCACTGACTGATAGATACTCGTATCCTTGTTTGTAGCCCTGTATTCTGCTGTGTATCTATGAAATATGTATACATAGTGTTTGTAGTATAATATGACACTGATCCTTATAGGTATTATGTTTGGGTTTATATTGTGAATAAGGTCTCTTCATAAATTTCTATTAATTTAACATTAAAAATTTCGAGCTCCTTTACCTTTGTGGCAGGGATTTTTGGATGCGCACTCGCACTTGACAGGCCGTAGCTGAAAATCAGTGAGCTGCTCTCTGAGCAGCACTAAGCACTGAGCTATGACCTTTTTGGGTTGCTGTAGCACACAGATACGAATATATTGTTATATGTTTCCGTCTTTCTTGTGTTTTTTATTATGTTCTTATGTTGTATATTTTCTGTATGTGTGTGACTAAAGCTACAAATAAACATCTTATCTATCTATCTATCTTACAGTCTCCACTGCAGGAGCATGACCCTCTCTGTACTGCCAGAGCCATACATGGCCAGAGAACTCAGAGAATTCGGCCTACACTCTCCGCACTGGCCCGACGGGTTGGAGAGGTCTCACTGATGTTATAAGCTTTGTTCAGCGTGTGTTTCCTAAGTCGCCTTCTACGACATCCACGGGAAGACTTGGAGTGGTCCTATTCGACTCTGCCGGAAACCACACGGCTAAGTGTGTATATACATAAGTATATGTAATTCTATATATATTGAGACTCGGCCTTCAACAATCCGTTTCTAGTAATCACTTAATTGTCTTCAAAAGCTTCTGAAAGCTTCGACAATTACTTTAACGAACGCTTTATTAGCTGTAAAATTATTTATGCTTACCCTACTTCAGATAGAGGAAGGTTCTATGGCAAAACGTATTTTCGAGTATATTATTAGTCTGGGAGAAAGGAAAAAACGGGTCAAGTGCGAGTCGGACTGGTACATGAATATGCTGAAAAAAACACATTTCTTAATTTCACGACTCACCGCTTTTTTAATTTTCGACTTCATCTTATTTTTTGTTATAGCGGCCACAGTAATACATAATCGGTGAAAATTTAAAGTATCTAGTTAATGCCGTTATAAGGATCTAGTTAAAAACGCTGAAGAAAACAGGTTTTTTGTATGACGACGAAAATTTCTAGTGTCTAGCTACTACGTTACGGTTCAAGAGATAGAGCCCTGTGACAGACAGACAGACGGACAGACAGCGGAGTCTCAGTAATAGGGTTCCGTTTGCACCCTTCGGGTACGGAGCCCTAAAAACGGGTCAAGTGCGAGTCGGACTGGTACATGAAGGCTGTCGTACCTCCGTACAATGTTTTAAAATGCTGAAAAAAACACATTTCTTAATTTCACGACTCACCGCCTTTTTAATTTTTGACTTCATCTTATTTTTAGTATTTGTTGTTATAGCGGCCACAGTAATACATAATCGGTGAAAATTTCAAGTGTCGATCGATTTATGACGTCATAGTTCCTTGGAGTCAAATAACTCTTAATATCCGTTTTTCTGCAATAATAAATTTAAAATCACGTTCAAAGTGGATGTGATCAATGACAAGTGTGACGCATTATTTTGTAACGTTTTATTCTATTAACAGTACCAAATAATTTATTTTTGACCCACCATAATACCCAATTGGAAGTGCACTCACAGTACTAATGTGAGGGGGCGTGAGTTCTAACCTCAATCGTGACGAGTTTTTTTGTCACATATTTTTTATTTAGATACGGAACCCTACACTGCACGTGGCCCGACTCGCACTTAGCCGGTTCTTTGCGCATGATTGTTTCCATAGTTATTATAGTTTGCTGTATGAAATACATATTTCGTTTGAAATCGCTTATCGCTTGGCAGGCAGGCGGAGCGGAATGCGGAACAAAAAATATTTACTACCGGGGCACTAGCGCAAGTCATTTGTTTTAATGTAAACGGAGCACAGACTTCAATTTGCAGCAGTACGCTGGATTAACTAAAGAATAATATAGGATACTATACATGGCCTCCTGCTGCCACCGTGGTCCACTGGTCAAAGCATTAGCCTTGTGATCCGGAGGTCGTGGGTTCGAATTCCATTGGGAAGCGTACTTTGTATAAATTTGTTTCCAGTCTGGTTAAGATATCTTGAACCACCTGATAATCTGAAAAGAAAGATGATTCCGTGCTTCGGAAGTCATGTAAAGCTGTGAGGTACCAAACGCCATCTAGCGATTGTTTGAACCTATCCTTGGATTGGTTCTGGTCTACCCTTCGGGTTGCGGAGGTCAGAGGTTAGTCGCACTGTGTAAAACCAGTAACCTCGTCAAATCACCTAGGGTAGGTAACAGACCCCGAGCTCTAAAGCATTACCACTGAAGATGCAACCGGGTATACGCTCGAATTATGATGACCTTGCCGTGTCACTCCATCTGGATGTCGTAAAAGGCGACTAAAGAACTAAACACAAACATCTTGTGCTATAACTACGACCACGGATTGTAAAACTTTTCGCACAAATGCTTTATTAAATAGGGTTGACGTCAGGCAGGCGACCGGTCGTAAAAATAGCCAAATGTTTTAAACTATTCCGGCTATTTCTTCTCGATTTCGCATCGCTTTCGGCATACTTGGGTGTCCATTGATATGTCTTTTAAGTATATAAAAGTACATGTGCTGGCAGCATGGGACCATCTGCAGGGTGGTCAGACTACCTCGCCAGGGTAGCTGATAAAGCTTGGATGCTTTGTATCGGTTCATTTTCATAATCTTCTGGAGAGGTGTGTATTATACTTACGACCATAAGACACTACACTATATTATTGTACCATTGTATTTTATCGTGTATACCATTGTATCTTGGGTGTTTATGTATATATGTATTTATTGTAAAATATAGTATCGTTAAGTTAGCATCCTATAACACAAGTTTTAAAAAACTTACTTTGGGGCTAGCTGGGGCTTAATCAGTGTGCTTTGTCCCTGTATATTTATTTATTTATTATTGATGTATTTATTAAACAAACGTTTTTTAATGATGATACCTACTTATGTACCTAATCAAACTGTATTTAGTCCAGTATGCAGCATAGTTTAAAGGTCAATGTAACCGGGAAAACTGAGTAAGTTGTGGTGTAGGTTATTTTTTGTACGCAGAGCAATTATTCTTCCCTCAGGAAGTAGCCTGGAACTGATGGAGGACCAAAGCGTGATGAGATTAATACAGAATTCACAGAAACATATATATTATCCCGTCTTTGTTGCGATGACCTCCATGGTGTATTGGTCAACACGCTATTCCGCCAATCCAGAAGTTCTGGGTTCGATTCCCAGCCAGGGCAAGTTAGAAAAGGCCTTTTTAGGGTTCCGTACCTCAAAAGGAAAAAACGGAACCCTTATAGGATCACTTTGTTGTCCGTCTGTCCTACCGTCCGTCCGTCTGTCAAGACCCTTTTTCTCAGGAACGCGTGGAGGTATGAAGCTGAAATTTATATCAATTACTCAAGTCTACTGTCCTCTGAAGCTGTGAAAAAATCAAACTTCTAAGCCAACGCAATCAAAAGATACAGCCGTTTATGCCGCAAATTTTCGACACTTGCAAGGGAATCAAAACCTACAGGGTGCTTCCCGTGAACTCAGAATCTTGAAATTTGGTACGAAGCAACGTCTTATAGCATAGATAAAGGAAAAATTACGAAAACCATAAATTTTTAGTTACATCACATAATATATATTTTTTTAATAATTTTAAACTTACTTGTCGTAATGAACGAACTTTGTAAACCTTGCAGGTTTGTACGGAACCCTTGGTGCGCGAGTCCGACTCGCACTTGGCCGGTTTTTTTTTAAATTGTCCTGGATCTTGGGTGTTTATGTATATATGTATTTATCATTCATCATCATTAGCCGCATAACGTCCACTGCTGGACATAGGCCTCTCCCAAGGATTTCCAAAATGACTGATCTAGAGCGGCCTGCGTCCAGCGCTTTCCAGCGACCTTAGTCATATTTATGTATTAATCATAAAATATAGTATCGTTGTGTTAGTATCCCATAACACAAGTTTCAACTTACTTTGGGGCTAGCTCAATCAGTGTCCTTCGTCCTTCTCTATTTATTTTTTTAATTTAAGCATACTTTGTGAAAAGTTGTTTCCAGTCTGGTTAGGACATTGCAGGATTGAATCACCTGATTATCTGACAAGAAAGATGATTCTGTGCTTCGGAAGGCACGTAAAGCTGTTGGTCCCGAACGCCATCTAGCGTTTGTACCTATCCTAGGATTGGTTCTGGTCCATTTGGGTTGCCGAAGGTCAGACCGCAGTCGCTCTGTGTAAAAACCAGTAACCTCGTCAAACACCTAGGTAAGGTAGCGGACCCAGGGCTATGGAGCGTAACCGCTGACGAAGCAACCGGGAATACGCTTGGATGATGATGATGTAATAAGATATTATTAAAAAATTATTACGTAGGTATACACGTATTTTTTCTTTTCTCTGAGAAACAAAAAATTACGTAGATACAGCGCATTTATGGCGATTTGGCTAGCAACCCATAGAGAACCACCGAGCATAGCCCTCTCCTTAGCACGTAAAGCTACCTTGAGCCTTCATAAGAGACCCACTTTTCAAAGCCTTAAGTGGCTGTAGGCTATTTCAAATAATTCACGAAACACTATCAGATACAAACGGAAATCAAAGATGACACTTAGCTTTTGTCTGCCTAGATGTTATCGCTTCAGGCTGATTTGGAAACGGGCACTTTTGATGTTAAAATGTCGGATTTATCATAAAGTAGTCATAAAGGTAACCCAACTAAAATCTAATTTTCCAATTTCTTGTAAGACGACCGCCTTAGAGTTTTTACTTTACCCTGTTTTAAGTATTTGTTGTTATAGAGGCCACAGTGATACATAATCGGTGAAATTTTCAAAGTATCGTATAAGTAAGTTAAAGCCATTATGAAAATCAAGTTAAAAACGCTGCAAAACACACGTTTCCTGTATGACGACCCCCTTTAATTTTTAACTTTATCTTATTTTTAGCTATTACGGTTCAAGAGATAGAGCTGACGGACAGACGGACGGAAACAGCGGAATCTCAGTAATAGAGTCCCGTTAGCACCCTTTGGGTACGGAACCCTAAAACTACACCTTAATAGCTTTATGCGTGCGGCAGATACGTCAAACTTATAACACCTCTTTTGCGACGGGGTTTAAAAACAACAAACAAGGCAGCCCTAATCGAGGTGTATTTTTCGGCCTCCGGTAGAAAAAGCCAATCTTTGCTAAGTGTATTCAATTCGGCAAGTCATTTGTTTTTATAAAGCGGCAAGTAACTTGTGATGTAAGTGATTTGTTTCAAAAACAAATCGAGGAAACCTCTTAAGAGACCCTTAATAAGATGATGCGTTTGTGACCTACGGTTCGCTCAAATATTACATAAGTAGAATTTGACCCCTTTTAACCGTCTAGAAGGTACAAATACAATCCATTTAAGGTCACACAAAAACATTTTATTGGTCACATATTAATTATGGTTTTTTTATCTGACAGAACCCTAAAAAAGTAACCAGAATTATTTTAAAAGCCTTAAGAACCTACATTGCCAAGGAATCGAGGCAAATTTTAAGAAATTAATCTGGTAAAATACAGTACAAATTAGCATGAAGAAAGAAACTTCGCGGGAATTCCGCGGAAGTTATTTTTGTTGTCACAATTTTATACATTACTACATTAACATAGGGTTCAATATGCTTCGTAGACTTTTAAAAATTCGCCTCCATTTTGCGGAAATGCATTGCATCGCAGTCTTTGCTACGCATTCGTAGAAGGGCTACGAATTATCTACGAATCGTAGCACTCCTAGCCTTGTAACTTCGCTATGAAAATGTCGTAGCTTTTCGTAGAAACTTGAGTATTACGAGTACATTATCGTTATACAGGGTTATTTTTCTTTACCGGCAACCTTTTTGGAGCAAGTTCAGTCCGTGATACTGAACCACTTTCCATAAAAACAATTATCGAAAAACGAAAACAAAATTTCGTCCTCCCATACAAAATCCATTTGGTTGAGCGCCGATTTGTATGGAAAGTCGAAAATTTTTTTTCGTTTTCAATAATTGTTTTTATAGAAAGTGGTTCAGTATCACGGACGGAACTTGATAGATGTTCAAACCCGACTGCGGAAAAAAGGAAGTGTTTTGTCAAGCGTACCTATGTATATGTCGCAGTTGGATGGTATAAACCGCTAATACACGAAACCTCTAGTTGTTTGGCATTACAGCTCGGTTTTGTTAAATAAGCCGAATATCGTTCAGCTGGATTGTCTGATTGCGCAACGTGTTAAGTTTATTGAAACCGCTAACCATGTTTCCAAACGGCTAGCGGTTTTGTGAAACAGTAGCGGTAATCCGCTGTTTGATGAAACCGTTAAACAATCTAACTGCGACTCATGCATCATAAGATTTTTTCGACATCGAATTTCATTTCCCAGAAAACTATTCACGATTTTTATTGCTATAGGTTTGCCCTAACCTAGTAAAATGAATAGAACATTCCTAACACTCGCTGGCCGCTGCCGCGGCACGCGTGCTTCGCTCGCTAGCCATTGCCACTTCGTAGGCATTCTAAATTGTATATAATTTCTTTAGATAGAATGTTCGACAACTTCTCTAGCTGCATGGATGAATACAAGTCGTTCATTCCATTCCGCGTATTAGGGTTCGCTGTTTTACAAAACCGAGCTGTAATGCCAAACAGCTAGAGGTTTAGTGAATTAGCGGATTATACCATTCAACTGCGACATATACAAGCCTATATACAGGTTGATTTTGAACCTTGTAGCTATATTCAAGGAAAGTAATCTTTGAGTGAAATAAAAAATACATATTCTGTCTGTTACATACTGTTTTATAATAAAAACCAAAGATATAGATAATGATATTATCTATACTTCTATACTAATATTATAAAGAGGAAAGATTTGTACCTATTTTTGTATGTTTGTAATGAATAGGCTCAGAAGTACTGGGCCGATTTAAAAAATTCTTTCACCATTGGAAAGCTACACTATCCCCGAGTGACATAGGCTATGTGTGTACCACGGGCGAAGCCGGGGTGGACTGCTAGTACAAAATAAAAGATAAATGACACATGCCGACAAATGCATACCAAGGGAGTTTTTGGCTGAAAGTAAAGGGGTTCGGTCGATTTCTTTAAATTATTTTGCAAATTGATTTTAGTGGACTTTATAATATGAAATTGGTGTTGTTTGGTGTTATAAATGCTCATGCTCATGAACAATATGTAAAATAGTTAAAGTGGACAGTCATAGTACGGCTGTAGTGATATTTGCTTTGCGGACTGTGTGCCGTCTTCGGGCGTCGTCCGCCACTCAATCGTCAATGAAAACCAGTGGACTCGTATAGATTTGTCGCCAGAAGCATCAAAGGCCTACACCAACATTTGATTGTAATTTGTTAGGAAAAAAGAATTTCTTACGTTTTATTAACTTGTTCCTGGCTAAATACGCAGTAGCGTTAAGCCATTAATAAAAATAATAAAAAAACCATGTTAAAAATAGATATGATCAATGACAAGTGACACTATTTTGTGACCTTTTAATCTCTTAACAGCAAATAATTTATTTGACCTAGTCATCTACCCAATTGTTTTTATGAAAAGTGGTTCAGATTTACGGACTGAACTTGCTCCAAAAGTGTTGCCGTTGTTTAGAAAGTAACCCTTTATACAAACAAACAACTCAATAAATTACTGTCGCAACCGCAATCCAAACTCCATGCATTAGAATCTACGCAAACAAATTATTTATTTAATTTCAAACAATTCCACCCGAAAGTTTGACAGTAATCCGGATACGACTGGCCCGAACCGGTTAAAACTGGTTTTGGTCAACAAATATCGGTTTTGTTTGGGTGTTGATTTTGTCATTTGATTTACTTTTCATTGTCATTTGATAATTATTAGTGTTTACTTTGACACACTGCTTATACTGCCTCCGTGGTCCAGTGGTCAAGGCGTTTGCCTTGTGATATGGAGGTCGTGGGTTCAAATCCCACTGGGAAGCATACGATTTGTGATAAGTTGTTTCCAGTCTAGTTAGGATAGATACATTGCAGGCTTGAATCACCTGATTTTCCAAACAGAAAGATTTTCCGTGCTTCGGAAGGCACGTAAAGTTCCCGAACGCCATCTAAGCGTTTGTAAACCTACCCTAGGATTGGTTCTGGTCTGCCTTTGTGGAGGTCAGACGGCAGTCGCTCTGTGTTAAACCAGTAACCTCGTCAAATCACCTAGGGTAGGTAGCGGACCCCGGGCTCTGAAGCGTTACCGCTGAGGATGCAACCGGGAATACGCTCGTATGATGATCATTAAAAAAACTGATTAGAGCCCTATATATACGGCTCTATAGTGTCTGTGTATACATGCGAGTGTGTTTTTACTTTGCAGAATTGAATAAACGGGCAAGTGCGAGTCGGACTCGTAGATAAAGGGTTCTGTACCACCGTACAATGTTTTAAAACGCTGAAACAACACGTTTCTTGTATGATGACCACCCTTCATTTTAAACTTTATCATCTTTTTAGTATTTGTTGTTATAGCGGCAATAATAATACATAATATGTGAAAATTTCATGTATCTAGTTAATGCCATTATAAAGATCTAGTTAAAAACGCAGAAAAAACAGATTTTTTTGTATGACGACTCTCTTTAAATTTTAATAATTTTTGATTTTTAGTATTTGTTATTATAGCGGCCACAGTAATACATAATCGGTGAAAATTTCATGTATCTATTTAATGGCATTATAAAGATCTAGTTAAAAACGCAGAAAAAACACGTTTTTTGTATGACGACCCCCTTTTATTTTTAACTATTTTTTATTTTTAGTATTTTTTCTTATAGCGGCCACAGTAATACATAATCGGTGAAAATTTCAAGTGTCTAGCTATTTCGGTTCAAGAGATCGAGCCCTGTGACAGACGTACAGACAGACGGACAGACAGCGGAGTCTCAGTAATAGGGTCCCGTTTGCACCCTTTGGGTACAGAACCCTAAAAAGTGGCCTTTGGGTCGTGCTGTCCTCGGCTCTGACTGCTTAGAGCCGCAATACCCCAAATGCTCTGTCTGCCCTATTAGGAATAAACACATAATAGTATGTATTATATGTATCTAGAAATATATTACATCCAGCTAATCAATAAACATCTTGTCTGACTTTCCTTTAAAACATTTAAAGGTAATTTTTTAAATAGACAATTACAATAACACATTAATAAATTAAACTGAAACCTAAAATAAAAATTAAATAGAAAATTACAGACTAAAATAAGAGCTAAATAAAAGTAAAACATTAAATTATATAAAAAATTTACCCCAGATCACTACGGTCGCAGGGCAGGGTACCTAAGAGACTGGTGGCATTGCATTGCCACGTTGAAAGGTCACAAAAAAATAATTTATATTTGGCCAAAATGCGCACCACAACATGCAGCTCTTTGAGCAAGGTTACACGCTCATTGGCATCAGTTCAGTCTATCAGTCTGGATTGACTTGACTGGCGCCCGGTTACACGGTCAATCTAGACTGACAGCAGACTGATAATAAGTACGTGTACAATGTGTAGTAAAGTACGGTGACTGACGCCAGAATGATACGAGCGGGTTACGCGATTAGTTTCCCATCAGTCTTATCATTCAAAACAGACTGACAAAACTATAATTTTCATCCGTCCGAACCATCAGTCTGTCAATCCGTTACACAACAATTTTCCAATCATTCTGGCCAGACTGAACTGATGCCAAACTAAGCGTGTAACCTTGCTCTTAGGTCCCCAGTTTCCTTTTAAATATTGTCCTTGAAACCTCAAACAATGTGTAGGTCTATGTATTTGTATACGGTATACGGCAAAAACGATTCACCTCGGTCGTTTCACCCCCACCGTAAGTACCTACATTTCCTTTGTTTTAGGCGACCCAATTCTACCCTTAGTTTTTCCTTGCACAAATTTACAATCTAAGGGGCTTAACAAAATACAAGGTAAGTAATATTTGAAATGAATTATTTCCTTGACAACAAGATGGAATTTGGAATTGTTTTTGGGGAATATTTAGCGATAATCATTTAACAATGTGCACAGGACGCGAAGCAGTGCCATGTTGCTGACCAATTTTCAAGAGCTCCGGAAGAAATGAAAGATCACAAAAAAATTCTGTTATTGCATTTCAAATAAGTATTAAAAAATTATGTTAGGGTAGAACTCTATTATTTATTTATAAAACTTTATTGAGCCAAAAGCTACAATATTCTCTCCCTGTCAAACTTTAGGCAAAGTAAACAGGGCGTCTAAGTTTCAGATAGAATTAAATAATTACACAATAATACATAGTTAATTAAACTATAACCTAAAATACAAAGTAAATAAATAAAAAATTATATATGGTACTAAAATTAGAACTTTATAAAAGTAAAACATTATATAACATAAAAAATTGACCCGCCAGATCATTACGGTCGCAGGGCAGGGTGCCAAAGAGACTAGCGGCATTGCCACGCTAAATGGCTAGACTTAATCTCTGGCCAAAATGCGCACCAGCTCTTCATCACCAGGTCTTATTTTTTTATCTCCGCTGCAGGAGCACTACCCTCTCTGTACTACCAGAGCCATATATTAGCCAGAGCAGTCAGAGGATTTGGCCTACATTCTCCACGCTGACCAGACCGGGTTGGAGAGGTCTCACTAATATTTGAAAGCTATGTTTAGCTTGTGTTTCCTAAGTAGCCTTCTACGACATCCACGGGAAGACTTGGAGTGGTCCTATTCTAATCTGCCGGGAACCACACGGCCAAAGATAATTACTAACACACGGTTGAGAGACCACCAGCTCTTAAATTCCCAGAAACATCGATCAGGCGTGTGGAGATTTTTTTCTACAATAGGAATGATGACTGGGTCAGAAAAGTATTATTCTAGTTAGTCCGTTAGTTAGATTATCCAAAAATAATGTACCCATATTTTTCAGTTTATCAAAAAAGTAAAAATTTACTAAGATATGACGAAATGATATGACGAAAGCGTGACGTCATGCGAAATTTAAATGCGCTGTATCTTCGTTATTTATTGTTTCTCAGAGAAAAGAAAAAAACCCGTGTACAATATTTTTTGATAATGTAACCGATGGGCCAAAAATATTTTTTCAGTCATCATACGTATTTTGGGCCAATCGTTAAATTTTGACGCTTCGCTTGCTCCGTCAATTATACTCCCACTGAGCCACTGGCTTTAATAGATTAGAGTTTAAATCGGAGAAACGTTCACAAAGTCTTTATTTAACTTCAAAGAACGCCGACAATCGAACCAGAAACCCGTCACGGTAGCACCCCTTAAAAGGCGTCGGAACTTCGCGCCCCTAACTTTTCCAAATATATTTTCTTTCCCAAACAAAGGAAACAAGTTAAAATTCTGCACCATATCGGCTTTTGTTAGCTTGGTTTCTCCATTCTCGGCGTGACGTCACCAACGCAATTTTTTGACCTCGGCCCAATTTATGTCATTGGGAAAACTAGTTGATTTCTCAGTAAAAGTGCCTTTGCAGGCACTTTTTTTAACACCTCAATAAGTTTTGTAAACATTACCTGTAAAATTAAATAATTATTTTAAAGAAAAGATAGCGTTTCGCAAGAACCATTGCTAAGAAGAAACGCCGAAAGAAACTAAATTACAATGGTCGCCTACTCGCCAGAAGGACTTGAGAAGGCATGTATGAAGAGGTTGATGAGTGTAGATGAAGCGAAAGAGGTCTGTCAGGATAGTAGCAAGTGGAGGTCCAAAGTCTCTGCCTACCCCTGTGGGAAACAGGCGTGATAGTATGTATGTTTGTATGTATTACATGTAATGCTTGCGAACGAGCGAACAAATACATATATAACATATTAAGAAATACTATAATAATTTGTCAAAAACTGCCAAAAAGCGAAGCCGAGCTGACCAGTCCCTCCTAGCAGCACTCGTTCACGAGTTGACACACGGCACACATGACACCTTCATGCTGTTTGTGCCATCCACCTTATTTCTTTATCATCGCATCCTGTCCGATTTTTCGAAACTAAATTCCAAATTATGTACTTGACTGTGTTTGATTTTGTAATTTTTTTTTTACGAAACAACAAATAGCACTAAAAGAAATCTTTTTCTGAAAACACCAAGAAAATTGGTGAATAAATTAAGTAGTAATTAGCATTTTAAATATTGGTATGAAGAAAAGTGGGAGCGTGGTGGGGATATCTCGTTATCTCTTTCGTACGCGTGAAACCTTATGGCAGTGACGTCATATTTCTAAATGTGCATCCTTTTTAGAATTCCGTACCCAAAGGGTGCAAACGGGACCCTATTACTGAGACTCCGCTGTCTGACCGTCTGTCCGTCTGTCACAGGGCTCTATCTCTTGAACCGTAATAGCTAGACACTTGAAATTTTCACCGATTATGTATTACTGTGGCCTCTATAACAACAAATACTAAAAATAAAAATTAAGGGGGTCGTCATACAAAAGACGTGTTTTTTTAGCGTTTTAAAACATTGTACGGAGGTACGGAACCCTTCATGTACGACTCCGACTCGCACTTGCCCGTATATTCTGTTATTTGACAGTTTTTCTTATGCACCAGATTTATAAGGCTTATTTTTGAGCAGATAGAAAACAATATTTTTGTTTTCCGTTTCAGAGTTACTTTTTGATACATGAATAATAAAAAAATTGAGTTTAGTACCCAATTTTCAATATTCAAATTCTTGACAAATCCGATAAGTCATATCTTGATTCATTCCTATTCGATTCCTCCTTCAGATTCAATCAGGAGAATCACCATCACCATTTACAATAAAAGTTATTTTTATACTTTTTAATGAAATTCTATTACCAATAAAGTAATCCAGTGCATTAAAGTAAATAGACTGGGAATGATATTGGGTCATCTGCTACGACATGACGACTTCATAAAGACCATTATGGAAGGAAAGATAGAAGGGAAAAGAGGACCAGGAAGACCGAGGCATACCTACATGAAACAGATAAAGGAAAAGGTGAACGTCGTGTTGTACAGCGAAGTAAAACAGCTGGCAGATGAGTGAGACTAATGGAAGAGAATTCATACCCAACCGACAAGAGCATAGCTCTTGAATAAAGATAGATACACCATAAATGACGACCTCTGTTGCGTAATGGTTAACACGCTAGACCGCTAATCCGGAGGTTCTGGGTTCAATCCCCAGCCAGGGCAAGTTGGAAAATGGCCTTTTTCAAATTGTCCTGGGTCTTGGGTGTTTATCTATATATGTATTTATCATAAAATATAGTATCGTTGAGTTAGTATCCCATAACACAAGTTTAAAACTTACTTTGGGGCTGGCTTAATCAGTGTGATTTGTCCCTATATATTTGTTATTTATTATTATAAATATACCACTTATCGAAGGTCATTATTTTAAAATTCTTTTTAGTGCAAAAGCTACAATATACCGTTTCGGTAGCTTGGTTACCCTACTTCCGGAACTTTGCGACCAACTTTTTAAATATTTTTTCGCTTCCGAACAAAGGAAAGCTAACATTATCGGCTTTTGCGAGTTTGTTAAAAAAAAATAAACTTTTAAAAAAGTTCGGTCTTATTATCTTAATTGATAAAGCAAGCGTAACGAGCGGAGTTATCCGATATTACTAACATGATCAGGCATTGATATGTACAGTCGACGATAACTCCGCAGACTTTTTTATCGGAACTATATAACATCTTATTTTTTTTCTTTTTCGTGGGTGTAAGTGGCCATCTGGTGTCAGTTTACCAAGCTGCCTAAAAGCGCCTTCCAAAGCACGGAATAAATTAATACAAAATCATCTATTCATCGAGAAAATCAATACATTTTATAAGCTTAAATGAAGACTCCCGCACTAGGCCAAAGCCTGTATCGCGGGCAATCAGAAGAATTATCTAGATATGTATACATACTTTTTACAGTTTAGGATTAGCGGCGGAGAAAATTAAGTTAAAAACTATATTAAAACAGTGTACAAAAAAGGCTCATTTTAAACGGTTACAATATACCTACTGATTTTAACTAAATAGAAATTAATAATGTTAGTATTTAGTTTAAAATAGCCGTGTGATTCCCGGCAGAGTAGAATGGGGCCACTCCAAGTCTTCCCGTGGATGTCGTAGAAGGCGACATAGAAAACACAAGCCGAACAAAGCTTATAAACATCAGTGAGACCTCTCCAACCCGTCTGGCCAGCGTAGAGAGTGTAGGCCAAATCCTCTGAGTGCTCTGGCTGATATAGATCGGGTAGTACAGAGAGGATCGTGCTCCTGCAGTGGAGACTTAAAAAGACCTGATGATAATAGTATTTATATCGCAGCGGCGGCCCTTTATACAGCTAACATTTTAATCCCATTTTCACGACTGTAAATTACATTTATAGCACGAAACACCTCATCAATTATTTTTATTTTGCAAAAACATAACGCTTTCAGTTGGTACTTTTATTCAGGGCTGCTCGTAAATCTTGCCAAACGTAGGCAAATGTATTGCCAGTGTACAAAAAGTATTTAAAAAAAAAAAACATTTTTTCATACAAGCTTTTACTGTGAGGCCTAATGATTTTCATCATCATCAGGTCTGATTTAGTCTCCACTACATGACCTCTAAAGAAAGTTGACGCCGTGTCGTATAGGGAGGTCAAAAGGATGGCTCAAAAGAGGGAGACATGGAAAATACTCCACCGACAAGAACGTAGTTCTGAAATTATAGATAGATAGACATGACCTCTCTGTACCTCCAGAGCAGTGGTTTTAGCCCCCCCCCCCCCCAACTGCAAGTCAGACTCTGACTTAGGCTTCAATCTTATAGGATTTATTTCTGCCGACGGGGGGTAGGGGTGCAAGTACGATATAGGATTCTTCAAATTTGCCGCCCGATTGTAAACGAAGGGAGGGAGGGGGGCTGCATACAAATAAGAGTCTAGGAGTGGCCGCCATTAACCAGCCGCTATTTATATATTTATTATTACCTGTGACCCCCCCTTGCCCAAAAACGCCCCCTGTCGCCCCTTTGTATCTGGTGCCCTGGGCGGTCGCCCTACCGCGCCCTACCCTAACGCCGCTACTGCTCCAGAGCCATATATTAGCAAGAGTAGTCAGAGGATTTGGCCTACACTCTCCACGCTGGCCTGACGGGTTGGAGAGGTCTCACTGATATAATCTTTGTTTAGCTTGTGATTCCGAAGTCGCCTTTTACGACATCTAAAGACTTTAGAGTGGTCTTATTCTCTGCCGGGAACCACACTAGACAAATTTTAATATGATAAGCCCAAACTCGATGAGTTGCGTCGTTTTATCACAGGCTTCCTATAGCCACCTTCCAGCTCCATCGTCAGATCTACTTCTTGTTATAATAATGATGCATTGTCATCTGATTTACATTAGCATACAAAATTTCATCTTAATCAGAAACCGGGCAGTGGCTCTAATTTGAGCCAAATTAATAAAGGGCAAGCTAAATATAAGCTTATAATAGAGGTAATAAACGCGTAAATTCATTGTTAAAAAGTCGGCACGCTTGGTTTCTATTCACATCGTGATACTTTTCATCTATATACATCTATACTGTGCCCTCGGGGGATTAGGCGGAAATTCGAAGAATCAAATATCAAAAGGCAATGCGACTTGCGTCCTGTCAGTAGTTTTAATCCCTGATCCGTCACGCTGACGCGGCCTTGGATTCAGTTTCGAACTGGATCCACCAATAGAAATGTATACTATTATATAAACGAATACTCACAAAATTTCAGGAGAATCTTTTTTTTAGGGTTTCGTACCCGAAGAGTGCAAACGGGACCCTATTACTGAGACTCCGCTGTCTGTCCGTCTGTCCGTCTGTCACAGGGCTCTATCTCTTGAACCGTTATATCTCGACACCTGAAATTTTCACCGATTATGTATTAATTACTGTGGCCGCTATAACATCAAATACTAAAAATAAAAAAAGTTGAAAATTAAAGGGGGTCGCCATACAAAAAACGTGTTTTTTTCAGCGTTTTTAACTCGATCTGTCACAGGGCTCTATCTCTTGAACCGTAATAGCTAGATACCTGAAATTTTTACCCATTATGTATTACTATGACCACTATAACAATAAATACTAAAAATAAGATAAAGTTAATAATTAAAGGGGGTCGTCATACAAGAAACGTGTTTCTTCAGCGTTTTATAACAGTGTACGGTGGTACGGAACCCTTCTTGTACGAGTCTGACTCGCACTTGCCCGTTTATTTTTTGGTTAAAACTAAGGCGGTGATCGAACTGCACCGCACACCGTCGCGGAGCGAGGGGCGGCAGATTTTAATATTGTATGCAAGTATCTCAATTTGTATAGAAAACACACACACTAAAAACGCGTCAACGCGCGGGAGCGTCAGTGTGTCGAATCGCGCTCCGCGAAGGTGCGCGGTGCGCGGAAAAAGTCAGCCACTGGCCGACATGTCGTCATCAGGGCGAATGTTAAATCAGGATCAGGAGTCAGGAGAATCGGTTAGAAATGCGATGTGTAGAAGCTACGAAGATCACTAGAAGCGTAACTAATCCCGAAAAATCATTCCACGCGATTAGTACCGCGGCGGGCGGGGCTTAAAATATGAACTGCGCGGCGCGACAGTTCGCTGTGAGCCTGTGACACTCGAGTCATACGGTTGCGTCGCAAAAAGTTTCCTTTGAGAATATTGCTGTGTTTTTGCGTTAATTGATTCATTAAAAATGCCGACATGTGCTGTGAAGTAGTGTAGAAGCCAAACAGACATAAAAAACACAGGACTCACCTTTCATAAACATTTTAATAATCCATACTTGACATCTGTGAAAAGTGTTATGCAAAATGTACCTAAGCCACGCGTTGTACCTCACCGCTCGTTGCGGTGACCGCCCCCACCCGACGACGAAGCGTGACCTTGTCGCGACCAATCGCATGCATATTTGTCTTTGTGTGTGTTTGAGTGTTTCGTTTTTATTACTGTTAGTTTGTTTGCGTAAATGGAATCAGAATCGAAGCGGTGAATGTAGGAGCCTTACATTTCTAACCTCCGCAACCCAAAGGGTAGACCAGAAACAATCGTAGGATAGGTTTAAACAAACGCTAGATAGCTTCAGGACCCACAGCTTTACGTGCCTTCCGAAGCACGGAATCATCTTTCTTTTGGGATAATCAGGTGATTCTGCAATATCCTAACCAGACTGGAAACAACTTTTCACAAAGTATGCTTCTGAGTGGGAATCGAACCCATGACCTCCGGATCAAAAGGCGAACGCCTTGATCACTGGACCACGGAGGCAGTCATATCAAATAACTCTCTGTCTAACATTTAACAGCCAGGCTTTTGTCAGTGTCACTGTATGGAAAGAGACGCACACAATGACTATTTTAGGCAGAGATAATGGAGTGGTGCCTTCTTCATTTCTTTCTTACACTATAGTTAACTTTATAGGCACTAGTGTGCAGCTTTCATCACGATCATTCCCTTCACCGGAATGGATGAAATAACAGAAAAATTAAATGTGAAAATATACAACGTAGAAGGGACATACCCGTAATACATCGAACCACGGTCTATACTAGCTCATTCTTGTAAATTCAAGTATCTAGTTAATGCCATTAGAAAGATCGAGTTAAAAAAGCTGGAAAAAAAACATGTATCTTGTATGACGATTTTTAACATTATCTTATTTTTAGTATTTGTTGTTAAAGCGGCCACAGTAATAAATAATCGGTGAACATTTCATCTCGCTATTACGGTTCCAGAGATAGATCCCTGTGACAAACGTAAGGACAGACGGACAGACAGCAGAGTCTTAGTAATAGGGTCCCGTTTTTACCCTTTAGGTGCGGAACCCTAAAAAAGCATTTTTGCCCAAGCTGAGCAGGAGAAATTTCGCTCTCGCTTAGTCAAATATTGTCTATGGTAAAATGAACGTTCAATAAAGTTCGACAGTAATTTGTAACACCATACATCACTTTTTGTTCCGCACGGCTGCACGCTAACTTATATTCCAGTGGTAATGAAATATACATAGACAACGTAAGAGCATAGACACCAAAAGCTGTATGCATAATAAATCTTAACATCAAAAATGTACTCGGAAAAGAAAAATTTCATAGAATTAAAAACCGAACATTCGAGAGTCTAAAACCATACCGACGTTCAAGAAACGAGTAAAAAGATCACTATCTGTATTTATCATCCTAATATATTTTGAAATATTAATATATGTATTTATTATATATAGCTTTATGAATATATATTTATTTATGTAAGTATATTTATATATGTTTATGTAGGTATGTATCTTGTCTATTTATTTATTTACTTTTGTATTGTAGGTACACGCCAATTACCTCTTTTTTCCCATTTCCTCTCGCGGGTCTACTGGAAGAAATTTATTAAGAAATAAGTAGCACCTAAGTACTATGTTTTCCTTATTTTTTTATGTGTATATTTGTTGATTTTCCAAGTGTACTTGAATAAATAAAATAAATAAATAAATAAAATAGAAATAGTCATAACGACTGGAAGAATATGTTAAGCCCATCGGTTGGATTATCAAAAAATATTGAACACGTATTTTTTCTTTTCTCTGAGAAACAAATATTTACAATGATACAGCGCATTTAAATTTTGCATGCCATCACGGTTAGGTACGATTTTTACCTAGCGGTGACGTCACAAGCCCCCACTCTGGAACTTAGATACTCTGTATCTTTGTGAATTTTTACTTTTTTGACAAACTGAAAAATATGGGTCCATTATTTTTGGATAATCTACAAGACGGACTAATTACTTACTATACTATACATACTTAATACTTTTCTGACCCTGTCATCACCCCTATTCAATTGAAATTCGTAAGACAGTTGTTACTTTCGTAAAACAAGTACCAGAATAGATACCATTTTTTCTGTTTTTCTTTGTAAAAAAGAATATAATAACTGAAAAGAATATAATAACTAAAAGAATATAATAAGTAAGAATTTAATAACTCTTTCTTCGGTTACCATCGTCCTATGTAGGTTCGTTTGTAGACGAAATTAGTCGTTAAACCGTGTTGCGTGAAAGTCGGCATTCGGAACTACGGAACCTTACCTAACACTGCGCGTGGCACGACACGCACTTGGCCGGTTATTTACTTCGTAATAAGCTGTCAGATAATCATTTGTAGTCTATTGCAAAAGTTATCAATGCCATTGAAACAATTTGGTGCTTGATAACTTTGTTACTCAAGTAATAAACAATGGAAATGACGTTTGACTCACTTACTTGCTACTAACTAATGTACTTACTTCAAAATTATAATTAACCCTTCCCGGAATACTACTCGTAATAGGTATGTGGACTGGGTGCAAACATTTTATAATATTATACAACGTGGAAGGGACATACCCGTAATAAATCGAACCACGGACTATAATAGATCACTAAAGTATACCCAATGAAATTAAAATAACAATCAAGGAACCAAAAAAAAATTTGACATTAGTATAAAAGATATTTTATTGACTCATAAATAATACATTTACTTACAATGAGTCTTAACTTAATATATACAAATCATGTTCAAACTAAATACACGCATACAAACAGTGTTTAAACTAGTCCATTTTTTACTAACCTTAATTGTCCCATTGTTGGGCAAAGGTCTCTCCCATCTTCTTGTACACAAGTACAATGTTAGGTGTTTTCGTCAATATGTTTTTTCAGTCTTTCCGTAAACATAGTCAAAGATTTGCATTCTTTCAGTTCTTTGGGTATAATCCATTATACATTTGGGCCCCTTCGTACAATATGTCTTACCTCTATCTCTTCCCATAATTAGTTCTAGGCGTGATGAGTTTTATTTGGTTAGTATTTTTTTTAAATTGTGTTTATATTTTCTTTTGCTGAACGTTATTTGTGTATGGACTTTTTTAGTTAATTTTTTTTAACGAGAATGCACATTCTGTATGTATAAAGTTGCTTTAAATTAAATAGATTAGTTTTTTTATATATATTTGCTGTTCTAGTTAGGTAGTGGAAATTGAAGAGGGTTTATATTACTTTATTTTGAGACCGTTGTATTGACTTCATGTTTGTTTGGTTGGCACTTCCCCAAATTTCGAAGTGAATTATATAGCATATGCCAAACTTTGGGTGCAATACAAGTCCTAATTCTTGTTTGGTTGGCACTTCCCCAAATTTCGAAGTGAATTACATAGCATATGCCAAACTTTGGGTGCAATACAAGTCCTAATTCTTGTTTGGTTGGCACTTCCCCAAATTTCGAAGTGAATTACATAGCATATGCCTAACTTTGGGTGCAATACAAGTCCTAATTCTTGTTTGGTTGGCAGTTCCCCAAATTTCGAAGTGAATTACATAGCATATGCCTAACTTTGGGTGCAATACAAGTCCTAATTCTTGTTTGGTTGGCACTTCCCCAAATTTCGAAGTGAATTACATAGCATATGCCTAACTTTGGGTGCAATACAAGTCCTTATTCTTCGCATGATACCACAAGCTGAGGTAAGTTTGGTTCTCAGGTGTTCAATGTGAGATTTCCAGGTGAGTTTTCCCATACAAATCGTCCGGGCTGCATACTTTTGTATGGAAAAGCCGAATTTTTTTGTTCTTTGGCTGTTATTTTAATTTCATTATACTACAATGATCTAGTATAGACCGTGGTTTGATTTATTACGGGTACCTATGTCCCTTCCACGTTGTATTGTATTTTATTTAGTCCGTCAATCACGAGTAGAATATCCAAAAATAATGGACCCATATTGTTCGGTTTATCAAAGTTGTGAAAATTCACAAAGATTAGCGCGTCACAGTTTCGGAGTTGGGGTGATTGACGTCACCGTCAAGTGAAAATCGTAATGGATCATGACGTCCTGCGGGATTTAAATGCGCTGTCTTTGTGATTATTTGCTAATCCGAAAAAAGAAAAAATACGTATATAATTTTTTTTTAAATCTACCTTATGAGCTATAAATATTTTTTAGTCCACATCGCCTGTGTCACTCCCCATTTAGGTATCGAAAATATACCTACATTATTACTATGCGCGCGGCAACCTCTCTGAGTGGTAAATCCAGTTATACAAATCGTTTTAAATACTTTTAAACTACTGCGTTGCATTATTATTTGATGAAAACGTACTTTTTTTCAGAAACGTCAGCAAAATAAATTAAAAAAGGTACGTTCCGCGTTAATTCCCGTATACAATACAATACAATACAAATTATCTTTATTGCACCATAATAATTAATAAAATAAAAATAACAAACACAAAGAAAATATTGGTACAAAGGCGGACTTATCGCTAGATGCGATCTCTTCCAGTCAACCTTTGGGTAGAGGAAAAATTAATAGTACGGAATAAGGTGGGTGCAGTATCTATACCTAATTATATACTTACATATTAATACTTTTATATATACATACATAAACTTATTTCATAATATATACATATGTATAATACATATACGATGCTAAAATATTTTTACATTATTTTAATACAAATCGTTTGTCCAGAGTAATAATGAAATTGGCTTGCAATGGATGTCTAGGTACCCATTTAAACGAAAAGGTGCTGAGTTCTGTCGTGAGCTAAATTAAACCATATAGCTAACCACATTGAGCAGATATTCCTTTGAATTTCTTTGCTGAGTGAGACTTCTGTACGGAGTACTAGTATCCTATTCTGTGGTATTACCGGGTTGATTTAGTATCCCATAATTCAAGTTTAAACTTAGTTTGGGGCTAGTTAATCAGTGTGATTGGTCCTTGTCTATTTATCTTTAGTAGCCTTATGGGGGGCAAGGGTAGCCCCGAAGTGTGGGAGCTCCTGGGCAGAGCGTCCCAGATAGATTGTGTGTATAGGGAAGTAGGAGAAACAAACAAATGGAAGATGTAAATAGTTTTTTATGTACACACAAGAGTAAAAAGAAATAAGCAAAACAGAAGGTGCACGAGCGATAAAATCAGTGGAAAATAAGGTAGAAAAATGTAGAAGTAGAATAGTCAAGACAAAAGAACTGAACACAAAGTAAATATTAAATTTATTTAAATTTTTAACAGTGAAAAATGCTGTTACCACAAATGACAAGACAAGAGCTTTGAAGGATGGTCATTGACAGTCGACCAAAACTCAGTACTAAAAGTATGCGCGCGCAACATGACGCCGCGAGGCAACATGCGCGCGCAACGCAAAGTCCGTGGTCGACTGGTAAAGACCATCGCTTTCAATAAAGAAGTATAAATAAAAAAGTATGAATACAGGTAAATAAAACTTATAAATTTATGTACTTATATACAAGTGGGAGAAGCCCACAGCCTCTTACGACATCCACAAGAAGAGATTGAGTAGTCCTATTCTATTTATTTATAGCTTCTTCAACTTAGCGTGTTCCTGATTGCATCCTCAGCGGTAACGGTGAATGATGCTGATGCTGACACCATCATCACCATCGTCAGAACCTTTTGTCTCCATAGCAGGAGCGCGGCCCTCTCTGTACTACCGTAGCGATACTTGGCCAGAGCAGAGAGAGGCTTAAGAGGAAACCTCAAGGGCTAGAGAAATGAAAAATAGGTATTTTTAAAATCTATTGCTGTCGCGCTGTGCCCGAACTACAAGCGAGCAAGTGCGATAGAGACATACTGCAGCTTGGACTGAAAATACCTGTTAAAAGAACAGAAAATCAACGATTCGTAGTCCCCTGATTTCTTCTACAAAACTTAACCAATATAAGCAGTAGCGGCGTTAGGGTAGAGCGCGGTTGGGCGACCGCCCAGGGCGCCAGATACAAAGGGGTGACAGGGGGCGTTTTTGGGCAAGGGGGGGTCACAGGTAATAATAAATATATAAATAGCGGCTGGTTAATGGCGGCAACTCCTACACTCTTATTTTAACACCCCCCCTCTCCCTCCCTTCGTTTACAATGGGGCGGCAAATTTGAAGAATCCTATCCCCCCCCCCCATCGGCAGAAATAAATCCTATAAGATTGAAGCCTAAGTGAGAGTATGAATTGCAGTTTGGGGAGGGGGGGGGGGGGAGGGGTGGCGGTAAATCTCGCCAGGGGCGCTGCTAGAGCTAAAACCGGCATTGTATAAGTACTTTCTTTATTACGAATTAACAAAGACTTAGCGGTGTTCCTATGTTTTATTTTTTTTTATATAATCTACTCAAATTTTTTTTCTGGATGTTTGAACACAGCGGGAAATCTGGCCATTTTTTTAGGTTTTTGAACGTTCATATCTCTTTTAGTAAATAATTTAGGAAATAGAACATATGGACATGCTAATAGTGGGTATAGATATTTAGGAAAACAAATATAACTCTACCGGCATTATCCAGGGAGGAAACAGGGGACTACGTTTGTATGGAAAAACGGCCGTCTTAATTGAGAAATGATGATGTATATTCGCCAATTCCCTCAAACGGCTTTTACGATCTACGCGGAAAGAGAAGCAGCTGATACATTTTAAGTATTTCTTTTTCCCAGACTAGCATAAAATATGCAGCAGGCAGAGAACAAGGAACGTTCCAATAAAACTGTTCCACAAACATCACCGCTTAAATACTCGTTAAACAAACAAGTTTCGCTGAATGCGCACCTGTTACCCGTTCGTTCTCGAATACTACAGAAAATGGTTCGGAATTTAAATCTTACTCATACATAATTTATCCGGCCTTATTTGGTGTTCTTTTCGACATACCTGTTCCATATTACGTATTTTTGCACATAAACAAATACTGGTCATAAAATACGGAAAAGGCGGCCTTTTGCCGTGTGGTTTCCGGCAGACCACTCCAAGCCTTCCCGTGGATATCGTAGAAGGCGATTTAGGCAACACAAGCTGAACAAAGCTTATAAACATCAATGAGACCTCTCCAACTTGTCTGGCCAGAGTGGAGAGCGTAGGCCAAATCCTCTGACTGCCCTGGCTAATATAAGGCTCTGGAGAGCGGAGAGAGGGTGTGCAGGGGAGAATAAATAGAACTTGTTTATGATGATGATGACAAAACCGAGCCATATTGCCAAACTGTAAGCGATTTTGTCAAACAGCGAATTATATAATCCAACTAGGACAAATACATAACATCCTCCCGAACGATCCTCAATCCATATTCCACATTCAAATCCCTCCGTCAAATGCTCGAACAGTTTTCTATAGAACCATTTAATGCATTTCTATTCCAAGTAGGGTTGGTTGTATTGTGACGTCATATAATGGTCATTATTTAGTAATTTAAGCATTTTCATTTTCCACAGGTGTCGTAAGAAGTGACTAAGGTGTCTAGTACACCTTAGTCACTTCTTACGACTGCTTCGTAAAAGCCGATTGAGGGAATCGACGAAAATCTAAATCATGACTTAGTTGCAGTTAGGTTGCTAACTCCTTTACATAACTCAGTGGTGTGGTCAACATGCTAGTCCGCTAATCTGAAAGTTCTGGGTTTGACCCGTACTGTGTGACAACCGAATGCCCATACAGCTGAAGGGTAGGGTCTACAAAACTGTGGTCAGGTTTGCTATGCTGTATGGATCCTAGTGCTGGGCTGTCTTACAGAAGCTCGAACAGAAAATGCAATCAAATGAGTTGAACATGCTTAGATGGACAGCGGGAGTTACAAGACTTGAGAAAGTAAAAACTGAACATATACGGGGCGCGTCCAAGGCGGCCCCTATAGCAGAAAAGATGACAGTCTCATCTTTCGTTAGCCAGACTCCACCAAAATTATGAATATTAGAATTACCAAATAATTTATTTTTGACCCACCATAATACCCAATTCCGCCAGAACCCAGGGTAAGGTCGGTGAAGCGATACGAATTAAATACATCACTGACAATAAATGCTTAAAATTGCTAACTCCTTTACATAACTCAGTGGTGTGGTCAACATGCTAGTCCGCTAATCTGAAAGTTCTGGGTTTGACCCGTACTGTGTGACAACCGAATGCCCATACAGCTGAAGGGTAGGGTCTACAAAACTGTGGTCAGGTTTGCTATGCTGTATGGATCCTAGTGCTGGGCTGTCTTACAGAAGCTCGAACAGAAAATGCAATCAAATGAGTTGAACATGCTTAGATGGACAGCGGGAGTTACAAGACTTGAGAAAGTAAAAACTGAACATATACGGGGCGCGTCCAAGGCGGCCCCTATAGCAGAAAAGATGACAGTCTCATCTTTCGTTAGCCAGACTCCACCAAAATTATGAATATTAGAATTACCAAATAATTTATTTTTGACCCACCATAATACCCAATTCCGCCAGAACCCAGGGTAAGGTCGGTGAAGCGATACGAATTAAATACATCACTGACAATAAATGCTTAAAATTGAAACATAAGCATAATTTATTTATTTATTTAACTTCATTACAATAAATGTAAATGGCGGACTTAAGGCCAGGGGCCTTTTCTACCAGTCAACCAACAGGTGATGTTGAGAGAGTAATATTTTGTATATTTTGTAACCTTTTGTTTTTTTTTTGTTTTTTGTAGAGAGTAATCATAATATGTTGGCACCCCTAGTTATAACAATGCGCTGGATCGATTCGGCCATGTGCTAAAGCTTTGAAATCCGAGCTTTTGGCGGCAATGCCAGAACTGCAGCGGATTGACGGGTGTTAGCTTTACAAAGCTCCCATATCGCAATTATTTTGGTATAGCCTATAACCTTCGAACAAGTTTGTTTTTTTTGTCCCAGATTAGGAATGGAAGAAAGTTTTAGAAATAAATAAATAAATATATATGGACAAATCACACTGATCGAACGAGCCCCAAAGTAAGTTTTAAACTTGTTTTATGGGATACTTACTAACTCAACGATACTATATTTTATAATAAATATATATATATATATATATATATATATATATATATATATATATATTTATTTATCTATACTAATATTATAAAGAGAAAAGATTTGTACCTATTTTTGTATGTTTGTATTTTTGTAATGAATAGGCTCAAAAAGTACTGGGCCGATTTAAAAAATTATTTCACCGTTGGAAAGCTACACTATTCCCGAGTGACATAGGCTATGTGTGTACCACGGGCGAAGCCGGGGTGGACTGCTAGTAAAATATATATATAAGATCGAACCTAGAACCTTCGAGTTACGGACTAGCGTGTTAACCTATATACCCACGCCACGGAGGTCATGAACTGATTCAACTAATTCAAATATTTACTAGATTTTCTTAGGTAGATAATATTTAGCAAGGAACTGACATATAATTTTCGTTTGTTACAGATTAAAAATCCAAAATGGCCGCCAGCAAGTCTACACTGTACCACCACTAGGTGTAGTGAACATGGGAAAAAGGCAAAAAATAAACTGTAGTGGAAAATAAATAAATTAGAACAACAAGTAGTGTAAATAGTGTACAGTTTTAATAAATTTTATCTTAATATTATTACACTCGATTAATTAAACAATAATAAAACCAATAACTTATATCTTAAGATAATAAAAATACACAAAATCTACATTCAATTTTTTCAAGTAGGATAAACTAGCAACATCGCTGAGTTGCAAAAATATTTTTTGACCAAAACACAGTGTAAAGAGTAAAGCCCAAAAGGCTGGCAGTATTGCCGCGTTGAATAGCAAATGGTCTTTTAAGTAAGATACAGTATAGTTTTTTTTTTGTAAAGCTTGAGATGCTAGAAGGTTCTAAGCACCCGAGTGGAGCCTCATCGGGGCACGATCAGGACAATGACGAAGGTGAGAATTATATTTTTATTTACTGAAGACATGGACAAACAAACACTAGAGGACTGACAGCCCCATACAAAAAACGTACTCTGATTGAAAGCCAAAATCCTGTATTATAACTAGATGTCGCTACTATCTCGCCCGCTAATCATACAGTACCACGAAAAATCAGAGATGGCGCTTGTTTGTTCAAAAAAATGAACGCTTATACCGCCATCTTTCCGAAACTAAGCGGCACCACTACGAAACTACCTTCTTTAGAACTAGTAGCTCCATCTAGCTACAACATTTAAACTAAAAATCGAATTACACTTCAAAGTATTAAAATTTGTAAGTCTACTAGTTTGTTAGTCCATGCAGAGGAGAATGTGTTAAATCATGACACACGAGCCGGAGGTGAGGTTAAATAAATTCTGAGGCTATCTTTATTACAGCCCAAAGTTACATTCCCTAACGGGGCAGACAGAACCCAGGGCCGTAAACCTAAAAGTCTACAATTAGCCCATTACTTAATAAATAAATAAGAAATAGATAAGGACACATCACACTGATTGAGTTAGCACCAAAGTAATCCGGAGGTGCGCCGCGGAATCCAATGCATGCTTTGGATTCCGGGACGCACACCTCGTTTTTAGGGTTCCGTACCTCAAAAGGAAAAAACGGAACCCTTATAGGATCACTTTGTTGTCCGTCTGTCCGTCCGTCCGTCCGTCTGTCAAGACCCTTTTTCTCAGGAACGCGGGGAGGTATGAAGCTGAAATTTATATCAATTACTCAGGTCTACTGTCCCTTGAAGCTGTGAAAAAATCAAACTTCTAAGCCAACGCAATCAAAAGATACAGCCGTTTATGCCGCAAATTTTCGACACTTGCAAGGGAATCAAAACCTACAGGGTGCTTCCCGTGAACTCAGAATCTTGAAATTTGGTACGAAGCAACGTCTTATAGCATAGATAAAGGAAAAATTACGAAAACCATAAATTTTTAGTTACATCACATAATATATTTTTTTTTAATAATTTTAAACTTACTTGTCGTAATGAACGAACTTTGTAAACCTTGCAGGTTTGTACGGAACCCTCGGTGCGCGAGTCCGACTCGCACTTGGCCGGTTTTTTTTTGTTTTAAAATTAGTATAAATATTTTTGTAACATATATTATTATTGACGACCTCCGTGGCGTAATGGTTAACACGCTAGACCGCTAATCCGGAGGTTCTGGGTTCGATCCCCAGCCAGGGCAAGTTGGAAAATGGCCTTTTTCAAATTGTCCTGGGTCTTGGGTGTTTATCTACACTAATATTATAAAGAGGAAAGATTTGTACCTATTTTTGTATGTTTGTATGTTTGTAATGAATAGGCTCAAAAAGTACTGGGCCGATTTAAAAAATTCTTTCACCGTTGGAAAGCTACACTATTCCCGAGTGACATAGGCTATGTGTGTACCACGGGCGAAGCCGGGGTGGACTGCTAGTCTATATATATTTATCATAAAACTAGCTGTGCCCGCGACTTCGTTCGCGTGGTTGTCGGAACGTAATGTTATATAGCCTAAAGCCTTCCTCTATAAATGGACTACCCAACAAAAAAATAATTTTTCAAATCGGACCATTAGTTCCTGAGATTAGCGCGTTTAAACAAACAAACAAACAAATAAACAAACAAACGAACAAACTCTTCCGCTTTATAATATTAGTATAGATGAAGTACTCTTAACCAACAACATATTTATTTGAATAAAGATTAATATTATTATGTTGATACAACTTAAACAAATTATTTCGACCAAATTAGGTACCATAAAAACGGTTTTTGTGAGTTAATCTTAAAAGATAGACATATACTATCGCGGACTGTTTTTTAGATCATTAAAAGAGCTATTATTCTTTAATACATATTTTTTGTGTATCTTGAACCGTTTTCACGGCGCACGCAACGGAAGGCTTCAAAGATGAAATAATTTCTCCCGTTTTTTACACATTTACCACTATATCTTTGCTCCTATTGGTCGTAGCGTGATGTTATATAGCCTATAGCCTTCCTCGATAACTGGACTATCCAACACAAAAAGAATTATTCAATTCGAACTAGTAGTTTTGGAGATTAGCGCGTTCAAACAAACAAACAAACAAACAAACAAACAAACAAACAAACAAACAAACAAACAAACAAACAAACAAACAAACAAACAAACAAACAAACAAACAAACAAACAAACAAACAAACAAACAAACAAACAAACAAACAAACAAACAAACAAACAAACAAACAAACAAACAAACAAACAAACAAACAAACAAACAAACAAACAAACAAACAAACAAACAAACAAACAAACAAACAAACAAACAAACAAACAAACAAACAAACAAACAAACAAACAAACAAACAAACAAACAAACAAACAAACAAACAAACAAACAAACAAACAAACAAACAAACAAACAAACAAACAAACAAACAAACAAACAAACAAACAAACAAACAAACAAACAAACAAACAAACAAACAAACAAACAAACAAACAAACAAACAAACAAACAAACAAACAAACAAACAAACAAACAAACAAACAAACAAACAAACAAACAAACAAACAAACAAACAAACAAACAAACAAACAAACAAACAAACAAACAAACAAACAAACAAACAAACAAACAAACAAACAAACAAACAAACAAACAAACAAACAAACAAACAAACAAACAAACAAACAAACAAACAAACAAACAAACAAACAAACAAACAAACAAACAAACAAACAAACAAACAAACAAACAAACAAACAAACAAACAAACAAACAAACAAACAAACAAACAAACAAACAAACAAACAAACAAACAAACAAACAAACAAACAAACAAACAAACAAACAAACAAACAAACAAACAAACAAACAAACAAACAAACAAACAAACAAACAAACAAACAAACAAACAAACAAACAAACAAACAAACAAACAAACAAACAAACAAACAAACAAACAAACAAACAAACAAACAAACAAACAAACAAACAAACAAACAAACAAACAAACAAACAAACAAACAAACAAACAAACAAACAAACAAACAAACAAACAAACAAACAAACAAACAAACAAACAAACAAACAAACAAACAAACAAACAAACAAACAAACAAACAAACAAACAAACAAACAAACAAACAAACAAACAAACAAACAAACAAACAAACAAACAAACAAACAAACAAACAAACAAACAAACAAACAAACAAACAAACAAACAAACAAACAAACAAACAAACAAACAAACAAACAAACAAACAAACAAACAAACAAACAAACAAACAAACAAACAAACAAACAAACAAACAAACAAACAAACAAACAAACAAACAAACAAACAAACAAACAAACAAACAAACAAACAAACAAACAAACAAACAAACAAACAAACAAACAAACAAACAAACAAACAAACAAACAAACAAACAAACAAACAAACAAACAAACAAACAAACAAACAAACAAACAAACAAACAAACAAACAAACAAACAAACAAACAAACAAACAAACAAACAAACAAACAAACAAACAAACAAACAAACAAACAAACAAACAAACAAACAAACAAACAAACAAACAAACAAACAAACAAACAAACAAACAAACAAACAAACAAACAAACAAACAAACAAACAAACAAACAAACAAACAAACAAACAAACAAACAAACAAACAAACAAACAAACAAACAAACAAACAAACAAACAAACAAACAAACAAACAAACAAACAAACAAACAAACAAACAAACAAACAAACAAACAAACAAACAAACAAACAAACAAACAAACAAACAAACAAACAAACAAACAAACAAACTCTTCAGCTTTATAATATTAGTATAGATATAGTATCGTTAAGTTAGTATCCTATAAACACAAGTTTAGAACTTACTTTGGGGCTAGTTTAATCAGTGTGATTTGTACCTACCATTTTTTATATTTATTTAAATTTATTTAAAGTATATTACAAAACACAAACTCTGCCAACATAGGTCCTGAAAATGTGAGGGGGTTCTTCTAAAAAAAAAAGTAAGTGTGAACTTATTTTATGGGATACTAACTCAACGATTCTATATTTTATAGTAAATACATAATATAAAGAACACCCAAGCCCTACTTGGGGATCGAACCCAGAACTTCCGAGTGACGGACTAGCACGTTAACCAATACTCCACGGAGGTAGACACTGGCCGTGAAGACGGAAAAAGGGAATCCTATTCTTAAAATTTATGGAAGTAAGCAAGTGGAGACACATTGAATACGCTAGTTTACAACAAGTCAAATCAGATACTTTTAAGGGTTCCGTACCCAAAGGGTGCAAACGGGACCCTATTACTGAGACTCCGCTGTCTGTCCGTCTGTCCGTCTGTCACAGGGCTCTATCTCGTGAACCGTAATAGACACTTGAAATTTTTACCGATTATGTATTACTGTGGCTGCTATAACAACAAATACTGAAAATAAAAAAGTTAAAAATTAAAGGGGGTCGCCATACAAAAAACGTGTTTTTTCAGCGTTTTTAACTAGATCTTTATAATGGTATTAACTAGATACTTGAAATTTTTAAAGATTATGTATTACGAGTACTATGGCCGCTATAACAACAAATACTATAAATAAATAAATCGGTCAAGTGCGAGTTAAACTCGCGTGGAGAGGGTTCCGTACAAAATTTTAGGCTCAGTTGTTTCGGAGATCAGGGGGTCAATAGTCAATTTTCGTCTTATTTCATGAATAAAACCAAAACTATTCATTTTACAATAATAACAAAAATATGTTTGAGATCCTCATAACGAGCCCTTTCATTTGATATATAACACAGTAAGGTTTGCAAAACTTTTTTTTTTTATTTCCTAATTTGTCCTCCGAAAATGATGACCCTTATTTTTAAAAATATTTCTTTACTTTGCACATATGTGTTTGGGTCATAGGATTACAACATTCTACCAAATTTCACCTGATTAGGTCCAGTAAAAGTAAAAGTTAAAAATTAAAGGGGGTCGTCATACAAAAAACGTTTTTTTTAGCGTTTTAAAACATTGTACGGTGGTGTACTATTCATGTACGAGTCCGACTCGCACTTGCCCGTTTATTTTTAACGTGAAAAACAAACATTTTCTATGGGATTTGTATGTAATATCGGACTATGACGTCATAGTTCCTTGGAGTCGAATAGCGCTCTTAATGTCCGTATCACGGTCAAAGTGGCATTATTTTGTGAAGTTTTATTTTATTAACAATACCAAATAGTTTATATTTTGACGCAGTAAAATTTTCCGTCTTGACAGTTGAGATAGTGTCATTTTACTAGATGTCAATTTGATTTAAGTGGATAATGGTTTAAACCTAATTAAGTTAAATAGTGTTATACTAAGACGGTTTAAGTTCTAACTATGACTCAAATTGGTCAAGCGTTTACCAAGATAAGAGTCATAATACAGTTCGGGGCAAACTTATAGTTGTCATAATGTGATCTGATATTGTCCAGCTGTGGACATCACATGGCCAAAATGATGATGACCTCGGAAACGCTTATTCCGGCCTTTTCTTCCAGGTTCCCTGCCAGAAGACTCAAGTTTTGAAGAGCTGACGTCCCTCAAAACTCTGCTTCACTTCCCTGAAGAGGTGGCTCTGAGGCTAACTGACACGGAGTACCAGTTGTTCTATCAAGTAAGTGGTATTCTGTTTCTCTTCTTACAGCTTCTATAATTTTTTGTTCCTATTGCTCATCTATTGCTCTTGAAAGACCATCGTGGCAATGTTCTGCAGGTGCACTTTATTACCTAAAATTTATTGAACTTCTGAAATATTTTTATTAGATATCTGACCTGAGACCTCTTTTTAAAATTGTAAAATTTGTGTATTCTAACACAAGCACAATTAAAGGTGAAGATATAGGCAAATGGCCTTGAAGTGTGAAATAAATTGTTAACTCGTAAATATGGTGATAATTTCCATATTGCTCTTCGTCATGCACTAGATAGCCCTTTAAATTATTTTATGAACTGCCGTTGAAACTATTATTGGTGATCCGTCTAGCTTTAAAACTTGCCGTGGCCACTTTTGGCGGAGGCAAGTTTTAAAGCTAGACGGACTAATGTAAATACTTTCAACGGTGGTTCATAAAATAATTTAAAGGGTATCTAGTGCATGACGAAGAGCAATATGGAAATTATCTCCATATTTACGAGTTAACAACTTATTTCAAATGTGGGCGCCACTTCAAGGTCATTTGCCTATACCTTCACCTTAACATAAATTCAATGTGAACTTTTGTTGTCACTACGAAATTTTAACAATTGAATTTTGTACATTTTGACATTTACACAATCGAACCATTTTGACGTGCAGTCATGTGAACAGCCATGTCCCGGAAGGTTGTTGTAATACATACATACTACGACGCCTGTTTCCCTCAGGGGTAGACAGAGACTGTACTATACTCATCAACCTCTTCATACATGCCCTTCGGTTACAGGTACTTCTTACCTGTCTCTTTTTACCCTCCATCTAATAAGAAAAAAAACCATAGCGAGTTTTACAAATCACCGGAATTGCACAATGCCATCTGTTGCCTACATTGTGAACAAAAGCGCGTGAATAGTTGATGTCAGGTACACGGCCTAGTTTACTGTCAGAAAACACAACTGACGCCCGAAACATCTGACAAAAGTGTTAGATATTAACCCAATCGATAAGAAAGACTGTCATAGTTTACCGAGTGACCAAAAAATTACAAATTTTATGCTCCACGCAACTATTAGAGTACATTGAAAATGATATAGAGAAATAACACAATTATAGACTGCCTCAACGCGGCTGAACTACAAATCTCCCATCTTTGAGAACCTCCACAGCCCACATCTGTCGTCTGATCATCTACTCTTATTATGTAGCCCATTTCAATTTCCAGATAATATTTTTGTCAGAATTTTGAACAAGGACCTCGAAAGGAAGTTATTCTAATTTTTGTCCGGGAAGTCGGAATTTTTTCCAAATATTTTCGTAATGCCTTACAAACTACCCGCGATAAAACTTCGTGGCCTGCACATTTTGACAACTATCCCATAGATATTTATCTTTTTAACTTTGACTAGTCTAATGCTAACAGGTTGGCCTGAAAATGAACATTGACAAGACGAAGGTCATGTCAAACATGCACGTAACGCCTTTAACTGTTACTGTTGGGTGCTCCAACCTCAAAGTTGTAGACCAGTATATCTACCTGGGTCAATTGATCCAGGCAGGAAGTTCCAGCTTCGAAGGAGAGGTCTTTCGACGAAGCCGTTTCCGGTTAATCCGGGAAGTTACGCAGTGTCTTCTCATCCAAAATACCCCAGTGCCTCAAAACGAAAGTGCTAATCCAATAATTTAATCCATGTGTGTTACCAGTGATGACTTATGGCTCTGAAACGTGGTCCCTTACTATGGGTCTCATAAGAAGGCTCAAGGTCGCTCAACGGGCTATGAAGAGGGCTATGCTACGTGTTTCTTTACGTGATCGAATCAGAAATGAGGTGATTCGTAGGAGAACAAAGGTCACAGACATACCCCAGCGGATTAGCTCATTGAAGTGGCAGTGGACGGGGCACATAGCGCGAAGAACCGATGGCTGATGGGGCAGAAAGGTTCTCGAATGGCGGCTACGTACCGGCAAGCGCAGCGTAGGACACCCACCTGCTAGGTGGTCAGACGACCTGAGCAAGGAAGTTGCAGGAAAACGCTGAATGCAGGCCGCTTCCGATCGGTCGTTTTGGAAATCCTTGGGGGAGGCCTATGTCCAGCAGTGGACTTCCTGTGGCTGATATGATGATGATGACGAGTCTATTGCTATGTCACACTTTTGACTGAACATCGGGCACATAATACTGGTGATCACTTATACATTTTTAATGTTAAAACCTACGAATTATAATTCAATGGTTAAACATACCTACGCTTGAAAACATTACGTCCGTTGATACTCTGATAACAATTGAGATCTCAGTCTGTAGGTCTAATATTGATTTTGGCTAAATTAAAACCGGGTGACATATTGCGGTCGGATTTAAATACTCCGAGATGTGGGTACATTTTGTGAGGAGAGGATTTTTAGGGTTGGGACACATTGTCAGCACGGAACAGCATTTTCCGATGTTGCTATCCTTTTCTGTCGCTCAGAACCGTTATTTACTAGACCGAGAAGGAGCGCCGGAACGTCGCGCAATCGGCGATGCTGCCGCATGCCCAACCCGGGTTCACAGAGTATAAAAAAATAATTTATACGTACACAGAACGTTACAGAACTGCAAGCTAGTTAAGGCGAAGATATAGGCAAATGGCCTTGAAGTGTGAAATAAATTGTTAACTCGTAAATATCCATATTGCTCTTCGTCATGCACTAGATAGCCCTTTAAATTATTTTATAAACCACCGTTGAAAGTATTTACATTAGTCCGTCTAGCTTTAAAACTTGCCTCCGCCAAAAGTGGCCACGGCAAGTTTTAAAGCTAGACGGATCATCAATAATAGTTTTAACGGCAGTTCATAAAATAATTTAAAGGGCTATCTAGTGCATGACGTTTTAACAATTTATTTCAAATGAGGGCGCCACTTCAAGGTCATTTGCCTATATCTTCGCCTTAAAAAGCCTTTCTGGCGCATAGGCGACGAATACTGTGTAAATGAGTTTCTTTTGTTCCGTACCCAAAGGGTGCAAACGGGACCCTATTACTGAGTCTCCGCTGTCTGTCAGTCCGTCTGTCTGTCCGTCTGACACAGGGCTCTCTCGAACCGATTAGGTACGGTCCAGCTATTAAGCTACACGATTGAAATTTTAACGAATTAAATATTACTGTGACCGCTATAACAACAAATACTAAAAATAAGATAAAGTTGAAAATTAAAGGGGGTCGTCATACAAGAATCCTGTTTTTTTCAGTGTTTTTAACGCGATCTTTATAATGGCATTAACTAGATTCTTGTAATTTTCACCGATTATATCTATGACCGCTATAACAACAAATACAAAAAAGGATAAAGTTAAAAATTAAAGGGGGTCGTCATACAAGAAAAGTATTTTTTTAGAGTTTTAAAACATTGTACGGAGGTACGGAACTCTTTATGTACGAGTCCGACTCGCACTTGCCCGGTTTTTTTCTTACAGTTTTGTGATCTGTTAATGATTCTGATACCAAGATTTCAGTACATTTAGCTTCTTCTTCTTTAATTTAAGACGATACACGGAATCCAGTGCTGCCCCCATTCGAAATGAATTATTTGTAAGGAAACGGAGATATCACTTTAAATTCTAAGTTCATTAAATAGTTTGAAGGGTTATCTAGGTTTTACTAGCTTAAAATTTTAAATGATATCTCCGTTTCCATACAAATAATTTATTTTAAATGGGGGCAGCACTGGACTCCGTGCATCGTCTTAAGAGCTTGCTCTTGTATTACATTTAGCTATAAGAGTTGAAAAAATTAACCGTTTATTATATTTAAGAAAGAGAAAAACTAAATATTATATTCTCTTTCCATTTCTTAGGTGAGAGAAAATGTGTTTATGAGGAAAAGGGGCAATATCTCAATTTATGATAACGGGAAAGCGCGGATTGGGTCCGCAGGACTGACCTTCAGTGTTGGCAGTTATTATAGATTGTTCACGTGAAAATGACGAAGGGTTTTCAAAGCCGATTACAGGATAAAACAGGGTATCAGGGTATAGTGCGAATGTTCGTGAAAGCACCATCATTATGGCTCCAACGGAAGATCAGCGTTGAGTTTTACTGATGCAAAACCCAGCACATGCTGAGTTGGAGTCCATTTTGGGGGACTAATCACATTTTTTTTTTTCTTTTTTTTTTCTGTAAATATTTTTTTAATTTGTGAAATGTGTTTTTCCTCTAAATATTTTTTTTATCTATCTATCAAATTCAAAGTCTCAAATCTATAATCGTTGGATCCACAATTTCTAGGTTATTTTTAGCGTGATGGTGGGTCTGAAGTTCCAAAATCCGGTCAAGTGCGAGTCGGAGTCGTACATGAAGGGTTCCGTTCCTCCGTACAATGTTTTAAAACGCTGAAAAAAACAAGTTTCTTGTATGACTACTTAAATTTCTAACTTTATCTTATTTTTGGTATTTGTTGTTATAGGCCACAGTAATATACATAATCGGTGAAAATTTTAAGTGTCTTGTTATTATGGTTCAAGAGATACCTATATAGATGCCCTTTGAAAGACGGATGGACAGAGTATTTTTAGTCTTGGAGCTCTAAACAGACAGGACCCGTAATATCCATAATTAAATTTTTAACAAAAAGAACAACCGACTTCAATTTTTTTGAAGGAGTTTCTTCCATATCTCCGAAGTTCTTTATCATATCTTAACCAAATTAAAATGGGACTAACTTGGTAGTAAAGGCTTTCAAATAAAAAAAGAATATCAAAATCGGTTCACAATTGGCGAAGATATCGCGTAACAAACATACATTTAAAAAAAACATACCGTCGAAATAACCTCCTTTTTTGAACTAGGTTAAAAAGCCAATTTTAGTGGATTGGTGGACGAAAAGGTGGAACAAGAGATCATAAAGTGATAGGTAAGTATCCGCATCACCTATTAACATTACTCGCATTTTTGCCCATACCCTCGAACGGTTTTTACGATGTGAAAGAGCAGCGGGTACATTTAAATTTATTTTTTTCGCAGACCTGCTTGGCAGAGTTTTTTCCTCATAAAAAAATAAAAACTGAATACAAAAACAGCCTACCATTATCGAAGCTTAAGGGTTAACTGGAGGGACGAAATCCCATACAAACGTACTTTCGTTTTAATTTCGAAACCATAAAACTCATCGTATTCAAATTTTTTACAAGCATTAAGATGATAAATATCTAGATCTGTAATTAGTTTTGATTCGAAAATAATAAACAAAAAAAAAGTTATAGCAACTTTAAATTTGCCTTTTTTATCGACGAAATCGAGTAATATTTAGACGCCTATTACACTTATAATTATATTTTGGATCCTTATGGAAACTAATTATACGACTAGAGTGAAGACTCTAAATTCCCAATAATTTAGTTTTATTTGGGTATGTATCGTATTTATCGAAATAAACGAAAACTACGAAAACTACGATTCATGGCCTATAACGGCCCGTTTCGCTGGCGTTCAGTGCACTCTCTTTGTCGTACGCGGGGGTGTAGCTCTCACATGCGGGGGTCGGGACGGAGCTACATTTTTTAGCGCCCTTTCTCTTTCTCGACGAAATAGCAACACGACGAAGCGCGTCGGTAGGCAACTCGCTGTGGAGTTCGCCCGCGCCTCCAGTACCACCTTAAGGTGAAGATATAGGCAAATGGCCTTGAAGTGTGAAATAAATTGTTAACTCGTAAATATGGAGATAATATCCATATTGCTCCTCGTCATGCACTAGATAGCCCTTTAAATTATTTTATGAACCACCTTTGAAAGTATTTACATAAGTCCGTCTAGCTTTAAAACTTGCCTCCGCCAAAAGTGGCCACGGCAAGTTTTAAAGCTAGACGGATCACCAATAATAGTTTCATCGGCAGTTCATAAAATAATTTAAAGGGCTATCTAGTGCATGACGAAGAGCAATATGGAAATTATTACCATTTTTACGAGTTAACAATTTATTTCACATTTCAAGGCCATTTGCCTATATCTTCATATTAATAGGCAGAATGCCCTCGAAATACCTATCTCATATTTATGATATTACAGAATTTTCCGAAAGAAAATTGCGTCCCTTACATTCTTAAGGTATGGGACCTGGAGTATTTATGCTCTTTTAGTACAAGATCTGAACGCTGCATTTTTTGTTAATCTGTAAATTTTACGCGAGTTTAAGTATACGCGAAAGAGAAGCGGATTTTATTAAACTGTTAAAAATTATGTAATTTTACATGCAAAAAAATAATTACATAAACCTGTAAAATTCCCAAAAAATCTGGGAAATTTACGGAAAAATATGAAATTTTACATAATTATTTTACATAATTTTGTTAAGTTTATGTAATTTTTTGCATGTAAAAAAGCAAGTTTTTTGTAAAATTACATATTTTTTAACAGTGTACAAGTTTTTATTTAGTTGCGCCTGTCCCGTTGATTACATAATCCGTAATCAAATCTTGCAAGCTAAATAAGACCCAGTAGGGCCACTACCCATCGATCAAATTGAAACTTCTCATACTTATGTTAATTGGGTGGACAATGCAATATTATGGTACCAATTACCTAAAGACTAAACTTAGCTGTAAGTAACGATTTGACGTCAACATTTGTGCAAAACAAAACAAGGTGACTATTATTAAGAGATATTATCAATATCCTATGATAATACTCGTAAAGATATTTTGAATTGAATTGACCAGATCTCGTGATGAAGCCGGAACATAACGCCACCGAGTTTCGGCTTAATTGTTTCATCTTAACGGTACTTTAAACTTTTAAGTTCTTTGTTTTAGATAAATACTTGTTTATAAAAATATTGTTTAAATAATTAAGTACTTGTTTTAATTACAACAAAGCTAATTTTACTTACTTTCTTACTCCGCTGGATCAGCAACCCGAATAGATCTTGGCCTTCGAGACGACAGAGCTCCATACTTTTCTATTCTGAGCGATATCTTGCCAGCGGACATCTTCGAAAGCAAAGGAATTGTTGCACAGATGTATGGGGAGCCGGCTAGGTCACTGAACACTTATCAATGCCTAATAAGTAAATCCGATAAATTCGTAGCCTTTCTATGGTACATTTGGATCAAAATATCGTTATTTAAGGTTAGATGAGTTCCGCCAAAATGGCCGAAACCCATTATGTCAACTGACCTGACGTTGACAGTAACTGCGAGGGACGTTTAAATCAGGTTGCGTACGTATAGGCGTCATATAAGTATCGCCATTATACGATAATAAACCATTTTAAATGTATTTTGTACACTATACAGATCACGAAAAAACAAATATAATGTGACTATCTTAGTCGGTTTTTAATATTTTTTCTGATTTTTAGGAAAGTGTTCATGACCTAGCCCGTTGTGCAACATCCCCTTTTACTTTACAATATTTTGCTATATATGTGTCAACAGAACAGAACAAAAACTGTGCAAAAAACATACATACAGACAGATACATTATCACGTCTTAATCCCTAACAGACAGAGAAAAGCATTTTTGGGTAATTCCGAAGACGCTTTGCTCGCTTGGTTAATTATAAATAGATAGAAAAAATCTTTAGTCACTAAAAGGCCACATTTTAAACATATTATGGTTTCTACATGGAAGCCACACAATGATTAACAAAAATCTAGTATAGCAGATGTGATTGTACCTATATGATATGTACGATGTGATAGAAGTGACCTAGATAGTGAAAAGATCCTAACTCAGCATGATCACAGCTGGAGTGCTATTATTCAATGAGGAAGTCCGCGAAACCCAAAACATGTAGTTTTCCAACTCACCGCTCGCATTCCGACCCATTGCATCGTATTTTTGAGTCAGTCAGTCATGTCAGTTATAAGTAATATTGTTTTACGCAGAAAATATCATAAATTTGTCATTGGTTTTTTAAATATTTCAACATGAAAAAGCAGCGTAAACTGGAATAGATTCTCCATTTAAGATTTCTTTGACATTGGTACGCTACAAATATCAAAATTACGAGTGGTTAAGACCACTCGTGCAAGTCCCTCGCGTAGGACCGATTAAAAAATGCGCCTTTTTGGAATCAAACAAACTATTCGTAATGTAGGTTCCCAATTTCAAAAGTAGCACTCCTATCGAACTGCAATGCTGATAACTGCCAGAACCGGTCAAGTTAGATACGAAAATGAAAATGTTTGAATGATTGTCAATGACACAAAATATCGGCTGAACGAATTTAATACGAATACCTTAATACCTGGATTAACATAACGAATATTTTTTATCCCGGTACAAATATGAGGACCCTGTGGGATTATCAAATAATTGCCCCTTTCACCGCGCGACGTGCGATATTTTTTTGTAAAAACAATACTTTTGATAAATTTATTTTAATTCGTTATTGCTTTAATCATAAACATCGTTTTCCTTTCCATTTTGTGTGTATGTATGTATATGTGTATATATATGTATGTAATTATAATAATAAATAAATATTATGTAATATTCAATGAATATTATATTTTTTACTGTTTGATATCACGATAAAGCCGTGTAGTTCCCGGCAGAGTAGAATAGGACCTCTCCAAGTCTTCCTGTGGACGTCGTAGAAGGCGACTTAGAAAACACAAGCTAAACAAAGCTTATAAACATATCAGTAAGACATCTCCAACCCGTCTGGCCAGCGTGGAGAGTGAGGCCAAATCCTCTGACTAATCTGGCTAAAATATGGCTCTGGTAGTACAGAGAGGGTCGTGCTTCTGAAGTGGAGACTAATAAACCGGCCAAGTGCGAGTTAAACTCGCGTGGAGAGGGTTCCGTACAATTAATTCTTAAGTACTTTCGGAGATCAGGGAGGGGGAGGGGGGGGAGAATGGTCAATTTTCGTCTTCTTTCTTGAATAAAATCAAAACTATTTATTTTCAATAACAACAAAATTATATTTGAGATCCTTATAACAAGCACTTTCATTTGATACATAACATAGTAAGTTTTGCAAAACTTTTTTTTTTATTTCCTAATTTTTCCCCCGAAAATGACCCTATTTCAAAATAATATTTATTTACCTTGCACATATGTATTTGGGTCATAGGATTACACCGTCCTACCAAATTTCACCTGATTCGGTCTAGTAGATTCGGAGAAAATTGGCTGTGACAGACGGACGGACAGACAGACGCACGAGTGATCCTATAAGGGTTCCGTTATTTCATTTCTTGTACGGCACCCTAAAAACGACCTGATCATCATGATATCACGATATAATTAAGTTAGTCTAGTCTCACAATCGCTCCACTATTTATTATTTTCAACCAATCCTGTCACCCAAATCACAGAAGACAGTAAGAATATTTCATACCCAGAGGTAGCCTGTAACGTTAAGGCCGCCAATACTACAACATTTTTTTTTAATTTAAGAGCTTTCTCTTGTCGGTAGAGTTTTATTTTATTTTATTCTACAACTAGTCTACCTATTTTAAATGTTACTTTCAAGTGTTTTGACTGTTACTTTCAAGTGTAAGAGTATTTCATACCCAAAGGTAGCCTGTAACGATAAGGCCGCCTATTCTACGACTTTTTTTTTAATTTAAGAGCTTTCTCTTGTCGGTAGTTTTATTTTATTTTATTCTACAACTTGTCTACCCATTTTAAATGTTACTTTCTAGTGTTTTACAATAAAGTGTTATTATTTTATTTTTAATTCAATTTTATTTCGGTGCTACATTATGACAAGCCTGTAGAACAGCGCTAACAGATAGTTACCATCTACTCGTATAATACATATTGGTACACTATATCTATCTGCTATATAGGTAGGTAGACAGAATCCAGGGCCGTAAGCCCCAAAACCTTCTATGCTCTAATCATGACAGGGTACTGCGCACTTCCGACAAATTAACTCTTAATATTCCTTGTCACCGTACTGGATTTCTCTCAAATTCTTTTGTCGTCACGGCTGTACGACTTTGGAATGCCCTTCCCGATAACATCATGAGAGCACAGACGCGGGATCACTTCAAAATGCTGGTAATTCGACACTATCGCGAAAAAGCTTTGCTGCAATAATTTAAGTAAGTATATTTATTTTATTCTTATGTATTCATTTTTATGTAAGTATAAGTATGTAAATATGTATATGGATTAATGGAATTTATATATGAATATATGTATAGTGTATATATCTTATGTAATTATACGTAAAAATCATTAAATATATCTAATATATTATATATAACACTCTTCTTTCTTTATTTTAAGTAGTTGAACTTGCACCCCATTTACTACCTTTTCTGCTACGTCCCTTAGGTGAACTGGTAGACAATGCTTAGCATTAAGTTTTACCTTTTGTATTATAATCGTTAGATTATTGTGCAATAAATATTATATAAATAAATAAATAAAAAACCCAGCGTGATTTTAGTCATGAAGCTGGAAAAAGGGAATCAATATAGATAGATAGATAGGTTATTATTTTATAGTTTATAAATAGGTTGCTAGCCGCATCGCTTATTAGGGACATCTGCTTTTACTATCTGCACCTGAAGAGAAGCAGCTGGTACATTCAACGTTTTTCCTTTTCTCCCAGATGAATAATCCATCTTGATCTGGGTGAAAAGAAAATATAATAACAGGCATAAAAAAGATTTTCCCAAATCCAAATGATCGCCACAAAATTGTGTCAAGATCTCTGACTACATCACAATGTATTTTAGAAACACCCAAATTATCTTAAAATAGGGATGTTAAAGCTTTTAATACCCAAAAGCTGTTATTACTAAGTTCTTGAGGAGTCGGGTGGCTCAGTGGGCGCACTATCAGTTGCGTAGTAACTATTTATTAATTATTATTATTTATTTATTTATTATTCAGCGCTGGTAGAATTTCACGCCACGGCTCTCTTAATGACACTATCCGAAGGGCTCTGGCCACCATCCACGTACCTTGCACCCTCGAACCTCGGGGGGTAGTGCGTGATGATGGCAAGAGGCCTGATGGAATGTCGCTGATCCCCTGGGAACGCGGCAGGGCTTTAGTGTGGGACGCCACATGCGTTGATACGCTAGCACCCTCTCATCTCAGAGGATCAGTCTCGAGAGCCGGTTCGGCTGCAGAAAACGCAGAGATTGCCATACGGCGCAAATATTGTTCTTTAAATGATGACTATATTTTTGTGCCGTTTGGCGTGGAGACTTTCTGGCCGGGGGGCCCCGGTGCTAGGGTTCTCCTTAAAAAGATCTCTCCAATACTGATCTCCGCCGCCGGTGACAAGATGGCTGGCTGTTTTTTCGCACAACGTATTAGTATTGCGATTCAACACGGAAATGCGGCCAGCGTTCTTGGCACTATGCGACATGGACACGATTCTTTAGATTAAATTTGTAGTTAGTAGGTATTTAACTTTTGTATATCTGTAAATATGTAAATTATTTTATCTTTCTTATTTAAATAAACTATTTTCATTCTTTATTAATCTGTGCTATCAGTGCCCATATTAAGGTACCTTCCATCTTTTTTTATTGTTTCATTATTTATTCTTTAATGACACAGATGATTCTCTGGAATCAAAATACAGTGTGTGTGTGTGTGTGTACACTCTTTAAGGCCTTTACCCACTGCGCCCGATACGATCCACCGATACGTTCTAGAACGCATCTTGAGAACGGATCGCTGGATCGGATCGCAACGCAATATCAATGACGATACGTTCTGCGATACAAGTAATCGTCCATCCCCTTCGTCCCCCCTGCCTCCGGACGCGGTCGGCGTGCGATCCATGGAACGCATGCGTTCTACCGCAGGCAGTGGGGAGGCGTACATACGCGGACATTGGTTACAGTGATCGCATGCGTTCAGATCGTATCGGTAGAACGGATCGGGCGCTATGGGTAAAGGCCTTTAGTGCGGGTGTTGCATTTTTCATACTATATTTTTTTTATAATTAATTAAATTGGCCATTCAAGCGGAGCTTCACAGTTTCGAGACTAGCCAAAAATTTTTTTGTCCGTCTGTCTGTTCTCGCTTACAGGTCGCATTTTTCAAACGATTCTGACAAAAATTGGCACACAAGTTCCTCGATTTATGTAAATTTTAAGTCGATTGCAATTTTTGACTGGAGGAGAAATAGGGGGGAACTTTGTTGTAGCGTTATTTATTGACGGATTTCAATCAAATTTAAGAGGCACACTAAGGACTTTATTCTACACAAGATGATGTAAAAAAAACCCAAAAGGGTGGAGTGGGGGGAAAAGGGGCAAGTTTGCTGTAGCGTTAAATATGGACGGATTTCACTGAAATGGCTTTGCTAAGCCAGGGGAAGGGGGAAAGTATAGGTTATTGCAAGGTTATAAGGCCTCACGAGGTCTACTGTTCTCACATCCCTAGTGTATGGATAGAGTCCAGGGCTTGTTGACGATACCAAATTACCACTAAAAGTAACGTTAAATAACGTTATTTTAGTGGTAACGATATACGGGGTATCGATAATACAGTTTATAACGTTATCAATTAACGATATAAGTAACGATACTTATTTTCAATACTTGTAAAATATTTTATAAATAGCTCTAGTAGCCTACTAGACAAACTCTTATCAATTTATTCTGTCAAATATCGAAAATAAATATGTGTTAACAATACCGTTAATATCATTGGTAACGTTATCTGATTATCGGTAAATAATGGGAAAAATACCGTTAACCAGCATAACGTTATTTTTGCTGATAACGTTAACGCCGTTTGACAGAATTAACGTTACCAGATTTTTATCGGTATTCCAAGCCCTGATAGAGTAACTTTATGCAGTCTCCTTTTTTAAAGGAGTTCGTAGATGTAGCAGACACTTCTTCGGTAGTCTGTTCCAATTCCAAAGGAACCACTCATTTGCTCAAAAAGATATGTGCAGTGTTGGTTGCTCACGAATTATTTGGTTATGGTGGCCTCGTATTGGTTTTAACCTCTCAAGTCTAAACGGCCTTATCGGGCCGGTCGAACGCAGACGAATCTCAACCTTATTACATTAAAATAAAAATATGTATTCGTGTCTTGCATGAGCGAATAATACAAGAGTACTGACTACCTTCATACTTTGAAGCGTAATTCAAATTCAAGGTTAAATCGCAGAATAAGAACCAGTACTCACGTACAGAAGTCTCACTCAGCAAAGAAATACAAAGAAATATTTACTTAATGTGGTTAGCGATATGGTTTAATTTAGCTCACGCACGTCAGAACTCAGCACCTTTTCGTTTAGATACCTAGACATCCATTGCAGGCTAATTTCGGACAAACGGACGTTGGACCAACGATTCGTATAACTTAATTTAATTTACCACTCCGAGTGGCCGCTGCGCGCATAGGTAGGCGCATGTAGGTATATTTTCGATACCTAAACGGGGAGTGACACAGGCCTGGTTAAATGTTATAGCTAGATGGAGTTACTAGTTCGAAAAAAGTTGGTTTCGTAGTGGTGCCGCTTAATTTCGGGAAGATGGCGGTATAAGCGTTCATTTTCTACGAACAAACAAGCGCCATCTCTGATTTTTCGTGGATACCGTAAGCCTAAGTACCGAGCATCCTTTGTATGGCTAGCGGGATATAGTAGCGACATCTAGAAACAATACAGGATTTTGGCTTTCTAGCAGAGTACGCTTTTTTGGATGGGTTATCAGTCCTCTTGTATTACTTATTCGTCCATTCTTTGACAAAAAAAATCGTGGAAGAAATGGTTAGGTTTGTCTTCAAATAGGCATGATGACTGAAAATTTATTTTTGGCTCATCGGTTAAATTATTGAAAAATATTGTACACGTATTTTTCCTTTTCTCTGAGAAACAATAAATGACGAAGATACAGCGCATTTAAATTTCGCATGACGTCACGCTTTCGTACGATTTTAGCACATCGGTGACGTCACAGGCCCCCACTCTGGAACTTAGATACTCTGTATCTTTGTGAATTTTTACTTTTTTGATAAACTGAAAAATATGGGTACATTATTTTTGGATAATCTAACTAACGGACTAATTAGAATAATAATTTCTGACCCAGTCATCATCCCTATTATTTATTTATTTATTTATTTATTTAATCTTTATTGTCCATCAAATACAAATTGTACAGAACAATAGGCGAACTTAACGCTAAAAGCTTTGTCTACCAGTCAACCTTTGGGTTATACAGAAAGTCTAAATGTGGGTTGCAAGATAAAGTCTATATCCAAGATTATAAGTCTATAAGCAAGATTATATCCAAAAGATTTGTAGATAATTCCAGACAACATTATGAAAGGCCCTTGATTTAGTCTGAAATGGCCGCTATTCTGCATAAACTCAATTAGCAGTAGGTCACCGATTCTATTACAAATTGAAATGTGACAGCTTTAGACCCTGGACATATTGTAATTAATTGCGTACTTATTATGATTAAATTGAATGTTTGTCTCAAATGATTCGAAATACAAAGGAGATCCATGAGTCACACAGATTATTACAATATTTTAACACACACAAAGGCATTAATAAGGATGTGAACAAAAAAAAATATTTTAGTTCATCAGGTAGATTATTATAAAATATTTGAAACGTATTTTTAGGGTTACGTAGCCAAATGGCAAAAAACGGAACCCTTATGGATTTGTCATGTCCGTCTGTCTGTCTGCTGTATGTCACAGCCACTTTTTTCCGAAACTATAAGAACTATGTATACTGTTGAAACTCGGTAAGTAGATGTATTTTGTGAACCGCATTAAGATTTTCATACAAAAATAGAAAAAAAAACAATAAATTTTGGGGGTTCCCTATACTTAGAATTGAAACAAAAAAAAAATTTTTCATCAAACCCATACGTGTGGGATATCTACGGATAGGTTTTTAAAAATGATATTGAGGTTTCTAATATATTTTTTTTTAAACTGAATATTTTGCGTGAGAGACACTTCCAAAGTCTTCCGTCTTCCAAAAAAAATATATGATGTACATTACCATGCAAACTTCCACCGAAATTGGTTTGAACGAGATCTAGTGAGCAGTTTTTTTTTAAAACGTCATAAATCGTAAACCGCAATTTACCTTTAGAACTTCTATATTATGTTACTTGCTGCTACGGAACCCTTCATGGGCGAGTCCGACTCGCACTTGGCCGCTTTTTTTTTGTTAGCAAATAATTACAAAGATACAGCGCATTTAAATTCCTCATGACGTCACGATCAAGTAGGGTTTTCACTTGACGGTGACGACAATTACCCTACTCCGTCACTTCGAAGCGCTGTCTCTGTGTGAATTTTCACTTCCTACTTGGAGAAACCCAAAAATATGGGTCCAATATTTTGGGATAATCTAACTGACGGACTTAATAAAATATAATTTTCCGGACCCAGTTCACATCCCTATTATGTTTACCAAGTTTTCGTATGGTTTTTGTCGAAAGTTGTAGGCGTATTACAACATAGAAGGGGCATACCCATAATAAATCAAACCACGGTCTATACAAGTTCACTAGAGTAAAACGAAATTAAAAGTCAGTCAAAAAACCAAAACAAAATTCGACATTCCCATACAAACCAAATTTTGTTTTGCGATACCCGACAGGGTTCATAGTGGACAGTGACTTTAAGTAGAACTGATGTATATTATGAAATGCAGTAAATGAATTAAATTGAATTGACAAATTGCCCGGGCGGCCGCACACTTTTGTACGGAAATGCCAAATTTTTTTTTGTTATTTGGCTGTTATTTTAATTTCATTATTCTATAGTGATCAAGTATAGCCCGTGGTTCGATTTATTACCCTATGTCCCTTCCACGTTGTATAAATAGCAGGCGACTAAGTGAAGTTTATGGAGATATCCTTTCAATTGTAAGGGACAAAACAGTGATATGTGGTCTCCGCTACACTGTTAAAAATTATGTTATTTAACATGCAAAAAAATTACATAAACCTGTAAAATTCCCGAAGAAATCTGGAAAACTGAAGTTTTACATAATTTTTGTAATTTTTACATATTTTTCCGTAAATTTTCCAGATTTTTCGGGAATTTTACAGGTTTATGTAATTTTTTGCATGTAAAATTACATAATTGTTAGTAAAATTACTTAATTTTTAACAGTGTAGTTTTACATACTAGCTCTTTGGTTAATAGAGAATAAATATATCCTACGATACATTTTGAATCTTCACATATTCATACTGACTAGAAACAGAAAACTAACTTTACTATTGAAAGCATGTAGCGATTATATTTTTGAACTTAGACTGAGCGGGTGGGGGTGTAGGGGCGGGTGGAGGGGGTTGCTATAATAAATTTAAACACTTATTGCGTTCAGCGTTCGAGTGACTGTAATGAACACGGCATGCCACAGTGTAGACACATACAATATAAGATTAATTCTTAGGTACTTTTTTGTTTTTTCGTGTGTGTAAGTGCCCAACACTGGTGTAAGATTTTTCAAGCAGCCTAAAGGCATCTGACATAGATTAACGACTGCCATGCAATGATGACAGCCGGGACCAACTTGTGCTTCGGAAGGCACGCAAAGCCGTTGTAGATTGTAGTTATTGCAGTAGGTACTAATATTGTCCCCCCCGCCCGGGTTCTTATCTTGTCGCGATGGGGGGGCTCAGTACCTGCGGATACGGCTTGGGGCATCTGCGGGGAAGCTAAGAGGAACCCATTGCCCGGGTTGAGGCTGAGGCCTCCCCGGGCCCGGTGGAGGCCATTCCTGGTGGGAATGGCCTGGCTGTGAGAGAAGGAGGTTAACTCCCTACTCTCACAGCCGTGGTAGGGGTCGCGGGGAAGAGGAGTGTCGGTGTGTCGTTGCCGCTCGCCCTATCCTCCGCGACCAAGCGTGGCCGTGGCGCTTGGCACGGCAACGTTGGGGCCGCAGGGGAGGAGGAGTGTCGGTGGTACGTTGCCGCTCTCCCTATCCTCTGCGGCCGGCTTGGTGGACTGGGGCAGGGCCTGCTTCTGCAGGCCCCAAATTATGAGGGCTGGTTGGATGGTGGAAACGGGATTCCATCGTCCAACGGACAGCCCTCCGGAGTGGAAGGCAGGCGCTTGTGCGTGTCAGCGCGCCTGTTCTTGTCGGGCCGAGAGGCCTACGCGTCGGTTTCTCCGGCCCCTCTGATACAGCAGAGGGTGCCGTGAGGCCCTTGGCGAGCCGGGGCTGTGGAGCTGGAGAAGCACACGGCCCCGGCCGATAGCGGCTGAGAGGTGACACCGCGGAGTTTTTAGTGGTAACACCACATAATCTTACCGGTGTCCCGTAACCGGTAAGGTATCCGAAGGGATTTTCTCCGCGTCAAAAAAAAAAGGTACTAATATTGTAAATGTCAAAGTTTAATTCTAGCCTCTCTATCTATAAAAAGCTAAATCTAAGTAGGTACTAATCAAGACATATGTTATAAGCCTAAACACAGGCCGGAAACTCCTAAGGTACGCGCAATATGCGTCACCCAGGCGTCCCCGTTCCCCGTCCCCGCACCTCTCCCCCGTTTTCGCCTCGATTTCTCACGTTGGCCGTCAAGAACCGGGGGAGAGGTGCGGGTGCGGGGAACGGGGACGTATATTGCGCGTACCTTAGAAGAGTCCCTTCTGTTTACTCTTACTGTATTCTGTGGCCTAAACTCGAAGGGGTTGTGTCGTTTTATTGAATGAATGAATGAATAAATAACTCTTTATTGCACCAAACAAAAATTACAAAATAATACAAATTGAAAAAATATATACCTACATATATATTTTATTACAGGGTTCCTATAACTACCTTCCAGCTCCATCATCAGATCAGCTTCTTGTTATAATATTGCATTGTCATATTGCTAATTAGCAAGTTAAAGAGCCAATTCCCGGTTTCCGATTGTGATAAGAATTTGTATGCTAATGTAAATCATATGACAATGCAATATTATGATATTGTATTATATATATATACCCAAACAAATAAACAGTGCAAGCTAAATAAAAACTTGTAAAAATAGATTTTTTCTGTGGTATTAATTAACTGAATATTTATTGATTTATACAGCAGTACAACGCTCGGTACAATATCTAAATTAAAAAATAAACGGGCAAGTGCGAGTCGGACTCGTACATGAAGGGTTCCGTACCACCGTACAATATTTTAAAACGCTGAAGAAACACGTTTCTTGTATGACGACCCCCTTTAATTATTGATTTTATCTAATTTTTAGTGTTTGTTGTTATAGTGGTCATATTAATACATAATCGGTGAAAATTTCAGGTGTCTAGCTATTACGGTTCAAAAGATAGAGCCCTGTGACAAACGGACAGACAGACGGACGGACAGACAGCGGAGTCTCAGTAATAGGGTCCCGTTTGCACCCTTCGGGTACGGAACCCTAAAAATGTAAGTAATGAAAAACTTTCGTCAAGATGATTCTAAGTGAGTGACTTAGAATCACCTCTTCTTCATCTAAGCGCGTTTCAAGTTGCATCCTCAGCTATGCTGCTTCTGAGCCCGGGGTGCGCTTTCCCGCTTTTTCTTCTCCAAATATAACATGCATGTCAATGTCACCCAAGGATGCCAAAGACCTTGCCAAATGAAGAAGAAAATGCCGGAACATTTAAAATGATTTGACTGTAATTTTACGACCGGCCGCCTGCCCGACGTCAATCCTCTTCGGGAACATATTTTTTCTTTTCTCTGAAATACAATAAATGCCGAAGATGCAGCGCATTTAAATTCCGCATGACGTCCCGCATTTGTACGATTTTAACACATCGGTGACGTTACAAGCCTCTGGAACTTAGATACTCTGTATCTTTGTAAATTTTTACTTTTTTGATAAACAGAAAAATATGGGTACATTATTTTTGGATAATCTAACTAACGGACTAACTAGAATAGTTAATACTTTTCTGACCCAGTCATCATTACTACTAAATCTTTAATTACGCGGGCAACGCCGTGGGCTCTTAGTAAATAGAATATTGATAGGCGCCAAGTCAAGTAGGCCACCAGGCTATATTTTGTACATAATAATCATTTCTCCAATCGCGCATCACTGTGTGTGTATACAGGCTGATGCTCAGTGGCAAAGTCGCGGTCAAGCAGTAGGGCTTGTGCACAAATCACGCGAGGTTCTTTCGGCTACTTTTGACCAACCCTGGTGATATTTGGTGAGGTGCTTGGCAACCCCCCCCCCCCCCCCCCCATTCAACCTAAGTTTTAGATTAAGAGGAAACCTCAAGGGCTAGAGAAATGTAAAATAGGTATTTGTTAAATCTATTGCTGTCGCGCTGTGCCCGAACTACAACCCAGCAAGTGCGATAGAGACATACTTTGACTAAAAATACCTATTAAAAGAACAGAAGATCAACGATTCGTAGTCCCCAGATTTCTTCTCCAGAACTTAACAATTATAAGTACTTTTTTCATTACGAATTAACAAAGACTTGAGCGGTGTTCCGATGTTTTAATTTTTTTATATAATCTAGTCAAATTTGTTTTCTGGATGTTTGAACACAGCGGAAAATCTGGCCATTTTTTACGTTTTTGAACGTTCATATCTCTTTTAATAAATAATTTATGAAAAAAATGAAAACATAGGGACATGCTAATAGTGGCTATAGATATATAACTCTACCGGCATTATCCAGGGAGGAAACAGGGGACTACGTTTGTATGGAAAAACGGCCCTTCTGTTTCGTCTTAATAGTATTGTATAAATCTTGTTTATTTTTCTATTTTTGTTATGAATTATTGAGCGAGCGAGCGAAGCGTCTCAGTTTCAAGATTGGAGAATAATGCTTTTGTCCGTCTGTCTGTCTGTCTGTCGGTTTTTTCTCGCCTACAGGTCGCATTTCTTAACCGATTCTCGTGAAATTTTATATGCAGGTTCGATAATTATATATGATTTATTATTCCATTAATATTTTGAAAAAAAATTCAAAATGGCGGAGATGTGAGGGTTTTAAACTTTAAGAAAATCATATTTCAGCCATTTTGATGCTCGCTGAAGTGAAGATTTATGTTTAACGAAACTGACAAAAAAATACACGTGAGGTATCCTTATACCCACCCCTCCCTCCCTCAACGTGATCTGCCGTGATTTTTTCGTGACCCTCCCCTCCCTCCCCCTTTCGAACCTCGCGTGGTCAGTGCACAAGCACTTAGGCACTGGCTGTGCGTCGATCCTCACTTGACGCGACTTGTAACTCTGAGTTCATACTCATGTACGGTAAACTTCAACTACCACCACTGGCTTCCGTTGAAGGAACATGGTGAGGAAACCTGCACACTAGTTCACTAGTGTGTAATAATGACCTTTTTCACTAGATTTTTCATTTGCTACGTTAGATGCCTTTAGGTAGCTCGAAAAATCTGACACCAGGTGATTAACTCATTTGATAAGAGCACCTCGTTGCAGAGTTCCTATCGCAAAATGTCCCATTTCACAAAATTTCCATTTTATATAAAATGTAGAATATTTTATACATCGTGTTAATGAAAGAACGCAAAACCTCTCAGATGGTACCCATGTAACTGAACAACTTTTGTTCAACAACTTTTCCGAAACTAAAAAAAAATAATTTGAATTTTCATACAAACTGATCAGCTGATCGAGTCAATTTGTATGCAAATCCAAATGTTTTTTTTTTTTGGATTTCGTGGATGTTGTTGAACAAAAGATGTTCAGTTACATAGGCTGAGGTACCATCTGGGAGGCTTTGCGTTCTTTTATTATCACAATGTATAAAATGGTAATTTGTTGTTTTGAAAATCGAAAAATTTAAGTCATAATATAATATAATATGTCAAATAGTCGTAGAAGATATATTTTATATTAACACTCCACCCATTCCAAAATACTTGTAACCTTTTAAAGTTTGGGTTGACTGGAAGAGATCCCTTCATGGGCTAAGTCCGCCTTTGTGCAAGATTTTTTTTTCTTCTCTTGTATTAAATAATGTACATGATGTGATTTTTGTGCAATAAAGATCTTAAACAAACAAACAAGATATGTGTTAGTGTTTATTATTGTTTCTTATTACAACGAAAAATTTTATTATTATTACTTGTTATTTTGCGTTTCGTATATTTTGCGGAAGGGATCGTCATTTTGCGATTAGGAGACATTTTGCGAAGGGACATTCTGCGACGAAGCGGATAAAAGAGAGAGAGTGCGTGATATCAGATCAGCCATAATAGCAACAGCATTAAATACTTTTTTAGTAGGTACCTAAGTAAATCATAACATCGATTTTTTGTTTGGTCAAGCTTTTCTATGCAATGTTTTGCAACATCCTGTATAAAGCAAAGATCAATCAATCACGACATGGCTCATTTCTCACGATGAATCGAGAACTGGCAAGATATTGCAAATATCTATGGACAAGGAAATAAATAAGTGATCAATCGATTTACGAGTAAACAAGAAGCTGCGTAATAAATTATGTCATCAAATTATTTTTTACCGTTTTCAAAAAAGGAGGAAGTTATTGATTCGCATGTGTTTTAACCTAAAAACAAAGATTCCGTAGCCAAATGGCAAAAAACATGTCTGTCTGTCTGTCCGTCGTATGTCACAGCCACATTTTTTCGAAACTATAAAAACTATACTGTTGAAACTTGGTAAGTAAATGAATTCTGTAAACCGCATTAAGATTTTTACACAAAAATGGAATAAAAACAATAAATTTGGGGTTCCCCATACTTAGAACTGAAACTCAAATATTTTTTATCAAACCCATACGTGTTGGGTATCTATGGATAGGTCTTCAAAAATTATATTGAGGTTTCTAATATATTTTTTTTCGAAAGTGAATAGTTTGCGCGAGAGACACTTCCAAAGTCGTAAAATGTTCGCCCCCCCCCCCCCCCCCTGTAACTTCTAAAATAAGAGAATGATAAAACTAAAAAAAAATATGATGTACATTACCATGCAAACTTCCACCGAAAATTGGTTTGAACGAGATCTAGTAAGTACTTTTTTTTTAAATAAAAGAATAGTACCTGGGCGACTGATCTTTGGTCGATGTAAACACGGAGAAAAAGCGGTTTTTTAAAAATGAAACCATGCCAATTAGATAACTTTTTCACCCTCGAAACCCCCTACAACCAATTTTCATTACACACAAATTATATCAAAAGCTCAAATTCAAGGAGAAATGATAAAAAAAATATTCAAATAATTATTTCAAACGTTTTTCACTGCATAAATGTTATACTCTGGCTCTTGTATTACTAGAAGTCAGTGGACGTACGCAGGTAGGTAAGATTCATTCTCTCTGTGAACGCTTAAAGAAAAAAAAAGTTCGAACTTTTTTCACTGCATAAACGTTATACTGTGGCTCTTCTATTACTAGAAGCCAGTCAACGCACGTAAGTACAAATTAAAACACTTCTAGAGGAAATGTTAAACAAAAAACAATTATGTATTTAAAACTTTTTTACTGCATAAACTTTATACTGTGGCTCTCCTCATTACCTAAAATCAGTGGTGTGTCTGTGCACACATATAGAAGAAATAATAATAAAAGGACAATTATTTAAATTTTCTTCACTGCATAAACATATACTGTGGCTCTCCTATTACTAGAAGTCAGCGGACGCACGTAGGTACAAATTGATTCAGTCTGTGAACACATACAGGTACGGATATATTATCACGTCTAACCCTAACGAGGTAGACAGAGCTCAGGCCCGTAAGAGGCAAAGGCCACGTTAAATGTGATGGTGGGCGTGGATTTTAAAACTATGCTTTAGCAGTAGCTAAACCGTTAACATTCACATTCAATAAGTCAATAGCTGAAGGAACATTTCCTTCCCATGGATAATAGCAAAAAAAACTCCAATATTTAAATCCGGGGATAGAAAAGACATGACAAACTATCGATCAATTTAGTATTCTAATTCATTTTCTAGGGTGTTTGAAGATATTGTATATGAACACTATAAATCATATTAAACACAGAATCAACACTAATCAACACGGTTTTGTATCGAGACAATCAACTAACTCTAATTTACTATTCTTTACCAGTTATTTGTGTGAATATTTTAATGATACGATTTTACAAAAGCATTTGATCGAGTCGATCACATCATATTAGTTAAAAAATCGGATAGATATGGCATCCATGGTAACCTTCTTAGGTGCCTGGAATCGTATTTACTTAACCGCACCCAGTTAGTTGCTTTGTGTGGATACGATTCTAGGCCACATGTGTTATACTCTGGAGTCCCTCAGGGATCTAACTTGGGCCACTTATGTTTTTAATATTTGTTAATGATCTTTTGGAAATGATTGATTGTGAGTGTCTTGCTTATGCCGATGACATTAAATTATTTACTTAATTTGCGGCAGTGTAAATTAAGTCTTATTGTTTATACATAAGACTTAGACTACCGTAACCGTTTGTAACTTACACTTACCACTCCGTGGCGTAATGGTTAACACGCTAGACCGCTAATCAGGAGGTTCTGGGTTCGATCCCCAGCCAGGGCAAGTTGGAAAATGGCCTTTTTCAAATTGTCAAATTGATGCAACACTCGATAGGTTTATCAGGTATTATAGGTCGAACAATTCCTCAAGAGCATTCCCCATGATAAATGCGATAAAGAATGCACAAGGATGCAACATCTAATTGATACCCGTGTGATTCCGGGTTAGAATAGGACCACTCCATCTCTTGCTATGGATGTCGTAAGAGGCGACTAAAGGACTAAGCACAAACATCTCGTGCTACAATATGGCATTCCCAAGGAGGTTAACCCTCCTTGGGAATGTGTATTTGTGCGAAAAGTTTTACAATGGGTGGCGGCCGATTGTAAAACTTTTCGCACAAATACATTCCCAAAGAGGGTTGACGTCAGGCAGGCGGCCGGTCGTTAAACTATAGCCATTTAAACCGATCCGGCTATATCTTCTCCATTTCGCAAGGTCTTTGGCATTCTTGGGTGACCATTGACATGCATGGTAGGTATATTTGGAGAAGAAAAAGCGGGAAAGCGCACCCCGGGCTCTGAAGCAGCACAGCTGAGGATGCAACCGGGAACGCGCTTAGACGAAGAAGAAGAAGCAACATCTAATTGCTACATATAGGTACCTACATACGAGTAAACAGACCCCTCATTACGTGTCCCAGTAAACGCAACTCCACAATCGATATGCATTACCAGATTCTGAAATAGAATGTAAATTAGGCTTTTCACCCTTGCTTTGACCTATTTAACGTGTAACAGAATGTACTGAAACTATTTTATGGGTGAACTAGGTCCATGAAACTGACCACGCCTTGACCATGGAGGCAGCATGCAAGCTACAGTATGTAGAAATTCATAACATATCCTGATATACTCAAGCACCGTCACAACTTGTATGTACCTACGAACAATAATTCTCTAGAATCGTAACTAATCCCGAAAAATCATTCCACGCTATATGTACTGCGGCGGGCGGGGCTTAAAATATGAACAGCGCGGCGCGACAGTTCGCCGTGACACTCGAGTCGTGCGGTTGCGTGCCAAGTAGTTTCCTTTGAGAATACTGCTGTGTTTTTGCGATAATCGATTCATTGAAAATGCCGTCATGCGCCGTGTAGTGGTGTAGAAGACATAAAAATTAGTTATTCAAAAAAAAAGTAACACGTAAACAAGGTTATTTATTTTAGCGTAGCGTACTGCATAATAGGTACCATCCGCGCGTTGTACCTCACCGCTCGTTGCGTTGACTGCCCCACCCGACCAACGACGGATTAGATTGTAGGAGCGTTAGAAGTCTTAACTGTCGTTAATTGTCTGAATTGTAAATCTCCGCATGATAAATCGCTTTATTTCCATGCTGTACGTTATAGGGAAAGCTGAGTTCTTTTTGATGGAATATAGCGATAATGTAATTCGTTCATAATATATCTTGCCCTGTTTGTTGATGTTTATCAACAATTCTTTTTTAGTCTCCACTGCAGGAGCACGACCCTTTCTATACTACCAGAGCCATATAATAGCCAGAGTAGCTAGAGGATTTAGCTTACAATCTCGCTGGCCAGACGAGTTGGCGAGGTCGCACTGGTGTTTAAAAGCTTTTTTAGCATAGCTTGTGTTTCTTAAGTTGCCTTCTACGACATCCACGGGAAGACTTGGAGTAGTCATATTTTGCTATGCTAAGAACCACTCGGCTTGTTGTGCTAATTACAAGTTTTTATTTAGCTTGCCCAAACAGTAGACCTCGCGAGCTCTTATAACCGTGCAATAACCAACACTTTCCCCTGTCCCCTGGCTTAGCAAAGTTATTTATGTTTTATAAATACAAGTCCAAAAAGTAATTTGCGCAACAAAATTAACGAAGAAAGTCAAATTTTAAATCGAATTTCAGCTGCTTGAATTATCCCATAGGCTTTTGAGCAAAATAGAGGGATAAGTTTTAGCGATTACTCGCGTTCCCTCGGTCCTAGGATGTCGATTTTGATATCTCCGGGTGTCTGTGAAGGCGAAGAGGACTGCGTAGTCTGATTGGTATATTTTTTTAATATAAATCTTCAAGTTTTAGCTCTTTTCGGCCATCAGATGAGTCAACGATATCCAGCGACAATGGAGAAACAAGGTAGACAAAAATAAAGGTGGCATACTTCCAGAAATGGATATACAAGTGCACCTGTTAATCATTAGGTCTTTTTAAGTCTCCACTGCAAGAGCACGACCCCCTCTGTACTACCAGAGCCATACTTAGCCAAAGCAATCAAAGGACTTGGCCTACACTCTCCACGCTCGTCAGACGGGTTGGAGAGGTCTAATTGATGTTTATAGCTTTGTTTAGCTTGTGTTTCCTAAGTCCGCGCCTTCTACGACATCCACGAGAAGACTTGGAGTGATCCTATTCTACTCTGCCGAGAACCACACGGCACGGCAAGGGCCACTGATGTTGATGAAAATCGCTTTCAATCAAGCCTCTGCCCTAGCCGCCCGCCCACAGCTTTGTCCTGTCTACAATTTATTAGGAGATCAGTCGAACCTGTTTAGCCTAGTTACATGTTATTTGTGAGGAACGGATTCTAGGAAATTGGCTTTTCTTTCATTTATTTTCTAGGAATCTGTAAATAATATTGAAATAATTTTCTAATTTTATAAAAAAGGATACCTACATTATCGCATTACAAATTCTTGGAAATAGTAGATAATAATAATAATTATTATTATTATTAGGATGGAATAATGGCAACTGTTTTAAATGTACAATGTAAAATATAATGTATGTATATGATAAGCATAAGTGTAAATCTGTATTGCAATAAAGCCCAGCAGACTGGGTAGATATACACACTGAACTGGGTTTTTATATTTAGCCTATCCCAGCAGTGGTACCGTTCCGAAACGTACGCATTGCACTGTATTGTATGTACATGCATCCTGGAGACGAATTTAGACGCAGCGCGCTGTCTGCCTTATGAGCGTTTGCGTTCCCATATTTACTTATTTGAGAATTTCGGAGAACTTTACATTTTTCATTCTTTTTACGAAAGACCAATTATCATTTTTTATTTATTTTACGTGTTTAAGCATGAATCAACTTTCATATATGTGTATTTTATACTCAATCTTATGACGCATTCGCTTATATTTTCTTCAAAATTTAACCTTTTTAACCAAGTATTTCTTTGAATTAAAAAAAAAGTACACGGCCTCTTTTTTGGATTTTCCTTTGTCTTTATTTTTCTGTAATTTATACACAACTTCATGTTATACGAGTAAATTCCGTGTAAGCAACAAAGACATGAACGTAGCGCAAAGCAAAAAATTTAAACACGTCTCAGGTTATTTGGAATTAAACAAACTATTACAATGAAAATCAATAAATTGTCTCTGCCACTTTTTTAATACTAAAATTAAATTAAATTTAACATATTGTTACTAATTTAATTTGGCTCCAATCAGCTCCGAAAAAGAAGTACCTACTTAAAGAATCACTTACCACGCCAGCACAGACCTACCACTACTAGACTGGCAACGATATTGCTAGAAAGAGACTGTCAAATACAGTACAACGTGAGTGTGAAAGAAACGCTGATATGTTTTTTTGTCTCTATCGGCGTAGCTGCTATAAGCTGGCCTACTGTCAAAATCTGGGCCAAACAAACCACAAAACGATGGAAGAAAGCTATTAATTTTATGGATTTTGTCATTTAAAAGGTGATTTAGGGTTTTATTTGAGCTTATTATATATATTTAAGTTAGTAACCATAGTGTGTTCTGTGACGTGTGCAAAATATGGGTGGAGGCAACAATCATAGATAGAAAGAGATGCACTAAAGTGGCCACGCACTATGCAGGTCTAGTAGTGGTGGTCTGTGCACGCCAGGCTACACCGCTGGTAAGAGCTACTAAGTATATAAAACGTGTATTTAAATAGACCATATAATATGAAACGCTTAATAATATCAGATCTCCACACAATTTATTCGTAATGACTGCTCTAATACCCCTCAATCCTAATTAGGTGTCTGACCGTGAATTTCGGTGCCAAATATATACGGTAACAAAAGGATAAGTCACGTGTTTCTATATTTTTGATTTTATTTAGTCGTCAAATCCGTGCTGTGTGGTTTCCTGCCTAAAATTGGACCACTTTATCTATTGTTATGGATGAGAGGCGACTAAAGTACAAACACAGACATCTTGTGCTATTTTTTTAAATAACTAATGCTATTTAATCATATAATATTTTTATATAATATTTTTACGTGAGTGACGCGGTTATCTTAATTAGTAATCTTGTGCTATATCTCCATTTCCAAGGAGAGTTGACGTCAGGCCGGTAATAAAACTATGGACAAATCATTTAAACTGTTCCGGCTATTTCTTTTCCACTTCGCAAGGTCTTTGGTATCCTTGGGTGACCATTGACATGCATGTTATATTAAGAGAAAGCGACAAAGCACACCCCGGTTTCCGAATCAGCACAGCTGAAGATGCAACTGGGAATGCGCTAAGATAAAGAAGAAGAGTACTATGTGTACTGACGCACAGCTAGTGTCTAAACCCCTTGGAAACCACCACTTAAGAGTCCCTTTACCCTAGACAGAATCAGAGTTTCCCATACAAACGTAGTCTACGTTTTATTTTGTAACTACACGTTAGATTTCGGTAAAATTTGTATTTAACTTTAAAGAAATTGCCTATTATAATAGGGGCTTGAAAGAGAATATCGTGTATCATATTTGGCCATCAGTATGGAAAACTTTTATACTCTTATATAACCCTAGATATATGCAATTTCTTTAAAGTTACAATTTTTTACCGAAATCTGACATGTCGTTTCAAAATAAAACGTAGACTATATTAGTATTGGGAAACTCTAGGGTAAGGGGATTCTTAAAGGCTCGCATCTGTGTCCCTTTAATTTATAGTTGGGAGAATTTTTATACGGCTTGAATTTCAAAATTTCGACTTTCAAACTTTTCCATCTGCTGCGTTATTTATTACAGGTAAAATGGAAAACGCTTCCAGTTCATTATTAATAACTGGCGACGCAAAATGAGTGGTGTTGTTTGGCGTGTGCTTGAAGGACCAAAATATTCAGTGTAAAATCAGAGATGGCGCTTGTTTTTCGTAAATAAACGAGCAAGTGGGAGTCGGACTCGTACATGAAGGGTTCCGTACCACCGTACAATGTTTTAAAACGCTGAAGAAACACGTTTCTTGTATGACGACCCCCTTTAATTTTTAACTTTATTTTATTTTTAGTATTTGGTTGTTATTCTGGTCATAGTAATACATAATTGGTGAAAATTTCAAGTATCTAGTTAATGCCATTTTAAAGATCGAGTTAAAAACGATGAAAAAAACACGTTTCTTGTATGACGACCCCCTTTAATTTTTTAACTTTTTCTTATTTTTAGTATTTTTTGTTACAGCGGCCATAGTAATACATAATCTGTGAAAATTTCAAGTGTCTAGCTATTACGGTTCAAGAGATAGAGCCCTGTGACAGACGGACAGACAGACGGACAGACAGGCAGACGGACTGACAGCGGAGTCTCAGTAATAGGATCCCGTTTGCACCCTTTGGGTACGGAACCCTAAAAATGAACGCTTATACCTACCGCCATCTTTCCGAAACTAAGCGACGCCACTTCAAAACTGCCTTCTTTTGAACTAGTAGCTCCATCTAGTTACCACATTTAAACTAAAAATCGAATTACGCTTCAAAGTATTTAGTTTGACAGTCCTCTTGTATTTGTTCATCCATGGCTATATCACTTAAATGTTACTATTTATAGAACAGTTCAAAGCAAAATAAATTAAATCTAAACGATAGCTTTAACAGGAAAGGGATAGACTAACAATATAATTGTGAAAGAACAGGTAAGACTGAGTTTGCTCGTATAAGGGTCTCACCACACTTGCGGAACTCTCCGACACGTGTTTCAAAGCGCTTTTTTGAAGTGAAATCTTCTTTAGGCGCGTTGGGCGTTTTTGAGATGGGAAAAAACCATTGAACTCGCGACACTGTTACTGTTACCTTAACCGATACCACCTTGTGCAAGTTTTCACTTCTGTTGGCACACCCGTAGTGCCGCTGTTTATTTTTATGATGTAATATGGAAAAGCAATACTTAAAAATGGAATGTAGTTGGAAAAGGTAATTAATATAGTGATGGGCTGTTAGCCATATCGCCTTTTGACATAATTTTCTCGAGATTTTGCCTATCACCTCGATTGCTTTCAACGACATGCGTGGGAAGAGAAGTAGCTGATACATTCCACGTTTTTTTTCCCCCCAGACCAGCATGGAACCCGTACAGTTTGTATAGACCGTCTAGCCCAAAAATGAACTCCCCTCCACTAATTATAATTGTTTCAATGAGTGAGTGTAAGATTATTTAGTAGTGAGAGTTAAGATTGTAGTTGAGTTTAAGTTAGATTTTTATTATGGAAAGTTTATTGAGAATAAACACCTATGAATTGTGATCGTAAACCGAGGGGGCGAGCACTTTTAAATTAGACGATCTACATAATTATTTTCTCACTTCAAATCCAAGTATTGGGAGCTTGTAAATTGGAATTCTTGGCTCGGAAAATTCAGCAGGTATATCGCGACCTTAAGTATATCTAATTTATTCAAAAAGCTATTATGGATAAGTCGATTATGGAGTAATTTGAATATAAATTATTTACAGTTTCGAGTACAGTGTTTTTGGCTAGCTGTTTCTCACGGCCTATGTGATAGGTATATATTTTATCAAAAGAATTACTAAAAAGTTAGCGATACATATTTTTTTTTAACAAAAGAAAACTGTCTTAATTTTTTTAGTTTCTTTCATATCTCCAAAGTTCCTTGTTATATCTTTACCAAATTAATTAAGTACCAACTTGGTAGTTAAGGCTTTCAAATAAAAAAATAATCATCAAAATCGGTCCACAATTGGCGAAGATATCGCGTAACAAACATAGGTAAAAAGAAACATAGTCGAATTGATAGCCTCCTCCTTTTTTGAAGTCGGTTTAAAATTGGTGGAAAACGTTTTTCAAGAACGGATGTTTTATAATTTGTTCATAATATTTTTTTTTTTTTTTAAAGTGCCAGTAATAAAAATTGTATATATTAGGATCCGCTAAGGCAACTCGTTAGGCATCGTGTTATAAGGAATCTTCGCTCCTGCGATTAAAATTACCGTAAACCAATCATATAAACTGAGCGGTACACGAATCAGATCAAGCGTGGATTGAACCCCGACCCGTATGATTTCAACTATTCTTTCTCTTGTTCCAGGTACCGCCAATCGACTACTTACGCCAAGTGACCTTGGACCTTGGAGGGGAGGGGGTTTTGGGGGCAGTGAGTGAACGTCACATGATCAGGAGATATCCTCCAACACACACGCAGCAGACAAAGAGCACTGTGCGCGCTCTCATTAGGAGATTCAACGAGGTAAGTCCTTTATTGATTTATACACTTATACAGCACTAGCAGTCCACCCCGGCTTCGCCCGTGGTACACACACAGCCTGTGTCACTCGGGGATAGTGTAGCTTTCCAATGGTGATAGAATTTTTTGAATCGGTCCAGTAGTTTCAGAGCCTATTCAATGCAAACAAACAATCAAATATTTCCTCTTTATAATATTAGTATAGATACGAGTAGTATGGCAGAAATCAGAAATCTTTATTTGCCAGAATACATTACAAAATAGGTGTCCAGTACAATTAAAGCCATTGTATTCAGCCTGCAAGCAGACGTGCAAATATACACAATCAAGTCATAATCTTTCAGATTTTTAAATCAATAATTTAGATTAGGTTTTATTTTTAGGTTTAGTTTGTAGTTTAATCTCAATTGTATTTATTTTATTTTTTTCTTAATAAATTATTTATACATTCATAAAATATAAAAAAAGTCAATAAATAATTACCAAATTACATAAACCGAATTTATGCAATTCAAATTACAAAAAATATAAATAAATAATAATAATAAAATGTCAGTCTACTTAGAAGCTAAATATTCCTTTACACTATAAAAACATTTATCTGAAAGCCATTTTGTCAATTTATTTTTGAATGAAGTCCCATTCAATTCCCTAATTTCGTCAGGTTTTAGTTTATTATATATTACAATACTTATGTTATAAGAATTTCTTTATAGATAGACAATGCTCGGCCTTCCGAGATAACGATATCAAAATGGAAAATATGTAATGAAAAATTTCGCCACGACGAATTCGCCCTGAAGAATTTCGAACTGGGAAGTTCACACACAGTACAAATGTGAGGGGCGTAAGTTCAGTAAATCTTCATTGACCACTATGGTACAAAAGGTGGACTTGAGGTTGGGCCTGATGTGGATAATCTGTGTTTTGCTCCCGCTGCCACGCACACAAATTTACTCTAGCCGAAGCGAGACAGCGAGCCATGCGCGGTGAAAAAATCGCGATAGGTCAATAAGGGTGGTTTTGGTTTTGAGGTTTTTTTCGTTTTACAAAAAATATTTAAGAGTTATTTAAAAAGTAAGACATACGATGACTGCCTTATGTTTAATACAATTATAATTTAAAGTTACAAGTGCTAATTTAGTCCTGAACTTTGCTGTGCTTTTATTTCAAAGTGAATATTTCGTTACTATTGATAATAATTAAGATCGATCTAAGTACTATTAGGGTCATACGGGCTCATAATGCTAAAGCATTCTCTACCAGTCAGCCTTTAGGAAAAACAGAAAAAAATTAAATAACGATAGGCGCTTAAAATAACTCATAAGTATGTATTTAACTACACACACTATATACAAATCTACATACATCTCGTATAAACATACATACACATACATACATAAATACATAATATAAAATACAAAACAATTTATGATAATGATTAATTCTGCTGCAACAAATTAGCATAAAGGTGCGTGTGGACTTTTCTCTCAAAAATAAATAAATTAAACATATAGGAAATATATTGTTTTCTCTCAAAAAGGTACCTATTAGAGATACTTTTTGATTTAGAATTTTTTTTGGTTGAAAGGGTATACTTTTCAGGTGCTTCCATAAATATTTTATGCAAATCGGTTGAGTGGTTTGCTTTTTAAACGATAATAGTATACAATTGTTTTAATATTTAGCTGTCTGGTATTGAAGTGTATTTTCGTTTTGAATATTTTTTAATAAATTATTGTTTAGTGGCTTGTGGCGTTGTGGTAACCACGCTAGTCCGCCACTTATAGGTTCTGGTTTCGATCCCCAGCCAGGGCAAGTTGGAAAATGGCCTTTTTCAAATTGTCCTCGGTCTTAGATATTTTTATACAACGTTTTAATGAACTAACGCTACCTCTCAGATGGTACCTCAGCCCATGAAACTGAACAGCTTTTGTTCTGCAACTTTCACGAAACCCAAAAAAAAATTTGAATTTTCATACAAACTGATCGAGTCAATTTGAATAAAAATCCGAATTTTATTTTTGGCATTTTGGGAATGTTGTAGAACAAAAGTCGTTATAAGCAAATTATTATATTATATATATAATAAAACTATTAGTTACGTTAGTAATTATATTATCTTTGCTATTAGTAAGGTACCACTCGTGTCCCAACTCCCACCACTAAGCGATATCGGGCCCGATAAAAGACTTCCCTATGCAATTATCGGAGGTCGGCCCCTGGCCCGATAATTTCATTTCGGGATTCTTTGGAAAGAGACTTTTACACACCACGATTTTGTACTTCTAGTCGTGTGATTTCAAAGAATCAAGAATCAAAAATTTATTCAGTAATTAGGCCTTTGCAGGGACTTTTACACGTCAATAATGTTTATTAATATTATAAACTATAAAAAATTCTACGGCCACTGCTGAGTAGAAACGTCGAAAGAAATTCATTTATGGAAATTTGGTTACCTAGCGAGATAAGTTTTAAGACGAAGGGTTAACGTCAGGAGGCGGCCGGTTGTAAAACCTTTCGCACAAATGCATTCCCAAAGAGAGTTGACGTCAGGCAGACGACCGGTCGTAAAACTATAGCCAAATCATTTAAACTGTTTCGGCTATTTCTTCTCCACTTCGCAAGGTCTTTTGTATCCTTGAGTGATTATTGACATGCATTTATTTGGAGAAGAAAAAGCGGAAAGCGCACCCCGGGCTTCAAAGCAGCACAGCTGATTATGCAACCGGGAACATAGCAAAATGAAGAAGATTAGTATTTAAGATGTCAACAAAAGATAAACGATATCTTTTCCAAATCCGGTCGCGTACTGTAAATAGGAAAACTAAGGAAACTAGGAAAGCTTCGCAATTGAAGCCTCAGGGGAACTTTTATACACACTTAGAGGAGCCTGTGACCTCTTGTTAGTGGCCAACATTGATGTCAGATTTTTCGAGGCATTTTCCATATCTGATTGACAGTTTTTTATACCTAGGGTTTTTTTAGGCATTCAAGATGCAGTACTAAAGTACTCAAATTAAATAATGAAATAAGAAATGGTAATAAATGCCACGTAAGCAGGACTTGAACCCGCGACTTTAGTCTTATTTATCTTAGTCTCATTTTATTATGTAATTTTATATATTTTTTTTTATTTACAATTTGATTTACAATTGATTTCTAGGTCAGAAAGGGCTCGGGCTTCGTAAAAAACGTGGGTCTGGAAAACAATATAGCGTTTCTTTAAACCTATCCTAGGATTGATTCTGGTCTCACTTTGGATTGCGGAGGTCAGACGGCTGTCGCTCTGTTTAAATACCGTAACCTCGTCAAATCACCTACGTTAGGCAGCGGACCCCGGGCTCTGAAGTTACCGCTGAGGATGGCTACGCTCGGATGATGATGAACACAAGTTTAAACTTACTTTGGGGCTAGCTCAATAAGTGTGATTAGATCCTATAAGTATATTTATTATTTTAATTAGTAGATAGATTGACTTCTATAATCTGCGCAATAGAAGTCACTATAGCATATAGCTGCAGCAACACGCTGAGCAGGCTCCTTTTGGCAGCCATTGCGACACGCAACGCACAATTAAGGTGAAGGGGTAAGCCAATGGCCTTGAAGTGTGAAATATATTGTTAACTCGTAAATATGGTGATAATTTCCATATTGCTCTTCGTCATGCACTAGATATCCTTTTAAATTATTTTATGAACTGCCGTTGAAAATATTATTGGTGATCCGTCTAGCTTTAAAACTTGCCGTGGCCTCTTTTGGCGGAGGGGTGAAGGGATAAGCAAATGGCCTTGAAGTGTGAAATAAATTGTTAACTTGTAAATATGGTAATATATATATATATACATATTTCCATATTGCTCTTCGTCATGCACTAGATAGCCCTTTAAATTATTTTATGAACCACCGTTGAAACTATTAATGGTGATCCATCTAGCTTTAAAACTTGCCTCCGCCAAAAGTGGCCACGGCAAGTTTTAAAGCTAGACGGATCACCATTAATAGTTTCAACGGCAGTTCATAAAATAATTTAAAAGGATATCTAGTGCATGACGAAGAGCAATATGGAAATTATCACCATATTTACGAGTTAACAATATATTTCACACTTCAAGGCCATTTGCTTACCCCTTCACCTTAAGATTATTGTGTCGCATATTGTGTAATGCCAATAAACTTTTTTATACTTATACCAGCTTACACTATGTTTATTATTTTAATTAGTAGATACCTGATTCCCTGCATCGACTTCTACAATCTGCGCAATAGAAATCACAGCTGTAAAATCTACACGCTTCATTGCCCCCAAATCAAACCAGTTGTTTCCTTTCGTATACGTAAGTGACTAAGACACTCTATCAGATCAATTGACTTATACAACGTTAACAAAAAGGGGGTAAGTATCAACCCGAAAGGGAGTTAACGTACTAACCAATGTGAACAACTTTTATTATGGGATCATCCCTGAAATCGCGAAAAAAATCTGCAGCTCCATACATTTTGGCACGGTAGGTATTTAATTTTGTATGGAGCTGCAGATGTTTTTTCGCGATTTCAGGGATGGTCCCATAGTAAAAGTTGTTCACATTGGTTAGTACGTTAACACCCTTTCGGGTTGATACCCTCTCTTTCTTACACGTTGTATATTACTACATTGATCAGATCGGTAAAAAGGAAGAATATGCTGCCCTCTGTATTGTGCTTCTTCTTTGCTAGTCTGGGAGAAAAGAAAAAACATAGAATGTAAAAGCGTATCGAGGGAATGGCCGAGAATCTGAATCTTATGAATAGGCGAAGCGGTTAGCAACCCATCACTATTATGATTTCCCTTTTCCACCTTCATGCCCACCATCACACTAAAAGTCGCCTGGGCCTTACTGCCCTAGGCTCTGTCTGCCCCGTTTGGTATAAAGACGTGATAGTGTATCTGTATTGTGGCACATTGTGGCGAGGATAATGAAGTTGTAGCCCCTTCAGAGTAGCATGTAGAGTTGCTGAATTTTTAATTTACCATATTGTTCAGTATGTAACCAAATAAACAATTTTTCTTTCTTTCTTTCTTTCTTCATCTTGCCACCCGGGGCATGGTCCTCGGTTGCAAATAGGGCTGCAAATAACCCTCAAACCCTTCTTTTCACTCGCACGGTAATGACCTCTGAATTATAATTGTCTCTCGGGAGCTCATACTTACGACCCTTAATTCAATTTACCCAGAATTTTGATGTGGCTGGGATGGGAAAAGAAACGGAAAGAAAGTATACTTTATGGTTAATTGAACTTACCTTAAGTGAACTTCAACCAAAATTATACGAGTTGCTGCATCCGTAGAGATGTGATGATGCAGTACGACAGGAAACGGACTACATGGTTTACTAAATCTCATAGGATGCAGCAACGAAGGATAATTAATAATAATTTTAACAAGTAGGTTTTTATTTACCCCAGCTCGTGTGGTTCCGGGTTAGAATAGGACCACTCAATCTTAATCTGTGGATGTCGTAAGAGGCGACTAAAGGACTAAGCACAAATATCTCCTGCTACAAAGGCAATCACGAGGAGGGTTAACGTCAGGCCTCGGCCAGTTGTAAAACTTTTCGCACAAAATATACATTCATTACAAAATTACATACAAAATATAGTTAAATATTGTGACATCGGCTCCAGCACCCCTCCGACCCTCTTAGGCGCAGCGGGGGGGCCCATGCCCATATATAAGGCGCGGCGGCCGGCGCTCGTCCTCTTCGTCTTCGGCAGCATCTGAAGCTAAGTAGTTCTTCTACCTAGAAGGGCTACTCAACTGGTCTAGTGCCTATAACTCACGACCCTGACTACCTAATCTGTACCTAGTGTGAATCTTTGTAACTAATGTAATGTAATAGTTGTTCATTATACCTGTCTCATTTGCCGATATATGGTCTTTCTTTTATCTCATCTATCTTCCTAGATCCTAAATCTAGGCTTTACTAACCGAAACGGTACAGTGGCGCCCAACGTGGTATTTATCATCCTAATATATTTCGAAATATTAACATATGTATTTATTATGTATATGCTTTATGAATATATATTTATTTATGTAAGTATATTTATATATGTTTATGTAGGTATATGTATCTTGTCTATTTATTTATTTAGTTTTGTATTGTAGGTACACGCCAATTACCTCTTTCTTCCCATTTCCTCTCGCGGGTCTACTGGAAGAAATTTCTTTAGAAATCAAGTAACACCTAAGTACTTTAATTTCCTTATTTTTTATGTTCTATGTTTGTAAATTTTCAAGTGTACATGAATAAATATAATTATAATTAAAATTAAAAATTAAATTCCCAAAAAGGGTTGACGTCAGGCAGGCGGCCAGTCGTAAAACTATAGCCAAATACAGTGTAAACTCTATGTAACGTCGCTCGATTTAACGGCCAATTCCTTAAAACGTCGAAATTCCTTGGCTCTGGTTGGTTTGCTTTGTTTTCCATACAATGATACACTCTATGTAGCGTCGCACCCACTCCAAATAACGTCGAAAATACGTCATCATTAAGCAATAAAGAGCACTTTCTTTACAGATGCGGACCGTTTTTTTGTTTGTTGATTTGGATGATTGATTTTTGATTTGTCTAGCATGGATTTACCACGACTGACCCCATCATACGTACCAGAGATTCTAAGAATTTCGTTCTTTTGTTTGTTGTGATTACTTGCACGTGTTTGCGTAGGCCGATAGATAGTTGTTAGGTTGTTTTGGCAGGCAACAAAAAACGTCACAAAGATAACAGACTTTAACATGGATAAAGGAAAAAATATTTCTTATACGTCGATGGAGTACAGCAATATGCCTTGTTATTAATAGTAATATGAATGTTTGCAGCTTCTAAACTTAAACTTTATTAGTAAAAACATATTATAATAGTAAAATTATATTGATTTTTTTTCTTCACTCCATATTACGACAACTCTCTATAACGTCGTAAAATGTGCAGTCCCTTCAGTGACGCTATATAGAGTTTACACTGTAATTAAAACTGTTCCGGCTATTGCTTCTCCACTTCGCAAGGTTTTTCGCATCCTTGTATTGACATGTTATATTTAGAGAAGAATAAACGGGCAAGTGCGAGTCGGACTCGTACATGCAGGGTTCCGTACCTATGTTTTAAAACGCTGAAGAAACACGTTTCTTGTATGACGACCCCCTTTAATAATTATTAACTTTATCTTATTTTTAGTATTTGTTGTTATAGCGGCCACAGTCATACATAATCGGTGAAAATTTCAGGTGTCTAGCTATTACGGTTCAAGAGATAGAGCCCTGTGACAGACGGACAGACAGCGGAGTCTCAGTAATAGGGTCCCGTTTGCACCCTTCGGGTACGGAACCCTAAAAAGCGGGAAGGCGCATCCCGGGCTCCGGAGCAGCACAGCTGAGGCAAGTTTTTATTTAGTTGCACCTGTCTCGTTGTCTGTGTCCGTAATTAAACTTGCAAGCTCAATTAGACCCTGATTTGATGATGAAGCCGGAAGGTGGCCACGGCTTCTCTGTGAATTAACAACATAACCTTGGGTTAGGGCTCAAATGATTCGTCTTGAAGAGCAACTAAAACTTTTTACTTCTTTTTTAGGGTTCCGTACGAAAAGTGAAAAAACGGATCCCTTATAGGATCACTCGTGCGTCTGTCTGTCCGCCCGTCTGTCACAAGCAATTTGCTCCGAATCTACTGGACCGAATCAGGTGAAATTTGGTAGAATATTGAAATCCTATGACCCAAACACAAATGTGCGAAGTAAATAAATATTTTTTTTAAAATAAGGGTCATTCATTTTCAAAAAAAGTTTTGCAATCCTTACTGTGTCATATATCAAATGAAAGGGCTCGTTATGAGGATCTCAAATAGCTATATTTTTGTTATTATTTTAAAATGAATAGTTTTGATTTTATTCATGAAAGAAGACGAAAATTGACCATTCCCGCCCTGATCTCCGAAACAACTGAGCCTAAAATTTTGAAAAAAATACGAAATATAGTTCATTGCTTGTAGATTACAGGAAAACCTATTAGAATTCAATCAATTGTACGGAACCCTCTCCACGCAAGTTTAACACGCACTTGGCCGGTTTATTTAGATAAAAGCTTGTTTATAAAATATTTTTTTTAATTTATTACTGATTTTCTATTTTATTTTTTTCTTTTTATTATTACATGAAAGATCTTACAAAACAATCAGTTGACTTAGCATAGAAAAACCACGAAGGTTTGAGATTATACTAAGAATTAAGTTTACGCCAATCAATATACAAATCTTATATAAGACACAAACAATAAAAATATACGTATATATATGTAGGTAAGTAATACACCATGACACATACAGAAAGAGAGGATTTGGACAAATACATACTGTTCGGTTATTATTTATTTATCTCCACAACCTGCATATACATTTTGAAGGGAACTAAGGAAGTGCTCTTTAAGTTTATACTTAATATTTTGTTTCGTCATTTTATCCCTTAAATCCATAGGTAGTTTATTAATGAGCCGACAAACAATATAATCTGATGTTCGTCTACCGTATTCATTGTTTACTCGAACCGGTCCGCTCCTCAGTTGACGCCGAGCTACTGATCGCGTGTATACAGAGTGTTCCGGTTGTGGCTGATTATTGATTATAAAGAATAGTTTTTTTAATAAAATATATTTTACTTGTGAATGGACGGGCAATACTTTACAGTGTTTAAAAAGGCCAGCATGATCGTCACTATATTGATTTCTAACTTTACTTGATACAATATTTTTTAATATTCGAAGTTGTAGGTTGTAAATTTTATTTAAATAAGTTTTATATGTACGGCCATAGCTACATAAACTGTATTGAATGTAAGATTAAGCTAGCGAGTTATAAAGCATTATCTTAACTTTAAATGGAATCCTATTTTTAAGTATTATAATATTTGCCAAAAACTGTCTTAACTTACTACACACATGCCACTATTCTACTGCCACTTGCTTCCGGTGAAGGAAAACATCGTGAGGAAACCTGCGCACGAGTTCACTAGTGTGTAGTAATGACTGTTGTCAATAGATGACAGTCATTGAGGTACGTCAGATGCCTTTATGCAGCTCGAAACATCTGTAAACAGTCCAAATTGAAAATATGTGATGAAAAAATCCGCGACGAGTGGGATTCGAACCCACGACGTTAACGTTGACGCCGTGAGTGCACTACCAATTGTTCTCACACTTCTGAATAGTGGTTAGTAATGAAGATTTACGCATGCTTGATATGCGTGTACTATGTGATGAGAAAATTCGTCGGGGTGATTTGAAGTCACGATAGCACAATTGGTAGTGCACTCATGGCTTCCACGTTAAGGTCGTGGTTTCGAATCCCACTCGTGGCGAATTTTTTCATCACATATTTTCAATTTGGATAAATTTCTGAGCATTGTAATGTAATACTATTAAAAATAATAATCTGTAAACAGTATTAGTCCAGTTGGAAACAGAGGGAGATAAAAGCTAGAAGGCAACTTTATCTTTTAAATGTCGTAAAAGCTTGTCCCTTCCTCCTCATTATGAATTTAAATATGCTATGTTTGTTTTATAGCCTTGACTTGTACCGTCGCGCCGCGGATATCTTTATTATGAGTAGGGTTTCCCCACAGCTTTGCATAGATATACAACGTGAAAGGGACATACCAATAATAAATCCTATACATACCATCGGTAAGTAACCAAAATTCAAAATATCTTTATTATCATAGGATATTTATAATATCTCTTAATAATAGTCACTTTGTTTTGTTTTGCACAAATGTTGACGTCAAATCGTTACTTAAAGCTAAGTTTACGCCGCTTCCTAGGCGCAAGTGCAGAAGAAGCGGCAACAAACTGCACTGCACGTTTCCTCCAAAGACGTCAACTAACAAACTAAAAACTTAAAATTAGTTATATAGATGGACAGAGATTACATTGTTTATTATGTCATAATTAAATTGAATTATACGAATTACGAAATTTAAAATAATGTCAATTTGTAAATTTAGTATGTACCAATGTACCTAAATTATGACATGTCTAAGTATACAAACCTTTAAGAGGGACCCGCGCCAAGCTCAAGCCAGACCCTTTTGTCTTTAAGATAGTCATCGGTCCTATAATAAGCCTTCTCACAAAGTACTTTCTTTACATAAGCTTTGAATTTTCTGTCTGGCATATCAAGGACCGATTCTGACAATTTATTATAAAAAAGTATACACTTCCCCATAAAAGACTTACTGACTGTATTCAGCCTGTAATACGGGCTAACTAAGTCATTCTTATTACGTAAATTTCTATCTGTAAACCATATTTCATTCTTTGAAAATTAAATACATATGATAAAATTCACGCCGGCATTTATTGCGTTTTACATTGTACATATATTACACTACACTACATAGTCACTTCTTAAATTAGGTACCTACATTACCCTGGTAAGCCATTGCATTGCAACAGAAAACAATGGTTCGGCATTCGGTTTTTAGTTAGTATTTATCAATGCTAAGATTATTATGTAATTATCCAAATAAAGATCAACTTGTCTGGTAGTTTCAAAAATAGAGCAGGGACCAATGTTTGAGATAGCTGGTCTATATCTCTTTCTAATCAGCGTATTACCAGTTGCAACCTCAGCTCTAATGCTGTAAACCCCGGGGTCCACTTTCCAGCATTTCTCCACTTCGCACGGTCTTGAGCATCCTTGGTTGTAAGACCATTGGCACGGATATCATCCTTGACGAGGTCAAGCCAACATTTCTTGGGTCTACTACGTCTGCCGGGGCCCAGCGGAGGCGAACGTTACGACTTAGACATTAGACATATTTTTTAGGGTTCCGTACAGAAAATGAAAAAACAGAACCCTTATAAGATCACTCGTGCGTCTGTCTGTCCGTCCGTCTGTCACAGCCAATTTGCTCCGAATCTACTGGACCGAATCAGGTGAAAATTGGTAGAATGTTGTAATTCTATGACCCAAACACATATGTGCAAAGTAAATAAATATTTTCTTAAAATAAGGGTCATTTTCGGCGGACAAATTAGGAAATAAAAAAAAAAAATTGCAAACCTTATACTGTATCCTAAATCAAATGAATGGGCTCATTATGAGGATCTCAAATATATTTTCGTTATTATTTTAAAATGAATAGTTTTGATTTTATTCATGAAAGAAGACGAAAATTGACCCTTTCCCCCCCTGATCTCCGAAACTACTGAGCCTAAAATTTTGAAAAAAATACAAAATATGTTTCATTGCTTTTAGATAACAGGAAAACCTATAAGAATTTAATCAATTGTACGGAACCCTCTCCACGCGAGTTTAACTCGCACATGGCCGGTTTATTTTTTAGATATATACATTTGTTTCCCACGTAACTTGCCGGTTTCCGCAAGACATTACTGTACCAGCGAAGGGGACCTTCTTGCAGTTTGTCTGTCTGTCACAGACATAGCTGGTCTATTCTGTAGACTTTTTACAAACCGGCAACATTTTTGAAGCAAGTTCAGTCCATGATACTGAACTACTTTCTATGAAAAAGGTTATTAATATACGATAAACATTTTTCGACCTCCTATACAAATCAGCGCTCAGCAAAACAGATTTTCTATGGAAGAACGAATTTTTTTTTATCGATTTTTCATAATTTTTTATATAGAAAGTAGTTCAGTGTCATGAACTGAACTTGCTTCAAAAATGTTGCCGGATAATAAAAAGTCACCCTGTATATTCTATGTCAATGCATGTAAATATGAAATTCGCTTTTACACAGGAATGCCCAAGTCTTTACATGCCAGAGAAGCCTTTATTGTAAAAGCTATCCTTTTCAAGAAACGAGAATTACTCGTATTAGCGTTATTACGAAGTAAACGGTCTCAGATGTAAGGACTTTGTGAAACAAAGTATGGAATTCGGTACTTGACTCAATTTTTTAACCCCCGATAAAAAGAGGGGTGTTATAAGTTTTGTGTGCCATGGGTTTATCTAATTCTATAAAGGCATATAAGTCATACAACTTGTTCTACTTATGTAGATGCCGGTAGAAGCCCATTCACTGTTGAGTTAGTATCCCATAACACAAGTTTAAAAAAACTTACTTTGGGGCTACCTCAATCCGTGTGATTTATCCCTATATATTTATTTATATTATATAAAAAAAAATACTATGAAAACTACGTACTTTTTTTTGTTTCAATGTTTTAGAACATTCAGAGGAAACCGTACTAAATAGTATGATACTCGTAAAGTGGTCGTCAGGATTATTTCCTGTGTATACAACTGACAAAAAATTATTACCTAAATTATTTTTAAGTTTTCTTAAGCTTTTAGAAGTAATTGACCTACACAAGATCTTATCTTTTCTCAAGTTGCTGGTGGAAACTTTGACAAAAACTACATACCTACTTAGGTATACAGGATGACTTTTTAAACACTGTCCAAATTTTTTGAGCAAGTTCAGTCCATGGTACTGAACTACTTTCTACAAAAAAAGTTATTAATAATCGTTAAGTAGTTACAAATTAAGTAAGTTATAAATTAAAATTATAAAAAATATTATAGATAATACCATCTATCTACCTACATCTACAAAAAAAAACTGTCTACTACTATCAAGCAATAACATTAAGGCCGTACCTAAATTTTCCAGGGTCTAGTGCTGCCCCCATTTAAAATAAATCATTTTAAAGAAAACGGAGACATTATTTCAAATTTTGCTACTACTAAGTCCTAGATAACCCTTCAAAGTATTTTATGAACTACTGTTTACAGTTTAAAGTAAGAACGTTAAGCTTTACTACGCACATTTGCGAAAAACGGCCACTTTTAGCAAATGTGCCTAGTAAAGCTTAACATTCTCATTATAAACTGTAAACAGTAGTTCATAAAATACTTTGAAGAGTTATCTAGCACTTGGTAGTAGCAAAATTTTAAATAACGTCTCCGTTTTCTTTGAAATGATTTATTTTAAATGGGGGCAGCACTGGACCCCGGAACATTTAGGTACGGCCTTAAAAGAGATTTTTCAACAACATTATTTTGATTTGTAGTACCTACGCGCACAGAAAATTCGCCTTCTGCAAAATTTAATATGTTAGTATTATTAATTTTTAAAGCTAGAACTTACGCTGTTCTACACATTGGCATCATCAACATCAGGACTCTACAGAAGCATAACCATCTCTGGTCTACCAGAGCCATACTTGGCCAGATCAGTCAAAGGATTTGGCCCACACTCCCCACGCTGGCCAGACGGGTTGGGGAGCTCGTCATTGATGTTTATAAGCTTTGCTTGTGTTTCCTAAGTCGCCTTCTACGACATCCACGGGAATACTTAGAGTGGCCCTTTTCTATTCTGCCGGGAACTACACGGCGTACCACACCATTACCATTACGAGTACAATACAATTTTATTTGTTACAAGATATAAATAATATATATATATATACTTAGTAATTTTCACATCCCATTCCCTATGGGTGGCCAATCCAATCTGACGAGATACAGACCAACGTCTAGTTTAAGTAACGGTTACCCGGGGAACTGACAAAATTGTAATTGTAGGTAGGTATAGGTCGCGTCGTGTCGTGTAAAAAGAACTCTGGAGGAAAGTAGAGGTTGTGTTTTTGCGCATGGATAGATAGATACACTTGCGCACGAAGGTACTAGGCCTATTGTATAATTTTCACTCGCGGCTTCGTATAATTGGCTATTGGTAGGTACATTAAAGAATATTTTAGGTATAATATTAATTTATTTTTAGTTTTTTCTTATTTTTAGTATTTTTAGGGTTCCGTTCTCAAAGGGTGCAAACGGGACCCTATTACTGTGACTCCGCTGTCTGTCCGTCTGTCACAGGGCTCTATCTCTTGAACCGTAACAGCTAGACACTTGAAATTTCGAAGGTCAGGAAAGGTCGAAGAACCAACCAAAATAGTGATGAGTTGCTAGGCGCATTTTTCGCCAATCCGCTAGATGACAAAAAGTCTAATCAGACACTTTTTAGGGTTCCGTACCCGAAGGGTGCAAACGGGACTATTACGGTCTGTCTGTCAGTCTGTCTGTCTTTCGGTCCGTCTGTCTGTCTGTCCGTCAGTCACAGGGCTCTATCTCTTGAACCGTATAGCTAGACACTTGAAATTTCACCGATTATGTATTACTGTTGCCGCTATAACAACAAATACTAAAAATAAAAAATAGTTTAAACTTAAAGGGGGTCGTCATACAAAAAACGTATTTTTTTCAGCGTTTTTAACTTGATTTTTATAATGGCATTAACTAGATACTTGAAATTTTCACCAATGATGTATTACTATACTAAATACTAAAAATAAAATAAAGTCAAAAATTAAAGGGGGTCATCATACAAGAAACGTGTTTCTTCAGCGTTTTAAAACATTGTACGGTGGTACGGAACCCCTCATGTACGAGTCCGACTCGCACTTGCCCTTTTATTTGTTACAGCGGCCACAGTAATACATAATCGGTGAAAATATCAAGTGTCTAGCTATTACGGTTGAAGAGATAGAGCCCTGTGACAGACGGACAGACAGACAGACGGACAGACAGACAGACGGACAGACGGACAGACGGACAGACGGACAGACGGACAGACGGACAGACGGACAGACGGACGGACGGACAGACAGACGGACAGATGGACAGACAGCGAAGGCTCAGTGATAGAGTCGCATTTGCACTCATTGGGCACGGAACCCTAAAAAAGCAGCGTGAAACGGAATGGATTCTCCATGAAATGTTTATTTGATATTCGTATGCTACAATTATGTCAAAATTTCGAGTGGTCAAGACCACTAGCGCAAATAATTCGTTGTGTGACCCCCGACTTCAAAGATAGCACTCCTGGACTGTAACAATCACTCACCCATGTCACTCACTCGTTTTCACAATCTTTCATTTATCTTGCCGTGTTTGTTGTTTTTTTAGGGTTCCGTACCCAAAGGGCGCAAATGGGACCCTATTACTGAGATTCCGCTCTCTGTCCGTCTGTCCGTCTGTCCGTCTGTCACAGGGCTCTATCTCTTGAACCGTAATAGCTAGACACTTTACATTTTCACCGATTAAGTATTACTGTGGCCGCCATAACAACAAATACTAAAAATAAAAAAAAAGTTAAAAACTAAAGGGGGTCGTCATACAAAAAATTTGTTTTTTCAGCGTTTTTAACTAGATCTTTATAATGGCATTAACTAGATACTTGAAATTATCACTGATTATGTATAACTACGAGTATGACCACTTTAACAACAAATACTAAAAATAAGATAAAGTTAAAAATTAAAGGGAGTCGTCATACAAGAAACGTATTTTTCAGCGTTTTAAAACATTGTACGGTGGAACGAAGCCTTGGTGTACGAGTCCGACTCGCACTTGCCCATTTAATTATTTATGCACAGAAGACAGTAAGAGTATTACATACGGAATCTCCTAAGGTACGCGCAATATGCGTCCCCGTTCCCCAGTCCCCGCTCCTCTCCCCCGTTCTTGTGCTGCCGTGTGGCGCCGTGCACACGTCAATGGGTGTATTCGCCCGCTCTCGCTCCTCGACAAGGCGATTACGGGGGAGAGGTACGGGGACGGGGAACAGGAACGCAGACCTTAGAAGATTCCGTTCTGTATGTAATACTATTACTGTTTTCTGTGATTTGGGTCGAATCTTGCAAGTTATTGAGTCACTTCCCGGTTTCCGATTGAGATGACATTTTTATACTAATGTAAATCAGATGAAATATTATTATCACAAGGAGCTGATCTGATGATGGAGCCGGAAGGTGGCTATAGGAACCCTGTAATAAAACGACGCAACCCCATCATGTTTAGGCTAATTACATTTTGCTTGCACACTCACAATAAAAGCTTTTACGAAAAATTTACTTTTTAGGGTTCCGTACAAAAAAAGAAAAATCGGAACCGTTAAAAGATCACTCGTGCGTCTGTCTGTTCGTCCGTCTGTTACAGCCAATTTGCTCCGAATCTACTGGACCGAATCAGGTGAAATTTGGTAGGATGTTGTAATCCTATGACCCAAACACATATGTGCAAAGTAAATAAATATTTTTTTTAAATATGGGTCATTTTCGGGGGATAAATTAGGAAATTGAAAAAAAAAGTTTTGCAAACCTTACTGTGTCATATATCAAATGAAAGGGCTCGTTATGAGGATCTCAAATATATTATTGTTATAATTATAAAATAAATAGTTTTAATTTTATTCATGAAAGAAGACGAAAATTGACCATTCCCCCCTCCTCCCCCTGATCTCCGAAACTACTGAGCCTATAATTTTGAAAAAAATACGAAATATAGTTCATTGATTGTAGTTACAGTAAAACCTATAAGAATTCAATCAATTGTACGGAACTCTCTCCACGCGAGTTTAACTCGCACTTGGCCGGTTTTATTTTATGAAAATAAATAAGTGTAAATTAAAAGTACAAGTGGCTTGGTAATTCGATTTTCCCGCTCCATCGCTTTATATCGACACACTCGCGGAGAAATTAGCAAATACATTGCTCTTCAATTTTATCCTCGAAGTTGAGGAGTAAGATGCCGTAGACGAACAAACATTATTCTTAATTCGGATATTTATGTAATATATATTTTTTGAAGCGAAAACTTCTATAGGCGCGTTGGGCACTTTTTGAGATGGGAAAAACCATTGAACTCGTGACACTGTTACCGTAACCGACACCACCTTGTGCAAGTTTTCACTTCTGTCGGCATTCCCAGAGTGCCATTGTTTTTTTTATATATTTTATTTAATCTTTATTGTCCATCAAATACAAATTGTACAGAACAATAGGCGAATTTTCCACCATAACTTATCCATTTTTGAACCGATTTAGAAAATTCTTCTTTTGTTTGAAAGGGTCTATATGCAAGTTGGTCCCATTGTCACCAGGTCAAGATCTGATGATGGGATCCTTGAGAATCGAGGGAACTCCTAAAAATGTTTTATGCACACATATATTGATTTTAATGTTTTTGTCAATAAATCAAGCATTTGCATTCAGAAAGTGAGTTCTGGTGACGTGGAACTGATGGAGAAGACCAGAAATTAAAGTCGCTTTATTTTTTTTAATTACTACTGTTTGTTTTTCTTGTGTGTAAGCCAACTTCTTCTTTCTTCTTGTAAGAGCCGCGCTCTTGTCGGTGGAGTGCTTTCCATTCACTCCCTCTCTCTCTCTCTCCTCCGTTGTGAGATTAAAGGTCATAGAACACTTACACGACTCGGTTCCAACACCGCTCCCACCCAGCACCGCCCTAAACTAATACGACTGTTCGTGGTCCACGCACCGACAGCTAGCAGGCGCCCAGCGCTCCACGCACCGACAGCTATCAGGCGCTCAGCGGTTTTCGTTCTGACAGCTAATCTAGGGCAGTCAGCGTGCGGACAGCGCGTAGACCGCTTGTTTCCAACGCGCGGCCAGCGAGGCGTCAACCACCGAGCAGTCTGATGGCGGTAAGCTCGCTGACAGTGAGCTGTCTGCTAATTTATGTTGCCAATGTAAAATATATCTAAAGAGCACTACCTGAAGCCCATATTTCAATAATATTTTATTTTTTGGGTGGGAGCAGAGTCGTGTAAGTGGGCTATGACCTTTAGTCTTTGAACGCCATGGCAGTCACCTGGTGACCGATAAACAATTTAAATCCATTGTAACTGCAATTCTGGTATATGTTTACACCAAAGAGCAAAAAAGTACCTTCTTATAGAAATAATCTTAAGTGTAGGCCAAATCCTTTGGCTGCTCTGGCCAAGTATGGCTCTGGTAGTACAGAGAGGGTCGTGCTCCTGCAATTGACACTAGAAAAGACCTGATGGTGATGATAGATATAATCTGGTTAAATAATAAATAAATATTGGACAAATCACACAGATTGAGCAAGCCCCAAAGTATGTTCAAGACTTGTGTTACGGGATACTAACTCAACGATACTATATTTACTAACAAATACATATATAGATAAACATCCAAGACCCAGATCAATCTGAAAAAGATCATTCTCCATCTCGACCTGACCGGGGATCGAACCCGGTCCTCCGGTGTGACAGCGTAGCATGATGACCACTAGGCCACACAGGTCGTCAAATGGTTAAAATCTTTCCTCTTATCAGCATTTACTGTTGCTAGTAATGAGAACGTGATATAAATTAATAAATGAATATATACGGACAAATCACACGTTATGGGATACTAACTAAACGATACTTTATTTTATAACAAATACAATACAAAAATCTTTATTGCACCAAATAAGAAACATTAAAAATTACAAAGTTTACGGAACTTATCGCCGAAGCAATCTCTTACAGGCAACCATAAAGAGGAGTGCGAAGTATATGAGTAAGATAACAGATGGCGCATTTAAAATTAAAATATAAATTATAAATAACCAATAGATATTAAAATACTTATACAAAATATATAACATTATAAAAAAATGTATATAGGTATATAAATTAATGAATATATATATATATATATACATACTTATAAAGGCTGACTTTTAAACCACCAGCCAAATTTTTGGAGCAAGTTCAGTCCATGATACAGAACTACTTTCTATAAAAAAAGTTATTAAAAATCGATGAAAATTTTTTGTCCTCCCATAGAAAATCCGTTTGACTGAGCGCTGATTTGTATGAAAAGGCGAATATTTATTTTAGTTTTTCGTTAATTGTTTTTATGGAAAGTAGTTCAGTATCATGGACTGAACTTGCTCCAGAAATTTGGCTGGTGGTTTAAAAGTCAGCCTGTATTTACATAGCATAATAATAAATAATTTAATTACATAACCTTTTATTTAACTAAAACTAAACTAAAATCTAAATAAAAAAACTTAATTAAAACCTAAATTAAAAAATAAAACTGTGATTAAAATCTAAATGTTAATCATGGGGCATGGTGCCAAGAACACTGGCCGCATTCCCGCGCTGAATGGCTACTGCAATTCTCTGCGCGAGATATGAGCCAGCCTTCTTGTCACCAGCGGCGTCGACGAGCCGAGGAGTAATTTTTTTAATAAATTGTTTTGTGCTTGGACCCCACGGACCAAAAGTTTCGACGCCAAACGGAACAAAAATATATTCATTAGATAAGGATGAATATTTGCGCCGCTTGGCGTCTTCTGCGGCCGCTGCCGCGGCTCCAGCCCTTAACACTGTGGCTCCGAGGCGAGAAGGGGCAACCGTGTCGACGCATGTCGCGTCCCACACGCGTGCCGTCCCTCGCTCCCAAGGGATGAGGGTTAATCCATCTGGACGCTTGCCATCATCGCGAGTTATCCCTACAGCTTCTAACACATTAGGGATGTCGATGGTGGCAAGCGCCCTTTTAACGATATTGTTAATGGAGCCGTGGTGTGAAAATCTGCCGGCACTGCGTTGGCAGTGCAGTCCATGGAGTGGGATTCTTGTCGACGACGCTACCACATGAACAAAGGTGGCTTTCGACAATAGCAGCACCCACCCCAACTACAATTCGGAAGCTGCCATTGTCGAAAAGTGTTCCGAAGTTGGCGGAGGGGAGTGCGTGTAACCATTGACCAGATTCGTGTTCTGAGACGGCAAGAAGCCCCGCGCGGTCGAGATCACTGACATATACACTTAATTACATACATACATACAAATATATATTGAAAAACATCATAACATATATGGTGGCTTCTCTATAAATTAGAAGATACATAATAGCTCTTTGTAAAAAACACTGAAACATCTCAGAAGTCATCGTCCTTATAATGAGGTATTAGATAAGATTTCAAAAGGAAGCAAAAAGAAAAATTCAAAAGGGAACATCTAATTCACTTCAAATTTCATGGAACAGCGCTTCTCAATGCCCCAGGGACACTGCTTCACCTTGATCTTATCTTATACGAGCTGGGAGCAATTATGTATATTAAAATTCCAAAACAAAATTAAGTTTATTGAAAAAAAAATCTTCTTACAAGCTTCCAAGCGCGTTCCCGGTTGCATCCTCAGCTGTGCTGCTTCGGAGACCGGGGTGCGTTTTTCCCGCTCTTTCATCTCAATTAGTGATGTGCCGTTCCCGTTCCCCAGATTTCCAGGAACGTTCCCGAGAATGTTCCCAAAAAATGGAAATGTCAGGGAAAGTTGTGATTTTATTTATCAGACACATTTTTATTGCTGTAAATATATTTTACTAACGTAAATGCATCACTTGATATGGTTTCATTACAAAGTGGAAGTGACATCCCGTAATAAAACGAATCACGGGCTATAATAGATCATTATATTATAACGAAATTAAAATAACAGTCGAAAAACAACAAAAAAATTGACACTCCCATAGAAATTGCCCGAGCGGCTGCATACTTTTATATGGAAATGCAGATTTTTTTTTTTGTTCTTTGGCTGTTATTTTAATTTCAATATGCTATAATGATCTAGTATAGACCGTCGTTCGATTTATTACGGGTATGTCCCTTTCACGTTGTATATCCAATATTCCGTAACATTCCTAGAAATACGGGAACGTTCCCAAATTTCCGGGAATATGGAAACGTTCGCGGGGAATTTGGGAACGTTACCAGGAACGGCACATCACTAAGCTCAATCTGAATCGGGAAGTGGCTTTTTAATTTGCAAGATTTGATCCAAAACAATTTTATTTATTACAAGCTTTTGTTTAGCATGTCCAGCTTAGTATATGTATTATATATATATATATATAAAATTGTATTTTTCTATACTGGTCTGCGTGTGGTTTCCGGCAGAGTATAATAGGATCACTCCAAGACATCCCGTTGTCTGAGAAAGCGACTTAGGAAACACAGGCTAAACAAAGCTTAAACATCAATGAGACCTCTCCAACCCGTCTGGCCAGCGTGCAGAGTGTAGGCTGAATCCTCTGACTGCTCTGGCTAATATATGGCTCTGGTAGTACAAAAAGGGTCGTGCTCCTGCAGTGGAGACTAAAAAAGACCTGTTAATGGTGATCTGGGTGAGAGGAAAAAATCACAATGATAATTGACGTCTAGATCAATCGAAACTGCACTGCTTAGGTGTAAAAGACTGTATAAAATATTCAAAATGCATAAAAAAATGACAAAATGGTTCCTCTAGTAGACCAACATACTCTACGATTAAAAGCAAACCAGGATAATAATATAGAGCGACTCTTTATCGGGAGAAAAGTGGATATTGGTTAGTGATGGGAAAAGGTCGATAGTAAATCTTCACGAGATATCGACAATTGGTCTGAATATTGACTATTTATCTTGAAAATGTACTTAAAAATGCAAACGGAAGTATTGGTCACAATTCTAGGCAGAAATGCGCGTAGCTTCACCAGTATGTCCAGTTTTGGGTACACACAAATATTAGCAATATTAGTCATTTAGTTCTACAAAGTTTTTTAGGCATTCCCAAGTATAAATATCTCACATATACGTTTATTTATTACATATCAGTGTAATACATAGAAATGTCAAGTCATACTCATAAGGTATATCATAAAATTTTAATAAAACGGAAAATATTACATATTTTTTTGACGCCTCTTAAATCTTTCAACGGAAAGTTCCGCTGAAACGTTTTTTTTAGCAAAGAAATATCGACTCGATAACATTTTTATCCACATCTACCCAACACAATGCCAAGAAAGTTTTAAAGATTGACGATATTTTTTACTTAGATAGCGAGTTTTAGTTAGAGTATTTACTAAAATTCGCTCTGTCTCTTCTTTTGCCGTGCCTTGTCCCTTTATTTGGGGTTGGCCTTCCTCGTACCGCGTATACTAAGCCCAAAATGTCAGGCATGTGAAGAATAAGATGACACAATGAGACACATTATGTGTAACTGCAACTCAATGGTTAGTAAGCGCATGGACCTCTTCGGATCAGCATATCATGAGTTAGAGGACTACAGGCACTACGCACCAGGAGTGCTATTTTTCATTCAGGGACTCATATTACGAATGATTTGCGCGAGTGCTTCCAAACGTATGCGAAGGATTTGCAACGAGTGGTCTGAACCACTAGTAATTTTGACATTTGTAGCGTACAAATGTCAAAGAAACGTTCCATGGAGAATCAGTTCCGTTACACGCTGCTTTTTTTAGTTCTGTTGAAATGTTTAGAAAACCATTGACAAATTTATAATATTTTCTTAGTAACACAATATTACATAACGCTGACACAACGGTTTCAAAAATACGATGCGATGCGTCGGAACGCGAGTGGTGAGTTGGAAAACTACACGTTTTGTGTTTCGCTGAGTCCATAAATGAAAAATAGCACTCCAGGTGATATTCTGAAGCTTATTTAGTAATCCCGATGCGGTTGAGTAAGGTAAGGAGGTACATATACAATGTGGACCCCATATGCAAGATAAGATAAACCTCGCTATCATAATATCGATAAAACTTCCGTCAATATCGCCCTAACACTACGCCACCGGATACTTCCATTAAAAAGTGCTTCCCGCGTAATTATTGTCGATACGTTTAGTCTCCTATTACTCGGGAATGGGAATTAAACGCCATGTGTTCAGGGATCTGTACAGAAATAATTGGATTTCTGGTTTTTTAAACATTGACAAAGAATAGACCAGCTATCTCAAACATTGGCCCCTGTTCTACGTATTTTTGAATAAATGGCGGCGTGAATTTGTTATTATGAATATATTAATATGAATAATGTTTTCTTACAGATGGAAAGTTATTTCTGTACACTTTGCCGTGTTTCTTGATTATTGTGACAGTATTTAACACACTGCAAGGCATTTGTAATTATGTTTACCTAAGTACCATGTTTTCGTATGGTTTTCGCTTCTCATCATCATTAATCATCAGGTCTTTTTAAGTCTCCACTGCAGGAGCACGACCCTCTCTGTACTACCAGAGTCATATATTAGCCAGAGCACCCAGAGGGTTTAGCCTACACTCTCCACGCTGGCCAGACGGGTTGGAGAGGTCTCATTGCTGTTTATAAGCTTTGTTCAGCTTGTGTTTCCTAAGTACGACATCCACGGGAAGACTTGGAGTGGTCCTATTTTACTCTGCCGGGAACTACACGGCTTATAAACTGTCGAAAGTACTAGGCGTATATGAGCTACCAAGCGACTAAGTGAAGTTTATGGAGATAGCTACGAATGGAACAAAACAGTGATAGAGGGGACTAGTTTAAACTAGTAGTTCCCCGCGAACTTAGACCTCGCGATTTTTTATTAATATTTCAGTAAACGGGCAAGTGCGAGTCGGATTTGTACATGAAGGGTTCCGTATCACCGTACAATGTTTTAAAACGCTGAAGAAACACGTTTCTTGTATGATGACCCCCTTTAATTTTCAACTTTATGTTATTTTTAGTATTTTTTGTTATAGCGGCCACAGTAATACATAATCGGTGAAAATTTCAAGTGTCTAGCTATTACGGTTCAAGAGATAAAGCCCTGTGACAGACGGACAGACGGACTTGGGTACGGAACCCTAAAAACTACTCAACCGATTTTGATTCCTAACGAACTTGAAAATTCTATTGATATTTCCTACATGCCTACCAAATTTCATCGAAATCGTACCATCGGTTCGGCAGTTATCGCGGAACAAACATACATACATACAAACAATGTGTTTTCGTCCCAACTTGAATTCTAGCCCTCGCTCGCTTCGCTCGCTCGTTCAATAATTTCCTTTGCATTTATAGCGTGTTTTTTTTTCATGCTGGTCTGGGAGTCTGTCACATACTTACTTGCTAGCTTAATTAACTGGATAACCTACTTCATCATTACTAGTAGTTCGCCGCGAACTTAGACCTCGTGATTTTTTATTAATATTTCAAAAACTACTGAACCGATTTTGATGCCCAACGAACTTGAAAATTCTATTGATATTTCCTACATGCCCACCAAATTTCATCGAAATCGGACTATCAGTTCGGCAGTTATCGCGGAACAAACATACATACATACAAACAATGTGTTTTCGTCCCAACTTGAATTCTAGCCCTCGCTCGCTTCGCTCGCTCGTTCAATAATTTCCTTTGCATTTATAGCGTGTTTTTTTTTCATGCTGGTCTGGGAGTCTGTCACATACTTACTTGCTAGCTTAATTAACTGGATAACCTACTTCATCATTACTAGTAGTTCGCCGCGAACTTAGACCTCGCGATTTTTTATTAATATTTCAAAAACTACTGAACCGATTTTGATGCCCAACGAACTTGAAAAGTCTATTGATATTTCCTACATGCCTACCAAATTTCATCAAAATCGGACCATCGGTTCCGCAGTTATCGCGGAACAAACATACATACAAACAATATGTTTTCGCCCCAACTTGAATTATAGCCAAGCGTATTGCCGGTTACATCCTCAGCGGTTACGCTTCAGAGCCCGGGGTCCCTATGTGATTTGACGAGGTTAGTTTTTACACATAGCGACGGCCGTCTGACCTCCACAACCCAAAGGACAGACCAGAACCAATCCTAGGATATGTACACACGCTTATCTAGCGTTCGGGACCAACAGCTTTACGTGCCTTCCGAAGCACGGAATCGTCTATCTATTCGGATAATCAGGTGATTCAAGCCTGCTTTGCTTGTTTTTAATATTGCATTGTCATTTGATTTACGAGTACATACCGAGAAGTGGCTCAAAATAACTTGACCCAAAAAACAACAAACAGCTTAATAAATAAAGGTATGGATAGAACTTCCTTGCTGGTCTGGGAGAAAAAAAAAACATAATGTACCAGCTGCTTCTCTTCCCACGCAGATCGTAAAAGCTGATCGAGGGAATAGGCAATAATTTGAATCATTTTTTTTTCAATGTTGTTTTTCTTAATGACAGTTAATGGCATTTTTTTTTCTTTTTCTTTTTGTTATAGGTAATTTATAATAGGTATGTACTATTATGTCGGTAAAATTGTATATTACGATATTGTATTGTCGTGGCATATAGATAGGTGTTTTGCGATTTACTTTGTGTTTTTTTTTTTTGCATTGCGTTAGTGCATATTTCCGTGACGTCAACTACGCTCCAACGGAAGACCAGCGCTGGCAGTCCTTACACAGCCAGCATATGCTGAGTTGGATCCTTTTTGAGAGCACCTCTAATAGGTTCCGATAATAATATCTGTTATATATATTTTTGTTTTTTGTGTGTTTCTCGAATAAAGCATTTTATTATTATTATTATTTTTTATTATCATATTGTTAGGTAGGCGATGCGGTTTTTACCCATCACTATTACGATTTCATTTTTTCCCTTCATGCCCACAATTACGATAATAGTGGCCTGGGCCTTACCGCCGTAGGCTTTGTCTGCCCCGTATAAGGATAAAGACGTGATATTCCTGCAAGAAACTAATATTATCAGAGAGTAATGTAAAACTTTTCCTGTTATAATTTACGCTCTGCTCCGATACCGCAATGCGAACTGACGAGAGTACAGCAATATGTACGTATAATCGTGCTCTTTTGCTTGGGCAAGCAAGCAAAGCAAAAGAAACAATATATGTACGGCTATAGTTAACACGCTAGACCGCTAATCCGGAGGTTCTGGGTTCGATCCCCAGCCAGGGCAAGTTGGAAAATAATAATATTGTAATGTATAATGTATACTGAAAAATCACACAGATTAAGCTAGCCCCAAAGTAAGTTCGAAACTTGTGTTATGGGATACTAACTCAACGATACTATATTTTATAACAAATACATATATATATAAACATCCAAGACCCAGGTCAATCTGAAAATTTTTTTCATTTTCCATGTTGACCTGACCGGGAATTGAACCCGGGACAGGTTCGATTCCCGGTGTGATGTGAGAGCCTGGCATGATGACCACTAGGCCACTAGGTGTTTATCTATTTAAGTATTTATCATAAAATATAGTACCGTTGAGTTAGTATCCCATAACACAAGTTTAAAACTTACTTTGGGGCTAGCTTAATCAGTGTGATTTGTCCCTATATATTTTTTATTTATAGTGATATTTGTTAAGGTTAAGATAAAGGCAAATGGCCTTGAAGTGGCGCCCTCATTTGAAAAAAAATGTTAACTCGTAAATATGGAGATAATTTCCATATTGCTCTTCGTCATGCACTAGATAGCCCTTTAAATTATTTTATGAACCACCGTTGATAGTATTTACATTAGTCCGTCTAGCTTTAAAACTTGCCTCCGCCAAAAGTGGCCACGGCAAGTTTTAAAGCTAGACGGATCACCAATAATAGTTTCAACGGCAGTTCATAAAATAATTTAAAGGGCTATCTAGTGCATGACGAAGAGCAATATGGAAATTATCACCATATTTACGAGTTAACGATTTATTTCACACTTTAAGGCCATTTGCCTATATCTGTGCCGAGCTTGATCATCATATAATTGTTTTTGTATACAGTCCACCAGATAGTAATTTCAAAAGTTTTTTAAAAGCAATGGACCAGGTTCTTAAGTCCTGTTCAAGTAGTACTTAAAAAGAATTTAATTATTTGCGGTGATTTTAATGTTGATATTTTAGTACATAATCCAAAGAGCACACAATTCCTAAATCTTTTTAAGTGTTATGGATTAGAAAACTTATTTTTTGAGCCAACCAGAATTACAGCTACATCTGGCACATGTCTTGATAATTTTTTTAGTAATATTCAATATTGTGATAAATCTGTTATTAACAAATTGCCTTCAGACCATTCTGGTGTATATGTAGCTTTTGTCAAAGAGTCCACCAGTAATTTGAGAAAAGATAAGATCTTGTGTAGACCGATTACTTCTAAAAACATAAAAAAACTTAAAAATAATTTAGATAACAAATTATTATCAGTGGTATATACAGGAAATAATCCTGACGACCATTATAATAAACTATTTAGTACTGTTTCCTCTGAGTATTCTAAAACATTGAAACAAAAAAGTGTAGTAGTTCATAGTAAATCACAGTTTACTGAATGGGCTACTACCGGCATCTACATAAGTAGAAACAGGTTATATGATCTATATGCCCGAAAACAATATAACTTTAATCCTTCTTTTATAGAATATGTTAGAAATTATTCTAAAATATTTAAAAAAGTTTGTAGACGAGCCAAGTCGAATAGTATTAGCAAAAAAATAAATAATGCTCCTAATAAAATTAAAGAAACATGGAGTGTCATAAATAAGGAAACAGGTAAAAATAAAACCAAAGAAAATATTTGCCTAATAAAATGTAGTGGTAAAAATACTTCAAAAACTGAAGAAATAGTAAATATATTTAATGATTATTTTACTAACATTCCTTTGGAACTCACTTCTAATGTGAGTTTTAGCGCCCAGCGTGCTGAGGCTTTGCTTAAGAGTAATGTTAGCCCGTGTGATTCTAAATTTAATTTTAAGCATGTTAGCCCCAGCGATATAATAGATGCTTTTAAACAGTTAAATTTAAAAAAATCAGAAGGTCACTGGGGCATGTCAGTAGCCGTAGTAAGTCATATTATACACATAATTGCTGCCGATTTAGCTTTCATATTTAACGAATGTATTGATGAAGGCATATTTCCTAACTTAATGAAATGTAGTAAACTAATCCCCTTATTCAAAAAAGGAGAAAAAACAGACCCTGGCAACTACAGACCTATCTTTATTCTGCCAGTTTTGAGTAAGGTGTTCGAAAAGATCAATCAAATGCTACTTCACTTTAAGACCAATAATCTTTTCCATATTTCAATTTCAATTTCAATTTCAATTTCAATTTCAATTCAATTTCAATTTCAATTTCAATTTGTTTATTCAGTAACAATAATACATTGCATTCGAACATAATATACACCTTAATATCTAATTACTTAATTTTAACAATCCAATTTAATGTGGCAAATCCGTTTTTCAACTAATTAATTAATTACACACACATATATAGCAATAGAAGCAATTAGAACTCCTCAACACTATAGCAGCACTTCTCAAGCAGTAAAATACGTAAGCGACTTTTAAATTTCGAAAGCTTTCGCTCCGTTTTCAGATCATATGGCAATTTATTAAATAGTATTACAGTCTGATTACGAGGGCAATGCTTCACGATTTCCAGTGCTGGAGCTATTCTACGTTTCAAATCTTTTCGTCTAGTGACTTCACGTGCTACCATTTCCTCCTCTGTTTCATATAATGCTCTATTTTTAATAAAGTCTGTCAATAAAATAAATATATATAAGGAAGGCACTGTTAAAATTTGCAGCGTTTTAAAGTGTTCTTCACAAGATTCCCTTGGCGATATTCGAACCATGGCACGTATAGCGCTTTTTTGTGCGACAAAAGCCTTATGCATATTGTATTCATAACTATTTCCCCAAAATTTTATACTATAGCGCAGTTTTGATTCCACCATGGAGTAATAGAGAGACTTAAGCTGTTCAATTGTAAGTTCGTCACGTAAAGTTCTGATAGCAAAGCAGGCGCTACTTATACTACTTTCTACAGCATGTAATTCCCGTTTCCAATTTAAAAGATTGTCCACATGAATACCCAAAAATTTCACAACTGGCACCGGATTTATATTTTCATTATTCACTTGAACTATTAACTTGTCCCTATTGTTGGCAGTTGTTCTAAATAACATCATATTCGTTTTCGCAGTATTTAGTTTAAGATTGTTGGCTGTAAACCATTCGTGAAATAATGTCAAAGTAAAATTTAACTTTCTATTTAGAGCGTCAATATCCTTATCCCATACTACAGCATTCGTGTCGTCTGCAAAAATTACCAATTCAATGTCAGGTTGTGAGTATGTCATATAATTTACTAAATCATTAATAAAAATAATAAACAAAATTGGTCCCAAAATTGACCCTTGCGGGACTCCTCTAGAAACTGTATTCAATTTTGAGCGTTTTATAGAATTAAGAAACTCTTCGTTAGCTTCCCTAATCTCAACAAATTGCTGCCGATTACTCAAATATGATTTTAACAGATTCAAGGTTTTACCATTAACACCACAAAATTCTAATTTCATTGTAAGAATTTTTTTATCAACGAGATCAAAAGCACTACTGAGGTCCAGGAAAATGCCCCCAACTTTTAATTTTTCATTTAATTTATTAGTAACATCATTTATGATAGTGTCCATTGCGTTGGCTGTTCCAATACCTTCTTGGTAACCAAATTGTCGTTGATTTATAATCTTGTTCTTTTTTAAGTGTCCAACTAATCTCGCTTTAATTATCTTTTCAAAAATTTTGGACAGTATTGGCAACAAAGCAATGGGTCTATAATTTAACGGATCCATTATAGAGCCCTTTTTATGTACAGGAATAATTTTAGCTATTTTGAATTGATCCGGAAATATCTCTTGTTGATAACAGTTATTAAAAAAAATTGCTAATGGCTTTGCCAAGATATCAATATTTTCTTTTAATATACCTATCGGAATGTCATCACATCCAGTACTTTTTTTATTGTCCATTTTTCTTACTATGTCAACTACTTCGGATTCTGTCACAGGTGTATAGTCAATTTGAGATACTGATTTTTTATTATATTTATTAAGAAATTCAGCCGATTTATTTACGCTTCCAAAAGATGGCTGCTTACTGTGATCAAACAAGTCAGAAAAAGTATCAGCTATATCTTGCGGTTCTGTGATTAATTTATCGTCAATTTTTAAGCAACAAGTGTTTGTCTTTTTAGATTTATTTTTATTAAGACGTTGGTTTACTATTTCCCAAAGACGCTTAGACGAGTTGATGTGTTTTTTTACTTCTGCTTGCACGCTCCGTCTTTTTGCATCTCTTATAACCCTTTTGTATATTCTAAAATAACGATTTCTATAGTCACAAATGCTTGAATGATTACTGGTTTTGTCAAGTGTACTTAAGACTCTTTTCATCTTACTAGATATTCGTATTCCTTTTGTGATCCAGTCCAATTTACAGTGTTTCCTTTGATTTATCCTCTTTTTTATTTTTGGAAAGCATTTGTTAAAAATGTTTACTAAAGTTTGTATAAAAGTATTAATGCCTAGTTTTGCCCAGTCTATTCGCAAAAGTTCTTGCCTAAAATTATTTTTATTTTTGTCAGTGAAACACCTCTTTTCGACAAATGAGACACTGTCGCGCCGTTTATCAGAGTTGTTGCTTTCTCCAGTAACATTTGCAATTATACACGCGTGTCCATCTGATAGGCCGTTATGATCTACTTCAATTGAAATTGGAGTAGTTTCTGGTAAATTTGTCAAAATATTATCTATACAAGATTCGGCTCCATTTCTTGTAAATGTGATTTCGTTAACGAGATACCTAAAATTGTAACATTTTAGTAAATTCAGGAATTCTGTTCTATTGTTACTATCTTTTAAAAGGTCTATATTAAAATCTCCCGTAATCAAACATTTTTTCTTGAAAAAGTGCTGCAAAAATGTTTCTAATCTTACAATAAACTCCCTAAAATTATTATTATTATTATAACAACAAAATAAATACATATTAGAATCAATGTCTCTTATACCACATAACTCAAAGTGTTCAATTTTACTAAGTTTTTTACATAGTTTTACCTCCTCTACGTTTCTATTGTTCCTAGCTAAAATAAGGGATCCTCCTCTAGTTTTCTTTGTTCTTAAAAACTGAGTTACTAGGTTATAATTCAGAAAACTTAACATTGAAGCCGTATGAGTATTTAAAAAATGCTCACAGATACATACATAACTGGGAATATGATCCAAATTGTCTATATAGAGTTCTAACTGATCCTTTTTTGAATTTATTCCACAAACATTTTGATAAAAAATACTAGTAATTTCGGATTTATTTAATATGTGTGTATCACTATTCTCGAAAAAACTGCACAGATGATGTATTAGGTGAGCTACTTGTTAGCAATGGCTTGTCCTTATCGTTTAGTATGCAAAAATAGTCAAGAAGGTTTTTCTGTTTTACTTTTTTATGTTTCACATAAGTGTCTTTCTTAATAGAGTAATAATCTGTTATTTTCTTTTGGTAACTGTAATTTTGGCGACCATTTGTCAGAAATCCTTGATTATTTTTATGCAATGTTGCGATATTCTTAATAAATTTACAGACGTATTTCTGATAGTCGATTTCAACATTTATTTTTAGTGTCAAGAATTCTAGAATGTCAGATGTTTTCAAATAGTCAATTTTTAAAAAGGTACAATTAGGATAATTTGCTGATATTAATTCCAATTCACTATTTAATTTCTTTACATTAAGAAACTCATTACAGGGTACACTCAATAAAATTATTTTAACGTCCTTAAATCTAGATAAAGTATTACACAGTTCCGAGTTCAACATGTATGGATTTTTATCCATTGTGCCCACAGATAAAACTATAATGTCATTGCTTGAAAATGAGGATACATTATTACAACTGTTTAGAATTTGTCTCGATGTTGCATACGGTTTGATAAATCCCTTGACGTCATATATGTCGTTCCATTTACCATTTCTTGTCTTAATGATTTTTGTTGTTAAACCACATGCTTGTTCTCCACCGAAGATGTGAATTGTCGGTCTTTGATCGTTGGTTGATAATTTTTGTTTATTACTACTAGCGCCCTCTGTGGTACTTTTACGGCCTTCAGTTAATGTTTGTTGATTAGGACTAATAGCGCCATCTGTGGTACTTTTACGGCCTTCAGTTAATGTTTGTTGATTAGGACTAATAGCGCCATCTGTGTTTTTTCCGTGACAATCCAACGTAAAATCCAATTGTACTTGGTTTATGCTTTGGTGCTTTTCTTTGCTTGCTGGAATATTTTTCTTTTTCGAGGTGGAATCGCAACATATGTGGGTAAGTTTTTTTATTTTTAATTCGTACGTTTTTATTGCATTTTTCAGAGAAGAGTTTTCCTGCAGTATATTGCATATTTCATTGTCAGCAATAATTAATTTTTCTTTTAGTAATTTATTTTCTTCTTCCAGTATTTCAAGTTTATGTACATCACTCAATTGTTTTTCTGGACAGCTTCTATTGAGATTTTGCAAGGAAATATTTTCCAGCAGTTCTTCGGTCTCATCTATTAACGACTCAAAAGAATTAGAAGTCTCCAAACCTATTCTACAATCCTGTTTATCTCGCACAGTAACATTTTCATGTGAAAAACTGGCGAGACTAGTAACTTCAGGTGTAGTAGTTGGTGTTGTTGGATAGGGTGATTGTGCCATAGTTGAGGATTTTCTTTTCTGTAATTTGTTGATACACCCAGTACATTTCCAAAGAGATTTATTTTCTTTGGTCATAATACGAAAGCGCCCGAACGATACATTGGCGCAATCTATGTGAAATGTTTTCTTACAATACGAACACATTAGTTTTTGTTTGTTCGTTATCTTATTTTTACATTTAGCGCATTCCAACTCCATTTTTGGGTCCATATTATTATTAAAAGATTAACAAAAACAAAGAAGTGCTACCAAAAATACTATGCGTGTGGTGTGACTTGAACTATGAACGTCCGGGTCAACAGTCATACGCTAGACCGCTGTGCCAACTAAGTATAAATACGAGTTATGAAAAATTTGTTCAGATTGTTCCGTCTAGTCAGTGGTCAATGATTTTAATACTAATTGTCAGCATCGTTACAAAGATGTCGCTGTCTTTAAAGCACAGGCAAAAAGCATATAATTAATAGTTTGTGCAGCACTGGGTCAGCTATCAACAGCTGATGAGTCATATGATCATTGTTTACGTTTACACTGTCATTATTTAAATTCACTACGTTTGAACAATATTGTTTATAGTTGTTATTTCTATTTACTACACTGATTACGAACTGTGGAATTACACTACACCTCTAGGTTTGGTCTTTGTTTTACCGAAATTTCAGTTTATTTCGCCTGATAGTATTTGTTTAAACGTTTATAGTTCGCAAAGTTTAAGTTACTTATATCATAAAAAATCCTTGGTCTTTTTCACAGATAACACTAGTTTATATTGTTTAGACACTTATTATTACGATTAACTATTAGTCTTTGATCACATCACTAATAACCTATTTTTAATTTATTATTTGCACGGAGACGATAATTGTCGTGTCACGCCCTCTGGTGACACTCATACGGCTTTACTGATGCCAACAATACGGCTTTACTGCTGGAAAATCGACCACCGATGCAGGAGTAGCACTTATTACTAATATCTACGACGCGTGGGAAAACAGAAATGATGCAATTGGATCATTTTGTGATCTTTCTAAAGCTTTTGATTGCGTTGATCATCCAACACTTTTGCTCAAATTTCGTCAATACGGTTTTGATGATAAGTCAATTAAATTAATAGAATCTTACTTAACAGATAGGCTTCAAACTGTTGATATAAACGGCGTAAAATCACACGGGTCTAATGTGAAAATGGGCGTACCCCAAGGATCAATTCTAGGACCGTTCCTTTTCTTAGTTTATGTCAATGACTTGCCTTACATGGTTGAGAGATAGGCTGACATGGTGCTGTTTGCTGATGACACCTCGCTAATATTTAAAATAGATCGACATAACAGTGATGCTAGCGCGGTGAACAGCACCTTATCTTTAATTTCTGATTGGTTTTCGGCCAATAACCTCATGTTAAATGCGAACAAGACCCAATGCATTCGATTCTCTCTTCCTAATGTGAATCAAGCCTGCGTTGACATACTAATTAATGGTCAGAAACTCGATCTGATTGAAAGTACTACCTTTTTAGGAATCACAATTGATTGGAAACTTCAATGGGGCGCTCATATAACTAAACTTTCTAATAGGCTTAGCTCTGCGGCTTACGCTGTTAGGAGAATAAGACAATTGACAGATGTAGCAACTGCTAGACAAGTGTACTTTAGTTACTTTCACAGTCTAATGTCTTACGGGATACTTCTATGGGGGAGTGCAGCCGACATTCAGACTATTTTTCTTTTACAAAAAAGAGCAATTCGTGCTATTTACGGTTTAGGATCGAGAGACTCACTGAGGGAATTATTCAAGGAAATAGGTATACTTACTTTTGCATCACAATTCATATTTGAAAATATAATGTATGTAAGGAAAAATATTTCCATGTTCAATAAAGTAAGTGATTTTACAGATAGAAATTTACGTAATAAGAATGACTTAGTTAGCCCGTATTACAGGCTGAATACAGTCAGTAAGTCTTTTATGGGGAAGTGTATACTTTTTTATAATAAATTGTCAGAATCGGTGCTTGATATGCCAGACAGAAAATTTAAAGCTTATGTAAAGAAAGTACTTTGTGTGAAGGCTTATTATAGGACCGATGACTATCTTAAAGACAAAAAGGTCTGGCTTGAGCTTGGCGCGGGTCCCTCTTAAAGGTTTGTATATTTAGACATGTCATAATTTAGGTACATTGGTACATACTAAATTTACAAATTGACATTATTTTAAATTTCGTAATTCTTATAATTCAATTTAATTATGACATAATAAACAATGTAATCTCTGTCCATCTATATAACTAATTTTAAGTTTTTAGTTAGTTGACGTCTTTGGAGAAAACGTGCAGTGCAGTTTGTTGCCGCTTCTTCTGCACTTGCGCCTAGGAAGCGGCGTAAACTTAGCTTTAAGTAACGATTTGACGTCAACATTTGTGCAAAACAAAACAAAGTGACTATTATTAAGAGATATTATAAATATCCTATGATAATAAAGATATTTTGAATTTGAATTTGAATTCTTCACCTTAAGGTGAAGATATAGGCAAATGGCCTTGAAGCGGACTATGGTGGGCGACTTTCTTTAGGCGCCGTCCGCCACTCAATTGGCTATGAAAACCACTCGACTCGTATATCGCCAGAAGCTCCCTTGAAGCAATCAAATACTTACACCAACCTATGGTTCTATTTGTTAGGAATAAATAATACAAACTTAAACTAGAGCTTTAGCTGGAAAAGCTGTATTCAGGGCCGTAAAATAATTCTGAAAAAAAAAATATAAAACAATTTATTTTCGACCCAGGTTACTACCCTATTGTTTATAACTACAACAAACGTAGAATAAGCCTTACAGTTTCTGTCAAATAAATTTATACAGTACACAACTCAAATGGAACTGAGTATTAGGAGGCTGTAAGGGATATATTACACTTAAGTTCGGAAGCTAAGCGACGTAAAGCTAACTTCTTTTTATATATAAAATAAATTTTATGAAAATAGTGTATTAAAATCTTGTTCAATGATAGACAACGTGGAATTCTAAATCGGACCACGGGCTACTACAATCACAGACCTACCACTACTAGACTTGCAACGATATTGCGAGAAAGAGACTATCAAATACAATACAACGTAAGTGTGAAAGAAACGCTGATATGTTTTTTTGTTTCTATCGGCGTGGCTGCTATAAGCTGGCCCACTGTCAAAATCTGGGCCAAACAAACAACAAAACGACCGAAGAAAGTTATCAATTTTAGGGATTTTATCATTTAAGGCCGTACCAAAATTTTTCGGGGTCCAGTGCTGCCCCTATTTAAAATAAATCATTTCAAAGAAAACGGAGACATCATTTAAAATTTTGCAACTATCAAGTCCTAGATAACCCTTCAAAGTATTTTATGAACTACTGTTTACAGTTTAAAGTGAGAACGTTAAGCTTTAACTACTACGCACATTTGCGAAAAACGGCCACTTTTGGCAAATATGCGTAGTAAAGCTTAAATTTCTCATTATAAACTGTAAACAGTAGTTCATAAAATACTTTGAAGGGTTATCTAGGACTTGATAGTTGCAAAATTTTAAATGATGTCTTCGTTTTCTTTGAAATGATTTATTTTAAATGGAAGCAGCACTGGACCTCGGAAAATTCAGGTACGGCCTTAAAAGGTGATTTAGGGTTTGATTTGAGCTTATTATAAGTTAGTAACCTGCCGTTTGCAAAATATGGGTGGAAGCAACAATCAAAGATAGAAAGAGATGCACTAAAGTTATTCTATAACATTTTATTTGTATATCTCCTTTGAAATATTGCACCTCACCTGTAACATATCTAAATTTCTTTTGTATCCATACTACCCTAAGGTTGCCTGGAAGAGATTGCTGTGCGATAAGGCCGCCTTTTGTATGCTAACATTTATCTCTATTTTTTATGTATAATTTGTTAAATTGTGTGCAATAAAGAGTAAAATAAATAAATAAATAAATAAAGTGGCCACGCACTATGCAGGTCTAGTAGTGGTAGGTCTGTGACTACAATAGACAACTATTTAAATCAAAATGACAGTAAAAAAAATCTGCATTTCCACACAAAAGTGTGGGATTGTCAGTTCTATAGTATTTGTTCGTCAATGACAGGTGACAGACAAGAGAAGTGGAGTAAGATTGTAATACACTGGCACAGAATTCATAAGAGTACAAACAGAATGGAATCTCACAGCGTCTCCCGCAAATTGGCGTCCCCGCACCTCTCCCCCTTTTTGCGCTCTAAACCAGGGTTAGTTACTAGCCGCACGCAATTCGCGACGTGTCTTGTCTTAAGAACTGTCAACCAATAGTAACCATCATGGTGAGAAGATGCGCATATAATAATTGTTTATCCGCCGAATACAACAAAGAACTTATATGTCATACATTTCCGAGTGATAAAAACAAGTACAAATATATTTTATTATAGAGAGAATGTGAAGGAAATTAAAACAACCTGAGCTCAGAATAAAAGGCTAATGGACAGATACCTAGATGGAGCTAAGGTATTTATCGCTTACCATCGCAACCGAGCGTGGTATACCTAATTCCTAACCACCCCCCGTGGGTGTTGCCTAAGCTCCCACGGCAGTACCAAAGGGCTGAACTTTGGTAAGATCTCAGAGCATTTAATTTTAGTATAATAGTCGGATTGGTAGTTATATACAACTTACGCCCGTGAATTCGTCCGCATGAGTCCTTTGAGAATACTGTCCAAGATATATCTAATTAAATGTGGTCTAACTTATGGTTTAGTGACAATAAATAAAATATTGATCTGAAAATAGTGACGTTTTAAACACCAGCCAAATTTTTGGAGCAAGTTCAGTCCATATATGACACTAAACTACTATCTATAAAAAAGGCTTTAAAAATCGATAAAAAATCTTCGTCCTCCCATACAAAATCCGTTTGGCTGAGCGCTGATTTTCATGGGCAGGCGAATTTTTAATTTAGTTTTTCATAAGTTGTTTTTATGGAAAGTAGTTCAGTATCATGGACTGAACTTGCTTCAAAAATTTGGCTAGTAGTTAAAAAGTCAGCCTGTATAACATTTTTAGGATTCCGTAGGGTGCAGACGGGACCCTATTACTGAGACTCCGCTTTCTGTCCGTCTGTCCGTCTGTCACAGGGCTCTATCTCTTGAACCGTAATAGCTATACATCTGAAATTTTCACCGATTATGTATTACTGTGTAAAAAAAGTAAAAAAAGTCGAAAATCAAAGGGGGTCGCCATACAAAAAACGTGTTTTTTCAACGTTTTTAACTAGATCTTTATAATGGCATTAACTAGATACTTGAAATTTTCACCAATTATGTATTACTGTTGTTGTTTATCGTGTGTGTAAGTGGCCAACACTGGTGTCAGATTTTTCAAGCTGCCTAAAGGCATCTGACATAGCTTGACGACTGCCATACAATGATGACAGCCGGGACCAACGGCTTATACGTGCCTTCCGAAGCACGGAGGAGCTCAAGAAATTTTTGTGCCACTTGTGGTCACCCATCCAAGTCCGGACCACGCCCGGTGCCGCTTTACTTGCGAAAGCGCTAGTAATGCGCACTCCCGCCGGGCCACTGAGCTCCTCTGACTATGTATTACTATGACCACTATGACAACAAAAACTAAAAATAAGATAAAGTTAAGAATTAAAGGGGGTTCGTCATACAAGAAACGTGTTTCTTCAGCGTTTTAAAACATTGTACGGAGGTACGGGACCCTTAATGTACGAGTCAGACTCGCACTTGCCCGTTTATTTTCAAAACATAAGCCTTCATTTTCCAGAATGTAATGAAATTCATAATAAAATATTGCTGAATAGAATCCATATCCAATTGACCTAATATTTACAATACCATAATAATGATTGGGCTCCCTTCAATCAAACGGCCCTGATTTATAATAAAGTCACATTTGTGTTGTGTGCCGCTCATAAATAAAAATTGGGTAATAAATAAATAAATAAATAGACAGGATAATATCACAATTCTGTGGATATACCCTTATGGGTTGGTTGAGCTAGTAAAACCCAGATAACCCTTCAAACTATTTTATGAACCACTGCCAAAAGTGGCAACTTTTGGCAAAAATGCAAACTAAAGCTTAACGTTCTCACTTTAAACTGTAAACAGTGGTTCATAAAATTGTTTGAAGGGTTATCTAGCTCAAAATTTTAAATGATATCTCCGTTTTCTTACAAATAATTTATTACAAATGGGGGCAGCACTGGACACCGTGTATCGTCTTAAGCGATTACTTTCAGCCAACCTTTGGGTAAATGTAGACTATTAAAAGAATTGGGGGAGTTGGCGCAGTTTAAGTTGAGTATTATTGTTGTGGGTTTTCAATCACTTACCTCCAATAATAGACAATTTTGCTATTGATTTCACAAAAATTGACATCAAATTGTGACCCGGGTCTACCTCGGCGAATGAACTGTGACCAAACTGCAGACGTTCTTAGGGGCCCATACTACCCTAAAGTTCTTAGAGCGATCTTAAATATTTATCAATATTAACGAAATACTCACTTTGAAATAAAAACACAGCAAAGTTCAGGACTAACTCTAAACATAATAAGTTTCGAAAACACGATTGCTTAAAATTTTCTCGATGGAAAAACATTGCGAAGTTGCCTCCAAATCACCTCCGAATTATACTAAAACAAAAAGTATTTAAGAAATACAATAATGTAGCACTTGTAACTTTGGATTATAATTGTATTAAACATAAGACAGTCATCATATGTCGTACTTTTTAAATAACTCTTAAATATTCTTTGTAAAACGAAAAAAACCTCAAAACCAGAACCAGCCTCATTGACCCACCGTGATTCCCGACGCCCCGCATGGCTCGCTGTCTCGCTTCGGCTAGAGTAAATTTGTGTGCGTGGAAGCGGGAGCAAAATTTAGATTACTGACATCAGGCGCCCTCTTAAGGAAAAAAAGAAAATTATGATTATTGGGTAGAAATGACATCCAAAACAAGATAACAAATTGGCTACTTGATATTCTACTAAAAAGTTAAAAAATCGGTCAAGTGCGAGTTGGAATCGTACATAAAGCGTTCCGTACCTCCGTACAATGTATTAAAACGCTGAAAAATATACGTTTCTTGTATGACGACCTCCTTTAATTTTTAACTTTATTTTATTTTTAGTGTTTATTATTGTTATAGCGGCCACAGTAATAGATCTTCTTCTTCGTCTAAGCGCGTTCCCGATAAGATCCTCAGCTGTGCTGCTTCGGAGCCCGGGGTGCGCTTTCCCGCTTTTTCTTCCCCAAATACAACATGCATGTCAATGGTCAATGGATTTGGATATAGTTTTACGACTAGCCGTCGTCTGCCTGACGTCAACCCTCTTTGGGAATGCATTTGTACGAAAAGTTTTACACCACCTGACGTCAATCCTCCTTGAAAATACGGTTTAGTCCTTTAGTCGCCTCTTACGTCACTCAGACGAAGAAACAGAGTGGTCCTATTCTAGGTCGGAAGCCCCTACAACTACCACTACTTACTTACAAGTGACACTATCTGTAGTAGAACATAAGAATAAATACAAACTTAAATGTCCCATTTTCCGCGCTAAATCTCACACACCCTACTCAACTCAGTAGGACATGTCCCATTTGTGTAATCCGATCAAAGGCATCTGATATGCAAATAGATACCTCAGTGAAGAGGGTTCCGTTTAAAAATCTTGTCTACGTAAGAAGATTTATAAAAATGGACTGTAGAGGGGCGAAATATGTAAAACTATTATTTAAGTATATCAGTTTCTATTTATTTAATTTTGTTTTAGGTTTTAGTTTAATTTATTTATGTAATTCTATTATATTTCTAGCTTTTGCCCGCGGCTTCGCTCACGTATCCCACGGGAACATTACATTTTTCCGGGATGAAAGTTACCATATGTCCTTCTCAGTATTCCTAACTATGTGTATGCGAATTTTCAAGAAGATTAGTTTAGTAGATAAAGCGTGGAGAGGTAACAAACAAACAAATATAAAAACTCACTTTCGCATTTATAATATTAGTTAGGATTAGGATAGGATTAGGATTAGGAAGTTAGAAAGTTAGGATAGGATAGGATTAGGATTATAAGTTATTAAATAAACTCTCACATGCTGGTCTGGGAGAAAAACAAAAACATAGCAACCAGCTGCTTCTCTTCCCGCGCAGATCGTAAAAGCCGATCGAGGGAATGCGAAAGAATCTGAATTATATCAATAGACGATGCGGTTAGCAACCCATCACTACAGAATGACTTTTTAACCACCAGCCAAATTTTTGGAGCAAGTTCAGTCCATGATACTGAACTACTTTATAAAAAAAAAATTACGAAAAACGATAAAAAAAATTCGCCTTCCCATACAGATCAGCGCTCAGCCTAACTGATTTTGTATGAGAGGTCGAAAAAACTTTTATCTATTTTTAATATTTTTTTGTATAGATAGTAGTTCAATATCATGGACTGAACTTGCTCCAAAAATTTTGCCGGTGGATAAAAAGTCAACCTGTATAAATGTTATAAATAAATATAGGGTGAAATACAATCGCCTAAAATGGTTGGTTCCCGTTGTTTCAGGTCTCCGCTTGGGTGACCGAGCTGGTGTTGTCACAACCTACTTCCGAGGAGCGGAAGGCGGCTCTAGCTTGTATATTAAGGGTTGCTCTCAGCTGCTGGAATATAGGGAACTTCAACGGCGCCATGGAGATCGTCGCGGGCCTTAAGTGAGTAGATCTTCCTCGTCAATATCATCAACCGGTCTTTTTTAGTCTCCACTGCAGGAGCACGACCCTCTCTGTACTACCAGAGCCATATATTAGCCAGAGCAGTCAGAGGATTTGGCCTACACTCTCCACGCTGGCCAGACGGGTTGGAGAGGTCTCAATGATGTTTATAAATAAACTTTGCTCAGCTTGTGTTACCTAAGTCGTCTACGACATCCACGGAAAGACTTGGAGGGGTCCTATTTTACTCTGCAGGGTACGACACAGCATATCTCATCAATATTATATAATGACAAATGCGAAAAAACAAGAAATAACCTCGCTCATCTGAGCGTGTTCCCGGTTGCAGCCTAGCCTAGACATTTTTTGTAGACATTCATTTCTCGACATTTACCACAGTTGGTAAATGTCGAGAAACCGATATTTTACGAACAAATTTAAAACAGAGAAAAAGCGTCCGTTACCACAACGCGCCTTATCTGGCACAACTAAAACATCAGAAGCTTGTAGTATGGCTTTTCTGTTCTTTTATTGTAATGTCTTTTGTCCCACGCCTACTCAACTCACCGTAATGTAACAAAGTGATTATTAACCCACAGCCCTCCCACGTAGTGTGTCTATGTACCTTTACATGACATCAAACATTTACCCTCATAATTATAAAAATTAAGGTGAAGATACAGGCAAATGACCTTGAAGTGGCGCCCTCATTTGAAATAAATTGTTAACTCGTAAATATGGAGATAATTTCCATATTACTCTTCGTCATGCACTAGATAGCCCTTTAAATTATTTTATAAACCACCGTTGAAAGTATTTACATTAGTCCGTCTAGCTTTAAAACTTGCCTCCGCCAAAAGTGGCCACGGCAAGTTTTAAAGCTAGACGGATCACCAATAATAGTTTTAACGGCAGTTCATAAAATAATTTAAAGGGCTATCTAGTGCATGACGTAGAGAAATATGGAAATTATCACCATATTTACGAGTTAACAATTTATTTCACACTTCAAGGCCATTTGCCTATATCTTCGCCTTAACAACGATTCGCTAAACGGTAAACCTGTTTTAGTTAATATGTTTTCTCTCGTTTTTTAATGGTTTTTGAAAAGAGAGATAGGCACAAAATTTATTGTAAGATTTTTTTTTTAAATAGTCGTCACAAATGTTGGAATAATTAATTAATCCGCTAGTTTCCAACAAGTCAAATCAGACACTTTTTTCTAAACGTCAAAACAAAAATTTTTTATGAGGTTTGTATGAAATATCGGATTGTGACGTCATAGATTTTTGGAGTCAAATAGCGCTCTTAATATCCATTTTTCTGCAATAATAAATCAAAAATTTCGTTCAAAATAGATGTGATCAATGACAAGTGACATTATTTAGAGACGTTTTATTCTCTTAACAGTACCAAATAATTTATTTTTGACCCAGGAAACTACCCAATTGATATATACAGCATTACATGGCTCGGAACAATATCTAAATTTAAATTATGTGATGAAAAATTTCGACATGAGTGAGATTCGAACTCACGCCCCTCACAGCTGTACTGTGAGTGCACTTCCAATTATGCTACCATGACTTTGAATTATTCTGACGAATTTTCTCATCACATATTACTTAACTGACTGCCTCCGTGGTCCTGTGGTCAAGACGTTTGCCTTGTGATCCGTAGGTTGTGGGTTCTAATCCCACTGGGAAGCATACTTTGTGAAAAGTTGTTTCAAGTATGGTTAGGATATTACAGGCTTGAATCACCTGATTATCCGAAAAGAAAGATGATTCCGTGTTTCAGAAGGCACGTAAAGCTGGGTCCTGAACGCCATCTAGCGTTTGTACCTATCCTAGGATTAGTTTTAGTCTACACTTTGGGTTGCGGAGGTCAGACGGCAGTCGCTCTGTGTAAAAACCAGTAACCTCGTCAAATCACCTAGGTAAGGTAGCGGACCCCGGGCTCTGAAGCGTTACCGCTGAGGATGCAACCGGGCATACGCTCGGATGATGATGTTGTTTCCGTCTTTATTTATGTTTTCAAAGTACAGTAAAACTCTACTACTGGAAGGAATTTCTTTAGAAATAAGTAGCCTAGGCACAGGCCGGAATCTCCTAAGGTACGCGCAACATGCGTCCCCGCTCCCCGTCCCCGCACCTCTCCCCCGTTTCCGCCTCGATGACTCACGTTGGCCGTCAAGAACCGGGGGAGAGGAGCGGGTGCGGGGAACGGGGACGCATACTGCGCGTACCTTAGGAGATTCCGTTCTGTTTACTCTTACTGTATTCTGTGACCTAGGTACTATGTTTTCCTTATTTTTATTTCGTATGTTTCCAAATTTTCAAGTGTACTTAACTAAATAAAATCAAATTAAATAAAGTTATTACAAACAAACTTAGTACCTAACTTTAAAATCTCTTTGTAAATTTTAGATCGTTTTGGTAATTGAAAAAATATTTTGTCTGCAAAATTAAAATAACTGAAGGTAGAATCTTCATTTATTCTAAAACTTTTGTCTCGGCTGACGCCAGTTATGAACTTAAACCCACATACGCAGTGAGGCTTACATGACATTAAATATTTAGACAAATGCCAAACGAGACGTTTTACTTTTTATTGTAGTTTTTAGTTTTTGATTGTAATCTAAAATGGAGTATTTTTTTCTTCAAAGATAGAACATATTACCTAACTACGGTATGTTAGTCTATATGAAAAAAAAAAAATTCTTAAGATAGCTTAGGCTAAAAACAGTAAAAATAATTATTTTCAAACAAATTTTTTTTTTAAATTCATATTTCACGTAAGCAAAAGACGATTCTTTATAAAAAAAATTGGTCCTCAAACTGAAAATCTTTTGGTAATAATGTTACGAAACTGGGGTTCGGTATTTGGAGAAAAACGACAAACTTCGTATGAGGGATTTATTCACTACGGAACCCTAAGTTGACACGTGAAAATGGTCTTCCAAACGTCCAAGGTCCTAGTCGCGTAGCAGCTGAGGTCCAGGTATCTCGCCAAGGTAGTCGCAGGTACTTCCACTTGTCGCACTAAGGTAGGTTTCCTTCGCTTCGAAGTGATCGCTTTGATAGCTCGTATTGAACTGCCGTGGCGCACCCACGGTTCCCTATTTATATGCGCCATCGAATAGGTCCACATTAATCTCGAATATTCTACATAGTCGACGAACGTGTTTCGAAGCATCCAGGCGCCGGGTATGTGTGTGAGTGTAACATGGTCAAGCAACTCTAGACTTTATGACACAAGACATATGGGCCAATTTGGCTTGCACCATTCTATCGTAGTAGTTCGTAGTTCGCGAACATTGTTCGAGAAGGTTCTGTCACGTTCGCGACAATAATATAACTGTGTATATTGCTTTTCGCTGTATTAACTCATCAGTACAACAAAAAGCATGTCAAACGATCTATACTAGCTTATTTATACTGCGAAAGTAAAAAAGAAAAAAGTGTTAAAGAATATAACAATAACACATAAATATTAATATAACAATAACAATATAAATTGACGACCTCCGTGGTGCAATGGTCAACACACTAGTCCGCCAATCCGGAGGTTCTGAGTTCGATCTGGAGCCAGGGCAAGTTGGAAAATTTGCGGCATAAACGCCTGTATCTTTTGATTGCGTTGACTTAGAAGTTTGATTTTTTCACAGTTCTAAGGGACCTACTGTCCCTTGAGTATTTGATATGAATTTTAGCGATACCACCACGCGTTCTTGAGAAAAAGGGGACAGACAGACGGACAACAAAGTGATCCTATAATAATAATTGCAGAAATTATAAAAAAATATATAAAATCTAAACACCACGTATTTGAAGTACGTCGCTGTAGTAAAAACATATCTATCCTACTAGACGCTTCAAATGACACGTATTTCAAATCTGTTGGATGGTAGGGACCCGTTTTCATCATCCTTTGTTTTACTCATCATCAGGTCTTCTTTTAGTCTCCATTGTAGGAGCACGACCCTCTCTGTACTACCAGAGCCATATATTAGCCAGAGTAGTCAGAGGATTTGGCCTACACTCTCCACGCTGGCCAGACGGTTGGAGAGGTCTCACTGATGGTTATAAGCTTTGTTCAGCTTGTGTTTCCTAAGCCGCCTTCTACGACATCCACGGGAAGACTTCGAGTGGTCCTATTCTACTCTGCCGGGAACCACACGGCTATTTTATTTTATTACCACACGGCTATTTGTTTTACTAATTTTTATTAATGTTTAAAATGACATATTTATTTGTAATCTTTTATTTCCTCTTTAAAAATATGGATTTGGACAATTTCCGTCAAGAATAATATTTTAAGAAGAGAGAATAAGCATAACAATAAAAGAAGAAAGAAGATCGGTACAGTCAGAAGGGGTTTCTTTCGGCCTTCAGCTGTTCATAGACTGTAGGCCGGCGGAAACTACTTGCTGACTGTACCCACTGTCAACTGTGAAGAAGACAGAAGAGTAGAACTGAGAAGAAGAGACAAGAAACTTTCAAGGAAAAAAGAGTTTTTTATATGTTTCATGTGTGGTGTTTTTCTAGAAGCAAGCTGTCTTTGTAGATAATACTGTAATGGTAATTATATTTAATTTTACTACGGGAACCTAGTAAAATTAAACACGATTACAGTTTAAAGTGCTGCATTTTATAATTTTACTAGGGTAACCTAGTAAGGTAAAGGTTAATAGGTATGATTACAGTTTATAATGAATTATTCGTTACCCGTGTGGTTCCGGGTTAGAATAGGACCACTCCATCTCTTCCTGTGGATGTCGTAAGAGGCGACTAAAGGACTAAGCACAAACATCTCGTGCTACAATTGCATTTCCAAGGAGGGTTAACGTCGGGCGGCGGCCGGTTGTAAAACTTTTCGCACAAATACATTCCCAAAAAGGGTTGACGTCAGGCAGGCGGCCGGTCGTAAAACTATAGCCAAAACATTTGAACTGTTCCGACTTTTTCTTCTCCATATTGCAAGGTCTTTGGCATCCTTGGGTGACCGTTGACATGCATGTTATATTTGGAGAAGCAAAAGTAGGAAAGCGCTCCCCGGGCTCCGAAGCAGCACAGCTGAGGATGCAACCGGGAACGCGCTTAGATGAAGAAATATTTATAATTAATTATTTGTTAATTTTTTTACTAGGGCAACCTAGTAGAATTAAATATGATTATTATAACCAATAGAAATATTTTTTCTCTAAATAGTTATTTTTGGTTGGCTATATCCAGCAGCGGCGTTAGGGTAGGGCGCGGTTGGGCGACCGCCCAGGGCGCCAGATACAAAGAGGCGACAGGGGGCGTTTTTGGGCAAGGGGGGTCACAGGTAAATATATAAATAGCAGCTGGCGGCAACTCCTAGACTCTTATTTGTATGCACCCCCGCCCTCCCTCCCTTCGCTTACAATGGGGCGGCAAATTTCTTTAGTCAGTCTGAATTGCAGTTTGGGGGTTGGGAGTGGGGGCAAAACCGGCACTGGCTATATCATACACCTTTAGTCGTAAAATCTGACAATGTTGGCCACTTACACACACGAAAAGCATACTGAACATATAAATGTGCGCATGCTCAGTCTGCGCGGCATTAAATTCAAATGAAACAGGACGTTCTACATATTTCTGGTAACATATTATGGGGAGGATGGGTAGGGTTGTCACTCTGGGTAAAACGACAAAAGATATACTTATTTAAAATGCTTTCGGCTCCATTATCAGATGACTTGACTTTTGTTCTTGTACGAATTTCCACATTTCTGATTCGATAGCGTAGAGAAACACCAAGCTCCATAGCGCGTTGAGCTACCTTGAGCCTTCTTATAAGACCCATAGTAAGGAACGACGTTTCAGACCCGGGCCAGACACTTTCATGTTGATGCACTGAGGTATTTAGGATTTTGGCTTCTAGTCTATCTGTATCTTTTTAGGGTTCCGTACAAAAATGAAAAAACGGAACCCTTATAGGATCACTCTGTCCGTCCGTCCGTCTGTCACAGCCAATTTGCTCCGAATCTACTCGTACTAGACCGAATCAGGTGAAATTTGGTAGGATAATGTAATCCTATGACCCAAATACATGTGCAAAGTAAATAAATATTTTTTTTAAGTAAACTAATTAAATTAAACTTAAATTAAACGGACTAATTAGGAAATTTAAAAAAAAGTTTTGCAAACTTTATACAGGGTTATTTTTAATTAACTGACAACCTTTTTGGAGCAAGTTCAGTCCGTGATACTGAACTACTTTCCATAAAAACAATTATTGAAAAACGAAAAAAAATTTCGACTTTTCATACAAATCGGCGCTCAACCAAATGGATTTTGTATGGGAAAACGAAATTTTGTTTTCGTTTTTCGATAATTGTTTTTATGGAAAGTGGTTCAGTATCACGGACTGCACTTGCTCCAAAAAGGTTGCCAGTTCATTAAAAATAACCCTGTATATCCAAGGCCTTGTTATAGGGATCTTAAATATATTTTTGTTTTTATTTTAAAATATAAAGTTTGATTTTATTCAAGAAAGAAGACGAAAATTGACCATCCCCGGGCCCCTGATATCCGAATTTACTAAGCCTAAAATTTGAGAAAATACAAAATATAGTTCATTGCTTGTAGATTACAGGAAAACCTATAAGAATTCAATCAATTGTACGGAACCCTAACCACGCGAGTATAATTCGCACTTGGCCGGTTTATTTGGTCATCGTCCACCTTTCAGATGCGTACAATTTCACTCATAATTAGAGCTCGAATATTCTTTTCTTTTTACTCGTACCTCGCTCGTGTCAGCCCTACAGTAATACACACGCATACTTTAGATGTAAGCAACGTATAATATATCAATAAAAGTACAAATTTTGACAGATTGCCTGACACGGGTCGAGGGTGGGGAATATAGAGTTATAAGGATTTTCTACTTTCTACTAACATAAAATGTATTTTAGGGTTCCGTTTCTAAAATATGCTAAATGAAACCTTAAAACTACCAATAGTTTGTCCTGAACTGTGATCTCATGACAGTTTTTTTTACCCCAATCTTGGGGATTCCATAGACCGAATATCATTATTAAATAAAAAGAGTTGTTGTTATTAATAACATTATATATTGTATGTCTATTATATGTGCAGAGAGCGGATAGGTATTGGGATGCATGGTACAAGAATATAGGGTATTCTCTAATAAGTGTTACTACTGATTGTTCTTTCCAGTTAATTTAAGGACTTACTCAATTAGTTAATGAATATAAAATACTAACTTAATAACTATTTTGTTTATCATGTGATTCATCTATTTAGTTTTCAGGGTTCCGTACCCGAAGGGTGCAAACAAGACTCTATTACTGAGACTCCGCTGTCTGTCCGTCTGTCTGTCTGTCTGTCTTTCCGTCAGTCACAGGGCTCTATCTCTTGAACCGTAATAGCTAGACACTTGAAATTTTCACCGATTATGTATTACTGTGGCGGATATAACAACAAATACTAAAAATAAAAAATAGTCATAAATTAAAGGGGGTCGTCATACAAGAAACGTGTTTTTTTAAGGGTTTTTAACTTGATCTTCATAATTGCATTAACTAGATACTTGAAATTTTCACCAATTATGTATTACTATGACCACAATAACAACAAATACTAAAAATAAAATAAAGTTAAAAATTAAAGGGGGTCGTCATACAAGAAAAGTGTTTCTTCAGCGTTTTAAAACATTGTACGGTGGTACGGAACCCTTCATATACGAGTCCGACTCGCACTTGCCCGTTTATTGATTTATTAATACACTAGCTTTTGCCCGCGGCTTCGCTCGCGGAACCCACGGGAATATTACTTTTTCCGAGATGAAAGGTACATTATGTCCTTCTCAGTACTACCAGGGCTGTGTCTTTCCCCGTTTAGGTATCGAAAATGTGCCCGCCTACATTATCACTATGCGCGCAGGCGGCCCCTCCGGATGGTAAATTCAGTTCTACGAATCGTTTGTCCAGAGTAATTATAATGAAATTGGCTTGCAATGGATATCTAGGTATCTATGCGAAAAGGTGCTGAGTTCTAACGTGAGCTAAATTAAACCATATCGCTATCCACATTGAGTAGTTATTTCTTTGAATTTCTTTGCTGAGTGAGACTTCTGTACCTTAGTATTATTTATTCTGTGGTACTACTAAGTATGTGTATGCAAATTTTCAAGAAGATTGGTTCAGTAATATAAAGCGTGAAGAGGTAACAAACAAATATACAAACTCACTTTCGCATTTATAATATTAGTTGAGATTGGGATTCGGATAATTGGTTTAAGACCAAGATAGCTGGCACACACATTGAGAGAGGCCTACTTCCTGCAGAGGATGTGGAAGGCTGTTGATGATCATGAATAGGGATGATGACTGGGTCAGAAAAGTATTATTCCAATTATTCCGATAGTTAGATTATCCAAAACTATGTACCCGTATTTTCCAGTATATCAACAAAGTAAAAATTCACAAAGATACAGAGTATCAAAGTTCCAGAGTGGGGGCTTGTGACGTCACCGATGTGTAAAAATCGTACGAAAGCGTGACGTCGTGCGACATTTAAATGCGCTGTATCTTCGTTATTTATTGTTTCTCAGAGAAAAGAAAAAATACGTGTACAATATTTTTCGATAATGTAACCGATGGGCCAAAAATATTTTTCAGTCATCATCATGCGTATTGGGTATATGACTGGGTCAAAAATAAACTACTTGGTACTGTTAAGATAATAAAACGTCACAAAATAGTGTCACTTGTTATTGATCATATACATTTGAAACGTGATTTTAGATTTTTTTATGCAGAAAAACTGATTTAAGAGCGCTATTTGACCCCAAATATCTATGACGTCACGGTTTTGTATTTCATACAAATCCCATAGAAAATGTTTGTTTTGACATTTAGAAAAAAGTGTATGTTTTGACTTTTTGTCATCTAGCGGATTTAATTTTGTTATACAACAAAAAAACTATAATCTAAACATTTCTTGATGCTGATTTGAAAATAACAATAAATAAAAATATACTTTACGAAGGTGCCCAAATATTCTACAAACTCCCAAATTGTATCAGAGACACAAAATCTATGTATCAGTTTAAAAAAGTGCTTAAAAGCCATATAATAAAAAAATATACAATATAGTTTATATAACGTCTAACAAAATATACTGAAACTATTTTAAGGGTGAATTCAGTCTGTGATATTGAACAACTTTCCCTAAGGAACATATGTCGAAATATGATAAATAATTTTTAGCTTTTCATACAGACTCGGATCAGCTGATCGGTCAACTTGTATGGGAGGCCAAAAATTATTTTTCATATTTCGATATATGTTCCTTGGGGAAAGTTGTTCAGTGTCATGGACTGAATCCACCCTTAAAATAGTTTCAGTATATTTTGTTAGTCCCTGTATATACATTTTACCACTAACATAAAATACTCCAAAATACAAAACATAAATAGTAATAAAAATTACATTACTACTAGGAAAATACTGCACTTATGTGCATTTATTTTAATTTATATATTCCTTAAATAAAGAAACCCAAAAACTACTAAAATAACAAAAAAAAAACAAAACTAAAACCAACTAATAAATAATAAAGTATCTGTTACACTACACACTAACAAAATTAAATACATATTTTAAAGAAAAATAAAAAATGTAAAAACTTACACTGTGCCACATCCAGTGAACGCTAATCCCTTGTACGTGTTCCGTGTTGTTTACGTACTTACCTTACAACTCGTATCAACTCGCCTCGCAGTTTGGTCGGTGGCAGCTCGCGCTTGGTGTTTATGAGTTTTGTGATGCCTACCTACATTCACCGATTTTTTATAAAGTGTATTAATTATGTATAGACTCACCTAAGTGAATACCTATGTAATTCTTGTGAGCAAATAAACAAATTCTTTAAACCCAAATAAAAAAATAAAAAACCAAACTTTGGCTTCAGGGCACCATGGGCCAGCTGTTTCTACAGCGACCGGAACAAAGTCATATTTGGATGTTAAATTAGAATATTTGATACACTTTTGTCCAGCCGCCGCACGCGCAGCCGCCCCGGGAGTGCGTATACTATTGAGATAGGACGCCGCGTAGGTACTCACACAAGTGGCGTCCCACAACAAACTGCGTCCCCTCTGCCACGGGATTAGAGTCAAACCGTCTGGTCGTTTACCATCTGTCCTGGAGAGTCCTGGAGGCCTCAATTGACAAGGTATATTTGCCGATATGAGTGCTCTTCTAATAATGTCATTAATTGCATTGTGCCGCGACAAACGTCCAGCACAACGCAAGCAACTTAAGGCATGAAGACCTTCTGCCTCCATCATTTTACCACATACGCAACGATGCGGTTCACACACTGAACAACCCAACCGCAAAGCTGCCGCTACTCTAAGAGAATCGTTGTCCAGTAATGTGCCCATATGAGGAAAAGGCAAAGCGTGCAGCCAAGCCCCTGATTCCGGCTCAGCACAAGCCTTTAAGCGCACTAAATTAGAACCAGTTGCCTCATTTTCCAACTACTTCTGCATGACAAGAGATCCTACCTCATCCCAAAGTTTCTGCACATATGGCCTTGCTAGAACAGTTGCATTCGGATACCTGCTCAACCAGACAGTCAAAGCCTCACTCGCATGGGGCAAAATCAATCCGTCGCCATCAATGGAGAGTATTTTAGCAACAAGATCGACAATCCCATGGGATGACGCTAGGAAGGCCGGAAGGGATATATCCGAAATTCGGCGAACACCAAGACCTCCATGACGTACCGGTAAGGATGCCTGAACCCATTGATTTTCGTCAAGTTTGATATTTAATATATTTTCGAGTTCTGAACACACTGCATTGTCAAACTGATTTACTTTCTAGCGGATTGGTTTGATAAGTTAAAAAAATGCATTGACTCGAGTGTTCAATCGCACACAGTGGCAACGTGGAAAGAGAAAATCATGCGAGTAGAATACGCATGATGACTGAAAAAATATTTTTGGCCATCGGTTAGATTACTAAAAAATATTGTATACGTATTTTTTCTTTTCTCTGAGAAACAATAAATAACGAAGATACAGCGCATTTAAATTTCGCATGACGTCACGCTTTCGTACGATTTTTACACATCGGTGACGTCACAAGTCCCCACTCTCGAACTTTGATACTCTGTATCTTTGTGAATTTTTACTTATTTGATAAACAGAAAAATATGGGTACATTATTTTTGGATAATCTTACTAACGGGCTGATTAGAATAATACTTTTCTGACCCAGTCATCATCCCTATTGTACATGCAATTTGAATGAGGTCGAAACATGTCGGCGAATAAAGTCAGCTGAATATTTACGTGAGTTACCTGTTTATCATCATCATCCTCCCGTATTCCCGGTTGCATCGTCAGCGGTTACGCTTCAGAGCCCGGGGTCCGCTACCTAACCGGCGATTTGACGAGGTTACCGGTTTTTACACAGAGCGACTGCCGTCTGACCTCCGCAACCCAAAGTGTAGACCAGAACCAATCCTGGGATAGGTACAAACGCTAGATGGCGTTCGGGACCAACAGCTTTACGTGCCTTCCGAAGCACGGAATCATCTTTATTTTCGGATAATCAGGTGATTCAAGCCTGCAATATCCTAACCAGACTGGAAACAACTTTTCACAAAGTATGCTTCCCAGTGGGATTTGAACCCATGTCCTCCGGATCACAAGGCAGACGCCTTGACCACTGGACCACGGAGGCAGTCGAGTTGAATTACCCGTTTATCGCATACACTATCACGTCTTTATCCCTAACGGGGTAGACAGATCCAAGGGCGGTAAAGCCCAGGCCACTTTCAGCGTAATGGTGGGCATGAAGGTGGAAAAGGGAAATCATAATAGTGATGGGTTGCTAACCGCATCACCTATTCATATGATTCAGATTCTCGCCCATTCCCTCAATCGGCTTTTACGATCTGCACGGGAAGAGAAGCAGCTGGTACATTCTATGTTTTTTCTTTTCTCCCAGACCAGCAAAGAAGAATTTATCGCATATAAGTAACTATACCATGCCTTCAATAAACGTCACAAAAGCGGACAAAGTCGCGGTTAAAAACTATCCTAGTTAACGCGAGTGGAAGCTATGAAATTACAAACAGTTCAGAACTCGGGTTCAAGTTTATATCGCAAACAATGAGGTGGGTGGTGGGGAATTTTTAATTAGATACTAAAGTTTCTGCTTTGTTAGCTAAAGACTATAATGCGACTAATATTATATGATAGCGTGGACTAACAAATATAAGAGGACGGAAAACCTTCATACTTTGAAGCGTAATCCAATTTTTAGTTTACATGTTGCAGCTAGATGGAGCTACTAGTTCGAAAGAAAGTAGTTTCGTAGTGGTTTCGCTTAATTTCGGAAAGATGGCGGTATAAGCGTTCATTCTCTACGAACAAACAAGCGCCATCTCTGATTTTTCGTGGATACCGTCAGCCTAAGTACTCAGCATCCTTTGTAAGGCTAACGGGCGAGATAGTAGCGACATCTAGAAATAATACAGGATTTTGTCTTTCTAGCAGAGTACGATTTTTTGTATTGAGTTTTCTGTCCTCTAGTACTTATGTCATACCAGAAACGTGTTTATTTTAGCGTTTTAAAACATTGTACGGCGTTACGGAACCCTTCATGTACGAGTCCGACTCGCACTTGACCGGTTTTTTCTTTTAACCCAGACCAGAATAGAAAAATGATGATAATGTTCTATGAATTTATTCTGTCGTTAGTTGGCAGTTACTTTATCTATACTAATATTATAAAGCGGAAGAGTTTGTTTCTTTGTTTGTTTGTTTGTTTAAACGCGCTAATCTCAGGAACTAATGGTCCGATTTGAAAAACTCTTTTTTTGTTGGGTAGTCCACTTATAGGGGAAGGCTTTAGGCTATATAACATTCCGACAACCACGCGAACGAAGTCGCGGGCACAGCTATAGTTAGACTATAAGATCGTAAATCGTAAATATATGATAAGCCGTGTGGTTCCCGGCAGAGTAGAATAGGACCACTCCAAGTCTTCCCGTGGATGTCGTAGAAGGCGACTTAGGAAACACAAGCTAAACAAAACATCAATGAGACCTCTCCAACCGTCTGGCCAGCGTGGAGAGTGTAGGCTAAATCCTCTGACTGCTCTGGCTAATGGCTCTGGCAGTAAAGAGAGTGTCGTGCTCCTGCAGTGAGACTAAATAAACGGGCAAGTGCGAGTCAGACTCGTACATGAAGGGTTCCGTACCACCGTACAATGTTTTAAAACGCTGAAGAAACACGTTTCTTGTATGACGACCCCCTTAAATTTTTAACTTTATTTTATTTTTAGTATTTGTTGTTATTGTGGTCATAGTAATACATAATTGGTGAAAATTTCAAGTATCTAGTTAATGCCATTATAAAAATCACGTTAAAAACGCTGAAAAAAACACGTTTCTTGTATGACGACCCCCTTTGATTTTTAACTTTTTTTTATTTTTAGTATTTATTGTTATAGCGGCCACAGTAATACATAATCGGTGAAAATTTCAAGTGTCTAGCTATTACGGTTGAAGAAATAGAGCCCTGTGACAGACGGACAGACAGCGGAGTCACAGTAATAGGGTCCAGTTTCCACCCTTTGGGTACGGAACCCTAAAAAGACTCAAAAGACTGTAAACATTATACGACAATATTCCTTGTAGGTACTCTTTTCAATATAGGTACTTTCATACTAACAAGTATACTCGTATGTATATATATTAGAGTATTCAAATCCCGCGATGGGATTTTACGATCTGTACAGAAAGAGAAGTTTGTGGTAATTTTTTTTTATTACCCTATACTGTCCCCACGTCCCACTGCTGGGTAAAGGCCTCCCCTCTTGTATTTTCCCCCAGACCAGCTTAGCAGTAATTTTTTCCTAACTAGATAAGGAAGGAACGTTAACGGAACGAAGTCCTTTATTCGCTGCTTTAAATAATTCTAATTATCTCGGACAAAGCTCTTTTGTAATACTAATGAAGAAACTTGCCTTTTATTCTTTCAGCTAGTTTCTAAAAGATATTAAAATTCATATGAAGCGGTAGTGGCTATTCCAACGAAAGTGCGAGACGCAAAATAGAAATAACTGGAATTAATCAGGCTCAAGTAAAAACAGTCTCTGATTAAGTTGGAGTCGAAAGAAAAAAAAACTTACTTTGGGGCTAGATCAATCTGTGTAATTAATCCGTATTAAAAAAAAATCGCCTCTTACGACATCCACAAGAGATGGAGTGGTCCAGGAGTGCTATTTTTCTTTCAGGGACTCACATTACGAATAATTTGCGCGAGTGTTTCCAAACGGGCGTATTTTTGAATTGATCGTATGCGAAGGATTTGCAACGAGTGGTCTGAACCACTCGTAATTTTGACATTTGTAGCGCACAAATGTCATAGAAACGTTCCATTTCCACGTACTTTTTTATTTTTGTTGAAATGTTTAGAAAACCATTGACCAATTATGATATTTTCTGCGTAACACAATATTACTTATCGCTGACACGACGGTTTCAAAAATACGATGCAATGCGTCGGAACGCGAGTGGTGAGTTGGAAAACTACACGTTTTATGTTTTGCTGAGTCCCTAAATGAAAAATAGCACTCCTGGTCTAGGGCGGTAACCACACTGCATATACACTATTAATATCCGTACACCGCCTTCCCAGATCCAAAAATAGTGAGCAAATTGCTCAAGTTTTCTAACGTCGTCCACACGTCGCGTCCAGGCACGTTCCGACGATTCGTCAATAGACGCCAATCGATAGTTGAGGCAGGCTTGCTGAACCGTGGAACTTTTCTGAAGCTGATAAGTTTACATAAAGAAAATAAGAAAATCTTTGTTAGGCATAAAACTAGAAATTGTGTAGTCCCACTAAAATTTTCCGGGGTCCAGTGCTGCCCCCATTTAAATAAATCATTTCAAAGAAAACGGAGACATCATTTACAATTTTGCTACTACCAAGTCCTAGATAACTCTTCAAAGTATTTTATGAACTACTTACTGTTTACAGTTTAAAGTGAGAACGTTAACCTTTACTACGCACATTTGCGAAAAACGGCCACTTTTGGCTAATGTGCGTAGTAAAGCTTAACGTTCTCATTATAAACAGTAAACAGTAGTTCATAAAATACTTTGAAGGGTTATCTAGGACTTGGTAGCAGCAAAATTTTTAATGATGTCTCCGTTTTCTTTGAAATTATTTATTTTAAATGGGGGCAGCACTGGACCCCGGAAAATTCAGGTACGGCCTTAAATTTTACCCGTCGGGAGCGTGGCCAAAAGGCTGGCATTACCACTATTTCCTAAGTCCCCTTTTTAAACCTCGACTAAAAGAGGGGTGTAATAAGTTTGACGCGTCTTTGTGTCTGTGTGTCAATGTGTCTGCTTGTCTTTATGCCTACATACACACTATTACACACACATGTGTGCCTGTGTGTTGGGTATTGTGTACTTTTAGTGTACTGTTACAGCTGCACTAAGCGTGACCTATGTGAGGCTACAGACAACGCTGTGAAAGTGGCAACCTTCTGGAGGGAATTTTTTTTATTACATTTTGAGCTTTCGACACAAGAAGAAGAAGACTGTTAGTAGGGGAGCCCATAAGGGAGATTTGGGGATTTACTCGAGCGCGTCAGATAAACATGCAGTCGAGTCATGTCAGGATGACAGTACAATATAACGTAACTATATCATATTGGTGAACTGATGGTGGAGCCGGGAGGTAGCCATAGGAACTCAGTGATTTGTCTTGACTAGCATTTTGGTCTCACAATAAACTTAATTCTTAATCTGACGGTTTGAGTTTTTCACATTTTGGACAAATAAAATAAGCTTAACACGATAGGTTTTCGTCGTTTCATTACTAAGTTTCTATGGCTACCTCCCGGCTCCACCATCAGTTTACCAACATGATATCGTTATATTGTACTCTCATCCTGACATGACTCGACTACATGTATATCTCACGCGCTGAAGTAAATCCCAAAATCCCCCTCTTGGGCTCCCTTACTATGTGTATCTGTGTGTCTGTCTGTATTATCGTAGCTCCTAAACGAATAGACCGATTTCCTTGAAGCCGAAAACTTGTCTATTGAGATGGTTCCTAGCTTAAAAAACAACATAAAACTGACACAAAGAAATAAACGGGCAAGTGCGAGTTGGACTCGTACATGAAGGGTTCCGTACCACCGTACAATGTTTTAAAATGCTGAAGAAACAAACACGTTTCTTTTATGACGACCCCTTTTAATTATTAACTTTATCTTATTTGTAGTATTTGTTGTTATAGTGGTCATAATACATAATCGGTAAAAATTCCAAGTATCTAGTTAATGCCATTATGAAGATGGAGTTAAAAAATTGGTATCATAATACAAACATAATCAGTGAAATTTTCAGGTGTCTAGCTATTACGGTTCAAGAGATAGAGCCCTGTGACAGATCGAGTTAAAAACGCTGAAAAAAACACGTTTTTTGTATGACGACCCCCTTTAATTTTCAACTTTTTTTTATTTTTAGTATTTGTTGTTATAGCGGCTACAGTAATACATAATCGGTGAAAATTTCACGTGTCTAGCTATTACTGTTCAAGAGATAGAGCCCTGTGACAGACGGACAGACAGCGGAGTCTTAGTTATAGGGTCCCGTTTGCACCCTTCGGGTACGGAACCCTAAAAATAACAGGACAAAATGAAGAAACTAAGTGGAAAGAAACACATGCAAAGAATCGCCGAAAAGTTCAGTCAGAGAACCTCGCTGTCTCGTTCACAACAACGTCGTTATTTTGTTGACATTCATTGTATGTTTATTATAATTATTATATATAAGTATGTTTATTATAGTGACCACCCCGCTCTACATAATTTCCCATCATTTTTTTCTATTTAAACGAGGATGCCTGGAAGAAATTGCTTAGCGATAAGGCCGCCTTTTGCGCATTTCCTAGTTTTTAAGATAATTATGTCCTGTTTTTTACTTTTGTGCAATAAAGGGTATTGTATTGTGTATTGTATTGTATTCCACGTTATTCCTTTTCTCCCAGATCAGCATATTGTCAGACCAGTCAAAATCTCATTTCTCTTTCCAGGTCCAACAAGCTCAAAGCCTTCTGGTTCAGCATATCAGACGAGCCCATCCCGGTGCTGGACTTCCTGTCCGCTGCTTTACTTTCTGCGGAGTACGAGCGGGCGCTGGGAAGGGCACTGGCCATGCCGGAGTGTCGACTGATCCCGTTCTTTGGCGCTTTCTTAAGGGAACTCAGGTATGTATCCCGTTGTCCCCTTGATTCCTTGTCCCCTTGTCCGGATTAACCTTAATAGGGTATATTCATGTCTGTTTTTTTATTTTTTTAGATGATTCTATAAGTTATTATATAAACGGGGAAAAATGTCACACTCACAGAATATTATTAAATAAGCTTAAAAAAAATAATTAAAACTTCTATCATTTTCGGACGACTTAAACGCGGTGGCATTTTGCGCTTTTATTCTGTGACGTCACCGCACACTGTCAATGTCAGTTTTAATGGAAAAAGAAAATCAAAAAATAGTAGTACCATATTTTAGGTTATAATTAATTGATTACTTGCGAAGTACGTAGTCATCATAAACACATCAATTTTAGGCAGATTATCTGACTGTATCTGCCACAACAAAACCGCTTTTAATCATTGTAGCAAGTCTTTTTTCACCAGGAGTCAGACTTTCAGCTAAAAATTCTCAAAGAACACTAATAATTTAGCAAAACAATGAAAATAACCTCCAACAATCATACAAATTACAAACTTATTGACAGTGACAGATTCTCCTTCTTTCTAATTCGTGGTTGACAGTACAGACTATTTAGAAAATTAAGTTTGACAGTGTTTGGTGTCGTCACGTTTCGTTTCGCCAATAGCGTTGCGTTTGGAAATTTGCGAGGGAATTTGAAAAAGACAACTTTTTAATCATTAATTTCTCAATGGAAACATGTTAAATTGAAAAAATATATGTATATGGGTATTTTTCTTTAGCAATAAAGTTTCCACATAATTTTTTTTGTTCGTTACTGAATCACATGCATATTGTCTATTACAAGCGTTTATTGAGTGTCAGCTGACCCATTCGAATCTCGCAAGCGAAATTATATAGAAGCACATCCCGTTATTCGACTGAGTTGAAACTTCACATACCTATCAATGCAATATTATGGTCTCAATGACCTGATCCCATGATGAAGCTGGAAGGTGGCCACGGCATCTCCGTGATAAAACTGATAACCTTATCGAGTTGGGGTTCAATTGTTTCGGCTTGAGGAGCACTTTTTAGTTGATTGTTTTAGAGAAAAGCTTGTTTAAAAAAAAAAACTTGGTTTTAAGGCTGTTTTCAGGGTTCCGTACAAAAAGTGAAAAACGGAACCCTTATAGGATCACTCGTGCGTCTGTCTGTCCGTCCGTCTGTCACAGCCAATTTGCTCCGAATCTACTGGACCGAATCAGGTGAAATTTGGTATGATGGTGGCGTAATCCTATGTCCCAAACACATATGTGCAAAGTAAATAAATATTTTTGTAAATATAAGGGTCATTTTCGGGGGATAAATTAGGACATTGAAAAAAAAGTTTTGCAAACCTTACTGTGACCTACCATATATCAAATGAAAGCCATTTTATTATGAAAGGGCTCATTATGAGGATCTCAAATATATTTTTGTTGTAATTATAAAATAAATAGTTTTAATTTTGTTCAATTCATGAAAGAAGACGAAAATTGACCATCCCCCCCCCCCCCCCCCAATTTTGAACAAAATGCGAAATCATTGCTTGTAGATTACAGGAAAACCTATAAGAATTCAATCAATTGTACGGAACCCTCTCCAGGCGACTTTAACTCGCACTTGGCCGGTTTTATTTTTTTCGTCGTCATTTTAGATTGTGATTAGCCGTGTGGTTCCCGGCAGAGTAGAATAGGACCACTCCAAGTCTTCTCGTGGATGTCGTAGAAGGCGACTTAGAAAACACAAGCTAAAAAAAGCTTATAAACATCAATGAGACCTCTCCAACCTGTTTGGCCAGCGTGGAGAGTGTAGGCCAAATCCTCTGACTGCCCTAGCCAAGTATGGCTCTGGTAGTACAGAGAGGGTCGTGCTCCTGCAGTGGAGACTAAAGGAGTTCTGATGATGATGATTCTAGATTGTATTTACTTTCTTTGGTATCCTACTCACCGAGTAGGTAGAGGTCCTATATATGCAAGCCTGCGTTAACCGACCGTAATTAAAAAATAACACCCTGGGCTGTTGATGATTGATATAAACTTAGAGCTGTTAATACCAGTTTTGGCGAAAAACTTTTTTGCTCCACCTCTGTCTATACAGGCTGACTTTTTATCCACCTGCTAAATTTTTGGAGCAAGTTCAGTCCATGATACTGAACTATAAATTTTTTCTATAAAAAATGTTATTAAAAAATTTTATCGATTTTTAATAACTTTTTTATAGAAAGTAGTTCAGTATCATGGACTGAACTTGCTCCAAAAATTTAGCAGGTGGATAAAAAGTCACCCTGTCTTACAAAATATACTGACACTATTTTAAGGGCAGATTCAGTCCATGACACTAAACAACTTTCCCACTGCTGTTATTTTCACACAAGGGATTTCTTTTTTGTTAACGGCTAACAAGCTACAATTAGATGGCTAGTTACAATAGGAACATTTAGTTAATACACTTGTATTCGTTTTTTTTAATTGTTTTGATCCCTAGGGATTAAGGACAGCTTCTTAATCCCTATTATAACAGTGTATAATCCCGCTTTTAAGGAATTATAAAATTGTTTTTGGAATAGATGACATTTAAACAATAAATATGTATCAACAAGATTTATAACGATATTTTTTTTCACAAAAGCTGTTACACCGACTCTATATCAATATAAAAATTGCCGTAATCCGAAACATGTGTGGAATTTACACCCGCATGCTTACGTTGCACCTTTTTTACATTTTAGCCAATTTTTGTGTTCAAATATTTTAAACGTAGAAGTTACATGTTTATAATGCCTTTATCAAACATGTAGGCATGTTATTTCTTTATTAAAATATCTTAACGTAATGTGTAACTTGACAATTTAAAATCTACATTCCAAGGAGAGTTAATTTATTTATTTATTTAACTTTATTACAAACGTTATAGGCGGACTTAAAGCCATAGGCTTCATCTACCAGTCAACCCACTGGTGATGCCGAGAAAAAGAAACCTTTAGGAGGTTATGTAGGTAATGTAACATTTACTTTATAAAAGGATAGCAATAACAATATAATATATGAATAAACTTATATTCAAAATATACATGGATATAGGTAAGATATAATAAACTTCCTATACGTAAACTACATAATATCCTAATATCTATATTCTATCTGAAAGTTCTGCACTTTTTAACCGACTTCAAAAAAGGAGGAGGTTATCAATTCGACTGTATGTTTTTTTTATGTATGTTTGTTACGCGATATCTTCGCCAATTGTGAACCGATTTTGATGATTCTTTTTTTATTTGAAAGCCTTTACTACCAAGTTGGTCCCATTTTAATTTGGAGAAGATATGATGAAATATGGAAAGAAAGTCCCAAAAAAAATTGAAGTCGGTTGTTTTTTTTTTGTTAAAAAATTAATTTTGAACGCTACACGAGTACGAGTTAAGAGGGCGCCTGATATATATACCATTATCTAAATTTTGCTCCCGCTTCCACGCACACAAATTTACTCTAGCCGAAGCGAGACAGCGAGCCGTGCGGGGCGTCGGGAATCGAGGTGGGTCAATGAGGCTGGTTCTGGTTTTGAGGTTTTTTTCGTTTTACAAAGAATATTTAAGAGTTATTTAAAAAGTAAGACATATGATGACTGCCTTATGTTTAATACAATTATAATCCGAAGTTACAAGTGCTACATTATTGTAATTCTGGAATACTTTCTGTTTTAGTATAATTCTGAGGTGATTTGGAGGCAACTTCGCAATGCTTTTCTATCGAGAAAATTTTGGGCAATCGTGTTTTCGAAATTTATTATGTTTAGACTCAGTCCTGAACTTTGCTGTGTTTTTATTTCTAAATGAGTATTACGTTAATATTGATAAATATTTAAGATCGCTCTAAGAACTTTAGGGTAGTATGGGCTCTTAATGTCGGGCACTCTACTCCCCACCATTGAAGCGAGGCAAGGCTATATCGGAAAGCCTTTATTAAATCACAATCTTTTCCTTTTTCAGAGAGATCCTGGCAGCAACTCCGGCATTGACCAGCCATTCGGTAGCAGCCACCCCCACGCACAGAAGAGAGTTCAAGAGGGAGTCTACAAAAGAAGACAGGTAAATACAGCCGTCTCAGGCATTTGCGGTCCTATGCGACCGCACTATTCGCAACTCAAACTACACACATATTATCTACTAGCTGGTGCCCGCGACTTCGTCCGCGTGAAATTAAGTTTTGTTGTGCAAATTGAAAAATTTTGTTACTTAGTGTGTAATTTACAGTCCGAGTTTTTTATTGTAATTCGGTACATACATTTATCATCGGGTCTTTTTTAGTCTCCACTGCAGGAGCACGACCCTCTCTGTACTGCCAGAGCCGTACTTGGCCAAAGCAGTCAAAGGATTTGCCTACACTCTCCACGCTGGCCAGACAGACGGGTTGGAGAGGTCTCATGTTTATAAGCTTTGTCTAGCTTGTGTTTCCTAAGTCCGCTTCTACGTGAAGACTTGGAGTGGTTCTATTCTACTCTGCCGGGAACCAAACGGCATCATACATTACTCGTATGTTATATCTTTATACACGACGCTAAAAATAACATGACATTAATAGTTTTATTGTTGCTTGGTCTCATACATACTTCTATATAGATTACCTACAGCATAACTTATTTACCTGCAAGCAGGCAACGTACGACTGCCCGTGGGAAAACATTTAGACTTAGATTGACCTGGGACCTGGGTTGTCGCGATGTAAGCAGCTATAGAAAATTTTATGCATTGCTGAAATGGGACATTGTTGAGATCAGTGGTGTATTTATTTTGTGGTATCAACACAGTTTCGCCTGAACTAAATAAATCCACTGAGAATGCTGCTTCGATGACGTTCCTTTTTTAGTCTCCACTGCAGGGCCACGAACCTCTCTGTACTGCCAGACCCGTATATTTTAGCCAGAGCAGTCAGCGGATTTGGCCTACACTTTCCACGTTGACCAGACGGGTTGGAGTGGTCTCATTGATTTTTTGTGTTTCCTAAGTCGCCTTCTATGACGTCCACAGGAAGACTTGGAGTGGTGCTATTCTACTTTGCCGGGCTGGGAACCACACGGCTTACCTTTGTAATATATTTAGTTACTTCAAGTCTAGGCACAATAAGTTCTATTGCACAATTTAGGCGGAGAAAGATTTCTAATAATACGTATGTACGTACGTCAAATTTAAGAGGAATTTTAAGTGAAGACGATTTACAGTATATGAACTTAAAAGCTGACCACTTAATTCCCAAAAAATTGTGTCAATATTTCTATTTATTAAAGCGGCTTGGTCATTTCTTGAAGTAAAGCGCGTACACATAATGAAGATTTTTTTTTTATGTTGTACACTCGAAACATCCATGAGGACTTTTACTTTATAAAATAATACGACAAACATCTGATAGTATCGTCTGATTTTAGTGTCAAACCAAATTAGACTTTACCATCATTTCTTAGCACTCAAGACACGTAGCTACGCATGTCCGCCCACTTTTGGAGTGAATTTCCTGAATTTACTTTGGCAAGTGTTTCCGGAAGAGTCACTTGACGGCTGACCGTATTCTTCTCTAATTTCGCTACAACATTAGAACATTGTTGGGCATCTGAATGGTCAAAAGTTCACGGTTGTCAAGCTTAATTTTTTTTCATTGATCTCGTCAGCTGATCCCCAAGTTCAGGTCACCAGGAAGGCATTACCTGATCTTCTCAATTGTGAATTCCTGAGAAAAGTAATTTAACGTTCCTCACGATTAACGTCCCGCAGTGTAGTGTTCGATCTACGATCATAACGTCTTTTTTGTTTGCCATTGTGCATATATCCCAAACGATTAGACAATTTGCACATCCTCACAACCCCTTTTCCATTCTATTTGAACCCGCTACTCCTGCATACCTCAAGTCTAACTTTCAGTTTCTGGGTGACACCCATGTCAGACATCTTCGTTCCTCTAACAATCTCAGCCTTTCTATACCAGCTCACCGGAGTGAGTTCTTTTCACATTCGTTTATTGTCCAAGCTATAAAGCTCTGGAACGCCTTACCAGTTGATGTTCGGAAGGCTAAAACCCGCTTTTCATTTAAAAAACAGGTGAAAGCACTGTCAGATAGTTCTTAGTGTATGTAGTATATGTGAGTAGTATATTTTAGTATAATAATAGTGTGTATTATTTGTATGTAGTTTATGGTTTATTATTACATATTTATGGTTTATTATTACATATTTAAGTATACCTGGTTCATTTTTCATCATTTCTTTTTGAGTTTTTGCACTACCCGTGTCTTTCTCGACATCACCCGGTTGGTCGACTGGTAGATAAGGCCTTAGGCTTTAAGTCCGCCATTACACTTGTATTTGTGTATAAAGTTAAATAAATAAATATAAAAATAAAATTAGACAGCAAATCCTCAAAATCTTTTTTTTTGTACTGGTTTCATGTTACACATTAGGTTTGATTGCTGTGCTAGGGTTTTGGCGAAAATCGTTTTGATATCTTTCCAAATGCCGTGTGGGACATCCAGGGTGATCAGTTTTCAATCATTACGTATATTATGCACACCTCGCTGTACGTAAATTTTTATTTTATTTTGAAGTAAAATTTGATAAGTTGTCATAAATACATAAATTCAAGTCAACTTGTTTTCTTATTCACACGACATCAAATATTATAAGGAAAAAAAGGAATGCCCTACGGCTATTTACTAAGTAATCCCCAATAAAAAAGACGATATCTTGCGTAGAATTGAGAGGACTATCGGTTACCCTTGGAGTACATTTTGGGGGACTAATCACATTTTTATTTAATTCTTATTCTGTAAATATTTTTTAATTTGTGAAATGTGTTTTCCTCTGAATAAATTTTTTATCTATCTATCTATCTACCCTTTCGATACTTACATCAATTTCTTGCTCAGAGTCGCAAAAGCGCGTTGCTGAGTTGCTCAAAGTACTATAGAATCCCAACATCACTCAAAACTAATGGCTCAAATGATTGAGCTGATATAGGCCGCCTCAACTGTTTTAAAAAAGGTTATCATCGTCGCCTTTTTTTCGCCATCGCCATTTTACAACATAATATAAGTATACCTACTATTCCTAAATGTACTTACAGATTTGACAGTGAACTGACGTTTATGTAGGTACTAGCTGTGCCCGCGACTTCGTTCGCGTGGTTGTCGGAATATTATATAGCCTAAAGCCTTCCTCTATAAATAGACTACCCAACAAAAAAAGAATTTTTCTAATCGGACCATTAGTTCCTGAGATTAGCGCGTTTAAACAAACAAACAAACTCTTCCGCTTTATAATATTAGTATAGATTTATAAGGTTGCTCGAGGCAGGTAAAAATAACTCTTTTTAGAGCATATTGTACCTCATTTTATACCTGCAGCCTGTGTTAGGTACTCCCAACCTGAACACGTTCAATACAACAACGCGTTTAGGACGTTGCTGCGGCTGCCTCGTTTCTGCAGTGCATCAAGCATGTTTGCCGAAGCACACGTGGATGGCTTTCACGCTACCATGCGCAAGCGCGCAGCCTCCATGATGCGGCGGACTCGGGACAGCGGCAACAGCCTCCTGGCAGTTGTTGGGGATCGCATGGACGGACCTTTTATATGTAGTTGGGTCGCCTTGCATGTCCCAGTAAGCCGTGAGTCAAGAAAATATTAATTTTTATAAATTTTAAAATATAAGTATTACTTACATTTAGTTTTTTTTTTTTAAGAATTAATATTGTTACTAACACATGATGGACCATAATTGTTTGAATATTAATGAATGAATAAATGAATAAGGTATCCTAATAATATGCCATATATAATTAGAGAAACTTATGTAGCGCCCGTTATATTACCTGGTATCTTTATCTTGGTCTATTTCCTAAAGGGAAAATAGGAATTGACTCATCTAATTACTTTGACAAACAGAATTTCGTAATAAACTCAATTTCACGCGAACAAAGTCGCAGGCTACAAATATCTTGATAAAATTGTATTTTTGTTAATTTTGTAGGGCAGTTAAGCTTTCGAATCGACCCTTCTAGCGATATTTTTCTATGCATTTTGTAAACAGGCGAGCGGCTTAATAAAAAAACCTTAAAATGTTTTTTCCCTGACATCTGATTTTAATGAAACAAAGCCTATATGTTGCTCCGAGATGAGCCTACTCTATTATTGAAAACCGCGTTAAAATCCGTCCCGTAATTTCAAAGATAGCGTGAACATACAGACTGACAGACAATTTTTTTTTTTTTTGTATTCAGTTTCTCTTTTCTAATCGACCACACTAATCTATACTAATATTATAAAGCGGAAGAGTTTGTTTGTTTAAACGCGCTAATCTCAGGAACTAATGGTCCGATTTGAAAAATTCTTTTTTTGTTGGGTAGTCCATTTATAGAGGAAGGCTTTAGGCTATATAACATTTCGACAACCACGCGAACGAAGTCGCGGGCACAGCTAGTTTTTTGATAAATTTATTAAATGTACAGACACGCGATTTTTACTGTTTTATTATATGTATAGATACAGAACTTAGGTATGTCGGTATAGTAGTAACATGGACGAAGAAATTCAACGGGAATTACAGCCTTTAAAATTTGAAGAGTTATTCCTACGAAACTACCTTCTTTAAAACTAGTCGCTCCATCTAGCTACAACATTTAAACTAAAAATCGAATTACACTTCAAAGTATGAAGGTTGTGAGCAGTGGCGTAACTACAGAGTGGGAAGTCGGCAAAATACCACGGGCCCTCTGCCGGAAGGGGCCTATGGGCCACGGGCCCTTTTGTTTTTTTTATTGGGGGGGCCGGGGCCCGCAGCCCGGCCGGAATAAAACAAAAAAAACTCGAGATAGGCTTAAGGACTCGTATCCAGGCCCGTAAAATAAAACTGCAATAAAAATGTGTCTCAGTTCAATATGTACTTTTTTAATTTAGAGTTAATTATTAGAAAATCAAGTAATTATAAAGTTTGTATGTACCTACTTCACTAAGTGATTTATTATTAAACGCTTACTAGTAAAAGTGTATATAAGTATAATAAAAAAAAAACACTATTTTTGTTGGTTCTTCTTTATATTGGGGGGGGGGGTATTTCTCTCTTACACTTACACTCTTCTTTCTTTAATTGAAGTAGTTAATATTGCACCCCATTTACTACCTTTTTTGCTACATAAGGTGAACTGGTAGAGAATGCCCTTTTGTATTATAATCGTTACATTATTGTGCAAAAAATATTAAATAAATACATAATTAAATAAATATTTTTCGTCCACGGTACTTATGTATGTAGGTAACTATAATAAACTCTTTCAGAACGCTGATGAAATTGCCTCGTTTCTGTAGTGCGTCCGGGATGTTTGCTACCGCACGTGTAGACAGCTTTGCGGCCATTATAAGAAAAAGAACTGCGTCCTTGATGCGGCGTATAAGGGGCAGTCTCAACAGCTATATGAAACTCATAGCAGATAGGATGGATTTTGACGGTGTATTGATGGGGCATTGGACTCAGATTCATACAAATGGATCCGTCTCCCATGTCTGATCAAACATAATAAATTGTGTAAAGAATGTACACTTATATGGACCTATGTCTGAAATTAAGTTATTATTATTATTATTATTAATAGAATAGCACTTCGGTACTTAAAGGTTAGCAAACAAGATATTTACTTTAAAATTTGTTGGGTTATTTTGCCTTCCATCCGTGGAACCCTTTCCGGCATCTATCCAAACCTTGCCTAAGGGTGAATTTCAAAAAGATGAATTGTACGAACATACTTCACCTTCTTACCCCTTTTTCCTTTAAGCTTTTCAATTGTTTTCCTGTTCCGTTCGCATTTTCCGCCGATTGTTCTCTTTGTATCCGGAATCCTTTTTTTGGTATTCCGATTTTTTTTCAGTTTATTTTGCCTTTTAGAAAAACATCCTGTATAAGTAAACATTATTATTTTAAAATCTTGTTTTAGACCCTTTTCTAAAACAAGCAAAGGATTCCCTTAAAATTATAATGGGCGCTGGAGGACCCTTAGGGGTTCTTATGGGCTCTTGCTATAATTACCTATCTTCCGTAATAGACCCTTGACCCCTGGAGGGAGGCTTAAGAATACTCAGTTATTAACCCTAACCAAAAGAGAGGTTATATCTATATATAGTGTTATTAGTGGAAACTTTACTGATTTATTTTTCATAATTTCTACTTTACTCAAGTCTACTGTCCCTTGGAGCTGTAAAAAAATCAAACTTCTTAGCCAACGCAACCAAAAGTGTATGCCGCAAATTTTAGACACTCGCAATGGAATCAAAACCTACAGGGAACTTGCCGTGATCTCAGAATCTTGAAATTGGGTACTTAGCAACGTCTTACAGCACAGATAAAGAAATAAACGGGTAAGTGCGAGTCGAACTCGTACATGAAGGGTTCCGTACCTCCGTACAATGTTTTAAAACGCTAAAAAAACACGTTTTTTGTATGACGACCCCCTTTAATTTTAAACTTTATTTTATTTTTAGTATTTGTTGTTATAGCGGCCATAGTAATACATAATCTGGGAAAATTTCAAGTATCTTGTTAATGCAATTATAAAGATCTAGTTAAAAACGCTGAAAAAAAACAGGTTTTTTGTATGACGACCCCCTTTAATTATAAACTTTTTTTTATTTTTAGTATTAGTTGTTATAGCGGGCACAGTAATAAATAATCGGTCAAAATTTCAGGTGTCTAGCTATTACGGTTCAAGAGATAGAGCTCTGTGACAGACGGACGGACGGTTATTTAAGAATTTCTGATTTCCGGTTTTCTACTTCTTATTTCCAATTTCTTATATTTTTGATACCATATTAAGATTTTTACGATTTTCGATTTCTAATTTTTGATCCGCTATCGGATATTGTTTTCTGATTTCCGAACACCAAAGAGTGGATCAAATTCCTTAACTTCCAAACATCTTTGTTTCAGAGGATCTTCAAAAAGAGATTCTCGGCGAGACAGCAAGCGAGTAGACCAAGGGACCACCACAAGCCCATTACGAGACAGCTGCAAGCGAGATGCCAGGGCAGAGCCTTCGAGACAAGTGGTACGTACAGCATCGCGCACGCATGATGCAAGTTGCGTCGCGTCTCGGTATATATTTGTGTAGAAAACAAGTTCTCTATTCCTACAAAAGTACGCGCCACGTCGCCTCTCGGTGTAATAGCACGAATGTAACATAAGTATCCACCTTACGAGTCAAACTTCCCACCTACAGAAAACCTCCCACCGGGTTGAGACCTCCCCTGGTCAGTCTGGAAGTCTCTTAAAAGACTCCAGGCTGGTGTTGGGAGGTGTCGAGAAAACTGAATTAGGTGGCGTCACGCTGATAACGACCTTTGCGACTGCGGTGCCATTCAGTCGATGGACCACCTTCTGTCGTGTCCGAGCTGCCCTACGTCATGTACCATCATGATCATCATCAAAATTTAAGAGCGACGCTCTTGTCGGTGGAGTTTCTTCCATTCTGTTATATCTTCCACCAACCTCTTGACATTTTGTTGATATGACACTGCTATCACCTTTTCCTTGACTTGCTTTATATAGCTGTGCCTTGGCTTTCCTCTTCCCCGCCTTCCTTCTATTTTGCATTCTATTATAGTTCGCATAAAATTATCATGCCGTATCAAGTGTCCTAACCTCAGGCAGTGATGCACGCAGGCATATACCATAGAGGAATTTAATGAGGCTAACGACAGAGGGATCGCCGTGGCCACATACTGGTCAAAGATGATTTTAAATTGAAGCTACAATGAAACCATTTCGACTCGATAAGGAGAAGAAGAACGAGAATGTTTGCGTCAAAGAATTTGTGACATCTTCGTCCTACGTTTTGTACGCAAAAAATGAAAGTTCGTTTTACGTTTTACGTAAGATAGAGACGCTGTTCATTTCGCTATTCAGAAAACGATACGAATACTTTGACGCAAATACGAATCTTCTTCTGCCTTAACCATCTACTCGATAATCGAACTTGTGCTTCATAGACGCACAGCCAGTGCCTTATCTATCTATCTATATTTAAGAGCTATGCTCTTGTCGGTGGAGTATGAATTCTCTTCCATTTGTCTCTCTCATCTGCCAGCTGTTTTACTTCGCTGTACGACACGACGTTCACCTTCTCCTTTATCTGCTTCATGTAGCTATGCCTCGGTCTTCCTGGTCCTCTTTTCCCTTCTATTTTTCCTTCCATGATGGTCTTTATGAAGTCGTCATGTCGTAGCAGATTACCCAACATTTTTCCTCGTCTATTCTCTGATACTATCGACAAGTTCGTGCTGCTAATACACGTGTCTTCTATTATATTCCTCCACATTTCTTATATGTATAGCATTTCATGCTACTAACTACTAATCTTCCGGCTCTGGAATGCTATACCTGTTGACATCATTGAAGTTCTTACTTGTTCTTCACAAATACTTCAGAAACGTGATCTCTTGTTCCAGTACATAGCATCATTCGACGAAGAAGGAGAACAGGCTCCAGGCTGGAGGCGGGTCGGACCTGAAGGTCTGGTTAATCTGGAGAAGGTGTACCGGACGCAGGCTGTTATGGACCACATCGCCAGTTTTCATCAGCATCACTACGCACTAGCAAGAAGCAATCCTCCCATATTTGGAGATTTTTTGAGGTGACGAAAACATACTACATAATATAAACTACCACTAAGAATCATCAACATTTTAGCCGCATTACTTCCACTGTTAGCTATGTGGTTCCCGGCAGAGTAGAATAGGACCACTGCAAGTTCTTGCCGTGGATGTCGTAGAAGGCGACTTAGGAAACACAAGCTAAACAAAGCTTATAAACATCAATGAGACCTCTCCGACCCGTCTGGTCAGCGTGGAGAGTGTAGGCTAAATCCTCTGACTGCTCTGGCTAATATATGGCTCTGGTAGTACAGAAAGGGTCGTGTTCCTGCAGTAGAGACTAAAAAAGACCTGATGATGATGATGATGAACGTCCACTGCTGAACATAGGCCTCTCCCAAGGATATCCAAAATGACTGATCTAGAGCGTCCTGTATCGAGCGCTTTTCAGCAACCTTGGTCAGGTCGTCTGACCACCTTATGGGTGGGTGGATATTCTATGCTTCGCTTGCCAATGCGTGGTTACCATTTGACAACCTTTTTACCAATCAGACCAGTCTTTTCGAGCAAATTGGCTGTGACAGTCGGACAGACAGACAAGCAAGTGATCATTTAAGGGTTCCGTTATTTCGAGGTACCGAGCCCTAAAAAATCTGAAAGCCGATGCAGGGCTCCTAAACTCAGTAAAAGATGCACAGAAGTGTGTGGAACTTATCCACCCCTAAAATTGTACGTTACCAACCATCCTGAAATAATGGTATTCTCCACAGAACAGCATTGCCAGCGTGCGAGGAGCCGGTCTTCGCGCAGGCCTCCCAGAAGACTAGCGGCTGCGACTTCGAGAATGAAGCGCTGTACGAGCTGGAAGGGGGAGGGTACTGTCCTGTTCAACCACTACCTCATGATCATGGGGTTACCATGTTTCCGCTGGCGCCACAGAATGGGGAGAGGATAGATAGACATGTCTTACAGGTAAGCCTAACTCACCAGCTTCACATCATTCTCAACTGAAGCTAAGCGTGAATATAACGTGTATTTACTACTAATATAATTCGTATGTCACTAGACAGATATATTGTTCATGTTAGCGTGTTCCCGGTTGCATCCTCAACTGTGCTGCTTTGGAGCCCGGGTGCGCTATCCCGCTTTTTCTTCTCCAAATTTACTAGTGGCTCCGTGAGATGTAGACCTAGCGAATGTCTTTCCATAGCCCCCCCTCACATACTGACCTCTTAAAGTTTACCAAATGAAAAAGTTGTTCTGACAAAAAAAAAGGGAACAAAAACGTTTTATGACATTTTTGAATATTTTTCGAAAAATACTGATATATTATATTTTTGCGTTTTAAACCCCCATATTTCCGCCAATTTGATAAATTTCGAAAAACTGGCTCAAACATCGAAATATAATCCCTAGAAGCGTAACTAAGTAATCCTGAAAAATCATTCAACGCGATATGTACTCGTACTGCGGCATGCGGGGCTTAAAATATGAACCGCGCGGCGCGACAGTTCGCTGTGACACTCGAGGCGTGCGGTTGCGTTGCAAAAAGTTTCCTTTGAGAATATTGCAGTGTTTTTGCGCTAATTGATTCATTAAAAATGCCGTCATGTGCCGTGATGTAGTGTAGAAGCCATACAGACATGAAAAACACAGGACTCTTTCATAAACATTTTAATAATCCATACTTGACATGTAATGAAAAATGTACCTGGGCCACGCGTTGTACCTTACCACTCGTTGCGGTGACCGCCCCCACCCGACGACGAAGCGTCACCTTGTCGCAACCAATCGCATGCATATTTGTCTATGTGTGTGTTTGAGTGTTTCATTGTTATTACTGTTAGTTTGTTTGCGTAAATGGAATCAGAATCGAAGCGGTGAATGTAGGAGCGTTACATTTGAAATGATTACTGTAACAGCGACTGACATGTAAACATTTTAAATATGGGTCATATGGTAACCTGAAATAAATTGATTTTTTTTTTATTTCTAGAGAATTTATTATTCGTAGGGCTCAACAAAATAATTCTACATATCGAACCTGCTCACAAAATTTCACGAGAATCGGTTGAGAAATTCGAACCTGTAGGCGAGTACAACCGGAAAACTGGAATTCGGACACACGAAAGAATTTTTGTTGAAGCTGGAGTCTGGACCTAGTTCGCTCACTCAGCCAAGATTATGCATGTCAATGGGCACCCAAGGATGCCAAAGACCATGTGTCAATCGAGAAGAATCAGCCGGAACAGTGCGATTTACATCACTTTTCAAGATCAAAATATGACCAGATACCTCTCCTGCCTGTCTGTTCTAGTCTACCCTTTGGGTTGCCGAGATAAAACGGCAGTCGCTCTGCGTAAAACCAGTAACCTTGTCAAATCATCTAAGTAGGTAGTGGACTTCGGGCTCTGAAGCGTTACATGCAACCGGGAATACGCTCGGATGATGATAATTCCTCTCTTGCCCTCAGATAATGCACCACGGCACGGCGTGTATAGTGGGGGAGGCGGAGTGGGGAGGGACGTTAGCTCAACTGCGGTTGGAGCGCGCCTGCGGATTGTTGACGTGGTGCAGGACGGCGCATCGACCTCATGGGCATTTAGGTGAGGATTAACCATCATCGTCATCATCACCATCACCATCGTCATCGTCATTGTCATCACCATCATCATTGGCAGCCTTCTATATCCCACTGTTGGGAAACAGTCACGCAGGATTAACCACAAAACATTTATTTTCCTTCCATATTCTTTAAATATTTATTTATTATCGTAGGATATTTATAAGATCTCTTAATAATAGTCACTTTGTTTTGTTTTGCATTATTATCATTCCTTACTGATCTGGGAGAAAATAAACGTAGAATGTACCAGCTGCTTCTCTGCCCGCGAAACTCATAAACGTCGATTTAGGTAATGTGCGAAAATCTGGTTTACGTGAAAAGGCGATGTGTTAAGGCCGTACCAACATTTTCCGATGTCCAGTGCTGTCCCCATTTAAAATAAATAATTTTAAAGAAAACGGTGGCATTATTTAAAATTTTGCTACTACCAAGACCTAGATAACCCTTCAAAGTATTTTATGAACTACTGTTTACAGCTTATAATGCGAACGTTAAGCTTTACTACGCACATTAGCCAAAAGTGGCCGTTTTTCGCAAATGTGCGTAGTAAAGCTTAACGTTCTCACTTTAAACTGTAAACAGTAATTCATAAAATACTTTGAAGGGTTATCTAGGACTTGGTAGTAGCAAAATTTTAAATGATGTCTCCGTTTTCTTTGAAATGATTTATTATAAATGGGGACAGCACTGGACCCCGGAAAATTTAGGTACGGCCTTAAATGGGGACAGCACTGGACCCCGGAAAATTTAGGTACGGCCTTAAGCCGATAGTCTCAACTCAACTTTTATCGTTTTATGGCAGTCGTCAAACTATGACAGATGCCTTTTTAGGCAGCTTGAAAAATCTGACACCAGTGTTGACCACTTACACACGCAAAACAAAAGCAAAGGGATATAGACATGATAGGTATATGTATTTCATTCCACAGGTGACTTACCATCAGAAACCATCCAGCAGCCGGAAATAAGTCTCTCCTATAACCCGGAGGAGGTCATACCTTTGAAGTACACTGCCAACCTGCATGAGCATGAAGCAGGAGTGGTGGGGGAAGAGGGGTAAGTACTTTATCTATCCTTCTTACACCTAGTATACTTCTCTCCATTCATAATCATCATCAGGTCTTTTTAAGTCTCCACTCCAGGAGCACGACTCTCTCTGTACTACCAGAGCCATATATTAGCCAAAGTAGTCAGAGGATTAGTCCTTCACTCTCCATGCTGGTTAGACTGGTTGAAGAGGTCTTATTGATGTTTATAAGCCTTGTTCAGCTTGTGTTTCTTAGTCGCCTTCTGCGACATCCACGGGAAGACTTGGGGTGGTCCTATTTGTATTTTAACTCTCCTTGGACGCGCAGTGGTAGCAAGATATATTTGTTCTTAGTCTTTAAGGGTTAGGACCTTCAATCATATATTCTATAGATGCACAGTTCCTTGCAAAATCAAACAAAATATTGTGCCCTTGTCAATACGTACATAGGTAGATGTATGTCATTTCAAGTATTGCGAAAACAGTTTAATCTAATTTAAACCTTCAGTAACTGTGATAAGCATGGAAATAAATCCGTATTAAGTTTGTTACATATTACCTTCTGGTTAGATTGGTCATCTTTGACGTAACGTCATCCGCGCGGCCACCGAGCGGATGACAGCGAAACAAGGCATAATACTGTTTTATGCCTTGTTTTTCCGGTGTCCTTTTTAGGCGGCAACTGTGCATCTATAGAATAAATGATCGAAGGTTAGGACATATCTATTAGCACGGATGCGACCGCAAAACCGATTCCGCGGCGTTCCATCGCTTTCTCTCGCTCTAGCAAATGACGGTTCTGAGCGACAGAAAAGAATAGCAGCATAGGAAAATGCGGTTCCGTGCTGACAGATGTATCCCAACCCGTCGCTTCATATGATATCTACAAATACTGATGGAGTTCTTGGCCAGAAACTTAGTACTTACATAGTATAAGCACAGAAGACAGTAAGAGTATACAGAACGGAATCTCCTGCGGTCCCTTGCAATATGCGTCTCCGTTCCCCGTCCCCGCACCTCTCCCCCGTTTTCGCCTTGTCTCAGGGCGAAAGCGGGCGAACACACACTGAACGGCGCACGCGGCTGCACAAGAACGGGGGAGAGGTGCGGGACGTGGAACGAGGATGCATATTACGCGGTCCTTAGGAGATTCCGTTCTGTATACTCTTATCTTACTGTCTTCTGTGGTATAGGTCAGACAGAATCTATGGATGTTTTAATATAATTCCATTGCTCCTACAGTTTTATCGACCTCCAATGCGTGAAAGACATGCGCCTCGGCGGCCGACTGCTCGACCCTCGAGACATCGCAGAGCTAACCAACAGCGCCAAGCGCCATGGTCTGGACTCCTGCGCTCACGGGCCCCACATCATCTCGCTAGTCTATGGAAGAACGCTGAGTGACAATAGAACAGTTCATTTCGTTCTACCTAGCTATACTTACAGGTATTGTCAATTAGTCTTTCTTTGACATTCTACAACGTACCTGAATTTTCCGAAATCCAATGTTGCCCCCATTTAAAATAAATTATTTCAAGGAAAACGGAGACATTATTTAAAATTTTGCTACTACCAAGTCCTAGATAACTCTTCAAAGTATTTTATGAACTACTGTTTACGGCCACTTTTGGCCATAAAATACTTTAAAGAGTATCTAGGACTTGGTAGTAGCAAAATTTTAAATGATGTCTCCAATTTCTTTGAAATTATTTACATATATTTAGAATGGGGGCAGCACTGGACCCCGGAAAATTCAAGTATGCCTTTAAGGTGGAGGTATAGGCAAAAGACCTTGAAGTGGCGCCCTCATTTGAAATAAATTATTAACTCGTAAATATGGAGATTATTTCCATATTGCTCTTCGTCATGCACTAGATAGCCCATTAAATTATTTTATGAACCACCGTTGAAAGTATTTACATTAGTCCGTCTAGCTTTAAAACTTGCTTCCGCCAAAAGTGGCCACGGCAAGTTTTAAAGCTAGACGGATCACCAATAATAGTTTCAACGGCAGTTCATAAAATAATTTAAAGGGCTGTCTAGTGCATGACGAAGAGCAATATGGAAATTATTACCATATTTACGAGTTAACAATTTATTTCACACTTCAAGGCCATTTGCCTATATCTTCGCCTTAATGAACTATAACGCAAAACCTCTTGGTACCTCAGCCCATGAAACTGAACAATTTTCACGAAACATTTTCATACAAACTGATCAGCTGATCGAGTCAATTTGTATGAAAATCCGATTTTTACTTTTGGCATTTTGGGAATGTTTTAGTACAAAAGTTGTTCAGTTTCATGGGCTGAGGTACCATCTGAGAGGTTTTGCGTTAGTTCATTAACACGATGTATATTATAACACCAGTCTGGTTGGGACAACAGGCTTAAATCACGCAACTCGGTAATGATACACTTGTGGCCACACCCCAATAAAAAAAGCGGCCAAGTGCGAGTCGGACTCGCCTATGAAGGGTTCCGTAGCAGCAAGTAACATTTTACGATTTATGACGTATTAAAAAAAACCTACTTACTATATCTCGTTCAAACAAATTTTCGGTGGAAGTTTGCATGGTAATGTACATCATATATATTTTTTTGATTTAACATTCTCTTATTTTAGAAGTTACGGGGGGGGGGACCAACATTTTACCACTTTGGAAGTGTCTCTCGCGCAAACCATTCAGTTAAGACAAAAATTATGTCAGAAACCTCAATATCATTTTTGAAGACCTATCCATAGATACCCCACACGTATGGGTTTGATAAAAAAAATGAGTTTCAGTTCTAAGCATGGGGAACCCCAAAATTTATTGTTTTTTTTTTTTCAAGTTTTATGTAAAGATCTTAATGCGGTTCACAGAATACATCTACTTACCAAGTTTCAACAGTATAGTTCTTATAGTTTCGGAAAAAAGTGGCTGTGACATACGGACGGACAGACAGACATGACGAATCTATAAGGGTTCCGTTTTTTGCCATTCGGCTACGGAGCCCTAAAAAGAGTTTTCGACTCGCTGAGAAGAAGTATACAATTGCATGGCATCTGTTGTTTGTTCCAGATTATGGGCTGTAGGGCTCCACTCAGTCATCAGAGCGCTCATGAGCCAGAATAAACTAGCTGATAGAAGCCTCGCCTGGCTTAAAAACAAGTACACGGCGTTGTATTATGAAGACGGGTGTTGCTGTGAACCTTTGGTGTCGGATGCTATCAGGGTACGTATGCATTGCTAGCGATTTCGCAAGTTAAGCAACCCAGGGCGTGGTCCAGATAGGTGACCACAAGTGGCACCGAATTTTTTTAAACTTTTAAAACTTTTTTTATCCTGTTTTGTTTGATTTTCGTGTGTGTAAATTGATAGCACTGGTGTCTTCTCAAGCTGCCTAAAGCCTAAAGGCATCTGACACAGCGTAACGACTGCCAAACAATGATGAGAGCCAGGACCAACGACTTAACGTGCCTTTTGAAAAAAGGAATTGATTCTTGGCCACGTATAATCAAACCAATTTAAAGTGCATTCAGAAGGCACGTTAGGTTGATCCGTAGCACAAAGACTAAACGTGCATTCCGATACATTTTATTTTTATTTTATTTTATTTATTATAGACAAGCAGCTCAGAGCTGATATGTCTATTTCACACAGTGCTTAGTCCATAAAGTCTTTTAACAGTTCATATATTTATTAACGACACTTTATTTGTCCTTAAGGTGAAGATATAGGCAAATGACCTTGAAGTGGCGCCCTCATTTGAAATAAATTGTTAACTCGTAAATATGGAGATAATTTCCATATTACTCTTCGTCATGCACTAGATAGCCCTTTAAATTATTTTATAAACCACCGTTGAAAGTATTTACATTAGTCCGTCTAGCTTTAAAACTTGCCTCCGCCAAAAGTGGCCACGGCAAGTTTTAAAGCTAGACGGATCACCAATAATAGTTTTAACGGCAGTTCATAAAATAATTTAAAGGGCTATCTAGTGCATGACGTAGAGAAATATGGAAATTATCACCATATTTACGAGTTAACAATTTATTTCACACTTCAAGGCCATTTGCCTATATCTTCGCCTTAACCACTTGTCGAGACTATTTTTAAATGCATTTATGGAATGATGAATTTATACATGGAGGAGCTCTTGATATTTGATACCGCTTATGATGGGCTCTCCGCGTGTGGCCCATGTGGTGGGGCTACTTAACCTGCGTAAGCGGTAGTGACGTCATGTTGCGCTCTTGAGCCATAATAACCTAGCGTACCAGAGGCTCGCCTAGCTCAAAAACATGTAAACCGCCTTGTAACTTTGGCTCTGTCTAACCCGTAAGAGATAAATAAGAGATCAATATTTATGTGGGTGAGGTAGTTCTGCAAAGTCTTTTGATAGAAAAAAAACACAGACGCGAGGAGTCACAAAAAAAAACTACGAGCTTTTTTTCTTTGAAGAGTTATTTCCATATCTCCAAAGTTCTTTATGTCTTCACCAAATAATTTGGGACCGACTTGGTAAAGGCTTTTAAATAAATAAACAGACAAGTGCGAGTCGGACTCGTACATGAAGGGTTCCGTACCATTTAATTGTAACTTTATCTCATTTTTAGTATTTGTTGTTATAGCGGCCACAGCAAAATATAATCGGTGAAAATTTGAAGTGTCTAGCTGTTACGGTTCAAGAGTTAGAGACCTGTGACAGACGGACAGACAGACAGACAGACCAGACAGACAGACTGACGGACAGGCAGCGGAGTCTCAGTACTAGGGTCCCGTTTGCACCCTATGGGTACGGAAACCTAAAAAAGAACTATCAAAATCCGTAGGATTACGGGTAGGAAAAAAAAACATACGGGTCGAATTGATAACCTCCATTTTTAAAGACGGTTAAAAAGGCCCTGCAGGCCACGTGATCCACATCACCTACGCCTAGCTCCGCCTCTGTGTTTCTATATTTTCTGTCCCTTCCAGGTCTTCGGTGGCAGAGAATCAACCTGCGGCAGTTCATCCCACTCAACGCCCGTTAAGGGCGCGTACCCGGACCATTCGGACTCTATTAGAAGTACAGGAATTAAATTTAAGGTACCCATGTGCCTATTGACAATTTCGATATCCAACATGACAAGCTTATAAGGCCTTCCATCCGTCCGTGATTCCCCGGATTTGCACTAAGCATAAAATGTTGCTTCACAAGAGTAACACCAGTAGGGTAATTTCAAAAGCGGTACGCAAGACGTACGTAACTGCTTAAGGTGAAGGTATAGGCAAATGGCCTTGAAGTGGCGCCCTCATTTGAAATAAATTGTTAACTCGTAAATATGGAGATTATTTCCATATTGCTCTTCGTCATGCACTAGATAGCCCTTAAAATTATTTTATGAACCACTGTTGAAAGTATTTACATTTGTCCGTCTCGGTCGGACTCTAGCGCTCTAAAACTCTAGCTTTAAAACTTGCCTCCGCCAAAAGTGGCCACGGCAAGTTTTAAAGCTAGACGGATCACCAATAATAGTTTCAACGGCAGTTCATAAAATAATTTAAAGGGCTGTCTAGTGCATGACGAAGAGCAATATGGAATTTATCACCATATTTACGAGTTATCAATTTATTTCACACTTCAAGGTCATTTGCCTATATCTTCACCTTAACCGCGTTTCAGTGTCAAGCAACATTGAGCGTTAAGAAGAAACCTCAAGGCACTCAAGGGCTAGAGAAATGAAAATTAGGTATTTGTAAAATCTATTGCTGTCGCGCTGTGCCCGAACTACAACCGAGCAAGTGCGATAGAGACATACTGCAGCTTGGACTGAAGAAAATACCGAATAAAAGAACAGAAAATCAACGATTCGTAGTCCCTTGATTTCTTCTCCAAAACTTAACCAATATAAGTATTTTTTTCATTACGAATTAACAAAGACTTGAACGGTGTTCCTATGTTTTAATTTTTTTATATAATCTAGTCAAATTTGTTTTCTGGATGTTTGAACACAGCGGAAAATCTGACCATTAGTTTAAGTTTTTGAACGTTCTCTTTCTTTTTTAAATAATTCTTTTTTTTCATAAATTAATTATGAAAAAAAAAGAAAACATAGGGGCATGCTAATAGTGGCTATACATATTAAGGAAAAAAATATAACTCTACCGGCATTATCCAGGGAGGAAACAGGGGACTACGTTTGTATGGAATAATGGCCCTTGTGTTTCATCTTAATACATAATGATAAAGTCTCATTTGGTTTGACATAGAAACAGGACGTCACTATCGGATGACAATCATATTATTTTATCGAGTAACCTCCCATGTGTAAATGCACCAAAAGGAATGAATTCTAATAATTTCAACAAATGTGGTATTTCTTACAGAAAAACAAATCGACATCGGAGCTGAAGACCAGTTCTCCAAAGAGCTACGGCTCAACTCACACTTCAGGGACCAGAAGCGAAGATGAAGTTGTTTTAGGACACTCACCAAGACATAGGTGAGTTACAATACAATACAATAAATACAATTACTCTTTATTGCACCATGAAGAAAGAAAATAAAACAATACTTCAAAAAAAAAAACAAAACATATATACATTGAAACATAGAGACATACCGTCTCAGAAGCGATATTACTCGTAATTACCTCAATATATCCCATTCATCATCATCAGGTCTTTTTTAGTCTCCACTGCAGGAGCACGACCCTCTCTGTACTACCAGATCCATATATTAGCCAGAGCAGTCAGAGGATTTGGCCTACACTCTCCACGGTACGCTGGCCAGACGGTTGGAGAGGTCTCACAGATGTTTATAAGCTTTGTTTAGCTTGTGTTTCCTAAGTCGCCTTCTACGACATCCACAAGAAGACTTCGAGTGGTCCTATTCTACTCTGCCGGGAACCACACGGTAAAGAAAATTACAATGGTATCATATACTTCCAGTTCATATTCAGCGACGATGAGCCAACATCATCCATGTGCTCCACGACATAGCAGCTTGACGGCAGCAGCCACCACCATTATGGCTGGCTCGCCGAATAGGAGTAGGTGAGTGTTGTTATTTGATTACTTTGTAAGTAGTGTTCTTTGATTACTTTGTAAGTAGTGTTCTTTGATTACTTTGTAAGTAGTGTTCTTTGATTACTTTGTAAGTAGTGTTCTTTAATTACCTTGTAAGTAGTGTTCTTTGATTACTTTGTAAGTAGTGTTCTTTGATTACTTTGTAAGTAGTGTTCTTTGATTACCTTGTAAGTAGTGTTCTTTGATTACTTTGTAAGTAGTGTTCTTTGATTACCTTGTAAGTAGTGTTCTTTGATTACCTTGTAAGTAGTGTTCTTTGATTACCTTGTAAGTAGTGTTCTTTGATTACCTTGTAAGTAGTGTTCTTTGATTACTTTGTTAGTAGTGTTCTTTGATTACCTTGTGGCGGGAGCGAGGTGGAATGCTAGACCGCCACAAAAGGAAAATCTCCCCGCCAGGCATGGGGTTGCGTGGAACTGCGACTCCGGCAGCGTATCGTCGGAGATTAAATAAATAAATATATATGGACAAATTACACAGATTAAGCTCGGCAAAGTAAGTAAGACTTGTATTTTTTAACAAATACATATACAGATAAACATCCAAGGCCCAGGACAATCTGAAGAGATAATGTGTTTCCTAAGTCGCCTTCTACGACATCCACAAGAAGACTTCGAGTGGTCCTATTCTACTCTGCCGGGAACCACACGGTAAAGAAAATTACAATGGTATCATATACTTCCAGTTCATATTCAGCGACGATGAGCCAACATCATCCATGTGCTCCACGACATAGCAGCTTGACGGCAGCAGCCACCACCATTATGGCTGGCTCGCCGAATAGGAGTAGGTGAGTGTTGTTATTTGATTACTTTGTAAGTAGTGTTCTTTGATTACTTTGTAAGTAGTGTTCTTTGATTACTTTGTAAGTAGTGTTCTTTGATTACTTTGTAAGTAGTGTTCTTTAATTACCTTGTAAGTAGTGTTCTTTGATTACTTTGTAAGTAGTGTTCTTTGATTACTTTGTAAGTAGTGTTCTTTGATTACCTTGTAAGTAGTGTTCTTTGATTACCTTGTAAGTAGTGTTCTTTGATTACCTTGTAAGTAGTGTTCTTTGATTACCTTGTAAGTAGTGTTCTTTGATTACCTTGTAAGTAGTGTTCTTTGATTACTTTGTTAGTAGTGTTCTTTGATTACCTTGTGGCGGGAGCGAGGTGGAATGCTAGACCGCCACAAAAGGAAAATCTCCCCGCCAGGCATGGGGTTGCGTGGAACTGCGACTCCGGCAGCGTATCGTCGGAGATTAAATAAATAAATATATATGGACAAATTACACAGATTAAGCTCGGCAAAGTAAGTAAGACTTGTATTTTTTAACAAATACATATACAGATAAACATCCAAGGCCCAGGACAATCTGAAGAGATAATGTTCCATCTTGACCTGACTGGGGATCGAACCTCCTCTGGTGTGACGGCCTGGCATGATGATCACTATGCCACAGAGGTTGTATTTGAGCAGCGAATCGCACGAACTCTGATATCGAGATGTAGGATACTGTTAGCGCCATCTCTTAGTCTTCTTGTGAACTATGTAGTTCCTCGTAGTTAAATAGAACCGGTGGTTATGATTCGATCACTTTCTTTTAAAAATGTGAAAATCACCTAGGATTAGCTGAATGCACGAATAAATACAAGAGGACTGACAACTATATAAAAAACTGCGCGTGTCTCGAGGCCACCGCATGAGGTCGAAATTTTGAAAACAAAAAGATATTAATAGATCTCTTAGCGTTTAAGAATAATAAATTTTAAAAAGCAAAAAATATAAATATTACATCGACCTCAAAATTTTGTCAAATATCAGATGACCTTGACCCATAACTGAAGCTGAAAATCAGTTTTCCGGTCTACTGGCTCTGGCCACTGGGCAGGAACAATTGGGGTGTTTCGGCAGTCCACTGACCTTTAAGAGGGGACGCGTGGCCACATGATCAAAGTGAGTTTTATTTATGGATGCATTTGCTTATGGTCCGGAAGAAAAGGGACGCGCGTTGTGAGAAAAACCAATGTATTAAACTTAAGGCCGTACCTGAATTTTCCGGGGTCCAGTGCTGCCCCCATTTAAAATAAATCATTTCAAAGAAAACGGAGACATTATTTAAAATTTTGCAACTACCAAGTCCTAGATAACCCTTCAAAGTATTTTATGAACTACTGTTTACAGTTTAAAGTGAGAACGTTAAGCTTTACTACGCACATTTGCGAAAAACGGCCACTTTTGGCTAATGTGCGTAGTAAAGCTTAACGTTCTCATTATAAACTGTAAATAGTAGTTCATAAAATACTTTAAAGGGTTATCTAGGACTTGGTAGTTGCAAAATTTTAAATAATGTCTCCGTTTTCTTTGAAATGATTTATTTAAAATGGGGGCAGCACTGGACCCCGGAAAATTTAGGTACGGCCTTAACGAAAACGCAACCTTGTGGGTTCTATGGGTACTTGATGATTTTTGAATTAATTTTTAAACGTAGTTACTTAATGTAATATGAAGTACTCACGTCGAAATCAATTTAAAAATACTTAAGTAGGTACACTTACTTTTTGACGTTTAAACAGACCCTGTGGCCGCGAGACTCGTAGAGCTAGAATGCTCTAGATGTCTGTCCCATTTGGGCTAAAGACGTGATATATAATAGTAAGAGTTCCTTACCGTTTAGCGTCAGCTCTGAAAGGGTTAATAAATCTACCAATTCTGTTGCAGTTTAAGAAGACTGGAAACCAGCGAGCGTTTCTGGGAGAACCTCAAGCACCTGAGAACGGGGTCCGTGGGCTACGAGACGCAGCTGGATTTTATGGACTTCGTCACTCTGTTTAGGAGTTTTAGGTGAGATAGTGTTTTGGGAACAGGTGCATCAGAATTTTAAAAAAATACATGAGTTTTCGAGGTCCAGTGCTGCCATTTGAAATAGATTATTTGAAAGGAAACGGAGATATCATTTAAAATTTTGTCTTCAGTATGCCCTAAATAACACCCTTCTTACTATTTAATGAACTACTGTTTAAAGTTTAAAGTGAGAACGTGGAGCTTTTGCTTTTGAGCAGCTCGAACAATCTGAAACGAAGTTACTTTTTACTTACTTACATCTATAATATAAAAATGAATCGCAAAATGTGTTGGTAAGCGCATAACTCATCAACGCCTGGACCAATTGGGCCAATTCTTTTTTTAAAATGTTCGTTGAAATTCAAAGATGGTTTTTACGGCGAGAGAAATTCGAATAATTGCCGGAAAACCCCTAAAAACAGCCATTTTCTTTTTCCCATACAAACGTTTTCTAACCAAAACGAGCTTTATTACTATTGTATAATGTTCACATTGAATTACTAGCAGTCACTGTTGTTTAAGGTGAAGGGATAAGCAAATGGCCTTGAAGTGTGAAATAAATTGTTAACTTGTAAATATGGTGATATATATATACATATTTCTATATTGCTCTTCGTCGTGCACTAGATAGCCCTTTAAATTATTTTATGAACCACCGTTGAAAGTATTTACATTAGTCCGTCTAGCTTTAAAACTTGCCTCCGCCAAAAGTGGCCACGGCAAGTTTTAAAGCTAGACGGATCACCAATAATAGTTTCAACGGCAGTTCATAAAATAATTTAAAGGGATATCTAGTGCATGACGAAGAGCAATATGGAAATTATCACCATATTTACGAGTTAACAATTTATTTCACACTTCAAGGCCATTTGCTTACCTCTTCACCTTAAACAATGTAGGTATGTTCCTAACGTCAAAGAGTCAATTTGTTAAATACCCGTGCGAAGCCGGGGCGGGCCGCTAGTAGTTGATAAGAAAGAACAAGTTTATTTGCTGCAATTTAAAAAAAAACCTCGCTGTTAAGAACGCAATCTAGTAATGAGTAGTGGAACTACCGATACGACTTGATATCCGAAGCGCCATCTATTATTTTCTAGAGAAAGCCCTGGCTTTCAAGCATTACCCCCGATAACTTTTAAACAGCTGAACCCATTTTCATTAAACATAACTAAGAACCACCGCAAGGGAACTCCCTTTCACGTAAAAAAAAGCCGCTTCGAAATCGGTCCATCCGTTCGAGCGCTACGATGCCACAGACCGACAGACATAAGCGTCAAACTTATAACACCCCTCTTTTTTGTCGGGGATTAAAACAAGCACTAACTCTACTACAAATGCATCACAAGTCCAGGCTACGAGCTAAAGATGCTTGTAAATTTAATTTTCTTTCAGTTGCAATGTTTTATTTCCAGTCTAGTGATGCGATCAGAACTACGGGATGTCTTCGAGCAGCTGGCCGTGCCCAGGAACAAGTCCCCACTGCTGGGCGCGGAGAAGAGTCGGAGTTCACCAGAACTCTTCAGGGGACGCGCTGTCTTCAGAACCGGTGAGTATATCTAAACCGAGGACCATTGTGAATCATCATCATCAGGTCTTTTCTAGTCTCCACTGCAGGAGCAGGACCCTCTCTGTACTACCACAGCCATATATTAGCCAGAGCAGGATTTGGCCTACACTCTCCACTCTGGCCAGACGGGTTGGACAGGTCTCACTGATGTTTATAAGCTTTGTTTAGCTTGTGTTTCCTAAGTCGCCTTCTACGACTTCCACGGGAAGACTTGGAGTGGTCCTTTTCTACTCTGCCGGTAACCACATGGCTTAAAGACCATTGTGGCTACACCATTTCGATTATTGATTTTAATAGCATTAAAATGTATTGATTGATTGATACAGCATTTATATTTATTTATATTTATATTTATAATTTAGCATTATAATGCTTACAACAATATCTAAATTAAAAATATGTGATGGTAAATTTCGCCCCGAGTGGAGTCGAACTCACGCCCCTCACAGTGCAAATGTGAAAGGCGTGAGTTCGAATCTCATCATCATCCGAGCGTTTTCACGGATCACGGTAACGCTTCAGAGCTCGGGGTCCGCTACCTAACCTAGATGATAGAAAGTTCCCTTTCGGTGGTTCTTAGCTATGTTTGATGAAAATCGGTCTAGCCGTTAAAAAGTTATTCAGGATAAACGCTAGAAAATCAGGGCTTTCTCTAGCAAATATATAGATGGCGCTGTCCGTAGGGCGCATGTAGCGCGACTTGATGTCCGTATCAAGTCGTATCAATAGTTCCGGTTCACATCACTAGATGGCGTTCTTGACAGTCGGGGGTTTTGTAATTTGCCTTGCAAATAAACTTGTTTCATTCACACTTAGACCGGCAATTACATAAGTACCTAGTTAATCACTGTGGTCTACAGGCCTACTTACAAGAAACGGTTCCTTGGATCTGGAGCCACCAACTGACAAGCAAAATAGGAAGAAAGCCTTCGACTTATTAGCCGCTGCAGCCTTGCCTGGTAAGGAAAACTTTTATAATATAAAATAAGATTTAATAAAAATAAATAAACGGGCAAGTGCGAGTCGGACTCGTAGATGAAGGGTTCCGTACCACCGTACAATGTTTTAAACGCTGAAGAAACACGTTTCTTGTATGACGACCCCCTTAAATTTTTAACTTTATTTTATTTTTAGTATTTGTTGTTATTGTGGTCATAGTAATACATAATTGGTGAAAATTTCAAGTATCTAGTTAATGCCATTATGAAGATCAAGTTAAAAACGCTGAAAAAAACACGTTTCTTGTATGACGACCCCCTTTAATTTTTAATTATTTTTTATTTTTAGTATTTGTTGTTATATCCGCCACAGTAATACATAATCGGTGAAAATTTCAAGTGTCTAGCTATTACGTTTCAAGAGTAGTACTGTGACTGACGGACAGACAGACGGACAGACAGACAGACAGACGGACAAACAGCGGAGTCTCAGTTATAGGGTCCCGTTTGCACCCTTCGGGTACGGAACCCTAAAAAAATAGTCACAATTCGGAAATCGTTTGTGACAAACTGCCATTTTGACCGCTTCAATAAATTGTTTAAAACTTTTATTTTACCCGACTACGGCAAAAGAAGGGTAATGAGTCGTATGTGTGTGGGTACCTATGAATCGTATGTATGTATCATATTAAGGCCGTACCTGAAGTTTCGGGGTCCAGTGCTGCCCTCATTTAAAATAAATCATTTCAAAGAAAACGGAGACATTATTTAAAATTTTGCTACTACCAAGTCCTAAATAGCTCTTCCAAGTATTTTATGAACTACTGTTTACAATTATAATGAGAACGTTAAGCTTTACTACGCACATTTGCCAAAAGTGGCCGTTTTTCGCAAATGTGCGTAGTAAAGCTCAACGTTCTCACTTTAAACTGTAAACAGTAGTTCATAAAATACTTGGAAGGGTTACCTAGGACTTGGTAGTAGCAAAATTTAAAATAATGTCTCCGTTTTCTTTGAAATGATTTATCTAAAATGGGGGCAGCACTGGACCCCGGAAAATTTAGGTACGGCCTTAATGTGTATTCCACCACAGCATCTGAACCGCTTATCCAATATAAACAAATGAGTTGTAAATCTAGATCTATAGATACATCATTATCGTCCAGGTGACAAAGGCCTACCTTCTACCTACTAAATATGATGAATGTTACTTACATACAAAAAAAAATGAGGGTCTCAAATAATGTTTTTTTTTTGTTTAATATCGAGGGGGGTATCAAATGAAAGGTCTTCATTAGCAAATTTCAAAACTATGTACATTGTTAGCCGTGAATGGCTGCCAACCTTGCATTCATTGGATAATTCATACGTTTCAGTATGAATTTTCACATAGATCTAGTGCTTTCAACGTTTAACTTGATGTTGTAGGTGCCTGCCCAGACGTCGGCGGGCGAGTGCTTTTACTGCCCACACTGGGCAAGTTCTGTGAGACCAGGCAGAACGAACCGAAGACTGAAGAGCAACTCAAAGACATCATACAGGTTAGTAAATTGGCTGACTTATTTCGAGAGTGATCGACCTTAATAAGAGCGTTGCTTGTTCACTTCAATGTACCTAGTGATCCCGTAATCACTTTGGTGGGAGATTTTGATCTTATCCATATTCCTGTTGCTAAGTCATTTACTCAACCCTTTAGAGGATTGCTGTCATTTAGTCAACTCAGAATATTGTTAAGTCATTTAGTCAACTCAGAATATTGTTAAGTCATTTAGTCAACTCAGAAGATTGTTAAGTCATTTAGTCAACTCAGAAGATTGATAATTCATTTTAGTCATCTCTTAAAGGCAACTCTTAAGAGGATTACGGAGTCCTTTAGTCAACTCAGAAAATTGATAAGTCATTTTAGTCATCTCTTAAAGGCAACTCTTAAGAGCCCGTTTGACCCTAATAGTAGTGCGATCTAAAATATTATCAATAGTAACGAAATACTCACTTTGAAATAAAAACACAGCAAAGTTCAGGACTAACTCTATACATTATAGTTTCGAAAACACGATTGCTTAAAATTTTCTCGATAGAAATACATTGCAGTTTCCTCCAAATCACCTCGGATTTATACTAAAACGGAAAGTATTCAATAAATACAATAAATTAGCACTTGTAACTTTGGATTATAATTGTATTAAACATAAGGAAGTCGTCATATGTCTTATTATTAAATAACTCTTATATATTCTTTGTAAAACGAAAAATACCTCAAAACCAAAACCAGCCTCATTGACCTACCGCGATCTTTTCACCGCGCATGGCTCGCTGTCTCGCTTCGGCTAGAGTAAATTTGTGTGTGTGGAAGTGGGAGCAAAACATAGATTATCCACATCAGGCCCAGCCTTAAGAGGATTGTTAAGTAATTTAGGCAACTCTTAAGAGGACTGCGGAGTCATTTAGTCAACTCAGAAGATTGCTAAGTCATGTAGTTAACTCAGAGTATTGCCAAGTCAGTTAAGTAGTCAGCTCTTAAGAGGATTGCTAAGTGTTGTATAGTTAAAGTGGTAGGAATAATAAGTATTGCCTAAACTTTTAACTTGTTGTCTAAGCCGACAACCATACGGCTCAAAGTAATTTCATTTCTCCCAGAGGCACGAGCCAGATCCAGCGCTGCGGGCGGAGAACTGCCTTTCCTTCGAGGGCTTCGTGAGGTTTCTGACGGATAAGGACAACTACGCGTTCGTCCCGGAACAAAGGAGGGCGAATAACTCTATTAAGTAAGTACATACTCGTAGAGTGCTTAATTCGGCCACTAATTGCTGACAAGAACTTTTTTAATCTTCTATATAATCTATAATCTAAAGAAAAACTTAAAAAACAAAGGAATAAGATTTACTTTTTAAAAGGATAAGATTTACCTTTTTAAAGGATAAAAATGGGATTTTTGGATTCTGGGTTTGGGAAATAAAGAAAAAACTTTGAATGTACCAGCTGCTTCTCCTCCCGTGCAGATCTTAAAAGCCGATAGAGCGGGAATGAGCGAAAAAGCGAATCATGTTAAGGTGAAGATATAGGCAAATGGCCTTGAAGTGGCGCCCTCATTTGATTTAAATTGTTAACTCGTATATATGGAGATAATTTCCATATTGCTCTTCGTCATGCACTAGATAGCCCTTTAAATATTTTATGAACTGCCGTTAAGCCATATGGAAATTATCACCATATTTACGAGTTAACAATTTATTTCACACTTCAAGGCCATTTGCCTATATCTTCACCTTAATAGGCGATGCGGCTAGCCACCTTATTTGATTCCTTTTTCCACCTTCTCGCCCACCATCAAGCTAAAAGTGGTATTTGAGTCTTGCGGCCCTGGGCTCTGTCTGCTTGGAGCCGCAAGACCCAAAGTGCTCTGTCTGCCCTCTTAGGGATAAAGACGTGATAATGTATGTTTTTGATACTGGCTATCGTCTGTGCGCGTTGGATAGTCATCCATTTTAGCAAGATAACGCTCACTGTTCAAAGCGGCCTGCATCCAGCACTTTCCAATGACTTTGGTCAGGTCGTCTGACCACCTTGTGTGGTGTCCTACGCTTAGCTTGTCAGTAAGTGGTCGCCTTTTTACCCCATCGGCCATCTGGTCCAGCCCATGCTACTTTAACGAGTTAATCCGCATCAGTGGTAGTAAACATAGAAATCTAACGCCATCTTTTCCTCCAGCAAGTCCAAAACCGAAGAGGACGAACCCACGACCCTTTCGAAAGACATGGGCGGTCCACTAAGCCAGTACTACATTGCCAGTAGCCACAACACGTACCTGACTGGCCACCAACTGAAGGGAGAGTCGTCAGTCGAGCTGTACAGTCAAGTAAGTGAGACACGTACAAAGAAATTCGTCATCATCATATCAGCCACAGGAAGTCCACTGCTGGACATAGGCCTCCCCCAAGGATTTCCAAAACGACCGATCGGAAGCGGCCTGCATCCAGCGTTTTCCTGCAACCTTGCTCAGGTCGTCTGACCACCTAGCAGGTAGGTGTCCTACGCTGTGCTTGCTGGTATGTGTTCGCCATTAGAGAACCCTTCTGCCCCATCGGCCATCGGTTCTTTGCGCTATGTGTCCCGCCCACTGCCACTGCAATAAGCTAATGCCCTTGGCTATGTCAGTGACCTACGTTCTCCTACAAATCTTCGCTCGTGCATGAATTAAGGGATCATGCACGAAGCGGCAACATCTTGCCTAGGCTACAGCGGAAGAGACGCGCGAATGGATAGATTTTTGTTTTTGCATTATATTTCAAACTAATTTTAAATTTTATTTAGTTAAAAATTATGTGCAATATACTTATGACTTATATGTACAGGACGGTAAACTCAATTCTTTGTGTTGTGTATGTATGGTAATCCTGGTTCGTAGTCGTATCTGATTATGGTCATTTTAATGAACAAGGTACAGAGTTGTAGGATGTGTCAGCGCCATCTTGCATGCTCCTTGTAAACTATGTTGAATTGAATTGAATTGAAAGACATTTATTTGTTGCTGTAACACACATAGTTACTTACAAAAAACAGACAAACATAGTAAAAAATTGACACAAAAACATAACAAATTTAAATGTGTGTGCTACGGCACACAAAAAAAAAAAACACAGAAACAGGACACAGCTCAGTGGTAATATTGCCCGGGAGCAATACACTGATTTTCAGCTGTGTCCTGAAGATGCGTGGTGCGGATTCAATAGTACCAATGTGAAAATAAATAAATAATGAAAGAGAAATAAATAAGGCTGTGTGTATGTTTATATAAATAAATAGTGTAATTGTCCAGAGAAGTTGAAATACATATATTATTTGTGTAAATATTGTCATTAAATGGCAGCTAATTTTATTAAATAAATGTATGTGAGGACGAATGCACGACAGTGTATGGGAGAACAATACATCAGCTCGGGAGAACCTTCAGCGACAGCCACAGCTACCGGCGACATGTTGGATTTGAAAGTTTTTGAAAATCTAATAGAAGGGTTCGAAACCTTATGTTTTAAAAGATGAAACAGATGTGTGAAGTCTAATAGGAGGAGGTATGTTGTTCCAACATTTTGTCGCCTTATACCGGAAGCTGCCCCTGAAAGAAGCTGTTTTGTGACGATGTACTTGAAGTGGTGGACGACAAGATCTTGCATTACGATTAGAATACTTAATCCTTGAATAAAGATATTCTGGAGTCCTATATTTTATCACTCCAAACAACAGGGTTGCCAAATGAAGTTGTCTACGGGAGACCATATTCAGCATCGAACCATCGTTGAGATATGGCGTGATATGGCTTTGCGGCAGGACATTATAGCAAAATCTACAGCACGCGTTTTGAACACGTTGTATTAGACGCTGAGTGCGCTCTAAAAGTCGAGGCCCATAGACCATATCGCCGTAGTTAAGTCGCGACAGGATTAATGATTCGCATAGCCTAGTTCGTACCTGCTCAGTTAACAAGTTTCTTATCTAATATATAAAATTCTCGTGTCACATTTTCGTTGCCATACTCCTCCGAAACGGTCTGACCGATTTTGATGAAATTTTTTGTGCTTATCCGGTTTCTATGAGAATCGGCCAACATCTATTTTTCATCCCCCTAAATGTTAGGGGTAGTCTTTATATGGCAAAACAACGTTTGCCGGGTCAGCTAGTTTTATATAATATTTTCAATCGGTACAAACAGTTCCAAACAATATTGCCGACATGTTTTTCGAACCTAAGCCCACCGTCCATTATAATGCCTAGATTTTTTGCCTCACCCACTCTTTGTATTACCGTACCTAACATAGTTAAAATTGGATTTTGGTCGACTATTTTGGCAATTTGCGCGTTGGAACCAAAAATCATGAACTTAGAATTCGCTGGATTGAGTACAAGAGAGTTTTTGGTGGACCAATTTGCAATATTTTCCAAATCTTCGTTCATTTTTCGGACCGCCTCACATATATTTTCGGGTGTTTCAGATATGTATACCTGGACGTCATCGGCATAGCAATGGTATTTACAATGTTTTATGTTGTAGTTTCATTGCTGTGGTAATAGTTCTTAGAAGTGGCAAAGAGGTCGCCTCAATAGATTTACTTTGACGTAGTCGGGTAAAAGTAAATAAACGGGCAAGTGCGAGTCGGACTCGTACATGAAGGGTTCCGTACCTTCGTACAATGTTTTAAAACGCTAAAAAAACGTCTTTTGTAAGACGACCCCCTTTAATTTTTTTATTTTTAGTATTTGTTGTAATAGCGGCCATAGTACTATATAATCTGTGAAAATTTCAAGTGTCTAGCTATTACGGTTCAAGAGATAGCGCCCTGTGACAGACGGACAGACAGCGGAGTCTCACTAATAGGGTCCCGTTCGCACCCTTTGGGTATGGAACCCTAAAAAGATTACTTTATAATAATAATAAAATATCAAAATTGTGTTTTAAGACTTTAATTTCATTCTTATATATACTTAGCAACTAAGATACAGTAGCAGTTTCCTTGATAGCGTTTTATTAAAAAAATCGGCCAATATATACTATGTCAATAAACAGTTTTAATAAACCTTAAAATAAGGTTACACAATCATAGCGTCTATTTTTCATAGACGTGTCTAATTACCTTAAATCCACCTTATTACGATTTCTTTTTAAATAATTATTTTACGTGCCTAGTATACAAGTCCTTGAGGAAATTCGTAGGAGAACAAAAGCCACTGATATAGCCCAGCGGATTAGCTCGTTGAAGTGGCAGTGGGCGGGACCAATGGCCGATGGGGCAGAAAGGTTCTCGAATGGCGACCACGTGCTGGCAAGCGAAGCGTTGGACACCCACCCACAAGGTGGTCAGACGATCGCTGGAAAGCGCTGAACGCAGACCGCTCTAGATCAGTCATTTTGCAAATCCTTGGGAGAGGCCTATGTCCAGCAGTGGACGTTATGCGGCTGAAATGATGATGATGATGATACAAGTCCTTTAGAGCGTATCTTTAGTTTTGCTGCTTCTTTATTCTAAACAAGTCACAATCAAAGGTTGGTGTAGGCTTTTGATTGCTTTAAGGGAGCTTCTGGCGACAAATCTATACGAGACGAGTCCAGTGGTTTTCATAGCCGATTGAGTGGCGGACGACGCCCACACAGTCCGCGAAACAAATATCACTACAGCCGTACTATGACTGTCCACTTTAACTATTTCACATATTGTTCATGAGCATGAGCATTTATAACACCAAACAACACGAATTTCACATTACAAAGTCCACAAAAATCAATTTGCAAAATAATTTAAAGCGAACCCCTTGACTTCCCGCCAAAAACTCCAGATGAGATAGTGGTATTTTACTAAATTTCACCTGGTAATAAAATAACGCCATATTTTATAAGACCCCTCGCCCACGACGACTTTTTGACGCGATAGACGCGCGACAATATCGCGACTGAATCGTGTTTACGTGGGCGAGGGTACACAGCTTGTGCCCGCATCGCGACAGAATCGCTACAAAAAGTCGCCGTGGGCGAGGGGCCTAATACTGACCATGTTACAAGATTTTATTTGGCGGTATCACGACAAACTAAAACAAAGTCAATTTATTATAACCAAATTTGAACCTTATTACCAAGAAGTAAGGATCATAATTCAACCTAATGCGTATTCCGCCTATACCAGAATCTCGCACGATAATCGTCACTGCACGTCAAAAACGCAGGCGCTGTCCCAGAGTGGACTATGAACCTGAAAAGAAATAAGTTTTTTGAAAATAATATTTTTTTCCATATAAACTTTTATTATGAGACTTAAGAACTAGGGATGATGACTGGGTCAGAAAATTTTTCTTCTAATTAGTCCGTTAGTTAGATTATCCAAAAATAATGTACCCATATTTTTCTGTTTATCAAAAAAATAAAATTTCGCAAATATACAGAGTATCTAAGTTCCAGAGTGGAGGCTTGTGACGTCACCGATGTGTAAAAATCGTACGAAAGCGTGACGTCATGCGAAATTTAAAGGCGCTGTATCTTCGTCATTTATTGTTTCTCAGAGAAAAGAAAAAAATACGTGTACAATATTTTTTAATAATCTAACCCAGTCTTTCCCAGCGTGGGCGATAACGCCCCCTTGTGGGCGCTGCAGGCCTAAATGGGGGCGGTAAGAGACCCAGAAAAAAAAGGGGGCGTTGTGTAGGGCTTTGGGGTCGATTTATAATTTCATCTACCTAGCTAGGAAGACTCTTAGACAACGACTGAGCTCTCGACTACATCTTGTGAATATCAACTAATATTAATTAAGATATAGTTCAAACTCGGTTCGAAATAATAGACCGCGGGCAATCATGTTTTAACAAGTTTTCAAGCAACTCTAGACTTTATGAATTATGACATAGGGCCTAGTTTCGCTTGTATGTCATTTTATTCTGTCGTATTTCTTTTGGCTCGCGAACATTGTTCGAGAAGGTTCTGTCACGTTCGCGACAATATGTAACACGCTTGCAAGATTTGACCCAAACAAACAGAGCAAGCTACATAAAAGCTTGTAAAAAAAACGTGATAAATGTGACGCGACATTCTCTTTTTCATAAAAAAATATCAAAATTTCGCTGAACCGATTTTAGTTAAATATATTTTGTCTCGGTCTTGCTATATCCAATATTGAAAAGAGAGATAAGGACAAAACATATTTCTCATGAACAACAAGATAAAAGTTGTTGACCCATCATAGATTGGAATGTATAACAAACGCTTAACTAACTGTCAAAGCAGTGCTTGTTCAATCGACCGTCTTGAAATGGGCCAGTAAAATGGATTATAGGACAAGGTTATGTGGCCAATACAGTAGTTTATAGGAACAGAAGACTAGAATAAGGAACTAGTTAAGAAGGTTATGGGACCACAGCAGGGAATGGTACCAGTAAAGTAGGTTATGAGTCCAGTCACTCAGGTTATGTGCCCAGTCAGTAAGGTTATTGGTCCATACCGTTAGGTTATGGAACCAGTTTTCTAGGTTACGGACCAGAAGGTCAGGTTGACCTACCTGACAGCTCCGTTGTGCCCCAAAGACATCAGCTGACATCTACTTGCACTCCTGCTGTGCCAAGTACATAGGGACGTAGTAGCTTCGTCCGGGAACAAGACATAGTCTTCCGTATGGTTAAAGATTGCTTGGGCGACGTGCTCCTGCTTGCCTGTGTGAAAACAAAGCAAATTGTATAAACGGATATACAAATATTAGTGGGGTATCGAAATAAATGATTTTATTTACGGATTACAAAAATATTTACAACTTATATGTCTAAGGGCGTAGTAGTTAGTTGACGTCTTTGGAGAAAATGCTGCAGTGCAGTTTGTTGCCGCTTCTTCTGCACTTGCGCCTAGGAAGCGGCGTAAACTTCGCTGTAAGTAACGATTTGACGTCAACATTTGTGCAAAACAAAACAAAGAGACTATTATTAAAAGATATTATAAATATCCTATGATAATAAAGATATTTCGAATTGAATTGGCGGATTCGACCAAACTAGTTTAAGGTGAAGATATAGGCAAATGGCCTTGATGTGTGAAATAAATTGTTAACTCGTAAATATGGTGATAATTTCCATATTGCTCTTCGTCATGCACTAGATAGCCCTTTAAATTATTTTATGAACTGCCGTTGAAACTATTATTGGTGATCCGTCTAGCTTTAAAACTTGCCGTGGCCACTTTTGGCGGAGGCAAGTTTTAAAGCTAGACGGACTAATGTAAATACTTTCAACGGTGGTTCATAAAATAATTTAAACGGCTATCTAGTGCCTGACGAAGAGCAATATGGAAATTATATCCACATTTACGAGTTAACAATTTATTTCAAATGAGGGCGCCACTTCAAGGCCATTTGCCTATACCTTCACCTTAAAATGTATTACGAGAATAAATGGCAAAATACTCTAGAATAACTCGATTTTTCGTTTTACTAATCCAATAAGATGTCTATCCCAGAGCAAGCTAGTTTACCCCTTAATTTTCTAATAAAATTATATTAATTAATTATTCCACCGTCTCGCCCACCATCACGCTGGCCATTGGGCTCAGTCTGCCCAGGGCCCTTAAAGACGTGATATATAGGTGGTTCCCGGTAGAGTAGAATAGCACCACTCCAAGTCTTCCCGTAAATGTCGTAGAAGGCGACTTAGGGAACACAAGCTGAATAAAGCTTATAAACATCAATGAGACCTCTCCAACCCGTCTGGCCAGCGTGGAGAGTGTAGGCCAAATCCTCTGACTGCTCTGGCTGATGTATGGCTCTGGCAGTACAGAGAGGGTCGTGCTCCTGCAGTGGAGACTACAATAGACCTATGATAATATTATAGGTATGTAGGTACTCACCAGTGGTGCCGGCACCTGTGTACTGTATCAGACACCTGCTACTTGCCAGTTCCCATAGCTTGATCGAAGAATCCATACCAGAGGTTAGGAGATACTGGAACCAAGTACAAATATTACATTTTAAAAAAAACTATCCAGTACAAATATTACATTTAAAAAAAACTATCCAGTACAAATATTACATTGAAAAAAAAAACTATCCAGTACAAATATTACATTTGAAAAAAACTATCCAGTACAAATATTACATTGAAAAAAAAAACTATCCAGTACAAATATTACATTTGAAAAAAACTATCCAGTACAAATATTACATTTTAAAAAAAACTATCCAGTACAAATATTACATTTAAAAAAACTATCTAGTACAAATATTACATTAAAAAAAACTATCCAGTACAAATATTACATTTAAAAAAAACTATCCAGTACAAATATTACATTAAAAAAAACTATCCAGTACAAATATTACATTAAAAAAAACTATCCAGTACAAATATTACATTTAAAAAAAACTATCCAGTATAAATATTACATAAAAAAAACTATCCAGTACAAATACACATTTTAAAAAAACTATCCAGTACAAATATTACATTTAAAAAAAACTATCCAGTACAAATATTACATTTAAAAAAAACTATCCAGTACAAATATTACATTTAAAAAAAACTAGCTAGAATATTTTTGTTCCTAGTAAATGATACGGGACTTGAATTCGCAACCTTTGTCTAACACGACTATGCACTTACTAACTGAGCTATCACGTGTTCAACAACGCACGATGACTTTCTCCACCATTCCCTATTCTTTTAAACCGACTTCAATAAAGGAGGTTATCAATTCGACTGTTTTTTTTTCATGTTTGTTTGTTACGCGATATCTTCGCCAATTGTGAACCGAGTTTGATGATTCTTTTTTTATTTGAAAGCCTTCACTACCGAGTTGGTCCCATTTTAATTTGGTGAAGATATGATAAAGAACTTTGGAGATATGGAAGAAACTCCTAAAAAAATTGAAGTCGGTCATTTTTTTTGTTAAAAATTAAATTATAACACTTAATATTTATTTTATAATTATAATTTGAGTACTTTAGTCAAACATCTTGAATTAAATACCCTAAAATATTGTGTCCCACAGTTTGACCTATTTACTAATAAATAAACGGGCAAGTGCGAGTCGTACTCGTGCATGAAGGGTTCCGTACCTCCGTACAATGTTTTAAAACTTTAATTTTTAACTTTATTTTTATTTTTAGTATTTGTTGTTATAGCGGCCATAATAACACATAATCTGTGAAAATTTCAAGTTAGTTAATGCCATTATAAAGATCTAGTTAAAACGCTGAAAAAACACGTTTTTTGTATGGCGACCCCCTTTCATTTTCAACTTTTTTTTATTTTTAGTATTTGTTGTTTTAGCGGCCACAGTAATACATAATTGGTGAAAATTTCAAGTGTCTAACTATTACGGTTCAAGAGATAGAGCCCTGTGACAGACGAACAGACAGACGGACAGACAGCGGAGTCTCAGTAATAGAACCCTAAAAAGCGGTATGTCTCACCTTGCTGTTCCTAGTAAAAGCTACGGAGCACACTTCGGATCCATCGTGGGCGTTCACGAAAGTGTTGAAGCATCTATTGGACACTGTGTCCCATAGTTTGACAGATCCGTCGGCGCTGCCGCTGGCGAAGTACTTGCCGTTAGGTGAGAACCTAAAAGAAAAAGTAAATTTACAGGTTCCCTATCCCATGAATCATATATATGATTCATGCAAATCATCATCGTCACCATCTTCTTCGTCTTAGCGCGTTCCCGGTTGCATCCTCAGCTGTGCTGCTTCGGAGCCCGGGGTGCGCTTTCCCGCTTTTTCTTCTCCAAATATAACATGCATGTCAATGGTCACCCAAGGATGCCAAAGACCATGCAAAATGGAGAAGAAATAGCCGGAACAGTGTAAATGATTTGGCTATAGTTTTACGACAGGCCGCCTGCCTGACGTCAACCCTTTTGGGAATGTATTTGTGCGAAAAGTTTCACACTAGGCCGCCGCCCGACGTTAACCCAAATGGGGATTGCAATTGTAGCACGAGATGTTTGTGCTTAGTCCTTTAGTCGCCTCTTACGACATCCACAGGAAGAGATGGAGTGGTCCTATTCTAACCCGGAACCACACGGGCAGATCATCGTCCCGTATTCCCGGTTGCATCCTCAGCGGTAACGCTTCAGAGCCCGAGGTCCGCTACCTACCTTAGGGGATTTGACGAGGTTACTGGTTTTACACAGAGCGACTGCCGTCTGACCTCCGCAACACAAAGGGTAGACCAGAACCAATCCTAGGATAGGTTTAAACAAACGCTAGATGGCGTTCGGGACCCACAGCTTTACGTGACTTCCGAAGCACGGAATCATCTTTCTTTCCGGATAATCAGGTAATTCAAACCTACAATATCCTAACCAGACTGGAAACTACTTTTCACAAAATATGCTTCCCTGTGGGATTAGAACCCACGACCTCGAAACCACGAGTCTTTTTATGAACAGCGAATGTGTTAAACAAAATATAAACATATTAGTATATAGAATTTCACTTGAAAATCACGTCTTTATCCTTAATGGGGCAGAGCATTTCGGGCCGCAAGACGCAAAGGCCATTTTTACTGTATTGGACATCAACATATAATCCTCTAGATACCTAACGCTCCTACATTCACCGCTTCGATTCTGATTCCATTTACGCAAACAAACGAACAGTAATTACAACGAAATACTCGAACGCACACATAGACAAAGATGCATGCGATTGGTCGCGACAAGGTCACGTACGCGTCATGTCGGTCAAGCAGCTAGCTCCCCGAAGCCGGCTGCTCAACCGACTCGGCCGCGGTTAACGCCACGAGCGGTGAGGTACAATATTAAAATGTTTATTTACTTACATACGAAAGATGAGTCCTGTCAGGTGTTTTTCATGTCTGTATAGCTTTTACACCACTTCACGGCACATGACGGCATTTTTAATGAATTGATTATCGCAAACACACAGCAATATTCTCAAAGGAAACAACCGCACGACTCGAGTGTCACGGCGAACTGTCGCGCCGCGCTGTTTATATTTTAACCCCGCCCGCCGCGGTACATATCGCGTGGCATGATTTTTCGGGATTACTTACGATTCTAGAGAATTATTGTTCGTAGGTATTGGATTAAAATAAGTATTTTTTTTTCGAAGATTATGTTACTTTTTACAAAAAAAAAAATACTAGTGGCTCTGTGAGCTGTAAACCTCGCGTCTCCCCCCTCCCCCCCAACCCGTTAAAGTTTATCGGATAAAAAAGTTGTTCAGACAAATAAGGGTAACAAAAAAGCAGTTAAAAGTATGACATATTTGAAAATTTCCCGAAATGGCCGATATATCATTTCCTTAAAGTTTTTAAACAACCATATCTCCGCCATTTTCATTAATTTCCAAAAACTGAATCGACAAAAAAGTTCTGTATCATTTTATCGAACCTGCATATAAAATTTCACGAGAACCAGTTGACAAATGCGCCCTGTAGGCGAGAACAAACAGACAGACGCTCTTGTCACACCCCTGGTGTTGCAATTGCCCATGGGCAGCGGTGATCACTTACCATCAGGTGACCCGCTTGCTCGTTGGCCGTCCTATGACATAAAAAAAAACAGACAGACTGACGGATAAAAGCATTTTTGGGCATTCTCAGACGTCTTACTTGTTCGGTCAAAAAAAAAATGAGTAATATACCCTATTACATTTGATGCAAAGAACCTACTTGATAGAATTGACATGTTTAGTGTGGTGATGCGAAGGTACTGGGCACACGAAACATTGGCTGGTGGTGACGTCGTAAAGGCGGATCACGGGATGTGTGCTGGCCGCTATGATGTGGTCTCCGAGGGGGTGGAAGGCAACGGCCAGGACTTGTTCAGCGTCCTGGGAGAATTTAAACAATATAGAATTTATTTAAGGAGCTACATGATTTTTCGGGGGTCCAGTACTGCTCTCATTTGAAATAAATTATTTGAAAGGAAACGGAGATATCATTTAAAATGTTGTCTCTACCAAGCCCTTTATGAATACTAATTTATGAACCACTGTTTACAGTTTAAAGTAAGAACGTGAAGGCTTTCTTCGTACATTTGCGAAAAACGTCCACTTTTGGCAAATGTGCAAAGAAAAGCTTCACATGCTCACTTTAAACTGTAAACAGTAGTTCATAAAATAGTTTGAAGCTACGAGCAATATTATTCTCTAGAATTGTAACGCTCCTACATTCACCGCTTCGATTCTGATTCCATTTACGCAAACAAACGAACAGTAATTACAACGAAACACTCGAACGCACTCATAGACAAAGATGCATGCGATTGGTCGCGACAAGGTCACGCGTCGTCGTCGGTCGGGTGGGGCAGTCAACGCAACGAGCGGTGATTATTATGCAGTACGCTACGCTAAATTAAATAACCTTGTTTACGTGTTCCTTTTTTTTTAATAACAAATTTTCATGTCTGTATGGCTTCTACACCACTTAACGGCACATGACGGCATTTTTAATGAATCGATTAACGCAAAAACACAGCAATATTCTCAAAGGAAACTTCTTGCGACGCAACCGCCCGCCGCGGTACATATCGCGTGGAACTATTTTTCGGGATTAGTTACGATTCTAGAGAATTATATTTCGATGGTTTGTAGGGTTATCTAGGGCTTGGTAGAGACAACATTTTAAATGATATCTCTATTTCCTTTCAAATAATTTATTTCAAATGGGGGCAGCACTGGATCCCGAAAAATTCATGATCCCCTTAATAAATATTGTTACTTACCGTGATAGACTTGAAAGCTTTCTTAGCAGACGCTTTGGTGATATCAAACAGCTTGATGCAGCAGTCTCTGGACGCAGACACCAATATTTGCTCTCTAGGGTGAAAATCTAGACCGGTGATTTCGTCTGTATGATCGTATCTGAAATAAAAATAATTATTTTGAAATTCAAAACGAAATTTATTAAAATTATATAATTATATAATAAGGAATATGCATGTAATACCAATCCGGCTCATATTTTTATTTTACAATTTCTTTTAATACGTTACCACGCCTAGTTAATTATTTTTCTTACTGACTCTTATTTGGATTGGAAATAAATTATTGAAAATATGCAAATATTGCGCGGGAACTTTTGACAAACAAAAGGGAAATGACGACAAAGGTCACAAAAGGGAAATGACAAGTTCGGGTGCGTTCGGTAGGACTGTCCGTCCATGTAGTTTGAGTATCAATGACATTCGAAATGTATGTACTTTAAACGGCAGTTCATAAAATAATTTAAAGGGCTATCTAGTGCCTGACGAAGAGCAATATGGAAATTATCACCATATTTACGAGTTAACAATTTATTTCACACTTCAAGGCCATTTGCCTATATCTTCACCTTAACGGAAGATTTAGTCCATGATACTGAACAACTTTCCCCAAGGAACGTTTATATATATGAATAAATATTTTTTGCTTATGATGGAAACTTGGATCAGCTGATCGGTCAACTTCTATGGGAGGCCAAAAATTATTTTTCATATTTCGATATATGTTCCTTGGGGAAAGTTGTTCAGTATCGTGGACTGAATTCAGCGCTAAAATAGCTTTAGTATATTTACCAATTTTGGACATACTTACAAGGTTCTTATGACAGGGTGACCCTGCTGCTCCCTGCCAGGATCTACTTCCTCGGGGGCAGACTTGGCTAACATACGCTCCACGTCCAAAATCTAAAAAAAAATCACACAATGTTAAGCTAGCAGAGAGAACAGACTGCTTGAGGAAGAAGTGTCTGCTTCATCTATCATTATCATCAAATCTTTTTTAGTCTCCACTGCAGGAGCACGACCCTCTCTGTACTGCCAGAGTCATATATTAGCCAGAGCAGTCAGAGGATTTGGCCTACACTCTCCACGCTGGCCAGACGGGCTGGAGAGGTCTTACTGATGTTTATAAGCTTTGTTCAGCTTGTGTTTCCTAGTCGCCTTCTACGACATCCACAGCAAGACTTGGAGTGGTCCTATTCTACTCTTCCGGGAACCACACGGCTTAACAAAATATACTAAAACTAATTTAAGAGGTGATTCAGTCCATAATTTTGAACAACTTTTCCAATAAATTAATTCCTTACATACATACATATTATAAGTATTCGAATCACCCCTTCATATATTTGTTACTTAAATTGTACAATAAAGGGTTATAAAATAGTACCTTGATACTGGCGTCCACACTGCCCGTGGCCACCAGTTGCCCACAAGCACTGAACGCGCCAGCGCGGCACGCCATCTTGTGTGACGTCACATACGCGGTCTCGTACGTAGCCGGTTCGGGAGCTAGGGAAGACGCGTCCATTTCAAACTCCAGATCTAAGGACAAGAAAAAAAGAATAACACAATACAATATACTATCACACATACATACTATTATGCCGTGTGGTTCCCGGCAGAGTAGAATAGGACCACTCCAAGTCTTCCAGTGGATGTCGTAGAAGGCGACTTAGGAAACTCAAGCTGAATAAAGCTTATAAACATCAGTGAGACCTCTCCAACCCGTTTGGCCAGCGTGGAGAGTGTAGGCCAAATCCTCTGACCGCTCTGGCTAATATATGGCTCTGGCAGTACAGAGAGAGTCGTGCTCCTGCAGTGGAGACTAAAAAAAACCTGATGGTGATGATAGATGAGGCAGACACTTCTTCCTCAAGCAGTCTGTTCTATTGTGAACCACTCGGTTAGCCAAAAATGCTTTAGAAAATTCTAGACATATGCAATAGGGGATCGGACAACTTTTCACAAAGTGTTTGAAAGTAATTAGAATTGTTATTTATTGCCATAAAAAATAATATTTTATTTAAATAAGGCTGTAAATGTACATAAATTACATTTAAAATTTGAATGCATAAAAATGCCGCGTAAACGCTCCCATCTGTCACCTTGGCCGCGTGACGTCATCTGTGTGTGAGTAAACATCAAACAATCAAGTGTTGAAAAAGATGGCAATAGTGGAGGCCACAAATTCACATAGTAATGTTGACATTTTGAGGTTACCCCAGCCGTCAAAAATGACAATTACAAACGAATGACGTAACGCGCTGTGATTGGTGTTTCGTTCAAGGTGGCGAACAGATTCAAAATATTGTAATTAACGTATTTTATTTCTTGATTTAAAAATATAAATCATTATTATTTCACGAAAAATACTTATTGAATGGTCAGTTTATTTAATTAATACTATTTCTAATTACAACAAAGATTTTTTTGTGCGACCTGTCAATAAATTCCATTTCCTTTCATTTCATTGGCGATCCCCAATTTCTTTAAAATTATAAAATTTTGCCAAAATTTCACATGTCGTTTCAAAATAAATGCTAGTGTACGTTTGTATGTAAAGTCTAGGGTAATGGCGTTCTTTAACACACAAACAACAACAACGAAACAACTTTGAAACCTTCAAAAAACGAGTCTATATCTTCCTGAAAGGCCGGTAACGCTCTTGTTACACCCCTGGTGTTGCAGTTGTCCATGGACAGTGGTGATCACTTACCATCAGGTGACCCGCTTGTTCGTTTGCCGCCCTATAACATAAAAAAAAAGCACTTACCAAAACCTGTAGTTCCGAGCAGATGCTCGGCCCCGCTGGAGGCTGCGAGCCGGTCCTTACGATCGGGCTCATGTTGCAGTCCCACCATCATTAGATTCAACAATCTGAAAAAAAAAAAAAAAACGTCTTGGTAATTTATTGACATTATGTAACTATCTATTGTAATCAATCAAATATAAGATTGTGTAAAATAAACTTAAATAAAACAATAAAAAAGATGTATTTATTTAGTTTTATTTATTTAAACTTTATTGTACAAAATACAATTTGTATAGCACAACAGGCGGACTTAATGCTAAAAGCATTATATGACAGCCAACCTTTGGGTTGTTAGAAAACTTAAAGTGGGTACAAAAGGGATATATTGATAGGACTTTAGATATAATATTTACTTTCTACATAAACTACTTTATAAATACTTACTATACTTCAACAATATAATAATGTACTATATGTATACTATACACTCACTTCTTTGTCCCTAATTGACAAAGCATTTTTCTTGGTCATGCGACTCTAAGCAGACAGGGCCCAAGGTCACAAGACCCAAAGGCCACTTAGCGTGATGGTGGGCGAGGTGGATAGAGGAATCAAAATCGTGATGGGTTGCTAGCCGCATAGCCAGGCCTGTGTCACTCCCCGTTTAGGTATCGAAAATGTACCTACATTATTACTATGCGCGCAGGCGGCCCCTCCGGGTGGTAAATTCAGTTATACGAATCGTTTGTCCAGAGTAATAAGAATGAAATTGGCTTGCAATGGATGTCTAGGTATCTATACGAAAAGGTGCTGAGTTCTGGCGTGAGCTTAATTAAACCATATCGTAACCATAGCTACATTGAGTAGATATTTATTTGCTGAGTGAGACTTCTGTACGTTAGTATTATTTATTCTGTGCCATTACCATTCTAAATTTTGCCCATTCTCTTGATCGGCTTATATGATCTGCATGGGAAGAGAAGCAGCTGGTACATCTTAAGATTTTCCTTTTCTTTCAGACCAGCATGGAATGAAGTGTAATCGATTTTCAATATATCATTTTCCCGCCTTACGAGTATGCATAAGGTTGCTAAATCACCTGTGGACCCACCGGAGGGTGTAGCTGGTGGGTGAATGGGTCGCGGCTGTTTATGGAGTGATACTAGGTCTGCTTCTCCACAAAAGATAATCTTCATCACCATCATCACATCAGCCACATGAAGTCCACTGCTGGACATAGGCCTCCCCCAAGGATTTCCGAAACGACCGATTGAAAGCGGCCTGCATCCAGCGTTTTCCTGCAACCTTGCTCAGGTCGTCTGACTACCTATAATCTTCATATTTTGTATTAATTTGTATTAAATATGATTAATATTATTATATTATAGAAAAAACCAACTATTAACATATTTAATAAGTAAAACTAAATTGTATATAAATCTGTAGGCATGTATCATCATCATCAGCTCTTTTTTAGTATCCACTGAAGGAGCACGACCCTCTCAGTACTACCAGAGCCATATATTAGCCAGAGCAGTCAGAGGATTTGGCCTACACTCTCCACGCTGGCCAGATGGGTTGGAGAGGTCTCATTGATGTTTATAAGCTTTGTTCAGCTTGTGTTTCCTAAGTCGCCTTCTACAACATCCACGGGAAGACTTGGAGTGGTCCTATCTACTCTACCAGTAACCACGCAGCTATTGGCATGTATCACACTTAACCATATTTTATTAAGCAAAACTAAATTGTATATAAATTTGTAGGCATTCAACACTAGACATGGGTAATCTCGACTCCGAGGAGTGTTTCGGCTCACTGAATCTTACTCCGCATCCTGTACCGACTCATCTTAATGATTCCTACTCCCTTATCGGCTCCAGCCCCGAGGTCCGCTAAGTTTCGCTATTGAATCTACAGAATAAAGACGTCCTTTCTGGTACCGGTTTCAATATAGAATAATATTAACTCCCGACTCCTGATTCCTCCCGAGACGCGGTGGAGCTGAAAACTCGCGGCTCACGACCCGACAGACGCCGATTCCCTGCGGGACTAAGATTGGTGAGAACTCAATAACTCGCGGGAGCTGATAAAGATTACCAGGATTCAGTACGGGTATCGGCTCCTGTTAATGAATCGGCTCATTTCAATATTCGAATCCAGAGTTACCCATGTCTATTCATTACACTTAACCACACAAGTTTTTGGTGGGATGTCAAGGGGTTCGGTTGGGGTTTGCTTTAAATTATTTTACAAATTGATTTTAGTGGACTTTATAATATGAAATTGGTGTTATAAATGCTCATAACATGAACAATGTGTGAAATAGTTAAAGTGGACAGTCATAGTACGGCTGTAGTGATATTTATTTTGCGGACTGTGTGGGCGTCGTCCGCCACTCAATCGCCTATGTAAACCAGTGGACTCGTATAGATTTGTCGCCAGAAGCTCCCTTGCAGCAGTCAAAGGCCTACACCACCCTTTGATTGTCTAGTTAGGATTAGGTTAGGTTAGGATTAGGAATAAAGAACAAAATTAAAGAGCCGTAAAATTATTTAATAAAAAAAAAACTTAACCACACAAGGGATGTAAGAAGGGTTCTGTACTAGGGATATCCGCTTCAACGAATCCCATCCTTCTACAATTTCTAGTTACAAAATTTGACTGACCTGTCGCTAGGCGGGCATGGGGGGTCGGCGTGTACAGCGGCAGCTAGCGTCGCGGCTATGGGTTGGAATCCATCGTAGTACAACTGACTGGAAAAAGTAAAAAAAATATATGTTTTGATGTATTTACATGAAGTATTATAAGACATTGACTAGAAAATAGAGAAACAGTGTTAAATTGAAGTCATTTAGGTTCAGATATACGTAAATAGAGCATTTAAAAACATTCTTTGCATAAAATTCTTTTATCAAGAATTCATAACCTCAAAACTTTTAACAAATTTTACACTGAATTGTTGTATATCTTAATTTCGTAGACAAAATTAGGACAACCTGTCCACCCATTTTCAATTAAATACCCAAATTGATAAGTAATAGGCTGATACAAAGCTAAGAAACAGGACAATACAGGCAAATCTTAATCGAAGACCGGAATCACTGTTAATTACCTGATCATCATGCGATAAAGCAACTCCCTGTTCTTCACAACATTCCTGGTATCTACGTCGGTATTATTATCCTTCATTTTTTAATCAAAATATCAAAATACGCGAAATATTAATTATTTCACCGGCAGCGAAACGACGCTTTATTTAGGTTATAAATAAATTGTTTGACAACAAGAACGAACAAGCAAAATGACGTTTGTTTGTTCTCTATGGTCGACGATAGTGATGTGAAATAGGTACAATTCGATTATAACACAATCAATTCGATTAAAACTTGAATAATTATAACTATCATTAAAAAAAAACTAAATGTGACCAGCCAGCGTACTGTGAGTGAAATGAATGAAAATGCATGTGTAAACTTGTACCAGACGCGAAATTATCTGAATCAATAATCTTGCGCATGCCCTGTGGTGTTGTACAAAGTTTTAGATAATACTTAAGTTCGAAATAGTTCAAATGATAAACTAACTGCGTATTTTTCATTCTAATAAAATATTGCTCTTCTCGTACTTACTTTTACCATCTGGTTTCTAATAATCATCAAACTTTATACAATACACAATACAATACCCTTTATTGCACAAAAGTAAAAAACAGAACATAATTATCTTAAAAATTAGGAAATGCGCAAAAGGCGGCCTTATCGCTAAGCAATTTCTTCCAGGCAACCTCGTTTATATAGAAAAAATTATGGGAAATTAGGTAGTGCTAGTGCGGGGTGGTCAATATAATAAACATACTTATATACAATAATTATAATAAACATACATATACCTAATAGTTAATATATATATTTAATAATATATACATACATACAACTTACACAAAGAAAACATAACAGGACAAAATGAAGAAACTAAGTGGAAACAAGGGAAGGAAATTACCTTTCATAAGGATAGAAAATGCGATTTTACTTGGGATTTAAAGCTGGCTAGCGTTTGGGCGCGTCGGATAGTAACTGGTAGTGAGTTCCATAGACGTACGGCTCGAACAGACAAAGACCGCGAGTAAAAGTCGGTGGAGTGAGCAGGAATTCTTAAAAGAAGGTTTTCAGCGCTGCGTAGTGGACGCCCTTGAGACTCACTAAATAGAATAAATAATTCTCGTAGATAGTTAGGAGAGTTAGGATTGAAAAGAGTTATGTATAACATTGACAGGGTATACCAGTCACGGCGACGTCGGATCGGAAGCCACTTGAGTTCATTGCGAAAATGAGAAATATGGTCATATTTACGAAGGCCATATATGTATCGAATAAACATGTTCTGGAGACGCTCAAGCTTATCAAGTTGCTCCTCAGTAGGCCCGGGATAACAAGTATCAGCGTAATCTAGGATAGGGAAAAGTAGGGTGTGCGCGAGCGTAACTTTGGTATCCATTGGAAGGAACTTACCAAGTCTTCGCAGTGCTGCAAAAGAGGCAAAGATCTTTCTACTAACTTCAGCAACTTGTGGTGACCAAGAGAGATTTTTATCCAGTTGTATACCTCGATTTTTGACACAATCATTAAAATTAATAACAGTCCCGTTAAATAGTACTGGCGGAAGCTGACCAAAATCAATCCCACTTAGTAATCCCGAACTACCCACAATGATACACTGAGTTTTTGCCGGGTTGACAATCAAGCCATGATTTCTACTCCAAAGAGAGATACGTTCTAAGTCTTCATTAGTATTACAGATGGCTGTGGAAATAGAATCAACGCTGGCTTTAGTGTATATTTGCAGAGATTATGTAGGTATTTAGTAGATTTATCGATATTCAACACTTCTTATGTGTGTGTACAAGACTTATTACCTTATTACTTTTAAAAACTTTTAACTTGAGCAGTTGAGTTTTTCAAGCCAGTAACAATAACAAACAAATGAAAACTATTGAAAAGTATGAAAAGCTTTTTATTACATACATACATACTTTCACGCCTGTTTCCCGAGGCAGTTGTTGTTGTTGTTGTAGGCAGAGACTATGGACCTCCACTTGCTACGATCGTTATTGTCTCGCATGATAACTGCAATGATCGTTTTCAAGAGCGATTAAAAATAAAACTTGTTTTTTTCGAAAAACGAGAAAAATAATAAAAGAACTGGAATCATTTTCACGTGATTTTCACCCACTTTTCACCGATTTATTTTATCTTCAACAGGTCTTGCTAACAGGATGCCGGTGCGTGGAGCTGGACTGCTGGGACGGCGACGATGGGAGCCCCGTCATCTATCACGGACACACTTTTACCACGAAAATACCATTTCGAAGAGTCGTCGAGACGATAGCAAGGTAAGTAATTTCTAGTCTTTACTTACGTTAGTAATTATCTTTATTGTTAACTAGCGACCCGCCCCGGCTTCGCACGGGTATGTATTTTGCATATAAACCTTCCTCATAAATCACTCTATCTGTTTAAAAAAAACACCAAAATCCGTTGCGTAGTTTTAAAAATCTAAGCATATTACATAGGGACAGCCAGCGGGAAACGACTTAAGGCCGTACCTGAATTTTCAGGCTGCCCCCATTTAAAATAAATCATTTCAAAGAAAACGGAGATATTATTTAAAATTTTGCTACTACCAAGTCCTAGATAACCCTTCAAAGTATTTTATGAACTAGGTACTGTTTACAGTTTGTAATGAGAATGTTAAGCTTTACTACGCACATTAGCCAAAAGTGGCCGTTTTTCGCAAATGTGCGTAGTAAAGCTTAAAGTTCTCACTTTAAACTGTAAACAGTAGTTCATAAAAATACTTTGAAGGATTATCTAGGTCTTGGTGGTAGCAAACTTTTAAATGATGTCTCCGTTTTCTTTGAAATGATTTATTTTAAATGGCGGCAGCACTGGACCCTGGAAAATTCAGATACGGCCTTAAGAGCCCGTATGACCCAGATAGTACTTAGAGCGTTCTTAAATATTATCAATATTAACGAAATACTTACTTTGAAATAATAAACCGGCCAAGTGCGTGTTAAACTCGCGTGGAGAGGGTTCCGTACAATCGATTGAATTCTTATAGGTTTTCCTGTAATCTACAAGCAGTTTATTGCTTGTAGATTACAGGAAATCCTATAAGAAAATATTCAAGAATACAATAAATTTGCCCTTGTAACTTTGCATTATAATTGTATTAAACATAAGGCAGGGATCATATGTCTTATTTTTTAAATAACTCTTAAATATTCTTTGTATAACGAGAAAATCCTCAAATCCAAAACAAGCCTCATTGTCCTACCATGATCTTTTCACCCCGCATGGTCTCGCTGTCTTGCTTCGGCTCGAGTAAATTTGTGTGCGTGGAAGCGGGAGCAAAACTAAGATTATCCAAATCAGGCCCAGCGTTGAAGTAAAAGTTTTAATTTCTTCACAGGAGCGCATTCGTGGCATCTCCCTACCCGCTAATACTGAGCATCGAAAACCATTGCAGTCTGCCGCAGCAGCAGGTCATGGCCAGCACGTTTGAGGTCAGTTGTTGGCAACATGAATATCTACCTGAAAAAATAAAATATTACTAGAAGCGGTGGTGGGCGTGGTAGCCAAGCGGTTTCGACGCTGGCTGTGCACCTGTAAGAAATGGATTCGATCCTCACTAGGTGCAATTTTTACTACAGAATAAGAACCAGTACTCACGTACAGAAGTCTCACATAGTAGAGAAATTCAAAGAAATATCTCGCTGGATTCCCTCTAATATGGTTGAGTTCAACGATAGCTGATCCATGCGTCAACTCGTCAACGGGTGCCGCCAGTAGGGACTGGTCAGCTCGGCTCCGTTTTTTAAGACTACTCAGTGTAACTTATTTCTGTAAATTGGATTTGGCACTCGTTCGCAAGCTTTACATATTATGTTGTGATAACATTGTATTAGGCATAATATCTTTGTGAACTGACAAAGCCCTTCTGGCGCGTAGGCGACCAATAGGTACTGTGTAAATGAGTTTCTTTCAGCGTTTCTTCTCAGCAGTGGCCGTTGCGAAACGCTAGTATCGGTAGCTTTTGAACAAAAATAATAAATATAAATAAACATTAAACGTAATTTACTTACACTATAATTATTGACGTGTAAAAGTGCCTGCAAAAGCCTAATTACTGAATAAATATTTGATTTTGATTTTTGATTTACTCAATGTGGTTAGCGATACGGGTGGATATGGTTTAATTTAGCTCACGTCAGAACTCAGCACCTTTTTGTTTAGATACCTAGACATCCATTGCAAGCCAATTTCATTATTATCACTCTGGGCAAACAATTCGTATAACCACAGAATATAAATTAATACTCACGTACAGAAGTCTTACTCAACAAAGAAATTCAAAGAAATATCTACTTATTCAATGTGGTTAGCGATATGGTTTAATTTAGATCACGTCAGAACTCAGCACCTTGTCGTTTAATGTACCTAGACATCTATTGCAGGCCAATTTCATTCTTATTACTCTGGACATACAATTCGTATAACTGAATTTACCACCCCGAGGGGCCGGCAGCGCGCATAGTAATAATGTAGGTACATTTTCGATACCTAAACGGGGAGTGACACAGGCCTGCTTGTACCTCTGAGTTTGTCCTCATGTACGTCATTGTCATTTTCAAAGCAGTATGCAAGACTAGTGATGTGCCGTTCCCGTTTCCCAGATTTCCGGGAACGTTCCCGGGAATGTTGCCAAAAAATGGAAACGTCACGGAAAGTTGTAATTTTATTTATCAGACATATTTTTTATCTCAGTAAATGTATTTTAATAACGTAAACAAATGCATCACTTGATATGGCTATAATTCAAATACAATATCCAATACTCCGTAACATTCCCTAGAAATACGGGAACGTTCCTTGGGAACGTTCCCAAATTCCCCGTGAACGTTCCCAAATTCCCGGGAATTCGGGTTCCCGGGAACGGCACATCATTATGCAAGACGTACGTAACTGCGTATCCGCGTTTCAGTGTCAGCAACATTGAGGCTTAATACATAATGGTAAAGTCTAATTTGGTTTGACATAGAAATAATTCACTGCACCAGACATTAGTGCAGGAGATTCTTCTTCTTATTAATATCATATTGGAAAATGGTGTCTTCCCTGAAAAATTAAAAATTTCAATTATTCGACCTCTGCATAAGAAAATGATAAAAATCTGATAAAAAATTTTAGACCGGCTTGCATTAGGAACTATTTTCTCAAAAATTGTCGAAAAGGTAATTCATAGAAAGTTTTATGACTTTTTTGAATCGCATAATATTCTCTCACCACACTAATACGGCTACAGAGAAAATAAGTCTATAAATCTGGCTTTATATAATTTTTTTTACAAAGTTACTACACAAGTCGATAGACGATTACCAACTGTAGGTCTTTTTATGGACTTGTCGACAGCATTTGACCGCGTGATTCATAAAACTTTACTAGATGAACTTTATAGATGCGGAATCCGTGGAAATGCAAATAAACTGATTGAGTCATATCTAACAAACAGACAACAAATAACACAATTTTTATTTTTATTTTTTTTATTAGAAATTTGAGTGCGTTTGATCTCTATCTAGCCTGATGGGAAGCTAAGATGAGGTCTAAGGTGTATCACGCAGACTCAAAAAATGCCTATTCACTCTTGCCTTGAAAATCCCTAAATTATATGTATGGGGAAACATCGACGCAGGGAGGGAATTCCACACCTTAGCGGTTCGCACAATGAAGGAGGAGGCGAATCGAGAGGTACGATGAGGAGGAATATCGACCACAAATTGATAGAATATGCACGAAAACCAAAACTGAAATAAAATATTTTTCAAATAAAAGAGAAGTCTTGTATGGGATACCACAGGGAAGTGTTTTAGGTCCTTTATTGTTCCTGATCTATATGAATGATCTGCCTACAATAACAAACCATCATGTTACATTGTTTGCGGATGACAGTACCATATTATTTACAGGAATTGACATAACAAGTACAAAAATTTACATAATTAAAACATTGACATCAATAACAGAATGGCTTAATAATAATAAACTAAAAATTAACATTGATAAAACTAAATTAATGAATTTTAAGCAAAGACATGATGAAATAAATAAATTAGAGATTACATTTTCACATCATAATATTTCTGAAATTGAAGTGACAAAATTTTTAGGTTTGTATATTGACAATAGACTTAATTGGAAAGCACATACAGATTATTGATGCAAGCGCTTAAATCAATTTTCACATGCACTCCGCAGATTTACAAAAAATTGTAAATCAAGACGCAGTACTTACGGCATATCATGCGTATGTTAGCTCTACCCTAAAATATGAAGTTATATTTTGGGGTAATGGAACTGATAAAGAGTTAATATTCAAAGCGCAGAAAAGATGTATCAGGTCAATTTTTCAACTGCAACATAATGATTCATGTGAGCCATATTTTAAAAAGCTAAGTTTACTTACTTTACCCTGTATTTATATATACGAGTGTGCTGTTTTTGTACATTTCAATAAACATATGTTCACACATCGAACACGAGCTCGTCACTGTACAAAATTAATGCTACAATCTAGCAAAATAGAATTGTTGCGTAAGTGTGTTTTTGGTCGAGCTCCTGTCATATACAATTACCTAAACAACTACAATTGACTCAAAGTACAAGACACTTTAAAAAGACCCTCCATGATCTACTAGCTCAGAAATGTTACTATAAATTGAATGACTTTTTGAATGACAAGCAATTAAAATAATGTTTTTATTTTAATTTTATGATAATGTAGTTTGTAAGTTATGTAATTTTGTATGCCTATGGGCAGGAAACAGAGTGCTGTATCTCCATATTATATTGTCATCTTTTGTACTTGTTTCCACAAATAAAGAAGTTTGAAGTTTGAAGACTACGACTCCTATCTATTATTTAATGGAGTAACCCCCTTTGCCTAAACCCCTTGGCTACTTCCGGTTTTTGAGGCCGGTTAGCTAGTGGGGTGTGATCGAAAAACAACAAACAAATCGAATAGAAGCACAAGGGTAGTAGGTACCTATCCAGGGTCAAAAATAAATTATTTTGTAATGATACGTGAATAAAACGTCACAAAATAATGTCACTTGTACAACAACATATCCATTTTGAACGTGATTTTAGATTTATTAATGCCGAAAAACTGATATGAGCGCTATTTTGACTCCAAGAAACTATGACGTCACGCCGTGCGGTTTTCATAGAAATCCCATAGAAAATATTAGTTTTGACGTTTAGAAATAAAGTATCTGTTTTGACTTGATGGCTTGGCCACTAGCGGATTCTGGCTGGACCGTTCAGCAGCCGTCCGATAGTGTTATCCAATTTAAATGATCATTATACAGGCTGACTTTTTAACCACCAGCCAAATTGGAGCAAGTTCAGTCCATGATACGGAACTACTTTCGAAAAACGATAAAAAAATTTCGCCTTCCCATACAGATCAGCGATCAGCCTAACTGATTTTGTATGGGAGGACGAAAAAACTTTTGTCTATTTTTAATATTTTTTTTATAGATAGTAGTTCAGTATCATGGACTGAACTTGCTCCAAAAATTTGGCTGGTGGATAAAAAGTCACCTGTATAACGCTTAATGTTGCTTGACACTGCTACGCGAGAACGTAGCTACCGGACGTATGTCGTGCCGTTTTTAGAGTAAGAGAGAACTAGTGTTAACATTTTATATGTAATGTAACTATTTACTTACGTCTCATTGGCATTTTTTTATGAACTGCATTGGCTCTTAAGCGTATATTAATGTTTTAAAAATACCTCATCTATACAAGATACTGTACTGACTGCGTCTTCATTCAGGCAGTGTTTGGAGACAAGCTGGTGACGTCATTTCTCTTCGAAGTGGATTACACCGATGAGCCGCGGCTGCCGAGCCCAGAGCAGCTCAAATATAAGGTGAGAACCTGCTTTAAAGGTTAAGAGAGGTCGTTGAGTCTTTGGGTCCCAGAAAGAAAAGGCCGGGATAGCGCGGACAAAGTGAGGCTTATGCCCAGCAGTGGGTTTTTGAAAGCTGATGATGACAATGATGATGATGAGCAATATAAGGTAAGAAATCGAAGAAATACTCAGTCGCCTTCCCAATAAAGGGCCTAAAGGATATAGTAGTAGGTAGATTCAAAATTCTGAACTGACTGATAATGACCAATTGAAAGCGGCCTAAGAAGGTATAATCTTATTCTGGTCTTCTGACCAGCTAGTAGGGGGTGACGAGTGTCTTCAGCTGCCTTAAGGTGGTACTGGAGGCGCGGGCGAACTCCACAGCGAGTTGCCTACCGACGCGCTTCGTCGTGTTGCTATTTCGTCGAGAAAGAGAAAGGGCGCTAAAAAATGTAGCTCCGTCCCGACCCCCGCATGTGAGAGCTACACCCCCGCGTACGACAAAGAGAGTGCACTGAACGCCAGCGAAACGGGCCTTTATAGGCCATGAATCGTAGTTTTCGTAGTTTTCGTTTATTTCGATAAATACGATACATACCCAAATAAAACTAAATTATTTGGAATTTAGAGTCTTCACTCTAGTCGTATAATTAGTTTCCATAAGGATCGAAAATATAATTATAAGTGTAATAGGCGTCTAAATATTACTCGATTTCGTCGATAAAAAAAGGCAAATTTTAAGTTGCTATAACTTTTTTTTTGTTTATTATTTTCGAACCAAAACTAATTACAGATCTAGATATTTATCATCTTAATGCTTGTAAAAAATTTGAATACGATGAGTTTTATGGTTTCGAAATTAAAACGAAAGTACGTTTGTATGGGATTTCGTCCCTCCAGTTAACCCTTAAGAGGTCAAGTCTGTAACAAAAAATGGGAAAAGCCATCAGTTACTCGCACTTTTTATCGCATCAATGCTCTGGCGCATATTTATATGGATATTGCAGATTTGACGACTATAAGTAGATACTGGCTTCGTCTTCATCCAAGCAGTACTTATTTAGAGGCGAGCTGGTGACTTCGTTTCTCTTATTGTATCGTCGGACTACACTGAAGAGCCGTGGCACGCCTGCAGAGCCCCGAGCAGCTCAAATACAATGTAACATTCTTTGGTACGATTGCTGGACTTACTTACTTACTGCGCTGGCTTAGTGACCCAAAGTAGATCTTGGTCTCTTGATCTTGGTTGGACACCTATTGTTTCCTTTTCTACGCCATCTGCAGATCTTCTTGGAGAGCCTTTGACTTGCAGGCCTCGCTTTTCCAGCGGTATCTAAGACGACCCACAGCCCTTTTCCCAGTTGGTCTCCCAGTGTACGCTCTCTTGACGGCACGATCTTCTTCCATACTCTTCACGTGGCCTAGCCATCGAAGTATAGCAGCTTTGGTGTCTCCGATTATATTTGGTATGGTCACTAGGTCTTCTACCTCCTGATTTTACCTAATTCACCAGCTGCGGTCTTTACGTTTGCTTAAATGAGAAATATTTTTGTCCCGTATAGTTTCTAACTGCTCAGAAAAAACACGGCAACGCGGCTATAGTGTATATATGTAACCTCATTTATAATTTTCACAGGTACTTATAAAGAACAAGAAGCTCCCCCCCATCGAGTCAAGTCCGACCATAGGGTTGACAGGAGCCAGTTCAGCTCAAGGATATGGAGGGGTCCTTGCCACTGCGTTTCGGTAAGTTTTATTCCCAGGTGAAATATGAAAGCTACACTTGACTGCCTCTGTTGTCCAATGGTCAAGGCGTTTATCTTGTGATCCGGTGGTCGTAGGTGCAAATCCCACTGGGAAGCATACTTTGTGAAAAGTTGTTTCCAGTCTGGTTAGGAGATTGCAGGCTTGAATCGCCTAATTATCCTAAAAGAAAAATGATTCCGTCCGTGCTCTGGAAGGCACTTAAAACTGTAGGTCCCGAACGCCATCTAGCGTTTTTTTTTTAAACCTATCCTAAGATTGGTTCTGGTCTACCTTTGGGTTGCGGATGCGGAGGTCAGACGACAGTCGCTCTGTGTAAAACCAGTAACCTCGTCAAATCACCTAAGGTAGGTAGCGGACCCCGGGCTCTGAAGCGTTACCACTGCGGATGCAATCGGGAATACGCTCGGATGAAGATGAAATATGAAAATTACAAGTAAGTAAGATTAAAAAGCAGAATTTTTGTTTTCAAAAGTAAAACCACTAGAATCCCAATCTCTAACTATATTAACATTTTCAGGTCTAACGGTATTCGACACACCAGCACCTCACTGCAAGAACAAAGCAACAGAACCAGCTCCATCATGTCCAACCAGTCAGCAGGAAGTTCTGTCACAGAATACTTCTCTGATGAGGATTACGATGAAGATGACGAGGAACTTGATGGTAAGCATTCCAGAAACTGATGCCTTGAATGCTGACATCAACCTCCGAGATGGTCATTAAGGTGAAGTTAGAAGCAAATGACCTTGAATTGGCGCCCTCATAAATTGTTAACTCGTAAATGTGGTGAAAATTTCCATATTTCCCAATGTTAGGCACTAGATTGCCGTTTAAATTATTTTATGAACCACCGTTGCAAGTATTTACATTATTCCATCACCAACAAAAGTTTCAACGGCAGTTCATAAAATAATTTAAAGGGCTATCTAGTGCCTAACATTGAGAAATATGGAAATTTTCACCATACTTAAGTAAGTACGAGTTAACAATTGATTTCAAATGAGGGCGCCACTTCTGCTTGGTATTCACCTTAAGGTGAAGTGGTAGCATAAGTGGCGCCCTCTCTTGAAATTATTACTAATAGTCCGTCTAGTTTTAAAACGGGTTTTCACGTTTTAAAACTAGACGGACTACCAATATTACTTTCAAAGGTTATTCATAAAATAGTTTAAAGGTCTTTTTAGACATTGATACAAATCAAATGTTTAAATATCACCATATTTAGTTTTAAACAATTTATTTCAAATGAGGGCGCCGCTTATGCTACCATTTCACGTTAAGAGAAAGATTTGTTTTAGTTTTTCACGTATTATTTATGTGGAAAATAGTTCACTATTGTAGACTGAAATTGTCTAAAAGCACAGATTGATAAATAGTTGCTACGTACTCGTACTCGTAACTAAAAGTTTGACTGGTGGATGTTTGTTTGTTGTTGTTATTCGTGTGTGGATGTGGCTAACACTGGTGTCAGGTCTATCAAGCTGCCCAAAGGCATCTGACATAGCTTGACGACTGCCTTGCAATGATGACAGCCGGGACCAATGGCTTAAGACTGCAGTCTTCGACCGTGGGATTTTTTTATTAAACACCCGAACCTATATTTTCTGTCTACACATACGCATTGCGCTGTATTGTACAAGCACTCTGGAGACGAATTTAGACGAATTCAGAAGCGCAGCGAGCGGTCTTCCTTATCAGCGTTTTCGTCCCCAAATTTATTTGAGAATTTCGGAGAACTTTAAATTTTTCTATCTTTTTGCAAAAGACAAATTATTTTTACAACCAAAACCAATTTAGAAACGTTACAAATAGCTCAAAATAAACCAATAAAGTGTCTATTTAATTACGACTTTCATACACCTACATTACTATATATACGTTAATATATACAAAGATACTAAAATAATGACGATTAGGCAAACATATATATACTACACATGCTTGTTAATATATAAAATCGTAAACAATCATATCCACACACAAATATCCTTCCGTAGAAAAAGTCAAATCCAAAAAATTAAACTACGCTGCGCAAATCATTTAATACTACGCCCGCCAAGAACAAACTATGGGAAAATGAATATTCAATATGAAGGTGCAAAAATGTATAATAAACTACCAACAGAAATAAAAGATGCTAAATCAATAGCTATTTTCAAAAAGAAACTAAAAACGTACATACATGATTTCTATAATTAATTTAATAAGATGGACAGACAGACATGACATACTTATAAACCTTGCTAAATTAATTATATATTTAAATTAAAATTGTCATAACAATCGCAAAAAAAAATCGCCAAAATCATTGGAGTGTTTTCGAAGAAACCAATTACATAGAAATATATAAATGTACAAGAATTGCTCGTTTAAATCATAGGACAAACAATAGTAATTTACATATCTAAAATTAAACAAGAACGAAAATCTAACTACAAAGAATATTTAACTTATAAATAAAAAAATAAAAATAAAAAACATTATTCAGAATTAAATACATATATACACTGTACAAACATAATAAAATATTTAAAAAAATATACATAAATAAAAAATGAACTTAAAATACAAACTTTACTTTGCATCGCTGACACATCTAGAATAAACATCTTTCATCCGTGTGTTGCCGGGTGGGATCGTAGTGCACAGTCAATGACGAGCGACGACGTCACTCTAATTCTATCCACCTTATATTTATATTTTTGTCAAAGCTATTTAATTGGTTTTTATCTACACTAATATTATAAAGAGGAAAGATTTGTACCTATTTTTGTATGTTTGTAATGAATAGGCTCAAAAAGTACTGGGCCGATTTAAAAAATTCTTTCACCGTTGGAAAGCTACACTATTCCCGAGTGACATAGGCTATGTGTGTACCACGGGCGAAGCAGGGGTGGACTGCTAGTTGTTTATAAAAGCACGCTCATTGTACTATTACCTATGTAAATATTATGTTTTCTCAGTAAGTGAATTATTTCATGTAATTCTTATGAGAAATAAAGTTATTCTAACCTTATTTTTATTTATTTATTGTACGTGTTTAAGCATGAATCAATCTTCATATATGTGTATTTTTTATTTTTTAACTCAGTCGTATGCACAAGAAATCCGACGACGTATTCGCTTATATTTCCTTCAAACTTAGTTAAAACGGTTAAGCCGTTTTAACTAAGTTTTAAAATGAATTAAAAAAATACTAAAATCATTTTTATTCACTTTTTAGGATTTTACTTTGTATTTATTTCTCTGTCATTTATACACAACTTCATTACTTTTTTAATACTTAAAAAAACTTCAATTTACCATATCTTAACATATTGTTACTAAGATAGTTTGGCTCCAATCAGCTCCGAAAAAGCAGTCAAAATCATTAAAAATAAGGACTGGGCCCTTAACATGCACGGGAGCTCGAGAAATTTTTGAACCAATTTGTAGTCACCTTTCCAATTACGGACCACGCCCGGGGTTGCTTATCTTGTGAAAGCGCTAGCAATGACTACTGATAGTTACAAAGTTTGTGAAATATTTTATACAGAAAAAGAACTCCACAAAATCCTCAAATCGATGGAAGAGAAGTGCGGTCGGACCTCCCTCTCTATCTACCAGAGCTTCAGAAGGAGTGAGGGAGACGGCGAGACGTCAGGCTCTGTCAAACACACGACAACAAGAAAGAGGAGCAACCAGATCGCAAAGGAGTTGAGTGATATGGTCACTTATGTTCAGGTGAGTAGATTTTGCATTAAAAACTAGACATTTTAAAATTAACGTAAAGTTACTTCTTGGGAATCAATTCAAACAGTTAATTCCCAAGAATTAACTCGAAAGTGAAAACGTGAGATCAATAAGTATCGTAACAAAGTCCGTCGTTCACTGCGCGAGTACCTGCCTACGTATTTGTATTCGAGTTCATCGGGGTCACGCGGCAGTTTTGATAAAGACGGGCGTAACTACGTGGTCTCGATCGAAAATCATTTTCGCAATTTTTTTTATATAATATTATATCATGTCGGACACAAATTTGGATAACGTATCTATATGGAGGAGTTTATTTACTATACGACATTGATTTTCCTAAACCAGTGAAAATCCAGCGTGTATTGATTTCTTGATAAAAGAAAAAACGTATAAGATGTACCAGCTGCTTCTTTTCCCGCGCAGATTGTAAAAGCCGACCGAGGGAATGGGCGAAAATGCAAATCATGCTAGCAACCCATAGTCCATTTCATTCCTTTTTCCACCTTCTCGCCAACCATCTCGCTGAAAGGGGCGTTTGGATTTTGCGGTCTTGGACTCTGTTTGCTTAGAGCCACAATGCTCTGTCTGCCACGTTAGGGATAAAGACGTGGTATTGTTTTCAGGCAATAAAATTCATAGGGCTCAACCCCCTATCACCGCGGAGTTCTATGAAGCAACCAAGCTCAGCGAGTACCAAAGACAGCACCAGTGCCCCCAGTAGCAGCTTCGAGTCTTCGGAGAGCAGTGACAGCACTAATACGGTGAGTACTTTCGAATATACTGGGTCCAACAGAATATATAAATAGGCGATGCGGCAAGCAACGCATCACTATTTTAATTAAGTGGGCGCCTGATGTTGATAATCCAAATTTTGCTCCCGCTTCCACGTACACAAATTTACTCTAGCCGAAGCGAAACAGCGAGCCATGCGGGGCCGTAGGGTATCGTGGCGGGTCAAAAAGGCTGGTTTACGCGTTTCTGGTTTTTGAGGTTTTTGAGGTTGAGGTCATACGGGCTCTTAATTTTTCCATCATCACCATAAAAGTGGCTTTTGGGTCTTGCGGCCCTGTCTGCCCCATTAGGGGTTATATACTGAAACTATTTTAAGGGACCATTCAATCTATGATACTGAACAACTTTCCCCAAGGAACATGTACAATACACAATACAATACAATACAATACCCTTTATTGCACAAAAGTAAAAAACAGGATATAATTATCTTTAAAAACTAGGAAATGCGCAAAAAGCCGCCTTATCGCTAAGCAATTTCTTCCAGGCAACCTCGTTTAAATAGAAATAATTAAATTTTTAACAAAAAAAACAACCGGCTTCAATTTTTTAAGGAGTTTCTTCCATTTCTTCAAAGTTCTTCATCATATCTTCACAAAATTAAAATGGGACCAACATGGTAGAAAAGTGTTTCAAATAAAAAAAAGAATCATCAAAATCGGTTCACAATTGGCGAAGATATCGCATAACAAACATACATAAAAAAAAATACATACAGTCGAATTGATAACCTCCTCCTTTTTTGAAGTCGGTTAAAAAATGATGGGAAATTAGGTAGTGCGGGGTGGTCAATATAATAAACATACTTATATACAATAATTATAATAAACATACATACACCTAATACTTAGATACATACAACTTACGTGCAAATTACACAAAGAAAACATAACAGGACGAAATGAAGAAACTAAGTGGAAACAAGGGAAGGAGATTTACCTTTCATAAGGATAGAAAATATGATTTTACTTGGGATTTAAAGCTGGCTAGCGTTTGGGCGCGTCGGATAGTAAGTGGTAGTGAGTTCCATAGACGTACGGCTCGAACAGACAAAGACCGCGAGTAAAAGTCGGTGGAGTGAGCAGGAATTCTTAAAAGAAGGTTTTCAGCGCTGCGTAGTGGACGCCCATGTATCAAAATATGAAAAATATTTTTTGCCACAAGTTGATCAGCTGATCCGAGTTGGTATGGAAAGGCAAATACAATTTTTCATATTTCTACACATAATATAAGGAAAAATGGAGGGTTCTACACATAATATTGGGGAAAATGAATTCGTTCACCAGATGACCTGATGAGGTCTTGTTAAGTCTTTACTGCAGGAGCACGACCCTCTGTACTACCAGAGCCATATATTAGCCAGAGCAGTCAGAGGATTTGGCCTACACTCTCCACACTGGCCAGACGGGTTGGAGAGGTCTCATTGATGTTTATATTATAAGCTTTGTTTAGCTTGTGTTTTCTAAGACGCCTTCTATGACATCCACGGGAAGACTTGGAGTGGTCCTATTCTACTCTGCCGGGAACCACAACGCTAATATTGGCTACAGCGTACCCTCAAAATGTCAATACTCTTTCCTTTCAGCAACTCGCCCAGCAGTCCCAATCATCCAGCACTCGAGCTCGCTGCCTCAACGCGCCAGCAATCCACCACCCCTGCTACAGATGTTTCTCAGTGAACGAGGCGATTGGCAAGAAAATCTGCAGGAAACACCCCATGGCACTGGTAGCTCATACGGAGACTCAACTTGTCAGGACATATCCTGCCGGGTGAGTCATCATCATCATCATTATAGCCGCATAACGTCCACTGCTGGCAATGCCTCTTCCAAGAATTTTTTAAATGACCGATCCAGAGCGGACTGCCTTTTTACCTTTTCTAGATGCCCACCATTACGCTAAATAAAAGTGGCTAGGGCCTTACCGCCCTAGGCTCTGTCTTCCCCGTTAGGGATAAAGACGTGATAGTGTATCTGTATTTCATTTATTGAATGTGTGGACAAATTCCTTCTAATCGTGATATTTGTTGCAGCCTAAGAATAGACTCGTCAAACTTTGACCCCGTGATGTTCTGGTCGTGCGGAGTGCAGCTCGTGGCACTCAACTACCAGACTGAGGACGCGGCCATGGCGGTCAATGCGGCCATGTTCGAGAGCAATGGCTGCGTTGGTTATGTCAGGAAGCCTATGGTCATGTGGGACCCTGGACACATTGCTTATAGAAGGTAAATTATCATGATTCTGTAGAAACTTCGGAGTTCATCTAATTAGTAGTTGGTTTAGTAACCTGCCACTATTTCTTAGACAGTTTTATTTAAGTAGGATAAAAGACGCAGCCATGTTTGAAAGCAATGGCTGAGTAGGTTATGTCAGGAAGCCTATGGTCATGTGGTACACATTGCGTATAGAAGGTACTCAAATCTGCTAAGTTTAATCCTTATTAAAAAAGGGTTTCTACTAAATATTGGATTAGGAAGTTTCCACTATTTACTAAGATACTTGCTCTTGGAGTATGATATTCTCTTCCACTTGTCTTTAATTTGCCAGCTGTTTTACTTTATGTTATAAGATACTTTTTCTTATACCATAAAGTAAAACAGCTGGCAGGGCAGATGAGAGACAAGTGGAAGAGAATATCATACTCCACCGACAAGAGTATAGACCTTAAATATAGATAGACAATATAAAGAATGTGGCTATGGGGAAATTGGGGAACACCCAGTATCCAATAAAGGTTAAAGAAGATCTGTACTATTGCTGTTTTCTTGACTCCAGGTTTAACCCCATGGACAAAGAGTTCGACGGCATCCACGCAGCGCACCTCACACTCGCGGTCATCTCCGGGCAGTACGTCGCAGAAAATGTCTACTCCTTCTATAACGCCTTCGTGGAAGTGGAAATATTAGGAGTTCCATGTGATTGTAGGAAGATTAGGACAAGAGTAGCTAGAAGAAACGCCTTAAATCCTTCTTGGGGAGAAACCTTTGGGTTCAAGGTAAGTTGATGATTCAGCTAAAATATCATCCATGTATGTTTGATGTGAGATTTTTCATAGAATGTATAAAAAAAAGCGACGTTGAAAGAAAGCCTTTCTAATTCGGCGAATCTAATTGAATTTAAAGGTTGTGTAATTCAATAACAATCTTGTCTAATCTATCAAACCTCCATTTCACTACAAATCGTCTTCATCAAAGCGCGTTCCCGGTTGCATCCTCAGCAGTGCTGCTTCGGAGCCCAGGGTGCGCTTTCCCGCTTTTTCTTCCCCAAATATAACATACATATCAATGGTCACCCAAGGATGCCAAATACCTTGCGAAGTGGAGAATAAATAGCCGAAACATTTTAAATGATTTGGCTATAGTTTTACGACCGGCCGCCTGCCTGACGTCAACCCTCATTAGCAATGCATTTGTATGAAACTCCTTAGGAATGCAGTTGTGCCACTAAATTTTTGTGCTTAGTATGGGTCCCGGTCAAGCTTCCTTCCATCTGCTTATATCTAGATATTGTTTTCAGATCAACTTCCCAGAGCTGGCTTTTGTCCGCTTCGAAGTATACGACGCCGATACAAACTACATGCTGTCACAGAGAGTCATTCCTCTTCAGTGTCTAAGGCCTGGGTATAGACACGTTAGATTACGGTAAGAACATGCCAAATTCTGTTATTTTTAGGGTTCCGTACAAAAAATTAAAAAACGGTACCCTTATATGATCACTTGTGCGTCTGTCTGTCCGTCCGTCTGTCACAGCCAATTTGCTCCGAATCTACTGGACCGAATCAGGTGGAATTTGGTAGAATGATGTAATCCTATGACCCAAACACATATGTGCAAAGTAAATATATTTTTTTAAATAAGGGTAATTTTCGGTGGACAATTTAAAAAAAAAGTATTGCATTTTTTTTATTATTGTAAAATGAATAGTTTTGATTTTAGTCATGAAAGAAGACGAAAATTGACCATCCCCCACTGATCTCCGAAACTCCGATAGACTCAGTAAGCCTAAGATTTAGAAAAAATTACAAAATATATTTCATTGCTTGTAGATTACAGGAAAACCTATACGAATTCAATCAATTGTACGGAACCCTCTCCACGCGAGTTTAACTCGCACTTGGCCGGTTTATTTTTACTGTTGTATGAAAAAGGAAGTTGTGGCCAAGCGGTTTAGGCACTAGCTCTGCGTGTCTGAGTCACGAGTTCGATCTTCCCTAGGCGCGACTTGTACCTCTCAGTTTGTGCTCATGCACGGTCATGTCCAACTACCACCACCTGCTTCCGGTGAAGGAAAACATCGTGAGGAAACCTGCACACTAGTTCTTCTTCTTCTTATTTAGGAGCCTAGTGGCTCTTGTCGGTGGAGTATGCGCCAAACTTCTCGGTTCTCTGCCTTACTTTTTAGTGCTTGATACGACATGACCCCTGCTTTTTCTTTCAGTTGGTCTACATAGCTCTTTCTTAGTCGTCCTGGACCTCTCCTACCTTTTATCTTTAGCACACTAGTTCACTAGTGTGTAATATCTGCTGTCAATAGATGGCAGACATTGATCTACGTCAGATGCTTCTGGCAGCTCGACAAATCTGACACCAATGTAAGCTAATAAAACACGAAGAAAGGATAAAAGAAGAAGGATAGAGGGTTTGCCGTGTGGTTCCCGACAGAGTAGAATATGACCACTCCAAGTTCTTCCCGTGGATGTCGTAGAAGGCGACTTAGGAAACACAAGCTAAACAAAGCTTATAAACATCAATGAGACCTCTCCAACCCATCTGGTCAGCGTGGAGAGTGTAAGCCAAATTTTCTGGCTACTCTGGCCAAGTATGATTTTGGTAGTACAGCAGAGAGGGTCGTGCTCCTGCACTGGAGACTAAAAAAACCTGATGATGATGACGAAGGAGGATAACGAATGAGCTTGTATATGAATACATGCTGAGGATCAATTTCTTTTCCAGGTCACCAACCAACCAGCCTCTCAACATGGCCTCCCTGCTCATCTTCTCACGCTGCTGCGAAGAGTTAGCGGGAGAGAGCAACAGAGGAGATCTAGAGCCCAGTTCTCCACACGAGAGGAGAAAAATTCATTTCCTGGTGGTGTACGCCGTGGCGAGACATGAGCCGTATTCCATACTGAAGGTCACTCAAGACACTACTGCGAATGAGGTAATTCAATAAAAATGTTGATACTACAAACAAAACTGAAATCTATGATTTCAGGGCCTTTACTCCAAAATCGGCACGACATACGTACGTAGCTACATGTCCGCGTGGCAGTATGAAGCAATATTAAGCGCTACATAATAATTATACTGGCTGACTTTTTAACCACCAGCCAAATTTATGAAGCAAGCTCAGTCCATGATACTGAACTACTTTCCATAAAAACAATTAACGAAAAACGATAAAAAAATTTCGCCTTCCCATACAGATTGGCGCTCAGGCCAACTAATTTTGTATGAGAGGACGAAAAATTTTTATCTATTTTCAATAATTTTTTTTATAGATAGTAGTTCAGTATCACATTGAAATATGACGACACTTTCGGACGACTGTCAATTTTATGAAGTAAGCTACTAAGTAATGGAGGTCAAAAGGATGGCTCAAGTGATGGAGACATGGAAACTACTCCACCGACAAGAACGAAGTTCTTAAATTATAGATAGATAGATAAAAGCTACTAAGGTGGGGGAAGCAAAAAGTGGCCTTTTTTACTTCCTGACCAGGGGAAGTTGTCAAATTGTAAACACGGATAGGGGATGATGGTCAGCCGTGTAGCCTAGACCGGTCATAAATCTTTCATCATCAACAGGTCTTTTTTAGTCTCCACTGCTGCACGACCCTCTCTGTACTACCAGAGCCATATATTAGCCACAGCAGTCAGAGGATTTGGCCTACACACTCCACGCTGGCCAGACGGGTTAGAGAGGTCTCACTGATGTTTATAAGCTTTGTTTAGCTTGTGTTCCCTAAGTCGCCTTCTACGACATCCACGGGAAGACTTGGAGTGGTCCTATTCTACTCTGCCGGAGACCACGTGGCTAAATCGTAAATCTATAGCCAAATCGTTTAGACTGTTCCGGCAATTTCTTCTCCATTTCGCAAGGTCTTTGGCATCCTTGGGTGACCATTGACATGCATGATATATTTGGAAAAGAAAAAGTGGGAAATAGCACCCTGGGCTTCCAACAAACACAGCTGAGGATGCAACCAGGGATGCATTAAAATGAACAAGGTAAGGTGATGATGTTGAAGAAAGTCTCAAAGCAAATGTTTAGGTAATTCCTGTGACATATGAAATTTCTTCTTCTTTCATTACCTTCGGTTTATAATCTCTTATTTCTTTTCTCTCCAGGCCATAGCCCAATGCCTAACCAAAGTGGGAGTCTGCCGGTCTTCCCGAGGGAACTACGTATTAGTCGAAGAGGTAGCTTCTCGGGCTCCCACACAAAGAGTTCTAGCACCTCACGAAAGGGTGCTAAGATGTGCTACAGCGAGACCTGGGGCGAGACTGCTGCTTAAACGAGTTGGTGATGACCCCAGCAGTAGAGCCTGGCTTACCAGCATCCGGTAAGAAACACCCTTTCTTTTTAAAAGAAATATCTATATTTTTATGGTTCCGTACCCAAAGGGTGCAACCGGGACTCTATTACTGAGACTCCGCTGTCTGTCCGTCTGTCACAGGGCTGAATCTCTTGAAACGTAATAGGTAGACACTTGATATTTTCACCGATTATGTATTACTGTGGCCGCTATAACATTAAATACTTAAAATAAAAAAGTAAGGGGGTCGTCATACAAAAAACGTGTTTTTTTTCTGCGTTTTTAACTAGATCTTTATAATGACATTAAATATACTTGAAATTTTCACAGATTATTCAAAATTTTTGTGTCAGTAGTTTCGGAGATCAGGGGGGGGGTGAATGGTCAATTTTCGTTAAAACTATTCATTTTACAATAATAACAAAACTATATTTGAGATCCTTATAACGAGCCCTTTCATTTGATATATAACAGTGAAGGCTGCAATTTTTTTTTTAATTTCCTTATTTGTCCCCCGAAAATGGCCGTTATTTTAGAAAATAATATTTATTTACTTTGCACATATGTATTTGGGTCATAGGATTACAACATTCTGCCAAATTTCACCTAATTCGGTCCAGTAGATTCGGAGCAAATTGGCTGTGACAGACGGACGGACAGACAGACGCACGAGTGATCCTATAAGGGTTCCGTTTTTTCATTTTTTGTACGGAACCCTAAACATACTAACAATAATATAAAGTTAAAAGTTAAAGGTGGTCGTCATACAAGCAACGTGTTTCTTCAGCGTTTTAAAACATTGTACGGAGGTACGCCGCGGAATGTACTCGTACGAGTCCGACTCGCACTTGCCCGTTTATTTCTTCTTACGCGTGCATGCAGGTTATATAAATCATGCAAATAAATGATTCGATTCTATTCTATTATCTTCTCAGCCCACATCAACCCACTTTTGGGCATAGGCCTCTCTTTTTTCGCGCCATTTTCAACGGTCCTGTGCCACTGCCAGTGCTTTCCCGACAACCTCACAATGTCATCCGACCAACAGGTCGGTGGTTTCCTTACTGGTCTGTTTCCTTGTCTCGGCCACCATTCTGCTAATGCTCTGGTCTATCGACCATCTTCTCTTCGTGTCCCGCCCATTTCAGAAATATCTATTTAATATAATAAATAAAAATGAATTAATAATTTTAAACAAGTGGCTGACGTAATAAAGTCGAAAATGGCCGACCAGGTCGGGCTGACTCGCCCTAAAGATGATCGTTGAAATCGATGGAAACATGTTCGGCCGTTTCGACTATATTACGTGATAGTTTAAAATTTTTATTTCTGGATTTATTTCGTTCTTTTAACTATATCTTGTTATAGATCGGCCTCAACGGACAGATCACGCGACAAATCAGTTCCTTCAGACGAGGAATCTAGCACGCAAGAGGAAGAGCCGAAAAGACCTGACAGCTTCCTAGTTTGTGTTCACAACGTGTCTCACGAGATACCTTACGCTATACTAAAGGTATAATATATTAGTACTTAGACTTATGATGACAAGAAGTCTTCCCGCGGATGTCGTAGAAGGCGACTTAGAAAACACAAGCTGAACAAAACTTATAAACATCAATGAGACCTCTCCGACCCGTTTGGCCAGCGTTGAGAGTGTAGGCCAAATCCTCTGACTGCTCTGGCTAATATATGGCTCTGGTAGTACAGAAAGGGTCGTGCTTCTGCAGTGGAGACTAAAAAAGACCTGATGATGATGGTAAGTAGATACCGCATGTCGCTCCAGGTCTGACTCCGATTTTGTATTAACACTTTTTCTTATTTTCAGGTACCACTCACAGCCACTGCATCTTACGTCGTATACCAAGCGTTGACGAAAGCGAGGTGTCATGACGATCCAAAAAGGTATTCATTTGACATTTCGACAATATACTACATTTATTAAATATATTTTGGTGGGAAGGGGTTCAGTTGGAGTTTCCTTTAATTTACTAGATATAAATACTTAAATAAAATGAAATAATATAAAAAGTGGACCCCAAATCTCTGCTCTCTCAAGAGGCTGGCGGCATTCCCACGTTGAATGGCTAGGTTCAGCCTTTGGAAAAAATTCTGGGCATTTTAGTGTAACTACTTTATAATGTGAAATAGGTGTAGTTTGGTGTTATATAGGTCACAGAATACAAAAATAAATATAGGAATAAAAAAGAATAAATGCAGGAGCATTTATTTCACAAATTGTTCATGAGCAGGAGCTCATGAACAATTTGTGAAATAGTTAAAGTGGACAGTCATAGTACGGCTGTAGTGATATTTCTTTTAGTGGGCGCCTTTGAGCGCCGCCGTCCGCCACTCAATCTTCTGAAAACCAGTGGACTCGTATAGATTTGTCGCCAGAAGCTCCCTAGAAGCAATCAAATTAAGGTGAAGATACAGGCAAATGGCCTTGAAGTGTGAAATAAATTGTTAAGTCGTAAATATGGTGATAATTTCCATATTGCTCTTCGTCATGCACTAGATAGCCCTTTAAATTATTTTATGAACTGCCGTTGAAACTATTATTGGTGATCCGTCTAGCTTTAAAACTTGCCGTGGCCACTTTTGGCGGAGGCAAGTTTTAAAGCTAGACGGACTAATGTAAATGCTTTCAACGGTGGTTCATAAAATAATTTAAAGGGCTATCTAGTGCATGACGAAGAGCAATATGGAAATTATCTCTATATTTAAGAGTTAACAATTTATTACAAATGAGGGCGCCACTTCAAAGTCATTTGCCTATATCTTCACCTTAAGGACCTACACCAACCTATGATTGTAACTCGTTAGGAATAAAGAAACGTCAAACTAAGGATAGACTCTAAAGGACTCGTATCCAACAACTTTACTGCGCCAGAAAGTTACATAAAACCCCACTTATTGGCTAGGAAACTACTTAACATTGTTAAGGCATAAGACACAAGTTAGGCCACATATCGAATATTGTTCCCATCTCTGGGCCGGGGGCACCTAAATACCAACTTCTTCCTTTTGACTGTATTCAAAATCGACGATGAGACTCTCGTCGGCCGTCTCAATCCTCTGGCTCTACGTAGGGATGTTGCATCCTTGTGCATTTTTATCGCATTTATCATGGGAAATGCTCTGAAGAATGGTTCGACCTAATACACCACTCGCCTGAAATTAAAATTTCATCCACACCACCTGGATAGTTGGCAATCAACCACCGTACGTTTTAAAAGAAGCTTTCTGCCACGTACGACTGAACTGTGGAATATCAACTTCCTGCAGCGGTGTTCCCAAACCGATACGACATTGAAACCTTCAAAAAACGAGTCGATAATTTCCTGAAAGGCCGGTAACGCTCTTGTTACACCCCTGGTGTTGCAGTTGTCCATGGGCAGCGGTTATCACTTACCATCAGGTGACCTGCTTGCTCGTTTGCCGCCCTATAATTAGTATTTCGCTAAGTACTTACTTACATATTTCTTGGGGAAAGTTGTTCAGTATCATGGACTGAATTCACCTTTAAAATATAGTTTCAGTATATTTTGTTAGGCTTAAAACTATCTTAGGGTTGGATCTCATCTATCAGCACGGAACAGCACTTTCCTATGCTGCGATCCTTTTCTGTCACTCAGAACAGTAATTCGCTAGAGCGAGAGAGAACGACGGAACGCTGCAGCACGGCCGGTGCTGAAGCGTTCCGTCGCTCTCTCTCGCTCTAGCAAATGACGCTTCTGAACGATATGGATAAGTATAGGAAAGTGCTGTTCCGTGCTGATAGATGAGATCTAACCCTTAAAGGTTAACTGGAGGGACGAAATCCCATACAAACGTACTTTCGTTTGAATTTCGAAACCATAAAACTCATCGTATTCAAATTTTTTACAAGCATTAAGATGATAAATATCTAGATCTGTAATTAGTTTTGGTTCGAAAATAAAAAACAAAAAAAAAAGTTATAGCAACTTAAAATTTGCCTTTTTTATCGACGAAATCGAGTAATATTTAGACGCCTATTACACTTATAATTATATTTTCGATCCTTATGGAAACTAATTATACGACTAGAGTGAAGACTCTAAATTCCAAATAATTTAGTTTTATTTGGGTATGTATCGTATTTATCGAAATAAACGAAAACTACGAAAACCTTTCGATTCATGGCCTATAACGGCCCGTTTCGCTGGCGTTCAGTGCACTCTCTTTGTCGTACGCGGGGGTGTAGCTCTCACATGCGGGGGTCGGGACGGAGCTACATTTTTTAGCGCCCTTTCTCTTTCTCGACGAAATAGCAACACGACGAAGCGCGTCGGTAGGCAACTCGCTGTGGAGTTCGCCCGCGCCTCCAGTACCACCTTAAGACGATACACGGAGTCCAGTGCTGCCCCCATTCGAAATAAATTATTTGAAAGGAAACGGAGATATCATTTAAAATGTTGAGCTAGTAAAACCTAGATAACCCTTCAAACTATTTTTTTACTTTGCATTTTTGCGAAAAACGGCCACTGTTGGCAAAAATGCAAATTAAAGCTTAACTTTACAAATAATTTATTATAAATGGGGGCAGCACTGGACTCCGTGTATCGTCTTAAGCGGACGCCCGCGACGGACTTAAGTCGGTCTGTCTCAAACCCTACGTGCGACAGAGACAGCTGACACCGTCGCGGGACACGTGTCTCTGTCGCACATAGGGTGCATCGTTAATGTATTTACTATTTCATCCCTTCAGGTTTGTCCTAGTGGAGGAATTGGAGTGGGGCGGCCGAGCCGGGACTGGTCCTCAGCAAAGGGCGTTAGCTGATGACGAAGTGGTTTATACAGCACAGGTAATATGAAATTACTTAGAAGTTAACCCTTACATTATTAAATAGGAAAACGAGGCAATTTAATCTTGTTACTAAAGTGGTGAATCAAATAATCTGAGTCAATAAGTACAAACTAATAAATATTACATATACAAAAAGCATGTAGGTATATAGTTGCCACATTAAATTGAACCTTCATAATTAAAATAGCCCTTCTCCCATTGCAGCGCCCAGCAGGGCCCTTATTGATCCTAATTTTGTAAAACACCTGTATTGTACATTAAGGAAGCAATAAATATTTGAGTATTGAGTAAGTTTTGTATAAATTGGGTATTTTGGTGGGTTGAAAATTTGGTACTGTTAATAGAATGAAACTTCACAAAATAATGCCACTTTGAACGTGATTTTACATTTATTAATGCAGAAAAACGGATATTAAGAGTCTCCTTACCCCAGACAAAATCCGAGTTTCCCATACAAACGTAGTCAACGTTTTATTTTGAAACGACATGTCAGATTACAGTAAAAATAAGTACCTTTAAAGAAATTGCATATATCTAGGGTTATAATTGGTTTTCAAAGTCAAAATATGAGCTTGAAAGAAAATATAGTGTATTACGTCATTTTTGACCATCAGTATGGAAAAGGTTTACACCCTTATATTTTCTTTCAAGTTCATATTTTGATTGTGAAACCCAATTACAACCCTAGATATATGCAATTTCTTTAAAGGTACTTATTTTTACTGAAATCTGACATGTCGTTTCAAAATAAAACGTAGACTACGTTTGTATGGGAAGGTCTAGGGTAAGGAGGTTCTTAAGAGCGCTATTTGACTTCAAGGAACTATGACGTCATAAATCGATATTTCATACAAATCCCATAGAAAATGTTGATTTTTGACGTTAAAAAAAGGATCTTATTTGACTTGTTGCAAAATAGCGTATTATAACAAAGTTTACATAGTGTCTAATTGAAATAGACTACTTAACTATTTACACTATACAATACAATAAAACATATTTAAGGTGAATACTAAGCAAGAGAGGCGCCATCATTTGAAATAAATTGTTAACTCGTAAATATGGTAGAATTTTCCATATTTCTCAATATTAGACACTAGATGGCCCTTTAAATTATTTTATGAACTGCCGTTGAAACTATTATTGGTGATCCGTCTAGCTTTAACACTTGCCTCCGACAAAAGTGACTACTTTTGGCAGAGGCAAGTTTTAAAGCTAGACGGACTAATGTAAATACTTTCCAACGGTGGTTCATAAAATTATTAAAAGGGCCATCTAGTGCCTAACATTGAGAACTATGAAATTTTTTACCACATTTACGAGTTAATGATTTATTTTAAGGGCGCCACTTTAATGTAAATTGCTTCTAAATTCGCCTTAAATAAAACTTATATACTATATTTTGTTTCACAGGCTGGCTGGAAGACCCTAGGTCGGTTCGTTCTCCAAGAGAAAGGTAGCTCGGCTCCCATTCCTCGTCACCGAGCAGCTATAGCGAGGATTCAGCGAGGCCTTAGCATGACCAGGGGAGCTATCACCGGTAATATATTTCTCCTCTTCCTTTTCTTATGTGTCAAAACTCAAACAGGACAGTTACTTTATAATACACGATAGTCGTCCGATAGTATCGTCATGTCATTACCGTGTGGGTCCCGGCAAGGTAGAAGAGGACCACTCCAAGTCTTCCCGTGGATGTCGTAGAAAGCGACTTAGGAAACACAAGCTGAACAAAGCTTATAAACATCAATGAGACCTCTCCAACCGTCTGGCCAGCGTGGAGAGTGTAGGCCAAATCCCCTGACTGCTCTGGCCGTGCTCCTGCAGTGGAGACTTCTTCTTCTTCTCGTGTCGAAAGCTCAAAATGTAATTAAATTCTTTCCCTCCAGAAGGTTGCCTCTTTCACAGCGTCTGTAGCCTCACATAGGTCACGCTTAGTGCAGCTGGTGGGGCACGATGGGCAGGACCAGAAGTGTGACATAGTCTGGTCGTTTGACACCTGATTATCCGAAAAGAAAGATGATTCCGTGCTTCGGAAGGCACGTAAAGCCGTTGGTCCCGAACGCCATATAGCGTTTGTACCTATCCTAGGATTGGTTCTGGTCTACCCTTTGAGTTGCGGAGGTCAGACGGCAGTCGCTCTGTGTAAAAAACCAGTAACCTCGTCAAATCGCCTAGGTTAGGTAGCGGACCCCGGGCTCTGAAGCGTAACCGCTGATGATGCAACCGGGAACACGCTCGGATGATGATGATGACGTTGATGACCATTTTGAGCTTTTTATTATAGACTGATGATAAGAAAGATTTAAATAAATGTTATCCTGTTCAAGGAGGGGCAGGGTTCCCACTAGGAAGCTTCAACGCAACAGACAACCCCGTGGAAGGCAAGCCTCCGATACAAGCGGCTCACAGCGACCCCACGCACTGCAGGTACATATAAGATCAAGTTAGGGTTGCGGCGGGCCGGCATTGTCGGTTCAATTCAATTCATTTATTTGCAGTAAATAGGGTTTTTTTTTACATAGATGGTCAAATATGTACAGTATGTCCTTAGTCCTATTTAGCTAATCATATAGCATGCAGAATTTTTAATTAAACAAACAAATCCATGCATCGCGTATTATCACCATTTACAAGTCAGGAATTCATTAAATGAATACAGTACTTTACTCAGCAACCAAGCCATTAAAGTACTTTTAAATCTATTATAAGGTAACGCTTCGGTTCGGCAGTAGGTATTTGTCGGACAACAGGGCCGACCCGAAGCAATTTTTTGGATTTTTTCTCGACATTCATCTACTTAGGTAGGTACATACAGGGTGGAATTGAAATCGTTGGCATCCTTTTAAATATCCACTATACCCATGATACAAAGTAATGTGAGCCTATTAAAACGTCAATCAGAAGTCGTCATTTTCATATTAAAGAAAACCTCTATACATGGCATTAAAGCTCTACAACTGTTTACCAGAAAATCTGAAATCATTGCCATATTCAAAGCTTAAGAAAGACTCCTTGATAGACACCATTACTGCAATTATAAATAAAAAAACTTACCTATTGTCATAAAACTCATGACAAGTAAATTAAGTATAATAGTATTAATTTCATTGCGTCGTCGTAGATTCCGTAGTACCTAACATTTGGTCCCTCATTCGGTCGCGTGACTTCGCCTTTCCCCACTCGACTTTAAACCTTATCCACGCAACTTAAAGTCTGTTTTTGTATGCCGGCCGCCCGCGCCACAGCTGGTGAGTGTACTTACCAGCGCCGGGTCATAGCCCTCGATGATGGATGATGTTTTGATATTTTTTTTATTTTTCTTACTTTTCGATACTTTTTAATTACTGCACTAATTGCAGTATTGTTACCGTAAAAAATATCCCTTAAGTGAGAATGTTAACAATTTAAATTAATGCCAATGATTTCAAATGCTCCCTGTATATTCGATTTTACTGCCCGGCTGTGACGATCAATGCCGCCCCTCTTATGTGTGTAGTTTCACACCTAGTAGTGTGTATTATTACTAGTTTCTACCCATATCTCGGCAACAACTGAGTCAAATTTGGTTCTGTTTCAAACTTACTTTTTTTGATCGCTTCCACTCGCCTACATCCATATGGGTTGTGACGCAGTTTGTCACTTTCGCCAATGGACATCGCAAGAAATTTGGTTACTTTCGCAAAAGGTCACTTTCGTAGAAGGCCACTTTCTCAAATCGTCACTTTCGCACTTTGTCATTTTCATTAAATGTCACTTTCACACTTCACAAGCGGTCATCATCTACATCTACAAATTTTCTACCACATTTCCGACGGCCAAAAAGCTCTACCTACACCTGTTTTTGCGTGTGCATCTATCTGTGTCAACCTTAGATCAATTAAATGATCTAAGGTGTCAACGTACCTCACAAACAGATGAATCTATTTTTTACCAGACTGCTAAGGAAGGGTTATGTTTTTCACGCGTTTGTATGTAAGTTATGAATTCTCACCCTTTCCCCTATTTACTTTTCAGGAGGGTATCCTCAACGCCTCTAGGCAAAGGCATCGCGCGGGCGAAAGGTCACTCCGACAAGGACATGAGGTCTTATATGCAGAGACGAGCCGCCAGTAGAGAGGTGAGGCTCAAAAACCTACATAAAACGTTGTTTTAAGGTCACTAGATTTTAAATAATAGACGATGAAGCGGTGGTGGCCAAGAGGCTTAAAACTACGTCAAGCGTGACCTGTACCATAGATTAATATTGTATATACTGAAATAGATAAGAAACTGAAACTTTAACATTAGATCAAACCAGTGGCGCCATCTGGTAGCAAGGTTTCGCAACACCAAAGGAATAAAAGATGAAAAAAAATGGTAACAAAAATTAAATGACTCCGTGAGCGGGACTTGAACTCGCGATCTTGGTTCAAATATGATATGACCATATTCTAAACAACTGAGCTGTAACGTGTTCTACGTCACGTGGCGAATTTCTCCAGCATTTGATATTTCTATTCTATAACACGCATTAGGAGTTAGGTCGGAACTCGTTGGCTAGATGGCGTTTTATTGAATTTTTTATCAAAATTCTGCAACGTTCTGAGTTTCATAGGCGTGACCTCTACTAAACCGTACGTGCAACAGAGACACGTGACCCGCGACGGTTCCAGCTATCTCTGTCGCACGTAGTGTTTGTGACAGAGACGGACTGAAACCTGCGCGGGCGTCCGCTTGACGTAGTTTCAAGCCTTAGGCCCTGGCTCTGGTTGATTTTACACCCCCTAGCTATATTAAAATCTTGTAATCAGAATCAAACTGTAAGAAAAGATTTAATTTTTGGAAAAAATGTTAAGTTATAAAATTTCTCTTCTTTACGCGTAGCCGTTGCCCTCCCCGCTTGCCGGCCGCCCCGCCCGCCACGAGGTCGGTAGCGGGCGGTGATATTAAAATAGGAGATTTTTGGTATGCATTTATTATGAAACCGAATATGTATTTTTTCGCATAAAGAATACTTAAATATATGGAGCTTCAGAATCAAACAAACCTAATATAAAAATCAAAATCAAATATTCAGTAATTAGGCCTTTGCAGGCACTTTTACACGTCAATAATTATAGTGTACATTACGTGTAATGTTTATTTATATTTTAATTATTTTTTTTGTTCAAAAGCTACCGATACTGGCGTTTCGCAACGACCACTGCTGAGAAGAAACGCCGAAAGAAACTAATTTACACCGTATTGGTCGCCTACGCGCCAGGAGGGCTTTGTCGGTTGACAAAGATATTTAATACAATGTTATCACAACATAATATGTAAAGCTTGCGAACGAGTGCCAAATCCAATTTACAGAAATAAGTTACACTGAGTAGTCTTAAAAAAACGAATACGGCTGTGTTTTCGTTCGTGCGTCGTGATTGAAAATTAAGTCCAACGAACGGCGCATGCGCGTGCTAGTTGATGAAAGAATATGGATTCTGGAAGGACGAGCATTTTTTTGGGAAACGTCCTGCCGGAAGACGCCATGAGTCCTGCTGGCAATACGAGATTTGTATGAAAATGGTCTGGCCGTTCAGGCAGTACGGTGACCTTGACCTTAAGCCTTACGAACGCGCCGCTCCGTGTATACTCGTACGCCATCGCTTGCTGACTGAAGGCCAGTGCCGCATAGCAATAGTTTTCTCTATTGCAAGAAAGGGACAGAAATACTCTATTTTTTCATGTAATTTTGAACTCTGTACTAATTACTATTAAGCAACTATGATCGAAAAAAGTTGCGTCCTTCCGGAAGGTCTTGAAGACCTGCTAGCGGGACTCCGGGCGATCTATCATTAAAAATGCTGTAGTGACTACAGATTTCATCATCAGGCCTTTTTTAGTTTCCACTGCAGGCAGGAGCACGACCCTCTCTGTACTACCAGTACCAGAGCCATATTGGCCATTAGCCAGAGCAGTCAGAGGTTTTGGCTTATACTCCCCACGCTGGCCAGACGGGTTGGAGATGTCTCATTAATTTAGAAGCCTTGTTCAGCTTGTGTTTCCTAAGACGCCTTCTACGACATCCACGGGAAGACTTGTAGTGGTCCTATTCTACTCTGCCGGGAACCAAACGACTAGTGACTACAAATTTGTCACATTTTTTGTTCCAGGTCCATTCTGAAGGTGAAACTGGCGGATCCCTTGGGGCTGAAGCTCTGGCAGCTCAAGTGGCGCGCTTCAAGAGAGTGTCTTTACGGAAACTACGGGCTTGGCGGTCCTGAGTGTGGCAGGTAAACGTTCTCATCTCCTTTAGGAATCACGGCTAGCAACCCGTTACTATGTTGATTCCCTTTTCCACCTACATGCACCAGTGTGCATCCAAACTCCATAGGATTGCTGACATGCCAGCTTGAACTGTCACGTCATGTCATGCTGGCAATCCAATGGAGTTTGGATTAATTTGATTTCCCTTGACAAAAGTTTGTTTAAAAAAAATCTGGCACTCTGAACAGGAAGGCATGCATGGCATAGGCTGAAAATAGAAATAAGATGAACAACTTTCTTATAGAAATAAATCTGCTTTTCCGTTCCGAAGAGGGTCCAAGAATCATACAATACTGTATGTGTAGTCTGCATGTAATTTGAGGAGCAATAAAGTATTCTGGAATACGAAAATTGTAATAAACTTGCTCTTAAAATCTCTTCTTCTTCTTCCTCACCTTATCCCACTTTACGTGGGGTCGGGACAGCATGCCTTTTCCAGCTTTCCCTTAACTCACCATTATTAGCTCTTTTTTAGTCTCCACTGCAGGAGCACGACCCTCTCTGTACTGCCAGAGCCATATATTAGCCAGAGTACTCAGAGGATTTGGCCTACACTCTCCACGCTGGCCAGACGGGTTAGAGAGGTCTCATTGTTGGTATACAAGCTTTGTGCAGCTTGTGTTTCCTAAGTCGCCTTCTACGAAATCCACCGAAAGATTGGAGTGGTCTTATTCTACTCTGCCGAGAACCACACGGCTGAACGGCCCTTAAACTATTTGTTCTTATTTAAAAATATTCTTGATTTTTACGGTATTTGAATATGATACTTTGCATCCAGGTCTTCCGCCGGCTGGGTTCCCGCCTCGCCACACACCGGGCGTCCCTGTCTTCGGAACTAGGCTCCCTGTGGGACTTCATCAGGATAGACCGCGACAGACGACGATCTGCACCGTCAGGTACAGACATACATACATCTTCTTCTTTATTAAGTGCCTGTACTACCCTGAAGTTCTTAGAGCGATCTTCAGTATTATCAATATTAACGTGGTCACAGCAAAGTTCAGGACTTATCGTACTCTCATAATGTTTATGTTTTAAAAACACGATTGCTTAAAAATTTTTCTATAGAAAAAAAAATACGAATTTGCCATCAAACCACCTCCGAATTATACTAAAACGGCTAGTATTCAAGAAATACATTAAATTAGCCCTTGCAACTTTGGTTGGATTATAATTCTTTTAAACATAAAGCAGTCATCATATGTCGTAGGCTAGAGTAAATTTGTGTGCGCGGAAGCTGCTCTCTGAGCAGCACTAAGCGCTGAGCTATGACCTTTTTGGATTGCTGTAGCACACAGATACAAATCTATACTAATATTATAAAGCGGAAGAATTTGTTTGTTTGTTTGAACGCGCTAATCTCAGGAACTAATGGTCCGATTTGAAAAATTATTTTTTTGTTGGGTAGTCCATTTATAGAGGAAGGCTTTAGGCTATATAACATTACGTTCCGACAACCACGCGAACGAAATCGCGGGCACAGCTAGTATATTAATATATGTTCCCGTGTTTTTTTTATGTTTTGTATTATGTTCTAATGTTGTGTATTTTCTGTGTGTGACTATGGCTACAAATAAACATCTTATATATCTTTAGCCTATGTTAGCCCACTGTTGGACTAAATGCCTCTTCTAATTAATGGATTATTTACCCATATTCACCACGCTAGGCAGGCGTGTTTGGTAGTCGCAATAGATGGTATGCAATCTTGGCACAAAGGACTCTGTTGCCCGTTTTCTGTTACCTATACTTTCCTTATTTGCCTCTTACGACAACCGTAGAACTGGAAAAGGGTAGGGGCGAATCGTATTCTCTGCCAAACATATTGGTGATATTGCCATATGTGAAACATACTGTTAAACATTAGGATGAATTTAATTAAATAAAAGGCAATCAATACAACTTTGGTAACATATCACCCAGCTAGTAATGGTCAAGCCGAGAGTTTCATCAAAAAAACTCTTGAAAAAGTCTAGCCTGGTGACATCCGATGGGCGGCGGAACCATTAAAACGATTTGGCTGCTGTTTTACAACCGCCTGACATAAACCCTTCTTAGGAATGAAGGTGTAGCATAACATGTTTGTGCTTAGACCTTAGTTGCCTCTAACAAAGTCCACAGAAAGGGATTAAATGAACTATTACAGGCCAGAAACTACAGACAATATCTGTAACTGATACCATTATTTTTATAATAATTGTTATCTTCTAATTAACAGGTACATATGAACCTATACATCCAGACACCAAATCACCCATAAGACTCGCCAGAGACCTACTGCAGGTTGTACAAGAAACAGTTCTCAAAAGATTTGACGAAACTCCCAAAAGATGTCCGCTAGTTAAAGAAGAATCGGATCTAAGTGACGAGGAAGAAGATGATAATGAAAGAAGAATAGCTAATCTTATAGACTTCTTCTTCACCATAGTTAAAAGTCAAAAAGACGAACGCAAAGGCAGTGGAGGTAGTTGTTTTAAAAGTGAAGTAAGCCCGACAGATAATAAATTAGATATATACGTCCCAGCTAAAGTTAATACCGAGTTAGAACAGAAAATGGAAACATTGATAGAATTTCTAGCATCTACTGGATGTATGGATAAAGAAGAAGTAACTAACGCAGAAGATAAAAAAATTACTTTAATGGAATTTTTATTTGGACCTGAAGATAGGAAATGGTTGGATAAACCTGTTATAGAAATCAATACAGAACCTATTATCAATAAAGGAATCAGTCTATCTGAGTCTAATATCAATGTTAAAGATCTATCTTATATAGATGAAACCCCAAATGAAGAAGGAAATGAAACGTTAGTAGAAATGCTTCTTAAATATATGGAAAATTATGGACAGAAAGAGCTAAAAGATCCACTGAAATCTATGTCTGTAACGCCTTCTTTGTCTGAAAAGTCTAAGTCGGATGTAACGATAAGTAAATTAGAAACTTTTAGTGATATGAGTAAAACTAAATCTGACTCTACGTTAACTCAAACTCAAGATACAGTTATAGATAGATTAGAAGATTTAAGATCTGAAAAATCGCCTGGAAGTAGACGTATTTCTGAAACTGTGGTTGACTTAAGTAATGTTAAACAGGATTTAGAAAGTATATTTACAGAAGCAATAATAAAAGTCTACGAATATTATAAACCAATAAATGATGACGATATTATGACTGATCAGGAAGATATTGAGAATTTCAACTCGTATACTAAACCTCCTATATTACAGTATATACAGTATTTGCCGTATAGCGTGGAATTATCTGATATTATCGAGGAAGATGAACCGTCATCTAGGAAATTGTCTGAAGAAGACAGATTATACCGTATTAGACAATGCGCTGAAGAATTATTAAATTATATAGAAAGAAAAATTCAAGATCAATTTGAAGATGATGATTCCTCAGACGAATTTGATGTAAGTTCAAGTTTGAAAAGATCATCAATAAGTCTAATAGATTTAAGATGTATACCAGATTTGCCTCCAAGCATGATTATAAAACCTAAAGTAATAAGAATCGATAGATCGACGTCTACAACTGAAATCTTTGACTCGATTTCTGATTTATCTAAAAGGATAGATTCAGCTTGTATGACTGAAGACACAACATTAACGACAACTTCAGAAAGAAGCGAAAGAGCGTTGGATAAGTTAGAATCATTAACCAAGTTCTTTTCAAAATCTCGCTTAGAAATTATTGATGAGAGTTTAGAGGAACATGAGAAATTGAGAAGTCCTAAACCAAATTTAGAGTCTGAAAGCCCGAGTGAGAAAGATCTTAAAGCTGGACAAGCTAGTCTAGACGATGTTGAAGATTTACAAGAAGATAATGATGTTGACAAAAATTCTAACATTGAAATCGGTAACGACGATGAAAATTCTATTGATAGAAACGATAATCATGATTGAATTGAATGATAAATTCAATCATTAGAAATCTAAAAATATAAAAATATATAAATAAATAAATAAACCATATTTTATCACTAACATTGTCAATGGTGATTTTGTAAAAAAATAAAAATTTTGTACCAAATTAAGTGGCAAAATTTAAGCCAAATATTTGCCTAGTGAATGATGTGTTAGTGTGGGTGAGTGCAATTTATTATAAATATTCAACACATATTATAAACACGACATATTTTTAATTAAAAGTATTAAAATCATTTAATTAAAATACTTATTATAACGAAGTAAAATTCATAATTACAACTTTTTGGTAGTAATATTAGATAATTATTGGCAAATTTATAATTTTTATTCAAATAATGTTAATAAAACATAAATAACATAAGTATTAATCGACTGAAAAACAAAATACCTAATTTGAATTAATACTAAACATACAAATTGTAACTAAACTTACTAAAATTTTTATATTACTCGTATTAATTAAAAATATGTCGCATATTTTTGATTGTTACTATGTTACCGGCCCATTGTGGCGCGAACAAATAGTGAGATTTTCAAATAAATATAGTCATAGTTAAAATTTAATATTAGCAACAGTCACCTTTGAATATGTAACCACTCAAATAATTATAAAATCATTTAGAAAATGTATGCTCCAGTCCAGTACATATCTAGGGACAAAAGTTCAAAAAAATATATCAAACAAAAAATTCATGTAGCAATTTTAGAACATTATTGTTTTTTAAAAATATGTAAATTCTAATAAATATTGTTTTTCAACGTAATAATAAATGTACTTGACACTTGACTGAAAAACCTAGCCGAACTGTTTTATATTTCATTTTGAACATTAAAATAACCTTTGATATTATATATAATTATTATATATGGAATAAAAATGTTATTGCAGGTTTTCTTGGCGAATATAAAAAAAAATATGCTTTATGACTATGACCTCATACATTTATGTATGACATGCATGTTGATGGAGATGACTTGTGTCACAATAACAATAGCTTTTAAAGGTAATTTGTATGGTATGACTAGCTGACTTTTGACGTAAAATAATGACGTCATTCCCATAAATCTACCTAATGTATTGTGACAAAGCACGTATTAGCTACATGTACTCGTATGCGTATAAACCCTTTAAAAAATATTGTATGGCTTTTCTACACTTTAATTGATTTTCAACTTTACTGTAACATGGGTTTAAGGCCGTACCTAAATTTTCCGGGGTCCAGTGCTGCCCCCATTTCAAATAAATCATTTTAAAGAAAACGGAGACATTATTAAAAATTTTGCTACTACCAAGTCCTAGATAACCCTTTAAAGTATTTTATGAACTTCTGTTTACAGCTTAAAGTAAGAACGTTAAGCTTTACTACGCACATTTGCGAAAAACGGCCACTTTTAGCTAATGTGCGTAGTAAAGCTTAACATTCTCATTATAAACTGTAAACAGTAGTTCACAAAATAGTTTGAAGGGTTATCTAGAACTTGGTAGTAGCAAAATTTTAAATAATGTCTCCGTTTTCTTTGAAATGATTTATTATAAATGGGGGCAGCACTGGACCCCGGAAAATTTAGGTACGGCCTTAATCAGATACTTCACTTGTAATAGTGGGTATTAGTGTTAGGTGACGCAAGCCTAGTAGGTATAGTGTGTTTTAGGAATGTCAAATTGGGTAGATGACTGGGTTAAAAATAAATTATTTGATACTGTTAAGAAAATAAAACATCACAAAATAATGTCACTTGTCATTGATCATATCTATTTTCAACATGATTTTAGATTTTTTAATCGGAAAGGAGAAACTGATATTAAGAGTATTATTATATTATTATATTATTATTATATTTGACTGCAAATATCTATGACGTCACGGTTTTGTATTTCATACAAATCCCATAGAAAATGGTTGTTTTCACATTTAGAAAAAAGTGTCCGATTTGACTTTTTGTCATCTAGCGGATTGTCACGAGATTCGGCGTGTGGGGTTGAACACATGATGGCTCAGTTGGTTAGAGCATGGTCGTACTGAGACCAAGGTCGTGGGTTCAAGTCCTGCTCACGTGGAATTTTTTTTACTATTTCTTATTTAATTTGAGTACTTTAGTACTGCATCTTGAATGCCTAAAAACCCTATAAAAAATACATGTATGCGGTTTTAGGTTTTTCCGGTTTTATCCTCAGCGGTAACGCCCGGGGTGCGCCACCTACCTTACATACGGGGGTTTTACACAGCTTAGCGCAACGTAGCGGACTCCCTAAAGGTGCATTCACACTACGAGTATTGTTACTCTTTGTGAAGCAAAATTTAGCAACATGAACATTTGAAATCTAAGTTTTAATGGAGAAAATCATGAGGCCGGCAGATCTATCGAATGCAATGACCTTCCATATCGAATGTATAAGACTGCCTCCGTGGTCAAGTAGTTAAGCCGTAGTAGTTAATCTTGTGAGCCTGAGGTCGTGGATTCAAATCCCACTGGGATGCATACTTTGTGAAAAATTGTTTCCAGTCTGGTTAGAAATTTGCAGGCTTGAATCACCTGATTATCTGAAAAGAAAGATGATTTCGTGCTTCGGAAGGCACGTTAAGCCGTTCGTCCCGACTGTCTTTAGACAGCTTGAAATTATTCCAGCTCCAAGATTTTTTCGCTATTTCGTCAACGGTTCTTACCGTAGTAAATACTTCGGTCTATGGCCTAACCCTTATCACTTTTGAAGGAAAATCAGAAGGAAAATATATGTCTCTATTGAATCTTGTTCTGTGTCAAAAGTCAGCATAGTCTAGTTATAATTTTACATGTGTTTATGCATTTATCAAAAATAAATTTATACAACATAGATAGACATGATTTTTTGGTCCAATTTTGGTCTCACATGATCAGATTCTGCTTTCTTAGAATAGCTCAAATCAATTTGTATTAGTACCGCTTAGATTTCAGTAAATTACAGAAATATTTTGTTAACCTTTTATTAATAAATTTTTAAATGGAGCAAATGTTTAATATAATTTTACAGTAATTACTAATTATTAAATAGCAAAACATAAGTAAATTAAACTAAAACCTAAAATACAAATTAAATAAAATGATGGATGGTTAAACCAAGTAGGTAATATAGTTAGTCCAAGTTTGATAATAAGACGGTCGAGGTCTACAGTTCACAGAGCCATTAGTATTTTATTGAATGGTTGCTACTAGATTATCTACAAATTAATTTCAAAACATTTCATAATTCTGATAAATGTTATTTTTTAATAATCTTAATTAGTTAACGATTTTACAACATTTACATTACATTACAACACAACCTGTAAAGATAACCCACGATAATTAACATATAACCGGCTAAGCAATGTACATCGCGCGTGCCGGAGGATGGGTGACCGCGTGTATTATCTGGCGTGATTATAGGAGTATCATGTGTGGGTCAAAGTTAAAATGATGTAAGTTAAAAGGGGGATTAAGTATAAATATAAGTATATCTGATGAAATAATACACTGATATTATGTTAGCTACGTAAAGTATAATTTAATTTTTTGTATATATATTATTATTATAACGAGCCATTTCAGTCCCAATGCTAGGCACAGGCCTTTTTCTCTTGCTTCCATTTTTTTCAAAATATAAATCTATTTTATGTACTTATATATTAATTATATAAAATGTTATATTTTAAATATATTGTTTGCTTGGGCAATTTAATATATTATTGGAAATATTATTTAATTTTTGATATCTTCTGATAAGTTTCACACTATTTTTAAATATTTAAACAGAACATGCTAAGAATGTGGTGTTTTATGTCGTTATACCATATTGAAAAATAAATTAAAAAAAAATATAAATAATTATTATAAAAAAAACAAAGACATAAAAGAAACAATATTATTTACTTTTATTTTATTTTATTAAAAAACTTTATTGCACAAAAATATTGTACAAGTGGTGGACCTAATGCCATATGGCTTTACTTTCTATTTTGAAGAATGTTTATGTGGACATCATAATATAAACATTTTCCAATTTTAATTTATACTTAATTATTATACTCGTATATAGTATTAATTAAGTGATATATGATATATCTGAGATTTGAACTACCTACTTATTTAATGTTGCCACTTATTTTCATATTCAAATACACATATTTGCAAAAATAACACACACACAATGGGCACTTCTTAGATATTTATTCGTGAGTCTATGCATTTTCTGTGCAATACGTACACGTTTCTGTTAGAAATAATTTTAAAATATCTATTAAATAACCAAATATAATGTACAATGTTATAAAAAATGTTTGTAAGTATTATTATTTGATGAAGATCCCCATATAATAACGTAAAATTGTTGCCTAATTGATTAAAATATTATTTGTACATAATTTCAGTATCCTCTAAGAACTAGTTGTATAGATATTATTTCTTATTAATAATTGAATCTTTTTTCATTGTTAAAATAACAAAAAATATTATAATACTATACAGTTTCGGATATACTTGTGTCTGTGTATTAATTAAATGGAACACCTTGCTATTATTTATATTTTAATTTTAGGTTTTGTAACATGAATTAATATGTAAATCTATTCAAAAATATTATGAAGACTCTTCGGGAAAATATATAGATATTAATAAATATTACAATGAAATAATAATGATCTGTTCTTTATTTTTCTACACTCTTAAATAATAATAAAAGTAAATCTTTTTTTAAATATAATATAATAGTACATTAATGTGAATATAACGTTACTATAGTTTTAATTAATTTCTCGTCAAGTCTTCATACATATGCCTACTTAGCAAGTTCCAAAAATAATTTAGCTAAATCCATTGCCTTTTTAAAATAAGTTAAATGCCTTGACCAAAATATAAACCAAACTATATTCATAAATACTACTTACATATATATATTTATGTTAACTATTAGTGTTGATCTCATAGATAATTGTTTTATAATATAGGTTTTAATGACTGTAGGTATATTGTTTTACGTTAATACAAGATGTGTTTCATATATTAGATGTATTTAGTTGTCATATAGTTCTTTATATATAGAGTTCGCCACAATATTATATTTTATGACAGAATACATTTATTTTACTGTGAAATTGGTTTTATTTTAAATTACCGATAAGCCTACATAAGTAAGAGTTTAGTTATTTAACACATATACAATAAAAATATAATAAATCACATATATAGAGCTGACTTAAAGGCCAACAACCTAGTTCCGTGGCGCCCTTATTTGAAATACAATTCGTTCGCGCTAATTTTGCCGGTGCGTGGCACTCGCGAACAGGTAGTAAATTAAATTGAACAAAAATATATATTTTTCTATATATTTATTAAACAAAAATATGGGTATAGTATATCTTTTTAAAATATTCATTCCTTATAATTACATATACAACGTGGAAGGGACATACCTGTGATAAATCGAACCACGGTCTATACTATTTGACGACCTCCGTGGCGTAATGGTTAACACGCTAGACCGCTAATCCGGAGGTTCTGGGTTCGATCCCCAGCCAGGGCAAGTTGGAAAATGGCCTTTTTTAAATTGTCCTGGGTCTTGGGTGTTTATCTATATATGTATTTATCATAAAATATCGTTAAGTTAGTATCTCATAACACAAGTTTAAAAAATAAACTTACTTTGGGGCTAGCTTAATCAGTGTGATTTGATTTGTCCGTATATATTTATTTATTTATTTACTATATCATTATAGCATAATGAAATTCAAATAACAGCCAAAAAAACAAAACTAAATCTCAGCATTTCCATACAAAAGTGTGCGGCCGCGCGGGCGATTTGTATGAGAATGTCGAATTTTTTTTTGGTTTTTTGACTGTTAATTTAATTATAGGTACTTTAGTGATATAGTATAGCCCGTGGTTCGATTTATTACGGGTATGTCCATTACACTTTGCATAAAAGACGAATTTTAAAAGTATCACACTATATTGAAGATCCTTTTACATACATGTAAACTTATTGAATGGTTTTTAGTGAATAGACTGGCGTACGTGCAGGAAACATGTGTATATATATGTGTAATTGATGATATATACCCACCTATACCTATACGTAGCCCTAGCTATAACTTCATTTCACGCATTAAATAATTATACAACTCACACTGATTCAGCTAGGCCCAAAATAAACGTTTTAAAATTGTATTATAGGATTTATAGGATACTAACTAACGCTGGTACATTTTAAATTTTTTCTTTTCCCCCAGACCAGCATGGGAGAATGATAAAAACAATATCCTTTTCGTCTTCCAAGATAAGAAGATTTACTTACATGAACTAAGTAGGTACCCACCCAGGTACTTGGAAAGCAGTGCAAATATCTGTTATCTCATAAAAAATGGCGCCCTACGGACGAGTTTTTCCCTATCAAGCCAGTCAGGGTTAAAGGTTATCAGCAGGTCAGGTAATAAGACAGCTGGATAGCTACAGTTGAAGTAGATTAGTTTTTTTAGGATTCGGTAACTCAAAAGGAAATAACTAAACTAAATAATAACCCAGGATTACTCGCTTGCCTGTCATCCATCTGTCATAGCATAGCCAAAATTCCCTTTCGTCCATTTTTAATAGATTAGTGATCGTATTTGGGACTAAGCCTCTTTGCCTATCAGGTATGGAGGCTTAGGTAGCCGCAAAATTTCTAGTGTGGCTCTCCCGGCGTTTTTGTCTTCGATACATAGCATTGAAAGTTACTTTTTTTACCGTTACCTTTACAAGAAAATTTATGTTAACACACCAAACGAAATTTGCTATGCATCGGAGGCTAGAAACACCTGGGCAAGCCTACTTCCAAATTCAAAATTTCCTGATTACCAACTTCGCAAAAACATTGACAGTCCTCTTTGCAGAATTGCTCAAGATCATTTAAGGCGATACACGGAATCCAGTGCTGCCCCCATTTGAAAAAAATATTTGTAAGGAAACGGAGATAAGTATCATTTAAAATTTTGAGCTACTAAAACCTAGATAACCCTTCAAACTATTTTATTAACCACTGTTTACAGTTTAAAAAGAGAACGTTAAGCTTTAGTTTGCATTTTTGCGAAAAATGGCCACTTTTGGCAAAAAGTCAAGCAATTCTGTAGAGCGTGCCCGCCTTCTGGCTGTCTGTAGCGCAATGGGAGTCTGGGCTTTGGTTACAGGTTACAGGCATCACAGACATAAAAAAAAAATGGCATATTTGAACCTTTTGGCTGCTTTGTGGGATTCTTGCCCATAATTTATCAGCATGCTTGGTCCGTGATATTAAACACCTTTTCAAATTCATATATACTACAAAAAATTATAAATATTGTCGCGAACGAGATAGAATCTTCCCGAACAATATTCGCGAACGAATACTACGATAGAATGGTGCAAGCCAAATTGGCCCATATGTCTTGTGTCATAAAGTCTAGAGTTGCTTAACCATGTTACACTCACATACATACCCGGCGCCTGGATGCTTCGAAACACATTCGTCGACTATGTAGAATATTCGAGATTAATGTAGACCTATTCGATGGCGCATATAAATAGGGAACGTTGGGTGCGCCACGGCAGTTCAATACGAGCTATCAAAGCGATCACTTCGAAGCGAAGGAAACCTACCTTAGTGCGACAAGTGGAAGTACCTGCGACTACCTTGGCGAGATACCTGGACCTCAGCTGCTACGCGACTTGGACCTTGGACGTTTGGAAGACCATCTTCACGTGTCAACTTAGGGTTCCGTAGTGAATAAATCCCTCATACGAAGTTTGGCGTTTTTCTCCAAATACCGAACCCCAGTTTCGTAACATTTGGTGTCGGAAGTGGATTTGGAGATGCCAGTTTTACCGAGGGAAGAAGAGGATACCACCAGGGAAGGTGTTAGGACCAGGGCCCAGCGTGCCATGGAGGCTCAAGGGGGCGTGGCTCAGGCCACGCCTACTGAACCTCAAGCCACGCCCACTGAACCTGAGGCCACGCCCACCGATCACCAGGCCCCGCCCACCGGGCCACAAGCCCCACCCACTGGACGTCAAGCCACGCCCATCGGATGTCAAGCCACGCCCACCGATCATCAGGCCCCGCCCACCGAGCCACAAGCCCCGACCACTGGACCTCAAGCCACGCCTACCGGGCCTCAGGCTCCGCCCACCAGACGTCAAGCCACGCCCACCGGACCTCAAGCCACGCCCACTGGCCCCGCCCACCTTGGCCAGGCCACGCCCACTGACCACGCCCACCAAACAGTGCCGCGTGCATTAGAGGCATCAGTGGATTTAAACACCTTAATGCAGATGTTACAAGGCATAAGTGAAAATCAAAATAAATTACACGAGGCACAAAATGCAAGTACAAAACGACTTCAAAATATAGAAGAGGCACAAAATACTCGACTGCAACGCATAGAAGAAAAACAAGATGCACGATTTCAACGTATAGAAGAGGCACAAAATTTACGATTTGCACGCTTGAGTGAGGACCAGCAAATAGTTTTGAACACTGTCAGCAAGCTCAACAAGGCAATGGACCATATCCGTGAGGACGTTGATTTATTGAAGAATCGAATGACCGATTTGGAGATTCGGGTAACCGATCTGGAGAATAGGGTTGAAAAACGAATGGCAAGTTTGGAAAGAAAAGTTCTGCAGCTTAAGACTATGGAAGCGAAAACCATTCCAAATACATCCGGAGGTCAAGTTCAGGGACTAAAAGTCAAAGTGCCACCTTATGATGGTACAACATCGTGGGTTGTGTACAAAAAGCAATTCCAAATTGTGGCTGCTGCTAATGGGTGGACGAATGAACAAAGGCTGGCCGCTCTCACCGTTGCCTTGAAGGGTTCAGCTCTGTCGGTACTGGAGGTACTGCCAGGCTCAGGCAGCACCTTTGAAGAATTGATGGAGGCACTTGAAACTAGGTACGGGGAACGGCACTTGGAATACGTGTTTCGGGAACAGCTGCGTGACAGAGTTCAACGCCCTGAAGAAGGATTACAGGAGTGGGCACTAGAAATTGAGAAATTAGTGCGCAAAGCCTATACTTCGGTGGATTCCAGAATGGTAGATAGTAAAATCTTAGAATTCTTTGTGGATGGAATCCGAGATAAGGAAGTAAGGGTTCCTGTAAGCATGAGACATCATACGTCGCTCAGAGACGCGTTGGCACATGCTCTGGAAATTGAAGCACTGCGACAGGACACACAAGTGCACAGCCTGCAAGAATCGATAATGGAAACAAAGGTTCTGAAAACTCCGTCGAAGAAGATTATTTCAACAGGGCCCTTGTGTTACAGATGTGGGGAAAGGGGCCATCTGCAGCTTAGTTGTACAAAGAAAGACGATCTTATGGATAAAATAACGAAGTTAAAAGAATTGCTCGACGAAGTGACATTAGGACATGATACCTCTTTTCGTGGAGAGAATTTTGACAAGAATTCTAATGAGGCTAATTGGCGAAGATCGAAACTCTTGCGTGAACGTTGGAATGGATTGCACGAGGCGAAACAAGGAAAACGCAAGTTCGACGAGAGGACGGACAGGTGCCATGCTAGGAATTCTTACAGCTGGGGAACTGGTAAGGACATCATCAGTTCAACCTCGAACGACGTAAGAGCCGACATCAATGAAGCATTAGTTAGACGTCAGAATCGGGCGAGATGGGAAGCTCCAAACAGGGTAGTCAAGCGAGTGAGTGACGATAGATATCAGAGTGATACACATAGACCGTTTGGCACGTTACCATGGCAGCAATAGTGACGCTCGGGACGAGCGCCTCTAAGAAGGGGGCAGTGTCGCGAACGAGATAGAATCTTCCCGAACAATATTCGCGAACGAATACTACGATAGAATGGTGCAAGCCAAATTGGCCCATATGTCTTGTGTCATAAAGTCTAGAGTTGCTTAACCATGTTACACTCACATACATACCCGGCGCCTGGATGCTTCGAAACACATTCGTCGACTATGTAGAATATTCGAGATTAATGTAGACCTATTCGATGGCGCATATAAATAGGGAACGTTGGGTGCGCCACGGCAGTTCAATACGAGCTATCAAAGCGATCACTTCGAAGCGAAGGAAACCTACCTTAGTGCGACAAGTGGAAGTACCTGCGACTACCTTGGCGAGATACCTGGACCTCAGCTGCTACGCGACTTGGACCTTGGACGTTTGGAAGACCATCTTCACGTGTCAACTTAGGGTTCCGTAGTGAATAAATCCCTCATACGAAGTTTGGCGTTTTTCTCCAAATACCGAACCCCAGTTTCGTAACAATATAATTCAAAAAATAATAATAAATTAAACACAGTGAAATATTCGTCGAGAGCGAAGAGAGGCCGGTCCCGTGCTCGACGATATTTTGCTGTGTTTTATTTAAATTTTTTTTGTATTACGAGTATATTCATAATTTTTTTTGTAGCGAGATTGACTAGATATTTAGATAATACAATTTTTGGTGTAATATTCATATAAAAAGGAGATTGTATAAATTATTAATATGTCTTTTATAGGTAAATTTAGGCAAATATAGAGGTATGATTGTGATTTTTTTCTATCGAGCCAAAAATGCTCAACAGTGATTTTTCAAAAACACGCACAGTGTTGCAAATTGTGAACCCATCTCGCCTTAATACGTAATGTCAAAATTGACAATTAACCCTCCCCCATCGCTGTAACGAATGTTTGGATGGCCCTCAAGATGCGAAGATGCATTTATCGAGCTCGTAAGAATCACAGGTCGTGTGTCAGGTCACGTGAGAGTTTAGGACCCCCTCCTGAAGCCAATCAATGATAAACAGCACAGTGGCAGCTGGCGAGCGAGCGGAACAATCGCGGGCATAAAAGACCATTTGAAATAAAACTACGTGTGTGTGAGATCATAGATGTCTAGAAGATGTGGCGTGCGAGCATAATAGGGAAGGGATGAAAATTCTGATAAGTTTGAATATTTTCCTGTTGATGGAAATAACATTCCTCGTTACCATAAAAAAAAATCAGTAAGGCTGATAATAAGGGTTTAAAATTGGGATTAAAATTATTTTATTTTTTTTATAATTAATTAACTATACAGGAAAATCTGATATTTTTTTATGGTAACAAGGAATGTTATTCATAACTACAGTATTCAAGCGTTTTCAAAATTTTCATCTTTTGCCTATTCTCAGTCTCTTTGTATACTGCCTAGGTGCAAGTGGAGAAGAAGAAGCGCATATAATAAATAGTAAATAAATAAATAGGGACAAATCACACTGAGCTAGCCCCAAAGCAAAGGTAATTCTAATCCTATTCCAAATATCAACTTGAGAACAAATATTAGTAAAACGTTATCTATAAAATGTGTCGTGCCTGTAAATAAAAAAAATAATATATATATATACCATCAAAATTTAAATTAACTAACACTATTCAAAATCTCAAAATTTAAACTTGTGCTAAGGGATATAACTTACGGTGCTATATTTTATGACTAACACCCATCCCATGTCACTACCGTTTGCACACCGATAAAAAGAAATTAAGCCACACACGGTAGTGTGTGGCTTAATTTAAGTAGCAGTAGCTGAACTCGATTTATTGAAAATATAATGATAAACATAAAAAAAACATAACCTGTTTCAATTTTGACATCTAGTACGCCTGCTAGTAACTGCTAGACAAGTGTACTTTAGTTACTTTACTCAAAGCTAATGTAAAGAAAGTACTTTGTGAGAAGGCTTATTATAGGACCGATGACTATCTTAAAGACAAAAAGGTATGGCTTGAGCTTGGCGCGGGTCCCTCTTAAGATTTGTATACTTAGACATGTCATAATTTAGGTACATTGGTACATACTAAATTTACAAATTGACATTATTTTAAATTTCGTAATTCTTATAATTCAATTTAATTATTTAAATAAACAATGTGTAATCTCTGTCCATCTATATAACTAATTTTAAGTTTTTAGTTTGTTAGTTGACGTCTTTGGAGAAAACGTGCAGTGCAGTTTGTTGCCGCTTCTTTTGCACTTGCGCCTAGGAAGCGGCGTAAACTTAGCTTTAAGTAACGATTTGACGTCAACATTTGTGCAAAACAAAACAAAGTGACTATTATTAAGAGATATTATAAATATCCTATGATAATAAAGATATTTTGAATTGAATTGAATTGCCTCTTAAAACTAACATTTTCTTTCATACAATAGAAACTAAGTATATGAATAAAAACTAAGGGTTTTATGGTTAAAGTTATAAGTAAATTCGATAAATTCGACGTCTTAATATTTTACAGTATGGACGGAGTCTAAACCTGCATTAATAAGGAAATAAAAATAATAAACAAATTTGACTACATTATTACCAAAATCAGTAGTTTAGTGCCTTAATTTTGAGTAAGACAATAATAAAATACAATACGACGCATTATCTCCTTGTTCCTGTTACCTGTAGCATGCATTGTATTCGTAACACCACTCCTACTACCGACAATGCCATGTGCCACGTGTAGATATTGCGTTGTGGTCGTAAATATATACACACCTCTGATTAGCTATCTACCTACGCTATACCTTTATCTCATCTCAGGCGCGATATATTCTTTGTCTCAAGCGTATTCCCAGTTGCATCTTCGGCTTTAATACTGAAACCGTCACTTTTTATGGACCTACAGGTTAATTTTGCATCCCTCTGGACATGGGGCGGCATACTAACATTTTGCCCCTTCTAAGATAGCTACCATACCTATGACGGAGTATGTATTTTTTTATTAGCTAGAATAAGTACTCTCCACGCTACGTGCGAAACAAATGTATAGCTATGCCGCCTCCGTAACCTTAGGCAGACGTGGTAGAGCCAAGAAATGCTGGCTTGACGTTGTCAAGGATGATATGCGTGCCAATGGTCTTACAACCAAGGATGCTCAAGACCGTGCGAAGTGGAGAAGGAAAAGCCGGAAAGCGGACCCCGGGCTTCACAGCGTTGCAGCTGAGGATGCAACTGGGAATACGCTGAGATGAGAGAGAAAGAGACTTTCCTTGAATACATATAGCTACGAGGTACTATTTTTAACCACTTCAAAAAAGGAGGAGGTTATTAATTCGACTGTTTTTTTTATGTATGTTTGTTACGCGATATCTTCGCCAATTGTGAACCGATTTTGATGATTCTTTTTATTTGAAAGCCTTCACTACCAAGTTGGTCCCATTTTAATTTGGTGAAGATATGATGAATAACTTTGGAGATATGGAGGAAACTCCTAAAAAAAATTGAAGTCGGTTGTTTTTTTTTTGTTAAAAATTTAATTATCTTAAGACAGTGTTGGTTGCATGTTTACGACTATGTGTCGACTGTTGTTTGTAGACGGTATATCTAAGGTCAAAACCTTGGTTTATATAATAAATTAAAATAAGATCAAGTCGTACATGACACATGCATGATGACGGAAGTACTTACTGTACCTAACCACATGGTCCTTTCAAGGAATTATTTAAATTTATTTCAATCATGCAATTTGATGATTACTTTGTGTGCGGCGGTCAACGACGAATACCGCGGAACGATCAACAACTGGAGTGCTATTTTTGGAAACTCGCGCAAACCATTCGTAATGTGACTCCTGATTTCTAATCGGGAGTCACATGACGAATCTTAGTTATGAATGGAATGCGAGAGTTTTCAAAGTTTTTTCAGCATCATGCCTATTGGTCATTTTGGAAACCCTTGGGCAGTAGCGGCGTTAGGGTAGGGCGTGGTTGGGCGACCGCCCAGGGCGCCAGGTAGAAATAATGATGGAAAATATGTTTTAGATTTCCATACAAACTCAGATCACCTTATTGATAAACTTTTGTAATAGGCCAAAAAATATTTTTCTTATTTCGATATACAACGTGGAAGGGACATACCCGTAATAAATCAAACCACGGTATATACTAGATCATTATAGTATAATGAAATTAAAATAACAGCCAAAGAACAAAAAAAAATTCAACACTTTCATACAAAAGTGTGCAGCCGCGTTTTTTATGGGAATGTCGTTTTTTTTTCTTGACTGGTATTTTAATTTCATTATTTAGTGATCTAGAATAGCCCGTGGTTCGTTTTATTACGGGCATGTCCCTTCCACGTTGTATGTTCTTTGGGAAAAGTGGTTCAGTATCACGGACTAAACACACATAAAGTAGTCTTAGTATGTTTTGTCAGACGCTGTATGGGCCTCTAACATTTTATTTTATCCTAAAAAAAAATGGCCTCCAGAAATTAAAGTACTAAAAACAATAGGGTGACCAAATATTACTTTGTGACAGTAGATAAAGCGAGATGTTGCCGAAAACAAAAATATTCTAGCACTTGAAGAACTTAAGAGTGTACAAGCTGCTTCCCCCACGCAGATCGTAAAAGCCGATCGAGGGCGTGGGCGATGCGACTAGCAACTCATCACTGATTCTGATTCCTTTTTCCATCTTCTCGCTCAGAATGATGTCTATAGCCGTATGTATCTTAATTAGTGTGCAAAGAGAAAATGAAACAAAAATATAATATATTTAATATTCATTTATTTATAGTAAAGGATGCGGGCGCCGTCATTCACTGTTTTCAATACATTTATTTCTTTATTTAAATTAACATTTAATCAGTTCTTTCATTTAAAAAAACATACAAAAATTACTAGGTATACCTTTACAATTAATACTTAACATTAAATTATTATATATGTATAATTCGTTCATAGCCCAATAAATTACTAACACACATCATATCTTATAATGGAATATATAATTATATATCTATCATTAAAAATATACAGTACTTAACATTTTTGACAAACAACAAAAATGTAGTATGCATGTCTGTATAAAATTCATAAATTAATTTTAATATCAACAGTCAAATATATATATTTACATTGTTAATATTTAATGTAAAAATAATATTAACAAAATCGCACCTAATTTAATATAACATTTAAAATTAATAAATAATTCTTGCGTATTCATAAAAATGTAGCGAAGAATACACATACTTAATATTTTAATTAAAATATTTATTTTTGACTGTTGTATTGTACCAAATAATTGAGCAATATTAAATACAGGTGACTTTTTAACTACCAGCCAAATTTTTAGATCAAGCTCAGTCCATGATAAAATTAACGAAAATTGAAAAAATATCGATTTTCATATATTTTTTTTTATAAATAGTACGGACTGAACTTGCTCCAAAAATTTGGCTGCTGGTTACAAAGTCACCTGTATACTGGGTCATTTCAAACATCACTGTATTAAAATTGATTGGTATACACTCCCATCAGATATTTTATTAAAAATAATATATGTATAGTTTTTTTAGCTTTTAACTTATGTAAGGACTTCTAATAACTAACAAAAACTACTTCAGTCTTTTTAGTCCCATACCGTCGTGCAAAAGCTTAATTTTTTGATGACTAAGGTTTAATAAGTGTCCGCAAATATATATTTAAATGGGAAAATTTATATTTTCACTGTGTTTTCCGAAAATAACACGATCAGATTACATTTAGCGAACTACTGTTAGTTATAATACTATGGAAGCGTAACAAATCGTAAATATTTTAGGTCCTAGCTGCTGCTGTCTCTATCGCACTCGCTCTGTTGTTGTTCGGGCACAGCGCGACAGCGATATATTTTACAAATACTTATTTCTCAATTCTCTCGATTGTAGTGTTTCTTCATAAGCTACACCGGGCGTGGTCCGAACTTAGAGGGGTGAGCACAAGTGGCACACAAATTTTCTCGAGCTGTCATCAGCATAATAATCAAGAGCAAAAAATTTGGCCATCAAAGGTACATTCAAGTAAAAGTTTCCGCCAATACTATTACTGATGTTACTTCACGCTAATTGCTGGACAAATCAGTAGCTGCTGTATGACCCCACGTCATAGCGGACATTGGTCGACAGTTGTCGTTGCGTCAAGCGACAGTTATTTTATATAAATTTCGTGCGGCCGTTTCTTGAAGTTACACTTCCATAGTATTAAATTATTAATTCGCCGACGACATCTATTAAGGTAAAATGACTAGAATTATTGGCACTAAAACTGTGATGTTCAAATGACCAGTACTGTCATATTCTAGTAATTCGACATTTCCATATCAACTTCATCTAACTTATTTCGCTATGACACCATATTACGAAACATTAACAATTCATGTTTTTTTTTCATATTTGTTTTGACTTTGAGATAATAAATATACTTTCAAAAAAAATTTTATTTTTTGAAATATTTAAATAATAAACTTCACTTAAAAATAGATTTTCACTGAAAGATCATAATCAAGGCTCCTACACTTTCTTTGCGTTTAGTTTACATATTATAATATTCTAATAAACAATGTACTGGTTTAATTTGAATTTTATAATTACACTTGTGATGCACAATTCTTTAAGTAAAAATTTGTTGTATATTGTATTAAAGTAATTTAAATACACTTTATAAAGTATTTTTTTCTTACCTATTTCAGCCAACACACACTATTTAGGTATATACTTTTAATAATTTTACATATGATAAATAAGAAACATAATAGATTTAATATGTTACTATTACTTGATATGTTTTTATTTATTTTATTTGATTACAAAAAGTCAAGTTTCTAGTGCTTTAACATTTGAAAATTAATAAATATACATTAATTCATACATTTAAACAAATAAACTGACATGACTCACGTACATATATATATATATATATATATATATATATATATATATATATATATATATCATATATGTATATATATATATACATATATATATACATATATGATCATTACATACAATCGAATGACATTCACGCAAGTTCAGACAGATTATTTGCATAAACATTCAAGAATTCTTGTTATTTTGTCTGTTCCCAAGTGAAATATAGTTGGTATCTATCCATTAAGTGTTCTTCGAATGAATCTGTTTACACAATTAACATCGAACTTCACTTGCTGAGTTCGTTTGATTTTAATTATATTTTTAACCCAATTTGATGACGGATAAACAAATCCGGAAAACGGAAGCGAGCCAATTTATATTATTAATTATGTGTGTGTCTAGCTTCATTTGGTATCATTCAAGTATCTGGAATGTTCATAGTATTATTATAAAAAAAAATTATAATATAATTTTACCATCTTATTTATAAACAACTTGCCGTCCTTAATCATATAGTGAGTATGCTATCAATTTATGAAACGCACTTTCTTTATACAATTAACAGAAAATACTATATAATGCTTTTTAAATCGGTAGCGTTATACTATAAAACTGATTTAAACAATGCAGTTCTTTTTTAATAAAAGGGTTACTTGGCAGCGTATACAAAATATATATATAATTCTTGTAAAATCCTTATTGGACTCCCCTATACTCCCCTTCAGAAAAATAAATAAATGTGGTATAGTGGACTGTACATACAAACATACATTCCAACTTAGAATTTTCTCGACAACAAAAGGTCAAAATTCTTATATTTTTCACATGACGCCGGTGTTGTGACGTTAATAGACGTTCAGCAACCTTGGTTAAAAACGTCCCAATTTTTGGCAATCTCTCAAAGGGGAAAAGAGTGGGGGGTAATAAAAATCGTTAAGATATAATAAAATTGCGTCAGCTGACCAACCACGCCTCGATTTGTTATTTTAGTTTAATTTTAGACAGATTTTGGTGAGTTCATGATCTAGCTACCATTTATTTTGATTATGCAAGGACGATCTTGATTTACTGTCTCTTTTTATTCATTTTTTTTTGTACATTCCCCCTTATTCATGAAAATTTACAAACATTTTCTAAACTTATTTTAGTTAAAATATGTTTTGCACTTCCCTATCACTCTTTTCAATATTTGATATTGCAAGAACAAGACAAAACATATTTTATTAACTTTTTATGGTTAAGGGGGATTTTTTACAGAATTGTGCATCATATTTGTGTTATTGGACCAAAAAAGAAGTTATAGATTTCACATCTTCCAACATTCATCAAAAATTACTGTTCGAAAATAAAACCATTTTTCTTCGCTTTTGAAAGTATTGTATATAATTCTTTCAAAAAATCAATTGCCAAATAAAAGACACGTGTAAATTGGTCGCGCCAATATTTTTTTTAATCCTAATATCAATGGCACAAAGATTCAGTTTTTTTTTTAATAACGACTCGAAAGAAGTCTCATTCTATTCGCCACGTACACAAGACTAGCTAATTTACACAAAAATCTAGCTAGCAATTCTATTTTCTTATCTCATATACTCTTGCAAAATTTGGAAATTTCATATCCAAAGCACCCAATTTCTGATAGAAATACTTGGTAACCATGAAAACGTCACATTTGGACGTAAAATATTATAAAATTCGTTGCATAATTGGTAGGGTGTCTACAGTTTCAAGTCAAGATTTCTGCCAAAAATCTTAGTAATTTAACTCAAAAGACTTACGTTTTCAAATCCTTGAGTAAAGGCACAGCACTTATGGCACTTTACGGTTCCAGATTGACACGAATAGAACCGACTCGTTCATTCACCAATAAGGAGTGTTTCCATTACCGTCCGATCTCGCTGTCCAGGAGTTACCATACTTTATTCGCGCACACGACACCGCTGGCACATTCCTTACTGAAGACTTCTCTATAATGTAGTTTATACCTTTGTTATTATCCCAGAATTCCGTTCCTTTGCAACGGAAACACACGCAAAAATCTAATCTTCTCGAATGAATTGGCAGTTGCAATCTGAATCCAAAAGTATCATACAGTGAAGTACCGTTTTTCGAAGCCGGTCCCGACTCCACGAAGGCACAGTACGTGTCTTCAGACGTCGCCCAACCATCGGAGGTTGTTCGAATGAAAACTTCTTTGCCAAAATCCAAATTTTTCACTTTCACCGTCCCATCTACAGCACACTCATTTTGTTTCACTATAACGTTCTCTAACGCAACACATTCTTCAGTTATTCTTCTCCGGAATCCCACGTAATCCGACGCTGGTTGGACGAATCTTGTTTCCCATAAGTCAACTACCGGTTGAGGCGGTGGTTTCCTCTCCTGAGGCGGGCTACTGACCACCTTTAATGCCCAGTAAGGAGGAACATGTGAGGGTTCGGTCATGAACTTCACTTGTTCTAAAGCAAATCCTCTATCATCGGCAAAGACGACTTTCTTCTTCTTCTTTTCAGTCGGCATCCTCAGGCACGATCTCGGAGCGGTTTTGAGCGTTAATTGCACAGGTTTGAGGTTCGTGAAGCATGGTGCTGAGAAGCCCCTTGAAGTAAGCTTCGTTGGTCTCCTGACTGGTGGCGTGTAGTCAGTGAGAAAGCCGGCTGGAGGGCTGTGTCCATAAAACAGCTGTTCCGAGGCGAGCATGTCGATCGCTGCACACATCTGTGGAGCAACACGTGCAATCAGTCTTACGAAAGAAGTGAAACTAAACGCTGGCGCTAGCGCTCACGGTTTATATAGATGCGCGGGCGCAGCGCCAACTAAAGATAGGGTGACAATGATTTTAATTAAAAAAAGGAGTCCAGAGTTTATTTACATCTGATTTTATTTGGGTCAATGGCGATGAATTTGCGTTACTGTGTTTACGATCTCAGATTTTTTGAGGTTTTACTGTGTTTTGAGCCCGTCAAGGTTTAAGGCTGCGATATTTTGAATATAGTACGAGGCTCATCTTAAAATAAACATGAAAATTTTCCTTTATCTACATTTTAAGGGACAAAACGATATACGAAGGCTACGCTATTTTTAACATACATATACTCGTAACGAAGCTCATCTCAATTTAAACATTAAAATTTTCCTTTACCTACATTTTAAGGGAAAAAACGATATTATGAAGGCTGTGATATTTTTAATATAGCACGAGGCTCATCTCAATATAAACGTGAAAATTTTCCTTTAATACGGAAATCATATGTGACATCGCTCGGCGACTGGTATTGCGTAGTGAATCTCCAAACTGTTCACATCTATTTTATTGTAATTTCTAAATCCAAGAAAGTATACCATTTAAAAGCAGTTTTAAGGAGTTTTACTTCAAAGTCCCTTCGACAACCTAAGAAGAAGAAGACCGGCGCAATCACCTACATTTTAAGAGACAAAAAAATATTACGTGTTATTTTAATTTATTACATTTTAAAAAAGTAGGTACTTAACAGGAGATACGTTCTCAACACTTTCCGGGCCACTTACAGCTATAGACGTAAATCAATTGTTATTAAACGACTTCAAAAAATGAGATGGTTATCAATTCAACTATATTTTCTTGTTTGACTGTTATCGCGATATCTTTGCCAATTGTGAACCGATTTTGATGTTTCTTTTTATTTGAAAGCATTTAATATCCATTTATGTTGGTCCTATATTAATTAAGTAAAGATACGATGAAGAATTTTGGAGATATGGAAGAACCTCTTTAACGTCATATAGCATTTTGATGATGAAGTCAGTTGTTTTTCTGTATTTTATTTTTAATTATTTTATTGTGTCTGTGTCCCGCAATATTTAAAAAAATTAACTCCTATTAAGTCTATTTCACGTCGAGATTCTTCATTATTCCTTACTGTTTAACTAGAGAACCTTAGTTAAACATTTAATAAAATTATCTGAAGTAAATAAGCAATGCAAACATGAATATCTGGATTGTACAAATATAAATAGATTGATCTCACTGCACACACACGTGACAAGCGTCTAGATTCAATGTAGTCGTAATATTATCGTATGTTGGGTGATTGGGGTTTTGACCATTTAATCACTTATACATACTATTGTCACGCCTTACATTGACCTATGTACTTCTGGTCCAATTAAAGATCCCATCGACACGATAAGAAGAAGTACGGTTGTTTCGTAGTCCAAGCATTTGAGGGTTAACTTCGGAATGAAATGGAATAAGCTGTGTTTTTGTATAAACCTCTATTTTGGCATTCTAAATGTTGTCATTCTTATTCCTTTAGTCGTCTCTTACGACATCCACAGGAAGAGATGGTAAGGCCCTATTCTAAGCCAGAAATCACACGGCATTATATTATTCTGGTTTGGGAGAGAAGAAAATTTTAGAATGTACCAGCTGCTTATCTTCCCGCGCAGATCGTAAATGAAATCGTGGAAACGGGCGAAAACAAGAATTAACCCCATCAATATTTTGATTCCTTTTTACATTTACAAAGTGGCCACTTTGATCGTGATGGTGGCTTTTGGGGTGTGGGATGGTGGTTTAGTCTTGCGGCCTGGGTACTTGTCTGCTTAGACCCGCAAGACCCAAAATGCTCTGTATGTCCCTTTAGGGATATAGACGTGAGTGATAGTATATATGTGTAAATATAACTCTTTCGTCTACTGCCAAAAGTGATCACGCGACGCTATGTATGTCACCAACCCACATGTCAATCTCCGACATACCTACTGTGAATAATTCAGCTATATTTGTCACAGGAAAGCTAATATCTGAGTAGCAGTAATAAATATACAATTTTGATTAAAAATAAACACATAAAAATAAACAATACTCACATGAAGACTTGCATTTAACAATCCAAAATTCAGTTTTATTTTATAAACTATTTATTCTTATTTATATTTATTTATTATTTATTATTAATTAAATATTTATTTATTTATTTTAAAAAACTTTATTGTACATCAACGATAGTTACACATAATAACATAACAAAGGTAATTTTACTTTTTTTTTTAAGCGATTTAAAATACTTATGACCCTAACTTATTGATTAAAAAAAAATACAAATGGTGGACTTATCCCAGAAGGGATCTCTTCCAGTCAACCAGTAGGGCAGAGGACAGTTACAAATTTAGTAGGAAGGCAGAAGTACGTACAGAGCAATGAAAAAACAAGTATAATATTAAAGCTTAAACACTACGAATACACTACGTACATACCTAAAGAATATACTACATATAATATAAAAATAAATATTTTATATAACTCAATTTATGACTGCAAAGAATTTCTGAACTCTTGATTTAAAGAAGCCTAGTGATTGAGACATTCTTCTCTACACTGGTAAAGCGTTCCATAAACGCGCAACGACCACAGCAAAGGACTTCGCGTAGGACTGTGAGGAATGAGAAGGGATCTGTAGAAGTGGTTGACCACGAGCACGAAGACGGCTATCAAAAACTTTAAGGCGACGTGGGTTCACAATTTGCAATACTGTGCGTGTTTTTGAAAAATCACTATTATTAAACTACTACAGTTTATTCCTCAAAAAATTTACATAAAAAATTTTAAGATTTTCTACAGACACCCACAATAGCCAAAACACGATTGAGCATTTTTGGCTGATAGAAAAAAAAATCACAAACATACCTCTAAATTTGCCTTAATTTGCCTTTATAATACGTATTACTATTTTATACAATCACCTTTTTATACGAAAATTATACCAAAAAATGTATTATCTAAATATCTATCCGTTTTGGCTACAGAAAAAATTATAAATATAATACAAAAAAAATAATAAATAAAACAAAGTGAAATATTCGTCGAGAGCGAAGGAAGGGTCGGAGCCGTGCTCGACGATATTTCGCAGTGTTTTTTTATTATTTTGTTTTCTGTCTGCCAAAACGGATAGATGTTTAGATAATACATTTTTTGGTATAATTTTCGTATAAAAAGGTGATTGTATAAAATAGTAATACGTATTATAAAGGCAAATTTAGGCAAATTTAGAGGTATGTTTGTTATTTTTTTCTATCGAGTCAAAAATGCTTAATCGTGTTTTGGCTATTGTGAGTGTCTGTAAAAAATCTTTAAGATTTTTATGTAAATTTTTTGAGGAATAAACTGTAGTAGTTTAATAACAGTGATTTTTCAAACACACGCACAGTTTTGCAAATTGTGAACCCACGTCACCTTAAAGGAAAATTTTTCATGAAGATAAACATCTAACATTAGGAAAAATGTCCCAATTTCTTGATAACGTTTAAAATAATTTATTAAATAAATAATAAATGAATTTATTTTACTACTGACGACCTCCGTGGCGTATTGGTAACTAACTACACTAGTCCGCGATTCGGAAAGTTTTGGATTCGATGTAGTAGGTTGATAGTTTTAGTGTAGTATATTTTTAAATATAATACAATATTTCTGATATTATTTTTTACGCTTTATGCATAAAAAAATATTCCAAACTTGATTTTATAGCTATATTGGAGTGCGCGATTACTCTTGCATAACAATTACAGTTCGCTGTGGACAACAACAACATACAAACGAACATAATGCACGTGTCGTGCCACGGGAAGAGGAAATCACTTTGACTCTGCCGTGCTATCGACACTCACGTATGACCTAAGATAAGCTTCGCAATAATTAAATATACCGCATCATAAACACTAATTGGTGTTTTTAGATGTAATCTAGTTAATTAGTTGAAAAATAAAATCAATTCAGCTTGGGTGGTATGATTATTGATTTATAATCGGAAGAAAATATTGATGTTTATGATTTATTAGCTGGTTCCTTCATATTCAAAGGTAATCAAAATATTATTTTACATCAACAACATTTTATCATATTTTTTATCCCATTTTTTGCGCGATATGGTCACACTAACAACATACGTGGGCTTAACGTGATCGGCGCGTGGCTTCGATGCGATATCGTGTGGTATGTGAAAGAATTTCACCCGAAAATACGAGGGAACTACGATAACGCTGGTTAAGCTCCTGGTGATATGGTCAAGAATATGATGAGTCGCCAATTGGCCATATACAGGGTGACTTTAACCCTCCTTAGGAATGCAATTGTAGCACGAGATGTTTGTGCTAAGTCCTTTAGTCGCCTCTTACGACATCCGCAGGAAGAGATGGAGTGGTCCTACTCTAACCCGGAACCACACCGGTCGTTAGCCGTTCAAAAGTTATTGGGGATTAAAAAAAACCTACTTTCAAGCGTTCACGCTTAAAAGTAGGTTTTTTTAAATTTCTCTGGAAAATTAACATGACCCATTCCCTCGATCGGCTTCTACTATCTGCGCGGGCAGAGAAGCAGCTGGTACATTATTCAAATACAAACACAGTTATACTCTGTCAAGTCAAATGCCTTTAAAGGATTTTCCTTTTTTTCCTATACTTAGAAAAAGCCAATTCTATATAGGATTAGGTGACAAAAGATAATGATGATAAGCGGGGGGGGGGGGGGGGGGCAAGAGTGTGTTTATGGTTTTTAATAACATTTATGATACCGTTCACTTGCCTCACGATAACGGATGATTGGGCAATCGACATCAAAGATAATGCACTGACAAAGCAATAACATCATACAGGGTCTATCAAAATATACTGAAACTATTTCAAGGGTGAATTCAGTCCATGATACTGAACAACTTTTCCCAAGAAACATATATCGAAATATGAAAAATTTTTTTTGGCTTCCCATACAACTTGACCGATCAGCTGATCCGAGTTTGTATGAAAAGCAAAAAAATATTTTTTATATTTCCATATATGTTTCTTGGGAAAAGTTGTTCAGTATCATGGACTGAATGCACCCTTAAAATAGTTTTAGTATATTTTGTCAGACGTTATATATATCATACATACATTTATACATTATACACACTATCATGTAAATTAGAGAAAAATAATTTTAAACAAAAAAAAAGCGGCCAAGTGCGAGTCGGACTAACCCATGAAGGGCTCCGTAGCAGCAAGTAACATAATATATAAGTTCTAAAGGTAAATTGCGGTTTACGATTTATGACGTATTAAACAATAACTATCTATGATACCGAGACCGCTATAGTTTTAATTGAAAGTACATACTTTGATGTATATACCACATTTTTTTCAGAATTATTTTAGTAATCTTTCAAAAGTTACGGTGGAGGGACACCTGACACCTCAAATTTTAACTTTGAAAGCAGTTTTTGTTGCATTTTAAAAGACCTTTTCAACGAGACCCCACACGTTGGGGTTACTCCAATTTAATTTTTAAATTCACTATTCGTTGTATAAAAACATTTGTTCATAATTTTAAAAACCAACTTTTGGAACTTCAATATCTATATCTCTACCAATTTTCGTGACAATCGGTGCAGTAGCGGCGGAGTACGAGCCCGGACGGACAGACGGACGGACGGACGGACGGACATGACGAAACTATAAGGGTTCCTTGTGGACTACGGAACCCTAAAAAGCGACTTTAATTTCTGGTCTTCATCAGTTTTTTTGACGACCTCTGTGGCCTAGTGGTCATTATGCCAGGCTGTCACGCCGGAGGTCCCGAGTTCGAGTCCCGGTCAGGTCGAGATGGAAAATGATCTTTTTCAGATTGATCTGGGTCTTGGATGTTTATACGAGTATATATACGTATTTGTTATAAAATATAGTATCGTTGAGTTAGTATCCCATAACACAAGTCTCGAACTTACTTTGGGGCTAGCTCAATCTGTGTGATTTGTCCTTATTTATTTTATTAAGGTGAATATAGTAGCAAATGGCCTTGAAGTGTGAAATAAATTGTTAACTCGTAAATATGGTGATAATTTCCATATTGCTAATCGTCATGCACTAGATTACCACATTTACAAGAAAACAATTTATTTCAAATGAGGGCGCCACTTCAAGGCCATTTGCTTCTATATTCACCTTAAGCTCTACTTCACCAAAACTCACTTTTTGAATGCAAATGCTTGATTGCATGATTTTTCATGCTGGAATCTGAGCTTGACGACTACAATGATGACAGCCGGGACCAACGGCTTAACGTGCCTTCTGAAGCACGAAACTCGAGAATTTTATGTGCCACTTGGGGTCCATTTATCTAAGTTCGGACCACGACCACCAGGCTCCTCACCAGTGTTTATCCAAGCCATGACTTGGGGACACTGAGACGCTGCCGTGTGGTTTCCGGCAGGGTAGAATAAGATCACTCTCATGGATGTCGTAGAAGGCGACTTAGGAAACAAATCTTATGAACATCAATGAGACCTCTCTAACCCGTCTGGCCAGCGTGGAGAGTGTAGGCCAAATCCTCAGGCTGCTCTGGCTAAGTATGGCTCTGGTAGTACAGAGAGGGTCGTGCTCCTGCAGTGGAGACCAAAAAGACATGATGATGAGAATGACTAGGGGCCTGGCTCGCATCGTCTATCATATTGCGTAACAAAGTCAACAAGTCATAGTAAATACAATGACTGACTGACGACGCCCTGTGACGTCAATGTTATTGACAACGCCCTCTGACGTCTGACGACAACCACGTGTGGGGTCGTTTGCCAAATACGACGAGGAATTTGACTTGATCACAATACGATGACAAACATACATACATAGATATACAAACGCCGGGCTGTTCTAGTAGACTTTAAGGGTTGGATCTCATCTATTAGCATGGAACTGTACTTTCCTATGCTGCTCCTGGCCGTGCTGCAGCGTTCCGTCGCTCTCTCTCGCTCTAGCAAATTACTGTTCTGAGCGACAGAAAAGGATAGCACCATAGGAAAGTGCTGTTGCGTGCTGATAGATGAGATCCAACCCTTAAAGGTTGGGTTGGGATTGGGACACATCTGTCAGCACGGAACAGCACTTTCCCCGGGGTACTGAAGCGTTCTGTCGCTCTGTCTCGCTGAGCGACAAAAAAGGCTAGCAACATAGGAAAGGGCTGTTCCGTGCTGACAGATGAATCCCATACTAACTTTATTCGCTTTGCGTAAAAGTATATAAAATGAAGAAATTGAATTTTTGGCGGCAAGCCAAGGGGTTCAGTTTGGGTTTGCTTTAAATTATTTTACAAAATGACTATGATGGACTTTATAATGTGAAATTGGTTAAGTTTGTTGTTATACTCGTAAATGCCCATGCTCATGAACAATATGTGGAATGGTTAAAGTGGACAGTCTGTCTGTTTGTTTGTAATAACTTTATTGTACTAAAACATGCATATACAATACAAAATTCGAAAGAGCAAATATACAATGTCGGACTTATCCCATATAGGGATCTCTTCCAGTTTACTCAGTTAACAGGTAGAAGCAAATAGATAAATAATAACAGGTACAAAATAAATAACGTGTAACATAAATACAAAAAAAAAACATACAGTCGATAATCTTCTTTACTGAAGTCGTTTTAAAAATATACATTTACTTTACTCGGTCGTTAAAAAATAAAATCAACCTTTTGGGGTGGGTGGGACCAGTTCGGATGAGACGCAATTTCCGGGCCACGTTGTAAATATTTTATTTACAACGTGCTTTGACAATTAAAAAAATAATTAATAGATTTTGTCTATATTATTAATAGATTTTCAAAATATATCAAATAATTAATCGACTTTGGAGCTATTAAGTATACTTCCTAATTTCAATCGCTACAAGTATTATTGTCAATTAGTTTATTTGTCAGTCTAATTTAAAAACGGGGTACTTTCAAGCGTTGACCCTTAACAGGGCCGGATTTAGGGGAGGGCAACCGGGGCTACTGCCCCGGGCCTCCACAAAAGAGGGGCCCCCACAATAGTTAGTTAAAATCTTTATTGCACCAAAACATAATGATACAGAGTACAGGTCGTGCCAAACTTCTAGTTCGCTCTGAAGTTGCCTCACTCAGGTCACAAACAGGCACAGAACATTTACCACAATAATATTTTTTTCAGAATGATTGCAAGAATGTAGATACAATATATATACACAATAAACAAAAAACAAAGCAAATTCTATCTGCTATGGGTATTTTACTACTGTGACGCGAATTGCCTCAACTTCAGAGCGATCTAGAAGTTTGGCACGACCTGTGATAGATCGAAGAAAACAGATGATAAAAGGCCTTCAGAAGAAGAAAGAATCAGAGTAGTAAAACACTTTTCCTTTGATATAGCCACGCTATGCATAATGCATTGCCCAGCCCCCCCCCCCCCCCCCCCCCCCCACAATGGCTAATCCGGCCCTGACCCCTTATAACTTTTGAACGGCTCGACAGACAATGCTCTAGATTAAAATTAAAGATTATTATTATATAAAGACTATTCGTTAAAGAGCTACGTTTCCACAAACAGACACACGTACACGTCAAACTTAAGGTGAAGATATAGGCAAATGGCCTTGAAGTGGCGCCCTCATTTGAAATAAATTGTTAACTCGTAAATATAGAGATAACTTCCATATTGCTCTTCGTCAGGCACTAGATGGCCCTTTCAATTATTTTATGAACCACCGTTGAAAGTATTTACATTAGTCCGTCTAGCTTTAAAACTTGCCTCCGCCAAAAGTGGCCACGGCAAGTTTTAAAGCTAGACGGATCATCAATAATAGTTTCAACGGCAGTTCATAAAATAATTTAAAGGGCTATCTAGTGCATGACGAAGAGGAATATGGAAATTATCACCATAATTACGAGTTAACAATTTATTTCACATTTCAAGGCCATTTGCCTATATCTTCACCTTAACGGAATTTAAACAAAAAACATTCGTGACGTAGTCTTGGGCCATCGCGGGAATAGAATAAAGAAGCAACAAAACTAAAGATAGGCTCTTTAGTGTCCTTTAGGACTTGAAACGAAATTCAGGACCGTCAAATAATAAAAACCCATGTATTAAAATGGCCGTCCACTCAGACCAAACATACTATCACATTATCATGCACAAATATGCAATTATCTGATATAAATAATACAGCTAATTATATCACATGTATGTAAATCAGGCGCCACGAGTTGACGCCGTGCTTGGCATATGTTTAAGATATACCTACATGATATACAAAAGATATGCTAAATAGGTCGGTATCGTTTTGCACGTGGGAGAGTAGTGGTTTATTTGTAGTAAACAACTTCTTTTTTACAATTTAGGGGTCAACAACATTTTAGATAATGAACAATTTAACTATCCCCTTTATTAACTTTGAACCTTTGAACGCCGTCATAGCAGACACAATAGATTTGTGATTGTTCGGGGGTCACCGGTGACCCCCCATGGCTTTCAACGTGTTACCTATGCCTACGCACATTTGCCAAAAATGGCCGTTTTTTGCAAATGTGCATAGTAAAGCTTAACGTTCTCACTTTGAACTGTAAACAGTAGTTCATAAAATACTTTGAAGGGTTATCTAGGACTTGGTAGTAGCAAAATTACAAATAATGTCTCCGTTTTCTTTAAAATGATTTATTTTAAATGGGGGCAGCACTGGACCCCGGTAAATTAGGGTACAGCCTTAAGGTGAATATAGAAGGAAATGGCCTTGAAGTGGCGCCCTCATTTGAAATAAATTGTTAACTCGTAAATATGGTGATAATTTCCATATTGCTCTTCGTCATGCACTAGATAGCCCTTTAAATTATTTAATGAACCACTGTTGAAAGTATTTACGTTAGTCCGTCTAGCTTTTAAACTTGCCTCCGCCAAAAGTGGCCACGGCAAGTATTAAAGTTAGACGGAGCACCAATAATAGTTTCAACGGCAGTTCATAAAATAATTTAAAGGGCTATCTAGTGCATGACGAAGAGCAATATGGAAATTATTACCATTTTTACGAGTTAACAATTTATTTCACACTTCAAGGCCATTTGCTTATATATTCACCTTAATCAAACCATGGCAGCACACATTTCTTATGACTGACATAAAGTTCAAAACATGTTTTTTTTTCAATAAACTTATTCAGTGTAGATTTAGTCCGTGATACTAAACAACTTTTCCGTAGAAACATACTTATATCGAAATTAGAAAAACATTTTGTTTACTTTGCATAGTAACTCGGATCATCTGATTGATCAACCTGTAGGGGGGGGGGGTCGATTTTTTTTCCATATTTCGCTATATGTCCCTTGGGGAAAGCTGTTCAGAATCACAAACTGAATCGACCCAAAAATAGTTTCAGTATATTTTGTTAAATGCTTAGGGAATGCAGAATCTTACATTGTAGTTTTATATACTATATTCTCCTTATCTAGTGTCACTATAATAACAAACAATTAAATTTGATTTTAAGGTTGCATTCCGTCCGAATGAACAAAGGAACATACAGCGAAATATAAAAGAATATTTTTTCGCTTTCCATACAAACTCGGATTAGCTAATCGGTCAACTTGTATGAGAGGCCAAAAGTTATTTTTCATATTTCGATATATGTTCCTTAGGGAAAGTTGTTCAGTATCATGGACTGAATCCACCCCTAAAATTGTTTCAGTACATTTTGTTAGACCCTGTATATAAGAATTAATTCTTATATATATAAGAATTATTTTTATTTTTTAAATTATTTTTTTTTTAATTAAAAATATGTTTTAACATATTTTTAATTTTTTTCGGTGGTACTAAACCTCTTCAGACAAATGGAAGTCTAGTGGGGGAGGCCTTTGCCCAACGAAAGGACAACATGGGCTAAAAAAAAACAGTGGCACTCCGGGAGTGCCGACACCAGTGAAAACTTGAACAAGGTAGTGTCGGGGCCTAAAGAAGTTTTCACATTTAAAAAAACAAAACTCATCAACTGGCAGACTGAAAAACACACTTCAGAAGTCAAAATTACATACTTTATCGCGTTTTTGTCTGCCTGTCTAGACGGTTATCGCGTGGAAATATCCCAATATTCGAATGTTATCAGCATTATCTCTCATCATTACTGAGATCTGTCGCATTCATAAGCCAGTATTTTTGAACAAACACTCGGTAGTATCGTGGAGATAACGGTAGCATGGCGTGATACTTTAATGTACCCTACTTATACCGATTTAGAACGTTATTGGCATATTTAAGGAAAATACTCTTAAGTGAAACAAAAAATACACATTCTATCATATTATAATGTATTGTCATAATAAAATCCTTCTTCTTAGTAGTAGTAGTGGTGATTAGAACAGGACCACCAAATCTTCCCGTAGATGTCATAGAAGGCGACTTAGGAAACACAAGCTAAACAAAGCTTATAAACATCAATGAGGCTTATCCAACCCGTCTGGCCAGCGTGCAGACTGTAGGCTAAATCCTCTGGCTACTCTGGCTAAGTATGGCTCTGGTAGTACAGAGAGGGCCGTGCTCCTGCAGCGAAGAAAAAAAGACCTGATGATGATGGATGATTAATAATAATAATTCAAATTTTCTGACAAATATACTTGTCTCATTAACTAGATCAAGGGCTACTTGTTTACAAGGGGTTGTTACATCACGAGTATATTTGATAGGAACTTGATAAAATTGGCAGGCGAATAGATAAGACCAATACTTATTTCCAATTCGAACATGAGCCAAATTATATCTACTTTTCTTTGGCTAAATAAACAATAATGTATTTATATAATATTGAGATACAGGTTCATAACAACATCGCAGGTTCAGTTTGGGGTTATTTGAAGTATTTCTGAAAGAAGCATTACTATCTACACTAAACAATCATATCTTAATAGCGTAACATTAAAAATATTGTTACTATCTTTGCAACATTTGATAAGGGGGGGGTGAATGCTCGCTTATCACTCTTGAAATTCAATGTCAAGGATTCTGCGGTACCACACCGGGCGATAGATTGATATGCTTTGTGACGTCACCAACTGAGTAGTAGTAATCATTTTATTTCTTTTTTAAAACTTTATTGTCAAAGTAATCTTTTTTTATTCAATATAGGATAAATATATCACATAATGAAAGTCATTATTTTAACTACGCGAAGGCCACTGCATTTGTTGATTTTCATGTAAAGTTCATTTTGGTTGAGGAGTTTCTTCCATATCTTCAAAGCTCTTCATCATGTCTTCACCAAATTAATATGGGACCAAATAGATAAAAAAGAATCAACAAAATCGGTTAACAATGGGTATTGTTAATTTTTTTGGAAACCGTTATTTTGAAATCCGTTTCGAGATACAGAGTTACAGTTGTGGGTCGTTTTTTGCCAAAACAATCAACGGTTTTGGATATTTCTACAAACAAACGTATGGCCTTTGTGTGACCTTACTCCGCGGCTGTATCGGTTAAAGCTCTGAGTCCTTTCATTAAAAAATACGAGTCGCCTTTATGGTATTTATCCGTCACTGACAATAACGTCAAATGTCACCGTTACAGCCAATTATAGCTAAGAAAAGAATTTTCCGCCAATCACGAGAAACTGAATTCACTGAATGACACTGACACTGACAAAGACTATTATGACACTAGCCTGTTTTTAGGGTTTCGTACAAAAAATTAAAAAATATTATATATACCCTTATAGGATCACTCGTGCGTCTGTCTGTCCGTCCGTCTGTCACAGCCAATTTGCTCCGAATCTACTGGACCGAATCAGGTGAATTTGGTAGGATAGTGTAATCCTATCCTATGACCCAAACACATATGTGCAAAGTAAATAAATGTTTTTTTTAAGTAAGGGTCATTTTCGGGAGATAAATTACGAAATTAAAAAAAAAAATTTTTCAAACCTTACTGTGTCATATGTCAAATGAAAGGGCTTGTTATGAGGATTTGTTATAATTATAAAATAAATAGTTTTGATTTTATTCAAGAAAGAAGACGAAAATTGACCATTCCCCCCCCCCCCCCCTGATCTCAAAAACTACGGAGCCTAAAATTTTAAAAAAATACGAAATATAGTTCATTGCTTGTAGATTACAGGAAAACCTATAAGCATTCAATTGTACGGAACCCTCTCCACGCGAGTTTAACTCGCACTTAGCCGGTTTTATTCTTTTTTAAATATGTATTGGGCTTGGCTGTTTGTTCTTTAAAGCCGACGGCCGACACTACTTTGTCTTTGACATGATTTTTATAATAATTTATAAAAAAACTAAGCCGTAATATAACAAAATATTCAAATTAGTTTCTTGAAATAAGCTATATTTTGATATAAAAAAAAATTAGGGGTTAAAAAAAATTAACAATCCCAATTGGCGAAGATGTCGTGTAAAACATACCTACAAAAAATGTACAGTCTAATTTATAACCTAATTTTTTGAAGACGGTTAAAACGTAAAAGTAAAAATATGTATTTAAAATATTTTTATAAGAAACCTCGCACGCCCTCCATCACCACGCCACATAGACAAATAATGTTTTTCTTACAATTTCTACAACAATTTAATTTCGTTTCGTGTTATTTTTTGTCCATTAGCGTGACTACGGTTTACGCTTGCAACCATCGCATCGGGTGTAAGTTTTTGTTTTGTTGCATGCACTTGTTTTGTGGACCAAAAACTTGGCCCGAAAACGAGTTTCCTAGACCTACATTAAACGCGCATGTCATTTACCCTTTCTTTTTACCTTAGTCAATTCTTGGGGTGCATCCTTAGTTATGCTACTTTAGGGCCTGCGGTGCGCTTTCGACTTATTCTTGAGATGACAAGCGTGACATTGGACACCCAAGGATGCTGAAACCGGTGCGAAGTTTACACTGAAAAATTCGAAACCAATTATTGAAACGATTCGGCAATGGTTTAACGATTGGGCGCTTGAGACCAACTATCCTTGAGTTATCAATGCATTTACTGAACGAGATATTTATGATTAAGTTTCAAACCAGACCCAGCGCAAGATGCGCGACGTATATACCTACATGGCGTTTCATACAATTTCTACCCACCGTTTACACCACGCGCAAGTTGCGCGCGTAATATGAAGCAACATAAGAAATAATTAGATAGAAGAAATACATAAAAATTGTGAGTAAACAAAAATAAGAAAATAGATAAGTACATATATGTAACGAATAGTTTCAAAAATTGTAAAATAAGATAACTGCGTAGTACTATATAACGTCTAACAAAATATACTGAAACTATTTTAAGGGTGAATTCAGTCCATGATACTGACCAACTTTCCCGAAGGAACATATATCGAAAAATGAAAAATATTTTTTTGCTTTTCTTATAAACTTGGATCAGCTGATCGCTCAACTTGTATAGGAGGGCAAAAATTATTTTTCATATCTCGATATATGTTCTTTGGGGAAAGTTGTTCAGTGTCATGGACTGAACTCGCCCTTTAAATAGTTTCAGTATATTTTGTTACTCCCTGTATATGCTAAGCCAGTAAAGAAAAATAAAATAGAGACAGCTAGATACTGTAGTAGATAGACGGAAGTCCCACCCGTAACAGAGTAAAATATGATGTATGAACTTGGCCGGTAGGACGAATGATAGTACGAGAGGCATGAAAGCGAGAATTGGAACGGAAGAGTAAATAGGAAAATCTCCGATATATGTTGGAGGTAGATGAATTAATAAAAAATAAAAGTTGCACGCGTCGAAAGTGTAGTTTAACCCTACCCTAGTAATTTAGTTCCGTTTTGCGACATCCAAAAATATGTTATTGTCCTATTCTATTCCAGCAAACTGCACTAACCCTGCTGTTGATTGCACATAATAAAACCGATAGAAATGGGACAGGATTTTCGGGCCACGCTGTTAACTCGATAGGTTGCATGAGCGCGTTATGAAAATATTAATTGAGTTGATTGCGGTGCTTACCGGCCTAATTAACTGAGTAATTAATGTAATTATTTATTATATTAAAACGAATTGACATCTGTCAATGTGTCATTTTTTGGTGAAGATATGGGCAAATGGCCTTGAAGTGTGAAATAAATTGTTAACTCGTAAATATGGTGATAATTTCCATATTGCTCTTCGTCATGCACTAGATAGCCTTTTAAATTATTTTATGAACTGCCGTTGAAACTATTATTGGTGATCCGTCTAGCTTTAAAACTTGCCGTGGCCACTTTTGGCGGAGTCAAGTTTTAAAGCTAGACGGACTTATGTAAATACTTTCAACGGTGGTTCATAAAATAATTTAAAGGGCTATCTAGTGCATGACGAAGAGCAATGTGGAAATTTTCTCCATATTTACGAGTTAACAATTTATTTCAAATGAGGGCGCCACTTCAAGGCCATTTGCCTTGCCAAGAGGCATGACATCGTAGCTCCTAAATGAATAGACCGATTTTGGCGGCCCTGGGTTCTGTCTGCTTAGAGCCGCAAAACCCACCATGCTCTGTCTGCCCCGTTAGGGATAAATACGTGATAGTGTATTTGTATATCACCTAGTAATATACAGTGTCTAACAAAATATACTGAAACTATTATAAGGGTGGATTCAGTCCATGATACTGAACAACTTTCCCCAAAGAACATATATCGAATTATGAAAAATAACTTTTGACCTCCCATACAAGTTGACCGATCAGCTGATCCGAGTTTGTACGGCAAGTCAAAAAATATTTTTCAAATTTCGATATATGTTCCTTGGGGAAAGTTGTTTAGTATCATGGACTGAATCCACCCTTAAAATAGTTTCAGTATATATTGTTAGACGTTATATGTATAAGTAAATGTAATCACTAAAATTTAACACGAAACCCACATTAATATAAAACAGTTTTCCATTCAGTTTTGTAATAATACCTTCATCATCATTAGGTCTTTTTTAGGGTTCCGTACCCAAAGGGTGCAAACGGGGCCCTATTACTGAGACTCCGCTGTCTGTCCGTCTGCCACAGGGCTCTATCTCTTGAACCGTAATAGCTAGAAACTTGAAATTTTTACCACTTATGTCTCAGATTAATAGTAGATTGTGCTACAATACAAGGCGTAAAGGTAATAGTTTTAACGCGAGGGCGCTACTTTGAATCCAGAGCGAAACGAAGGATGCCACAATAGAATAACGAGCGTAGCGAGGGATTCTACGGTGTAATCCTGAGTGAAGCGAGGGATTCAAGTATATCGCCCGAGATAAAACTATTACCGTACACCGTGTAGCACATTCTTCTTTTCATCTCCATCTATGAGGAAAATTTGCAAATATATACCTATAACGAAAGTAGAATACCTACATATAGCTAATCAGAGTTAAACAGACAGTTACTAACCTTTATTTGGTGGCGTTTTCACTGAAGAAGTACTATGAAAATATTTTTCTAGGACCACCACATACATTATACATTTTCCAGTCATTAGAATCGTGTCATTAGTTTTTCCTTGTGTGTTAATTCTTCATTTATTAAAATATGTAAGTATATTATACCTAAACTTTATATTTACTATTGGCCTCATCAAGAAATTTAAAATAGTTGTAAAAATAACCTAATAGCTTCATAATAAAATTACTATTTAAATCAAAGACAACAATTGCGCGTTTTTATTGGTTTTTAATAAATTATTATTTTGAAGCAAGAGAACCAAAACATTTTGACCTACAGTCATCTACGTAAAACGTGTTGTATTCCAATTTTAAAAAATTACGACGCCCTTGCCTATATTTTATAATTTTAAAACTAAATTATTCTTTTTTTTAGCTGACTGCCAATATTATTTTTGATTCTACATTTGTATTCGGTTTTCAAATGTGTTTTAACGCCTAGGGAATTTACTTTTTACTTTTCAATGTCTAGAGAATTACCAGTGACTTTAGCCCCAAATATTTGGGATAAAATCATCGTTTTTCGAATAGATGAGATGAAAAGATAGATTATGTATTACTATATAGCGGCCTATAGCAACAAATACTAAAAATAATCGCCTATAAAGTATTTTATGAACTACTGTTTACAGTTTATAATGAGAACGTTAAGCTTTACTACGTTTTTCGCAAATGTGCGTGGTAAAGCTTAACGTTGTCACTTTAAACTGTAAACCGTAGTTCATAAAATACTTTAAAGGGTTAACTAAGCACTTGCTAGTAACAAAATTTTAAATAATGTTGTTGTTGTTGAAATGATTTATTTCAAATGGGGGCACCATTTGAAATAAATCATTTCAAAGGAAACGGAGATAATTTTATCATTAAAATTTTTTTCTCTGTACCAACCTAGATAACCATTCAAACACTATGTAATGTACTACGTGAAGCTTTCGTCGCACATTTGCCAAAAGTGACCGTTTTTCGCATATGTGCGAATAAAAGTTTGACGTTCTCTAAATAAACGGGCAAGTGCGAGTCGGATTCGTACATGAAGGGTTCCGGTACCTCCGTACGTTTCTTGTATGACGACACCCTTTAATCTTTAACTTTTTCTTATTTTTAGTATTGTTGTTATAGCGGCCATAGTAACACATAATCTGTAAAAAATTCAAGTTTCTAGTTAATGCCATTATAAAGATCTAGTTAAAAACGCTGACAAAGCACGTTTTTTGTATGACGAACCTCTCTTAAATTTTTTACTTTTTTAATTTTTAGTAATTTTTGTTATAGCGGCCACAGTAGTACATAATCGGTGAAAATATCAAGTGTCTAGCTATTACGGTTCAAGAGATAGAGCCCTGTGACAGACGGACAGACAGCGGAGTCTCAGTAATATGGTCCCGTTTACACTCTTTGGGTACGGAACCCTAAAAAGACCTGTACTACCAGAGCCATATATTAAACAGAGCAGTCAGAGGATTTGGCCTACACGCTCCACGCTGGCCAGACGGGTTAGAGAGGTCTCACTGATGTTTATAAGCTTATTGTTTAGCTTGTGTTTCCTAAGCCCCCTTCTACGACATCCACGGGAAGACTAGGAGTGGTCCTATTGTTCTCTGCCGGGAACCACACAGCCACAGTATAACGGCTCGCCTCAATCTATACCATATCTATACTAATATTATAAAGAGGAAAGATTTAATTGTTTGTTTGTGTGCATTGAATAGGCTCCGAAACTACTGGACCGATTTAAAAAATTCTTTCACCATTGGAAAGCTGCAATATCCCCGAGTCATAGGCTATGTGTGCACCAAGGGCGAAGCCGGGGTGGACTGCTAGTATAATATAATTTGTATTAATAACTAACGTAATTTTCAAAACTTAAAATCGACTTCAACTCCAGTATATACTTAGAAGACATATTTTTTCCAGTTATTTTGGTTTAAAAACCAAAGTACACAACCGATCTTAATAAAATTTCTATAGGACCACTTGACAAGTATACGTTTTCGAACAAAAAAATAACTTTTCAAATCGGTCCAGGCGTCTTCGAGTAATCGGGGAACATACATAAAAAAAAAGATTCCGACGAATTGATAACCTCCTCCTTTTTTTGAAGTCGGTTAACTTAAAAATACCAAACAACAGTAAAAAGTAATTGCATACTATCAGCATGTTTGTTATTTTCGCGCCATGATGATAAACTTGTTGTGATAGACGGATATGTTTAGCCCACGTCACCAAGTTTGATGTGTCTGTCTGTGATATCGTAACTCCTAAACGAATAGACCGATTTGGATGCGGCTTTTTTTATTTTAAATCGAAGCCTTGTCTGTTGAGGTGGTTTTTTATAGCTATGTTTGATGAAAATCGGTTCAGTCGTTCATAAGTTATTGGGGGTAAACGCTTGAAAGTCGGGGTTTTTTTAAAGGAAAAAAGGAGTTTCAAAATTTTTAGAAAAAATATCGTATGCTTTTGTGTTCTATTAGGGATTCTAATTCCAAAATTTCAATATAACGGTGTAGAAGAACTAAGGTCACAGACATAGCCTAGCGGATTAGCTCATTGAAGTGGCAGTGGGCGGGGCACATAGCGCGAAGAACCGATGGCCGATGGGGCAGAAAGGTTCGCGAATGGCGGCCACGTACCGGCAGGCGCAGCGTAGGACACCCACCTGCTAAGTGGTCAGACGACCTGAGCAAGGTTGCAGGAAAACTGGATGCAGGCCGCTTCCGATCGGTCGTATTGGAAATCCTTGGGGGAGGCCTATGTCCAGCAGTAGACTTCCTGTGGCTGATGTGATGATGATGATGAATATAACGGTGTACAAAATCTTTATTTGTTTATTTTTCTCTTACATGTACTCATAAGGTTAATAATAATAACAATAATCAAGGCCCGTAAGTGTTAAAAAAAAAACCAGCGCAAAGCTGAGAAAATTAAAAACATAAAAATAATAATAATAAAATGCTTTATTTGAGAAACACACAAAAATCTAAAATATATATAACAGATATTATTATCAGGTTAGTAGGTAAGTACATGAACTCTGGCAGGGTATTGCCACATATTGCGAAGTTATAGGTATTTGAGTTTATACAAAGTGGAAGGGACATACGCGTAATAAACCGTACTAGGGAATACAATCCCGAGCATGTTTTTCAATCCCGGGCTTACGGGATTTTTGAAGACTTTTCCCGGGATCCCGGGCCTATCCCGGGATTAGACTATGCGGTTTCTAATTGGGCTAAAATAAAAAAAACACGAGTAATTAAAAAAAATGTCTTTAATGTCTTTGCACAACACAAATCAGAATAATAATAAGAAAAGAAAAAATACACACCAAAAAATACTATACTTTTGCAAGAAATTAAAAAACAGCACAAAATAACTATTTAGAATTTCGAAAATATAATCGCAGAAATATCAAAGCATCCAATGTTTGACTTCCGAGCCTGCTTCGTAGTTTATTGCCAACATAAGCAGCAGCTGAAAACGCTCGTTCAGCTTCTACACTGGTTGGAAGAATAGACAATAGATACTTATATGCTGTTTCTAAGTGATATCCACGAACTCCTCCATTTTCGAACAGGCTCATTTCACGTCTAATACTATTTGCCAACCCCAATTCATTTTGTATTTGTACTTCAGAATCTGGGGATTTCATACTCTTGTTAATTTCCAGCTGTAACTTTTCCTTTAATAGTGGGTACCTACGTATTGTACGCGTTGCTTTTTGTCGTAATGTATTAAAATAATCTAGGCAAGGTTATTTTCAAGGCGCAACGGACTACGGAATACAAACTAGACTTGTTTGTGGCAATCCCGAAAATCCCGAGATTAGCCAAGTACAGTCCCGGGATTTTCGGGGCCAGAAAACGGTCGGGATCCCGGGATTGTATTCTCTAATACTAGATCATTATAGTATAATGAAATTAATATAAAAGCCAAACAACAAAAAAACTGTTGGCATTTCCATACAAAAGTGTACAACCGCCCGGGCGGCTTTTGTTCTTACGACTGTTATTTTAATTTCATTGTACTTTAGTGATCTAGTATAGCCCGTGGTTCGATTTATTACGGGTATGTCCCTTCCACGTTGTATAACGAGTTAATGAAATAACGCAAAACCTATCAGGTTGTGTAAACTTTAAAACTGAAAAACTTTTGTTCGACAACATTCCCAAAATGCCAAAAATAAAATTCGGATTTTCATACAAATTGATTAGACCAGCTGTTCAGTTTGAATGAAAATTCAAAAATTTTTTTTTTGTCCATCTGGATGGATAACAATAATTATTGTGGTAATAGTGAAGTATTAAATCAAATCAATGTCAAGTGTCAACAGATAATTAAAAATACTTCTAGCATTGTATACAGCCACCCATCATTCGGCAGACCATCGTCTACGTTGCTTACCCCCGTCTGGCGTACAAATGATTCACGCGGCCACGTTATGATTGTGATAACACTGCGACTTCATATCAGCATTCTAATATCGATAACCTCGCCCATGTTAACCTTAGCAGCGGTGAACTCGGTAATCTATTCGTGTTTGTATAGCCTCGATTCCCTCCTCTTTTTACCCGACTGCGCCGGAAGGAAGGTTGTGTTTTTCGAGTGTATGTTATGTATGTACAGAGGCGTGGGCGACGTGGCCTAGGCCTCGCGGTCTATAGGACCTCGCGCTTGTGAAGCTGATGATATTTTTAGGGTTCCGTACCCAAAGGGTGCAAACGGGGCCCTATTACTGAGACTCCGCTGTCTGTCCGTCTGTCACAGGGCTCTTTCTCTTGAACCGTAATAGCTAGACACTTGAAATTTTCACCAATTATGTATTACTATGACCACTATAACAACAAATACTAAAAATGAAATAAAGTTAAAAATTAAAGGGGTCGTCATACAAGAAAAATGTTTCTTCAGCGTTTTAAAACATTGTACGGAGGTACGGAACCCTTCATGTACGAGTCCGAATCGCACTTGCCCGTTAATTCTATTAGCCAAATAGCAAATAAAACTTCGCGTGGGGACAATATAGTAGGCCCAAGAGGGGGATTTTGGGATTTACTTCAGCGCGTCAGATAAACATGCAGTCAGATGTCATGTCAGGATGTCAGTCCAATATAAGATATCATATTGGTAAACTGACGGTGGAGCCGGGAGGTAGCCATAGGAACTCAGTAATGAAACGACGAAAACCTATTTTGTTTAGGCTCATTTGATTTGTCTTGACTATCACTTTGGTCTCACAATAAAAGATTTTACAAATAAAAATTTTACCGTTTTAAATAAAAATAAGCTTTATTCAGCTTGTGTTACCTAAGTCGCCTTCTACGACATCCACGGGAAGACTTGGAGTGGTCCTATTCTACTCTGCCGGAAGTCTCAAGCGAAATGTTTGTATAATGGTGGTAAAAAAATTTTTTTTTTATCTACTCACTTATAATAAAGTCTGTCTCCTCCTGCCTGTGTTCACTCGAAATCCCCGCAACGCATCTGTAACAAAATATTTTTCATCTCATCTATGTACTTATTCGAAAACGATAAAAAAAAACATTGTACCTATTAAAAAAAAATTACAAAAATTACTAAACAGAATGTAATCTGTATAGTTTTCAAAATAATGTTGACAGCCAGCAAAAAAAAGAAAATTAGTTCAACAAAAACATATACGCACATTGTCGTCATTTTCAGGGTTCCGTACCCAAAGGGTGCAAACGGGACCCTATTACTGAGACTCCGCTGTCTGTCCGTCTGTCACAGGGCTCTATCTCTTGAACCGTAATAGCTAGACACACAAATTTCCACCGATTATGTATTACTGTGGCCGCTAGCTATAACAACAAATACTAAAAATAAAAAAAGTTAAAAATGTAAGGAGGTCATCAATCATCATACAAAAAAACGTGTTTTTTTTTGAGTTTTTAACTAGATCTTTATAATAACATTAACTAGATACTTGAAATTTTCACCAATTATGTATTACTATGACCACAATAACAAAAAATAGTAAAAATAAAATAAAGTTAAAAATTAAAGGGGGTCGTCATACAAGAAACGTGTTTCTTCAGCGTTTTAAAACATCGTACGTTGGTACGGAACCCTTCATGTACGAGTCCGACTCGCACTTGCCCGTTTATTTAAATTTGGAATACAACACGTTTTACTTATAATGGAGACTGCTTCTCCTGCCACTATTAACCGCAGTACAAGCAACGCATCTGTCCGTAACAACATTTATTCGCGCGTTAATTATAATTTTGTAAATTACAATTAGCTACGGGTTCAACGAGTCGTGAAATAGCTTAATTTTACAAAGTTTTTGACGTGACAACGTCTTAAATTAGGTTGCGGCTGGGAGTCACTTATGAAAAAGTGTAACGCTCGGTAACGTTACGATGAGTCACCGAACGAGAGAGAGGCCCGCCGAATGCCTTGCGTCTCTCTCCCACTCAACTATGATCGGTCTGCCGCCGTTGTCACGTAAAATCTTCGCCCGTAAAACCGACTTTACAGGCAACCATTTTTTTTATACACTACACTTATCAGTGAAAATGTAAACTTTGTAACCAGTCATAAGGCGTTGTTTTTATTGATTATTGCGCGAATAAAGCGATATGATGCGAGAATATTCCAGTGCAAATTTATTAATTTTTGGCTAACAAAATATGGAAGCGGCTTCTTAAGATACTTTTATGAAAAACAAAATCACCATATGACGTTGTAACATGGCAACAGTCATTTATGTCAAATTGGGATCATTATGTCTCACGGAGTATACACTTAAATTTGAATTTCTAGGAATCGCGAGATTTTTTAATAAAAAAAAGCGCTTTCCATAATAGCCAACATTTCAACTTTAGGTAAAATATGCACTGGAATATCCGACCTTTGTGTAACCGATGTCAAAAACTGGACCTGTTGAGTATAAAATAAATATATTTAAATAAATATACAACGTGGAAGGGACATATCCGTAATAAATCGAACCACGAGCTATACCAGATCACTAAAGTATAATAAAATTAAAAGAACAGTCAAAAAACAAAAAAAAAACGATGTTGCCATACAAATCGCCCGGGCCGCTGCACGCTTTTGTATAGAAATGCTGAATTTTTTTTTTTTTTTTGCCTGTTACTTTAATTTCATTTTACTATAATGATTAGTTAGTGGTTTGCTTTATTACGGGTATGTCCCTTCCACGTGTTATAGGGTAAATTTAGTTTTAAAACAATCTATACTAATACTATAAAGCGGGAGAGTTTGTTTGTTTAAACGCGCTAATCTCAGGAACTAATGGTCCGATTTGAAAAATTCTTTTTTTGTTGGGTAGTCCATTTATAGAGGAAGGCTTTAGGCTATATAATATTACGTTCCGACAACCACGCGAACGAAGTCGCGGGCACAGCTAGCATGATATAATGTGAATGATCTTGTTTGAGAACACATTTTTTTTTCCTTTCTTAACGTACATGCTAAAAATCATTCGATTGAATAATACAATACGCTAATATTATTACAATCTAGCCTAAACTAAGACTAATTAGTAATTAAACATTGACCTAGTTTTACGAGTTATAGCATAAGAATGTTTCCAACGGCACTTTTCTTACTGTCTCTATTAAGGGGAAGGTATAGGCAATGGCCTTGAAGTGGCGCCCTCATTTGAAATAAATTGTTAACTCGTAAATATGGAGATAAATTCCATATTGCTCTTCGTCATGCACTAGATAGTCCTTTAAATTATTTTATAAACCACCGTTAAAAGTATTTACATTAGTCCGTCTAGCTTTAAAACTTGCCTCCGCCAAAAGTGGCCACGGCAAGTTTTAAAGCTAGGCGGATCACCAATAATAGTTTCAACGGCTGTTCATAAAATAATTTAAAGGGCTATCTAGTGCATGACGAAGAGAAATATGGAAATTATCACCATATTTACATGTTAACAATTTATTTCACACTTCAAGGCCATTTGCCTATATCTCCGCCTTAAGGGGAAGGCACTTTGTCCGTGTGTCTTTAATTATTTGCGTTCTTGCGTAACGTTCACAACTTTATAATTGCATTTTAGCGTACTCAATGTTGTTTGACACTGCAACGTTGGCACGTAGCCACAGATTACTAATAAGTTACTACGTAGTCACGTACGCACGTGTAGCTTTCGAAGTAAAGCTCCTAGTAGGCAGCGAGTTTCTGAGAACACCGAACTCGTGATGCACCAACAATATGCAGTAATTTCGAGACAATAATATCAACAATCCACATATTATTAACTGGCTATCTCGGGTATTTGTGTTATTATACTGATACAAGACATGTGAATGTTGTTCGAGAACTCCATCATGATAAAAACACCTGATACCTTTCTGTAATCCGGATCATGAGTGGGTCACAAAAATATTATTCTTTCTAGTGCGTCAGTTAGATTATCTAATAGGGTGACGTCACGGTCGGAAAAGTATTCTTGAAATTAGTCCGTCTTGTAGATTATTTGAAATATAATGTACCCATATTTTTCAGTTTATCGAAAAAGTAAAAATTCTCAAATATACAGAGCATCTAAGTTCCAGAGTGTTAGTGTGGGCTTTTGTATGTTATAGGACGGCAAACGAACAAGCGGGTCACCTGATGGTAAGTGTTCACCGCTGCCCATGGACAACTGCAACACCCCCTGGTGTTGCAACAACACCAACAAGGTGTGTGTCACAAGAGCGTTTCCAACCAGGGCTTGGAACACCGTTAAAAATCTGGTAACGTTAATTCTGTCAAACGGCGTTAACGTTATCAGCAAAGATAACGTTATGCTGGGTAACGGTATTTTTCCCACTATTTACCGATAATTAGATAACGTTACCAATGATATTAACGGAAAAAGGTGTAAAGTATTGAAAAAAGTATCTTTACTTATATCGTTAATTGATAACGTTATAAACGGTATTATCGATACCCTATATAACGTTACCACGAAAATAACGTTAATTAACGTTACTTTTAGTGTGAATTTGGTATCGTTAACAAGCCCTGTTTCCAGCCTTTCAGCCCCGGAGCCGGGACTCCGGCTCTCTCACTCACCGAACGAAGCATAGAAGCGGTGAAGCTACTACTCAGACGTCGATATTCTGTGAGATTCGTGTCGCCACTCGTCACCACTATATAACAATCGTACTTAGCCGGGACGTCATGCGAAATTTAAATGCGCTGTATATATCTTCGTCAATATTTGTTTCTCAGAGAAAAGAAAAAATACGTGTACAATATTTTTTTATAATATAACCGATGGGCCAAAAATATTTTTCCCGTCGTCATGCCTATTGCCTATGCTTAATTTGATCATTCATCCGATTAATGAAAAATCTGAAAAATCTCAAGGTACAGAGCGTGTAAGTTCCGGAGTGGTGGCTTGTGACGTCAGCTCTCAGTGAACATTGTACCAAGGAGGCGCGTAAAGTAGCGCGATCTTAAAATGCGCTGTCACTTCGTAATTTTTTGTAAGTCAGAGAAAGGAAAAAATACGTGTACAAAATTTTTAATAAACCATGTGATGGGCCAATTAGCAATTTTCAACATGAAAAAAGAAAGCCCCTTAGAGGGGCCTGATGTGGACAATCTATGTTTTTCTCCCGCTTCCACGCACACAAATTTACTCTAGCCGAAGCGAGATAGCGAGGCCACGCGGGGTGAATAGGGTTGCCATCACCCAAACTACGGATTCCTAACAAAAATTTAAAAAACCCCGGACATTTCTGAGAAATAAAGAATTTTACCCGGATGCGTTAAAAGAATATTGCGGGGGGCGCCGGGGCCGGGAGGGCGGAGGGCGCCCTGGCCGGGGGGGAGGGGAGGTTTCACCCGGACACTGTTTAATAACCCCGCCCGGACGCTCCCCGGACGCCCTACAAACTAGCACAAATCCGGAGAATGACATTATTTTTTTTAATACGTCAGACGGTCCGGACAAAAGAAATGGCGGCGTAAGGATGACTATGGGTTAAAAATTGGGATTTAAAATATTTTTATTTGTTATAATTAATTGACCGGACAGAAAAATCTGATATTTTTCAATGGTAACGAGGAATGTTATTCCTAACCACAGAAAAATATTCAAGTGTTTTAAAATTTTTTCATCCCTTCCTTATTAAAGAAATAAGGTAGACCATGTCAATACTTTACTCGCTGGTATTAATAGGTACTCGTATACGTGACGTGATCATAATGCATGCGTTCTTCCCTATGCCGCGCAAACAAACAAGTGCGGTGCCACTCCGGTGCGACTCTGCTTGCACCCCTCCCCTCCTCGTCTCGATTCCGATGCGCGTACGGCGCCGCCGTGTGGCTACAATACATGTTTGTATGTAGAAAACCGCAGCGGCAACGCTCAGGCGCCGCACCTAAGGCCGCGGCCACGCGGGTCACCGGTAGCCGCGCATTCCATAGCTTGTTTTGAGCGGCCGCCGCGACTACAAATTATGGAAATCTTACGGCGGTCCGCCAGGCGACTCACGTGGCAGCTCGAGTCGCACACCGCGCCGCGTGTCCGTGGACGCGGTCTAAGGGAACTTGGTTCCACGTAAAAAACCGCATCGAAATCGGTCCATCTGTTCGAGCGCTACGATGCGACTGACCGACATTGGCGTCAAACTTACGAACCCTCTTCTTTGTCGGGAGTAAAACAATTTTTTTTTTCTCAATACCTTATTTTATATCTGAATTCAAGAATACCGGCCAATAAAATCTCGCATGCACCGGACGTCAGCGAAAAATTGGCAAAAACACGCGTCCGAAAATAAAATGGCAATAAACATGATTTATTCCCTTGTTACGATTTGTTACGTGTTGTTACGATGTCGATTGGCTGAAGAAGAATACTTTTTTTGGCAGATGGTCGTGGTGGTAGACCAGTTCATTCCCTTGAATTGAAACAGGTTCAACCACCATTTGCATTAATAAAAATCATTATGAGGTCTTTTTTAGTCTCCACTGCAGGAGCACGACCCTCTCTGTACTACCAGAGCCATATATGAGCCAGAGCAGTCAGAGGATTTGGCCTACACTCTCCACGCTGGCCAGACGGATTGGAGAGGGCTCACAAATGTTTATAAGCTTTGTTTAGCTTGTGTTTCCTACCCGATATCTAGTTTTATTCTTGATCGAGGGAAAAATCTTCTTCTTCGTCTAAGCGCGTTCCCGGGTGCATCCTCAGCTGTGCTGCTTCGGAGCCCGGGGTGCGTTTTCCCGCTTTTTCTTCTCCAAATATAACATGCATGTCAATGGTCACCCAAGGATGCCAAAGACCTTGCAAAATGGAGAAGAAATAGCCGGAACAGTTTAAATGATTAGGCTATAGTTTTACGACCGGCCGCCTGCCTGACGTCAACCCTCTTTGGGAATAAGATCGAAGGAAAAAACCTATAAATCTAGAAAGTTCTGCAAGATAACGTCTGTCTCCATGATCCTGTCACCGTTATCTCACAAGTTATCGCAGGCCAGTGTGTCCTTCCTTATGCAGAATGCAATTAAGTAAATGACATCATTTTTAGAACGCCTTATCAACGCCGAGGCTATAAGGGTTGGGACACATCTGCCAGCATGGAACAGCACTTTCCTATGCTGCTGTCCTTTTCTGTCGCTCAGAACAGTCATTTGCTAGAGCGAGAGAAAAGGATAGCAGCATAGGAAAGTGCTGTCCCGTGCTGATAGATGTGCCTCAACCCTTAATTATACCATCATTATCCGAGCGTATTCCAGGTTGCATCCGCAGCCGCGTAACGCTTCAGAGCCCAGGGTCCGCTACCTACCCTAGGTGATTTGACGGGGTTACTGGTTTTTACACAGAGCGACTGCCGTCTGACCTCCGCAAGCCAAAGGGTAGACCAGAACCAATCCTAGGATAAGTTTTAACAAACGCTTGACGGCGTTCTGGACCCACAGTTCTACGTACCTTTCGATTACTTCCGAAGCACGGAATCATCTTTCTTTTTGGATAATCAGGTGATTATGGTAAACATAATAAAATATGCAGTGTATTACCATACAGTAAGAATAATTTAAGGAACACGGCAATGTGTAAAGAAATAACTTTCCATTGGTAAGTAACCAGACTTCATTGTCGTTTATATAGTCTCTGCGTACCCCCGTGGGAAACAGGCGTGATAGTATGTATATATGTATATATATATATATATATATAAGTATAATATATATAATAAAATATATATATATATATATATGTATGTATGTATATATAGGCCATATACCTATTCAAAATTTAACAGGGGCCAATGATTGAGATAGCTGGTCTATACATCGTGTTAATTAAATAACGCAAAACCTCTCATGGTCCGAGAGCTGGCACGAATTTTTGGGTAGGTATTTTAAGCAAGTTGAAAATTGTCACACACCTCTCCTAGCGGGGCTAAAGCAACCTATAAATTTTTTAATTTTTTTTTTAACGGCCAGACAACTCTAGACTTTATGCCCTAAGGCCTAACATAAGGCCTAGTTTCGCTTGCACCATTTTGATTTATTTAGATTGACCAGGCAGGTAGAAAGTTCCATCAAAATGACCTGTCTTTTTGAGAATCTTATTTTTTAGTTATAAGTAATATTTCAAGCAAATCCCTATTAAAATTTCAAGTTGCCTCAAATACCTTTTTCATATTTTTTTGAAAAATACTTTTGCACGCGCCTGGCAATATCAAAGCCCCGACTAAATCGTCTGGCTTATTGATTTTTTTATTCTTTAAACATTAAACTACAACATATAAAAAATGCATATTGCCTCAATTACCTTTTTTGAAAAAAAAGAACTTAAAAATTTAGGTTGCTTTAGCCCCGTTACCCACCAGCCAGGTCTGCAGTTCCGTGTTGAGGTATAATAGGAGAGGTATGTGACAAGTTTTCAACTTGCCTCAAATACCTACCCAAAAATTCGTGCCAGCACTTGATCTATCAGATGGTACCTCAGCCCATGAAACTGAACAACTTTTGTTCAAGAACTATAACGAAACTAAAAAAAAAATTTGAATTTTGATACAAACTGATCCAGTAAATTTTGTATGAAAATCCGAATTTTTTTTTTGGGTTTCGTGAAAGTTATTGAACAAAAGATGTTCAGTTTCATGGGCTGAGGTACCATCTGAGAGGTGTTGCGTTATTTAATTAACACGATTTATCTATATCTATACTAATATTATAAAGAGGAAAGATTTGTACCTATTTTTGTATGTTTGTATGTTTGTAATGAATAGGCACAAAAAGTACTGGGCCGATTTAAAAAATTCTTTCACCGTTGGAAAGCTACACTATTCCCGAGTGACATAGGCTATGTGTGTACCACGGGCGAAGCCGGGGTGGACTGCTAGTTCTATATAATATGGAAAGCGCTGGACGCAGGCCGCTCTAGATCGGTCATTTTGGAAATCCTTGGGAGAGGCCTATGTCCAGCAGTGGACCTTATGCGGCTGAAATGACGATGATGATATTCCATATCAATGGGTTAGTACTGACACATGTAATACCTACTATAAATAGCCTAGCGCCGACTATCCTGCGGTCGCATCACCTTGCAAGTCTTGCAACAGTAGGAACTGTGGTTGTTCAGTTTGTTGGGTAGATCATATTTCTGGAACTACTGTTCACTTGGTACAATCGAAATTTTACACCCACTATCAGGTCTTTATCCTTTATGTGCAGTGGCGGATTAGCCCTTAGGCCCAGTAGGCCCGGGCCTAGAGCGGCATGATATGAAGGGAGGCAAATCGTGCCAAAAAAAACATTTTTTTAAGCTATTGCATAGCTTTTATCGCGAAAATAAACGAAAATAAATCCTAACACCCCCCACTCCGCCTACCATTTAGGCTTACAAGCTATATAGCATTAAGTGGAATGTATGTATTGGCTGGGGTTCGAGTATCAGAAAAATCTGACATTTGAGGATTTGCAGAAACTTGATGTGGAAGGTGTGCGGCCTGGTAAAACGGTAAGACTTGGAGATTTGGCCTCATAGACAAAATGGAAGGGGTACCTAAGCAATAACCAGCGCCGGGATTTTTTTTTCCGCCCATACAAAATCCGTTTGGCTGAGCGCTGATTAGTATGGGAGGACGAAAAATTTTTATCGATTTTTAACAACTTTTTTTTATAGAAAGTAGTTCAGTATAATGGACTGAACTTGCACCAAAAAATTTGCAGGTGGATATAAAGTCAGCCTGTATATATACAATAAAGAGTAAAATAAATAAATAAATAAATTTCATACAAACGGCTCCCCTAAGTAACTTGGCGCAGCCTGAGGCCAAAGGCACACAGGCACAGAGCACTCCTCGCGAGACCGCAGGCCGAGCTGCGTGGCGAGGCCGAAAGCCGAGCCCCTCCCCCCAATTAATTATCACGAGGCCAAAGGGCGAGCCCCTCCTCCTCGAGAGAGTGAGTGGTGGGGCACTCTCTAAAAATCAATATTCGAAGAAATAAGGGGCGTTTGTACCTCCTGCAGTTTAAAGGTATTTTTGAAGTTCGGGCGTTTGTTTTGTGCTGGTATATAATCGGAATTGATTGATTAGCCTCCTCCTCCTAATTAGCTGGACGTTTCCAGCAGAGTAGAATTGAATGAATAGGACCACTCCAAGTCCTACCGTGGAAGTGGATATCGTCGGTAGAAGGCGACTTACTGCAGTGGAGACAAAAAAGACCTGATGATGAATGAACGAATAAATTAGCCGAAAAACTACAGCGTTTTTAAATACAATAGTTCAAAAACTTCCTAATTTATGGACTAGTTTACTAGAATTCGAAGACGAAGAACAAAGAAAAAAACCTCAAGTTCGGCTAGAAGGACCATGTTTTATTTTTTGTGAAGTTCCGGCGTTTTGTGCTGGAATGTACTCGGAATTGGACTTCTCCTAATGCGCGCTGGTTGTTCTCGGCAGAGTAGAATAGAGGACCACCTCCAAGACTTCCTGTGGATGTCGTAGACACGTGAAAGGCAACTTAGGAAATACAACTGGCTTTGCTTCTATGAGTCACGAGTTCAATCCTCGCTAGTCGCGACTTGTACCCCTCAGTTTGTACTCATGTACGGTCATGTCCAACCAACACCACTTGCTTCCGGTGAAGGAAAACATCGTGAGGAATCCTGCACACTAGTTTAGTACTACTGACTGTTGCGGCTAAATGACAGTCATTGAGCTACCGAAATGTGGTTCCGGGTTATTATAGGACCTCTCCATATCTTCCTGTGGATGTCGTAAGAGGCGACTAAAGGACTAAGCACAAACATCTCGTGCTTCAATTGCATTCCCAAGGAGGGTTAAAGTCGGACGGCGGCCGGTTGTAGAACTTTTCACACAAACACATTCCCAAAGAGGGTTGTAGACGCAGGCAGGCGGCCGCTCGTAATACTATAGTTAAATCATTTAAACTGCTCCGGCTATTTCTTCTCCACTTTGCTAGGTCTTTGGCATCCTTGGGTAACCATTGACATGCAGTTATATTTTGAGAAGAAAAAGCGGGAATACGCACCCCGGGCTCCAAAGCAGCACAGCTGAGGATGCAACCGGGAACGTGCCTAGACGAAGAAGAAGAAGACAGTCATTGAGCTACGTCAGGTGCCTATAAGCAGCTTGAAAAATCTGATACCAGTGTTAGTAAGATAAAATGTAATAAGCCCAAACTCGATGGGGTTGCGTCGTTTCCTACGAATAGGTGGTCGTTTCGGCCCTTCCGGCTCCATCATCAGATCAGTGTTATAGTAATATTGCATTGTCATCTGATTTACACAACTAAATTTCATCTCCATCAGAAATCGAGTAGTGGCTAAAAAACTTGCAAGATTTTTTTATTATTATTTATTTTAATTTTAATTTAATTTTATCTTATTCAGTTCTACAAACTATCCATCTTTACGGGGAAACCCTAATGCGGCAGAAGCTGCATAATCTAATAACATATGACAAAATATGCCACCCTTAATAGATTAACAAAAAATATTTATAAGGCAAGTGTGAAAGGAAGAGCGGGACAGGGTCGACCTCGGCGAACGTTCTGCGATCAGATTGCAGACGTTCTGGAAAAGGGAGAGGTAAGAAGTACCCGTAACCGAAGGGCATGTATGAAGAGGTTGATGAGTGTAGATGAAGCGAAAGAGGTCTGTCAAGATCGTAGCAAGTGGAGGTCCATAGTCTCTGCCTACCCCTGTGGGAAACAGGCGTGATAGTATGTATGTATGTATGCCACCCTTATGAATTCATTCAAAAAATTGAACCTCATCATCAAGAGATTTGACCCAAACAACAACAAGAAAACAACAAACAGGCTAAATAAAAGCTTGTAAAAAAAAATATACAGTTGAACATGGAACCTGCTCCTTTTTTAAAGCCGGTTAAAAAATGAAGGACACTTATTTTTTATTTTTTTTTAAATAAGTAAATATTCACAAAGATACAGAGCGTCAGAAGTGGCTTGTGACGTTACACCACAGTCAAAAAAGATTTGACCCAAACTACGAATAATAATCCCTAGAAGCGTAACTAATCCCGAAAAATCATTCCACGCGATATGTACCGGGGCGGGCGGGGCTTACAATATGACCCGCGCGGCGCGGCAGTTCACTGTGACACTCGAATTGTGCGGTTGCGTCACAAACAGTTTCCTTTGAGAATATTGCTGTGTTTTTGCGATAATTGATTCATTAAAAATGCCGTCATGTGCCGTGAAGTATGTGTTTGAGTGTTGCGTTGTTATTACTGTTAGTTTGTTTGCGTAAATGGAATCAGAATCGAAGCGGTGATTGTAGGAGCGTTACAATTCTAGAGAATTTATTATTCGTAGGACCCAAACAACAAAAAAAATACAGTGGCTCTCCGGGCGGAAGTGCCGTCAGAAATGGAATACTTCACCAAGGCCAAGGTGGTGTCGGTTACGGTATCAGTGTCGCGCGTTCAATAGTTTTTCCCATGTCAAAAAATGCCCAACGCGCCTTAAGTTTTCACTTCAAAAACAGGGCAAGCTAAATACTTACCCCGTATGGTTCCGGGTTAGAATAAGACCACTCCATCTCTTCCTGTGGATGTCGTAAAAGGCGACTAAAGGACTAAGCACAAACATATCGTGGTACAATTGCATTCCCAAGGAAATTGTCGGGCGGCGCGGCCAGTTGTAAAACTTTTCGCACAAATACATTCCCAAAGAGGGTTGACGTCAGGCAGGCGGCCGGTCGTAAAACTATAGCCAAATCATTTAAACTGTTCCGGCTATTTCTTCTCCATTTTGCAAGGTCTTTGGCATCCTTGGGTAACCATTGACATGCATGTTATATTTGAAGAAGAAAAAGCGGGAAAGCGCACCCCGGGCTTCGAAGTAGCACAGTTGGGGATGCAACCGGGAACGCGATTAGACGAAGAAGAAGGGCAAGCTAAATAAAAAGCTTGTAAAAACTTGTCATTCAGTTAGCTTATCTGTTCTGTATCTTTATATTTCGTAAACTTTCGTATGTATGTCACGGTCACACTACACGGTTTATCGTATTATCAGACATGATATATTAAGGCCAATGTTATATTCATAGCTCCGGCAAATTTCTTAGCAATTAAGTGGAAAACAAGTACCTACGTCTTATTAATGAAAGTATGTTTGCAATCTCCTCATCGAATGTTAGATTTTTCGAGCTGCGTAAAGGCATCTGACGCGGCTCAATGACTGGTCATCTAGTGACACTATTACTTAAGTACTTAAGACGATACACGGAGTCCAGTGCTGCCCCCATTTGAAATAAATTATTTGTAAGGAAACGGAGATATCATTTAAAATTTTGAGCTAGTAAAACCTAGATAACCCTTCAAACTTTTTTATGAACCACTGTTTACAATTTAAAGTAGGAACGTTAAGCTTTAGTTTGCGTTGTTGCCAAAAGTGACAGTTTTTCGCAAAAATGCAAACTAAAGCTTAAGGCCGTACCTGAATTTTCCGGGGCCAGTGCTGCCCCCATTTAAAATAAATCATTTCAAAGAAAACGGAGACATTATTTAAAATTTTGCTACTACCAAGTCCTAGATAGCCCTTCAAAGTATTTTATGAACTATTGTTTACAGTTTATAATGAGAACGTTAAACTTAACTTCTCACATTTGCCAAAAGTGGCAACTTTTCGCAAATGTGAGTAGTAAAGCTTAACGTTCTCACGGACTCCGTGTACCGTCTTAATTATTACTATTAACTTAAGAAAACTATTAACTTTGCTAGGTCAATTTAAAAAAAACCCAAATCCCGACTGTCAAGGACGCCATCTAGTGACGAGTAGCTGAACTAGCGATACGAGTTGATACGGATATCAAGTCGCGCTACGGATAGCGCCATCTATTATTTGCTATAGAAAGCCCTGACTTTCAAGCGTTAACCCCCAATAACTTTTAAACGGCTGAACCGAGCTAAGAACCACCGCAAGGGAACTTGCTTCCACGTAAAAACTAACTGCGTATCCGCTTTTAATTGTTAAGCAACATTGAGCGTTAATACACGATGATAAAGTCTTATTTGGATTGACATAGAAATAGGACTACTGGTCACAATCGGACGACTATCGTACCTATTATTTTATGGAGTAATCCCCCGGCATATCTCGTATGTACTTAAACAGTAAGTAATGGAAAATACAAGTGCGATGATGAGGTCAAACAAGTCAACATTTGCTTGCCAATTTGCCTGACACCGCCAAACCCAACGAGATCTATGTACTTACGTACTAGAGAAGACGCCACATACAACAGTAGTGTTCTATTCATCATAGGCTATCACTATTCACCTCACATTAGTCACTCGCTAGCAATACGCGCATAATACACTCCACGATTCATTAAAGAAAACACTGTCAACTTAGTCAAAAATGCCTTGGTGTGTGTTGAGATACTGCACTAGTAATTCAAAGAATAAAGCAAAATATAAAGGAATAACTTTCCATCGGTCAGTAACTAGATTTCATTGATTGAAAATTAAATACGGACTGCCAAATTTCGGCTGCCATGATGTATGAAGTGAGTGAATGATCTGTCAACCGATTGAATAATTCGTCATAGACTAACAAAACAGAAGTGAAATGTAGACATCATAAATATGCCTACATTTCACTTTCTTCATGGATGCATCAAAAAACTATTTGTTTGCTACTCAGTTATTAATGTTTGTAAAACGTTTAAAAATGTTTATATTTATAATTTTTATCTACATATGCTATAAATGCTTTACAAAAGTTTCCTAAAATCCTATAAATCCTTTATAAAATTAAGTCACATCTCGTAACGTCTCACTAGAACCTCCGAGGGCTCAAAAGTTTTGTATGTGGGGGCTGTACGCCTACATTCTGTTACAAAAACCTACAAAATTTCTGAGCCCTTTGAGGTGCCCCGCGCAACTTGAAACTACTATCAGATTTTGGATCCAAGATGGCTGCTTACACATTTTTGATGTTTTATTATGTTTGTCCCTATAATTCTGTTTCCTCGTAACTACTACACGGCTAAATAGATTTTGATAAATTATATGTGGTTAGATTCATCTTAATCACTTGAGTGTCATAGCACAGAATAAATACCATTAGTAGTCATAGGCTATGTTAAAATTTTTGGAAAGCATAATGGCGGATTTTTGGCGCCCAATTGCGCAGCATACGTGTATGATTATATAATACATTAAATACATAGATAGCTAACAAAGAAAAAAAACTAATAGGTATACAAGTACAAGAAATCACCTTCTTCTAGTGCAAAACATTATGTAAAGAATTTAAGTAAGAATAATAAAAGGTTACCAATGAAACAGATATGTGCAGTTTAACTTTTACCTTTATAAATATGATAAGAAAAAAAAACAAAGAAAAAACACATTAAGAATGCAGCCGCCTCCCCTTCCGTGAAGATCGTAAAAGCTAGTCGTGGGTCTACCATCTAAAAATCTATATAACTATACAACCATCCATACACCCATCCGTACATCCAGCCATACTTACCAACATTCGCGTTTGTTAAAATATATGTAGGATTTAATTTGAACCACGTACTCGTAGGTAGGTAAAAATATATTGACCTTTCTGTACTACTCTCGTGTTTAGTCTATGAGAATGAAGAATGAATGAATAATCGAATCTGGGACATGGCCGTGTAGGAAGACGCCGAGTCTATATATTCATGTCGATGGCCAAACCAGTGTCAAATCCTGCTATCTGACAGCCAATATTGACAATATAAGTCGCTATATTGGCTAATCGTCTAGTTATCGGTAAATATTAATCTATACGGTATTTTTGGCTATATGAGAAAAAATCTAAAAATATATGCTTGTGATAGCTTACGCTAAAAACCACATACCATGGATCAAGATAGACACAGCCTCTGTATGAATTTGCGTGTCGATCTGACGTCAAATTGACTTCATTTAGGATCGTCACTTTTAGTCCGTGTATGTCAATTCATTAGATCGGACATTAAGATCTCTATTGTAAAATACCTAAATCAGCCGTTTTGAGCCGTAGAAACTCGTCAAAAAACGTTGGAAGAAGTAATAAAAAAGCTTTCTTCCGCTTGTAAGTGAATTCCTTATTAAATATAGTATTGAAAATTGGCACGCCAGGTTTTCATACAAAATCAAGGACTTTCTTTATATAGTAGTAAGTATACAGGGTCTAACAAAATATACTGAAACTATTTTAACAGTGTATGCAGCCCATGATACTGAACAACTTTCCCCAAGGAACATATATCGAAATAAGAAAAATAATTTCTGGCCTCCCATACAAGTTGACCGATCAGCTGATCTGAGTTTCTATGGAAACCTAAAAAATATTTTTCATAGTTTCAGTATATTTTGTTACACCCTGTACACGGGATCTGTGCTAAAAACAGTCGGAAAAAAGTTAGTTCATAAAATAACTAATCAATTCAAAGTTTTCAGTTTTCATAATCTGTTCTTCAACACCAAAAAATAGCCGCCATGCTATGACGTCATACGCCTGTGTAAACTAAAAAGTGTCAACTGTCAAAATAAATACATCAGCGCATTTGTTTACATGCTTATCTGCGATATGACCACAGAGCAATATCGCGTCCACTGCTCCAACGTTTTCGGCAAATTACGCGCGAGATTTGAAAATGTAAAATTAAAATGCATTTTAACGGCACTTATTGATTGAATAAAAATTTTTTTTTTTTTTATAAGTGTTTTATTAGCATTGGAATCTAATTGAGACACTTATCAAAGATTGTTTTAATACCCTATTGGAACTACAAATTGAAGTCTTTCTGTTTATCAGTCTTATTAAAAAAACGCAGACCTATTATGACCATTATTCATCCGAATTGAGATTGACATTGAAAGATAAAATAGTGTCATTATCATTATACTAGATTATCAACATTTTTTAAACTTAGTAATAAAGTTAGTCCGTGTAGATAACACAGTGTCAATTTAAACACTGGTTTAACTCATGTCAAATTCAAAATTTAAAGTCAATCTTGACGAATTTCAACCTTTTTTTTTTTTTTTGACGAGGTGAAAATGCCTTCGCATACCACTCTACTGCGGGTACAGCAGAGTGGGTATGTGGGGCTTGAACCCACTAAAAACACCCCGGTGTTCTACTTTCCGCCGTTGTTCTGAGTCTGCAGGTACAACGGGGGAACATAAAGCCCCATTATTCATCTGCATTCCCAGAGGCGCTGGCCAATGGAGGCCTCGACTTAAATTACGAGTAACTTTACTCTTCACTATATGCTGGGAGCATTGAACACAAGGCCCAACTTGGGTAGATGACTGGGTCAAAAATAAATTATTTGTTACTGTTAAGAGAATAAAACGTCACAAAATAGTGTCACTTGTCATTGATCATATCCGCAGAAAAACTTTATATGTACAACTTGGAAGGGACATACCCGTAATAAATCAAACCACGGTCTATACTAGACAATTATAGTATAATAAAATTAAAATAACAGTCAAAAAACAAAAATAATTTTCGGCATTTCCATACAAAAGTGTGCGGCCGCCCGGGCAATTTGTATGGGAATGTCGATTTTTTTTTTGGTTTTTTGACTGTTATTTTAATTTCATTATACTTTAGTCATCTAGTACAGCCGGTGATTCGATTTATTACGGGTATGTCCCTTCCACTTTGTATACTTTATATACCTACTTACCGATATTAATTGACTCTACAAAACTATGACGTCACGGTTGTGATTTTCATACAGATCCCATAGAACATGTTTCTTTTGACGTTTAGTAAAACGTGTCTGATTTGAAATGTTGTTATCTAGCGGATTTCAAATATGGGTGACAATAATAAATAAATATATAGGGACAAATCACACTGATTAAGCTAGCCCCAAAGTAAGTTCTAAACATGTGTTATGGGATACTATATTTTATGATAAATACATAAACACCCAAGACCCAGGACAATTTGAAAAAGGCCATTTCCCAACTTGCCCCGGCTGGGGATCTAACCCAGAACCCCGGATTAACGGTCTAGCGTGTTAACCATTACGCCACATTTAGTTTGAATATGAATGTTTCTTAAGTTGTTTTTTAAGGCATAAAAGCAAAAATATATATTATAGTATAGCTACCGTGTGTGGTGCCTTGCTACGTGAGTTACGTGACAGACTTTAATCGGCCATTAGAGTAAAAATATCTTGTAAGGGAGCGTTCAAGTATTACGTAACGCAATTTTTAGAGATTTTTGACCCCCCCCCCCCCTTCCTCCCACGTTTTTCTGTACACCCACCTCCCCCCCTCCGCCTAGTAAAACGTTACGTAACCAGCAAGTGAACATTTTTACCTCCCGCCCCTGTAACGCATCGTAACGTTTTACAAAACCCCCCCCTCCCCCCAAATTCGTTACGTAATACTTGAACGCTCCCTAACGCGTGAACACACGCGTCAACATGGCGTCAGACACGGCAAGACAGCGTGATCGCATTTTTAAATTCGAATTCCAATTTCGAATCGGTGATTGAGCGATTGACAATTCGGAATATTTAACAGTGACAGTTGTGCAACAGATTAATTTATGGTCACGTTTTGTTATCTCATTTAGAACGTGCCTCGTGCATTGACTTATATTATTGAATTATATATATAAATACATATATATTACTATGCGTAGCCGTAGGTCACCTTGGGCTTCGGATTCCATGAAAAAGGATTGTGATTTTGTGATGCATTCGCATCGTAGACTATTAGTTCACCCCAAACCACAGAATACATAAGAGTCAAACAGAATGGTATCTCACAGCGTCTCCCGCAAATTGGCGTCCCCGCACCTCTCCCCCGCACTTTGTGAGCTTTGACGGCTCCAAACCAGGGTTTAATTACTAGCCGCACGCAATACGCGACGTGTGTTGTCTTGAGAACTGTCAACCAATAGTAACCATCATGGTGAGAAGGTGCGCGTATAATAATTGTTTATCCACCCAATACTCTGAAGAACGTATATTTCATACATTTCCAAATGATGAAAACAGGTAAGCAAAGCAACAATATAATTTCACTAAATTAATGCATACGGGAATTAACACGAAACGTACCTTTTATTTATTTATTTTGCTGACGTTTCATTCGGGTTTCACCGAACGTGGTCCCAGCTTGACAGCAGCTAGTTTAAAAGTATTAATATAATTTCACGTTATTACCCAGCAACCATCTTGATATATATACCCTTCTCGCTCTCTCGCATTGGCGGGAGATACACAAGAGCGAGATTGTAATGTAATAGGTAATGTTACATAGGCTCCTCGCTCACAGGTAATCACATACACGCAGATGCCAATTAGATTTCCGCGGGTTATAGTGCTAAATGCCATTTTTGACAATGACAACTTGACATGCTGTTCGTATAAGCGTGATAAACATTTGTTTATTTTTATTGAATTTATTCATATAATTACTGTATAGTTTTGCGCCGAATATGCAAATTACTATATTACAATAGTGAATTAGTGAAATTAGTGCGTTACATTATAAATGACTCAATAATAATCAGTAAAGTGAATTAATGGTGAAATGGACAATGGACATAATGAAAAATATTTGTGAAGTGATATTATGTAGCTGTTTTCGACTTTTCTGTAACATTTAATACATATAAAACAGAATATTTTTTACGTCATCGTGTTCGCAAATCTTCCGGTATGGAAAAATATAATCGTAAATATGTCGAACTCGTTAGTAGGTAAGTATTAAAATAATTCTGCGGTGCGACCCTAAGTATAAAACTCACACATCGACGTGTGTACAGATAAATTGTTTCGTTTGTAGTAGTAGTAGGTATATATGTTACTCTGAATCAATGGAGAGTCATACCAGTGCCCAAACTGTCAACTCTTGCCTTTTACAACCTTCATCTTAGCGCGGTCCCGGTAGCATAAAGCCAGAACAATTTAAACAATTTATATAAAAGGGGGTGAAAGCTTGAAAGTCGAGGGTTTTTTAATGTATCTGACAAATAAACTTGTTATTCTTAAAGTCAAAACAAACATTTTCTATGGGATTTGTTGGAAATATCGGACTGTGACATCATAATTTTTGGAGTCAAATAGCGCTCATAATATCAGTTTTACTCATTGACTTATATATTGTTTTTCTGCATTAATAAATCTAAAATCACGTTCAAAATGGATAGTCAATGCCACTTGTCATTGGTTACACAGAAGTACCTACAAGTAGTACGCAAAGTTGAAATCGTGTCACAGCGTGAATTTTATTCGTAGGTACCTACGTGGTGCGAGTTCCAAGAGCTCAGCTGGCGACCTTCATTAAGGAAGATATCTGGCTGAAGGGTGTCATGTTCCGGAGATATCGCGACGGTTACCTGACACCAGTACACAGAGCAATGCGTCACAATAAACAATAAATAGTTCATAAGGTTTTATTATATATATGTATGTTTGTTAGTTTTAAGATTCGGCATTTCCATACAAAAGTGTGAAGCCGCCCGGGCGATATGTATGAGAATGTCGAATTTGTTTTTGGTTTTCCGACTGTTATTTTAATTTCATTATATTTTAGCGATCTAGTATAGCCCGTGGTTCGATTTATTTTAGGTATGTCCCTTCCACATTGTATAATTATTTTTATTATAAGGCAAAGAAGACAGTTGTTTTTGCCTGCCATGTGGATAATCTGCAGATTAAACAAGTTATGTCAACTTATACGTAATCCGTTGTTATGTATTGATATCACGCAGCGTGCACGCATCAGTGACGTGCACAATCGAAGTCAATGATTTGACTTGAAGCTACCGAGCCGGTTTTGAAGGACGTTATGTAATGTAATTTCTTCAAAAATTCAACTTCAATACAGTCTTAAGAGTAAGTGACACCTGACAAAAAATACTTGCATATTAGCCAAGCATTTTCTTCCTGGTCTGCAAGATTAGAAAAAACCGGGCAAGTGCGAGTCAGACTCATACATGAAGGGTTCCGCACCTCCGTACAATGATTAAAAACGCTAAAAAACACGTTTCTTGTATGACGACCCCCTTTGATTAGCTTTGTCTTATTTTTGGTATTTGTTGTTATAGCCGCCATAGTAATACATATTTGGTGAAAATTCAAAGTATCTAGTTAATGCTATTAAGGCGAGATGGGTACACAGCCCGCACAAAGGTGCGTGTTTTTGAAAAATTACTGTAATTAAACTACTACAGTTTATTCCTCAAAAATTTTACATAGGATTTCAGACACCCATAATATCCTAAACACGACGAGTTATAAAAGCTGAAAAAAACACGTTTATTGTATGACGCACACGCATCAGCATAATAAGCTCCTAGTGTGTTCAATAATTTCGCGAGAGTGAAAACGGTAATAAAAAAAAAATTATAATACGTATAAAAAAGATATTACTTATAAAGGGTCTAACAAAATATACTGAAACTATTTTCAGGGTGAATTCAGTCCATGATACTGAACAACTTTCTCCGAGGAACATGTATCGAAATATAAAAAATATTTTTTGGTTTCCCATACAAGTAGACCGAACAGCTGATCCGAGTTTGTATGCAGCAAATATTAATTTTATTATAAAGCAAAAAAATATTTTTCATATTTCGATATATGTTCTTTGGGAAAAGTTGTTCAGTATCATAGAGTGAATTCACCCTTAAAATAGTTTCAGTATATTTTGATTAGACGTTATATAAATTTTAAGGTACTTTCTAAAAATATTTTTAAAATGGGACAGGTTGTAAACTTTAAACTTTATTTTCTAGCCATTCAGGTCCCACAGTTGGACAAGGCCTCCCCTAACCCCTTCTTGTTTTCAGCTACTTCGATCTTTAGCTATTTCTTGGCAATTTAATCATCATCAGGTCTTTTTTTGGGTTTCGTACCCAAAGGGTGCTAACGGGAGCGTATTACTAAGACTCCGCTATCTGTCCGTCTGTCTGTATGTCCGTTAACACGCACGCATTAACTAGATACTTGAAATTTTCATCGATTATGTATAACTATGGCCGCCGCTATAACAACAAATACTAAAAATAAGAAAAAGTTAAAAATTAAAGGTGGTCTTTATACAGAAAACATTGAACGGTGGTACGGAACCCTTCATGTACGAGTCCGACTCGCACTTGCCCGTTTATTAGTCTCCACTGCAGAAGCACGACCCTCTCTGTACTATCAGAGCCATATATTAACCAGAGCAGTCAGATGATTTGGCTTACACTCTACACGCTGGCCAGACGGGTTGCAGAGGTCTATTATCCAATTTAATATTTAAAAAAGAATACTGTAAACAGTTTTCGCTAAATCAAATAAGAAACTTATTTACATGCCAACGGCCAATAATTTAATTAAACACGCGATATCATTGGTTTTAACGAGCTAATTGATCTAAATATAAACACGAAGGTACGTCGACTTGAGACAAGTATTAAGGACAAGACGTACTCTTACGTAGGTTTGACTGCCTCCGTGGTCCAGTGGTCAAGGCGTTTGCCTTGTGATCATGTGGTCATGGGTTCAAATCCCACTGGGAAGCATACTTTGTGAAAAGTTGTTTTCAGTCTGGTTAGGATATTGCTGGCTTGAATCATCTGATTATCCGAAAAGAAAGATGATTCCGTGCTTCGGAAGGCACGTAAAGCCGTTGGTCCCGAACGCCATCTAGCGTTTGTACCTATCCTAGGATTGGTTCTGGTCTACCCTTTGGGTTGCGGAGGTCATACGGCAGTCGCTCTGTGTTAAAACCAGTAACCTCGTCAAATCACCTAGGTAAGGTAGCGGACCCCGGGCTCTGAAGCGTTACCGCTGAGGATGCAACCGGGAATACGCTCGGATGATGATGATGTACTCTTACGTAGGTACACAAGGCACTTTACTTTCTTTCAGACCTCCCAAGTAGATCTGAGAAAGTGGCCAATTATAGGTGTGCCAATGACTTCCCGGTCATAGATAAATAATTATTTATCTATGACCTGGTGGACCTCACATGCAGCCCCGGATCTAGACTTTTTTTGGAGGAGGAGGGGCAAAATGTCAATATGCCGCCCCATATCCAGTTATTTCTGGCGTGGCGACAGGGGGGGGGGGGGTGCAAATAGGAGTTTGAAAGTGAATTTCTTATTAAATATTGTATTAAAAATTGGCACGCCAAGTTTTCATACAAATTGAAGGACTTTCTTTATCTAGTAGAAATACTCGTACACCAGGCCTGTGTCACTCCCCGTTTAGGTATCGAAAATGTACCTACATTATTACTATGCGAGCAGGCGGCCGGGCCCCTCCGGATGGTAAATTCAGTTATACGATTCGTATGTCTAGAGTAATAAGAATAAAATTGCCTTGCAATGGATGTCTAGGTATGTTTACGAAAAAGTGCTGAGTTCTGACGTGAGCTAAATTAAACCATATCGCCAGCCACATTGAGTAAATATTTCTTTGAATTTCTTTGCTGAGTGAGACTTTTGTACGTTAGTATTATTTATTCTGTGATTATACAGATCTGTGCATGAGTTGAAGCAGCAAGGTGCAGTAGGATGCTCAGGTATTATTATAAACTAGCTGTGCCCGCGACTTCGTTCGCGTGGTTGTCGGAACGTAATGTTATATAGCCTAAAGCCTTCCTCTATAAATGGACCACCCAACAAAAAAAAAATTTTCAAATCGGACCTTTAGTTCCTGAGATTAGCGCGTTTAAACAAACAAACAAACTCTTCCGCTTTATAATATTAGTATAGATTAATAATAATAATAACAATTTTCACATTGAGTAAAACTTTTCTTAGCACTGAGATTCTTAACATCAAAAATAAGTTTTTCGAAAAAAAATATTTTATTGTAAAGCCTAAGTTCTTATCAAGAAAATGTAATACTTATAAGCCCAAACTTAATGGGGTTGCGCCGTTTTATTACAAGGCTCCTATAGCCACCTTCCGGCCCCATCATCAGATCAGCTTCTGGTTATAATAATATTTCACTGTCATCTGATTTACAACAGCATACAAAGTTTAATCTCAATCAGAAACGGGGAAAAGGGTTAAGGTGGAGGTATAGGCAAATGACCTTGAAGTGGCGCCCTCATTTAAAATAAATTATTAACTCGTAAATATGGAGATAATTTCCATATTGCTCTTCGTCATGCACTAGATAGCCCTTTCAATTATTTTATGAACCACCGTTGAAAGTATTTACATTAGTCCGTCTAGCTTTAAAACTTGCTTCCGCCAAAAGTGGCCACGGCAAGTTTTAAAGCTAGACGGATCACCAATAATAGTTTCAACGGCAGTTCATAAAATAATTTAAAGGGCTATCTAGTGCATGACGAAGAGCAATATGGAAATTATCACCATATATACGAGTTAACAATTTATTTCACACTTCAAGGCCATTTGCCTATATCTTCGCCTTAACTTGCAAGATTTGACTCAAAAACCAATAATAATAAACAGGAGCAAGCTAAATAAAATTAAGCTTGTAATTAGATGGTATAGGTACTTACCAGTGACTCTTTTATTCCAAATATTGGGCAAGATCTGAAAATAATAAAAATAAATAAGTAAACAACATAATTAATTTTTTTTTTAAATAAACCGACTAAGTGCGAGTTAAACTCGCGTGGAGAGGATTCCGTACAATTATTGAATTCTCATAGGTTTTCCTGTAATCTACTAGCAATGACGTATAATTTGTATTTTTTTATTCAAAATTTTAGGCTCAGTACTTTCGGAGATCAGGGGAGGAATGGTCAATTTTCGTCTTTTTTCTTGAATAAAATCAAAACTATTTATTTTACAATAACAACAAAAATATATTTGAGATCTTTATAACAAGCCCTTTCATTTGATATATAACGTAGTAAGTTTTGCAAAACTTTTTTTTTATTTCCTAATTTTCCGCCCGAAAATGACTTATTTTAAAAAATATTTATTTACTTTGCACATACGAGTAGGTATGTATTTGGGTCATAGGATTACACCATCCTACTAAATTTCACCTGATTCGGTCTAGTACATTCGGAGAAAATTGGCTGTGACAGTCGGACGGACAAACAGACGCATAAGTGATCCTATAAGAGTTCCGTTTTTCAAATTTTTGTAAGGAACCCTAAAAAAACAATGAACTTAATTTTTTTTAGTTTCTTCCATATCTGCAAAGTTCATCATATCTACACCAAATACATATGGGACCAAAGTGCTAGTAAAGGCTTTCAAATAAAAAAAAATCATCAAAATCGGTTCACAATTGGCGAAGATATCGCGTAACAAACATACAAAAAAAACATTCTTTTTTTAAGGTTGGTTAAAAATAGGCTCCCAGGTGACAGGGCGGATACCTAATACAATCGGGAACGCGCTGATATGAAGGAGATATTCTTTTTAAAGCCGTACCTGAATTTTCTGGGGTCCAGTGCTGCCCCCATTTAAAATAAATCATTTCAAAGAAAACGGAGACATCATTTGGCCGTTTTTCGCAAATGTGCGTAGTAAAGCTTAACGTTCTCACTTTAAACTGTAAACATTAGTTCATAAAATACTTTGTAGGGTTATCTAGGAATTGATAGTAGTAAAATTTTAAATAATGTCTCTGTTTTCTTTGAAATGATTTATTTTAAATGGGGGCAGCACTGGACCCCGGAAAATTCAGGTACGGCCTTAAACGAGCCTTTCGAAGCATATTGGAAATGGGGTGTAAATAAAACTAAACTATTTAAACTTTCTGTGACTTCACTTGTACGAATATTTAGTTCAAAATATAATAGCACAAGGAACGAACAGTCTGAATTACTTCTAAACACCACGGAGGTGAGCGGGGAACTAACTAACCCAAACAATAGTTGTGTTCCAGAGAGTAAGATTCCATCATCGCAGTTCTAAGAAATACCAGCATCAGCTAGTTATTAAACCAAGAACCCTTGTTCAATTCATTTTTGTACTGTAGCTTGCAAGCGCGCGATAAGAACACCTAATGTAAATAAACCAACACAGAGAAGGTCAAGATTCTTTATCTAGCGCATTCTCAATTGCATTTTCAGCTGTGCTGCTTTGGAGCCCAGGGTGCGCTTTCCCGGTTTTTATTCTCCAAATATGATATGCAAGGATGCCAAAGACCTTGCGAAATGGAGAAGAAATAGCCGAAACAGTTTAAATGATTTGGCTATAGCACGGTAAATAGTTTTACAACCCGCTGCCTGCATGACAACAACCCTCTTTGGGAATGCATTTGTAGCACAAGATGTTTGTGCTGAGTCCATTAATCGCCTCTTACGCGTCCACAGACAGAGATGGAGTGGAATTTAATTTCATATCTACTATAGTGATCAAATGAACAAGCGGGTCACCTGATGGTAAGTGATAGTACATACCTATAGCCATGGTTCGATTTATTACGCATAATCAATTACACATTCTAGAAAGCTTCAGCAGCTTTCTGATAATGATGATGTATAGTAGATAGTAGGCATTAAAAATAACTACAGACAAACATTTAAGTAATAAATAACTCTCTAGAAAGAGGACATTTTCGAGGTGGTTTATATTTGCTTATCAATTGAACACAACTGCAGGCTATTCTTGTACTTAATAGTAAGTAAATAAAGTCGATAATTGCATGCAGCAAATCTTAAAACCTATTGACTGCCATGTCCAATTCCCCCTGCACCATTCCACCATCACAGGGATTCCACCCATTTGTGGTTGATATTCCTCCTCATCATACCTCTCGATTCGCCTCCTTCATTGTGCGAACCGCTTAGGTGTGGAATTCCCTCCCTGCGTCGATGTTTCCCCATACATATGATTTAGGGATTTTCAAGGCAAGAGTGAATAGGCATTTTTTGAGTCTGCGTGTTACACCGTAGACCTCATCTTAGCTTCCCTTCAGGCTAGATAGAGGTCAAACGCACTCAAATCTCTAATAAAAAAATAAAAGTATTGTAAAAAATTTTTTTTTTTTTGCATTTAATTTTTTCGGACAAGCATTTATTGTAAGGTCTAAGAACTAAGACAAATGTAATAGCCCAAATTCAATGGGGTTGCGTGGTTTTATTACAGGGTTCCTAAAACCACCTTCCAGCTCCATCATCAGATCAGCTTTTTACCATAATAATATTGCATTGTCATCTGATTTACATTTACAAAATGAAGTAATCTAACTAAAACCAATGGGTGATGAAGCCGAATAAAGAAATTTAACATAGTGATTGGTTGCTAACCGCATCACCTACAGATATAATTCAGATTCTTGCCCATTCCGTCGACCGGCTTTTACGATATGTGCGGGAAGAAAAGCAGCTGATACAATCTAATTACCTTACCTATATTCTTTTTCTTAGACCAGCATGTCTATATACCAAAATTACTAACAGATATTTTTTGAACACAATCTAAAAGAAAAATTACAGGTAAAATTGTACCTACTAGATGAAGAGTTATTTCTTCTTCTTCCTCAGTTAACACTTATGTAGGTGTGGAAGTAGGTACCACCTAGGTAGGTCACTATCACTAGTACCTAAAACTTGTATGCCTAGATACTTAATTTTGTCTACAAATAAAACCAAGGCTTTGCGCCAAGGATGCATACGGTGTAACAGTCGGAATATTCAATATCAAGCTCAAACTTATATAATAAATCACCCACTAGCCCACTACATTCCATTGAATGATACCGGACCGGAATGCAATGATAAAAATGCAGTAAAATGATAAAAATAGAATAGCTTACCTTCGTCTGCTACGTCTACAGGCGTCCTTTGACTACTTTTCAAAATTTCACATTGAAAATTATGTTTTGGCACATTTATTTTACTTTCTGGCCCGCAATCCCAAAAGTTAGTTACTCCGTGGTTAGTTCCATTAAAACATTTTTATAACTATCTACCTACATTTAAAATTTAAAAGTTAGATTTAAAATAAAATATGGAGTGTTTTGATAAGATATATTTTTTTCCCCCTATTTACTAACGGTAAACTCTAAAACTTAAAATTAAAGTGCAAGATGCAACCCTCCCCTACCAACGTTGCTTTTGCACTGTTTTTTTTTTTGTTGTTTTGTTTGGATTTTTAGGTATTGCCAGTCAGTTCTTCAAATTAACTACTATAGCTGCTACAGCACCATACCATACAGTATACAGCGCTGTCTACAGTTCTACACATTAACGGGTTTCCGTCCCGGATGGGACGGGCCGTCTACCATGTCCGTTTTCCGTCAGGGCCGTGCCATCCGGGTTCTGTGTTCACACATATCAGGGAAATCGGTTTTAGGGAAATCTGTGTTGGTGACTGATACGCACACAACGATGGCCTTATTTAACACTGAGGAATTGGCAATGGTTACAATAGCGCTCGATGAAGAAGAAGAAGCTCGTCATAACCAAGAAGAACATCGACAAAATGTCATCCCGGTAGGTGAAAATCGGATGGCACCGTCAGGGGCGAACGGGCCGGGCGTCCGGGCGGCCTCTAGGACACTAAGAGCAAGGTTACACCATCAGTCTGGCATCATTCGATTCCATTAGTCTGATCAGAATGATCGGAGAATGATCGTGTAACCCGCTGAATAACAGACTGATGGTTTTGACTAAAGATGGGCATATACCCGGGTATTTATCCACGCTTGGGTATTTACCCGATATGCACCGGGTAAATACCCGTTTCTGCCCGTTTGGTGGGTAGATTGAAATATTTATTAATAAATGAGTGCAAGTCCTCAAATTATCTGTAGAAATGTATGAAAAGGTTATCTTATGTATAAATAAATTAATATATCTCAAATAATAAATGACAAAGATTAAAATTGATAAATTACCCATATTAAACATACAGATATAATCTCATTTGATATCTATTTTCTTATTTTTACATATAATTAGGTTAACAACACATTTGCAACTAAAAAATGTAAACAATTCGTATGTTCCCATATAACGGGTAGATTGGGGTAAATACCCGGCGTGCTGATTTGTGGGAAATGTTATAACAAGTTGATAGGAGATCGAAAAGCTCGTCAATATGAATATCTTTTGTTCCGAAACGAACCTCGAAATCAATAGTTTTGGCCATCAAATGAGCAGTCAAAAATAATTCTCTCTATGTTATGTATGAGGGTGCTCATATGTTGACATCACGTTTGATGTCTGACTTCTTAGTTTAACATATAATTAGGTCTACAAACATTTTCCAGCAAAAACCGTAAACTGAGTGGTGTCAATTCGTGTGTTTCCATACAACGGGTAGATTGGGGATTGGGAAATACCCGGCATGCTAATTAGTGGGAAATTTTATAACAAGTTGATAGGGGATCGAAGAACTCGTCAATACGAATATCTTTTCTTTTGGAACGAACCCCGGAATCGGTAGTTTTGGCCATCAAATGAGCAGTCAAATATTATTCTCTCTATATTATGTATGAGGGTGCTCATATGTTGACATCGCATTTGATGTCTGTTTGCTTAGTTTAACATATAATCAAGTCTATAAACATTTTCCACCAAAAAATTGGTTGCCTGTAAAGTCGGTTTACGGACGGTAGTTTGACGTGACAACGTCAAGCATTCCGAACTGAGCCGATCGCTCGAGCCGATCATGCCTCTCTCTCGTTCGTGCCGCGCTCATGCTTGCGGAACGCGACAATGAGGTCATCTTTTTCGTGCATGTAGCACGTAGTATCGAGTTATTAGACGTTGTAACGTCAAAAATGTAAACATATACGTGTCAATTCGTATGTTCTCATACAACGGGTAGATTATGGTAAAAACCCGGTATGCTAATTTGTGTGAAATGTTATAACAAGTTGATGGGGAATCAAAAAACTCATTAACAAGAATATGTTTTGTTCCGGGACGAACACCGAAATCGGTAGTTTTGGCCATCAAATGAGCAGTCAAAAATAATTCTCTCTTTATTATGTATGAGGGTGCTCATATGTTTACATGGCGTTTGATGTCTGATTGCTTAGTTAAACATATAAAACATTTTCCAGCAAAAAACGTCCACTTAGACGTGTCAATTCGTATGTTGCATGCTATTTTGTCGGAAATGTTTTAAAAAATTGATGGGGATGGAAGAACCTGTCAATACAAATAACTTTTGTTCTGGGACTAACCCTGAAATCAGTAGTTTTGGTCTGCAAACGAGCAGTCAAAAATATTTTTTTTGATTTTATGTATGAGGTTTCTCATATGTTGACAAAGCTTTTAATGTCTTTTCACTTATTTTAACATATAATTACGTCTTTGTACAGCTCCCAGCAAAAAAATGAAAATAAATCAAAGAAGCCTACTTTCAATGATAACTATGACGTTTTGATATATTTTAACGTCGCATTTGACTTTATTTTTCATTTTAAGCATATTGACATCAAGTGCTGTACGTGTTGGCAATCGGACGTGCATCACTTCGCTTACGAATTAAATTTTTAATTCGCTCGAAAAAGCTTGTGGCTACCGATATACTCGCGTTCCTGGAAAAGCAACTGGATTGCTTGGACGAAGTCAGTGTGATCCAGATTTGCACGAGTAACTGGAAGGAAGAGGAGATCCGAACCGCTAAGGTGCTGCTGTACGAGTCCGTCGCCATGATCAACCGAATGCCGTCTCGCAGGAGAGACGAAAAGGGAGAGAGGAGGCTCCAGGACATCATTCGGGTGTTCAAGGAGACAGATACGGAAGAATGGCCCGTTATGTTTGTGGTGACTGCCCAAGGGCTACACTCCCTACCGCCGGTGACATTTGACCATGTTGACGTTACCAGGCTCCTCAAGGATAGGTCACCTGATGCCTCGAACAACAACCCGTGCCGTAAAGCGCTTGACGCAAGTTTTGCATCAGCGAAATTCGATTCGCCGCCAGTCGTCATGCGACACCCCACCCCGCACCCCGTGCTTCCCCTGCACCCGTGACGAACGTAAGCACACCAACATCTCGTACTTACGCAACTGCTGCCAGCCAATCTCCCGGGAAACAGCAGTTACCCAAACGCAAGACCGAGCCGGTTCCAGAAGTGGCACCGACTCCCGTATCTGGACCTGAAAAGGGTCTTACTGACCAGGATGGCTTCTTAAATGTAGAACGAAAACGGAAGAAGCCCAGTCCTAGCCGAAATAAGTGCGGTAATGCACTCAGCGGACCAAAGATGCTCCTGCGTGCTGCCGTGCCTACGACCATGCTGTATGTGTCTCGCCTTCATTACTCCACTAAGATCGAGGAGTTGGTCGAGTACATCACAGTGAAGACCCATTTGACCCTGAGGGTGGTAAAGTTGGAATCGCGTTACAAAGACAATAAATAGTGTTTAAGTTGTTTATATTCTATATGTATGTTAGTCAGTAAGGTAGGTATTTATGCTATGGGCCTCTAATATTATAATAATATTATTATGCTGCCTGAAATAAATGATTTAGTATTATTATTCTCTTTATTTAATTTAAAACTAAGGCTAGGTTTTGGTATACATTTATAAAAAGTAAAATATAAAACATACTACAAAATATAAACATTTACAAAAACCTAACCTAGCTGCCCACTGGCAGCGGGGCAAGGCCCAAGCTACCGGCGCTTAGGGCCGCAGTGAAGAAACCTCCTGACAATACGTGCCGTGTCCAGGAGTACTGCCTTCTGAATCTGACCCTTGATCCAGCCATCTAGCGAGAGAGTCTTAAGATGTTGGTCAAGACTCTTCGCTATAAGACCGTTCGCCGATACGACTATCGGGACAATGATCGTCGAATCCACATCCCACATAGCAGTCACCTCGTGGGACAAGTCAAGGTACTTGCTAAGTTTGTCCTTCTCGGCCTTCACGAGGTTCTCGTCATGCGGAACGGTGACGTCGACGAGCACTGCCTGGCGCATCAATCGATCTGTCAGCACGATATCAGGCTTATTGGCGACAATAGTCCTGTTCGTGATGACAGATCGATCCCAATAGAGCGTGGCACGACCATTTTCGAGAACTGACGCCGATGAGTACTTATAGTACGGTACCTCCGATTCTACAAGCCCGTATCAAAGAGCAAGCTGTTGGTGAATAATTCGGGCTACTAGGTTATGTCTGTGCAAGTACTCGCCGTTAGCTAGATGAGAACAACCGGAGATTATATGCCTGATCTACTCTCCGGGACGTCGACATGCTCAACAGACATCAACCGTACCGTCTTTCAGGATATATCTCCGATAGTTGTTTTTCATCATGACTTCGTCTGCAATTGCAAAGAGGTCCCCGAAACGTAACCAGTTCACCGATGCGAGCTGATCCACATCAGGCCCTGTTAAGGCCCGATAGAACCGCCCGTGGAGCTCCTTGCTCTTCCATACGTTCTTGCGATCCTCGGTACTTAGCACCGTTGGTTTGCGCCAGTTCTCTTTTGCCAAGGATAGCGGCGTGAGGCTTTTGTCTACTGCTACAACATCACGATGCAACCCACAGTCATTGCTAAGGAAATATTCCCTAAGGCTGCACGCCTCACGGTTGTGAAGATTCTTGGCGTTTAAAAAGCCACGACCTCCACATTTCCGTGGGATGTAAAGTCTCATAACAGATGAGCGTGGGTGTAGCATACGATGTGTTGTGAGCAGTAGGCGGACCTTCCTATCTAGGGCATCTAGCTCAGTCTTAGTCCACCTTAGTATGCCAAAGGAGTAAATGAGTAGGGGCATCACCCAAGCGTTGAAGGCACGGGTTTTATTGCCACCTGACAAAAGACTTTTAAGTACTTTTGTCAGTCTGCCAAAGAAGCGTTCCTTCACTGCCTGTTTTATGTCCCCATCCATAATACCCAATGACTGTGACATACCAAGGTATTTGTAGGTTTCAGACTCCGAAAGAGACTTGATAGTCATTGTCTCAGAAAGTTGTAAATTTGTTGAATTTACTACCTTTCCCCGCTGCACATGCATAACGCACTCTTATCTAAACCAAACTCCATCTTGATGCCACTACTAAAAACTTCTGTAATTTTTAGTAGTTTCAACAAGTCAGTGCGTTTTTGTGTAAATAGTTTGAGATCATCCATGTACAGTAGGTGAGAAATAACTTCACCATCTCTTCGGAGTCGGTAGCCCAATCCTGACTCCTTCAGCAAAGTGCTAAGAGGATTCAGGGCTAGGCAAAACCATAATGGACTCAAACTGTCACCCTGGAAGATGCCTCGCTCAATCCTTATATAGTCTGACGGATCTGAGGTACTATCTCCACCGCCTGGTTGACAAAGGACTGTGATCCACTGTCTCATACAAGTGCTCAGAAAGGATCTTAAAGTTGTGTCAACTTTGTACAACTCTAATATCCTCTCCAGCCATGAATGAGGCACTGAATCATAGGCCTTCTTATAATCAATCCAAGCAGTAGAGAGAGCCACTTTGTTCCGTCGGACTTGTTGGCTAATGGTCATGTCAATGAGGATAAGCTCTTTAGTACCACGGGACCCAGCCCTACATCCATTTTGAGATGGAGCCAAAATTTTGTTCGCAACAATGTGCGTATTAATTTTTGTTCCCAAAATGGATGTAAGGAGCTTGTATAATGTAGGCAAGCACGTGATGGGTCTATAGTTCTTCGGATCCGTCGTGCTACCAGACTTATAGAGTAGGAAGGTGATACCAGTTGTCAAGAACATTGGGAGTAAACCAAGCTCTAGGGCACTTTGGAATTGCTCCGCCAGACGTTCGTGTGAGCTTCGAAACCATTTTATCCAAAAGTTGTGCAATCCATCCGGCCCAGGACTTTTCCAATTCTGTGCCGTACGAATTGCACAACTTACGTCATCGGGGCTGATAGTGACACCCCTCATGGTCTCGATGTTCTCACACTCACGTCCGACGACTCTCATCCAATCGCCCTCCGTGTGTTCGACCGGTGCCGAGCAGATGCCACGCCAAAAATTAATCATAGCAGAGGCATCCGGTGACTGCCCGTCGGCCACACGCTGGTCGGTTCCCTCCCATTTCCGATATACCTTCCTTTGATCACTTTGAAAGAGGTGATTCTGCTGGAATATATCCACACGCTCCCTGTTCCGACGAATACGACCCGCCCACGCATAGACCTTCTGCTTCAGGAAGTCAATACGCTCCGTGACACAAGCCATATAATCACGGGGACTAATTCCTGTCCCAGTGAATGCTTGGTTTACGAATCGCATGACTCGGGGGCGATTATTGCCCCCTCTGAAGCAGATAAGCTTTGAAATGAGAGTCCTGAACGTGCTGATACGTCGTTCAATTCGCGTTTGCCATGCGGGGACACTACCGGTGGTCCGAGATGCACGGTCAACTTCAGGGAACTTGACACGAGCAACCCGACACGCCGCAATGGCCCCACAGTACAAAATTGAGTGCGTATCAGCAAGGTCTTTGCTAGTCCCTAAATATGAGACTAGCAAATCATCCAGGGCTCCCATTAACGCTAAATTGCGTCTATTAGTAGGCAGGCGAGGTAATCGCGGTCTAGAGTTAGATGTGGATCGATACAGACTGATCGCCTCTTCCAAAGTCCTCCTCAATTGCTCATGGGCCTGGGGACTTACGCTTATGTTCGCACAATCATCCTCATCGGCACCGGTTTCATTCCGCAAAACATTTATCGGCTGAGCAGGTGTTGATGCCGCAGCCGATGACGTGACACATTGATCCCGGGGCGTAGAGGGAACTGAGCGAATGGGACGTGCCTCCAGGCGTAACCGATCAAGCACGGATTCATCCAGTCGTTTGGATCGTTGGATGACCCGCACTTGATCCAACAATCGTTGAGCAGAGACGGTGATAGCTGGTTCAAGCGTCTGAAACAGAGTAAGCATCCGCACACGATGCGCAGTCATGTTAGTTTCTCCCTCTGTGGCCCCATAATAGGCGTGCATGCAATTCTCATTATTTGAATCAGTCCATCGCATGCGTCGCACTACACCACCGGTAGCGGGAGCCGAGAGCGGAGCAGATGGTCCCGCAGGCCCCAAGCGTGCCGGCAGCGGAGGTTGTCCTCGTCGCGCAGGTGGTCGCGGCGATGGGACCGACGGCCCGCGGTCGTCGTCGCTCGACTCGCTGGTGTCGGGCGCTGTGGCAAACTCATTGCCCGACGAAGATGGCAAGGAGCTGGTCGACGATGCGGGCGAGGGTGTAGGGTGTGTGCTTTGTTCCGCTTTTCGTCGTTTTTGTCTTGTTATCATATATTTATCACAGTATTGTTCTTTTATTTATCATATCACGTTTGACAGTTACAATATGTCATGATGGTTATTTCTTTGGGAAGAGAGAGATCATTTATTTTGTATTGTAATTTTTATATTTATTGTTTTATTGTGACCAGGTGATGTTTGGATTAATTTTTACAGGATTTCGTGATTTAAATGTAAAATATCTAAAAAAAATACGTGAAAAATGTATTGTTACAATAACGTCTGTGTCAGCGGTTTTTTTTTTATTATTATTATATTATATTATTAGCACACACTTTCCGACTATAAGTGCGAAATAATTACTCATATTATTCAATCTTGGGTAGAAATGGGTAGATACGGGTATTTATCGGGTATTTACCCAATCTACCGGGTATATACCCAAATAGGTAGATTGGGTATTTAGCCACCACCCATCGCTAGTTTTGACTGATGAAAATTAAAATTGTTTTGAATGATGAAAGACTGATGGGAGACTGATCGCCTAATCCGCTCGTATCATTCTCGCGTCAGTCACCGTACTTTACTTACTTTACTACACACCGTACACCAATGTACATAAGGTTCATTTTAGCTCTTTGCCGTACACGTACTTTGTATCAGTCTGCTGTCAATCTTGATTGACCGTGTAACCGTGAAAAACATCCATCATTCTGGCGTCAGTCACGTCATTCCTGACTAATGGAATTGACTGATGCCAGAATGATAGTGTAACCTACCTCTAAGGGCCCGGCCCTGAATTATGTGAACGAGTGCATACAAATCGTATGTAACCACGTTTCTCCGTCCCGGCCGGGCTCCGTCCGAGATGGGAACCCGTTAATGTGTGGATAGCGCTGATACAATATGTTAGTATGCTGCCATTAAACAAAACACTCTCCAGTCTCGACTCGACTATCTATCCTATTCACCACCTGTGGTCGTGCGTGCGTGTGTCGTGAGCAGTGCTGTGAACTGTGTGCCCGCTGTGCCGCCTCACCTCTGTACCGCTGTGCTGTGTGTGCCTAATGCGTATGCCTATGGCTGCTTTGTTTGGCGCTCAATCATTTCTCGCTTTACCGCTTACGCTAAACTATATATTTTTTTATCATATAATTTAATTATTCGTAAGCAATTCCTAGAATTATATGCGCGCGCAGCATGCACTTCGTTGTCTTGTCAAGGGGAAATAGCCGCACATAACACAACACAAGTACACAAAAAAATGCCCACAAGTTCCACAGCAGACCACAACACAACGCACACACACACATACACACAACCACAACACAAACCACAAAACCACAACACAACTGACACAAGCACACACAACAACACAACACAAACGCAAAAACCAACAAAATAATGAAAATAGACAGCTGAATACTTCATAAATAATTAATTTTTTTACAAAAAAAAACAACCGACCATTTTTTTAGGAGTTTCTTCCATTATCTCTAAAGTTCTTCATCATATCTTCACCAAATTAAAATGGGACGGGACCAATTTGGTAGTAATGACTTTTAAATAAAAAAAGAATCATCAAAATTGGTTCACAATCGGCAAAGATATCGCGTAACAAACATACATAAAAAGAAAATTGGTTCTGTAAAGTCGGTTTACGGACGGTAGTTTGACGTGACAACGTCAAACATTCTCTCTCTCGTTCGTGCCGCGCTCTCGCTTGCGGAACGCGACAATGATCGTAACGGGACAATGACGTCATCTTTTTGTGCATGCAGCCCGCAGTATCAAGTTATTAGACGTTGTCACGTCAAAAAAAAACAGTCAGTCGAATTGATAGACCTCCTTTTTTGACGGTTAAAAACTACTTATCATGAAGCTTAATTTTATACTGGCAATCTGAGTTTTATTGACATTTGTGACATTTGACATTGCGTTTAGTTTGAAGTTTTATGTTTTAAACTGCATAAACAATAATCACACAAAAATATGTACTTTGCTAGTGTTAACTAAACGCAACTATAATAGCCAATCAGAGCGTGCGTGTTTGTGTGAAAATGCATATGAAAAGCCAATGAGGATTGCAAATTGCAAATTCTACCAATAGCTTTGATCGAAAGTGCGACACTAGGATTAGTGAAAGGCAAGTGAACTGTGCAAGTGAAAGATTTTCGAAAGTCGATCAAAGCAAGCAAAAGCGAAACAAAATGGCCGATGCTTCGAGCAAGGTGTGTCGCGGATAATCGAGATCATCGAAAATACCTGTGAATTCAGTGAAAAGTTTTGGTGTATATTATTGCTGGTTCGTAACTTTGTTTTGTGGTTAATTAAGGTGGATTTAGTATGTTTGATGTTCAGCTATCCTCGCAGGCAGCCATGGATTTGAGAAGAAAGAATCGTCGATGTATGGAGGTGACCAAGGTGATCGGGAGGAATCGCGTTTGGCCAGTACCGTAAGGCCTCGTCGCGTGAGCCCGCAGGCTGCATGCTTGCCTCGCGTGGGCTTCATAGTCGTTCGCGTGCCTGCGCTAGGCATTTCGTGTCGTTATTTGTAGAGCCCGCGCGCCGCCTTCGTGGTTTTAAGATGTCCGTTCTTTGCAGCGGCGCCGCGGGCTACGCGTCAGCCCCGTCGCGAGGCACCGTCGCCCGCGCCCCTGGGGCTTCGCCCCCGCGTCTCGCGCGCGTCTCTGGAGCCCTAGCTCCTCCTTACCGTGAGCGAAGCTGCGAAGGTAAGCTTTTTTGTGTATTGAGTCAGATGATGAAAAATCGATAGGTAAGCTGCTGCTGGTAGCCATCTTGCTAAAGAGCTAAAAATAGAAGTTCGTCGAATCGAAAATTGATGAATAATCACTTCTAATTGTGATATTTGGTGCTATGAATCATCATTATCGTAGCCTTTTGTGTTTATCTTGAGAAAATAACCTAACTGTTAGAACAAAGGAAAAGCAAGCATCTTGAATTGAAAATATGCAAATCATTAGTTTTATTGATTTATTTCTATGCACTTACATTATGATAGCCTAGATTACACACAAAGAATTTGCCCTATTTCATCATCACTCAAGTCAAGTACCTACTTAACAGTAAACATAAAGAATTGTAAGGACACTTGTGCACTGCACCGAATCCGATTCATATTCAAATCAAATCCGATTTTGACTCAAATGTGCACTGCACCGAATCCGATTCATATTGAAATCAAATCCTATTTTGACTCAAATTGGCCTTCCTAGTGATTGTATGGACGCTTGTGCACTCAGCCGTAAACGGTTCAAATTCGATTCATATTCAAACCAAGAATTCTCACTTCGGGTCGTTTTTATTTTGGATCAAAACCGACTCGAATTGGCCGCTGTAGAAATTGTACGTACGGTTGTGCACCCACTCAAATTCAATTCGAATTTCGGGATGAAGAGTGAGGTACGGGGAGGGAAGCACACGTTGCACGCCCCGCCCACTGCCCCGTCTCGCCCAATAGTGTTGCCGAAAATATCGAAATTAATGTATAATATCGACAGTGTTATTTATTGATAATGTTTCTGCTATTGCAATTTTAGTTCTTCTTTGCTGGTCTGGGAGAAAAGAAAAAACAAAGAATTTACCAGCTGCTTCTTCGGAATGGGCGAGAATCTGAATCATATGAATAGGCCATGCGGTTAGCAACCCATCACTTTTATGATTTCCTTTTTCCACCTTCATGCCCACCATATACGCTAAAAGTGGCCTGGGCTTTAACGCCCTAGGCTCCGTCTACCCCGTTAATGATAAAGACGAGATAGTGTATCTGAGTACTATTGATAGTTTGGTATTATAGATAATTGATGACCTTTATTTAAGTAGGTAATATTGGTTATGAACACCGTTGTCACTAGAGATAGGCATAAATATATCCAAGCGTGGGTGGTAAATACCCGGGGTATTTACCACCCACGCTTGGATATACACCCTATATACACCGGGTATCTACCCGTTTGGTGGGTAGATTGAAATATTTATTAATAAATTAGTGCGAGTCCTTAATTATCTGTACAAATGTATAAAAAGCCCATACTGCCCATACTTCCGCTTGCTATTCCCACTCTTTTTCTGTTCAAGCGGTAAAATTATGGAATTCACTACCACGCATTATACGAGACTCCAAATATTTCCCTGTTTTTAGGAAGACAGTAAAATAGTATTATCTTTCCTTAACGTAATGAATAGTATACCTATATACTATATATGTATTTGTTCATAGTTAGGTATTTATATGTATATGTATAATATGTGTGTATGTTTATTGATGTATTGTATATGTATGTTTAACATTTTAGATAAGTACTTATATGTATTTGTAACTATAGTCTTTTGTACACGCCTACTACCTGTTTTCTTTAATTTTCCTCTCCTGGGTCTGCTGGAAGAGATTTCTTATGAAATAAGCAGTACCTATGTACTCTATTTTCTTACTTTGTACGTTCCTTTGTTTGTATGTTGTGTACATGAATTTTGTAAATAAATAAATAAGTAAAAAGGTTATCTTATGTATAAATTAATTAATATATCTCAAATATTAAATGACAAAGATTAGACACTAAATTAGCCATATTAAATCAGGCCTGTGTCACTCCCCGTGTAGGTAGCAAAAATATACCTACGCGCGGTGGCCACTGCGCGCGGGTGGCTAATTCAGTGGCGCTCACGTGCGAGCAGTGACACACGCGCGAGCTTTGTTCGTCGCCTAGGTACTTCACCGATCCGGCCGTTTTAAAAATGGAGAAACATAAAAAGAAGGCTAAAAAAATATCGAATTTCTGATGTTTGGTTTGAGATTGACGATCTGTTTCGTTATAAGTAGGTACCTAACCCACCTTCTTAGGAACTTTTCTGTTCGCTAGCAAAATAATTATGAAAGTTAAGTTAGAAATGGTATGTACCTACTAAGTACATTCTATAGAATTCGGTATCTAAAGACTTTGTTTTAGCTGGTTAGATATTTCGCACATGTTATATTATATTTCATTCATTAGAGTTGTTTGTGTTTCGCTTGTCGTACTTAGACCAAGAGCCGACTGCAAAAAAAGTTGTTTGTTATTGGTATTATAATATTGAGTATCTACCTGTCTATGTGGACGTGTACAAGTCTAGCTCGCGTCTTGATTCTGTTAAAACTTGTATGTACTACCACAGAATAGGTACTAGTACTCACGTACAGAAGTCTCACTCAGCAAAGAAATTCAAAGAAATATCTACTCAATGTGGCTAGCGATATAAATAAATATAAATATATATAGGGACAAAACACTGATTGAGCTAGCCCCAAAGTAAGTTTAAACTTGTGTTATGGGATACTAACTCGCTACGTTGGCTGCGCATTGCCCGCGACGATGTTGACATCGCGTTTGATGTCTGATTGCTTAGTACTAAGCAAGCATATAATTAGGTCTACAAATATTTGCCAGCAAAAAACGTAAACTTAGACGTGTCAATTCGTATGTTCACAAACGACGGGTAGATTGGGGTAAATAAATAATAAGTATAGTGCCAGCAACTGACGGCGGTTAAATGCAGGACACATAGTGAATGCGGCCTCTCTAATCAAAGTCTGGTGGTGCACTAACGAAATCGGTGGCCTCGAAATTCACGAATTCGATTCGGATCGGGAGCTGTGCACAGACGCTACTCAAGAATTTTCCGTCCGAATTTTTCTCGTTTTGGATTTGATTTGAATATGAATCGGATTCGGTGCAGTGCACAACCGGTCTAAGAAGAACCTTGTGCAGAATAAATTTTCTCTTTGTTTATTTTACATTGTTCTTTGATGTCAATGATTCTGCTGTGATAATGTAGGTAGCAATATTAATGTTTTAACAGTTGTATTCATACAAAATTACTTGACCCCTCCTTCCAAGGTATTTTATTTTTGTCAAGGAACTAATATTTTTATGTCAGTGTAATAAGGTTGAGGTTTGTCTGTTCCAGCGGCCTGATTTGGGCTGCTTTGGAGGTGAGAGAAGCAAATTTTTTATGAATATAACATGAATTTAGACAGTAGTAGTTGCATGCTTTAAGTATGTAGAGTAGTTGGTAATTTTTTTGTGTAGATTACTTTTAATCCACCACTCCCTACTGGTCTGTGTCTGAACTTAATATGTACACCATAAGTATCATATTGTCTTCCAAGAATAGGTCCTCTTTATTTTATTTTACTATCATAGTCTTTGTACCATCTGTTTTTCTCTTTCCAATTTCTCTATACAGCTATACAAAGCCTGAAAGGTATCAGTTGCACCATTCCTATGCTGCAGAAATGCTTTCCACCTAATTATAGGTAGGTAGATAGGGACTTGCTATTTGACTATTGCCCATGTTCTTTAATTTAGCTGTTTTAAAAAAAGGGTGAACATTACTGTAATGCAAGCTCTCTCTCATCTTAGCACATTCCAAGTGACGTCCTTGGCTGTGTTGCTTAAGAGCACGGATCCACTTTCCGGCTTCATCTTCTCCACTTTGCATGGTCTTCAGCATCCTAGGTTGAGTTACCATTGGTATTTGGCAGCCATATCATCCTTGGTCATGTCAATCCAGCCCCTGTAGAATTACACCATGGATAAACCCAGAAAATGTTTAAATCATATGACAGACTAGTGCCATCCCATTTGTCATTATTAGAGATAGTTGTGTACGCCACAGAAAAGAGCAAGCTTTTAAATAACCAGAAGAGACATACATATTATCACGCCTGTTTCCCACAGAGGTAGGCAGAGGCTATGGACGTCCACTTGCTACAATCATCGCTCTCATGCACGCCCGCAGAATATGAATACGTCTGAACTCTCCTTTTTTGAGAATGTCTGCAATCTGGTCGCAATATGTTCGTAAAGATTGACTCATCTACTCTCGTTTGCTTCAAAAACCTTTTTAGTGAATCTCCTTACATATCCTTCTTACATGCCTGGATTCATGGTTTTTACTTTCTATGTTGTATTATAAATTGTGGAGCTTATCGAGTGCTTTCTCCTAGAGCAAGATAGTGCATAATAAACTCTTACCGTCTTATTATTAAAACAGGACTAACTTTGTTACTAGGTTTAAGCCATTATCTGCCCAAATCAAGTTGACATTGACAGGTGAGATAGTGTGATATTACTAGATGTCAACTTGATAAGGGCGGGTAATGGTTTAAACCTGGTAACAAAGTTATCCTGCTACGCTACAGGAGCTGCGTCAAGCTCAATGAAGAAAGTGAAAAACATGTCTCTTTTTAATTTAAGAGCTTGCTCTTGTCAGTGGTGTACAGAACTTTAAAAAAAACACTCAGACTCGCCACAGGTTTCAGACTTTCCGAGACCGTTGGAAGGTAAATTTTCTTTTACTAACCACATCTTTTCTGATGTCAGGATGTCGTCCCGCCGCAACGGGTCGGTGTCCCGCGCAGCCGAGACGGCTTCCAAGAACAGGCTGCACATGGACAGGAACCCGCAGCATTCCAGGATCACTGGTGAAAAATATTCCCAAATTCTTTTTCCAATTTAAAATTTTATTTACTTTTTTCTTCACATAACAATTGTTAATAAATTATACATTTGTTAAACATGACAGGTGCAATAGCATCGAAGTCAATCTGAGAAATTTGCCTTGCGCTGCCTACCATTAGGCATGACGACTGGCGGCTGGAAGAATATTTTTTGCCCGGAAAAATATTTTTGGCTCATCCGTTAGATTATCAAATAATATTTTACACATATTTTTTCTTTTTTCTGAGTAACAAAAATTTACGAAGATACAGCGCATTTAAAGAAGATTGGCAGGTGTGGTACCCATTAAAATATAAGATGTAGGGTGTTGATTTTTTGGTATTTTATACTCGATACTTAATCATTTATTTTCCATACATTCAAGTTTTTCTACAACTTTTGAGAATAAAGAAAAATGAGAACTTGTTTTCAATTAAATCGTGCAAACAAAACGCATACCTGACCAGCAATAATAAAACGCAGTTGGCTCCCAACACTTTAGGGCCGTCACACAAAACTACGAGTATGTCATGCACTACAGAAAAATCGATTATTCATGAATCTACTTTTACCCACTTAATCAAGTAATACATGAATCTGTCAAACAAAACTATTGTTACAATCAACAAGATCTATATAATATCGGTGTATATTGTTCTACATTTATGTTTTAAGTTATCTGGCACAAAGAATCTGCATTACCATACACACGTTGTATGCATACATACAATGCTGCCAGCCTTTTGGCCACGCTGCCGAGGGGTAATATTTTAGTGGGATTACATAATTTGTAATTTTTTTAGTTTTAGTTCTTAGAGGTGCTTATAAGTTTTAATTTATAAAAAAAAAATATTATTTAGCTTTCATTTAATTTAAACTGTATTATTATAAACATCTATTTCAGTCATATTAAATTATGTTAAGTTATAGTTATATTATGGCATAATTGGCGTAATCTATTAATATCGACCTTTTGTCTACATGCTATCAACCATTTGTAATTTGTGCGATTACATCATATGTTATGTCAACGTCACGGGACTGATACAACTGTCAACGTCAAACAAAAATATTCAATTGACAGTTACAATCACTTTTAAATGTGTCAAAAAAAGTCAAAACGTTTTGTTATGTTATGTCTCTACACTTTGTCCCATACTAATTATAAATGCATTTAACTTTTTACTCATAAGTTGTAGAAATATTTTATGATTACATTTTTTATTACATAATTCAAGACAAATAAATTAGTAATATTTTCATTGTCCTACACAAGACGGTACCACCAGTCTATAGGTCTCTGCCAATTTTCTTTCGCATGACGTCACGGCTAAGAATGATTTTTACATAGCGGCGACGTCACAAGCCCCCACTCTGGAACTTAGATGCTCTGTATCTGTAAATTTTTAAATTTTTACTTTTTTGATACAACCGAAAAATATGGGTCCACTATTTTTGGATAATCTACAAGACGGACTAATTAGAATAATACATTTCGGACCCAGTCGTCACCCCTATCATAGCTTGGCATTTGGAGGAATTAACCTTATTTCCAAATCAGGAAAGGGTAGCCAATAAAGCAGAGTTTACACCGTCGTCAGCATAAAAATGGTAATAAGAGGTGCTGATAAGAGGAAAGTAAATAAAAATATTACTTTAACAAAATGAGCACAAGAGCAACAGGAAGTGTTGGCTGCAAGAATTTCTAAAATAACGATTGGCAGGGACCTGTCTTCATTTTAGCGCATTCCTGCTTGCATCCTCTGATGTGCTGCTTCAGAGGCCTGGGTGCACTTTTACGCTTTTTCTTCAAATATAACATACACGTCAATGGTCACCCAAGGATGCTAAAGGCCATGCGAATTCAAGAAGAAATAGCAGGAACAGAAATGATTTGGCTATAGTTTTACTATCAGCCGCCTGCTACGAACAATAATTCTCTAGAATCGTAAGTACCTAATCCCGAAAAATCATTCCACGCGATATGTACCGCGGCGAGCGGGGCTTAAAATATGAACAGCGCGGCGCGACTGTTCGCTGTGACACTCGAGTCATGCGGTTGCGTCGCAAGAAGTTTTCTTTGAGAATATTTCTGTGTTTCTGCGATAATCGATTCATTAAAAATGCCTTCATGTGCCGTGAAGTGGTGTAGAAGCCATACATGACATAGACATGAAAATTAGTTATTAAAAAAACGACGACGCGTGACATTGTCGCGACCAATCGCATGCATCTTTGTCTATGTGTGCGTTCGAGTGTTTCGTTGCAATTACTGTTCGTTTGTTTGCGTAAATGGAATCAGAATCGAAGCGGTGAATGTAGGAGCGTTAGGTTTCTAGAGAATTATATTTCGATGGCCGCCTGCCTGACGTCAACCCTCTTTATCATCATGATCAGGTAGTCTCCACTGCAAGAGCACAACCCTCTTTGTACTGCCAGAGCCATATATGTATTAGCCAGAGCAGTCAGAGGATTTGGCCTACACTCTCCACGCTGGCCAGATGGGTTGGAGATGTCTCATGATGTTTATAAGCTTTGTTTAGTTTGTGTTTCCTAAGTCGCCTTCTAAGACATCCACAGGAAGACTTGGAGTAGTCCTATTCTACTCTGCCGGAATCCCTCTATATAAATGCAGGGAATCATAAATAGCAACAGCAACTAACCCATCACCTACTTGGTTTGGTTGAGTGTCTGGAAAAGTCTAAATATACATATACTAGCTGTGCCCGCGACTTCGTTCGCGTGGTTGTCGGAACGTAATGTTATATAGCCTAAAGCCTTCCTCTATAAATGGACTACCCAACAAAAAAAGAATTTTTTAAATCGGACCATTAGTTCCTGAGATTAGCGCGTTTAAACAAACAAACAAACAAACAAACTCTTCCGCTTTATAATATTATTATAGATTATAGTATTCAGTGAACAGCTTCAAGAATAGACTGGACAAAAACAAAATCTCCAAACATTAAGACACACACGCATCAGCATAATAAGCTGCTTGTGTGTTTAATAATAAATAATAATAATTAGAATCAATAATAATTATAATAATAGTAGAATCGGAGGTACCGTACTATAAGTACTCACCGGCGTCAGTTCTCGAAAATGGTCGTGCCACGCTCTATTAGGATCGATCTGTCATCACGGACAGGACTATTGTCGCCAATAAGCCTGATATCGTGCTGACAGATCGATTGATGCGCCAGGCAGTGCTCGTCGACATCACCGTCCCGCATGACGAGAACCTCGTGAAGGCCGAGAAGGACAAACTTAGCAAGTACCTTGACTTGTCCCACGAGGAGACTGCTATGTGGGATGTGGATTTGACGATCATTGTCCCGATAGTCGTATCGGCGAACGGTCTTATAGCGAAGAGTCTTGAGCAACATCTTAAGACTCTCTCGCTAGATGGCTGGATCAAGGGTCAGATTCAGAAGGCAGTACTCCTGGACACGGCACGTATTGTCAGGAGGTTTCTCTCTCTGCGGCCCTAACCGCCGGTAGCTTGGGCCTTGCCCCGCTGCCAGTGGGCAGCTAGGTTAGGTTTTTGTAAATGTTTATATTTTGTAGTATGTTTTATTTTACTTTTTATAAATGTATACCAAAACCTAGCCTAAGTTTTAAATTAAAAAAAGAGAATAATAATTATATATTTTATATACATCATTGTATACACTTTTACATTATTATCCAGGGAAAGGGCAGCTGAGGGTGTAATCTTCAGACACTAAATAATTTTATCATTTCTATTTTACCATATTATCTGTCTAAAATTAGAAGGTGCGGATACTCTTATTATTTCTGTGGCTGCTGCTCATTTTCACGTCTCTTACTTTTGAGCACACCCACCATCTTCTCACACCACTGCAATCTGGTTTTCTCACAGAGCAGAGTACCACCACTGCCCTTCTCAGTGTCACTGAAGATACACGTCGGCATGGAGAAATCATTGATCATTATACTTGGTCTTATTGATTTTTCTTATGCTTTTAACATGCTTGATCACGATATTCTCCTGCCAATTCTTCAAAACATGAAGTTCTCATCCTTAGCAATGAACCGGTTTTCCTCATATCTTCATGACAGGCAGCAAGCGGTTTGAAAGGATAAGGAGGTGTCTCAGTAGATAAAATTGTCGTCAGGTGTTCCTCAAGGTTGTATTCTGCTTCCATTATTATTTGCATTGTTAAAAAACCTTTTAGCTGTTCTTATAATTTCTACGTGGATGATTTACAAGTTCAAATTACTGCTGGAAACGTAAACTTTTGAATGGAACAAGGCTGTCAGAAATTTCTTCCTGGTTGGACAGTTTTGGTATCAAGGTCAATCCATCCAAGTGCCAGGCTATTTTAATTGGTAGTCTAAGGCAAGTGGCTAAACTGAATATGAGGTCTCTTTTCCCTGTTATTGTTACCCGACTGCGCCAGAATTAGGGTTATGTTTTTCGAGTGTATGCATGTATGTAAATTTGTTTGGCACGCTCTACAGCCTAAACGGCTGGATGGATACTAGCTTGAGAGTTGTCGTTAGATTTGTCCTAACTCTGAAATAAATTGAAAATTAAGAATTCTTAATTAAGCAGTAGGTACCTATGTACTCTATTTTCTTACTTTATACGTTTCTTTGTTTGTATGTTGTGTACATGAACTTTGTAAATAAATAAATAATTCTTTATTCAGTGATATAAATTACACATTTTATATTTTTACACAAAACGAAAATCTGACACCAGTGTTAGCCACTTACACACGATAAACAAACAACACAAGACAAGTACATAATCACTGAAAGTGTATATACTTTGCTGTTTGCCGTGCATATCATAATATATAATAATTATAATAACATATATTTATCATAATTGTTTGTCGACAGATCCGTCCAACCCGGCTGGTCGCCGCAAGGAGATCGACAACGTGATGAAGAGAGCTCGCCAGGCGTCGCCCGGCAGCTGGGACCGGAAGCTGCTAGAGGTTGAGGAGAAGGATCCCAACAGGCTAGTCAAACAGATACACCTTCAACCTTTATCCCTTAGCCTTGTGACCACGTCAAGCGGACGCCCGCGCAGGTTTCAGTCCGTCTCTGTCACAAACTAGACATGGGTAACTCCGGATTCGAATATTTAAATGAGCCGATTCATCAACAGAAGCCGATACCCGTACTGAATCCCGGTAATCGTTATCGGCTCCCGCGAGTTATTGAGTCCGCACCAATCTTGGTCCCGCCGGGAACCGGTGGCGCCTGTCGGGTCGCGAGCCTTAAGTCGCGTTTCGTTTCGACCGCGTCTCGGGAGGAATCGGGAGTCGGGAGTCAATATTATTCTATATTTATCGTTATCAGAAAGGACGGGAGCTGGAGCCGATAAGGGAGTAGGAATCATTAAGATGAGTCGGTACCGGATGCGGAGTAAGCACAAACCCTATGTGCGATAGGGATAGCTGAAACCGTCCGGGGCGTCCGCTTCTGGTGAATATAGAAGCAAATGGCTTTGAAGTGTGAAATCAATTGTTTACTCGGTAAATATGGAGATAATTTCCATATTGCTAATCGTCAGGCACTAGATAGCCCTTAATTATTTTATGAACTGCCGTTGAAACTATTATTGGTGATCCGTCTAGCTTTAAAACTTGCCGTGGCCACTTTTGGCGGAGGCAAGTTTTAAGCTAGATGGACTAATGTAAATACTTTCAACGGTGGTTCATATAATAATTGAAAGGGATATCTAGTGCCTGACGATTAGCAATATGGAAATTATCTCCATATTTACGAGTTAACAATTTATTTCAAATGACGGCGCCACTTCAAGGCCATATTCACCTTAACGCAGTTTCAAGCCAAGCGTTATCCACACATTTCTGGATGAAAGCCCTGACAGGACCAGTGCAGTATCCTAGATAATATTTTTGGCGGGAAGTCAAGGCGTTCAGTAGGGGTTTACTTAAAATTATTTTGCAAATTGACGCTAGTGGACTTTATTTGTGATGTTTGGCGTTATAAATGCTCATGCTCATGAACAATTTGTGAAATAGTCTAAGTGGACAGTCATAGTACGGCTTTAGTAAGAAGCAATCGAAGGACCTTCACCACCCTTCGGTTGAAACTTGTTAGTTAATGGGTTAGGAATAAAGTCGGGTAAAAACTAAAGATAGTCTCTAAAGGACTTATACTTATTCGCCAGTTGACTGGAAGAGATTCCATTACTGACTGGGATAAGTCCGCCAATGTAGATTGTCAATTTACTTTTGTCTTTAGTTATGCGTTTTCTTAGTACAATAAAGTTATTACAAACAAACAAGACTCGTATTCAGGGCCGTAAGTAATTCTTAGAAGAAAAGCTATAAATACGAATACTTGTGTATAATACTGGGCATCAAACCCAAGTGCGTATCCAGGGCCGTAAGTAACGAATACTTGTGTATAATACTGGGCATCAAACCCAAGTGAACGGTCGAACCAACGAAGTGAAAGACACGATGTTCAAGAAAACAAAAATATTTCGTTGTCACGTATAAGGACTTGCCCCCGTTGTCCAGTGGTCAAGTCGATCGGCAGACCAGCGTGAAAGAAATGCGAACACGGTACAATCAGGTCTTTATCCTATTGCACAGTTAGCTATTCAGATGATACAGTTCTCGGGATGGCTTCTAAGCAGAGACGAAAAATTCTACAGGACTGACAGCCCCATACAAAAAAACGTACTCTGCTAGAAAGCCAAAATCCTGTATTATTTCTAGATGTCGCTGCTATCTTGCCTGCTAGATATACATAGAGTGATGTTGTACTTAGGCTGCCGGTATCCACGAAAAATCAGAGATGGCGCTAGTTTGTTCGTAGAAAATGAACGCTTCTACCGCCATCTTCCGAATTTAAGCGAAACTAGGAAACTACCTTCTTTCAAACTAGTAGCTCCATCTAGCTGCAAAATTTTCAGTAAAAATCTAATTCCGGTTCAAAGTATGAAGGTTATTAGTTTTCTTGTAATTTTCGTCCATGATGAGACTGTGTGAAAAAGATTCATATGGCCTAAAACCGTTTAGGCTTGAGTCCTGAAGTATGTGGATAGCGCATTACCTATATTCCCTAGCAAGGAAGTATCACAAATAAGTTGTAATAACATACCACCTCATTTTGCAAGTTAACCGTATGTATGTTGCTTTGTTAAGGGATTAGGCGCAGAACGTCAGATTCGCAAAATGTCCTGTGACCTTGAACCAGTGGCCATTATTTATATGGCTTTTTTGTGTACAACAAAGAGTACCAACATTTATATTTTTTGTATTAAGTAGTTGTGTGTCTATACAACGTGGAAGGGACATACCCTTAATAAGAAATAAACTAACAAAACAACAACAAACAAACAAACAAACATAATTATAACTTTGATAATTCAATATTAAAAAATGTCATAACAATTTAAATATACCAGAAAGTTTAAAATTTATCTTTTTCTAGGTAAAACATAAAAATTAATCCCGAATTTAATTATTTATTGCCCTTAAATGGGTTCCCTTTTCAGCCGAAGATCTTTTTCGGTACGGAAGAAATAAACGGGCAAGTGCGAGTCGGACTCGTACATGAAGAGTTCTGTACCACCGTACAATGTTTTAAAACGCTGAAGAAACACGTTTCTTGTATGAAGACCCCCTTTAATTTTTAACTTTATCTTATTTTTAGTATTTGTTATAGTGGTCATAGTAATACATAATTGGTGAAAATTTCAAGTATCTAGTTAATGTTCTTATAAAGATCTAGTTAAAAACGCTGAAAAACACGTTTTTTTGTATGCCTACCCCCTTTAATTTATAACTTTTTTTTTAATTTTTAGTATTTGTTATAGCGGCCATAGAATACATAATCTGTGATAGAGATAGAGCCATGTGACAGACGGACAGGCAGCAGAGTCTCAGTAATAAGGTCCCGTTTGCACACTTGGGTACGGAACCATAAAAATCAGACTTTATTACATGTCAACTTATTTTGTCATGTGGCGCGCAGGCGACCAATACTGTGTAAATGAGTTGGTTCCGCCATTCCTTTTCAGCAGTAGTCGTTGCAAAACGCTAGTATCCGTTTTTTTTTATAAGTATTTTATATACTGGGTGGCGCAAAAGTAAAGACCCTATTTGGTTCAGCTATAACATTTTTTCTAAATTAGAAAACTAGATTTAGGTTTTTTTAAATGTATATTTGTGCCATTAAATTTCGTACCATTAGGATTTAAAGATGATGTCTTTTAAATGGTGACCTCCAGAGTTGATACACATTTGAGCCCTATTTATGACATTTTGCATAACTTGCCGTAACACTTCCTGCGATATGTTCGTTATTTCTTGACGAATGTTTTCTTTTAGAGCTGCGAGAGTCTGTGGCTTGTTCACATACACCCGAGATTTCAAAAAACCCCAAAGAAAGAAGTCTGGACTGGTCAGATCGGGTGATCTTGCAGGCCAAGGCAAATCGCCAAAACGAGAGATAACTCGGCCTGGAAAAGCGTCCCTCACTAAGTCCATAGTGTCGCGCGCTGTGTGTGCCGTAGCGCCGTCTTGTTGAAACCAGATGTGCTCCAGCCCCAATTCGTCCAAACTGGGTATCAAAAACTCTCGTAACATGGTTCTGTAGCGTTCTCCAGTGACAGTTATCGCATTGCCTCCAGCGTCTTCGAAAAAATAGGGTCCGATCACTCTGTCAACACAGATGCCACACCATACAGTAACTTTTAGTGGGTGTAGAGGTGTTTCTTGAATAATGCGCGGATTATCAGTGCCCCAGAACCGAGTATTCTGCTTATTGACATGCCCTGAGAGATGGAAATGCGCTTCGTCACTCATAACCAATTTTGAAGGAAAATCATCCTCTTCAAGGTTGAGGTTTATGACGCGCTGGCAGTAATCTAGACGAGCTCGGTGGTCAGCAGGCAGCAGCTGATGAGTCATTTGAGTTTTATACGGGAACATCTTTAAGTCTTTCACCAAAATACGCTGCAGGGTCCGTCTGGAAATGCCCAATTGCGTGGCACGTCGCCTCGTTGATGTTTCTGGACACTCTTCCACATCTTCGCGCACAGCATCGATATTTTCAGCTGAACGGCCTGTTCTTGGTCTCCCAGACTTAGGTCTATCCAATGTTGAGCCAGTTGCTTCAAGGCGTGTGGCAAAGCGTCGAATTGTGCGACCAATCGGTGCCGGACGGTGGTGAAATCGTCGACGAAATTCACGTTGTGTTCTTATCACTGATGAATTATTCCGTAAGAACATTGACACAATTATTCCACGTTCTTGGGGAGTAAAACGGTCCATGTTTATTTTCAGTGTATTTTACATTTGTTCACTACACAATTTTCAACAACAGAATGACAGAAAATGTCATATAAAAAAAATAAAAGTATTTTCTTTAGTGCCAGTACTTTTGCGCCACCCAGTATAAATAAATTACACATAATATACAGTTACTTAAACCTTTTTTATTCAGAAAGTAGATATTAACAAATGAATAAAAAAAAAGAAAAATGAACTAAACCTATTCAATTAAAACTACTTATTAATAAAAAAGATCTGGCAAATCGGTGCCCTGTGGTAATGTGCCCAGAAATCTGGCAGCATTGCCACGTTGTATGGCAATGCTAATCTTTTGAGCCAGATAGAGGCCAGCCCTCTGGTCATGTCATGTGTACAGTTAAATTCATCGTCAGGTCTTTTTTGTCTCCACTGCAGGAGCACGACACTCTAGACTACCAGAGCCATACTTGACCAGAGCAGCCAGAGAATTGAGCCTACACTGTCCACGCTGGCCAGACTGGTTGGAGAGGTCTCATTGTTGTTCATAAGCTTTGTTCAGCTTGTATTCCCTAAGTCGCCTTCTACGACATCCACGGGAAGACTTGGAGTGGTCCTATTCTACTCTGCCGGGAACCACACGGCTACAGTAAAGTTATTTACGTGTTAACGTGCCTGCAATAACCTAATTACTGAATAAATATTTGATTCTTGCTTCTGAATTTAGTTGGATTATCCACCTTACGATTTAAACCTAGTAATAAAGTTGGTCCATGCTTAATATTGAGACGTATAGTGTCTGTAGGTGTGTGCGACCCTGACATTCTGCGTCTAAACTCTAAACTAATTCACTTATCATACTCATCTGACAGATGGCGCCACACCGGCTACAAGCAGTTATACTTAGCCGGTGGGGGATCAACATCTCCTAAGAGATCCCGCTCGCCAGTAGGCCGCCGCTCCAGGACCAGGTAAGATGTCACTGCTGTCCGATAGGAGCGCCGGCTTTGGGCCAAATACGAAATACTCGGCACGTGGCGGATTTCCCCTAGGGCCCAACACTTTTTCCTCTAATTATGCCTGCGCAGAGCCGCCATTTTGGCTCAACTTATGGCGCCGGGTATTGTACGTCTGTCAGTATATGATATATCGGTGAAGAAAAAATGCTATAAAACTATTTTAGGGACTAAACTTAAGGCGCGGTAGGTTCCACAGCTTACAATATTGTGTTTTTCAAAATTTGTTGTATTTATTTGAAAAATAAATAACAGCGAAATCTGAAGGCCTTTCTACAAAGCCACACTAGTAATTAGATTATACATTTTTTTGATATAATTTTCATGTAAAAAGGTGATTGTACACTTATAATTTTTTTGAAGTAAATTTAGAGGTGTGTTTGTGTTTGTTTTATAGAGCCAAAAATGCTCAATCGTGTTTTGGATACTATGTGTCTCTATAGAAAAACCTTAAAGATTTCTATGTAAAATTTTTGAATAATAAATTGTAGTTTAATTTAGAAAACACACAATATTGTGAGCTGTGGACCTACCGCGCCTTAATAAGAAAGTAGCTTTTCGCGCTTCGTCGCAGAATGTACCCTTTCGCAAAATGCCCCCTAGTAGCAAAATGACCCTATTGCAAGATTTCTATTTTGTATAAAATGTTTGTGTTGCTACAGGTCGCCCCCTCCCCCCCGCCGCTCGCGCACCCCGCTCGTGCGCCGCTCGCCGAGAAAATCGCGTTCGCCACGGCGCAGTCCTAGACGGAGCCCTATCAGGTAACAAACTATGATATACTACGTGTTAATTAAATAACGCAAAACCTTTCAGATGGTACCTCAGCCTATGAAACTTAACAACTTTTGTTCTACAACTTTTACAAACCAAAAATAAAATAGAATTTTCATACCAACAGATCAGCTGATCGAGTCAATTTGTATGAAAATCCGAATTTTATTTTTGTTTTTTGGGAATGTTGTAGAACAAAAGTTGTTCAGTTTCATGGACTCCGCGACCACTCGGGAGTGGTAAATTCAGTTATACGAATCGTTTGTCCAGAGTAATAAGAATGAAATTGGCTTGCAATGGATGTTTGTCTAGGTATCTAAACGAAAAGGTGCTGAGTTCTGACGTGAGCTAAATCAAACCATATTGCTAACCACATTGAGTAGATATTTCTTTGAATTTCTTTGCTGAGTGTTACTTCTGTACGTGAGTACTAGTAGCTATTCTGTAATGATGATACTCAGCTTCTATGAAGTGCCATACCTGTGACCGCGTGTTGTTTTCCAGACGCAGCCCTCCCCCCGCCCGTCGCCGCACCCGCTCCCCTGTGAGACGTGCGTCCCGCTCCCCCATTCGTCGAGCGCCGAGGGCCGAAGTGAGGAGGCCTAGGCCTCCGTCCCCGCCTCCAAGACAGGTAATGAAGACCTTCTATATTAAAGAGCCAGGCTCTTGTCGTTGTTGATTTTTTGGCAGAGATAAATAAATAATTATAATTAATAAATATATACGGACAAATCGCACAGATTGATCTAGCCCCAAAGTAAGTTCGAGACTTGTGTTATGGGATACTAACTCAACGATTGTATATTTTATAACAAATACATATACAGGCTGACTTTTAAACCACCAGCCAAATTTTTGGAGCAAGTTCAGTCCATGATATTGAACTACTTTCCATAAAAAAAGTTATTAAAAATCGATGAAAATTTTTCGTCCTCCCATAGAAAATCCGTTTGACTAACCATTTGATTTGTATGAAAAGGCGAATTTTTATTTTAGTTTTTCGTTAATTGTTTTTATGGAAAGTAGTTCAGTATCATGGACTGAACTTGCTCCAGAAATTTGGCTGGTGGTTTGAAAGTCAGCCTGTATAGTTAAACATCCAAAACCCAGGCCAATCTGAAAAAGATCATTTTCCATCTTGACCTGACCGGGGTTCGAGCCCGGGACCTCCGGTTATGGCGGACTGGCGTGTTAACCACTACACCACGGAGGTCGACGATAGAGATAATGGGGTGCTTTGTTCTTGCCTTCTCTATATCACACACAAACTTAACTCCCTTCACCAGTAAAAAAGGGCATAAGAACCCCAATACGCAAGTAGCATTTTATGCCTGCTTCTTTTCCTTCGCAGATCGAGGGAATGCAACAAAATGGGAATCATGTTGAAAAGCAATGTGGCTAGCAACCCATCACTATTTTAATTCCCTTTTCCACCTTTTGCACACAGGAATAGCAGAAGATGGCACGTGGAAAGATAATTGGGAGGCCTTTGCCCAACAGTGGGACACAAGACCCACAGGCTAGTTAAAAAGTATGTTTTCATGGTAATGAACTTTTGCCTTAAGGAGAATGCCATATGGCATTAGGTCCGCCACTTGTACGTTTGTCTTATTGTGCAATAAAGATTAAATAAATAAATAAGGTTCAATTAAATTAAATTATTCTACAATTGCCTTAATAAGGGTTATACTTACAGGCTGACTTTTTAACCACCAGCCAAAGTTCAGTCCATGATACTGAACTAGTTTCCATAAAAACAATTAACGAAAAACTAAAATAAAAATTCGCCGTCCCATGCAAATCAGCGCTCAGCCAAACGGATTTTTTATGGGAGGACGAGAAATTTTTATCGATTTTTAATACCTTTTTTATAGAAAGTAGTTCAGTATCATGGACTGAACTTGCTCCAAAAATTTGGCTGGTGTTTAAAAAGTCACCCTGTATTGATCCGCGCATAGCCTAATTTCCCATCGCTTTTATGGCCTGTATTGCTTTTTTGTGTATGGGGGGCAAGGGTAGCCCCGAAGTGTGGGAGCTCCTGGGCAGAGCGTCCCAGATAGATTGTGTGTATAGGGAAGTAGGAGAAACAAACAAATGGAAGATGTAAATAGTTTTTTATGGACACACAAGAGTAAAAAGAAATAAGCAAAACAGAAGGTGCACGAGCGATAAAATCAGTGGAAAATAAGGTAGAAAAATGTAGAAGTAGAATAGTCAAGACAAAAGAACTGAACACAAAGTAAATATTAAATTAATTTAAATTTTTAACGTGAAAAATGCTGTTACCACAAATGACAAGACATGAGAGCATTGAAGGATGGTCATTGACAGTCGACCAAAACTCAGTACTAAAAGTATGCGCGCGCAACATGACGCCGCGAGGCAACGTGCGCGCGCAACGCAAAGTCCGTGGTCGACTGGTAAAGACCATCGCTTTCAATAAAGAAGTATGAATAAAAAAGTATGAATACAGATAAATAAAACTTTATGAACCAAAAATTTATGTATATACAAGTGGGAGAAGCCCACATGTGCAATAAAGGGGATTTTATTGTTAAATCAATCTTTCTGTTTGCAGTCATCCGGCTCAGGATCCTCCGTAAGCAGTTGTTCTGACGAGTCGTGCTCGGTGTGCTCAGCGAAGAACAAGAAGGGCCCACCACCAGCGCCACCCAAAGGGGCAAAAGCTCCTCCCAGGTAATGATTTTTCAACTTTTTCTTTTTGTAATGATTTTTCTTCAACCTAAACAACTTTAGCGACGAATTTGGTACTACGAGTGCTCGTCGATTTGAACATTGAACGTTTGGAAGACTATTTGTGTGTCAACCGTTGGTTCCGTAGTGAATGAATTCTTTTCTACTCCAAATTTTACCTTAAGTTCTTCTATCTTACCTTAAGTAACCTTAAGTTTCATATCAATAGTATTATTTATTGTTTCAGACCGACGCAAACCGACTCCCCCAACCGCAAGCGCCCCGTCCCCCCTCCCGCCGCCCGCGCTGTCCAGCCTACCAGGGAGTTGTTGAAGGCTAGGGAGGCCAGCAAGCGGAGCAGGGAGGAAAAGGTAATGTCTTTATCGTGAGGAAACCTAATTAAACTAGTTCGCTAGTGTGTAATAATGACTGTACTAGTGTGTAATAATGACGGTACTAGTGTGTAATAATGACTGTACTAGTGTGTAATAATGACGGTACTAGTGTATAATAATGACTGTACTAGTGAGTAATAATGACTGTACTAGTGTGTAATAATGACTGTACTAGTGAGTATTAATGACTGTACTAGTGTGTAACAATGACTATTGTCACTAGATGACGGTCATTGAGTTACGACAGATGGCTTCAGGCAGCTCGAAACATCTCACATCAATCGTCATCAGTTCTAGTCTTCACCTCCACTGCAGGAGCACGATCCTCTCTGTACTACCAGAGCCAGAGCAGCCAGAGGACTTGGCCTACACTCTCCACGCTGGCCAGACGGGTTGGAGAGGTCTCATTGTTGTTGTCAAGTATAACAGAGAAGATATTCAAGCGTTTTCAAAATTTTCATCCTTGTATCAATTTCCATGTTTTGTTGGCAGGTGCTAGAATGGCAGCGCTCCCAACTGTCCAACATGCCGCGCGCCCCCCTCCCCGCCGCGCACATCAAGCGCGAGGGGGAGCGGCGGCCCGCCCCGCCCGCGGCCCCCGCGCCCCCCGGCGGGCCGCCCGCGCCGCCCCGCGCCCCCCGCCGCCCCGAGCGCGGCGTGTCCCCCGCCGCCATCGCCGCCGCGCTGGCTGATCACAGCGATGACAGCGAGAGCACTGCGAGTGAGGAACAGCCGCAGAGGTTAGTTGATAGTGTAGTTTTACCACAGAATAGGTACTAGTACTCTCGTACAGAAGACACGGACTACTCAGTGTTACTTATTTCTGTAAATTGGATTTGGCACTCGTTCGCAAGCTTTACATGTTATATTGTGATAACATTGTATTAGGCATAATATCTTTGTAAACTGAAAAAGCCCTTCTGGGGCGTAGGCGACCAATACAGTGTAAATGAGTTCCTTTCGGCGGTTCTTCTCAGCAGTAGTCGTTGCGGAACGCTAGTATCGGTAGCTTTTGCACTAAAAATAATGACCTAAAATAAGTGATATTTAACCTACATTGAATAAAAAATTTTGACTGACTGAAGTCTCACTTAGCAAAGAAATTCAAAGAAATATCTACTCAATGTAGTTAGCGATATGGTTTAATTTAGGTCACGTCAAAACTCAGCACCTTATTGTTTAGATACAGATGACATCCATTGCAAGCCAATTTCATTCTTATTACTCCGGACAAACGATTCATATAACTGAATTTACCACTCCGAGTGGTCGCCTCGCGCTTAGTAATAATGTAGGCATATTTTCTATACCTAAACGGGGAGTGACAGGCCTGCTTTTACATCATGATCCAAGCATATTCTCAGTTGCATCTCAACGGTAACGCTTCAGAGCCCGGGGTCCGGTACCTACCCTAGGGGATTTGTTACTGGTTTTTACACAGAGCGACTGCCGTCTGACCTCATTAACCCAAAAGGTAAACCAGAACCAATCCTAGGAGATGATAGTTTTTGTTTATTTAAATGTATGTACATGTGCATCTATACTAATATTATAAAGCGGAAGAGTTTGTTTGTTTGTTTGTTTGTTTGTTTGTTTGTTTAAACGCGCTAATCTCAGGAACTAATGGTCCGATTTAAAAAAAATCTTTTTTTGTTGGGTAGTCCATTTATTCGTTCCGACAACCACGCGAGCGAAGTCGCGGGCACAGCTAGTCATAAATAAATAAAGAAATAGTATAGTTTGTTTAGTCTAAAAATTAACTCCCCTTCACATATGCACTAGTTGGCCAACAGATCTGACCCTTCATTAAAAGGCATTAGGGCCAACGCACATTTGAAACGCAGCGCAGTGAATTTTTCACTTCCAAAGTATATATCAAATACGGCCTACAGTACGGCGCAAGTGACGACGACAAAATGGCGGCTCCCGCCCGATCTGTGTTAATTAATTTTTGATCTTATTCCATAGCACACAAAGACGATAATGCTTTGACAGTAAAAATTTCGCTGCGCTGCGCTTTGCCAAATATGCGCCAGTCCTTAGTATTTATCTATCTATATATCTATACAACGTCGTTAAGTTGTTGGTGAAATGTAAAATTTGCTATCCCAGAGTAACTTACATCATTATTCTTGGAATAAGACTTATCTGACTTTGGTGATATCACCCCATAATGAACTAACGCAAAACCTCTCAGATGGTACCCTCAGCCCATGAAACTTAAAAAACTTTTGTTCTACAACTTTCACGAAACCCAAAACAATATTTGAATTTTCATTCTAACTGACCAGCTGATCGAGTCGGTTTGTATGAAAATCTAATTTTTTTTGGTATTTTGGGAATGTTGTAGAACAAAAGTTGTTCGTTTTCATGGACAGAGCTACCATCTGAGAGGTTTTGCGTTAGTTCATTAACACATTATATATAAGAGCTATGCCATATGTTCTTGTCGGTGGAGTATGTATTCTCTTCCATTTGTCTCTCTCATCTGCCAGCTGTTTTATTCCCTGTACGACATGACGTTCACCTCGTCCTTTATCTGTTTCATGCAGGGCTTGGAATACCGTTACAAATCTGGTAACGTTAATTCAGTCAAACGGCGTTAACGTTATCAGCAAAGATAACGATATGCTGGGTAACGTTTTTTTCCAACCATTTACCTATAAAATCAGATAACGTTACCAATTATATTAACGGTAAAGGTATTGTTAAGATTGTATTTCTTTTCGATATTTGACAGAATTAATTGATGTAAGTTTGTCTAGTAGGCTACTAGAGCTACATGTAGATGTCGTGATAGACTGTGCTACCTCGGGTTCGATTCCCAGCGCAATGTAATACACTTGTATAATATTTTATACAATATTTTACAGGTATTGAAAAAAGTATCGTTTCTTACCTAGGCTGTTTGATAAGTACCCGTTTATGAAAAAAAAAACATTTTTTTTTTGTATATATGCATTTATTTTTCTACGTAGTCACCTTTTAACTCTACACATTTGTTCCACCTATACTCAAGCTTCAATAAACCATCCAAAAAGTAGAAGATTTTGGAAAGTCATTAAAATAGGCCTCTGTAGCGGCAATGACTTCGTCATTTGATCCAAATCGCTTGCCACCGAGCCATTTTTTTAGGTTGGGAAACAAAAAGAAATCGCATGGGGCCAAATCTGGAGAATACGGGGGGCGAGACAATAGTTCGTAGCGTAACTGTGCTAATTTAGCCGTCACAACTCTGGACGAATGAGCCGGGGCGTTGTCGTGATGAAACAGTACTTTTTTCTTTTTTAAATGGGGTCGTTTGTTCAACACGGCGTCAAATTCATCCAATAAATTGGCATAGTACTGCCCTGTTATTGTTTTTCCCTTTTCTAAATAGTCAATATGTATAATACCCTGCGAATCCCAAAAAACGGTCGCCATGACCTTTCCAGCCGATGGGACGGTTTTTGCTTTCTTTGCAGCAGGTTCACCCGGTAAAATCCACTGCTTCGACTGCTCTTTCATTTCCGGGGTGTAGTGGCGGACCCACGTTTAGTCCACGGTTGTTCTCCCCCGCTTAAACTCGTTATACCAATATCTGACGGTTGTCATAGAAGGAGCACATTCATGGTAAACCGCTTGCATTCTTACTTTTATTTCATCACATGTTTTTCCTTCCAAAAATAAGAATCTAATTACAGACCGATACTGTTCTTTCTCCATTTTAACAATTTTAAGTTCACGCCTTCACTGAATCGTTGTCAAATGAGAAAAAAAACAAAAGAATGCCATTTTTTTTTTAATTTTCCCGCCTCTGAAAAATGGCTTAAAAAGGTGGTATACTTATTTGCGGCCAGTGATATTAATATATTTATAAAACGGGTACTTATCAAACAGCCCTCGTATATCGTTAATTGATAATGTTTTATAACTGTATTATCAATACCCCTTGTAACGTTACTTTTAGTGTGAATTTTGTATCGTTAACAAGCCCGGGTTTCATGTAGTTTTGACGTGACAACGTCTTAAATTAGGTTGCGGCTGGGAGTCACTTATGAAAAAGTGTAACGCTCGGTAACGTTACGATGAGTCACCGAACGAGAGAGAGGCCCGCCGAATGCCTTGCGTCTCTCTCCCACTCAACTATGAAAAGACGTTGTCACGTAAAATCTTCGCCCGTAAAACCGACTTTACAGGCAACCATTTTTTATGAGTAAATATTTATGCAAGTATATAAATACTTGCATAAATATTTACTCATAAAATGATAACATTGTCCGCAGGCTGACTCTGTCGGAGCGTTTCGGCAAGATGGCGCAGTGGTCGGCGGACCGCTCGGCGCGGCTGGAGAACATGCGCATCACGCGGCGGGAGGCCACGCTGCACGTGCGCATCGAGCGCGGCGACGACGCGCACGCGGCCGAGCTCGCGGCCGAGCCCTACCCGTGAGTACACACCCGTCGGATAATGGATACGTGACAGCTCAGTTGGTTAGAGCATGGCCGTATTTAGACCAAGTTCGCGAGTTCGAGTCCCACTCAGGTGGTATTTTTTCGCCATTTCTTATTTCATCATTTAATTTGAGTACTTTAGTACTGCATCTTGAATGTCTGAAAAACCCTATAAAAGCATTGTGATGTAGTACTCAGTTCAGATAATATGTAGTACAGCTGTGCCCAGTACCGGACCTTTTCCTTTTTTCAAACAGAACAAATTGCGTAATATTCATGTCTTACCTTTTTTCAAACAGATATAATTGCCTAAAATTCATGTCTACCTTTTTTCAAACTGAGCAAATTGCCTAAAATTCATGTCTACCTTTTTTCAAACTGAGCAAATTGCCTAAAATTCTTGTCTACCTTTTTTCAAACTGAGCAAATTGCCTAAAATTCATGTCTATAGAACAAAATGATGTCACTGTAACATACTACGCCTTCGGTATGTTCTGCTGCATCTAAGAGGGTCGTCCGGCTATTAAGTCATGCAGAATTTTTACTTTTCGATCCTTGTATTATTACATTTAACATGACTCCCTTCCACCCCTCTATTTCTATGACGTAATATGTGGACAGGCCCTAACCCATCATTATTCTGATTACATGTTTCCACATCCATACCCACCGTCACGGTAAAAGTGACTTTGGCTTTTACGGCCTTACGCTCTGTTTACCCCGTTAGGGATGAAGACGTATCTACGATGAGACGAAATGATTATACTCGAAGCATCATCATCAGGACTTTTTTAGTCTCCACTGCAGGAGCACGACCCTCTCTATACTGCCAGAGCCATATATAAGCCAGAGCAGCAAAGGATTTGGCCTACACACTTCACGCTGACCAGACAAGTTGGAGAGGTCTCACTGTTGTTTATAAGCTTTGTTCAGCTTGTGTTCCCTAAGTCGCCTTCTACGACATCCACGGGAAGACTTGGAGTGGTCCTATTCTACTCTGCCGGGAACCACGCGGCATACGGTAAAGTTCTGATTCCATTTTTCCACATCCATCCCCACCGTCACGGTAAAAGTGGCTTTGGCTTTTACGGCCTTACGCTCTGTTTACCCCGTTAGGGATGAAGTACTACGAAAAGACTGAAATGATCAAATTGAATAATATTTGCTTACAGTGGCCTGGATCCGGCTCCGGTGGGGAGCTACCCCGAGGAGCTGCTGGCGGTGGCGCCCGGCGGGCTGCCGTCGTGGGACGACGTCCGAGTCCGCTACGACTACTACAAGAAACGCGGTTACTTGAGAGGTAACAATTGGCATTGTTATTTTTTTTTGGAACGCGTTATTTTGAAATCCGTTTCGAGACACAGAGTTAAGGTGAAGGGGCAAAATGCAAAATTTACAAGTTAACAATTTATTTCACACTTCAAGGCCATTTGCTTATCCTTTCACCTTAATGAACAGTTGTGGGTCAATTTTTTGCCAAAATAATCAACGGTTTTAGATATTTCTACAAACAAACGTATGAACTTTGTTTGACCTTACTCCGCGGCTGTATCGGTTTATGCTCTGAGTCCTTTCATTAAAAAATACGAGTCACCTTTATGGTATTTATCCGTCACTGACAATAACGTCAAATGTAACCGTTTCCGCCAATCATAACTAAGAAAAGAATTTTCCGCCAATCATGGGCAACTGAATTCCTCCTGAATTCACTGAATGACACTGACACTGATAAAGAGATATTATGACACTAGCGTGTTTTTTTAAAATATGTATTGGGCTTGGCCGTTTGTTTTGTTAAGACACGACTTTGTCTTTGACATGATTTTTTAATAATTTATATAAAATTACCTAATTAGCCGTAATTTGACAAAATATTCAAATTAGTTTCTTGAAATACGCTATATTTTGATATATATAAAAAAAATAGGGGTTAAAAAAATTTACAATCCCAATTCATCAAGGCCAGCGTAGTCACTTCTAATGGTAGAGAGATTCGGCGTGCGGGGTTGAACACTTGATAGCTCAGTGGTTAGAGCATGGTCGAATTGAGACCAAGGTCGCGAGTTCAGTCCCGCTCACGTATTTCACCATTTCTTATCTATAAAAATACAATGTGTTAATGAAATAACACAAAACCTCTCAGATAGTACCTCAGCCCATTAAACTGAACAACTTTTGTTCTACACACTTTGACGAAACCCAAAAAAATGAATTAGAACTTTCATACAAATTTTTTCCGAATTTTATTTTTGGCATTGTGGCAATGTTGTTGAACAAAAGTTGTTCAGTTTCGTAGACTGAGTTACAACCTGAGAGGTCTTGCGTTATTTCATTAACTTGTTGTATAGTAAAAATGAGAACACATTTTTAATTAAATTAGGTTCATCAAATTCTTTTTATGAATAAGAGAGGTAAAATATAGCATACTGAGTTGATAACTTACTTTGGGACTAGTTCAATCAGTGTGATTTGTACATATTTATATCAGCAGCAGGAATCTTAAATGATTAATTTTTATTTACAATATCGATTTTTTATAAATAAACGGGCAAGTGCGAGTCGGACTCGTACATGAAGGGTTCCGTACCACCGTGCAATGTTTTAAAACGGTGAAGAAACACGTTTCTTGTATGACGACCCCCTTTAATTTTTAACTTTATCTTATTTTTAGTATTTGTTGTTATTGTGGTCATAGTAATACATAATTGGTGAAAATTTCAAGTATCTAGTTAATGCCACTATGAAGATCAAGTTAAAAACGCTGAAAATAACACGTTTCTTGTATGACGACCCCCTTTAATTTTTAATTATTTTTAGTATTTGTTGTTATACATAATCGGTGAAAATTTCAAGTGTCTAGCTATTACGGTTCAAGAGATAGAGCCCTGTGACTGACGGACAGACAGACAGCGGAGTCTCAGTAATAGGGTCCCGTTTGCACCCTTGCACCCCGTGTACGGAACCCTAAAAAGGATCTATATGTTTAATAAATTTAAACTGGTTGACTCGCGTGATATAGTCGGAAAAGGCCGACCACGTTTCGATTGATTTACACGATCATCTTCAGGGCGAGTGAGAGGAACGGCTCGCCGACGATGTCGCTGTCCGCTCAGCACTGAGCGCTGCCTCGCGCGTCACCGCCCGCGCCGCCGCCGCCCGCTCATATACATAATATTATACAGGCTGACTTTTTAAACAGTTTCCAAATTTTTGGAGCTACTATAGTCCGTGATGGTGAACTATTTTCTTTAAAAAAAGTAAAAAAATGGATAAAAATGTTTCGTTCTCCCATACAAATCGGCGCTCAGACAGACGGATTTTGTATGGGAGGACGAAAATTTTTTATCGATTTTTAATAACTTTTCTTGTAGAAAGTAGTTCAGCATCGTGGACTGAACTTGCTCCAAAAATTTGGACAGTGTTTAAAAAGTTACCCCGTATATCACGCGAGTCAACTGCTTTTAATTAATGAATTATCACCCTGTATATCACGCGAGTCAACTGCTTTTAATTAATGAATTATCACCCTGTATATCACGCGAGTCAACTGGTTTTAATTAATGAATTATCACCCTGTATATCACGCGAGTCAACTGGTTTTAATTAATGAATTATCACCCTGTATATCACGCGAGTCAACTGCTTTTAATTAATAAATTATCACCCTGTATATCACGCGAGTCAACTGGTTTTAATTAATGAATTATCACCCTGTATATCACGCGAGTCAACTGGTTTTAATTAATGAATTATCACCCTGTATATCACGCGAGTCAACTGGTTTTAATTAATGAATTATCACCCTGTATATCACGCGAGTCAACTGGTTTTAATTAATGAATTATCACCCTGTATATCACGCGAGTCAACTGGTTTTAATTAATGAATTATCACCCTGTATATCACGCGAGTCAACTGGTTTTAATTAATGAATTATCACCCTGTATATCACGCGAGTCAACTGGTTTTAATTAATGAATTATCACCCTGTATATCACGCGAGTCAACTGGTTTTAATTAATGAATTATGGAGTTATCTCACGTTTGTTTAAATAAAAAAATTATGTATGTATATGTTTCTTCGTAGGTTTAACTCTTGGAGATTACGTGAAGTGGGAGGAGTGGTGGTACAAGTATCAGGAGTGGCTGAAGAGGGAGAGGGCGTACGAACGCTGGGCGGACGGAGATGTCGGCACCGTGAGTATATGTTCTGTACAGGGTCTAACGGTGGCACTTCACTTGGCTATTTGGAGTAAGTGAGCGTTTCGTCCCATTAATTTTTCGTCCCATTGGGACGAAAAGCTACTTTCAAAAAGTTTAAAGTATGTGTTGTGCGATTCGTCCCAATATTTTTATTATTATTATTTTTTAAATTTATTTTGTACAGACAGCGACACAAGCGAAATCAAAATAAAAATAAAAGACAAAATATTGATTTGTGAATGATATTCATTTGTAATTATAAGAAAATCAACAATAAAATGACAAAATAATTATAAAATGGTAATCATTGGTAATGTTATAAAACCCTAGTAAGCCTAATATTAATAAAATATTATTAGTTTGATTTATTTTTGCTGACATTACTTGAAAAAAAATCAATGGGACGAATCGCACACAGAATTCTAAATACTTTTTTATGTGTGTTTCGTCCCATTGCGATTGGGACGAAACGCTCACCTACTCGCTATTTGCATTCGCGTACTTGGCATGTTTGACAAATATTTACCATGTGTGGACAGTATGTTTGGACTTATTTGCCTATTTGACAAATAGGGCCAATACCAAACACGCGTATCCAGGTGCTTGTCGGTGTCCGACGCACATCAAAGAGGTCGAATAGACATGTACGGCGCAGGCTTCGGTTTTCACCTAGGCCTACGCCATACACGAAGAGATGTTGATGTTACATGATAATGTTTGGTTGGAGACACAAGACCACGTCACGTAGAAACTGGTTTATTGTTAGTTATTCACATGTTGTTGGGCTGGTTGTGACGGGTCCTTTCTCGATCGCTGCTCGATAGTGTCTCATTTGATTGCTTTTATTAGATTTAAAATGTAATGTAAAAACAGCTGACACGCGACCTACATAGTATGCAGCCGCGTGCAGCCGAAACGTGCGAGCATGGCTCGTACAAGACAAATACGCAAATATACCGTGTACGCTATGGCCATATTCATTAGCGCGCGCACCGTCGACCTTGTTTGTGTTTGTTATTTGGCTGCCATGTGTGGAATGTTGTATTTGCCTATACCTGCATTTGCAAATTTTTGCCAAATAATGTCAAACACCCAATAGCGAACACAAATAGCCAAGTGAAGTGCCACCATAACGCTAGAAGACTACGTGAAGCGGACGCCCCGGAGGGGTTCAGTCCGTCTCTGTCACAAACCCTACGTGCGAAAGAGATAGGTGAAACCGTCGCGGGTCACGTGTCTGACCACAGAATAAATAATGCTATCGTACACAAGTCTCACTCAGCAAAGAAACTCAAAGAAATATCTACTCAACGTAGCTAGCGATATGGTATTATTTTAGCTCACGTCAGAACTCGGCACCTTTTCGTATAAATACCTAGACATCCATTGCAAGCCAATTTCATTCTTATTACTCTGGACAAACGATTCGTATAACAGAATTTACCACCCGGATGGGCCGCCTGCGTGCATAGTAATAATGTAGGTACATTTTCGATACCTACACGGGGAGTGACACAGGCCTGGTCTGACACGTAGTTTGTGACAGACGGACTGAACCCGTGCGGGGCGTCTGCTTTACGTAGTCTTCAAGCCATGTCCATAAGTCCATGATATCATGGACTAACAAATGAATGCCTCCGTGGTCCAGTGGTCAAGGCGTTTGCCTTGTGATTCGGAGGTCGTGGGTTCAAATCCCACTGGGAAGCATACTTTGTGAAAAGTTGTTTCCAGTCTGGTTAGGATATTGCAGGCTTGAATTACCTGATTATCCGAAAAGATGATTCCGTGCTTCGGAAGGAAAGCTGTGGGTCCCTAAAGAAGTATATATTAAAGATGAGATTAAATTGATGGGTGTATATTTGATGTGCAATTAATAATATCCAAAATAAAAGTGTAATGGCGGACTTAGTCTCAGGCCTTATCTACCAGTCAATCAACTCTGTGATGTGGAGAGGCATTTTAGTGTTTTTTTGTTTATTTTTTTAGGGTTCCTTACAAAAAATGAAAAAAACGGAACCCTTATAGGATCAGTCGTGCGTCTGTCTGTCCGTCTGTTTGATACGGCTAATTTGCTCCGAATCTACTGGACCGAATCAGGTGAAATTTGGTAGGATGGTGTAATCCTATGACCCAAACACATGTGTGCAAAGTAAATAAATATTTTTTTTTAAATAAGGGTCATTTTTGGGGTACAAATTAGGAAATTAAAAAAAAAGTCTTGCAAACCTTACTGTGTCATGTATCAAATGAAAGGGCTCGTTATGAGGATCTCAAAAATATTTTTGTTGTAATTCTTAAATAAATTTTATTCATGAAAGAAGACAAAAATTGACCATCCCTTCCCTGATCTCCGAAACTACTGAGCCTAAAATTTTGAAAAAAAATACAAATTATAGTTCATTGTTTGTAGATTACAGGAAAACTAACTATAATAATTCAATTAATTGTACGGAACCCTCTCCACGCGAGTTTAACTCTACCTCGCACTTTTTTATATATACTTTCTTTCATTTTGATGTATATATGTATTTTTTTTGGTTTTATTTATATATACTTTCATTTTTTTTTACTTTTTTTTATTATTGTAACACACTTTAGCATTGCCATGACATTGTGTCGTTGGTTGCAGACCCGCCGCGAGCGCCGCCGGCGCGGCGGGCGCCACCGGCGCAGCTGAGGGCGCGCCGCCCCCGCCGCGGTCCTCAGCGTGGACCTCGGGGGGGCGCCGCGCGCCTAGGGGGCCGGCACCAGCAGGAGCGGTCAGTGGTACCTGTACATTAAGAGGGGAGGACATGTATGAAGAGGTTGATGTTGAGTGTAGATGAAGTGAAAAAGGTCTTCTTCCTCGTCTAAGCGCGTTCCCTATTGCATCCTTAGCTGTACTGCTTCGGATCCCGGGGTGCGCTTTCCCGCGTTTTCTTCTCCAAATATAACATGCATGTCAATGATCACCCAAGGATGCCAAAGACCTTGCAAAATGGAGAAGAAATAGCCGGAACAGTTTAAATGATTTGAATGTATTTGTGCGAAAAGTTTTACAATCGGCCGCCGCCTGACGTTAATCCTTCTTGGGAATGCCATTGTAGCATGAGATGTTTGTGCTTAGTCCTTTAGTCGCCTCTTAGGACATCCACAGAAAGGGATGGAGTGGTCTATTCTAACCCGGAACCACACGGGTTGAAGCGAAAGAGGTCTGTCTAGATCGTAGCAAGTGGAGGTCCAAAATAGTATCTGCCTACCGCTGTGGGAAACAGGCGTGATAGTATGTATGTATCTCAGACTCACAGACCATGGATCAAGATAGACACAACCTCTGTATGAATTTGCGTGTCGATCTGACGTCAAATTGATTTCATTTAGGATCGTCACTTTTAGTCCATCTGTGTGTATGTCAATTCATTAGATCGGACATTGAGCTCTCTACTGTGTATACTAAATCAGCCGTTTTGAGCCGTCGAGAAACGTTGGAGGAAGTAATAAAAAAGATTCCTTCCGTTTGTAAGTAAATTTTTTATTATATTGTATTAAAAATTGGCACGCCAGGTTTTTATACAAATTAAAAGGCTAGACTCTACATTAATTAAGAGGCTTGACAGGCTAAAAGCCTATAAAGGCTTTATAGTCTGACCACGACCGCAGTACCGCGCCTGCGGTGTGCGAGCGGCGAAACGGAGCTGATACAATGACACATGAGATACAATATCCAAGGATGGGTCGTGTTTTATCTCGAAATGTCAAGGCTGTCGTTTTCAAAGTGGCCGAGTATTTTAGAAAAAGAAGCAGACAAAGATAGTTCCGAAGATAAAAGTGATTTTCGAAACGTTTTATTGTTCCAATAATTACACATTAATTTCACTTATATTGGTTTTTTTATTTGTGTTTAAAAAATCGTATTGTACCATAATAAGAATTGGATATAATATGTATACAGCTTCAAAATATTGTACTTCGATATCTTAAGATCTATCCGACAGTATGAATCTCTTGTGAGTCCATGATGCCCCCCCCCCCCCCCTGCCTCCCCGCGCAACCTCAGGCGCGGTACAGCAGTCGTGGTCAGACTATAGTCCTTAGGATTAGTCTTTACAGGTTTTTGGTTCGATGTTGTTTTGGCTATACTTAAGTAAAATATTAATTTTCTTTTCTGTTTTCATAATGAATGCAAAATAAAATAAATTCATTATTCATACATAATAGGCATGATGACTGAAAAATTATTTTTGGCCCATCGGTTAGATTATTAAAAAATATTGTACACGTATTTTTTCTTTTCTCTGAGAAACAATAAATAACGAAGATACAGCGCATTAAAATTTCGCATGACGTCACGCTTTCGTACGATTATTTCACATCGGTGACGTCACAAGCCCCCACTCTGGAACTTGGATACTCTGTATCTTTGTGAATTTTTACTTTTTTGATAAACTGAAAAATATGGGTACATTATTTTTGGATAATCTAACTAACGGACTAATTAGAATAATACTTTTTTGACCCAGTCATCGCCCTATTATGATGGCTTACTTAAACTGAGTCTCAAAAATGGCTTGAGCCTAGATTACTATGCGTAAGTTATAAGTATTATGTGATGAGGAAATCCGTCAGGGTCACGCGAACTCACTGTAGCACAATTGTGTATTTTGGTGGGCCAAAAACAAATTATCTGGTACTGTTAATAGAATAAAACGTCACAAAACAATGCCACTTGTCATTGATCACATCCACTTTGAACGTGATTTTAGATTTATTAATGCAGAAAAACGGATACTAAGAGCGCTATTTGACTCCAAGAAACTATATGACGTCATAAATCGATACTTCATACAAATACCATAGACAATGTTTGCTTTTGACGTGAAGAAAAAAGTATCTGATTTGACTTGTTGCAAAATAGCGCATTGGAAGTGCACTCACAGTACAGATGTGAGGGGCGTGAGTTCGAATCCCGCTCGTGGCCAAATGTTTCATCACATAATTTTTAATTTAGACTTAGAGTACTTATACATGGTTGCAACTGTTTTATTGATTTATTTGACGACCTCTGTGGCGTAATGGTTAACACGCTAGACCGCTAATCCGGAGGTTCTGGGTTCGATCCCCAGCCAGGGCAAGTTGAAAGATGGCCTTTTCCAAATTGTCCTGGGTCTTGGATGTTTATACAACATGGAAGGGACATACCCGTAATAAATCAAACCACGGTCTATACTAGACCATTATAGTATAATAAAATTAAAATAACAGCTAAAAACGAAAATAATTTTCGGCATTTCCATACAAAAGTGTGCGGCGGCGGTGATTGTGTGAATGTCGAATTTTTCTTTTGGTTTTTTGACTGTTTTTCTTTCATAATACTTTAGTCATCTAGTATAGCCTGCGGTTCGATTTATTACGGGTATGTCCCTTCCACTTTGTATATATATAAAAATATAGTATCGTTGAGTTAGTATCCCATAACACAAGTTTGAAAAATTTACTTCGGGGCTAGTTTAATCAGTGTGATTTGTCCCTATATATTATATTATATATTTATTTTTGTTACAGGGTGACCTAGAGGTTTGGCATGCGTTCCTGTGTTGGAAAAAACAGACAATTTCTAGTGATAGCTTAGTGTTAATGATCGTAGTGATTTGTGTTGTGAAACAGTAAAAGGAGATTCTATATTATACAAGAATAATGTATACAAAAAAAAAAAATGTCTCAGTTTGCGGAATATCACCGCTCGAGTGGTGAGGGTGGTGCCCCGTGCGGTCATCACGGTTTTTTGTGATTATTTTTCCGACCCAAATATCGACCAATAGAATTGCACCATTCGACGTCACGTGGTACAACCTACATGGTATTATACTGATAATTTTTTGATTATTTTCTCGTTGTACCACGTGACGTCGAATGGTGCAATTCTATTGGCCGACATTTGGGACGGAAAAATAATCCCCCGAATACCACACGAGCCTCAAAATTATCTGGCATTTCCCTCAAGGTTCCCTGCAAACAAATAAAGTCGTCAAGTTTCATGTTCGTCATGAAGGAGTCAAACTTGACTCCTTCATTTGTTTGCAACGAACCTATCGGGAAATACCCGATAATTTTGAAGCTCGTGTGGTATTATAAGTGAATATTTTTATCATATATTTTATAACTTTGAACAATGTTGTTTAGAAAAGATTAGACGAAAGTGTGGGTCAATGTTCTCTTCAATATACATATAGCGTATATAATTTTAAGGGTAGATTCAATCAGTGTTACTGAACAACTTTCCCCACGGAACATACCTATAACGAAAAAAAAATTGTTGACACCCAAGACCCAGGACAATTTGAAAAACGCCATTTTCCATCTTGCCCTGGCTGGGGATGAGTGGCGGACTAGCGTGTTAACCACTAAGCCATAGAGGTTGCCAGAGCTTGATTGTTGATCAAAGCACAGAATAAATAATACTAACGTACAGAAGTCTCACTCAGCAAAGAAATTCAAAGAAATATCTACTCAATGTGGCTAACGAAAAATTTAGCTCACGTCAGAACTCAGCACCTTTTCGCATAGATACCTTGGCATCCATTGCAAGCCAATTTCATTCTTATTACTCTGGACAAACGATTCGTATAACTGAATTTACCACCCGGAGGGGCCGCCTGCGCGCATAGTAATAATGTAGGTACATTTTCGATACCTAAACGGGGAGTGACACAGGCCTGGATCAAAGATATTGTTTATTTTTGTAAGTACATTGACCCCACTTTTCTGACCAATATTGTATAGATGTAAACATGTAAATAATTAAAGTAGGTAGTTTATTTCTCGTGAGATACATTTATATGCGAAATCTCTTCGGATTATTTTATAGTAAATTTTAAAGTACATACATCCGTTAATAAGTAAACCCGACCCGCAATATGGCGCCTTCTCTTTTGTCGCTGGCAACTTTATTTAGGTGAATGATGGTTAAACCTAGTTATAAAGTTTGTCCATATTTTTATAGGGTTTTTTAGGCATTCAAGATGCAGTACTGAAGTACTCAAATTAAATAATGGAATAAGAAATGGTGAAAAAATACCACGTGAACTTTTTCAACTTCATTGTAACATGCGTTAAATCAGATACCTTACTTGTAATAGTGGGTAGTAGTGTTGGTGACGCAAGCCTATAGGAATATCAAATGGTGGCGAAATTCGGCGTGCGGAGTTGAACACGTGATGGCTCAGATGGTAAGAGCATAGTCGTATTGAGACTAAGGTCGCGGGTTCAAGTCCTGCTCACGTGGTATTTTTTCACCATTTATTGTTTCATTATTTAAGTTAGTCCATAGACATGGACTAAAAATATAATGATATATGACCCAATATAATGTTTAACAAAATGTACTAAAACTATTTTAAGGGTGAATTCAGTTCATGATACTGAACAACTTTCCCTAAGAAACATATATCGAAATATGAAGTATAAATAATTTATTTATTAAAAATATTTGTTTGCTTTCCATACAAAATATGATTAACTGATCGGCTAACTTGTTTTTTTCAACATAATTTACTTAAAAAATCGTAAATATATAATATAGTCATAATTTTTAATTAAAACGTTAAATATTTAAAAATAGAGTAGAGTATTATTAAAAAAAATGAACAAATAATGTAGCACAGTTATTTCCCATTCGCCCCAATGTGTCAGAAATAGGCAAATGGGAAATTAATAAATGTTCCGATCGAGGCAATGGGCGAAAATGTGAATCGTTTAAATAGGCGATGCGGCTAGCAACCCATCACTATTTTGATTAATTTTTCACCTCGCCCGCCATCACGCTAAAAGTGGCCTTTGGGTCTTGTAGCCCTGGGCTCTGTCTGCTTAGAGCCGCAAGGCCCAAAATGCTCTGTCTGCCCCGTTAGGTATAAAGACATGACAGTATATATATTAAAATTGCGATTCCATACTGGGCTCAGGCGAATCTAAATAACTTGAAATATTTAACAATAGTTTTGAAATTTCTGGATATTAGTCTTAATTTTTTTATAGAATAACATATTATTTGTGCACTAGAGTTTACTAGATATTCAACCGGAAAATCATGGTGTACGCGAAGAGGCCATCTGACACCAGTGTTGCTCACTTCGACAAGAAGATCAAAGTTTTCCTTTGCTTTGCGCCCCGGATTGTTGAGGAGCTTGGTGTCCCGATCGAAGTACGCATTGTTAGCGCTTTCGTAAGTTCAGCAACCCCTAGCGTGGTCCGTACTTGGATGCGTGACCACAAGTGGTATAAAAAGTTCTCGAGCTCCTCCGTGCTTCAGAAGACACGTTAAGCTATTGGTCCCGGCAGTCATCAAGCCATGTCAGATGTCTTTAGGCAGCTTGAGAAATAAAGACCTCAGTGTTGGTCACTTACACTTGAAATAACACCATGTTTTCCGGTCGAATACTAAAAGCTACTGAAGATCAGTAATATGTTTTTCAACACCGTAGACATTTTCTAGACGTAAGAATAATGTTAAATTTTCTACTGGTTAGTGTCCACGAATGGGTTAAATCTGTTAATAAGAGGCATGTCTTGCTTAACACTGTAATGTATAGAATATGTTTGCTAAAAAAATTGTTTTCTCGAAATAATTAACTTTTTAATATATCAGTAACGTAGATGTTTAACCACGAATCATGTAGATGTTATTATAAAAATAAAAATTATTTATATGGAAGACTGCTTGTTTTTTATTTTGAAAAATACCTTAGCATATTAGGTCCTTACATATGAAATTGCCGTTCAGTATCAAAAAATTTAAACAAGTTTTTTTTAATGAAATTATTATTTAATCAATCGAAGTATGCGCCGTTGTTATCGATACACTTCCGCCATTTTATAGGCAGATCATTGATACCTTTGGAAAAAAAATCCTAGGAGCGAGAGTCTATGAACTGTTTGAAGGCGTATTTGACTGCCTCATCAGATTTGAAATTTTTTTCGTGTAAAAAGTTATCCAAATTTTGAAAAAAGTGGTAATCGGTTGGGGCAAGATCTGGAGAGTATGGTGGGTGACGCAGAGGTTCCAGTCGCAGCTCCTCTAACTTGGCGATCGTTTGATGTGCAGTGTGTGGTCTAGCGTTATCCTGAAGGAGCAGTGGGCTAGAGCAATTCATCAGTCTCGGTTGTTTAATGGCGAGCTTTTCCATCATTGTTCGCAATTGTTGGCAATACAAGTCTGCAGTAATCGTCTGGCCTGATCTCAAGAAGTTGTAGTGGATAACACCAGCACTGGTCCACCAAACACTAACCAGAATCTTCTTTTTGGTCAGTTTTCGCTTAGGGCAAGGTTTTGCCGGTTCTCCAGGGTCAAGCCATTGTGATGATCGCTTCCGATTGTCGTACAGGATCCATTTCTCATCACAAGTCACGATACGGTTCAAAATCCCCTCATTATTGTGGCGATTAAGCAAAGAAACGCAGCAAGCAAGGCGTGTTTGTTGGTTTGCTTCAGTCAATTCGTGCGGTAGGTACCCACTTTTCGAGTTTTTTAATTTTTCCGATTTGGCGCAAGTGGATAAGTATCGTTTTGTCACTTACGCCGAAGGCTGCTGCTAATTCAGAAGTGGTTTGAGATGGATCCGCTTCCACTATCGCCTTCAATTCTTCGTTATTCACTTGAGTGTGAGGTCGTCCACGAGGCTCATTGTGTAAATCGAAATTTCCAGAACGAAACGTTGAAACCAAAAACGCACCGTTCGTTCGTTAGCGGTGCCTGGTCCATACACGTCGTTAATTCTTCGAGTCGTTTCTGCAGCACTGGTGCCACGGTGGAACTCGTATTCGTAAATACCGCGAATTTTCAATTTGTCCATAGTTGTTGTTATAGCAATGTTGAAACTCAAACAAATGATGTTAAAACAAATGAAATACAAATTTTAAAACAATATTTTTCTGGCTTTATTTCGAAATAAATTTGAATTTGGAATTCCTAATGAAACGCAAGATATTTGATTTTAAAGTTGCCAGTATTGAAAATTGGCAATTTCATATGTAAGGACCTAATATTATCAGATGGGCCATCAAGACTTAGGTTCATTTACACATGGCAAGTTTCTTTCCTGTTGCCATGGACTTCACTGATTACAAATACAAGGAAGTATAGCGGTATGGCCATCTGGTTCCCGGCAGAGTAGAATAGGACTACTGCTAGTCTTCCCGTGGATGTCGTAGAAGGCGATTTAGGAAACACAAGCTGAACAAAGCTTATAAACATCTGTGAGACCTCTCCAACCGTCTGACCAGCGTTGAGAGTGTAGGCCAAATCCTCTGGCTACTCTGGCTAATATATGGCTGCAGTACAGAGGGTCGTGCTCCTGCAGCGGAGAGACTAAAAAAGACCTGATGATAAGACCGATCGGAACGTCCTTTTTACTCTAAATCGGACCCAATCAGACCTATGCATGTGCGATTACATCTTCCGAATTTCCAGTTAAGTTTCCTTCAAATTGGATAGTGTAATAACCGTGGCCGTATCAAAATGTTCCGGGGTCCAGTGCTGCCCCCATTTTAAATAAATCATTTCAAAGAAAACAGACATTATTAAAAAAATTTGCTACTACCAAGCCCTAGATACGATAACCCTTCAAAGTATTTTATAAACTACCTACTGTTTACAGTTTATAATGAGAACTTTAAGCTTTACTACGCACATTAGCCAGAAGTAGCCGTTTTTCGCAAATGTGCGTAGTAAAGCTTAACGTTCTCACTTTAAACTGTAAACAGTAATTCATAAAATACTTTGAAGGGTTATCTAGGACTTGGTAGTAGCAAAATTTTAAATGAAGAATGTCTGTTTTCTTTGAAATGATTTATTTTAAATAGTCAATTGATACAGGCAGGAAGTTCCAGCTTCGAGGAAGAGGTCTTTCGACGAATCCGACTTGGTTGGGCAGCGTTCGGGAAGCTACGAAGCATCTTCTCGTCCAAAATACCTCAGTGCCTCAAGACTAAAGTGTATAATCAATGTGTGTTACCAGTGATGACTTACGGCTCTGAAACGTGGTCCCTTACTATGGGTCTCATAAGAAGGCTCAAGGTCGCTCAACGCGCTATGGAGAGGGCTATGCTCGGTGTTTCTCTACGTGATCGAATCAGAAATGAGGAAATTCGTAGGAGAACAAAAGCCACTGATATAGCTGGGCTATACGGTTTAGCTTGTTGAAGTGGCAGTGGGCGGGACACATAGCGCGACGAACCGATGGCCGATGGGGCAGAAAGGTTCTCGAATGGCGACCACGTACTGGCAAGCGAAGCGTTGAAAACCCACCCACAAGGTGGTGAGACGATCTGACTAAGGTCGCTGGAAAGCGAAATAATACTTACAAACAGTAGCGGCGTTAGGCGTAGGGCGCGGTTGGGCGACCGCCCAGGGCGCCAGATACAAAGGGGAGACAGGGGGCGTTTTTGGGCAAGGGGGGGTCACAGGTAATAATAAAATAGCGGCTGGTTAATGGCGGCAACTCCTAGACTCTTATTTGTATGCAAACCCCCTCCCTTCCTTCGTTTACAATGGGGCGGCAAATTTGAAGAATCCTATAGCGTACTTGCAGCCCTCCCCCCCGTCGGCAGAAATAAATCCTATAAGATTGAAGCCTAAGTCACGAGTCTGAATTGCAGTTTGGGGGGGGGGGGGGGGGGGGGATCTCGCCCGGGGCGCTGGTAGAGCTAAAACCGGCACTGTTTATAAATAAAAATAAGTGTATTTTTGCAAATTTTCTTTATATTACAAAAATAATGTTAAATGAGATATAAGTCTTCAAATTAGGCACGAATATTGACTGTAAAATATCTTAATAACTAAATTATAACAAAAATAAGGGTAAGTCTAACTAAAAATATACTGAAACTATTTTAAGGGTAAATTCAGTCCATGATACTAAACAACTTTCCCCGAGGAGCTTGTAGCAAAATATAAAAAATAATTTTTTTGGCCTCCCAATCCTCCCATAGGTACAAGTTGATCGATTACACAGAATACAGTAAGAGTATACAGAACGGAATCTCCTAAGGTACGCGCAATATGCGTCCCCGTTCCCCGTCCCCGCACCTCCCCCGTTTTCGCCTCGATGACTCACGTTGGCCGTCAAGAACCGGGGGAGAGGTGCGGGGACGGGGAACGGGGACGCATATTGCGCGTACCTTAGGAGATTCCGTTCTGTTTACTTTTACTGTATTCTGTGTCGATTAGCTGATCCGTTTTATGGAAAGCAAAGATTTTTTAAATATTTCGATATAATGGTCCTCGAGGAAATTTGTTCAGTATCAGGACTGAATTCACCTTTAAAATAGTTTTATAATTGTTAAGACGTTATATTCCAAGATACATGCATCGCCTTGCAGCGCACTTTCACTGTCAACCATAGAGAATATTATATTATGCTGTCAACCCATTCACCTTTATTTCTATTTAAGGTAAATATAGAAGCAAATGGCCTTGAAGTGGCGCCCTCATTTGAAATTAATTGTTAACTCGTAAATATGGAGATAATTTTTATATTGCTCTTCGTCATGCACTAGATAGCCCTTTAAATTATTTTATGAACCACCGTTGAAAGTATTTACATTAGTCCGTCTAGCTTTAAAACTTGCCTCCGACAAAAGTGGCCACGGCAAGTTTCAAAGCTAGACGGATCACCAATAATAGTTTCAACGGCAGTTCATAAAATAATTTAAAGGGCAATCTAGTGCCTGACGATTAGCAATATGGAAATCATCACCTTATTTACGAGTTAACAATTTATTTCACACTTCAAGGCCATTTGCTTCTATATTCAATTCACCTTAAGAATTTGAGATAATTTTAAATAAAAAAATCGACCTCACTTTCTGGTCTTCTCCATCAGTTCCACTTCACCAGAACTCACTTTCTGAATGCAAGTGCTTGATTTATTGACAAAAACATTACAATCAATATATGTGTGCATAAAACATTTTAGGAGTTCCCTCGATTTCTCGAGGATCCCATCACCAGATCTTGACCTGGTGACAATGGGAACAACTTGCATGTTACGCTTTCAAACAACAGAGGAAAGTTAAGATACCTGTGCCACCTCACGTAGTGCGCGACGCGCGCGGTGGCACAGGTATCAGATTAACCTTCTGTACATAAAAAATATACATTGAAATAAAAAAGCTCCTTTCTGAAGTCACTTAAGACCGTACCTAAATTTTCCGGGGTCGAGTGCTGCCCCCATTTAAAATAAATCATTTCAAAGAAAACGGAGACATCATTTAAAAGTTTGCTACTACCAAGTCCTAGATAACCCATCAAAGTATTTTATGAACTACTGTTTACAGTTTAAAGTGAGAACGTTAAGCTTTACTACGCACATTTGCGAAAAACGGCCACTTTTGGCTAATGTGCGTAGTAAAGCTTAACGTTCTCATTATAAACTGTAAACAGTAGTTCATAAAATACTTTGAAGGGTTATCTAGGACTTGGTAGTAGCAAAATTTTGAATTATGTCTCCGTTTTCTTCGAAATGATTTATTTAAAATGGGGGCAGCACTGGACCCCGGAAAATTTAGGTATGGCCTTAAAAAAAAGTATTGTCAAGCAATATTTAGATAGAAATATTGATAAGACAATACTGGGACACACCTGGCCGCACGAAAAGCATTTTCCTATGCTGCTATCCTTTTTTGTCGCTCAGAACCTTAATTTGCTAGAGCGAACCGTCATTTGTTTTAATTTATTTATTGTGACGTTTTAATTAATATAAATATGACATACCTACTTACTTTAATTTTAATATGTATTCAAATTCAATTAAGTAACTTATTTCACTGTGTGCAAATTCAATTAAGTAACTATATGTAATGTAAACTGTATAAATTTAAATTTATGTAATAAAGTAAATATAAATACCTAAATATGTTTTGATTGTAAAATATTTGCATGTCTGTAATACATGTACTAAACTATGATGACAACAACATATAACACTGTATTTTGGCAAATGAATGATTATTGATATTATTGAAGGAGAGCGACGGAATGCGGCAGCATCGCCGATTCCGCGGCGTTCCGTTGCTTTCTCTCGCTCTATCTAGCAAGTGACGGTTCTGAACGTTCTGTGCTCACAGATGTGTCCCAACCCTAAACGTGAAATGATTTGACAGCGAAAGTGCGAAGCTCTCTGCTGCTATTCCACTTTCTTCTTCGCTTGTATAAAAGCCGCGCTTTTGTCGGAGGAGTGTTATCCATGATCGAAACATTATCGTGTTATTTGTTATATTATTATTTTTTCTAGGAAATAAACAGATTTTCTTCGTATGTATCTTGAGACGTCTAATGTGTCTTGAACTCTTGACCACACTAGGCATCTCTTTTGCGACGCACGAGCTCAAAGCAATCTTAATTGTCTGGCCACACGACGCTCTCCACCCAGGGCGTGAACTTTTCCACCCGGGTATATACACCCGGGTCACCTATGAAACCACACGCCTTGCCGAACGACGTTACACCTATCACGGTGTACATGCAGTCGATTTGAGTGTTCTTGATTTGGAGGGGGCCCCCGCTGTCGCCCTGCGGATAGAAAGGGAACTGTCATATTTTTAGAACTTGCAATTTTAGTACGGTAGAGGTCAATACAGGCCTAACGCAAAAATTTTGACACATTGCCAGCCAGGAGTGATGTTTTTTCATTGAGGGGGTCAGCGAAACACAATACGTGTAGTCTTCGAACTCACCGCTTGCGTTCCGACGCATTGCATCGTATTTTTGAAACCGTCGTGTCAGCGATTGTTTCACGCAGAAAATATAATATGTATTTTGCAAACTTTATAATGTGAAATTGGTGTAGTTTGGTGTTATAAATGCTAATGCTGATGAACAACAAGTGAAATAGATGAAGCGAAGTGACAGTTAAAGTAATAGAAATAGAAAGTCTTTATTTGGAGCATAAAAATAACAAATGACATTGAACATGATAGAAAAAACAAATAATGCTACCAAAATGGTTACTCTCAGCATTATGTCGAGGCTTTTTGCGGCCAAGACGCTGATTTTCAGAGGAACCAGTTGAGTAGGAATGGCTCTACCTTACATTAACAACTTGAAGTACTTATAAGTATTTTACAATGCACTGTAAATAATAACGCACTGTAATAAGAATAATATATGATATTAAGCTATGTTGGCCAGTCTTTTCAGGCAATATCAATTATAGCAAAAGTTGCGTAGGTATTAGGTAAATAAATACGCATGGTTAATGTGGTTGTTAGCATAGTACAGCTTATTATGTGTTAGGTACCTACATTGCTCATTAAGTAAATACCTCTTGAGACTATGTTTAAAGGAGTAAACGGATTTTAAATTTCTAATTGGTAGTGGTAGGTTATTCCAACATTTATTTTTCATTCAAGTGGCAGTATAACGAAAACTGCCACGAAATGCAGCTGTACTGTGCTGAGGTACTAACAAAATAGGTGCGATTCTAGTTTTGCCATGTTCAAACTTTAATTTATTGTAAAGATAATACGGTTGGCCACTCTGCATTATTCCAAAAATCTGTGTCTGTGTAGAGTTCGTCTATTAGCCATATTTAATAATTTATTCTGATTTAAAAATGGTGTGATATGCGAACGACGAGGAATTGGAAAACAAAATCTTGCACATGCATTTTGAATGCGCTGAACAACAGCCTTTCCTAATTTGTGCCCCGAAAATGACGCTTATTTTAAAAAAATATTTATTTACTTTGCACATATGTGTTTGGGTCATAGGATTACACCATCCTACCAAATTTCACCTGATTCGGCCCAGTAGATTCGGAGCAAATTGGCTGTGACAGACGGACGGACAGACAGACGCACGAGTGATCCTATAAGGGTTCCGTTTTTTCATTTTTTGTACGGAACCCTAAAAATTGAGTCTGCATAATTTAATTTAGACAATACTAGCGTTTCACATAGCCTGATGCGCATATCAACGCTTAAGCATTCACGAATCCGATAGAGAACACTGAGTCGGTAAAAAACAATTGCGCATCATTTGTGAAACGTATTCCTCCAACTGCAACCTTCCATCCATTACCAGACCTCAATTTCTGACCTGCGTTACTACTTCCAACCGATCCTGCCCTATAAATACACGCGGGTCACGAGAAGTTACATCCTGTATTAAGGTTTCTGTACCTAATAATAAAATTTTTGACTTAGAGAGGTTTAAGACAAGGTTATTTTGGTCACACCACTGAGTAATATTATTTAAATCTATGTTTAATTTATCAACGGCTTCATTTATTAAGCTGGGTTTAAATTACAGATATAATTGTAGGTCATCCGCGTATAAGTGATGCTCACAATTTTTGATTGTGTTTGTAATATCGACTGTGTAAAGAATAAAAAAAATTGGTCCTAAAATTGACCCCTGAGGTACTCCTCTATTGACTGCCTTGACACTGGAAACTGATACGATACCATTATCGTTACAAGTTTCAACGTATTGCTTGCGTCCGGATAAGTAACTGATAAACCATTCTATTGTTTTTTTGCTAAGCCAGTATTTCAGTTTAGAAATAAGAGTGTATGATTAATGGTATCAAATGCACGTGAAAAATCTAACAAAACCAATAGAGTAGCTTCAGAGATGTCTTGGCTTGCAAGAATATCATCAACAACGTCTATCGATGCCGTAGTGGTACTGCGCGATTTCCGAAATCCGGTCTGCTTCTCTGGCAAGATATTATTTTCTTCTAAAGTACGGCTGTAGTCATTTGTTACGGCTGGATCTCATCTATCAGCACGGAACAGCACTTTCCTAAGCTGCTATCCTTTTCTGTCAGAAGCATCATTTGCTAAAGCGAGAGAGAGAGCGACGGAACGCTTCAGCACCGGCCGTGCTGCAGCGTTCTGTCGCTCTCTCTGGCTCTAGCAAATTACTGTTCTGTGCGACAGAAAAGGATTGCAGCATAGGAAATTGCTGTTCTGTGCTGATAGATGAGATCCAACCACTATGCGGACTGTGTGGGCGTCTTTAGGCACCGTCCGCCACTAAATCGGCTGAAAACCAGTGGACTCGTATTGTCACTAGAAGCTCCCTTGCAATCAAAGGCTTACACCAATCTATGATTGTAACTTGTCAGAAAGTAAAAAAACTAAAGATAGGCTCTAAAGGACTTCTAACAAGGGCTGAAAAATAGTTTAAAAAAAATTCTGTCACACCCAAAGAAATTGTATATCATCTAGAATGCTTAGGTACGAAGTGGCAAAGCCGTTCCCACAAAAGATACCTAAAGTTATATGTCTCCTTTTCTACTTTATTGCACTGATAGCTTGCGGGAAAGGGACGCCTATAACTAAGCACACCTTTCGGGAACGTTAGGTATTTAAACATAAGCATAATGAAAATAGAAGCTTCATGAACGTGGCAGGAAGTTTAATTTTCAATGTTGTTTTTATTTATTGATTTTATTTATTGAATTTCAAGGGGAGCCTACAGCTTTACAATATAAAACAAAAAATTTGAGATTGTTACTCGTAGTTTTTCTAGAAATCGTATTATAATTTCTTCGGTCTCACCTGGCAAGTATCCTTAGACATGGTCTTGTCTCCGAAACAGATCTGCGAGCTGGTGTCGAACCCTCGCTTCATGTGGCGGTTGGCGGGGAACTTCGCTGTGCACTCTTCCTGAGTGAATTTCGTCAGGATCACCTGAAAACAAGATTTCAATACTAAGACCCATTTTTGGACTTTCAAATGTTATCTTCAATGAAAAGAAAAGGAAAACTGCTGGTCTGGGAAAAAAAAACCGCTGTACCGCTGTTTCTCTTCCCGCGCAGATCGTAAAAGCCGATTAAGGTGAAGATATAGGCAAATGGCCTTGAAGTGTGAAATAAATTGTTAACTCGTAAATATGGTGATAATTTCCATATTGCTCTTCGTCATGCACTAGATAGCCCTTTAAATTATTTTATGAAACACCGTTGAAAGTATTTACATTAGTCCGTCTAGCTTTAAAACCTAGAACCAAAACCAAAGGCCGCGTGTAATAAATATTTACAGTTCATTTTAACTAAGTGAAAATAATTATAACTAAAAACTAGAACAAAAAAACTACAAAAAAACAGTGGCACTCCGGGAGTGCCGACAGAAGTGAAAACTTGAACAAGGTTGGTGTCGGTTACGGTAACGGTGTCGCGACTTCAGCGGTTTTTTCCCATCTCAAAAAATTTCTAACGCCCCTAAAGAAGTATCCACTTAAAAAACTAAATACTTAATGGTAGGGTTTTTAGCCAGTCTACGGCTGCCGGGGTTCAACTATGGAGTTCGCCAAGTCCTCCAAGGAAACGGTATAGCGGAGATTCTTATAGGATTCATGCAGTAACATGCCATAAGACATGATGATGGTGATGACTTAAATAAAACCGGCCAAGTGCGAGTTAAACTCGCGTGGAGAGGGTTCCGTACAATTGATTGAATTCGTATAGGTTTTCCTGTAATTTACAAGCAATGAACTATATTTTGTACTTTTTTCAAAATTTTAGGCTCAGTAGTTTCGGAGATCAGGGGGGGGGGGGGGATGGTCAATTTTCGTCTTCTTTCATGAATAAAATCAGAACTATTTATTTTATAATTATAACAAAAATATATTTGAGATCCTCATAATAAGCCCTTTCATTTGATATATGACACAGTAAGGTTTTCAAAGCTTTTTTTTTTAATTTCCTAATTTATCCCCCGAAAATGACCCTTATTTTAAAAAGAAATTTAATTACTTTGCACATATGTGTTTAGGTCATAGGATTACACCATCCTACCAAATTTCACCTGATTCGGTCCAGTAGATTCAGAGCAAATTGGCTGTGACAGACGGACGGACAGACAGACGCACGAGTGATTCTATAAGGGTTCCGATTTTTCATTTTTTGTACGGAACTCTAAAAACTAACTATATTGAATTAAAAACAAAAATACATTTACAAATAAAAAATCAATCCGTGTGGTTCCCGGCAGAATAGGACCACTCCAAGTCTTCCCGTGGATGTTTTAGAAGGTGACTTAGGGAACACAAGCTGAACAAGCTTATAAACATCAGTGAGACCTCTCCAACCCGTCTGGCCAGCGTGGAGTGTGTAGGCCAAATCCTCTGACTGCTCTGTCTAATATGTGAATAAGAAAGACCTGATAATGATCCTTGAAAATTCTGACGACGACTTTGGTTACACACGAAAACAATGAAAATCACGGACTCGAGATGAAAAAATTAAAGCCTACCGCAGTGGTGGATTTACACATTTGCCGCAAGTAGGCTAATCATATTTTGCCGCCCCCCTTCCACCCACACTTTTTTTTTAGGAGGGGCAAAATGAAAAATGGGGGTTGCAAATAGGATTCTTTAAATTTGCCCAATTGTGAACCTTTAATTTAACTTAAAATTTGGAGGGGGGGCAAGCCGGAGCCCTTGCCTAGCCTTGCCCCCCCCCCCTAGATCCGGGGCTGCGGAAGGGGAGGGGTGGGAACACGGAGCAAATAGAATCCGTGGGTGGGAATTTTTTTCACGCGCCCCTAGGCTTGTGCCTATAACCCGCCTCTAGCCTACCTTCTGCAGAGTGTCGGAGGTGCCCCCCCGGTACTCGGTGAGCCCCCAGCCCGTGGCGGAGGCCCGCTCGTCCTTCACCGCGCCCCCCACGTGCAGGCAGGCCGGCACGGCGAACGGGCCTAGCTTCATTCTGGAATTCAATTTCAAATTTCAAATTTGAAATTCGATTCAAAAATAATTAAAGATTACCATTGCCATACAACGTGGCAATGCTGCCAGCGTTCTGGGCACATTACCACGGGGCAGCGATTTGACTGTTATTTATAAGTAGTTTTAATTAAATAACTTTTTTTTAATTTATTTGCTTTCTGTATAAACACATTCAAAAATTGAATCTTTAATAGGGATGATGACTGTAGTCCGTTAGTGATATTATCCAAAATTAATGTACCCATATTTTTCAGTTTATCAAAAAAGTAAAATTTCATGAAGATACAGAGTATCTAATATCCAGAGTGGGGGCTTGTGACGTCACCGATGTGTAAAAATAGTACGAATCCGTATCCGACGTCATGCAAAATTTATATGCGCTGTAGCTTCGTCATTTATTGGTACTTAGAGAAAAGAAAAATATGTGTACAATATTTTTCAATCATTTAACCGATGACACAGAAGACAGTAAGAGTATACAGAACGGAATCTCCTAAGATACGCGCAATATGCGTCCCCGTGTAGGTAAATACTTATTAGGGTAAGGATTTTATATTTTAAAAAGTATGACCGGCAAACTGTCTGTTTGTTTAATTTTTGCTTATATCTGGATGTATCGTTTTTGTATTACAAATACGTCAGATTTTACCGTCCTGCTGCAATGAATAAGTGTGTAGCAACCCACAAATTCAATTCAAAATATCTTTATTATCATAAGATATTTATAATATCTTTTAATAATAGTCACTTTGTTTTGCACAAATGTTGACGTCAAATCGCTACTTAAAGCTAAGTTTACGCCGCTTCCTAGGCGCAAGTGCAGAAGAAGCGGCAATAAACTGCACTGCACGTTTTCTCCAAAGACGTCAACTAACAAACTTAAAACTTAAAATTAGTTATATAGATGGACAGAGATTACATTGTTTGTTATGTCATATCAAATTGAAATATAAGAATTACGAAATTTAAAATAATGTCAATTTGTTAATTTAGTATGTACCAAGTACCAATGTAGATGTAGTATCTAAATTATGAAATGTCTAAGTAAACAAACCTTTAAGGTGAAGATATAGGCAAATGGCCTTGAAGTGTGAAATAAATTGTTAACTCGTAAATATGGTGATAATTTCCATATTGCTCTTCGTCATGCACTAGATAGCCCTTTAAATTATTTTATGAACTGCCGTTGAAACTATTATTGGTGATCCGTCTAGCTTTAAAACTTGCCGTGGCCACTGCACCGTGGCCACGTGGCCGGCAGCAATATGGAAATTATCACCATATTAACGAGTTTACAATTTATTTCACACTTCAAGGCCATTTGCTATATTCACCTTAAGAGGGACCCGCGCCGAGCTCAAGCCAGACTTTTACCACCACCACACGTTATGTACTTACGTGGTCTCAGTCTCCAGAAGAGCGATGTCGTTGTATTTGGCAGGCGGCTTGTAGTCCGGGTGCTTGACGATGTTCTTGATCTTGTACACTTTGGTGGAATCTACTTCGTCGGAGCGCTTGAGGATGCCGATCATGGCGTACGTAACTGGCCCACTGGAAATTAACACAATTATTAGTGGTTGAATTCAAATTGGAATCCACGGGGCAGGCGTAAGCGTGGTCGCCCTAAACAAACTTGGCGCCGCACCGTTAAACTCAGAATACAAAATACACAAATACAAAATACGTTTATTTTTCAAACCTCTTATACTAGGGTACATGACAAGAAACTTATAAATGAATCCAATATGTTTATACTTATGTACCTAAATGATTTCTGATGGCCCCACACTAGGCAATGATGCCTGTCCTGTGGTAGCCTTTTACATTGGCAAAAACTGGTTTAATTTTAAATCTTAACTAAAACCGACAATAAGTCATAATCAGAAAAAGCTTATAGGTAGCATATTTTATTCCATTCTATTTTACTCGTAATGTAGTAAATTTCTAAGGTGTTTTACAATAACTGTGCAAGGCGGTGCTTAGCTGTAAAAAAAATGTAATCTTGAAATCAAAGTCGTCGGAAAAAAAAATGAAGCTAAGCAGAAGCTAAGCAGCTTGGATTGCCCTAGATTGAGATAGGAGTGACATAGGAAGCGAAGAGATTAGTGTTTGAAAGTTTTTGGCGGAAAGTTTATCCCATAACACAAGATTAAAACTTACTTTGGGGCTAGCTTAATCAGTGTGATTTGTCCCTATATATTTATTTAAAGTGTTCTTTAACTATGACTATGAAAAATCACTAAGTACTTACTAATCTCTGCTGAATGTGCAATGCCCAGCTGTCATAATGTACTTGTCACTGATGATAGTGCCTCCACACTGCCACTCCACTGTCGGGAGGTCGCTCCCGAAGCCGAGCAAGGCCTGAAAATAAAAAAATTGAAACAGTAGAAATAAATAAATAAAATGAATAATAAATGATTACGTTGACTTTATATCTAACGGGGTAGATAGATCCTTTTGGGCCTTGCGGTCCTGGGCAGACAGAACCCCGGACCTTAATTAATACCCAAAGACCATTTTTAGGATTGAAACTCGTCAAGCGGACGCCGTCCGGAGCGTCCGTTTGACGTAGGTTCAAACCTTAGCGTGATGGTGGGCAAGTAGATAGAAAAAAGCGGCCAAGTGCGAGTCGGACTCGCCAGTGAAGGGTTCCGTAGCAGCATTTTACGATTTATGACGTAAGTATTAAAAAAAACTACTTACTAGATCTCGTTCAAACCAATTTCCGGTGAAAGTTTGCATGGTAATGTACATCATAATTTTTTTTTAGTTTTATCATTCTCTTATTTTAGAAGTTACAGGGGGACCAACATTTTACCACTTTGGAAGTGTCTCTCGCGCAAACTATTCAGTTTAGAAAAAAATGATATTAGAAACCACAATATCATTTTTAAGGTGAAGATATAGGCAAATGGCCTTGAAGTGGCGCCCTGAAAAAAATTGTTAACTCGTAAATATGGAGATAATTTCCATATAGCTCTTCGTCATGCACTAGATAGCCAAAGTATTTACATTAGTCCGTCTAGCTTTAAAACTTGCCTCCGCCAAAAGTGGCCACGGCAAGTTTTAAAGCTAGATGGATCACCAATAATAGTTTCAACGGCAGTTAACAAAATAATTTAAAGGGCTATCTAGTGCATGACGAAGAGCAATATGGAAATTATCACCATATTTACGAGTTAACAATTTATTTCACACTTCAAGGCCATTTCTTTTAAGCCTATATCTTCACCTTAAGACCTATCCATAGATATCCCACAGGTATGGGATTGATGAAAAAAAAAATTTTGAGTTTCAGTTCTTTTAAGTGTGGGGGAACCCCCAAAATTTATTGGTTTCTTTTTTCTATTTTTGTGTGAAAATCTTAATGCGGTTCACAGAATACATCTACTTACCAAGATTCAACAGTATAGTTCTTATAGTTTCAGAAATAAGTGGCTGTGACATACGGCAGACAGACATGAAGAATCTATAAGGGTTCCGTTTTTTGCCATTTGGCTACGGAACCCTAAAAAAGGGATGAAAATAGTGATGGGGTAGCCGTATCATTTTTTACAATAAATAAACTAAGTATAACGTCTTTATCTCAAACGGGATAGACATGAACATCGCCTCCCTAGGCGATCCCACAAGATGTGAGAAAAGAGAGAAGTTTGCACATAATTAGAGGTGAAAACTTCCAGGAAACATTCCACTTCTAAGAAAATATTCCTGAAAACTTCCAAAACTTTCGGCAATTTTGGAAGTTCTTAAAAATATTTTTTTACCAAAAAGTAGGTTAATTTCGTTACATTTAGTTAAATAATAAGGTTCTTAAATGGTATATAGGTAGGCACTTGAAAACAAGAAGCTTAACACTTTTTAAGTCTATCTACCTATAAGAATAAGGCAATTGAAGTGAATATGATTTTCTATGTTGAAATATTAATTTATATTATATTAGATTTATATTATATTATATTATTTTATAAAATATATATATATATATATATATATATATATATATATATATATATATATATAATTAATAGATTTCATAAATGAAAGAATTATGTAATCAAATTATTTGCTTCAGGCAACGTAGTACAATATTAAAGGCCCATAGAATAAATACCATAAGTAAAAAACATACCATATGTGGGAACTCCCCATTAGCAGCGTCCACTCCCCCGATGATCAACTCGTCGGCGTTGTGCATGCAGTGGTTACCCCGCGTCAACTCGGCGGTCAGAGCCTTGCTGGTCTCGCAAGGGTATACATATTTTTCCTGGTATTCTAAGCATTCTGGAAAAAAAGTATTTGTTCTATTGAATACGGATGTGGACCAAAAAATATTATTAGCTCATCAGGTAGATAAAACATATTGTATTAGGGTTGGATCTCATCTATCAGCACGGAACAGCACTTTCCTATGCTGCTATCCTTTTCTGTCGCTCAGAAGCGTCATTTGCTAGAGCAAGAGAGAGACGGAACGTTTCAGCACCGGCCGTGCTGCAGCGTTCCGTCGCTCTCTCTCTTTAAGGAAAGGGCTGTTCCGTGTTAGATGAGGTCTAACCCCTAAAATTTACTAAACACTCGTTTCAGACAGAGCACTGACTGCCTCCGTGGTCCAGTGGTCAAGGCATTTGCCTTGTGATCTTGAGGTCGTGGGTTCAAATCCTACTGGAAAACAAACAGTGAAATTTTTTTTCCAGTCTGGTTAAGATATTGCAGGCTTGAATCACCTGATTAACCGAAAAGAAAGATGATTCAGTGCTTCGGTACGTAAGCTGAGGGTCACGAACGCTCTGTGTGAAACCAGTAACCTCGTCAAATCCCCTAGGGTGTAGGTAGCGGACCCCGGGCTCTGAAAAGTTACTGGTGAGGATGCAACCGGGCATACGGGAGGACGATAATGACTCGTTTCAGAGCACTGCAGGCGCTTCCAGTACGAATCCAGATCAATATAACGCCATCGGGCTAATTTATGCCTGTTTATGCCTACATCCCTCGCTCCCGCTACATTTCTTCGACAGTCTGTCTACTTACTGTCCCAAGCTTTCCTCCCTGTCTTCTTAACCGTCAGTTCTGGATCTATGGGTTTGCAGGTACCCGTGCTGGTCCCGCTGGCGTTGTCCACGTAGTCGTTAACAGGAGGCGTGTATTCTGTCGTTGAGCCGGATCTGAAATAATACATAGATTTTAGCATCAGCAAATTAAGAACGCCATCTAGTGATGAGTGGCGGAACTACCGATACGACTTGATATCCGTAGCGCCATCTATTATTTGCTAGAGAAAGCCCTGACTTTCAAGCGTTAACCCACAATAACTTTTAAACGGCTGAACCGATTTTCATCAAACATAGCTAAGAACCACCGCAAGGGAACTTGCTTTCACGTAAAAAAAGTAGCGAAATCGTTCCATCCGTTCGAGCGCTACGATGCCACAGACAGACAGATAGACAGACCGACAGACATTAGCGTCAAACTTATAACACCCATCTTTTTTGTAGGGGCTTAAAAAGAAAGTAGAATAGGACCACTCCAAGTCTTCCCGTGGATGTCGTAGAAGGCTACTTAGGAAACACAAGCTGAACAAAGCTTAGACATCAGTGAGACTTCTCCAACCCGTCTCGCCATCGTGGAGAGTGTAGGACAAATTCTCTGGCTGCTCTGGCCAAATATGGCTCTTCTTCTTAGCGAGTCGGAATGGCTAATATAATTATGTATGGCTCTGGTAGTACAGAGAGGGTCGTCGTGTTACTGCAGTGGAGACTAAAAATAAATGTTAATTAAAATGAGACATATAGATAGATAAAAAGGTAGAAATATAGTCAGATAAATTGAGTTAGAAGGATACCACTAATAGAAAGGTAGAAATTATATAGTCAGATAAATTGAGAGTTAGAAGGATACCACTACGCCACGTAAGTCGCAGCGGGCGGTGAAATTTAAATGGGAGATTTTTAGTACCTAGATATTTTTTATTTGTCGGCTGATATCTTTAGTTTTTATTATGAACAAGGTACATACCTACTTATGACTGTAATATACAGGTGTTTTTGAAACTCCTACCTACCTATATTCAAGGTAAGTACCTACTCTTTATGCGAAAGAAAGATACATTTCTGCCATATGTATATAATGTTATAGCAGCAAAAAATAATTTTATTTATCTATCTAGTTGCCAGTAACAGAAAAAATACTTATGGCATAGCATATGACATACATATATTACTTAATATGCGAGGTAAATGATAAAATTGAGGAAAACAGTGGTCGAGAGACAATTGACGAAGCTTTAATGTGTTTATAAACGGTGACATTTCCTCGAGTTGGAACCAGTTATATTTATACGCATAACAAAGTTTCAAGATGCAACAACAAAGACTAAACAACAAAAATGAAGCTGGACAGTTCACATGCTCAGATAGAATGAAAGACAAAAAAAAGTTAAAGAGTTTTTGGCGGGAAGTCAAGGGGTTCAGTTGGGGTTTGCTTTAATTTATTTTGCTTTATTCTAGTGGACTTTATGGTGTAGTTTGGTGTTATAGATACTCATGCTCATGAACAGCGTGTGAAATAGTTAAAATGGACAGTCATAGTATGGCTGTAAAGTTCATTTTATCAAATCAAATCAAATATCTTAATTGTGGAGCACAGGTTACAAAAGACTAGTTTAACTACTAATAAGTATATATTACTTTTTGACGACCTTCGTGGTGTAATGGTCAACACGCTAGTCCGCCAATCCGGAGGTTCTTGGTTCGGTCCCCAGCCAGGGCAAGTTGGAAAATGGCCTTTTTCAAATTGTCCTGGGTCTTGGGTGTTTATCTATGTATGTATTTATCATAAGTTATAGTATCGTTGAGTTAGTATCCCATAACACAAGTTTAAAAACTTACTTTGGGGCTAGCTCAATCAGTGTGATTTGTCCTTATATATTTATACTAATATACAAGTATGTTTTGCGGACTGTGGTGAGCGTCTTTAGGCATCGACCGCCACTCAATTTCTAAAAACCAGTGGACTCGTATAGATTGAGTAGTCGCCAGAAGCTACCTTGAAGCAATCAAAGGCCTACACCAACCTTTGATTGTAACTTGTTAGGAAAAACATACATATTACTTGCTTTTTTCATTGCTCTGTACGTACTTCTGCCTTCCTACTAAATTTTTAACTGTCCTCTGCCCTACTGGTCGACTGGAAGAGATCCCTTCTGGGATAAGTCCACCATTTGTAAAATTACCTTTGTTATTTTATTATCTTTGATGTACAATAGAGTTTTTTAAATAAATATTACTATCACGCCTGCTTCCCACAGGGGAAGGCAGAGATAATGGATCTTCACTTACCGCTACGATCCTGACAGACCTCTTTTGCTTCATCTACACTCCCTCTTCATACATGCACTTCGGTTACGGGTAATAGGTACTTCTTCGGTACGAAGTACCCGTTAGGAATAAAGAAGCATACAAAACTAATTCAAATTGAGCTTCTCCTTTTAGAAGTCGCTTCTAAATAAAACAAAAGAAACCATTGCCATACATCCTTACCGTCGAGGTGTGGTGGTAGCTTGAGGCCGAGGCGTGGTGGTGGTGGTCGGCGGCGGGGTCGGCTGGACTGGTGCAGAGTCACTCACACAGCAGACAATCGTGTCGTACCCAGAAAAGCCGCATGTCTAGAAAAAAAGACTATATTTTAACCCCCGACAAAAAAGAGCGGTGTTATAAGTTTGACGCTAATGTCTGTCGGTCTGACTGTCTATCTGTCTGTCTGTGGCATCGTAGCGCTCGAACGGATCGACCGATTTCGATTAAGTTTTTTTACGTAAAAGCAAGTTCCCTTGCGGTGGTTCTAAGCTATGTTTAATGAAAATCAGCTCAACCGTTTAAAAGTTATTGGGGGTTAACGCTTGAAGGTCAGGACTTCTCTAGCAAATAAAAGATGGTGCTACGGATATCAAGTCGTATCGGTAGTTCTGCTACTCATCACTAGATGTCGTTCTTGACAGTCGGGGTTTTTAGGGTTCCGTAGTCCACAAGGTACCCTTATAGTTTCGTCATGTCCGTCCGTCCGTCTGTCTGTCCGTCCGGGCTCGTACTCCGCCGCTACTGCACCGATTGTCACGAAAATTGGTGGAGAGATAGATATTGAAGTTCCAAAAGTTGGTTTTTAAAATTATGAAAAAATGTTTTTTTTAGCCCCCCTCCCCCTCTCATACAAAGAAAAGTGAATTTAAAAATTTAATTGGACTAACCCCAACGTGTGGGGTATAGTTGAAAAGGTCTTTTAAAATGCAACAAAAACTGCTTTAAAACTATGTATATCAACCCCCCAGTCTTGAGATAATCTAATACAAAGTTAAAATTTAAGGTGTCCCCCCACCGTAACTTTTGAAATATTACTAAAATAATTCTGAAAAAAATGTGGTATATACCTCAAAGTATGAACTTTCAATTAAAACTATAGCGGTCTCGGTACCTCATAAATCGTACACCGCAATTTACCTTTAGAACTTTTATATTATGTTACTTGCTGCTACGGAACCCTTCATGGGCGAGTCCGACTCGCACTTGGCCACTTTTTTATTTATTTGCCTAGCTAATAAACTTTTTATTACTTGAATAAAAATCAAGAACAATAGATAGGTGTTAGAGGTTTGATTTATGTCAATGCTACCATGGTAACTCTCAGCATTATGTCGAGGCTTTCTGAAGCCAAGACGCTGGTTTTCAGAACAACCAGTTGAGTAGGCACGGCTCTGCCTTACATTAACGACTTAAGTACTTGTAATTTACAATGCATTAGTTTAAGGCCGTACCTGAATTTACCGGGTTCAAGTGCTGCCCCCATTTAAAATAAATCATTTAAAAAAAAAGGAAACATCATTTAAAATTTTGCTACTACCAAGTCCTAGATAACCCTTCAAAGTATTTTATGAACTATTGTTTACAGTTTAAAGTGAGAACGTTAAGCTACCCGGAGATTTATAGTTTGAATTTCAGTTCTCAATTAATTAAGTAGTACTCATAGAAATAAATCATTGGTGTTACCTGGGGCACTTTTCTATTCTTGATGTCGTTCAATGCGGCAGGACAGTTGCGTATGTTGACGCAGGTCCCAGTGGACCCGCTTCTGTGGAAACATTTCTCTCCTGAAAAATAATTCATAATCATCATCAACTCTCCTCCACCTCCAGTCTCTACTGCAGGAGCACGACCCTTTCTACACTACCAGAGCCATACATCAGCCAGGGCAGTCAGAGGATTTGGCCTACACTCTCCACGCTGGCCAGACGGGTTGGAGAGGTCTTACTGATGTTTATAAGCTTTGTTTAGCTTGTGTTTCCTAAGTCGCCTTCTACGACATCCACGGCTTGGAGTGGTCCTATTCTACTCTGCCGGGAACCACACGGCTATGAAAAATAATGATGAGTAGGTAACTAATAAAGAAAATGACAAATGAAGAAGTACTTAATTTAGTTAATAAGAAAAGAAACCTATTGAAAACAATCGATATAAGAAGAGGAAAGATGTTTGGTCATCTTATACGCCACGATCAATTTATTGAAAACATAAAGAAGGAAAAATAGAAGCAAGAAGAGGAAAGGAAAGTCCAAGAAGAGCATTTATAGATGAAGTAAAGGAGAAAGTTGACGCCGTGTCGTATAGGGAGGTCAAAAGGATATTATGGCTTTATCCTTATAATTGTACGTGATGTGAACTAGGATATATACTTATAAAACTATAATTAACTAGCTTTTGCCCGCGGTTTCGCTCGCGTATCCCACGGGAACATTACTTTTTTCCAGGATGAAAGATACCCTATGTCCTTCTCATTACTCCTAACTATGTGTATGCGAATTTTCAAGAAGATTGGTTCAGTAGATAAAGCGTGAAGAGGTAACAAACAAACAAATATACAAACTCACTTTCGCATTAGTTAATATAATATAATACATAATATTAGTTAGGAAGGATAGGATTAGGATTAAGGCCGTACCTGAACCGAAAAACGGCCGCTTTTGGCAAATGTGCGTAGTAAATCTTAACGTTCTCATTATAAACTGTAAACAGTAGTTGATAAAATACATTGAAAGGTTATCTAAGATTTGATAGTAGCAAAATTTTAAATAATGTCTCCGTTTTCTTTGTAATGATTTATTTTAAATGGGGGCAGCACTGGACCCCGGAAAATTCAGGTACGGCCTTAATAAGAATTTTATATTTAGTTAATCTAGCATATCACGTACTAAACGAATGTGTAGATCTAAGGTTAACATTGAAAATATGTTTATTTAAAACCCGTTCTTATGATAATAAATCATCCATTATCCCGTCGCCACTTCTGGCCTATAGACGGTGATGGATTAACCAGATCCATTGGGTTTCATTAGCTCACCACTATTGAGCGATGCACCCTTAGCGGTAGCTGATGGCTCAAGAGAGGGAGACATGGAAACTACTCCATCGACAAGAACGTAGTTCTTAAATTATAGATAAATAGATAGAACTAATAAAGGAAAGACCGTGTGGTTCCGGGTCACAAGAGGATCACTCCATCTCTTCTGTGGACGTCGTAAGAGGCGACTAAAGGAATGCTACAATGGTGGACATGAAGGTAGAAAAAGGAAATCATGATTGCATTAGATTTGTAGTTTTTCTTAGGCAATAGGTACTTACATTATTAGGTTAAGGCCGTACCTAAATTTTCAGGGGTCCAGTGCTGCCCCCTTTTTAGATAAATCATTTCAAAGAAAACAGAGACATCATTTAAAATTTTGCTACTACCAAGTCCTAGATAACCCTTCAAAGTATTTTATGAATTCCTGTTTACAGTTTATAATTAGAACGTTAAGCTTTACTACGCACATTAGCCAAAAGTGGCCGTTTTTCGCAAATGTGCGTAGTAAAGCTTAACGTTCTCAATATAAACTGTAAACAGTAGTTCATAAAATACTTTGAAGGGTTATCTAGGACTTGATAGTAGCAAAATTTTAAATAATGTCTCCGTTTTCTTTAAAATTATTTATTTTAAATGGGGGCAGCACTGGACCCCGGAAAATTCAGGTACGGCCTTAAGGATATCCATGTTACTAACATTAAATAGACATTAGTCTGATTAAATAAATGTTATTATATTATTATCATCATGTTGGCTTGCTAACTGCATCGCCTATTGGTGTGATCCATATTCTTGCCCATTCCCTCGATTGGCTTTTACGATCTGCGCGGGAAGAGAAGCAGCAGCAAGGAGCAGATTCTGTGTTTTTTTCTATTCTCTCAGACCAGCATGGAAGCAATAGCACAGTTAAGATTTTTGTCTATTCTTTCGAGAGCTTGAACCGAAACCGGTAAATTCTAGTTTTACCGTAATCTATTAACTTAACGACTAGACGGACTTGTAACACGGTAATGATACTTGTCTTCATAAACGGTTGGTAGTTCGGAACGTGAATCATACCATACCTACCGCTTCAGAGTTTGGTATGGTTTGGTACACACACGGTATGATAAAATAAACCGGCCAAGTGCGAGTTACACTCGCGTGGAGAGGGTTCCGTACAATTTATTGAATTCTTATAGGTTTTCCCGTAATCTACAAGCAATTAACTATATTTTGTATTTTTTTCAAAATTTTAGGCTCAGTAGTTTCGGAGATCAAAGGGGGGGGGGGGGGGGGGGGAATGGTCAAATTTCGTCTTCTTTCATGAATTAAATCAACACTATTCATTTTACAATAAAAACAAAAATATATTTGAGATCCTCATAATGAGCTTTTCAATTGATATATGACACAGTAAGGTTTGCAAACCTTTTTTTTTATATCCTAATTTGTCCCCCGAAAATGACCCTTATTTTAAAAAAAATATTTATTTACTTTGCACATATGTATTTGGGTCATAGGATTACAACATTCTACCAAATTTCACCTGATTCGGTCCAGTAGATTCAGAGCAAATTGGCTGTGACAGACGGACGGACAGACAGACGCACAAGTGATCCTATAAGGGTTCCGTTTTTTAATTTTTTTGTACGGAACCCTAACAAGGTAGGTATCTAAATAAGTTACACTATAACTACAGAAAATTGCTTTAATTGTCACTATAACTTTTTATAGTGACAATTAAAGCAATTTTCTGTAGTTATAGTGGATTAGCGGTCTAGCGTGTTAAGCATTGCGCCAAGGAGGTCGTCTAACAACTACTTACTCATAATTATAGGTAGGTATAATATTGGTTTTCCCAAACACGTAAGATTACAAATTATATAAGTAAGTACCTACCTACTTTTTAAGTAAGTGTAAATACTTAGATAAATAGTGCTAAAAACTAAATTAAAAAAAAACATAACACATGCTAGCATTCACACTAATGGTAAAATTAAAAAATAAAGAGGTTGTATCGAAAACCATCTTACCTTCATCCTGGCCGCTAACAACACAAAACAATAACAAAAACACGAAAATCATTTTAAAAATAACCGGTTGATCCAAAATCAATACAGAAAATGTCCAGAAAACATATCAAACCTTCGTTTTTATTGCACAAAAACTGTTTTGTTGTTTATTTTTTTGGTGGAGATATGTTTATTTTTGGGATTACAATTATGTTTGAGTGAACTGAACGCAGCGTCGTTTCGCACTGGCCGCAAATTCATCACTAAAACAAAACAAGTATGGCCGGTTACCATACGTCAGCTGATGACTTATAGGCCGGTACAAATGTAGAGGGTCAAAACATTGCAACTCCTTGACTTCTTTAAGTCCCGACAAGTGTACTTTGGACATCGACATGAATATACAACGTGAGTTTTAATTAAGGCCGTACCTGAATTTTCCGGGGTCCAGTGCTGCCCCCATTTAAAATAAATCATTTCAAAGAAAACGGAGACATTATTTAAAATTTTGCAACTACCAAGTCCTAGATAACCCTTCAAAGTATTTTATGAACTACTGTTTACAGTTTAAAGTCCCCCATAATAACCATGAAATGGGTTTTGGAGGCGTGTATGGCTCTACTAATGTCCTCATACACTACCTCAACCTCCGCATCTGGGTGTGTTCCGGTCGGCATGTATACCTGTATGACCTCCAACGAGTACTCCTACATAGGTAGTAGGTAAATCCCTACCCCTAATCTACCCTTTTTCTGATCTTTCCGCTGTTTTATTTCTTAGTACCTAGCCATGTAAACTTTTTATGAATGGATCTAGAATACCGAGCTAGAACAATGATCATGAATGAATATGATGGAATAATGATAGTGTTGCCAATTAAGATTTGAATATTCCCCAAACTTTTGCAATTCTTAACTTAATTTGAAGCAGATAGGTAGGTAGGTACTTGATAAACTGCAGCTTTTTCCATAAATCTTTTAAATCAAATTAAAAACAAGTAGTGAGTACGACAAATAAGTTATTATTTTTATTAGAGTTTATTAATTTTTCCATGCTGGTCTGGGAGACAAGAAAAAACAGTACGTACCTACCAGCTGCTTCTCTTCCCCTGCAGATCTTGAAAGCGGATCGAGGGAATGGGCAAGAATCTGAATCATATTAATAGGCGATGTGGTTAGCAACCCATCATTATTATGATATACCTTCATGCCCACCATCACACTTAAAGTGGCCTGGGCTCTGTCTGCTCCGTTAGGGATAAAGACGTGATAGTGTATCTGTATTTATTAATAGAAACTTATTTAAGTACCTAGACATTTAGGTAAATTAAAAAAAATATTCATGTTAACCATATTGAAATAAAACTATGAGACTTATCATGCAGTTCATGAAAACACATTTTTCCCGTTCATTGCTCCCGGTCCCGGATTTATAGGAAATCTCCCAAATACAAATTTTTAAACACTGACATTCGAAGTTTTAAAATACGTTTGTCTCTGTCTATCATACACAACCTGCCTTAGTAAGAGGAAGATAGAATGCGATGGGCGGCGCCAATGATTGTTTACAACTATGAATGAATTTTAGTAGTCCGCATACAGGAGGTGTCGTAATCTTAAATCATTTAATACAGGATAAGTTACGCAGACAAATCTTCTTACAAAACTTTCTGCCGTTTTTTGTGCGGGGGGAGAGTACTACTACATCTAAAAAACACACACAGTCACAAAAATAATTTGTGTCGTTATAAACGCACACTTACGTAAAATTGACACACTATTTTCTGCACACTAGCAAGACTCACACTAAAACAAATGTGTATGTACACGTAATAATACACCCTAGTGCAAAAGGATTGAACAACAAAAAAAAAATATCGACATCGATATTTCGGAAAAAAAAATTTTCGTTCGTTTTAACTCTGGAATGTTTTCATATAATTACGTCGGAAATTCGGGATAGAAGTTAATACGTCACGTGAGGCACCACGAATACTATAAAACTTGTTAATTAGTTTAACAAGTTTTATTATTTAAACTGCCTACGTGGCGCTTCAAGCATACTACAATATAATACAAGTTTTTAAGTATTTAAACTTGTATTATGGGACACTAACTCAATAATATATATTTTATCATCTTCTTCATCTAAGCGCGTTCTCGGTTGCATCCTTAGCTGAGACGCTTCCCCGCTTTTTATTCTTCAAATATAATATGGTCACCCAAGTAGGCCAAAGACCTTGCGAAGTGGAGAAGAAATAGCCGAAACAGAAAACTTGTATTATGGGATACTAACTCGACAATATATATTTTATCATCTAAGCGCGTTCCCGGTTGAATTCGTAGCTGTGCTGCTTCTCCTCTGTTTCTTCTCCAAATATAATAAAGTTATATACCCAAGGATGCCAAAGAACTTGCGAAGTGAAGAAGAAATAGCCGAAACAGAAAACTAAAAAACTTAAACTAACTCAACGATTGTATATTTTATAATAAAAACATATGAATATATAATACAAATAGATGGGGTTATGGGGTTATGTCGTTTAATCACGGAGTACCTATGGCCACCTTCCAGCTCCATCATCAGACCCTGGATACCATCTAAAGACAAAAAACCCGTCAAGATGAATCATACGAGCCCAAACTCGATGGGCTTATGTCGTTTTATCACGGAGTTCCAATGGCCACCTTTCAGCTCTATCATCAGACCCTGGATACCATCTAAAGACAAAATACTCGTCAAGACAAATCATACGAGCCCAAACTGGATGGGGTTATGTCCTTAATCACGGAGTTCCTATGGCCACCTTGCAGCCCTATCATCAGATCCTGGATACCATCTAAAGACAAAATACTCGTCAAGATGAATATTACGAGCCCAAACTTGATGGGGTTATGTCGTTTAATCATGGAGTTCCTATGGCCACCTTCCAGCTCCATCATCAGATCAGATCCATGTTGTCATAATATTGCATTGTCACGCGACATACGTATGCGTGCAAAATTTCAGCTCAATCGGAAACCAGGAAGTGGGTCAAATTTAACTTGCAAGATTTGATTACAGACAGACAGACAACGGGACAGGTAAACTAAATAAAAGCTTGTAAAATAATTAAAGTATTTCGATATTAAAATTATATCACAAATAAAACTATATCAAGGAAATGTAATTTTTATCGACATCGATAATAATGCGATGTCTCGTCACTCATGGCAGGATGGCAGGAAAGCAGTTGCAAACTTGACTCGATTATTTTTGCCGTAATCTAAACTGAAAGATATTATATCGATTTTTAAGTAATTACATTTAAATAGAAATCAATGTTAATAAAATAAAAAAATACTTACAAATGAAAGGTTATTCCATCTTTACTAAGATTAGAAGTATTTGACCTCTTTTTACATGCGTTAACTGCACGATTTGGCATTTTTAATCGAGCAGTTGTAGACGTCCTTTCGATACTTTACCGATGCACATAATGATCATAATCGGTTAGGTTACGCAACTAGTTTTTATGAACGTATTAGAGCATGCGATCTTATACTTCGGCAGAGGGGAACGCGAAGGTAAGGCTTATCCTGTATTAAATGATCTAAGGTCGTAATTAATTTAATAATTGTGTTAGAAATAGTGGAAAAAAAAACTAACCTGCCGATTTTTTATTTTTTGCCTGTAAACCGTTTTTCTTACTTCTATGAACCAGACCTTAAAATATTTGTACTTAATTAAAAGGGACGTTGTATATACTCGGCGTCTTCGAATTTCTTTGTCTTTGATTGAAGTCGGCTAAATTAAAAAGAATACTTTTCGGTAGGTACCTTCTTAATTTAATAAAAAAAATATTTATTAAGTACATTAACTCAAAACTTAAGTAAACTATAAAAATAACATTAATTAAAAATTTTGGTAGATTTATTATTTACAGTAGATATATTTATTATGCCATGTTATAAATAGGTAGGTACGGACATGTTGTTTATTGCGTTCATCTATTTTTGTACCGCGTCACACTTGTTAATTATCCGACTTATTTCCTTATCGTGACCTCACAGTCGGAGGGTCTTTACTCTTAAACTGATATAGCAAATACATACATACACCTTGCCCAGGGCCGCAAGACCACGGTCTATACTAAACAAAATAACAGCCAAAGAACAAAAAAAAAAGCGGCATTTCCATACAAAAGTGTGCGGCCACCCGGGCGATTTGTATGGGAATGTCGATTTTTTTTTTGTTTTTTGATTCTTATTTTAATTTCATTACACTTTAGCGATCTAGTATAGCCCGTGGCACAGAATACAGTAAGAGTAAACAAAACGGAATCTCCCCCGGTTCTTGACGGCCAACGTGAGTCATCGAGGCGAAAACGGGGGAGAGGTGCGGGGACGGGGAACGGGGACGCATATTGCGCGTACCTTAGGAGATTCCGGCCTGTGCCCGTGGTTCAATTTATTGCGGGTATGTCCCTTCCACTTTGTATACTGCTATTACTGTTCAAGAGATGGTACATTATCAATCGCAGCTAAATCCAGGGCTTGTTAACGATATTATATTCACACTAAAAGTAACGTTAAATAACGTTATTTTAGTTGTAACGTTATAAGGGGTATCAATAATACAGTTTATAACGTTATCAATTAACGATATATTAAGTAACGATACTTTTTTTCAATACTTGTAAAATATTATATAAATAGCTCTAGTAGCCTACTAGACATTTTCTCATCAATTTATTCTGTCAAATATCGAAAAGAAATACAGTGTTAACAACACCTTTTACCGTTAATGTCATTGGTAACGTTATCTAATTATTGGTAAATAGTGGGGAAAAATACCGTTACCCAGCATAACGTTACCTTTGCTGATAACATTTACGCCGTTTGTCAGAATTAACGTTACTAGATTTTTAACGGTATTCCAAGCCCTGACGAAGGCCTGGCTTCATTGGATATGGCGCACGTTTACTTTTTTTAATTTGGGCTGATTTTTTGTTAAAAAAATAAGAATGTTCCGGACAGGATTCAGCAATGATATAAATAAAAGAAATCGGACGATTTATTTATACTTTATTATCCTTATTTGTATAAAATAAAACTGCACGGCTGTCGGCCTATAAATAAACAAAAACAAAATACTTAAAAAAGTAAGGCAGTTATAGTGTAAAAAAAAAAAAATCTTTAATCTAGTGTAGCACAAGTTCCGCTACCCACATATAGATGGCGCTACGGATATCAATTCCACAAAACATAGATTGGAATATGTAGTTTCGCCACCCATCGCTAGATGGCGTCTTAATATTTTTATATGAAACTAAAACATATATTTATCTGCACTCATTAAAGCAATCCTACTGTCACCGGGTGAAGATCAGGAGTGCTATTTTTCATTGAGGGACTCAGCGAAATACAAAACGTGTAGTTTTCCAACTCACCGCTCGCGTTCCGACGCATTGCATCGTAATTTGAAACCGTCGTGTGAGCGATAAGTAGTATTGTATTACGCAGAAAATATAAATATGTCAATGGTTTTCTATACATTTCAAAAAAATAAATAAAAAAGGAGCGTCAATCGGAACTGATTCTACATGGAACGTTTCTTTGACATTTGTACGCTACAAATGTCAAATCCTTCGCATACGATCAATTCAAAAATGCGCCCGTTTGGAAACACTCGCGCAAATCATTCGTAATGTGACTCCCTGAATGAAAAATAGCACTCCTGATGATGGAATCCTGGAGGAATCGAGGGTACACCTCAAATATTAGCACACATGAAGTGATTTTGATGTTTTCGTTCTTGTTTTCGTCAGAAAGTTTTGGTGTAGTGGAACTGATAAAAAATACTAGAAATTAAAGTCGCTTTTTAAGCCGTGTGGTTCCCGGCAGAGTAGAATAGGACCACTCCAAGTCTTCCCGTGGATGTCGTAGAAGGCGACTTAGGAAACACAAGCTGAACAAAGCTTATAAACATCAGTGAGACCTCTCCAACCATCTGGCCAGCGTGGAGAGTGTAGGCCAAATCGTCTGACTGCTCTGACTTAGTTTGGCTCCGGTACAGAGTCGTGCTCCTGTGGTGGAGCTAAAAAAACTGATGATGATGAAATTATATTGGGTCTTTTGTCCAACAGTTAAAAAGACGATTTTTCTTATTTTTTACGTTACAACTGCCCATTAAAACTATAATACAAAGACAAAACAAACATAAAATGTCTTTATCGACAAAAACCCGGAGATCTATTTATAAAAAGAACATACATTTGTAAGTTCTACCAAAATATACTGGAACTGTTTTCGTAGTTCACTATTTGTTGCTTCGGTAAAGTTGTTCACTATTAATATGGACGAACAAATACTAGAGGTTTGACAACCTTTTCATACTTTGAAGTGTAATTTGATTTTTAGTTTAAACGTTGTAGCTAGATGGAGCTACTAGTTCAAAAGAAGGTAGTTTCGTAGTGGTGCCGCTTAGTTTCGGAGAGATGGCGCTAAAAACGTTTATTTCCTACGAACAAACAAGCGCCATCTCTGATTTTTCGTGGATACCGTCAGCCTAAGTACCCAGCATCCTTTGTATGACTAGCGGGCGAGATAGTAGCGACATCTAGAAATAATACGGGATTTTGGCTTTCTAGCAGAGCACGCTTTTTGTTTGGGGTTGTGAGTACTCTGGTGGCGTCACGTTGACATCGACTTTGCCACTGCGGTGCCATTCAGTCGATGGACCACCTTCTGTCATGTCCGAGCTGCCCTACGTCATGTACCATAGAGGACCTTAATGAGGCTCACGACAGAGGGATCGCCGTGGCTACATACTGGACAAAAATGATTTGAAATTGAAGCTACAGTGAAACCACTTCGACTCGCTCGATAAGAAGTCCCCTTGTATTTTTAGGGTTCCGTAGTCCACAAGGAACCCTTATAGTTTCGTCATGTCCGTCCGTCCGTCCGGGCTCGTACTCCGCCGCTACTGCACCGTTTGTCACGAAAATTGGTAGAGATAGATATTGAAGTTCCAAAAGTTGGTTTTTAAAATTATGAAAAAATGTTTTTTTTTCAGCCCTCCCATACAACGAAAAGTGAATTCAAAAAATTTAATTGGACAAACCCCAACGTGTGTGGTATCGTTAAAAAGGTCTTTTAAAATGCAACAAAAACTGCTTTGAAACTATGTAGATCAACCCCCCAGTCTTTAGATAATCTAATACAAAGTTAAAATTTGAGGTGTCCCCCCCTTTTGAAATATTACTAAAATAATTCTGAAAAAAATGTGGAATATACCTCAAAGTATGTACTTTCAATTAAAACGCTCATTTTATTATAGCGGTCTCGTTATTATAGATAGTTATTTTTTAATACGTCATAAATCGTAAACCGCAATTTACTTCAGTATATTTTGTTAGACATTATACACTTTGTACACAATCGTCTTTTACAACAGTATTAATACAACCGATATTTGCTATCAATTTCATGAATAATAAATATGTACTTTTAGTAGTGTTTGTTAAAAATGCTAAAACTTGACAAGTCAGTAGATTTAAAATAATGGCGACGGAATGTTTTTTTAATCTGTATTAGGGTTGATGAGATACCGCTTCCGCATCCTCATAATGCGGTAGTTCCGCAATTTTTTGAGTTCCGCAACCGCTACCGCTTTCTCATAACGAAATTTAGAAAATAGAGGAATTTTTTAACCCTTTCACCGCGAGACTTTATATCAGTTGTCGTGCTCCCAGCGCGAGGAATTGTGAATATCCATAGTTTTTGTTTGGATAAATCCGACGCTCGCGGAATGGGCACGAAAATGTTTGTGGAATTAATACGACGTTGGCGGTTAAAGGGTTAATATTTTGTTTTGATTCCCTAATATTCATAAAATAGTCAAAATGCATATAAAGTGCAGTGCCTGTGTACGTATTTATTTGCGGGCATGAATTGGGTACATGACTGGGTCAAAAATAAATTATTCGGTACTGTTACGAGAATGAAACGTCACAAAATAGTGTCAGTTGTCATTGATCATATCCATTTTCAACATGATTTTAGATTAATTAATGCACAGAAACTGATATTAAGATCGCTATTTGACTCGAAAAAATTATGACGTCACGGTTGTGTTTTTCATACAATTTCCATAGAAAGTGTGTGTTTTCACGTTTAGAAAAAAGGGTCTGATTTGACTTGTTGTCATCTAGCGGATTGTGTATTATCTGGTAACGATAACAAGCTGGAGTAGAAAAAAACGGATTATTCTCATTCTCTCTTCCATTCTTACCCATCCGTGTCCGTATCCGCATCCTCTTCCTCATAAATACATCCTCGTCCGTTTCCTCAACACTTCCGCTTCCGCATCCTCTTCCTCATAACCAGTTCCTCATCAACCCTAATCTGTATTAGGCGTTGCCTCTATGGGCTCTCGAAAGCGAGCTCTTCAAGTGCCATAGTAAAAGTTCTAACTAAATCAGCTACATTTTAGCGACATGTACTTTAATTTGAAATTTTATTGAGTATACCTGCATTTTTTAAACGCGATTATTGATAGAACGAACGAACGAAACAAGTTCAGATATAATGTTTTGAACCTTTTGTGGTTCACATAAGATATAGTTTGACGTAATCTACAAGTTGAAATGCGCTCTTTTGCATTAGACATAAAAGCAAGTTCGGATATCATATTTTGATCCTTAATAACCTGTACATAAGGTATATTTTGACATAATCTACAATTTGAAATGCGTTCTCTTTGCATTAGACTTCATTTTATCAGTAAAGTAATAAAGGCAAGTTCAGACATGTTTTGAACCTTAATGTCCTGCACATAAGGTATATTTTGACTAGATCTCCAATTTGAAATGCGCTATTTTTGCATTAGACATAAAAGCAAGTTCGGATATCATATTTTCATCCTTAATAACCTCTACATAATGTATTTTGACAAAATCTACAATTTGAAATGCGTTCTCTTTGCATTAGACTTCATTTTATCAGTAAAGTAAAGGTAAGTTCAGATATAATGTTTTGAACCTTAAAATCCTCCACATAAGGTGTATTTTGCCATAATCTACAATTTGCAATGGGCCCCCTTCCTTGGGATGTTGGTGAACGGTGCTGGATGCGGGTACAACCTTCGACGGGACTTGAAGTCCACCAGATCTGTCACTTTAGTGGGCTGTGGACAAAATAGAATAGTTATGGCACAGAAGACAGTAAGAGTATACAGAACGGAATCTCCTGCGGTCCCTTGCAATATGCGTCCCCGTTCCCCGTCCCCGCCCCTCTCCCCCGTTCTTGTGCGGCCGCGTGCGCCGTGCAGTGTGTGTTCGCCCGCTCTCCCCTGAGACAAGGTGAGAGCGGGGAAGAGGGGACGGGGAACGGGGACGCATATTGCAAGGGACTGCAGGAGATTCCGTTCTGTATACTCTTACTGTCTTCTGTGGTTATGTTCTTCATTCATTCACAAATAAACCGTGCAAGTGCCGGTCGGACTCGTACATGGAGGGCTCCGTACAATGTTTTAAAACGCTGAAAAAACAAGTTTCTTGTATGACGACGACCCCCTTTAATTTTTAAATTTATATTTTTTTTTTTTGTATTTGTTGTTATAGCAGCCACAGTAATACATAATCGGTGAGAATTTCAAATAGACAGCGGAATCTAAGTAATAGGGCCCCGTTGGCACCCTTTGGGTACGGAATCCTAAAAAGTCATAGTTCTATAACTTAAATCCCTTTTTGGAAAGTGCCTCAATAAGATTCCATGGTGCTAATAAACCCCTTTAAAAAAAAACCAAAATTTTTATTCAGTCGGTACGGCACTCGTAAGTTTAAAAATGCATTTAAATTCTCCATTTTCAAATTTCGCGCGTACTCGTAATTTGCGCGAAAACGTTGGAACAGTGGACGCCATATTGCTCTGTGGTCATGACGTCAGTTATGCATGTAAACAAATGCATTCAAAAACCTCACCTGCGGCTCGGTTTTTAAACACACACTCGTGTATAATACGCCTCATTATGTGACAGTGTCACAAACTACTGTTTCAAGTACGAGTAAAGTGGGACAAACAACATTTGAGAAAAACAATCTGACCTCTTCCGGCTTGGTGCGGCTGTCCGCCGCGTCCGGCCCGTTGCTCTCCCGCCCGGCGCCGCCCTCGGCCGTCGACACCACGTGCACCGACAGCTTCCGGCGCTCCGCAGACGTCGCACTGATGTGCCTCTGTGGGAACGTCATCGACAAATTCAGGTAACGTTGATTCTGTCAAACGGCGGTAACGTTATCAGCAAAGGTAACGTTATGCTGGGTGACGGTATTTTTCCCACTATTCAACGATAATCAGATAACGTTACCAATGATGTTAACGGTAAAAGGTATTGTTAACACTGTATTTCTTTTCGATATTTGACAGAATAAATTGATGAGAGTTTGTATTTTTGCTACTAGAGCTATTTATATAATATTTTACAAGTATTGAAAAAAAGTATCGTTACTTAAATATATCGTTAATTGATAACGTTATAAACTGTATTATCGATACCCCTTATAAGGTTACCACTAAAATAACGTTATTTAACGTTACTTCTAGTGTGAATTTGGTATCGTTAACAAGCCCTGGGCTACACACGACAAAGGCGTACCGAGGGGAAGGGACCAACTTTTCACAAAGTATGCTTCCCAGAGATTTGAATCCACGACTCTAGGATCACAAGGCAAACGAAGGAAGAAATTATCAACTTACCCTAAAGAATTCCATGACTTCTTCCTTTGTGACAGTGTTGAGTTGTTCCACCTCTACTCTTGGCCGGTCGAAATTGTATACCTTCAAACAATAAAAAAAAATTTCAAGGCAAAATCAAAGCATGTACAAAAAAATACTCATACATCATAGTCCTCCCGTATTCCCGGTCGCATTCTCAGCGCTGCTTCAGAGCCCGGGGTCCGCTACTTAACCTAGCTTTATTAATGCAGAAAAACGGATTTAAGGTGAATATACCAAACAAAAGTGGCGCCCTCATTTGCAATAAATTGTTAACCCGAAAATATGGTAAAAAATTCCATATTAATCAATGTTAGGCACTAGATGGCCCTTTTAATTAAGACGATACACGGCGTCTAGTGCTGCCCCCATTTGAAATAAATTATTTGTAAGGAAACGGAGATATCATTTAAAAATTTGAGCTAGCAAAACCTAGATAACCCTTCAAACCCTGTTCCCTGTGAATCTCAAGGTGGTGGCTGAAAATCAGCAGTTTGTTCTGCGAGCAAACGTTTTGCTGAGCCACAACCTTTTGGTATCGCTACGGCACACACGCACTAACTTGCATTTTTATTTATTTTGTTTTTTTATATTTCTGATGCATTTTTTTTCATATTGTACAGTATCTCACCTGCGCGGATATCTCCCCCCAGATCTGCGAGGCCCGGCTGGACATCCGCTTGGGTTTCTCCAGCCGCTGCGCCGCCACGGCCGCGCGGTGCTTCAGGAACTCCTCCTCTGACAAGTCGGCTAAGTCTTTCTGTCAACAAACAAACCAATAAGTTACGGAATAACAACCCGGGGTGTGTTGTATGTAAACAAAATACGTCTTACGCACGCGTAGCAGTTGTAAAACACCACTTTTCTACCCGGGGTGTGTAAATAAATATTGTAGATTTAGTAGATTTCACCTACGCACCTTCACTTCGTATGAAAGCCTCTACTCGCTGCTTCACTCGCTAAATTTGTGAAAATAAATATTAGCAAATCTACCACATATGGTAGATTTAGTAGATTTCCACCACGCAAACCTTAGTGTTTACCGTACGCAACGGCTCGCTTTATTTTTGTCAAAATGAAAATCTACCACTTTTGGTAGATTTAGTAGATTTCGCCCACGCACCTCTGCTTGCCGTATGAAGGCCTCCACTCGCTTCTCCACGTGCTGCGGATGTCTGTCGCTCTGTACTAAAACCCGCAGCCCCTGGACACCGCCTGCACGACGCACACCACTAAACACGATGTATCCTAGTTGCTCCTGGAACAAAATAAAGTATTTAGAGTATAATAGGACCACTCTAAGTCTCCCCGTGAAAGCTAATTAGGAAACACAAGGTGAACAAAGCTTACAAACATCTGTGAGACTCTCCAACCTGTCTGGCCATCGTGGAGCGTGGTGTCTGGCTAATATATGGCTCTGGTAGTACATAGAGATGACATATGACAAGAAAACAAATACGAACCTTAGTCCTCAACGTGTTGAAGCACGGCTCGCTCAGTATCTGCGCTAGCAGCTCTAAGACCACGTTCAGTCTGGAGCTGCGCACGCCACAGCTGTAGTACAACGACGTGCACGACGACTTGTGCACTGTATTCTTGGCTTCGCGGAGGTACCAGGTTCCTGAAATAAAGTCAAATATATATACTGGTAGCTCTGTGAACTGTAAACCTCGCGACTCATCCCAAACCCTTTAAAGTTTATCGAATAAAAAAGTTGTTCAGACAAAAAAGTTGCGTCTTAACACTGTACCACACAAAGTTTTATGATATACTTGAAAATTTTTCGAAACGGCCGAAATATGATTTTCTTAAAGTTTTAAACACGCATATCGCCGCCATCGCGACAAATTTTCAAAAACTGAATCGAAACAAAAAAATCTATAGTACAGTATCTAATTAAAAAATAATTAATTGGGTAGATGACTGGGTCAAAAATAAATTATTTGATACTGTTAAGAGAATAAAATGTCACTAAATAGTGTCACTTGTGTTGATCATATACATTTTCAGCATGTTTTAGATTTTTTAATGCAGAAAAATTGATTTCAAGAGCGCTATTTGACTCCAAATATCTATGACGTCACGGTTTTGTTTTTCATACAGATCCCATAGTAAATGTTTGTTTTGACATTTAGAAAAAAGTGTCTCATTTGACTTATTGTCATCTACCGGATTATCGAAACCGCTTATAAAATTTCACGAGAATCGGCTGATAAATGCGACCTGTAGCACTGGTATGACTCTCCATTGATTCAGAGTAACATATATACCTACTAATACTACAAACGAAACAATTTATCTGTACACACGTCGATGTGTGAGTTTTATACTTAGGGTCGCACCGCAGAATTATTTAATACTTACCTACTAACGAGTTCGACATATTTACGATTATATCTTTCTATACCAAGAGATTTGCAAACACTATGATGTAAAAAATATTCTGTTTTATATGTATTAAATGTTACAGAAAAGTCGGAAACAGATACATAATATCACTTCACAAATATTTTTTATTATGCCCATTGTCCATTTCACCATTAGTTCACTTTACTGATTATTATTGAGTCATTTATAATGTAACGCACTAAATACACTAATTCACTATTGTAATATAGTAATTTGATAGATACCTTTAGGCAGCTTGAAAAATCTGACACTAGTGTTGGCCACTTACATACACGAAAAAACAAACAAACAAACAGTGAAGTCCATATATTACGCTACAGCAACACCCTCCCCCTTTTCATCCGTCCATCCCCCCCTTTTTGGAATTTTTTTGTAACATCCTGTGTAAATTGAAGTCCATAGCCCCTCAAATTTGATTGAAATCCGTTAATAAATAACGTGACAGCGAAGTTCCCTTCTTGCCCCCAATCAAAAATCGCGATCGGCAACAAAATTCAAAATAAATCAAGGAACTTGTGTGTCAATTTTTGTCAAAATCGGTTGAAAAGTGCGACCTCTAGGCGAGAACAGACAGACAGAAGCATTTTCGAAACTGCCTACCAAATTTTGTGAACAAGACATTCGAATTACCATCGAATAAATAACAAACATACATTCAATATGCGAAGATTTCTTTAAAAATTCTTTTGAGGGTCGTTCACATATAACTTAAAGAGGAAACCTCAAGGGCTAGAGAAATGAAAAATACGAGTAGGTATTTGTAAAATCTATTGCTATAGAGACATACTGCAGCTTGGACTGAAAATACCTATTAGAAGAACAGAAAATCAACGATTCGTAGTCCCCTGATTTCTTCTCCAAAACTTAACCAATATAAGTACCTTTTTTATTACATTAACAAACACTTGAGCGGTGTTCCTATGTTTTAATTTTTTTATATAATCTATTTAAATTTGTTTTCTGGATGTTTGAACACAGCGGAAAATCCGGCCATTTTTTTAGGTTTTTGAACGTTCATATTTTTTTTAATGAATAATTTATGAATAAAAGGAAAACAAAGGGACATGCTAATAGTGGCTATAAATATTTATTTATTTTTAAACTTTATTGTTTAACAATGAAATTGTGTTACAATTGGCGGACTTAACGCTAAAAGCGTTCTCTCCCAGACAACCATAGGGATAAACAGATAATTCGTTGCGGCGCAAAATAATTAAATAATTACATACTTATACCAAATAATACACATACATGCATATATACTCATAATAAAGATATATATACGCATACATATAAAATATACATATATATACATAATTAAATAAATACAAATACACACATAACTACAATGAATGATGATGTAGATAAGAAAATGAGACTAATTTACTCGTAGAAGATGACAGGAAAATTTTCAGGAAAAAATATATAACTCTACCGGCATTATCCAGGGAGGAAACAGGGGACTACGTTTGTATAAAAAAAACGGCCCTTGTTTCGTCTTAAGGTGAAGATATAGGCAAATGACCTTGAAGTGGCGCCCTCATTTGAAATAAATTGTTGGCTCGTAAATATGGAGATTTTTGTTACACATTGCATTTTTAACTGACTTCAATAATGTATATAAATATAATAATAATAAATTGTTAACTCTAAGTATTTACATTAGTCCGTCTAGCTTTAAAACTCGCCTCCGCCAAAAGTGGCCACGGCAAGTTTTAAAGCTAGGCGGATCACCAATAATAGTTTCAACGGCAGTTCGTAAAATAATTTAAAGGGCTATCTAGTGCATGACGAAGAACAATATGGAAATTATCACCATATTTACGAGTTAACAATTTATTTCACACTTCAAGGGCATTTGCCTATATCTTCACCTTAAGTCACGCAAAATTTCAACGTTTTCAACCCCCTCACGCTTTAATAGGCTTGAAACTACGTTAAGCGGACGCCCGCGACGGTTTCAGTCCGTCTCTGTCACTAACCTCACACTTACTGTCGTTTGACATATTCCCTTCCTATCGCTGTAACGTAATGTGTGGATGACCCCCTTACAAATGGCAGATTGTTTTAGTTTAATATGTGTTAGACTGTACTCGGACTTACCCTTTTCGATTTCAACTTCTCTATGCAACAACAACTGCTGCGCGAGAAGGGGCGTCGCGTCCTTTGGTAACCTAAAATAACATAAAGTAGGGTAGTATAATGGGTCAAAAATAAATTATTTGGTATTTTTATTTATTTATTACTTTACTACTAACTTTATATTATTACTCAAAATTGTAACAGGCGGACTTAAGTACAGTTATGAGAATGATTTTAAACTAAATAAACCGGTCAAGTGCGAGTTAATCTCGCGTGGAGAGGGTTCCGTACAATTGATTGAATTCTTATAGGTTCTCCTGTAATCTAAGCAATGAACTATACTTTGTATTTTTTTCAAAATTTTAGGCTCAGTAGTTTCGGAGATCAGGGGGGGGGGGGGGAATGGTCAATTTTCGTCTTCTTTCATGAATAAAATCAAAACTATTAATTTTACAATAATAACAAAAATATATTTGAGATCCTTATAACGAGCCCTTTCATTTGATATATGACACAGTAGGGTTTGCAATATTTTTTTATTTCCTAATTTGTCCCGCGAAAATTACCCTTATTTAAAAAAAATATTTATTTACTTTGCACATATGTGTTTGGGCCATAGGATTACAACATTCTATCAAATTTCACCTGATTCGGTATAGTAGATTCGGAGCAAATTGGCTGTGACAGACAGACGCACGAGTGATCCTATAAGGGTTCCGTTTTTTCATTTTTTGTACGGAACCCTAAAAAGCATACTATCTTTGGACCACTGGACCACCGAGCTCCCCAAACGACCTACTTGCTCTCCACGCTGTCGGCCACCTTCAGCGCGCGCTCCCGGGTGAGGTTCCCGTACATGAGCCCCTCCACGTGCACCCTACGCAGCACCGACGCGGCGAACTCGTCCAGCTGTTCCACTGTCATGTCTAAAGAAAAACATGGTGTTTTTACAAGTTTCTATACTTTCATGGTAGTCTGGGAGAAAAGAAAAACCGTGGAACGTACCAGCTGCTTCTCTACCCGCGCAGATCAAGGGCAAGAATCTGTATCATATCAATAGGCAAGGCGGTAAACAACCCATCACTAGAATGATTTCCTTTTTTCACTTTCATGGGTTGCTAGCCACATCGCCTATTAACATGATTCCCATTATCGCCCATTCCCTCGATCGGCTTATACGATCTGCGCGGGAAGAGAAGCAGCTGGTACATTCTACGGTTTTTCCTTTCTCCCAGATCTGCATGATATCAGCATGGAAGACATTATTGAAGTCGGTTAAAAATGTAAAGTGTAACAAAAATGGGGTATCAATCCGAAAGGGTGTTAACGTACTAACCAATGTGAACAACTTTTACTGGGAACATACCTGAAATCGCGAAAAAAAATTCTGCAGCTCCATATAAAATGTATGGATCTGCAGATTTTTTTTGCAAATTCAGGGATGGTCCCATAGTAAAATCCCAATGTTCACATTGGTTAGTACGTGAACTCCCTTTCGGATTGACACCCCCTTTTTGGTACACATTGCATTTTTAACAGACTTCAATATATATGCTGACTTAGATTAGATAGATATAGGCTTTGACGCAAGCCTAATGCGTGTAGGAATATCAAATGGTGGCGAAATTCGGCGTGCGGGGTTGAACACGTAATGGCTCAGTTGGTAAGAGCATAGTCGTATTGAGACTCGCTGGTCCAAGTCCTGCTCACGTGGTATTTTTACACCATTTCTTATTTCATTATATACCTAATTTGAGTACTTTAGTACTGCATCTTGCATGCCTAAAAAAACCCTTTAAAAATATGCTTTGCTTCGACTTACTTTCAGCAGATTTTAACAGCTGGCACCTCGTCCACACGACGTCGGATAAGCACAGCGCCTGCTGGTACACCGCATGCTGGAAAACAAATAAATAGATAAGGATAAATCATACTGGCTGAGGTAGCTTGAAAAGAAGTTCAATAGATAGATAGATAATACGTTTATTCACGAAAACTGCATCACATACACAGATATATAAGGTACAAGGAAATAACTATTGTTCAAAACAAACAATACTTAATAATAAACATGCAACAATCACAATTCACAAAAAAATGTACGGTGCCATTCAGTCGATGGACCACCTTTTGTCATGTCCGGGCTGCCCTACGTCATGTACCATAGAGGACCTTAATAAAGCTAACGACAGAGGGAATCGCCGTGGCCACATACTGGTCACAGGTGATTTGAAATTGAAGCTACAGTGTAACCATTTCGACTCGATAAGAAGAAGAATTCACAATAAACAATAATAATACTATCTATACAATACATGTATGTGCTGCAGTAGCGCAAAGTAAGCCAAAACTCAGCGTGGTTGGCCTAAAAGGCGGCACACTGGTTTTCAGTTTTAGCCTGTTGGTACAGTCGGGTGTAATGGTAATGCAATGACGCATAAGATGATTCAATGAGGAGTAGGTGAAAGAAAGAGAGGGAAAGATAGGAAGGGAAAAAGGAAAACGAGGGGAAAGGAGGCAATAAGAGGAAAAGAAGAGGAAAAAAGAGGGAAAAGGTGAGGAAAGGAGGGAAAGGGAGGGAAAAGGAGGGTGGAGGGAAAGGAGGGGAAATGGTGGATCATGCGAATGTCCGTGAAAGCAACCGTATGGCTCCAATTAAAGATCAGCGCTGGGGTTCGCAAACGCAAAACCCAGCACGTGCTGAGTTTGAGACCATTTTGGGGGATAGTAGACGTATTTTGTACACTTCATAAATTGTAATTACATACTGTAAGTTATTTTTGTCCGTCGAATATTTTTTTTTATCTATCAAAATGAGGGAAAAGGTGGGAAAAGGAAGGAAAAGGAGGGAAAGAGAGGGAAAAGAGGAAATAAAGGGAAAGTGGGAAAAAGAGCCTAATTGAGGGTAGAGTGCCTTTATACCTTTTAAACCATTGTGGTCAATAAAGACTAAATAAATAAACAAACAAAAAATAAGGAAAAGAAGCGGAAAGTGGAAACGATAGGGAAAACATAGTATCTATGTACCTGATAAGGCTGTTCCGCCTCAAAATTCTTGATGGTCCTGATGTGGTTCTCCTTCATGATCTCGAACCTCTGGGGGTCGGCCTTGAAGCTGACTATGCTGTCGATGATCTTCTCCAGTAACACATGCTGCTTATCGTCGTACCCTTCTATTATTACCTGGAAATAAAGATGAGATAATAAATCTATGCCCATAAAAATGCGATAAACGAAAAACAATACATAAGGTACTCGTAAATAAAAGTAACTTCATCAATGCGTCATATTGTGAGCAGTACGGAGTTTACGATTTATCGAAAGTATACAATCTCACGAGATGGTTTATGAAATATCGCTGTTCACAATCACACGGCGACATATACACATATGACGACCTTCGTGGTGCAAACAGAAAGGCTTGAACGCCCACCTGTTGCTCCTGACATCCTCGGCTGTTTTCTGATGCTTCGCAGGCCACCATACGCGTACGCGTGCCAGCTGCTTCGTAGCCCGGGTTACGCGTGTCAGCTTCTCCGAAGGTGGTAAGCATACCAATGGTCGCCCAAGGATGCCAAAACAAATTTCATCTAATTCTATGTATACAAAACTTACACTAAGTCCATACTTGGCGTTCCCGATGCTCCATCTGAGACCGGCGAGTTCGGCCGCGTACGCGAACTGTTGCAGGGCGTCCCTTAGCAGTAGCACCCACACCGAGGTCAGGCTGCAGGCGAGGGGCTCGGCGTAGGCGAGCGGGCTGCGGGGGACACACGTAGCATTAGCACAGAAGACTCAGTAAGAGTACATACAGAACGGAATCACCTAAGGTACGCGCAATATGCGTCCCCGTTAGAGAATATTGCTGTTTTTTTCATTAAAAATGCCGTCATGTGCCGTGAAGTGGTGTAGAAGCCATACAGACATGAAAAACACAGGACTCGCCTTTCATATGTAAGTAAATAAACATTTTAATAATCGGCCCCTGAGCCGGCTGCTCGACCGACGCGGCGATAACGCGTGCGTGACCTTGTCGCGACCAATCGCATGCATCTTTGTCTATGTGTGTGTTTCGCTGTATTACTGTTAGTTTGATGCGTAAATGGAATCAGAATCGAAGCGGTGAATGTAGGAGCGTTAGGTTTCTAGAGATTATTGTTCGTAGACTAGTACCTATTACTTTTTAGTGCAAAAATACAGATTCATTTTCAACTTGGTGGAATTTTAAGCTTATTTGCAAACGATTTTAGGATGCTGTCCATTTACCTGACTAAATCAAACGTCAATACTGCCTTCGGAAGCAGGAACTCCCCATCTCTTTTAAACCACAGCCGCATCAGAGGCGTGTCCTAGGAAAAAAAAAATCAAGATAAACGACACATATGTATTTCTCAATTGTACTGTTTATAATTTGTGATTAAGTATACAAAGTGGAAGGGACATACCCGTAATAAATTGAACCACGGACTATACTAGATCACTTAAGTATAATAAAATTAATATAAGAGTCAAAAAACAAAAAAAAATTCGACGTTCCCATACAAATCGCACGGGCGGCCGCACACTTTTGTATGGAAATGCTGATTTTTTTCTTGTTCTTTGGCTGTTATTTTAATTTCATTATGCTATAATGATCTAGTATAGACCGTGGTTCGATTTATTACGTTGTATACTGTAAGTTGTTTTTGTCCGTTAAATATATTTTCTATCTATTTATCAAAAGGACGAAAAATGTAATGTAATTTATTGTAATTAATTATAATGTAATTTTCAATTTCAAACAACTGAGAGCAGTTTATCAAATGTGCATGCTGTGTCCGCTCCGAGTAGGCTGGCCACTTATATGCTCTAATTTGTATATGTATAAATTTGTGTAATGTCCGGCTGAACATCACACTGACTGGCTAGTTAGCGAACCAAATAAATTAAAAATAAAAGGAGGGAAAAGATTAGGGAAAAGGAAGGAAAAGTACGAGTACCGTGAGATTTCCGATCTACTTGTACATCTGAACATCTATAGACCGACCGCTTAAATGAGTTTTCGCCTACGGGGTACAGGGGCGCGGGGGCGTGGCGAATTAGGACGCTGAGGGAGGTGCGGGCGAAAACAGCGTGATATATCCCCCTATTATAACTACTTATTTTACTATTGATTTTTTTCGAACGAATGCAAAGAAGGTTTGATCAAGTAGACTTTTTATAACGAAGAAATAAGAAAAATAATTTTTGGCCTCCACATATAGCTAACTAGCTTTTGCCCGCGGCTTCGCTCGCATTAAGAAGTATAGTTTTTGCGGCTTTACTTTTCATACAGACTTTCATCACCTATTTTATCCCCTTAGGGGAGTAATTTATCAAAACCCTTTCTTAGGGGATGCCTACGTAATAGTAGGTTTATGCATGCAAAGTCTCAGCCTGATCAGTTTAAAATTGACAAAGTTACATACAAACTTTCATCCCCTATTTTATCCCCTTGATCAAAATCCTTTCTTAGCGGATGCCTACGTCATAATATCTACCTGTATGCCAAATTTCAGCCCGATCCGTCCAGTGGTTTGGGCTGTGCGTTGATAGATCACTATGTCAGTCAGTCAGTCAGTCAGTCAGTCACCTTTGAGTTATATATATTTAGATTCGAGTTTGTATGGAAAGGAAAAAATATTCTCCATATTTCGATGTGATGTTCCTTGGGAAAAGTTGTTCAGTATCACGGACTGAATTCACCCTTAAAATAGTACAGTATTTTTTGTTAGTCGGTAGGTATATATTTTTATGATCCTTTTTGAAAAAAAGAGGGGTGTTATAAGTTTGACGCTAATGTCTGTCTGTCTGTGGCATCGTAGCGCTCGAACAGATGGACCGATTTCGATGCGTTTTGTTTTAGTTGAAAGCAAGTTCCCTTGCAGTGGTTCTTAGCTATGTTTGATAAAAATTGGTTCAGCCGTTTAAAAGTTATTAGGGGTTACACTTGAAGTCAGGGCTTTCTCTAGCTAATATATATAGATGGCGCTACGTGGTGTATGAACATCACGCGCGTTGCAACGCGTGATGAGTTGTGGAACTACCGATATTGTATCTTAGTTCCGCAAGTCATCACAAGATGGCGTTCTTGACAGTCGCGAGTTTTTTTAATTTGCCTGGCAAATAAACTTGTATGAAATCCTTCATTTTAACACCCCATTCGATAGGTTTTGAATTTTGAAACATTTAAGAAATATCATAGAAAGGCGTAGTCGGGTAAAGAGAGTGAGAAAGAGGTACCTCACCTTGATAATAACAGGAGCTACAGCCTCCGTGGTGCTGTCCTCTTCTTTCTCCAGATCGAGTCGACTGGGGATGAACTCGTTGGGAGGGGGCATCTTTAGACGAGGACAGAGTTGTACTGACTGCCATTCCTGTGGAAAAATTGTATAATACAACCACGGACGAACAACTACTAGAGCACTGACAGCCCCATACAAAAAGCGTACTCTGCTAGTAAGCCAAACTCCTGTATTATTCCTAGATGCGGCTACTATCTCGCCCGCTAGCCATACAAACAATGCTGTGTACGTGTTTCAGCGTTTTTAATTCGATCTTTATAATGGCACTAGCTTTCGCCCGCGGCTTCGCTCGCGTCTCCCACGGGAACATTACATTTTTCCGGGATGAAAGGTACCCTATGTCCTTCTCTGTACTCCTAACTACGTGTGTGCGAATTTTCAAGAAGATTGGTTCAGTGGATAAAGCGTGAAGAGGTAACAAACAAACAAACAAATATACAAACTCACTTTCGCATTTATTATATTAGTTAAGATTAGGATTAGGATTAACTAAAGTCGTGAAAATGCAATAGGCCCATTTTGACATTTGTCATCGCGACGTAACTAGTGATGTAACCATACGACTCAGTACTCGATAGTCACGATAAATCGATTTAAGTATATATGAGTATTAGATAGACTTGATTATATATTGTAAAGTGCATTGGATTAAAGTTCTGATTAGAAAATTTTACTTAAACTTTAATATTGTAGGTATTTTCTTATTTTTTAATTTATCATAACACAAACAGAATAAAATCATATACAAAAATAAATATAATCATATACATGTAAGATTTAGACTGTATTTTAAAATGATACAATGGCATTAAAGGTCCATTTGTCTTTAACATTTTTGGTTACAATAACATTCGCTTAATCACAAAATAAAATCGGCCAAGTGCGAGTTAAACTCGCGTGGAGAGGGTTCCGTACAATTGATTGAATTCTTATATGTTTTCCTGTAATCTAAAAGCAATGAACAATATTTTGTATTTTTTTTTAAATTTTAGGCTTAGTCTTTTTTCATGAATAAAATCAAAACTATTTATTTTACAAAAATATATTTGAGATCCTCAAAACGAGCCCTTTTATTTGATATATGATGACACAGCAAGGTTTGCAAAACTTTTTTTTACAATTTACTAATTTATACCACAAAAATGACCCTTATTTAAAAAAAATATATATTCCCTTTACACATATGTGTTTGGGTAATAGGATTACACCATTCTACCAAATTTCACCTGATTCGGTCTAGTAGATTCGGAGCAAATTGGCTGTGACAGACGGACGAACAGACAGAGAGACGCACGAGTGATCCTTTTTCATTTTTTGTACGGAACCCTAAAAAATCAAGAAAAAACTAAAGTGATTGAATCTTCATTCTGAATGAAGATTCAATTACTTTAGCTTGTTTTTAGCTTCTTATCATCCAAAGAAAATGATTGAATGAATCATTCCATCATTTCCTTCGGATGATGAGCCAAAATTGTCAGTTGTCAGCTATTTTATTTACGGCTTTGAGCGCCAAGCTCATTGTTTTCAGTAAAGATCACTAAAACACTCGTATTAAAAAAAAAAAGACTCGAGGACGTAACTGTGTTTATGATGTTTCGTTATAATTAGAAATAAGATGCTACTATAAATAAGTGTGAAAAGAATACTCGCAATATATTCTATCATATACGCGCTAAAGAAATGTATGTATTTTTAAAAACACTATAAGTAATTATTATAATATTGTTTCTTTGAGTTTTGTTCCAAGTTACATTCTAGGGTCTTTCTCAAATGTCAAAACGGGCCTTTTATTTCTCGATGACTATAGACACTTTTTGTGTACGACATAAGATATAAAAGTTGCGAAAATGATTTTCGTACAAGACCACGTAGTTACGCCAGTGTTATCAAAACTGCCGCGTGAGCCCGATGAACTCGAATACGAATACGTATGTACTCGCGCGGCGAACGACGAACTTTGTTACGCTACTAATTGATCTCACGTTTTTACTTTCGAGTTTTAGTCGACATTTTTGTTTCTGAATGTAAGTATGTTACGCGATATACAACGTGTTACAAAAAGGGGGTATCAACCCGAAAGGGAGGAAAACGTACTAACCAATGTGAACAACTTTTACTAAGGGACCGTCCCTGAAATCACGAAAAAAAAAACTGCTGCCCCATCGACATTTTGGCACGGCAGGTTTTAAATTTTGTATGGAGCTGCAGTTTTTTTTTGCGATTTCAGGGATCGTCGCATATTAAAAGTTGTTCACATTGATTAGTACGTTTACTACCTTTCGGGTTGATAACCCCCTTTTTGTTACACTTTGTATGTTATAAGAGTGACGTACCTTTATTTTTGATTGTTCAATGTCCTCTTGCAGAAACTTGGTCCCGTACCATGGCTCTGTTTGTACGCATTTATCACCGAAACATCTGAAAATATAATACGAGGTTTTTCATCTAAGCGCATCCTCAGCTGTGCTGCTTCGGAGCCCGGGGTGCGTTTTCCCGCTTGATCTTCTCCAAATATATTATGCATGCCAACGATGACAAAGACCATGCAAAGAAATAGCCGCAATAGTTATAGTTTTACGACCGGCTGCCTGCCTAACGTCAACCCTCTTTGGGAATGCAGTTGTAGCACGAGATGTCTGTGCTAATTCCTTTAGCCGCCTCTTACGACATCCACAGGAAGAGTTGACACACGGCTACTGCTTCTACTATATACTAATTTTTTGGAAGGGGGAGGATCTATTCCTGTGGAAAGAGATAGAGTGGTACGACCACTCCATCTCTTCCTGTGGATAAGAGATAGAGTGGTAGGACCACTCCATCTTTTCCTGTGGATAACAGATAGAGTGGTAGGACCACTCTATCTTTTCCTGTGGAAAAAGAGAGTGGTAAGACCACTCCATCTCTTCCTGTGGATAAGAGATAGAGTGGTAGGACCACTCCATCTTTTCCTGTGGATAACAGATAGAGTGGTAGGACCACTCTATCTTTTCCTGTGGAAAAAGAGAGTGGTACGACCACTCCATCTCTTCCTGTGGATAAGAGATAGAGTGGCAGGACCACTCCATCTTTTCCTTTAGATAATAGATAGAGTGGTACGACCATTCGATCTCTTCCTGTGGATAAGAGATAGAGTGGTTCCACCACTGCATTTTTTCTGTGGATGTCGTTCTAGGACGAAAGGACGCTTATGTCCAGCAGTGGACATCTTGCGACAGCACTTACTTGGCGACGACCCCCACCCTCACGTTGTCCGGGGTGAGCAGCCCCAGCAGTTCCTCTATGAGGTCGGGCCGCCACTCTGTTAGTATGTAATAAGCGCTGAGCACATCCTCCATTGGAAACTCCTGCGAATATAATAAATGCATGTGTAACGATGCTGCATGCTGCATCTCTCCAAACCTCATTTCCTCATCTCATCAAATTTCCTTTCATTCCATTTTCAAATCATTTACGCACCCCTCTTGGTTTCGACTCATTCCACTATCATCTCTTACGCTGTACCTTTATAAATATTATTCAAAGCATAGTAATAAATTTATTGTAATCCGTCGTTGTGTCTATATCTTCCACCTCTTATCTCCTACTCTACTAGTCTCCTACTATCTTCTATGTGGGAACTCGCCTAGAGCGCCGGGACAGGTCGGGGACCTCGACACATGTAAGATTATATTATTAGTGTGGTGAGGAGTGAAAGAGGATGTATAGTAACAAAAGTAGAGTAGACAAAGGGATGTTAAGACGGTTTGGGCATGTAGAAAGGATGGATGAAAAGAGACAAAAAATATTTATAAGGCAAGTGTGAAAGGAAGAGCGGGACAGGGTCGACCTCGGCGAACATTCAGACATCAAACGATACTTTATTTTATATGCCCACCCATCCTACACCAGACGTTGTTTTTTGGTTTTGGTTGCTTAAATCACCTGTAGAAAACGCACGTGTCCTGTGACCATGTTCTTATATCAACTATCGGTGTATATGCCTACCTATCCTACACCAGACCAGCCATAAAGTTGCTTAACTTTTAGTATCCAAACTACTAAATTTAACCAACTTTATTTTTGGTATTAATCCATGGCCATAAGGTCCTTTTGATAGTCGACCAACTATTAGTGTATATGGCCACCCATTCTACTCTGGACAAGTCTCAAAGTTGCTCAACTTTAATAATTAAGACTAGTTCTTGTCATTTCTCACATCTTTAGTAAAATCATTACTTCTGCTGACCCATCCCACTCCCGACCACACCTTCAGTTGCTTGCCTCACCTGTAATAGATGCACATGTCCTGTGACCATGTTCCTCGGGTCCTGGGCGTCTTTGAACCTAAATTCCATGGCCATGAGGTCCTTCTGTTCTTCCCACACCCATCTTTGGGGGCCTTGTTTTCGTAGCATTGCTATGTACTGAAAAAAATACAACAAAAATATTAAATTGCTATAGAATAAGCGTTTTCCTGCAACCTTGCTCAGGTCGTCTGACCACCTAGCAGGTGGGTGTCCTACGCTGCGCCCCGGTACGCGGCCGCCAGAGGGAACGTACTTACCCGATTGGCCATCGGTTCTTTGCGCTATGTGCCCCGCCCACTGCCACTTCAATGAGCTAATCCGCTGGGCTACGTCAGTAGTTCTAAGAATCTTCTCATTTCTGATTCGCGTAAAGAAACACCGGGCTCCCTCCATAGCCCGTTCGGAGCCTTCTTATGAGACCCATAGTAATAAATATAAAAGTCATTTGGTTGTTTTGTTTGAGTGAGCGACAGTATGCCACGACAGATCCACACTAATTGGCGACCAGTGTCGCAAACTGTCGCGGGACTTTCATGACAATCAGTTTGCCACTGAATGGCAAGATAAATAACCCGCATGCTTCATCGCGGTATTGTTTCTATGTTCCATGTGTGTGCAGGCAGTAACAGGCCGCTGCTCGCGCCGGCCGCGGTAAGTTCAGACCGCCAAGTATGCGCCCACTAGCCAAGCCACTACTATTACTCAACGCCTTGATTGCTCGGATGCCAATAGACACTTTTTACGACAGTAAAAATAAAAAAAATGTTGATATATGTATTTGTTATTTGTCTATTTAGTTGTTGCTCTAAATCGAGTTGGGGGCCAAAACACATTGTTTGTATGTATGTATGTTTGTACAGCGATAACTGCCGAACCGATGATCCGATTTTCATGAAATTTGCTAGGCATGTAGAAAATATTAATAGAATTTTCAAGTTCGTTGGGCATCAAAATCGGTTCAGTAGCTTTTTTTTATTTTAATAAAAATATCCGCGATTATGTAGCAAACGAAACCATAGCGCGTTCTAACTTTGGATAGCATCATCTAGGTGTTACTTAGGTAACTATAATCGCGAGTTCTAAGTTCGCGGCGAACTACTAGTTAATATTAAATAAGACTCACGTGCACGCGTTGGGAAACTGTGAGTGCACGGAGTATTTTTAAAGAATAAAGCGAGTCCGCAATACAATTTCTTGTTTCAAGCTATGCAACAGTTTCATAAACCACTACTTATGTATGAACTTACTTGAAAAACTAACATGATGATGTCGTCGATGTGCTGCACGCCCTTCTCAGTGAGGTCCACTTGCACGCCGAAGAATCCGAACCCCCGCGCACCAATCCGCGTTCCGCCCACCAAACTGTTAATACAGATACAATATCACGTCTTTATCCCTAACGGGGCAGACAGAGCCTAGAGCGGTAAGGCCCAGGCCACTTTTAGCGTGACTGTGGGCATGAAGGTGGAAAAAGGAAATCATATTAGTGATGAGTTGCTAACCGCATCGCCAATTGATATGATTTAGATTCTCGCCCATTCCCTCGATCTGCGCGGGAAGAGAAGCAGCTGGTACATTCTATGTTTTTTTCTTTTGTTCCATACCAGCATGGAAACTGTTGGACCAAACTGTTAATAATAATAAATACATGATGATTTTGTAAGCTATATTCAAGGAAAGTACCCTATGCGCTAAATAAAATATGCATGTTCTCTTACAATTACCTTGTTTCATAATAAAAACCAAAGATAAAAGCCCTCAAAGCTGTACGGCTAATTCCCAATCGCAATGATACCGACCGCCATATGACCGCTCGCCCCGCGCGCCGCCGGCGGGAGGGTGCGGGGCGGGCATACGGAGGAATCGGGCGACAGCGAGGTCATTGACACTAATAATAATACGTTAGCCATGTATTGCAAATGTGGGGATTTTTTCTAATTAAAAATAGTATAAAATAGTATTCTTTTTCTTGCTATTTTGTGTTATATTAGTGATTCTGATTCCAAGATTTCAATGTAGCTCAGTGTTTCAAAATCAACCTGTATACTTATGTAAGTTGGGTTGGGTCATTGGGTGACAATGCAATATTATGGTACCAATGACCTGCTCTCATGATGAAGCCGGAAGGTGGCCACGGCATCTCTGGGACAAAACACAACCCCACCCAGTTTGGGCTTAATCGATTCGTCTTAATCGCTGTGGCGAAATACTGGTCAAGTTTGATTAAATTAATAAATAAGTTTGGAAAATCCAAAAGTGCACGCCTCATAATAATCACATTTTTCACAATTAAATTGAAATTACGATTAAACTACATTGAATTAGACCGTGATCTTCGAAAGGACTTAGTTTTGGATAATACTGAAGCGTATAAAAAAAAATGGACTTGATCAGATAAGTTGTTCGGGAGTTATCGTGACCACGCCAGTTTCCATACATACAGACACACAGACGTCCACAAAATGATTTTATTAAACATTGTTTTTATTTATTTAAAAGGCAAAATAACTTTTAAAAATGTCATAAGTGTTGAAACTAGTGTTTTTGCTTGACATTTATGTGTAAATATTATTGTACAAGTGCGATAGAAAATAAATAGAGACACATTTAGTTAAAAAAATCACTTGATTTTTGTAAGGCGAGTGGAGCACTACCTCATGCGCTTCGCTTATGAGGCGTGCAATAGCATTTTGACTCAAGAAGAAGAAGCACTTACTTTTTAGTTTACTGTTCTAGATAAAAACTTGTTTTAAAAATATGAAATCGAGAAGTAATAGCCGGAAACGATTTGGCCATAGCTTTACGACCAGCCTGCCTGAAAGCGACCCTTTTTGAAAATTCATTTCTGCGAAACGTTTTACCAGTGGCCGCCTGCCCGACGTCAACCTTTCTTGGGAATGCAGTTGTAGCACGAGATGTTTCTACTTACTCCTTTAGTCGCCTCTTACGACATCCACAGGAAGAGATGGGGTTATCATATTCTAGGCCGAAAAAAAATAAACTGGCAAGTGCGAGTCGGACGCGTACATGAAGGGTTCCGTACCACCGTACAATGTTTTAAAACGCTGAAGAAAAACGTTTCTTGTATGACGACCCTTTAATTTTTAACTTTTTTTTATTTTTAGTATTTGTTGTTATAGCGGACACAGTAATACATAATCGGTGAGAATTTCAGGTGTCTAGCTATTACGGTTCAAGAGATAGAGCCCTGTGACAGACAGACAGCGGAGTCTCAGTAATAGGGTCCCGTTATCACCCTTCGGGTACGGAACCCTAAAAAAAGAAATACCTGTTACACCAGCCTCTCGCCTTCAGCTCCGACAGCAGACTGCCCGGGCCCTCGTGTCCTAGAAGGTGGGACAAGTAGTGGCCCGGCTGTGGACAAGAAGGAAAGTTAAGGTGAATACCAAGCAGAAGTGGCGCCCTCATTTGAAATAAATTGATAATTTAAAAATTTCCATATTTCTCAATGTTAGGCACTAGATAGCCCTTTCAATTATTATATGAACTGCCGTTGAAACTATTATTGGTGATCCGTCTAGCTTTAAAACTTGCCTGGCGGATGCTTTTAAAGATATCTAGATAGATAGCTTTAAAAGGGTTAAATATAGATATTTTTAAGAGCTATGCTCTTGTCGGTGGAGTATGAATTCTCTTCCATTTGTCTCTCTCATCTGCCAGCTGTTTTACTTCGCTGTACGACACGACAATGACCTTCTCCTTTATCTGTTTCATGTAGCTATGCCTCGGTCTTTCTGGTCCTCTTTTCCCTTCTATCTTTCCTTCCAAGATAGTCTTTATGAAGTCGTCATGTCGTAGCAGATGGCCCAACATCTTTCCTCGTCTACTTTATATTATATCCAGAATGCACCTTTTCTATCCTACTCTTTTCAGGACCTCCTCATTTGTAATTTTTTCAACCCAGCTTATCCGTTCCATCCTACGCCAGCACCACATTTCAAATGCTTCTATTCATCTTTTAAAGCTAGACGGACTAATGTAAATAGTTTCAACGGCAGTTCATAAAATAATTGAAAGGGCTGTCTAGTGCCTAACATTAAGAAACATGGAAACTTTTACCACATTTACGAGTTAACATTTAATTTTAAATGAGGGCGCCACTTCAAGGTCATTTGCTTCTAATTTCACCTTAAAAACGCACCTTACCCTAGCCACAGGTGTGGCGCTTCATACAAGCGGAGTAATATTTATGCCTAATACCATGACGATACAATAATACAAGAGCACTGACAGCCCCATACAAAAAAGCGTGCTCCGCTAGAAAGCCAAAATCCTGTATTATTTCTAGATGTCGCTACTATCTCGCCCGCTAGACATACAAAGGATGCCGGGTACTTAGGCTGACGGTATCCACGAAAAATCAGAGATGGCGCTTGTTTGTTCGTAGGGAATGAACGCTTATACCGCCATCTTGCGGAAATTAAGCGGCGCCACTACGAAACTACCTTCTTTCGAACTAGTAGCTCTATTTAAACTAAAAACCGAATTACGCTTCAAAGTATGAAGGTTTTTAGTCTTCTAGCTTTTGTTCAACCATGATGATAATAGGAATGAGGACAGGGTTAAAAATAAATTATTTTGTTATAAGAACATAAAAAGTCACAATTAATGCAGAAAAACTGATATTAAGAGCGCTATTTGACTGACAAACTATGACGTCAAAGTCCGATATTTCATACAAATCCCATAAAAAATGGTTTTACCTTAAAAATGTGATAAAAGGGATGAATATACTTGAGGCGAAAAACATACCGCGACGCGAGGCAACTTTTTGACTCTGCGCCAGTGTGAGTTGAGTTTTATAGCAAATGTGACAAATAAATCTTGCAGTGCAAGTCCTTACCCCACTCTTATAATGTTTCCTCGTGTCGGGCACTGGGAAGTCTATGGACAAGGACCTCAGATCCTTCACAGGGACGCAATACGCCCTTTTCCTCCGCAAGTGGGGGGGGAAGGGGTGCTCGGGCCACTGCGGCGCGCGCACGGCGCGGTCCTCCACCGCCGCGAACAGCGGCACCACCACGTCTTCCAGCTCGTCCAGGGACTCTGTAAAACGAGGTACATGCAACAACGTAAGCACATGGCACTTATCATCTTCTTCATCTAAGCGCGTTCCCGGTTGCATCCTCAGCTGTGCTGCTTCGGAGCCCAGGGCGCGCTTTCCCACTTTTTCTTCTCTAAATATAATATACATGTCAATGATCACCCAAGGATGGCAAAGACCTTGCGAAGTGGAGAAGTAATTGCCGGAACAGTTTAAATGATTTGGCTGTAATTTTACGACCGGCCGCCTGCCTGACGTCAACCCTCTTTGGGTACCTAAGTATTTGTGCGAAAAGTTTTACAACCGGCCGCCGCCTGACGTTAGCTCCTTGGGAATGCAATTGTTGCACGAGATGTTTGTGCTAAAGTCCTTTAGTCGCCTCTTACGACATCCAGTGGAAGAGATGGAGCGGTCCTATTCTGACCCGGAGCCACACGAAGGTAGGTAAGTACAAAGTGCTACCACGTCTTCATCCCTAACGGGGCAGACAGAGCATTTTGGGTTATGCGGCTCTAAGCAGACAGAGCCCAGGGCCGCAAAGCTCAAAGGCCACTTTTAGGTTTTTCTTCCTAACTAATACCATGGACAAACCAATACTGGAGGACTGACCATCTTCATACTGTGAAGCGTAATTCGATTTGTAGTTTATATGTTGCAGCTAGATGGAGCTACTAGTTCGATAGAAGGTAGTTTCGAAGTGGTTTCGCTTAATTTCGGAAAGATGGCGGTATAAGCGTTCATTTTCAAGAAAAAACAAGCGCCATCTCTGATTTTTCGTGGACACCGTCAGCCCAAGCACCCAGCATCCTTCGTATGGCTAGCGGGCGAGATAGTAGCGACATCTTGGAATAATACAGGATTTTGGCTTACTAGCAGAGCACGCTTTTTGTATGGGGTTGTCAGTGCTCTAGTAGTTTGTCCATACTAATACTAACCTTTCCCTAATCCAGAGGTTCTTGAACTTATTTCGTCTGCCGCCCACTTTGAAAATCAATTTTTCTTAGTGCCCCCTTTTTTTTACTTTACTACATCTTAAAACCTCTATAAGATTAATTCGTTTATTTAATTAAATTATAGCGTACCTACTATATTACTCTGGTCTAGAGTTTAAGTTACTTTCTAAAAGAGACTTTTAACACTGAGAGCAATTAAAGCGCAACTAAATTATAAAGAGTAACTTTTATTCAAATTAAAAACAAATGTAGGGGATGGTTTTTTTGGCGTCTATCAGGAAGTGGTTGGAATTGAAAAACAGTTAATTTTTGGGCGAATCGCGGTGCGCGTTGGACATAAAAACGTACGTGTCCTGTTGCGAATCATTAGTGCGACTGACTGGTGCAGCGGTGGGGGCCCGCTTTTAATACGAACAAACGTTTGCATCTAGCAATACAATGTAGGTACGTATATATTTTATATCCCTCGCACATCCGAAATTCTTCTTTATTTAATAATAATTTTCAATTACAGGTTCACAGGAGCAGCAAACAGGTAAGTATTTATGTATTACTTTAAATCTACTTATTTTTAATTTATTTGACATTTTAATTTAGTTTTATTAGTTTATTTTTCCGAAGCAGCGCGTCCATCGCCAACAACAAACATTATCAATTTTAATTATAAAACTAATCTTGAAGGATGAATCAGATGATTTTTAACAAGTTTCTTGATATCGGGTTTGAATTTACTCAGAAACAGCCGCAAGTCACTGCGTTCGGTAACATGCCAACGATTTCTCTAATTTTTTCTGGGCCCCTTACCGCCCCCCTCTAGGCGTCCCGTGCCCACAAGGGGGCGTTATCGCCCACTTTGGGAACCACTGCCCTAGTCCATAGGACAATACTTAATATACTAACCTTTTCCTAATACGACGAGCGTCATTATGTTAGAAGAGTACCACTTCTGATGGAACTCTAACAACGCCTTCCGGACATCTATACCTTTTGATTTCGGTATAGTCTCTAACGTGTCTCTGTTGCCTGCAACAAATTAAGAAATAATGTATATTATGTACAATACAATACAATACAAAAATCTTTATTGCACCAAATAAAAACAATAAAAATTACAAAGTTTGCGGAACTCGGGTCAATTCATACTATCGCAGAGTCGAAGCGCATCGAAGCGTCAATTTGAAACTTAATATAGAATAAATAAGAATCTATTCTTGGTATCCAAGATGGTTTGTCAAACATTTTTATTCTAAAGTTTGTATGTATATAGTTAATGACCTGAGCTAAATTTATAAATGTAATGTGTTCTGTATTTTTTTTTCTGTTCATAACTTTATAATAATTTTATTGTGTAATTTCATGAAATTTTTGAATGTCAGCACCATCGCATTAGGTATATTATAAGACATGTAATGGTTAGTGCTTGTAAGATATCAAATAAATAAATAAATGAGCATGTGTGCTCCGATTCTCTGTTTAAATCCAAGATGGCCGTCATCTCATTTATTCTTGCTATCCAAAATGGCGTATCGAAAGTTATTTATTCTAAAGTATGTATATATTTACTGACCTGTTCCAAATTTATGATATGCATGTGTGCTATCAGCCGAACTTTTGTTCAACTGGTCCAGCCTCCAGCTGTCTGACGCTGTGTTCTTTTCATGTTCAGAATTAACCGCGCTTAGTTCTCGTCCAGTCGCCGATTCGGTGAACAGTGGCGCAATGAAGAATTGTGCGAATCTGAGGAAGACACGTGCTCATTCTTATTATGTAATCATTATCACCAGGTCTCTTTTTTTTATAGGGACAAATCACACTGATTAAGCTAGCCTCAAATTAAGTTTTAAACTTGTGTTATGCTAACTTAACGATACTATATTTTATGATAAATACATATATAGATAAACACCCAAGACCCAGGACAATTTGAAAAAGGCCATTTTCCAACTTGCCCTGGCTGGGGTTTGAACCCAAAACCTCCGGATTAGCGGTCTAGCGTATTAACCATTGCGTCACGGATGTCGTCAAGAAAATCTCAGTCAACCTTTGGGTAGAGGAAAAATTGCGGAATAAGGTGGGCGCAGTATCGATACCTAATTATATACTTACATATTAATACCTGTATATATACATACATAAGCTTATTCTATAATATATATATATATAATACATATACGATACTAAAATATTTAAATGTATTTAGTGACACTTAACAGAACTGAGACTTACTGGCATAACGACAGATAATATTTATGGAGACGATTTTTAAAGCTTGTTTTAGTCTGAGCAGTACGAACTCTACGAGGAAGAGCATTCCAGGGGTAGACAGCTTGGACTGTAAAGGATTTCGTGTAGAATTTGGTCGAATGAGTATCGCGTAAAATACATCCAAAATATATGTATACACGGCGATTTGTCGTCAGTTTTAAAGCCGAAGGCCAATTCACAAGGATCTTCAGTAAGACCCCAATTAGCTAGACAATATAAAAATACAGAAACAAAAAATGTTGAGTCAAACACGTAAGTAAAAACGAGAGATCAATTAGTAGCGTAACAAAGACCGTCGTTCGCCGCGCGAGTACCAACGTATTCGTATTCGAGTTCATCGGGGTCACGCGGCAGTTTTGATAAGACGGATGTAACCACGTGGTCTCGATCGAAAATCATTTTCGCAACTTTTTTATCTTGTGTCGTACACAAATTTAGATTCCATATATCAGTCAGAAACGAAAATCAATGATATAAAGTAAATCTAATAAATAAAATAAAGTAAATCCCCCCCCCCACCCCCCCATACTCACATATCTAACGCGCCAGCTAAATGTGCCGGCAGTACATCGAAGTAATACATGGTGTGGTCTGATGATGTAGAAGCATTGGACGACCCTCCATGCTCCGACAGGAATTTACTGTATTCGTTCTCCTGGCAAAAATAAAGTAAAACGGTAATATATACAGCATCTAACAAAATATACTTAAACTATTTTAAGGGGGATTCAGTCCAAGATGCTGAACAACTTTCCCCAAGGAACAGGTATCGAAATATGAAAAATAATTTTTCGGCTTCCCATACAAGTTAACCGATCAGCTCCGAGTTTATATTATAGAAAGCCAAAAATTTTTTTTCATATGTCGACATATGTATGTACTTCGGGGAAAGTTGTTCAATATTCAGGACAGAATTCACCTTTCACCACAGAAGAACAAACTGTTGACAACGCGTTGTGGCAACTGTCAAACCTACGCATCGTGAAATCAGGCCTGTGTCACTCCCCGTTTAGGTATCGAAAATATACCTACATTATTACTATGCGCGCAGGCGGCCCCTCCGGGTGGTAAATTCAGTTATACCAATCGTTTGTCCAGAGTCATAATGATGAAATTGGCTTGCAATGAATGTCTAGGTATTTAAACGAAAAGGTGCTGAGTTCTGACGTGAGCTAAATTAAACCATATCGCTAACCACATTGAGTAGATATTTCTTTGAATTTCTTTGCTGAGTGAGACTTCTGTACGTGAGTGCTGGTACTTATTCTAGGGCGAAATTCACGTTACGGCTCCTATAAAAACGCTCAAGACACGTTGTAAATGTTTATTTAGATTTTCGGATCATCATGAAAAGTATCGTAGAAGCCGATTGAGGGAATGAGCAAAAATGCAAAGCACGTTAATAGGTGATGCGGCTAGCAACCCATCACTATTATGGTTCCTTTTTCCACCTTTTTCCCCATCATCACGATAAAAGTGGCCTTTGAGTCTTGCGGTCCTGGGCGCTATCTGCTTAGAGCCACAAGACCCTAAATGCTCTGTTTGCCCCTTTAGGGATAAAGACGTGATAGTATGTATGTATACCCCGTGTGGTTCCGGGTTATAATTATAATAGGACCACTCCATCTCTTCCTGTGGATGTCGTAAGAGGCGACTAAAGGATTAAGCACAAACATCCAGTGCTACAATTGCATTCCCAAGAAGGGTTGACGTCGGGCGGCAGCCGCATGTAAAACTTTTCGCACAAATACATTCCCAAAGAGGATTGACGTCAGGCAGGCGGCCGGTCGTAAAACTATAGCCAAACCGTTTTTAACTGTTCCGGCTATTTCTTCTCCACTTCGCAAGGTCTTTTGCCATCCTAGGGTGACCATTGACATGCATGTTATATTTGTAGAAGCGGGAAAGCGCACCCCGGGCTCCGAAGCAGCACAGCTAAGGATGCAACCGGGAACGCGCTTAGCAGAGAATAAGTGTGTATGTATGTATGAAAAGTAGGAGAATAAATGAGACAAAAAAAATTAGGGTTTTCTTACTTCTGGGTACTTCTTAGTTCCTAGGAACAGCATGTGCTCACAGAAATGCGCCAGCCCAGGTAACTCGTCCGGATCGCTCAGATAACCTAAAATAAAGAAAATATTTTCAAACAAGTCGTTTTTATATACAGGCTTACTTTAAAAACACCGGCAACGTTTTTGGAGCAAGTTCAGTCCGTGATACCGAACCACTTTCCATAAAAACAATTATCGACAAACGAAACAAAAATTTCGGCTTCCCATACAAATCGGCGCTCAGCCAAAATGGATTGTTGTTCAGTATCACGGACTGAACTTGCTACAAAAACGTTGCCGGTGTTTAATAAACGGGCAAGTGCGACTCGGACTCGTACATGAAGGGTTCCGTACCACCGTACAATGTTTTAAAACGGTGAAGAAACACGTTTCTTGTATGACGATCCCCTTTAATTATTAACTTTATCTTATTTTTAGTATTTGTTGTTATAGTGGTCATAGTAATACATAATCGGTGAAAATTTCAGGTGTCTAGCTATTACGGTTCAAGAGATAGAGCTCTGTGACAGATCGAGTTAAAAACGCTGAGAAAACACGTTTTTTGTATGACGACCCCTTTTAATTTAATTTTTTTTTTCATTTATAGAAATTTGTTGTTATAGCGGCCACAGTAATACATAAAATTGAAAATTTGTGAAAATTTCAGGTGTCTAGCTATTACGGTTCAAGAGACAGAGCCCTGTGACAGACGGACAGACAGCGGAGTCTCAGTAATAGGGTCCCGTATGCTCCCTTCGGGTACGGAACCCCAAATAGTAACCCCTGTATAACGTAATTTCTGACCTCCCATACAAGTTGACCGATCAGCTGATCCGAGTTTGTACGGAAAGCCAAAAAATATTTTTCATATTTCGATTTGGGGTAGTTGTTCAGTATCACGGACTGAATTCACCCTTTAAATAGTGTCAGTTCATTTTTTTTGACTGTATATTTATAAATTGTTAAAATAAACAAATTCTTCCATGCTGGTTCTAGGTAAAAAGAAAAAAACAAAGAATATACCAGCTGCTTCTTTTCGCGCGCAGATCTAAGCCGATCAAGGGAATGGGCAAAACTGCGAATGATGTTAATAGGCGTTGTGGCTAGCAACCCATCACTATTTTGATTTCTTTTTTCCACTATCACGTTAAAAGTAGCCTTTGGGACTTGCGGCCCTGGGCTCTGTCTGCGTAGAGCCGCAAGACCCAAAATACTCTGTCTGCCCCGTTAGGGACAAAGACGTGATAGTGTATGTATCATATGTATGTATTTTGGGAGAGGAAGGCAGGGCTTGTTAACGATACCAAATTCACACTAAAAGTAACGTTAAATAACGTTAAATTACTCGTAAAGTTATAAGGGGTATCGATAATACAGTTTATAACGTTATCAATTAACGATATGAGTAACGATACTTTTTTTCAATATGTACTTGTAAAATATTATATAAATAGCTCTAGTAGCCTACTAGACAAACTCTCATCAAATTATTCTGTCAAATATCGAAAAGAAATACAGTGTTAACAATACCTTTTACAGTTAATATCATTGGTAACGTTACAGAATTAACGTTACCAGATTTTTAACGGTATTCCAAGCCCTGGAGGAAGGGCGGCGCGCGCACCCCGGGCTCGGAAGCTAAGGCTACGGGTTCAGTCCATCTCTGTCACAAACCCTATGTGTGACAGAAACACGTGACCCGCGACGGTTCCAGCTATTTCTATCACACATAGGGTTTGTGACAGAGACGGACTGATACCGTCGCGGGCGTCCTCTTGGCTTGAGTTAGTCAAGCCTTTACCGTGCAAGCCGGATGCAACCGGAAACACGCTGAGTAGGGGAGGGGGAGGGAGAAAGGGTATATGTATAACGTGTAACAAAATGTACTGAAACTATTTTAAGGGTGGATTCAGTCCGTGATATTGAACAACTTTCCTCAAGGAACATATGTCGAAATATGTTGAAATATAGTTTACCATACAATTATGTAAATTCATTGTTGTATGGTTAAACTATATTTCAACACAATTATTTTGTATCGAAATAAATAAATAAGACGACCTGCGTGGCGTAATGGTTAACACGCTAGACCGCTACTCCGGAGGTTTTGGGTTCGATCCCCAGCCAGGGCAAGTTGGAAAATGTCCTTTTTCAAATTGTTCTGGGTCTTGGGTGTTTATCTATATATGTATTTATCATAAAATATAGTATCGTTGAGTTAGTATCCCATAACACAAGTTTAAAAAAACTTACTTTGGGGCTAGCTTAATCAGTGTGATTTGTCCATATATATATATATATATACTAGCTGAGCCCGCGACTTTGTTCGCGTGGTTGTCGGAACGTAATGTTATATAGCCTAAAGCCTTCCTCTATAAATGGACTACCCAACAAAAAAATATTTTTTTAAATCGGACCATTAGTTCCTGAGATTAGCGCGTTTAAACAAACAAACAAATTCTTCCGCTTTATAATATTAGTATAGATATATATATATAAATCAAATATGAAAAATAATTTTTGGCTTTCCATACAAACTCGGATCATCTGTTATTTTTCATATTTCGATATATGTTCCTTGGGGAAAGTTGTTCAGTATCATGGACTGAATCCACCCTTCAAATAATTTCAGTATATTTCGTTCTTAGACCCTGTATATAATAGTAACTTACCGACACTGACATCTAACGCGGCTGCCGACTTATCAGTGGTGGGGTCGCTGACCAATAGCACCTTCAGATGATTCGACAGTTCGAGGCCTCTGGAACAAAAGGGGGAATTTCTGAATTCTTCCTCTGATTGAAAAGCTCGATAGCTTCGGGCAGCGGCCCATTGTAAAACTTTTCGCACAAATGCATACCCAAAGAGGGTTGAAGGCAGGCAGGCGGCCGGTCGTATAACTATAGCCAAATCATATAAATTGTTCAAGCTATTTGGTGTCATCGGAAAAGAAAAAGCGGAAAAGCGCACTCTGGGCTCCGAAATAGCACAGCTGGGGTTGCAACCGGGAATGCGCTAATAATAATATCATTTATTTCGACCAAGATGAAAGGCTAAGACGAAAAGGAAAAAAAACCGGTCGAGTGCGAGTCAGACTCGTACATGAAGGGTTCCGTATCTACGTACAAATTTTTAAAATGCTGAAAAAATACTTTTGTTGTATGACAGCCCCCTTTAATTTTTATCTTATTTTTATTATTTGTTGTTATAGCGGCCACAGTAATACGTAATCGGGAAAGATTTCAAGTGTCTAGCTATACGGTTCAAGAGATAGAGCCCTGTGACAGACGGTCAGGCAGTGGAGTCCCGTTAGCACCCTGTGGGTACGGAACCCTAAAAATGAAAATGTGTCTTTCTGTCCTAGATATAGGTAGCCCTGGAACTCACCGATACTCCCTCTTGTCTTCCTGAGACTTGAGAATATCTTCGACTCTCTTGAGCACGGCAGGGCGCGGGCCGCGGGTCCCGGGGGGGTGCCGCGGGGAGCACTGGGGGGACGTCATGTTGGAGTGGTGGCGGCGGTGGAAGAATGGTCTGGAACAATAGGTACACATTCAGGCTTAAAATACAAGAAAGTTCAAAAAACTCCCGACTTTCATGCGAATCCAAATCTTCCTACTGGAAGAGATCTCTTTTGAGATAAGTAGTGCCTTTGTACAACTTTTTGTTTATGTATTCTCTGTAAATATTGGTACATAAATTGGTAAATAAATAAATAAATAACTTTTGAACGGCTGAATCGATTTCCATTAAACAATCCTAAGAACCATCTCCACAGACAAGGCATTCGATTTAAAAAGCCCAGAAATCAGTCTATTCGTTTAGAAGCTATGATGCTACAGACAAACACACAGGCATGTCAAACTTATAACCACCCTTCTTTTTCATTATAAAACACAACAACATACTAACAGCCAAACAATAGCTTGTAAAAAATATTAGACTCCAAGAAACTATGGTGTCATAGATTGGTATTTCAAACAAATCAACAAAACTGTAAAATATTAAATGATACATAATAATTGCCGTGTGGTTCCGGCACAGTAGAATAGGACCACTCCAAGTTTCCCGTGGATGTCGTAGAAGGCAACTTAGGGAACACAAGCTGAACAAAGCTAACATCAATGAGACCTCTCCAACTGGTCTGGCCAGAGTGGAGAATGTAGGCAAAATCCTCTGACTGCTCTGGCAAAGTGTGGCTCTGGTAGTACAGAGAGGGTTGTGCTCCTGCAGTCAGAGGCGGATTATCCTTAAGGCAAAGTAGGTACGTGCCTAGGGACGCGAGGTAACAAAGGGGCGCGCGTAGAAATGCCCCCCCCCGTTCCCTTCTGGCCTTCCAGCCCCAGAACTAGGGCGGCAAGCCAGGGGTCAGAGGTTTTTTATAACCTGGAAATAACTGGACATGGGGCGGCACATTTTAGGGCAGCGAAATATGATTAGCCTACTGGTTCCAAATGTGATAATCCTGCAGTGGAGACTAACAAGATTTACGTTTAAAATACTAATACCCGACTACGGAAAAATTATATCTGAAAAGTATATTTATTTGATAATGTAATGTAATAATATTTTTTGTATTGTATTGTATCCAATTCGGCTGCCATTTACGGCTTACACCTTTCATTTGATACCCCACTCGATATCGTAACAAAAAATATTTTTTTACTCGCACTTTTTTGTATGTAACATTTGTTACATGAATTTTTTGTACACAAAATGTATCCTATGTCACCTAGAAGTAATGAATTAATTGACATCTCTTTTGGGAAAATTGGATAAGTAGTTTGGATGCTATAGTGGAACACACAAAGATATAAACATACAGACATACTGTTAAAATCATTTCCTTTCCTTTTGGCTTTGTCGTAGTTGGGTTTAAAGGACCTGTTGATGATTATGATAATAACTGAATGATGTAAAAAAAATGTTATTTTGTATATTTTACTTCTATGCACTGTTTGAGTCTAAGTTTTAAAAATACACTGGTCAACAAGATTTTGCCACAAGCATACTTGCAGCGGTTTCTAATAGAATTTAGTACACAAAAAATGAATCTTGTTATAAAAAATGTGTAGGACGTCTAAGTTTTCAAATATATCACGTCAAAAATATATTTTTTTAATTTTTGTTAATTATAAAATTATACCATTCATTCAATTAGCTCCGTTTCAATTTTCAAATACCAGTTTAACACTGTGCAAACCTTACTTTTTACAATACTTTTTACATCATTTCTTAATTATTTAATAAAATGGACTTATTAAAGATTTTGTGCGAGTCGGTATAACGGTATACAATACGCGCAGTACACAATGTATGGGAAATATTATAGTAACTTAAATTTTGTATAACTCCTTAAATAAAAATGGTATAATGGTAAACCAAATTTTGTTTTGATTTCGATGAGTGATTACATTATTTAATGTGGCTGAATTAAATAACCTGCACAGAAGCTATTTAATATAAATAATTGAAAATATCAGAAAATTGGGAAAATCGGATCTTTGATATAACATTATTCAAAATTCTGACGTCCTAGGAATAAAAGTAAATTATGTCCATATACACTTTACAAAAATCTATAAGAGAAAATAAGGCTTATTCCAGTGAAAAAAAAAAATTACAAATTTTGTCAATCAGTGATATTGACCTGTAACAAAATGTTATTAAAATGTAATGTATGTATGTGTAAATAAAAACAATAAAGTCCAGTAGGCTGGCAGCTTTTAGAATATGATGTTCGTTTACGTACTTACTTATTCAGAATTTACTTTAACAAATTATTATTGTGCACGATTCATATAAGAATATTTCCTGATGAAGTAGGTATAATGAATGACAAAGCATGAATAAAAAAATTATGACTAATATGGGTTATAATGCGCATGTAGGCTTGACTAGTCACGGCCTAGACGAACTTTATCGATTTTAATTTATGAATTGATAAAATCAAAGCCTTTTCTAATAAACATTGTTATTGTATGAAAAACTAACCTGTTCAAATTCCCTCGATGTGGTATAGTAGGCGAAAAACTGTGGACTCCAATAAAAAGCAAACGTCGCGATGCCAGCTTGGAAATTTTAGCTTACAACTAAAATAAATTGAAGAAATCACAAAATAATTCCGGATGGCTAGTTGACAAGTAAAAATTTATGTAAATGACAGATGAACGACAGTTACGTAATAGAATATTATGGTTGGCCATCTGGCAAAGAGAATATTAGGAAACCTCATGACATTTTAATTTATTAGTATTATATCAAACTGACGTATAATGTAGCATAATTAAATAGACTTTGTGATAGTACGATTTTTTATATCAAATAGTGACCTATTTGTTTTATATGGTTTATATCTGGTAATATGCCCCGTTCCACGCAGAACAAAATTTGTAGGTGGTATGGTAGCAGTGGTAGGCTGGTAGCATAGCAGCTTAGATCATTTAATACTAGTAATTACATTACTTACTAATATTAAACATTAATTACTAGTATTAAATTACATTTAATACTAGTAATTTTAAGTACATTTAATACTAATAATAGTAAGCATAGCAGCCATATAGCAGCACACACAAGTTCACAATTTACAATGTTGTTTCTTTTTTAACCCCTGACAAAAAGGGGGTGTTATAAATTTGACTGAGATAGCGCTCGAAGGGATGGACCGACTTCGATGCGGTTTTTTTACGTGTAAGCTAGTTCCCTTGCGGTGGTTCTTATCTATGTTTGAAAATCTGTTTAGCCGTTTAAAAGTTATTGGGGTTTAACACTTGAAATTCTGGGTTTTCTATAGAATTTTTGCGGAAAACGGCTACTTTTGGCAAAAATTCTAAGAAGCTTAACTTTCTCACTTTAAACTGTAAACAATACTTCAAATAGTTTAAAGAGTGGCGCTGCGGATATCAAGTCGTATCGGTAGTTCCGCTACTCATCACTAGATGGAGTTCTTGACAGTCGGGGTTTTTTTTGCCTGGCAATGGGATGTACACCCGTGCGTGGCACAGAAAACAGTAAGAGTATTATACATACAGAAAGAATTTTTTTGTTAAATTTTCTGTCATGTCCAAGCTGCCCGACGTCATGTACAATAGAGGACCTTAATAAAGCCAACGACAGAGGGATCGCCGTGGACACATACTTGTCATATGTAATTTGAAATTGAAGCTACAGTGTAACCATTTCGACTCGATAAGAAGAAGAACGAAATTTCCTAAGGTCCCGCGCAATATGCCTCCCCGTCCCCGTTCTCCGTCCCCGCCCGCGAGAGCGGGTGAACAGACACGAACAGAGACGTGTGCACGGTGGCACAAACACGGGGGACAGGTGCGGGGATGGGGAACGGGGACAAATATTGCGCGTACCTAAGGAGACGACATACAGAACGGCTGTATTAAATACTCTTACTGTCTTCTGTGCCCGTGGTCCTAACGTACATTTTTATTATACCATGATGGTACGTCAACAGAACTTCGCTCGATAAAAAACACTGAGTAATAAATAGGTTTTCTAAAAATGAAAGCCTCGTTTTACCTACTTATATCATAATCATCATATCAGTCACCAAGATGTCCACAGCTGGACATAGGCCTATTATACCTATACACTTACTTAAATGATATATTGCTCGTTTAAAGTAATAAAATGTGACTTGATATTTAAAATTTTATTTTCCGCCATAGGTCGTGATTATAATCTAGGCATGGCGATAGCCGTGCTTCGGCAAAGCGTTGTCTTGTAGGTTGAGTTGTCTGTGTTATAATATTATGTGGATGGATTTTAATAGATACTAAATAAAACTGTTTTCATAGTCATATAATTCATGTAATTTTCAATTTAAAACGACTGAGAGCTGTTTATCAAATGTGCATGCTGTGTTCGGTCCAAGTAGGTTGGCAATATATATGCTCTAATTTGTATATGCTTAGATTTGAGTGTTGTTCAGCCAGTTAGCGAAACAAATAAATAAAAATAAACAAATATATAAAATATGTTTTATTTTTCATTTATTTTTATTTATTTACATTTATTGTAAGAAAACAGCTAAAATATAATTTCGAGCAAGAAACCACAGATGAAACGGCCACTCACACGCGCGTATCTCCCGTGTGTCTATTGTACCGGCCGAGGCCTGATGCTATACGGACGTCTCGCTCTCCCTTACTGTAATGAAAAAATATGAATGAAACAACACTTTCAATGTGTGGGAGCATGTCTACTCTATAGCCTCTTAAGGTGAAGGGATAAGCAAATGGCCTTGAAGTGTGAAATAAATTGTTAACTTGTAAATATGGTGATATATATATACATATTTCCATATTGCTCTTCGTCATGCACTAGATAGCCATTTAAATTATTTTATGAACCACCGTTGAAAGTATTTACATTAGTCCGTCTAGCTTTAAAACTTGCCTCCGCCAAAAGTGGCCACGGCAAGTTTTAAAGCTAGACGGATCACCAATAATAGTTTCAACGGCAGTTCATAAAATAATTTAAAAGGATATCTAGTGCATGACGAAGAGCAATATGGAAATTATCACCATATTTACGAGTTAACAATTTATTTCACACTTCAAGGCCATTTGCTTACCTCTTCACCTTAATATAAGCCTCTTAAGGCCAAACGACACTTTCTATCCAGGGCAGGAAAGCTGCCACATTGGTGTATATAGCCGGGAATCCCTGACTGCCGCATTCATGACTAGAGCCGTATGACGTCACTCCGATGACGGTGTGGAGGCACGGGAAGCGGATGTTGGTGGACTCGAGGGGTCCGCCGGAATCGCCCTGCAACAGAAAAAGAAACACTAAACTACTTCTTCATCTGAACAAGTTCCTGGTTCCATCCTCGTGCGACAACCTCCGTGGTGTAATGGTCAACACGCTAGTTCGCCAATTTAGAGGTTCTGGGTTCGATCCCCAGCCAGGGCAAGTTGGAAAATGGCCTTTTTAGGGTTCCGTAGCCAAATGGCAAAAAACGGAACCCTTATGGATTCGTCATGTCTCTCTGTCTGTCTGTCCGTCCGTAAGTCACAGCCAATTTTTTTTTGAAACTATAAGAACTATACTGTTGAAACTTGGTAAGTAGATGTATTCTGTGAACCGCATTAAGATTTTCACACAAAAATAGAAAAAAAAAAACAATAAATTTTAGGGGTTCCCCATACTTGGAACTGAAACTCAATTTTTTCAAAAATGATATTGAGGTTTCTAATATTTTTTTTTTCTAAAATAAATAGTTTGCGCGAGAGACACTTCCAAAGTGGTAAAATGTGTGTCCCTCCCCTGTAACTTCTAAAATAAGAGAATGATAAAACTAAAAAAAATATATGATGTACATTACCATGCAAACTTCCACCAAAAATTGGTTTGAACGAGATCCAGTAAGTAGTTTTATCTATACTTCTATACTAATATTATAAAGAGGAAAGATTTGTACCTATTTTTGTATGTTTGTAATGAATAGGCTCAAAAAGTACTGGGCCGATTTAAAAAAATCTTTCACCGTTGGAAAGCTACACTATCCCCGAGTGACATAGGCTATGTGTGTACCACGGGCGAAGCCGGGGTGGACTGCTAGTTTTTTATACGTCATAAATCGTAAAATGTTACTTGCTGCTACGGAACCCTTCGTGGGCAAGTCCGACTCGCACTTGGCCACTTTTTCAAATTGTCTTAGGTGTTTATCATTTAATTTAGTATAAAATATAGTATCGTTGAGTTAGTATCCCATAACAACACAAGTTTAAAACTTACTTTGCGGATAGTTCAATCAGTGTGATTTGTCCTAATATATTTATAATTTAATTTATTTTATCCTCAGCTATGCTGCTTCGGAGCCCGGGGTGCGCTTTCTCGCTTTTTCTTTTCCAAATACAATATATCGCTATAGTTTTACGACCGGCCGTTTGCCTGACGTCAACCCTCCTTGGGAATGCTATTGTAGCACGAGCTTTAAGGTGAATACCAAATACAAGTGGCGCCCACATTAAAAAAAAAATTACTCGTAAATATGGTGTAAAATTTCCATATTGCTAAATGTTAGGCACTAGATAACCCTTTAATTTTTTTTTATGAACCACCGTTGAAACTATTATGGTGATCCTTCTAGCTTTAAAACCCGCTTCCGAAGAAGAAGAAGAAGGGTTTTATAGCTAGACAGTCAGTCTAGCTGTAAAACCAGCTTCTTTCTTCTGTGTAATACAACCTAATACTTTCAACGGTGGTTCATAAAATAATTTAATGGGCTATCTAGTGCCTAACATTTAGCTATATGGAAATTTTTACCATATATACATTCTAACCCACGGTTTACCACCCACCCACCCACTTACCATATATACGGAACCACACGGGGGAATACACACTACATATCACGTCTTTATTCCTGCCGAGGTGAGCGTTTTATTTATTCGTCGCTGCGGCGCCTTTATTACGGCGTAATTTGTGGTTTCCTCGTAGACGCGCACTTCATCACTCTTCGTAGTTTGATCGATTTTAAACAGATGGCGGTTGGGTCGTGTAAAAAAAAATTTAAGCAAAATTTTCTGGGCAAAATATGACTGAAACAAACGGTTTCAATTCTAGCTGGTGTAAGCCTCGAGGATAAAACTTCCCGATGAGTTCCAGTGTTACTCATTGCAACAAACGTATGTCGGTTGAGTGCGGAGTAAGGCCCCTAGTATCTCACCTGGCAGGCGTCACCGAGCGTCTCCGCATTCCCGTAGCAAAGTTGAGTGGAGGAATTGAACCCCAGCAGGTCGGTGGACGGCAGGTTGAGGCAGGACTCCACTGGAAACTTGCGCACCGTCGTCTGGGGAACGAATTGTTAAAAACTTTATATAGTATACAGGATAATTATAAATATAGCTACGAGTTTCATATATGATCCTCGTCGAAAGTACTCTTCAAGCAGTGTCACTAGGGATGATGACTGGGTCAGAAAAGTATTATGCTAATGAGGTAGGTAGTCCGTTAGTTACGAGTAAATTATCCAAAAATAACGTAGGTACCCATATTTTTCAGTTTATCAAAAAGTAAAAATTCATAAAGATACAGAGTATCTAGGTTCCAGAGTGGGGGCTTGTGACGTCACCGCTGTGTAAAAATCGTACGAAAGCGTGACGTCATGCGAAATTTAAATGCGCTGTATCTTCGTTATTTATTGTTTCTCAGAAAAAAGAAAAAATACGTGTACAATATTTTTTAATAATGTAACCGATGCGTCAAAAATAAATTTTCAGTCATCATAATAGTGATTTCATGTAGTTTTTAAAAACATTTTATTTCATGATTTAATGCGATGTAACTTTGATAACAAGTTTATTTGCTAGGCAAAATAAAAAAAAACTGATTGTCAAGAACGCCATTTGTGATGAGTAGCGGAACTACTGATACTACGACTTAATACGGATATTAAATAGTTCCGCTACGATGGCGCTACGGATAGCTAGCGCCATCTATTATTTGCTAGAAAAAGCCCTGACTTTTAAGCGTTAACCCCCAATAACATTTCACTGGCTAAACCTGCCAGACAGAAAATTCAAAGCTTATGTAAAGAAAGTACTTTGTGAGAAGGCTTATTATAGGACCGATGACTATCTTAAAGACAAAAAGGTCTGGCTTGAGCTTGGCGCGGGTCCCTCTTAAAGGTTTGTATACTTAGACATGTCATAATTTAGGTACATTGGTACATACTAAATTTACAAATTGACATTATTTTAAATTTCGTATTTCTCATAATTCAATTTAATTATGACATAATAAACAATGTAATCTCTGTCCATCTATATAACTAATTTTAAGTTTTTAGTTTTTTAGTTGACGTCTTTGGAGAAAACGTGCAGTGCAGTTTGTTGCCGCTTCTTCTGCACTTGCGCCTAGGAAGCGGCGTAATTTGACGTCAACATTTGTGCAAAACAAAACAAAGTGACTAAAGTGTTAAGAGATATTATAAATATCCTATGATAATAAAAAAAAACCGATTTTCATCAAACAAGCTAAGAACATGAAAGCTCCCTTGCGGTGCAAGGGAATTTGCTTTCACGTAAAAAAGCGCTACGACACAGACAGACAGACCGACAGACATTAGCGTCTCAACCCCTCTTTTTTTGTCGGGGGTTAAAAATAGGCTTACTTACATACAGAAGTTTGTTAGAGGAAAACCTGGAGTTCTCCGTGATGCCCCATCCAACTATGACGCCATCTTGCACTGCGTCGAAGCCAGGGTAAAGGCATGCTGGCTGTACCACGTCGTCAAAGGTTATTCTGGAACCAACGCATTCAAGAGTCAGCTTGCCTCTCGCTAGCAATGAAATCCACGAGTAGAAATTGGTTCATAGACAGTGGCGTAGCGTGCCTTGGCGGGGCCCCGTATAAAACTTTGTTTGGGGGCCCTTATGAAGGGTAAAGATTTCTCACAAATGAAAAGAAAATGTTTGCATAAAATTAAAAGAAATATTTATTTCTGACTTTGGCTAAAGGCAGACTGCCTCCATGGCAAAGAATATATACACTTGTCCATGGTCCAGTGGTCAAGCCTTGTGATACGGAGGTCGTGGGTTCAAATCCCACTGGGAATCATACTTTGTGAAAAGTTGTCCAGTCTTCGTTAATATTGATAATATTTAAGATCGCTCTAAGAACTTTAGGGTAGTACGGGCTCTTAAGTAGCGGACCCCAGGCTCTGAAGTGTTACCGCTGAGGATGCAACCGGGAATACGTGAGAATGCTGATGATGAGTCAGAAAAAGGTGGCTCGATGGAAATATCGCTATGAACTCGATAGCGATGGAGTGGAGACAAACTCCATTTCTTTTTCTTTTCATTTTTTTCCATTTTTAGGGTTCCGTACCTCAAAAGGAAAAAACGGAACCCTTATAGGATCACTTTGTTGTCCGTCTGTCCGTCCGTCCGTCCGTCTGTCAAGACCCTTTTTCTCAGGAACGCGTGGAGGTATGAAGCTGAAATTTATATCAATTACTCAGGTCTACTGTCCCTTGAAGCTGTGAAAAAATCAAACTTCTAAGCCAACGCAATCAAAAGATACAGCCGTTTATGCCGCAAATTTTCGACACTTGCAAGGGAATCAAAACCTACAGGGTGCTTCCCGTGAACTCAGAATCTTGAAATTTGGTACGAAGCAACGTCTTATAGCATAGATAAAGGAAAAATTACGAAAACCATAAATTTTTAGTTACATCACATAATATATATTTTTTTAATAATTTTAAACTTACTACCCATTTCCTCATAAACGCGTAGAGGTATTAAATTGAAATTCATACCAAATACTAAACCTTGCAGGTTTGTACGGAACCCTCGGTGCGCGAGTCCGACTCGCACTTGGCCGTTTTTTTTTTTTGTAGTTAGACGGATCACCAATTTTTTTTTCGCGCTCTTCCAAACGGAGTTTGTATGGGAGGACAAAAATTTTTTATCGATTTTTAATAACTTTTTTTATAGAAAGTAGTTTAGTATCATGGACTGAACTTGCTCCAAAAATTTTGTCGGTGGATAAAAGTCACCCTAAATTTGGAGAAGAAAAAGGGGGAAAGCGCAACCCGGGCTCCAAAGCAGCACAAATAATGATGCAATCGGGAATACGCTTAGATGAAGGGCTGGGAAAGGAAAACCAATGAGGAAGTATTAGAAATAGTAGGAGAGAAAAGAAGACTGCTGGGCGAAATAGAAAATAGGAAAGGGAAAATGATTGGTCACTTAATACGACTCCTTATTAAAGATAAAAGGTAGAAGAGGTCCAGGACGACCAAGAAAGAGCTATGTAGATCAACTGAAAGAAAAAGCCCCTACTTTTTCTCATGTCGCATCAAGCACTAAAAAGTAAGGCAGAGAACCGAGAAGTTTGGCGCATACTCCACCGACAAGAGCCACTAAGCTCTTAAATAAGAAGAAGAAGAAGGGCTAGTAAAGAAGTGTACTTACAGTGTGTTAAGTTCAAGAAGCGCTATGTCGTTGAATTTGCTCGGCGGGCTGAAGTGTGGGTGCTTGAGGATCGTCTTGATGGTGTGTGTTCTCCGACGATGGATGCGCTGGCTTCGGCGGAGGATGCCTACGCGCACCCAGGTTAACGGACCGCCTCTGAAAATTAAGATACAAGATTCAGGTAATAAATTATAATTAATTGACTGCCTCCGTGGTCCAGTGGTCAAGGCGTCATGGGTTCAAATCCCACTGGGAAAGCATACTTTGTGAAAAATTGTTTTCAGTCTGGTTAGGATATTGCAGGCTTGAATCACCTGATTATCCGAAAAGAAAGATGATTCCTTGCTTCGGAAGGCACGTAAAGCTGTTGGTCCCGAACGCCATCTAGCGTTTGTACCTATCCTAGGACTGGTTCTGGTCTACCATTTGGGTTGCAGAGGGCAGACGGCAGTCGCTCTGTGTAAAACCAGTAACCTCGTCAAATCACCTACGGTGGTAGCGGACCCCGGGCTCTGAAGCAACACCGCTGACGATGCACCGGGAATACGCTCGGACGATGATGATGATTTAGGTAATAAATTACGTTACATCTGATCCGACTTCGATCCGAACCCAAATTATGACATTTTTGTGTTCAAATCCGCGCTATGCTCAAGCCAGACTTTTTATCTTTAAGGTAAACATCGGTTCTATAAATTAATAAGCCTTCTAACAAAGTACAAGTTCTTTATACAACGTGTTAATGAAATAACGCAAAAACTCTCAGATGGTACCTCAGCCCATGAAACTAAATAATTTTTGTTTTAAGAGCCCATACCTACCCAAAAGATCTTCGAGCGATCTTAAATATTTATCAATATTAACGAAATACTCACTTTGAAATAAAAACACAGCTAAGTTCAGGACTAACTCTAAACATAATAAGTTTCTAAAACACGATTGTTTAAAACTTTCTCGATAGAAAAACATTGCGAAGTTGCCAATCACCTCAGAATTATACTAAAACAGAAAGTATTTAAGAAATACAATAATGTAGCACTTGTAGCTTTGGATTATAATTGTATTAAACATAAGGCAGTCATCATATATCTTACTTTTTAAATAACTCTTAAATATTCTTTGTAAAACGAAAAAAACCTCAAAACCAGAACCAGCCTCATTGACTCACCGCGATTCCCGACGCCCCGCATGGTTCGCTGTCTCGCTTCGGCTAGAGTAAATTTGTGTGCGTGGAAGCGGGAGCAATACTTCGATTACTGACATCAGGCGCCCTCTTAAAACTTTCAAGACACTCAAAAAAAAAGCGGAAAAGTACCCCGGTCTCTGAAACAGCAGTACTTACAATGTTGTCCTATTCCTAGTGCAGTGGCCTGCTGTGAGAACATATTTTCTGCTGACGATGCTGCCGGCGCAAAAGAAGTTGGCTGTAGACAGCTTTTTACCGAAGCCGAGTAACGCCTGAAATAAACTATACTTAGTTTAAAAAAATTAAAAAAATCACGCTTTAGGGTTGGGTCACATCTGTCAGCACGCAACAGCAGAACGCTACAGCACCGGCCATGTTGAAGCGTTCCGTCGCTCTCTCTCGCTCTAGCAAATAACTGTTCTGAGCGACAGAAAAGGATAGCTTAAGCCTAAATTGTTAGGAATTGTTAGGAACTGTTTCTACCGATTGAAAATATTATATAAGATAAGAAACTTGTTAACTGAGCAGGTACGAATTAGGCTATGCGAATCATTAATTCTATCGCGACTTAACTACGGCGATATAGTCTATGGGCCTCGACTTTTAGAGCGCACTCAGCGTCTATTACAACGTGTTCAAAACGCGTGCTGTAGATTTTGCTACAATGTCCCGCCGCGAAGCCATATCACGCCATATCTCAACGATGGTTCGATGCTGAATATGGTCTCCCGTAGACAGCTTCATTTGGCAACCCTGTTGTTTGGAGTGATAAAATATAGAACTCCAGAATATCTTTATTCAAGGATTAAGTATTCTAATCGTAATGCAAGATCTTGTCGTCCACCACTTCAAGTACATCGTCACAAAACAGCTTCTTTCAGGGGCAGCTTCCGGTATCAGGCGACAAAATGTTGGAACAACATACCTCCTCCTATTAGACTTCACACATCTGTTTCATCTTTTAAAAAAAGGTTTCGAACCCATCTATTAGATTTTCAAAAACTTTCAAATCCAACATGTCGCCATTAGCTGTGGCTGTCGCTGAAGGTTCTCCCGAGCTGATATATTGTTCTCCCATACACTGTCGTGCATTCGTCCTCATTTACATTTATTTAATAAAATTAGCTGCCATTTAATGGCAATATTTACACAAATATCAGTGCAATATATATGTATTTCAACTTCTCTAGACAATTACACTATTTATTTATATAAACATATACACAGCCCTATTTATTTCTCTTTAATTATTTATTTATTTTCACATTGGTACTAATAAATCCGCACCACGCATCTTCAGGACACAGCTGAAAATCAGTGTATTGCTCCCGGGCAATATTACCACTGAGCTGTGTCCTTTTTGTATTGCTGTAGCACACACATTTAAATTATTATGTTTTTGTGTAATTTTTTTACTATGTTTGCCTGTTTTTTGTATGTGTGTTATAGCAACAAATAAATGTCTTTCAATTCAATTCAATTCAATTCAATAGCAGCATAGAAAAGTGCTGTTCCGTGCAGATAGATGTGTCTCAATCCCAACCCTTAGTGGTAAACCAAACTAAATAGTAAAATAATGTCATCTAATGATATGATATTCGTAGTAACTATTGGCAAAGCAAGTTTTAGACAGTTTTAACTTCAGACAACGCCATCTAGTGAGAATCTTGGTGTTACCAATTTTAATTTATTTTTCCTGATGATCTTGGTCAAGATAATGGGACAAACTTATTTGTTTATTTTTATTTGTTTATTTTTGTTTGTTTATTTCTTTCCACTTACAACTACTTTACATTATTTTTAACTATTAAGGCTCCGTCAGTTCAGAGCCAAGAATACCGTGAGTGTTTTTGAAAAATCACTGTAAATAAACTACTAGGTACAGTTTATTTCTTAAAAATTTTACATGAAAGTTTTAAGGCTTTTCTACAGACACCCACAATATCCAAAACATGATTGAGCATTTTTGGCTTGATGGAAAATCACAAACATACCTCTAAAATTGCCTAGATTTACCTTTTAAAAAGATATTACTACTTTATACAATCACCTTTCTATATGAAAACTATACCAAAAACCGGCCAAGTGTGAGTTAAACTCGCGTGGAGAGGGTTCCGTACGATTGATTGAATTCTTATAGGTTTTCCTGTAATCTACAAGCAATGAACTATATTTTGTATATTTTCAAAATTTCAGGCTCAGTAGTTTCGGAGACCAACTGAAAGAAAAAGCAGGGGTCATGTCGTATCAAGCACTAAAAAGTAAGGCAGAGAACCGAGAAGTTTGGCGCATACTCCACCGACAAGAGCCACTAAGCTCTTAAATAAGAAGAAAAAGAAAAAGTTTCGGAGATCAGGAGGGGGGGGGGGGGGGGGGGGAATGGTCAATTTTCGTCTTCTTTCATGAATTAAATCAAAACTATTCATTTTACAATAATAAAAAAAAAATATATTTACGATCCTCATAACGAGCCCTTTCATTTGATATCTGACACAGTAAGGTTTGCAAAACTTTTTTTTAAATTTCCTAATTTGTCCCCCGAAAATGACCCTTATTTTAAAAAAAATATTTATTTATTTATTTTACACATTATGTGTTTGGGTCATAGGATTACAACATTCTACCAAATTTCACCTGATTCGGTCCAGTAGATTCGGAGCAAATTGGCTGTGACAGACGGACGGACAGACAGACGCACGAGTGATCCTATTATGGGTTCCGTTTTTTAATTTTTTGTACGGAACCCTAAAAATGGATAATCTAAAATATTAGATAAATATCTTTGATCATTACATAATGATTTAGTTTTGACCCTGAAAACTACCATATTCCTGTCACCCAAAGGTAGTAAGAGATTGCCTTGGCGATAACTATGTACTGTATTCGTTACATACCTATATACTGTAAATATTTTTGCAAATTATATATTTGAATAATAGTGTTTTTGGAATGCAATGAAGTGTTTTACTTACTTACCCCTCCAGCTTAGTTGATGGGAGGGCTTACCATGTAAGGAAACTGTGTTGGGGCAGCTGGCTCCCCATCTGAGATGATAGGCCTCCTGTCATCGAGTCTGGAAGGGCACACCCTTTCTTGGTAGTCCGCGCAGGCTGGGACATATAACACATTGCTTACCACAATTTGTATGCAAAAGTAAAGAGTAAGAGGAATCATTGACGACCTCCGTGGCGTAAAAGACCTCTAATCCGGAGGTTCTGGGTTCGATCCCCAGCCAGGGCAAGTTGAAAAAGCGGCCAAGTGCAAGTCGGACTTGCCCATGAAGGGTTCCGTAGCAGCAAGTAACATAATATAGTAATATATATATATATAACATTTACCTTTAGACCTTTTGGTCTAAAGGTAAATTTCGGTTTACGATTTATGACGTATTAAAGTTTAACTATCTATGATACCGAGACCGCTATAGTTTTAATTGAAAGTACATACTTTGAGGTATATACCACATTTTTTTCAGAATTATTTTAGTAATATTTCAAAAGTTACGGTGGGGGGACACCTTAAATTTTAACTTTGTATTAGATTATCTCAAGACTGGGGGGTTTGATCTACATAGTTTCAAAGCAGTTTTTGTTGCATTTTAAAAGATCTTTTTAACGATACCCCACACCTTGGGGTTAGACAAATAATTTTTTTTAAATTTACTGTTCGTTGTATGGGATGTAAGGCTTAAAAAAAACATTTTTTCATAATTTTAAAAACCAACTTTTGGAACTTCAATATCTATCTCTCCACCAATTTTCGTGACAATCGGTGCAGTAGCGGCGGAGTACGAGCCCGGACGGACAGACAGACAGACGGACGGACGGACATGACGAAACTATAAGGGTTCCTTGTGGACTACGGAACCCTAAAAATGGCCTTTTTCAAATTGTTCTGGGTCTTGGGTGTTTGTGTTTATCTACCTATATAATGTATTTATAATATAATATTATATTATATAATATAGTATCTTTGAGTTAGTATCCCTTATCAGAAGAAACTAACTTCGGAGCTAGCTCAATCATTACATCATCAGTGTGATTTGTACCTATACAGGGTGACTTTTTCAACACCAGCCAAATTTTTGGATCAAGTCCAGTCCATGATACTGCACTATTCCATCCATCCATTTCCATAAAAAAAGTTATTAAAAATCGATATACAATTTTCGTCCTTCCATACAAAATCCGTTTTGCTGAGCGCTGATTTGTAGGGGAAGGCGAATTTTTATTTTAGTTTTTGACGTGACAACGTCTTAAATTAGGTTGCGGCTGGGAGTCACTTATGAAAAAGTGTAACGCTCGGTAACGTTACGATGAGTCACCGAACGAGAGAGAGGCCCGCCGAATGCCTTGCGTCTCTCTCCCACTCAACTATGATCGGTCTGCCGCCGTTGTCACGTAAAATCTTCGCCCGTAAAACCGACTTTACAGGCAACCATTTTTTTGTTAATTGTTTTTTGGAAAGTAGTTCAGTATCATGGACTGAACTTGCTCCAATTTGGCTGGTGGTTAAAAAGTCAGCCTGTATATTTATTTATTTAATCTTTATTGTCCATCAAATACAAATTGTACAGAACAATAGGCGAACTTAACGCTAAAAGCGTTGTCTACCAGTCAACCTTTGGGTTATACAGAGAGTTTAAATGTGGGTTGCAAGATAAAGTGTAGTATACATAAAATACACAATGTACATCGTTACATAAATATATATATACTTCCTATACATATACCTACACAAATACATACATATATATACGCTACATATACTATACATATAAATAAATAGATAAATGCAGCAATTCTCAACGTCGGGGGTTAAATCAACTTTTATAACTTTATAGGTATATTTATATTTATTTATTTATTATCCCCTAACCCTATACGTTTCCATACAAACGTGTTCTAGCTTTTAGTTTGAAATGACATGGCAGTATTTTGTAATTTTAAAGAAATTGCATATAGGTAGGTAGGCAAGTGCGTGTCGTGTAGAGTTCCGCAGTTGCGAATGCTTTTAGTTCACGCCTCACGGTTTAAAACGACTAAAAGCGTATAATAAGGATTAAGGAGAGATGTGACTTATCTAATATACAAGTATTTTTTGTAAAGGGTATTTTGTACATCTCTGCTAATGTTGGCCGACTACCTAACCCTAATGATAGTTTTCCTTTACTGCCAGGCCTGTGTCACTCCCCGTTTAGGTATCGAAAATGTACCTACATTATTACTATGCGCGCAGGCGGTCCTCCGGGTGGTAAATTCAGTTATACGAATCGTTTGTCCAGAGTCATAAGAATGAAATTGTCTTGCAATGGATGTCTAGGTATTTATACGAAAAGGTGCTGAGTTCTTACGTGCGCTAAATTAAACCATATCGCTAGCCACATTGAGTAATTATTTCTTTGATTTTCTTTGCTGAGTAAGATTTCTCTACGTTAGTATTATTTATTTTGTGATACTACTGACGTGAATTTTTTCACGTATCCATATAGGTACAATCGTCTAGCTGACAGGGGGAGCACTTTACTCTAACAAAACATTTGCTTTTCAAAACCAGACAGACAGCCATGGCGAAACTATAAGGGTTCCTTGTTTACTACGGAACCCTTAAAAACATACAACCTCTTTTAACTATAATAATATAAAACTTGAGTAGGCACTTACCTAAGTAAGATTTCGGTTTTGCGTCTTCACAGTCACTTCCATAGCAACCTTTACGAACCGCATTTGAACTGTAAACAAAAAAGGATTTTTTTTAGAATTAAAATTATTTATTTATTTAAATTATAGACGAGCAGCTAATAGCTGATGTGTCTACTTCAGGCTCTGTTAGAATTCGTTCACACATATACACAAAATGTCCAATGTCCACTATAATTGTTTAAACGTCACTTTATTTGTGTGTAGCCATCGACATATAATTCTCTAGAATCCTAAAGCTCCTACATTCACCGCTTTGATTCTGATTCCATTTACGCAAACAAACGAACAGTAATTACAACGAAACTCTCGAACGCACACATAGACAAAGATGCATGCGATTGGTCGCGACAAGGTCACGCGTTGTCGTCGGTCGGGTGGGGCAGTCAACGCAATGAGCGGTGAGATACAGCGCGCGAATGGTACCTGTTACGCAGTACGCTACGCTAAAATAAATAACCTTGTTTACGTGTTACTTCTTTTTTGAATTACTAATTTTCATGTCTGTATGGCTTCTACACCACTTCACGGCACATGACGGCATTTTTAATGAATCCTTTATCGCAAAAACACAGCAATATTCTCAAAGGAAACTTCTTGCGACGCAACCGCACGACTTGAGTGTCACGGCGAACTGTCGCGCCGCGCTATTCATATTTTAAGCCGCCGCGGTACATATTGCGTGGAATGATTTTTCGGGATTACTTACGATTCTAGAGAATTATTGTTCTTAGTGTGTAGCCAATTGTCCAGCCAATTTTTAAATGAGTTTATGGATGTGGCAGACACTACTTTCTCGGGTAGTTTGTTCCAATTATGAACCACTCGGTTACTCAAAAAGTGGTGTGCAGTGTTAGTTTTTGCTAGCTCCCAGCTTATTTGGTTGTGATGGCCTCTTCTTGGTTTTAGGTTTGTCTTCAAATTATATATTTTCTGTATGTCAGGAAAGTTGTTGTGTTGTTATGTTTCAATAAGGTCACCACGGGGACGTCTTTCTTCAATTATGGGGCACTCCACATATTATTTTACGCAGAATCTTGTCTTTTCGGACCGCTACCCCCACTTTTATCACGCTTTCCAATCTCTTTACGTACCATCACATTTTGCATGCATTGAGCTCTGTGAGTAGAGGAGAGATGTTTGGTCATCTTATACGACACGATCAATTTATTGAAAACATAATAGAAGGAAAAATAGAAGCAAGAAGAGGAAAGGGAAGACCAAGAAGAGTATTTATAGATCAAGTAAAGGAGAAAGTTTACGCCGTGTCGTATAGGGAGGTCAATCCCCTTAACCTTGGCTCAAGAGAGGGAGACATGGAAACTATTCAACCGACAAGAACGTAGTTCTTAAATTATAGATAGACCTTTGTGTGCCCAAACGCCGAAAGACCCAATCCGCGTAGTTCGCAAAGGCCGCAGAAAAAAATTAATAGGCGTTGCGGCTAGCACAAGTATTTTGATGCCATTTTCCACCTTATCGCCCACCATCACGCTAGAAGTGACCTTTGAGACTTGCGGCCCTGGGCTCTGTCTTAGAGCCCTAAGACCCATTGCGCTATCTGCGCCCATTTAGGGATAAAGTATATATAGATATAATATACTAATTTAACGAGTGCAGACTTACGATGTTACGCATTGTCTTCTCGTCCAAAATACCTCAGTGCCTCAACAAGACGAAAGTGTATAATCAGTGTGTGTTACCAGTGAAGACTTATGGCTCTGAAACGTGGTTCCTTACTATGTGTCTCATAAGAAGGCTCAAGGTAGCGCTATGGAGAGGGCTATGCTTGGTATTTCTCTAAGCGATCGAATCAGAAATGAGGTAATTTGTAGGAGAACATACCCCAGCGGATTAGCTCGTTGAAGTGACAGTGGGCGGGGGACATAGCGCGACGAACCGATGGCCGGGGCAGAAAGGTTCTCGAATGGCGACCACGTACTGGCAAGCGAAGCGTAGAACACCCAGTACAATGAAAACACTGGACGCAGGCCGCTCTAGATCGGTCCTTTTGGAAATCCTTTGGAGGCCTATGTCCAGTAGTGGACGTTATGCGGCTGAAATGATGACGATGACTTACAATGAACTTGACAGTAAAATCAGAGCCCCTAAAATAGGTAACATTGTAAGTACTATATAACTAATTTAAGAATATTTTTTGTTTATGGCGAAACGGTGCACAAATTGTGTATTAGAAAAAAACACTTATTTATATATATTTAAAAAATGCACGATTCAAGAAAAAATAATATTTTCCTATTAAAAACTGATACACTTGAACTTGGTTAAAATAAAAATGAGTAATATAAGTGAAGACGGTCTCTTAAATAGGGAAAAAAACGTAGGCACCTTTGAAATCCATTAAGACGATACACGGAGTCCAGTGCTGCCCCCATTTTAAATAAATTATTTGTAAGGAAACGAAAATATCATTTCAAATTTTAAGCTACTAAAACCTAGATAACCCTTCAAACTATTATATTTTAGAACCACTGTTTACAGTTTAAAGTAAGAATGTTAAGCTTTAGTTTGCATTTTTGCGAAAAACGGTCACTTTTGGCTAATTTTTTATAGGTTATTCTAGAGGTTTGTTTGTGATTTTTTTCTAATGAGATAAAAATGCTCAATCGTGTTTTGGATATTGTGTGTCTGTAGAAAAGCCTGAAGATTCTTACTTTAATAAAAAAATTGAAAAATAATTTGTAGTAAGTAGTTTAATTACAACAATTTTTCAAAAACACTAACAATATTGTGAGCTTTAGACTTACTCGTACAACGCCTTAATAATGAACTGACTAATTGATTAATGGACTTCATTTCGCATAATGCTTCTAGTAAAAAAAAAGTTGCAAAAACCAAATGTTGGAAATGTACCTATACAGGTTGATGTTGCACCTTACCTTTATTGATATATTGTAATCAGAATCATGAATAGAACACAAAACCGGCCGCGTCCACGGACACGCGGCGCGGGCCGCCGTAAAATTTCCATAGTTATTTCCGCGACTACAAACTATGAAAATTTTACGGTGGTCCGCGAGGCGGCCCGCGTCGCACACTGCTCCGCGTGTCCGTGGACGCGGCCTAAGAAAAAGTTATTTTTTGTCAATTTTTTTTATGCCAAATTTCTAATAAATGGCTAACCTGCTAACTTTACTATATGCGCGGCCGTTGCTCTTCAAATGGGACATTTTTCGTACGCATTTGTCGGCTGATATAGGTTTGTGGGCTTCTCCCACTTACACTTTATACTAACATGTTTATAATTTCTATTTATCATTTTAACATTGGAATAGATGGTTTGCCAGAAGGAAACCTTGGATTTTTTTTCTAATCTATACAGGGTCTTACAAAATATACTAAAATATTTTAAGGGTGGATTCAGTCCATGATACTGAACAAATTTCCCCAAGGGAACGTACACCGAAATATGAAAAATAATTTTTGACCTCCCATACAAGTTGACCGATCAGCTGATCCGAGTTTGTAGGGAAAGCCAAAAATTATTTTTCATATTTCGACATATGTTCCTCGGGGAAAGTTGTTTAGTATCACTGACTGAATCCACCCTTAAAATAGTTTCAGTATATTTTGTTAGACGTTATATATATATATATATATATATATATATATATATATATATATATATATATATATATATATATATATATATATATATAAAGCGAAAATCACTCACTCATCACGAAATCTCGAAAACTACTTAGCCAATGAAGATAAAATTTGGCAGGAAGGTAGATTGTTGTGACTAGGAGACGTCCGCTAAGAAAGGAAATTTGGAAATTCCATCCCTAAGGGGGCGAAATAGGAATTGGCAGTTTGTATGAAACTTAAGTGAGACACGTGAAATTTTTAATGTATTTTAGTAGTTAGTAGAAAAGAATAATAATGCATTTATTGGATTTTGAATATTACATCCCTAAAGGGGTGAATAGGGGTTGTAAGTTTGTATGAATACTCGTAATTTTTGAAGCGAGACACATTTCATTGGATTTTAATAAACTGCTACAGGCCGCGCCAAACTTCTAGTTCGCTCTGAAGTTGCCTCACTCAGGTTACAAACAGGGACAGAATATTTACCACTACAATATTTTTTTCAGAATGATTGCAAGAATTTAGATATGATATATATACACAATAAACAAAAATAAAACAAATTCTATCTGTTATGGGTATCTGTATTTTACTACTGCGACGCGAATCGCCTCAACTTCAGAGCGAACTAGAAGTTTGGCGCGACCTGTACCCCAGTAAAAAAAAAAAACTAATTAGTGTTGTCTACGCGGGTGAAGCAGCGGGCAAGTGTATGAAACTGAATGTCGCCTGCAATTTTTATTATGAAACAAAATACATAAGACAGAATGTGTACCTATTTATTTTTCGCTCAAAGAGTACTTTCCTTGAATATAGTTACGAGGTTAAGGCGAGATGGGTTCACAATTTGCAATACTGTGCGGTTTTTGAAAAATCACTGTTATTAAACTACTACAGTTTATTCCGCAAAAAAATTACATAAACATTGCGAAATATCGTCGAGCACGGCTCCGGGCCTTTCTTCGCTCTTGACGAATATTTAACTGTTTAATATTTTTCTGTATTATATATTTTTTTGTAGCCGAAACGACTCGATATTTAGATAATACATTATTTGGTATAATTTTCATATAAAAAGGTGATTGTATAAAATAGTAATATGTATTATAAAGACAAATTTAGGCAAATTTAGAGGTATATTTGTGATTTTTTTTATCGAATCAAAAATGCTCAATCGTGTTTTGGATATTGTGGGTGTCTGTAAAGCCTTAAGATTCTTATGTAAAATTTTTAAGAAATACTGTAGCCGTTTTATTATAAAAACAGGACTAACTTTGTTACTAGGTTTAAACCATTACCCGCCCAAATCAAGTTGACGTCGAGTAATATCACACTATCTCACCTATCAATGTCAATTTGATTTGGGCGGATAATGGTTTAAACCTAGTAACAAAGTAAGTCCTGTTTTTATAAAAAGACGGTAGTAGTTTAATTAGGTACAGTGATTTTTTAAAAACACTGTAATTAACTTAAATCACCCTGTATCTTTGACAAGATGAGGTATATTTTTAAAATCGTGTTTAAATTAGGTTCTTCTTATAAAAAGAACCATATGTTCTTGTCGGTGTCATGTATGGAAAGAGATGCCACATGCGTCATGATTCTTGGCAAAGATTATTTTTTTTATTTTTTTTTATTAGAGATTTGAGTGCATTTGACCTCTATCTAGCCTGATGGGAAGCTAAGATGAGGTCTAACGCAGACTCAAAAAATGCCTATTCACTCTTGTCTTGAAAATCCCTAAATCATACGTATGGGGAAACATCGACGTAGGGAGGAGGATTCCACACCTCAGCGGTTCGCACAATGAAGGAGGAGGCGAAACGTGAAATGGAGTAGTTAAATTGCTATTGCCTTTTCAAGTTACACTCTAGCACAGGTACACAGTTACACTCTAGCACCTTCTAGAGTCAGAATAACATATATACCTACTACTACAAACGAAACAATATACCTATCTGTACACTCGTTAAGTTTTATACTCAGGGTCGCTACTTACCTACTAACGAGTTCGACATATTTACGATTATATCTTTCCATACCGGGAGATTTGCGAACACTACGACGTAAAAAATATTCTGTTTTATATAATAACGTGAAATTATATTGTTGCTTTGCTTACCTGTTTTCATCACTCGGAAATCTATGAAATATACGTTCTTAGTTAGTTTAAATCTTTATTGCACCAAAACATAATGGTACAGAGTAATAGGATTAAAGAAAACTGATGTCAAAAGGCGGCCTTATCGCAGCTGCCATCTCTTCCAGGCAACCGAAGTACTTGGAGATGTTTAAAGAAAACAGGTGAGGTGCGAAGTTGTACGCAAGAAGAAAAAAGTGTAATTAAAAAAGATACATACAATACATACATACAAATAAACAGTAAACAACTCAGAATCGCAAAGATTACTTGACTTGATGACCGAACATAATTTTACACCGCAAATAAAAAAACCAACACGTATTACTAAGAACTCTGCCACTTGCATTGACCATATTTATATTAATTTTACTGACAAAAACAAGATTTCTAAAGTAATACATAATGGGTTTTCGGACCACAGCAGCGTAACTATTCAAACTAACTCGCTAATACAAAATAAACCATCAATCTGGCGAAAAGTAAAACGAATTTTTAACCAAAAAAATATTGACCAATTTAAATCAGAATTGAAAAATATACGCTGGAGTGACATAATAAAAATTGACAAAAATATTAATGAAAATTATAATTCCTTTGACATTACTATAAAAAATATACTAAATAAATGCATACCTAAAATTACTATAAAAATAAAATCAAATAAGAAAAAACGATGGCTTACAAAAGGCATAAAAATCTCGTGCAAAAATAAAAGACTACTCAAGATATTAATAAACAGCACAAAAAATTACACTCTGAAAAAATACTATAAAACCTACGAAAAAACTCTAAAAAAGGCCGTCATAAAATCCAAAAAAATTGAGTACATAAGCCGAGTTAAACATTCAAAAAATCTGGTAAAAACTATGTGGAACATAATTAAAGAACGAACGAATAAAACCACTCGGTACCAGACTAAGAACATTCAGTTAGTTATCCACAACAATCTCACTTCGGAACCAAAGTTGATTGCTGATGCGTTTAATACCTACTTTGCATCGGTGGGGATACCTTCGAGCGGAGCCGCACCGCCACGCGGCCGGCCCGTGCTACACCCGCCCGAGAACTCCATGTACTTGCGACCGGTTGATCTATCAGAAATAAATACTATATTGAAAGAACTAAAGCCCAAATATAGCTGCGGTATTGACGAAATACCTCCTATATTATATAAACAGTGTGCAGATGAGCTTACACTACCTTTCACCCTGCTCATTAACCAATCTTTCGCAGAAGGGACTTTTCCGGATCTCCTAAAAAAATCCTTAGTAAAACCGATCCATAAAAAAGGCAAAAAGACCGATGCTAGAAATTTCCGCCCCATCGCGATTCCTTGTACCGCATCAAAAATATTCGAAAAAGCCATGGGAAATCAAACATACGAGTTTTGCGAAAAGTATAATATTTTTGACGATTGCCAAAACGGGTTTAGGAAAAATAGATCCACGACATTAGCGACATACAAATATGTACAAAAAATACTTGATTTATTAGACGGAAAAAAATACGCCATAGGCACTATGCTAGATATGACCAAGGCATATGACAAAGTCCTAAATAATATTTTATTAAATAAACTACACGGGGTAGGTGTCAGAGGCATCGCTCACGCCTGGTATAAGTCATACTTGCAGAATCGGGAACAATATGTGGAAATAGAACATTATGACCACGACACCGGAACTATATCCACAGTAAGATCAGATGTGGAACTCATGAATTGTTCTATTCCCCAGGGAAGCGTTGTCGGATGTTTGCTATTTTTAATCTACATAAACGACCTACCACAGACCCTGAATCAGACTTGCGTACTATTTGCAGATGACATTTCATTACTAACCCCTTACACAAATCATGACAATTTAGACCAATTACTAACACAAACTATTGACTCTGTTGTATCGTGGCTATCCGACCATAATCTCGAAGTAAACTTTTCAAAAACTAAATTGATACAATTTAGACCACACCAGAAAAAGGCCCTTGACATAAATCTTAACTACGGTGGAATCAAACTCGAAAGTGTCAATACATTTCAACTACTCGGACTAGTTCTAGATACGCATACAAACTGGAAAGCCCACGTTGATAAGATAGCTATAAAATTGACCAAATTTACCTACGCGCTTAGAGAATTGAAAAAAACCACTAACGAGAAAACGACAATAGCTGCATATTACGCGTATGCCTTTTCATGGTTAACCTATGGCATCATCCTCTGGGGAAACAGCACTGATGTAGATAGACTACTCACCCTTCAAAAGAAGTGTATAAGAATAATTGTTAATATAAAAGGGACGGAGAGCTGCAAGCCTTATTTTAAGGATTTAGAAATATTAACTTTACCGTCTATTTATATTTTGGAGACCTGTAAGTTTGTCCGTAAATATCCCCAATTTTATACAAGGAAGGAAGACTTGCCGCGACGATATCCCACTCGGAAGAAAAATAAATTAGTTACACCCACTTCCAAGCTAGAACTATTTAAGTCTGGCCCGCTAGCTATGACGATAAAAATTTATAATGCCCTACCCGACAGCCTACGAAATGAAGAAAATAATTCACTTTTTATAAAAAAATTAAAATCGATTTTAGCAAATAAAACGTATTATAAATTAGACGAGTACTTTAACGATAAAAAAATTTAATTGAAATTGACATTATAAACTATAGGTAGGTACCAAATAAACATTGACATTAATTGACATTACTTTTTTTTTTTTTTTTTTACTTACATTAATTTACTTTAATTAACGATCTTGCTGACAATAAATTAAAATAAATTAAAAAAGAACCTATTTGGTAAACACTTAGGTAAGGATTATATTCATTAATTAACTGCATGTCATAAAACTCGCTTGCCGTTCCAAACTTTATTTTGCGATACCCGACAGGGTTCATAGTGTTTTAATACAGTGACTTTAAGTAGTTAGAACTGATGTACATTATGAAATGCATTAAATGAATTGAATTGAATTGAAATATAAAATATACAGGCTGACTTTTTATCCACCTGCTAAATTTTTGGAGCAAGTTCAGTCCATGATACTAAACAACATTCTATAAAAAAAGTTATTAAAATTCTATAAAAATATTTCGACCTCCCATACTAATCAACGCTCCGCCAAACGGATTTTGTATGGGAGGACGAAAAATTTTTATCGATTTTTAATAACTTTTTTTATAGAAAGTAGTTCAGTATCATGGATTGAACTTGCTCCAAAAATTTTGCAGGTGGATAAAAAGTCAGCCTGTATACATAAATACATACGAGTACATACCTATATCAATATGTACACAAAAAAGAAATTCTTTATTGTATTCGATTGATAAACAATCATTATATGCGCATCTTCTCACCATGATGGTTACTATTGGTTGACCGTTCTCAAGACACGTCGCGAATTGCGTGCACCCCGGGCTCCGAAGCAGCACAGCTGAGGATGCAACCGGGAACGCACTTGGATGAAGAAGATTGACTAAATTCACCCTTAAAGTAGTTTCAGAATATTATGTTAGACCGGATATACCAGCTGATTTTTTATACCCCGGCAAAATTTTAGAAGCAAGTTCAGTCTATGATACTTCTTCTTCTCGAGTCGAAAGGCTAATAACTAATTTAATTAAATCAAATTTGACCAGTATTTGGCCACGGCGATTCCCCTGTCATTGTCATGATACTGAACTACTTTCTTTAAAAAAAGTTATTAATAATCGTTAAACATTTTTCGTCCTTCCATACAAAATTCGTTTGGCTGAGCGCTGATTTTTAATAACTTTTTTTATAGAATGTAGTTTAGTCAGTGCCTAAGTTCAGTGCACAAACGCTACTCAAGAATTTTCCGTCCGAATTTTTCTCGTTTTGGATTTGATTCGAATACGAATTGAATTCGGTGCGGTGCACAAACGCTCTTACCTATACTTTTTTATGGTGACGGCAGAGTAGGTACTAAGAATAGGATTTGTCGTGACAAATCCTTCATCATTCATCTGTTAAAAAAGGGTTGAAAAACACGATTGCTTAAAATTTTCTCTGTATAAAATAAAAATGCAAAGTTTCCACCAAATCACCTCCGAACTATACTAAACTAGCTGTTTTAGTAGTATTATATTTAGAAATACAATAAATTAGCCCTTGTAACTTTTCATTAGGTATACTTGTATTAACCGATGGTAGTCATCATAAATGTCTTATTTTTTAAATAACTCTTAAATATTCTTTGTGAAACGAAAAAACCCTAAAAAACCAGAAACGCATAAACCAGCCTCATTGACCCGCTGCGATTCTTCCCTCCCCGCATGGTTCGCTGTCTCGCTTCGACTAGAGTACAGAATACATTAAGAGTACAAAGCTAGAGTAAATTTTTGTGTGCGTGCGTAGGCAAAATTTTTATTATCAGCATCAGGCGCCCTTGTACTGTACGTTCAGTGGCGTAGCGTGGGTGATTTATTTATAGATATTTCAATTTAAAAGACCCTTAAACAGTACCTAATTAAAGAACTTTGCGGCAAGAACAGTCATAAATAGAGACACATTTAGTTAAAAAAATCACTTGATTTTTGTAAGGCGAGAGTAGAGCACTACCTCATGCGCTTCGCTTATGAGGCGTGCAATATTGTGGATTATACGGATTGTAGCAACAGGTTGCAAATAAAAAAGTCATATACACTTACAGGTTGATTTTGCTGCACCTAGCTATATATTTAAATTTTAGGTATATGTAAACAGAATAGCACAAAACCGTAAGACTTATTTTTTCTAAAAAAAAACGCCTTCTCGCCCCTACTCAGAGCCATAGTCCGTCAATCAGCAATGTATTTCCCGCAATAAAGACTTATTTTTTGTAAAAATCTCTCAAATTTCTATTAAATGGCTAACCTACTGACTTTAGTACACGCGCGGCCGTTGCCCACCCATCAAAAGTGTCGGTTCTGTCTTTGACTCAAAACTTTACGTATTCATTTACCTTTTTTGAGAGAAGAGCCTTGTATTGCTCTATCAAATGTTTATAGCAAATTGTATTTATTATTTATTAAGCTATTAATATTTATTCAGTTCAGTTCAGTTCAGTTCTGTGCCCACCCAGCCAGCGTTTCGCAGCAAGAGCGTAGGAACTAAGTCTACCTTGGAGTGAACGTGACTGCACTTCTAGCAACGGGCCGATATGGGCACATATCTTCCCCGTTTCATTAGCGCAGCCAAGTCAGACCGCGTTAGACCTGTACCAGGCTCGAGAAACCAGGTGAGCACGTATATAGGATATGGAGTGTGTGGGGAATTGCAGTCTGGGAAATGGGAAAGTAAAGGGAAGTTAGAGTCTACCGTATTCCAGCAACAAGTAAACATGAGGTAATAGATACTATACTTAGTGTGTAATATATAATAAGGAAGGAATATGGACTGCGTATTTTTGCTGCCGATGGTCTTCTCTTCATGATGCATTTTTCAGAGAGCGGTGTTAGCTGCATCTTGCCTCACAGCGTCAGAGATAGCGATTGGATCTTGATAATTCTGACGCATTCTTTTTAATCTTCTTGTATCTTTTATAGGTCCTGAGGTATCTTCTTTGTGTTTTTTTTTGTTTGACTCACAGGGCTAAGTCTCTGGCACTTCTTTTTCCTTTAACATTTTGCATTGGCTATTTGTTTTCAGTTTGTAATGCCACTCGTGCTGCACTCGTTACGTACTCTAGTCAGCTGGTATGCTTTTATATTAAATTATTATTTATTGTGAAATTTTGGAAATCATACCGCCCATGCACCCCCTTCCCCTCTTCGCTTTGCCAGTAGTGATATGCGTGAAGATACCTGTTGCCACTTATGCAAAAAACCTGCATCGTTCTCTGACCGGTTTGAAATGTAGGTATATTTCTAATTATTATATTTTATCCTTATCATAAATATTTAGAAGATCTGACCATAGGTAGTCGTGTGGTATATAAAACATATAATAACATTATTGAATAGTGTGTAGGATAGAATAGGAAAAATAAAATGTATTTTATTTTAATATTAGCATTGTGTGTGTCCGTGCTGGTCCGTGAGGATATAGTTAAAGAAAATTATCATGAAGGTATGTACCTACTTCCCTTAGGTTACATGGCGAAAATATTAACTGCCATGTCTCGCAGTCATATGGAAACTCATTTACAGCTGCCCGGTTATGGAATGCGCTTCCTGTGGACTTAAAAAATGCGCCCTCTCTCGATTCCTTCAAAGCCAGACTCAGAAGATATTACGAAGGTTCCTCAGACATTTCGAGCTAATAATATTGTATTGTAGTGTACCTATGTATTTTATTTATTTAAGTTGGTAATATTTATAGATACTTTATTTTCTTATGTATTAGTTTATGTATTATAGATATATAATATATAATTTATTTTAGATTTAAAACTTTAAATTAATTTTATTGCGATTGTACGTTGACTTTTGCCCGTTATGTCCATTGATTGTATTCTTTCGCCGATACTTGGTTGACTGGAAGAGATCCCATTATGGGATAAGTCCACCATTGTACAAAATATTTTGGTCTATTAATACTTATTTAACTGTAACTATTTCTTGTGCAATAAAGATATAAAACAAACAAACAAACAAACTGTAAACCTGTTTAAAATGTGCAAATATATACTAGGTAGTGGCTCTGTGAAAACAGTAGACGTCCCGAGCTCTTATAACCATGCAATAAGCGACACTTTCCTCTGCCCCTGGCTTAGCAAAGCCATTTTAGTGAAATCCGATAGGGAACAATTTTTTTATTGAGCTGTTATTTAAATATTCGAGATGTTATTATGATCAGTTGGAAAACATATTGAGCAGTTAATTTAAAGGCGGTTGATTAATTAATGCGACAGTAAAACATGAACAGTAATAAAAAATCTATTAAGTTTCAAATCTTCAAAAATCTTCAAAAATCCAAAATTTTATTTAGGTATATCTCAACATAGTTTAAATCTAACAGTGTAACCCAATACGGTAGAGTCGGTAGAAAAGCCATCAGTTATTGTACATATATATTGATGGCTTACAATACAATACATTCAAAGCTGTTGTTATATGTTCTGTTTGCCCCATTATTTATAAACACGTGACATATACTATATTTTATAATTGTATATCTGGATATTTATGTATTCCATATGTAGCAAACTCTTTTTAACCGACTTCAAAAAAGGAAGGGGTAATCAATTCGACTGTATGCTTTTTATGTATGTTTGTTACGCGATATTTTCGCCAATTGTGAACCGATTTTGATGATACCTTACTTTACTACCAAGTTGGTCCCATTTTTAAATAAAAATGGGAAAAATGGTTAAAATACAATGAAGAACTTAGGAGATATGGAAGAAACTCCTAAAATAAATGAAGGTTGTATTTTTTTTGTTAAAAATTTAATTATGTATTCTTTTTTTTAGGGTTCCGTACCGAAAGGGTGCAAACGGGACCATATTACTGAGACTCTATACTTTGGGTACGGAGAAATATAGAACTTGTTTACTAGGCAAAAAGATACTAATTTCAGCCACAGCCCGCTTTGCCGCGCTGCGTAGCGATGCATAGCGAGGCTCAGCGGGCTCTTACTCTTTTTGTCTAGTAAACAAGTTCTATATTTCTTTCACGTGCGCGCTACGTAGCGTCGCGTCTCGGTGTGAACTGACCCTTTGTCGCATTGGCAACGCGCTACAGCATCGCGATTGTAGCGATGCAAACGCGCGACCGTGTCGGACGACATCGGGGAGAGAATGGAGGGAGGGTAGCGCGTGAGGAGATCGGAGTTACTTTACAGCGTTTGCATCGCGACATTCCCGACACAAGCGCGACTGTATCGCGTTTGCATTGCGACTGAATCGTGTTTACGTGGGCGAGGCGAGGGTACACAGCTTGCGACCGCATCGCGACTGTAGCCCATTTACATTCGCGTACGAGTCGCGAGGCGAGGGACGAGGCGAGGGGCGAGGTGCGAGTGTGAACAGACGCTCGTGGCTCGCCTCGTCCCTCGCGGCGCTCGCGTCCGGAGCGGTTTTTGGGGCACGAGTCAAAGGACCTCGCGTCGCACGCGAGTGGGTGTTTACATTCGCCCTCCCGCTTTATTCTGGCTTCTACATCGTGCCGCGCAGGTTGTGTTTAGTTTTAAATACGCAAAAACAAAAACGCAGTAATCGTATAATGGATTGGTCGCAAGACGAAACATTTAAGTTCATAGAACTATTTCAAAAAGAACGAATAATTTGGGACCCTAAACATAAATGCCACAAGAACAGCCAAAAAGTTAGCGATGCATGGGCGAGATTGTCCGAAATAATGGGAAGATCTCAAACAGAATTAAAAAACAAGAAAAATTCTCTCATGGCTACATTTCGCCAGCTACTCCGGCGCAAAAAACAATCAAAAAGGTCCGGCGCAGGAGAAGATGATATTTACAAGCCAGTGTGGTTGTATTACGATGCTATGGAAACATTTTTGGCATCCATTTACGAGTGTAACACCACAGTGAGCACTGAAGAAAGACAAGTAAGTAAAATAAAACTAAGTACATATTTGTTTAGTTAGGTTTATTCAAGTAATTAGTCAGTTCAAGTAATTAGTCATCTTCAATAAATCATCATCAAGTAGGTATAGACAGATGACGCTAGTCGGTAGATGGCGCTAGTATATCGTTACTGCTGAACAGATATGGATGAAACTTGGCACAGATATAGAATGACCCAGAATAACATAATAGATACTTTTTATCCCAGGTTCGAGTCCCGGGCCGGGCACAAGCAAGTACTTCTATAAATAATAATTACCTACTATCAAAAGTTGTATCCAATATAAATAATACACAATAATTAAATAATTTTGATATCTTAGCAATGTTTTAACCGAACCTTTGGCTGGCGAGTTTGCTCTTAGCAACTGATTTATAACCTCATTACTATTCGATAAAATGGGTAACAATTTATTGTCTTAAACATTTTGCCTTTGAAAAAAATTAGCGAACTCATTTCTTACGTCTATGGCACTCTGTGCTGCACGTCTAGCTAAAGTTGGAATAGGTATTATAGCCGGGTTAGTGGAAACCTGTCGCCTCCAAGAACCTTCTTGAATTATTTCATCATTGACAACAGTATCAAAGGTACCAGGAGGTGTGTAAATGTTTCTTGAAGTCCTACTATTTCTGAGAAAATTATGTAATAGAATACAAGTCTTTGTTATCAATATAGCTTTATCCTTATTAATTTCCATTGGGTGTTTAAAGATTCTAAAAACTGTTGTTAGAACTCCAAAAACATTTTCAACGATAACACGTGTACTAGATAATCTCTTGTTAAAATTGCGTTGTAATGAACCAAGGGGATGGTTTCCTGGGAAAGGTTTCATAACGTGTTTGCTTAACGCAAATGCCCCATCTCCGAGAAAAACATATGGTACATTACATTGTCCACCAGGAAGTGGACAATCAGGTGGTAAATTAATAGTGTCTGTAGAAATTCTTTCCCAAAGAATACTGTTTTGAAATACGCCTCCATCGCTAATTCTACCCTGAGCTCCGATATCGGCAAATATGAAGCGGTAATCATTATCAACTAAAGCTAAGAGCACAAAACTAAAAGTCCCTTTATAATTGTAGTATTCTGAGCCACTGTCAATTGGACATTGTATCTGTACATGCTTGCCATCAATACAACCTACACAATGTGGGTATTTTCTCTGAAAGCGCCTTTCTATATTTAACCATTCTGCCTCTGTCCGCGGCATCTGAAAAACAAGAAAAAGTATGAATTATTTCGGGTCCTAATTTGTCAATCACCTATGTTCAGGTGGTTCGTGATTCGGTCTGTTCGTATGGAGAGATCGAATTATTTTTCGCGAATTCCATATGAAACAGTTGTTCATAATGATATCCACGGCTGTTGATACTGTTGAGGATGAGGACTCTGTATTTTAGAACAATTATGATTAAGAATGTATGTAATCTATTTCAGATAACATCAGATCCAGATAATGTCAACGAGGATAGTGACAATATTGATCGCCATGATAACGAACAAAATAACGAGCTTATTAGTGACAATAATAATGCCCAGAGCAATGTACAGAATAGCGAGAAAGACAAACCAGCGAACAATAAAAAAATATTTAAATCACCTGTCAAAAAAAAGCGTCCTCGTGAAGATTGCGACACAGAGATTCAGAAGAATATAAAAGACACGGTATCTAATTTAAACAGCATATTATTGAACAGGAAGGAAACTGACGAGTGCGACATGTACGCGCAGTTATTGGCTACAAGATTACGAGAATATTCAAAACAAGAACGGCGTCAGATTATGCATCGCATTGATGGGCTACTTTTGGCAAATCCATCACAACAATTGCAGCAATTTAACCGATACTCCAGATCTACACCATCGCCGAGTTATATACCAGACCGTCCTGCTTCTCATTACAGCTATGTCTCGCCACCACAACATTCCCCCGTACAAATATCTATCCCGAATACACATTCAGCAACTGCCACTATTGATACCGTTTTACCATCACAAAATTTCACTATCCTTTCTGACGAAATTACGCAGCCCTATGCTTCTCAAAGCATCATAGATACAGCGCTCATAAATGCTTTAAATGACAAATACAATTAATTTTACTAACTTTATCTATGTAAGTACTAAAGTATAAAAATAAGAATACTAAACTTACAACTATACTATATACGTTGGTGATACCTACAATGTAAGTTGATGATAGTAAATAAGGACTACGTTTAAGCTTAAAAATACGTAAGTTGATGATTACTGTATACGTTGGTGATACTACAGTGTAAGTTGATGAAAATAAATGAATACATACGTATAAGCTTAAAAATACGTAAGTTGATGATTATTCAGTGATGTTACTAAAAAAACATGCATAATTTAGGCTACATACATAATTTTAATAAATACATGATTGACTAATCAAGTACCTACTTTAATTTCTTACCTTTATCTGATCCTTTAGCACTGTGTTGATAGCATTACAGACATCTTGTACAATGATTGAGATGGCTGCACTGGAAACCTTGAATAAGTAGTGAAGGCTCCTGTAGCTGTCGCCAGTAGCTAAGAATCGTAACGTTATAGCTAAGCGCACTTTTGCTGGGATGGGTATTCTGAGTCTAGTCTTTTGCTTTTTAATCAAAGGTTCTACTTTGCTTAGCAGAAAATCAAAATCATTTGGTGACATTCGGCAAAAATTCTGAAACTCGCCAGAATCTTCATTCAGCATTTCTTGAAACATTTGTTCCATACTTTGCCTGAAATTTAAAAGAGAAGCATTAAAAATAACTATACTACATATTGCATAATGCGATTCAGGGAGAAGCAGAAGCTCCGTAGGCATTAACACACTTACAGGGTTCTATTGCGATGAATCGATATCATCCACCATCTTCTTGGGCGCCACCGCCGTTTCTTTACTACTTTCCTTTTATTTAAATTAGTGTCGTAGCAGTATAAGCCCAGTACGCACAAACTTGTTGCTGCTAAAACTTCGACGTCCTCCATTGTTGCTAGCTCAAAGACTGAACTCGAGACGGCTGAACTCGGCACGCGAGTGTAAACAGGCAACTCATTTACCATCGATCAACACGAGCCTCGCACGAGGGACGAGGCGAGCCACGAGGCGAGGGACGAAGCGCGAGTGTAAATCCCGTATATCGATGCGAACGCGCGACAGAATCGCTACAAAAAGTCACCGTGGGCGAGGGGCCTTAAGACCTGATTGAAGTAGGTAGTTCTTATTTTCTAATGCCAGTACGATTAGATCACATTATATTTTTTAAAGTTTTTATTTAGTTTGCCCTGTTGTTGTTTATTTGTCTGAGTCAATTCTTGCAAGTGAAATTTGAGTCACACCCGGTTTCCGCTTGAGATGAAATGAATGCTATGACAGTTGACAGATAATGCAATATTATTATGAGAGTTTTTGGCGGGAAGTCAAGGGGTACGGTTGGGGTTTGCTTTAAATTATTCTGCAAATAGATTTTAGTGTACTTTTTAATATGAAATTGGTGTTGTTTGGTGTTATAAATGCTAATGACTTGGGTGTTTATCTATACTTATATATGTATTTATTATAAAATATAGTATCGTTGAGTTAGTATCCAATAACACAAGTTTTAAAAAAAACTTACTTTGGGACTAGATTAATTAGCGTGATTTGTCAAAAAAAAAATTACATGAACAATGTGTGAAATAGTTAAAGTGGACAGGCATAGTACGGCTGTAGTGATATTTATTATGCGGACTGTGTCGGCGTCTTCGGGCGTCGTCCGCCACTCAATCGTCTATGTAAACCAGTGGACTCGTATAGATTTGTCGCCAGAAGCTTCCTTGCAGCAGTCAAAGGCCTACACCACCCTTTGATTGTCTTGTTAGGATTAGGAATAAAGAACAAAATTAAAGATAGGCTCTAAAGGACTTGTATTCAGAGCCGTAAAATTATTTAATAAAAAAAAATATTATTATGAGGAGTTTTTGGCGGGAAGTCAAGGGTTACGGTTGGGGTTTGCTTTAAATTATTTTGCAAATAGATTTTAGTGGACTTTATAATATGAAATTGGTGTTTTTTGGTGTTATAAATGCTAATGACTTGGGTGTTTATCTATACTTATATATGCATTTATTATAAAATATAGTATCGTTGAGTTAGTATCCCATAACACAAGTTTTAAAAATAACTTACTTTGGGGCTAGCTTAATTAGCGTGATTTGTCAAAAAAAAAAAATTACATGAACAATGTGTGAAATAGTTAAAGTGGACAGGCATAGTACGGCTGTAGTGATATTTATTATGCGGACTGTGTGGGCGTCTTCGGGCGTCGTCCGCCACTCAGTCGTCTATATAAACCAGTGGACTCGTATAGATTTGTCGCCAGAAGCTCTCTTGCAGCAGTCAAAGGCCTACACCACCCTTTGATTGTCTTGTTAGGATTAGGAATAAAGAACAAAATTAAAGATAGGCTCTAAAGGACTTGTATCCAGAGCTGTAAAATTATTTAATTAAAAAAAATATTATGACATGAAGCTGATCTGATGATGGAGCCGGAAGGTGGCTATAGGAGCCCTGTAATAAAACTACGCAACCCCATTGAGTTTGGGGTTATTATATTTGTCTTGTTAAGTACTATACAGGGTTATTTTTAATTAACCGGCAACCTATTTGGAGCAAGTTCAGTCCGTGATACTGAACCACTTACCATAAAAACCATTATCGAAAAACGAAAACAAAAATTCGTCCTCCCATACAAAATCCATTTGGTTGAGCGCCGATTTGTATGGAAAGACGAAATTTATTTTTCGTTTTGCAATAATTGTTTTTATCGAAAGTGGTTCAGTACCGCGGACTGTACCTGCTCAAAAAAGGTTGCCGGTTAATTAAAAATAATCCTGTATAGGCTTCAAAATAAAAGATTGAACGAAAAAACGATTTTTTTTCGAAAAAATATTTAACATTAGGTAGTTACCTACGAATATTTTTTAATTTGATTTCAAAGTCAAATGTCATTGTCAAATTTTTTTATTCAATGTAGGATAAATATATCACTTATTGAAGGTCATTATTTTTAATTATTTTAGTGCAAAAGTTACCGATACTAGCGTTTCGCAACAACCACTGCTGTGAAGAAACGCCGAAAGAAACGCATTTACACAGTATTGGTCGCCTACGCGCCGGAAGGGCTTTGTCTGTTTACAAAGATATTATTAAAGACTAGCTGTGCCCGCGACTTCGTTCGCGTGGTTGTCGGAATGTTATATAGCCTAAAGCCTTCCTCTATAAATGGACTATCCAACAAAAAAAGAATTTTTCAAATCGGACCATTAGTTCCTGAGATTAGCGCGTTTAAACAAACAAACAAACAAACTCTTCCGCTTTATAATATTAGTATAGATAAGTAGTAGCGTAACTACATTTTTTTTTTAGAAATGTGGGAGTCAATCTGATCCGGTACTCGTGTGCTGTTCTACCTACACATTAGAAACTCTCTCAAGGTAATAATAATTTGAACTTAACTTTATATACCTAATACTAGTGGTTCTGTGGGAACAGTAGATTTCGCGAGCTCTTATAACCATTCAATAACCCACACTTTCCCCTTTACCCTGACTTAGCAAAGAAATCCGTCCATATATCCGACGAGCTCTGTGGCGCAGTGGTCAACACACCAGACTGCTATGCGGAGGTCTCTGGTTCGATCCCCGGTCAGGTCAAGATGGAAAATGATCTTTTTCAGTTTGACCTGGGTCTTGGATGTATATCTATACATGTATTTATTATAAAATTAGTATCGTTGAGTTAGTATCCCATAACACAAGTCTCGAACTTACTTTGGGGCTAGCTCAATCTGTGTGATTTGTCCGTATATATTTATTATTTATTTATATAAAGCTACAGCAAGCAAACTTTCCCTCTTCCCCTCCACCCTCGCTTATGGTTTTTTTTTTGCAAAATTTACGTGTAGAATAAAGTTCTTACAGTGCCTCTAAAATTAATTTGAAATTCGTCTATGGTCAGTTCACACCGAGACGCGACGCGACGCGACGTAGCGTGCACGTGAAAGAAATATAGAACTTGTTTACTTGACAAAAAGAGTCAGAGGCCGCTGGGGCTCGCTGTGCATCGCTACGCAGCGCGGCAAAGCGGGCTGTCGCTGAAATTAGTATCTTGTAAGTACATAGATCTCGTTGCTTTTTGCCTAGTAAACAAGTTGTATATTTCTTCCATAGTGCGCGCTACGTCGCGTCGTTGTGATCTGACCCTATTTCTTTACCAATCAAAAATTGCCATCGACTAAAAACATTTAATAAATCAAAATCAGTTGAAAAATGCGACCTGTAGGCGGGAACAGACAGACGGACCAGCATTTTTGTCCAATCCAGAAACTGAAACGCTTCACTCGCTCGGTCTGACTTTTTACAAACCTTGACAGTGACCAAAGGGCTGGAAATTATCTGGCATAAAGAATCAGCGTTGCCATACAACGTGGCAATGCTGCCAGCCTTTTGGCCACGCTGCCGAGGGGTAATATTTTAGTGGGATTACATAATTTGTAATTTTTTAAGTTTTAGCTCTTAGAGGTACTTACAAAATTTATTATAACGTTTACGTTCATAGGTTAATAAGTTGTATTTATATTGTACGTCATTCGTAGTTATTCTAGATAGCATTGTAAATTCTTTGCTCCTAATGTCTCTATAAATAAAATTACTTATAATTATATCCATGCTGGTCCGGGAGAAAAGAAAAACCTAGAATGAACCAGCTGCTTCTCTTTCCGCGCACATCGTAAAAGCCACGAGGGAATCGGCGATCATCTGAAACTTGTTAGTAGGCGGTAGACGATGCAGCTTGCAACCCATCACTATTTTTATTTCCATTTTACATATTTACTCCCACCAGTCCCACCGTCATGCCAAGAGTGGCTTTTGGGTCTCTTGTGGCCCTTTATAGATTCTGTCTACCCCGTTAGGATAAAGTAAGTTAAGAGTATGAAAATAACGTTATTTAACGTTAATTTTCGTGTAAATTTGGTATTGTTAACAAGACCTGCCTAAAACACTTTGCTATTATCTATAGTTAGTCATTGTCAGTTCCACCAAGTTCGAAAAGATGGCGCTTTCCCGCTCACTATATAAGAACGAAATTATTTGTCAAAGACCTCTTTCGTACCATTGCCTCTCTCCCGTACAAACCAAACTGCTACAAAGAAAATACAAGCCTGCCACCTCACCACACACCACTGGAATACTCATTTCCTCGCCATTTTCTGGTGACCCCGACCCGACCTAGACTAAACCTAGTGAAGAGTTGAAGACACACAGTTTTGCCATGATAATGAAATGTAAATCTCGGTACATTTTTTTTCAGGATTGAAAATCTGGATTGACTGGACTGCAAGTTTCAATATGAAAAGAGATGTGAGAAAACTCCACGTAAGTCACATGACGGTACGTGAGATTATGAGACCTACTTTTTTGAATGCCAGAGTAAGTGAAACACAAAACGTAGTTTTTCAAATCACCACTCGCCCTTCAAGTCACGATATACCATTACACCGTATTTGGAAACGTCGCTTCAGCGAAAAATAATACTCTATTACGCAGAAAACTTAGAATTTTGTCTATGGTTTTCAATAGTAATATCAAAGATAATATAATAGGGGATCGGACAACTTTTCACAACGAGTTTTACAGTAATTAGAATGGTTATTTATTACCGAAAAAATAATATTGACGTGACGTCTTATAATTCGATAGAGCCGGCTGCACGCACGAAAAAACATGACTCATGCGGCGTTACCTCGCTCTGAGGCATCGACATGAATATATAGACTCGGCGTCTTCCTACACGGCCATGTCCCAGATTCGATTATTCATTCATTCTTCATTCTCATAGACTAAACACGAGAGTAGTACAGAAAGGTCAATATATTTTTACCTACCTACGAGTACGTGGTTCAAATTAAATCCTACATATATTTTAACAAACGCGAATGTTGGTAAGTATGGCTGGATGTACGGATGGGTGTATGGATGGTTGTATGGTTATATAGATTTTTAGATTGTAGACCCACGACTAGCTTTTACGATCTTCACGGAAGGGGAGGCGGCTACATTCTTAATGTGTTTTTTCTTTGTTTTTTTTTTCTTCAAAAAAGTGATTTCTTGCACTTGTATACCTATTAGTTTTTTTTCTTTGTTAGCTATCTATGTATTTAATGTATTATATAATCATACACGTATGCTGCGCAATTGGGCGCCAAAAATCCGCCATTATGCTTTCCAAAAATTTTAATATAGCCTATGACTACTACTGGTATTTATTCTGTGCTATGACACTCAAGTGATTAAGATGAATCTAACCACATATAATTTATCAAAATCTATTTAGCCGTGTAGTAGTTACGAGGAAACAGAATCATAGGGACAAACATAATAAAACATCAAAAATGTGGAAGCAGCCATCTTGGATCCAAAATCTGATAGTAGTTTCAAGTTGCGCGGGGCACCTCAAAGGGCTCAGAAATTTTGTAGGTTTTTGTAACAGAATGTAGGGGTACAGCCCCCACATACAAAACTTTTGAGCCCTCGGAGGTTCTAGTGAGACGTTACGAGATGTGACTTAATTTTATAAAGGATTTATAGGATTTTAGGAAACTTTTGTAAAGCATTTATAGCATATGTAGATAAAAATTATAAATATAAACATTTTTAAACGTTTTACAAACATTAATAACTGAGTAGCAAACAAATAGTTTTTCGATGCATCCATGAAGAAAGTGAAATGTAGGCATATTTATGATGTCTACATTTCACTTCTGTTTTGTTAGTCTATGACGAATTATTCAATCGGTTGACAGATCATTCACTCACTTCATACATCATGGCAGCCGAAATTTGGCAGTCCGTATTTAATTTTCAATCAATGAAATCTAGTTACTTACCGATGGAAAGTTATTCCTTTATATTTTGCTTTATTCTTTGAATTACTAGTGCAGTATCTCAACACACACCAAGGCATTTTTGACTAAGTTGACAGTGTTTTCTTTAATGAATCGTGGAGTGTATTATGCGCGTATTGCTAGCGAGTGACTAATGTGAGGTAAACAGTGATAGCCTATGATGAATAGAACACTACTGTTGTATGTGGCGTCTTCTCTAGTACGTAAGTACATAGATCTCGTTGCTCTGAGGCGTTCCATGTAAGGCTTGAAGTGCAAGCGAGAGCGCGGAACGAGCGACAAAGAAGCACAATCGGCCTTTGCGTTCGGCAGCGTTCGACATCCGTCTCTCTCCTACTTGAGTGAGCGATGCGTCTGCGTGGACAGCTGCTATACTATAGTACATTTACATGTTTTGATCGAGTATCAAGTGCAGTGAAAAGTGAATGTGGTGTCAATTGTTTATAGCAACGATAATTACAGCGACGTTGTCACGTTCAACTATCGTCAGTAGACCGACTTTACAGACAACCAATTTTTTTATTTAAATATGTAAATATATACATAAATTACATTTAAAATTTGTATGCATAAAAATGCCGCGTAAGCGCTCCCATCTGTCACCTAGGCCGCGTGACTTCATCTGTGTGTGCCAAATAATAAGTCACCATCTACCAGGCTAAAATTGTTGTAGTAATGTTGACATCTATGGTTGACATTTTGAGGTTACCCCAGCCGTCAAAAATGACAATTAGAAACGAATGACGTAACGCGCTGTGATTGGTGTTTCGTTCAAGGTGGCGAACAGATTAAAAATATTGCAATTAACGCATTGATTTAAAAATATAAATCATTATTATTTATTTTTAAGTCAGTTTATTTAATTCACATTATTTCTAATCACAATAAAGATTTTTCGGTGAGACCTGTCCGATCCCCTATTACAATACCCAACCCCAACGTCATACAAAGTCTTGGAGGGCACGGCAAAAACGCCATCTAGTGACCTATTTAAAAAAAGAGAAGAGTATATTGTTTTCCCTAAAGGTTTTTTATTGGCCTTAACGCCATCTAGCGACGGCGTTTTCTACTTATATGCTTTTTACAAAAATTGTTAACGTCAACCGAAAGGTGGTGCAGAGACAAGTGAGACCAAAGTAGGAGCAAAAATAAAATGTCAAAACTTACAATACCCGGCACATAAGTTGAATCAAAATAGCGGTCACTGCGCACACTTTTGCCTCTAATTATACCTGCGCAGCGCCGCCTTTATGGTTCAACTTATGTGCTTATTGTACTTACCTAGTATTTGAACATATATTACCTCGCTTTCGCAGGTTTGCTAGTAATTTGTGTGCTGCCATCTCTGTGAGCAGCTGGTACTTATAACGTGTCTACAAGTTTCTGCTATTTTCGTACCCTCCAAAACTTTAAGTACGAGTATATGACGGCACCCACTGGTAATGTAATTTACTATTTACGATTTTTTTTTCTCCCAGCCTGCGTACAGTACCAAGAGAAGGTATGTCCTAAACCCAAAAAGTCTACTCCTCAATCTCCAGGGATTTTCACGGCAGACGAACAACCCATCGTGTCTGATGGACAGGATTCCAAGGAAGGACAGTTTTCTTATTTGGTAAAGTTATTTCTTATTCAATTCAGGATCTTAGGTACATGCTGGTTTGGAAGAAATGTAAAAACATACATTGTACCCATCGACTATACAACCGACTAGACGCCTAATGTTATAATTTCTACAACCAAACCATTCAGACAAAACGATGAGGGATGTGGGTCGGGGGAATGGTAAGAAATGCAACGCTGATTGGTTAGTTCAAGGTCGAGGCGAATACTTTATCATAACTAGTGATGGGAACATTTATATTATACCTACTCATCGGATCGCAAAAAACACAAAGCATATCTATGAATCATATTTAATAGAAATAAAACAATTAAGTAAAAAAAGCGGCCAAGTGCGAGTTGGACTCGCTCATAAGGGTTCCGTAGCAGCAAGTAACATTTTACGATTTATGACGTATTAAACAAAACTAGATCTCGTTCAAACCAATTTTTGGTGGAAGTTTGCATGGTAATGTACATCATATATTTTTTTTAGTTTTATCATTCTAATAAAAAAAAATTGAGTCTCAGTTCTAAGTATGGGGTGGTATGGGGAACCCCCAAAATTTTTGGTTTTTTTTTCTATTTTTGTGTAAAAATCTTAATGCGGTTCACAGAATACATCTACTTACCAAGTTTCAACAGTATAGTTCTTATAGTTTCGGAAAAAAGTGGTTATGACATACGGACGGACAGACAGACAGACATAACGAATCTATAAGGGTTCCGTTTTTTGCTTTTTGGCTACGGAACCCGAAAAGTAAGATAGAAAGATAATAACTTACATACAGACATACAGACATACAGACATACAGACATACAGACATACAGACATACAGACATACAGACATACAGACATACAGACATACAGACATACAGACATACAGACATACAGACATACAGACATACAGACATACAGACATACAGACATACAGACATACAGACATACAGACATACAGACATACAGACATACAGACATAAGTACAGACATACAGACATACAGACATACAGACATACAGACATACAGACATACAGACATACAGACATACAGACATACAGACATACAGACATACAGACATACAGACATACAGACATACAGACATACAGACATACAGACATACAGACATACAGACATACAGACATACAGACATACAGACATACAGACATACAGACATACAGACATACAGACATACAGACATACAGACATACAGACATACAGACATACAGACATACAGACATACAGACATACAGACATACAGACATACAGACATACAGACATACAGACATACAGACATACAGACATACAGACATACAGACATACAGACATACAGACATACAGACATACAGACATACAGACATACAGACATACAGACATACAGACATACAGACATACAGACATACAGACATACAGACATACAGACATACAGACATACAGACATACAGACATACAGACATACAGACATACAGACATACAGACATACAGACATACAGACATACAGACATACAGACATACAGACATACAGACATACAGACATACAGACATACAGACATACAGACATACAGACATACAGACATACAGACATACAGACATACAGACATACAGACATACAGACATACAGACATACAGACATACAGACATACAGACATACAGACATACAGACATACAGACATACAGACATACAGACATACAGACATACAGACATACAGACATACAGACATACAGACATACAGACATACAGACATACAGACATACAGACATACAGACATACAGACATACAGACATATAGACATACAGACATACGGACGGACATACAGACTTACAGACATACATACATGCTCTGTATAACCCAGACTGTTAGACAACGCTTTAGCGTTAAGTTCGCCTATTGTTCTGTACAATTTGTATTTGATGGACAATAAAGATTAAAATATAAATAAATAAGTAAATAATACAGTACAGACATACGAGACATACAAGCATAATTCACGCGAGCGAAGCCGCAGTTTATGGCTAGTATATATTATACATGCAACACTCATTAATGTGTTTAAGTTTATAATATCATACTACCTTAACGTGCCAATAGTTCAAGAACGGGGCAGCTATAATTATATACATTGAAAATAAAGGGATGCATAGAAAAAAGACATCAACGCAACCTTCTTTCCTACCACTGAACAATGAACATGCAATTACAAAAATAACCAGCATAGTTTGAGCTCTAAACAAATTTATCCTAAAAAATAAAATATTAAAAGTAGCCTACCTGTGGAATGTTATGCCATCTTTTTTGAAACTAGATTTTTGACTACATTTTCCGCACCACTTAACAGTACATGGAGCCATTTTACTTCAACAGTTTGTTTCAATGAAGGCCGTACCTAAATTTTACGGGGTCCAGTGCTGCCCCCATTTAAAATAAATCATTTCAAAGAAAACGGAGTCATTATTTAAAATTTTGCTACTACCAAGTCCTAGATAACCCTTCAAACTATTTTGTGAACTACTGTTTACAGTTTATAATGAGAATGTTAAGCTTTACTACGCACATTTGCTAAAAGTGGCCGTTTTTCGCAAATGTGCTTAGTAAAGCTTAACGTTCTTACTTTAAACTGTAAGCAGTAGTTCATAAAATACTTTAAAGGGTTATCTAGGACTTGGTAGTAGCAAAATTTTAAATAATGTCTCCGTTTTCTTTAAAATGATTTATTCTAAATGGGGGCAGCACTGGACCCCGGAAAATTTAGGTACGGCCTTAAAAGTATTTTTTTTTATAATCGCACGCGATGTGTACGAGTCACGGATGTGGTCGGTTCTAAGGTAGATATCACGCTCGGCGTCTTACGTTAGACGTATTAGTCTAACGTGTTGTCTGAAATCGTTCGCCCTGCATGCGGAGTCTAGTAGGTCTGTCGTCGAAGATTGTACCTAATATCAGCTGCTTTTTTTCCGCATAGGCGATAAGGCTAGCCGCGACGGGGATAGCCCAGTCGCGCGGGCCCCGCCCCAGCCTTCCCGCGACAGACGCACGTGCGGCGCACTTTTGTATGGAACCGCGCGGGCGCCCGCGTGACGTAGTTTCAAGCTTTAATGTTTTCAGGCACTGCTTGGCTTTGGTAACGACAGCTCAACAGCCTCTTGGCAGTGTGGGGGCTCCATCATTAGCGAAACATTCATCCTCACAGCTGGCCACTGCACTAAAAGTCCCAATATGTAAGTCATATCTTTTGTTGATTGATACAGGACGGTGTCTTCTTGTCCAAAATACCTGTGCCTCAAGACGAAAGTGTATAATCGATGTGTGTTACCAGTGATGATTTATTGCTCTGAAACGTGGTCCAATGGGCTATGGAGAGGGCTATGCTCGGTGTTCCTCTACGCAATCAAATCAGAAATAAGGAGATTCGTAGGAGGAGGAAGGTCACTGACATAGTCAAGGGGATTAGCTCATTGAAGTGGCATTGGGCGGGATACATAGCGCTAAGAACCGATGGCCGATGGGAAAGAAGGGTTCTCGAATGGTGGCTACATACCGGCAAGCGCAGCGTAGGACACCCACCTACTAGGTGGTCGGATGTCCTGAGCAAGGTTGCAGGAAAAAGCTGGATGCAGGCCGTTTTCAATCGGTCGTTTTGGAAATCCTTGGGGGAGGCCTATGCCCAGCACTGGACTTCCTGCCGCTGATATGATGTGAGGTCTCAAGCCCCACTCCAAAACCTAAATCGTCTGTATCCTGGTGAATTTTAACTTAATTTGATAAACAGATAAATAGGGCTCCATTATTTTTGGATAATCTAATTTACGGATTGCAAAGAATAGTTTTTTGACCCTGCCCACTTTCTTATTCGTACAGAATCTGATGTATAAATTACGTTTTCAGAGGACCTGTGAAATTCGCAGTGGTCGGCACGCTACGTCGCTCCGACCCCATCAAAAGAGGCAGGTTGTACAGCGTCAAGAAAATCATCAAGCACCCAGACTACAGGCCTCCTCACAAATAGATATTGCGTTGCTGGAATTGGAGACGCCGTAAGTATGTCCCCAAATTTTAGACTGAGTTTTCAAAGTAATATTGAAGGGAAAAACAGAAAGAAGAAGAAGCAAAGGAAGACCAAGAGACAGGTTTGTAAAATAACTCAAAGATCAAGTCCATGTTTCATGATCTACAAAGATGTATAGGATCTACTGATTACAGTTAAAAGTGAGAACGTTAAGCTTTACTACGCACATTTGCGAAAAACGGCCACTTTTGGCTAATGCGCGTAGTAAAGCTTAACGTTCTCATTATAAACTGTAAACAGTAGTTCATAAAATACTTTGAAGGGTTATCTAGGAGTTGGTAGTAGCAAAATTTTAAATGACGTCTCCGTTTTCTTTGAAATGATTTATTTTAAATGGGGGCAGCACTGGACCCCGGAAAATTTAAGTACGGCCTTAATCAAAAAAAACCATTACTGATTCGACGCCGTGCTGCAGGTATAGACGTAGTTAATAAGTCGATATCATGCTATAATGATCTAGTTTAAACAGTGGTTTGATTTATTACGGTAGTGACGTACCCCTTCCAGGTTGTATGTTTTAAAGATGTGAAACCTTTTTTTTTATTAGAAATTTGAGTGCGTTTGACCTCTATCTAGCCTGATGGGAAGCTAAGATGAGGTCTAAGGTGTATCACGCAGACTCAAAAAGTGACTATTCACTCTTGCCTTGAAAATCTCTAAATCATATGTATGGGGAAACATCGACGCAGGGAGGGAATTCCACACCTTAGCGGTTCGCACAATGAAGGAGGAGGCGAATCGAGAGGTACGATGAGGAGGAATATCGACCACAAATGACCTTAAAAATACATTTATTAATGAAGTTAAATATTACCATCATCTATGGGTACATTATGGGTTTCAGAAGGTCTTTGGGGCACAGTTTGGTGGGGGGTGGCTGCAGCTACCTTACTGCAGTGCTGTAGCTTGAGGATGTAGGATCTGATGACCAGGGTGAAGTAGATCTCTAAAACTGAAAGTGGAAAGAGAAGATTAAATTAACAAGATAAAGTTTAACAATAGGTTTATGTTAGGGTTTCGTAGTAAACAAGTAACACTTACAGTTTCGCAATGTCTGTCTGTCTGTCCTCGGTTTTACTCAGAGATTTTTAATAGAATAATGTAATTTAGCATGAGGCAAATCAATCACGCCGAAAAAGTGGTAACATCTTGAAATCAATTTTTTTTAGGGTAACTAGCTCCCATGCTTCTTGTTCTTCTTCTTCCTCACCTTATCCCACTTTACGTGGGGTCGGGACAGCATGTGAGTCTTTTCCATTTTCCTCTAACTTTTGTCAAGGCACTTGTTACATTCTTTTGGCTAACTAGCTCCCATACTTGTAGTGGAATTTTTTTTTTCTTGACTAACCCAAACTGTCATTGAATAGATCTTTCAAATATATTAGTGTGTGAACACCAATTTTCGAGTCGCAGTCAAGCTGGGACCACGTTCGGTGAAACCCGAACGAAACGTCAGCAAAATAAATAAAAAAAGGTACGTTTCGCGTTAATTCCCGTAGGCATTAATTTAATACCAATTTTCGAGTTAAAGATCCGTTTGTGAAATATTTGGTTTGGAAAAATTTTCCTAAGAGTCAAGTGTAGGATTACCATTTAGGAATTTGAAAAGTCCTGGCAAAAAGCCTGACATTTCGATAAAAGTGCAGACGTTTTAGTCACAATAAGCAAACATTGTTAGTTCTAGTGATATGGACTATGAAAGAGTCTGGCCAACGAAAGCCGTCCCTGAAAAACCACAGCAAATTTAAAGTCTTTTTTTTTTCACTATATAAACGTAGCTTTATTGCTCATATTCCATCTAATATAAAAAAATCCGGAGGTATTAAAAAGCCATACAAAGTCTGGACAAAAGTCTAAAAGTCCGCATGTCCGGACTAATCCGGACGGATGGTAACCCTAGCCCTCAGCTAAAAAACAACTAGGTTTGCAAATTAAAGAGTTATAGTCAACCAACTTATTAACATATTTAGCCGGTTTTTTTATGAAAAACTTATTATAAATGTATATTTCTACACTACATACTCATGCAGTGGTGGCTAAATTATACAGGGTCTAACAAAATATACTGAAACTATTTTAAGGGTGGATTCAGTCCATGATATTGAACAACTTTCCCCAAGAAACATATACCGAAATATGAAAAATAATTTTGACCTACCATACAAGTTGACCGATCAGCTGATCCGAGTTTGTACGGAAAGCCAAACATTTTTTTTCGTTTTTCGACATATGTTCCTTGTGGAAAGTTGTTCAGTATCACTGACTGAATCCACCCTTAAAATAGTTTCAGTATATTTGGTTAGACGTTATATATATACTCACAGAACTCTAGTAACAGTAAAAGAAACTCCGCCAGGCCGTCAGGCTCCGACCTGACATACGCGATGAGTGTCACAATGCCGATAAAAACAATCACTAAGCGCACTATCGAATACCAGAAGTATACTTGGAAGAGCTTCACGTTTCTCTGAAACAATTTATTTCTAAATTAAAAATATTTCATGAAAAATCACGCAACGAGTGAGATTCGAACTCACGTCCCTCACATCTGTACTGTGTGGTGCTACCGTGAGTTCGAATACTCTAACGAATCTGCACTCACAGTATGAATGTACCAGTACAGAAAGAAAAATAACCACTGAATGATTCATCAACAGTATATACAATACAATACAAATTACTTTTATTGCACCATAATAATTCATAAAATAAAAATAACAAACACAAAGAAAATATTGTAGAAAATATAGTATATCTAGGATGCAACCGGGAACATGCTCGGATAAGCGATGTTTTAGCAATAAACATATAAGTTGCATATTTTAGTTATATTTTTATAAAACATACCCAGGTTTTAAATAAAAGCAAATTAAACACATAATTTCGCGTCAAGCTGAAGTAGACTGTAAGTAGAGTTTAGAATTCGGTATTCGGCGTATTCGGCATCTTTTCCACTATTTGTTTTCGGCCTGATTATTCGGTTTTGATGCCGAATATATTCGGTTCAAGCATTTCTATTTTCTTGGCTACATGACATGGTGTAGAACTCAAAGACAAAACTTCTTATGTAAGATTTATGTTATATTATAAAAGTCAAAGAAAATATATTTATTTCTTAACCTTATAGTTATACAGAACTTTTGTTTTGTCATCTCCCATTTCGTCAAAAACGTCCCAAGCACGTGATCCCGCCCACTCATATTTTGCAAACAATAAAATTAATATTATCAATATTTTAATATTTTTGTTATAAATAAATAAATAAATAAATATTATATAGGGACAAATCACACTGATTAAGCTAGCCCCAAAGTAAGTTTTAAACTTATATAATAGGATACTAACTCAACGATACTATATTTTATGATAAATACATATATAGATAAACACCCAAGACCCAGGACAATTTGAAAAAGGTCATTTTCCAACTTGCCCTGGCTGGGGATCGAACCCAGGACCTCCAGATTAGCGGTCTAGCGTGTTAACTATTACGCCATTGAGGTTATGATAAGCACCTTTGTTTTGTTTATTAGTAACTTAATCGTGCGATGTTTTGAAGCAAAGTGACAGCGCGGTGTGTGAGCGGGTAGCGGGCGGTGAGGTATGGCTTGCTCACCATCTAGCCAGATACGTAGCGTAAATGTTACGATTGGAACCTGTTTACGCGGCAAAACAATGTAGTGGTAAACCGAATAATTCGGCCGAATATCCGGTTCGGTAAAGGCTAAACCGAATTATATTCGGTATTCGGTTATTCGGTGAAACCACTATTCGGCGCTTCTCTAGTAAGTATATAACAAATGGTATCATCAGGTCTTGTTAAGTCTCCACTGCAGGAGCAAGACCCTCTGTGTGCTACCAGAGACATATATAGCAGTCAGAGGATTTGGCCTACACTTTCCACGATGGCCAGACGGGTTGGAGAGGTCTCATTGATATTTATATTAATATAAATAAATATATACGGACCAATTACACATATTGAGCTAGCCCCAAAGTAAGTTCGAGACTTGTGTTATGGGATACTAACTCAACATTTTATATTTTTATAACAAATAAATCCTCTGACTGCTCTGGCTAATATATGGCTCTGGTAGTACAGAGAGGGTCGGGCTCCTTCAGTGGAGACTAAAAGAGACCTGATGATAATGATGATGATGACAAATACATATAAAGATATAAGTTATATAGGTAGGTATATATACTCGTACATACCTATATACAACGTGGAAGGGACATACCCGTAATAAATCGAACCACGGGCTATACTAGTTAGATCACTAATGTATAATGAAATTAAAATAACAGCCCAAATACAAAAAAAAAAAATTCGACATTCCCATACAAATCGCCCAGGTGGCTGCACTCTTTTGTATGGAAATGTCGATTTTTTTTTGGTTTCTGTAGTGTTATTTTAATTTCATTATACTATAATGGTCTAGTATAGCCCGTGGTTTGATTTATTACGGGTATGTCCCTTCCACGTTGTATAGTTTATAAGCTTTGTGTCTCCTAAGTCGCCTTCTACGACATGGGAATACTAAGTGGTCCTATTCTACTCTGCCGGGAACCACACGGCTAAGGGTCAGTTCCCACCGAGACGCGACGCGACGCGACGTAGCGCGCACTTTAGAAAAATATAGAACTTGTTTACTAGGTAAAAAGATACTGATTTCGGCGACAGCCTGCTTTGTCGCGCTGCGTAGCGATGCATAGCGAGGCGCAGCGGGCTCTCACGCTTTTTGCCTAGTAAACAAGTTCTATATTTCTTTCACGTGCGCGCTACGTCGCGTCGCGTTTCGGTGTGAACTGACCCTAATGTAACAAATATGATCCAAATCTATTATAATAATTGTAATTTATGAGTCATGGCCAAGTCTAGCCAAGCACAAGAGCTACAAGTAAGCCACCGTAACACAGCCGAGCCAAAACTAACGACTAATCGGCCGTGCCGTTCTTTTATACGCAGTACAGTGTACACAAGCAAGTAGTGGGATTTACGATACGCAGGTGTGCAATAACGAGTTTTACTTATTAAATTGCCCACATCATGACAAATAAGTTTTCTTTTTAGGGTTCCGTACAAGAAATGAAAAAACGGAACCCTTGTAGGATCACTCGTGCGTCTGTCTGTCCGTCCGTCTGTCACAGCCAATTTGCTCCGAATCTACGGGACCCAATCAGGTGAAATTTAGTAGGATGGTGTAATCGTATGACCCCAACACACATATGCAAAGTAAATATTTTTTTAAAATAAGGGTCAGTTTTGGGGGACAAATTAGGAAATTGAAAAAATAAAGTTTTGCAAACCTTACTGTGTCATATATCAAATGAAAGGGCTCATTATGAGGATCTCAAGTATATTTTTGTTATAATTCTAAAATAAATAGTTTTGATTTTATTCATGAAAGAAGACGAAATTTGACCATTCCCCCCTGATCTCCGAAACTACTGAGCTTAAAATTTTGAAAAAAATACAAAATATAGTTCTTTGTTTGTAGATTACAGGGAAACCTATAATAATTCAATCAATTGTACGGAACCTTCTCCACGCGAGTTTAACTCGCACTTGGCCGGTTTTATTCATGTAAATACATACCTTGTGAGCAGCTATTACGAGAATAATGGTGAATATTACTTCAATTATAAAGAAAGTCGCTTTTACTTCTTTATGACCCAATACATAACCAAAAAAAGTTATGGTATTAAAAACCTGAAAAAATGCAAATATGTATAAGATTATACTTAAACGATCCCTTACGTGCAAATGTAACGAAGTATACCTATATCTTACCAGCTTTAGATATGCCAAAATAAAAATGCCCGTGTCTAGAGGCACACAAAAACAACACTTGTCAAAAATGCACATTTTGATGTATGTACCTGCTGAATGCCATAGTATAATGAATGGTATTCTCTTCCCGTGACAGCTGATCACGTGTTTAGCCCAAAAATACGTCATCAATTGGAGGTATGCCACTTAGGGCACCGTCCGAATAGCACCTGGGCTGTGGCCTGAGCACCTTATATTCGCAGGTGCTTTTCGTGGACGAAAATGTAAAAATAAATTTAAGTCCACAAAGAGCACCTGCGAATATTAGGTGCTGTTCGTGGAATAGGCCAGGTGCTATTCGGACGGGTGCCCTAAGTGGCATACCTCGTCAATTGGGAGTGTTGCCACTGTGTTGAATTACCCGAGAGAAGTGCATTTTTAGGGTTCCGTACAAAAATGAAAATACGGAACCCTTATAGGATCACTCGTGCGTCTGTCCGTCTGTCACAGCCAATTTGCTCCGAATCTACTGGACCGAATCAGGTGAAATTTGGTAGAATGTTGTAATCCTATGACCCAAACACATATGTGCAAAGTAAATAAATATTTTTTTAAAATAAGGGTCATTTCGGGGGCAAATTAGAAAATTAAAAAAAAAAGTTTTGCAATCCTTACTGTATGATATATCAAATAAAAGGGATTGTTATGAGGATCTCAAATATATTTTTGTTATTATTGTAAAATGAATAGTTTTGATTTTATTCATGAAAGAAGACGAAAATTGACCATTCCCAGTAGTTTCGGAGATCAGCCGAAACTACTGATCGTAAAATTTTGAAAAAAATACAAAATATAGTTCATTGCTTGTAAATTACAGGAAAACCTATAAGAATTCAATCAATTGTACGGAACCCACTCCACGTGAGTTTAACTCGCACTTGGCCGGTTTATTTAACTTAATAAACCAATAATGACGTAATAAATTAATAAATAAATTTATTAACAATTAAATAGAGGAATCACACTATATACGAAATAGTTAAGTTAGTTAATATTTTATTTTATATGCATTAACTAATTGAGAAAGTCCTTAGGGCTGGGCCTGATGTGAATAATCTGAGTTTTGCTCCCGCTTCCACGCACACAAATTTACTCTAGCCGAAGCGAGACAGCGAGACCATGCGGGGTGAAAAGATCATGGTAGGTCAATGAGGCTGGTTTTGGTTTTCAGGTTTTTAATCATTTCACAAAGAATATTTAAGAGTTATTTACAAAGAATATTTAAAAGTAAGACATATTATGAATGCCCTTATGTTTAATATAATTATAATCCAAAGTTACTAGGGCTAATTTACGATTTAGTTATTGTATTTCATGAATACTTCCTTCACAATTATTCTATCGAGAAAATTTCAAGCAATCGTGTTTTCGAAACATATTATGTGAAGAGTTAGTCCTGAACTTTGCTGTGTTTTTATTTCAAAGTGTATTTCGTTAAAATTGATAATATTTAAGATCGCTCTAAGAACTTTAGGGTAGTACGGGCTCTTAAATCTTGCTAAAAAGAACAATCATTGGTAACACTTTTTGTGACGTACTCTTGGGCCATCGCGAGAAGAGCGCCATACTTTATAATACCATGCTCAATGCTAAATAATGTGTTTGCAGGTTTTCTCACGTTTTCCTTTACCGGAAATTGAAAATGACCGTAGGTAGGTACATGAGTAGGTACTATTCCAGTGGTCGAGCTTCTCAAATTCTCTCGGCTAATCAATGGTAGTCGTAGACAGAGAATACTTTTTACACTTTACGGGTCTCTCAAACACACACACTATAAGTTTAACAATGGTAGCTAGGCTACCTAAGCTGCGGAAGGGATTAAATCCGTCAATTTTGAAAGAAAACTGTTTTAAATAAAATATAAACTTACTTAGTACGTGTGTAAATATGCACAACTTTATAAAAAGTCACGCCAAAATCGTTGGAGGACCTTATCTCGATAGGAAGTAGGGTGATTCTTTGGTATTGACCAAGCGTGCGCGAGGGGTGACCTTGGCTTGGGCAAAAATACTTTAGTGTTTATTATTATTTCAACATCAAATGGTCTTTTTAGTCTCAACTGCAGGACCCTCTCTGTACTGTACTACCAGAGCCATATATTAGTCAGAGCAGTCAGAGGATTTGGCCTACACTCTCTTCGCTGGCCAGACGGGTTGGAGAGGTCTCACTGATGTTTAAAGTTTTGTTCAGCTTGTGGTCCCTAAGTCGCCTTCTACGACATCCACGGGAAGACTTGGAGTTGGAGTGATTCTATTCTTCTCTGCCGGAAGCCACACAGCATTTTTTTTATGTCATAGGACGGCAAACGAACAAGCGGGTCACCTGATGGTAAGTGATCACCGCTGCCCATGGACAACTGCAACACCAAGGGTTTAACAAAAGCGTTACCGGCCTTTCAGGGGGGATGTTAGGGGGGGGGGGGGGAGGGGCTCCGGCTCTCTCACTCACCGATCGAAGCATAGAAGCGGTGAAGCTACTACTCAGACGTCGATTTTCTGTGAGAGTGTGGTACTTCCCCGGACGAGCCCGCCTATTCATGCTACTAGCAAAACTGAGTTTTGCCGGTAGCGTGGCTCTACCACAGAATACAGTAAGAGTAAACAGAAGGGACTCTTCTAAGGTACGCGCAATATACGTCCCCGTTCCCCGCACCCGCACCTCTCCCCCGGTTCTTGACGGCCAACGTGAGAAATCGAGGCGAAAACGGGGAGAGGTGCGGGGACGGGGAACGGGGACGCCTGGGTGACGCATATTGCGCGTACCATAGGAGTTTCCGGCCTGTGGCTCTACCACAACTCATTTTTTTTTCTCATAAAGACTAAAAATCGTATTTTGTCAATCTATCAGTCATTTCCATGGCGTAGTAAGCCATTGGTTTTACATCCAAGAGGTGGTTCACAAACAGGAAACTGAACTGGAGGTTTGACAAAAAACTAATGACAAATTTTATCATTTTAAAAATAACATTACAAAAACTAATCATTTGACCAACATCTCATTTCGAATTTAAACATATCACTTTTTAATTAATCATTTGACAAAATTATTTTTAAAATGAAAATTTGTGATTCGTTTTTTGTCAAATGATAGGTAATTTGTAATTTTTGTATTTTAATTTATTTAAACGCACACTAAAAAGTTGGCTTTAAAAAAAATGTATTTTATGATCCGTGTATTAGCCACTTCGTCGGCTTCACCCCCTCAAATACATAAACATCCGTTATAAAAGCGCCTTAATGAATACTTTGAGTATGATACCAATAGGTCTGCACGAAATGTATCTAAATAGTTATAAGTTGTTTTCTATCCTTTACTATTGCATGCCTGAAAAGGTTAACTGTTGATGCTTTTTAGGGTTCCGTACAAAAAATAAAAAAACGGAACTTTACTCCGAATCTACTGGACCGAATCAGGTGAAATTAGGTAGGGTAGGATGGTGTATTCTATGACCCAAACACATTTGTGCAAAATAAATATTTTTTTAAAATAAAGGTCATTTTCGGGGGATAAATTAGGAAATTGAAAAAAAAAGTTTTGCAAACCTTACTGTGTCATATATCAAATGAAAGGGCTCGTTATGAGGATCTCAAATACATTGTTGTTATAATTATAAAATAAAAAGTTTTGGTTTTATTCATGAAAGAAGACGAAAATTGACCAGTCCCCTGATCTCCGAAACTACTGAGCCTAAAATTTTGAAAAAAATATCAAATACAGTTCATTCCTTGTAGGTAACAGGAAACTTATAAGAATTCAATCAATTGTACGGAACCCTCTCCACGTGAGTTTAACTCACACTTTTTTATTGTACCACCTATTTTCACACAGTTTAGGCAATAAAGAGTTTTGAAGTTTGAAGTTCGAATCTCCCAATTATAAAAAATATTTATTAACGTTGTTATTATTGAATAACCCAACAAAACTCACCCTTCTTTCTGCGCATGTGCGAAGAATGTTTTCAAGGAGAACGTAGTCAAGGGCACTTACAGGGAATGGTATACTTAGCTTATTTTGTTCAAAACTAATATCCAGGCCCCAGGCAGAGGCGTAGCTAGGCGTTGGCGACGTAGGGCTTCGCAGTCTATAGGGCCTCGCGCGTGAAGCGGATGAGCTTTTTGAAGTGAAAGCTTCTTTAGGCTCGTTGGGCACTTTTTGAGATGGGAAAAAACCGTTGAACTCGTTACCGACACCACCAGTGGTGCTCAATATTTTCAGATTGGCTGTCCAGTGGTGCTCAATATTTTCAGATTGGCTGTCCAGTGGTTCTCAATATTTTCAGATTGGCTGTCCAGTGGTGCTCAATATTTTTAGATTGGCTGTTTTCACTTCTGTCGGCACTCCTGGAGTGCCACTGTTTTTTTTTATACATCGCGTGCCTAAATGCATTACATTTAAACGAGATAAAACCGTGTGGTTTTTGGCAGAGTAGAATAGGACCACTCCAAGTCTTCCCGTGGATGTCGTAAAAGGCGACTAGGCTGACAAAGCTTATAAACATCAATGAGACCTCTTACCCGTCTGGCCAGCGTGGATAGTGTAGGCTAAATCCTCTGGCTGCTTTGCCAAAGTATGACTCGGGTAGTAGTAGTACATATAGGCCCCTGCAGTGGAGACTAAAAAAAGACCTGATGATGATGAATTAATATTAAACGAGACCCTAGCAAAACTAGCCCTCCCAGATTTACTTTCGCAAAAAAACAAAAAAAAAAGTTTTTTTAGCGTAGCTAGCGAAGGGGCTTTGCCTGACGATCTGCTAAGGGCAGCACTTATGAGGGGCGCAAAAATTTCTCTTCATACCGTCCCTCCCTAGTAAAAAAAGTACCTGACTCCTATTTGCAAATTTTCCGCCCCGGGCGACTGACACCCGCGCTACGCCACTGCATATGAACTTGCACTAAAGCTGGTGGGTAAGACCTCACCCTGTATAAAAGACCCAAGACACAGGACAATTTAAAAAAAAAATTGGGCAAGAGCAAGTCGGACTCGTACATGAGTGGGGTTCCGAACCTCCGTACAATGTTTTAAAACGCTGAAGAAACTCGTTTCTTGTATGACGACCCCTTTTAATTTTTAACTTTATCTTATTTTTAGTATTTTTTGTTATAGCGACCATAGTAATACATAATCTGTAAAAATTTCAGGTAAACATATAGGTAATGACATTATTAAGATCTAGTTAAAAACGCTGAAAAAACACGTTTTTTGTATGACGACCCTCTTTAATTTTAACTTTTTTTAACTTTTAGTATTTGTTGTAATAGCGGCCACAGTAATACATAAACTGTAAAAATTTTAAGTGTCTAGCTATGACCATTCAACAGATAGAGCCCTGTGACAGACGAACAGACAGCGGAGTCTCAGTAATAACCCTAAAACACCCCCTTTGGTGTAGTGAGATCAGAGATATCGGAGCAGATTCCGCGATTAAGGTGTAACCTGTTTTGAAATGTAGTGGCGTATTTTTTTAACGCGGTGCGCCAAGATCTGTATGACGTTACTAAATTGAAAAGTCACCTTAACAGAATTCAATATCATTAGACCTCGGCATTAGACAATGTCATTTGAACTTACAGGCTACATTTTTACTTTTGACGTTGAAGTCTTATCTAGCAACAGTAAATGCGGATAAGAAAGAGACAAACGATAAATAAAACTAAAAACCCGGCTGCGTGACACAACAGCAGTATTGCCTAGGCCTAGGACTAGGACGCAACCGGGAATAGGTACAGCCGCGATGTCATATGTTGTTTTTTAGCATTTCTCATTCCAAATTTCATTTATACATGTAAGTTGTATACATTTTTGTAATCATTGAATAAAATCCTTTAATTTGATACCCCATTCGATGGGTTTTGAAAGGAAAGGCGTTTTGGCGCTAAAAATCCGCCATTTTGATTTCCAATGATTTTAATATAGCCTATAAAATCGGTTTAGCCGTTTAGTAGTTACGGGAAACATAGAGTCGATATACATACAGGTCAAAATCTCACCTTTCGGGCTTTGCTGCAGTCGGGTAAAAATAAAATTAAAGACGTACAAATGAAAAACGTTGCGCAGATCATTGCCCTGCGGTAGAGTGCACCAAAGGCAGAATAAGTATAATTTATTAATTAAAAAAGTTACTCCGTGTTTTAGGGTTCTGTACTATAGTATAATGAAATTAAAAATAACAGCTAAAGAACAAAAAGAATTTAGTTTAGTTAATACAAATTGGCTCGATCAGCTGATCAGTTTGTATGAAAATTTAATTTTTTTTTAGGTTTCGTGAAAGTTTTAGAAAAAAAGTTATTTAATTTAATGGACTGAGGTACCATCTGAGAGGTTTTGCGTTATTGTATAAGTAAGCACTTAGTCTTTCATCCCCGGATAAAAGCAATGATCGTTTTCCGAACGACTAAGTAATGCACAATCTGTGTCGAAGCATAGTTAATGATAATGGCAGCTTATGGACTCATAAGGGTAGCTACTAACATTTGAGAGTGGCCTAGGAGGTGAATTCTTTTTACTTCTACGCTGCTTCGGAACCCAAGATGCGCTTTCCCACTTTTCTCAAAATATAATATGCACGTCAATGGTCACCCAAGGACGCCAAAGACCTTGCGAAATGGAGAAGAAATAGCCGGAACAGTTTATTATTTGGCTATAGTTTTACGACCGGCCGCCTGCCTGACGTCAACCCTCTGGGAATGTATTTGTGCGAGTTTTACACCGGCCGCCGCCCGACGTTTATCTTCCTTGAGAAAGCAATTGTAGCATAAGATGTTTGTGCTTAGTATTTTAGTCGCCTCTTACGACATTTACAGGAAGAGATGGTAGATCGAGAGCTGGCACGAATTTTTGGGTAGGTATTTGGGGCAAGTTGAAAACTTGTCACATACCTCTCCTATTATACCCCAACACGGAACTGCAGACCTGGCTGGTGAGTAGCGGGGCTAAACCATTTTGATTTTTTTAGATTGACCTGGCAGGTAGAAAGTCCCATCAAAATGATCTGTCTTTAAGAGAATCTTATTTTTTAGTTATAAGTAATATCGCAGAATAAATATCAGTAGTACAGAAGTCTCACTCCGCAAACGTTTTCAAAGAAATATCTACTCACAGTGGTTATCAATATGGTGTAATTTAGCTCGCGTCAAAACGCAGCACCTTTTCGTTTAGACACCTACAGAAATCCATTGCAAGCCAACTTTATCCTTATGACTCTGGACAAACGATTCATAATACACACACAAAATCGACTAAAATAGACTAAGCGAGCGACGCGCTAGGGTTGACTACTACAAGAAGCTACTATCGCCATTTAGCGCACCGTATTATCGGTCTTCCATGCTGGTCTGGGAGACAAGAATAAAACTTGAATATAAATAAATATGTAAGGACAAATCACACCGATTGAGCTAGCCCCAAAGTAAGTTTAAACTTGTGTTATGGGATACTAAACTAACTCAACGATACTATATTTTACAGTAAATACATATATAGATAAACATCCAAGACCCAGGACAATTTGAAAAAGGCCATTTTCGAACTTGCCTTGGCTGGGGATCGAACCCAGAACCTGCAGATTGGCGGACTAGCGTGTTGACCATTACATCATGGAGGTCATAGCTGCTTCTCACCCCGCGCAAATCGTAGAAGCCGATCGAAGGAATGGGCGAAAATGCAAATCATGTTAATAGGCGATGCGGCTAGCAACCCATCACTATTTTGATTTCTTTTTCCACCTACTTATAACGAAACAGATCGTCAATCTCAAACCAAACATCAGAAATTCCAAAGAATAATATACTTATACCTAGGTCCTAGGTATTAAACCTACTTAGTGTACCTATCATGAATGACAACATAATAATAATAACCACTTTAAAGTAGATCGCAATCCTTGTTTAAACAGTTAAAAACTGCGCAGTATTTTTCAGCCTTCTTTTTATGTTTCTCCATTTTTAAAACGGCCGCATCGGTGAAGTACCTAGGCGACGACAAAAACTCGCGCGTGCGTCACTGCTCGCTCGTGAGCCCCGACTGAATTAATGCCTATGAAACTTAGAACATTGCAGAATTTTGATAAAAAAATTCAATAAAACGCCATCTAGTCACGAATCAGCTGACCTAACTCCTAATGCGTGTTAGAGAATAGGAATATCAAATGGTGGAAAAAATCGCCATACGAGGTAGAACACCTGATAGCTCAGTTGAAAAGAGCATGGTTAAAATAAGAGCAACGTTGCGAGTTCAAGTCCCACTCACGCAGTATATTTTTTACACCATTTTTTTATTTGATAGGAATATTAAATGATGGATAACTTTGACACGCGCGGTTAATCACTTAATAGCTCAGTTGTTTAGGCCATAGAACATAGACGAATATGAACCAAGATCGCGAGTTGAAGTCCCAGCTCACGGAATAATTTTTCACCTTTTTATTTCATCTTTTAGTCCTTTGGTGTTGCGAAAACATGTTACCAGATGGCGCCACTGGTTTGATCTTATGTTAAAGCTACAGTTTCTTATCTATTTCAGTATATACAATATTAATCTATGACTGAATTAGCCACCCGCGGTGGCCGCCGCGCGTAGGTATATTTTTGATACCTACAACGGGGAGTGACAAAGGCCTGGTAATACCCTATTAAAATGTCAAGTTGCCTACAACATATAAAAAATGCATAGGTACTTATTGCCTCAAATACCTTTTTTGAAAAAAAAAACTTAAAAATTTATAGGTTGTTTTAGCCCCGCTACTCACCAGCCAGGTCTGCAGTTCCGTGTTGGGGTATACTGGAGAGGTATGTGACAAGTTTTCAACTTGCCTCAAATACCTACCCAAAAATTCGTGCCAGCTCTCGGACCATGGAGTGAAAACCGTATCGAAATCGGTCTAATTGTTTAGTAACTACGATGACACAGACAGACACACGGCGTGGACACTGGACGGTCATTTATTAATTTCTTCAGAAAAATTAGGAGCAAATTAATCACCATAGTTAGCTGGTTTTCCGATTTGTTTGCTCTGTGCAAACAAATGTACGTTTAATAATTTATTAAACAATATACAATCAATTGTTACTATTTTATTAACTTGTACCAAAGATAATATAATTACTAACGTAACTTGTACTAATATGTATTCTGTGACTTTACTGCTGGCAACATTATTCTAGTTTTGTTTGTGGTCAACTTAGACGCCATCTTCCCTTTTCTAAATACCCCGAAAGCGAAAGTTGTGCTCCGCTCTGTAAATTTTATTCTTTATCTAAATATAGTTAAAGTTTACTATAGAAAAGTATTTTATTTCAACAATTTTTGTCCTGAACTAGCCCTGCACCGGCTTCGCACGGCCATGTAAACCTTCCTCATGAATCACTCTATCAATTTAAAAAAACCGCATCAAAATCCGTTGCGTAGTTTTTAAGATCTAAGCATACATAGGGACCGACAGACAGCGGCAAGCGACTTTGTTTTATACTATTAAGTGAAGTAAGTATATAACATGGTAAATTTCAAGAACATAAGACCAGTTTTGTCCCATAGTTATTATTTAAATTTTCCAATATATACCGACAATACCGACTTTAATTTTAAGGAAGTTCTTCAGCCGTAATGCCATAAATCATAATTTGTACTCTGCTAAAGATAAAATTGTAGCCTTTTTTTGTTACGGTGGCCTTTTTAGGGTTCCGTACCCGAAGCACAGAATAAATAATACTAACGTACAGAAGTCTCACTCAGCAAAGAAATTCAAAGAAATATCTACTCAATGTGGCTAGCGATATGGTTCAATTTAGCTCACATCAGAACTCAGCACCTTTTTGCATAGATACCTAGACATCCATTGCAAGCCAATTTCATTCTTATTACTCTGGACAAACGATTCGTATAACTGAATTTACCACCCGGAGGGGCCGCCTGCGCGCATAGTTTCATAGTAATATGTATATGTGTGTAAACGGCAAAGTTTCATACTAACTTTGCACCCCTTTTGCAAAATCCTTTCTTAGTGCTCCCCTACGTTATAAAAGGAACCCCTGTGCAAAATTTCAAGTTTCTAACCCTTATAGTTTAGGCCCTGCGTTGATATGTCAGTCAGTCATTCAGTTCAGCTTCTCCTTTTATATATTAAAATAAAAAATATATATTATATAGATATTATTATGTTTTTCTCAAGTTACTCATATCAGGTTTTTTCCTTGTGTTGTTAAGTGTTCGAGTCTTAATTTAAATTTTTAGACTCAAGTCCTGTTTTGAGGCTTTTATCTGTGATTGAAGTAGAGTTGGGACGTGTAGTTTTATAATTTCAAGTCAAGACCTTTGTTTTTTATGGGTCTGAACTGAATGTATTCTTCTATGTTGAAAATGACAAAAATACTTAAAAGTAAGAAAAGGTATGATTCTGTATCAGTTTCTTCTTTTCCCGCGTTTATGTAGAAAGGTACCGATATATAAAAAAATATGGACAAATCACACTAATTAAGCTAGCCCCAAAGTAAGTTTAAACTTGTATTATGGGATACTAACTAAACGATACTATTTTTTATAATGAAAACAAAGACCCAGGACAATTTGAAAAAGGCCATTTTCCAACTTGCCCTGGCTGGATAGAACCCAGAATCCCCGAGTGACGGACTATCGTGTTAAGGCCGTACCTGAATTTTCCGGGGTCCAGTGCTGCCCCCATTTAAAATAAATCATTTTAAAGAAAACGGAGACATCATTTAAAATTTTGCAACTACCAAGTCCTAGATAACCCTTCAAAGTATTTTACGAACTAATGTTTACAGTTTATAATGAGAACGTTAAGCTTTACTACGCACATTTGCGAAAAACGGCCACTTTTTCAAATGGGGGCAGCACTGGACCCCGGAAAATTTAGGTACGGCCTTAACGAAGGAACGGAAAATACTTAGATATTACCATGTTGTTCTCTTTCTGAATCCTGTTTCCATTTCCAAACCCAATTACAAAGAAATAAATGAAATAAAGGAGCGGCACTATAACTAGCTGTAACGCTGTAAGTAACAATTTAATGTCAACATTTGTGCAAAACAAAACAAAGTGACTATTATTAAGAGATATATTATAAATATCCTATGATAAAGATATTTTGATTTGAAGTAAAAAATACATACTGTCCAAATTAACTTCCCGTCACTTTAGTTGAGGTTATTGCGAAATGTACAACGTTTTAGTGAACTAACGCAACCTCTTAGATGCTACCTCAGCCCATGAAACTGAACAACTTTTCTTCTACAACATTCACGAAACAAAAAAAAAAATATTTTCATAAAAGCTGATCAGCTGATCGAGTCAATTTGTATGAAAATCCGAATTTTATTTTTGGCATTTTGCAGCATACAGAATATGAATAATATTTTAATAGAACAATAATCAAAAACAGCGCTTAGGTCTGATAACAGTGCTTACTGCACTCAGGAATTTTCAGCACATTGAGCAGATGAGCAAAGGACTCAAGACTCGTTTCACGGGTGGAGACTCTTGTCTTAAAATTAAATCTTGAACTGCAACTTAAAGTCTTTTAGACTCGGGTCTGAAACAACACTATTTACCTAAGGATGTAGATGTGCATAAAAAATATTTATACCAACACGGCATGTGGAGAAACCAGTTTATTGGTATTATTCAATGGATGTAGTTTAAGCTACAGAAGTTGGTGTTATAAGTTTTTAGTTATTGATTTGTTATTTATAATGTTTCAATATGTGTGTGTTTTTGTGACAGTTGTAATTATTGGATTTGCGAAAGATTTATTTGAAGTTAAGTATACCTTAATGTACAATGTGGAAGGGACATACTCCTAATAAATCGAACCACGGTCTATACAAGATCATTATAGTAGGTATACTTAATGAAATTAAAATAACAGTCAAAAAAACAAAAAAAAAACAGGTCGAGTGCGAGTTAAACTTGCGTGAAGAGGGTTCTGTACTTCTCATAGGTTTTCCTTTAATCTACAAACAATGAACTAGATTAAAATATTTTTTTTCAAAATTTTAGGCTCAGTAGTTTCGGAGATCCTAAATGGTCAATTTTCGTCTTTTTTCATGAACAAAATCAAAACTATTTGTTTTAGAATAATAACAAAAATATATTTGAGATCCTAATAACTAGTCCCTTTTTTTTTATAATGCTATTTTGTCTCTGAAACTTATTTAAAAAAACATTTAATTATTTTTCACATCTGTGTTTGGGTCATAGGATTACACCATCCTACCAAATTTCACCTGATTTGGTTCAGTGGATTCGGAGCAAATTGGCTGTGACAGACGAAAGGACAAACCAGACACACGCACGAGTGATCCTATAAGGGTTCCGTTTTTTCTTTTCTTGTACGGAACCCTAAAAAATCGGCATTTCCATACAAAAGTGAGCAGCCACCCGGGCTATTTGTATGGAATGTCGAAATTTTTTTCATCGTTGTCATCATCATCAGGTCTTCCAAGTCTCTTCTGTAGGAGCAAGACTCTCTGTACTACCAGAGTCATACTTGGCCAAAGCAGCCAGAGGATGTGGCCTAATACACTCTCCACGCTGGCCAGACGGATTAGAGAGGTCTCATTGATGTTTATAAGCTTTGTTCAGCTTGTGTTTCCTAAGTCGCCTTCTACGACATCCACGGGAAGACTTGGAGTGGTCCTATTCTTCTCTGCCGATAACCACACAGCTACATTGGTTATGTTGTACCACAGAATAGGTACTATAGTACTCACGTAGTTATACTCATAGCAAATCTATTTGAAAAGGGCCGACCAGGTTTCGATCGACTAGGTAAGACGATCATCTTCAGGGCGAGTGTCAGATAAAAACGGCGACTCGCGAACTCGAAACGATGCCAGCGGGATGTTCCGCAGATCTATCGGTCGGCCTTTCCCGACTACATTATACATTATTACTATACATTATACATTATTACTATACATTATACATTATTATTATACACCTACGTGAGTATACGCACATTATTATAATGTAACGTCTAACAAAATATAGTGAAACTATTTTAAAGGTGAATTCAGTCCATGATACTGAACAACTTTCCCCATACTTATATCGAAAAATGAAAAATATTTTTTGGCTTTCCATACAAACTCGGATCGGTCAACTTATATGGGAGGATCATTTTTCATATTTCGATATATGTTCCTTGGGCAAAGTTGTTCAGTACGATGGTCTGAATCCACGCTTATAATAGTTTCAGTATATTTTGTTAGGTCCTGTATATAACGCGTTAGTTTTATTAAAAAAATAAATCACCACCATCATCATCAGGTCGTTTTTAGTCTCCACTGCAGGAGCACGACCCTCTCTGTACTGCCAGAGCCATATATTAGCCAGAGCAATGAGAGGATTCGGCCTACACTCTCCACGCTGGCCAGACGGGTTGGAGAGGTCTCACTGATGTTTATAAGCTTGTTCAGCTTGTGTTTCCTTAGCCGCCTTCTACGACATCCACGGGAAGACTTGGACTTGAAAAATAAAATAGTTAAATAAATGATATTTATCGTTCGTTTTTAGGTGACACATGCACAAACCTGGACAAAAATGGAATCTGTGTCAATGTCCGAAACTGCTCGTCAGCGAGAGAGGAGATTATAAATAGAATGTATCCCAAGGTATTTATTTATTTATTTATATTTTATTGTAAGTACACACATATACATCTTTAAAGTACAATAGGCGGACGCTAAAAGCATTCTCAAACAGTCAAACCTCTGGGTCGATTGCAGAGTTTTACTTTTGGTAACTTTTTCACTTCACCGGAATTGGTTCTTTACACATTCTTTTATTGTCCAAGCGACCAATAGTTATAAAGCTCTGGAACGCCTTACCAGTTAATGTTCGGAAAGCTAAAACCAGCTTTTTTTAAAGAATAAAGGTACCGAGATACCTGACCAGGCCCGCCGTCTGTATACTCGTATTGGCGAGGTGGGTTCAAAGCTCGGAATACGGTGCGTGTTTTTTAAAAATTACTGTAATTGAACTTTTTACATAGGAATCTTAAGGATTTTTTTACAGACACCCAAAATATCCAAAACACGATTGAGCATTTTTGGATCGATAGAAAAAAGTCACAAACATACCTCTAAATTTGCCTAAATTTACCTTTAAAAAGGTATTACTAGTATATACAATCACCTTTTTATATGGAAATTATACCAAAAAATCCATAATCTACTTTACTAGTCGATTTCGCTATACAAAAATTATAAAAATAGTTTGGAAAATCCAAAATTGCACGCCAAATAATATTGCTAACTTAAAACGAAGCTTTAACGCACGACTGGAGATTATTTTTAACTTTTATTTTTAACTTCCCGCTGAGAAAGATATAGCGGGCACTGTGAAGGAGGACCCATTTGAAACCTCTTTGCCTACACCCTGACGATCTACGCGTGCGCGAAGAGCAGCTCAAGTTCTGTCACCCTGATTTGTTTTTGACAGTAAGATTTTGGTTTGTAACAAAATGGCGAGCTCACGCGCGACGATTTGAATTTTTTTGCTGCTCGCTATAACTAAACTACATTGAATTAGACCGTGATCTTCGAAAGGACTTAGTTTTGGATAATACTGAAGCGTATAAAAAAAATGGACTTGATCAGATAAGTTTTTCGGGAGTTAACGTGACCACGCCAGTTTCCATACATACAGACACACGGACGTCCACAAAATGATTTTATTAAACATTGTTTTTATTTATTTAAAAGGCAAAATGTCTTTTAAAAATGTCATAAGTGTTGAAACTAGTGTTTTTGCTTGACATTTATGTGTAAATATTATTGTACAAGTGCGATAGAAAATAAATAGAGACATATTTAGTTAAAAAAATCACTTGATTTTTGTAAGGCGAGAGTAGAGCACTACCTCATGCGCTTCGCTTATGAGGCGTGCAATAATATAAAAAAAAAAACAGTAAAATATCGACGAGCACGGGTCCAGGCCTTTGTTCGCTCTCGACGTTTTTTTTGTATTATATATATTTTTTTTTTGTGAAGCGAAATCGACTAGTATTTTAGATTATAATTTTTTTTTAAATAACGGTAGTAGCCCGACTGCCCGACTTCTAACCACCTCGATTTTTTTTTCTGATTTTAACCTACCTAAAAGCATTGAGTGCAATCATGTTATTGCACAAAACTATAATAATATCTAGTACCTATATAATGCAATTAGTAAATAAAGGACGGATTTAAAGCGAGGGCCAAAGATGAATCACGAGATTCACGAGCAAGTGAAGGATTCTAACGACTGAATCACGACCTTAGGGCTGGACCTAGGGAGTGTTTGTTTTTTATGTTATAGGACGGCAAGCGAGCAAGCGGGTCACCTGATGGCAAGTGATTACCGGTGCCCATGGACAATTGCAACACCAGGGGTGTAGCAAGAGTGTTAACGGCCTTTCAGGGCCCTCCCCAGAGGGGGGAGGGGGGAATTTATGATGATTCAAATGGAATCCTGAGCGACGCGAGTGATTCATGGTCTTTATTTATTTATTTAACTTTATTACAGTGAATTGTAACAGATCTTTTCTACCAGTCAACTTACATGTGGTGTTGAAATAAGATCATTTTGGAAATAGCGCAAAAACTGAAATAAATGCTCGAAAGTGGAACACTTACCATATTAATATAAACCTACCAACATTCCTAATAGAAATACACAAATACAAATACATAAAAAGTATTACTAAATTCTACAGATCCTAAATGAATACAAATAATATATACAGGCGAACTTTTAAACCACCAGCCAAATTTCTGGAGCAAGTTCAGTCCATGATACTGAACTACTTTCCATAAAAACAATTAACGAAAAACTAAAATAAAAATTCGCCTTTTCATACAAATCAAACGGTCAGTCAAACGGATTTTCTAGGGAAGGACGAAAAATTTTCATCGATTTTCAATAACTTTTTTATAGAAAGTAGTTCAATATCATGGACTGAACTTGCTCCAAAAATTTGGCTGGTGGTTTAAAAATCAGCCTGTATAACTATATAAATACTTTTTATACATATATATATAAATATATTCTATCCGTCTGATAGTGCAGTTAATGATCACGCACGGCTTTCTTGAACGTACGGCGAGTACGAGATTTGCGAATATCTACTGGGAGGGCATTCCAGAGCTGCGCGGCTGTTATAGTAAAATAATGTTGGGAAAACCCACTCGGATGACTTGGTATACCGAGAAGGAGATTATGGGACGAGCGAAGCTCTCTGTCATAGGAGTTACCCAGAAAAGTACATTTGATTTCAAATAAAATGGAGTTTTTGGGTCAAAAAAGATTGAGGAAAGGGTACAGAGAATGTGTATGGTCCTCGATATAAATCCATTTTATTCAAGAGTTGCATAATATACTCCGTGGCGACGACCTCCGTGGCGTAATGGTTACCACGCTAGACCGCTAATCCGGAGGTTCTGGGTTCGATCCCCAGTCAGGGCAAGTTGGAAAATGACCTTTTTCAAATTGTCCTGGGTCTTGGGTGTTTATCTATATATGTATTTATCATAAAATATAGTATCGTTGAGTTAGTATCCCATAACACAAGTTTAAAAAAACTTACTTTGGGGCTAGCTTAATCAGTGTGATTTGTCCTTATAAAAAAATAAAAAATAAATACTTTATACTATGACTACGAGAAAAAGAAAGATGCGAAAATAGACATTTGTACGTCGAGTATTCTTTTCCCTTTTTTTTGCGCAAGGAGGTTGTATAGCATCGAGATGGAGGTCGAATATATGTGTGTTCGGTTTGCTCTATAGTTACTATTTTCAGTGAATAAAATAAACTTTTTAGAGGGGGAATGGTATTAATTAAAATTATAGGTACCTACTTATCTGCAAATTTTTTATTTCAGGTATGTTCATTCAAAGGCAGAGATCCCATCGTATGTTGTTTTGACTCAACAAACACTACTAAACCTGAAGGGTAAGTTGATTTAATGAAGTAAGTACGTACGCTACAAGTACTTCCACATTGTTCTAGGAGAAAAAACCGGTCTAATGCGAGTCGGACTCGCACTAGAAGGGTTCCGTACCTCCATACAATGTTTTAAGGTGAATGTAGAAGCAAATAGCCTTGAAGTGTGAAATAAATTGTGGTGATTTCCATATTGCTAATCGTCAGGCACTAGATAGCTATTATTGGTGATCCGTCTAGCTTTAAAACTTGCCGTGGCCACTTTTGGCGGAGGCAAGTTTTAAAGCTAGACGGACTAATGTAAATACTTTCAACGGTGGTTCATAAAATAATGTAAAGGGCTATCTAGTGCATGACGAAGAGCAATATGGAAATTATCACCATATTTACGAGTTAACAATTTATTTCAAATGAGGGCGCCACTTCAAGGCCATTTGCCTATATCTTCACCTTAATGTATCTTTATATAGTTTTAAGGAAATAAAACTCTCGTTCAGGTCCACCGTTAGGAAAGAAAGACATTCGCCTTACGGTTACCCGTGTGGTTCCGGGTTAGAATAGGACCACTACATCTCTTCCTGTGGATGTCGTAAGAGGCGACTAAAGGACTAAGCACAAACATCTCGTGCTACAATTGCATTTCCAAGGAGGGTTAACGTCTGGCGGCGGTCGGTCTTAAAACTTTTCGCACCAATACATTCCCAAAGAGGGTTGACGGCAGGCAGGCGGCCGGTTGTAAAACTATAGCCAAATAATTGAAAGTGTTCCGGCTATTCTTCTCCATTTTACAAGGTCTTTGGCATCCTTGGGTTACCATTGGCATGCATATTATATTTGGAGAAGAAAGTTGATCCGTTTGAATCGTTTGTACTCGTATGAAAAGTCCAAAAATATTTTTAATTTTTCGATCTATGTTCTTTGGGGAAAGTTGTTCAGTATCATGGACTGAATTAATCCTTATAATAGTTTCAGTATATTTAGTTAGACCCTGTATATTGTAAGAAAATAGTTAAGGCCGTACCTGAATTTTCAGGGGTGCAGTGCTGCCCCCATTTAAAATAAATAATTTCAAAGAAAACGGAGACATCATTTAAAATTTTGCTACTACCAAGTCCTAGATAACCCTTCAAAGTATTTTATGAACTACTGTTTACAGTTTAAAGTGAGAACGTTAAGCTTTACTACGCACATTTGCGAAAAACGGCCACTTTTGGCCTATTTTAAATAGGGGCAGCACTGGACCCCGGAAAATTTAGGTACGGCCTTAAGTTCGCACTTTAAACTGTAAACAGTAGTTCATTAAATACTTTGAAGGGTTATCTAGGACTTCGTTGTAGCAAAAATTTTAATGGGGAGACACCATTAAAAATTTTGCTACAACCAAACGTTTTATTTGAAATGATTTATTTTAAATGGGGGCAGCACTGGACCCCGGAAAATTCAGGTGCGCCCTTAAAATATCATAACGAGCGTAAAACGCACGCTCACACGCGCGCATCGCCCATGTGTCTATTCATTGTACCTGGTGTGCTATACGGACATCTCGCTCTCCCTTACTGTATTGAAAAAATATGACTGAAACAAAAGGTTTCAATGTGTGTGTGCATTTCCAACGTAAAGGCCGTTGGTCCCGGCTGTCATTGTATGGCAGACGTCAAGCTGTCTCAGACAGATGCCTTTAGGCAGCTTGAAAAATCTGACACCAGTGTTAGCCACAATCTATAGTCAACAGTCAAGTACACTAGTAAACTAGTATGCTAGTTTCCTCACTGTTACCTTTACCCAGTAGCGGCGTTAGGGTAGGGCGCGGTTGGACGACCCTCCAGGGCGCCAGATACAAAGGGGCGGCAGGGGGCGTTTTTGGGCAAGGGGGGGTCACAAGTAATAATAAGTATATAAATAGCGGCTGGTTAATGGCGGCAACTCCTAGACTCTTATTTGTATGCACCCTCCCCCCCTCCCTCCCTTCGTTTACAATGGGGCGGAAAATTTGAAGAATCCTATACCTATCGTACTTGCACCCCTCCTCCCACGTCGGCAGAAATAAATCCTATAAGATTGAAGCCTAAGTCAGTCTGAATTGCAGTTCGAGGAGGGGGGGGGGGGGGAGGGGGGGGGGGAATCTCGCCCGGGACGCTGGTAGAGCTAAAACTGGCACTGTCTTTACCTGAAACAAGTGGCGGTAGTTAGGCCGTACATAGGACTAACAAGTCTCATCTAGTGAGGATCGAACTTATGCCGTACAGACGCTCTGAGCCAGTGCCTGAACCGATTTGCCACCACCGCTTCAGGATAAGTACCTACTTCGTCATCATCCATCCGTATTCCCGGTTGCATCCTCAGCGGTAACGCTTCAGAGCCCGGGGTCCGCTACCTACCCTAGTGATTTGACGAGGGTACTTGTTTTTTTACATAGAGCGACTGCCGTGTGACCTCCGCAACCCAACGGGTAGACCAGAACCAATCCTAGGATAGGATTAAACAAACGCTAGATGGAGTTCGGGACCCACAGCTTCGCGTGCCTTCCGAAGCACGGAATCATCTATGTTTTCAGACAATCAGGTGATTCAAGCCTGCAATATCCTCTAGACTGGAAACAACTTTTTACAAAGTATGCTTCCCAGTGGGATTTGAACCTATGACTATGATATATTTGAATATATGACCGGATCACAAGGCAAAAACCTTGACTACTGGACCACGGAGGCAGTCATCAGATAAATACCTACTTACTATAGTTACTATAGTCAATTATTTTATTTTCCAGCCCTCGACCTATATTCCTAAGCATAAACACAACTGACTCTGAGGAAGTGAAAAAGGTGGAACAAGAGAAAAAAGATGAAGAAACGAGAGTCCCTCTCGCGGAGAAGATTGGTGGAGAAGATACTGAATGTCCTCCTATACCGGATAAATTTGGTAAATATGTATATTAACCGTGCGTGTGGTTCCCGGCAGAGTAGAATAGGACCACTCCAAGTCTTCCCGTGGATGTCGTAGAAGGCGACTTAGGGAACACAAGCTGAATAAAGCTTATAAACATCAATGAGACCTCTCCAACCGTCTGGCCAGCGTGGATAGTATAAGCCAAATCCACTGACTACTCTTGCTAATATTATATGGCTCTGGTAGTACAGAGAGGGTCGTGCTCCTGCAGTGGAGACTAAAAAAGTTGCCAAGTGCGAGTCGGACTCGCCCATTAGCAGCAAGTAACATTTTACGATTTATGACGTATTAAAAAAAAATTACAAACTAGATCTCGTTCAAATCAATTTTCGGTGGAAGTTTGCATGGTAATGTACATCATATATTTTTTTTAGTTTTATCATTCTCTTATTTTAGAAGTTACAGGGGGGGCGGACCAACATTTTACCACTTTGGAAGTGTCTCTCGCGCAAACTATTCAGTTGAAAAAAACGATATTAGAAACCTATCCATAGATACACGTATAGGCTTGATGAAAAAAAAAAAAATTAATTTTATGTTCTAAGTATGGGGTCCCCCAAAATTTACTGTTTTTTTTCTATTTTTGTGTGAAAATCTTAATGCGGTTTACAGAATACATCTACTTACCAAGTTTCAACTAGTTCTTATAGTTTCGGAAAAAAGTGGCTGTGACATACGGACGGACAGACAGACATGACGAATCTATAAGGGTTCCGTTTTTTGCCATTTGGCTACGGAACCCTAAAAAGACCTGATGATGATGTATACGAGTATCAACAAATTTATTCAATAAAAAAAACCTATAGGTATACTTACAGGTTAATTTTGTACAACCTAGCTACATACTTATATTGAAATCAGAATCACCATTAACATAAAACCGTGAGAAAAGACTGTTTTTTGTAACTCTAAATTTTGTTAAAGCGCGGATGCGCTTCCGTTGCCCTCAACGCTTGCCGGCCGCCGCCCGCCAGTCGCCCGGTAGCAGGGGGTTCCATGTTGGTATACATTTGTCGGCTGATATCTTTGGTTTTTATTATGAAAAAGGTTCATATGATAGGATGAATGTATTATTTTTATGACGCATAAAGAAAGAGTACCTACTTTCCTTCGTAAGTGCTAGGAGTTTAATTCATTATATCGACCTGTATGTAGTGTAGATTAAATTCGTGTTAAGGCCGTACCTAAATTTTCCGGGGTGCAGTGCTGCCCCCATTTTAAATAAATCATTTCAAAGAAAATGGAGACATCATTTAAAATTTTGCTACTACCAAGTCCTAGATAACCCTTTAAAGTATTTTATGAACTACTGTTTGCAGTTTATAATGAGAACGTTAAGCTTTACTACGCACATTAGCCAAAAGTGGCCGTTTTTCGCAAATGTGCGTAGTAAAGCTTAACGGTCTCACTTTAAACTGTAAACAGTAGTTCATAAAATACTTTGAAGGGTTATCTAGGACTTGGTAATCGCAAAATTTTTAATGATGTCTCCGTTTTCTTTGAAATGATTTATTTTAAATGGGGGCAGCACTGGAAAATTCTGGTACGGCCTTAAAAGATCGATTGGTTGGGGTGGTATACTTGCGTATCTTTTATGACATCATCATCATTTCAGCCGCATAACGTCCACAGCTGGACATAGGCCTCTCCCAGGGGTTTCCAAAATGACTGATCTAGAGCGGCCTGCGTCTAGCGCTTTCCATCTTTTATGATTATGACAGTTGACAATAAATAAATGAGGACCATCCACTAAAATGCAATGATATGGCGTTTGTTCTCAGTAGTCCCTTTAGTGGTTCCTTTGGAAGAACTACTGAGCCTTTTTTGTCTCTGTAGTTCCTTTAGTACTTAAAGGCCCATTTACACGGTGCAAGTTTCTTGCCTGTTGCATGCAATAAAATTGAAGCAATAGATTTTTTTTTTAACTTTATTGCACAAGTATGTTGTACAAGTGGACCTAATGCCATATGGCATTCTCTACCGGTCAACCATAAGACCAAGCAGAAAATATGTGTGGCTGGCGTGATTAAAATATGTATAAAATTAAATAATTAAAAAAAAATATTTAATATTAAATATGACCTACTAATAATATGTTATTATTTATTTTAATCTATACTATAGTATAGATAAAAATAAATAAACAAAACATTAAACGAATATATACCTAAACATATAAACTAATAAATATATATTATACATATACAATAAATACAAAATAATTAAATATATTAGGATGATTGTGCTGGGCTAGGACTGCTGGAGAAACAATTTATGTACCGCCCGCTTGAATGCCATGCGACTGGGAGCCCTTCTGATAGACTCTGGCAGGGCATTCCAAAACCAGATAGCCTTGACCTGGAAAGAGTTGTCCATGAAGATAGAATGGTGAGGAGGAATAGCAAGGATAAGAGTGCTAGAGGAGCGAAGTTTCTAAAACTCGCATGGTCTAAACAGAACGTCAGCCATACAAATCATTGATTGCTTCAATAAAATTATATGCAACAGTCAAGAAACTTGCACTGTGTAAATGGGCCTTAACAGAGACAAAAAAGACTCAGAAGTCCCTTTTCCTAGTGGTTTGTTTAGAGGAACTACTGTACCTTTTTTTCTTTTCAGTTCTAAACAAGCTGGAATCCATTGGCATAAGGGGAACCCAGCTCCAACTATTTCAGAGTTATTTCTCTGATCGAGTGCAGTCGGTTTTGGTAGACGGCCAATCAAGCTCGGACTTACCAATACTCTACGGTGTACCCCAGGGTAGCATACTCGGACCGACCCTTTTTCTGGTCTATTTAAATGATCTCTTCTCTCTCATTATCCCCCATGGTAAGATCATCTCTTATGCCGATGATACAGCTCTTCTCTTTTCAGCAGAAACTTGGGAAAGTACTTACCTCCACGCCCAAAGCGGTCTCGACATTACCTCAAATTGGCTTCACCTTAACCTCCTTTCTCTTAACGTTCAAAAAACTCAGTTACTAAATTTCTCAATTCATAACCTCGATAAACAAAATAAAATCATATCTAAACTTCGTATTGTTGCTCACTCCCACCCAAATTCTTCTGCTACAACCTGCTCATGCCCTTCCCTATCCCTTTCTGATAAAGTAACATATTTAGGCATAATAATTGATAAAAATTTAAATTTTAAGGAACACTTAAATGTTACTGCTGGGAGAATCCGCAGGTTAATGCACATCTTTAGACGTCTACGGCATGTTGCTGAACCCCATGTAGTGAAAATGGTATATTTCTCTCTGGGTCAGTCTTTACTAACATATTGTCTTTCCGTATGGGGTGGTGCCTGTAAATCCGCATTAATAAAAGTTGAGCGAGCTTAAAGAGCCCTCCTCAAGGTCTGCACTTTCAAACCCTTTCTTTTTCCAACCAGTGAATTATACCAATATTGTGAAGTCCATACAGTTCGTCAGCTTTATATATTAAATACCGTCCTCCAACAGCATAAATCTACCCCGTATAACCCAAACTCACTTCGACGTAACCGACTTGTAGCTTCTTCCTCCCCTTTCAAAACCGAATTTTCGCATCGCTTTCCTTGTTTCACGGGACCATTCTTGTATAATAAACTTCATGCTACTCTTAATATCCTGTCTCTCTCTAATTACTCATGTAAACGCCTTCTCTCTAAATATCTCCTAACGCTATCCTACGATGACTCTGAACGTTTATTACTTACCCTTCAATAAATTACTTCTTACTTACGATTACTTCCTTATAAATTACAATTACAATTACTTTCTTTACAGCTTTTACTCAGGTTGCAATGTATGAATCCATGTTTGTCTGGATTAAGCTTGTGAGTTAAATTAATAATAGTTATTTCTAGTAATGTTCAGTTAATTTAGATTATATTTTAAACTATGTACCTAATCCAAGGGCGGGGGCACTGGAGAACTGTAACACAGGTTCAGCCTTCATCAGTCTCCAGTCTCCTTCAATCAGTGCTGGTAACTCAAACGGTTATGAAACCGTTTACTGTTTTTCTACGTATTGTAAGATTTTTGGAGAAATAAACGATTTTTTACTTTTTTTTTTTTTTTACTTTTTTGTCTCTGTAGTTCTAGGTACCATGGAGCTGGTCTGACGATGGAGCTATGTGCCCATAGTTTTTCAAATACTTGTTATTGTTTTAGTGATAGATCCTGAAGAACCTGATGTCCTGGGTAATGTTAGCACTACAAAGAAGACGGGGCAAAAAGCCTGGGACAGTAAGTGCCTGTTTGCTTATTAATATTTATTTCAGCGATGCGGCTAGCCAATTTAACCCAACCCATATATTTTGTATACAATGTGGAAGGGACATACCCGTAATAACTCGAACCAAGGTCACGGTCTACAACGAGTTAATGAACTAACGCAAAACCTCTCAGATGGTACCTAAGCCCATCAAACTGAACAACTTTTGTTCTACAACTTTCATAAAATCAAAAAAAAATATTGAATTTTCATACAAACTGATCAACTGATAATATCCACGAGACGCTTCGAACATCCGCGGGACTGTTCGAGCATGTGCGAGTCCGTAACTAACTGTTCGAGCATCCACGAACTATAGCGGCCAAGAACACGTTCGAACGCTAGCATTTTGCCGCCTAGTCTGAATTGAACCTAAAATTGCACATGACGCGTCACGTCTCATGGGTTGTATTTGAAATCGAATGCCGTTTGATCAAACATGATTTGCTCGAAAACTTTAACTCAACTGTCTATAAGACCTACAATCAGTGCGCTCTATAGTTTGCTACATCAATGCATCAAAATCTCTAACGGTTAAAAGAAGTAAACGCGAATTCCCGAAATATCGTCAGATCAAATCGTTTTATTCACTAAGTACTATTATTTTGTACTAAATTATTTGATAACAATCCAAGCAAAACGATCGATCGAAAATAAATTTCTGTTAAAAAAAGAGCGCTGTGCCTCGCGATATTAATGTGACGTACGAAAAATTATTTGGTATGGGTATCTAACCTATTTAACTAAAGACAAAAAGAAGAGTGTTATAAGTTGACGTTAAGTTTATATGTTAGTTTACGCGTTATTATTGCAATCATTTGTGCAATAAGTTTTGCTTAGAAATTATCATAATTAAAATAATATACTTACTCCCTTATTTATAAAAAAAAATACGAACGTTCGCTAAACCGAAAGTTAAAATATGTTTTGTCTTGTTCTTGCAATGTCAAATTTTGTAAGTGATAGGGACAAAACATATTTTAAACAAAAAAAGGTTTAGCAAACCTGTGTTAATTTTTATGAATATGAGGGTTAGTGTTTAAAACGATTTGATCTTACGATATTTCGAGAAAACGCGTGTACGTATTGTAATCGTTAGAGATTTTGATGCATTGATGTGCCAAACTATTAGTGGTCACATCAATCGAGTAAAGGTTTTCGAGCAAATCATGTTTGATCAAACGGCATTAGATTTCAAATAGGGGAACCCGTCTCATGATTATTACTATTACTACCAAAATACTTATGTATTTATTATTTACAGAATGCATTGAATACCAACAAAACCTGATCTTCCCATGCGTGCGGAATAACATGACAAAACAACTGGAGAGGATCCATAAATGTGCCAAAATAGAATTTGAAGTGAATGTTGCACTGGGTAGCAATGGTAAATCTGCCAACTTGAACGAGTTCGCACATATGGTACGAGATGGGTTCGGAGCCCACAATAATGTGCCTGGTTTTGAAAAATCACTGCAATTAAACTACTACAGTTTATTTCTCAAAAAATCAACACAGAAATCTTCAGGCTTTTCTACAGACACCTACAATATCCAAAACACGATTGAGCATTTTTGGCTCGATAGAAAAAATTACAAACATACGAGGGGGGGTCAAAAAGTTCGCGGAATGGAGGGGATAGCGGGGGGTGGGGGACCTGCCGCAGGTAGTAACTAATGAGCAACTCTTTGTGAGTATATATGCCAAGTTTGAACCTGATTGTGTCAATAACCTTTGACCTGTCGTCGATCAAACAAGTGAATCCGGAAGAAAAACTTGAACATGGAAAAAATCGAGTTTCGTGCCGTCATAAAGTTCCTCACTAAGCAAGGAAAACCACCTCAGAAAATTTTGGAAGAAATGTTATCAGTATACGGGGACTCTTGCCCTGGGAAAACCATGGTGTACAAGTGGAATAGCCTTTTCAAGCAAGGCAGAGAGTCTCTTGAAGACGACCCTCGCTCAGGACGGCCGATTGAGGCCACCACCTCAAACATCGTTGAAAAAGTGGAGAATCTTATACTGGAGGATACTCGTTTGAAGAAGAAACAACTTGCAGAAATGGTTGGAGTATCACCTACAACCATTTTAAATATTCTACACGACAATCTTGGGATGTCAAAAGTCAGCGCAAGATGGGTGCCAAGAATGCTCACACCACCACAGAAACAGCTGCGCGTCGAGTATTCAAAGGAGTTTTTAGACCTCTGTAGCGCCGACAAGGAAGGAATTTTTGCAAGACTTGTTACTGCAGATGAAACTTGGGTTCATCATTATGAGCCTGAGTCGAAGCAAGAGTCTATGCAGTGGCATAAAAAGGGTCAGCCCCCCCCTAAGAAATACAGGGTGTCACAATCGGCTGGAAAAATCATGGCAACTGTTTTTTGGGATACAGAGGGTATTTTATTAATAGATTATAAAGATAAGGGTGTTTCTATAACGGGAGAATACTACGCTAATCTACTAAGACAATTAAAAGAAGCAATCAAGGAGAAAAGGCGGGGAAAGTTGACAAAGGGTGTGCTGCTTTTGCATGACAACGCACCGGTACACAAGAGCCGCGTTGCGATGGCTGCCCTTCATCACTGTGGCATCGAAATGTTAAACCATCCTCCCTATAGTCCAGACTTAGCCCCCTGTGATTATTTTTTATTTCCCAAATTAAAAAAAGAGCTTCGGGGGAAGAAATTTTCCGATGATGAAGAAGTCAAGTCGGCGATTTCGGCCTATTTTGAGGACAAAGACAAATCATTTTTTTTCGACGGTATTAATAAGTTAATAGAGAGATCTGAAAAATGTATTCGACTTAAGGGGGAATATATTGAAAAAGAAAAATAGTACAGTATTTTATTTCACCCCCCTTCCCCTCCGTTCCGCGAACTTTTTGACCCCCCCTCGTACCTCTAAAGCCTAAATTTACATTTAAAAGAGATATTACTACTTTATACAATCACCTTTTTATATGAAAACTTGTACGTAAGTAGTACATTAATACTCTGTGTGAAAATTATACCAAAAAAATTATAATCTAAATTCTACTAGTTAATTTCGCTACACAAAAAAAAAAAATATACAAAAAAAAAAAAAAAACAGCGAATAATCGTCGTTGGGTCTGGGCGTCTGTTCGCTCAGCGGAATTAACTAATCATTTAGATTATACATTTTTTGGTATAATTTCCATATAAAAAAGTGATTGTATAAAATCGTAAATTTAGGCAAATTTAGAGGTATGTTTGTGATTTTTTTCTATCGAGCCGAAAATGCTCAATCGTGTTTCGGATATTGTGTCTGAAAAAAGCCTTAAGATTCTTATGTAATTTTTTTGAGAAAACTGTAGTAGTTTATTTACAGTGATTTTTCACACTCACAGTATTCTTGGCTCTGAACTGACCAGGCCTGTGTCCTGTGTCCTGTGTCACTCCCCGGTTAGGTATCGAAAATATACCTACATTATTACTAATAAGCGGCGACCACTCGGAGTGGTAAATTCAGTTGTACGAGTACGAATCGTTTGTCCAGAGTAATAAGAATGAAATTGGCCTGCAATGTATGTCTGGGTGTCTAAACGAAAAGGTGCTGAGTTCTGACGTGAGCTAAATTAAACCATATCGCTAACCACATTGAGTAGATATTTATTTGAATTTATTTGCTGAGTGAGACTTCTGTACGTGAATACTAGTACCTAAAAAAACGACGTCAACAATGAATTTTTGTTTGATATTAAACGAAGACAGTCACCATAGCCGAAAACGGCCAGGGAAGATATATATATGTCGCAGTTGAATGGTATAATCCGCTAATTCACCAAACCTCTAGCTGTTTGGCATTACAGCTCGGTTTTGTAAAACAGCGAACCCTAATACGCGGAATGGAATGAACGACTTGTATTCATCCATGCGGCTAGAGAAGTTGTTGAACAATTCTATCTCTAGAAATTATATACAATTTAGAATGCCTACGAAGTGGCAATGTAGCGAGCGAGTGTTCTATCCATTTTACTAGGTTAGGTTAGAACTGTGACCAAAGTTAGAAAAGTTCTGTCCATTTTACTAGATTAGGGCAAACTTATAGCAATAAAAATCGTGGAATAGTTTTCTGGGAAATTAAATTCGATGTCGAAAAAATCTGTATTCTAATAGACACCCAGTTTGTTGGGTAATATTTCATTAATGGTAACCCTAAACCAAATCCTTATCATGCATGTGTCGCAGTTGGATTGTATAACGGTTTCGTCAAACAGCGGATTACCGCTACTGTTTCACAAAACTGCTAGCCGTTTGGAAACGTGGTTAGCGGTTTTAATGAACGTAACACGTTGCGCAATATTAGACAATCCAGCTGAACGATATTCGGCTGTTTACAAAACCGAGCTGTAATGCCAAACAACTAGAGGTTTCGTGAATAAGCGGTTTAAACCATCCAACTGCGACATATATATGCACTAGTACCTATTCTGTGATACAACTTGCTTTGTGAATAGTACTACGAATATCACTAGATGGCGTTGTACAGTTAGTTACTTAAAAGTGAAAAATTGATTATAGTTTACTAATTACCTAATAATTACTTTTTATACCTATTTCAGGCCTTACTCGGTTATGGAAAAGACCTTGTTAGTAGTGAGTGGTTGTGTGGAGGCACCATCATCAGTGAAAAATTTATACTAACGGCTGGACATTGCGTTTATTCTGTCAAGTTGTAAGTTGTAGACCATTCTTATTCTTCATCTGAACGCGTTCCCAGTTGCATCCTCAGCTGCTTCAGAGCCAGGGGTGCGCCTTCCCGATTTCTTTTCCAAATATATTATGCATATCAATGGTCACCCAAGGATGCCAAAATGTAGCTTATTGGAGAAGAAATAGCCGGAACAATTTATACGATTTGGCTATAGTTTTACCACCGGCTGCCTGCCTGACGTCAACCCTATTTGGGAATGCTATTGTAGCACGAGCTTTAAGTGCAATTTTTCCTTTATTGTGGATGTCGTAAGAGGCGACCTCTTACGACGACATCCACAGGAAAGAGATGGAGTGGTTCTATTCTGACCCGGTTAAGTTGTATGCCATTATTTATGGAGTTATCGTGTGTACCAGGCCTGTGTCACTCCCCGTTTAGATATCGAAAATGTACCTGCAGTATTACTATGCGCGCAGCGGCCCCTCCGGGTGGTAAATTCAATTATACGAATCGTTTGTCCAGAGTAATAAGAATGAAATTGGCTTGCAATGGATGTTTAGGTATCTATGCGAAAAGGTGCTGAGTTCTGACGTGAGCTAAATTAAACCATATCGCTAGCCACATTGAGTAGATATTTCTTTGAATTTCTTTGCTGAGTGAGGCTTCTGTACGTTAGTATTATTTATTCTATGGTGTAAGTGTGTGCTCGCCGTGTGTGGTTCACGGCAGAGTAGAATAGGACCACTCCAAGTCTTCCCGTGGATGTCGTAGAAGGCGACTTAGGAAACACAAGCTGAACAAAGCTTATGAACATCAGTGAGACCTCTCCAACCCATCTGGCCAGCGTGGCCTGTCTCAGCGTCTCTGGCCAAGTATGGCGGCAGTACAGAGATTTCGATTTTTAGGGTTCCGTAGTAAATAAGAAATCCTTATAGTTTCGCTATGTATGACTGTCAGAGACTAGTACATAGCTCCCATATATGTAAAGTGGAAGTCGTAATAAATTTTAAATCTCTACTAATATTATAAAGCGGAAGAGTTTGTTTGTTTGTTTGTTTGTTTGTTTGTTTGTTTGTTTGTTTGTTTGTTTGTTTGTTTGTTTGTTTGTTTGTTTGTTTGTTTGTTTGTTTGTTTGTTTGTTTGTTTGTTTGTTTGTTTGTTTGTTTGTTTGTTTGTTTGTTTGTTTGTTTGTTTGTTTGTTTGTTTGTTTGTTTGTTCTTTCGTTCGTTCGTTCGTTCGTTCGTTCGTTCGTTCGTTCGTTCGTTCGTTCGTTCGTTCGTTCGTTCGTTCGTTCGTTCGTTCGTTCGTTCGTTCGTTCGTTCGTTCGTTCGTTCGTTCGTTCGTTCGTTCGTTCGTTCGTTCGTTCGTTCGTTCGTTCGTTCGTTCGTTCGTTCGTTCGTTCGTTCGTTCGTTCGTTTGTTTGTTTGTTTGTTAAAACGCGCTAATCTCAGGAACTAATGGTCCGATTTGAAAAATTCTTTTTTTGTTGGGTGGCCAGCGTGGCCTGTCTCAGCGTCTCTGGCCAAGTATGGCGGCAGTACAGAGATTTCGATTTTTAGGGTTCCGTAGTAAATAAGAAATCCTTATAGTTTCGCTATGTATGACTGTCAGAGACTAGTACATAGCTCCCATATATGTAAAGTGGAAGTCGTAATAAATTTTAAATCTCTACTAATATTATAAAGCGGAAGAGTTTGTTTGTTTGTTTGTTTGTTTGTTTGTTTGTTTGTTTGTTTGTTTGTTTGTTTGTTTGTTTGTTTGTTTGTTTGTTCTTTCGTTCGTTCGTTCGTTCGTTCGTTCGTTCGTTCGTTCGTTCGTTCGTTCGTTCGTTCGTTCGTTCGTTCGTTCGTTCGTTCGTTCGTTCGTTCGTTCGTTCGTTCGTTCGTTCGTTCGTTCGTTCGTTCGTTCGTTCGTTCGTTCGTTCGTTCGTTCGTTCGTTCGTTCGTTCGTTCGTTCGTTCGTTCGTTCGTTCGTTCGTTCGTTCGTTCGTTCGTTCGTTCGTTCGTTCGTTCGTTCGTCCGTTCGTCCGTTCGTTCGTTCGTTCGTTCGTTCGTTCGTTCGTTCGTTCGTTCGTTCGTTCGTTCGTTCGTTCGTTCGTTCGTTCGTTCGTTCGTTCGTTCGTTCGTTCGTTCGTTCGTTCGTTCGTTCGTTCGTTAGTTCGTTCGTTCGTTCGTTCGTTCGTTCGTTTGTTTGTTTGTTTGTTAAAACGCGCTAATCTCAGGAACTAATGGTCCGATTTGAAAAATTCTTTTTTTGTTGGGTAGTCCATTTATAGAGGAAGGCTTTAGGCTATATAACATTACGTTCCGACAACCACGCGAACGAAGTCGCGGGCACACAAACATTGTAACAAAATAATGTGCTTTCAAACTTTAGAATCTGAATATTTCGGACGTGGACGGATATATAACGTCTAAAAAAATATACTGAAACTATTTTAAGGGTTTATTCAGTCCATGATACTGAACAACTTTTCCCAAGGAACGTGTATCGAAATATGAAAATATTTTTTCGTATTCCATAAAAACTCTGATGATCGGTCAACGTATATGGGAGGCCAAAAATTATTTTTCATATTTCGATATATGTTCCTTGGGGAAAGTTGTTCAGTATCGTGGACTGAATCTACCCTTAAAATAGTTTCAGTATATTTTGTTAGACCCTGTATCTGTCAGACGGTCAGACCCTGTATCTGTTAGACCCTGTATCTGTTAGACCCTGTATCTGGTAGACCCTGTATCTGTTAGACCCTGTATCTGTTAGACCCTGTATCTGGTAGACCCTACCTGCGTCCGGAATCAGAATATGAAAGAATAATTAAATTCCCCCTGCACCATTTCACCGTCGGACAACACGACGTGGACAGGTATTCCACCCATTTGTGATTGATATTCCTTCGCATCGTACCTCTCGATTCGCCTCCTCCTTCATTGTGCGAACCGCTAAGGTGTGGAATTCCCTCCCTGCGTTGATGTTTCCCCATACATATGATTTAGGGATTTTCAAGGCAAGAGTGAATAGGCATTTTTTGAGTCTGCGTGTTACATCTTATACTTAGCTTCCCATCAGGCTAGATAGAGGTCAAACGCACTCAAATCTCTAATAAAAATAAAATATTTGGAAAATCCAAAAGTGCACGCCTCATAATCTCATTTTTCACAATTAAATTGAAATTACGATTAAACTACATTGAATAAGACCGTGATCTTCGAAAGGACTTAGCTTTGGATAATACTGAAGCGTATAAAAAAAAATGGACTTGATCAGATAAGTTTTTCGGGAGTTATCGTGACCACGCCAGTTTCCATACATACAGACACACGGACGACGTCCACAAAATGATTTTATTAAACATTGTTTTTATTTAAGTGCAAAATGTCTTTTAAAAATGTCATAAGTGTTGAAACTAGTGTTTTTCCTTGAAATTTATGTGTAAATATTATTGCACAAGTGCGGTAGAAAATAAATATACACATTTAGTTAAAAAAATCACTTGATTTTTGTAAGGCGAGAGTCCTCATGCGCTTCGCTTATGAGGCGTGCAATAGAAAAAAATAATGTATATTCCGTACGTGGACGATCAGCCTATGTAAGTACAATTGTTGTTATTTCAGTGGCAATGTGACCCGCGTCGCCACAGGCTTCCTCAAAAGAAGTGATATACCTAAAAGAGCACGGATATACAATGTAAAGAATGTTGTAACACATTCTGAGTATAAGCCTCCAAGTAAATACAATGACATTGCTTTATTGGAGATTGAAGGGTGAGTTTGCTTATTTTTCGGTTGTGTGTGGCCAAAACGGCTGTCTGATTAAAATTTTTGTGTAGCTACTTTAAAAAAAAATTATTCCTCCCGTATCTACAAATCAGCGGCCAGACGGATTTTGTATGGGAGGACGAAACATTTTTATCTTTTTCATGGACTGAACTTGCACGGACCACGCGTACGCGACCAAGCGTAGGTACCTTAGGAGGTTCCGTTCTGTATAAAATACTCTTACTGTCTTCTATGCTCCAGCCTCGTCCAATCTGTATTGGCAACCACTCCAATAACTTTGTGTATTTTTACCCGACTCGGTCCGCGGAAGAGTTCACTCGTTTTCATTCGTTTTTGTAATACCATAAAAATGCCTGAAGGCGCATTTAAAGGCTGCAAAAACCACGATAAGTAAGTTAAAAAAGAACATGGAATATCGCATTATCGGTAAGTAACATAACTGTTTGTTATAATTAAAATACTAAGCAATTTTACCGCGCTAATACAAACGACTGGCGGCGGTGGCGGCCTGGCGGCCACGATCGCGGCGGGTCAGGCCCGAAGCGACAACAGCGCATTCATGCGCTGCTGTAACAGCGCATGCGCTGTGGTCGCACCGGGCGCGACCCGCGCGAAGTTAAATTGAATGTATAAAGAAATTTTTTGCCAAATGTACCGATGGGCTCATCCTTAGTTGAAATCATTGGGTTTTAGTTTTTTAAACGTAAGTACCATCTTGTTACTTTTCTATTAATGATGATGGTATAATGATAATTCGAATGATTTTTACAGAATGCGTATAGACGAATATAATGTACCGGCGTGTCTGTACACGGACCAGCATACTTACAAGAATAGACATGCTTTAGCGACCGGTTGGGGAGCTTTATGGTACAAGGGAGATCGACCTGACGTTCTACAGAAGGTATATAAAGTTATTTTAAGGTGAAGTGGTAGCATAAGTGGCGCCCTCATTTGAAATAAATTGTTTTAAACTAAATATGGTGATATTTAAAAATTTGATTTGTCACAATGTCTAAAAAGACCTTTAAACTATTTTATGAATAACCTTTGAAAGTAATATTGGTAGTCCGTCTTAAAACTAGACGGACTATTAGTAATAATTTCAAAGGTTATTCATATGCAAAAATTTGGCTGGTTAGTCACCAGCCAAATTTGGTGTCTAGCAAGGGTTAACCTAAAATAAAAGTTAACCCCCATTTCCTTCAATTTCCATTTTCTTCATCTTTAGATGTTCCTGACCGAATTCAGCACAGAATCTTGCTACCGCAAGTTTCCAGGGAACCGACTCCTCAAATTTGGCTACAATGAGACCACTCAGCTTTGCTACGGGGACCCGCTTAAGAACACCGACACTTGTGACGTAAGTATGACGACGACTAATGACCTCCGTGGCGTAATTGTTAAGAGGGTACTCCACGCCAAAATCTAAGTTTTACTCCCGCACACAAATTTACCCTAACCGAAGCGAGACAGGAAGCCGAGCGAGGAGAGAGAGTTTACGTATGTGTGTTTTTTTAGGTTTTTTCGTTCGACAAAGAATATTTAAGAGTTAATTAAAAAATAAGACACATGATTACTGCCTTATGTTTAATACCTGTCCTGAACTTTGCTGTATTTATATTTCAAAGTGAGTATTTAAAGAGCCAGAAAAGTTTCCTCAGACAGCCAAGTATCCAAGTTAGTGAAAACTTAAACACTAGATTAGCATGGCGGGAAAATAAATACCTTCCCTCACCATCTCATATTCCACCCGCTGAGAAACTACCACCGGGTGGCGATCTCCCCTGGGCTGTCTGTCACAGAATACATAAGAGTACAAACAGAATGGAATCTCACAGCGTCTCCCGCAATTTGGCGTCCACGCACCTCTCCCCCGTTCTATGTGCCCCTTATTGCGCTCCGCACGCAATTCGTGACGTGTCTTGAGAACTGTCAACCAATAGTAACCATCATGGTGCGAAGATGCGCGTATAATAAATGTCTATCCACCGAATACAATAAACAGCGTATATTTCATAGATTTCCGAGTGATGAAAACAGGTAAGCAAAGCAAAAATAAAATTTCACGTTATTACATATAAAACAGAATATTTTTTACGTCATAGTGTTCGCAAATCTCCCGGTATGGAAAGATATAATAGTAAATATGTCGAACTCGTTAGTAGGTAAGTATTAAATTAATTCTGCGGCGCGACCCTAAGTATAAATTTCACACATTGACGTGTGTACAGATATATTGTTTCGTTTGTAGTAGTAGTACGAGTAGGTATATACTCGTATGTTACTCTGACTCTAGGAAGTGTCAGACCTGTGCTGGTGTTGGGAGAGGCCACGAGAACCGATTCGAGCAAAGTGGGGTTTCTCAAACAGCAATCGATGTTGCTGTGAAGCTGTTCAAACTATGGCCCACCTACTATCAACCCGAACTGCCCAACCCCTTGTACAATAGACGACCTAAACTCAGCTAATGACAGAGGAGTAAGTGTGGCCATATATTTGGTCCACACTCATATAATAATATCAGCCATTCCGACTCGCTAAGAAGAACAGTGAGTATTTCGTTAATATTGACAATACTGTTAAGATCGCTCTAAGAACTTTGGGGTAGTACCTATGGGCTCTTTAGAAATCAGTCCTTTAATTAAAAGCGGTTTAGCCGTTCAAAAGTTATTGAGGAAATGCTTGAAAGTCTTATTGCTTTGCCTTGCAACTTGTGTAAAAAAACCTTTCTATTTACAGGGTGATAGTGGAGGCCCTCTACAATACCGTCATCCAGATATGCACTGCATGCATCTGATCATCGGTGTGACGTCATTCGGGAGCCACTGTGGAGTGGTGAACCAACCAGCTGTGTACACTAGAGTGCTACCTTATGTACCCTGGATCGAAAGCGTTGTATGGCCTGATGAAATAAACGCTTCTTGATTCACATTTTGTTTATTACTCTAATTTGGATTAAGGTGAAGATATAGGCAAATGGCCTTGAAGTGTGAAATACATTGTTAACTCGTAAATATGGTGATAATTTCTATATTGCTCTACGTTATGCACTAGATAGCCCTTTAAATTATTTTATGAACCACCGTTGAAAGTATTTACATTAGTCCGTCTAGCTTTAAAACTTGCCTCAGCCAAAAGTGGCCACGGCAAGTTTTAAAGCTAGGCGGATCACCAATAATAGTTTCAACGGCAGTTCATAAAATAATTTATGAACTGCCGTTGAAATGATCTCCATATTTACGAGTTAACAGTTTATTTCAAATGAGGGCGCCACTTCAAGGTCATTTGCCTATACCTTCACCTTAACTGTAAGAGATCCCTGACATAGATGTGGGAGAAAGAGATAAGATAGATGGTCGATATTAAAAATGGGACGGTAAGGTCAACGTCTCACCTCGCGCTGACCTATGAGAACTTCCTTGTGAAACCATCTTTGCAATTATTTGCTAATCAGAAAAAATGGGCAAGTGAGAGTCGGACTTGTACTTGAAGGGTTCCGTACCTTCGTACAGAATTTTAGCTGAAGAAACACGTTTCTTGTATGACGACCCCCTTTAATTTTTAACTTTACCTTATTTTTAGTATTTGTTGTTATGGTGGTTATAGTAATACATAATCTGTGTAAATTTCAAGTATCTAGTTAATGCCATTACAAAGATCGAGTTAAAAACGCTGAAAAAATCACGTTTCTTGTATACGACCCCCTTTAATTACAAGCTTTTATTTAACTAACGTAACAATGTATGTTTGTTCGGGTGGAATCTTGCAACTTAATTTTGAAGCAGATATCTTCAACTGATTGAGCTGAAATTTTGCGCGCATATGTATATCACGTGACAATGCAATATTATGATGACTTGGAGCTGATCGGATGGTGAAGCTGGAAGGTGGTCATAAGAACTCAGTAATAAAACGACGCAACCCCGTTGAGTTTAGGCTTATTTGCTTTGTGTTGACAAGACCTTTGGTCTCATAATAAAAGCTTGTACAAAAAATGATTTTTTTTATAGAAACTTATTTTTAATTTTATTTTATTTTTAGTATTTGTTGTTATATGATAGTAATACATAATATGTGAAAATTTAAAGTATCTAGTTAATGCCATTATAAAGATCTAGTTAAAAACGCTGAAAAAACTCTTTTTTTGTATGACGACCCCCTTCAATTTTTAACTTTTTTATTTTTAGTATTTGTTGTTCTAGCGGCTACAGTAATACATAATCGGTGAAAATTTCAAGTGTCTAGCTATTACGGTTCAAGAGATAGAGCCCTGTGACAGACGGACAGACAGCGGAGTCTCAGAAATAGGGTCCCGTTTGCACCCTTTGGGTACGGAACCCTAAAAAGAAAAATACTTGAACATTATTTTTTTTAAATCTACCTGATGAGCTAAAAAACGCCCTATGGTTCCCGGTACAGTAGAATAGGACCACTCCAAATCTTCCTGTGGATGTCGTAGAAGCACAGAATACAGTAAGAGTAAACAGAACGGAATCTCCTAAGGTACGCGCAATATGCGTCCCCGTTCCCCGCACCCGCACCTCTTCCCCGGTTCTTGACGGCCAACGTGAGTCATCGAGGCGAAAACGGGGGAGAGGTGCGGGGACGGGGAACGGGGACGCATATTGCGCGTACCTTAGGAGATTCCGGCCTGTGGTAGAAGGCGACTTAGGAAACATAAGCTCGAAACTAGCTTATAACCATCAGTGAGACCATGCTGAGACCTCTCCAACCCGTGTGGTCAGCGAGGAATCGTCATCGGTTTAATCACAGACCACAGATCAAGATAGACACAGCCTATGAATATACTTTGCGTGTCCAACTGAAGTAAAATTCACTTCATTCAAAATTGTCTTCTTTAGTCCGCGTATGACAGCTTACTGCACCTAACCTAGACCGCTCTACAGAAAAATGCCTGTTTGTGCAGTTTTGAGCTGCAGAAACACGTCAACAAATGTTGGAGGACGTAAAGAAAAAGTTTCCTTTTAAGTAAATTTCTTATTAAATAGTATTCGATTTATTTTAAAATCAATTATTTCGTGTTTTGTTTAACTTTTATACTGAAAACTGCTGACTGAGTGAAAATCGCATATTCAAAATCCATTGCTTACATTAGGAACGAAATTTTGATGGCCTAGTATTTATAACACGCAATGAAAATAAAACGATTAGATACTTTCACATTCATTCGTTGTCATACATTTGTCAATCATCGTTCAAATGAAGCGTTATTTTTTTTTTATTAAATAATTTTTCGGCTTTGGATACAAGTCCTTTAGAGCCTATCTTTAACTTTGTTCTTTATTCCTAATCCTAACCTAACCAGTTACAATCAAAGGGTGGTGCAGTTCTTTGACTGCTTTAAGGGAGCTTCTGGCGACAAATCTGTACGAGTCCACTAGTTTTCATAGACGACTGAGTGGCGGACGGCGACGCCCTAAGACGCCCACACAGTCCGCAAAACAAATATCACTACAGCCGTACTATGACTGTTCACTTTAATTATTTTACACATTGTTCATGAGCATGAGCATTTATAACACCAAACAACACCAATTTCATATTATAAAGTCCACTAAAATCAATTTGCAAAATAATTTAAAGCAAACCCCAACCGAACCCCTTGACTTCCCGCCAAAAAACTCAATGAAGCGTTATTTTAACGATAGTGTTGTACATGTACAGTGTTATGACTCTAAATCGATTAGGGAAACATTGGTTTGAGAGGTACCTAATGTTTACTTTGAGATATTTTGGCATAAGTGTGTTTGTAATATATTTGTAGACAATAACATTTATTGACTGAGCAAGCGAAGCGTCTCAGATTCGAGATTAGTCGAAAAATTATTTTGTCTGTCTGTTCTCGTCTACAGATCGCATTTTTCAACCGATTTTGACGAAAATTGGCACGCAAGTTCCTTGATTTATTTAAATTATTAAGTCAATCGCGATTTTTGATTGGGGGAAAATAAAAGGGAAGAAGTGGGGGAAGTTTGCAATAGCATTATTTATCGACGGATTTCAGACGGTCTTGAGAGGCATACTAACCACGAATATACGCGACAGCGACGTCGCTGCCGCGTATATTCGTGGTCGAGCGTAAGGACTTAATTCTACACAAAATGTTGCAAAAAAGGGGGAGTGGAGGAGGGAAAACTGGGAAAAGTTTGCTTTAGCGTTATACATGGACGGATTTCGATTCTTCAAAAATTTTTGGATAATTTATACTTAACCACAGAAGACGGTTAGAGTATGGAGTGGTCCTATTCTAAGCCGGAAGTCACTCGGCATGCCATCCATTTGATCGAATAGACTAAATATTCGGGTACTGGGGAGACTACAAGTATTTTTATGCGAAATATATGATACCTACCACACTACCTATTATTCATCCAAGCAAATCAATTAAGTACTAACTCACATCTATCAACAAGACATTTCAAACGCTTCATATTTACAAAAATTGGACTTAAACGCAACTATATTTACACCACTAATTAAACGAATTACACTTAAAACTAACTAATTATATACACTTTATAACAATACTTACCCACATAGTAATAGTCGTTAGTTTAGTTTAAACCAAATCAAATAAAATCTAGGGCAAAACAAAAGAAATGCCACGCGCGAGTTGGGAGGCCAACTTCGACTGGTTTTGGTCAGTGACTCAGTGAACGCCAGAGAGTACATAATTGGGAGAAGTAATTCAAGTTATATATTCGTTTCACTCGCTCAACCACGTTTGTGCTAGGTACAGAAAGAGATAGAATGGTTCGTTCGGTTTCAATCATGTCTGTCAAACAATGGCCGGTGCGGCGCTCGGGCTCTAGGTGTACGTATTCGTTAGGATAACTTAATAACGTTTCGTATCGTATCTAGTAGGTAACGGATAACGTGGAGGAACGTCAAAACTCCACGTTCCACGAGCACAGGCACGGTTTGAGATACTTATTTGTTATTTGACGGTAACTCGGTATCCTGTTATTCGGATATCAAATAACGTAATATATTGGTAACATGTTCTTCAGCGCTAATATTTTCATTTGGTATTAGTACGCTCAGTCCCTCTATCTATGAAAGAAAATCGCATTAAAATCAATTGTGTAGTTCGAAGTGCACATACATACATACAGAGGGGCAAACGGCGAGAAACTACTTGTAACAGTGATAATCGAATTTTCATTCACTTTGTCGGTGTCTTTGAATCGATTTAACGCGGACAGAGTGTTCTCATCACTAAATGTCACCACTGACATTACATTTGACAGTTCAAAATTGGCATTTGAAGATTTGACTATGATTTTTACAAAATTAAAGAACTGATCGAGTTCCTTTTTATTTCAACCGTTTAATTCATATCTACGAAATTCACAGGTATGTCTTTGGACCATAAACCATAATAGATTTTCTCGCCTTCAATAAAAGTAAAAAGCTTAGACGTATTTTCTTTCTCACTCAATTTCTTATCTTCACGATCATAGACCATCATAAAATCTTTATACACATTGTTTTTCCATCGGTTTTGGAGCCAAAGGCCACATCATATGGATCGTTAGTAAGACCCAATTAGCTAGTCAAAACAAAAAATATTGACTAAAACTCCAAAGTAAAAACATGAGATCAATTAGTAGCGTTTCGTACTCGAGTTCATCGGGGTCACACGGCAGTTTTGATAAAGACGGGCGCAACTACGTGGTTCCTACGAAAAATATTTTCGCAACTTTTTTTATCTTATGTCGTACACAAATTTGGATTACGTATATAGATAGAGGAATTAATTTTTTTCCAAACCACTGAAAATTCAGCGTGTATATTTATTTATTCAATTCATAGTATGTAGAAACCAAAATAGTAATATAAATTACTTTTATCTTGTCATATAAAGCTGGCTGCACACAAATGCCTGGTGGTGCAGAACACTCGCATAGATTTGTCAAACTGCATCAAGGCTAACAACTAAATCTTCACTTTGCGGGCCAGCCGGTGGAGCCGCCATCTTTAATAATATTCTCAACATCGCATACATCTTCATTATGTCATCATCGATGACTTAGACATGCGCATTTGCGCATGCGCCTTGGCACTCAACCGTGTCAACTCCAAACATGCCATCATCAGAGAGATTCCCGATGTAGCATCATGAAGTGTAGCATACAATTTCTAATTCTGTGGCTGCTTGTCATATTTTTTAAAAATTTCGGGTTTCTTTTAAAATTTACATCCTTTAGCCTTCTCTATTGGATTCCTACTCGAAATTGGCATATTCCTCATCAGCCATACAAGAAAAGGTTTCTCGTCCTAAAAAAGTACAAAGCTTTGTCGTAGTTTTTCAAATTATCCAGTTACTCGCGTAACTTCTTATCTTCAAAGTCATAGAAAATATAAAATCTTGATAAAATATTAAGTCTATATACATCTATAGTTTTATGTTAGAATCTTTTAAATTCTCTGGTTTCTCATTAAATTTATCTTTCTCAGAGTTCCTTACTGGATTCCAACTCAAAATCCTCATATTTCTCGTCGACCATAGCCATGAGATAAGATTTCCTCGCCTTCATGGATATGGAGTAATGTTTTTGTCGTTGTTTACCCTCTTTTGTAAAATACTTTACGCTATGAAGTAAGGTAAATAATATGTGAATAGAAATAAATGTTTGTTTATGTATTTAAGTAGAAACTAAAAAATGAAAATCCATTATTGGGTGTTAGTGCTGTACTTAGTAAAGTTAATATTGTATATTATTTAAGAGCTCTAGATTTTGTGACAATAAATAAATCAAATCAAATTCAAAAAAAGCTTTTATTGTAGTTTTTCAAATTATTTCTTTACTTACTTTGGTCATCATACAATCTTGACCAAATGTGATTTTTTTTTTCAAAATATTTACATTCTCTGGTTTCTCATTAAGTTTATCGTCCTCAGAGTCTTCCCTACTGGTTATTACTAAATTGTTATATTTGTCGTATTTTGCCAAATAATCCGGTTTTTCACTTAATTTATTATCTTCAGAGTCATAGACAATATAAAATCTAAAATATCTTTAATTCTGTGGAGCCTTATCATCATCTTTTAACATCACTGCTTTATCATCAGATTTCTCGTCTTCGGTATCCTCTCGACTTGATTCATATTCAAAATCGTCATATTTCTCGTCGACCATAGACATTAAAGATGTTTTTATTGCCATCCTCGGCTCACTCATGCTGCGTTTCGATTCGAACTCTACGTCTGATTCGTCGTCTGAATTAAAAAGTTTTACGTGCTCTATGGTCACTTTGATGTTGTTTTGCAGGTTTGCTTTGTCTGAAACAGTAAAAGGTCATATGGGAGGTATAGGGGATTACGTGTAAAGTGTCAAAAGTGTAACCTGTTTTGAAACGTAGCGGCGTATTTTTTAACGTGGTACACCAGAACGAGTATGACGATACTAAATAGGAATGTCACCTAAACATAAGTCAATGTCATTAGATAATGTCGTTTAATCTGTCGTATTAAGCAGAAAACAGGCTACCTACATCACCTTCTACTACCTCATCATCTGAGGCCAATAGACCACGGAGGCAGCCGGGAAGACCCTTAGGGTTGCGACAGAAAAGGATAGCAGCTCAGGAAAGTGCTGTTCCGTGCTGATAGATGAGATCCAACTCTTATCGAGTATGCTAATAGCTAATACTGGTGTCAGATTTTTCGAACTACATAAAGGCACCTGACGTAGCTTAATAACTTTCATCTAGTGACAACAGATTTATTACACACCAGTGAACTAGTGTGCAGGTGTCCTCACGATGTTTTCCTTCACCGGAAGCGAGTGGTGGTAGTTGAAAATGACCGTACATGAGTTTAAATTCAGAGGTACAAGTCGCGCCTAGTAAGGATCAAACTCGTGCCTCACAGACGCAGAGCCAGTGCCTAGACCGCTTGGCCATCACCGCTTGGTTAGTTGTAATAAACCAAGTCATATTGCATTCTCACCCAACTTACATAAGTATGTCAAGTTTCAGCTCAATCGAAAAATAGGAAGTGATATACAGTTTGCAAGATTTGATTAAGGACACACAGACAACGGGACAGGTGAAACTAAATAAAAAAATGTTTTAAAACATGTTCTACCTGGCAGGCAGTCTTCAGGGCACGGGCATATATTAGATATATCAGGGGTGACTATCCTGATGTTCGCCAGCGAGTGCTTCAGCACAATCTTCTCATTGTCACACCCGCATTTTCCACAGGAGGAGTTGCGCTTCACTATCTCTTTGGTGCTGAGGATTCCTGGGTTTAAGAATTAAAAATTTATTACTCTTCATAAACAAGGTTTACATAATAATTTATTTTTATATGTTAAGGCCCCTTTCCGGTCTGTTCTCTGCTTTTCTTATCCAGCTTTTGTATGCTGTCTGCCCATCTCTCTATACTTCTGCGGTTGTTTGGGCCTATCCATGTAGTCATCATCACCCAGGTCTTTTTTAGTCTTCACTGCGAGAGCATTGCCTCTCTATACTACAGAGCCATACTTAGCCACACTAGCCAGAGGATTTGGCCTACACTCTCCACGCTGGCCAGACGGGTTGGAGAGGTCTTATTGATGTTTATACCTAAGCTTTGTGTAGCTTGCGTTTTCTAAGTCGCCTTCTACGACATCCACGGGAAGACTTGGAGTGGTCCTATTCTACTCTGCCGGGAACCACACGGCTACCCATTTAGTGACTCGTTTCATCCATATGTCATTTGGTCTCATAAAGTGTCATAAAAAAATAAACTATACCGGCTATTTCTTCTCCACTCCTTAAAGACTTTGGCATTCTTGGGTGACCATTGACATGCATATTATAATATTTGAAAAAGAAAAAACGGGAAAGCACCCTTGAACTCCAAAGTAGCACAGGGGATGCAACCGCGACCGCATTACGATGAAGAAGAAGAAAGTCTCTCATGAAAGCTCAAGATCGCACAAGAGGCCATGAAGAGACTCGGCGTTTTTCCTATGAGATTAAAATATCCTTACTATAATATAATAATATAGTATAATATATAATATAATCAATACAACCTCACGCCCGGACTTTTTAACATCTTGTCCATGTGGGGGGCGGGCAACAGGTACTTATTATAGTAAAACTTACCTGGCTAACGAGGCTCTGGAAAACACCATTTAAAAATGAGAAGAAATAATAAGAATGCGCGTATAGGGCCGCTACCCGGGGGCCGCCGGGGCACGTGTGGAGCTGGCGCTGCACGTGACAGCATGTGGACCGTCAGTGACCCCTTGCTGAACAGGCGGGCAGGGGTCGGGGGGGATCAACCCGAAAATACTACAGCCGAAACAACCAGGAACACTGACTACACTTTGCGGTGCGGGGATAACTCAGATCCCGAGAGTACTGCCGGTGCGTCAGAGTCGACCACACCAATACCAAATATAAATGACGATTCGAGGAAAAAGTGGTCCGACTTAGAATTACGAGAACTTTTATTCTGTTACTACAAGGCTAAATCAGGGGGGGCAGGGTATATCAATAGACTAGAAGACCTTTTTAAGCAAAGAAATCCACACAACCCAAAAATACACAAGTTCAATGGCAATGCATTATCCAATCAGGTTCGCAGTATACTGAAACAAAAAAGATTCACAGAGGAAACACTTAGACAAATACAACAAAGTATAGAACAGGAAAATACACAATATACAACAACCACAAACATATACGACCAGACACAACAACCATCAACATCAATAGACCACACACAACAAGATATTGACACTAATGAAGGAAACACACAACCAGACACTGAAGCAGACTACTTGAGACATATAAATGACGACTCTAGAAAGAAGTGGACTGATGAAGAATTAAGAGAGCTTATGTTCTGTTATTATAAGGCTAAAGCAGGAGGATCTGGATACATAACTCGATTTTATAAACTATTTAAAGAACGTAACCCTCAAAACCCAAAGATACATAAATTTAACGGCAATACTTTATCAAACCAAGCGCGAACAATATTAAACCGTAAAGCACTATCTATCGAAGTTCTTAACGAAATACGACAAGCAGCAGAACAATCAGCAACGCAACATACCACAACCAGTACAGACACACATACCACAAATACACCTACACAATCAGATAACTCACACTCATCACTCGATCAACCATCACCAATCACTGAAACCTTTCAATCAAACGAACACTCTTACCATGAAAACTCAACACCAGCAACAGGTAACACAAATAGGACAAACACAGAACACTCAATCAATATAGACCAAATTATACAAAACTATGACGAACAAGACCCTTTGATACTAGATTTATTACAAAATATAGCTGAAATTAAAGAAACAAATGTCTCAGAGCGACTAGTTTTACCGAAACCGAAATTTAACAAACAATTTCATAGTAATCTCCAAAAATTAAACAGATATCTACCTACCTTATTTGAGACTGACCCATCTCTTCGAGAGACAAATGATATAATTTATGCAACAGCTAAAACTTTAATTCTAGCAAATAATCAAAAACCTTATGTTAGTACAAACACACTGAAACCACATAAAGATCCACCATGGAAGCAAAGAATAGTTAACAAAATAGAAGGGTTTAGGAAAGATTTGGGACGGTTGATTGAAATAGAAAACGGAGTAGAGACTAGGAAAATGATAAAATTAAAAAATAAAATCTACGATAAATACCAAATATTTACTGACAACGATAGGGATAACATCAAAGAAATGCTGAAACAAAAGATAAAGGCACTTGCAGGTAGGATAACACGCTATGATGATATGAATGCTAAACAAACACAAAACAAAATGTTTGAAGAAAATCAGCACAAACTTTACCGTAACTTAGCAGGGCAACAAAATCTACCCGAAAAAATACCAACTAAAGAAGAAATAGAAAATTTCTGGTCACCTATTCTGTCACAACCTATTTCTTACAACGAACAGGCCCAATGGATCACAGATGTAGAGGAAACAACTAAAGAAGTAGTACAGAACCAAGACACTTTTGAAATTACAATTGAACATATTAGGGACGCTATCAAAAAAATACATAATTGGAAGGCACCAGGAATCGACAAAATTCAAAACTACTACTTAAAATACCTTACTAGCATACATATATATTTAGCAAAATTATACACAAATATATTAAAAGGCTCAGAGGAAATAGAAGAATGGTTTACTACAGGTCAAGTTATTTTAATCCCAAAAAACGACAGAACAGATGACCCGAAGAACTGGAGACCAATTGCTTGTCTTCCAACTATGTACAAACTTCTGACGTCCGTACTGGCAAATGAATTATACATGCACTGCGATAGGAATAATCTAATCGCACCGGAGCAAAGAGGTTGTAGGAGACGCGCTCGCGGCTGTAAGGACCACCTAATGGTCAACAAAGCTATTCTTGAGGACCCCCAACACGCTCAGAAGAACTTGAGCACGGGATGGGTAGACTACCAGAAGGCCTTTGATAGCATGTCCCATGAATGGATACTAAAGACTCTAGATATATATAAATGCCCAACTGCTATCAAGGACTTCCTCAGGAGGGTTATGCCGAAATGGAAAGTTGTAATGACTGCCCGAGCAGTGGGGACCTCAGTGACTACGGAACCGATTTTCATACGCCGCGGGATATTTCAGGGGGACTCGTTGTCCCCGCTTCTCTTCTGTTTAGGAATTAACCCTTTGTCACAGGTATTAAATAAATATGAAAGTTTAGGATACAAATTAAAAGATAGTGTATGTATAAATCATTTGTTATACATGGATGACCTAAAGTTATATGCAAATAATAAAAACAATCTTAAGGTTCTCATAGATAGTACTGAAGTATTCACCAAGGATATAGGAATGAATTTCGGGTTGAACAAATGTAACATCTTACATATGCAAGCAGGAAAAAGGATAGGATGCGAAGGGGAAGGGCATGTGCTGTTAAGTGGTGGGGAATTTGAACATCTGAAGGAAGGCGAAAAATACAAATATTTAGGCATTAATGAAGCAGGAACTATAGAACACGATAAGCTTAGGGAACAAATTCAGAAGGAATATTTTAAAAGAGTAAAAAAATTGACCCATACACACTTAAACGCCAAAAACGTCATAACCGCAATTAATACGTATGCAGTGCCAGTGCTTTTATATTCATTTGGTATAGTCAACTATAAAAACAGCGATTTAAAGAAAATAGACATAAAAACAAGAAAATTACTTACACTTAATAAAATCCATCAAGAGAAAGCAGATATTGAAAGATTATACATGCCGATAGAAGAAGGAGGAAGAGGACTCATGAATGTAGAAGCACTGCATAAAACACAAATTATTAAATATAGACAGTATTTAGAAAATGAATCAGATTATCTTATAAAAGCCATAGTAAAACACGATAAATCTAGGATTAAATATTCCATACATAAAGAAGCAAACAACAACTTAAGTGAAATAGGGTTAACAACAAATAATAATTACATAGACATTGAACTTAAAAATGCAGTATTAAAAAAACGATTACATACACTAAAATCTAAACCGCTTCACGGTCAGTTTTATAACTCCATTCTCGACAAACCTAATATAGACAAAGAGCTCTCATTTAGATGGATCAAAAAACAACAAGTATCTCCCTCATTGGTCTCGTCAACATTCGCCATACAAGACCAAGCAGTTGCCACCAGACAGCATGAAAGGGACATTATGAAAAAACCCATAGATGGCAAATGCCGTCTATGTAGGGACAGAGATGAAACTACCCAACATCTTATTTCAGGCTGTGAGAAACTGGCTGGCAACTACTATGTCAAAAGACATAACAATATTGTACAGTATATTTTCTGGACATTAGCAAAAAAACACAAATTTGAAGTTTCAAAATTCTGGTGGAAGGAGCACTTGAGTCAACCTAAAGTAATAGAGAACGATGAAGCGAAGCTAATGTGGGAGATGCCAGTTCACACTGATCGCACAGTCACCCATAACAGACCAGACATCATTTACACACACAAGCAAAGCAATAACACTTACCTTATAGATGTCACAATACCGTCGGACTACAATATAGGTGCAAAAGAGATTGAAAAACTAAATAAATACCATCTATTAAAAACAGAAGTAACAAGACTTTGGAACACCAAAACTACAGTAGTGCCGATAGTAGTAGGATCAACCGGAATAATCGCTACAAGCCTCCGGCGATATTGTGACATCTTAGACTCAAATATAGATAAAACTATAATGCAAAAACAGGCAGCACTGCACACCTGTAACATTTTAAGCCGAGTTTTGGGGGACACAATTTTTGTAGGCGGGGACGCTGAAACTCCTTCTCCCTGAGGGTCTCAGGGCGGGAGTTCAGCCTAATACCGACCTTTAAAGGTCGAGAAGGTGCAAACCTAAGTAAATTTAATAATATTATAAATGTGAAAGCGTGGATGTTTGTTACCTTTTCACGCAAAAACTACTTGACGAATCATCATGAAACTTTGTACACATATCCTGGGAGGTACTAGAAGTAACATAGGGTACCTTTCATCCCGGAAAAAAGTAATGTTCCCGTGGTATAATTTAATAATATTATAAATGTGAAAGCGTGGATGTTTGTTACCTTTTCACGCAAAAACTACTTGACGAATCATCATGAAACTTTGTACACATATCCTGGGAGGTACTAGAAGAAACATAGGGTACCTTTCATCCCGGAAAAAAGTAATGTTCCCGTGGTATAATAATATTATAAATGTGAAAGCGTGGATGTTTGTTACCTTTTCACGCAAAAACTACTTGACGAATCATCATGAAACTTTGTACACATATCCTGGGAGGTACTAGAAGTAACATAGGGTACCTTTCATCCCGGAAAAAAGTAATGTTCCCGTGGGATACGCGAGCGAAGCCGCGGGAAAAAGCTAGTCATCTATATAAGAGCTATAATAATATAATAATATAATAATAATAATATAATAATAATAATATTATAAATGTGAAAGCGTGGATGTTTGTTACCTTTTCACGCAAAAACTACTTGACGAATCATCATGAAACTTTGTACACATATCCTGGGAGGTACTAGAAGTAACATAGGGTACCTTTCATCCCGGAAAAAAGTAATGTTCCCGTGGGATACGCGAGCGAAGCCGCGGGTAAAAGCTAGTCATCTATATAAGAGCTATGGCTCTAGTCGGTGGAGTATGACTTTCCTTTCATTTGTCTCTTTAGTCCGCCAGCTGTTTTACTTTGCTCTATGACGTAGACGTTTCCTCATTTATGATTCGAAATCAAAGGAGGATCGATCTCTAGGAAAACTTAAGCAACAGTATCCCAGAGGCTCATTAAAGAGACCATGAGTGAGACACGTGCGAAGAACCATTGGCTGATGGTGGCTGAAAGAATATCCGTTGGCGACTATGTACAGGTAAGCGCAGTGTAAGACACCTTACCAGAAAGGTGGTCTGACGAACCGACCAAGGTTGGAAGAAAACGCTGGATGGAAGGCCGCTTCTGCTCGGTCTTTTTAGAAACCATTAAAGGAAGCTTATGTCAGAATTGTATGGCTTAGAAATGAATTATTTAATAAAAAAAATCGTACCGTTCGCTCCCTTAGTAAAAGTGAGAGGCACCTCCACATTGTCCTCAAACTTTTTCCCACTCTTTCTTCCCCCAAAAGAGGCCAAAGCCTTCTTTATCGACACACTGTCCTCAAACTTTTTTCCACTCTTTCTTCCCCCAAAAGAGGCCAAAGCCTTCTTTATCGATCTAACTCCTGACCTGAACCCAGTCTTCTTCTCAGGGGTATACAGAAGGTTGCAAATGCACTTGTCACTCGGGCCTGTCCCTTCTGTCATCTTTTGAAGAGACTCTTCGTCTAACTTCTTGACTTTGCTGTAATCCATGTCACTTGGGTTTTGAGGTTATCTTTTGGGTTTTGTCTGTTTTTGATGTGAAATTTTGAGGTTATATTTTAGTTTATATGTAGCCTATTTAAATGGTTTTATTTGGCTTATTAGATACTGAATATAACTTTTTGATACAAAGCGAAAGTTTTGAGGTATTTTTGGGTTATAGTGAGGAGTTTTTGATACAGGGAAGGGAGAAGAAAAATCTTTAATATTTTTAAAAATTCAGTGATATTATTTTATAACAAGTAAGTTTATTGCTATAACTTTTAAATAGCCTTTTTAAAATTGATGAATTTGACTTTTTAGTCCCACCAGAAAATGTTAATTTTGCAGAAGTTTTTTATTTTGAGAAAAGTTGCTTTGGATTATAATACGATTTGATTTCAATTGTTCATGTTCTTCCTTATAATGTGGTTAGTTACATAATTTGGATGATTCTATATAACTCATTTTCTATTGTTTCTTGAACGGTTTTTATGCATTCATAACCAGATAGACCAACTAGTAAGAAAAATATTAAATTCATTTTATTGACTTACGTAGATAAGAAAGATTTTTTTTTTATTTAAAATTAAGCGGAACTCCTTCGCTGAACGTATTTTTTGAGTCTCATATAAAAATATGTGTTAAAAATACTTAACGTATTATTTGTTTTATAATTAGCTGTATAATAAAATGTTGTAAATTTGAGGTTATTTGAAATTATTTTATAATAAACATGTAGCATTAACATATTGCCAGAAATGAATGGTTGAATACAACCAGGGTTAGGAATGTTCGGGGTCGCCATTTTGGATTAGAATATTGCTTTCGTAAAAATGGCGTCCTATTTTACATCATATTATTTGAAGGTAGATGCTTTTTGGCGATCTTCCGGTTTTTGTTAGTTTTAAATACATTTTTTTTATTATTGTGCCATCATGGATCTGAAAAGACACATAAATTAATAATCTCTAAAAACATATTTCCTTGAGACAGTTGTGCCAACGTCATACTAACTACTGTAAGGCACGTAAATAGCAAGTAGGGTCGCTTAGCCGGTTAACGACCACCCTTCGGTTGGCGACCACTTGACGGACTTAGTGTCTTAAAATCAAGATAATACTATTTCTAGAGATAACACATATAAAAAATAAATCCTACGTGTTTCTCAAATGATTATTTAATATGAATTAACACACCTCGAAACAAATGGTTTACCCTATCACCAAAGAAAAATTACTCTATTCGCGTGATGATTCAGCGGTGCGTTATTGAGTAGTAAGTTAAAAAAAATAATAGCACGACGCTCGGCGCTTAATACTGGGTGGCGCAAAAGTACTGGCACTAAAGAAAATACTTTTATTTTTTTTATATGACATTTTCTGTCATTCTGTTGTTGAAAATTGTGTAGTGAACAAATGTAAAATACACTGAAAATAAACATGGACCGTTTTACTCCCCAAGAACGTGGAATAATTGTGTCAATGTTCTTACGGAATAATTCATCAGTGATAAGAACACAACGTGAATTTCGTCGACGATTTCACCACCGTCCGGCACCGATTGGTCGCACAATTCGACGCTTTGCCACACGCCTTGAAGCAACTGGCTCAACATTGGATAGACCTAAGTCTGGGAGACCAAGAACAGGCCGTTCAGCTGAAAATATCGATGCTGTGCGCGAAGATGTGGAAGAGTGTCCAGAAACATCAACGAGGCGACGTGCCACGCAATTGGGCATTTCCAGACGGACCCTGCAGCGTATTTTGGTGAAAGACTTAAAGATGTTCCCGTATAAAACTCAAATGACTCATCAGCTGCTGCCTGCTGACCACCGAGCTCGTCTAGATTACTGCCAGCGCGTCATAAACCTCAACCTTGAGGAGGATGATTTTCCTTCAAAATTGGTTATGGGTGACGAAGCGCATTTCCATCTCTCAGGGCATGTCAATAAGCAGAATACTCGGTTCTGGGGCACTGATAATCCGCGCATTATTCAAGAAACACCTCTACACCCACTAAAAGTTACTGTATGGTGTGGCATCTGTGTTGACAGAGTGATCGGACCCTATTTTTTCGAAGACGCTGGAGGCAATGCGATAACTGTCACTGGAGAACGCTACAGAACCATGTTACGAGAGTTTTTGATACCCAGTTTGGACGAATTGGGGCTGGAGCACATCTGGTTTCAACAAGACGGCGCTACGGCACACACAGCGCGCGACACTATGGACTTAGTGAGGGACGCTTTTCCAGGCCGAGTTATCTCTCGTTTTGGCGATTTGCCTTGGCCTGCAAGATCACCCGATCTGACCAGTCCAGACTTCTTTCTTTGGGGTTTTTTGAAATCTCGGGTGTATGTGAACAAGCCACAGACTCTCGCAGCTCTAAAAGAAAACATTCGTCAAGAAATAACGAACATATCGCAGGAAGTGTTACGGCAAGTTATGCAAAATGTCATAAATAGGGCTCAAATGTGTATCAACTCTGGAGGTCACCATTTAAAAGACATCATCTTTAAATCCTAATGGTACGAAATTTAATGGCACAAATATACATTTAAAAAAACCTAAATCTAGTTTTCTAATTTAGAAAAAATGTTATAGCTGAACCAAATAGGGTCTTTACTTTTGCGCCACCCAGTAGTAAGATTCATTAGTTATTTCATGTTGTATACACAAGTAAGATTTTTTTTAGTACAATCGTTAAGTTTTCATATTAATTTAATAGTATTTTGCTATTTTTATACTTGATTTTGTAATAAAATCCAGTGGTCGGCAACCGAAGTGCTAATTGCAAAAATGTTGGATTGCGGCCACATGGTCGCAATCCGACGAATAAGACATTATTTTGTTTTGATTATTCTGATTCTAATGGTTCATATAGGATAGTAACAATTTAGGGAGTGGCATTTATAAAGTGTAAAGATGCAATTCTTTAGTAAGCGACCACCAGTTTAGTTTTAAAGGAACTTTGTTTAATTTACCTACAAACAGTGACGCTAAATATGCGGCCGTTAACCAACACAATTGAAATAAAGACGTTGGTTTACGGCCACCGCAATTTAGTATGAGAAACAACGGCCGCAAACCGAAATAAGTATTTAAGTTATTGGGTATGCGACCACGTGGGATTTTAGATACCTGTACCTGTTCAAAATGTATAAAAAATAGACAATATTTTTTTAACATAAACTAGGTGTGTGAAAAATATTCTTTATTTAAAGGCAAAATAAAACATATATTTTGAATCAGTTATAAATGTTTTATTGGTATATTTTAAATATTAAAATAGTGGTCGCAAACCAGCTTACTGGTGGTCGTTAACTGAAAAAATGGCAATTTTTTCACTTTTTCAGCTTTTTATAATATTTAATGGGTAAAAGTATTGTATTTTATGTTTTATATCTAAACTAGACTATACTTGGGACTAATTAACACTAACATAATAAATGTCGCGTGTAGGTAACATTTTCTTTTACTCATCTATCTGAAGTGAGTAACTCAGCTAACTGGTCGCTAACCGGCTTCCTTACCCTACTTGTTGACTAATACATATTAATACCAACTGCTCACATAGATTTAACAGCACACAGTATTATACCATACAATGTGCATTCAGGACCCGATCTAGCTATTTGGCCGCTCCGGGCAATGATCATTTTTGCCGCCCTTTACATACAGAAAACCATATAACGGACCTTTGGGCCGGGTACGAACCGTTGGGGTCTTTTAGACTAATTCGAAATATGTATATAGTTATTTGATTTGATGAAGCATGTTGCTGATATACATTTGTACTTTTTTGACGAAGCATGTTGCTGATGAATATTTGAAACATTTGGTAAATAAAATACATAAGTACAAAAAAAAAGAAAGAAAAAGTCAATTTTGCTGCCCCTCATTTTTTGCTGCTCTGGGCAAATGCCCGGCTTTCCCCCCCTTAGATCGGGCCCTGTGTGCATTGTGTGTGGTTTCGAAAACTCCCGGCTGCCGTCATAAGATGCCAGTGGTCAAGCTGTGTCAGATGCCTATAAGCAGTGTTTACTACTTATACACACGAAAAAAAAGGACTCAATGTATGGGAAATAATGAAAAAAAAAAATATTTTTTTGACAAAGTAAATGTTTGTATAACTCCATAGATTGGTAAATCTATAATTGAAAACATCTGAAATTGGTGAAAATTGGATTAAATATATATGTAACATTATTCCCAATTTTGACGTCCTAGATAAAAAAGTAAATTATATCCATATTCACTATACAAAAATCTGTAAAAGCAATTAGTTACCTACTTAGTCTTGTTTCAATGGCAAAACATTTAATATTTTCAATACTAAAGCCAAATCGTAGACTGATCCGGCTATTTCTTTCCGACTTCGCAAGGCCTTCAGCATCCTTGGGTGACCATCATGGGTCACACAAACATATTTGAGGAAGAAAAAGCGGGAAAGCGCACCCCGGGCTTCGAAGCAGTACGCGCCTTCTGAAGTACGGAATCATTTTTCTTTTTGGATAATTAGGTGATTCAAGCCTGCGATACCCTAATCAATCTAGAAATGACTTTTTACTAAATATGTTTCCCAGTGGGATTTGAACCCGGATCACAACGCAAACGCTTTGACCACTGGACCATTACATAATATTACTATGATGATGGACCATAGCATTACAAAATACATAATAACAAAATATATTGGATCACATACGAGTAGGTACTTACTGAAGTTTAAGTATTCATTTAGCTGTCTCTTTCCCCATTTTGATTTGTATTTGTGTGAAATGTCAAAATCTATGGTCATATATTTTTTAATTTGGTATTTTTTAACTTCAACCTATTTTTTCCTTACTCTATGAGTACAGGAAGCCTTTTATCCGGTGTGGTTTTAGGGCAAGTTCAATCCATTATACCTACTAGATAATTTAAAATAAGTGTGAAGAATAGCACTTTCCGAGCTAATGTGTTGAAAAAGAAAATAAGGTTGATTTTAGCACCCCCGTAACTTGATTGAAATTTTATTTTATTTTATTTTATTTTATTTTATTATCACACAAAACAGATAACAACTATTACAAAACTACACAGAAAGACATTTTGATACAAAACCGTAAGAAAAATGACTTGTGTTTTTGTAATTTTTTTTCTCACAAATTTTTATTAACCCACTGACTTTGTTATACGCGCACGCCGCCCGCCGCCCGCCACGAACCCGGTAGCGGGCGGTAACATTCAAATATGAGATTTTTAGTTGCATTTGTCGGCTGATATCTTTATATACATTTTAAATATATATGGAGAAATCACACAGATTGATTTAGCACCAAAGTAAATTCGAGACTTGTGGTTACGGGATACTAACTCAACGATACTACTCGTATATTTTATATCAAATACATATACAGGTTGACTTTTTAGCCACCAGCCAAATTTTTGGAGCAAGTCCAGTCCATGATACTGAACTACTTTCTATAAAAACAATTAACGAAAAACTAAAATAAAAATTTGGCTTCCCATACAAATCAGCGCTCAGCCAAAGTAAATCAGTATCATGGACTGAACTTGCTCCAAAAATTTGGCTGGTGTTTAAAAAGTCACCCTGTATAGATAAACATCTAAGAATCAGGCCATCTGAAAAAGATTATTTGCCATCTTAACCTGACCGGGGATCGAACCCGGGACCTCCGGTGTGACAGCCTGGTTTTTTTTTTTAAAAGATAATATTACATACTTTTGACAAAATACATATGTATTTTGTATTTCCCTTAAAGAGAACTTTCCTTGAATATAACTACGGGGTTCATAATCACCCTGTATAAGTACTTAGCCACTTCGTTTTATTCTTCGTGTTTCTTATATAAAAGTTGAGAGAAAGCAATCACATCGCGTCACTTGCAATGACCACAAGCTATTTTGCAGTTTACTGTAAACTACTTTATTCATTTTCTTTTTTTCTTTTTTCCTTTTTTCTTTTTTTTATAAACAAATAAATAAATATATAAGGACAAATCACACTGATTGAGGTAGCCCCAAAGTAAGTTTTAAACTTGTGTTATGGGATACTAACTCAACGATACTATATTTTATAATAAATACATATATAGATAAACACCCAAAACCCAGGAAAATTTGAAAAAGGCCATTTTCCAACTTGCCCTGGCTGGGGATCGAACCCAGATCCTCCGGATTGGCGGACTAGCGTGTTGACCATTACACCACGGAGGTAGTCATTATTATCATATTCAGTAACGGAAAAGCACAGATCGTAAAAGCCGATCGAGGGAATGGCCGAGAATCTGAATTATGTTAATAGGCGATGTGGCTATTAACAATCAGAAAAGTAATACATCCCAAAAAGGGAATCATAAAATACTTTTCTGATTCCCTTTTTGGGTTGGGTACACAAAGGGTACCAACGGGACCCATCCGTCCGTCTGTCCGTCTGTCCGTGTGTACTGTGGCCGCTTTACCAACAACAAAAAAAGATAATGTATTACATTAAAGGGTGTCTCACAAGAAACGTGTTTTTTCAGCGTTTTTAACTCGATATTTATAATGGCATCAACTACTTATATACACTACACTATCACGTCTTTATCCCTAACGGGGTAGACAGAGCCAAGGGCGGTAAAGCCCAGGTCACTTTTAGCGTAATGGTGGGCATGAAGGTGGAAAAGGGAAATCATAATAGTGATGGGTTGCTAACCGCATCGCCTATTCATATGATTCAGATTCTCGCCCATTCCCTTGATCGGCTTTTACGATCTGCACGGGAAGAGAAGCAGCTGGTACATTCTATGTTTTTTTATTTTCTCCCAGACCAGCAAAGAAGAAACTTATATACCTACTTGAAATTTAACCGATTATGTATTACTGTTGCTGCTATAACTATAACAACAAATACTAAAAATAAGATAAAGTTTAAAATCAAAGGGCGACCCCCTTTGATTTTAAACTTTATCTTATTTTTCATATTCATACAAAAAACGTGATTTTTTTAGCGTTTTAAAAAGGATTGTACTGAGGTACGGAACCCTTCATGTACGAGTCCGACTCGCACTTGGCCGGTTTCAAATATTAACGCCTTCCCATCACGATAAAATGGTCTTTCGGTCTGTCTACCTCGTTAGGGTTAAAGTCGTGATGTGTATATGTATAGGTATACAACCTGGAAGAGACATACCCGTAATAAATCGAACCACGGTCTATACTAGAGCATTATACTTTAGTTAGTGATCTATCTAGTACTTACTCGTATAGCCCGTAGTTAGATTGATTACGGGTATGTCCCTTATGTATGTCCCACGTTGTATATCAAAACTAATACCATGAACAAAGTGACGAATAGCCAAACGCGCTCGAAATGTTAAATTGTGTAGAAAATAACCTAATATTTATATTCATAAATCAATGCTGATGTGTTTTTTCTACGAAATTATTATTAAACAAGACGTAAAATTATATATTTACTGACTTGTTATCGCGACTTCGTCGTGAGTAGGCAGGGGACTGGCATTGCTATTTTTAACCCCCGACGAAAAAGAGGGGTGTTATAAGTTTGACGCTAATGTCGGTCTGTCTGTCTGTAGCATCGTAGCGCTCGAACGGATGGACTGATTTCGATGCGTTTTTTTTACGTGATAGCAAGTTCCCTTGCGGTGGTTCTTAGCTATGTTTGTTCAAAACCGGTCCAGCCGTTTAAAAGTTATTGAGGATAAACGCTTGAAAATCAGGGTTTTCTCTTGCAAATATATAGATGGCGCTATCCGTAGCGCGCATGTAGCGCGACTTGATGTCCGTATCAAGTCGTATCAATAGTTCCGGTTTACATCACTAGATGGCGTTCTTGACAGTCGGGGATTTTTTAATTTGCCTATCGTAGTTTGCCTAGCAACCTTCAATGAGGGAGTCAGCAAAACACACGTGTAGTTTTCCAACTCACCAGTCGCGTTCCGACGCATTGCATCGTATTTTTGAAACCGTCGTGTCAGCGATATGTTATATTGTTTTACGCAGAAAAATCATAAGTACTTAATATATCAATGATTTTCTTAACATTTCAGCATAAGTAAAAAAGCAGCGTGAAACGGAACGGATTCTTCATGAAAGGCACGAAAGGTTTCTTTGACAATTGTACGCCAAAGATATCAAAATTACGTGCAAACCCTTCAAATACGATCAAAGAACGATAAGCCATTTAAGCCAGCCAGCATACGACCAATTAAAAAATGCGCCCGATTGGAAACACTCGCGCCAATATGTGATTTAATCAGTGTGATTTGTCCTTATATATTTATTTATTTATTATTTGATAATTTCTTGTGTGACTCATGATTTCACAAAGTCTTATATAATCGGCTGAAAACTAGTGGATGTGTATAGTTTTGTTGCCAGAAGCTACCTTGACTGCAATCAGACCTACACCCTTTGATTAAAACTTGTTACAACGAAAAACTAAAGATAGGCTCTAAAGAACTCGTATCCAGGGCCGTAAAATAATTATGAAAAATACCCTAAGGAAAATACGTAAAAATCATGAAATAAAATAAACTTTCCAACTGAAATCCAAGATCGCCTAATATTATAATGAAAATTAAATTATCGGTAGATAAGTAAGTTCAGACCCAAAAATTTTCGACTTTTGTTTTTCATAGTTTATTCGGTTTCGTGATCGCATTTCTTGATTACGTAAAGAAGCCTTATAAGGCATTGTCTCGGCCGTGTGATTTTCGGCCTAAAATAAACCTGTAACGATGCTGCATATCTCATTCATCCTACATGGTAATATCCACCTCATTTCTGCATCTTATCCTTGCAACTTTCTCTCCTAATTCCATTTTCAATTCTTCGTACATCCCTACATCATCTGGCCTCCACTTCTCATCCTGAACATACATTCAGAAGTACCCAATCTATACTAATATTATAAAGCGGAAGAGTTTGTTTGTTTGTTTGTTTGTTTAAACGCGCTTATCTCAGGAACTAATGGTCCGATTTGAAAAATTATTTTTATGTTGGGTAGTCCATTTATAGAGGAAGGCTTTAGGCTATATAACATTACGTTCCGACAACCACGCGAACGAAGTCGCGGGCACAGCTAATACTTTAATAAAGTCTAATTATATTTGTTTATATTTAGTGATGTAAAAAGTAAATTAAAATATAATTATTACGTGGAGTTCATGTTTATTCTACTGAGGCACAGCTCCTACACATATTTTTAGGGTTCCGTAGTCCACAAGGAACTACTTATAGTTTCGTCATGTCCGTCCGTCCGTCCGTCTGTCCGTCCGGGCTCGTACTCCGCCGCTACTGCACCGATTGTCACGAAAATTGGTGGAGAGATAGATATTAAAGTTCCTAAAGTTGTTTTTAAAATTATGAAAAAATGTTTTTTTTCTGCCCCCCTCGCATACAAGCAAAGTGAATTTAAAAAATTGAATTAGATTAACCCCAACGTGTGGGGTATCGTTGAAAAGGTCTTTTAAAATGCAACAAAAACTGCTTTGAAACTATGTACTCGTAGATCAAACCCCCCAGTCTTGAGATAATCTAATACAAAGTTAAAATGTGAGGTAACCCCACCGTAACTTGTGAAATATTACTGAAATAATTCTGAAAAAAATGTGGTATATACCTCAAAGTATGTACTTTCAATTAAAACTATAGCGGTCTTGGTATCATAGATAGTTATTTTTTAATACTTCTTAAATCGTAAAATGTTACTTGCTGCTACGGAACCCTTCATGGGCGGGTCCGACTCGCACTTGGCCGCTTTTTATTTCCTACACATATTGTGTTGTGTACATAAAGTAGGGCTCACCCAACAAGCTGGGACAGGTGGAACCCTACAACCCCATCTCTTCCTGTAGGTGTCGTAATAAGCTACTAAAAGACAGGGCTGCTACCGGTGGCTCAGTATTTGTCGAACAACAAAACAATAAAAAAATATCGATATACGAAAATAATGTTTTTACTTTCCATACAAATGGAAGTAATCACGGGATCTTGTTACTATGGGAAGTGTAAATTTCGAATTTCGATATAAGTACATTTATTGGGCAAAGTTGTTCAAAATGATATAGTGAATAAATTATTTGTGTAATTAAAAATAAGCTTGTATACTTACAGCTGTATTTTGTAAACTTCTAAACCATTTACAAATCATCATCAGGTCTTTTTTAGTCTCCACTGCAGGAGCACGACCCTCTCTGTACTGCCAGAGTTTTATATTAGCCAGAGTAGCCAGAGGATTTGGCCTACACTCTTTAATTTTCAAACAAATCTAAAAAGAAACTCGCTTAATTATCACACCTTCAAAACAAAAAAGCGTCATCAAAATCATTTTATTCGTTCAGGGATTACCGTGCCACAAATTGACAGCAGCTGCACAAATATGTCAAACTTACAACACCCTTCTGTTTGCGTCGTTGGTTAAAGCTCCAAGTATTTACCCATTAAACCACAGAAAGTATTTAAAAGTTAGCTAACTGCCCTGTTTACTTAGATTGCAATCAGACTGGTTCACGGTGGCGTATTACGGCAGGCTGAGTAGGAGCCTAGTGCGGTTTTGTTTGGGGGCGGCAGTGGGGCCAATCTATACCCAGTTCAGTGTAAATCGCTACCCAGCCTGATGGGCTTTATTGCATAACAGATTTACATGTATTCTTATCATATACTTACATTATACTCGTACAATGTGGAAGGGACACACCCGTAAATCGATCGACGGGCTATACTAGATCACTTAACACATTGCTGGACACTCAGCCAGACACAATAGAAATAACAATTGATCTACGTCTATAGACATAGTGTATCCAGCTGTAACGATGCTGCATGCCACCTGCATGCTGCATCTCTTCCAACCTCATTTCTTTCTCATCCTGTCCACTTTTCATTCCTCATTTCATTTCATTGGTGGCATGTAGCATCGTCACACAACAATGTGTTAAGCATAATGAAATTAAAATAACAGTCAAGAAACCAAAAAAATCGACATTCCCATACAAATCGCCCGGGCGGCTGCACAATTTTGTATGGAAATGCCTAATTTTATTTTTGATTTTTTACTGTTATTTTAATATTATTATACTAATAATGATATAGTATAGACCGTGGTTCGATTTATTACGTGTATGTCCCTTCCACGTTGTATTTTATTACTGCCAATTACTACAATTATAGGGGTCGACAGAGGTGGCAAAATATGAATAGCCCACTGGCAACAAATGTGAAAATACGCCACTGCTCGTTCGTTAAAAGTTCCCGACAAACAAGCACAAGACAAACAGACAGATTAGAGATAAGGAGCTGTACTCGATGAAGTTCATTGTATGGATTGGAGAGTCCACATGAGTTTGACGGCAAAACCGTGCGCGAACTCGAAAAGAAAAAAAACATGTCTTTATGCTCCTTGGGGAAAACTGTATAAATATCAGACTGGATCTACCCTTAAAATAGTTACAGTAGACGTTATACAGGTTGATGTTGCATCCCCTAGCCTAGCTGTATTGAAATATTGGAATCCGAATCATTTTATTTTATTTTTTATTTTATTTATTAAGGTACAATCACAGATAACAGAACTAGTTCATTTATAGTACTTATATCTAAGACCAATATTATTCTGAAATCCTACAAAAGACTATACACGACACTACAGAGAATATTAATACATGCAAGCAAATAAACAATCAATCAAACATGAATCAATAAACTGCTAATTATGTTGATAAACAGAATATTTAAATTTTGAAAATATACATTTTTGACAAATTTGACAAATAAATCTAGTTGGACATTAGTGCTTATATTATATATATAATTCACAAATTCTAATCAAAGGATTATTATTACCGACATTGTTCCTGGAAAAAGGCACGCTAAACAGCTGTGGAACCCTGGTTGAACGATGTGGAATCTTAAATCCCAATTGTTCAAGTAACTGGGAACCCATTGACCCATTAGCTATTTTATGTAAATTGGTCAAGTCTGTTATTGAGCGACGGAATTCAAGGCTTCATTAATGGATACATGAATTTTCTGGGGTCCAGTGCTGCCCCCATTTGACATCAATCATTTCAAAGTAAACGGAGATATCATTTAAAATCTTGTCTTTGTGAAGCCCTAGATAACCCTTCAATTTATTTTATGAACTACTGTTTACAGTTTAAAGTGAGAACGTTAGATCAGCTGATTGGTCAACTTGTATGTAAAACCACTTTCTTTTGTCATATTTCGATATAATGTTTCTTGTGGAAAGTTGTTCAGTATCATGGACTGAATGTACCCTTTATTTTACAAGCTTTTATTAAGGGGATACATGAAGTCCAGTGCTGCCCCCATTTGAAATAAATTGTTTGAAAGAAAACGGAAATATCATTTAAAATTTTGTTTTTTTTTTCGCACATTTGCCAAAAGTGTCCGTTTTTCGCTTTGCGAAGATATGCTTCACGTTCTCACTTTGAACTGTAAACAGTGGTTCATAAAATAGTTTGAAGGGTTATCTAGGGCTTGGTAGAAACAAAATTTCAAATTATTATTTTAAATAGCACTGGATCCGGGGAAATTCATGTATAGCCTTAATAGAACACAAAATCATAAGAAAAAAATACTTATTATTTATTTATTTTTTTCTTTAAAATTTCTGTTATTAATGATTGACCTCTCTGCTCGCCGGCCGCCGCCCACCTCGAGCCCGGTAGCGAGCGGTGACATTCATATGGAAAATTTTGTTAAATAATAAAAATAAATAAATCATACCACTTAAGGCTCCTACACGGTACTGCGCAGGTATTGATTGCCTGCTTTATCTAAAGCCAATGCGTAAAAATCCTCTTATAAGATTAAAGTATTCCCTTTATGTTCCTCTTACGACTGCTTCCGTATCTCTTTAGAATGAGGAGTTCTGATAGGTCCGGTCAACTTACTGAAGGGTGAAGACGTGTACTGACCATTGACATAGATTATTAGACCATCTATCAAACACTGGCCCCGGTTCTATTTTTAGGGTTCCGTACCCGAAGGGTGCAAACGGGATCCTATTACTGAGTCTCCGCTGTCTGTACGTCTGTCACAGGGCTCTATCTCTTGAACCGTAATAGCTAGACACCTGAAATTTTCACCGATTATGTTTTACTGTGGCCGCTATAACAACAAATACTAAAAATAAAAAAAGTTGAAAATTAAAGGGGTCATCATACAAAAAACGTGTTTTTTTCAGCGTTTTTAACTCGATCTGTCACAGGGCTCTATCTCTTGAACCGTAATAGCTACCCACCTGAATTTTTTACCGATTATGTATTACTATGACCACTTTAACAACAAATACTAAAAATAAGACAAAGTTAATAATTAAAGGGGGTCGTCATACAAGAAACATGTTTCTTCAGCGTTTTAAAACATTGAACGGTGGTACGGAACCCTTCATGTACGAGTCAGACTCGCCCTTGCCCGTTTATTTAAAATGGCGGCGTGAATTTTACCAAATGTATTTATATTTCAAACAATAAAATCTGGTTACTTACCGCTGGAAAGTTACCTGTTGCCACAGAATACATAAGAGTACAAACAGAATGGAATTTCACAGCGTCTCCTGCAATTTGGCGTCTCCGCACCTCTCCCCGTTCTATGTGCCCCTTATTGCGCTCTTAAACAGGGTTGGTTGCTAGCCGCACGCAATTCGCGTGTCAAACTGTCAACCAATAGTAACCATCATGGTGAGAAGATGCGCATATAATAATAATTGTTTATCCACCTAATACAATAAACGACGTATATTTCATAGATTTCCGAGTGATGAAAACAGGTAAGCAAAGCAAAAATAAAATTTCACGTTATTACATATAAAACAGAATATTTTTTACGTCATAGTGTTCGCAAATCTCCCGGTATGGAAAGATATAATCGTAAATATGTCGAAGTCGTTAGTAGGTAAGTATTAAATTAATTCTGCTGTGCGACCCTGAGTATAAATTTCACACATTAACGTGTGTACAGATATATTGTTTCGTTTGTGCGAGTAGTAGTAGCAAAGAATATTCACCACGTGAAAAGAAACGGCACTTAAGCATGTGTGCACGTAAAATCACTTGCGGCTATGTGTGGGTGGCTGGATGTGCGCAGGGGCCTTGAGAGGCGCGCGGGGCGTGGAACGAGCTATCGCTGACTGCTTTGGCCGAGGGCTGGTACCTAGTTCGCGTCTCTCTCACGCATCGCACGATATTCCATTTCGGTTCGGTATCAACCCTAGCGTTACGAGCTGCGAGCCCAAGGTCACTGGCGTTCAAACTTTCACGTACAGGGAGTGTCGCCGCTGTGGTAGTAGTAGGCATATATGTTACTCTGACTCTAGGAAGTGGCATACCGCATACCTGTGCTATTGCTTTACACTTTGCCGTGTTCTTTAATAAATCTTACTGTATTGTAACACATACCAAGGCATTTTTAATTATGATGGGTTTCGCTTACTGTTGACTGACAGTACAAGGCGTAGCTAGCAAGCGACTATGTTTATGAATTATATAAAAAAATTTCGCCCTCCCATACAAATCAGCGCTCAGCCAAACGGATTTTGTAGGGACGAAAAATTTTTATCGATTGTTAATAACTTTTTTTTAGAAAGTAGTTCAGTATCGTGGACTGAACTGCTCCGATATGGCAGATGGTTAAAACCTCAGCCTGTATAATGAAGTAATAAGTGTGCTTCTTAAATTTGATTGAAATAAGTACGTCAGCTTACAATTTTTTTTTATTTTTTTTTATTTATTTAATTTATTGCACTATAAAATTAATGTACAATAGGTATAATCTTAACGCTAAACGCTGTCTACCAGAAAACACCTTTAGGACGTAAAAGAGAAGGCGATAAATGGGGTGCAAGCGTATACAAAACAGGAATGAGAAAAAAAATTCTGTTTACTAGCTAAGATACATAAACTACGCCTACATATTAAATTAAATAACATATAATAAGTTATATATAAAACATAGGTATAATATACTTAATATCTCCAAATATATCTACAATGAAATTTATATAAATATATAACGTTTAACAAAATATGCTTAAACTATTTAAAGAGTGAATGAAGTCCATGATACTGAACAACTTTCCCCAGGCAACATACATCGAAATATGACAAATAATTTTTGACTTTTCATACAAACTCGGATCAACTAATCGGTCAACTTGCATGGGAAGCCAAAAATTATTTTTCATAGTTCGATAGGTATGCCCCTTCCACGTTATAAATTATGATAAATACATATACAGATAAACACCCAAGACTCAGGACAATTTGAAAAAGGCCATTTTCCAACCAGCCCTGGCTGGGGATCGAACCCAGAATACTGTATAATGTAGGTCGCCATCACTTACTTTCGTATTCAATAATAATCAATATTGATACTTTTACGATAATGCCACGGAAGGCTACCAAATTTGGCTCACCATAAATAAATATGGTGCATTCCATATAACATAATTATGGTGTGAAGCTACTTTTGCCATAGTGCGTTAGATCCGCGGGCGGTCGAGAGAACAGAAAAGGTGCGGAGTCGCGTTCTGTTTATACAAGCTTATTTTGAACTAGCAGAAACTCGTTGCCCGCGTGGTTAAATTTAAAAATAAACGAGCAAGTGCGAGTCGGACTCGTACATGAAGGCTGCTGTAACTACGTACAATAAAGCGCTGAAAAAAACACGTTTCTTGTATGACGACCCCCCTTAATTTTTAACTTTTTTATATTTTTAGTATTTTTTGTTATAGCAGCCATAGTAATACATAATCAGTGAAAATTTCAAGTGTCTAGCTATTACGGTTGAAGAGATAGAGCCCTGTGACAGACGGACAGACGGACAGACAGCGGAGTCTCAGTACCGTATAGTATAGGTCCCGTTTGCACCCTTTGGGTACGGAACCCTAAAAAATGACGGAGTTTCGTTCAACCTTTCATGCTCTATTTTACCCTTTCAAAAAATATATTTTTTTAAATAGTGATACAATAAACTTTTGTTTATAACCATGACTTATGAAGTCATGGTTCAAAACAAAAGTTTATGTATTTATATATATAAATATATAAAAATACATACATTATAATGTATGTATTTTTTTACTTTTCTAACTTCAAAATACCAAGTTTCATACAAACTTTTAACCCATCGTAAAAGCCGATCGAAAAAATGGAGGAGAATCTGAATCATATCAATGGGATATGTGACTAGCAACCCATCACTATTTTCTGTTTTTTTTTCATCTTCGCAAATGCCTTCCAAAAACTAATACAAATTGTGTAGTTCCACTAAGATATTACCACTCGGCAGCGTGGCCAAAAGGCTGGCAGCATTGCCACGTTGTACGGCGATACTGATTCTTTGTGCCAGATAATTTGCAGCCCTTTGGTCACGGGAAAACTATCATCATCATCATCAGGTCTTCTTTAGTCTCCACTGGAGCAGGAGCACAACCCTCTCTGTACTATCAGAGCCATACTTAGCCAGAGGATTTGGCCTACACTCTCCACGCTGGCCAGACGGGTTGGAGAGGTCTCATTGATGTTTATAAGCTTTGTTTAGCTTGTGTTTCCTAAATCGCTTTCTACGACATCCACGGGAAGACATGGAGTGGTCCTATTCTACTCTGCCGGGAACCACACGGCACGGGAAAAATATAATAAAATATTAAAGGCTCCCACGCAAAACACCCCCGTACATTTTCCTGATACCAATATCGAATCCACGTCTTTCGCTGTTCGTCCGCCTTCATCCCCTTATATAAATGTCGGAGGAGGCTGAACGCTGCATTCGCAGCCGTCGGTCTGAGGTGAGTGTTTGTCTGTCTGTACGTCTGTTTGTCGGAAACTGTTTCTTTTTATCGCTGTTTAGATATTTCAAAATAATGAGCAATCCCGCGGGAGTTTGTAAAGTTTTCGGGATAGTATTAATCCAGGTTATAAACTATCAGTGTGCTAAATTCCATTTAAATTCGGTTAGCATGAAAGCGAAACAAAAATAATCATTTATTCTTATAAGTATTTATAATATTATCCCTTACATTATACAGGGACTAACAAAATATACTGAAACTATTTTAAGGGTGCATTCAGTCCATGATACTGAACAACTTTCCCCAAGGAACATATACCGAAATTTAAAAAATAAATTTGACCTCCCATACAAGTTGACCGATCAGCTGATTCGAGTTTGTAGGGAAATCAAAAAAATATTTTTCATATTTCGACATATGTTCCTTGGGGAAAGTTGTTCAGTATCATGGACTGAATCCACCCTTCAAATAGTTTCAGTATATTTTGTTAGACGTTATATAAATAATAAATTAAATATTAATATTACTTGGATTGAAATAATTTTTAACAAGATTGTACACAGAGTTAATTAAATACTCGCATTATAAAACTTTTTGATGATTAATGAAAATTAATAAAAAAAAATAGTAAAAAGTATAAATACATTAAATAAGAATATAATTCAGAACTTAATAACAATAGCAACTAATAATTCCTTAATCTAAATTATAACTAGATAAAAATAATTTTAACCAACTAAAAACTAGAGCTTAAAAACTAAATATATTATATAAAATAAAAATTTAAAAATATATTGACAAATAAAAAATATCGTGCAGTTCAATGCCCTGTGGTAGGGTGCCCAAAACGCTGGCTGCATTGCCACGTTGGATGGCAATGCAGCCAGTGCACAATTAAATAGTTTGGAAAATCCAAAAGTGCACGCCTCATTCTTCTTTTATTACTCCTAACGATAAGATAATAAAAAATGAAAATAAAAATAAAAATAAAAAATATATATATAGATATACAGTATACAGTGGTATATTAGTTTTTTATAAATTATAATTAAACGACAGTACTTAGAACGCTAATATTAACTAGGAATCAGCACAGTGTAATCCTTACTATCCTTCCTTACTAATATTATAAATGGTGAAAACCGTGAAAAGGTAACAAACATCCACGCTTTCACGTGGATGTTTGTTACCTTTTCACGCAAAAACTACTTGACGAATCATCATGAAACTTTGTACACATATCCTGGGAGGTACTAGAAGTAACATAGGGTACCTTTCATCCCGGAAAAAAGTAATGTTCCCGTGGGATACGCGAGCGAAGCCGCGGGAAAAAGCTAGTACTTTATATATTAAAAACAAAAGTATTCCGGTAAGATGAATTTTTCGACCAATTTCTCTGCCACATACATGGTCACATAAACACAGACTCACGGACGTCCAAGAATGATTAGTTTTAATGTTATTATTTATTATATTAAACAAATTAATTGTTTATAAAATGTACCATATGTGCTACACAGATTATTTAACTTCATATTAGTGCACTCATATTATCCTGTAAGTGTTATATTAAAAAAAAAAACGTCATTTAAGTTTCGAAAGACTGGGTTTTTTGACATGTCGAGAGTAGAGCACTACCTCAACGCTCCGCTTATGAGGCGTGCAATACCTCAACGCTCCGCTTATGAGGCGTGCAATAAGAGTAGATTTTGATAATTATTGGTATTTTTTTCTAAACAAGAAACCGACCTCAATAAGTACCAGAAAAGCTAAATTATTCAATTAATTGTATACTATATTGTATGTAGAAATACAATAATGTAGCACTTGTAACTTTGGATTATAATTGTATTGTATACTTAAACGACATATTTTGTATAGTTTAAAAAACAAACCACACAACCGATTTTAATAAAATTTCAATGGGACCTGGAAACTACACCCTTTCAAACAAAAAAGATTTTTCCAAATCGGTCCAGGCGTCTTCGAGTAATAGGGGAACATACATAAAAAATAAAAGATTCCCACAAATTGATAACTCCCCCTTTTATGATGTCGGTTAAAAAACAAGTCATTTAAAAAAAAATCAAATACAAGCCTTTATCCAAACAATGAACTAAAAAGTTTAAAGTGCTCCTCAAGATGAATCAATTAAGCCCAAACTCGGTGGGGTTATGATGTTTTATCACAGAGATACCATGGCCACCTTCCGGCTTCAAGACTTCATCATGAGATCAGGTCCTTGGTACCACTATATTGTATTGTCACCCAACTTACATAAGTATGTGAAGTTTCAACTCAATCAAATAATAGGAAGTGTGTCTAATTTAGCTTGCAAGATTTGATTATAAGTAAAGTAAATATAAGCCAAAAGTGGCCGTTTTTCTCAAATATAATATGCGTAGTCAAGCTCAACGTTCTCACTTTAAGGCCGTACCTAAATTTTCCGGGGTCCAGTACTGCCCCCATTTTAAATAAATCATTTCAAAGAAAACGGAGACATCATTTAAAATTTTGCTACTACCAAGTCCTACATAACCCTTCAAAGTATTTTATGAACTACTGTTTACAGTTTAAAGTGAGAACGTTAAGCTTTACTACGCACATTAGCCAAAAGTGGCCGTTTTTTCGCAAATGTGCGTAGTAAAGCATAACGTTCTTATTATAAACTGTAAACAGTAGTTCATAAAATACTTTGAAGGGTTATCTAGGACTTGGTAGTAGCAAAATTTTAAATAATGTCTCCGTTTTCTTTGAAATGATTTATTTTAAATGGGGGCAGCACTGGACCCCGGGAAATTCAGGTACAGCCTTAATATTAGTTTTCCTGGATTAATAAATCTCAAAGCATGTTGAAAATGGATATGATCAATGACAAGTGACACTGTTTTGCGACGTATTATACGAGTGGTATGTTGGTAGGCGATCACAGTTACAGTAGTTACAGTTACAAAAAAGAAGTTCCAAAATTTCAAGGTTTTAAAATGATAGATTAAAATTAATACGTCTAATATGTATTCTCAGACCCCTCTTTACCACTGGGCACTTTGGGCAAGTGCCCAGGGCCCCGCGATCGATAGGGCCCCTCAGATCAAATACAAAGTCCCTAGTTTCTGTCAGATCACCAAATGATAACCAATAGATATTTATTACCAAAAACTTATATAATTCAAAGAAATCGAACCTAAATTACTGACTACAATACCAACTTACTAGCTTTTACATGCGCGAAGCTATTCTACTCTCGCCCAAAATTAGGCTTTCCGACTTCAGTATGCTTAGATAGTTTAAATATATAATAGTATACTAAGAACATACACATTTTAAAGAAATCATCAGTAGTACACTCATCAGTGTGACTCGCTCCATTTAAATTAAGCGAACGAAGCGAAGCATGAGGCTCCAAGTTTGAATTAACCAATTAATTTAATTGAGAAATTACATAATAATAATAATAATAACGGCGTCGGGACGTGACGACCCCATCTCCCACTGGATTTCCAGTGTAGTCAGTCAACGCAGGGCAGCTTGTGGCGAGCTGATGGTGAGTGGCGACACCACGGACCCTACCTCCAGGGGGTCCATACACACATGCGCTTACACACACACATACACACAGTTACACACCCCCCGCCTCTGCCTTGCCTTAACCGGCCGGCCAGAGTGGAGTCGCAAGAGCAGAACATACGCTCCAGGGTGGAAGTGTATTGCACGTAATGGCGTAATAACGGGGAAACCCGCTCTCAGGGGTAAGCCCCGTGATGGTGAAACCGGAGCCGCACCTCTCGACACCCTCAGCTGCTCACATTGTGTTGCGCCCTGGCCGCATCTTCGTGGCTAGTTAGGGTGCCCACAGGCAGTGTAGCCAACGAGCAGCAAGTCACCATCTACCAGGCTTAAATTGTTGTGAGAGATTTTTAGGTAGATGTCCGTATCTCACTCCATAACCCAGTTATCCGGTCCACTAACATCCCATCCACATAGCCCAAACCAAGTAAATCCCTCCCTGGCAATAGTTCAGCAGCTATGGTGGACTGTCCGTTAGTGCATCTCAATTGTATATTAAGGGATAGACCTCCATAGATGCAGCCATCTCACTTTTTAGATAAAAAGGTTCTAAAAGGCCTCTTCATGTTGGCTTTGGCCCCATGAACGCCTCAAAGGACCGGGTCCCCATGGACCCGTGGCTGAAAAGCGTACCGACATAATAATAATATAATAATAAAATGTTTATATCGGACATAATCCATATTATGTTAATAATGAACAAAATTAACTTATCCTACATAGATATTATAGTAAAAATTCAAACAAAATGTGTTTGACTTTATATTTAAGGAGATGGTGGAATGGAATCCCATACAAGTTCGGTCCTGGTTTGAATATAGATGTCCAAGAATAATTTATGCCACATTAGTTAGGTATATAAATGCTAATAATAGGTACATATTTTATTTATTTACTTTTTGGAATTTGTGATCTGATAGATATTTTTTTGAGAACTTCGGTTCACATTGAGGTTGTTTTACTATAAATGAAGACTTTTATATTATTACTTCCGCATATTTTATATAAAAACAATAATTTGTCAAATATCCATTCCCAACATAAACAGAGAAAGGCTTTCGCAACATGACGATTCTTTTCGTACTAAACAAATAAGTGTGGTATGATGGAAAATACGTATTTTACGAAGTATTTTGGAGTAAAACTTCTCTAACATATTAAAAACTATTGATATTGTTAATAAAAATAATTATCTTACCACGTTTATCTACTTTCTTTGTCTATTCTAACAAAATAGTGTTCTGTCAAAGTCATAGGGGCCCCATTATCCTAATATGCCCAGGGCCTCCAATAGGTTAAAGACGGCCCTGTGTATTCTGTGACAACGCCAAAAAATACTTACTCCATGTACTCATAATACTTACTCTATATATAAGTACTTACTCAGTCAGTTTTGAAAATTTCCTACACATCTTGTTTAAACTCAAAATGCCTCTAGTTAAGGGCAAAGTTAACCAAAATTTCATGTTCCGACCCTTGTAATACATGTTCAAGTTACTTACCGTGTATATGTAACAGAACATGTTCTATCTTCCGAAATACGAAAAAGTATTTTCTGAATGGTATACATGTGACCGGCAATCTGTATAATTCAGGCATTCTATACAACGCCTAGGCAATGTATAGAATGCCGGGGCGGTAGGCAATGTATGAAATATTATGAATATTATTGAATTGAATTGAATTGAAAGACATTTATTTGTTGCTATAACACACATACTTACAAAAAACAGACAAACATAGTAAAAAAATTACACAAAAACATAATAATTTAAATGTGTGTGCTACAGCAATACAAAAAGGACACAGCTCAGTGGTAATATTGCCCGGGAGCAATACACTGATTTTCAGCTGTGTCCTGAAGATGCGTGGTGCGGATTTAATAGTAACAATGTGAAAATAAATAAATAATTAAAGAGAAATAAATAGGGCTGTGTATATGTTTATATAAATAAATAGTGTAATTGTCTAGAGAAGTGTAAATATTGCCATTAAATAGCAGCTACTTTTATTAAATAAATGTAAATGAGGACGAATGCACGACAGTGTATGGGAGAACAATATATCAGCTCGGGAGAACCTTCAGCGACAGCCACAGCTACTATATCAATATATATTATACGCTTTGCCTAGGCTTAGTAATTATATTATCTTTGCCTAGGCATTGTACACAGTGCCTCGGTATTGTATAGAATGTCTGCTGTTCCACCGGCAAAATGTGTAATCTATTAATTATCTACCCCCAATTAGTCACGGAAGGTAGGTTAGGTTATGGTTGTGCAGTGACCATCACAAGAGCGAGCGAGCGAAGCGAACGTCGACTTAGTGACGAAAGCTTTTACATATATTACTTACATTCATTGACGGCTGCGCATTCGGTATTGCATAGAAGTAGTATAATATTGGGAAGTCTAAATCACTCCTGTTCTTCAGACTCACACTTCAATGTGTTCGTCTTCATCACATTCGTGACTTAGACTTCCCAATATCATACATTTAACCATTTCGATACAGTTGCTTGTTTCCACAGTTCGTATTTCAGTCTTACACTTCAGACAGGACAGGGCTTCTATATTTACATCCATTTGGGCTTCCAGTCGCATTTTATGTCGATGAGCATTTCTGGAAACGAATCTTCCACTTCAGTCAGGTCTACTTCTTTTCCATCTATTCGGGTAACTTCCAATCGAATTTTAGACCATAATGTAGTGTATTTTTGCGAAGGTATTAGAATAGCATCATATTGCTCATAATTTATAATTTTAACTATGTGAAGACCAAGTAGTTTCTCAGAAGTAATTATTATATCAACGTAGTCTCCAATATTCAAAGATGTGTCAACTGATCTGGTGATAATCATTTTCACATTGCGAATGCCACATATTTTTCTCTTATACATGATAACTATATCCACGTGATCTCCAATATTTAATGACATGTCAACTGTTTCGATGAACAGGTAAATATTTTGAAATAGCTTATACCCTGTTTACAGAACTACTTTACAATAACTGATCAAAATTGAAATTGAATCACTTACTTATATCATGTCACTCAGGTATAAGAGCTTCCAACATTAAGCATTCACAGAGTCAGTTCGTTTTAAATATATATATAAATCGTTGCTTTACAAATTAAAAACATTCAACCAAAAACAGCCTTAGCGGTTAAAAGGATGAAATTCGTTAAACAATCTCAAACTTTACAATTGAGTCGAATATGTCCAGATGAAAAAGTAGATGTTTTTCGACATTGTGACCTTCTACCTAATACTATTCGATGTATTATTTGCGGTCCCTCGAATTGTGGTAAAACTAATGTAGTCATAGGTCTTCTATTACATGAAAATGGTTTACGTTTCAAAAACGTTTATCTTTATTCAAAAACATTGTATCAACCAAAATATGTGTTTTTAGAAAATGTTCTTAATTTAGTGCCAGATGTAACGTTTGCAAAATATAAAGATAATGAACTTATTTTAAGTCCTCACGATGCAAAACCACACTCCATAATAATATTCGATGACGTCGCATGTGAAAACCAGTCCAATATGAGGGATTATTTCGCAATGGGTAGACATAAATTTATTGACTGTTTTTATTTGAATCAAACGTACAGCAAGATACCTAAACAGCTAGTAAGAGACAATGCAAATCTTTTAATATTATTCAAACAAGATGATGTGAACCTCCATCATGTTTATGATGAACACGTTAATACCGACATGTCGTGGTCAGAATTTCGAGAAATGTGTTCAAAAGTATGGAGCGAACCCTATAACTATTTGGTAATCAATAAAGATTGTTTAAAGAACAAAGGCTGTTACAGGAAGAATTTTGATACTTTTATTTTGTTTGACGAGGATAAAAATACGAGCATATAAGAAGATTTATTCGATATTCATCTTCAGTCAAACTATTACCGTATTAAGCAAATAACGTATATTCATCAAGTTTAATATGGAAAAAGAGTTAAAGACTCAGATAGTTAAAATAGCAAAATCTGTTAAAAAGAAAATCAAAGATATGAAAACTATGGAATCCTACAGTGAAAATGTTTTAAATACAGTTTTTAGACCTGTTACTGACCCAATTCATCAATTGATTACGGATCGAAGCAGTAAAATTAAATCAATGGAAGAAAAGGATGACCTCATAAAAAAATATTGTGCAAAAGAGCAAATTCAATCACCTAAATCGTATTTCAACAAAACTCTTAAGCACAATATTTCCCCACAAAATTATGCTGAAGATGATTCTGATGAAGATAATAGTTTAGAAAAATCAGGCGACTCTACTAATACGAATATTAATACCAGTGATTCATCGTTTAAAACTATTGAGTCAATACCTAGCCCTAGTCATAATACTTCGTCCTGGTCACTTTCCTCCGAAATATTTAATGATGTACCTTTTGGTGTTAGACAAGAACGAGGTAAATTAATGTTGGGTTCAGCACGTGTGCATATAAATGATCAAAATATTATATCTGTAGCTGGACATGATTATCAATTAACGTCAGGGTTGCAGGAGTTATTGTTAAAAAAAATACCTAATTTAGAACTGGTGACTGAAAATGATTGTCAAGAATATAAAACCATGTTAATAGCTACTAATGCTCACCGGCGAGACTTTGATCCTAGTAAACCAATTAAATCTAATAAAGGACGGAAGTATTTGAACATCATTAAACCACTTTTTAGACTGCGAAAGCCTTCGTCATCGTCTGTCAGTAATACTGATGATAATATAGCAGGAGAAGGTTTGATACTTAAAAAGAAATTTAAGAAAAATACTGATTACATTTACTGGGATGATCCTAACGAACTAGTAGAAAGGCTGAAATTATTAATTGCGTCTAAAGATGCAGGCAACACTGGTCTTGATAATGAAATAATTTCAATCATAGAAGAACTACGTGAAAATGGTAGTATAAATTAATAAGTGCATATCTTATTTACTTCATTAATTATTTCACTGCGGCTGACTTCAATCCAAAATGAATGTTGATAAATTCGGGCACCATGTTCATAAAAGACTACGTTTGACAGAAATACTACATTGTCCCAGTAATCACCTAGTTAGATCGGAAACCGGAGATTTTGATTTACAATCATCTCGATTGAAAGGAGTTCAAGAACCTGTTGCACATGATGATGCGGTGAACAAAAAATATGTTGATAAAAAGATCCTTGATGAAATAACCGCTCTTAGAAAGTTAATAAAAGATGATGTGATAAATAACCTTATTCAGTTCGAAAAAAAATTTTATACTAAAGACTACATCGATAAAATTACTAAACTACAAAATGGTAAAACAGCAAGTGGTAAATGAAATTCATAGATCAGCACGCAGAAATTTTGATCGTCGTAATGTGATCTTGAAAGGAATAGACGACTTATGGCAAGCGGACCTGATTGATATTCAATCATTAAAAAAGTACAATAATAGATACGGTTACATTTTAACTGTCATTGATGGTTTCTCAAAATATGCCTGGATGATTCCTTTGAAAACTAAATCAAAAAAGGAGGTGCTTAATGCATTTACTCAAATTATAAGGGAAAGTGGACGTTTCCCTAAAAACCTACAAACTGACAGAGGCACTGAGTTTTATAACGATGTATTTAATAGACAAATGCAGTTTATGAAGATTAACCACTATTCATCGTATTCAACAAAAAAAGCTTCAATTGTAGAAAGGTTAATCAAAACATTGAAGATTAAGTTATATAAATGTTTCAGTTATAATGGTAACTATAAATGGATAGGAAAAACTTTAAATGACGTTTTGTTTTCATATAACAATCAAAAACATAGCGTTACAAAGTTTAAACCAGTAGATGTAAATACAAAAAATGAAAACCTAGTAAAAGATAACATTAAGGAATTCCAAAGGAAACGGTGTAAATTTATCAAAAATAAATTTAAAATAGGTGACCACGTTAGAATAAGTAAATATAAGAGTAATTTTGCAAAAGGTTATACACCTAATTGGTCTACGGAAATTTTTACTATTAAAACGGTTAATAATACTAAACCTGTTACATATTTAATACAAGATCAACGAAAACAAAATATATTGGGTTCATTCTATCGAGAAGAGTTACAAAAAACTAAGTATCCGAATATATACTTAATTGAAAAAATTATAAGGAAAAAAGGCAATAAATTGTTTGTCAAATGGTTAGGACTTCCTGACGAAGAAAACAGTTGGGTAGATAGAAAGTCTATCGTATCATAGCACATATAAGTTCAAGCATCGTATATTTTGTTCATTATATTATAAGAAATGAATGGAGGTGGACTTGTTAATAATTTGATAAACAATACCCCGTTTGAGCTTCACTTGCCAGGTTACAACTATTGCGGACCAGGCACCAGGTTGCAAGAAAGGTTATTGAGAGGTGATAAAGGTGTCAACAAATTAGACGAAGCTTGTAAATACCACGATATTGCATACAACAACCCAAGTCTCTCCGTTCGTCATAAAGCAGATTTACAACTGATGAAAATGGCTAAGAAGCGATTGCATTCTAAAGACGCTGGCAAAGGAGAAAAGTTAGCATCTTGGATAGTTAACAAAGTTATGAAAGCAAAATTAAAAACAGGTGCCGGGATAAAACAATTTAAAACCATTGTATCAAAAATACGTTCACAAATAAAAAAACTGAAATCAAAGGATAATAAAACTGCTATTAAGTATGCTTATGAGGCAGCAAAAAAATTGTTTCCTAAGACATGCCACGTTCGTTTACCGAGAATAATACCAATTCCTAAAACAGGAGGGATTTTACCTTTGATACCAATTTTTGCGGGTTTATCGGCACTAGGCGCTTTAGCAGGAGGTGCTGCTGGTATAGCTAAAACTATAAATGATTGTAAAACTGCTCAACAGAATTTACATGAATCTGAACGTCATAACAAAGCTATGGAGGCTATTGCAATAGGAAAAGGATTTTATCTTAAACCATATAAAAAAGGAAGTGGGTTGTTTTTGAAATCTACAAAAAACTAATAAGCAGGCTACCCAAACGTGCTCTTACAAATATCGATATTATTAAATACACTAAAAATATTCCATATTTTCGAGGTGTATATATGAGGGATAGATTGCCACGTAAACCACAACCCATAGAGTGTGGTATATTAAACTTAGACAGTTATAAGAATAACGGAACACACTGGGTAGCCTTTGCTAAAATAAATAATTATTGTGAATATTTCGATAGTTTTGGTAACTTAAGACCGCCCAAAGAATTGGTAAAATATTTAAATGTTAGTGATATACATTATAATTATACTAGATTTCAAAACTTTGATACTGTAAATTGTGGTCATTTATGTATAAAATTTTTGCAAGACTTTTGGTGTAACAATATTATATAATAGTTATTACGTTTGAATAAAACATCATTCTAAAAATGTCTTTCACTCTGTCCATAACTGGAAACAGCTCACTACTAACATCGAACTATTCCCCTCCACTGGAACTTGATGGTCAATATGAGTGCTCTCTTTTACACTTCTCTGCATTTAATTCTATACCAAATATTACAAATAATAATAATAAATTTTATTATGGCGTTGACGAAGTTGTTGAAATTCCTGAGGGAGCATATGAACTCCTAGACATCTGTGAGTTCTTACAATCAAAAGTAAACAATTGTGTTTTAAAGTTATTGTGCAACAATAACACCTTGAGGCTTTCGATATTCTGCTCTAAAGAAATTCATTTTGAAAAACCAAATTCTATTGGACCTCTACTAGGATATGGAAAAACTTTCATGATGAGGGATAAATGGTACAAATCCCCACTACCAGTGAACATTCTTCCTACAACCGTGGTGCGGGTTGAATGTGATATTACCGGAGGTTCCTACATTAATGGAAAATCAAGTCATATAATTCACGAATTCGCATTGAATGTTCCTCCTGGCTACAGAATAATAGAAGTTCCAAAAAATACCATATATTTTCCGGTGAACAGAAGCACGGTGAATAGTATAAATATAAGAATATTGGACATAAAAAACAATTTAATAAATTTTCGCGGAGAGGAAGTACAATTGTACTTACATTTGAAGAAAATATGATTGACTACAATAAATACACAACTACATCTTTTCGAAAGATTAGTACTCATCAAGCAATCAAGAAGACCACACATACTCGTGGTAAAAAAAAGAAATTAACCTCTACTAATATACATTTTCTCAAATCGATCGGATTACTATAATGAGTATTTTAAATATAACTAACCCACCCGCTTATGATAACTCCATAGACGGTATAGAAATTCATTCTTACAAGCCCTATACCACTACTTTCAATATAAATGATGAAATTCGGATACCTATAAACCAACAAGATTTATATGTGCTTCCATGTTCAAGTACCTTGTATGTTGAAGCTGTGGTAAATGTTATCAATGTTGAGAAGAAAGAAACAGTTAAAACCGTACATTTTACCAACAACCCCCTTCTATTCCTTTTTCAAGATATAAGATATGAATTGAACGGTATTGAAATAGACAAAGTGAAGAATGCTGGTATAACTACTACTATGAAAGCACTGGTGTCTATGAACGCAGACGAGGCGAAGGTATCCAAAGTGTGGGGTTGGGATATACAAGGTACAAAAAATGAAATTGCAGGTCATTTTGCTGCGTCAATACCTCTCAGCAATATATTAGGTTTTGCAGAAGATTATAAAAAAATTATTGTCAATTGCAAACACGAACTTGTGTTGCTACGAAGTAATACTAACCTTAATGCTTTAAAGCTAAACACTGGCGAAAGAGTTGAAAGTATTGACATAAAAAAGATTGTATGGCGAGTTCCTCACGTTAAAGTATCAGATAGAGAAAGAATTAATTTACTTAAAATACTTGAAAAAGATAGACCCATTCAATTAGTGTATAGAAACTGGGACCTTTATGAGTACCCTTTGTTACCAAAGACTACAAAACACACTTGGTCAATTAAAACTTCGTCACAAATTGAAAAACCGAGATATGTCATTTTAGGTTTACAAACAAACAGAAAGAACAACGTTATGAACGATATGTCTCAGTTCGATCACTGCAATGTTCGAGATGTTAAAGTTTTTTTAAACTCTACATATTACCCGTACGAAAGTTACAACACCAACTTTTCATATCATAACTATGCTTTAATATACGAGCAATATGTAAATTTTCAGCAGTCTTATTACAACCGCCCATGCAACGCATTGTTGACTGCACAAGAGTTTAAAAATTTTGCACCATTATTCGTGATAGACTGTTCTAGACAAAACGATAATATTAAATCAGGACCGGTGATCAACATTCGCCTCGAACTAGAGTGTGACAAAGTGATACCAGATCAGACATCAGCATATTGTCTAATTTTGAATGACTGCATAGTCGAATACAGACCTCTGAGTAACATTGTTCGTAAAATATCATGAACTCGATTATTTTCGTTGATGTGCAAGGATTTAAGGATCGCAGTAATAAATTTATAATCAAAGAGTTTGCATTATCTACTAAGGATTTCACTCAAGTTTTTCTAATTAAACCTCCATATGCATATACTACATTATCTCCGGAAGAAAAGAAGACTGTTCGATACCTCGAGCGACAGAGAGGAATCACTTGGAGTGAAGGTCACATTGACTATAGAGAATTTAAGAGAATTATTGTACCAATCATGCAAAATAAAATTATTATAATGAAAGGTCTTGAAAAACAGAAATGGATTAGAGAATTATGTGATGGAAGTAATTTGATTGACATAGAAAATCGAGGGAGTCCTACATTTTCGACCTTATATGAAAACTACTGTAAAAATGAATGTAGCTTTAATTGTTTAAGTCATAAGAACTTTTGTGCGCTAAAAAATGTTATTTGTATAAAGAAATGGTATTTAGACAATATTTCGTAGTGTAAATAAATATTATAAGATGGAAACAATATATTTTCTTTTATTTATTCATATCCTTGGTTAGTTTAAACCTATTATAGCATATTCGGTTATAAAAAAAAAAATAAAAAAAATCTTAGGTATTCTATTTATTATTTATCTCTTAAAAATAATTAACATACTTATAAGGTTTACTTACACGCTAAACAGAAAAAATATACAATCATTAAAAAATACACTTAAAAATTATCAGCACATAGTTTTTTCGATATTGTCCTAACAAGTGACTCCGTGAGGTCTAACACTTCATCACACTGATCTTGTACCACATACTGCGCGCTGACAACATCGTTGATACCCGAGCTTGACGCACTAGCTGGTTCACGAGCCAAGTCCACTATCTTTATTTGAATTAATTTTAACCCCTTTTGCTGCTTGCTGATGATGAAGGACTTCGACGAGAGTTTAGTCCTTTTTCTAGACACATCTTGCTTTCTCCTCTCTTGTCTTTCGCGCTCTTGTGCAAATAGCTCTATTTCTTGTGTTAAGTTTTCATAAGGATCTTGTGCGTACTGTGAAAACATAACATTTGTGTTGTCTTCCATTTTCTGCAACAAAGAAATAATTAAATTTAGTATAAATAGTTTATATCAATAATTAATAAATTGATTACAGTGTACATTTACAAAACTATATATACTCACTTGGTGATTATGAAGTAATTAGTGCAGCTAACTATTGTCCAGCTCCCAATATCGTTACTTGCGAAGTGATATTATTCGTGCTCAAATTAGGTGTTTAAATATTATTTTCAACACAGTCAGCAATTCATAGGTCTTTCAACCTAAAATTTGTCCGTACATGTTTTTAAGTTGACCTGAATTGAGCACGTTTGTACTTAGACTTTCCTTCACGTGTAACAACTTTTTAATTCTCCAAACTAAACAGATTTAATTTATTTAACTGTGTAAGTTTTTAGTTATCAAATTTATTTTTCTACCGACTATTATCTTATTATTACAGCACATAAGCAAATAAGTAAGGCTGCGTCGTCGCATGGCTTTACAATAAAAGCGTATAAATCATAAAGAATAGATGGTATTTTTAAGGACAGCTTCAATTTTCTTTTCGTCCTGAAAACGAATACTTAAGGCCGTACTTGAATTTTCCGGGTCCAGTGCTGCCCCCATTTTAAATAAATCATTTCAAAGAAAACGGAGACATCATTTAAAATTTTGCAACTACCAAGTCCTAGATAACCCTTCAAAGTATTTTATGAACTACTGTTTACAGTTTAAAGTGAGAACGTTAAGCTTTACTACGCACATTTGCGAAAAACGGCCACTTTTAGCAAATGTGCGTAGTAAAGCTTAACGTTCTCACTTTAAACTGTAAACAGTAGTTCATAAAATACTTTGAAGGGTTATCTAGGCCTTGGTAGTTGCAAAATTTTAAATGATGTCTCCGTTTTCTTTGAAATGATTTATTTAAAATGGAGGCAGCACTGGTCCCCGGAAAATTTAGGTACGGCCTTAAGCTATAACCTTAAAAATGCAAAAGAATAGTTTATGATTACTAAAAGTGTGTAGATAACAGGTAGATAATTATGTCCTAAATCCTATGTGAACTCAAATAAATAACATAAAAATGCAAAAATAGTAGTAGCTTTTTCTGTAAATTATGGTAAGGCCAATGTCTTACTATAAATTAATAAATATCTCGGCTGTTATCTAGATAAAAGTCGCCTAATAAAATTGGCATGTTGAATACAAACATGTTGGTCACTAACAAAAAAAGCTTAACATCAAAAACATAAAACATAAAAATAGCCTCTGTCATATGACTCGATCCAAAGTCCTATCATGCAATAAGTTATTTATTCTTTTGTATTAACTAGTCCACCACAAAATGTTATGAGAAGGCTGTGAATAAAGCAACTTCCTACTTATAATGAAAACATTAACTTGATCTCTCACACAAAGTAAATTCAGGTGACAGTTTCCGTCGATCGGTTATTATCAGATCAGCTCAGTGACCGGTTATCTCTGTCTCTTTTTTATCCTTGTTATTAAGCTGACATAGAAAAATGAGAACATTTTTCATATTAATCTGAGGCGTTAAAGATTACATTTCTATTAATGGAATATATGTTCTATTTAAATATGTGTGAGTGAATTGTGTGGCAGACGAGTGGAAGCGATTATAATCTTTAAGCTATAAATGGACTTTGCAACCGACTGTACCTCAATTTTTTACTTTTTCTTATTTTTAGTATTTTTTGTAATAACGGTTACAGTAATACAAAATCGGTGAAAATTCCAAGTATATAGTTAATGTCATGATAAAGTTTAAGTTTTAGTTAAGTTTAAGTTTACGATGAAAAAAAAAAAAACATGATTTTTGTATGACAGTACCTATCTTTTAATTTTAATATATATAAATAGTTAGAGTTACAGGTTTGGAGTCTTCAGACTCTTCTTCATCAGAGTCCATATCCGATGATTCTGATCTGAAAACGAGATAAGAAAAATTAGAGCTACGAATAATTTCTTATTTAAAGATAGTTCGTTAAGGATTAAATAAATAAATATATACGGACAAATGTCATAACATACATATATAATAACATATGTAGATAAACTCCTAAGAACTCAGTCAATCTAAAAAAGAACATATTCCATCCTAACCTAACCGGGGATCGAACCCAGGACTTCCGGTGTGACAGTCTAGCATGATGACTACTAAACCACAGACACCTCCAGAGGTCGTCAATTAGAGTGTAAGTAAGGTTAGGTCTGTGTGACTCTTCGTTTAGGTATAATATACCTACATCATTACTATGCGCACGGCGACCACTCCAAGTGGTAAATTTATTTATGCAAATCGTTTGTCTAGAGTAATAAGAATGAAATGGACTTGCAATGGTTTCTAGGTATCTAAACGAAAAGGTGCTGAGTTCTGACATAAGCTAAATTAAACTTTATTGCTAACCACAGTGAGAAGATATTTCTTTAAATTTCTTTGCTGAGTGAGACTTTTGTACGTGAGTACTTGTACTTTTTTTGTGGTATGGTTAGTTCAATTATAACATAAAAAATAGGTAACAATTTCGTATTATGAGAAAATAAATGCAGTAACTATTTACATTTATGTTAATACATACTTCTCTTCGTCTGACTCTTCAGAGTCCGATATCAGTATCGGTCCCGGTTCCGATGATTTAGATCTGAAAACGAGATAAGAAAAATTTGAACTATGAATGATTTCTTTTATTTAAAGATAGTTCGTTAAGTTTTAATTTAATTTAAATAAATAAATATATACGGTTAATTGTCACAGATTGAGATAAACCTAAAGTAAGAGCGAGACTTGATTTGTGAGGTACTATGTCAATAATACTACGCATACAGATACACTATCACGTCTTTATCCCTAACGGGGTAGACAGAGCCAAGGGCGGTAAAGCCCAGACCACTTTTAGCGTAATGGTGGGCATGAAGGTGGAAAAGGGAAATCATAATAGTGATGGGTTGCTAACCGCATCGCCTATTCATATGATTCAAATTCTCGCCCATTCCCTCGATCGGCTTTTACGATCTGCACGGGAAGAGAAGCATCTGCTACATTCTATGTTTTTTCTTTTCTCCCAGACCAGCAAAGAAGATTAATACTACGCATATTATTACATATCTAGATAAACTTTCAAGACCTCAGTCAATCCGAAAAGAAGATCATTACCCTTAAACCCTTCATCCGATCTTCATTAAAATTAGTAGAAAAATAATTAAAAAGTTATATGAGCAAGCAAATGTATTAATTAATATTTAAGCTGCAGTTGTCTGTTGAGGAATTCGGTCTCCAGCTCCAAGATCTTTTCTCTGATCTTAAGAAATAACATAGCACTTGCCTTGCAATGCATTCATTAAAACGAAACATATATTTTCAATCGGTTCATATTTGACGGAGTTATGAGGTAACATACATAAAAAAATATTAATATTTGAGCTGCAGTTGTCTATTGAGGAATTTTGGTCTCCAGCTCCAAGATCTTTTTGCTGAGTTCTGGCATAAGCTAAATTAAACTTTATTGCTAACCACAGTGAGAAGATATTTCTTTAAATTTCTTTGCTGAGTGAGACTTTTGTACGTGAGTACTTGTACTTTTTTTGTGGTATGGTTAGTTCAATTATAACATAAAAAATAGGTAACAATTTCGTATTATGAGAAAATAAATGCAGTAACTATTTACATTTATGTTAATACATACTTCTCTTCGTCTGACTCTTCAGAGTCCGATATCAGTATCGGTCCCGGTTCCGATGATTTAGATCTGAAAACGAGATAAGAAAAATTTGAACTATGAATGATTTCTTTTATTTAAAGATAGTTCGTCAAGTTTTAATTAAATTTAAATAAATAAATATATACGGTTAACTGTCACAGATTGAGATATCCCCAAAGTAAGAGCGAGACTTGAGTTATGAGGTACTATGTCAATAATACTATGCATATTATTACATATCTAGATAAACTTTCAAGACCTCAGTCAATCCGAAAAGAAGATCATTATCCTTAAACCCTTCATCCGATCTTCATTCAAATTATAAGAAAATAATTAAAAAAAAGTTATATGAGCATGCAAATGTATTAATTAATATTTAAGCTGCAGTTGTCTGTTGAGAAATTCGGTCTCCAGCTTCAAGATATTTTCTCTGATCTTAAAAAAATACATGGGACTTGCCTTGCAATGCATTCTTTAAAACGAAACATATATTTTTTAAATCGGTTTATATTTGACGGAGTTATGAGGTAACGATGGGGTAGACTAATCTAATTCGTTGACGTTGTCTTATTTATTCACAAAGTTTGAAGGTTAGAATTCACAAATCATCATACAAAATCACATTCAAACTTAGATTAGCTAAGAAAGAGGTACGTACCTTATTCCTAAAGGACCTATCTCTTCTCCCGTCTCTTCTCCCGTCTCAAAACCCACATTTCTTTTTTTTGTCATATAATTATAATTTGAATCATCACTTTCATAGCCCGACCTGTAATTAAACACACAAAAACTTCATTTTAAGAATAGTAGAAGCATTGTTTTATTCGACTGCCTTATGGCAGATGATCTGGTTAACGAAAAGAAAATTCATACTCATGAGTATGAATTTTCTTTTCGTATAAATAAATCCACTGTTACATTACTTCATAATTATTAAATAAATAAATATAGTAGGTATGGGCGTGTGATAAAGATAATACTTACATTTTTCAAGAAGATGGCAGAAGCACAAACAGGACAATGATTGTGGTGGTATGAGTATAACTATAACACCTTAGAAGTAGCCGGATAAAATATGTCGTGCTAGCAAATCATTACAATTTATTTAAATTGAATCTTAAGTCCATGCATTTCGGTTGATTACACCATAATTTACAAAAAGGTATAAAATATTCAAAGTTAGCAAAACCATATTACAACCATTTCCTGAAAGTTTAGTAGCAGTAGAATCATATGTCAAAGACTACCGTGTAATCGTTATTGCGGGAATGAAATTTCAAAGCTATCCGACAATTAACATGTATTCCGCAAACAAATATTATTAGGTATGTCATAAGTATATAATAAGAGCTCCTCTACACGATGTATATAAATTAGTATAGTTAAAAATAATCCTTGAGTTATTTGTTGGATTCGAAAGAGTTTTTTTTTTTTTTTCTTGCTTGGTTTAACCTGAGTTATGTCTTAGTATAATGATTTTTTTGATGAACACACACGTAGCATGTACAATACCTACGTGATCCGATGTAACGTTTCATTATAAATACGGTATGCTTTGATACAAACGCTTGTATCAAAAAAGGTTTGCGAACGGCTATGATGATTACGTACCTTATTACAGCAACCGTATGCTTGTTTGCTATTCATATGAATCCATTATAACGTGTGAATGGGCATTTAGCTTATACGTGACGTTGTTTGTTCGTTGATTCGCATCATGACGTGACTATGACGCGAATTCGCTCACATATACAATTTTATTTTATGCATTTGGTGCAAGGGAATACATGACTTATGTTTATTATGTTTCACAACAGATATCGAGTTTGCAATTGCGTTCATAAAGTAGTTTTTCTGCATCGCGATATTAAAGTTTTTGTGTTTCGTGAACATATATACAAAATTTTCGACGATAGTAAATGGGACTCTTAGTAACGATGCTTTGTATCTGTGGTGTTACGACACATTGGGGCACAGTTTACATTGCTGAGCGAACAGAGCGGGTGAATGTTGCTAACGGTTGGACCTGCCCCCAATCAGGACCTTCCATTGCGACCTCTTCCCTTCCCAAAATATGACTCGCCCTTTACCAACAAAACGGGAAGCGCGCTTAAGAGCCTCTCCTTCGAAACCGAAGTCCTATATTCAACCTCGAGGAGGGCTCGAAAAGCGCGCGCCCGTTTTGCTCTTTTAAAGCATTCACAGTTCGATTGTTTTTAATTTTTTTTTTTTGTTTCGTGTACTATTTTAAATAAAATAAATCATCGAAAATAACTATAATTCTAAAATCTTCTCGAGAATTATTTAGTGTTCGGTACATTATGTTACACAAGAATTGATTTATTCTGATTTATGAGCTAATCCGATCACAGTTTTCATCAGTTATTTTTAGGACTGATGGAAACAAGCAACTGTATCGAAATGGTTAAATGTATGATATTGGGAAGTCTAAGTCACGAATGTGATGAAGACGAACACATTGAAGTGTGAGTCTGAAGAACAGGAGTGATTTAGACTTCCCAATATTATACTACTCATAGAATACCTAGGCAATGTATCAAATAACTAATATTTCATGCATTGCCTACACGTTTTAGGCATTCTACACTTTGCCTAGGCGTTGCATAGAATGACGGATTATACAGATTGATGGTAACACATAATCCGCCAAAAGAGGCAAGTTTTAAAGCTAGAAGGACTAATGTAAATACTTTCAACGGTGGTTCACAAAATAATTAAAAGGACTATCTAGTGCCTTACATTGAGAAATATGGAAATGTTCACCACAATTACGAGTTATCAATGTATTTTAAATAAGGGCGCCACTTTAAGGTCATTTGCTTCTAACTTCACCTTAAATAAATATTCCACTTTTTACATTGTTAGGGATTTATTTCCTAAAGGACCAATTACATCATAAAACACGAGGTCCCGACGTACACACTTCATTCTTTTGATAAGCTCAGAACTTCTTTTGTTGTATAATAATATGGGTAGTTAACCAACTTAAAATAGCGGCCAAGTGCGAGTCGGACTCGCCCATGAAGGGTTCCGTAGCAGCAAGTAACATAATATAAAAGTTCTAAAGGTAAATTGCGGTTTACGATTTATGACGTATTAAAAAATAACTATCTATGATACCGAGACCGCTATAGTTTTAATTGAAAGCACATGCTTTGAGGTATATACCACATTTTTTTCAGAATTATTTTAGTAATATTTTAAAAGTTACGGTGGGGGGACACCTCAAATTGTAACTTTGTATTAGATTATCTCAAGACTGGGGGGTTTGATCTACATAGTTTCAAAGCAGTTTTTGTTGCATTTTAAAAGACTATTTTAACGATACCCCACACGGTGGGGTTAGTCTAATTTAATTTTTTAAATTCACTTTTCGTTGTATGGGAGGAAATCATTATTTCATAATTTTAAAAACCAACTTTTGGAACTTTAATATCTATCTCTCCACCAATTTTCGTGACAATCGGTGCAGTAGCGGCGGAGTACGAGCCCGGGCGGACAGACAGACAGACAGACAGACGGACGGACGGACGGACATGACGAAACTATAAGGAGGTCTTTGAAAATACATTACTGTGAAGTTACCGGCCTAGAATAGGACCACTCCATGTGTTCCTGTGGATGTCGTAAGAGGCGACTAAATAACTAAGCACAAACATCTCGTCCAACTAGCAACCCTGCCTTCCCAAAAGGAGGTTCGACGCGGAAGGCGATCGGTTGTAAAACTTTTCACACAAATGCATTCCCAAGGAGAATTGACATGCAGGCAGATGCCCGACATAGAGTGCCCAGTACACCGGTAGACAGAGCCCAGGCCAATACCGTAAGAACCAAAATCGACTATTATCGTGTAGTAGTGGGGGAAAAGATGGAAAAAACCGGGCAAGTGCGAGTCGGACTCGTACATGAAGGGTTCCATACTTCCCACAATGTTTTAAAACGCTGAAAAAACACGTTTCTTGTATGACGACCCCCTTTAATTTTTAACTTTATCTTATGTTTAGTATTTTTTGTATAGCGGCCACAATAATTCATAATCGGTAAAAGTTTCAAGCGTCTAGCTATTACGGTTCAAGAGATAGAGCCCTGTGACAGGTCCCGGGTTTGATCCCCGGTCAGGTCAAGATGGAAAATGATCTTTTTTAAATTGACCTGGGTCGTGAAATATACTATCGTTGAGTTAGTATCCCGATCCCGTAACATAAGTCTCGAACTTACTTTGGGGCTAGGTCAATCTGTGTGATTTGTCCGTATATATATATATATATTTATTTACATCATAAACTTCTGATCAGTTACTGGGACCTTTCCTTCTCTATTGGAAGAAAGCTTTTGTTATCCCTCTTCTAAAGTCCCTACATCCTTCTTCTTTCTCTCCAAAATACTAGAAGCCGTAGTGCACGCTCAAGTATTTGTATATAAGTATATAGGGACAAATGAAACTGATTGAGCTAGCCCCAAAGTAAGTTTAAACTTGTATTAAAGGATACTAACTTAACGATACAATATTTCACAAAAAATACATATATAGATAAACACCCAAGACCTAGGATAATTGAAAAAGGCCATTTTCCAACTTGCCCTGGCTGGGGATCGAAACCAGAACCTCCGGATTAGCGGACTAGCGTCACAGCTAGCGTGTTGACCATTACACCACGGAGGTAGTCAATGCAAGTGTCTTCCTATAGGCATCTTTACCAATTCCCTCCTTATACTCCTTTTAATCTGGTTTGCGTCCTGGCCACAGACTAACTGTTACTGCTCTATAGGAAACGCACTCAAACAAGAACCTCTGTAACTCCAGGTGGATTGTAAAACAACCTCTCCAGTTGTAATAATAAAAGAATACACCTCAACTGGATGTGGATTAAAAAGAAATGATAAATTAAATGTTATTCTTTCATCAACCGCGGAGATGAGTTATATTAAACTTGTTTTTAAAATGTTTTACAAGCTTTGAATAACACCTACATTACTATTACAACGCTGGTCTGGGGGATATAAAAAACTTAGATTGTACTAGCTGCTTCTCTTCCCGCGTAGATCGTAAAAGCCGATCGAGGGAATGGGCGTAAATGCGAATAATTTTAATAGGATCTTATCGCTTACATCTCTCTCTCTCTCTAATCTCAGCTGTAAATGCTGTAACACTGTGAAGCCTGGGGTCCGCTCCGCACGGCTTTTATTACCGGAAGACCCAAAATGCTCCGTCTGTCCCGCTAGGGATAAAGATGTGATAATGTTTGGTTGAATACGCTGATTGTCCAAGTAGATAGCTTCGGAGTAGCGATGTGCCGTTCCCAGGAACGTTTCCGTATTCCCCGGGAACTTTACCAAATTCCCGGGAATTTAGGAACGTTCCTAGGGAACGTTCTCGTATTTCTAGGGAATGTTACGGAATATTGGATATATTTACGTTAGTAAAATATATTTACAGTGATAAAAAATATGTCTAATAAATAAAAATACAACTTTACCTGACATTCCCATTTTCTGGAAACATTCCCGAGAACGTTCCCGGAAATCTGGGGAACGGAAACGGCACATCACTATTTCGAAGTTCTTCTTTTCTCAATATATCCAAGAAACGATAGATTTTCAAAAAGCAAGCTTTATCTAAATAAAATAGATCCAAAAACCAAGGCTTTTCGAGATAAGTAGATATAACTTTAATTGAATTTTATTGTTTTTTAAACCTACTGGTTCTGATCTACCCTTTGGTAACCTCGTTAAATCACCACCATAGGGTAGGTAGCGGACCCCGGGCTCTGAAGCGTTACCGCTGAGGATGCAACCGGGAATACGTGAGGATGATAATGAATTTAAGGGATAGTTCAGTCATTGACACGACTACACTAAATATCTTTACCCCGTTAAGGTGACGTGGGTTCACAATTTGCAATACCGTGCGTGTTATTGAAAAGTCACTATTATTAAACTACTACAGTTTATTCCTCAAAAAATGTATATAAAAATTTCTAGGATTTTCTAGAGACACCCACAATAGCCAAAACACGATTGAGCAATTAAGGGTCAATAGAAAAAAAACACAAACATACCTCTAAATTTGCCTAAATTTGCCTTTAGAATACATATTACTATTTAATACAATCACCTTTTTATATAAAAATTATACAAAAAAAATTATTATCTATATATCGTCGAGCACGGCTCCGGACCTTTCTTCTCTTTCGACGAATATTTCACTGTTTTATTTATTATTTTTTTTTTATTATGTTTATAATTTTTTTGTAGCCAAAACGGATAGATATTTAGATAATAAATTTTTGGGTATAATTTTCATGTAAAAAAGTGATTGTATAAAAAAGTAATATGTATTATAAAGACAAATTTAGGCAAATTAGAGGTATGTTTGTGATTTTTTTCTATCGAGCCAAAAATGCTCAATCGTGTTTTGGCTATTGTGGGTGTCTGTAGAAAAATCCTTAAGATTTTTATGTAATTTTTTTGAGGAATAAACTGTAGTAGTTTAATAATAGAGATTTTTCAAAAACACGCACAGTATTGCAACTTGTGAACCCACGTCGCCTTAATAAGAAATTGTTTTTATTCAAGTTTGATAGTTTTATATCTTTCTTCATTTTTTGAGTTGTTCAACAATTTTTCGTCCCATTGGGATGAAAAACCACTTTCAAAAAATTCAAAATAAGTAAGTGTTCTGCGATTGGTGACAAGAGGGCTGGCTCATATCTCGCGCAGAGAATTGCAATAGCCATTCAGCGCGGGAATGCAGCCATTAATTTAGGTTTTAATTTAGTTTTTTAATTTAGATTTTAGTTTAGTTTTAGTTAATTAAATTATATATCTGATTGGTATTATTTACATACATTATTATATTATTTGGATGAAATTTGTACAAACAGCAACACACGCTTAATCAAAATAAAAAAAAAGACGAAATATTGTTTCATATCGGGGATTTTATTATAAATTTGTTTTGATTTGTACTTAGTATGGGCTATTTTTGTGAATTTCTAATATTGGCTCTACCTACACCAATTTCACATGATGGAACTGAACAATGGAAGTGAAGTACTCCAAAACACTTATGCAATATAACAAATAAAGCCTATTACAATAGGCTACACTCCCGAATCCATAAAGTACGCGTCGTCACGTCACGCCACTCCTATTATTTCCTAGGTAGGTATGTTATTGGGGCAATACGGAACAATGTACTCGTAGTGTTATTACTTGATTATGTCACGTGCGAGAATATAGCTAGCTTTTGCACTCACTTATTTATTATTTAACCTTATTACAAAACATGTAACAGACGGACTTAAGGCCGTACCTGAATTTTCCGGGGTCCAGTGCTGCCCCCATTTAAAATAAATCATTTCAAAAAAAAAGGAGACGTCATTTAAAATTTTGCTACTACCAAGTCCTATTAACCCTTCAAAGTATTTAATGAACTACTGTTTACAGTTTAAGGCCGTACCTGAATTTTCCGGGGTCCAGTGCTGCCCCCATTTAAAATAAATCATTTCAAAGAAAACGGAGACATCATTTAAAATTTTGCTACTACCAAGTCCTAGATAACCCTTCAAAGTATTTTATGAACTACTGTTTACAGTTTAAAGTGAGAACGTTAAGCTTTACTACGCACATTTGCGAAAAACGACCACTTTTGGCAAATGAGCGTAGTAAAGCTTAAATTTAAATTTTAAATGATGTCTCCGTTTTCTTTGAAATGATTTATTTTAAATGGGGGCAGGCAGCTCTGGAACCCGGAAAATTCAGGTACGGCCTTAAGGCCCAGGGCCTTTTCTACCAGTCAACCTACCAGTGATGCTGAAAAGCAAATTTTGAACGATACTGCACTTTCTAATTAACTATAAAATTATCAATTAAGTACATATTAAAAATGTACCTGAAACAAAATATTTAAAGATATTTCTCTTTAATACATACATATACGAGTAGGTATGTTCCTAGACCCAGATTTAAGTTTTTTATAAATTCATAAACCCTATACACCCTTACTTTTAATTTAGTACACAAATTTTAAGGGTTGTTCATAAGTCCATCATTATGAACAACTTTTCCCAATAAATGTATATCGAAATACGAAAAAATATATTTCACTTACCATAGTAACTAGATCACGTGACTACTTCGATTTGTATGAAAAGTGAATTTATTTTCGTATTTCGAAATACATTTATTGGGAAAAGTTGTTCAAAATGATGGACTGAATCACCCCTTAAAATTTGTGTACTAATTTAAAAATAAGGGTGTATAGACTACATACCTAAATATTTGTAATACCGTGAAAACTTACCCTTGTATATTTTACTCCCATGCTAGTCTGGGAGGAAAGAAAAAACTTCGCGCACAGTTCGTAAAAGCCGAGGGAATGGGTGAAATGTAAATGTTAATAGGCAATGGATTCGGATCTTTATTAGACATCCAAAAAGCATCTTAGTTGCCTGGTCAACGAGACTTTCTCATATAGTATATATTAATTAATAAATCAGTGCCTTGATCTTGTAGATATTTTGCTTGTAGTGAGTTACGCGCTGCGCTGCTGCCTATTTGTATCACTGCGATACTTGAATTTTACGGGGTCCAGTGCTGCCCCCATTTTAAATAAATCATTTCAAAGAAAACAGAGACATTATTTAAAATTTTGCTACTACCAAGTCCTAGATAACCCTTCAAAGTATTTTATGGACTACTGTTCACAGTTTCAAGTGAGAACGTTAAGCTTTACTACGCACATTTGCGAAAAACGGCCACTTTTGGTTAATGTGCGTAGTAAAGCTTAACGTTCTAATTATAAACTGTAAACAGTAGTTCATAAAATACTTTGAAGGGTTATCTAGAACTTGGTAGTAGCAAAATTTTAAATGATGTCTCCGTTTTCTTCGAAAACATTTATTTAAAATGGGGGCAGCACTGGACCCCGGAAAATTTAGGTAGCCGCCCCTTAGGTACGGCAATAGGTGACTGGCATGTATGTGTTAAATAAAAATAAAAATAAAAAAATAAAATAAAATGCGTTTATTTCAGACCAGTTATGTCCATAGTTTGTTAAAAAATAATACAAAAACTTAAAACCTATGTTAGTAACTCTCACTTAATTTTTAATTTAAATATTTACCTGCCCTATTGTTTGGCCCTGGGACATGCGCATGCGTATGCACCCAGTGCCTCACAATTGGGCAGTCTGGTTTGTCACTAATGATCTTCAGAATAGTGTTGGTGCTCCCACGTATTCTGTGCATAAGCGATGCGATTCGCTTTCGCAGTACGGCATGGAAGCCCTCGACGTGCGCTTGCGCAAACATATTCGATGCACTGCAGAATCGCGGGAGCCCCATCATCACTCTGAAAGCATCGTTATACTGTACTCGGAGCGCGTTGTAAGCCCTCTGCGTATAATTGACCCATAGATTGCACGTGTAGAGCGATTGGCAGAAGGCTTTAAAAAGAGTTATCTTAACTTCTGCACTACACCGTTTAAATCTACGGGCCAACATATTGCATCGGACTGCCAGCGCCCTCCTTTCCCTTTCTATATCACTGTCGTCCTTCAAGTCCTCAGTAACCACATGGCCAAGATACTTGAAAGACGACACTCTGACCAATTCCTCCCCATTCAATCTTACCGGTGAAGTGTGTTCGACTTTACGACCCCTTGACCGAAAGACCATGAACTCGCTCTTTTTACTATTAAAAAGGAGGCCATGGGACTCTGCAAACTTCTCGCAGACCACTATCAGCTTTCTGAGACCCGCGATTGATGGACTCAGCAACACAGTGTCATCAGCATACATGATGTTGTTGACACATTGACCGTCAATTGAGCAACCGACACCTGTGTTGCTCAGTTCAACAATCAGCCGATTGATGTACAGATTGAAGAGTGAAGGAGACGTCAAACCACCCTGTCTAACCCCACACTCCAATCTGTACTCATCAGAAAGCTGACCAAGCCACTTCACCTGGTTAGTCTGGTGTTCATACCAGTATTTAAATACACTTACGACGTCACTTGGTACACCCGCTTCGATAAGCTCAGACCAAAGTATATCGTACCTAACCAGATCGAATGCCCTAGTCTGGTCAAGAAAGCCAGCATACACACAGGTGTTCCTATCTGCATTGTACTTAATGGTATGCTTGAGAGACATAATTGCACACTCAGTTGATAGCCCCGGTCGGAAACCGAATTGGGCATCATGTAATTTTAGATGTTTTTTCAGCTGTTTCTCAAGCAAGCCATCCAGCACCTTGGCTGTAACAGTGGCCAATGATATCGGTCTATAGTTGGACTTATCGGAAATATCCCCAGTCTTATTCTTAACAATAGGTACTACGATCGATCTCATTAAGTCAGCTGGAAGATAGGAATGCCGCTTGCAAATCGTAAATAACATACCCAGTAGTCTCGGCAAGTGCGGCCCTGCGTGCTGAAAATGCTCTATGCTAAGGCCGTCGTGTCCAGGCGACTTGCCTCTCGTCATATTCTTTATAATTGAGAACACTTCTTTTGCTGTGACGCGCTCTGGCACGCCGGACACTACCGCCTCAGCCTTTACATTTTCTCCACCCTTAACAATTGATGGTGGTTGCACCTGAAAGTGGGACTTAAACATATTGGCTATGCCTTTCGGGTCATTGACACCGTCAATGCTCACCGGGACGCCAGCCTTAGGACACATCTTTTTTGTTTCCTGCCAAAATCCCCTGAAATCTTTACTCCTATGTGCGGATGCTAAAATATCCATTTTGATTAGTTCCTGGTTATTCTGACAGTACTTTAATTTACTTTTAAACAATTTTCTAGACTCATACATATCTATATACAAGGGACCTTCTCTAGGTCGTCCATACCACACCCAATTCAAAAACTTCTGTCTGGCATCCTGATGTGCACTACGGACGTGCTTATTCCAACCTAGAATAGAACGACTGGCCTTCTTTTTGTTGTCACCAGTACTACCTACACAACATAGCCTAGCAGCCTCCTGCAGTGTAGTTATTATTTTTAAATATAAGTTATCTATCATGGCTGTATGGTCTGAATTATGATTTGAACATACCGCATCACAACACGAGCCAAGTCCTAAAGGAAAGTCGATTTCTTTTAGCTTTTCATTACAGTGTTTCGTGTACCTTTCTATTTGGCTGGTATCTCGAATTCCCCATTTGACCCTGTCAATAGATGCACGCGGCAGCCGCAAGGTTGGCAATACATTAGCAATATTACACTGAATCTCCAGTGGAAAATGATCAGACCAGTATACGTCGTAATGTACTTTTACCGACACTACCGAATCCCTTGCGGCTTTAGTGGTTACGCAATGATCCAGCCACCTACGACTGCCGTGTGCTTCACTTACAAATGTGTATGTGCCCGACGTCAGACCTAAAATATCCAAATCAACACATTCCCAATTTTGATCATTACAGAAACCTATTAATTCATTTCCAAATAACTCACCAGGGTGCGCATTAAAGTCCCCTAGAATATATACAGATTCAACGCTGCAACTTTCAATTATTGCCGATATTTCACTTAGACACTGTACATATTCCAACAAATTCTCTGAACAATCCGTTGGCATATAAACAGAGAAGACGAGAAAGTTTCGATCCGAAGCTGACACTTTTATCGCAGCAATACGGTCACTTTCACACGAGATTACAGAAACACAGTTATACTTTATTTTATTCCACAGTAATGCGACTCCTCCATACGGTCGGCCACGCAGAATTCCTTTGGTCGTATCAACAGCTGATTTCCCGTAGTAGCTAAATTCTCTGCTCACACTACTGAGTTCTGGTATTTCATGAGGTAAAAGCCAAAGCTCCTGCAAGGCAATGAAGTCAGCTCTTTGACTCAGCATAGTTACACATTGCATAGACCTTTTTACGTTCTTACAATTAAAGCTAATAAAAGTGGTGTTTGTACTATCCAAATATAAGGTTTATGACACGCTAACCATTCCGTTTTTGACTATGAAATTCGATAAACCGACGGAAAGATATACCGTCAGGCCATAAGTTCGAATCCATAAACATATCTAACTTGTGCTTAGGTACGAGGACTTTGTAAGAGTTATAGTCTTTCGGCTGTTTACTGTTTATTTTTTGTAGTGAGACACTAACCTTTAATTTACTTTCTATGTAAGAGGTTATGTCGTCCTCCCGGGTATCTATGTGTACATTGTTTATAAAAAGTGGTATACGAATATCGGCAGCTCGAAATTTTTCCACGTCCTTGCATGTACCTTTCTCACCCGCAAAACGATTTCTATATCTATATTTTCTCCTTTGTACTGTTTTCCAGTCATTTGTTTCACCATCCTTCCATTCTCCTTGTCTAACCATTTGTGCCATAGTGGCACCTTTAGTTTCTGGCGAAAATGGTTCTCCTTCCTTACGCACTGCTTTTGTTGTTTGTTTTACCGCAGAACTCGTATTCACATTTGTTGTCTTATCGGTCAACTCGTTTTGCGAGGCCCCGTGCAACAAAACTATGGTCTCGTCCACTGGCGAAATCGAGGTTGCGGCCTCCACGGGCATCTCTCGCACTCGTGGGCTCTGGGGTGGGAACGCGAGCGTGACAGGTGGCTGGTCGATTGGTATGTATGAGAGGGACATAGCGGTTTGCACTTGCACCTGTTGTGGGCAGCTCTTATCTCTCAAGGTCGTTGCAGTGTCATCGTGAATCGTTGACTTTTGCGGTATGTGCACTATACCAATCGGACCGCTATCATAGTTAAAGCTATCCAATCTATTCTTAGTGCCTCGCGTATTGTTTACAAAATTATTGCTCTCAAAATTACAATCAAAATTATTCACTATAGAGGCTTGCTTTAGATTCAACACATCATTCTGCAATTGGCGAAACTGATCAACGGTAATGCATTGATCCTTGATTCCGTCCACATCATTACGTATACTGATAAGGTCTTTGAGTAATCTCGTTACGTCGACGTGATCAAATGTGACTGGGGGTAGTTTCTGCAAGTCACGGGCCACAAAAATTGGCAACTCTTCTGGGTCTGTCTCTTTGATTAGGGCAATAATATCCTCTAGTTCTCGATGGGTCTTTCCCTCCTTCTTACGGGTAATATTACGCTTCGACGTCTTAAGAGAACCGAAAAGAAGATTTTTCGCTGCATTTATTTCTTCAGATTTAAATGCTGTAGAACAAAGACGAATCATGCTGTCCTCATCCATTACGTCACACTTGTTTTGTATGAATGACAAAACTTCGTTGATAACAATGTTGCAACTTGTGCACTTTAACACATTTGAGGTCGTCGACCTCCCCGCACTATTAGCCATTTCTAACGCGTACCCGCACACTCTCAGAGACGCGCAGCGGCAGACTGACTGTTAAGGCCGTACCTGAATTTTCCGGGGTCCAGTGCTGCCCCCATTTAAAATAAATCATTTCAAAAAAAAAGGAGACGTCATTTAAAATTTTGCTACTACCAAGTCCTATTAACCCTTCAAAGTATTTAATGAACTACTGTTTACAGTTTAAGGCCGTACCTGAATTTTCCAGGGTCCAGTGCTGCCCCCATTTAAAATAAATCATTTCAAAGAAAACGGAGACATCATTTAAAATTTTGCTACTACCAAGTCCTAGATAACCCTTCAAAGTATTTTATGAACTACTGTTTACAGTTTAAAGTGAGAACGTTAAGCATGCGTGTAAACAGTAGTTCATGAAATACTTTGAAGGGTTATCTAGGACTTGGTAGTAGCAAAATTTTAAATAATGTCTCCGTTTTCTTTGAAATGATTTATTTTAAATGGGGGCAGCACTGGACCCCGGAAAATTCAAGTACGGCCTTAATTTCGTTGTTTTTATTTTATTGTTTTTGATTGTATTGTGTGTCTTTGTTGGTACAAATAAAGCAATTACTTACTTACAATGTTGCTACCAACCCGGCATTATTTTGATTTCTGTCTCTACCTTTTCGCCCACTGTGGCATTTGAGTCTTGCGGCCCTGGGCTCGATCTGCTCTGTGTTGTCTACCATGTCTATCTGATAAGGAGGTGATAGTGTATGACATCATCATCATCAGGTCTTTCTAGTCTCCACTGCAAGAGCACGACCCTCTCTGTACGACCAGAGCCATATATTAGCCAGAGCAGTCATAGGATTTAGCCTTCACTCTCCACGCTGACTAGACGGGTTGGAGAGGTCTCATTGATGTTTATAAGCTTTGTTCAGCTTGTGTTTCCTAAGTCAACCTTCTACGACATCCACGGGAAGACTTGGAGTGGTCCTATTCTAATCTGCCGCGACCACATGGCTACAAAACGGTAAAAACTATATCTTGTTAATAACAAGTAAACTACAAACACGTGACTCCTCTAAAGTTATGGCGCAATAAATAAACTCATATATACATGACCCCTGAAAACATTACTCTCTTTTTGGGGCAGTCGTGTAAATAGACATTTAAACTCCCTCGTACCTATATCTTAATATTTCTGCAATATTTTTGCAATAAAGTGTCTCCTACGGCGCTCAGCGGGACGCGACGGGAAATATTATGCATTGGTGATATACATAATTATAGCTCGTAGATTATAGCTATATAATTCAGTACTGACGTAACTGCCTCCGTGGTCCAGTGGTCAAGGCGTTTGCTTTGTGCAGAGGTCGCGGGTTCAAATCCCACTGGCAGCATACTTTGTTAAAGGTTTTTTTCAGTCTGGTTTAGGCTTACGAGGCTTGAATCACCTGGGCCCCGATCGCGCTAATTTTGAACGGTAATACCAAAACTAAACGACAACCAAAAACGTTACGTTAGGTACATTTCGTATCGCGCTAATCATTTGAACGGTAACGGATTAGCTTTGTTTCGGAAAATACATTTAAATAGCGAACGATCGAACTTTCTTTAATTTATGGTATCACGCTATTTTTTGACAGCGTTAAAAACCAAATGCGTTTCGTTGGGAACGCGTATGCCGCAGTCAAATAAACGTTTTTAAATAAGTGGTTAGCAACTTTTCACAGCAGAAAATATAAAAAAAGTAGCGAAAAATTTAATAAAAATGCTCCAGCTTTATTTAGATAATTTAAAACTAAGTCATGCAGTGGATGTAGCAAAACAAAGACAAAAACCCGCAAGCAGAATGCAATTTTCAGGCAATCAATGCTTTCCATATCGGAAAGCAGTTTTAGAAAGCGTTACCGTCTTTCAACGGAGCTGTTTACGGAGTTGGTGGAGGAATTAAATCCCCTCATATTTATGTACTATGGCTATTTTATTTACACTGAAAGTATTTACAGTTTATTTACAACGAAACTAGCACAATACAACTATATACATTTTTAGAAGGAGCACACGAGTTAATGCGAGAAACAGAAAATATACATACAAAATTTGGGTGAAAAGGAGTGGCAGTAGTGGAGGCCACATGTATACCTACTGATTAATTATTTTAGAAAAACAATACTTACCTATTGGTAAAAAATACAATTTTTCACTCACAAATTCACAATCTTATTCAAACAAAGATTTAAAAGTTTTGAAACTTTTGAATTTTGAGTTTTGACATACCTAAAGTGTCATCGATTTGAAAAGTTTACTTTTTTATTGGCTAATTCATCCATTTTGGGTTGGCAACGGGACTAGGCCATACAGCCAATCATCGATAACGAAATAAATACCTAGTATTTAATGCATACTAGTTGTATGCTCTAAACGTTTCAACTTTGGACTTCTTTTGGTAACGATGTGGTAACGTCAACGATTTAACCCTTCAAGAAAAATAGCGCGATACCATTTTTTACATCGGATTAACCAAATCCAAACCAGAACCAAATACGTTACGTTCGAATGGCAAAACCGTTCAAAATTAGCGCGATCGGGGCCCTGATTTAACGAAAAGAACGACGATTCCGTTCTTGGAACGCACGTAAAGCTGTGGATCCCGAACGCCAGCCATCTAGCGTTCGTTTGAACCTATCATACGATTGGTTCTGGTCTACCCTTTAAGTTGCGGAGGTCAGACGGCAGTCGCTCTGTGTAAAACCAGTAACCTCGTCAAATCACCTAGGGTAGGTAGCAGACTCCGAGGTCCGAAGCGTTACCGTTGAGGATGCAACTTGGGAATACGTGGGGATGTTGATTAAATCAGTACTTGCCTTAATTTTTAGGGTTCCGTACTTAAAGGGTGCCAACGGGACCATTACTGAGACTCCACTGTCTGTCCGTCTGTCCGACCGTCTGCGAGCTATCTCTTGAACCGCTAACACAGGAGCTAACACTTGAAATTTTTACCGTTTATATTACTAAGACCGCTATAACAACAAATACAACAATAAGATAAAGTTAAAAATTAAAAGGGGTCGTGATACAAGGAACGTGTTTTTTTCAGCGTTTTAAAATAATGTACGGTGGTACGGAACCCCTTATGTACGAATCCGTTTCGCACTTGACCGGTTTTTTATTATTTATTCACGTAACATAATTCGAAACCGAAAACAAAACGGTTATTTTTAATACAAAAATTAGTAGGTTGTTTCAAATATGCTGGAAAGGGAAACGATCAAGTAACATAATTTTCTTTTAATTACCAGACAATTAAAAAAATCCCCGACTTGTAAGCGTTCACCCCCATTAACTTTAGAACTGCTGAACCGATTTTTACCAAATTTAGCTAATTGTTTATTGTGATAAGAACGACTTACATATATCACACACACATGCATTTTACAAATATAACAAACATCTCGACAGACAAGGCTTTCGATTAAAAAACCGTATTAAAATCGGTGTATTAGATTATATAGGAGCTGCGATGTTACAGTCAGCCACACAGATACCACATAGACACGTCAAACTAATAACACCCCTCTTTTTCGTCGGGGGTTATAACTGAATTAAAATAGTGATAGGTTGCAATTCAATCGCATGCAATTCATGTCATGATTTGCATTTTCTCCCATTCCCTCTATCGGCTTTTACGATCTGCGCGGGAAAAGAAGCAGCTGGTACATAAGTTTTTTCTTTTCTCCCTTGGTATTTTCTTTTCTTTTTCGGCGTTTTCCTTTTCTACACGACTTAAAAATTACCTCGACATTGTTACAAAGAAAAAAAAAGGTTTTTTTTGAAAGTTTATTGTTGATTAGATATCCATTAACCCTTAACATGGCGTCGTAGGTATAATTTCATTGAATTTAAACTTTATGTCAAAGTCATAAAGCTCAATTTAGAAAATTTATTGACATTTCGACAAACAATTAAGTCTTTTTTACAAATTTGAACTTTCCTCCAACATTAAATGTTTCCTTAACTTTAGCAATTGATCCGAATTGTCAAATTAAACAATTGCTCAGTTAATTAGAGGTAATAGAATTAAGTTAGTGACGAAAGTTAACTATTGAGTTAAGAGTTTAGTTAGTTATACTTGCACTAATTGTTAAAACAACTAGGGTGTTGTTTAGCAACCCAATTTTTTTTAATACAGTATCAGGCGCGGGTCTACTCTTTATAGAATTTACGCGACCAGACCAATATACCACTACATTAATATAAAATTATAAAAAAGTAAAATAAGTAAAGTTTAAAAATCCTTTTTAAAAAAGTTTAAAAATTTTGCAAACAAAATACGGCCATACCAAAGCCCGCATTTTTGCCAAAAGTGGCCGTTTTCCTTTTACTTTAAACTGTAAACAGTAGTTCATGAAATAGTTTGAAGAGTTATCTAGGGCTTCACAAAGAGAATTTTTTGATATCACCGTTTCCTTTGAAATAATTTATTTCAAATGAGGCAGCACTATAGGGTTACTGCAAAAGCGGTACGCAAGATGTGCGTATCCGCCTTTCAGTGTCAAGCAGCATTGAGCGTTAATACATAATGATAAATTATAATTTGGTTTGACATAGAAATAGGACGTCACTATCGTAGTATTTTATGGAGTAACCCCCCTGTATACCGGAAAATTCATGTAACTGGTAACAGTAGTTCATAAAATACTTTGAAGGGTTATCTAGGAATTGATAGTAGCAAAATTTTAAATAATGTCTCCGTTTTATTTGAAATGAATCATTTTACGCTTTAACTACGCACATTTACCAATAGTGGCCGTTTTTCCCAACCCGACCCCAGAAAATTCAGGAACGGCCTTCAATTATCGCATTTTATCGACTCGAAAGAAGAATCGCATTATGTACGAAGGAGCACAAATTTCAAAATAAATTTTCTCGAAAGCTACTGGGTGGATTTTAATACAATGTAATACATACAATACTCTTTATTGCACAATACAAGACATAATTATCATAAAAGCTAGGAAATGCGCAAAAGGCGACCTTATCGCTAAGCAATTTCTTGCAGGCAACCTCGCTCTTAGAAAAATTGATGGGTAATAGGTAGTTCAATGATTCTTTGCATACCATACCGTCATTAATATTACGGTTATGTCTTTTCACCTTTGTATTTACTGTGGAAAACTAGTTAATGTCTTGGTTAAACCATTTGTTTAAAATGACAAAATTTTGTCGAGATTAGACATGTCGTTTCAAAATAAAAGCTAGAGTCAAGTATATTATATGGAAAATGATAAATTTATTTTTAAGAAGTACGTGTACGTTTTAACACTTACGTAGCCAGTTGTAGCACGTACGTAGCCAGTCGTAGCACGTTTGTAGCTTGTATCAAGTAACGTAGCCTGTTGTAGCACGTACGTAGCCAGTGGTAGCACGTTTGAAGCTTCTCGTAGCAAGTAACGCAGCCAGTCATGGCCAGTCGTAGCACGTACGTAGCCATTCGCAGCACATTTTGTAGCCAGTCATAACAAGTACGTAGCCAATCGTAGCACGTATGTATCTTGTCGTAGCCAACCAGCAAATTAGTACAGCAAATCACACATTTGTAATGAAATACTTTAACAATTCTGAAATATAAAAACAATCAATAAAAAAAGAAACAAAATATCTCCTTTCCATAAAAACCAGCGCTCCACCAAACAGACTTTGCATGAGATGGGTAGACGAAATTTTCTTATCGAATTTTTAAAAAAAAAGAAGGAAAGTATAATAGAGAAAATAGTTTATTACCATAGACTTAACTTGCTTTAAAAATTTGGCTGATGGTTAAAAAGTCACCCTGTATAGTTACTGTATAACTGTGATTTTGCACTCTCTAGGTATATTGAAATCTTGTCCCTGTGTCTATATTGAATTTATGTACTATTATTGTATATTTGTATCATAAGTTATTGATTTAAAAATACAGTCAGCCTGTATTTTTTTCTCCACGGTGTCTATTTTGTTATTTGGAGCCAAACAACAACAGCATAATTTACTTACACCAGTCCATTATAACTTTGACATCTTCCGATTGTTAATTGGTAGAAAGTTAATTGTATTCGTGTTTCCTTTTAGCGAGTAATTTTATTTATTTGCTGTTTTTCTAATTTTAACTATTTATAATCAATTAGGCTTCTTTTCTTATTCATAACAAGTTTATTTTCTAGGCAAAATAAACAACCCCTGACTGTCAAGAACGCTTTCTAGTGCTGAGTAGTGTAACTACCAATACGACTTGATACGGATATCAAGTCGCGCTACGGATAGCGCCATCTATTATTTGCTAGAGAAAGCCCGACTTTTATGCGTTAATTAACGTATTTTCATCAAACATAGCTAAGAACCACTGCAAGGGAACTTGCTTTCACGTAAAAAAAAACCACAGTCAGACATACTGACAGACATTAGCATCAAACTTATAACACCCAATAATATTTTTTTTGTCGGGGGTTAAAAATCAGTCATGCAGTCATCATCATCATCCGAGCGTATAGGTTGCATCCTCAGACGGTAACGCTTCAGAGCCCGGGGTCCGCTACCTAACCTAGGTAATTTGACGAGGTTACTGGTTTCACACAGAGCGAGTGCCGTCTGAGCTCCGCAACCCAAAGGGTAGACAGTCTTTCATTAAGTATCAAAGTCTAAACATCTTAAATTGGTAGTAAGTAACTACCAATTTAAGATGGTATGGTACACTTTGATGAATTTGGCAGAAAAATCAACGCTTTTAAAAACGGTAGCGTTGTATCTCAATTAGGTACACTTCATTAAAAAAAATTTTTTTTTAAGTCGCCTCCGTAGTGAAATGGTTAACACGCTAGTCCGTCCGAGGTTCTGTGTTTTTACTAACGCTGGTGTCAAATTAAAGCGATAGAGCTGCCTAAAGGCATCTGACATAGCTCAATGACTGTCGACTAGCGGACAAGAGTCAATCTTATGTCTAACTCCTTTTCTCTCCAAGCTTCACGGCTCTGGAATGCTTTACCCGTTGAGATCAGAGAAATTTCTACCAAATTCTCTTTTAAAAGGAAAGTTCACGCTAATCTTTTGAACTCCCTTTCTCCGTAAAGTCATCATCATTCAGTTCTCAAAATTGATTATACATGTAATTATATATGTAGGTATAATATAATGGTACGTATTGTATAAGTAGATATTTATTCTGATATATAGTATGTAGTAATGTAATGTTTTATGAAAATGTTCTTAATATGTTATATGAAGTATTTATTGAATCGATAGTTATTTTGATTTTTGCGCCGAACTAATTATTTTTCTGTTTATCCTTATGGTTGACTGGGAGAAAATGCTCTTAGCATTAAGTCCGCCATTTGTTAAAAGTATGTTTTTACTTTAAAACAATAAAGAGTATTAAATTAAATTAAATTATAACACACTAGCGAACTAAGTGTTCGTTAAAAATGACCGTAGGTAATTGACTCAGATTATTCTGCAAACTCCAAACAAAAAGAGGTACAAGTCGGGCTGGGATCGAACCTGGGACCTTTCGGTCATACGTTGCGCTATATAATCACTATACCACTTCCGCTTCAAATAGCGTCACACTTCGCTCAAAAATAGTCTAATCCAATATGAAAAATACTTTGTAAGAACTAGTGATGTCCCGTTCCCGTTCCCCAGATTTCCGGGAACTTTCCTGGGAATGTTCTCAAAAAATGGAATAATTACTGTAAATATATTTTACTAACGTAAATGCATCACTTGATATGGTTATACTCGTAATACTAATACATATATCCAATATTCCGTAACATTCCCTAGAAATACGGGAGCGTTCCCAAATTCCCCGAGAACGATCCTGAATTCCCGGGAATTTAGGAACGTTCCCGGGGAATTTGGGAACGTTCCCGGGAACGGCACATCATGAGTAAAAGCTGATGTTTTTTTTATTTTGTATTACAGATCCGCCATCTTGAAAGAACTGTCAAATTTGCCGCCATGTCGTCGGTCTGCCGCGTGTCGCTGTTGCTCCTTGTTTCTCTTCTTTATTTGGACTCCTGTTATACGGCCACGGTGAGCATGTATCCTAAGATTATGTAAAAATAGAGGACACTCCACATATCACTGTTTTGTAGCTATCTCCATAAAATTCACTTAGTCGTTTGCTAGCTCTTATACGCGTAGTACTTTCGACAGCTTTTATGTGAAAACCATACGAAAATATGGTAAACACAATTAAAAATGCATACACACTAAGGCAGGTTAAAATACTGTAATTGAATAATTCAAGGAATACAGCAAAGTTTATAGAAATAAATTTCCATCGGTAAGTAACCAGATTTCATTGTCGTAAATTAAATACGTACTAGCTTTTCGTGCAGCTGTAGGAATTGACTAAATTCCTTGTCCTATTGAGAGAATGGGCAAAAAACTAGTCAGTAAAAAAAAACATCCAAAAATGCGTGGCCGGCCATCTTGGAATCAAAATTAGTTTGCAGTTTTGAGATCCGCGGGGTGCTATACCCCAGTATACAAAATTTCAAACCCCTTAGATGTTCCAGTAGGGCGTTATGAACAAATTAAGTTCTAAAATCCAAACGCCATCTTGGATTCCAAAAAAAAATACAGATTTGGATTCTGCGATCCAAAAACCCTTGCATACTAAATTTCAGTCAATTCGGAAGCAGTCGACCATTGGCGGCCATCTTGAAAAATAAAAAAAAAGCTCAACGCTTGGTGGTAGTGGCTCGGCCTACGGGGCCTATCTTTCGGAAAAAATATAGAATCCATCCCATCCCACAGCTTCAATGCCTTAAAAATAAACAAATAATAATTAATCTATCTTTATTCTCAAATGGATAGGCATTAGAGATTAATTCTGATTTCTATCGATTTTTATTAAGTTTTTACCCGTATATGTATTTGTTATAAAATATTGTATCGTTGAGTTAGTATCCCATAACACAAGTTTAAACTTATTGTCACTATCTATTTATTCATTTTACTTTTATTTATTTTTCAGTTACCCAGAAACTACGACCCAAGAATGACAGACGAGGTGGTGATGACTCCGAAAAAAAGACCATTCTGCAATGCATTTACAGGTAATAAACTTGGCTCCCATTTTCACATTCACGTTTTTGGTGGGATTTAATTTAATGTTATATATAACGTCTAACAAAATATACTGAAACTTTTTTAAGGGTGAATTCAGTCTGTGATATTGAACAACTTTCCCTAAGGAACATATGTCAAAATATGAAAAATATTTTTTGGCTTTTCATACAGACTCGGATCAGCTGATCGGTCAACTTGTATGGAAGGCCACAAATTATTTTTCATATTTCGATTTATGTTCCTTGGGGAAAGTTGTTCAGTATCATGGACTGTATCTACCCTTAAAATAGTTTCAGTATATTTTGTTAGTCCCTGTATAATACGACTGAAAATGGTATCTGTTAAAAGCTTTTATTAAGTTTCACCTGTCCCGTTGTCTGTGTGTCTGCAATCAAATCTTGCAAGCTAAATTAGACCACTTCCCATTATTCGATGGAGCTGAAACTTCACATACATACTCGTATGTACTCGTAAGTTGGGTGACAATGCAAAATTATTGCACAGAAGACAGTAAGAGTATACAGAACGGAATCTCCTGCGGTCCCTTGCAATATGCGTCCCCGTTCCCCGTCCCCGCCCCTCTCCCCCGCTCTCGCCTTGTCTCAGGGCGAGAGCGGGCGAACACACACTGCACGGCGCACGCGGCCGCATAATGAACGGGGGGGAAAGTGCGGGGACGGGGAACGGGGACGCATATTGCGCGTACCTTAGGAGATTCCGTTCTGTATACTCTTACTGTCTTCTGTGATTATGGTACCAATGACCTGATTCAAACTGTTGATATAAACGGCGTAAAATCACACGGGTCTAATGTGAAAATGGGCGTACCCCAAGGTTCAATTCTAGGACCGTTCCTTTTCTTAGTTTATGTCAATGACTTGCCTTACATGGTTGAGAAAGAGGCTGACATGGTGCTGTTTGCTGATGACACCTCGCTAATATTTAAAATAGATCGACATAACAGTGATGCTAGCGCGGTGAACAGCACCTTATCTTTAATTTCTGATTGGTTTTCGGCCAATAACCTCATGTTAAATGCGAACAAGACCCAATGCATTCGATTCTCTCTTCCTAATGTGAATCAAGCCTGTGTTGACATACTAATTAATGGTCAGAAACTCGATCTGGTTGAAAGTACTACCTTTTTAGGAATCACAATTGATTCGAAACTTCAATGGGGCGCTCATATAACTAAACTTTCTAATAGGCTTAGCTCTGCGGCTTACGCTGTTAGGAGAATAAGACAATTGACAGATGTAGCAACTGCTAGACAAGTGTACTTTAGTTACTTTCACAGTCTAATGTCTTACGGGATACTTCTATGGGGGAGTGCAGCGGACATTCAGACTATTTTTCTTTTACAAAAAAGAGCAATTCGTGCTATTTACGGTTTAGGATCGAGAGACTCACTGAGGGAATTATTCAAGGAAATAGGTATACTTACTTTTGCATCACAATTCATATTTGAAAGTATAATGTATGTAAGGAAAAATATTTCCATGTTCAATAAAGTAAGTGATTTTACAGATAGAAATTTACGTAATAAGAATGACTTAGTTAGCCCGTATTACAGGCTGAATACAGTCAGTAAGTCTTTTATGGGGAAGTGTATACTTTTTTATAATAAATTGTCAGAATCGGTCCTTGATATGCCAGACAGAAAATTCAAAGCTTATGTAAAGAAAGTACTTTGTGAGAAGGCTTATTATAGGACCGATGACTATCTTAAAGACAAAAAGGTCTGGCTTGAGCTTGGCGCGGGTCCCTCTTAAAGGTTTGTATACTTAGACATGTCATAATTTAGGTACATTGGTACATACTAAATTTACAAATTGACATTATTTTAAATTTCGTAATTCTTATAATTCAATTTAATTATGACATAATAAACAATGTAATCTCTGTCCATCTATATAACTAATTTTAAGTTTTTAGTTTGTTAGTTGACGTCTTTGGAGAAAACGTGCAGTGCAGTTTGTTGCCGCTTCTTCTGCACTTGCGCCTAGGAAGCGGCGTAAACTTAGCTTTAAGTAACGATTTGACGTCAACATTTGTGCAAAACAAAACAAAGTGACTATTATTAAGAGATATTATAAATATCCTATGATAATAAAGATATTTTGAATTGAATTGAATTGAATTGAATTGAATTGAATTGAATTGATCACATGATGAAGCCGGAAGGTGGTGACGGCATCTCTGCAATGAAACAATATAACCCCACCGAGTTTGGGCTCAATTGATTCGTCTTGGGGAGCACTTTAAATTTTTTAGTTCATTGTAAAAGCTTTTTTTTTTAATATTTTCCTAACAATACTTGTTTTTCACCATCTTATTTTAGTGTAAACACAAAAATTTTTGGCCATTTTCTTTCAAATCTTTGAAACTTAACCCTAAAATATTCGCGCTTAATTTTACCTTCATTTATTCCAGGGTGCGGCCGAAAGCGGTCTCAAGTACCCGGGATGCCGGCCCAAGAAATAATGAGGCAGCGACAGGTGACTACATCAGTTTTTGACATAAGTGGGGTCCAAATGACCTCGGAAATTGGGTGTAGGTATAGTTAGAACTTTTCTGTGATGTGATGTTGACTTTAACATTCCGCAAACTACGTCGCATATTTTAAAAATGGTCGCATCTCATCTTGCATTTGGTTTCCAATGTCAAGGCCTTTTTTTTCTTTACGGATTTTGTTTGTTTTTGATATAAGTGAACAACACTGGAGTTAGATTTTTTACTGCCTCCGTGATGCGTCAAGGCGTTTGCCTTGTGTTTTGGAGGTCGTGGGTTCAAATCCCATTGGGAAGCATTCTTTGTGAAAAGTTGTTTCCAGTCTGGTTAGGATATTGCAGGCCTGAATCACCTGATTGTCCGAAAAGAAAGATGATTCCGTGCTTCGGAAAGCACGCAAAGCTGTGGGTCCTGGTAGGTAAGTTTAACAAACGTTTCTTTAGATCTATCCTAGGATTGGATCTGGTCTACCCTTTAGGTTGCGGAGGTAACCAGTAACCTCGTAAAATTACCTAGGTTAAATAGCGGACACCGGGGTTTGAAGCGTTACAGCTGAAGATGTAACTGTAAATACGCTCGGATGATGATAAATAGAGTTAGATTTTTCGAGTTGCAGGCATTGGCATAGCTTGATATACACTACCACGTCTTTATCCCTAACGGGGCAGACAGAGCATTTTGTTTCTCGCGGCTCTAAGCAGACAGAGCCCAGGGCTGCAAGACCCAAAGGCCACTTTTAGCGTGATGGTGGGGGAGAAGGTGGAAAAATGAATCAAAATAGCGTTGGGCTGCTAGCGGCATCCCCTATTGATATGATTGACATTTTCGCCCATTCATCATTATCAGTAGGTCTTTTTTAGTTTCCACTGGAGCACAACCCTTTCTGTACTACCAGAGCCATATATTAGCCAGAGCAGTCAGAGGATTTGGCCCACACTCTCCACGCTGGCCAGACGGGTTGGATAGGTCTCATTGCTTAAAAGCTTTGTTTAACTTGTGTTTCCTAAGTCGCCCTCTACGACATCCACGACACACTTGGAGTGTTAGGTTTTTAGATCTTTAAACTATTATTGTTATTGTCTAGTTCGTAGACGACGACTCTTTTGGCTCAATCATGGACTCAGAGAATGCTATCGAGGACTTATCCAGGCAGATACTATCAGAAGCTAAGCTATGGGAAGCTATACAGGAAGCGAGCGCTGAGTTAGCGAGGCGGAAGCAGAAAGATTACCAGTAAAGGATTTGATTGGGCTGGTGTTGTCTCTGGTAAAAATAACTATCTAAATTAAATTTAAAAGTGTTTATCGTCTTTGTGAACTAAGTTGTCATATTTGTGAAATAATTCCTCTTAATAAATTGATTGAAATGAAATTGACACAATAAATTATAAAATCTGTTACCATTTTCTCACTGGTGAATTGCTGTTAAATTCAAAATACTTCAATTGTACAATTATCGACAACACCAGTCAACTTAAAGGGTTAAAAAGAACAACGACTGGCTGTATATTTGAATAGCCGTAGCGTTTTATAAAAACTAAACAAGTGTAACTATACTTTGGACGTACGATCGTGTATTCCTTTGCCGATTAAATTTGGCGCATATTTATGAATCTGTCTCGGAATATTTGAATTAAGAACACGTCAAAACCATTCATTTTATTTTGTGCGAGCGTCTTGCCTGCATTGTAGGAATATTTTATATCAAACATTAACGATTTCTAGTCAAATAGTTTTAATTTTTGGGTAAGATTTAACGAAAAGGATAATTTTGAAGTGAAAATTAAGTTGGATTTATTTAATAGGTAGCTTTAATTTATTACTAAGACCTAGGAGGTGACATGTATAGTTAGCTTATAGTTATATAATTATAGATTTTAAATGAATATGTCGATAATTTGTCGCTCTGTACAAGTCTGCGAGAATTTACAAGTCTGCTATATTAGAATTTTATAATTTTATGAATTAAATGCGCTGTATTAGGATTTTGACAACATTCAAAATAAAATTCATGTTATATTATGATTTATAAATTCTTTGAGAATTTACTAAAATACCTGTTACCTTTTATCTCTTTATTTTATTTTATTCTCTCTGTCAAATTATAGTTCAAAAACTTTATATAGGTACAAGTTTGAATTTTTTTTATACTTAATGAAAATAAAACTTTTTTTTTTAAATAATAAAATTCTTATACAGCGTTCATTCAAGAAAATACTTAATTATGATGTATTTTATACACTTACATAAATCTTTTGAAATTAAATGTCATGAAAAAAAAACGAAAATTAATTATCTGTGGTGGAAGATGGCGCCTCGAGTTGTGAAAGATGTAAAATTTAAGGCGAAGACTCCTGCAACCAAATATTTTGAAATGTCTAATTGTTAGATTAATTAAAATATAAATGTGTTATTATTAATAAAACGAGATCATCTGGGTTCAGTTGTTTTTATTATTAATAGCTTAACATATTAATTATCACATATCATTATAATAATGTTCTAATTACGTCTTACATCCAGCCAATGTAAACGTAATTTTTTTCACAAATATGGATCTAAGTATACATAGAAAAAAATATCAAAAGAAAATAGATTTACAAGATTGATTTTCTTCTAAATAAAATAAAATAAATTTGACTAAACTTATACAATAGTAAAAACATAAATATTTATAAATTACAAATTTTAAAATATTGTACCTATTCATATTCATAACAATTAATAAACATTTAATAAACCTATTTCGGTAAAATATGTTTTGTTTTGTAAGAGTGACAGGAATGAAACATTTTAACAAAAACAGGTGTAGCAAACATATATTAATTCTTATAAATAAAAAGTTATAGAACAGAAAGATGGTAAAATAATTATTATCACTTATAACAATATGCAATAACCTACATTTTATTATCAAGAATAATCACAAATATTATTATTATACACAATATGATCATATATTACACATGAAACTAATGCTAAATTGACGATATTTTGCTGTTAAAAATACAGTTTGAAAATTATACAACGTGTAAGGGACATACCCGTAATAAATCGAACCACAGGCTATACTAGATCACTATATAATAATAAACTTAAAATAACAGCCAAATAACAAAAAAAATTAAAATAAGTTAAAAAAAATAGTGATCTAGTATAGCCCGTGGTAAGATTTATTACGGGTATGTCCCTTCCACTTTGTATTTTATTTTAACGTTTATAGCTGTAAAAATAGGAAATTTAAATCAATATTCTCCATATATTAATCATGTAACACGAAATCAAGATAATTTCGATGACAAACTGTGTTCCGTATCTATGACCTAACGCCATCTAGTTGATTTTATTATTACTTGACAGGAATATAAAATTTCAAATGGGGAAAACACATTTGGTTGTTTAACCGACAAGTGCCATGTTATTCCAGTCAAGCAAGACACATTACCAACGAGCAAAATGGCGCTAAGTCCTCGATAAGAACTTTATCACTGGCTCATCGATAGTTCCCGCAGGAAAATATATCGATGATAGATTTTATCAACGAAAAAACTTTTCAAATTATAATTAAATAGGTTAATATAAAGTATTTTTAACAGCAGTATTGCAGCCTATCAAAACCTTTTTAGAAAAAATAACTATTTTAGACATCATAGACTACTTGGAGCCTGTCTTCGTCAGTGTAGGGCCAGTAGTCGTTGGAAACCAGGCTGTTCCAGGTTTCTGGAATGTTCTCGACCAGGAAGAAGGGAAGTTTCGTTTTCTGGCTGCTTTCGGATTTCGGTTCTGGCATGTTGGGAGTCCAAAGCTACAAAAATTTAATTAAGAAGATTTTACATATGTAGGTATACATACTACTTCCGATCTTATTTTTTTCTGGGTCGTCAGAGCCCAGGGCCATAAGACCCAAAGACAAATGGTAAGAAGCTCGTTGGCCCGGTGGGAGTACGCATTGCTAGCGCATTCGTAAGTTAAGCAACCCTGGGTGTGGTCCGCTCTTGGATGGGTGACCACAAGCAGCAAAAAATTTCTCGAGTACTTCCGTGCTTCGGAAGGCACGTAAAGCCGTTGGTCCTGGCTGTCATAATTAAATGGCAGTCGTCAAGCTTTGTCAGATGTCTTTAGGCAGCTTGAAAAATCTGACACCAGTTAGACATACTCATACACATACGAAATACATACGAAGCGTGTATGCAAATAGGAACCAAAAATCAAAATAGTCACTATTTTTGGCTGCTAGCCACCTATTGATTATTATATTTGATTATTCTATTCGATTTCTTTGATAGGCTTGTACGATAAGTGAGGAAATATAAACTGCTGATACACTCTAGGTTTATTATTTTCTCTCAGACGAGTATGTCAGTTCATTCAAGTTAGAAAAAAGCCAAACTTTCTTAAAGTAAAAAGTTATTACCAAACATCATACTGAGAAACTCGTAAGATCTATTGTATTTAGCATTAAATGCCGTTTTGAGCTGTCGCTGTAATTAATAAGTAACATATTAGATTAGACGAACCCTCAGAGTGTCAGATCCCCTCTTCTTGCGCAGGTAGTTGAAGCAGCACGACCTAAAGTGTCTGGTGCCGCAAGCCGACGTGCACTCACTGCCACAAGAATCGCACGACAGGCTGGCAGCCCAGAGCGTGCTGCCTGGAAAGTTAAATTGCTTATAAAATACCCAAAACCGGAACGGGTTAAACAACATTAGGAAGGCATAAGTATGCTCTCTCCGGTGAAGTTCTTACCATAATTATCTTTTCTACGTCTCTCTTAAATAATATAGAAAAATGGCATCGAAAACACATCGGTCTACGCACGTACACTTCCTGAAAAAGTAACTCACCGGACCACATCGTTACAAAAACTAATAGGTAGGCATGATAAGCATGACGACTTGTGGTTCCGGGTCAGAGTAGGACCACTCCATCTCTTCCTGTTGATGTCGTAAGAGGCGACTAAAGGACTTAAGCACAAACATCTCGTGCTACAAATGCATTCTCAAGGAGGGTTAACGTCAGGCGGTGGCCGGATGTAAAACTTTTCACACAAATACATTTCCAAAGAGTGTTGACGTCAGGCAGGCAGCCGGTCATAAAACTACAGCCGAATGATTTTAACTGTTCCGACAATTTCTTCTCCACTTCGCAAGATCTTTGGCATCCTTGGGTGACCATTGACGTGCATGTTATATTTGGAGAAGAAAAAGTGGGAAAGCGCACCCCGGGCTTCGAAGCAGCATAGCTGAGGATGCAACCGGGAACGTAAATGAAAAAGATAAACATGATGACTGAAAATTTCTAATTGGTCCATCAGATGTATTATTAAAAAATATTATACACGTATTTTTCTTTTCTCTGATTAATAAAAAATTACGCATACGGCGCATTTGAATTTCTTATAAAATTAATATAAGAACTGGCTACGTTACGCCTTGGTACAACTAAGACGTGACATCACAAACAAGCTCCCACTCCGGTACTTACACGCTTTGTATCTTTGTAATTATTTAACAAACTGGATCATAAATTGAATGTCCATTATTTTTGGATAGGTGATTTCACTGATGGACTAAATAGATTTTTTTTCTGACCCAGTCATCATGCGTATTCTATACAAACTTGCATGAGAAAATAGGAGCAGATTTTTCATGCAATAAGTAGGTAGGAGTACAAATCCTCTAATAATTAAGAAACAACAAATAAGTAAATAACAAACATAACAAAATCTATCTAGGGTCTACACTAACCATTCTTTCTACTTCTTGCAACTCCACTACAATCAACAACCATGTTATCCTTGCTTTGGGAGTCCTCTCATTTGACGATGCGAAACCGGCTTAGAGGTCGTCAATTAATCATGTGAGGAACAATGTCGAAGGTTGATTCGGAAAAAAATCACGAAATATCACCACGTACGGTGTCCTCTAATGCGTCTTTGGTGATATTTTGTGATTATTTTCTTAGGTTAAGGTAAAAAAGTGCTAATAAAAACTTCACGTGATAAATGGACGGCTCCTTGAAATGGAATGCAAGCTTTTGGCACTCTATAGCTCGAACTTAAAAAAAAAAAGTGAGTATAAACTGGATCGAAAAAATATAACAAGCGGTATTTTTTTTTTATTCCAGCTTTTGCTTTTACACTTAATATGACTTCGGCATCTTTGGGTGACCATTAAAACTATTACTAATTTTTGAGATTAAAAAAGTTGAAAAGAAAAAAATATCAGCTTGAAAAAGCTGACACCAGTAGGTAAGTAGGTATTTGCCACTTACAGAAAGAAAAAAAATTTTTTTTTCCAACTAACTCAAACCGATTCCGCGTCGACAAGTGTGCGGTTTCCCTCAATCTGACCTGGCTCATAGTCCACGGAAGCTGTAGCTTCTTTTTTATGCCTCCTAGAGTCAGCTTGCGACCACGCGGCTGGACAAATTTTGATAATAATTTTGGTTTACTAATACTCAACTTTCTTCTACCTAGTTAATCTAATTCAAAAGATTTGAAAGGTAACTCGAGAAGTTGTAAAGAAAATGGTCGTTAGATATTAGTAAGTATATTGTACCTTTTAAAACTATTTTAAGTAAAACCTTTTAAAAATACTTATTTGATACTAATACAAAGTAAAAAAAAACTTTGCAACGAATATAAAAGCTTGGCCTTATTGAAAACCTACTTCATAGATAACATGAATAAATTCTTATTATTTTGCAAATTTGTTTTCCATAACGTGCTGAATATATTTAATTCGTATATTTACAATAGACTTTTATAATGGAAATATCAAGTTTCGAGTTTGCAATTCCTTTATAAAAAAATAAAAATAACTTAGGCAAAAATAGAATAGAAAGGTACATTATTAATTATATTTACTCTTTATACCCTTTATCTGTACTTATCAGTCTTTAATTATATAAATTTATTTATTTACAACAAAATATTAAAGTACTAATTATTATAAAAATTTATATTCCGCAAAATCTACTTCAAACCAAAAATAAAAAAAACTTCGGTTTTAGTTTTGTTTTTATTGTATTATTTATTTCACTTTTAGTTCTAAGTATTTTATTTATTAAGTACAATACTCAAAATACTTAGATAATCATTAAAAAAGAAACATACCTACGTACATATTTGAATAAATAGTAGATAATTAATAAAGTAAAATTAAAAAACTCACCAATAAGCATCAATGAAACGATCGCGGTGATTTTCAACATTTTGAAAATTAAAAAAATATCGAGAAAAAAATAAACTTTTGTCTCTGATCGTAATGGCGTACGGTAGACAGCTGATCTGAGAATGTCCATGGCTGTGCTTCACCCCTTTTTATATGGCTCAAAGTTTGCTTACTTACTATGCGTAGGATGGAAACGTGAAGGAAATATATATTTTGTTTTTTAGGCTTGATACTCGTATACCTTATACCTTGGGTGTTTATCTGATATAATGTATTTATTTTAAAATATGTATGTTATATTATGTAGGACTTATTAATATCGTTGAGTTAGTATCCCCATGACATGATATCATTGTATTTTGCCTCTATATATTTATTTATTATACCTAACTAGTTATTTTTAAAGACGTTTTTTACTTCCATAGAGCAAAGAAAAGCGGTAAAATGCAATAGCTGCTTCTCTTTCCGTGATTCCGTCAAGAACCAGACGATTTTGGGAATTAGTGAAAAATTAAAAATATTCATAAATAGGCGATAGAATTCACATTTTTCATCTTTAGCAATAGCAACTTGTTATAGGTATGTCTTTGTCTCTTTCGACCCTTGACTCTGTATTCGTAAAGGGTGTATAAGTATATCTTGTATCTAACAAGTAAGTAGTTAATTTTCCGTATTGGTGTAAAAGAAAAGAAAAAACTTATAATGTTAGTAGCAGCTGCTTCTCTTCCCGCGCAGATCGTAAAACGGCTTTTACGAGTCAAGGGAATGGGTGAAAATGCGAATCAAATAGGCGATGCGGTTAACTATTTTTATTCCTTTGTCCACCATCACGATAAAAGTGGCCTTTAGGTCTTGCGGGCGTGGGCTCCATTTTAAAAAGTGTGTAAGCGCCTTTACGTATTTTTAATTTAAATAAATTGAATGTCGATTAAAAACTTTTCTTATAAAAATGATAAAATGGCGGACCGTGCGTGTTCGGCTTCCTAAACATAAAATGAGATAAACAAGTCAATAATATATACATACTAGCTTTTGCCCGCGGCTTCACCCGCGTAGACTACTCAGTCTAGACTCGTTTAAAAAATGACGAAGATTCGTACAAACTTGCAACCCCTATTCCACCCCTATATTTTCAAAATCTAAAAAATGAATTATTATTTTCGACTAACTACTAAAATACATTAAAAAATGTCATGTATCTCACTTTAAACTTACGAAGTTTCATACAAACGTTACTGCCAACCGCTATTACACCCCCTTGGGGATGGAATTTCGAAAATTACTTTCTTAGCGGACGTCTCCTAGTCACAATCTACCATCCTGCAAAATTTCATTTTCATTGGCTGAGTAGTTTTCGAGATTTCATGATGAGTGAGTGATTTTCGCTTTTGCTTGTGCCGCCATGCAGTGTGTGTTCGCCCGCTCTCGCCCGTCGACAAGGCGAGAGCGGGGGAGAGGTGCGGGGAACAGGGACGCATATCGCGCGTAGGAGATTCCGTTCTGTATGTTACTCTCACTGTCTTCTGTGCCAGGGCTATAGTAGACCACTATAGTATAATGAAATTAAAATAACAGTCAAAAAACAAAAAGAATCTTCGGCATTTCCATAGCAGCCGCCCGGGCAATTTGTATGGGAATGTGGAATATTTTTTCTTGTTTCTTCTTCTTTGTCTAAGCGCGTTCCCGGTTGCATCCTCAGCTGTGCTGCTTCGGAGCCCAGGGTGCGCTTTCCCGCTTTTTCTTCTCCAAATATAACATGCATGTCAATGGTCACCTAGGGATGCCAAAGACCTTGCAAAATGGAGAAGAAATAGCCGGAACAGTTTTGATGATTTGTAGTTTTACGACCGGCCGCCTGCCTGACGCCAACCCTCTTTGGGAATGTATTTGTGCGAAAAGTTTTACAACCGGCCGCCGCCTGACATTAACCCTCCTTGGGAATGCAATTGTAGCACGAGATGTTTGTGCTTAGTCTTTTAGTCGCCTCTTACGACATCCACAGGAAGAGATGGAGTGGTCCTATTCTAACCCGGAACCACACGGGTTTTTTTTCTTGTTTTTTGACTGGTATTTTTATATAATACTACTTTCCTATTGACCTAGTACAGCCTGTGGTTCAATTTATCACGCACATGTCCCTTACATGTTATATAGAGATAAACATCCAAGACCCAGGTCAATCTGAAAAGATCATTTTCCATCTTGACCTGACCGGGGATCGAACCCGGGACCTCCGGTGTGACAACCTGGCATGATGACCACGAAGCCATAGAGGTCTTCAAAAATAATATTCTGAATCCTTAAAAACAAATTCATAACACTTCCTTCCGACGTCGGTGAAATGAAACACAGTCACCCGACACCATAAAGCATAAGTCGTGTTTTCACACCCTATTTGCAATAGCTAAGTGATGCGTTATGTGTGTCACGCGGGTTTTGTTGGAATATTTACAAGTAGGTTTTTTACCCGACTGCACCAGACGGAGGGTTATGTTTTTCAAGTGTATGTATGTATATTGTATTTAAATTTCTTTGGCACGCTCTACAGCCTAGCTGGCTTGATGGATTTTAGCTTGAGTGGTGTCGTTAGGTTTGTCCTAACTTTGAGGTAGATATATCAATTTAAATAATCTAAGATTTTCGCGCCAAATTATGTCTTCGAAATTTGTTTTTTATTCAACACCTATTGAGTGGGGTATCCATGGGTATCAAATTAACCCTTAAGCCGCGAACGTCACGTTTATGTGACAAACATTTTCGAGCCCATTCCGCGAGCGTCACATATACGTGACATAAAACCAGTCCTTGTAAAATCCAAATTTTCTGTTTCATTTTGTTGTATTCGGATAAAAAAATATTCATATTAGATATATAAGTAGTCTAGTAATCATTTACAATAACATTCACTATAATCGTATAATTAGAAGACTCAAAAATAATTTCAAAAGTTTGACGAATTATCAGATATATTTTTCATAACTTTGTATTAATGTCCACCGCGAACGTCACATATACGTGACACGCGGGATGGGACATTTACGATTTATTTACTGATAAAAATTAAACGTAAATTGAAATATTCTTTCTTATACCGACTATATCACCATAAAAAGATCTAAAATTATCACATATATTATTAATTAATAATTTTGATACTAATATTTGTGTATATTTTATTTAATGTCCTTGAAACTTAGTAAATGAACTATCGAAATGTAAGCAATGGATTTGATTTTCCCATCCCTAAGCCTAGATGTTTAGAACATAATGTTGGTAGTTCCCCAGCGCGAACGTCTCATATACGCGACAGCTTGTGACGTCACAGGCGAGCGCCGTCTTCTTTAGTGTTGGGCTTGCGTTCGTGTGGTTAAATTCTCTTTGGTGGTGATGACTACTGCGGAGGAATTGATAAGAATTCTTGAAGGTGACGATAATGAAGAATTCAATACAGATGATGAATTTGATATTGATAATGAGGTAAGTTTTTTAATACATCGTTTTTTTTACCTATTTCAATTGCGAGAGTAGTAAATACCTACGGACTTATAATTTTGTTACCAACTGCTATAAAAGTAGAGTAATTTAAGAAGTTAATGTACATGTATGTTTGCGAATTTCTTTATCACTAAATAGTATAAAACAAAGTCGTTTACCGCTGTCAGTATGTAGGTATGTATGTCGCCGCTGTTATAGCAGCTCGTTCGTACCTACGGTACGCTAGTCGCTCGTCAATATGGAGAACTTCTTGATGTCAATTTTCTTTTTCGAGTTGCCATCATCAGTTCCATGCAAAAAGTTTTTCATCTTGATGATCTGATTTGCACCTTTGGCACGTTTACTAAGTTCTTTCAGCAGTAGAAAGCTTCGTCATTTATTAGTGAGTCATGATTATGATACGATTAAATGTGATTGTAAGTACCTAAGTCAAGTACAAATTAATAAATCATTTTAAACCTTTAAACGCTTTTTGTTTTAATAGCTTACGAAAAATGCCTCATAATTATAGTATGGGTAAGGGTATTTAAAGTAAGTACACCATCAATCAGCTTCTGGACAATTCATTTATTTGTATAAAAATTATGGTGAATGGTATAGGTACCTAGGTGAAGTGTACAAACAAGAAAAATTAAAACATAACACAAATCTTTTACAAACTTTGGACAGCGGAGGTCACTCGGCAGTTGCTCTGTGTACCTAAATACCACTGAACTGAATATCTAAATATTAATAACTTCATCAAAAAGTTAGGTAGCCGACCCCGACCTCCGGAGTGCTAATCGGGAGTGCGCTATGATGATATATTATCATCGTTTTCCATTCACGCCTTGATAGATTTCCATTTTTGCCAGTTGAAAGTTGCCTACATTTATTGTTTGTCATATGTTTAGGTAGTATCGTTGGTTGGGATGGAAACACTCGCACATACTTAGATATTGTAATTTACAACCTATAATATCGCAGCTATACCTGGGAGCTGCGACCGCGGGTTATTATGTATTATAAGTACTTAAATAAAACGTATCCGGATAAATGTTCTTAATAGTAAAAACGTCATCAAGATCGCCCCAGTCATTTCTAAGCCTATATAGACAGCCAGATAAATGGATATACGCGCGGAGACTTAAGTTTATGCTATACTTATACCTATTGTAATCATTATCGATATCTTAATACGTAAGTATTGCACATCCCTATTTTTTGTAGGTACTTATTTTCGATTCACTACGCTTCGCGCTGGGGGCACGACAACTGACATAACGTCTCGCGGTGAAAAGGTTAAAGGATTTTTATACAAGGATTACAAAAATATTTACATCTTACATATATGTTGGCAGTCGGGTTTTTTTTTTTTTTAATAGTTTTCGTGTTGACAGAATAGGACCACTCCACCTTTTCCTGTGGATGTCGTAAGAGGCGACTAAAGGAATACCTAAGAACAAACATCTTGAGCTAAAACTGCATTCCCAAGAAGTAAGAGCATTAAGTGTTTCTTTTAGATTATTACTGTCTAGCGGATTCTATCGCTCTGTTTGGAATTAAAATAAAAGACATTTTTAAAATATCGTAAGTAGTTTACTTATAAAATCAATTCACCAACTTATCGTACCTATTTGATAAATGATAACGAAATTGGACACAATTTTATACACCCTAACCCTAATGAGACCAAATAAAACGTAATACAGTTTTTTGAAAATAAAATATACAAGCTTTAATTGAATGACTAAAGTCAAATCAGAAAGAGAGCGGGTAAACCGCGGAATCGGCGATACGGCTGTATTGCCTCTCTAGCAAATGACAGTTCTGAGCGACAGGAAAGGATAGCAGCATAGGAAAGTGCTGTTCCGTGCGGCCAGGAGCGCTATATTTCATTCAGAGAGTCACATTAAGAACGATTTGCGCGAGTGTTTCCAAACGAGCGCATTTTTGAATTGATCGTATGCGAAGAATTTGCAACGAGTGGTCTTGACAAATGTCAAAGAAACGTTCCATGGAGAATCAGTTCCGTTTCACGCTGAAATGTTCAGAAAACTACTGACAAATCAATGATATTTCTGCGTAACACAATATTACTTATCGCTAACACGACTGTTTCAAAAATACGATGCAATGCGTCGGAACGCGAGCGGTGAGTTGGAACACTACACGTTTTGTGTTACGTTGACTCCCTCAATGAAAAATAGCACTCCTGATGTACCCCAACCCAAAGACGGGATAGGTTTTTGTCGTTTCATTACTGAGCTTCTATAGCTCTCCGCTCCATCATCAGACCAACTGAGACACAATTATATTACACTATCATTTATTTACATACAGGTTGATTTTGAACCTTGTACTCGTAACTATATTTCAAGAGAGTACTCTTTAAGATATATAAAAAAAACCGGCCATGTGCGAGTCGGACTCGCGCACTAAGGGTTCCGTACCATTATTTATACAACATTACATTAAAAATGGAGGGCAACGGCCGCGCGTATAGTAAAGTCAGTAATTTAGCCACTTATTAAAAAGAGAGAATATTTTTTACAAAAAATTGACTTCTTTCTTACGGTTTTGTGTTCTATTAGGGCCCTTCCACACGACGTATTTTTTAAGCTCGTACGACGCGCGTTTTTTAATGCGCACGTCCTCTGCGCGTTTTCATCGCGTTTTGGCAGATTGAACACGTTTTTAACGCAAATGAAACGCGCGCGCGTTTGTATCGATACAAACGCGATTGAAACTTACTTCAATTAACCTTACAGCGCGTTTTATTTGCGATTATTGAAAACGCACTGCGCCTCAGTGGAGGGGCGCTATACAAACGCGCGTTTACAGCGCGTTTTATTTGCGTCAAAAACGTGGCGTTTGTATCGACACAAACGCAAGGATCGTGTATAAAGGTTGAAACGTGCAGGCGGAAGCCGGATTTTTTTTTATACACAAGGAATTTCGTTTGCTGATCGTTCAACTTCCGTTTGTATCGATCAATACAAACGCGCGTAAAAAATCCTCGTGTGGAAGGGCCCATGATTCTGATTATGATTTCAATATAACTATTCAACCTGTGTGTATAAAAAAAAATCTGCTCTATCGGTTGAGGAGTTAAAACTCAGTTGCAAGATCTGGCCGGAACAATCTTACATACAAATAATATTAAACACCTATTTATATACAAAGTGGAAGGGACATACCCGTAATAAATCAAACCACGTGCTATTCTAAATCATTATAGTTTAATGAAATTAAAATAACAGTCGAAAAACAAAAAGGAAATTTGACATTCCCATACAAATTGCCCTAGCGGCTGCACACTTTTGTGTGGAAATGCAAATTTTTTTTCTTAATTTTGGCTTTCATTTTAATTTCATTATACTATAATGATCTAGTATAGACAGTGGTTTAATTTATTACGGGTATGTCCCTTCCACGTTGTATAAAAAAACTAAGCATAAAAATGAACAAATTTCCACATTTTAAACATTAAAACATGTCTACATAAGCAATATGAAAATAAATGGTGATTTCCTATAAAAACTATAACTATACAGAGTCTAACTAAATATACTTAACCTATTTTAAGGGTGAATCCAATCCATGATACTGAACAACTTTCCCCAAGGAACATATATCAGAATATGAAAAATAATTTTTGGCCTCCCATACAAGTTAAGACCGATTAGCTGATCCGAGTTTATATGAGTAAAGTTGTTCAGTATCATGGACTGAATTCACCCTTAAAATAGTTTCAGTATACTTTGTTACAATTTATCTTTACAAACTAACATTACAGTGAAAAAAAAAAAAATTGGAAATAAAATATTCTTTTTTTTTTTATTATTAGAAATTTGAGTGCGTTTGACCTCTATCTAGCCTGATGGGAAGCTAAGATGAGGTCTAAGGTGTATTACGCAGACTCAAAAAATGCCTGTTCACTCTTGCCTTGAAAATCCCTAAATTCTTGTGATTTTATTCAAACACTGTATTTTATTTACAATATATACATCGTGTTAATGAAAGAACGCAAAACCTCTCAGATAGTACCTCAGCCCGTGTAACTGAACAACTTTTGTTCGACAAGTTTCATGAAATCCAAAAAAAAATCAGATTTTCATACAAATTGACTCGATCAGCTGATCAGTTTGTATGAAAATCCGATTTTTTCTTTTGGATTTATTGAAAGTTGTTCAGTTACATTGGCTGAGGTACCATCTGAGAGGTTTTGCGTTCTTTCATTAACACGCTGTATAGTACAAAATATAGTTTATTAAAACACAAATACGTGATGTAAAGAGTTTTTTGTGAAATTAATAAAATAAAAAAATAGCGAAACTAATTCCGCAAAAAAAATGGTATTATACAAGACATACAATGTAGCTATCTATTATTTTTAAGTACAACATAATTCAACAATGCAATGTCAAGATTTTGCGACTTTAGCTAGCAACCCACCACTATTTTGATTCCTTTTTCCGCTATCTCGCCCACCATCACGCTATAAGTGGCCTTTGGATGTTGCGGCCCTGAGCTCTGTCTGCTTAAGGGCCCAGTCCTTATTTTTAGTGATTTTGACTGCATTTTCGGAGCTGATTGGAGCCAAACTACCTTAGTAACAATATGTTAATATATGTTAAATTGAAGTTTATTTATGTATTAAAAAAGTGAATGAGACAATTTATTGACATTAAGTTGTGTATAAATTACAAAGAAATAAAGACAAAGGAAAATCCTAAAAGGTGAATGAAAAGATTTGTATTTTTTTTAATTCATTCAAAAACTTAGTTAAAAAGGTTAAACTTTGAAGAAAATATAAGCAAATACGTCGTCGGATTTCTTCTGCATACGACTGAGTTAAAAAATAAAAAATACATATATATATGAAGATTGATTCATGCTTAAACACGTACAATAAATAAATAAAAATAATTTGTCTCTTGTAAAAAGATAGAATAATTAAAGTTTTCCGAAATTCTTAAATAAATATGGGGACGAAAACGCTGATAAGGCAGACCGCTAGCTGCGCTTCTGAATTCGTCTAAATTCCAGGGTGCATGTACAATACAGCGCAATGCGTATGTGTAGACAGAAAATATAGATTCGGGTGTTCAGTCAAAAATTCCCACGGTCGAAGACTGCAGTCTTAAAGCCGCAAGCAAGACCCAAAATGCCTTGTCTGCCACATTAGGGTCAATTCCCATCAGGCGGAAAAACGCTCGAGCGCTTTTTAAGTGGTAATCAACCTTATTCAAATTGAAAATATGTGATGAAAAAATCCGCCACGAGTGGGACTCGAACCTTTTGAATAGTGGGTAGTAATGAAGATTTACGCATGCTTCAAATGCGTGTTCTACTCGTATGTGATGAGAAAATTTGTCGGGGTGATTCGAAGTCACGGTAGCACAATAGGCATGATGACTGAAAAAATATTTTTGGCCCATCGGTTAGATTATTAAAAAATATTGTACACGTATTTTTTCTTTTCTCTGAGAAATAATAAATAACGAAGATACAGCGCATTTAAATTTCGCATGACGTCACACTTTCGTACGACTTTTACACATCGGTGACGTCACAAGCCCCCACTCTGGAACTTGGATACTCTGTATCTTTGTGAATTTTTACTTTTTTGATAAACTGAAAAATATGGGTACATTATTTTTGGAAAATCTAACTAACAGACTAATTAGAATGATACTTTTCAGACCCTATTGGTAGTGCACTCACGGCGTTCACGTGAGGGTCGTGGGTTCGAGTCCCACTCATGGCGGATTTTTTCATCACATATTTTCAATTCGGATAAATTTCCGAGCATTGTAATGCTATTAAAAAGAATAATCAACCTTATTCCACTCAAACAAAGCCGAAAATAGAATGCAACATGCAACATTAAAATGGGTAAGATTTATAAAAATTTATTAAAATGGCGGATTCTTAGCGCCAAATACGAGTCAACGATATCAACAATTTTTTTTCGTTAAAAACTTATCGGTTGGGGTATCAAAATAAAAGATTATATAAAATGATTACAAAAATATATGTAACGTATATGTTTTAATGTCATTTGGAATGAGAAATACTAAAGAACAACATACAACCTCGCTCATCCAAGCGTGTTCCCGGTTGCATCATAGGCACTCTGCTGTTGTATCTTTTAAATTAATTTAACAGTTAACTTACTAAATAGAAAAATAAAAAAAAATTATACTAGCTATAGGTAAGCATTCAGTAAACAAAAAATAAATTTAAAGCGTCAACCCTATATTAAGAACAAATTTATTCAATAACAGAGCATGTTCAGTCCACCAAAACAACTGAGTTTAATAATTAAAACGTCAATAGTAACCAAAACAAAATCAATAGTATGGTAAGCGCCAACATCCCATGTGTATTGGAACCTCCTGGGTTAAGTCGTACAGATGGCAAAAGACCTGATGGGTTGACTTTAATTCCATGGAAGAGAAGTCGCTGCTTATTGTGGGATGCAACGTGTGTCAGTACCTTTGATGCTTCCCACCTTAAGGACACTGTCAGAAATGCACGATCAGCTGCCGAAAATGCTGCTAAACTTAAACATACAAAATATGCTCCCCTTGAATCAGCCTATATTTTTGTGCCTGTAGCTTTTGAGACCACGGGTGCTTGGGGGACTGAGGCTGAGACATTTATTCGGGAGCTGGGCCAACGCGTCTATGAAAAGACGAAGGATAATCGCTCCGTGTCGTTTCTCGCTCAAAGGATTTCTATCGCTATACAACCCGGAAATGCTGCTAGCATTATGGGAACCTTTGGGCCAGGGACGGTTCGGGGCGGATTATTAGATTGAATATTTTGACGAAGCATGTTGCGGATATTTATGAATTAAATATTCTATGAAACACCAAAACCTAATATCACTTTCAGTCACTGCAATTCAAGTCCACTTTCTTCTTGTCCTTGTCGTGTCTTTTAGAGTGCAACACCATTTTGCTCCTCGTCATGAACTTCTTCAAACATACCGGACACTCAAACCGCTTGTCACCGATATGCATTTTCACGTGCATCACTAAATTCGTCTTCTGTGTAAAGGTTTTGGCGCATATCTCGCACGCGTACGGTTTTATGCCGTTGTGAACCTTCTCGTGCCTGTCCAGATCCGCTTTCCGGTAGAAGGAGGAACCACAAGTGGTGCAGTTGAAGTTTTTTATACCTGAAACAAGTTATTTAGCTATATAAAAAAAAATCAAACGTACTGGCAATCAAAGAAATTATAATACAATCTAGAATGCCTATGAAGTGGCAAAGCCGTTCCCAAAAAGAGGTACCAAAATTTGTAGGCGTCCCTTTCTCGCGAAGTGCACTGGCAGTTTGTGGGAAAGGGACGTCTACAAATATTGATACCTCTGACTAGTAACTTTAGGTATTTAAAGGAAATATAAACTTTATGTATGTGGCATAAAGTTTAATTTTCAATGTTGTTTTTAGGGTTCCGTACCACAAAGGGTGTCAACGGGACACTGTTACTGAGACTCCGCTGTCTGTCCATCCGTCTATCACAGGATTCACAGGGCTCTATCTCTTGAACCGTAATTATAGCTGGAAAATTGAAATTTTCACCGATTATACATTACTGTGGCCGTTACTAAATAAAGTTAAAAATTAAAGGGGGTCTTCATACAAGAAACGTGCTTCTGTTAGTCATTATAGATTGTATTAAATTTATTTGCTGGCAATTCGATAGTGTGCATCGTATATATTAATAGGATACATAAATTTTTCGGGGTCCAGTGCTGCCACCATTTGAAATAAATTATTTGAAAGGATACGGAGATATCATTTAAAATTTTGTACCATACGGCTCTAGATAACCCTTCAAACTATTTTATGAAATACTGTTTACAGTTTAAAGTGAGCTAAGCTTTTCTTCGCACATTTGCCAAAAGTGGCCGTTTTTCGCAAATGTGGAAAGAAAAGCTTCACGTTCTCACTTTAAACTGTAAACAGTATTTGTATAAAATAGTTTAAAGGGTTATCTAGGGCTTACTAGAACAAATTTTTAAATGATATCTCCGTTTCCTTTCAAATAATTTATTTCAAATGGGGGCAGCACTGGACTCCATGTATCATCTTACCAGAAATTTGACTTTTTAAGTGTGAGTGGTTTGCGTGTGTGCGGTCCACCGCCCCCTTACCTACCTCAAAAGTTTCCAGAATTTTCGAGATTTGATGAGCGCGTAGCGCTTCGAACAGCTAAGGAGTCAACTGGAAACGTGCTAAGTTCGAAGACCTACCTTGATGAGAAAGTTGGTGTGTTCTAAGATGGCAAAGCTGTGTGTACGACCTCCCGCAGGTGATACACATGTGGGGTTTCTCTCCAGTATGCGATTTCATATGCCTCTTCAACAGGTACGCAGAGGGGAACGTCTTGCCGCATTGCTCGCACGGGCGTCGCTCAGGCACTAATCGTAAAAATAAGCGCTGAGCGTCGAGCGGAGCGATAAAAATTGCCGTATATCATACTACCACAGTAAGCTCTGACATCGATGACATTATGATATACGGCAATTTTTGTCAATATCAAACTTTTTTATTCAAAAAATTAATTAAAAAAACTATTCATAAAATTTATCAGATTTTTTTTATTTAAGAAATAATATCATCATATCATTTTTTTAGTGCAAAAGCTACAAACGTTTCAAAACGACTACTGCTGGAAAAATACTCCGAAGAAACCCAGTTCAGTAGTAACGGAAAATCACTCATAAATAAGTTTTCTCTTTGCATAGTAAAATGGCAGCCATTTTGTGTTTTTAATGCTTCTACTAATTAAGTCCTAACTACTTATGTAACAATCCTATAAATACAAAAAGATTATCATTTGATATTGCGAAATCTTAAATAATTCTCAAAAAGAATCTTGGAAAATCAACAAACATATTTTTGTTCCTGCAACTTATTTTTCATTTTTTTATTAAGTGAAAATTAGAACAGGTTTCCTACGAAATTAAATTATAGTTTACCCCTCTTATATACAACGTGGAAGGGACATACCCATAATAAATCAAACCACGGTCTATACTAGATCATTATAGTATAATGAAATTAAAATAACAGCAAAAAAACAAAAAAAAAAACGGTATTTCCATACAAAAGTGTGCAGCCGCTCGGGCGATTTGTATGGGAATGTCGAAATTTTTTTGTTCTTTTCACTGTTATTTTAATTTCGTTATACTTAAGTGATCTAGTATTTTATTTTATTTTTTTTTAATTTACATTTAATTTTTTTATTGTATGTCCCTTCCACTTTGTATATAAGAAAAATATCAAATGTTTGCTTAAATCATACAAAAAACGACACAAAACATATTTTGACCAAAATTTTGTTAAAATATGTTTTGTCTCATTCTTACTTTGTCAAATATTGAAAAAAGAGATAAGGACAATACATATTTTTACTAAAATAAGTTTAGCAAACGTTTAATATAATTTTAATGAATAAGAAGAGGGATGAACAATAATTTGGTAATAAACCTGTTATAATTTTCAGAGTAAATTAATGAAAAAAAATTGCTAAAACAAAAAGAAAATTAATTTTTTCTTTTAGATTTCTCAATATACTTCTGTTTTATTAATTTAAGATTTCGCAATTTCGAAGATCATTTTAATGTGAAAATTTTGTTTATTTGAAACCGACTTCGCCAAATGAGGAGGTCATCAATTCTAACTGTATGTTTTTCTTTTATATGTACGTAAAAAATATTAAATGAGAAATATTGCTAATTAAAACAAAACGCCTTAAATATTAGACTTCAGTGAGAGAATTTTGAAATTATTACAATTTGAATAAGGTCCTATTCAGAGCTTAATTACTGCGTTAGAGAAATAAACACCACAAAACAAATGAATTATACTTAGTCAAACAATTTAATTTAAAAAAACTTGATGCATTGATAAAAATTGCCGTATATCATACCACTTAAAGCCTCGACACGGATAACGGGGCACATTGTATTAAAAAAATCTACCTTTGTGTGAAAGTTGGTGTATACTAAGATGCCCAAGCTGTGTATATGTTTTCCCACACGTTGTACACATATACGGTCGTTCTCCGGTATGTGTCCTCATGTGTTTCTTCAGTTGGAAGCCACTAGGGAATGACTTGCCGCAGTGCTCGCAAGGACGACGCTCTGGCACAGTGCGTTTTCTATTTCGCCTTCTAAAAAAAAAACAATTTTTGAATTAAAATAGTTTTCTTCAGTTTTCTTCTTATGTATCTAACATATCAGTTCTCGGCAGGACGACGCTCTGGCATTAATGCGTTTTCTGATAAGCTTTTTTAAAAAAAAAACAACGTTTTCTCATAGTTTCTTAAAAAAATAAAAAATAATTGTTTCTTTCAGTAGAGATAGTCAATCTAATTACTACTACCAGTGTAATTCCGGGTTAGAATAGGACCACTCCAACTCTTCCTGTGGATGTCGTAAGAGACGACTAAAGGACTAAGCACAAACATCTCGTGCTACAATTGCATTCCCAAGGAGGGCTAATGCCTTGGGTGACCATTGACATGCATATTATATTTGGAGAAGAAAAAGCGGGAAAGCGCACCCCGGGCTCCAAAGCAGCACAGCTGAGGATGCAACCGGGAATGCGCTTAGACGAAGAAGAAGTAAGTCTAATTACTAAGCAACTAGAGCATACAATATCAGCTGTGCCCAATAATAGATGGTCGTCCATTAATCACAAATCATGCTGGATCACGAAACGCTAGTATCGGTAGCTTTTGCACTAAAATAATTAAAAATAATGACCTTCAATAAGTGATATACTCGTACAATTGAATAAAAATTTTTGACTTTGACTTTGTATTTTTTTGGTACAAACTACGAACAATAATTCTCTAGAATCGTAATTAATCCCGAAAAATCATTGAAAATGCCGTCATATGCCGTGAAGTTGTGTTAAATGCCATACAGACATGAAAAACATAGGACTCCCCTTTCATATGTAAGTAAATAAACGTTTTAATATTGTACCTCACCGCTCGTGGCGTTGACCGCGGCCGTGTCACGACCAATCGCATGCATCTTTGTCGATGTGTGTGTTTGAGTGTTTCGTTGTAATTCCTGTTAGTTTGTTTGCGTAAATGGAATCAGAATCGAAGCGGTGAATGTAGGAGCGTTAGATTTCTAGAGATTATATTTCGATGGGTACAAAGGTAACTTTAATCATTTTCTGAATTTTGTCTAAAAATACAGGTATAAACTAAATGCCCCATCTTCGTCTGCCCCATTAGTTATAATGATGTAGAGTATGTGTGCTTACATCAAACACCATCTAGCGTTTGTTTAAACCTATCCTAGGATTGGTTCTGGTCTACCCTTTGGGTTGCGGAGGTCAGACGAAAGTCACTCTGTGTACAGTTACCTCGTCAAATCGCCTAGGTTAGGTAGCGGACCCCGGGCTCTGAAGCGTTACTGCTGAGGATCTAACCAGGAACACGCTCGGATGATGATGATGGAAAGAGTATGTATGAATAGAGGATACTTACTTTTTCGGTGGTGGATCCTCTTCATCCGATATCTCTATGACCTCGCATTTTATCACTATTTCTTCAACAGGCACATCGGCTACCAGTTTGTCCAAAGGACCCTCAATGATGGGCACCTCTATTGTGGTTTCGCCCACTACAGGTACTTCTATTGTGGATGTCTCTGATCCGGTGGTGCTCACTGAAAAAGAAGAAGAGTTCCGTTTGTTTGTAATCTCTTTATTGCACAAAAAAAACATAGGTACAGACTAGTTAAGAGATGCAATGGATAATGGTTCAGGTGGATACTGGATACCAAATGTTCGTCCTGGCCATCGACCGGAAAGCCAAATATCCGGCCGCCGGCAATAGAATTGTTGTGCAATGCGCTGTTCGAGTTTGGATATGTTGAGATTTGTAGATCTGCGTGGACGGCATTTTCTAAGGGAACGATTTTGCATAAACTAGATCTATGCTTATGTAAAAATAGATTAATGGTAACCAAATAAGTTTATTGTATACCTACGGTGTGTGTTATTAGTTACTGAGAATACATGAGAATCAACCGATCTCTGGTTAAGAAGTATTTGAACGTAAATTTTGTTTTTGAAATCTGGCCGGACAGCATACACATATTCAGCATCTAGCCTGATAGCTAAAAGTGTGCTGGATACTGGATAGTGGCGGGATATCCTTTGCAACTCTAGTACATACAGACTTCTAAATTATTAGAATTTGCACAAAGGCGGGCTGGGCTTATCCCAGTAAGGGATCTCTTCCAGTTTTATACTGGGTATTACTTTTACTTATTCCATGCTGGTCTGGGAGAAAAAGAAAACTTTGAATGTACCAGCTGCTTCCATTCTTGTGCAGATCGTAGAAGCCGATTGAGGGGATGGGCGAATACGAATCATAATAATAAAATGCAGCTCACTATTCACTATTTTGATTCCTTTTTCCACCTTCTCATTTATCATCACACTAAAAGTGGCCTTTGGGTCGTGAGGCCCTGGCCTTTGTCTGCATACCTGCACTAAAAGTGGCCTTTGGGTCGTGCGGCCCTGGCGTTTGTCTGCATAGCTGCACTAAAAGTGGCCTTTGGGTCGTGCGGCCCTGGCCTTTGTCTGCATAGCTGCAAGACCCAAAATACTCTTTCTGCCCTATAAGGGATATTGGACGTGATAGTGTGTGTGTGACATCCGAGACCAACAGATTAACATAGAATTCAAAGAATGGAGAATTACCGATAATCACCATAATCAAGCAAACCTAGGTATTTTATGAGGCATTAAAACAATAATTACACACAAAAATATATTTATTCGTGTAAGCTAGACTATAACAAAGGTATGTTATCATGTTATATGAACTAAAATTAAACACAAACAAGTCAAACAAAATGAAATAAGAGCTTAATTATAATTTAAGTAAAAAAACATGAATGGCTTGCGGTATAAAACATGATTTTTTAGATAAGAATATAAGACCAAACTTACTTTTGAGGCCCGAAAACACGTGCTTAAGTTATTTATTTACAATAATTATACTGTAAAATCAATAATAACTAAAGTTTGTTTTGATTTTTAGTAAAAATACCTAGTCCCGAGCACATAGCGCATAGCCGTCATACCGTCATATTAAAAACGTTCCGTTTCGTGTTAAGTTTTGGTTAGCCGGTCATTTCACGGAATGCTTCTGGCTATGAACCAATCAAGTTCATATTTTTATTTTGATTAAAAAAATATATATTAACAAAAATAGCGCAAAATGAAACGTTCTTAAAAAATCTGTGACATTTGACAGTTTTTGTAGGGTTACCATAAATAAAAAGAATAAAAAGGTAAATAAAATACATGTACCTATGCGTTTTGTTTTTGCTGTGCTTTGGCCAACTGTCAAAGGAAAGTAATGTATACAAATAACCAATAAAACGTAATTAAATACTAATAGAGGTATTTTCAGTTAAATACTACTTCTTTTAAAAATAATATAAACAAAAATATATGATATATTCATCTCTGTCTGTATCATCTGCATAATGTATTGCAAATTGCAAATAGCAAACCAAGCCTATTTTAGCAACTGAAAAGACCTACACAAATAATAGGCCAAGTATTTACTTATATAATATGGAACCTAAGCCTCTGCTGTAGACAAATTAATAGACCACATAATCAATTATATTATATAGGTAACTTTCTCGGAGAGTATACACTTAAGTATGTAAGTCTAAGAAATGCTGATTTATGTAAAAATAGATACATAACAAATTAGCGAATGGTTTTAAAAAAATACAAAAATGTAGGTAAACATTAAACGCTACGAAAAACAGCATTGAATAATTTAGTAGGGAAGGTAGGTACATTATATGTTGGCCTTCTTGTATAACGCTGCAGATTTAAAAAGGTCTTCTTAGCAATGGATGTCAGCCGAATATTATTGTATCATCGATTTGGTTGCGTTGGAGATTACCAACCGGGTCAGCTATGATGTCATACTGTGTAGTGTAGATATAATTTTAAATGTGACGTTATATTACTTCTGCCGTGGAATTGGGGGAAGTAGCACACTTTTGATCAGTCTTAAGATAGTGTAGTGTAGTTTATCAGTATGACATACTATCAGCACAGATCTACTGGTAAGTTCTACATGTGTTTTCTAAATTACTTATCTGTTTGGTTTTTGAATGTTTTTTTTTATTTGCCGGTATAGATATAAATCCAGACTACATAGGTAATTATCCTAGTATCCCACTTCTGATTTATTACATCAAAAATCGTATTAAAAAACAAAAAGGAAACAATCAAATGACTTCCAATTTTGCAAATAACAAAATGTCTGAGGTTAAATAAATACGTGATTCGGTTTATGTTTAAGATTTATTGATATGTAAAATGGTATTTGAATTTATTATGAGTTAGAAAACTTAAAAACCAGTTAAAGGAGTGACATTGATGGATGAACAGCTGTTTTGAGGTGATGTCATGGCCTCTTGTCAAGAAAAGAAACACTGTTACTTACATAAACATACCATCAAAGGTAAACGTGTACCTATTGTACTTTTAAGGTACTATCTGCCAACTCTAAGTAGGTTGAACATCTTCAGATACTACCTTAGCTACTGAACCAAGAAGAAAATATTTTAATAAAAATACCTAGGTACTTATAAGTAGGTATACTTTATTAAAATATTTTTGTTTATTATTTCTCTTCCTACCTGATTTTAATTTCGCAATGAAAAAAGTGGTATTACAGACTATGAAGGTTTACAGACCTATTTTTTTTTATATACAACACAATACCCTCTAGTGCACAAAAAATACAGGACATACCTACTTCAATCAATATGATCGAAGAGGACATAGGTGTAAGTATTATCTTAAAGACTAGGAAATGCGCAAAAGGCAGTTAATTTAATCCATTGTACTGAGTATTTTGAGTGATTGAGATACTAAAATCAAAACTTAAATAAATCTGAACATTTAAAATTTTATAAGTAGAATAGATAATTGTTGAAAAAAATCCTTTTTTTTTTTAATGTGATACCTAAGGCAAATGTAATACTTAAGCCCAAACTCGATTGGGTTGTATCGTTTTATTACAGGATTCCTATAGCCACCTTCCGGCTCTATCATCAGATCAGCTTCTTGCCTATAATAATGTTGCATTGTCATCTGATTTAGAGGTAGATTAGCATACAAAATCTCACCTCGTTCGGGAACTGGGAAGTGTCTCAAATTTAGCGTGCAAGACTTGACCCAAAAAACAAATAAACAACAAGACAAGCTGAAAAAAAAAGTATAATCCACGAACTTGCCAAAAAGTTTAATCATTTGTCATATAGGTTAACCAGGCAAATTGAGTAAATAATTCACATTGTATGACTCACGTTTCCCAACTCTAGCGCCTTGCAACATTTGTGTAACGAAATTATGCTATCAATCCTTGACCCCGTTGCAGTCGGCGCACGGAGAAGATGTAGAAGATGATAGTAGAGAGGCTAAGCTTCATTTTTAAGATTTCGTACCTCAAAGGGTAAAAACGGAACCCTCAAGGATCACTCACTTGTCTGTCTGTCACTGTCCATTTGTCACAGTCACAGCAAATTTGCTACGTAACTACTGGACCGATTGAGATACAATATATGAATTTGAAAAAGATGGTTAGTAAAATTAAATTTGTAAAATTACCTTTTTATTTTATTATGTGTAACATCGTTGATGTACAATAAAGATTTTAAATAAATAAATAAAGATGGACTGAACCCGTCCGGGGTGTCCGCTTGACGTAGTTTCAAGCCTAATAAGCAAACAAGTTATTCTCTTTATATATCTCATCTATACCTGAGATCCACTGACATCGCCTACGCTTTCGTTTGTTTGTTTACCATTGCGTGCCACCGACTTATTTCCGCTTTCCTACTTAAATAGGTCAAACGTTTTTCGGCAATCGGCATGTTTGCCGCATTCGAGCGAGCGAAGCGTGTCAGTTTCGAAATTGGCCAAAAGCCAAAAATGCTTTTTTTCTGTTCTAACCGACTTCTAACAGTTCAAAATTGGCACACAAGTTTTTTAATTTTGTTTTTGGTTGGTCGCATTTTTTTATTGGAGGAGAAGGCAGTCTTAACGTGAATACAGTAAACGTAAATGAGCCATCAAATGCGGTACCTATTTGGCTTATGCTAAATTAAAATGAATGATGAATAAAATCGTAGTAGGTACTTAGGTATGTAACTACTACAATTTTTTTCACCATTCATCATAGATTATCATATGATTCCCTCTAATATGGTTGAGATCAGCGATGGTTGATCCACGCGTCAACTCGTGAACGGGTGTCGTGTGGACTGGTCAGCCCGGCTCCGTTTTTTGTATCAGTGTAACTTATTTCTGTAAATTGGATTTGGCACTCGTTCGCAAGCTTTACATATTATGTTGTGATAAAATTGTATTAGGCATTATATCTTTATAAACTGACAAAGCCCATCCTGGCGCGTAGGCGACCAATACTGTGTAAATGAGTTTCTTTCGGCATTTCTTCTCAACAGTGGTCGTTGCGAAACGCTAGTATCGGTAGCTTTTGAGCATAGAAAAAAATAATTTAGATATAAATAAACATTACACGTAATGTACACTAAAATTATTGACGTGTAAAAGTGCCTGCGAACGCCTAATTACTGAATAAATATTTGATTTTGATTTTACTTGATTCATTCATTTCAATTTAGCAATATACCTAGTAAACTGGAATTTATAACGGTTGGTCTAATTGTACATGTACAGATGTATTTCCATAATTAGAACCACTAAACAACATAGACATATTAAAACCTAATTAGGTACTTATCCATTTCTTTAAATACCTAAGCAGGTAAGTACTTAATTAGTTTAAAATTATCGAATGAGGAAATCGAGTTTATCACAGGCCTTCTCAAGGTTTTTTTAATAATATGAACTAATAGACAAAGAATTATGCCTCCTTCGTTCAGTGGTCAAGGCGTTTGCCTTGTGATCTAGAGGTGGTGGGTTCAAATCCCACTGGGAAGCATACTTTCTGAAAAGTTGTTTTCAGTCTAGTTAAGATAGCAAGCTTTAATCAATTGATTATCCGAAAAGAAAGATGATTCCGTGCTTCGGAAGGCACGCTAAGCTGTGGGTCCCGAACGCTATCTAGCGTTTGTTTAATAAACCTATCCTGAGAATTATTCTGGTCTAGCCTTTAGGTTGCGGAGGTCAGCCGGCAGTCGCTCTGTGTAAAACCAATAACCGAGTCAAATCACCTAGGTTAGGTAGCGGACCCACTATGAAGCGGTACCGCTGAGGATACAACCGGGAATACGTGAGGATGATGATGTTGAAGAAGAAGACGCATTCTCTCTCATCTCAGCGTATTCCCAGTTGCATCCTCAGCGGTTTTTTCTTCTCCGCTTCGCCCGATCTTATGTTGTTTTATTACGGAGATGCCGTGGCCTCCCGGCTTCATAAAGGCCCATTTACACGGTGTAAGTTTCTTGCCTGTTGCATACAATTAAATTGAAGCAATAGAAAATTTGCATGGTCTAAACAGAACGTCAGCCATACAAATCATTTATTGCTTCAATAAAATTGTATGCAACAGGCAAGATACTTGCACTGTGTAAATGGGCCTTGAGGGAAGTGGGTCTAATTCAGCTTGCAAGATTTGATTACGGACACACAGACAACGGGACAGGTGAAACTAAAAAAAGCTTGTGATAAAAGCTTGTAAAATAACCTTGATTTACAAATGTCAAACACAATATTTTTTTTATTTTTCACAGTAATACTAAGTATAAAGAAATAGTTCGCGTGAACGAAGCTTGCATACCTAAGTATTGAATTTATTCTTCAACCGACCTTACCATTCAGTTAGCCGCGTTGACATTGGAGAATTTATTGATTTATTTCATTAAAGGGCAAAGGTTATTCAGCTGCTTAATACATAAATGTTGAAACTGTCTTAGCTGTAAAATTCACATATACAACTACAACTATCACAGCGTAATCTTATAAAGGGTAGATGAGTGGGACCTCGACTCCTGGCGCAGTCAGGGGAGTTCCCACATAGAATATTACTAGACTACACAGATATATATTAAATTGATTATACTGATACACTTACAACTTTGTATCAAAACATAATATTTAGTAGATAGTGTCTACATAATAATAAATAGAAAGGTAATCCTGAATATCTGATCAGGATAAGAGATGGATGGAAGTGCAGTGAGTCAAAATGAAGAGGGGTGTGTAAATGATTTGAAAATGGAATGAAATTAAATTTTAAAATAAATAAATGGAATGAAAATAAAACCTTTTCGCACCTATTATATGTACATTATAATAAATATAAAATTGTAATTTCTCAAATTTTCCAGGCATAATGCCTCCGCCGCCTCTAACAGACAAGCTACGTTTGTATCACGTGGAAATGAACCCGTATGGCCACAGAGTACTGCTGATACTAGAGGCGAAGAAGGTGAAATATGAAGTGTACAAGTTGGACCCGTTAAGGCTGCCTGAATGGTTTAGGGAGAAGAATCCAAGATGTAAGTTCAAATTGTGCTACTTCAACCATATGTAGGTGTCACGTATCTAGTAACCAAATGTAAACAAAGATATTTACCTATTTCTTTTTTGTCAACTGGTTGTAAAACTCAACTGTCTTTTACGCTAGTTTTGAAACAAGAATACTTACAATTTCTTTTTCGGCAACTAATTAGGTTCTTAGCAAGATTATTAGATACTTCTTTTTTATTTAGGTAACTGATTGCGAAACGTAGTTGGCGAAGCGGCCCGAGGGGCTTTTTTTTGATTCAGAATTAATTAAATCAGGATATATATCCCCAAGCCTCTCCTAGTAGCCTTTACTCAATAAATAATAAGTATTCTTTAGATTTACGTATTTGTTTTAAACATATTTTGTCACCAAAAGCTACAAACTACTTAAGTAAAGCAAAATCAACTACTAACATTCCAGAACGACTCTTGCTGAGGAGACTCTCTGAAAAACTTTGAAACAGTAAGGTTACTCGAAAAGTGGTACGCAAGACGAACGTAACAACGTACCTATCCGCGTTTTAGTGTCAAGCAACATTGAGCGTTAATACATGATGATAAAGTAGACTTTATTCCGATAGACGTCCGATATGACGTCCTATTTATGTCAACCCAAATTAGAATTTGGGTTGGCATAAATAGAACGTCATATCGGACGATAATCGTATTTGTTATGGAGTAACCCCCCAGGACCTTTACTCTATAAAATAACACGACAGTCGTCCGATAATGTCAATGTCAAACCAAAATAGACTTTAGCATTGTTACAAAGCACTCAATGTTGCTTGACACTGCAATTCGGACACGGCTACGTACGTAGGAATATGGAGCCGCTTTTGGAGTGAAAGTCCGATTCAAACCTATTCTATGACGATTTCTGATAAGATCTATGAAATTTTACACTTTGACGGACATTTACAAGCACTTAAGTACAACATATCGAATCTAATAGACAGTTTATTTAATTCGATACTTTTCTGTCAGGCGTACGCATGTACATACAAACCTAATGAGTATTAGACTGAAACATTGAATTTCTTATAATTTTTCAGTAAAAATCCCAGTCCTGGAGATTCCAACGGAAAACGGTGACAAGTACCTGTTCGAGAGCGTCGTGATCTGCGACTATCTGGACGAGAAGTACCCAAGGAACCCTCTACACTCCAAGGAGCCTTATGTGAAGGCGCAGGATAGACTGCTTATTGAACGGTTTAATGAGGTATGCAAACCTATTTATTTAGTTGTATACATGTGATACATATACACTGCCGATTGGTTCCCGGCAGAGTAGAATAGGATCACTCCAAGTCTTCCCGTGGATGACGTAAAAGGTGACTTAGGAAACACAAGCTAAACAAAGCTTTTACATTAATGAGACCTCTCCAGCGTGGAGAGTGTAGGCCAAATCCTCTGACTGTTCTGGCTGATATATGGCTCTGGTAGTACAGAGAGGGTCGTGCTCCTGCAGTAAAGACTTAAAAGACCTGATGACAATGAGATAATGAGATACCTATATGATATACTAAACTTATTGAAATGTAAATGTGCTTGCAATGGCCTAATTACTGTCTAATATTTTGGTTCCTTTTTTAATTTTTTTAATCTTTATTGCACAATAAAATGAACGTTCAAGGGTGGCGGACCTAATGCCACATGGCATTCTCTCCCGGTCAACCATTAGACCAAGCAGAAAATATGTGTGGCTGGCGTAATAAAATTTACGAAAAAAAGAAAACTTAATATAAATAAAAGTGGGCGTTATCAGGGTTTAATGCGAGCACAAAACAAAATAAGTAATCGCTTTCAATTAGTTTTTCATACAATTTTATTCTATGTAATTACAATGCTTTGTCACTTCACTTGTACACTCCGTATTTTATAATTTTAAAGCCATTGCATGAAATCTGAGCAGTGGGTTCAGGACACCGCTCGTGCTCTTCCAAATACCAAACATCTCCAGGATCCACCTCGATCCAACATTATTATTCAAAATGTACTTTACACCACACAACTGCTATCTTCACGAGAAAAATCAAAATGGCGCCTGACCCCACTCCGGGCTGGCCCTCTGCTCTGATTGGCTATGATGTAAATTGCAAAAATCATAACTTCTAATACATTGGTTGGATTTTACACAAAGTAAAACATTTCAGAAATCAAATTAAATTAAATTAAGATTTTGCTAAATATTTAAATTGAAGACAATCAACTTTTAACATTAAACGCTATTTAAACAACAATGAAGACGACTTGACACTTCCTCCGATACATATATCTATACTATATCTATACTAATATTATAAAGCGGAAGAGTTTGTTTGTTTGTTTGTTTGTTTGTTTGTTTAAACGCGCTAATCTCTGGAACTAATGGTCCGATTTGAAAAATTCTTTTTTTGTTGGGTAGTCCATTTATAGAGGAAGGCTTTAGGCTATATAACATTCCGACAACCACGCGAACGAAGTCGCGGGCACAGCTAGTATAGCATAAATATAAATACTAATAAATATAATCAGGATGACTGGATTCTTTGATTTACAAATAAACTGAAATATAATTATACTAGTGGTGTGAGAACAGTAGGCTTCGCAAGCTCTTATAACCATGCAATAACTGACTCTTTCTTCTCCCCCCTGGCTTAGCAAAGCCGTTTCAGTGAAATCCGTCCATATAACGCTACAGCAAACTTCCCCCTGCTCCCCCTCTACTCCCCCTTTTGGTTTTTTTTTGCAACATCTTGTGTAGAATGAAGAGTGTGCCTCTCATATTTGATTGAAACCCGTCAAGAAATATACAGCGAGTTAATGAAATAACGCAAAACCTCTTAGGTTGTAATTCAGTCCATATGAAACTGAACAACTTTTGTTCTAAAACATTCCCAACCTGACCTGCAACCTGTAGGCGAGCACAGACAAAACAAAAGCATTATTAGCCAATCTCAAAATTGATCCGCTTTGCTCGATTGATACATACATACTATCACGCCTGTTTCCCACAGGGATAGGCAGAGACTATGCACCTCGACTTGCTACGATCCTGACAGACCTTTTTCGCTTCATCTACACTCATCAGCCTCTCCATACATGCCCTTCGGTTACGTGTACTTCTTACCTCTCCCTTTTCCAGAACGTCTGCAATCTGATCGCAGAACGTTCGCCGAGGTCGACCCTGTCCCGCTCTTCGTTTCACACTTGCCTTAAATATTTTTTATTTATGCTCGTTTGATCATCTATAAATATAGTTAAGCATGCTTCTATGAGATATCAACATCCAAACTAAGCAATCATTAGAACAAGGACAGCTATATTTTCGTTTGCAATAAATAATATATACATATTTTTTTTTCCCTTTTCAGTTAATCAAAGGCAGCCTAGAATGCTTTGACACTAATTTCGCGTACGGCAGCGATCAGATCATCCAGACTTTAGACATATTTGAAAAGGAATTGGCTACTAGAGGTAAGCAAATTACAAGTCGATTCCTATATACGCTACAGCAAACTTCCCCCTGCTCCCCCTCTACTCCCCTTTTTGGTTTTTTGCAACATCTTGAAGAAGAATGACGACCTCCGTGGCGCAATGGTTAACACGCTAGACCGCTAATCCAGAGGTTCTGGGTTCGATCCCCAGCCAGGGCAAGTTGGGAAATGGCCTTTTTCAAATTGTCCTGGGTCTTGGGTGTTAATCTATATATGTATTTATCATAAAATATAGTATCGTTGAGTTAGTATCCCATAACACAAGTTTTAAAAACTTACTTTGGGGCTAGCTTAATCAGTGTGATTTGTCCCTATATATTTATTTATTTTATATACTTCGATCATATATGATCGAAGCCTATACAGGCTGACTTTTTATCCACCTGCTAAATTTTTGGAGCAAGTTCAGTCCATGATACTGAACTAAGTACTTTCTATAAAAAGTTTTTCATCCTTCTATACAAAATCCGTTTGTCTGAGCGCTGATTTGTATGGGAGGACGAAAATTTTTTATCGAGTTTTAATAACGCAGCTAAAGAAGATTCACTTCAAAACCATGAAGGAACTTTCTCGTAACATACAGGTTTTCCCTAGTTTAGGAGGCAGGGTGTAATTGATACCTATTATATAATAAAACCGGCCAAGTGCGAGTTAAACTCGCGTGGAGAGGGTTCCGTACAATTGATTGAATTCTTATAGGTTTTCCTGTAATCTACAAGCAATGAACTATATTTTGTATTTTTTTCAAAATTTTAGGCTCAGTAGTTTCGGAGATCAGGGGGGGGGGGGGGGAATGGTCAATTTTCGTCTTCTTTCATGAATAAAATCAAAACTATTTATTTTATAATTATTACAAAAATATATTTGAGGTCCTCATAATAAGCCCTTTTGATATATGACACAGTAAGGTTTTCAAAACTTTTTTTTTTAATTTCCTAATTTATCCCCCGAAAATGACCCTTATTTTAAAAATAAATATAATTACTTTGCACATACGTGTTTGGGTCATAGGATTACACCATCCTACCAAATTTCACCTGATTCGGTCCAGTGGATTCGGAGCAAATTGGCTGTGACAGACTGACGGACAGACAGACGCACGAGTGATCCTATAAGGGTTCCGTTTTTTCATTTCTTGTACGGAACCCTAAAAACTATAAACTTGGGGGAGGCCTATGTCCAGCAGTGGACTTCCTGTGGCTGATATGATGATGATGTACGAGTATATAGTAATAAAGATTTTTTATTTATTTATTACTTTTCATTTCTCTTCAATTATTAAATATGGTCATGACATTTCCAGGAACATACTACTTCGGCGGCCACCGGCCAGGTATGTTAGACTACATGATCTGGCCGTGGGTGGAGCGGCTTTATCTCCTCCGATGTGTCCACGAGCAGAAGTTTGACAGCAAACGGTCGCTGTTCCCCAATTTTGTAAGTATATTACATACACTATCATGTATTTATCCCTAAAAGGGCTGACAGAGCTTTTTGGGTCTTGTGGCTCTAAACAGACAGAGCCCAGGGCCGTAAAACCCAAAAGCTAGAAGGCAGATGTGGATTATTCTAAAGGCAAAGTAGGCACGTACCTAGGGGCGCGGGGTAAGAGGTCAGTAGAGGTCAGAAGTAATTTTTTATAGCGGCTGGTTAAGGCCGTACTTGAATTTTCCGGGGTCCAGTGCTGCCCCCATTTAAAATAAATCATTTCAAAGAAAACGGAGTCATTACTTAAAATTTTGTAACAGAAGTAACTGTAAACAGAAGTTAATAAAATACTTTGAAGGGTTATCTAGGACTTGGTAGTTGCAAAATTTTAAGTAATGTCTCCGTTTTCTTTGATATTATTTATTTAAAATGGGGGCAGCACTGGACCCCGGAAAATTTAGGTACAGCCTTAATATGACGGCAAAATTAGCCTGGTGAAAAAGGAATCAAAATAGGTTACTAGCCGCATCGCCTATTAACATTCAACATTCGCATTTTGGCCCATTCACTAGGCTTTTAAGATCTGCGCGGAAAGAAAAGCATCTGGTATATTTAAATTTTTTTTTTATTCTTCCATACCAGCATGGAAAAAATATATCAATTATCAGGTTGCGAAAACCTAAAATAATTTTCATACAATTGCCTCATTTTGCAGTCTACCGACCGCAAAATGAGGCAATTCTATGACAATTATTTAATTCAAAAAGGTACGCAAGACGTACGTTACTGCGTATCCGCGTTTCAGTGTCAAGCAACATTGAGCGTTAATACATTATGATAAAGTCTAATTTGGTTTGACATAGAAATAGGACGTCACTATCGTACGATTATCGTATTGTTTTATGGAGTCACCCAGCTCTTTGATTGGTACGTTAGTACTAATCACGTCTTTAGTCCTTACGGGGTAGACAGACTCAGGGTCATAAAACCCAAAGGCCACATTTAATGTAATGATTGAAGGGCGTGTAGGTGCATGGAGGGGAATCAAATTAGTGATGGCTTGCAAGCAACATCTGAGTCGAATAACATGGTTCCACAGATTTTCATCCATTCCCTCGATCAGCTTTTACGATTTGGCGAAAAAAGCATCATTACAAAACAAGACCGTTACTCCAAAACTGGCACGACATTAACGTTCCTACGTAGGTACGTGTCTGCGTTGCAGCAAGCGATATTGAGCGCTACCGAAATGGAGATAAAGTCCATTTTGGTTTGACATAGAAATAGAAGGTAACTATCGCAGACTGTACCGGACGCGGATACCCCGAAATTATTTTTTATAATTAGTTTTAATTACCATTCGCTTTATTCCCTAAACTTTTTTTTAACCAATCGAACACTTTCCTAAAACATTTTTCCACATAATCGTCATGAAGAAAAAAATTTCAACTTTGTAGTTCATTATGATTTTATAACATTTTCAGGCCGACTGGGGAGATCAAATGCAATGCGATGAGGTGGTGAAGAAGCATGCTAACTCACCATCAGAATACTTCAACTATTACAAGAATGCGCGGGCGCATACCATGGGGTACTATCTATAATTTAAAATAGGATAAAAATATTTTTCAAAACTAAAAACCGACTTCAACTCCAGTGTATACTTAGAAGACATATTGTTTACAGTTATTTTTTTTTTTATCATTAGAGATTTGAGTGCGTTTGACCTCTATCTAGCCTGATGGGAAGCTAAGATGAGGTCTAAGGTGTAACACGCAGACTCAAAAAATGTTAAAAAACCAAAGTACACAACCGATCATGATAAAATTTCTATGGGACCACCTGACAAGTATACCCTTTCGAACTAAAAAATATTTTTTCAAATCGACCCAGGCGACTTCGAGTAATCGGGGAACATACATTAAAAAAAAAAGATTCCGACGAATTGATCACCTCCTCCTTTTTTCGAAGTCGGTTAAAAGTGGACAGAAACAACTGAAAATATTTTTAGGAGAGCACTAATTTTGACAACCTCCGTGGCGCAATGATTACAACGATAGCCCGCCGGAGGTTCTGAGTTCGATCCCTAGCGAAAGGCAAGATGGAAAATGGCCTTTTTCAAACTGTCATGCACGGTGATCTTTTATCGGTTTTGGAGCGGTAGGCCACTTCATAATATAAGGATCGCTAGTAAGATTAGCTAGTCAAAATAAAAATTCAGAAACACAAAATGTTGAGTAAAACTCCAAAGTAAAAACGTAAGATCAATTAGTAGCGTAACAGTTCGTCATATTTTCATTTTTTCAAATATTTTTTTAAGTCAGTATACAGGGTGTAACGAAATATACTGAAACTATTTTAAGGGTGGATTCAGTCCATGGTACTGAACAACTTTCCCCAAGGAACATATACCGAAATATGAAAAATATTTTTTTACCTCCCATACAAGGTGACTGATCAGCTGATCCGAGTTTGTAGGGAAAGCCAAAAATAATTTTTCATATTTCGACAAAATTATTTTTCATATTTCGATATAATATGTCGTACTGAATTTAACAGTACCTATCATGGACTGAATTCAATATTTAAATAGTTTCAGTGTGTATATTTTGATACACGTTATATAAGTATCCAAATTAAACACAATGGAACTCGCTATCTTAGCTTATAAGCTAAATTAAATATATCTTCGCTTAAAATATATTTAATTTAGCTTCAATTTATACCTACTTACACTTAGTTTTGTTTAGCTTAACAATATTTCGTTAGCTCAAGTGTTAAATAAATTTATTAAAATACTAGAATATTTAAAACCGCTTAACACATTGTAGGTACCTAACTATTTTAATGAATATATCATATCTTTTAAGTACTTAACTTTTGTATAAATAATACATCAGAAGTGTATATTAAGATCTGCATTTTCAGATCTGCATTTTTATAAGTGACTTCATTGTTATTGTAAGCTATGTAACAAAATAAACAGGCAAGTGCGAGTCGGACTCGTACATGAAGGGTTCCGTACCTCCGTACAATGTTTAAAAGCGCTGAAGAAACACGTTTCTTGTATGACGACCCCCGTTAATTTTTAACTTTATCTTTTTTTTAGTATTTGTTGTTATAGTGGTCATAGTAATACATAATCATTGAAAATTTCAAGTAAATAGTTAATGCCATTATAAAGATCTAGTTAAAAACGCTAAAAAAACACGGTTTTTTATATGACGACCCCCTTTAATTTTTAACTTTTTTTTTCAGTATTTATTGTTATAGCGGCCACAGTAATACATAATCGGTGAAAATTTCAAGTGTCTTGCTATTACGGTCCAAGAGATAGAGCCCTGTGACAGACGGACCGACAGCTGAGTCTCAGTAATAGGGTCCCGTTTGCACCCTTTGGGCACGGAACCCTAAAAACCGTCACAAGATAGTTTAAACTATTTTTGTTTTTACTTTTGTAAGATTAGCCCAAAAATGTCATGAAGATCTTTTTAAGTTTGTTACAATCTAGGTATTTAAATGAAAAGCTTATACAAATCAATGTATATTTGCATTTTATTTGCATTTATTTATTTAAATCCAGGCGATATTCAATTAACTATGAAAAACCTCTGTAAACTTGTGAAATACATAGACTTATTACAGAAATACTTTGTGAAATACAAACGGTGTAAACTAGAATGACCAAACAAAATCAAGAAAAACTAGGTTTTATTTTACTACATTTCTATTTGATATCCCATTATTAGTGTACAGTATTTTTGAATGTTCAAATATTTTTAGTCCTAGATTAAGTTTAAGCTTACTTTGTATAATATACATACTTTTTAGTAAATTATAATAAGAGTTTTATTACATACCTATCAGATATATTGGAAGGTACATTCCAAGCTCTGATACCTTTCCACTTAAGTACTACCTAACGTCCTTACGAGTAAATGACCTAAACGAGAGTTTTATTTTGCGTAAAACTTTGTTCCTTCATTGAAAAAATTAAAAATAATATAGGTATGATATTCTTCAGGATATATGCTAGGTACTGTTCTTGAAACATGATGCTATTAATTTTACTCGATAGAAAATATCACGAATATATAGGTACCTCAATTTTTTTTCGCATACATTTTATTTAAGCTACTCGTACACTAGATTCTTTGTAGGATCTATGTATAAAGATCCAAGATACATACTAACGAAGTAAGTAGTGTTCTCTTTTTTTAATAAAATGTATATATTATAAGATAACAGAACAGCTAAAATATCATTTCGAGCATAAGACGTACACTCACTAACACGCAGGCATCGCCCGTGCCGTGTGTCTATTGTACCATTTGTACCTACCTACCGACCGAGGCCTGAGCCTGATGCTATACGGACGTTTCGCTCTTCCTTACTTTAATGAAAAAATATGACTGAAACAAACGGTTTCATGTACGTGTGCGAGAATTTCTACTAGCGCCTCTTTCGAAGCTTCTGAAATGACCAACGAAACTGAAGCAAGGCACGGCACATGATATATAGTTATTATATAATAACATATAAAAATTTAATATGACTAAGAGTAAGTAAGTACGTACCTACTTATGTTATATGTAAAAAATCTGACAAAATGAAATTAATTTTATTTAATTTAAAAAAAAATTATATTAGCGCCATCTATGACCAGATTGTTTTTAAGGAAATCCTCAGCAATAACAAAACGAATCGTTCAGAAAGTCGACAGTTTCAACCAGAGATATGGGATTTGTTTGAGGTTTCAACAATTTTGACAGCTGATAAATTGACAACTGAATGTTTTCGTTCGTGGATATTTCTGAACGGTGATCTGTCAAAAAATACAAATACCTATCGCTCGTATCTATCGGAAAATAGTAAAAAAATATTTTATTACGAATAAAACTAACAAAATATTTATGAAAATGCCTCTAATACGTTCCGCCAGTTTTAATTTATTCATCGAAATCCTAGTGCGTGTGATTTTATTGTCATCTTTTTGGTAAGTTTCGATCCATATGCTACGTGTAACATTTTTATTTCTTTTATTGCTTTGAAATCATAATTAGAATGAGATAATTACTATTTTTAGACATAACTATTTAGTTTGTACTATTATTTACTGATTCCTGCTGTGTTTTTCCTAAAATTATTTGAAAATTCCTTATAAAATATTCTAAAATAACGCGCATTTTTCATGTTCTTTTGTCATGTTAATAGCCTGAGAAAATACTTGTTAACCACGAATTCATGTCTTAACCTTGTAAAATTAGCATACAAAGCTAATAGATCCTAATTACTGACATATAGGGTTCAAAATTGACTGACTAATCATTTCTTTCTTATCATTTAAAGTAGGTATCACTATAAGATAGTTACATATAAGTGATTTTACAGAATTGGTTTTTAACAAGAAAATTCAAAATGTTTTTCGTTAAATCTTTATTATTTTACATTTCCAAGGGTTTTTATTGTGGTATAGGTTAATTAGTAGTACCTAATTTATTAAAATAAACTTCGCTTACCTAGTACTAGAATAAAGTTTAGCCTTTGTCACTCTTCAGTCTCTCAAGTATTTGTATGGAAAAAGTCAAATCAATCTAGGCAAGTACAGGCTGACCTTTTAAACACCAGCCAATTTTTGGAGCAAGTTCAGTCTGTGATACTGAACTACTTTCTATAAAAAAAATTGATAAAATTCCTCCCATACAAAATCCGTTTGCCTGAGGGCTGATTTGTATGGGAAGGAGAATTTTTACTTTAGTTTTTTGTTAATTGTTTTTATGGAAAGTAGTTCAGTATCATGGACTGAACTTGCTCCATAAATTTAACTGGTGCATAAAAAGTCACCCTGTGTAAGCAATAAGTAGGTAAAACTATCATCATCATCATCATTTCAGCCGCATAACATCTCCTGCATCCATTCACAAAAAACAGATCAGGAGCGGCCTGCATCCAGCACTTTCCAGCGACCTTGGTCATGTTGCCTGACCATCTTGTGGATGGGTGTTCTACCCTTGGCTTGCCAGTGTGTGGTCGCCATTCGAGAACCTTTTTGCCCCATTGGCCATCATTTTGTTGTGCTATGTGTCCCGCCCACTGCCACTTCAGCGAGCTAATCCGCTGGGCTAGTCAGTGACTTTTGTTCTCATATTAAACTCCTTATTTCTGATTTGATCATGTAGAGAAACACTGAGCATAGCCCTCTCCATAGCAACCTTCTTATGAGACCCATAGTAAGGAATCACGTTTCAGGGCCATAAGGCAAGGCACTGGTATGACTCTCCATTGATTAAGAGTAACATATATACCTACTACTACTACAAACGAAACAATTTATCTGTACACACGTCGATGTGTGAGTTGTATACTTAGGGTCGCACCGCAGAATTATTTTAATACTTACCTACTAACGAGTTCGACATATTTACGATTATATTTTTCCATACCGGAAGATTTGCGAACACTATGACGTAAAAAATATTCTGTTTTATATGTATTAAATTTTACAGAAAAGTCGGAAACAACTACATAATATCACTTCACAAATATTTTTCATTATGTCCATTGTCCATTTCACCATTAGTTCACTTTACTGATTATTATTGAGTCATTTATAATGTAACACACTAATTTCACTATTGTAATATAGTATGAGTAATTTGCATATTCGGCACAAAACTAGTAATTATATGAATAAATTCAATAAAAATAAACGAATGTTTATCACGCTTACACGCACAGCATGTCAAGTTGTCATTGTCAACAATGGCATTTAGCACTATAACCCGCGGAAATCTAGTTTTCATCTGCGTGTATGTGATTACCTGTGAGCGAGGAGCCTATGTAACATTACCGGATTGCTTATTAGCAATCCGGTGTTGTTGTGTGTAAAATGCGAGAGAGCGAGAAGGGTATATATATCAAGATGGTTGCTGGGTAATAACGTGAAATTATATTGTTGCTTTGCTTACCTGTTTTCATCATTTGGAAATGTATGAAATATAACGTATATTTATTATATTATTATATATTACTTTAGAGTATTGGGTGGATAAACAATTATTATACGCGCACCTTCTCACCATGATGGTTACTATTGGTTGACAGTTCTCAAGACAACACACGTCGCGTTTTGCGTGCGGCTGGTAATTAAACCCTGGTTTGGAGCTGTCAAAGCTCACAAAGTGCGGGGGAGAGGTGCGGGGACGCCAATTTGCGGGAGACGCTGTGAGATACCATTCTGTTTGACTCTTATGTATTCTGTGGTCAAAGCCAAGGGCCATTACTGCTTACACACATTGACTATTTATATACTTTCGTCTTGAGGCAAGTAATACTTTATCGTACATCAAAAAAATATTACTTAAGGTGAAATGGTAGCATAAGTGGCGCCCTCATTTGAAATAAATTGTTTAAAACTAAATATGGTGATATTTAAAAATTGGAATTGGATCAATGTCTAAAAACACCTTCAAACTATTTTAGTATATAGTTTGAAGGTCTTTTTAGACATTAATCCAAATCAAATTTTTAAATATCACCATATTTAGTTTTAAACAATTTATTTCACATGAGGGGCCACTTATGCTACCACTTTACCTTAAATAATACACACAAAAAAAGACATTTAAATGTACAATGGGTAGTCTTATCACTAAAAGTTATTTCTTCCCGACTATAAAAATCTGTTACTCTTTAAGAAGAAGGTGGTTGAAAGGATGGATGAAAGAAGACTAAGTAAAAGTATTTATCGTGCGGTTGTGGATGGGAAAAACGGGCTGGATCGACTTCGTCGAAAGTTCTACAACCAAACTGCAGATGTTCTTAAGAAAGGTGTTGTAAGGAGTACTCAAAACCAAAAATAGATGCTTAATAATAGGTTGGGAAAAAGTCTTTTCGCATTTTATATGAAAATTCGAAACATTTTTTAATATAGTTTATTTACATTTAACTAAAGTATGCCATCTTATAGGTAGGGACATGATCCCATTGCTATAGAAATTTTGGGGCTTCTGATCAAAAAACTGCATCAAGTAGTTTTGGCAGTCCTCTCGTGATGTTAACCTGACACTGCCTAAAGAATTTTGAAGAGACCGAAACAGGTGGAAATCTGAAAGTGCCAGGTCAGGACTATACGGCGGATGCATTAACACCTCCCAGCCAAACTCTCTTAATTTTTGCTGAGTAGTTAAAAATGTGTGAGGTCTAGCGTTATCATGATGAAAAACCACACCCCTTCTGTTGATTAATTCCGGCCGCTTTCTCTCAATTTCTTGCTTTAATCTTATCAGTTGTTCGCAGTAGAGTTCTGAATCGATGGTCCTGCCTGGTGGTAACAGCTCATAATGAATAATGCCCTTCCAATCTCACCACACACACAGCATCACCTTGTTGCGAGTTAACCCGGGTTTCGCCAGTCTGTGAAGCCTGACCGGCCTTTGACCATGAACTTTTTTGCACGTTCTTGTCGTACGTGATCCACATTTCATCACCAGTTATCAATTTCTTCAAAAATGGTTCGGTCTCATTACGTCGTAATAAAGAATCACAAATGAGTACACGATTCATTAGGTTTCTTTCAGAGAGCTATTGAGGTACCCAAATATCGAGCTTTTTTGTGTACCCATTTTTTTTCAAATGCGCCAAAACTGTTTTGTGGTCAATTCCCAGTTCTTCAGCTACGTCGTAACTACTGATATGCCGATCTTGCTCCACTTTTTCAAAAATAGCATCCATTTTATCCGTAACAGGGCGACCAGAGCGACGTGCATCTTTGACATCAAAATTTCCGGATCGAAAACTTTTTGCGGCTTGCGTTGCATTTTTACCTTTTTGGTAGTAACATTTTAAAATGTATCTAATTTCTTCATTAGATTCACTAATCTTGACAGTAAAAAAACAAATGAAAATCACGTATTTTCCTAATTTGAATTTGGAATTATCTTCTTTAAAATTTAAACTTTTAAATGATACCAAAACCAGCCAGGTACAAACAGTATAGCCAAAGTGGTTTTTTACAAGTTCATACATACTATATGCGAAAAGACTTTTTCCCCAACCTAATACATAAAATTTTTTTTGGTCATTGATCAATTAGTGCCAGCTTGTCAAATTCAAAGGTGGCCACTTTTGGTGGAAACGCATTTTAAACCTAGACAGCGAATTGTATTCCCGGTTGCATCCTCAGCAATAATTCTTCAGAGCTCGGGGTCTGCTACCTAACCTAGGTTACTGGTTTTTACACAGAGCTATTGCCATCTGACCTCTGCAACCCAAAGGGTAGACCAAAAATAATCCTAGAATAGGTTTCGATTAGGTTTTTGGCGTCTAGGACCCACACCTTTACGTGCCTTCCGAAGCACGGAACCATCTTTCTTTTCAGATAATCAGGTGATTCAAGCCTTCAATATCCTAACAAGACTGGAAACAACTTTACACAAAGTATGTTTCTCAGTGAGATTTGAACCTACGACCTCTTACAAATCATTTTACAACGGTTATTTATATATTAATTCAAAAGACTATTTTAGGTCAGGACAATGTTTGTTACCTTATTTACGATTTAACAATTAATTTCAAGTGAGGGCGCCACTTTTGCATACTGTTCACCTTCATAAATATTTCTTTTATTTTAGTTACATGGAATCAATGACACCGTTCACCCGTAAAATCCTGCCAAACGACCTAGTAGACTGTATGTATCCACGGATAGACTCCTATGTACCCAGTGGAATGTTATGGGCAATCGTGTTGAGTGTACCATTCACGTTGTCGTTACTAGCTTGGGCTGTTTGTAATGATTGCAACGATGCTTTAGAGGTAAGTAATTTAAACATTTTATATGGCAGTGAAGCGTGGCCATTGCTTGAGCGACACAAGCAGGAACTGCGTGTCACAGAAATGCAAATGTTGCGCTGGATATGCGGAGTATCACGGAGAAATCGCGTGAGAAACACCCGCATCCGCAGCCTTCGTGTCCGTGACATAGCAGACAAACTGCAGGAAAGTCGCCTACGCTGGTACGGTCATGTCTTGCGGAAACCGGCAAGTTACGTGGTAAACAAATGTATAGCTATGCCGCCTCCGCCGGGGCCCGGCAGACGTGGTAGGCCCAAGAAATGCTGGCTTGATGTCGTCAAGGATGATATGCGTGCCAATAATATGGTCTTACAACCAAGGATGCTCAAGACCGTGCGAAGTGAAGAAGAAAAAGCCGGAAAGCGGACCGGCTTCACAGCAGTACAGCTGAAAATGCAAATGGGAATACGCTAAGATGAGAGATAGAAGTTAAACAAACCAAATGGCATACATAGAAACTCTTACATACCGTACGGAGTGCTGTTAGCTGTCTTCACCACAATATACAATATCTGTACCTTAATCCATGAAGCAACACGATTGTTGTCCAATAGTATCGTCCTATTCCTATGTCAAACTAAATTAGACTTTATTATCATTTTGTAACGGTCAATAATTGCTTGATACTGAAACGTCAATATTGCTTGAACTTGAAAAAAACTTTTGGAGGTTACTCTCAACATTATGTCGAGGCCAAAACGCTGGTTTTCAGAGAACACGTTGAGTAGGCATGGCTCTGCCTTACATTAACAACTATAATTTACAATGCACGGTAAAATAAAATATTATAAAATAAGAATAGATATGTTGTTTAGCCTTCTCCTGGCAATATCAAATAAAACAAGAGTTGCGACGTCAGGTCAAAGTTCTAGTGAACAGAAATACATGAAGTTTCGGCAGTTCTCTTCGTATTCCGCCTTAAGTACTTTATTACGTTAGCGTTACTCAGAGGGAATACGGAATGGTCTATTCCCATCAAGTAACACTTAGACACAGTGTTACTTAACGGAAATATGGCGCGTTCAAAAAGTGCCGTTAAGACACACTGGTAGGTACTCATCGCGAAAAATGTTAGTTGCACTGAGTAACACTGGAACTCATCGGGAAGCTTTTTCCCCTTCAGTAACAGTGTTACTCATCAGGAACAAACGCAAGAATAGTTATATGGTTGTTACACATTCACTGTGAAGTCTACCTTATAACACTACGTATAAAGTGTTTTTCTCCTTGCCAGAACTAAACAAAACAAGAGCTCACCGCCAAGAGTGCAGTATCTAGTTGGTTAATGTTACTGTTTATTTTATGAAATATTATTTTATTAAAACTAACGTGAAATAAATCCATAAGTGATTAATTTAGAACGCTTGACTCACGTGATATAGTCGGAAAAGGCCGACCAGGTTTCGATCGATTTAGACGATCATCTTCAGGGCGAGTGTCAGCAGCGACCCGACGATGTCGCTGCCCGCTCAGCACTGAGGGCTGCCTCGCGCGTCACCGCCCGCGCCTCTGCTCGCCATGCTCGACTCGAAACGATGACTGCTGGTAGTTCCGCCGATAACGGCGACTATATATCACAACCGTTTAAATTAATCAATTATGAAAAATTTTTTTTTCTAGGTATTACTAGCTTGGTCCCTAGCACTAGGATTAAATGGAGTTTTGACAGACACTATAAAGTTAATAGCAGGTAAGTTAAATTCTTGTTTATAAGTCTATTTAATTTTAAACGCGCGAGCTAGTCGCGGATCTGCAAATTTGCCGCCAGTAGGCTATTAGTATAGTAAAGGTACTTCTTTCAAAACTAAAAAAAAAAATTATAAAAACAATTTTTTTGGGTAATTTTTATTACTATACAAAAGAACTATTCTTTACATTTATTATTTAAAATTATTTTTTCCAAGTGTTGGCCGTTACTCCCGCTAACATAGTCCATTCTGCCGTTCCAATTTTCGTTGACGCGTCCGAGCATTTCGATTATTTGGCGAATAACGCGAGTAATGTTGGCTTCCAGTTGCTCAATCGTACCCGGCTTATCAATATAGACTTTGGACTTTACATAGCCCCAAAGGAAAGAGTCTAGAGGTGTGATATCACAGGATCTAGGCGGCCAACTCGCCGGTCCGAAGCGCGAAATCAACTGTTCACCAAATTATTATTACTAGTAATTCGCCGCGAACTTAGACCTCGCGATTTTTTATTAATATTTCAAAAACTACTGAACCGATTTAGTTTTGAAAAAAGTTTGTTATAGTAGGCTATTATTTGCCGAGTGGTTCCCGGCAGAGTAGAAAGGACCACTCCAAGTCTTCCCGTGGATGTCGTAGAAGGCGACTTAGGAAACACAAGCTGAACAAAGCTTATAAACATCAATGAGACCTCTCTAACCCGTCTGGCCAGCGTGGAGAGTGTAGGCCAAATCCTTAGACTGCTCTGGCTGATAACGATAGATAGATAGATAATTATTTATTGATATCAAAAAGATACACATAATTACACTCACATTACATAAATTCAAAAGTTCATAATACAATAATATTTAATAACAATAAAACATAGCATGTAAGGTAGTATGTGTGCCGCAGCGATAGCAAAGGGTTGTGCCTCAGCGAAACGTTTGCTCATATTGAACAAACCACTGGTTTTCAGCCACAACCATGAGATCCACAGGGACGCGTGCAACAATATCATCGGTGTTAATGATGATCTTCTAATTTCAGGGCGGCCGAGACCAGATTTCTTCTACCGCTGCTTCCCTGACGGGGAAGAGAAACCAGATTTGGCGTGTACGGGAGAACCCTGGGACATCATGGAGGGAAGGAAGTCTTTCCCAAGCGGACATAGCAGTCGTAAGTCTTCTTATCGAGTACAATACAATACCCTTTACACTAAAGAAAAATACAGGACGTAATTCTTTGAAACTAAAGCGTACAACAAGAGGAAACCCATACAAAAGAAGCATACTTTGCTTGAAAGCCATACGAGTCATCATCATTTCAGCCGCATAACGTCCACTGCTGGACATAGGCCTCTCCCAAGGATTTGCAAAATGACTGATCTAGAGCGGCCTGCGTCCAGCGCTTTCCAGCGACCTTGGTCAGATCGTCTGACCACCTTGTGGGTGGGTGTCCAACGCTTCGCTTGCCAGTACGTGGTTACTATTACTATAAGCGGTTACAGTTACTATTGTAAATCAGTATATACCTATTTGTTTAATCCCCAATAAAGACAGTTCATCTTCAAACCTAACGCCATACGAGTAATCCCGTATTTTTTCTAGATGTCGCTACTATCTCGCCCGCTAGCCATACAAAGGATGCGGGGTATTTAACTGACGGTATCCACGAAAAATCTGAGATAGCGCTTGTTTCTTCGTAGAAAATTAACGCTTTTAGCGCCATCTTTCCGAAATTAAGCGGCACCACTACGAAACTACCTTCTTCCGAACTACTCCATCTAGTTACAACATTTAGACCAAAAATCATTTTTTCAAATTACGTTTCAAAGTGTAAAAAATTAAGTATATCATATCAGGACTTTTTTAGTCTCCACTGCAGGAGCTCGACCCTCTGTACTGCCAGAGCCATGTATTAGCCAGAGCAGTCGGAGGATTTGACCTACACTCTCCACGTTGGCCAGACGGGTTGGAGAGATCTCATTGATGTTTATAAGCTTTGTTTAGCTTGTATTTCCTAAGTTCAAGTTCAAGATCCACGGGAAGACTTGGAGTGGTCCTATTCTACTCTGCCGGGAACCAGACGGCACATAAAATTGAGTGTTAAATTGGTTTTTTTTTTGTTATAGTGTCGTTTTGCTCCCTCGGCCTCGCTTCGGCATGGCTGTGCGGCCGCCTCGGCGTGCTGTCGAGGAGACGAGGCAGCTCCCTCCGAATACTGGCCTGCCTCGCGCCCCTCGTGGTGGCTGCCTGCGTCGCCATGTCTAGGAGTTGTGATTACCATCATCATTGGCAAGGTGAGATAGACTCGGTGAAATAGGCTCTCCCCTCTACGCGTTTTGTAGGGCTGATATTGGTTTAAAACAACTAATAGATAAAAACAAGTTTTTTTTTTATTAGAGATTTGAGTGCGTTTGACATCTATCTAGCCTAATTGGAAGCTAAGATGAGGTCTAAGGTGTAACACGCAGACTCAAAAAATGTATATTCACTCTTGCCTTGAAAATCCCTAAATCATATGTATGGGAAAACATCGACGCAGGGAGGGAATTCCACACCTTAGCGGTTCGCACAATGAAGGAGAATACGTTCCTTGCATGACGACCCCCTTTAATTTTTAACTTTGTTGACTTAACTTGAAAAGGAGGGTTATGTGTTTGACCTGTATGTATGTACTCTATAATTCTATGTTCCCTCCTAACTACTAAACGGCTAAACTGATTTTGATAAATTATACATGGTAGTAGATTCGTCTTAACCACTACAGTGTTAATAGGCTATATTAAAATTATTGGAAATCAAAATGGCGGATTTTTAGCGCTAAATTGCGTGGCATAAAAATCTTTTCTTTTCAAAACCCATCGAGTGGGGTATCATATTGAAGGATTTTATTCAATAATTATAAAAATATATACAACTTATATGTTTAAATGAAATTTGGAATGAGAAATGCTAAAAAACAACATATGACATCGCTTCGCCAAGCGTACTCCCGGTTGCGTCTTTGCCATAGATAATGGCGTACACTAAGTACTGCTATTGTATCACGCAGTCGGGTTTTTTTTTATTTTTTATAATTACTGGTTAGTATTGTTATAGCGGCCACAGCAATACATAATCGGTGAAAATAATGTCTAGCTATTACGGTTCAAGAGATAGAGCCCTGTGACAGACAGACGGACAGACAGCAGTCTCAGTAACAGGGTCCCGTTGTCACCCTTTGGGTACGAAACCTTAAAAGGGACATTCTTTTTTTTTCAGATATACTCGTCGGCTCCATCCTAGGTTACGTCATCGCCATATTCTGCTACCGCCAGTACTATAACTCAGTATCATCAGAGCTTGCCGGTATACCATATGTCGTCTCCAGCACTCTCGCTAAATACGTCAGTGGTAAGCCAGACATCAGTCCAGTGAAGGACAGTAAGGAGGTCGAGTCTACCCCGCTACTAAATGGGAGGAAAGAAGACAAGTGGATATAAAATTCATACATACAATTCATGTACATATACCGGGTGTAACCAAACATACTGTAGGTATTTTAATGGTGGATTCAGTCCATGATACTGAACAACTTTCCCCAAGAAACATGTATCGTAATATGAAAAAAAAATTGCCATATTACCGTTGATTGATCAGGTGACCCGAGTTTGTGTGGAAAGCCAAAAATATTTTTTATATTTCGATATATGTTCCTTGGGGAAAGTTGTTCAGTGTCATGGACTGAATTTTCCATAAAAATAGTTTCAGTATATTTTGTTAGATATTATATTCCCTAGGGAATCCGAAAGGCCACTCAGTCTAACGGTGACAAATCGTTATGATAAAAAAGGACGCCAATGTTAGAACAAACCGATGAATTTAATAACTAGTGATTTTTGCAAATTTTTAATGCTAGTTCAGTCCATGATGATGATACCGATTACATTTCTGAAAAACTCAGTTTCAAACACGCCTGTGCCTATATTTTATGGTTTTAAAACTATTTCTTTTTTTTTTTGCTGGACATAGATTACATTCGTGTTCAATTATTGAACCCGCACCGCGCGTTGACGCGTTGTCAGTGTGTTGCACTAGGCGTTTTTTCTATACAAAGTGGAAGGGACATACCCGTAATAAATCAAACCACGGGCTATACTAGATCACTATAGTGTAATGAAATTAAAATAACAGCCCAAGAACAAAAAAATATTTTGTCATTTCCATACAAATCGTCCGGCCGGTCGCACACTTTTCTATGGAAATGCCAAAAAATTTTTTTGTTTGGCTGTTATTTTAATTTCATCATACTATAGTGATCTAGTACCTATAGCCCGTGGCTCGATTTATTACGGGTATGTCCCTTCCACGTTGTATAATACAAAGTGAGACACTTGCATACAATGTTAAAATCTGCCGCGCCGCGCTCCGTGACGGTGCGCGGTGCAGTAGGGTCACCGCCTTAGATTTTACCCCTCCTAAAAATAATCTACATGTGGTAGTGTTGGTTATAGTATCACCGCAGTGCCACCCATGTGGCATGTCCATGCTAGCGACGCCTTTTTATGCATGTATTTTCTCGTGTTTATCCGATAACGGTGTAGACAAAACCTAAGGCCATAAGACCCAAAGGCCGCGTTTAGCGTGATGGTGGGCATACAGGATGGATTTTGTTATAACATTGGTGTTATTATTGTAAATCATAAAAAATATCGAAAAAATATTTACTTATTTATTATTAGTTAAAAAACTGCTAGGTAGGTAGGCCGTATATGTATGTATACTTACATATTATTATGAAAATTGATGAATAGATATAATAAAATATTTATTTGTTATCAAATAAGAAGTGAATATATACCAAATACCTATATGTACAAAAAATGGAATGTTGGAAATTATATTGGATAAAGGGGGTTGTCAGGAATATGATGATAAACAACTTTTCTTATTGGACCAACCCCGAAATTAAAGAAAAAACACTATTCTATACTTTTTTGGTACAAACTTATTCAAATTCGTAACAAGTTATTTATATACTTATTTAAAAATTAAAATATATGACCCATAATTTCCAACAAAAAATAGCATATATTAGGTACTCGGATTCTAAGTTATTCTAACTAGAGATGGGCCGACTATGAGTTTGGCTGACTACTCGGCTATCGATATAAGTGCATTATGGTGGTTACAACACACGAGGCGGAATTTCAGCCCGAGCCGAAAGCGAGGGCGTTATAGAGCCGAGTGTGTTCAACCAATGTACGCACGTATGGTATAAACATACTTGCGAGGAAAAATACCTAATGAACGCAATTTTTTGATTTCTAATAAACTCAACATTGTTGCTTTCCCAGGCAGGCGCCGCGCGGCGGGCCAGTTCCAAATTTGAAAAAAATAAAACTATTTGAAGTAAATAAATAGCAAATAGTGCGGTTATAGAATTTAACTTCACTATTTGAGTTTGTAACACACGCGTGTTTTAAGAGCTGCTTTAAATATCTAAAACCAGTGAAATTAGATCCACTTTACGAGCAAGTGTGTTGAAAATGTACTTACGACACAAGTGCTTTAAACTGTTTTTTTAAATGTTTTAGGAATACGATTCTATAATTCTAAAATATCAAATACTATTTTCGAAACATAAAATCTTTTTGTAAGCAGCCAGCCTATTCACAAAGAAACTTTGTTTTACTAAATTTAATCAATATTTGTGAGTAAAATATGTGTAAAACACTAAAACTTTATAAATCTGCCGTTTTAGGAAATTAAAGACATCAACTTATTTTTTAATAATGGGTTGCCTGTTGGCGGATTGATTCCTGTGTCACTCGTACTACTACAGGCGCGCGCATGCGCTAATGTCTGAAAAAGAAAAGATTTACATGTGCGCGCCATATTTATAATAGAGAGTATGTATGCATTTTTTTCATATTTTTAATCGATAGTCCTCGTCGAGAAATAGCCGCAAAAAATAAATCAGTGCCGAAAAACATGTATATGGTGTAGAAAATAAATATTGAAAATAGCAAGTAGATTATAACAACTAAAACACGCCATTTTAAAATATGACCTCAAATTCTGCAATATCCGCTAGAGACAGAAGCTGTCAACGCATGTTTTTCTTTTTTGGGTACTTTCGATATTATCAGCCAGTGATGTTTGTTAAACCTCTATATAAAAGTACATACATTTCGAATGTCATCGATAGTCAAACTACAGTCCTACCGAACGCACCCGAACTTTCATTTCCCTTTTGTGAACTTTGTCATTTCCCTTTTGTTTGTCAAAAGTTGCCGCGCAATATTTGCATATTTTCAATAATTTATTTCTAATCCAAATAAGAGTCAGTAATTAACTAGGCGTGGTAACGTATTAAAAGAAATTGTAAAATAAAAATATGAGCCGGATTGGTATTACATGCATATTCCTTATTTTCTATTGCGATATGTTTTTTAATATTTTTTCCTCACATATGTGTTGAAAAACGTATGGCACACGGTGTATTGTTCATTTTATCTTACACTAGCTGTGCCCGCGACTTCGTTCGCGTGGTTGTCGGAACGTAATGTTATATAGCCTAAAGCCTTCCTCTATAAATGGACTACCCAACAAAAAAAGAATTTTTCAAATCGGACCATTAGTTCCTGAGATAAGCGCGTTTAAACAAACAAACTCTTCCGCCTTATAATATTAGTATAAATTACTTATATTACAAATCACGGCTCCAAAGACACACGCGCGGACTTTGCTGCTTGTGTATCAACCCGCCTCGACTCGACTGTAATGAACACCTTACCACACTTGTTTATTTTATAGGAACTTACATCAAAAAGTCAAGTTACTAGTATAGGTGTCATGGAAAATTTAGTTCTTATTTTTCCCGCAATGTGACTAGGTCCACTAACTTATTGTTAACCTTTAACTTGTACTTAAACATTACGATCTCATAAAGAAAATATAGTGAGAGATATTAACAGGTATAGTAGTTTTTTTTAAGAAGAATTTTACATTTGGTTGGCTGTCTCGCTCGCTCAAACAGTTTTGAAGATTATTAAAAAATGTGTCTCATTTTAAGAAAAGTGTTTCATTATCATTCTAGATAATTATAACAGTATCGTGGATATTTTATATTGTGTAGACATTAACTAGGTACATCGTGAATTAGTTGATTAAAACTGTTAAATGTTTGTTAAACTACTGTTTCACGATGTAGTCAATGACTACATCGTGAATTAGTTTATACACAATATAAAGACATGTCTAAAATACCCACGATATTTTAGACACAATATAAAAACATGTCTAAAATACCCACCATATAATTATCTAGAATGATATTGAAACAGATATCTAGAAATGAATCACATTTTTTAAAAATCTTCAAAATCGTGTCATTAGTGTAGTCATTGACTACATCGTCAATTAGTTTGTTTGTTTGTTTGTTTGTTTGTAATAACTTTATTTTACTAAGAAAACACATAATCAAAGACAAAAACAACATATAGAGTAAATTGACAACGGCGGACTTATCCCCTAAAATACCCACGATACAGCCAACCAAGTGTAAAATGCCTACTTAATTTTTAGTATATTTTTGTGATAGTAATTATTATTTGTAATTGTGTCGTAATGAGTTTTTGTTTTACCATTAGGTCTATTTGGGTATATAGACGACCTTCATGGCGTATTGGTAACTTAGTCCGCAACTCCGCGGTTCTGGGTTCGATCCCCAGCCAGGGCAAGTTGGAAACGGACCTTTTTCAAATTATCTTGGGTATTTTTCTATATAGCTTCTAACAAAATATACTGAAACTAGGGGTAGATTAAGTACATGATACTGAACAACTTTCCTCAAGGAACGCATATCAAAATATGAAAAAAAAATCCATCTTTCTATACAAACTGACCAATCGGCTGACCCGCAGGGATCGGTCAATTTGTATGGGTAATCAAAAACTATTTTTCATATTTCGATATATGTTCCTTGGGGAAAGTTGTTCAGTATCATGGACTGAATCCCTAAAATAGTTTCAGTATATTTTGTTAAACCCTGTACCTATATGGATTTATCTTTGAGTTAACCTCATATCACAAAACAAGTTAAAAACTTACTTTGGGGTTAGCTCAGTGTAAATTGTCCTTAATTATTTTATTTTTATATTATAGATACTTTTATTAATATTAGAAGATATATATGTTGTTATTGTATGGTGTAATGATATAATCAGTAGCGGCGTTAGGGTAGGGCGCGGTTGGGCGACCGCCCAGGGCGCCAGATACAAAGGAGCGACAGGGGGCGTTTTTGGGGTCACAGGTAATAATAATCTCGCCCAGCCCAGGGCGCTGGTAGAGCTAAAACCGGCACTGGATTTTATTTTTCTTTTCATTTACACTCAGCAATTAGAATTGTTTTAATGAGTAGGGTACACTTTGTATTTTGTTATCTTATAGTGTTGTAATCATGGACGAAGAATACAAGATAGACAACTTTCATACTTCGAAGCGTCGATTTTTAGTTTAAATGTTGTAGCTAGATGGAGCTACTAGTTCGAAAGTAGTTTCGTAGTGGTGCCGCTTAATTTCGGAGATGGCGCTAAAAGCGTTCATTTTCTACGAACAAACAAGCGCCATCTCTGATTTTTCGTGGATACCGTCAGCCTAAGTACCCAGCATCCTTTGTATGGCTAGCGGGCGAGATAGTAGCGACATCTAGATATAATACAAGATTTTGGCTTTCTAGCAGAGTACGCTTTTTGTATGGGGTTGTCAATCCCATGCCTATGAAACTTAGAACACTGCAGAATTTTATTAAAAAATTCAATAAAACTCCATTTACCCAACGAGTTCTGACCTAACTCCTAATGCGTGTTATAGAATAGGAATATCAAACGGTAGAGAAATTCGCCATGCGATGTAGAACACGTGGTAGCTCAGTTGTTTAGAACATGGTCGTATCGTATTTGAACCGAGATCGCGAGTTCAAGTCCCGCTCACGGACGGAGTAATTTTTTACCATTATATTCCTTAGGTGTTGCGAAACCTTGCTACCAGATGGTGCCACTGGTTTGATCTAATGTTACAGCTTCAGTTTCTTATCTATTTCAGTATATACAATATTCATCTATGGTCAATCCTTTTGTATTTTTCGTCCATGATTGTATTATCAGTCCGTCTCGGTCCCAAACTACGTGCGACGGAGACAGGTGACCCGCGACCACAGGTATGACACTTCCTAGTCTCAGAGTAACATATATACCTACTTCTACTACAAACGAAACAATACCTACTAACGAGTTCGACATATTTACGATTATATCTTTCCATACCAGAAGATTTGCGAACACTATGACGTTAAAAATATTGTTTTATAGGTAATAACGTGAAATTATATTGTTGCTTGGCTTACCTGTTTGCATCACTTGGAAATCTATTAAATATACGTTCTAGTATTCGGTGGATAAACAATTATTATATGCGCAACTTGTCACCATGGTTACTATTGGTTGACAGTTCTCAAGACAAGATACGTCGCGAATTGCGTGCGGCCAGCAACTAACCCTGTTTTAGAGCGCAAGGGGCACATAGAACGTGGGAGGTGCGGGCACGCCAAATTGCGGGAGACGCTGTGAGATTCCGTTCTGTTTGTACTCGTATGTATTCTGTGCCGCGACGGTTACAGCTATCTCTACCGCACGTAGGGTTTGTGACAGAGACGGACTGAACCCATCACGGGTCTTCGCTTAACACAGTTTCAAGCCTTACACCCTTGGGAGAGCTCTGTTATTTATAGGACTGATACAGATTTACAAGTGAATTAATTTAACTGTACAAATCTTCCTATAATTGCATGTGATATTTTGTTACCAAGCATTTAATACTTAGTTAATTTTATTTATAAAATACATTTTTTGAGACATGAAATGTGGTTCCTTTTAATTGATATTAAGTTACGTAATTAGAATAGTTTTAAAAACTTGGAGGAAATGGCGGGAAATGATGTGAGGATTCTAGTTATTCGCCTCACCGAAAATCTATTTTTTTTTTAAACCAAAAATAATAATTTAAATGTTAAAATCAGTCGCATGATTGTTCCTCGTCGTATTTATTATAAATGACAATTTAAAAGTGAATTCTTTTTATACGACATACACTATGATAAGTATGTCCACTGTGAGCAGTGTGATATGTCCCTAAATATATATTTATTTATTTATTACAAGGTCTAACAAAATATATTACTTTAACTATGTTATAAAGTACTAGAGATAAGAAAGAGCGGAGTCTCCTGACACAAGCATACTTTTTGCTTAAAAGGAGGCTCCAGCAACAAAAGCTCCAGCAAAAAAAAAAATATGTAGATTTTGTTTATGAAAGAAAGCTAATATTAAATTAAGAGTTCCTGTATGTTTCATTTCACCTAAAATACGTTATTCCTAAATTAGTATAATTGAAAACTACTTACGTACTTATACGTATTTTTAATATATGGAAGCGGAAATCTTTTTTATTCCAATCAAATTGAAAATATTTATCTTATTAAATTGACTGTATTAAATGTATCAAATACATATTTATTGTTAATGAGGATAAAAATGGATAAGACATTAAAAATAAGTTGCACATAGAAGCAAAAATGGGTGTAAGTACATATATTTATACTTATAAAATTATTAGAAATTGTGTTAAAATTTGATTATAAAACATATACATACTTAGGTATTTCGATGTTCACTTTTATTTATCATGTTCTAGAGTGGAAAAATGTTTTGATATTCCAAATTTTATTATTTAATAAAAATATTCATATCAAAACTAAGAAATACAAATCTTTGTCAAAAAAAGCATTTTATTTTTTGTACCTACGTTATAATTTTTCCCTTGACACACTTGATCAGATACAATTTTTTAAAAATCATTAAAAAAAATTACACAAATTTTATTTACAATCATACATTTATTCGAATTAAAAAAATAAACACTTCATACATTAGAGTTAAAAGAAAGAATCATAACAAAATGATTTTATCATAATATCACAAATGAATTAAATCAATTTAAGTTACAATTAAATTACCTACCATTTAGTATTATATTGTCCGATATACAGGTTGATTTTTATCCACCTTCCTTATTTTTTGTAGCAAGTTAAGTCCAAGATACTGAACTACTATCCACAAATACAATTATTGAAAATAAAAAATTAAAATTCGTACTCCCATAGCATATCTGCGCTCAGCCGAATGGATTTTCAATGTGAGCACCAACGAGGTATAATTCTCTAGAGATCTAACGCTCCTACATTCACCGCTTCGATTCTGATTCCATTTACGCAAACAAACGAACAGTAATTACAACGAAACACTCGAACGCACACTTAGACAAAGATGCATGCGATTGGGCGCGACAAGGTCACGCGTCGTCGTCGGTCGTCGGGTGGGGCAGTCAACGCAACGAGCGGTGAGGAACAACGCGCGGATGGTACTAATGCAGTACGCTACGCTAAAATAAATAACCTTGTTGACGTGTTACTTTTTTTTTAATAACTAATTTTTATGTCTGTATGGCTTCTGCACCACTTCACGGCACATTGAAAATGCCGTCAGCATTTTCAATAAATCGATTATCGCAAAAACACAGCAATATTTTAAAAGGAAACTACTTGCGACGCAACTGCAACTGCACGACTCGAGTGACACGGCTAACTGTCGCGCCGCGCGGTTCATATTTTAAGCCCCGCCCGCCGCGGTACATATCGCGTGGAGTGATTTTTCGGGATTATTTACGATTCTAGAGAATTATTATTTCGATGGTGAGCACGTAATTTTTAAGACGATACACGGAGTCCAGTGCTGCCCCCATTTGAAATAAATTCTTGTAAGAAAACGAAGATATCATTTAAAATTTTGAGCTAGTAAAACATAGATAACCCTTCAAACTATTTTATGAACCACTGTTTACAGTTTGAAGTGAGAACGTTAAGCTTTTGTTTGCATTTTTGCCAAAAGTGGCCGTTTTTAGCTCAAAATTTTAAATGATATCTCCGTTTCCTTACAAGAATTTATTTCAAATGGGGGGCAGCACTGGACACCGTGTGTCGTCTTAACTGTTTGTTGTTTTTAGGTCAAATCTTGCAAGTTTAATTTGGGCCAACGCCCCCCCCCCCCCCCCCGACCCCCCGTTCTCTGATTGAAATGAATCGTAAAAGCTTTTATTGCTTTTACGAAAAATTAAAATTTTCGGATTTCAATAATTATTTTTACGAACCGTAGTTCAGTGTCATAGAAAATAGAAATATCGACCAATATTAATATTCACTTAACCCTTTATAAGGCAGTGGCATATATATTGCCACCTAAAATTGAACCTTATGCCTTGGTAATAAGGTCCAAAAACATATTTTTTTAAATATACCTACTGCCTTATAAAGGGTTAATACTTCCTACAGTATAAGCTCATAATTATTTTGCACATCTTTCAAGCCTCTACGCATTAGGCAAATATCTCGGACGATCAAATTGTCGTATCGACTAGGCAGCATGGCCAATCCATGATATCTTATATCTACATATATTACTTTCCGGAACTTGACTAAATAAGATAAAAAAAACCAACCTCTCTTACTTCATTTGAATGTATAGGAAGATTGACTGGCAAAAAATCTTCTCGTGACGTGTTCAGTCTCTGGTACAAACTACGTTCGACTGAGACACGGCATCGCGCGACGTATACTGCTCTCTTTCGCACGTAGTTTGTTTCTAATGACTACACAATTTGTTGATTTTTCGCCACTAAACTTGCTTAATGTATGGAGTATGTACATCAAAAATATTTCTAATGGCTACACATTTTGTTGTATTTCACGGGTACAGACACCCCTTGAAGCACAGGCGGATTATCCTAAAGGCAAAGTAGGCACGTGCCTAGAGGCACGAGGTAAAATCCCACACCTCCCCTAACGGCTGGTTAATGGCGGCAAATTTAAAGACTGACTACGCCTTTGAACCCCCCCCCCCCCCTCCCCCGTCGCCAGAAATAACTGGACATGGGCCAGTACATTTTGGGGCGGCAAAATATGATTTGCCGACTGGCGCCAAATGTGTCAATCCTCCATTGCCATCAAGTAATTATGTTTAATTACAGTCGCAGATTATGTGCAGAACGGTAATTTAAATGCTGTTTAAGGGTTTTAAACGGTAATTAGATATGTATGACATGAACGAACAAATACTGTACTGATAACCTTTATATTTTGAAGCATAACTCGATTTTTAGTAATATTATATCTAGATGGAGCCACTAGTTCGAAGGACGGTAGTTTCGTAGTGGTGCCGCTTAATTTCGCAAAGATGGCGGTATAAGCGTTAATTTTCTACGAACAAACAAGCGCCATCTCTGATTTTTTGTGGATACTGTTAGCATCCTTTGTATGGCTAGCGGGCGAGATAGTAGCGACATCGAGAAATAATACAGGATTTTGGCTTTCTAGCAGAGTACGTTTTTTTTTCTATGGGGTTGTCAGTCTAGTATTTTTTCGTCCCTGTTATTAACTATGTATCTTTGCCTTTTATGGGGCTTCTTAGACAATAAAACGTCTGTCTATTAACATATAGATTAGAACTTACGTTTAATCCTTTCTGGGACACCTATAGACGTAATTCATTAATATATTTTTATATTGCCTTGTAGAGTGACCCAGAAGGTGACTTGGTGACTATAGCATATGTCTTGGGCCTAAAGCCTAAGATATATTTTTGGCACCCAAACATTGGCGAATATATCGTTGACGAAAAATATAAGAGGCCTGACAAATTTCATACTTAGAAGCGTAATTTGAGTTTTAGTTTAAATATAATGGCTAAATGGAGCTACTAGTTCGAAAGACGGTAGTTTTGTAGTGGTGCCGCTTAATTTCGCAAAGATGAGGGTATAAGCATTAATTTTCTACGAACAAAAAAGCGCCGACTCTGATTTTTCGTGGATACCGTCAGTCTAAGTACCCAGCATTTTGTATTGCCGGCGAGATAGCGACATCTAGAAATAATACAGCATTAGAAGAGTACGCTTTTTTGTATGGTCCTCTTGTATTTTTCATATTACATATTCCTTTATATAATTATTACAATAACTTATACCTATGTAAAATGTATGTATGACACTAAGGCGGTGAACCCACTGCACCGCGCACCGTCGCGGAGCGCGGTTTAACACTGACGCTCCCACGCGTTGACGCGTTTTTAGTGTGTTGGACTAGGCGTGTTTTCTATACAAAGTGAGATACTTGCATACATTGTTAAAATCTGCCGTCCCGCGCTCCGCAATGGTGCGCGGTGCAGTGGGATCACCGCCTAATATTTACATTAAATAAATGCATATTTGTGGTATTTTAGCGTTTCTCCCGCGACTCACTCTGCTTGACGCAGAATGTCCTACTACTTTAATGGTTGATTTTCCACCTAGCTATATAGAAATCTTGGAATCAGAATCACGAATAGAACACAAAATCGTAAGAAAAAAATATATTTTTCGTCATTTTTTAACCACCGATAAATGGGGTGTTATAAGTTTGACGCTTGTGACGGTCTGTAATCTGTCTATCCGTCTGTGTCATCGTAGCGCTCGAACGGATGGACTGATTTCGATGCGTTTTTTTTTTACATGATAGCAAGGTCCCTTGCGGTGCTTCGATGAAAATCGGTCCAGCCGTTTTAAAGTTATTGAGGATAAACGCTTGAAAGTCAAGGCTTTCTCTAGCAAATATATACAGAGTGACTTTTAATTAACTGGCAACATTTTGAAACAAGTTCAGTCCATGATACTGAACTACTTTCTATAAAAAAAGTTATTAAAAATCGATAAAAAATTTTCGACCTCCCATACAAATCAGCGCTCAGACAAACGGATTTTTTATGGAAGGACGAAATTTTTTCCGTAGCTCGCATGTAGCGCGACTTAATGTCCGTATCAAGTCGTATTAATAGTTCCGGTTCACATCACTAGATGGCGTTCTAGACAGTCGGGGGTTTTTTTAATTTGCCTAGCAAATAAACTTGTTTTCTGCACGATTCCAATATACCTAGGGGGTAAAAATATTTAAGTATACCTGGTTCATTTTTCATCATTTCTTTTTGAGTTTTTGCACTACCCGTGTCTTTTTCGACATCACCCGGTTGGTTGACTGGTAGATAAGGCCTTATATTTAAAGCCTTAAAGGCGTGTATAAAATTAAATAAATAAAAATCAACCTGTATAGGGATGATATCACACAGATACTACATACAACATTACAAAATTAATACTATTCACAAATTAAATACATTTAAACAATATAATCAGAATCGTAAGCCATTACATGGCTGTTTGTCTCACTACTGTCGACTATTCATATTTTTGAGCGACAGAAAGATACAACTTACGTATTTTAACCCTTTATAAGGCAGTAGGTATATTTAAAAAAATATGTTTTTGGACCTTATTACCAAGGCATAAGGTTCAATTTTAGGTGGCAATATATATGCCACTGCCTTATAAAGGGTTAACTTAGGTCTTTGACTCTTAGGTCAACTTTTCTATATCTATACACTAATTATATTGGAAAATAACTCCTGACCAGGCATGGTATAATTTTTTTAACAATTTTAAACTTAACTTCAAAGGCGCAAGATCCAATTTAAAATGGTCGGTCTCTGTTATACCTCTGCGTAAAGTATTATATTTACCATCAAATGCCATATTCATAAGTCATATAGTAGTAGCATATGCTACTAATATAAGCGCATACTTCCGACGAATTTAAAGGAATAATCAGCACTTCTTAATTTTTTTACTATATTACTAATTTAATAGTCCTTTCCCTAGACTTTTCGATACAAAAATAGTATAGATTGCATTTTGAAATGACATGTCATATTTCGGAAAAAAAATTTAATTTAATAATGATGATTTATAACTGGTTTTCGACAATTTCAACTTGAGAGAAAGTATAAATTTGTAGAAGTTTTCCATCCTGGTCAAAAAACATATGATATACAGGGTAACTTTTTAAACACCAGCCAAATTTTTGGTGCAAATTCAGTCCATGATACTGAACTACTTTCTATAAAAAAAGTTATTAAATTTCGATAACAATTTTTCGTCCTTCCATACAAAATCCGTTTGGCTGAAAGCTGATTTGTATGGGAGAGCAAATTTTTATTTTTTCGTTAATTGTTTTTATGGAAAGTAGTTCAGTAATTTGGACTGAACTTGCTCCAAATATTTGGCTGGTGGTTAAAAAGTCAGCCTGTATATGTATACAACGTGGAAGGGACATACCCGTAATAAATCAAACCACGGTCTATACTAGTCCATTATAGTATAATAAAATTAAAATAACAGCCAAAAAACAAAAAATAATTTTCGGCATTTCCATACAAAAGTGTGCGGCCGCCTGGGCGATTTGTAGAATTTTTTTGTGGTTTTTAGACTGTTATTTTAATTTCATTATACTTTATTGCTCTAGTATAGCCCGTGGTTCGATTTATTACGGGTATGTCCCTTCCACTTTGTATACTATATATCTTTCAATTTTGACAATAAAAACCAGTTTTATGCCTAGATATGTGCAATTACATACTTTGAAATTACAAAATCTGACATGTCGTTTCAAAATAAAAGCTACTATGTTTGTATGTAAAAATCCAAGTTGGCCTAGGGGACCCTTAAGAGAAGCAGAATATCTTGTATGAATACGACATTAGTTACCAAATAATTCTTTGTGGATAATCAAAGTCTTCCCACTTTATTTCCTTGGTGAAAAATACATAAAACATCGCCACATTCAAACCCAAAAACCAGAGAAACTCAAATATTATAACCACATTCGACGGTCTGCAGAAGCGTAACCTCAAAATGATGAACGGAATCAAAAAGTACCTCATCTCTATCATTTTTTGCAACGACAAACATAAAATCAAGCTAATGGTAAAAGGAAACAAGAACGATACACAATTCTGATGTTTCAAATTGTCATACAGACTGTATAACAGAAAAACATATGCTGGAATCATAACATATTTCGCATAATCATATTTCCCAAACCAACGATTCCACACATAGAAAGTGAAATGTCTATTGTCCGCAAGCAAATATGGATGTACTACAGTATTGAAATGCACTATAGCTGAAAATAATACGATAAACAATATAACTTTTAATTTATGGCGATACATAAGTTTAAAAGTGGATACAAATTTGGCTAAAACATATGGTAATCCAAATATGCCATAGAATATTAAGAAATACAGCATTTGTGGTAAGTGTAATGTTGGTTCGTGAGCGCTTTTATCTCCTAACACTATAGATCCGTTCCAATATACAAATACTACAAAAGATATCAACGTTACACTATGAGTGAAAAGTAAAGACATATCTTGTAAAGTTAAATACTTGTAAAAAGTTGTCCCGCATGTGCTTATATGATATATTACAGCAGCAATGAGATCAGCGACACTGTAGTAACGTTTCAACATTGACTTATCAATATCTTTGGCAATTAACGATGTACGACTAAGTTTAGTTTTGCTAAGAAGTTGATTACCGAAAACCCTTGAGCTTTTGATGAAAACATCCAACAGTTTATGTCCGAATACCATTGCGATCCAAACTATATTTGTTTGCCTCATCAATACACTCATAACACCGAAGAAGAGTATCAAAATCTTGCAACGGTTCACTAGACATAATCTCGAGAAAGCTAACAGGAATGTCAGCGATAATGTATCAGTGTAATAAACGTGAGAAAAGAAATACAACGGTGGCAGGATAGCTAAATTCAACGCTTGCATAACTGTCTTCGCATAGTTAGTGTTACCGTATACATATTTCAAAATGGACGCGAAGAGTAGTAAATTCGCGCACGATGCACAGAGGTTGATTACACGAAGATTGTAGGTGTTGCAATCGAAATGTTGACCAAGGAACACCGCAGAGATGAGATAGAGTCCTGGTAAAGTGGTTATCTTCGGATCCCAATGTGTAAAGCGATGTTCACAGTACGCGAGACCTTGAGGAATGTGAAATAGCTCATCGATCACAGTCTCAAGCGTATCGTAGATCTTGTCGAATAGAAGTTTTGAGAAGAAGTAGTATATGCTTAGGGCGATGAACAGGAGTACCTGGTACTTGAATTTCGTAGTCATTTTGTTTCTGAAATTAAAGAAAAATTTTGTTATTGCAGTTCATCATCATCATCATCATTTCAGCCGCATAACGTCCACTGCTGGACATAGGCCTCTCCCAAGAATTTCCAAAATGACCGATCTAGAGCGTCCTGCGTCCAGCGCTTTCCAGCGACCTTGGGCAATATTTTTATAGGATTTTTTAGGCATTTAAGATGCAGTACTAAAGTACTCAAATTAAATAATTATAATACCATGTGATAAGAAATGGTGAAAAAATACCACGTAAGCAGGACTTGAACCCCCCTTTTACTACTTTGTAACTTCTAAAATAAGAGAAAGGTAAAACTAAAAAAAATATATGACGTACATTACCATGCAAACTTCCACCGAAAATTGGTTTGAATGAGATCTAATAAGTAGTTTTTTTTTAATACGTCATAAATCGTAAACCGCAATTTCCCTTTCATTCAATCAACTCAAAGTTTACTAATCAATAACTTTATAAAAAAAATACACTATTATCAACATTAACATCGATCAAGAACGAACTACAGTATACGGGTACCGAATATAAAATCAATAAATCAACAAGTAGGTACCTATGACGTTCGTGTTGTTTTAATAAAATTACATACAGCGAAACGTGTAACAAAATTGTAACGAATTTTAAGTAATCGTAAATAAACATACTTAACCTGAAATTATTTGCCTAGAAATAGAAATATTCTGCATAGAAATCCTAAAATATTAATGAGAATGTTACCTTGTTGAACAACTGTGCTTATTACCCGTCCAGTTTAGATCTGCGAAATCTTGTACAGTTTTTCTTATCCAAGTCGTTCTAAAGATAAAGTTTTCTATTGTATTATCACGAATTTCACTTCACTTTTCCTCAATTTTAGCCATAAAAAATGCCGAGAATATTACTCGTACTCGCCGAGAAGATTCAATGGCGGGCAGATTTGACAATGACAGGTAAGAGATTTTATTTTATTAACTAACTTTACGGCTCTGGATACAAGTTCTTTAGAACCTATCTTTAATTTTGTTCTTTATTCCTAATCCTAACAAGACAATCAAAGGGTGGTGCAGGCCTTTGACTGTTGCAAGGGAGCTTCTGGCAACAAATCTATACGAGTCCACTGGTTTTCATAGAGACGATTGAGTGGCGGACGACACCCGAAGACGCCCACACAGTCCGCGAAACAAATATCACTACAGCCGTACTATGACTGACCAATTTAACTATTTCACATATTGTTCATGAGCATGAGCATTTATAACACCAAAAAAAACCAATTTAATATTATAAAGTCCACTAAAATCAATTTGCAAAATAATTTTAAGAAAATCCCAACCGAACTCCTTCCCTTGACTTCCCGCCAAAAACTCAGAGGTGGGTGAGTGACTGACAGTGCTATTTTTCATTCAGGAAGTCACATTCGCACATAAAGCTCATATTTTCACAATGCTTATATTTTAATTATATTTAAATACTTACCTAACGTTCCCAAAAAATGTACCTACCTAACTAAAGTTCTATGCACCCCTTTCACGCAAACTGTCAGTGCAATAAAGTAGAAGGGGAGAGCTATAACTTCATTAGGTATAATTTTTATTAATAGATATTTTAATAGATATGATAATGGTGATAATGTAATGAAAACTGACAAGTGAAGCATGCCTATGAAACTTAGAAAATTGCAGAATTTTGATTAAAAAATTCAATAAAACGCCATCTAGTCACGAATCAGCTGACCTAACTCCTAAGGCGTGTTATAGAATAGGAATATCAAATTGTGGAGAAATTCGCCATACGAGGTATAACAGGTGATAGCTCAGTTGATTAGAGCATGGTTAAAATAAGAGCAACGTTGCGAGTTCAAGTCCTACTCACGCTGTATATTTTTTACACCATTTTTTATTTGATAGGAATAGTAAATGATGGATAAATTCGACATGCGTGGTTAATCACTCAATAACTCAGTTGTTTAGGCTACGGAACATAGTCGTATTTGAACAGAGATCGCGAGTTCAAGTCCCAGCTCACGGAGTAATTTTTTCACCGTTTTATTTCATCTTTTAGTCCTTTGGTGTTGGGAAAGCATGTTACCAGGTGGCGCCACTGGTTTGATCTAATGTTAAAGCTACAGTTTCTTATCTATTTCAGTATATACAATATTAATCTATGAAGTAAGGGTGAAGTGACAATGACAACCAACCAACCATTGCTAAGCTAACGGTTTTATGAATTTTGAACTTTGGAATAAATAATATTAATTAATTCACGAAAACTTAAATTTTTCTCTTGAATATCACGTTTGAACTGCAGTGATTATGTATAAAATATAACAACCATGGAGCCGAATGACTTTGTTGCAAAACTCAAAGCGAATGGAACCGAAAAAGACTTGTGTGACTTGGAATTTGTGATTACGGAACAAAAAGTAATTTTGTCCAAATTAGCAGCGAAAGACAGGGGTACTTTCTGCTTAAATGTGTTGTGTATATTATGCAGGTAATTAACAAGTCATATGATACTTAAAAGTATTGTTACTATCACTTGTATCGACAAATTAAACAATCTAAATTAAAACTGCAACATCTATTCTGCTTGTGTTTTTGTGTGTATACACAGGAATACACAAATGACGTCTCTAGAGTCGCCTCAAAAACCTGCCTCTTGCAGTTAAAAACTCATTTTATTTATAATTAGTGTTAAACGTCTTTTAATTTCTTAGATAAATTCCAAACACTCTTTTAATTGGCTGTTGTGCCAGAAAAAAAGCTTTAAAGTTTGCATCAGAATCCTATGCATTGGTTAAATCCAACACATTCTTGCCCATTAATGGACTGTAGGTCTAAGGGGCGTACTTTGCCCAATTATGGGACATGTATACAGTCAAAATATGATCTTGAAAGAAAATATAAGTGCTTATGTAGAAATTGTTCATACTGATGGTCTAATATTATATACTATATTCTCTTTCAAGTTCTTATTTTGACTGTGAAAACTGGTTATGATGATCATCCGAGTGTATTCCTGGTTGCATCCTCAGCGTATGCTTATGCTTCAGAGCCCAGGGTCCGCTACCTAACCCTAGGTGATTTGACGAGGTAACTGGTTTTTACACAGAGCAACAGCCCTCTGACCTCCGCAACCCAAAGGGTAGACCAGAACCAATCCTAGGATAGGTACAAACACTAGATGGCATTCGAGACCCACAGCTTTACATGCCTTCACTAATAATCAGGTGAATCGAGCCTGCAATATCCTAACCAGACTGGAAACAACTTTTTCTCCTTGGAAATGCAATTCTAGCACGAAATATTTGTGCTTAGTCTTTTAGTCGCCTCTTACGACATCCAGAGGAACGGGGAAGAGATGAAGTGGTCCTATTCTAAGCCAGAAGCCATACTGAAGGCTTGTACCTATGTACATTATTTGGATCTATTTTCAGGAACATAGACAAAGTGCCATCATGGAGAGATACCATAGACCACAGGCTTCTCCTCATGCTGAGCATAGATTGCATCCGAGAGACACGTGCTATTGAGAAACCAGACAGAGTAAAGACTTTAGCCTGTGTGTATCATATACACAGGTTTATTGTCAGACTGGTGAGTTCATACTTTAAAAAATAATACAAATATGAAATCGCAAACAATACCCAGCTGTGTCAAGATAAGTGCGCAACAATGGATGTAAACAAAAATGGTGTTTATCTATGTATTCAATGCTATATGTATTTTTTATAAAATATAGTACCTATTGTTGACTAAGGCTGCTGTTGGACAAGACAATTTTTTTTAGTGGCGGCCGCGCGGTGTCTGCGCGACGTTATTCGTGACATATAAACGCGCCCTTAGAGTTCCATAATACAAGTTTAAAAAAACTGCAGTTGGGGCTAGTTCAATCAGTATAATTCGTCCTTATACATATATTTATAATATTTTTTTTTTGTTTTTTAGAAATCCCTAATATCTCCGGAACTGGTGCTGAAGATCTCCTTCATGCCCTTTGAGTGTGACGTCAAGAACTTGCTCCCGGAATACGCCAAGACATACTGGAGCATACTCGTTGATCGGTTGACTTACATTGAGCTACTGAAAGCAGGTAGGTATCAATTTTTTGGGTTCCGGGAAAATCAGGTGAAATTTGGTAGGATGGTGTAATCCTATGACCCAAACAAACATGTGCAAAGTAAATAAATATTTTTTTAAAATAAGGGTCATTTATGGTGGACAAATGAGGAAATTGAAAAAAAAATATTTGCAAACCTTACTGTGTCATATACTAACACTAAATGGACGTTTTTTTTTTTTTTTTTGTCTGAATAAATAAATTTTTATTTTATTTTATTTTATTTTATATATCAAATGAAAGGGCTTGTTATGAGGATCTCAAATATATTTTTATTATAATTCTAAAATAAATAGTTTTGATGTTATTCATGAAAGAAGACGAAAATTGACCATCCCCCCATGATCTCCGAAACAAATAAGCCTAAAATTTTGAAAAAATTACAAAATATAGTTCATTGTTTGTAGATTACAGAAAAACTATAATAATTCGATCAATTGTACGGAACCCTCTCCATTGCTTGTAGATTACAGGAAAACCTATGAGAATTCGATCAATTGTACGGAACCCTCTCCATTGCTTGTAGATTACAGGAAAACCTATGAGAATTCGATCAATTGTACGGAACCCTCTCCATTGCTTGTAGATTACAGGAAAACCTATGAGAATTCGATCAATTGTACGGAACCCTCTCCATTGCTTGTAGATTACAGGAAAACCTATGAGAATTCGATCAATTGTACGGAACCCTCTCCATTGCTTGTAGATTACAGGAAAACCTATGAGAATTCGATCAATTGTACGGAACCCTCTCCATTGCTTGTAGATTACAGGAAAACCTATGAGAATTCGATCAATTGTACGGAACCCTCTCCATTGCTTGTAGATTACAGGAAAACCTATGAGAATTCGATCAATTGTACGGAACCCTCTCCATTGCTTGTAGATTACAGGAAAACCTATGAGAATTCGATCAATTGTACGGAACCCTCTCCATTGCTTGTAGATTACAGGAAAACCTATGAGAATTCGATCAATTGTACGGAACCCTCTCCATTGCTTGTAGATTACAGGAAAACCTATGAGAATTCGATCAATTGTACGGAACCCTCTCCATTGCTTGTAGATTACAGGAAAACCTATGAGAATTCGATCAATTGTACGGAACCCTCTCCATTGCTTGTAGATTACAGGAAAACCTATGAGAATTCGATCAATTGTACGGAACCCTCTCCATTGCTTGTAGATTACAGGAAAACCTATGAGAATTCGATCAATTGTACGGAACCCTCTCCATTGCTTGTAGATTACAGGAAAACCTATGAGAATTCGATCAATTGTACGGAACCCTCTCCATTGCTTGTAGATTACAGGAAAACCTATGAGAATTCGATCAATAGAGAGTATGCATGCATTTTTTTTAAATTTGTAATCGATAGTCCTCGTCCAGAAATAGCCGCAAAAAATAAATCAGTGCCGAAAAACATGTATTTGGTGTAGAAAATAAATATTAAAAATAGCAAGTAGATTATAACAACTAAAACACGCCATTTTAAAATATGACGTCAACGTCTGCAATATCCGCTAGAGACAGAAGCTGTCAACGCATGTTTTTCTTTTTTGGGTAGTTTCGATATTATCAGCCAGTGATGTTTGTTAAACTTCTATATAAAAGTACATACATTTCGAATGTCATCGATAGTCAAACTACATGGACGGACAGTCCTACCGAACGCACCCGAACTTGTCATTTCCTTTTTGTGAACTTTGTCGTCATTTCCCTTTTGTTTGTCAAAAGTTCCCGCGCAATATTTGCATATTTTCAATAATTTATTTCTAATCCAAATAAGAGTCGGTAAGAAAAATAATTAACTAGGCGTGGTAACGTATGAATAGTTATTGTAAAATAAAAATATGAGCCGGATTGGTATTACATGCATATTCCTTATTGTACGGAACCCTTTCCACGCGAGTTTAACTCGCACTTGGCCGGTTTTTTTATATATTACTAGCTGTGCCCGCGACTTCGTTCGCGTGGTTGTCGGAACGTAATGTTATATAGCCTAAAGCCTTCCTCTATAAATGGACTACCCAACAAAAAAAGAATTTTTCAAATCGGACCATTAGTTCCCGAGATTAGCGCGTACAAACAAACAAACAAACAAACTCTTCCGCTTTATAATATTAGTATAGATGTGTAATTGACATATGTGTAATAAATCGAGCCACGGCACGGGCTATACTAGATTGCTATAGTATAATGATGAATGAAATGAAAATAACAGTCAAATAAACCGGCCAAGTGCGAGTTAAACTCGCGTGAAGAGGGTTCCGTACAATTGATCGAATTCTCATAGGTTTTCCTGTAATCTACAAGCAATGAACTATAATTTGGATTTTTTTAAAAATTTTAGGCTCAGTAGTTTCGTAGATCGGGGGGGGGGGGGATGGTCAATTTTCGTCTTATTTCATAAATAAAATCAAAACTATTCATTTTAACATAATTATAAAAATATATTTGAGATCCTCATAACGAGCCCTTCCATTTGATATATGACAATAGGGTTTGCAAAACTTTTTTTTTTAATTTCCTAATTTGTCCCCGGAAAATGACCCTTATTTTAAAAAAATATTTATTTACTTTGCACATACTCGTACGTGTTTTGGGTCATAGGATTACATCATTCTACCAAATTTCAACTGATTCGGTCCAGTAAATTCGGAGCAAATTGGCTGTGTCAGACGGACAGACAGACGTGATCCTATAAGGGTTCCGTTTTTTCATTTTTTGTACGGAACCCTAAAAACAAGAAAAAAAAACTGCATTTCCATAAAAAACGTGTGCAAGCCACCCGGGCAATTTGTATGGAAATTCGACGATTTTTTTCTTGTTTTTTGACTGTTATTTTAATTTCATTATGCTATAGTGATCTAGTATATCCCGTGGTTCGATTTGTTCCGCATATGTAAATTACACGTTGTCTTCTTCGTCTAAGCGCGTTCCCAGTTGTATTCTCAGCTGTGTTACTTCGGAGCCCAGGGTGCGCTTTCCCGCTTTTTCTTCTCCAAAAATAACATGCATGTCAAATGGTCACCCAAGGATGCCAAAGACCTTGCGAAATGGAGAAGAAGTAGCCGGAACAGTTTAAATGATTTGGCTATAGATTTACGACCGGCCGCCTGCCTGACGTCAACCCTCTTTGGGAATGTATTTGTGCGAAAAGTTTTATAATCGGCCGCCGCCCGATGTAAATGCTCCCTTTGGGAATGCAATTATAGCACGAGATGCGAGTGCTTAGTCTTTTAGTCGCCTCTTACGACATCCATAGAAAGAGATAGAGCGGTTCTATTCCAACCCGGAACCACATGGGGTGGTATAAATTACTTCTTATATATTAATTTTAGTTGTATCCCGAAGGTAGACGGCACAAAAAGGGCAGACCAAGGAAGGACACGCTTGATTGATGACCTATGCAAGGTGTAAAAACGATGGAGATCGCATTGAACAGAAAAGTTCGGAAGAGTATGGGATAATACATAAATGCTCAGAAGTGGGATCAATAAAAAATAACTTCTGTTTTTACTGGTAGAGAATGCATTAGGATTTTGTACCATTGTGTTCAATAAAGATCGACAATCGTTTTCCAAAAGTCCCATATCAGATATGGGACGTTTGGAAAATGATTTGTGTGTCAACTTTTGGTTGCGTAGTGAATAAATTCCCTAAAAAGAGTCATGGGTTTTTAATCCAAATCTCGCACCCCAGTTTCGTAATAATACATATTATCAGACATGAGTGAGGCCTGTCAGCAGCACCGTAGCAAGTGGAGGTCCATATTCTCTGCCTACCCCCTGTTTAGTACAAATAAATAAATGGTTTTTTTTCACAGAAAAGGTGGCAATCATCAAGCTATTACCGAAACTAGTGGAAGACATACTCACAGTCATACAAATATATGACACAACACAATTTTGTATCACAGCACTGACATTCCTCATCAAAAAGCTATATTCACTATACAATGATCAATATTCCAATGAACTAAACAAGGTTTTCGACCAAATATTCAATAGTTTTACAGTGAAAAATGATTTGAAGAACTTCAAAAAACTATCAGAGAAAGATGTTTTAGATTTGTATGTGAAATTCAATGATTGCTTTTATGTAATAGTTGAGAATTCATCGAAGGGTCATTTTAAAGAATCAATTTTGACAAATGTTGTTAGAACTTTTATAAGTATTTTGGGACACCGTCCGGAGATTTTTCATTGCTTCCAAACGTTTTATTCTAACGCGTTTTGCAATATATTCACTAATATGAAGAATTCGAACTATAATGAGACCATTTTTAATAGTTTACTACTCTCTTTTGAGACTACTGAGAAATTGGGGTATTCTAAAATCATGTATGTAACATATCCATTTATTAATCAGTTACTAAGATTGTATATAGATTATTCAGTAGAAAATGTAAAAGATTGGAAAGAAATATTCACAGAGCAATCTCAAGAATATATCTTAAAAATAATATTGCTAATAATGAAGAAATCAAAAAATACAGAGCAGTTTTTGAAATGTGCAAATTGTAAAGTCAATAGTGGTTTGCACGATGCGTTACGCCTTTCGTTTTTAAGCATACATTTCGTGAAACAAAATCCAATTGAGAATATCTTACCGATTTTTAACACGGTGATCGAACATCAACATGCCACTTTAAGAGAACTGGCAGTGTTAGGGTGCGTTAACTACGAAAAATGTTATCGGAAATCGCAAACAGATGTACATAACACCGCCATTATTTTAAACAAAACCGAACACTATGATTATTCTATAAAACTGTTTAATATATATCTAGAGAATGAAATACAGAGGTTTAAAGATAGTTCTGACTTGAAGAATATAAGTAGAGCGTTGTATAATAAGAGTATTTGCGAGATGACTTGTAAAAAGTTCGAAGATGCCTTGAAAAACGCGTTCCTAAGTCTCATTTTCGCGTGGCCAGAAGGGATGAATTCTGATAAATATATGAGTTTAGTGATGGATATAAAAGCGAAAGCGTTGAAGGCATGTGAGGAGGAAGAAGCTCAAGATCAACTGCAGTTGGTTTCCGTGATGGAGGCATGTAAAATGTGCTTGGAGGAGAAGTGGTATGGGAATTTGAAGCCGTTTTTCATTCCATTGAAATTTAGGTAAGTTGATTGGTCTTATTACTTCTTTATGACCCTTTTTTATATGTCGCTGCCTAAAAATAAATCCTTGATAAATATAGAGTAGAAAAAAAAAACTTGATCAACTTCTATGAGAGGCCGAAAAATATTTTTCATATTTCGATATGTTCCTTGGGGAAAGTTGTTCAGTATCATGGATTGAATCCACCCTCCAAAATATTTTGCCCGGTATAAATAGCCGCGGACCCGTCTGGTTACTATAAAAAATAATTACTGTTTTTTTTTTCTTTTTTTAAACAGAAAAACAGGGTGACCTTTTATCCACCTGCTAAATTCTTGGAGCAAGTTCAGCCCATGATACTGAACTACTTTCTATAACAAAAGTTATTAAAAATCGATAAAAATTTTTCGTCCTCCCATACAAAATCCGTTTGGCTGAGCGCTGATTTTTATGGAGGGACGAAAAATTTTTATCGATTTTTAATAACTATTGTTACAGAAAGTAGTTCAGTATCATGGATTAAACTTGCTTCAAAAATTTTGCAGATGGATAAAAAGTCAGCCTGTATTAAAATTAAATGTATTCTAAACCTGTATGTATATTTGTTACAGCGCTCTTCTTAAACACGAGTTTTCTATGTACGCTAAATTGTGGCCATCCGTAGTGCCCGTAGCGGGAGTGTGGAGGTCCCTTTACAGTCTAGTCAACAACGATTACCCTTGGATAACAGGTAATATAATTTTTTTTTTTACCAAAACAATTTTTTTAAGGATTTTTTCCATGTCTTCACAGTAAACATACGATGTATGTTTACCAAATCAATATGGTACCCTTGGATAACAGGTAATATATATTTTTTTTTTTTTTACAAAAACATTTTTTTTAAGGATTTTTTCCATGTCTTCACACTAAACATACGATGTATGTTTACAATACACAACACAAATAAATAGTTTACAAATAAATATGGGATCTAAAAAAGAAAGAAAAAGCAGGGGTCATGTCGTATCAAGCACTAAAAAGTAAGGCAGAGAACCGAGAAGTTTGGCGCATACTCCACCGACAAGAGCCACTAGGCTCCTAAATAAGAAGAAGAAAAAAAATTAGTCGAATTGATTTTTGGAAACTTAGAATCCTGTATACCCGTGTGTATGAGTGGGGAAACCTTACAAACGACTATCAACTATATACCGTATGTGACGTAAAGTCTAGTTTCGCTTGCAACATTATTACATTCTTCTCTGGGCTCTTCACGAGCTTTCTGCGTATACAACGTGGAAGGAACAAACCTGTAATAAATCGAACCACGGACTATCTAGATCACTTAAATATAATTAAATTAAAATAACAGTCAAAAGACCAAAAAAAATTTCGACATTCCCATACAAATCGCCCGGGCGGCTGCACACTTTTGTATGGAAATGCCGAATTTTTTTTGGCTGTTATTTTAATCTGTACTAATACTCGTATTATAAAGCGGAAGAGTTTGTTTGTTTGAACGCGCTAATCTCAGGAACTATTGGTCCGATTTGAAAAATTCTTTTTTTGTTGGGTAGTCCATTTATAGAGGAAGGCTTTAGGCTATATAACATTCCGACAACCACGCGAACGAAGTCGCGGGCACAGCTAGTTTTATTATACTTTAGTGAGTGAGTGAGCCCGTGTGGTTCCCGATAGAGTAGAATGGAACCACTCCAAGTCTTCCCGTGGATGTCGTAGAAGGCGACTTAGGGAACACAAGCTGAACAAAGCTTATAAACATCAGTGAGACCTCTCCAACCCGTCTGGCCAGCGTGGAGTGTGTAGGCCAAATCCTCTGACTGCTCTGGCTAATATATGGCTCTGGTAGTACAGAGAGGGTCGTGCTCCTGCAGTGGAGACTAAAAGAGACCTGATGATCCTAGTTTAGTGATCTAGTATAGGCTGTGGTTAGATTTATTACGGATATGTCCCTTCCACTTTGTACATCGACCGCGACATTATCACATCGCATCTCATTGCTTAATTTGATTTTCTTTCAGCTGAAGGAGAAGAAACAGTTCTGTCAACTCTCTACGACGTAATACTCGAAACTTCCGCTGTCGTGAGATCAATATACAGCGAGTACTATAAGTATGTTCTTGGAGAGACAGTGCATATGTTTGATAAGACCCCAGTAAGTATATACAGGGTGATTTTGAACCTTCTAGCTCTCTAATATTCAAGGAAAGTAGTATTTAATAATATTACTCGTAAATCAATGAATCGGTTAAGGCCGTACCTGAATTTTCCGAGGTTCAGTGCTGCCCCCATTTAAAATAAATCATTTCAAAGAAAACATCATTTAAAATTTTGCTACCACCAAGTCCTTGATAACCCTTCAAACTATTTTATGAACTACTGTTTACAGTTTATAATGAGAATGTTAAACTACGCACATTTGCAAAAAGTGGCCGTTTTTCGCAAAAAAATATTTATTTTAAATGGGGGCAGCACTGGACCCCGAAAAATTCAGGTACGGCCTTAAGCGAAATAAAAAAAACATATTCTATCACATGTGTCTTGTTTCATAATAAAAACCAAAGATCATCAACATCCTAACGTATTACATTAATATACAGGGCTGACTTTTTATTAACCGGCAACATTTTTGGAGCAAGTTCAGTCCATGATGCTAAACTACTTTCTATAAAAAAAGTTATTACAAATCGATGAAAAATTTCGTCGTCCTTCCATAAAAAATCCGTTTGGCTGAGCGCCGATTTGTATGGGGGCACGAAAACTTTTTATCGATTTTTAATAACTTTTTTATAGAAAGTAGCTCAGTATCATGGACTGAACTTGCTCCAAAAATGTTGCCAGTTAATAAAAAGTCACCTTGTATACTGAAATAGGTTTTGAAACTAGCTTTGACATTTGATCAAACCAGTGGCGCCATCTATTAACAGACTTTCGAAACACCAAAGGAATAAAAGATGAAATAAAAAATGGTAAAAAGCATACTGCCTACGTGAGCAGGACTTGAACACGCGAACTTGGTCTAAATACGACTATGCTCTTATCAACTGAGCTATTAAGTGTTTAATCTCGAATACCGAATTTCTCCACCATCTTATATTGCTATCACACGCATTAGGTCAGAAGCAAATGTCTAGATGGCGTTATAATGATTTTTTTATCAAAATTATGCCATGTTCTAGGTACAGAATAAATAATACTAACGTACAGAAGAAAGCTATATGGTTTAATTTAGCTCACGTCAGAACTCAGCACCTTTTCGTATAGATATATAACCTAGACATCCATTGCAAGCCAATTTCATCCTTATGACTCTGGACAAACGATTCGTATAACTGAATTTACCACCCGGAGGGGCCGCCTGCGCGCATAGTAATAATGTAGGTACATTTTCGATACCTAAACGGGGAGTGACACAGGCCTGGTTTCATACGCATGATTTCAATTTAGCTAGAAGGTGAAATATCAACCTGTATGTAATGCACTTTCAGGGTAACACCCCCGAGCTTCAAGTGACACAAGCGTCTCTTCTGTTCTTGAAAGCAGAGTTGGACCTTCACGATACCAGCGAGAAGCACCAGTGGAAAATATCGGACCCTGTAAGTGTTTCTAAGCCGTGTGGTTCCCGGCAGAGTAGAATGGGACCACTCCAAGTCTTCCCGTGGATGTCGTAGAAGACGACTTGGGGAACACAAGCTGAACAAAGCTTATAAACATCAATGAGAGCTCTCCAACCCGTCAGGCCAGCGTGGAGAGATGATGTTGACGATTTTGTTTTACCTGATAAAAGATAAAGCTAAATTTATAAGCCCTGAAAGGCCGGTAACGCTCTCGTTGCACCCCTGGTGTTGCAGTTGTCCATGGGCAGCGGTGATCACTTACCATCAGGTGACCCGCTTGCTCGTTTGCCGTCCTAAAACATAAAAAAAAAATCCGAACATGTGTTAAGGATATTCACATTCCGTTTCGTCCAATCATGTTTACCATCACCGCTGTGCAAATTTAGTCAGAAAGGCTATCATCTGTCAAAATAAAAAAACAAAATGGCGGATATGTCACAGTCAAGGTCATTTTGAGGAGGCCTATCAGCCAACGGATCTAGACTTTTTACTAGGAGCGGTAAAATCGTCTAAATAATCTTAAATTAGGTTAATTGGCGCCCCCTGTCAGGGGTTGAAAATATGAGTCAGTTGGCCTTCTCTGCCAACGGTGGGCGGAAAGCTCCTCTTTCCGCGTGCATATTCGATGATTTTGGCGCCCCCTAAAACTTTTGCCAATGCGTTAATTCTACGTGCTTTCTTCTACCCTAAATAAAAGGAGAATATAAGGATTTCAATTCAGGTTTTTTTAAGTTCAGGCAAAAGTTTTAAAATTAAAAACTTGAAAACCCTTCAAGTTTTTAATTTTAAAACTTTTGTCGACAGAATTCTCTACATTACCACATTGACATAGGGTTCAATATGCTTTGTAGATTTTAAAGAATTAGCCATGTAAATTGTTATATCTATTTATTTATTGATTCGATGTTTCCATCAACAGAATATGGACCCGGACCAAACCCACGTGACACGCACCATATCACAAGAGTTCGAAGCTACTCGCCGAGCTATACAGGCTGTTGATATATTGACCAAGGTGTTGCCGCGAATAAAATCAGGTATTTTTTTTACCCGACCGCGTCAGGACGGTTGTTTTTCAAGTGTATGTATGTATGTAAATTTGTTTGGCACGCACTGCAGCCTTAACGGCTTGAGGGGCGTGTAATCTGTGGCTTCCTTGTGTTTCATGGCAGAATACCTGCGGAGTTTCTATCTAATAAAAGGTCATCTCAATTAAATTTCTTTAACTTTAACATCCGTGTGGTTCCCGGCAGAGTAGAATAGGACCACTCCAAGTCTTCCCGTGGATGTCGTAGAAGGCGACTTAGGAAACACAAGCTGAACAAAGCGTATAAACATCAATGAGACCTCTCCAACCCGTCTGGCCAGCGTGGAGAGTGTAGGCCAAATCCTCTGACTGCTCTGGCTAATATATTGCTCTGGTAGAACAGAGAGGGTCGTGCTCCTGCAGTGGAGACTAAGAAAGACCTGATGATGATGATGTATTCCAGTGCCCATCACCAGAAGCCTACACCTGGCCCTCGAAATAGCGGAGATGTTCGTTCAACAGTTGCTGCATCTATACAGACAGAGCTGTGGGCTCCAGCTAGCTTACATTTGCTGTGTTTTGGCCGATCATATAAATAACAAGTAAGTTGTAATTTTTAACCAAACAGTAATTTTTTTCATGTTTTAAAAAATAATTAAAAAAAAACTGGTCAAGTGCGAGTCGGACTTGTTACATGAAGGTTAGGTTAGGAAGGTTATGTACCTCCGTACAATGTTTTAAACGCTGAAAAAATGGGTTTCTTATATGACGACCCCCTTTAATTTTTACACTTTATATTATTTTTAGGGTTCCGTACCCAAGGGGTGCAAACGGGACCCTATTACTGAGACTCCGCTGTCTGTCCGTCTGTCCGTCTGTCTGTACGTCTTGCACAGGGCTCTATCTCTTGAACCGTAATAGCTAGATACTTGAAATTTTCACGGATTGTGTATTACTGTGGCCGCTATAACAACAAATACTAAAAATTAAAAATAGTTAAAAATCAAAGGGGGTCGTCATACAAAAAACGTTTTTTTTCTGCGTTTTTAACTAGATCTTTATAATGGCATTAATAATACATAAAATTTTCACAGATTATGTATTACTATGGCCGCTTACTAAAAATAAAAAAATTAAAGAAGGTCGTCATACAAAAGTGTTTTTTTAGCGTTTTTAACTAGATCTTTATAATGGCATTAACTAGATACTTGATTTTTTTACCAATTATGTACTATGACCACTATAACAACAAATACTAAGAATAAGATAAGGTTAAAAATTAAAGGGGGTCGTCATACAAGAAACGTGTTTCTTCAGCGTTTTATAACATGGTACGGAACCCTTCATGTACGAGTCCGACTCGCACTTGCCCGTTTATCAATACATACTATAATATATAAAAACGTGGAAGCGACATACCCGTAATAAATCGAACCATGGGCTATACTAGATCAAGTATAATGAAATTAAAATAACAGACAAAAGATCAAAAAAGTATTCGACATCGCCATACAAATTGCCCGGGCGGCTGCACGCTTTTGTATGGGAATGTCATTTTTTTTTGTTTTTTTGCTGTTATTTTAATTTATTATACTATAATGATCTAATATAGCCCGTGGTTTGATTAATTACGGGTATTTATCCCTTCCACGTTGTATATATAAATTATAGTATTTTTTTTTAAAATAATGCTGTCGCGTTTTTTTTATAGTTTTTCTTTTTCCACAGATTATCCTACATCCGCAACGCAGGCGTCCTCCTTTCCCACATAGACACACAACCCGAACAACTGTTGAGCATAATGACCAACGCCGGCAAGAGTTGTTCAGAGCTAATGAGTGATAAAAACACTGTTGAGGCTGCCTTGGTCTTCGTATGTGACGCCGCGGTGAGTAAAACAGTTCATTATTATTGTGCTTTGAGCTTTTTCTTTTTTAAAATTGTTACATGTCAATGGTCACCCAAGGATGCCGAAAACCTTGCTAAATCGAGAAGATATAGCCGGAGCAGTTTAAACGATTTGGCTATAGATTTACGACCGGTCGGCCGACGTCAACCGTCCTTGGGAATGTATTTGTGGCAGGAGATGTAATGTGTATGATTACTTATGTTATGCGCTTAGTAAAATATACATGTTCCCTTACCATTAACTTGTTTCATAATAATAACCAAAGGTAAATGCTCTCAAAGTTGTTCGGCAAATTCCCAATCGCAGTGATACCGCCCGCCATATGACCGCTCGCCCCGCGCGCCGCCAGTATACCTACAGCCGTCATATGGAGGAATCGAGCGACAGCGAGGTCATTGACTAAGAATAATACGTTAGCCATGAATTGCAAATGTGGGGATTTTTCCTAATAAAAAATATTTAAAAAAAAGTATTCTTTTTCTTGCTATTTTGTGTTCTATTTCATTCTGATTCCAAGATTTCAATATAGCTCAGTGTTCCAAAATCAACATGTATAATTTGTATCACTAGATAAACAATTAAAACTTATTGATTTTTGCGCTTATTCCTTTAGTCGCCTCTTACGACATCCACAGGAAGAAGTGGAGTGGTCATATTCTAACCTCGAAGCCACACGGCACATGATAAGTTTGAATATATGTACTACACTTTGGCACAGAATTAATAAGAGTATTTCATACAGAACGAAATCTCCGGCGGTCCCTTGCAACATGCGTCCCCGTTCCCCGTCCCCGCCCCTCTCCCCCGTCCCCCCTTGTCGCGGGGCGAGAGCGGGCGAACACACACCCATTGCCGTGTGCACGGATGTATAGTTTCGTTTTAGTTGTAATAGTGTAGGCATAAAATCGAAACTCCGCTTCTATGAAGTGCCATACCTGTGCTTTGGTATAATCTACGAATGTTTTCAGATCCACTACAGTCGCTGTGGCGCTACAGGTATAGCGGCTAGATTGGTGCAGTTCGCTCAGAGTCAGATACTGGACGCGTTTGAGAAGTTTGAAGATGTCAATTGTAAGTATCGAATGTTTGATATCATCATCATCAGGTCTTTGTAGTCTCCACTGCAGGAGCACGACCCTCTCTGTACTACCAGAGCCACAGATCTGTATACAGGGTGGAATTGAAATCGTTGGCATCCTTTTAAATATCCACTATACCCATGATACAAAGTAATGTGAGCCTATTAAAACGTCATTCAGAAGTCGTCATTTTCATATTAAAGAAAACCTCGATACATGTGTCAGACTCCTTGATGGACACCATTACTGCAATTATAAATAAAAAAAGTTATCGTCATAAAACTCATGTAAAGTAAATTAATTATAATAGTATTAATTTCATTGCGTCGTCATAGATTCCGTTGTACCTAACATTCGTTCCCTCAATCGGTCGCGTGACATCGCCTTTCCCCACTCGACTTTAAACCTTATCCACGCAACTTAAAGTCTGTTTTTGTATGCCGGCCGCCCGCGCCACAGCTGGTGAGTGTACTTACCAGCGCCGGGGTCATAGCCCTCTCGCAAGCGCGACGCGCGATGTTTTGATACTTTGTGTTGGGGTGCAAGGTTGCGTGGTTAAAAATATGTTTATTTAGAGTCACAGCAAAAGATTACACTTAAGTTCACTATTCACAATTAGACAATAGAAAATGTTATATAAATGTTGTTTTGTTAGGTTTTAGGGAAAATTTTATGTTAATTGTTAAATTTAATGTTTGTTTGTTGTTAGAATGCACCCGGACTTGCCGACGTTTAGTTGTGCACTGGCTACTGGCTCGCGGTTCGCGAGTTAGGTAATAACAAAAATGTTGGGTTGCATTTATTGCACCGAACACTGTTTATTTTTCTTACTTTTCGATACTTTTTAATTACTGCACTAATTGCAGTATTGTCACCGTAGAAAATATCCTTTAAGTGAGTATGTTATCAAGTTAAATTAATGCCAATGATTTCAAATGCTCCCTGTATACTACTAGGTATTGAAAGTCTTTCAATTTGTATAAAAACGTGGCGTGCCAATTTTCAATACATTATTAAGAAATTCACTTACAAACGGAAGGCAATCTTTTTTATTACTTCCTCCAACGTTTTTCGACGAGTTTCTACGGCTCAAAACGGCATGTTTAGATATTTTATAGTAGAAAGCTCAATGTCCGATTTAATGAATTGACATACACGGACTAAAAGTGACGATTACGATCCTAAATGAAGTCAATTTGACGTCAGATCGACACGCAAATTCATACAGAGGCTGTGTCTATCTTGATTCATTGTCTGTGACCAGAGTCATATATTAGCCAGAGCAGTCAGAGGATTTGGCCTACACTCTCCACGCTGGCCAGACGGGTTGGAGAGGTCTCATTGATGTTTATACGCTTTGTTCAGCTTGTGTTCCCTAAGTCGCCTTCTACGACATCCACGGGAAGACTTTCAGTGGTCCTATTCTACTCTGCCGGAAACCATACGGTTGTTAAAGTTAAAGAATTTTAATTGAGGCATTGGTATTAGATAGAAACTCCGCAGGAGTGACTTGATATACGAGTACGTGTATTCTGCCATGAAACACAAGGAAGCCACAGATTACATAGAGACAGGTAGAGGAAGTATAAACCACAGATAAAATATTAAATTGTTACAATAGAATGTTGGTGTTACCAACACAACAGATGGATACAGTTTGTGTGCATTTGACAAAGACTGGAAAGTGAAGTCCAAGGATAAGAAGTGGAAGAAAAGAGGGGAGGCTTTTGCTCAGCAGTGGGACATAGAAAAAAAAAAGAACAGTGTGACGACAGAAGTGTAAACTAGAATAAGTTGGTGTCGGTTACGGTAACGGTGTCACGAGTTGAATGGTTTTCTTATCTCAAAAAATGCCCAACGCGACTAACGAAATTTTACTTTAAAAATTTGTTCCTTGGGGAAAGTTGTTTAGTATCATGGACTGAACTTGTTAAGTCCCCCATCGCCATGGCGTAATATGTGAATTATTCCTAACTTAAACTTTTTTTCAGTGGAACTGGCAATCGGTCGACTGATGGAAGCCCAATGTATGCTGTGTAGAGACTCGGGCCCCAGTACGCTCAGCGCTGTAAGTGGATCCCAAAGGCATTATCTTGCCATCAGCAATACAGGTAAGGGCACAGAATAAATAAAACTAACGCACAGAAGTCTCACTTACCAAAGAAATTCAAAGAAATATCTACTCAATGTGGCTAGCGATATGGTTTAATTTAGCTCACGTCAGAACTCAGCACCTTTTCGTTTAGATACCTAGACATCCATTGCAAGCCAATTTCGTTCTTATTACTCTGGACGAACGATTCGTATAACTGAATTTACCACCCGGAGGGGCCGCCTTCGCGCATAGTAATAATGTAGGTACATTTTTGATACCTAAACGGGGAGTGACACAGGCCTGGTAAGGGCTAGCCCTTAATTACATTACAGATACATTCACCATCATCATCAGGATGTCCAGACTGGTAGTGGCGTCATGGGTCGGGTTCCTGATTCCCTCTTAAATGGTTGAGTTCAGCGATGGCTGATCCACGCGTCAACTCGTGAACGGGTGCCGCCAGTAGGGACTGGTCAGCTCGGACTACTCAGTGTTACTTATTTCTGTAAATTGGATTGGATATTTTATATATTCTTATATATTTCTGCGTTTCTTCTCAGCAGTGGTCGTTGCGAAACGTTAGTATCGGTAGCTTTAAAAATAAATAAATAAAAAATAAACATTACACGTCTCACCTCTCACTCTCCCTCCCGTCTGGCCAGCGTGGAGAGTGTAGGCCAAATCCTCTGACTGCTCTGGCTAATATATGACTGGCAGTATAGAGAGGGTTGTAATCATGCAGTGGAGACTAAACCCGTCCAGGAGTGCTATTTTTCATTCAGGGAGTCACATTACGAATGATTTGCGCGAGTGTTTCCAAACGGGCGCAGATTGTATGCGAAGGATTTGCAACGAGTGGTCTTGACCACTCGTAATTTTGACATTTGTAGCGTACAAATGTCAAAGAAACGTTCCATGGAGAATCAGTTCCGTTTCACGCTGCTTTTTTTTGTTGAAATATTTAGAAAACCATTGACAAATTAATGATATTTTCTGCGTAACACAATACTACTCATCGCTGACACGACGGTTTCAAAAATACGATGCAATGCGTCGGAACGCGAGCGGTGAGTTGGAAAACTAAACGTTTTGTGTTCCGCTGAGTCCCTAATGTTACTTTTTACTAACTGCTATTTTTAACCGACTTCAAAAAAGGAGGTTGGTTTTTTTATGTATGTTTGTTACGCGATATCTTCGCCAATTGTGAACCGATTTCGATGATTCTTTTCTTATTTGAAAGCCTCTACTACTTTGGAGATGTGAAAGAAACTCCTTAAAAAAAATGAAGTCGGTTGTTTTTTTTTTTGTAAAAAATTTAATTATTCATTAGCACTCCGGATGACAAAACATTACACGTAATATACATTAAAATATTGACGTGTAAAAGTGAGTGGAACAAAAAAAAAGCGACCTCACTCTCTAGTCTTCTTTATCAGTTCCACTTTACCAAAACTCACTTTCTGAACGCATATGTTTTTAATTTCTTTGACTCGTTTTTTTTATTTTATTTTGTGTTAATGGCTTGACGCTACGGCGTATTTAGCCAGGAACAAGTTAATAAAACGTGGGAAATTCTTTTTTCCTAACAAGTTACAATCAAAGGTTGGTGTCGGCCTTTGATTGCTTTAAGGGAGCTTCTGGCGACAAATCTATACGAGTCCACTGGTTTTCATAGCCGATTGAGTGGCGGACGACGCCCGAAGACGCCCACACAGTCCGCGAAACAAATATCACTTCAGCCGTACTATGACTGTCCACTTTAACTATTTCACATATTGTTCATGAGCATGAGCATTTATAACACCAAACAACACCAATTTCATATTATAAAGTCCACTAAAATCAATTTGCAAAATAATTTAAAGAAATCCCCAACCGAACCCCTTGTATTCCCGCCAAAAACCCAAAAAAAAAAATTTCCTTCCAGCATCGACCCGTCACTCTCGTCGCCTGCTCTCTCTCACTCTCAAGAACCACATTACCGCCACCAGCCTCGCCTCGGTATCTGTAGCGCGCGCGCTGTTGCTGCACCGGCGGTCCCGCAGCGCGTGCGCTGTTGCCGTCCCGAGCAGCGCCGCCGTCGCCCTAGCCGCGCTGTATGCGAGGATATGTAATGTACACAATATGGAAGATACTCAAGTAAGTCGACATTTTTTTCTCGTCGAAACCTACGCGTACGTAGTGGTCTGCATGTTGGCAATAAAAGTGACATTCCGCGCGTTCCGCAAGGGTCTGTATTTTGGAAATAAAACTGGCATACCGCGCGTTCCGCAAGGGTCTACATTTATGCAATAAAAGTGACATTCCGTACATTCCGCAAGGCAATTAAAGTGACATATCGCGCGTTCCGCAAGGGTCTACATTTATGCAATAAAAGTGACATTCCGTACGTTCCGCAAGGCAATTAAAGTGACATATCGCGCGTTGTGCAAGGGTCTATATTTATGCAATAAAAGTGACATTTCGTACGTTCCGCAAGGGTCTGTATTTTAGCAATTAAAGTGACATATCGCGCGTTGCGCAAGGGTCTGTATTTTGGCAATAAAAGTGACTTAATGCGCGTTCCGCAAGGGTCTGTATTTTGGCAATAAAAGTGACATATCGCACGATCCGCATAGGTATGTATTTTGGAAATAAAAGTGACATACCGCGCGTTCTGCAAGGGTCTGTATTTTGGCAATAAAAGTGACTGATCGCGCGTTCCGCAAGGGTCTGTATTTATACAATAAAAGTGACGTACCACGCGTTCCGCAAGGGTTTGTATTTATACATTAAAACTGGCATACCGCGCGTTCCGCAAGGGTCTACATTTATGCAATAAAAGTGACATTCCGTACGTTCCGCAAGGCAATTAAAGTGACATATCGCGCGTTGTGCAAGGGTCTATATTTATGCAATAAAAGTGACATTCCGTACGTTCCGCAAGGGTCTGTATTTTGGCAATTAAAGTGACATATCGCGCGTTGCGCAAGGGTCTGTATTTTTGCAATAAAAGTGACTTAATGCGCGTTCCTCAAGGGTCTGTATTTATACAATAAAAGTGACGTACCACGCGTTCCGCAAGGGTTTGTATTTATACAATAAAATTGACATACCGCGCGTTCCGCAAGGGTCTAACATTAATGCAATACAAGTGACATTCCGCGCGTTCCGCTAGGGGCTGTATTTTGGCAATAAAATAGACATATCGCGCGTTTCGCAAGGGTCTGTATTTTGGCAATATAAGTGACATATCGCGCATTCCATAAGGGTATGTATTTTGAAAATAGTTGACATAGAGCGCGTTCCGCAAGGGTCTGTATTTATACAATAAAAGTGACGTACCACGTGTTCCGCAAGGGTTTATTTTTATACAATAAAAGTGACGTACCACGCGTTCCGCAAGGGTTTGTATTTATACAATAAAAGTGACATACCGCGCGTTCCGCAAGGGTCTGCATTTATTCAATAAAAGTGACATACCGCGCGTTCCGCAAGGGTCTGCATTTATTCAATAAAAGTGACATACCGCGCGTTCCGCAAGGGTCTGCATTTATTCAATAAAAGTGACATACCGCGCGTTCCGCAAGGGTCTGCATTTATGCAACAATAAAGTGACATCTGTATCTAAGGTGATCTATGCGCTTTTTTGCCGTCTTATTCAGAAAAATAACAAACGATTGTTAAATTAAATCTATTTTAGTAATTTTTTCTTGTTGTTTTGTTATCTTGACCAGTATGGAATATTGGAAAAAGAGATAAGGACAAAACTATAGCCAAGATATTGTGAATCCGCGCTTGATATATAGATGACACAGAACGCTCTATGAATGTACGAATGTAATATGTTATGTAAATAAACGAAATATTGGCATTACTCGTATACAATGTAGACATAAAATTAAAGAAAACGTTAAAATACATTAATAAATAAATATTTACATTTTATTCATAATCATTTTAACATTAATACATTCTAACTAAAAATCCGCATACCGTTCCATAATTTTATGTTGCAATGCCCTATCCGGATTCATGTTGTATCTTTTATCTTAAGGTGGATATATAAGCAAATGGCCTTGAAGTGTGAAATACATTTTTAACTCGTAAATATGGTGATAATTTCCATATTGCTCTTCGTCATGCACTAGATATTCTTTTTAATTTTATTTTATGAACTGCCGTTGAAACTATTATTGCTGATCCGTATAGCTTTAAAACTTGCTGTGGCTACTTTTGGCGGAGGCAAGTTTTAAAGCTAGACGGACTAATGTAAATACTTTTAACGGTGGTTCATAAAATAATTTAAAGAGCTATCTAGTGCCTGACGATTAGCAATATGGATAAGCCTGACGATTAGCGAAATACATATATACAGTGACTAACAAAATATACTGAAACTATTTTAAGGGTGGATTCAGTCCATGATACTGAACAACTTCCCCCAAGGAACATATATCGAAATATGAAAAATAATTTTTGGCCTCCCATACAAGTTGACCGATCAGCTGATCCGAGTCTGTATGAAAAGCCAAAAATTATTTTTCATATTTCGACATATGTTCCTTCGGGAAAGTTGTTCAATATCACAGACTGAATTCACCCTTAAAATAGTTTCAGTATATTTTGTTAGACGTTATATATGTCGTTTATATGTATAAATACGACATATATATACTAATATTATAAAGCGGAAGAGTTTGTTTGTTTGTTTGTTTAAATGCGCAAATCTCAGGAACTAATGGTCCGATTTGAAAAATTCTTTTTTTGTTGGGTAGTCCATTTATAGAGGAAGGCTTTAGGCTATATAACATTACGTTCCGACAACCACGCGAACGAAGTCGCGGACAACGTGTTACGTTCATTTAGACCGCTAACCACGTTTCCAAACGGCTAGCGGTTTTGTGAAACAGTAGCGGTAATCCGCTGTTTGACTAAACCGTTAAACAATCCAACTGCGACACATGCATGATAAGGATTTGATGTAGGGTTACCATAATGAAATATCAGTTATATTTCATGTCTATTAGATTCGGTGTCTATTAGAATACAGATTTTTTCGACATCAAATTTCATTTCCCAGACAACTATTCCACGATTTATATTGCTATAGGTTTGCCCTAACCTAGTAAAATGGATAGAACTTTTCTAGCACTCGCCCGCCGCTGCCGCGGCACGCTCGCTTCGCTCGCTCGGCTCGTGCGTGTGTTGGTCCCAATTCTAACCTAACCTAACCTATAGGTTTGTGCTAACCTAATAAAATGAATAGAACATTCCTAGCACTCGCCGGCCGCTGCCAAGGCACGCTCGCTTCGCTCGCTCGCCATTGCCACTTCGTAGACATTTTACATTGTATATAATTTCTTTAGATAGAATTGTTCAACAACTTTCTAGCCGCATGGATGAATACAAGTCGTTCATTCCATCCCGCGTATTAGGGTTCGCTGTTTTACAAAACCGAGCTGTAATGCCAAACAGCTAGAGGTTTAGTGAATTAGCGGATTATACCATTCAACTGCGACATATATATCACCATATTTACGAGTTAACAATTCATTTCACACTTTAAGGCCATTTGCTTATATATTCACCTTAAGCAGTGACTATGTAGTGAAATGTAATACATGTATGTACAATGTGAAAAGCAATAAAGGAATTGAATTGAATTGGATTTCTTTCTTTCCAGGTAAAACTCGATAACCGTCTCAAATACATCCTAGGCATGCAGACATCGCAAACCCATTCGCACCCGAAATCACCCCTTCGAAAACTCGAAGCTTTCAAGCAGAAACAAGACATAGAAACTATGTTAGAAAATATGACGTTCAAAAAGACGCAAGTTAGTCCCTCTTTACCATGTACTTCGGTCCCAGGATTCAAAACTCCATATTACTTTAAACATACTACATGTGACTGCTACGCGTGTGAAATTCCACTATGTTATATATTAACAGCTTATACTATATCTTTAGAAGCAGCTATGTACTTTAGAGCGAAAGAGATCGACATAGCGAGGAACTATTTCGATGGAGCGTTTGTATGTTTCCAATTGGCTGAGAAGAAGTTGAAGAAGTTTGATGATAATTGTGAGAAGTTTATTGTTGAAGCGGTAAAGAGGAGTTTGATGAAGGAATTTAAGAGCTTCGAAGTGGAAATGCTGATCGAGGCGTCGTTCCTTGAATTATCTTTGAATAATCATGAGAAAACTGACGAATTTGTTGTAAAAATACATGAGATAATACAAGATTTTGATGTTGGAAGTTATTTGAAGAACGAAGTCATGAATTTGATGGTGACATCGGCTGAAATGCGAAAGATAGTTAAAAACCATGGAAATACAACTTTAGAGCGTGAGTTTGAGAATTTGAAACTGTCGCCAATAAAGGATATAGACATTCAAAAAACTCCAGAGATCAAAGCCAAAGTGCCACCGAAAATACCCAAAATAACAGTGAAAGACGAAGAACTGCCGAAGAAACGAAAAGTTATCAAGTTAAACCTAGAAGATGTTACAGAAGAGAAGGAACCTGTTAAAAAGAAGACCGAATTCAAAATACCTGTTCAGAAAACGTCGAATCACGTATTAGAAAATATCACGCCGAGGAATACGCGTTCCAAACCTAATATTTTAGTGACACAATGTTTAGAAGACATTAAAACTCCGATGAACGAATTTTTCACCCCTGTAGCTTCTACCCCTGAAGAATTTTTCACCCCCATGTCAAATTTACAAACTTACGCAAAGAAATCGTTAAGACATAAGTTGGTTAAGAATTTGGAGAATGAATTCTCGACACACAAAACAAAACATTTGACTGAGACGTCGTTAGAAGTGCCAAAAGCTGGTAGATCTAAGGTTAATGATTTGACGGAGGAGACATCGCTTGAGAATTCGTTAGAAAAGCCAAAAGCTGTTAGATCTAAGGTCAATGCTTTGACTGAGAAGAAGTTAGAAGTGCCAAAAGCTGGTAGATCTAAGGTTAATGATTTGACGGAGAAGACATCGCCTGAGAATTCGTTAGAAAAGCCAAAAGCTGTTAGATCTAAGATTAATGCTTTGACTGAGAAGAAGTTAGAAGTGCCAAAAGCTGGTAGATCTAAGGTTAATGATTTGACGGAGAAGACATCGCTTGAGAATTCGTTAGAAGAGCCAAAAGCTGTTAGATCTAAGATTAATGCTTTGACTGAGAAGAAGTTAGAAGTGCCAAAAGCTGGTAGATCTAAGGTTAATGATTTGACGGAGAAGACATCGCTTGAGAATTCGTTAGAAGAGCCAAAAGCTGTTAGATGCAAGGTTAATGCTTTGACTGAGAAGAAGTTAGAAGTGCCAAAAGCTGGTAGATCTAAGGTTAATGCTTTGACTGAGAAGAAGTTAGAAGTGCCAAAAGCTGGTAGATCTAAGGTAAATGATAAGAAAACGTTGATAAGGGCGACTAGCCCGGGCAAGTTGGTAAAAGATGCCCCGACAAGGTCTCGAAGACAACCTCAGTTTAAAATTAGCGAAGATAAATAAAAATAAATATAAATTTGTTTATATTAGAAAGAAGTGTGGTTCCCAGCAGGGTAGAATAAGACCACTACAAGTCTTCCCGTGGATGTCGTAGAAGGCGACTTAGGTAACACAAGCTGAACAAAGCTTATACACATCAGTGAGACCTCTCCAAGCGTGGAGTGTGTAGGCCAAATCCTCTGACGGCTCTGGCTAATATATGGCTCTGGCAGTACAGAGAGGGTCGTGCGCCTGCAGTGGAGACTAAAAAAGACCTGATATTGATGATGACTGGTGTTGATAAAGATGTGTGCCCGTGGAAGTTGGCGAAAGATCGAGCCAGCGAAGTTAAATAAATAAAGTACAATATTTCTTTGTCTACACCCAAGGGAAAACAGGCGTCAACGTTAGTGTATGTATTTATAAAAAAAAAAAAAAATGGTTGCCTGTAAAGTCGGTTTTACGGGCGAAGATTTTACGTGACAACGTCTTTTCATAGTTGAGTGGGAGAGAGACGCAAGGCATTCGGCGGGCCTCTCTCTCGTTCGGTGACTCATCGTAACGTTACCGAGCGTTACACTTTTTCATAAGTGACTCCCAGCCGCAACCTAATTTAAGACGTTGTCACGTCAAAATGGTTGCCTGTAAAGTCGGTTTTACGGGCGAAGATTTTACGTGACAACGCGCGCGGCAGACCGATCATAGTTGAGTAGGAGAGAGACGCAAGGCATTCGGCGGGCCTCTCTCTCGTTCGGTGACTCATCGTAACGTTACCGAGCGTTACACTTTTTCATAAGTGACTCCCAGCCGCAACCTAATTTAAGACGTTGTCACGTCAAAAATGGATAGATTAGCGAATGGGGCTAGTTGCCCTTTTCGAAATATGCCTCAAAAAAGTCTAGGCCTCAGCCAGTATGTTTGTACGTTTGTAATAACTTTATTGTACTTTGAAAACACATAAAGATATAACCAGTGTTTATGGTCCCTTCGGCGAGCCGACTAAATGGTGTCGGCTTTTTCAAAGACAACACAAAGCGTCTTTGAAAAAGCCGACACTGTTTTGTCAGTACTTATGGGAAATTTCAACAAATTACCTTCTTCTTCTTCTTCGTCTAAGCGCGTTCCCGGTTGCATCCTCAGCTGTGCTGCTTCGGAGCCCGGGGTCCGCTTTCCTGCTTTTTCTTCTCCAAATATAACATGCATGTCAATGGCCACCCAATGATGCCAAAGTACTTGCAAAATGGAGATGAAATAGCCGGAACAGTTTAAATGATTTGCCTATAGTTTTACGACCGGCCGCCTGCCTGACGTCAACCCACTTTGGAAATGTATTTGTGCGAAAAGTTTTACAACCGGCCGCCTGCCGGATGTCGATCCACTTTGGAAATGCAATTGCAGCACGAGATGTTTGTGCTAAGTCCTTTAGTCGCTTCTTACGACATCCACAGGAAGAGATAGAGTGGTCCTATTCTACTCTGCCAGGAACCACACGGCGAGCAAATTACCTATATGATACTAAGGCCGTGTTCACACGAGCGCGAATTTTTTCGGCGCGACACAGCGCGCACGTCGCGTAAGCATCGCTCCCTTTTTAGAAACATTGGAATTAAATGCTTATCTATTGTAATTAGGGATGCATCCGATACCGATACCGATGCCGATTTATCGGCGATATTTCGGGTTTCCCGATATATCGGCATCGGCGATAATTTTATTGCCGATACAACGATACTTATTAAATTTTGCGCTTCAAGAAAGTAATGTAAACGCGAGTGCTGTTTGTGTATTTTTTGTAAACGAGGCACGAACTATACTCGGGAAATCCCCGCGCTTTAAAAGTTGTTTCCAGTCTGGTTAGGATATTGCAGGCTTGAATCACCTGATTATTCGAAAAGAATGATGATTCCGTGCTTGGGAAGGCACGTAAAGCTGCGGGTCCTGGACGCCATCTGGTGTTTATTTAAACCTATCCTCGGATTGATATACCCTTTGGGTTGCAGAGGTCAAACAGCAGTCACTCTGTGTAAAAACCAGTGACCTCGTCAAATCACCTAGGTAGGTAGCGGACGGAAGCCTGGGCTTTGAATCGTTACCACTGGGAATGCAACCAGGAGTACGCTTGGATAATGATGATGATATTATCGATGTACATAGAGAAATAAATTTAGGTGGTGCGACGTATTGCGTTAATTATATGAATAGTTTGGAAAATCCAAAAGTGCACGCCTCATAATCTAATTTTTTTTTTATACAGTGGTATATTAGTTTTTTATAAATTATAATTAAACGACAGTACTTAGAACGCTAATATTAACTAGGAATCAGCACAGTGTAATACTTTATATATTAAAAACAAAAGTATTCCGGTAAGATGAATTTTTCGACCAATTTCTCAGCCACATACATGGTCACATAAACACAGACTCACGGACGTCCAAGAATGATTAGTTTTAATGTTATTATTTATTATATTAAACAAATTAATTGTTTATAAAATGTACCATATGTGCTAGACAGATTATTTAACTTCATATTAGTGCACTCATATTATCCTGTAAGTGTTATATTAAAAAAAAAACGTCATTTAAGTTTCGAAAGACTGGGTTTTTTGACATGTCGAGAGTAGAGCACTACCTCAACGCTCCGCTTATGAGGCGTGCAATACCTCAACGCTCCGCTTATGAGGCGTGCAATAATGACTTGGTATTACTTGTCACAAAGTGTGTGCAAACGCTATGATATGCTTAAAATGCAGGTATACGACAAGTGAAACTTTAAAGTTTATGAAAACAATGATGTTTTCATAAACTTTAACGTTGCACCTACTAATCATACATTGAAAGTAGGCTTTTTTTTTGCTGGTAGGTGTAAGACTTAAATTATGTGTATAAATAAGCAAACGGACATCAAATGCGATATCAAAAAATGAGCACCCTCGATATATGTAGTACTTAAGAGTCCCCTTACCCAAGACAGAATCAGAGCTTCCCATACAAACGTAGTCTACGATTTATTTTAAAACGACATGTCAGATTTTGCTAAAAATTTGTAACTTTAAAGAAATTGCACATATCTTGGGTTATAATTGGTTTTCACAGTCAAAATATGATCTTGAAAGAGAATATAGTGCATTATATAATTTTTGACCATTTGTATGAAAAACTTTTATACCCTTATCATTTCTTTCAAGTTCATATTTTGACTGTGAAAACCAATTATAACCCCAGATATATGCAATTTCTTTAAAGTTACAAATTTTTACCGAAATCTGACATGTCGTTTTGATATTAAACGTAGACTACGTTTGTATGGGAAAGTCTAGGGTAAGGAGATTCTTAAATTTTTTTGACAGTCTCATACATTTTAGATTTCTCGTATGGACTTAACATAGACAGATTTTGACGCTGCAAGCATCATTTAGACTGACTGAGAGATAAAACCGCTATTATATCAACGGAACAAAATATATTCGTTTTGACGAGTTCTTCGATTCCCTATCAACTTGTTATAACTTCCCAAAACTAGGTAGGTAATGCTCTGGCATAATATTTACCCCAATTTACCCGTCGTCGGAAGGCGGACATATGAATTGACAGGTCTTAGTTCATTTTTTTTCACTGGCCAATGTTTGTAGACCTAATTATATGTTAAAATATGCAAACCGAAATTAAATGTGATGTCAACATATGAGCACACTCATACATTAGTCGAGAGTAGTCTTCTTTGACTGCTCATCCAAGAGCCTAAACTAGGTACTGATTTGGGAGTTGGCCCCGGAACAGGAGATATTCGTATTGACAAGTTCTTCGATACCCCATCAACTTGTTATAACATTTCCCCTAAAATAGCATGTCGGGTATTTACGCCATTTACTTTATTTAAACAAATTGACAGGTATATGTTCACATTTTTTACTGGAAAATGTATATGATAAATTAAGCAATCAGACATTAAATATAATGAAATCTGTACGGTAGTTTTACCACACTGACGGGTAATGCATATAATTTGCAAAGTTTTTTTAAAAATTAGGGGTCTTAATCTTACTTAACTTCGTGAAAATTACTTAACTACCTATAACTATTAGCTCTATTAATATTATTGTTTATTTTTAATGTCAAAATAGAATAAGAAAATAATATCGACATAAAAAAATAAATGCCCAGATAAATGCCCAAGGGAAGGAATTTATCAGGCATCCATTGGGAATATTCCCAATGTGCCCAAAATACCCGGGCATTTGCCCATCTCTAGTCTCCACTGCAGGAGCACGACCCTCTCCGTACTACCAGAGCCATATATTATCAGAGCAGTCAGATGATTTGGCCTACACTCTCCACGCTGCCAAGACGGGCTGGAGAGGTCTCATTGATGTTTATAAGCTTTGTTCAGCTTGTGTTCCCTAAGTCGCCTTCTACGACATCCACGGGAAGACTTGGAGTGGTCCTTATTCTACTCTGCCGGGAACCACACGGCAATGCCGTATGCCAAGGAACAATTATATCGAAATGAGAAAGAAATTTGTGGTATCCCATTAAAGTTTACCGATCAGCTGATCCGAGTTTGTATGGAAAGCAAAAAATATATTTTTCATATTTCGATATATGTTCCTTGGGGAAAGTTGTGCAACTGAATTCTCCCTTAAAATAGTTTTAGTATATTTTGTTACACGTTTTACACCCTTATTTTTAATTTACTACACAAATTGTAAGGGGTGATTCAGTCCATTATTTTGAACAACTTTTCCCAATAAATGTATATCGAAATACGAAAACAAATTTTCACTTTCCATAGTAATTAGATCACGTGACTACTTTGTGATTTGTATGTAATGGGACAAGTTGTTCAAAATGATGGACTGAATCACCCCTTAAAATTTGTGTACTAAATTAAAAATAAGGTTATGGGCACATATATTTTAACCCTTTCACCGCGAGACTTTACATCAGTTGTCGTGCTCCCAGCGCGAGGAATTGTGAACATCCATAGTTTTTGGTCGGATAAATCCGACGCTCGCGAAATGGGCACGAAAATGTTTGTCGGATTAATCCGACGTTCGCGGTTAAAGGGTTAATGTATACCGAAAATATGAAAAGAAAAAAACATTCCATTTAAAAGTGTAAGTTAGTAAAAATTTATTTGTATTTCCATATGAGTTTATTGGGGAAAGTGTTGCAGTATTATTGATTGAACTTGCTGTAAAAATATTTTGGCTGCAAACAAAAGGCATCTCAGGGTTGCTGTCAGTGCCGGTTCGCCCCGGGCGAGATTTCCCCCCCCCCCCCCCCCCCCCCCCCCGAACTGCAATTCAGACTGACATAGGATTTATTTCTGCCGGGGGGGGGGTACAAGTTATAGGATTCTTCAAATTTGCCGCGCTATTTATATATTTACTATTACCTGTGACCCCCCCTGCCCAAAAACGCCCCCTGTCGCCCCTTTGTATCTGGTGCCCTACCCTAACGTCGCTACTGGTTGCTGTACACATAAGCGAGCCAGCGAGCATTCATCGGCGCAGCTGGGCGGTAAAATCGAATATATGTAGATGAATACCAATCATCTACATATATTCGATTTTACCTATCTAGATAGATTATCGTTTTTATGTTCGAGGGAAACGTTGATATTGGCTTTGTTGTTCGACAAAAACTGCTGAACCGACAATGCCGGCCCGCTTATGTGTGTAGCAATCCTTACCGAAAAATACAAAATCTTGGTCTTAAAACACTACATAGGTATAGACTATATGTTTCGGAACCCTCCTTACGTAAGTTAACTCTTTCTTAATAGTTAGTTATCATATCAGTAATTCCATAGAAAAAAAGCAGACAAACGTAGGATAATGACAATACTGGGACCAAACTTAAGTGTAAATTTTAATTGTAACCAAACTTATTGTAATGAATTTGTATGTATAAATAAATAAATAGTTTTACGTAAATATATTTTTATTTCTGGAAAGTACAGTGCTTCTATGTCTTTCGGAAAACTTCGTGTTTCGTCGGAGTCGGAATGGCAGCTTGGCAGTATATAGAGTTGTTATTACTTCAAAAATTACATTTAAATGGACATTATTGAACACAAAGAGGAAAAAAAAAACTTGTACAAAGGCGTACTTATCCCAAGAAGGGATATCTTCCAGTCAACCCAGTCTTCAAAAGGTTACATATTTTTGGAATGGGTGGAGTGTCAATATAATACAAAAAAAATCCTAAGAGTAAAAGAAAAAAAGACTAAAGACAAAGAAAAGTCTAAAGACTTTTTTTACTTATTATTATGTAATTTATTTTAAAAATAAGACGAAATCTGTAATTTATTTTAAAATTGAGAGGAAAGCTGTAATTCGCAGGCACGGCAGGTTTTTTTCTAGCGTACATTGTTGTTGATTCGCGTGCCTTGGCGGGGCCTCGTATAAAAATTTGTTTGGGGGCCCTTATGAAGGGTAAAGATTTTTCACAAAATAAATAAATATATAGGAACAAATCACACTGATTAAGCTAGCCCCAAAGTAAGTTTTAAACTTGTGTTATGGGATACTAACTCAACGATACTATATTTTATAATAAATACATATACAACGCGGAAGGGACATACCCGTAATAAATCGAACCAGTCTATACTAGATCATTATAGTGTAATAAAATTAAAATAACAGCCACAAAACAAAAATAAATTTCGGCATTTCCATACAAAAATTGGTGGCCACCCGGTCGATTTGTATGGAAGCGCTATTTGACTCCAAGAAACTATGACTTCACGCCGTGCGTTTTTCGTAGAAATCGCATAAAAAATATTAATTTTGACGTTTAGTTAAAAGTATCAAAGCGGCGGCAATTTTATGACGTCATAAATTCACATAAAATGGCGTCATACGTCAACTGGCAAGTGCAGGCTTCTGACGATGTATTATATTTATTTTATATTGTTTACAAGTTAACCGCATAAGGAATGAAAATGGTTAACAGGCTAGACCGGTAATCCGGAGGGTTCGATCCCCAGCCAGGGCAAGTTGGAAAATGGCCTTTTTCAAATTGTCCTGGGTCTTGGGTGTTTATCTATATATGTATTTATCATAAAATATAGTATCGTTGAGTTAGTATCCCATAACACAAGTTATAAAAGTTAAAAACTTACTTTGGGGCTAGCTTAATCAGTGTGATTTGTCTTTATATATATTTATATTTATTCATTTATTCATCTGTTTTGACTTGTTGGCAACGAGCGGATTGTAACATCCTACCTAAGTACATGAAATGTCTTTTACTGCAAAATTATGCTGACAAAACCATTGACAGGCAACTCTATAAAAACGATAAAAAGCGGGCCTCGCAAAACAAAGCGGCGGCCATTTTATGACGTCATAAATCCACATAAAATGGCGTCATACGTCAACTGGCGAGTGCAGGCTTCCGGTGGTGAATGACGATGTATTATATTTATTTTATATTCTTTACAAGTTAACCGGAATGAAAATGGTTATTTTAAACCCAAACCTATAGGTTCTAGGCAGACGGACTGCATTACGAGTACAACTGCAAAAAAAAACTTGCGTAGATTCATTGCAGTCGTGTCGTGCTAACTGCAATCCGTCTGTCTGTCTAGTGGACAGACCTAGAATGTTTTTTAAATCTAGTGAGTTAAAATCTTTATTGCACCATTACATTATAATACAGAACAATATAAAACATAATACAGACGTCAAAAGGCGGCCTTACCGCAACTGCAATCTCATCCAGGCAACCAAGGTACCTACTTGGAGATGTTTGACGAAAACAGATGAGGCGCAAAGTTAAATACAATTGAAAAAAAACACTCACAGCTGATGATTATAAGTACTACCTATTATACAGATACACTATCACGACTTTATCCCTAACGGGGCAGACAAAGCCTAGGGCGGTAAGGCCCAGGCTACTTTTAGCGTGATGGTAGGCATGAAGGTGGAAAAAGGAAATCATAATAGTGATGGATTGCTAGCCGCATCGCCTATTAATATGATTCAGATTCTCGCCCATTCACTCGATCGGCTTTAACGATCTGCACGGGAAGAGACGCAGCTGGTGCATTCTATATTTTTCCTAGACCAGCAAAGAAGTTATTTTAACTATATGTACTATTTATAATAGTATTTTATTTTTATATTATAATGCATTTTTATTATGTTGGAAAATGTGAACATTTCTAATAGCACTGTGGGAGCACCCTAACATCTCAGTAAACTCGCAAACATCCAGATATCAATAGGTTTTAAGTTTGTGTAATGAAAATTTTTTTTTAGGAAAATTGTGTTTACTTTTAATTTAATAAACATGTGTTGGAGCCTTCTTTTAGGTTATAAAATACTTGTACCAGTAGTAGACATGCGTAACTCCGGATTCGAATATTTAAATGAGCCGATTCATCAACAGGAGCCAATACCGTAATGAATCCCGGTAATCGTTTTCGGCTCCCGCGAGTTATTGAGTCCGCAACGATCTTGGTCCCGCCGGGAACCGGTAGCGCCTGTCGGGTCGCGAGCTGTGAGCCGCGTTTCGACTCCACCGCGTCTCGGGAGGAATCGGGAGTCGGGTGTCTTGAAACCGGTACCAGAAAGGACATCTGTGTTTTGTAGTTTCAATAGCGAAACTTAGCGGACCTCGGAGCTGGAGCCGATAAGGAAGTAGGAATCATTAAGATGAGTCGGTACCGGATGAGGAGTAAGATTCAGTGAGCCGAAACACTCCTCGGAGTCGAGATTACCCATGTGTAACCAGTAGGCTCCGTTATTCCGTATCTATTTACATTTTTAATCTACCTAGTTGAACAAAGTCAAAATAAAACAAAAATTCAAAATGTGTACAATGAAGTTTACACAAACACAGAAGTAGGCTTCTTTTTTTGTGATTTAAAAGCGCAGGAGTATTTAAAATTCAAATGTTTATTCAGTAAATAGGCCTTTTACGTGTAAAATTAATTAATTATTTTATTTAAAGAAAAGCTACCGATACTAGCGTTTCGCAACGACCACTGAGAAGAAACGCCTAAAGAAACTCATTTACATAGTTTGGTCGCTACGCTAACGTAAAGGTGGAAAAGAGATGTCTTGCTTGTCTGTCCCGTTAGGGATAAAGATGTAATAGCGTATGTACCTATTTATAGGTTTCTTAGCCGCATTGCCTGCAAGGAAAGGAAATAATGGATGGTTATAAAAACTATTTCCCATTCCCACAAATTCCCATTTATTCCCACGGCTCTTCACATAGTGATGCGTCAATGTCGGGTACACTCGCCATTAACTAGATTTATACTGCGGGAGATGATCGGTGGGAATTTTCACCCCCTAAAAAGTAGTGTTAGCGAGCGACGCAAATAAAATACTGGGAAAACTACACTGCGGATTGTTTATTTAAAAAGGCGCGAAAATAGAGAACACGTACACAATACACACAAGAACAATAGAAAAAGAACACATATGTATAAACAAAAAAAAATCTATGGAGAACACTGAAAAACATTTGAAATAAAAAGAAAAATACTAAATTCTTTATTAGTGGCCAGCATATGATCTTAAAATAATCTATGGTTATTCTTCAAAATACTAAATTCTTTATTTAGTGGCCAGCATATGATCTTAAAATAATCTATGGTTATTCTTCAAAATACTAAATTCTTTATTAGTGGCCAGCATATGATCTTAAAATAATCTATGGTTATTCTCCAAAGATCTTGTGTAAAGTGATTTTACTGTGTATACAACTGTAGTTTGTGATCTATTTACTGTGAGCAAACGATAACGATATGATGTTCGTGAATGTCCGATGGTGTGATAAGTTATATACTCGTATAAGTATGAGTATCGCTATACCTTTATGAGTTTTGTTGTTTTTCGTGTGTGTATGTGGCCAACACTGCCTTGAACTTGTCTAAGAGTTATTTATAAATAACTTAGTGTACAGGTGTTTCAGAATAGTGAAATATTTGATAATGAAGAGCAAAGAAATTTCGAAATACGAAATGTTCTAATTGCTGAACGTTCTTCGTTATTTCATGCACCTTATGTTACTGTACTGGGTATGAGAATAAAATACTGAAACTATTTTAAGGGTACATTCAGTACGTGATACTGAACAACTTTCCCCAAGGAACATATCGAAATTGGAAAAAATCTTCCTATAGAAACAGAAACTCAGATCAACCTAAAATTATTTTATATAAGTAAGTAGGTACCTATTTCGATATAAGTATGTTCCTTGGAGGAAGTTGTTCAGTATCATGGACTGTATGTACCTACTCTTAAATTGTTTCAGTAAATTTTGTTAGAAGTTATATTTAGACTTGCTCAAACAACCAGTTTAAAAACATATCAGTTCTGTATCAAAATATTTTGACTAAAACCATCAAAGCCACTAGACGAGAGTACCTAGCTAGTTTCAAAACTCAATGCAAGATTTGAACCCAGTACCGCCGGTCACGCTTTCGTGTGTGCGGCGCCCTTCCATCGTACTCACGGGCCCTGTGAAAGTACTGGGTCTGTGTGTGTTAGACAGGTATCGTATTTATGGTGCGACAGCGCGGGGTTTTTCCCTGATTTCGGGGTAATTTTAGTGAGTAGGGTAATTTTTTTCATGCTTTGAGAAGAGAATTTTATAAGGTTATTTTTAATTAAATCCCTACTAACACATATTTTAAAAAACGGTTAACCCCATAATTTTTATCAACATTTTGAATGTGTACTTAAATAAAAAAAAATTACGTGTCCCTTACAAATTGAGCAGCGTAATTAAGTTACTACTTATAGGAATTAAAAAAAGCTAGTTCAATATAACTTTGATAAGGTAAGTTTTTCTTTATCATTGACTGAACTAGCCCTTGAAATATTTAACAAATATTCATTAGTTGTTTCTTTTTATTTATTTATTTCATTATTTATTTTGTCAAGCTCATTGATGAATGATTAAATGTATAATATTATTAAAATTTAGAATTAGATAAGATATAAGTTAGATATAAGTATTTAATTTCCCAAAATCACAGTTATGCTAGTTTTGGGTTTGCGCATAACCTGAGAACGTATTTGCCAATAACGTTGGGCCAACAATTATGAAATCCATTTCGGATACATGTTGTTTCCGAGATACAGACCCCTGTCTAGTTCGGAGATGGCCTGTAGCTGGATGGATGGAATAAGATATAAGTACTATAAGTATCTATCTATAAATGTACGAGTTATTGTAAATTGTAATTATTTGCACGTAACTAAAATTGACCGGGTAACTAATGGCATATGGTAAAAATTATTCTATGATCCTGACTCGATAAAAATATTTTAGTGGAATTCGATTTACGTCCCTTTGAGGAACTCCTTCAGTAACATGGACTGAACCTGTTCTTAAAGTTTTCTACACAGTACACACTCATATACAGGAAGACTTTTTTCTCGACTTTCCTCAATGGACAAAAGCTGTGTTTAGTTGGCTGGAAGAAATCGCTTATTACTAGATAAGCCCGCCTTTGTACCGACTTTAAATTAAATTCATTTTGATTAATGTTATACTTAGTTGGTGCAATAGAGAAGTTTAATCTTTTTCCACCTTAAATAAAAATATCTTGGAACTTTACTCTATAAGTAACACGGCAGTCGTCCGTCCGATAGTGTCGTTGTCGTAGTGATCAGTATTGCTTGACACGACAACACGGACACGTACGTATATCGTACTGCGTTTAAAAGTAATTTTCTTGTTCCGATATCTATTCCCAATAAACTTTAGAAAGCATAAGTAATCCCAATCGATAACTGGGTAAAACCCCACCGGGAAAACGTTCCCCAGAAGCTGACAACACCGCCCAAGCGAATCCACAAAACAATTTTTTTACCCCGACAGTGCGCGTTGACTCTCCGAACGGTTGCGTCGTATTTCCGTCTATTTCTGTGCATTCGTGTATCCAAAGTGAATTTACTGTGTATACAACTGTGGTTTGTGATCTTTTAACTGTATTTTAAAGTGTTTTTGACCATTTTTCCATTTCGGTAAGTTACATTTTTCTATTCTATTACATTTAAATAGTTGTTAAGGGTCCGAAATTATCGCAAGCTTTCGTTTTCGGTTTGTAATTTTCGTGAATTTTACGATTGCTTTTTGAGGATGTGCAGCTTTTTATTGCAAGCTTTAGTGCTTTCGAAACTTAAGGAGAATAAGCCGGTCGTTTTTGAACGACGTATAGAGACGAATAGTCTAAAATTATGTACCTACGAGGAGCGATTGGGCGCCTTAATTAAATACCTACTTGTAATTATAAAAAATTACGTGAATACATATAAGTAATGCCTATTGAATTGCTTGATTTTATGTATTATTAATTTACATATAAGTTTTATACAGGGTGACTTTTTAAACACCTGCCAAATTTTTGGGGCAAGTTCAGTCCATGATACCGAACTACTTTCTATAAAAAAAGTTGCTAAAAATCGATAAAAATTTTTCGTCCTCCCATACAAAATCCGTTTCGCTGAGCACTGATTTTTATGGGAAGGTATATTTTTATTTTAGTTTTTCTTTAATTGTTTTTATGGAAATTAGTTTAGTATCATGGACTGAACTTGCTCCATAAACTGGCGGATAAAATGTCAGCTTGTATACATTGATTTAAATAGGTAGGTAGGTTTCTGTCATATTGTATATGAGAGAAATCTACTTAGTGTTACCAAAAGGTAAGCACGCTATTGAGCTATATTACATACTGCTAGTGTAGTAACTATATTATACCTATAGGTATGTAGCTATGTACAATTTTTTTATCGACTAAGGGAAATCCTAAGGTACCAAAATTATGTAAATAGCCATGTTAAATTCTCACATAATAGCTAATATACCTATTACATAGGTAGGTATATGTTTTCTAGGCAAAGTAAACAATATTTCTTCATGCTAGTCTAGGAAAAAAGAAAATACTTGGAACGTACCAGCTGCTTCTATTCTCGCGCAGATCGTAAAAGCCGATCGAGGGTATGGGCATTTGAATCATGTTAATAGGCAATGCGGCTAGCAACCATTACTAATTTGATTCCTTTTTTTTACGCTGAAAGTGGTGTTTCGGTGTTACAGCCCTCTGTCTAGCCCGTTAGGGGTAAAGACGTGATAATATATCTGTATACCTATTTAAGAAAGACGTAGGTAGGTATTCAAAAAGCGTCACTTATGGTGTCTTCTTCGTCCAAGCGCGTTCCCGGTTGCATCCTCAGCTGTGCTGCTTCGGAGCCCGGGGTGCGCTTTTCCGCTTTTTCTTCTCCAAATATTACATGCATGTCAATGGTCACCCAAAGACATTGCAAAAATTGAGAAGAATTAGCCGGAACAGTTAAAAATGATTTGGCTATATTATAGTTTTACGACCGGCCGCCTGCCTGATGTCAACCCTGTTTGGGAATGTATTTGTGCGAAAAGTTGTACAACCGGCCGCCGCCTGATATAATTGTAGCACGAGATGTTTGTACTTAGTCCTTCAGTCGCCTCTTACGACATCCACAGGAAGAGATGGAGTGGTCCTATTCTAATCCAGAACCACACGGGTACGGGTACGGCGTCCCTTATGCTGTAACAGGGCCTTAACCCGCATCGCTACAACCACTTATTTATGTGTAAGTGGAATTATTTTAAATGTTAAAATAAAATAAAAACCACTTAAATACAGGACGTTCCTTTTTTATAATTTTTTTATTGTGTACCTACAGACTTGATAGCTTCGAATGATGCTGCTGGCTGCTTGCATAATTTCGATAGAACTTCGTTTGATTTCGTTCGTTTCATTACATACTTCTTTATAATTCTTGGTAGACTTATTATGTAAATATAATATACCTACTCCTACGTAAATATCTTGAAAAAAGAAATCGTGGAACATGGAAAATATCGATTTTTAAAGACATTGTGGCAACCCTGCTTTTAAAAGGGTTAAGAATGTACCTGCTGCTACTCTTCCCGCGTAGATCGTAAAGTCGATCCAGGGAATGGGCGAAATTGCGAATCATTTTATAGGCGATGCTAGCCACCCATCACTATTTTGAATCTCTTTTCCACCTTCGCCTACCATAATGCTAACAGTGGCCTTTGGATCTTGTGGCCCTGGGCTCTTTCTGCTGAGAGCCGCAAGATGCTCTGTCTGCCCCGTTAGGGATAAACCAATCAACAAAACAAAAGAACCAATCCTAGGATAGGTTTAAACATGGGATACCAACTCAACGATACAATATTTTATTCTTAATAAATACTTATATAGATAAACACCTAAGACCCAGGACAGTTTAAATAAACCGGCCAAGTGCGAGTTAAACTCGCGTGGAGAGGGTTCCGTACAATAATCTACAAGCAATGAAATATATTTCGTATTTTTTTCAAAATTTTAGGCTCAGTAGTTTTGGAAATCAGGGGGGGGGGGGGAATGGTCAATTATATATCATACGTCTTCTTTCATGAATAAAATCAAAACTATTCATTTTACAATAATAACAAACAATTCTTTCTCTACTTTTTAATGTCCTTTTTAAACCCCAATCCCCAAGTTACCTTTCCGAGAAATTTTCATTCAGAGAGATTGACAGTCGCTTGCGTTCTAGTGGTATCCCTCAGCTGCTAATTCCTGCTCATGTCTCGCAGTCATACGGAAACTCATTTTCAGTTCTGGCTGCCCGGTTATGGAATGCGCTTTTTTTAATTTCCTAATTTGTCCCCCGAAAATGATCCTTATTTTTAAAAAAATATTTATTTACTTTGCACATAATAATATGTGTTTGGGTCATAGGATTACAACATTCTACCAAATTTCACCTGATTCGGTCCAGTAGATTCGGAGCAAATTGGCTGTGACAGACGGACGGACAGACAGACGCACAAATGATCCTTTAAGGGTTCCCTTTTTTAATTTTTTGTACGGAACCCTAAAAAGACTATTTTCCATCTTCATCTAGCGTAGAATAGTACCACTCCAAGTCTCCCCGTGGATGTCGTAGAAGGCGACTTAGGAAACACAAGCTGAACAAAGCTTATAAACGCATTAATGAGACGCCAGCTTGGAGATTGAAGGCTAAATCATCTGACTGCTCTGGCTAATATATGGCTCTGGTAGTACAGAGAGTGTCGTGTGGTTCCGGGTTCCTGTGGATGTCGTGAAAGGCGACTAAAGGAAGAATAGCACTAAAAACACGTGCTACAATAGCATTCCCAAGGAGGGTTGACGTCAGGCAGGCGGCCGGTCGTAAAATAAAGCCAAATCTTAATAGCGGACCCCGGGCTTCGCAGCGTTGCAGCTGTGGATGCAACTGGGAATACGCTGGGAAGAGAGAAAGTACAGAGAGGGTCGTGCTTCTGCAGTGGAAACTAAAAAAGACCTGATGATGATGATTTTCCATCTTGCCCTGGCTGGGGATCGAACTCAGAACCTCCGGAGTGGCGGACTAGCGTGTTAACCAATACGCCACGAGGGTAGTCAAATGAATGAAAAAACCGATGGTATGTAAAAGGAAGGCACGTTAGAGCTTGAAAACTGACACTGTGTTGGCCACTTACACGCACGAAAAAACAATCAAGGGTGTTCCTTTACGTACAAAAGTACCAACTTTACGAAGTATATGCAAAGCCTAACCTTCTTAATGAAATATGGCCTCTAATAAGATTATTCATGTTCTTAGCTGTAAGCCTGTTGCCCAAATTTTAGGGTTTCTAAATATCCCAAGCTTGTGTCGCAAGACATAAGTATTTCTATTGTTATACTCGTATGATTATGAGCATTATGATATGACCTTTGTTAGTTATCTTGAGAATTCGAATCCTTCTTATATGGCCCAAACTCCACCTTATTTTCTATACATACTCGTATGTAGTCTAACTTTTATTTTGAAATTACATGTTAGATTTCAAAATAAAAGAAAATTTGCTATACGGATAGTTACTACTAATATCACTAGATAGGAATGTACAATTGCAACCCACATTTAGACTCTCTGTATAACCCAAAGGTTGACTGGTAGACAACGCTTTTAGCGTTAAGTTCGCCTATTGTTCTGTACAATTTGTATTTGATGGACAATAAAGATTTAATAAATAAATACAAAGTAACTTAAATATGTAAAATAAATTTAAGTTTAACAAAACTAAAAGAAACCGACCAAGTGCGAGTCGGACTAGCGCACTAAGGGTTCCGTACCATTATCTATACAACATTAAATAAATAAATATATATCTATACTAATATTATAAAGCGGAAGAGTTTGTTTGTTTGTTAGTTTGTTTGTTTAAACGCGATAATCTCAGGAACTAATGGTCCGATTTGAAAAATTCTTTTTTTGTTGGGTAGTCCATTTATAGAGGAAAGCTTTAGGGCTTATATAACATTACGTTCCGATAACCACGCGAACGAAGTCCCGGGCACAGCTAGTATATAAATATATAGGGACAAATCACACTGATTAAGCTAGCCCCAAAGTAAATTAGTAAGCTTGTGTTATGGGATATTAACTCAACGATACTATATTTTATGATAAATACGTATAATAGATAAACACCAAGACCCAGGACAATTTGAAAAAGGCCATTTTGCAACTTGCCCTGGCTGAGGATCGAACCCAGAACCTCTGGATTAGCGGTCTAGCGTGTTAACCATTACGCCACGGAAGTCGTCAGAGAGACATTACACACTATTTAAGAACCAACACTACCCTAAAGTTCTTACTCACTTTGAAATAAAAACAGCAAAGTTCAGGACTAACTAGTCAATTTGTTTGAAAAACACGATTGCTTAAAATTTTCTCTATAGAAAAAAATTGCGAAGGTGCCTCCAAATCACCTCCAAATTATTGACCGGAACACGCTCGGATAATGATAATAGGTAGGTACATACTTTACTCAACGATAGAATGAAAGTTCTCTCGTCTATCTACTTAGCATGAATTTGAATTTGAAACGCTGTTATCACCTGATCGATAAGTCCCAAATATTTGCGTTCCCACGCATGAAGATTAGTGTGATGATCGATTGGTAGGTACCTACCTTCTTATTGCTCAACGGTTGCTTTGGTTAAGCGATGTAGTTAAAATGATGGGCTGTTATCAAAATACAGTTCTAAGAGAAGTCCAAACGACCAAAGTTCAGCGATGAGTTTTTGGCGGGAAATCAAGGGGTTCGGTTGGGGTTTTCTTTAAATTATTTTGCAAATTGATTTTAGTGGACTTTATAATATGAAATTGGTGTTGTTTGGTGTTATAAATGCTCATGCTCATGAACAATATGTGAAATAGTTAAAGTGGACAGTCATAGTACGGCTGTAGTGATATTTGTTTCCCGGACTGTGTGGGCGTCTTCGGGCGTCGTCCGCCACTCAATCGGCTATGAAAACCAGTGGACTCGTATAGATTTGTTGCCAGAAGCTCCCTTAAAGCAATCAAAGGCCTACACCAACCTTTGATTGTAATTTGTTAGGAAAAAAGGATTTCTTACGTTTTATTAACTTGTTCCTGGCTAAATACGCAGTAGCGTCAAGAAATTAATAAAAAAATAAAAAAAAAGTTTAGCGATGGCGGATCCACGCGTCAACTCGTGGTGCTGCCAGTAGGGACTGGTCAGTTCGGCTCGTATCCGTTTTTCTGCAGTATTAAATTGTAAATCACATTTAAAATCTGAGAGATCTCAAGATCAATGACACAAGTGACATTATTTGTGACGTTCCACGGGTAAAGGTACCTTATGGACGGTGGCGCTTAGCACGTTTAGAAAAACAATTCGTACAATTAACTTAGCTTGAATAAACACAATGTCGTAAGCGCCAGCGTCCATAAGGTACCTTTACCCGTGGAACGTCACATTTTGTGGCGTTTTGTTCAAAATAATTTATTTTTGAGCCAGGATAAAACGCTATATACTCGTAAAGGGTAATACCACAGAGTACTATATACTAGCGTGATACCAAGCATAACCGTGTTAAAATTTCAGTCAGCGAATACGAGCCCCGAGCAACTTTTTTTTATTCAAAACCAGCTGCTCCCAACAGCTGCGGCGTCTAGACGGGAAAAATGGCATCATTTCCGGGGAAATTTTTCATATTATTTGCGCGGAATTCGATTTTACCAGACTTCAAAAATCTAATAACAAACCACAAGTGGACGTGTTATTTCGATAGAAAGTTTTGTTTAGTAAAAAAATAACATGTTTGAATACTAACTAATATGAAATGAAATAAATCAGGTTGGATGAGAGAATGCCGTGTGGTTCCCGGTAGGCAGAGTAGATCACTCCAAGTCTTCCCGTGGATGGCGTAAAGGAGACGGATACTAGCTAAACAAAGCTTATACTGGTGAACATTAATGAGACCTCTCCAACCCGTCTGGCCAGCGTGGAGAGTGTAGGCCAAATCCTTTGACTGCTCTGGCCAAGTATGGCTCTGTATAGAATTCAAATGTCTGTTTTATTAGATTGAATATCTTTATTATTTACTAGCAGTCCACCCCGGCTTCGCCCGTGGTACACACAGAGCCTATGTCACTCGGGGATAGTGTAGCTTTCCAACGGTGAAAGAATTTTTTAAATCGGCTCAGTACTTTTTGAGCCTATTCATTACAAACATACAAACATACAAAAATAGGTACAAATCTTTCCTCTTTATAATATTAGTGTAGATAATATTTGTTTTATTAATTTCTTCTTTAGTTATTTATTGTTGAAAAAGTATTTTAATTTATTTATAATAGGGTATCTAATCCTAGTTTTTAATTTAATTTATTAATTTCATAATTGAATTATAAATTTATATTAAATTTAAATTTCACCTAATAATTTGTAGTACAGAACTTATTTTTAAAAATACATTGTCATCAAAATTTAGGTTTGTGAGAGTACAAACTTTAATTACAAATAAGTACTATTACAGTCAGGTTTTTTGTTTTGTAAGAATTTTGAGTAAGTATATTCTCCCAAGTATGGACGAGAAAAAGAATTTAGGATTTCCAAAATCTCTGTCGGTCGTGAGCTTACAATCTTGCGACAGTTGTTTATGAATAATTTTTTATCATCTAAACTTGCCTAAAACGGGACAGTAACTACCTGATAAGGTGCGCTTAGATAACACGGCAGTTCAGTAACTAACTGTTAATAACGGTATGACAACTTGGGTGCTTACGTTTTTATAATAACATTAAAACTTTCGTTTTACATTTGGGTGATTGAGTCATGTCATGACGAATCCGACTCGGTTGGGCCGAGGACTGCCTCCGTGATCTGGTCAAGGCGTTTGCCTTGTGATCCGGAGTTTGTAGGTTCAAATCCCACTGAGAAGCCTACTTTGTGAAAAGCTGTTTCCAATCTGGTTAGGATATTGCAGGCTTGAATTACCTGATTATCCGAAAAGAAAGATGATTCCGTGCTTCAGAAGGCACGTAAAGCTGTAGGTCCCGAACGCCATCTAGCGTTTGTTTAAACCTAGGATAGGACACCCACTCACAAGGTGGTTAGACGATCTGACCAAGGTCGCAGGAAAGCGCTGGATGCAGGCCGCTCTAGATCGGTAATTTTGGAAATCCTTGGGAGGTGCCCTATGTCCAGCAGTGGACGTTATGCGGTTGAAATGATGATGATGAGTCGAGTTGAGATGAGTTGATTGTGGTTCTGGCCTAGAATCACCGAGTCTAAGGGACAGTAGGTACAAACACCACAGTGGCACAACAAATATTATTTGCTAGGCAAATTAAAAAACCCCCGACTGTCAAGAACGCCATCTAATGATGAATAGCAGAACTACCGATACTAGCGCCATCTATTGTTTGCTAGAGAAAGCCGTAACTTTCAAGCGTTAACCTCCATTAACTTTGAAACGGCTAAACCGATTTTCATCAAACATAGCTAAGAACCACCGCAAGGTAATTTGCTTTTACGTAAATAAAACAGCATCGAAATCGGGCCATCCGTTTGAGCGCTACGATGCCACAGACAGACAGACATTAGCGTCAATCTTATAACACCCCTCTTTTTTGTTGGCGGGGGTTAAAAAAGCCTTAAATAGGTACTTACAAGATGAACAAAATTACGACGCTTAAGTTCGATATTCTCATTAACATACACAATGCAGTAATGCAGTATCGATTATATATTCAAATTGCATGCATCACTATTTGAACAGGTTATCTTCGGCGTACACTGTTTCACCACGGGTATAGTGTTGTGACATGATTATGTCGATAGTTATTCTATCGATAATAATCAAGCACCACTATTTGAACACTTTATTTTTTGGTATACCTACCTACAGTGTATCGCTAATTATTCAGATTTGTCGATAAATGCTGGTTAAAGTAAGTGTCGATCTTTTGAACCGCATTAAGACAACATTAAATTACCTACAGGTTACTTAGTTGCCGAAGATTTTTTGACTATGTAAAATCAACTGTTTTCAACGTGAAGTGCTAAAACAAAAGAAAAGACTAAGAAAAATAATATTACAATATGCAGGCTGATTTTTTATCCACCGGCAAAATTTTTGGAGCAAGTTCAGTCCATGATACTGAACTAGGTACTTTCTATAAAAAAAGTTATTAAAAATCTAAAAATAATGTTCGTCCTCCCATACAAAATCCGTTTGGCTGAGCGCTGATATGTATGGGAGGACGAAAATTTTTATCGATCTTTAATAAAAATTTTTATTGAAAGTACCTAGTTCAGTATCATGGACTGAACTTGCTCCAAAAATTTTGCCGGTGGATAAAAAATCAGCCTGCATAATTATGCAGGCTGATTTTTTATGTAAGTTCTATTTTTAATTCTTTTTAGTTTGATTAGTTTTTTTTTATTTTATTTATTCTCCAAACTTTAATTTAGCTTATATCTTAGTTGGTTTACGTTTTTAAGTTTTACGTACTTAGTACGATTTAGTAAAAACTAGCAGTATTAGTTAGTTTTGAAAATAAAGAATATACTTATTACAAAACAAAGTGTTAAAGATCATCGACAAATCCCATCGATATATTATGAGTGATGGTAACATCACTACCGTTGTACAATTAGCCACTATCTCAGCGTGCAGTCTTTGTTTACACTATCTGATTGGTGCACCCTAATTCAGTGTATTGTCTATACGCTTGCCACTGTAATATCACCTCTATCCCAGATGAAATAGAGTTCAGAATAGCGTGTAAAACTTGTTCACAATTTTCCTTGATTTAATTACTTGGAAAATAGAGATGGAGTGGGGATGCTTTTTGTTTAGATTTTTCTTTAGACATCTATTTGTCATGGCGGGTATAGGAAAAAAATGTTGAGTGTGCCAGAATCTGACCAAAGGAAAAGTTGCTGGTATACAATAAAATTGAAAGATTGAAACCGGTCATGTGCGAGTCGGACTCGTACATGAAGGGTTTCGTACCTTCGTACAATGTTTTAAAACGCAAAAAAAAACACGTTTCTTGTATGACAACCCCCTTAAGTTTTTAACTTTATCTTATTTTTCTTCTTCTTAGCGAGTCGGAATGGCAAAAATATATTATATGAGAGTGGACCAATGTGTGGCCATTCTTATTTTTAGTAATTGTTCTTAGTGGCCACAAACGGTGAAAATGTCAAGAGATCCCTGTGACAGACGTACAGACTGTTGAGTCTTTGTAATAAGGTCCCGTTGGCACCCCTTGGGCACGAAACCCTAAAAAGCAATAATTCAATTTTTAACAAAAAAAACAACCGACTTTTTTTTTTGGAGTCTTTCATATCTTCATCATATCTTCACCTAATTAAAATGGGACCAACTTGGTAGAAAAGGCTTTCAAATAAAAAAAGAATCATCAAAATCGGTTCACAATTGGCGAAGATATCGGGCAACAAACATACGTATAAAAAAGACATACAGTCGAATTTATAACCTCCTCCCTTTTTAAGTCGGTTAAAAAGAGGGGTGTTACCATACGAGAAATTTTGACGTGTCTGTACCTCTATACTTATCTGAGGCATCGTAACTCTCGAAAGTATGTTTTATAGGTGATTTATTTACCAATCTTAAATTCCACCATCACCCTTTGGGTCTTGCGGCCCTAGGCTCTGTCTATCCTGTTAAGGATAGGTAGTACACGATGGTGTAATTTTACCATATTCAGTGGCGACTCCGTATAATCTAGACGTGACTATCATCATCAGGTCTTTGTTAGTCTCCACTGCAGGAGCACGACTCTGTCTGTACTACCAGAGTCATTTATTAGCCAGAATAGCTAGAGGATTTGGCATACACTCTTCACGCTGGCCAGACGGGTTGGAGAGGTCTCATTGATGTTTATAAGCTTTGTTCAGCTTGTGTTTCCTAAGTCACCTTCTAGGACATCTACGGAAAGACTTGGAGTGGTCCTATTCTAATCTACCGGGAACCACACGGCTAGACGTGTCTGTACCTACTCCTTTTATCCAGCTTTCTGTTACATAAAAGGTATCAAATACCCTAACAGCTTTATTCTGCCACATACCTGTAAAGTTCTCGTGAGAAGCTCGTATAAAAGCTACGCAATGGCCAGAGGAGCCCTGTAATTTGACGTTTAGTACAAAATATGGCGGATTCAAGATGGCGGGTGGGCGAGGATAGGGTGACCATTGGTTTGGGTAACTCCAGGAATTACTGCATCGAAATAAGTAAGTGACACTATTTATTGCACCAAACCACATATAAATAATATTCAGAAGATATAGTTTTAAAAACAAAAACCCGACTGCGGAAAAATTCATACTGAAAAGTACATTTCAGGTAATACAAGCACAGCAGGGAGCTACAGCTAATAATGTATATATTTTTGAAATTAGCTTTTTAAGCCCTTTTATTTGATACTCCACTCGGTATGATTCGATTTATTTTATTTTTATTTTCTGACTTTATGGCCTATAGAGGGCGCCACAGTGGATTTACTGTGACGTCACATAGTCTATAACCAGCGGAGAGACAAGACGAGTCACGGTATCCTGGATATCTTTGAGGATACGAGGGAACAGATTAAGGCCGTACCTGAATTTTCCGGGGTCCAGTGCTGCCCCCATTTAAAATAAATCATTTCAAAGAAAACGGAGACACCATTAAAAATTTTGCTACTACCAAGTCCTAGATAACCCTTCAAAGTATTTTATGAACTACTGTTTACAGTTTATAGTGAGAACGCTAAGCTTTAGCACGCACATTTGCGAAAAACGGCCACTTTTGGCTAATGTGCGTAGATAAGCTTAACGTTCTCATAATAAAAGGCCTTAACATACATACATAGCGATGAAACTCATGTACAACTCAGGTAAAAATTATGTACAGTATTAGTAACAACGGCCTCTTACAGGCTACCAGGGACTGAATAACCCAAAAAATACGATATCTTTCAATTGCGGTATGACGTCATATCGAAAAATAGCGATTACCGCTTTATTTCGATACACAAATTTAATTCAATGCCCTAAGTTTTTGTGTACAGATAGAAAAAGGTATATTTCGGTACCGGTACTTGAACGTTAATAAATAAAGGTATGAAAGAGATAGATAGAAGAGAAGAACTGGCGACACGCGACGAAAACAGGTTTTATCAGGTTCGCCGACGCACGCGCTCGTCTACCCTGGATCGCACCTGCACCGCTCGCCCCACGCCCCGCAACGTCGATGCTTTGTTTTTCGGTACCAATATCGGATAAAGGTTAAATAACGGTATGGCCCTACCTTTATTTTATTAATGTACACTTATTTTATACCGGTACCGTAACGTTATACCGTAACCACTTTCAGTCTCTGCAGGCTACCTTTGGGTGACAGGAATTGTGCAAAAAAAAATTGTGCGAGGAAGAGAGTAATGTGAAACAATAATTTAGTGATATTAAACAGTGAAATGCGGGAATGAAGTAAAAATTAATAAAAGTGTTAAGCCGTAAATAACCCGTGTGGTGATGGTGAGAGCAGAGTTGAAAATAATTATTAATTTAATCTTTATTGCATAATAAAATAAACACACAAGTGGCGGATCTAATGCCACATGGCCGCTGAATACATAAAGAGTCAAAACATGGCATTCTCTCCCGGTCAACCATTAGACCAAGCAGAAAATATGTGAGGCTGGCGTAATAAAATTCATAAAAATAAACAAGCTTAATATAAGTACCTACTTTAACAAATAATGCTAAAATATATTATCACTTCCTGAAAAAATAAGTTTATTTTTATTTATTACTAGCAGTCCACCCCGGCTTCGCCCGTGGTACACACATAGCCTATGTCACTCGGGGATAGTGTAGCTTTCCAACGGTGAGAGAATTTTTTAAATCGGCCCAGTACTTTTTGAGCCTATTCATTACAAACATACAAAAATAGGTACAAATCTTTCTTCTTTATAATATTAGTGTAGATAGTGTAGAAGTGTAGATTAAATAAACCGGCCAAGTGCGAGTAAAACTTGCGTGGAGAGGGTTCCGTACAATTGATTGAATTCTTATAGGTTTTCCTGTAATCTACAAGCAATGAACTATATTTTGTATTTTTTTCAAAATTTTAGGCTCAGTAATTTCGGAGTTCAGGGGGGGAATGGTCAATTTTCGTCTTCTTTCATGAATAAAATCAAAACTATTCATTTTACAATAATAACAAAAATATATTTGAGATCCTCATAACGAGCCTTTACATTTGATATATGACACAGTAAGGTTTGCAAAACTTCTTTTTTTAATCTCCCAATTTGTCTCCCGAAAATGACCCTTATTTTAAAAAAATATTTATTTACTTTGTACGTATGTGTTTGGGTCATAGAATTACAACATTCTACCAAATTTCACCTGATTCGGTCCAGTAGATTCGGAGCAAATTGGCTGTGACAGACGGACGGACAGACAGACGCACGAGTGATCCTATAAGGGTTCCGTTTTTTCATTTTTTGTACGGAACCCTAAAATGACAGAGAAGAATGGAGGCCTCTCCACTAACCTCCACTCTATGTCCTCCAATCACTAGAGAAATTGACTTGAAACTTCATGAAAGCATAAGTTAGGTGACACTTGCTTACCCTATTTTCTATTTTTCTTACTTTTTAAAAGTTAAGTACATAATGTTGATATAAAAGCTACATTACGGCCTCCTATCCAATCAATAGCATACAGAAACGCCTTAAAACATAACGAAATGAATAATAACTAAATGATGGCGAGTTGCAAAGCCAAACAAATTGTTTTTAGGATTTAGGAAGTTTTTAGGAAAAGGGAAATTACGACAAAGTTCATAAAAAGGAAATGACAAGTTCGGGTGCGTTCGGTAGGACTGTCCGTCCATGTAGTTTGACTATCGATAACATTCGAAATGTTTGTACTTTTATATAGAAGTTTAACAAACATCACTGGCTGATAACATCGAAAGTACCCAAAAAAGAAAAACATGCGTTGACAGCTTCTGTCTCTAGCGGATATTGCAGACATTGACGTCATATTTTAAAATGGCGTGTTTTAGTTGTTATAATCTACTTGCTATTTTTAATATTTATTTTCTACACCATATACATGTTTTTCGGCACTGATTTATTTCTTGCGGCTATTTCTCGACGAGGACTATCGATTAAAAATATAAAAAAAATCATGCATACTCTCTATTAGAGTTTCCCATACAAACGTAGTCTACGTTTTATTTTGAAACGACATGTCAGATCTCGGTCAAAATTTGTAACTTTAAAGAAATTGCATATATCGAGGGTTATAATTGGTTTTCACAGTCAAAATATGAACTTGAAAGAGAATATAGTGTATTATATCATTTTTGACCATCAGTATGGAAAATGTCTACACCCTTATATTTTCTTTCAAGTTCATATTTTGACTGTGAAAACCAATTATAACCCTCGATATATGCAATTTCTTTAAAGTTACAAATTTTGACCGAGATCTGACATGTCGTTTCAAAATAAAACGTAGACTACGTTTGTATGGGAAAGTCTAGGGTAAGGCAATTCTTAAGTTATCTTGAAAATATCAATAGCTAAAGACGTTTATTCTGAATGGCTAGGTTTTGCTTTCTACAATTAAATCTTATCTATACTTTAAGAGCTATGCTCTTGTCGGTGGAGTATGAATTCTCTTTGTCTCTCTCATCAGCCAGCTGTTTTACTTCGTTGTACGACACGACGTTCACCTTCTCCTTTATCTGTTTCATGTAGCTATGCCTCGGTCTTCCTCTAGTTCTCTTTTCCCTTTTATCTTTCCTTCAATGATAGTGTTTATGAAGTCGTCGTGTCGTAGCAGATGACCCAACATCTTTCCTCGCCTATTCTCTATTATATTTAGAATGCACCTTTTCTATCCTACTCTTTTCAGGATTTGTAATTTTTTCAACTCAGCTTATACAATAAAATACAAAACAAATTATCTTTATTGCACCATATTACAAAAAAATAAATAAATCATAATTAACAAACAAAAAATATTGGTACAAGGCGGATTTATCGCTATCTACTTCCTACTATACGCCAGCACCAAATTTCAAAAGATTCTAGCTTTTTCCTTTTATCCAACTCATTTTTGTCTTAAATCATAGAAAAAAATTATATAAAACATTCACGTGCCTCACGCAACGTTTCAACTATGAATGCATTTGCGTTAATTTCACCTTTTGTACCAGTGGTTTGTAAATATTTTAATAAATAAATACCATTCCGACCTATATCATTCTACACATTTACATGACAAGTTTGATAATGTTTCGCATTATGATTAATTTACATTTTCTTCTTTAAAATAAAATCTCTTGTAAGTTTTTATTTTTGTGCGACAAAGAACCACGTAATAATGGTTACCCTACGCAAGGCCCGAGATTAAGAAATAAAAGTGGTTGCAACGAGATCTGTTATTCCTGTCCGAATACGGTTCGAAACGATGGTATGAACGCAGAAAAGGCTGTAATGGATCCGATTTTCCGTTTTTGGTAAATGTAAATAAATAACAAGTTATAAGACATGATTTTATATACATTTACCACAGAATTATTATAAATACAAATTGACGACCTCCGTGGCGTAATGGTTAACACGCTAGACCGCTAATCCGGTGGTTCTGGGTTCGATCCCCAGCCGGGGCAAGTTGGAAAATGGCCTTTTTCAAATTGTTCTGGGTCTTGGGTGTTTATCTATATATGTATTTGTCATAAAATATAGTATCGTTAAGTTAGTATCCCATAACACAAGTTTAGAACTTTGGGGCTAGCTTAATCAGTGTGATTTGTCCCTAAGTACAAGTATATATATAGTACAGGTCGCGCCAAACTTCTAGATCGCTCTGAAGTTGCCTCACTCAGGTTACAAACAGGGACAGAATATTTACCACAATAATTTTTTTTTCAGAATGATTGCAAGATTGTAGATATGATATATATACACAATAAACAAAAATAAAGCAAATTCTATCTGCTATGGGTATCTGTATTTTACTTCTGCGACGCGAATCGCCTCAACTTCAGAGCGATCTAGAAGTTTGGCGCGACCTGTATATAAGTATATAGTATATAAGTGTACAGACTAGGTATATAGGTACCTACTCAGCGCACTCCAGTCGTGGTCAGGTAGTCTGACATCCTTGTGGGGGGTGCCGTACGCTTCGCTAGCCAGTACGTGGTCACCATTCGAGATTCTTTTTGGCTTTTTGCCCTATCGGCCATCGGTTTGTCGCGCTATGTGTCTCGTCCACTGCCACTTCAACGAGCTAATCTGCTGGGCTGTGTCAGTGACTTTTGTTCTCCTAAAAATTTCCTCATTTTTGATGCGATCACGTAAGAAACACCAAGCATGTATACATATTTTTGTCTTATGGAATTCGGCTCCTAGTCGCTGCCCGTGGGCATTTTATTTACCTCTGAATTTTCATAAAAAATCTGGGCTACGTTGTCACAAAAAAGTTTTTGTCATAGACATTGCGTTACATAAAGTAAGTACTTTATCTAACGCAATGTCTATGGTTCATGTAGACTACGACGTTATATTGAAAAATGCGCGTTTTAGTTGTAATCTACTTCGACGAGAACTCTCGATAAAAAAAAGTTTGTTTGTAATAACTTTATTGTACTAAAAACATGCATATAAAATACAAAATTCGAAAGAGCAAATATACAATGGCGGACTTATCCCATATAGGGATCCCTTCCAGTCAACCTGCGATATATTGAGAGGACATTTACTCAGTTAACAGGTAGAAGAAAATACGTACAAAATAAATAATAATAAAAGATTATACTTACATAGCTACATCATCATAAACATACACAAATACTTAATTCTCATAAACTTACATATATTTATATATTTATACATACAAAACTAGATACTTTATTACCTTATTTAGCCCACGTGTGACGCAACGCAACTAGAACTTAAAAGATTTTTACTAATTGGTACATTAAATATCCATTGTTTTTGCGTAATCTATCTGACTGACTACCTAAATAGAATAACATTTTTCTGACCCAGTCATTAGCCGTATTACGTAAAAAGACTACCTACCGCCCCAGGTAGAGCACATCAATATTAAGGCGCTTCATTTTGGAGTCAATAAACGTCCGATACATATTTTATTACTGATTGGCTTACCTCCTAAGGCGATATTAATGTATATTGCCTTATTTATTCGTGAAATAATAGCTTTTGACTATAATTTTACTAATTTTCCATGATATTTATATCCATTATTTATTCCAGTTTTTTAACCGACTTCAAAAAAGGAGGAGGTTATCAATTCGACTGTATGTTTTTTTTTTATATATGTTTTGATGATTCTCTTTTTATTTGAAAGCCAATTCGGTCCCATTTTAATTTGGTTAAGATATGATTAAGAACTTTGGAGATATGGAAGAAACTCCTTAAAAAAGTTGAAGTCGGTTGTTTTTTTTTTGTTAAAAATGTAATTATCGTCTAGTTTTTTTAAATTAAGTATCTACAAATATTTTTTATGACAAGATTTTAATCAGCTTGCCCCGCTTGTTATATTTTGGGTCAAATCTTGCAAGCTTCCCGGTTTCCGGTTGAGATGAAAGTTTGCTGCTAATGTAAATCAGATGACAATGCAATATTATTATGACAAGAAGCTGATCTGATGATGGAGCTGGAAGGTGGCTATAGGAACCCTGTAATAAAACGACGGAACCCTATCGAGTTTGGGCTTATTATTACATTTGTCTTGATACTTGTACGAAAAAATGTTTTTTTTAAACTAAGTATTTATCCCATAATGGGGCAGACTGAGCTTTTTGGCTCTTACGGCTCTAAGAAGACAAAGCCTAGGGCCCCAAGACCCAAAGGCCATTTTGATCTTGCGGCCCAAAAATGTTGTATATAAAAGGTCATTATAAATTAAACTATATCCCTCAAAGTACCCTAACTATTATCTAAATTATTTGAGTCGATAATGAGTTAACAACTTCCCTTTTTTAAAAGTCCGGTTTATGTTAAATCAACGAAGCAATTTACATGTTTGTATGTTTGGTCCACTTTGTATATGGAACTATTGAATGAACGATCCAATTTGGATTTTATAGTTTTTGAATGGTACCTATTTGACTTGTCGTTTATTCAAATAAGATATAATCGTAAAATGATGGTTGTATTTTGAAATTAAATCATAAATTCCAAGTTTGTTCGATTTTTTAGGGATCCTATTACTGAGACTCCATTGTCTGTCTGTCCGTCTGTCACAGGGCTCTATCTTTTAACCGTAATATTTTCACCGATTCCGATTATGTATTATTTTGGCTGCTATAACAACAAATACTAAAAATAAGTTAAAAATTAAAGGGGTCGTCATACAAGAAACGTGTTTTTTTTTTCAACGTTTTTACTCGATCTTTATAATGGTTACTTATAGATATTTGCAAACACCGATTATGTATTACTGTAGCCGCTATAATAGCAAATACTAATAAACGGACAATTGCGAGTCGGACTCGTACATGAAGGGTTCCGTACCACCGTACAATGTTTTAAAACGCTGAAGAAACACGTTTCTTGTATGACGACCCCCTTTAATTTTTAACTTAATTTTATTTTTAGTATTTGTTGTTATTGTGGTCATAGTAATACACAATTGGTGAAAATTTCAAGTATCTAGTTAATGCCATTATAAAGATCAAGTTAAAAACGCTGAAAAAAACACGTTTCTTGTATGACGACCCCCTTTAATTTTTAATTATATTTTATTTTTAGTATTTTTTGTTATAGCGGCCACAGTAATACATAATCGGTGAAAATTTCAAGTGTCTAGCTATTACGGTTCAAGAGATAGAGCCCTGTGACAGACGGACAGACAGCGGAGTCACAGTAATAGGGTCCCGTTTGCACGCTTTGGGTACGGAACCCTAAAAATAATATAAAGTGTAAAAATTAAAGACGGGGTCGTCGTCTTTAATTTTTAACAAGAAACGTGTTTTTTTCAGTGTTTTAAAACATTACACAGAGGTAAGGGTTCCGCCGAGTCCGACGCGCACTTGACCGGTTTTATTTTCTGGTTTTCGTGTCTGTTATTTGCTGACACTGGTGTCAGATTTCTCAAGCTGCCTAAAGGCATCTGACATAGCTTGACGACTGCCTTACATTGATGACAGCCGGGACCACTTCTGCACGGAGCTCGAGAAATTTTTGTGATGTGCTTCATAAAAGTTGTTCAGTATCATGGACTAAATCCACCCTTAAAATAGTTTCAGTATATTCTGTTAGTCGTTATATTTCACAATTTCTTAAACCTCACGCAACTAGGATGCATATAAATCCAAGTCCAAGTCGTCTTGTGGATGTCGTAGAAGGCGACTTAGGAAACACAAGCTGAACAACGCTTATAGACATCTGTGAGACCTCTCCAACCCGTCTGGCCAGCGTGGAGAGTGTAGGCCAAATCCTCTGGCTGCTCTGGCACAGAATACATAAGAGTTCAAAGCTCTGGCTTAGTATGGTATAGAGAGGGTCGCGCTCCTACAGTGGAGACTAATAAACAAAAATATAAAATACTAGCAGTCCACCCCGGCTTCGCCCGTGGTACACACATAGCCTATGTCACTCGGGAATAGTGTAGCTTTCCAACGGTGAAAGAATTTTTTAAATCGTCCCAGTACTTTTTGAGCCTATTCATTACAAACATACAAACATACAAAAATAGGTACAAATTTTTCCTCTTTATAATATTAGTGTAGATATCAGATAGACTTGTAGCTTGACATATCTGATGCTAGTGTTAGCCACTAACAGATTTAGGATGAGACTACATGTTACATGAGACTTTATTTTATCTTGTATAACGGTTATATGAGCTTATGACATCTCTATATAATGTTTATACAAAAATGTATAACTCGGAATGTAGCGCTAATGTGTATGTCACGTCGCGCTTATTGGCTCTTCTCACGGGTAGGGAGGGGCGGGCTGTCGATATTATCGATAAATAGTTACAAGATCGATTGTGAGTTTGGTTCCGAGATTATTCATTCTTATTCTGACGACCTCCATGGCGTATTGGTAACCATGCTACTTTGCCACTCGGAGGTTGCGGGTTCGATCCCCGGCCAGGCTAAGTTGAAAAATGACATTTTTTAAATTGTCCTGAGTGTTTATTTATGTATGTATCCTTCATAATATATTAACGTGGAGTTAGTATCCCATAACTCAAGTTTTATCTGTATGATATGTCCCTATTTATTTATAATATGTTTTTGTGTGTGTGTGTAAATAAAATTATGAATGAATAAAAATACAAGACACAAGAATTAACATACTTTTAAAACTGAAAATGAGAATGTATTTTTAGTTTTTTCCGTTTTGCATACTGGTGCTATACTCTCTTTCTCTCATCTCAGCGTATTCTCAGTTGCATCCTCAGCTACTCGAAATGCTGCAAAGCCCGGGGTCCGGGGTGTGGTTCCCGGCAGAGTAGAATAGGACCACTCAAAGTTTTCTCGTGGATGTCGTAGGTGACTTAGGAAAAACAAGCTAAACAAAGCTTATAAACATCAATGATAGTAGGCCAAATTTGCTACTCTGGCTTAGTATGGTTCTGATAGTACAGAGAGGGTCGTACGTGCTCCTGCAGTTGAATCTAAAAAAGACCTAATGACGATAATGTTGAAGAATTTATTAGATACCTACAATTTTTTTTCACACTATGTAAGCCCCTTTGTTCTTCATCATCCAAGCGCTTGGTAAGCCCTTTTCAACCAGACATAAAAAACAATAGTTTTATTTATGTTTATCCACGTAAGTGTCCCGGACGGGGTTAAGTTACAATCTAAAAAGTAATTATTACACAAGCAACAATCCGGTAGTTTCCTGGGTCAAAAATAACTTATTTGGTACTGTTAAGACAATAAAACGTCACGAAATAATGTCACTTGTCATTGATAACATCCCCTTTAGACGTGATTTTAGATTAATTAATGCAAAAAAACGAATATTAAAAGCGCCATTTGACTCCAAAAAACTATGACGTCACAGTTCGATATGTCGTAAAAATCTCATAGAAAATGTTTGTTTTGACGTTAAGGAAAAAGTATCTGATTTGACTTGTTGGGAACTAGCGGATTTGCATTAAATTTGTTTTATATTTTAAGGCTGAGAATAACACTTATCGATAAAATGCCATATAGTCATTATCGATAAGTCATATCCCCATCCCTAGCGCAGCAAATATTGACCTATCGATCGGTGAACACTCCGTCAACACTAGACCAACTTAATTTCGGCTAAGCACCTACTCGTGGTCGCCTTATCGCTTACAACTTACTGTGACTTCGCTCACGTGACATACTCCTAGGTACCAGTGGCGTAGCGTGAAAAAATTTACAAGTGAACCCGGACCAAAAAACGGACATAAGTAAAATATATACAATCGTTGTTCTTTGGCTCGGTACAGCCGCCATCGAAGTAACCTTTTTTAATTATGTAGTTACCTAAAACAATAAACAGACCTGCCTCTTCGCGCGCCCATCGCCGGTCGCCGCGCCGACCGCAGTTACGACAAAACAAAACAAATCACTTATCACGTAAACATCCATTGATTAAGAAGATCACTACATACACACCTTAATTAACTAAAACACGGCATTTCTCAAGTTAATTCACTCACCTTCACTGTTTTTAGTAACATCTATCATATTATTTTGCAATAAACACAACGTGTAAACAAAACACTGCAGCCATGATACACCGCCACACAGTAAGAGTATTTTAATTGGCCGCGATGTTAATAAGTGATTTTGATTGGATATTTAAAAATCGACACTAGCGCCAGAGACGTCATTGTAAAAATGACTTTAGTTACGTGTACATTAAGTTTAATTTTTAAAATGCATAAGCCCCAAAAGAACCGAGTTACCTGAGCACTATTTTGCTGTATATATGCACAAATTGTCTCTAGGTAAGTAGTGCGTCTGTGTGCGTGTGTTCATAGAAAAATGACATTGTGTGAGCGTGATAGAATTCCTGATAGATCGGCCGAGTTGTTTGCAGGTTTTATCTGTAGGAGTGCAAGTTTAAGTGATAAATGTGTGTGTGTGTATGTTTATTATGTCTATTTGTTAATATTTAAGTGTGTGCGATTAACTAAAGCCGTGCATTAGTCGGCTTATGAGATGGGGAAAAAAATTTAAAGCGCAGTACGGAGGTGAACTAGCGAAAGGAATCGTGTTATATGGAGACGGCGCTCCTGCTAGGTACTTCTTTTGTATAAGCTTGTAACATACCACTTTTGGACTAAAGGGCTCTGTCAATAGATAGAGGATTTGCCAATTTTCACCACTCTCTTCAAATTCCTTTTTCAGTTGGTCTGCGGAATCAAAGAGAAACATAGACGCTGATGATGATTTTGAGAAATCCCTTACCCTAGATTTTCCTATAAAACGCAGTCTACGTTTTATAGGAAAGTCTAGGGTAAAATTTTATACTTGTACCTAAAGATATTGCGTATATCTAGGGTTATAATTGGTTTTCACAGTCAAAATATGAACTGAAAAGAAAATATAAGGGTGTAAAAGTTTTCCATACTGATGGTCAACAATGATATAATACACTATATTCTCTTTCAACTTCATATTTTGACTAACCCTAGATATATGCAATTTCTTTAAAGATACAAAAGTTTTACTGAAATCGGACATGTCGTTTCAAAATAAAACGTAGACTACGTTTGTATGGGACACTCTGATTCTGTCCAGGGCAAGGGGACTCTTAAGTATTTGGAAATTGCCAGACGTATGACTGTCATGACATGATAGTCCTTGTGTTGCTGTTTGGCATTACAGCTCGGTTTCGTAAAACAGCGTTAAATAATCGACACCTCATACGTAGAATGGCATAAACGATTTGTATTCATCAATGCCGCGGCGCAAGACGAAAGATTGGAGATTTAGTTCGGAATTCTTCACAGCGTTCCGAGAGTAAGCTGTTTTCATCGAGAGATATCGGAGACATCCTTTATGATTTTGGACTGCAAATGGTTAGGAAAAATAAAGCAGATCTTCAGCTTGGTTTCCATATAGTTATTTAGACAGCCGCCTTCCGGCAAGATGGAGAATTTACGTGAATTAAATGAAGACCAAAAGAAACCGCTACGCCGCCATTGAGATTATGTCGCGTTAACAAACTTTTCTGTATCCACTTGCAATGAACTTTGTATCATTCCTTATTGGTGTCCTATCATGTTGGAGTCTAGATTACATAGTAATAAGTTGAACTGAGGTTTTATTTGAATGCCCCGTCATAAATTTGTTTGTTTATAACATGCCTGCAAATAACCTATTCTGCGGTCTAAACATATTAGCTGGTTTGTTAAACGTGACACATTGACAATCCAGCTGAACGACATTCAGCTGTTTAACAAAACCGAGCTGTTGTGCTAAACACCTAGAGGTTTAGTGAATTAGCGGTTTATACCATCCAACCAACTGCGACATATACTCAATACTCAATATTTTATAGCAAACCATAAAGTACATAAGATAACAACAATACAATTTAAGAATCATTTTATGGATATATATACAGGGTGGCGCAAAAGTAAAGACCCTATTTGGTTCAGCTATAACATTTTTTCTAAATTAGAAAACTAGATTTAGGTTTTTTTAAATGTATATTTGTGCCATTAAATTTCGTACCATTAGGATTTAAAGATGATGTCTTTTAAATGGTGACCTCCAGAGTTGATACACATTTGAGCCCTATTTATGACATTTTGCATAACTTGCCGTAACACTTCCTGCGATATGTTCGTTATTTCTTGACGAATGTTTTCTTTTAGAGCTGCGAGAGTCTGTGGCTTGTTCACATACACCCGAGATTTCAAAAAACCCCAAAGAAAGAAGTCTGGACTGGTCAGATCGGGTGATCTTGCAGGCCAAGGCAAATCGCCAAAACGAGAGATAACTCGGCCTGGAAAAGCGTCCCTCACTAAGTCCCACACAATTATTCCACGTTCTTGGGGAGTAAAACGGTCCATGTTTATTTTCAGTGTATTTTACATTTGTTCACTACACAATTTTCAACAACAGAATGACAGAAAATGTCATATAAAAAAAATAAAAGTATTTTCTTTAGTGCCAGTACTTTTGCGCCACCCAGTATATATATATATATATATATATATAAATATATTTATATTTATGGACCCTGTCGGGCACAGCAATTTGGTTAGAGAAGTGGAGGTCGCACTCATAAGGTAATTTGGATCGACTATTTTTTAAATTAGTTATTGGTACCTTTAAATTTGGTATATTAAACATTTTTGGACATTCGATTCATAGATATTAAAATTTGAAGTTATGCATTTAGTACGTGTTGAATTATGATTTACCTTTATAACTTACATCAATTATTTCCAGTTTCATATTCACTCATTATGTTCTAAATTTATTTTAATTATGAAATACAATAATTTATTTAATTAAAACATTTAGAGTAAATTATTATATTTTATTAGTTAATTTATTTACATATTTAATTTCACTTTATTAATATTGACATTATATTATCTTATTGTTATTATTATTTTATATTTTATTAAATTATTATAAAATAAACTGGTTATATATTTTTACTGCGCTGGTTATATTTACTTATAGTTTATCCTTTAGGAATTCTTTTATATCGTAATAGGCTTTGTTAATAAGAAATTGTTTTAATGTTTTGATATACAAAACTTAATGACGTTTAAAAGTGCCTGCAAAGGCCTATAAAGTCAACTAAGCCGTCAAGGCAAATAAATTCGCACGCTATTGAAAACGCGACCTCTGACCTGGTTTTACACAATTTCACGCATCCTGTGAATAATGGTAGGTGGTGATAATTATCACCACGATGGTAACAATAACATTTTGTATATAGACTTTTAGCGTTACAATATATGAATAACCTTTATATATTTTTTTTAACATCATCTTTCTGTAATTAATAATTGCACCACTTCAATCCCAAACGCATACTAACGGTTGGAAGGGACCCCTGTTTACTTTTCTGTTTTTGTATCTACATATATCTGTATGTGAGTTGAAAAAATAAAGCTTTATAAACATAGGAGCTCGGTGGCCCGGTGGGAGTACGCATTGCTAGCGTTTTCACAAGTTAAGCAACCCCGGGCGTGGTCCGTACTTGGATGGGTGACCACAAGTGGTACAAAAATTTATCGAGCTCATCCGTGCTTCGGAAGGCACGTAAAAGCCGTTGGTCCCGGCTGTCATTGTATGGCAGTCGTCAAGCTATGTCAGATGCCTTGTGGCAGCTTGAAAAATTTGACACCAGTGTTGACCACTTACATACACGAAAAACAAACAAACAAACATACAAACACAGTTAAATACTATAAGTACCCGTAGCCGTGTGTTTCTTAAGAAGCGATTAAAGGGCTAAGCACAAACATCTCGTACATCGTAATCATCAACGAATGCTTCAAATCTGAGCTTCAAATGCAATATTTGACATTTGTATCATGCTAAATTAAATGGTCTCCGCAATCCAAGTCAATCTATGGAAAGAGTATTAACAGGGATTTTTGTCGGGTTATAAATTCACTCACCACTCATTCCTCAATACCAAGGATTACTAATCCAGGAATAGGATGGAAAAACGTCAACGAAGTTACTCGACATTCAGTTCAAAGTTAAAATAGTTTGGAAAATCCAAAAGTGCACGCCTCATAATCTAATTTTTTTTATACAGTGGTATATTAGTTTTTTATAAATTATAATTAAACGACAGTACTTAGAACGCTAATATTAACTAGGAATCAGCAAAAGTACAAAAGTATTCCGGTAAGATGAATTTTTCGACCAATTTCTCTGCCACATACATGGTCACATAAACACAGACTCACGGACGTCCAAGAATGATTAGTTTTAATGTTATTATTTATTATATTAAACAAATTAATTGTTTATAAAATGTACCATATGTGCTAGACAGATTATTTAACTTCATATTAGTGCACTCATATTATCCTGTAAGTGTTATATTCAAAAAAAAAGTCATTTAAGTTTCGAAAGACTGGGTTTTTTGACATGTCGAGAGTAGAGCACTACCTCAACGCTCCGCTTATGAGGCGTGCAATACCCCAACGCTCCGCTTATGAGGCGTGCAATACCTCAACGCTCCGCTTATGAGGCGTGCAATTATCTCAATAATAAGTTACACTTCTTCTTCTTAGCGAGTTGGAATGGCTAAAATTATTAAATGAGTGTGGACCAATGTGTGGCCACACCTACTCCCCTGTCATTAGCCGAATTTAGGTCCTCTATTGTACAAGGGGTTGGGCAGCTGGGACACGATAGTAGGTGGGCCATAGTTTGAATAGCTCCTTAGTCGCATAGATTGTTATTTGAGAAACCCCACTTTGCTCGGTTCTCGTGGCATCTCCCAACACCAGTCCGGAGCCTATTTAGGGACTTCCAAACTGCCCAGGGGAGATCACCACCCGTTGGAAGTTTCTCAGTGGGTGGAATATGGGATGATGAGGGAGGGTACGGTGTAACTTAATGTTTGATCGAATCTGAATTTTGGTCTCCGACGCAGCACAGCTGAGGATGCAAGCAGGAACGCCTAATATGAAGAAGACAGCGTAAATAAACTTAAATTCCTTACTTCAGTAGGCATTCCATAACTTTCTACAAGGAAGCATTCCAACTTAAAATATACCAACCAGTCTACAGCTGCCACTTTATCGATACTTTTTATCGATAAGTCAACAGTTTGTTTTGACAAGCGCTAGCAAACATCGTGACAAGTTACTTAGTGTAGAGCGGTCTAAAAGCTAGTGAGTGAAAGGTCAAGGATTCGAAAATAAAGTGACTCATGGAAGGCGACGACCGCTTATGAAGATATGTAAAACATCATGCATTTTTAGGGTTCCGTACAAAAATAAAAAACGGAACCCTTATAGGATCACTCGTGCGTCTGTCTGTCTGTCCGTCCGTCTGTCACAGCCAATTTGCTCCGAATCTACTGGACCAAATCAGGTGAAATTTGGTAGAATGGTGTAATCGTATGACCCAAACACAGATGTGCAAAGTAAATAAATATTATTTTAAAATAAGGGTCATTTTCGGGGGATAAATTAGGAAACAGCTGCTTCTCTTCTCGAGCAGATCGTAAAAGTGAAAATGCGAATCAATTAAATAGGTGATGCAACTAGCCATCACTATTTTGATTACCTTTTATCACAGATTAGATCTTTCGGCCCTGTGTTGTCTCCTTAGAGCCGCAAGACCAAAACTGCTCTGTCTGCCCCGTATTCGTTCGATAGTGAGAGAACCGGAGCCCCCCCTTTTCTGTGGAGGGCCCTGAAACGCCAATCACGCTCTTGTTACACCCCTGATGTTGCAGTTGTCCATGGGCAGTGGTGATCACTTGCCATCAGGTGACCCGTTTATTCGTTTGCCGTCCTATATTATAAAAAAAGAAAAAATAGATATAATGGTTTTTGTAAAGTTCACGTTCCTTTACGATGTTTTTTGTAACATTAATAAATCTAGCCGTGACTTATCTATCGATTCAAACACCCATCACTACATCAATATTGACACCTCGGTTGTCTCGTCCGGCTGTCCGTCAGCAGATTGTAGATTATTTTTTGTGGTCGTTTTAACCCTGTTCAACCTGTGTGGAGTTATCTTGTGTTTAGTTTCTTCGTGGTGACGTATAGGGTTAAATGGTTTTGGTATTTTTATAGTGTACAAGAGCAGGCCTTAAAATAATTAGTCCGTTTATACACCGCCAGTCTTATTGATTGAGGGAGCGAAGCGTCTTAGTTTCGGATTGGCCAAAAATTTCTTTTTGATCCTCTCTGTTCTCGCTTACGAGTACAGGTCGCATTTTTTAACAGAATTTGACGATAATTGGCAAACTAGTGGCTTGATTTATTTAAATTTGAGAGGCTCACTAAGGACTTCATTTTACACAAGATGTCGCAAAAAAAAAAATCCAAAAGGGGACAGTGGAGTGGTGGGAGGGGAAGGGGAAGTTTGTTGTAGCGTTATATAGGGATGAATTTCACTGAAACGGCTTTGCTAAGCCAGGGGGGAGGGGAAAGAGTCAGTTATTGCATGGTTATAAGAGCTGCGTGTTTCCGAATGCTTCTTCGAGTCAACACTTGTATAGCGTTAGGCTAAAGAAGCTTTCGGGCAGCCAAATTGTTTGTGCTTGTTTCCGAATGCTTCTTCGAGTCAACACTTGCGTTGAGCCTGTGGTTGAGCTAAAGACGCTTTCGGGCAAAAAAATTGTACAAACGGGCTGCCTATCCTTCTATAGTACAACATACACACCGCGTTGTGGCAAAGAAGGGAATGCGTTCTGTTGGAAAACTAACTGGTTTGATAACAGGGTAGACAATGACTCAGTATCTGTATGAAATGCACGGCTCTGATATACTTATAATTAAATTAGATTGGATTGGATTAGATGAGATTAAATAATGTTAGTTTTTAATAAATTACAAAATTCAAACAATTTCTCTTTGGCCTAATCAAATCAAACAAAAAATCTAACAAAATATCAAACAAAAAATTAAACTTTTATAAAACATTTAAAAAAAAACATAAAATCAACCTTCTACTTTGCATTGGACAAATACAAGTGTTGAGTCTAAGAAGCATATTCGGAGTGTTGAGTCTAAGAAGCATATTCGGAAATACGCATAAATAATTTGTTTGTCTGAAAGCTTCTTTAGCCCAACGCTATACAAGTGTTGACTCAAAGAAGCATTCGGAAACACGCATAAGAGCTCGCGAGATCTACTGTTCTCACAGAATCACATGTCGTAAGTTAGTGTGCCAAAAATTAAAATATCTAAGTACCTATGTACTTATATGAAAACATTCCAGTAGAACGAAAAAAAATTAAGAATTGGAGGGTGGATTTTTATTTCGTGTACTGTATTATTAAATCGAGTTAAAAAAATACGTCTTGATCGTATATGTTATGTAACTACTTCGTGCAATTTGAATATTTCTTTCAGCGCGCGATTTGTGGGTATAAACGCTTTTCATCTAATGTAACAACTTAACTCACTGCATTTATTGCTTATTTCTCTTACCAATCCCAATTATAACGCCAAGAATTAATAAAAGAGAACATGATGTATGTGAAAATAACTTCATAACATCCAATAAGTACAAAACCTCTTTCATCGACCAAGCTCAGGCTTTTGATTGCATTAACCACCTTTTTTATCGATAATAATCTTAATTTATCGACTGCCTCCTAACCGGGTCTATTTAACTTTGATTTATTACCCTACTTTTATCTTTTACCTGATAATAAATTTGAGTATACATAATTTTTTATGAAATATGCGCCGGTTCACCGCAAGGTCGTGCTTTGGGCCCGTTTCTCTAATTATAAGGTGTGGGATATCATTACGGCATTACGGAGGTGTTTAATACATGTAATCTGAACGCATCTTAATTAGGTATGTTTGTTCTAATTTATGTGTGAGTCATTGTGGATTTCGAATGTACTTAGATCTGTGAAATGATTCCATTGTTGGAATGATAAAAGGGAATTTTAACTGTGTAGGTGCCTAATGTTGAGGAAGCAATAAAAAAGAGGTTAATGATAGAACGTGTTGCTGGTTTTCTGCATAATATTTAGATATGGAAATTTAAACTTCCGTAATAAATACAAGGGCCCAGAAGCAAAATCCTTTGTGACTGAGATTTCAACGCGTCTCCGCGATGTTACGGGCGATCCAAGAGCGAGCAGCTACGTTGCACAAATAATTTCTATTGCGGTACAGAGGGGTAATGATGCCAGCCTTCTTGGTAGCCCCGCGGCGAGGAGTTGGAGTTACATTTTTATTTGTAAATTTTTATTTTATTAAATAATCCGCTATTTTGCAACAAGTCAAATCAGATACTTTTTTCTTCACGTCAAAAACAAAAATTTTCTATGGGATTTGTATGATATATCGATTTATGACGTCATAGTCCTTGGAGTCAAATAGCGCTCTTAATATCCGTTTTTCTGCATTAATAAATCTAAAATCACGTTCAAAGTGGATGTGATCAATGACAAGTGGCATTGTTTTGTGACGTTTTATTCTATTAACAGTACCAGATAATTTATTTTTGACCCAGTTAAGTACCTAATAATGAGTTTAAACTTACTTTGGGGCTAAAGCTTCCTTTTCCATGCTGGTCTGGGAAAAAAGAAAAAACTTAGAATGTACCAGCTGCTTCTCTTCTCGCGGCTTTTACGAAGCCGATTGAGGGAATGGGCGAAAATATATTACCTATGTTATTAGGCGATGCGGCTAGCAACCCATCACTTTTCTTTTATAATTCCTTTTTCCACCTCGCCCACCATCACGCTGAAAGTGGCCTTTGGGTCTTGCGGCCCTGGGCCCTGTGTTTAGAACCTTAAATGCTCTGTCTGCCCCATTAGTGATAAAGACGTGCTAGTGTATGTATTGGGGCTTAACTCGAGCACAGAATACAGTAAGAGTAAACAGAATCGGAATCGCCTAAGGTACGCGCAATATGCGTCCCCGTTCCCCGTCCCCGCACCTCTCCTCCGTTTTCGCCTTGATGACACAAGTTGGCCCACAAGAACCGGGGGAGAGGTGCGGGTACCTTAGGAGATTCCGTTCTGTATACTCTTACTGTATTCTGTGATTCGAGGTACAAGTCGCGCCCAGGGAGGATCGAACTCGTCCCTCACAGACGCACACCCAGCGCCTTAACCACATGGCCACCACCGCTTCATATACCTATGTCACATCCCCACGTATTCCCGTTTGCATCCTCAGCGGTCCACTCCAAGTCTTCCCGTGGATGTCGTAGAAGGCGACTTAGGAAACAAAGCTTACAAACATCAGTGAGAGCTCTCCAACCCGTCTGGCCAGCGTAAAGAGTGTAGGCCAAATCCTTTGACTGCTCTGGCTAATATATGGCTCTGGTAGTACAGAGAGGGTCGTGCTCCTGCAGTGGAGACTAAAAGACCTAATGATGATGATCAAGATCCTCATCGGTGTTGCGTCAGAGCCCGGGGTCTGCTACCTACCCTAGGAGATGTGACGAGGTTACTGGTTTTACTCAGAGCGACTGCCGTCTGACCTCCGCAACCGAAATGGTAGATCAGAACCAGTAGCGGCGTTAGGGTAGGGCGCGGTTGGGCGACCGCCCAGGGCGCCAGATACAAAGGGGCGACAGGGGGCGTTTTTGGGCAAGAGGGGGACACAGGTAATAATAAATATATAAATAGCGGCTGGTTAATGGCGGCAACTCCTAGACTTTTGTTAGTCCTAGACCCTTTTAAGATCGTAGTTGAACCCCCCCCCCCCCCCCCGTCGGCATAAATAAATCCTATAAGATTGAAGCCTAAGTCAGTCTGAATTGCAGTTGGGGGGGGGGGGGGGGGGGGGGAATCTCGCCCGGGGCACTGGTAGAGCTAAAACCGGCACTGATCAGAACTAATCCTAGAATAGGACAAACGCTAGACGGCGTTCGGGACCCATAGCTTTACGTGCCTTCCAAAATACGGAATCATCTTTCTTTTCGGATAGTCAGGTGATTCAAGCCTGTAATATCCTAACCAGACATCAAACCACTTTTCACAAAGTATGCTTCTCAGTGGGATTTGAACCCACGACCTCCGGATCACGAGACAAACGCCACTGGGCCACGGAAGCAGTCATATAGATGTATGTATATGCCTATAATTCATGTCCAAAGAAGTGATATAAAACAATTGACCCCACAGTATCATTTAATTTGCTGCCGTTGTCACAGAGCTGTTTACAAATGAGCGACCTACATCGTCCGTAGGGCGGCTACAGACTGGCGACAAACGAATTCAAATTAAAAAAAAAATGTTTTGAGACTAATAAACGGGCAAGTGCGAGTCGGACTCGTACATAAAGAGTTCCGTACCTTCGTAGAATGTTTTAAAACGCTGACAAAATATACGTTTCGTGTATGACGACCCCCTTTAATTTTCACATTATCTTATTATTAATATTTGTTTATATTTATATTTATTTAATACAGATACATACAGATTTACAGTATACACCAAAATATCTGCATGCTAGGGACTTACAAACCAACTAATAAGAATACAATATTAAAACTTAAATTATGTAATTAATAGAATTCAAATAAGTAATCAAATTGTTAATAAATATTCTAATATTATATTGTTATTACCTCTACAACATCCCGGCTCCCCGTGCCGTGTGGTTCCGGGTCAGAATAGGACCACTACATCTCTTCCTCTGAATGTCGTAAGAGACGACTAAAGGACTTAAGCACAAACATCTCGAGCTACAATTGCATTCCCAAGAAGGGATGTCGGGCGGCGGATGGTTGTAAAACTTCTCGCACAAATACATTTCCAAAGAGGGTTGACGTCAGGCAGGCGGCCGGTCGTAAAATTATAGCCGAATCATTTTAACTGTTCCGGCAATTTCTTCTCCACTTCGCAGTCTTTGGTATCCTTGCGTGACCATTGACGTGCATGTAATATTTGGAGAAGAAAAAGCGGGAAAGTGCACCCGAAGCAGCACAGCTGAGGATGCAACCGGGAACGCACTTAGACGAAGAAGAAGAAGAAGCGGCCATAGTAATACATAATCTGTGTAAATTTCAAGTGTCTAGCTATCAAGGTTCAAGAGATAGAGCCCTGTAACAGACGGACAGACAGCGGAGTCCCAGTAATACGGTCCCGTTTGCACCCTTTGGATACGGAACCCTAAAAACTAAAAAAATCATACTGAAAAGTACGTTTACCCAGCTAATGCAAGCAAAGCAAGGAGCAACATCTGATAATTTATATGTATATTTGAAATGTGTTTTTAAGCCCTTCATTTGATATCGGTATGATTAGATATATTTTACTTTTTAGCGCCCACTATAGGCCGTAAAGTAAGGAATTACTTTACGGCCTATAGAGGGCGCCACTGTGAATTTACTGCTGTGACGTCACATAGCCTGTAACCAGCGAACAGCCAAGACGCTTCCGACGATACCTCATTTGTCAAGGTATCGTGGATAACTTTGAGGATACAAACTACGGGAATAAATGAACATACATACACACATAGCGGGGAATATACATGGGTAATCTCGACTCCGAGGAGTGTTTCGGCTTACTGAATCTTACTCCGCATCCGGTACCGACTCATCTTAATGATTCCTACTCCCTTATCGGCTCCAGCTCCGAGGTCCGCTAAGTTTCGCTATTGAATCTACAGAATACAGATGTCCTTTCTGGTACCGGTTGGTTTCAATACAGAATAATTATGAATCCCGACTCCCGATTCCTCCCGAGACGCGCTGGAGCCAAAACGCGGCTCGCGGCTCGCGACCCGACAGGCAACGCCGGTTCCCGGCGGGACCAAGATCGGTCCGGACACAATAACTCGCGGGAGCCGATAACGATTACCGGGATTCAGTACGGGTATCGGCTCCTGTTGATGAATCGGCTCATTTAAATATTCGAATCCGGAGTTACCCATGTCTAGCGGGGAAACACATAGGTAACCGGGTTCCTTTTGGTTTCGTCGAAGTCGGGTAAAAACTCTTATCTTATATGTAAAATTCTCGTGTCACAATGTTCGTTCCCGTACTCCTCCGAAACGGCTTGACCGATTCTCATGAAATTTTGTGAGCATATTGAGTAGGTCTGAGAATCAGCCAACATCTATTTTTCATACCCCGAATCTACGCGGGCAGAGCCGCGGGCAAAAGCTAGTATTGTCTAAAAACTTATCTTTTATTTCCAGGTAAGTTACTGCTTGATTAGTGTAGAAGAAGCATTAACAAACTTCAAGAAGCTGCAGGATTTTCACCGACGACTTCAACATTCAAGTATGTACTTAATAGCTAGGTACCTAAATATAAACAGTGTCAGTGTAAACAGTTGTAGCTTGATTCAAATCGTTGCTAAACTTAACTAACTTACGAGTTTATGTCGAGGAGTTATACTGACAGCTATATGTCGTTCGATGAGTGAGAGAGACGGAGCCCCGTCTCCCCCCTCTGGGGAGGGCCCTGTAAAGCCGGTAACGCTCTTGTTACACCCTGGTGATGCAATTGTCCATGGGCAGCAGTGACCACTTACCATCAGGTGACCCGCTTGCTCGTTAGCCGACCTATAACATAAAAAAAAGCTGACGCGTCCGTAAGCCCTGATCTCCGCAAATTTGCGTTGGATGCTTTACTCATTATTTTGGGATAGTATCTCGCTGATTTTGGGATATATATAACTGATTTTATGTCAATTTCATATAATATACAAGAACACTGTAGGAACAGAATATCGTCATCTAATATATATGTATATGGACATAATAACTCAGCTTCAGGCCGTGCCTGAATTTTCCGGGATAGTGGACCCCGGAAAATTCAGGCCTTTCCCCAGGCTTTCCCCATTTAAAATAAATCATTTCAAAGAAAACGGAGACAACATTTAAAATTTTGCTACTACCAAGTCCTAGACAACCCTTCAATTAAGGCGAAGATATAGGCAAATGGCCTTGAAGTGTGAAATAAATTGTTAACTCGTAAATATGGTGATAATTTCCATATTGCTCTTCGTCATGCACTAGATAGCCCTTTAAATTATTTTATGAACTGCCGTTGAAACTATTATTGGTGATCCGTCTAGCTTTAAAACTTGCCGTGGCCACTTTTGGCGGAGGCAAGTTTTAAAGCTAGACGGACTAATGTAAATACTTTTAACGGTGGTTCATAAAATAATTTAAAGGGCTATCTAGTGCATGACGAAGAGCAATATAGAAATTATCTCCATATTTACGAGTTAACAATTTATTTCAAATGAGGGCGCCACTTCAAGGTCATTTGCCTATATCTTCACCTTAAAGTATTTTATGAACTACTGTTTTCAGTTTAAAGTGAGAACGTTAAGCTACTACGCACATTTGCGAAAAACGGCCACTTTTGGCTAATGTGCGTAGTAAAGCTTAACGTTCTCATTATAAACTGTAAACAGCAGTTCATAAAATACTTTTAAGGGTTATCTAGGACTTGGTAGTAGCAAAATTTTAAATGATGTCTCCGTTTTCTTTGAAATGATTTATTTAAAATGGGGGCAGCACTGGACCCCGGAAAATTTAGGTACGGCCTTCAGTCCCAGTGACATTAAAATTCCCACATTTCTTTTTTAATAATAATGACTTCTAGCTTCGATAAATTACTACGCAAAGTTGTGAGAAAATCTGAATCAGTTGTCGTTGTGCGGGCAGCCTTACCTCTCTCATAACAGCCATGTTTACATGAGATTGTCATATGAATGTTTAATTATAATAATTGCTTGTACAGCGCAGGGCGGGGTGGCTTGTGTAATAATTAGTTGCGTTTAGTACCTACAATTTGTTCTACGTCCACCAGAGTTAAAATTGGCGTTTTGCGCCCGCTACTTGTGTGGTTGTTCCATGCTGGTATGGGAAAGAACTGGATCTTGTGGCTCTAAACCTCACAACTCTTTTAGGGTTCCGTAGTCCACAAGGAACCCTTATAGTTACGTCATGTCCGTCCGTCCGTCCGTCTGTCCATCCGGGCTCGTACTCCGCCGCTACTGCACCGATTGTGGAGAGATAGATATTAAAGTTGGTTTTTAAAATTATGAAAAAATGTTTTTTTTTTCAGCCCCCCAGCAAAGTTAAAATTTGAGGTGACCCCCGACCGTAACTTTTGAAATATTACTAAAATAATTCTGAAAAAAATGTGGTATATACCTCAAAGTATGTACTTTTAATTAAAACTATAGCGGTCTCGGTATCATAGATAGTTATTTTTTAATACGTCTTAAATCGTAAAATGTTACTCGCTGCTACGGAACCCTTCATGGGCGAGTCCGACTCGCACTTGGCCGCTTTTTTATTTTTACCTTTACTCTCAAAGTTAATTCTATTAAATTTGACTATAAACTAGGTATATTATCTTATCAACCATTGCGTAGTAAAATGTTAATTTACTTGTATGTATATTATGTGTGTGCCTCAGTTACACAAATAAAGTATCTATCTATCTAAATCCACCGTTCACGACTTAGGTTTTTTTTATTTTTTTACTTAACCCTAGGTAAGTAAACAGACAGCTCAAGGCCGCAAGACCCAAAGACTACTTTTAGCGTGATGATGGGGAAGAAGGTGTAAAAACGAATCAAAATAGTGATAAATTTCTAGCCGCATTGCCTATTAACATGACATTCGCATTTTCGCCCATTCCCTCGATCTGCGCAGGAAGAGAAGCAGCTGGTACATTCCAAGTTTTTCCTTTTCTCCCAGACAAGCGTTTGTTAAAAATGCTTAGTTTTACTCCGAAACATTCCCTCCACAATACGTTTTACAAATGAGTGTCTCCAAATCCCGGCTCATCCTGTAATCCCGAGGGACTTGTCAGTTGATTTATGCTCGGAAATGAGTTTTTAATTAGTGCCGTATGGCTGGCTATATTTGGATGGGATTTTGTTTTGTTTTAGAGATTTTTTCTCGAGAAATTTACATTGTTTGGTTAACTTGACTGTTTACCCGTGTGGTTTCGGGTTAGAATTAGGACCAGTCCATCGTCTCCATCACTTCCTGTGGATGTCGTAAGAGGCGACTAAAGGATTAAGCACAATCATCTCGTGCTACAATTGCATTCCTAAGGAGGGTTAACGTCGGGCGGCGGCCGATTGTAAAACTTTTCGCTTAAATACATTCCCAAAAAGGGTTGACGTCAGGCAGGCGGCCGTCCGTAAAACTCTAGCCAAATCATTTAAACTCTTCCGGCTATTTCTTCTCCACCGCAGGATCTTTGGCATCCTGGGATCACCATTGACATGTATGTAATATTTGGAGAAGAAAAAGCGGGAAAGCGCACCCCGGGCTCCGAAACAGCACAGCTGAGGATGAAACCGGGAATGCGCTTGGATGTGGAGGTTGACTTGCCGGTTTTACAAATAAATACCACAGATACACTCTCACGTCTTTACCTCTAACAGAAAAGAGAGCCAACGGCAACGTTAAGGCCGTGTTCACACGAGCGCGATTTTTTTCGGCGCGACACAGCGCACACTTCGCGTAAGCATCGCTCCCTCTTTAGAAACATTGGAATTAAATGCTTATCTATTGTAACATAAAGTTTAACTTGTGCTACATACCTTATATAGCCGTGTGGGTCCCGGCAGAGTAGAATAGGACCACTCCAAGTCTTCCCGTGGATGTCGTAGAAGGCGACTTAGGGAACACAAGCTAAACAAAGCTTATAAACATCAATGAGACTTCTCCAACCCGTCTGGCCAGCGTGGAGAGTGTAGGCCAAATCCTTTGACTACTCTGGCTATAATATAAGGCTCTGGTAGTACAGAGAGAGTCGTGCTCCTGCAGTGGAGACTAGAAAGACCTGATGATGATGATTTGGTAGTAGATCTAGCCCGTAGTTCGATTTATTACGAATGCCAATTACACCTCTTAAGGCGACGTGGGTTCACAATTTGCAACACAGTGCGTGTTTTTGAAAAATCACTGTTATTCAACTACTACAGTTTATTCCTCAAAAAATTTACATAAAAATCTTAAGGATTTTTTACAGACATCCACAATAACCAAAACATGATTAAGCATTTTTGGCTCGATAGAAAAAAATCACAAACATACCTCTAATTTGCCTAAACTTGCCTTTATAATACATATTACTATTTTATACAATCACCTTTTTATATGAAAATTATACTAAAAAATGTATTATCTAAATATCTATCCGTTTTGGCTACAAAAAAAATTATAAATAAAATACAAAAAAAATTATAAATAAAACACTGCGAAATATCGTCGAGCACGGCTCCGGGCCTTTCTTCGCTCTCGATGAATATTTCGCAGTGTTTTATTTATTATTTCTTTTGTATTATATTTATTATTTTTTCTGATTGTTTGTGATTTTTTTCCATCTAGTCAAAAATGCTCAATCGTGTTTTGGATATTGTAAGTGTCTGTAGAAAAGCCTTAAAATTCTTACGTAAAATTTTTGAGGAATAAACTGTAGTATAATTACAGTGATTTTTTAAAAACACTCCCAGTTTTCTTGGTTCTGAACTGGCGGGGCCTTAAGGTGGCATTTCACTTGGCTATTTGTATTTGCGTAATTGGCATGTTTGACAAATATTTACCATGTGTGGAGAGTATGTTTGGACTTATATGCCTCTTGGACAAATAGGCCAATACCAAACACGCGTATCCAGGCGCTTGTCGGTTTTTTGACGCACATCAAAGAGGTCGAATGGACAAATATACCATCTATATAATAATATAATAATAATCTTTATTCAAATTCAAATAATATGGTATGTTACATTTATACATTTAACAATACATTGTTAATATTAAGGTAATATAAATTAATGGTACCTGAGCTAGGATGAAAATCATCCTGTATTTCAGGCGTTACAAGGCTAACTGGTACTATAAACATAATAAACAATTACATTAAAAAATTAAATTACAAATTAAAATAAACCATTTATTATTTTATAACTATTAATAATTCCTCTGTTTCTTCGTAAGACATATTTAGTAGGGCTTCTTGTAGAATTTTTTTAGTTGCACTGTAAGTAAAGATAAAAATCTAATTTTTTATTAAGTCTGTTGTAGAGGAGTGGGCCGAGGAATAGAAAAAATCGAGAGGAGAAGTCGTGTTTTGTATGTACATTTTTCGCGCAAACAATATCTTTCCGTCTTTTTGATTGTGTGGTGACGCACTGCCAAGTGCGGCGTGCTGTTTGAGAATTGTGCTTAATATAAATAATTGCCTAACTGTTAGTACCTTGCAGGATTTATAGAGAAGGTCTGTGGGGAAAAGAAAAGGGCGGAAAGTAGAAACCTTAAGAATGGCTCGCTGTGCTCTCTCAATGGTTAGTAGTGATGTTTTAGCAATGCCACCCCATGACGTAATACAATAAGTTAATACTGACTGACATAAGGCAAAATAAACCTACACTATGGCCATATTATGTGCGCGCACCGTGGACCTTGTTTGTGTGTTTGTTATTTGGCCGCCATGTGTGGATGGTCGTATTTGTTAATTATATGTTAGTAGTAGTATATGTTAATTTTTGCCAAACAACGTCAACCACCCAATAGCGAATACAAATAGCCAAGTGAAGTGCCACCATTATATGCATCAATCGGTCACGGAAATAAGGATCTCAATAATTCCGCCAGTTTGCTTACAATAATAGTGGCAGTGACTGAAAATAACTTCATCTCTTAAATCTCCAGTGCCAGTATAAACACTTCCAGGAAACCACTCTCACAACAAACTAGGGATGGGAAAGACGGAAGCTGTTCCGGTATTTATTGTTTATGGATTGATTTGAATATAATTATTTGTTCCGAAAAAGAGTCAAAAATTAGGTAAAAAGGTATTGTCGATTTCTTGATTGGGTTTTTAATCTACCTAATAGGCAAGACTGGTGATGGATTTGTGTTTGTAGTTTGGAATGGAATTCAAAAGTACATAAGGCAAAATTGAAATTCATTGACAGATATGACTGCTGAATATGTCCCCGTGTGGTTCCGGGTCAGAATAGGACTACTCCATCTCCATCAAAGGAATAAGCACAAACATCTTGTGCTACAATTGCATTCCTAAGGAAGGTTAACGTCGGGCGGCGGCCGGTTGTAAAACTTTTCGCACAAATACATTCCCAAAGAGGGTTGACGTCAGGCAGGCGGCCAGTCGTAAAATTACATAATTTTAACTGTTCCGGCAATTTCTCCACTTCGTAAGGTCTTTGGCATCCTTGGGTGACCATAATATTAACGTGCATGTTATATTTGGAGATGAAAAAGCGGGAAAGCGCACCCCGGGCTCCGAAGCAGCACAGCTGAGGATGCAACCGGGAACGCGCTAAGATAAAGAAGATTTATAATTGCTGAATATGAGATCTAAGACTTTTTTTATTACCCCGTGAGGTCGGTAAAGAATTTTACGTTTTCCCCTGGCCTGGAAGTGGCCGTAGCACGCGAAGCAGGACTTAAGACTCCACTTTTTGGCCCGAGTGATACTTAAAATCTATTAGACATCTTTTGTCCCAGTTATGCCCGTGTCAACACAGTAATTGAAAATCACGACTGAACACCAAACAAGTCCGCCCATTTCTCACTTTCAAACGTGACATGTGTCATTAAATTAAATTAAAGGCTTTGAAAACCTCGCCGTTAAAGGCGTGAAGTGACAATAGCTGTCAAACAACAATGACGTAAACTGGGTATTCGTTGGTCTATTTGTTGGCGAGGTAGTTGATGTAGGTAACCGTGATGTTGACTTATTGTAGTTAATTTTAACTTTCGGTTATAATTAAACTAGGTTTTCTCTGTGGTTTTTAGGGTTCCGTACAAAAAATTAAAAAACAGAACCCTTATAGGATCACTCGTGCGTCTGTCTGTCCGTCCGACTGTCACAGCCAATTTGCTCCGAATGTACTGGACCGAATCAGGTGAAATTTGGTAGAATGTTGTAATCCTATGACCCAAACACATATGTGCCAAGTAAATATTTTTTTTTTAAATAAGGTTCATTTTCGGGGGACAGATTAGGAAATTAAAAAAAAAAAATCGCGAACCTTAATGTGACATATATCAAATAAAAGGGCTCGTTATGAGAATCTTAAATATATTATTGTTACTATTGTAAAATGAGTGGTTTTGATTTTATTCATGAAAGAAGACGAAAATTGACCATTGCACCTGATCTCCGAAACTACTGAGCCAAAAATTTTGAAAAACATACAAAATAAAGTTCATTGCTTGTAGATTACAGGAAAACCTATAAGAATACAATCAATTGTACGGAACCCTCTCCACGCGAGTGTAACTCGCACTTGGCCGGTTTATTTTTACAGCAATGGCTTTTATTCACGACTATCTTTAAGGAAATACGTTTTTTATATTAGCTCTAGAAAAGTGCGATGAAAATATATACTTACCTATCTGATTCTTTTTTGTGTACAATAAAGCTTTATAAACAAACTTACTATGTTCATTTGTTACTAGATATTTGCTGTACCCGAAAGGGTTAATAAGATGGACTGTAATTATAAATATAAGACCTCTTGTAAAACTCTTATTAGCAAATAAAGATTTGATTGATTGATTTGATTTATATTGATCTTTTAAATTTCCTGTAAGAAAACACCTAATTTATTACAAGGTTTTATTTAGCTGGCCCAGTATATTGTTTATTTGTTTAAGCCACTTCCAGGTTTCCCGTTTTGTACATTATGCATTAATGTAAATCAGATGACAATGCAATATTATTGTAACAAGGAGCTGATCTGATGACGGAGCCGAAAGGTGGCTATAGGAACCCTGTAATAAAACGACGCAACCTAATCGAGTTTGGGCTTAAATGCATTTGCCTTGATACCCGTGTGGTTCCGGGTTAGAATAGGACCACTCCATCTCTTCCTGTAGATGTCGTATCTAAGAGGCGTCTAAAGGACTAAGCACAAACATCTCGTGCTACAATTGTATTCCCAAGGAGGATTAACGTTGGGCGGCGGCCGATTGTAAAACTTTTCGTACAAATACATTCCCGAAGAGGTTGACATCAGGCAGGCGGCCGGTCGTAAAACTATAGCCAAATCATTTTAACTGTTCCGGCTATTTCTTCTACATTTTGCAAGGTCTTTCGCATCCTTGAGTGACCATTGAAATGCATGTTATATTTGAAGAAGAAAACACGGGAAAGCGCACCCGGGCTCCGAAGCAGCACAGCTAAGTATGCAATCGGGAACGCGCTGAGACGAAGCAAGCATTTTTCTTGATTAGTACCTACTTAGGCCTCATAATAAAATTGTACTTAACTTGAAAAACTAAGATGAAAAAATATCACATGACAATACCTAGTATTGTTCACAATGACTGCAGTCGCATCACTACTCATTAAGACGTCATTAGTGTGTAGCGATGCACGTGTTGTTAAAATTATACCATGTTTACTTGTGTTTGAACAAAAAAACTTACCTTTTCAATGCGAGGTGAGTAAAGATGGGGTTTTATTCAAGATTGGATTAAGTATAATATTTTGAGCAAAGATTATGTGATTTATAAGCTTTGATTATAAACATATTGAATAAATAGACATTTTCCTTAACTAATTCGTTGATATACATATATCATACATAGATTCAAAGAAGAAACGCAGCCAGCGTTCTTGGCACCAAGCCGCATGATCATAATCTTTTAGATTTCTAAATCAACGATTTAGTTTAGTTGTAGCTATAATTCAAGTTGGAGCGAAAACACATTGTTTGTATGTATGTATGTATGTATGTTTGTTCCGCGATAACTGCCGAACGGATGGTCCGATTTCGATGAAATTTGGCAGGCATGTAGGAAATATCAATAGAATTTTCAAGTTCGTTGGGCATCTAAATCGGCTCAGTAGTTTTTGAAATAATAATTAAAAATCGCGAGGTCTAAGTTCGCGGCGAACTACTAGTGTAGTTTAATTTCAGTTAAACTTATCGTTACATTACTTATTTTACTTTGTTTGGGGGATTTTGAAAAATCAATATCATAAGCTATTAATTACTCGTATTATATAACGACTAACAAAATATACTGAAACTATGCACTTATTATTATAATTCTAGAAATCTAACGCTCCTACATTTACCGCTTCGATTTTGATTCCATTTACGCAAACAAACTAACAGTAATTACAACGAAACACTCAAACACATACAAAGACAAAGATGCATGCGATTGTTCGCGACAAGGTCACGTACGCGTCGTGTCGGTCAAACAGCCGGCTCCTCGAAGCCGGCTGCACCGACACGGCCGCGGTCAACGCCACGAGCGGCGAGGTACCATATTAAAATGTTTATTTACTTACATATGAAAAGTCCTGTGTTTTTCATGTCTGTATGACTTTTACACCACTTCACGGCACATGACGGCATTTTTTATGAATCGATTATCCCAAAAACACAGCAATATTCTCAAAGGAAACTTCTTGCGACGCAACCGCACGACTCGAGTGTCACGGCGAACTGTCGCGCCGCGCTGTTCATATTTTAAGCCCCGCCCGCCGCGGTACATATCGTGTGGAATTATTTTTCGGGATTAGTTATGATTCTAGAGAATTATCGTTCGTAGAATTCAGTCCATGATATTGAAAATTTCCCCATTGAGAAACAATGTACTTTTTAACCGACTTCAAAAAAGGCGAGGTTATCAATTCGCTGTATTTTTATTTCTTTTTTCTTTTTTTTTATGTATGCGATATCTTCGCGAACCAATTTTGATGATTCTTTTTTTATTTGAAAGCCTTTACTACCAAGTTGGTCCGATTTTAATTTGGTGAAGATATGATGAAGAACTTTGGAGATATGGAAGAAACTCCTAAAAAAAATTTAAGTCGGTTGTTTTTTTTGTTAAAAATTTAATTATCCCCCAAAAATCCTCAAAAAAGGTGAAAATTACCGTGCATGAGTATATAAACTTAAAAGTACAAGTCCCGTCTAGTGAGAATCGAACGCCTCACAGACGCATCCAGTGTCTCAAGTCTTAACCGCTTGGCCACCACCGGTTCACGCAAGGAAATGTCAGCATTTTACGAAAGCATTCCTCAAATATTTCAAAGCACGAGCGAGTCATCATCACCATCCTCCCGTATTCCCGGTTGCATCGTCAGCGGTGTTGCTTTAGAGCCCGGGGTCCGCTACCCACCCTAGGTGATTTGACGAGGTTACTGGTTTTACACAGAGCGACTGCCGTCTGACCTCCGCAACCCAAAGGGTAGACCATAGATAACGTTCGGGACCCACAGCTTAGCGTACCTTCCGAAGCCTAGAATCATCTTTCTTTTCGGATAATCAGGTGATTCAAGCCTGCAATATCCTAACCAGACTGGAAACAAATTTCACAAAGTATGTTTTCCAGTGGGATTTGAAATCACAAGGCAAACGCCTAGACCACTGGACCACAGATTAATAAATAGTTACTACGACTGGACCACGGAGGTAGTCGATCCCCAAGCACGCGCATTTGACGTATTCTAATGTTCACACGTAGTAAACGTCTTTGCGTCTGTAAAAAACGACCTGGCAAAGGATTTATACAGTTATTTCGGGTGATAATTAGCTGTGCGGAGAATTATTACCAATTATTTGGGGAGCTTTTATAAGATACCACAATTTGAGAGTTTACCGTAGACTGAATCAGACTTTCCCGTACAAGCGTAGAATTTTTAATTAATTTCGTATACGCTTTTATTTTGAAACGACATGTCAAACGGCAAAATTTTGTAATTTGAAAGAAATTGCACAGGTTATATAAGGCTAGGCATATAAAAACTATCTTGATTACTTTTTTTGGTTATTTCTGTTTCGCATGTAATGTGATGTATTGCGTTTCCTAGTTAGGTAGGATGCCTTCAAATTGGATAGTGTAGTGTTATGTGACTTCGCCGTGTGGTTCCCGGCAGAGTAGAATAGTACCACTCCAAGTCCCGTGGATCTCGTAAAAGGCGACTCAGGAAACACAAGTTAAACAAAGCTTATAAACATCAGTGAGCTCTCCAACCCGTCTGGCCAGCGTGGAGAGTGTAGGCCAAATCCTCTGACTGCTCTGGCTAATATATGGCTCTGGTAGTACAGAGAGAGTCGTGCTTCTGCAGTGGAGATTAATAAACGGGCAAGTACAAGTCGGACTCGTACATGAAGGGATCCGTACCTCCGTACAATGTTTTAAAACGCTGAATAAACACGTTTCTTGTATGACGACCCCCATTAATTTTTAATTTTATCTTACTTTTAGTATTTTTTGTTATAGTGGCCATAGTAATACATAATTGGTAACAATTTTATGTATCTAGTTATTGCCATTATAAAGATCGAGTTGAAAACGCTGAAAAAAACACGTTTCTTGTATGACGACCCCCTTTATTTTTTAACATTATCTTATTTTTAATATTTGTTCTTATAGCGACCATAGTAATACATAATCTGTGAAATTTCAAGTGTCGAGCTATTACGGTTCAAGAGATAGAGCCCTGTGACAGACGGACAGACAGCGGAGTCTCAGTAATAGGGTCCCGTTTGCACCCTTTGGGTACGGAACCCTAAAAAAGACCTAATAATGATGATGATGGATAGTGTAATAATCGCTTCAGTAAATTTCTTTCCTTCCTACATGTGTGTATGTTAGGAAAAATAGTAGAAGAAATATAACATCACTGAGTTTACCATTTTAAGGTAAATTTTAACAAAGAGCTCGGCTGCGGTTGAATGTATTTCTTATTGTGCGCTCTGAGCTCTGATATTAAGTCGTAAACAAATCTGTTAAACCATTAAGGGGGAGTACTTCGTATAGTACATATGGTTAATCTGATACCTGTGCCACCGCGCGCGGCGCGCTCTACGTGAGGTGGCACAGGTATCTTAACTTTCCTCTGTACATAACAATATCTTTTGAACACAAAAAAAAACAGAACAAATTTTCAACAAAAAATCTGTTTTATTTCTCACAGGGCAGGTAGAGTCCACTTGCTATGGTCCTGACAGACCTCTTTCGTTTCATCTACACTCATCAACCTCTTCATACATGCCCTTCGGTTGCGGGTACTTCTTACCTCTCCTTTTTTCAGAACGTCTTATTAATTGTCATTTTTTTTTATTTTAATTTATGACATAACAAACGAATGTATTCTCAGTCCACATACTTATCTTATTTAAGTTGTAGGTTAGTTAGTTGACGTCTTTGGAGAAAATGCTGTAATGCAGTTTATTGCCACTTCTGCAATAGACAATATGCATGTGATTCAGAAACGAACAAAAAAAATGATGTGTATACTTCATTGCTAAAGAAAAATACCCATATATATATCTTTTCAATTTAACGTGTTTCCATTGAGAAATTAATTATTTAAAAGCTGTATTTTTAAAATTCCCTCGCAAATTTCCGAAACGCCACGTGACGTCACGAAACACTGTCAAACTTAATTTTCTAAATAGTCTGTGCTGTCAATCACAAATTAAAAAGAAGAAGACTATCTGTCACTGTCAATAAGTCATTTGTTGCAGTGTTACCAGATTGGGTATTTTTTTCGCAATTCTGGGTAAAAATGGGAAATTTTAGAGAAAAAAAATAAATCTTTTGGAGAATTTTGGGTATTTTTTTTCTTAAATAATATAAATTTATTTGATTAATTACGGTAGGTAGTACATTATCTTAAAGCTTATAGTAGCAGGCAGCTAGTCTACTACCTATTAAATTATAAATAATTGAAGTAGGTACTTACAATAGGTACTACTGTGTAGTTTTGCAAAGGATGACACTACTCATTTTGCTCACAATATGTATTTTTTGTTCACAATAGGTATGTACAGTTGCAGTTGAATGGTATAATCCGCTAATTTACTAAACCTCTAGCTGTTTGGCATTACAGCTCGGTTTTGTAGAACAGCGAACCCTAATACGCGGAATGATTCCTTACATTTGCATATTTGGGCATATGAAAATATATTTTGTCAGGTGCAGTTACGATGTTATTTTTGCACATAGGAACCATACAATATTTATAATAAGATTTTGTGCGCCCTTCCATTTGTAATGAATTGATATTAAAAGCTTTAATCACTCACTTATAATCACAAATTAGATAGTATTACTTATAAAATAAAACTGTGAATCCAAATCTTCGTTGTTTTGTTGATAATATTTTGAATTTGTAATTTGCACTTGACTGACACTGACATATAAGTGTATCTATGACATTGACAATGCACGGTGACGTCACAGAAAAAAGCGCAAAATGGCACCGCGTTTATAGTCGTCCAAAAATAATAGTAATTTTAATTATTTTTTTAAGCTTATTTAATAATATTCTGTAAGTGTTATATTTTTTTCCGGTTATATAATAACTTATAGAATCGTTTAAAAAAATAAAAAAATAACATGAATATACCCTATAGCGCCTAGGAAGCGGCACTAAACTACAGAATAAATAATACTAACGTACAGAAGTCTCACTCAGCAAAGAAATTCAAAGAAATATCTACTCATGGCTAGCGATATGGTTTAATTTAGCTCACGTCAGAACTCAGCACCTTTTCGTATATATACCTAGACATCAATTGCAAGCCAATTTCATTCTTATTACTCTGGACAAACTGGACAAAACTTAGCTGTAATGTAAATAACGATTAGACGTCAACTACGTCAAAATTTGTGAAAAACAAAACAAAGTGACTATTATTAAAAAATATTTTAAATATCCTATGATATTAAAGATATTTTGAATAGATATAAAAATTATAAAATTTATATATCGAGGTAATTTTAAATGTTTACGAACCCAAAAAACATTTACACTAAAACCTTCCCCTTAATACACGAGTCGGCCCGTCGTCCCACACACAGTCTGCCTGTTTGCTTGTCCGTTTCTCCGTAACTACGCATCATCAAGTTTACAGCGCTCTTTCGTATAATTTTATTGGTGCTATTTACTTTGTCGTATAATTTAAGTGACACTTAATAGCTTTGTTAAATACTCACTTATAAATCATTATAGTAAGCTTCGATGTTAGGTTATTTATGGATGAACTTTGACATTAGGAAAAAAATGGGATTTTTTCTCTTCCATGCCATCTGGGAGAAAATTAGAATGTACCAACTGCTTCTTTTCCCGAGCAAATCCTAAAAGCCGATCGACCTAACTCACTATTTGATTCCTTTTCCCACCTTCTGGCCCACCATCACGATAAAAGTGGTCTTTGGGACTTGCGGCCCTGGGCTCGGCTGAGAGCCGCAGGACCTAAAATATCTGTCTGACCCGTTAGGGATAAAGACGTGATAGTGTAATGTAATTTTCCTTTCATGCCAGTCTACGAGAAATAAAAATAAATAAATCAGTTGCTTCCATTGACTTATACTACGTGGAACGGACATACCTGTAATAAATCGAACCACGGACTATATTATGTATACTAGATCATTGCAGTATAGGTAATGAAATTAAAATAATAGCCAAAAAACTAAAATAAATTTCGGCATTTCCATACAAAAGTGTGCGGCCGCCCGGGCGATTTGTATGGGAAAGTCGATTTTTTTTACTTATTTTAATTTAATTACACTTTAGTGATCTAGTATCGCCCGTGGTTTGATTTATTACGGGCATGTCCCTTCCACTTTGTATATTACTGGCGTATCATTGGTTGCTTCTCTACCCGGGCAGATCTTAAAATCATGGTAAAGGGCCATCCACATATTACGTAGGTAACACAAAATTTCGACTTTTTTAAACCCACTGAAATTTTGCTTTCTAACTTCTATTTACTTGGTAAGACACTTAGGTTTTCGAATACCTACTAACCTACTAAAAATTAAAACTAAAGATATCAGTTTCATCAAAATCAATTACCGACTTACTTACAGTCTGAGAAACACACAGTAAGCCACTTAGCATAGTTCATTTACATATGTATACAGCCAACATATGTTTACATCTTCACTTCACCCGATAAGGTGCGAGATCCTACCGACATTATTAATATTACCATCTATCACTTAGGATGATTAATAGTTAAGATACGTTCACACTATATCTACGTAGTACATTCAGGGGCATAAATTCCCGCTAAATAGGACATATTACCAGGCCTGTGTCACTCCCCGTTTAGGCATCGAAAATGTACCTACATTATTACTATGCGCGCAGCCGGCCCCTCTGGGTGGTGAATTCAGTTATACGAATCGTATGTCCAAAGTAATAAGAATGAAATTGGCTTGCAATGGATGTCTAGGTATCTAAGCGAGAAGGTGCTGAGTTCTGACGTGAGCTAAATTAAACCATATCTCTAGCTACATTAAGTAGATATTCCTTTGAATTTCTTTGCTGAGTGAGACTCCTGTACGTTAGTATTAGTATTTATTCTGTGATATTACGCAAAACTCTGCGCAGATGGCGGCACTAGCACATACAGTAAACAATCTGCTGTCATTCTACATGTTATATTTTTTGCAACAAATAATTGTTATAAAAGTATTTAATTTTAATAGTTTTTATTTTTATTCACTCATTCAAACACCTGTGCTGTGGTGTTATGATTTCCTACGGCCATTTAGATAGCTAATATATATATAATTGTACAAATTCATTGTGACTTTGATGTACTTGTCATTGTCAAACGTTAGTTTACGGTCTGCGCTAATGCTGCACTCTGGCGGCAGAACATTGCAGTAATATCTCCTATTAGGTACTTTACTGTGTTTGACTTAACTGTTTGATTTTGTACAATATTTTTTATGAAACAACAATTACAACTAAAAACTCGATCAAGTATGAGTCCGACTCGCAAAATAAAGCGGTATAAATATCCTGTGACAAGTTTAGATTTTAAAATTAAACTAAAATCAACTTTAATAAACGGGCAAGTGCGAGTCGGGCTCGTACATGAAGGGTTCCGTACAACCGTACAATGTTTTAAAACGCCGAAGAAACCCTTTTTTTGTATGATGACCCCCTTTAATTTTCAACTTTATTTTTATTTTTAGTATTTGTTGTTATAGCGGCCACAGTAATACATAATCGGTGAAAAATACAGGTGTCTAGCTATTACGGTTCAAGAGATAGAGCCCTGTGACAGAAGAACAGATGGACAGACGGACAGACAGCGGAGTCTCAGTAATAGGGTCCCGTTTGCACCCTTCTGGTACGGAACCCTAAAAATTAAACAGATTGAACTATATCCAGCCAGAGTAATTTTTAAACTTGTGTTATGGGATACTAACTCAATGATACTATTTATACGTATTTTTATGAAAAATACGTATACGAGTAAGTAGGTATAGATAAACAGCCAAGACCCAGGAGAATTTGAAAAAGGCCATTTTCCAACTTCCCTGGCTGGAGATCGAACCCAGAACCTCCAAGTGGTCGACTAGCGTGGTTATCACTACGTCACGATGATCGTCAACCTCGCTTGGTTACCAAAATCTTGCTCCGACTGTACTTGCTAATTTCATTAGCGATGGGAACTAAGAGGTGTAACGCTTCTCAATGAAGTTATGATTCGTAGTTCCTTCAGAGTTTGTCTTAATAAGTACATTTTAGAGCTAAATGGCACAGCAGAGAGTACTTTGATAGTGCTTACTTTAGATAATAAATAAATAAATATATAGGGACAAATCAAACTGATTGAGCTAGTCCCAAAGTAAATTTAAACTTGTGTTATGGGATACTAACTTAACGATACCATATTTTATAATTAGAGATCGGATAATCGGATGCATATTTACCTAAAATATTTTTTCGGGTAGCAAAATATGGAAGCGGCTACATGACCTAAACGAGAGTTTTATTCTGCGTAAAACTATAAGTTCCACTACATTGAAACAATTAAAAACAATATATAATATTCTTCAGAATGTATACTAGGTACCGAACAAAACATGATGCTATTAATTTGAAGCGATAGATAAAGAGGGTATCTATTGGCTTCCCGAATTTTTTTTTTCTAATTTTGGTTGGTGCACAAAATTTTTTCGTACATTTTTATTATTCCTAATTTACTATGGCCTATTTTTGATTTCCCTAAGATTTTATCGCCGTATATTTACTTCCCAAATTAGTCATTAGGCCCAATAATTAAAATCTCCTAATATTTACATTTACTAAATAATATTTCCCACAAAAAGATTAAGCCCAAAACTGTAACGCCTAATCAAGCTTGCAGCAAGGGTGTCTATTAGAAAACAGATTTTTTGACATAAAATTTCATTTCCCAAAAAACTATTCCACAGAAATCGAATAGTATATCATCGCAGTTTCATATTATCGAACAAAATTTCATAAAAAATATGTTAAATTTTTTTTGTTACTATAAAAACGGTATATCGAATATTACGGTATATCGTTATCGATAAAACTGTTCATAAAAACATGTTTCAATATGTAACCTAGTAAAATGGATAGAACTTTCGCCACCGCAGCCTCGGCTTTCTGGCCGGCAACTGACTTTTATAGCACAAAATTTAATTTATTTGAGTATTTTTTGAAAATTCGGCCATCTTTGTAGTCGCGTAAATAATTGTCTCAAAGACGTGGTTATCGTTACGTGTGAAGAAATAAAAGCCAAACGATTTTAGGATATCTAATATTAGAGATTCTAAAATTAGAGCTAACAATTTTTAGGCTTTACTATTATTGTGCAAAAACATCAATTAGGCTAAACAACAATTTTGCATTACAAATTTAGGCCAATAAGGTTCGGCGAAGTGAAATTAGAAACAAAAATTTTAAACGAATCGAAGGGCACCCAGAAAAAAATCACGACATATCTCAATTTTTTTTTCAACAAGTAGTAGCTACTGTAATTAAATATATGGGACTCTATGAAACTATATGTATATAAAACTAAAACAATGCTTCGTTAGTATATTGAATACTAACGAAGCATTGTTTTAGTTTTAGTTCATTGTTTTAGATAAAACCTTGTTTTTAAAATTTTAAATGCAGTAACAGGGTACGCTTGTCAATTTGATTATTGTTAAAAATACTTGTGTGTTAAAAGACCCGTAACAGACTACGGTCGATGCCCTGTTTTTTTGCTTCATCCTATCTTATCTCAGATACATTATCCTTTTAAAATCCTTAACTGACAGGTATCATATTACCTACTAAATTCCTTTAAACCAGTGAGCTAAAGTTAATCCATTTTTTGGTAACATTCATTTTCAGTTCAATAGTTTCTTGACAGCCAAATAGTTTTAGTTGTGGTAGAGCCACGCTACCGGCAAAACTCTGTTTTAGTTGTGGTAGAGCCACGCTACCGGCTAAACTCTGTTTTAGTTGTGGTAGAGCCACGCTACCGGCAAAACTCTGTTTTAGTTGTGGTAGAGCCACGCTACCGGCAAAACTCTGTTTTAGTTGTGGTAGAGCCACGCTACAGGCAAAACTCTGTTTTAGTTGTGGTAGAGCCACGCTACCGGCAAAACTCTGTTTTAGTTGTGGTAGAGCCACGCTACAGGCAAAACTCTGTTTTAGTTGTGGAAGAGCCACGCTACCGGCAAAACTCTGTTTTAGTTGTGGTAGAGCCACGCTACAGGCAAAACTCTGTTTTAGTTGTGGTAGAGCCTCGCTACCGGTAAAACGCTGGTTTAGTTGTGGTAGAGCCACGCTACCGGCAAAACTCAGTTTTGCTAGTAGCATGAATGGGCCGGGTCGTCCGGGGAAGTACTCACCGCTACTATGCTTCGTTCGATGAGTGAGAAAGCCGGAGGGGGGAGGGGGGAGACGGGGCTCCCCCCCCCCTCCCCCCTCCGGGGAGGGCCCTGAAAGGCTGGTAACGCTCTTGTAACACCCCTGGTGTTGCAATTGTCCATGGGCACTGGTGATCACTTACCATCAGATGACCCGCTTGCTCGTTTGCCGTTATAGAAATTGCATATGTGTATTAAGGCATATAACTGGTTTTCACAGTCAAAATAGGACGCGGGGACGCTCTAGCTCTTTTTAGGGTTCCGTACCCAAAGGGTGCAAACGGGACCCTATTACTGAGACTCCGCTGTCTGTCCGTCTGTCACAGGGCTCTATCTCTTGAACCGTAATAGCTAGACACTTGAAATTTCCACCGATTATGTATTACTGTGGCCGCTATAACAACAAATACTAAAAATAAGAAAATTAAAGGGGGTCGTCATACTCGTCATACAAGAAACGTGTTTTGTCAGCGTTTTAAAACATTGTACGGAGGTACGGAACGCTTCATGTACGAGTCCGACTTGCACTTGCCCGTTTTTATAACGATATTTCCATTCATCCATTCATAGACATCAAACGATAGTACTTATCTGTAACACAACTAATTATTATCTAACACCAATAAAAAGGTCCTAAACCTCGACATGTAATTGCCACTCTCCCCTCCCCCACACGTGTCGCTTCACAAGGGGTGGCTGGGGTGAGTGTAGGAATTTGTGTGTAGCGCGCCGGCGGGAACTCTTGCAAATTCGATGTCGTTGTAAAAGAAAGCCGATTTTTTTTTCTTTTTAGGGTTCCGTACAAAAAATGAAAAAACGGAACCCTTATAGGATCACTCGTGCGTCTGTCTGTCCGTCCGTCTGTCACAGCCAATTTGCTCCGAATCTACTGGACCGAATCAGGTGAAATTTGGTAGAATGTTGTATTACTATGACCCAAACACATATGTGCAAAGTAAATAAATATTTTTTCAAAATAAGAGACATTTTCGGGGGATAAATTAGGAAATTGAAAAAAAAAAGGTTTTGCAAACCTTACTGTGTCATATATCAAATAAAAGGGCTCGTTATGAGGATCTCAAATATATTATTGTAAAATGAATATTTTTGATTTTATTCATGAAAGAAGACGAAAATTGACCATTCCCCTCGTGATCTCTGATACTACTGAGCCTAAAATTTTGAAAAAAATATGAAATATCGGTCATTGCTTGTAGATAACGGGAAAACCTATAAGAATTCAATCAATTGTAGGGAACCCTCCACTCCACGCGAGTTTAACTCGCACTTGGCCGGTTTTTTTTTGGGACAAATCACACCGATTGAGCTAGCCCTGAAGTAAGTTTTAAACTTGTGTTATGGGATACTAACTCAACGATACTATATTTTATAATAAATACATATATAGATAAACACCCAAGACCCAGATCATTTGAAAAAGGCCATTTTCTAACTTTCCCTGGCTGGGGATCGGACCCAGAACCTCCAGATTGGCGGACTAGCGTGTTGACCATTACACCACGGAAGTCGTCAAATTTGGTTCTAAGGAATTAGGTTTCGGTTCATCATCATGCAGAGCGTATTCCCGGTTGCATCCTCAGCGGTAACGCTTCAGAGCCCGGGGTCCGCTACCTAACCTAGGTGATTTGACGAGGTTACTGGTTTTACACAGAGCGACTGCCGTCTGACCTCCGCAACCCAAAAGGATAGACTGGAACCAATCCTAGGATAGCTTTAAACAAACGCTAAATGGCGTTCGGGACCCACAGCTTTACGTGCCTTCCGAAACACGGAACCTTTCTTTTCGGATAATCAGGTGACTGAAGCCTACAATACCCTAACCAGACTCGAAACAACTTTTCACAAAGTATGCTTCCCAGTGGGATTTGAACCCACGACCTCCGGATCACAAGGCGAACGCCTTGACCACTGGACCACGGGGGCAGTCGTTTTAGTTTTAGTTTTCTGTTCGTTTTATTGTACTAAAAACATGCATATAAAATACAAAATTCGAAAGAGCAAATATACTATGGCTATAATATGTAGGTATACTCATCAACAACAGCTCCTTTTTAGTCCCCACTGCAGGAGCAAGATCCTCTGTGTACTACCAGAGCCATATATTAGCCAGAGCAGTCAGAGGATTTGGCCTACACTCTCCACGCTGGCCAGACGGTTGGGGAGGTCTCACTGATGTTTATAAGCTTTGTTCAGCTTGTGTTCCCTAAGTCGCCTTCTTCGACATCCACGAGAAGACTTGGAGTGGTCCTATTCTATGTCAATTATTATAAATTAACATTAAGGCTTCGTAATATAATATTAAAACACGTAGTATGTATATGAAATAATAAATATTTTTTCATAATATATCAAAATAGTTCCACTTTGCAATCAACCGAAATTCACGCAAATTTCACCAATCCAGTGATCTACGAAATGGTCAGGCTGACCGCCCCTCATAACTTTTAATCCCAACCCCTCGCAAACAAGTTTTAAACTTAGTCCCCATTGTGCATTGGACTGCGCCCCTGTGTCCAGTGGCGTGATTATGCCATCAGAAGCCCGGGGCAATATTTTTGAATTGAGCCCTTTGTGGATAGTACTTGTATTTGACTTTACTTATTAATCCTCTAGATGACACAAAGTTAAATCAGACAAATATTTCTAAACGTCAAAAAAAAATTCTGTGGTATTTGTAGTATGAAAAACAAAATCGTGACGTCATAATTTTTTCAAGTCAAATAGCGCTCTTAAAGTCAGTTTTTCTACATTAATAAATCTAAAATCGTGGTGAAAATTGATGTGATCGATATGAAGCGAATAAGTGACACTATTTTGTGACGTTTTATTCTCTTAGCAGTGCCAAATAATTTGCTTTTGACCCAGTCATCTACCCAATTACTATGGTAGCGCCGACCCAAGTAGTCCGAGCCAGTGACACTCGCTCGCACTTCGACGAACTCCGTGGCGTAATGGTTATTAAATAAATATGTACGTCTGTCTGTATGTCTTGCCAATAATGATTCTTCCATGCTGGTCTGTGATAAAAGAAAACACTTAGAATGTACCAGCTACTTCTCTTCCCGCGCAGATCGTAAAAGCTGATCGAGGAAACGGGCGAAAATGCGAATCATGTTACTTAATAGGCGATGCGGCTATAGCAACCCATCTTATTATCACCACCTTCTCGCCCTCTATCACGCTAAAAGAGGCCCTTAAGTCTTGCGGCCCTGGGCTCTGTCTGCTTAGAGCTGCAAGACCCAAAATGCTTTGTCTGCCCCGTTAGGGATAAAGACGTGATAGTATCTATGTTGTCAAAAATATTATGAACCACGGGCCTACGTGGTCTTAGGGCCCAGGGCATTTTGCCTGCTCTGCCAGCTTGATGTCACCCACCGCCGGCCCCTGGCAGGGGCAGGATCTTGTCCAATTTGTGACGAGTGATTTGACAAATAAGAATTTTAATCTTGTGATTTTTTGGGATTAAATGCTTTAATCTATTTGGTATGTTGAATGTAGATTTTTTGATTGACGTAGATTTGTTTGATTTGATGTTTTCTAAGTGGCGAACAAAATGAGTGAAGTTCTCTGAGTCTTTGGACGATCCAGTGTTTGTATATACAAAGTGGAAGGGACATACCCGTAATAAATCAAACCACGGTCTATACTAGATCACTAAAGTATAATGAAATTAAAATAACAGTCAAAAACCCAAAATAAATTTTGACATCCCCATCAAATCGCCCAAGCGGCCGCACACTTTTGTATGGAAATGTCGAAATTTATTTTTGTTTTTTGACTGTTATTTTAATTTCTATATACTATAATGTAATGATCTAGTATAGTCCGTGGTTCGATTTAGTACGGGTATGTCCCTTCCACTTTGTATATGTTTGACGAAAACTCAAGTATCTTCAATAAAGACAAGTTAAGGCAAATTAAAAAACCCCCGACTGGCAAGAACGCCATCTAGTAATGAGTAGCGAAAACACCGATACGACTTGATATCCGTAGCGCCATCTATTATTTGCTAGAGAAAGCCCTGACTTAAAAGCGTTTACCCCCAATAACTTTTAAATGGCTTAACCGATTCTCATAAACCATAGCTAAAAACTAGTGCAAGGGAACTTGCTTTCACGTAAAAAAAACTGCATCGAAATCGGTCCATCCGTTCGAGCGCTACGATGCCACAGACAGACAAACAAACATTAGCGTCAAACTAATAACACCCTCTTCTTTGTCGGGGGTTAAAAAGTATAAAAATACCTTTAAGACGTCAACAAAAGGTTCAAAATAAAATTTATCTTTTTAATTTATTTATCTTTACAACAGTTTTTAAAATCGTTTTAATATTCTTACAAAACAATAGAAATACTTTATTAATTTTAGTGGCCGTTTAAACTAAAGAACAAAATATTATTATCAAATATATCAGAAAATCCATTAACATGTGATTCTGATGAGGCAAGCAAAAAATTTAACAAAAAATGGTCAAGAATACATTTAGCGTAGTCAAGGGTTCTGTCGAGAATTTCACCCAATATTAAACAGCTACATAGATCAAAAAATTAAATTAAAAGTTTTGAATAAGGGTAAGTGGTCCAGTCAAAGCGTTTGCCTTGTGACCCGGAGGTCGTGGGTTCAAATCTTACTGGAAATCATACTTTGTGAAAAGTAACCAGTCTGGTTAGGATATTGCAGGCTTAAATCACTTGATTAATCCGAAAAGAAAGATGATTCCGTGATTCGGAAGGCACGTTAAAGCTGTGGGTCCCAAACGCCATCTAGCGTTTGTTTAAACCTGAATGGAATGGTTCTGGTCTACCCTTTGGGTTGCGGAGGTTGGACGGCACTCGCTCTGTGTAAAAACCAGTAACCTCGTCACATGACCTAGGATAGGTGGCGGACCCCGGGCTCTGAAGCGTTACCGCTGAGGATGCAACCGGGAATACGCTCTGAGTATGATGATTCATTGGGAAAGTTGTTCAAAATGATTGAGTGAATAAAATAAGCTTCTATAAATATTTGGTCTTGCACCCTTCAAGTTCAGAACAGTAAATTAACTACATTGTCTAGAACTAAGGACTTTATTACGTGTAGGTATATTATACTATTTAATGGTCCAAAATTAAAATAGTTTGGAAAATCCAAAAGTGCACGCCTCATAATCTAATTTTTTTTATACAGTGGTATATTAGTTTTTTATAAATTATAATTAAACGACAGTACTTAGAACGCTAATATTAACTAGGAATCAGCACAGTGTAATACTTTATATATTAAAAACAAAAGTATTCCGGTAAGATGAATTTTTCGACCAATTTCTCTGCCACATACATGGTCACATAAACACAGACTCACGGACGTCCAAGAATGATTAGTTTTAATGTTATTATTTATTATATTAAACTACCATATGTGCTAGACAGATTATTTAACTTCATATTAGTGCACTCATATTATCCTGTAAGTGTTATATTAAAAAAAAAAAGTCATTTAAGTTTCGAAAGACTGGGTTTTTTGACATGTCGAGAGTAGAGCACTACCTCAACGCTCCGCTTATGAGGCGTGCAAAAATATCCATCCTTTTTTGAAACTAAATGCTTATTTCTCTCGCGTCGAAAAAAGGTTTCTCTATCCTTATCTATTAACCCTAAACTTATCTTAAACTAACCACAAGTTATCCTATCATATGTCATGTTAGGCGCCGCACGACAGGGGGTAAAATGGACCCGACTTTTTGCTGTACCCTTTTTTTTACATACGCTTTTTTACTTTTTTATTCTTAGAAATTGCAACGGAATATGGATTTTTGATTGCACTTAAGTTATAGAATGAAATGCCACGGTTTTCCTAGGAGCCTACAACACCAATAAGATTCTTCCATGCTGGTATGAGAGAAAAGAAAAAACTAGAATGTACCAGCTGCTTCTCTTTTCGCGCAGATCGTACAAGCCGATCGAGGGAATGGGCGAAAAGGCGATTATGCGGCCAGCAACCCATTAATAATAATTTTTATAATAATTTTCTTTATTTCTCCCAAATAAATAACAAATTTTACAGTACACTTTTTAAAAACAAAACTGATTTATAAGCAGGATTGTTACTTATGCTAAATATTATTATTACACGATATCACTTATACAAAACGTAGTGGGAGACTGGTGCCTAAGCTAGGCAAATTACTAATTTGATTCCTTATTTCCACCTTCTCGTCCACCGTGACGCTAAAAGGACATTTGAGTCTTGCGGCCCTGGGCTCTGTCTGCTTAGAGCCGTAAGACCCAACATGCTCTGTCTGCCCCGTTAGGGATAAAGACATGACAGGCAGAGTAGAATAGCACCACTCCAAGTCTTCCTGTAGATGTTGGAGAAGGCGACTTAGGAAACAAGCTGAACAAAGCTTTAGACATCAATGAGACTTCTCCAACCCTTCTGGCCAGCGTGGAGAGTGTAGGCCAAATCCTCTGGCTGCTCTGGCTAATATATGGCTCTGGTAGTACAGAGAGGGTCGTGCTCCTGCAGTGGAGACTAAAAAAGACCTGATGATGATGAAAATACAGAGTAAATAAACTTATTATTATTATTATTAATACAGTAAGAATAATCCAAGAAACACTAACTTTCCATCGGTAAGTAATGAGATTTCATTGTTAGAAAATAAATACTTATGATAAAATTTACGCCGCCATACCTATATTCAAAAGTAGAACAAGAGGCCAATGTTTGATATACTTAGCTGGTCTAAATTGTGAAACATGTGATTCCTTTTTTTATAGTAGTACCTAACTCCATAAATGCACCTATCCAAATAATGCATGACCCCCGACCTCACCTCGCAGGTCAACGAACCCATTTTAATAAATGCAATAAGCAAGGGACAAATCCCGAGGGGCTGGCCCGATTGTGATGCAGCTCTAATGAACGATGATTGCTCAATTGGCTTAGCTTTCGGTAGTTCAATTCCTGTGCCTATTGTATTTAAATTACAAAGAGAAATTATAGCTATGCCCTAAAGAATGCTAGTCTCTAGGGAATTCATATTTCTTTTGTGTAGGTAGGTATCTACTTTTACTTGCCTAGTCTTTTTTAACCCCCAACAAAAAAAAGGGGGGTGTTATAAGTTTTAAGCTAATGTCTGTCCGTCTGTGGCATCGTAGGGCTCAAATGGATGGGCCGATTTCGATGCGTTTTTTACGTGAAAACAAGTTTCCTTGCGGTAATTCTCAGCTATGTTTAATGAAAATCGGTACATTTAAAAAATATTGAGGGTAAACGGTTGAAATTCAGGGCTTTCTCTAGCAAATAATAGATGGCGCTACAGATCTCAAGTCGTATCGGTAGTTCCGCTGCTCATCACTAGATGGCGTTCTTGACAGTCGCGGGTTTTTTTAATTTGCCTAGCAAATAAACTTGTTGTTCTTGCTAGTCTGGGAGAAAAGAAAAGACTTATAATGTACCAGCTGCTTCTCTACCTGATCGTAAAAACCGATCGAGGAAATAGGCAAACATCTGAATTATGTTGTAGGCAATGCAGCTAGTATCTCATTACCATTATTATACATACAGGGTCGAATCACGAAAAAATATTTTTATTAGTCTCCTATACAAGTTGACCGTTTAGCTGATCCGAATTTGTACGTAAAGGAAAATATCTTTCAAATATGTTCCTTGGGGAAAGTTGTTCTGTATCATGGACTGAATCTAAGTTTAAAATAGATTCTGTAGGTACTTATATTTTATACAACGTGTAAGGGACATGTGTGTAAATCGAACCACAGGCTATACAAATCAATCTCTAAAGTAAGTAATGAGATTAAAATAACAAACAAAAACCAAAAACAAACGACATTTCCCGGTTCCATACAAAAGTGTGCAGCCGCCCGGGAAATTTGTATGGGGAATTTGGGATGTCGAATTATTTTTTTGTTTTTTTGTCTCTTATATCGCTATGTGGAAGCTAGTTCATCACCGGAATGAACTTGCCCGGGAGTACTTGTACTAATATGTATTCTGTGGCCCTAATATGTATTCTGCCAAAGATTCTGCGGAGGCTATGGCACAGAAGTTAATAAGAGTATTTCGTACAGAATGGAATCTTTTAAGGTACGTGCAATATGCGTCCCCGTTCCCCGTCCCCGCACCTCTCCCCGTCCTCGCCTAGTCGCGGGGCGAGAGCGGGCGAACCGAACACACACGCATGACGTGTGCACGGATGTATAGTTTCGTTTGTAGTAGTGTAGGCATAAATTATATTCCGCTTCTATGAAGTGCCGTACTGTTGGCACTTCATAGAAGCGGAAAAACCTGTGGCTAACTGATGTCTAAGTACCTACTTACTAAAGGCTACTTGACGAGTAAGATTGTTGTTAATAACACCAGCTACCGTTGAATATTTTGACAATAGATAAATCAACGGCCGAATAAAAAGGAACGAGAGATTGTATCGGGCGGTCGGGTATACAGGGGAGCACAACAATTGGTTTGTTAGAGGAACAGAAATAGGTAAACTTCATTTCTGTTATTCGTCTGTCGGGAAGGTAGTGTTTTTCGAATGTTATGATGAAAAGGAACACTCACAAATCTCATAGTGTGGTACATTTGGTACATTAATAAACGGGCAAGTGCGAGTCGGACTCGTACATGGAGGGTTCCGTACCACCGTTTCTTGTATTCTTTGATTTTTAACTTTTTTTCATTTTTAGTATTTGTTGTTACAGCGGCCATAGTAATACATAATCTCTGAAAATTTCAAGTATCTAGTTAATGCTATTATAAAGAAGTAGTTAAAAACGCTGAAAAACATCGTTTTTTGTATGGCGACCCCCTTTAATTTTTAACTTTTTTTTATTTTCAGTATGTTTTGTTATAACGGCCACAGTAATACATAATCCGTGAAAATTTCAAGTGTCTAGCTATTACGGTTCAAGAGATAGAGCCCTGTGACAGACGGACAGACAGACAGCGGAGTCTTAGTAATAGGGTCCCGTTTGCACCCTTTGGGTACGGAACCCTAAAAATTGTCATTCGCCCTTAGAGAAAATGCTGCAGTGCAGTTTGTTGCTTCTGCACTTGCGCCTAGGAACCGGCACTAAACTTAGCTGTAACGATTTGACGTCAGCAGTTGTTGTAAAATCAGTAACAAAGTGACTATTACTATGAGATATAATATAATATTTATATATATATAATATAATATATATGAGATATATTATGAATATTCTACGGTAATAAAGATAGGGAAGAAATTTTGATACCTTTCCCACCTTCTCGCCCACCATTACGCTAAAAGTGGCCTTTGGGTCTTGCGTCCCCGGGCTCTGTCTGCCCCGTTAGGGATAAAGACGTAATAATGTATCTGTATCTCTAATTGTGTAAATTTATTGAGCAATATTATAAACAAATTAATCAAAACAAAAACAAGAAAACTAACTATAATATAACTACCTATACTATACATACAACGTTACTACGCTATACTATTCATACCTAAAGGTTGGCAGGGAGGTTGTGTGCTTTTGGCTCAATACAAATTTTAAATACTTAAAATAAAAATAAAACAACTTAGCAATGCTGCCAACTTTCTATTCACGTTTGCACGTGGCAGCGATTTACCGGGGCTTTTTTATTATTTATATTTCCAAAGATGGTTTTTAAAATTATGAAAAAATGTTTTTTTTTCTTTCCCATACAACGAAAAGTGAATTTAATAAATTAAATTGGAGTAACCCCAACGTGTGGGGTATCGTTGAAAATGTCTTTTAAAATGCAACAAAAACTGCTTTGAAACTATTAAGTCAAACCCCCCAGTCTTGAGTTAATCTAATACAAAGTTAAAATTTGAGGTGTCCCCCCACCGTTACTTTTGAAATATTACTAAAATAATTCTGAAAAAGATGTGGTATATACCTCAAAGTATGTACTTTCAATTAAAACTATGTATAGCGGTCTCGGTATCATAGATAGTTATTTTTTAATACGTCATAAATCGTAAACCGCAATTTACCTTTAGAACTTTTATATTATGTTACTTGCTGGTTGCAGCAACCCTTCATGGGCAAGTACGACTCGCACTTGGCCGCTTTTTAAGTACATAATTTTAAATAATAATATTTAAATTGAGTTGAATTATCCAAATGTTGTGTACCCCTGCTCGTTCTCGTAGATCGACTGTTAGCATCTCGGGCTGGAATTCTTGGTTCGTTAGTTCAACTCTTTGATGCGGACAGTTTCTTTGATAGAGCTGCCTCTTTGTCTTTGATAGAGCCACTTTGTTTCTGCATGATTGGCCATGCTAAAGATATTGTGATTTTGTTTTTTTTTTAACTACGGCGACGCCAAAAGGAGGGTAATGTGTTTCGCCGCTTTGTATGTTTGTATGTTCATCTATTCGCTCGTATCTTCCATACTATCCATGCTATGTTGACGGAGTTCTGAGGTACCTAACAAACATATAAGTTTAAAAAAAATATATTTACAAGCGTTTATTTTATTTTCTTGGGAGCGAGGGAGGGCACTCGTGTGGGACGCGACATGCGTCGACACGGTTGCCCCTTCTCGCCTCGGAGCCACAGTGTTAAGGGCTGGAGCCGCGGCAGCGGCCGCAGAAGACGCCAAGCGGCGCAAATATTCATCCTTATCTAATGAATATATTTTTGTTCCGCTTGGCGTCGAAACTTTTGGTCCGTGGGGTCCAAGCACAAAACAATTTATTAAAAAAATCACTCTTCGGCTCGTCGACGCCGCTGGTGACAAGAGGGCTGGCTCATATCTCGTGCAGAGAATTGCAGTAGCCATTCAGCGCGGGAATGCAGCCAGTGTTCTTGGCACCATGCCACATGATCAACATTTAGATTTTTAAACACAGTTTTATTTTTTATTTTTTCAATTTAGATTTTAGTTTAGTTTCAGTTGAATGAATTGTTTAATTTTAACATCATAAAATATGTTAAATTGACTGAATAAATTTTGTATTTCATTAGCGTTTATTGTGAGGTAAGTATCAAGAAAAATGTTATAAGCCCAAATTTGATGGGGTTGCGTCGTTTTTGTTAAAGGGTTCCTATAACCACCTTCCGTATACGCTCGGATGATTATAAGTTTGTATATAAAACCTTCTTTAAATATTCTAATATCCAGATGATAAACGGATCATAACGGCCTCGATTATCTGACGTGGCCTGAAACCATCTCTCAAGATTAAGTAAATCATATCCGTTGAAGCTTAGCCTAATTACTGGGTAAATATTGCTAAGATATGACGGTATCTGTGAGGTGAACAAGTGAGAATAGGATCAAACTACAGATTACTTGCCGTGTGGTTCCCGGCAGAGTAGATAGGACCACTCCAAGTCTTCCCGTGGATGTCGTAGAAGGCTACTTAGGAAACACGAGGTGAACAATGCCTTTGATATTGTAGGTAATATTACGATGCCTGAAATAAATGATTTGATTTGAAAGCTTGGACATCAATGAGACCTCTTCAACCCGTCTGGCCAGCGTGGAGAATGTGTAACAGGGCGCTGGCACTGTAATAATATTACCATACTTTAGTCTGAACATATATCCGTCCGTCAACAGTTCTTATTATCGTCAGGTCTTTTTTAGTCCCCACTGCAGGAGCACGCACGACACGACCCTCTCTGTACTACCATAGCTCTATATTAGCCAGAGTAGCCTTAGGATTTTGCCTACACTCTCCACGCTGGCCAGACTGGTTAGAGAGGTCTCATTGATGTTTATAAGCTTTGTTTAGCTTGTGTTTCCTAAGTCGTATTCTACAGCATCCACGGGAAGACTTGGAGTGGTCCTATTCTTCTCTGCTGGGAATCACACGGCAAGTAATTTGTGGTTTGATCCTAGTCAACAGTTAGTTCTATATATTTTGTTTCCAACAAAACAAGAGGGCCGTTGAGCAGTGTCCTCTTATTCATGCCAGTCCACACATGCCGGGAAGCTGCGATGATCCATCACAATCAAGTCACAACTAATAACGTAAGTACTTGATGTATGACGGGGTATTGTAAGGCTGGTTAGTGAGAGGATCCCGGAATTTCGGTCCATTGGAAGTAGGAGGTATATGACTTTACTTTTACGTGATCATTGGAGTGATCATTGATCATCATATCATACATACATGTTAGCGCGTTGGTTGCATCCTTAGCTGTGCTGTTTCGGATCCTGGGGTGCGTGCACCGGCTTTTTCCTCCCTAAAATTATATGCATATCCATGGTTATCCGAGAATGCCGAAAACTATGCAAAATGGGAAATATTTAAGTAACTTATCCCGATGCGCTCGTAACCGCTTGATTCTCCTAATTTTTTTATTCATAATATTGTTTTTTATTTTTTATTCGAAGTTGTAATGGTTTTTTTTTGCCATTACCTAATGTTCCATATGTACCATAATATTCTTACACGTAATGTTTCTGTTGTCAAAATTTTATAAACCAAAAGTTTTCTGACGTAATTTTGAGTCTCATAATGTTATGAAATGTTGTGAAACTATAGTATACCTTGTAGCTAAGCAGCGACCACATTTTTTTTATTAATCTGAACTATTGTTTATATTTGAATGAAATTATTATTGAGGAGTGTAACTATGCTGCATGCCACCTACATGCTGCAGGCCACCTACATGCTGCATGTTCGTCGAGGTCCCACAAGAGTGTTAACCATTATGTTTAAAGTTATGATTAATAGTATGAGAATTAAAGATAATACATTATGTAAAACTATATTAAGACAAAATATTTTATTTGGATAAATAGAGAACCCTGATAGATAAGTAGGTAGTAGAGACCGGATGGTATGAGTTTGATTCCATAGAAGACGGGCCGGGTGCTGGTATGGGATGCAACCTGTTCAGACACGCTGGCCCCTTCCCATCTACATGGAACCAACAACAGAGCTGGTGCGGCTTATGAAGTGGCTGAAAAAGCTGAAGCATGCAAATACAGGGGTCTAGGCTCCGAATATGATTTTGTCCCATTCGGTGTCGAGACCCTTGGTCCGTGGGGTCCTAGCGCTACAAGGCTTTTTAAGGAAATAGCAAAAAGGTTGGTCAACATCACAGAAGACCGAAGAGCTGGCAGCTACCTCGGACAAAGAATTATTCTAGCTATTCAAAGGGGGGTATCTTCGAAACCTTGCCTAAAGGGACTCCTTTTAATAATATATTTTAGTTATTATATTATATTTTTTAAGGTTTTTAGTTTTAGGTTCATTTGAACTTGACGTTTGTATGTGTATCTATATTATCATTTAGTAGGTATTTATTATTATTAATTATGAAATTCAATTGGACAATAATTTGATATCCTTGTTTTTCAATTTTTCCCTGATATATGGCTCCACAGTTCCACACTCTACATCCCATACACCGGGCTTGTTGATTGTATTATCTACAGCGACTGTCGACTGTCCAATGCATTGTATGTTCGTAATGCAATATGTGTCAGTCACAGTACAGTCAGCAGGGAGAATAGGATGAATACTAATAATACTATTCAATACATATATCATATTGACTCCCACTGTGGGCTAAAGTTCGGTGAATATACAGGATGCAAATTAAAAACAATACTTACTAGTTGCAGCCTCTTACAGCTGTCTCGTTAGTATTCTGCTGTAGTATTTTATTCTCCATGCAAAGTTGGAAACTTGTCTAATTTTAGAATCAATTTTAATATCAATTTCTAATTTAATATCAATTTATTGTAAGTCTACGTCCTTGAAGAAATTACTACAGTGCAGTTTGTTGCCGCTTCTTCTGCACTTGCGCCTAGGAAGCGGCACTAAACATAGCTGTAAGTAACGATTTGACGTCAACAGTTATGTTAAATCAAAAGAAAGTGAATATTATTAAGAGATATTATAAATATTCTGCGAAAATGTATTTATAAGGGCCATGCTCCATTGTCGCTGAATGAAGCTGTTTTTTAATAGCCAACAAGATTTCGTTATCGACACATCGAAAGCGATATATCTATCTATATCTAACAAGTACAAGAAAACTGACAACCTTCAAACTTGAAGCGTAATTCATTTTTAGTTTGAATGTTGCAGCTAGACGGAGCTACTAGTTCGAAAGAAGGTAGTTTCGTAGTGGTGCCGCTTAATTTCGGAAAGATGGCGGTAAATGATATAACATTATAAAATCTCTAATATTTCGTGGATACCGTCAGCCTAAGTACCCAGCATCCTTTGTATGGCTAGCGGGCGAGATTTTAGTGATTTTTCAAATTCAATTCAAATTCAAAATTTCTTTATTATCATAGGATATTTATAATATCTCTTAATAATAGTCACTTTGTTTTGTTTTGCACAAATGTTGACGTCAAATCGTTACTTACAGCTAAGTTCACGCCGCTTCCTAGGCGCAAGTGCAGAAGAAGCGGCAACAAACTGCACTGCACGTTTTCTCCAAAGACGTCAACTAACAAATTTAAAACTTAAAATTAGTTATATGGATGAACTGAGATTACATTGTTGGTTATGTCATAATTAAATTGAATTCTAAGAATTACAAAATTTAAAATAATGTCAATTTGTAAATTTAGTATGTACCAATGTACCTAAATTATGACATGTCTAAGTATACAAACCTTTAAGAGGGACCCGCGCCAAGCTCAAGCCAGACTTTTTTGTCTTTAAGATAGTCATCGGTCCTATAATAAGCCTTCTCACAAAGTACTTTCTTTAACATCATTAGTGACATCTAGAAATAGGGCAGGATTTTGCTTTCTAGCAGAGTACGCTTTTTGTATGGGTTAGTCCTCTTGTATTTGATCTTCCATGATAGTAAAACAACTCCTAGTTTCAATGGAGCACGACCTACAGAGTACAGAGTTTTTTGAAATTTCATCTTGTTTTGCCAACCGTACCGAACGCGTGGCATACGTCTGTCTCACTTAGCCACCCCCCTCTCAATTAGGCTTCAATTTGCAGACCGTACTGCAGGTACTCGCGAATGCTTGATGTGTTTAGGACGTTACTTTCATAAAACCAATCCGTAGGTTGTTGATTTACAGTTTACTTTACTTACTACCACGTCTTTCATCTTAGCGCGTTCCCGGTTGCATTCTGAGCGGTGCTGCTTCGGAGCCCGGGGTGCGCTTTCCCGCTTTTTAACCCCCCACAAAAAGACGTGTTATAAATGATTTATATAGGTATATATAACGGGACTTAGCACGAACCTTTTTTATTGTTTTGTCTAATATATTATATATATAAATCATGTGTACAATGCGCGATAGTTTAAAAACCAAGACGTGTTATAAGTTTGACGCTAATGTCTGTCGGTTTGTCGGTCTGTGGCATCGTAGCGCTCGAATGGATGGACCGATTTTGATGCGGTTTTTTTACGTGAAAGCAAAACTTGCCTTGCAGTGGTTCGAGGTGTAGCACGAGGTGTTTGTGCCTAAACCTTTAGTCGCCTCTTTCGAAATCCACAGAAAGAGATGGAGTGGTCCTATTCTAGCCCAGGAACCACATGACAATAAAAATATGAGGAACACCAGCATCCGCAGCAGCCTTCATGTGCGTGACATAGCAGACAAACTGCAAGAGAGTCGCCTACGCTGGTACGGTCATGTCTTGCGGAAACCGGCAAGTTACAGGAAACAAATTTATAGCCATGCCGCCTCCGCTGGGGCTCGGCAGCCGTGGTAGACCCAAGAAATGCTGACTTGACGTCGTCAAGGATGATATGCGTGCCAATGGTCTTACAAACAAGGATGCTCAAGACTGTGTGAAGAAAAAGAAAAAGCCGGAAAGCGAACCCCAGGCTCAACAGCTGGGGATGCAACTGGGAATACGCTAAGAGAGAGAACCCGCCACAGCGATTAAAGCATCTTTAACATGCAACTTATGAATTTCCAATCAGTTAACACTTTTATTATTCAACAATTAAACCTATTTCACACTCCACTCCCCAAATCATTGAAATCCACTCAAAAACAACAATAGCACTCGGCGACGCCATTTTGCAGAACAACAATGGAATAAAAAAATAAAAAATCATATTTTGTTCTTTTTGACAAAAAGTCTGGCTGTATAGTTTAATTCCTTCGCTTGTTGGGACTAAAAAAGGCGGGCTCAATTTAGTCTGTGGTCGTTTTGAATAATAATTTCGGAAGTAATCTCTGGAGAGTATTAGGGTTCCTTAGTGAGATGAACGCTACACCACCAGTAGTTATATAAATTTCTCGATTTTGTCGCGTCGCGTCTTTTGGAATGACTGGCGTTTGTACGTACCTATGTATAACTACCTAATGTTCTACAATATCTCAAGTACCTCGTAGACATCGGTACCTACATAGATCTCGCTGTTCGTAGAGGAACTTTTTTGAAATTTTGTAGGCGAATGGATTTTTGTGTTCAAACATAAGCCAAATCGTTTGAGAGTTTACCAAAATACGGGGTTCGAAACATGTAAAGGGAGAAGGAAGATAGAGGCAAAAGTAGCAAATTTCAAAAGCCTTAGGTACTACAAAGTTACTGGTCCGATTTTGATGCGGGTTTCTCGGGAAACAGACTTGTTGTTAGTTTCAATATAAATTACCTGTTTTGTAACGATCAATCTGTATTTTATAATTACAAATAATGAAGTTGGCACTGTGTTATAAGCTGCAATGGGAATCCATCCAGCCCTGTTTCATCAATCGCCTTTTTTTTTATAGCATAAATTCATTAATTAAAAAAAAACCTGTTTTTCAAAGATGTATATAAAAATGTGCATCTGAAGTTCAGCAAATGGATTCCCACCCAAAGATGATGGTAGGCATATTTACGAGGTTGAAAACGGGCAATGGCAAAAATCACAGGATTTTATTGCTAGCCCATCGCTTTATAAAGATATCCCATTAGACTTTCCAACCATAAATAACAGACGTGGAAGTTATACACAATATAGTCCCAAAAATACAGTAGCTCAATACAATAAAAACAATGGCTTGAAAAGGCGAGGAAATTGTCATACACAATGATAACAAATAAACTTAGATGAAGTTATTTCAGGTTTGAATGACCAAGACCAATAAAGAATGCAACAAAAGTTAAAAAAAGTTGATAGAAAAAGGCGTTAAGAAGAATGCTTCTCAAAACAAGCACCTTGCCGCGTAACTATTGTTTCTTTTGCGTAAAATAACAAGAGAGAATATAGCCGTGCAAACATAGTGAAAACCATTAAATATTTTGAAACAATTACTTACTGTCGAGTCTACGGGGTGGCTGACCCAGTTTTGTGTTTAAAAAAGCGGCCAAGTGCGAGTCGGACTCGCCCATGAAGGGTTCCGTAGCAGCAAGTAACATAATATAAAAGTTGTAAAGGTAAATTGCGGTTTACGATTTATGACGTCTAATATTATATTAGAAAATAACTAGCTATGATACCGAGACCGCTTTAGTTTTAATTGAAAGTACATGCTTTGAGGTGCCACATTTTTTTCAGAATTATTTTAGTAATATTTCAAAAGTTACGGTGGGGGGGGGGGGGGACATGACGAAACTATAAGGTTCCTTGTGGACTACGGAACCCTAAAAAACGGCCAAGTGCGAGTCAAACCCACGTGCAAAGACTCCGTACTGAACCTATCTATTGGATTATTTCCTATAAAATTTGAATACATAATATTCAACAAAAATTCTTTTTAGAATCTATGAGTGATGCGCTATTTTGTAATAGTACATTTGAACAGAAACAGTAGGTAATAAGAATATTCCGAGTTTTATGTGAGTAATGATATGAAGAATGTCTCAAATGTAAAGAGTACCCATCCGAGCTAAAGGCGGGTGTGTTAAATAATCGGGCACGTGCGAGTCGGACTCGTATATGAAGGGTTCCGTACCTCCGTACAATGTTTTAAAACGCTGAAAAAAACACGTTTCTTGTATGACGACCCCCTTTAATTTTTAACTTTATCTTATTTTTAGTATTTGTTTATATAGCGGCCATAGTAATACATAATCTGTGAAAATTTCATGTATCTAATTAATGCCATTATAAAGATCTAGTTAAAACCTCTGAAAAAACAGGTTTTTTGTATGACGACTCCCTTTAATTTTTAACTATTTTTTATTTTTAGTATTTGTTGTTATAGCGGCCACAGTAATACATAATCGGTGAAAATTTCAAATGTCTAGCTATTACGTTTCAAGAGATAGAGCCCTGTGACAGACGGACAGACAGCGGAGTCACAGTAATAAGGTCCCGTTTGCACCGTATGGGTACGGAACCCTAAAAATTTGCCTTTTTTGAGGTATTAATATAAAAACAAATTAACATAACATTCTGCCCCATTAAAAAAATTGTTTTATTGAAATTGATGACAAGATTACTATTTAAATAAATAGTTCAATACTAAAGTAAAAACATAAAAAAGAAAAAATATTCCAAATAACAGTGTACGGTTCGGAAGACTACTCTCGTTTTCTACTTTTTGGAGTTAACCGAGAACTTAGTTTTTCTTACAGGGTTTCTCTTTTTGGAGGTAAGGAACCCTAAAATACTTCCCCGAATATGACGGATTGAATGAAACATCAAAATTGGCTTTTGGAGAACGCTGTGGGTCCGCAACTTTGTAATGAAGTTGTAAAGTATTTTTTGTTAAAATTGTTGGGTGCTTCGAAATGCTAAATTGAGTGGTCGATGGTGTTAAATATCTATAAAGATATAGGTTTTATTGTTCTTAATATTGTCAGCTGCTTTTCTTCCCGCTCAGGTCGTTAAGGCCGTACCTGCATTTTCCGAGGTCCAGTGCTGCCCCCATTTAAAATAAATCATTTCAAAGAAAACGGATACATCATTTAAAATTTTGCAACTACCAAGTCCTAGATAGCCCTTCAAAGTATTTTATGAACTACTGTTTACAGTTTATAATGAGAACGTTAAGCTTTACTACGCACATTTGCCAAAAGTGGCCGTTTTTCGCAAATGTGCGTAGTAAAGATGTATATAAAAATGTGCATCTGAAGTTCAGCAAATGGATTCCCACCCAAAGATGATGGTAGGCATATTTACGAGGTTGAAAACGGGCAATGGCAAAAATCACAGGATTTTATTGCTAGCCCATCGCTTTATAAAGATATCCCATTAGACTTTCCAACCATAAATAACAGACGTGGAAGTTATACACAATATAGTCCCAAAAATACAGTAGCTCAATACAATAAAAACAATGGCTTGAAAAGGCGAGGAAATTGTCATACACAATGATAACAAATAAACTTAGATGAAGTTATTTCAGGTTTGAATGACCAAGACCAATAAAGAATGCAACAAAAGTTAAAAAAAGTTGATAGAAAAAGGCGTTAAGAAGAATGCTTCTCAAAACAAGCACCTTGCCGCGTAACTATTGTTTCTTTTGCGTAAAATAACAAGAGAGAATATAGCCGTGCAAACATAGTGAAAACCATTAAATATTTTGAAACAATTACTTACTGTCGAGTCTACGGGGTGGCTGACCCAGTTTTGTGTTTAAAAAAGCGGCCAAGTGCGAGTCGGACTCGCCCATGAAGGGTTCCGTAGCAGCAAGTAACATAATATAAAAGTTGTAAAGGTAAATTGCGGTTTACGATTTATGACGTCTAATATTATATTAGAAAATAACTAGCTATGATACCGAGACCGCTTTAGTTTTAATTGAAAGTACATGCTTTGAGGTGCCACATTTTTTTCAGAATTATTTTAGTAATATTTCAAAAGTTACGGTGGGGGGGGGGGGGGACATGACGAAACTATAAGGTTCCTTGTGGACTACGGAACCCTAAAAAACGGCCAAGTGCGAGTCAAACCCACGTGCAAAGACTCCGTACTGAACCTATCTATTGGATTATTTCCTATAAAATTTGAATACATAATATTCAACAAAAATTCTTTTTAGAATCTATGAGTGATGCGCTATTTTGTAATAGTACATTTGAACAGAAACAGTAGGTAATAAGAATATTCCGAGTTTTATGTGAGTAATGATATGAAGAATGTCTCAAATGTAAAGAGTACCCATCCGAGCTAAAGGCGGGTGTGTTAAATAATCGGGCACGTGCGAGTCGGACTCGTATATGAAGGGTTCCGTACCTCCGTACAATGTTTTAAAACGCTGAAAAAAACACGTTTCTTGTATGACGACCCCCTTTAATTTTTAACTTTATCTTATTTTTAGTATTTGTTTATATAGCGGCCATAGTAATACATAATCTGTGAAAATTTCATGTATCTAATTAATGCCATTATAAAGATCTAGTTAAAACCTCTGAAAAAACAGGTTTTTTGTATGACGACTCCCTTTAATTTTTAACTATTTTTTATTTTTAGTATTTGTTGTTATAGCGGCCACAGTAATACATAATCGGTGAAAATTTCAAATGTCTAGCTATTACGTTTCAAGAGATAGAGCCCTGTGACAGACGGACAGACAGCGGAGTCACAGTAATAAGGTCCCGTTTGCACCGTATGGGTACGGAACCCTAAAAATTTGCCTTTTTTGAGGTATTAATATAAAAACAAATTAACATAACATTCTGCCCCATTAAAAAAATTGTTTTATTGAAATTGATGACAAGATTACTATTTAAATAAATAGTTCAATACTAAAGTAAAAACATAAAAAAGAAAAAATATTCCAAATAACAGTGTACGGTTCGGAAGACTACTCTCGTTTTCTACTTTTTGGAGTTAACCGAGAACTTAGTTTTTCTTACAGGGTTTCTCTTTTTGGAGGTAAGGAACCCTAAAATACTTCCCCGAATATGACGGATTGAATGAAACATCAAAATTGGCTTTTGGAGAACGCTGTGGGTCCGCAACTTTGTAATGAAGTTGTAAAGTATTTTTTGTTAAAATTGTTGGGTGCTTCGAAATGCTAAATTGAGTGGTCGATGGTGTTAAATATCTATAAAGATATAGGTTTTATTGTTCTTAATATTGTCAGCTGCTTTTCTTCCCGCTCAGGTCGTTAAGGCCGTACCTGCATTTTCCGAGGTCCAGTGCTGCCCCCATTTAAAATAAATCATTTCAAAGAAAACGGATACATCATTTAAAATTTTGCAACTACCAAGTCCTAGATAGCCCTTCAAAGTATTTTATGAACTACTGTTTACAGTTTATAATGAGAACGTTAAGCTTTACTACGCACATTTGCCAAAAGTGGCCGTTTTTCGCAAATGTGCGTAGTAAAGCTTAACGTTCTCACTTTAAACTGTAAACAGTAGTTCATAAAATACTTTGAAGGGTTATCTAGGACTTGATAGTTGCAAAATTTTAAATGAAGTCTCCGTTTTCTTTGAAATGATTTTTTTAAATGGGGGCAGCACTGGACCCCGGAAAATTTAGGTACGGCCTTGAAGCCGATCGAGGGAATGGACGAAAATGCGAACAATGCGGGTAGCAAACAGCCCGTCACTGTTTTGATCCCCTTTTCCCATATACCTACCATCACACTAAAAATTACTTAGGATATTATGACCATAGGCTCTGTCTGGGGTAAATAGAGACAAAAGACGTGATGACTATAGTAGCTTTGTGAAACAGAGTGGTCGATCGATACTAAGACTAAATCAATACTGGTACTTCTAATAAATAATGTACATCATTTTGTGGGTAACGAACTTACGAACTCAACATAAATCTAAACGTGAATATTTTACAAATAGGCCAGACTCAGTGCATGCCCGATTTAGATTCTCACGATCAGCTTTTGCGAAGTAGCTGGTACATTCCTAGTATTTCTTCTCTCCCAGACCAGCATGAACAACTAACATTATATAGGAACAAAGAGGTTTCGCTTTCTTCAAACAAAGGTAAACTGTAAACGGTAGACTATTGTAGAATAATGGGTTGGCCCATTTCCAACAAGTTTCTATAGAAATTTGTAGTCAAAACTAGTTTTACAACTTAATAAAGTGAGAACTATATGGAAAAAGTTAGTTATTTACTAATTTACTTATTTTTTTTATTTTATTAAAGCATTATAAATGATGAATGTAGCCGTGTGGTTCCCGGCAGAGTAGAATAAGACCACACCAACTATTCCCGTGGATGTTGTAGAAGGCGACTTAGGAAACACAAGTTAAACAAAACTTCCTCTCCAACCCGTCTGCCCAGCGTGGAGAGTGTAGGCCAGATCCTCTGACTGCTCTGGCTAAGTATAGCTCTGGTAGTACAGAGAGGGACGTACTCCTGCAGTGGAGACTAAAAAAGACCTGATGATGATTATAAATGATATATCTAGAAGATTTTTTTGGTTAAAACTTAAAACTGACGTGAGACAGACATTGTTAAAATATGCCGTGAACCGATTTTAATGATTCTTTATTCATATGACAGCCTTTACTACCAAGTTATTCCCATATTAATTTGGCGAAGATATGATAAAGAACTTTGGAGATATGGAAGAAACTCCTAAAAAAATTAAATCTTGTTTTTTTTGTTGAAAAATGAGATTCTACGTAACAAAGCGCACGCACAGCCGAGCGGCACAGCTGGGCTATCGAACTCTTAAAACCTTTTAATATTTATCACATTTGTCGAAAACGTATTGCTAAAATTTAATATTTGGTTGACCTAGAAGTTCATTAGTGTGTTAACTTAGGCACTTGTCTACTGTGTGTTTCAAATAAGTATATTTATTTTACAGATATTAACATACTTTTTCACTATTACGAATGTTTGCTTTAGTAAGCGACATGCGCGTACGTTTAAGAGGTGTAAATTATACAAAAAAATACAAATATATTTTGCTAAATAAACGGACACCAAATAAAAACAGGATATAGTGTAAAAACGGATGGACATCTCGTATCGCTTAATCATAATTAATGTTTTACCATGTCAAAATGGCTGGCTACATATAAAAATATATAAAACATATTATAAAGAAATATTAATAACACAAAATATTCGATTAAATAATCACTTACACAAAAAAGAACCCTAAATAAAATTACCAGCTCGTGCTTAGCCCTATTCGAAATTAAAAATGGAACACAAAAGCGCGCGAGGTGTGAATTCCAAACTCAAAATCGAACAATAGTATTTGACAGCTCAATACTTTTTCTAAGCGGTTTAGGTAGCTCTATGGTCGAGTTTTTCTTTATTGTTGATGGTCGGTCAGAATAATTTACGGTGTGGCGTGATTATTGTTAATTAGATGAAATGTTTTTGTTGTTGTCGTAAGAAATTTAGGCGTGGTTATGGCTAATAGCGGCGAATTGGGAGTTTGGATGATTTATTTTTTTATTTAGGTTAAATGTATAGGCTAGGTTTAGTGTCCGGCCTACAACAGGTCCACTATCTTTGATGTTTTATGAGCGATGAACTATAATGAAGAATAATCAAAAAATGAAGGCGGTTCTTACAAACAACCAGAGGGAACCAGATTTGAACCCAGAATGCGATGCAAATCCTATTAATATCTACCTTCAACCATTATGTATAAGTGCCTGATATCTCTAGTGCTCTTAATGCAACTCCTTATCATTATGGCTTGTATTATAGCTTTTAGTAGAGCTTTTATACAGCGTACGTCGTTAAAATAGAACATGTTTTATTGCTACGGTAGTATGACACGAGTTTTTGTTTGCTACTTATTAACCGGCTTCAAAAAAGGAGTTTATTTAAAACTGTCTCTGCTTCTCTTCTCGATTTGTTGATATTTGGAGAAGAAAATGCCGGAAAGCGCATTCCGGGCTCCGAAGCAACACAGCTGAGGATGCAACTGGGAATGATTCAGATTCTTTATCGCAAGTCACAAGTTAGAAGTTGTTACATAAGGATAAGTACAAGGAAGGAAAATGCTAAAATGAATATTAAGTGAATGAGACCCGTACTTATATTATTAACTCCCGACGAAAAAAAGGGGTGTTTATTTATTTTTATTTATTTATTTAACTTTATTACAAAAATTGTAAACGGCGGACTTAAAGCCTTAGGCTTTATCTACCAGTCAACCGACAGGTGGTGCAGAGACAAGTGAGCTAAAGTAGAAGCAAAATTTATCATTGCTTTCTAAATAGTATTTGAACTTTAAACTTACATATATATTGCATGGCTATGAATAAATTACATAAACTACAAAATATAATGCTTAAATATAGTATATATACATATATATATATATACATATTAATACATAAATATCCATAATTTATTTATTATCTGACAGTCCATGAAGAAAGTAACCGCGCACTGCTTTTTTAAAGGCAAGTCGATTAGGGGCTTTACAAATACGTTATATGAATATATATATATATATATATATATATAATTATAATATGTGAATAATATAATAATATCATCATCCTCTGGGGAAACAGCACTGATGTAGATAGACTACTCACCCTTCAAAAGAAGTGTATAAGAATAATTGTTAATATAAAAGGGACGGAGAGCTGCAAGCCTTATTTTAGGGATTTAGAAATATTAACTTTACCGTCTATTTATATTTTGGCCTGTGAGTTTGTCCGTAAATATCCCCAATTTTATACAAGGAAGGAAGACTTGCCGCGACGATATCCCATTCGGAAGAAAAATAAATTAGTTACACCCACTTCCAAGCTACCGCTAGCTATGACGATAAAAATTTATAATGCCCTACCCGACAGCCTACGAAATGAAGAAAATAATTCACTTTTTATAAAAAAATTAAAATCGATTTTAGCAAATAAAACGTATTATAAATTAGGCGAGTACTTTAACGATAAAAAAAATTAATTGAAATTGACAATATAAACTATAGGTAGGTACCAAATAAACATTGACATTCATTGACATTACTTTTTTTTACTTACATCAATTTACTTTAATTAACGATCTTGCTGACAATAAATTAAAAAAGAACCTATTTGGTAAACACTTAGGTAAGGCTTATATTCATAAATTAACTGCATGTCATAAAACTCGCTTGCCGTTCCAAATTTTGTTTTGCGATACCCGACAGGGTTCAGGTAACTTGTACATTATGAAATGCAATAAATGAATTGAATTGAATATATAATGGTGTTATATGAATTACGTGTCTGTCTGTTTGTCTGTGTGTCTGTCTGTCATTGTAGCTACTAAATGTCTTTTTTTATCGAAAGTCTTGTCTATCTAGATGGTTCTTAGTTAGCTATGTTTGATGAATATCGGTGTAGCCGTTTATATCGAGATGGTTTCTAACTTATGATGTTCCGTTCCCGGGAACGTTCCCGTATTTCTAGGGAATGTTACGGAATATTGGATGTATGTTTAAATTTGTATTATAACCATACCAAGTGATGTATTTACGTTAGTACAATATATTTACAGTGCTAATTACAACTTTCCCTGATATTTCCATTTTTGGGAACATTCCCGGGAATCTGGGGAACGGGAACGGCACATCACTATTCTTAGCTATGTTTGATGAAAGTCGGTGTAGCCGTTCAAAAGTGATTGGTGGTGAAGGCTTGAAAATCGTGGATTTTTAACCCCCGACAAAAAAGAGGACTGTTATAAGTTTGACGCTAGTGTCGGTCTGTCTGCCTGTCTGTCTGTGGCATCGTAGCGCTCAAACAGATAGACCGATTTCGATACGGTTTTTTTTACGTGAAAGCGAGTTCCCTTGCGGCGGTTCTTAGCTATGTTTAATAAAAATCGGTTCAGCCTTTTAAAAGTAATTGGCGATGAACGCTTGAAAGTCAGGGCCTTCTCTAGCAAAAATATAGATGGCGCTATGTGGCGCATCACGCGCGCCGCGTGATGAGTAGTGGAACCATAGATTAATATTGTATTGAGTGGAACTATCGGTAGTTCCGCTAGCCATCACTAGATGGCGTTCTTTACAGTCGGGATTTTTTAATTTGCCTGGCAAATAAACTTGTTAATTTATCCGGCAAATTAACTTGTTGATATTTAATGTACTTACACGCGATTTCTACAGTTTTATTACATATTTCTTAAATGGTATAAGATTTCTGCATCATGAAGTTACGGTGCGTTGTGGTGCAGGTCAACAGATCAATTGGACATTGGAACGTAATTTACGGGTTCACTGGCCCAGCAATTGAGCTTTGTGGAGTGTGCTTCAATTTAAGACGCGAGGTGTAAGCGAGATATTTTCACGAAATAGGTGCATTATAGATTTTCGTCGACGTTTAAAGCTTTTCTCTTTCCACGAAAGTAAAATTAATAAAAGAAAGAACATTTACTTTTTTTAAAATCTTTATGTCATTCGGGCCACGAGTTTATTTGCTAGACAAATAAAAAAAATCCCGACTGTCAAGAACGCCATCTAGTGATGAGTGGCGGAATTACCGATACGACTTGATATCCGTAGCGCCATCTATTATTTTCTAGAGAAAGCCTTGACTTTCAAGCCCCCGCCAATAACTTTTAAACGGCTGAACCGATTTTCACCAATCATAGCTAAGAACCACTGCAAGGGAACTTCCTTTCACGTAAAAAACCGAATTTGAAATCGGTCTATCCGTTCGAGCGCTACGATGCCACAGACAGACAGACAGACCGACAGACATTAGCGTCAAACTTATAACACCCCTATTTTTTGTCGGGGGTTATAAAGAATGAACATTAACTTAAAAAAAATCTTTATGTCACTCGGGCCAAAACGTGTCCTTTTGCGCCCACTACGAGAGCGTGAAAAATACTTTCTAGTGAGGAAAAGTTTTGAAGTTGTACATCAGGAATGATGGAAGCTCAATCACTGGCGTGAGCGAATCAGAAATAAAAATAGGACTGGCGCGTTCACGAGGATGGAACGGTCATCATCATCATTAGGTCTTTTTTAGGGTTCCGTACCCAAAGGGTGCAAACGGGACCCTATTACTGAGACTCCGCTGTCTGTCCGTCTGTCTGTCTGTCTGTCCGTCAGTCACAGGGCTCTATCTCTTGAACCGGGGTGCCCCTTGTTTCACAGACTGAAATTTCAAAGAATTTCGATTCACAGAAAGTTTTTCATAGAATATTTAATTCTTATATTTTTATTTCAAATATTATTGTTTCAAACACTATTTACTTGAATGAAACACAATTTATAGAAACACAGTTCAATGAATTTTAGAATCTCATATTTTCATTTAACAAACTAATCAAACAGTAGAATATTTCTTTAAAGAATATTGTTTGTTTGGTATAATCTTTCATGGAATTTTATTTTACATAAAATTATTTTTTAACGAAGTATTAAGTGAAAACATTGTTCAATCAAATTAAATACCATATAATAAGTTAGAATACATAATAAATGGCTACCACAATATAGGTTAGGGCAAACTTATAGGTTAGGTTAGGTTAGAACTGCGACTTGCTGGGCAAGTTTTATCCATTTTACTAGAATAGGGCAAACTTATAGGTTATAAATATTACATTAACTAAACTTATTAAAAATAATAATATTTAATTTGATATTCTGATATTAGAAACATCGCAAAAGTAAATGTTATTTGTAATAAAATTCTATGATTTCATATTATTCATACCAAACATTCTAATTATTGATTTTCTGTGCAACGAAAATCTATTATTAAAAATTCTTTATACTGAGTAACCTACATATTGATTATTCTATGACATGATAATCTTAAAATTTAATTAAAATTCTAAATTTTCTAAATAACGAAAATCTGTTAAACTTTTGTCTGTATAAGAAAGTACACCCCTTGAACCGTAATAGCTAGACACTTGAAATTTTCACCGATTATATACATAATCGGTGAAAATTTCAGGTGGTATTATTGCCCGTTTATTAGTCTCCACGCTGTACTACCAGAGCCGTAACTATATTAGCTCAGCACCAGTCAGAGGATTTGGCCTACACTCTCCACGCTGGCCAGACGGGTTGGAGAGGTCTGTAATTGTATGTTTAACCAGTCCCCTTCTTTTCAGCTACCACGATGACCTAACCGCCGCCACCGCCATGCGCAAGCTAGCTCACGCCGCGCTGCTCTGCCTGGTTCTGGCATGCGCCCTTCACGTGTCGTGGGGCAGCTGCCCTTGGGCCTGCTCCTGCCGGGGCCCAGCCACCGACTGCGCGCACCGAGGGCTTCTACATGTCCCGAAGAGGCTTCCCGACTCGCATCGACTGTAAGTACATTTTTTTTGTTCTAGGCCCGTAGCCTTTTTTTTGAGCCCATAGCCTGTTAGTGTCTGGGCCCATATCCTGAAAATATTTAAGCCCGTTACCTGTTTTATTCTGGGCCCATAATATGTTAGTGCAAGGGCTCATAACCTGTTAAGTTCTTTGCCCATAACCTGATTATTTATGTTTCCCATAACCTTTTAGAGCCTGGGTCTGAACCTGTGAGGTCATAACTATTAGACATTACTCGACTTGCATTTTAGGCTTTTCGCCCATAACCTGATAAAGCCTGGGCACATCATACCTAAGTAAGCGCCATGCGCAAGCTAACTCTTGCCGGTGTTTAGCCAAGATGTTACATATATCCCAAAGAGGTTACCCGACTCGCATCGTTAGTACATTTTGAATCTAACTGGGCCCTTAACCTGTTCGACAAGATTGTGAGCCCAGGATTCCATGTCACGCCTGTACACCTAACTACTTCATTTTGTTTGTAAATATCTTATGTTATAATATCTTGCCTAACCCGATAGATAATTTTGTGACTAGAACATTAACTTACGGGCACGCTTACATCAGTAAGTAAGTACACAAACACAAATCAATTATAACTGCAATAAAATACAATTTACGATTCAACTTTCACGCGCGGCCGTTATGACGTAATATTTTTAGGCCCAGAATCCGATCCAGCGGTGCATTTAATGAAAAATTTTTCACCATAAATAGACTATTGCCGTGTGGTTCCCGGCAGAGTAGAATAGGACCACTCCAAGTCTCCCCGTGGATGTCGTAGAAGGCGACTTAGGAAACACAAGCTAAACAAAGCTTAACATCGTGAGACTTCTCCAACCCGTCTGGCCAGCGTGGAGAGTCCAAATCCTCTGACTGCTCTGGCTAATAAATGGCTCTGGTAGTACAGAGAGGGTCGTGCTCCTGCAGTGGAGACAAAAAAAGAGCTGATGATGATGAAATTAGAACGAATAAGCGACGATTTTAAGTAAATAAGATGTCGATATTACATAACTGTTGCAAACTGTGGCATGCAAATCAAGCAGTTTAGTTAGAATGTCGGTTTATGGTTGTTGACTTTGCAAAGCCTTTGGTACTAAAAGCGTAACTTCAGTTACGAGTTTACTTACGACCCGTTTGATGCGTTGTTCAATGTTGGGTTTAAGGTGAAGATATAGGCAAATGGCCTTGAAGTGTGAAATTAATTGTTAACTCGTAAATATGGTCACAATTGCCATATTGCTCTTCGTCATGCACTAGATAGCCCTTTAAATTATTTTATGAACTGCCGTTAAAACTATTATTGGTGATCTGTCTAGCTTTACCTAAAACTTGCCGTGGCCACTTTTGGCGGAAGTAAGTTTTAAAGCTAGACGGATTAATGTAAATAATTTCAACGGTGGTTCATAAAATAATTTAAAGGGCTATCTAGTGCATGACGACGAGCAATATGGAAATTATCTCCATATTTACGAGTTAACAATTTATTTAAAATGAGGGCGCCACTTCAAGGCCATTTGCCTATATCTTCACCTTTTTGCAACAAGTCAAATCAGATACTTTTTTCTTTACGTCAAAAAAAAAACATTTTCTATGGGATTTGTATGAAATATCGATTTATGACGTCATAAGTTTCTTGGAGTCAAATAGCGCTTTTTCTGAAATCACGTTCAAAGTGGATGTGATCAATGACAAGTGCCCTTATTTTGTGACGTTTAACAGTGCCAAATAATTTATTTTTGATCCACTAAAATACCCAATTGAACGAGCTAGCAAAACGAACAAAGTTCTCCAAGTAAACTCGGCCTATAGATATATAATAAATAAATGTATATGTACAAATCACACTTATCAAGCTAGCCCCAAAGTAAGTTAAAACTTGTGTAATGGGATAATAACTCAACGATACTATATTTTATAACAAACATACCTATATATCTACCAATATCTAACCTCTTGATCTGCTCCGTGGAAGTTCGTTGCGTTATCCGAATACATGATTTTCGGCCAACCTCGCCGCGCGGCCATTCTTCTTAGCGCCATGATCGCAGAGTCCGTAGAGAGGGATGCCACAAGTTCCACGTGTATGGCACGCGTAGTGAGACATGTGAAGAGCGCACCCCATCTCTTCTCTCGGCGACGTCCAATCTTCACGACCATGGGCCCGAAGTAGTCCACGCCACAGTTCGTGAAAGGGCGGTGGAATGGATCCAGGCGGGCTCGCGGCAGGTCTCCAGTGGCGGGCGGCTGTGGCTTTGCTCGGCGTACTTTGCAAAGCGCGCAGTCATTCTGTACGGCGCGTACAGTGGGCCGTAGATGAATGACCCAGTACCGCTGCCGTAGGTCGTTCGTCACGCGTTCTCTGTTCGCGTGACCCGCTGCGCAGTGTTCGCGCAGCACGAGGAGCTTCGTAAGTCGATGGCGGCCGTCCAGGATGATGGGCTGCTTAGTGTCGATAGGCGCTGTAGCAGCCTCGATGCGGCCTCGCACTCGTAGGATGCCGTCTTCAAGCACAGGGTCCAGCTTGAATAGTCGGCTCGTCCTGGTGATTGGACGAGCAGACTCTATCTTCTTGATGTCTTCACCAAAGCTATCCCGTTGCGCTTGTCGTAGTAGCTCTCGTTCAGCTCGTTGTATGTGATGATGTTCCATCCTTGTAGCTCGGCGTCGGCATATGTCAATAAATGCCAACACTCGTGCAGTGGCTCGCACTAGCGTCTCGTACTTGGAGAACCGGGCAGGATCCGGCAGCCATCGGTCTTGCTGTGAGTCTTCGCGCGTGTGCAGGACTTCAATTTCATCTACCTCAGCGCTTGTCCTCTCGACGGGCCAGTGCTCCTCAGGGTGATATAAGAAGCTTGGGCCACGGAACCATCGGTCGCTGCCACTGATCGGCGTGTGGGAGAATCTCGTGGCGTCGTCAGCTACGTTGAGTTCTGTAGGTAGCCATCGCCATTCTTCTTTGTGAGTGAGTTCTGCAATCTCGCCTAGCCGATGAGCCACGAACGGTGTGTACCGTTTCGTGTCGTGGCGAATCCAATTCACGACCGTCGAGGAGTCGGTCCAGTAGGTCGTTCGGCTGACTTCCATCTCATGTTCTTTTTTGATGGTGTCTGCTAGTCTGGCTCCAATGACTGCGGCTTGTAGTTCAAGGCGAGGGATGGTCTGCGTGCGTTTCGGCGCCACCTTGGATTTGGCGCCGACTAGCACGACGTCCACGGTCCCGTTGCTGTGCGTAACCCTCCAGTAGGCCACTGTTGCATAAGACTGTTCGCTCGCATCGCATAACACGTGTAGTTCGACGTGTTTGTCATTCCCTGGCGCGTAGAGTCTCGGCAGGCGTAGACAGGCTATGTCGGTGAGATGTGATAGCCAATCAGCAAAGAGTTCTCCTTCTTCTTCGGGTAGCGGCTCGTCCCACGTCGTCTTGAGGCGCCACAAGCTCTGTAGGATGATCTTTGCTCGTACTGTGTAGTGACTGAGCAGCCCCAGAGGATCGTAGATAGACATCACAGCGGCGAGCGCTTCCCTTTTGGTCGGCGTTCGGACTTGCGTGCGTACTTCGGCTGGGACTCGGTGCATCGATGTGTTGAATCCCAGCTCATCTCGTTCGGCGTTCCAGTAGAGTCCGAGTATCTTGTTCTCGGGCTGCGCTCCCCCCAGTTGCGTAGGTGTGGTTGCGCGCAGCTCTGTAGGCACGTTGTGGAGCACCTTTTCGTTATTCGAGCTCCATCCTCGCAGCTTGAACCCAGCGACGGCGTGTACCATGATTATTTCGTTCACGGCACTACGTGCTTCTTCTTCGCCGTCGTAACTGGCCGCCAAGTCGTCCATATAGTGGCTCTGCGTTATAGCTTTCTGGGCTCGTGGATACTTCTGCGCGTGTATGTTCGCATTGTGGTCACGAACATAGTGCGCCATGAAGGGTGAACTGGCCGCTCCAAAAATCATGCTGGCCATCTTGTAGTGACGCGGTGGATTCTCTCGGTCGTCGCCTCGCCATAGGAATTGCTGTGCTGGTTGGTCTTCTGGGCGAATCTTCACTCTCAAGAACATTTCTTGAATATCCGCCGTGATTGCTATCGCCTTTTCTCGGAATCTGAATAGAATTCCCGGAAGCGACAACAGTAGGTCCGGTCCTTCCAACAGATGGTCGTTGAGGCTCACACCGTGACTCTTCGCCGCTGCATCGAAGACCAATCGTTGTTTGCCGGGCTTGTTCAAGTTCTGTACGGCAAAGTGAGGCAGGTACCAGCAGACGGCGCTCGATCGTTCAGATCCGTCGCATGGGACCGCGTAGCCTTTCTTCAGAAGGTTTTGTATTTGCGCAGCGTATTCCTTGCGAAGTCAGGTGAGGCGTCCATTTTCCTTTCGATTGCTTTTAGCCGTCGAAACGCCATGTCGTAGGTGGGCGGCATGGTGACGTCATCTTCTCGCCACGGTAGTCCAACTTCATAACCACCGTCAATTTTCTTGATGGTTTTCTTGACGATGGCGATGGCACGTTGATCTGTGTCGCTCACTCGTGGTTGCAGAGCGACACCCAGTGCTTCAATCTTGAAGTGATTCTCCACCAGGTCGTGTAGACGTTGATCGGGCCACTCGTCTGTTTGTTCGAAGACGTGTAGCACCCTCTCGTGTTTGACGATCACGCTGCGTGGCACCGTTCCGTGCACCACCCAGCCAAGTTGAGTTCGTGATGCGGCCGGTTGGTTCGGTTCACCGACTCGCAATTCGCGGGACACGATGCACTCCCAATGGTCGGACCCCACTAGGATGCCGGGGCGTGCCAGGTCGTAGCACACTTCATCCATTTGCAGGTCTTGGAGGTGTTCGTACTTCATCACCGTGTCAGGTACGGACTGTTGATGTAGCTTCAGGTTCTTCACAGTCCGAGCGCAAAGTTCGTGTAGCGTGTCTTCTTTCTTGCCCCGCATCAGCACCTTGACGATCTTGCTGTCCGCTTCGCTTTGAGACATGTTGACGCCGCGCAGATGTAGTGGTTGCGATGGACCCTCGGCGCCGATGTCTTTTGCTAGACGTTCATCGATGAGGGTAATGGTCGCCCCTTCATCTAGAAGCGCGTAGGTCTTCGCCTCCCCCCGTGGTCCAACGACGATGACTGGACATGTCTTTAGCAAGACAGTGCGTTGGTTGGTGGCAGTTGAGGTTGCCACCGATAACACAGCTTCAGATCGTTGCTGTGTTTGCTCGTCCTCTGGTTTCCTCTCTAGGTGCAACGTAGAGTGGTGTGGGCGGCGGCATTGGTTGACACCGCACGGCTTTGCTTTGCACTTGAAGCGTCGGTGCGTTGCTCTAACGCACTTGAAGCAGATTTTCTTGTTCCTCAGGAAGTCCCAGCGCTGGTCAACTGTGAGTGCCTTGTATGACGGGCACTGCGGTAGCGCGTGGGTCTGCTCGCAGCTTAGACAACTTTCCTTATTCTCGGCGGCTTCATCGACGGCGTAGACTGGGTTCGTCCTCTTCTTGTATGTAGTGGGCGGCCTGACTTCTTTCTTCATAGTCGTAGAGGTCGCGCTGGACGCTGAGACGTAGGTGTAACGTAGCTCTTGGTCTGCTTCTTGCATGAGGAATTGAGACAGTAAGACTATCTCTGAATCTGATGAGCCGTCGTGTCCACGGGCGTAGTCACACCAACGCATCGACATGAATATATATTATTATAATATACGGCGTCTTCCTACACGGCCATGTCCCAGATTCAATTATTCATTCATTCTTCATTCTCATAGACTAAACACGAGAGTAGCACAGAAAGGTCAATATATTTTTACCTACCTACGAGTACGTGGTTCAAATTAAATCCTACATATATTTTAACAAACGCGAATGTTGGTAAGTATAGCTGGATGTACGGATGGGTGTATGGATGGTTGTATGGTTATATACATTTTTAGATTGTAGACCCACGACTAGCTTTTACGATCTTCACGGAAGGGTAGGCGGCTGCATTCTTAATGTGTTTTTTCTTTGTTTTTTTTTCTTATCATATTTATAAAGGTAAAAGTTAAACTGCACATATCTGTTTCATTGGTAACCTTTTATTATTCTTACTTAAATTCTTTACATAATGTTTTGCACTAGAAGAAGGTGATTTCTTGTACTTGTATACCTATTAGTTTTTTTTTCTTTGTTAGCTATCTATGTATTTAATGTATTATATAATCATACACGTATGCTGCGCAATTGGCCGCCAAAAATCCGCCATTATGCTTTCCAAAAATTTATTATAGCCTATGACTACTACTGGTATTTATTCTGTGCTATGACACTCAAGTGATTAAGATGAATCTAACCACATATAATTTATCAAAATCTATTTAGCCGTGTAGTAGTTACGAGGAAACAGAATTATAGGGACAAACATAATAAAACATCAAAAATGTGTAAGCAGCCATCTTGGATCCAAAATCTGATAGTAGTTTCAAGTTGCGCGGGGCACCTCAAAGGGCTCAGAAATTTTGTAGGTTTTTGTAACAGAATGTAGGCGTACAGCCCCCATATACAAAACTTTTGAGCCCTCGGAGGTTCTAGTGAGACGTTACGAGATGTGACTTAATTTTATATAGGACTAGCTGTGCCCGCGACTTCGTTCGCGTGGTTGTCGGAACGTAATGTTATATAGCCTAAAGCCTTCCTCAATAAATGGACTACCCAACAAAAAAAGAATTTTTCAAATCGGACCATTAGTTCCTGAGATTAGCGCGTTTAAACAAACAAACAAACAAACTCTTCCAATTTATAATATTAGTATAGATTTTAGGAAACTTTTGTAAAGCATTTATAGCATATGTAGATAAAAATTATAAATATAAACATTTTTAAACGTTTTACAAACATTAATAACTGAGTAGCAAACAAATAGTTTTTCGATGCATCCATGAAGAAAGTGAAATGTAGGCATATTTATGATGTCTACATTTCACTTCTGTTTTGTTACTCTATGACGAATTATTCAATCGGTTGACAGATCATTCACTCACTTCATACATTATGGCAGCCGAAATTTGGCAGTCCGTATTTAAGTGTGTGTTTAAGTGTGTGTAGTGAAATCTAGTTACTTACCGATGGAAAGTTATTCCATTATATTTTGCTTTATTCTTTGAATTACTAGTGCAGTATCTCAACACACACCAAGGCATTTTTGACTAAGTTGACAGTGTTTTCTTTAATGAATCGTGGAGTGTATTATGCGCGTATTGCTAGCGAGTGACTAATGTGAGGTGAACAGTGATAGCCTATGATGAATAGAACACTACTGTTGTATGTGGCGTCTTCTCTAGTACGTAAGTACATAGATCTCGTTGCACCAACGCGATATGAGATGCGGACTGAGTTTGGCCAACACCTCTCGCATCAGTAGAGGATTGTTGAGGTTTCCCTGCCGGTCGATGGTCTTGAGCATGCAGACAACGTTTTGCAGTTTGATAGCAAAATTGTTGAGTTCCGTAGCTGTAGTTCCGGGCTTTGGCATCTTTTTCAAATCTTCAATGGCTCGATCGATGATTATTTCGGGCCTTCCAAACTTCTGCTCCAGGGACTTCATGATGGTTTCGGGATCGGTTGCGCTATATAGTAGATTCGCAACGGCTTCTTGGGCTTCTCCTTTCAGGCAGGTTCTTAGTCGTTGTAGGTTCTCGGCTGGTGACACGTTGTATAGCTTTGTCGTGTCACGCATAGAGGCCTTGAATGGTAGCCACTCGTTGATGCTTCCAGAGAATGTCGGCAGATCGGTTTGCCGTAGACGTGGATACATCATCCTTTCTAGTGACTCCACCGGATGACCTATGTCGTTCCTTGACTTGGTCGGTGTCGGGGATCTTCCTCTTGCGACGTCGAAGCGAAGTCTCCTTGGTTCGTCTTTGAGCCCTTCCTGGTTACGAGTGAGGAGTGGGTTGGTTCGTAGCCACTCGTCCACACGCTCCCTGGCTTCTGGTTCGTTCATTGCATCTTCCTCTTCTTGGATAGCAGATACTTCAGTAGCCAATCGTTTCTTAATGAGGCCGGCTTCAAGTCGTAGCTCCTCCCTCTTGATGGCTGCAAGCTTCTCGGCTGCCTCCAGTTCAGCAAGGCGTAGTCTAGCTGAGACGCTGTTCGTGGACCGTGCGGAGCATGCTGAGCGCGCTGGGGACCTCGTTCGGTGCCGGGCCTCAAGGTTCGAGGGACCTGGCGTCGGTCCTGCAGCGGCAGCAGCAGCTTCCTGCGCCTCGCTCTGCCTGGTACACGGAGAGGCCGGTGGTTCTAGTGACAGCCTCCTTATACTTTCCAGCTCGACCCGCTGGCGCTCAGTCTCGCGGCGTGCTTCCTCTTCCTGGGCCCGCCTTAGCTCTTCCTGTTCGGCTGCTTCACCCTGGCTCCTGGTGAACACCATCTCGTTCAGTTGACAGTGGTTGCAGCTTCTTCGGAATGTAGGCAGATCCGTAATAGAAGGATCGGCACCGTAGTTTCTTGCTCGACGAAACTCGCTCGTAGTAACACTGCTGGTTTCGCCTTAGTAGATCCGGCTCGAAGGACCACAACTGTAGAGGACTGTATAGTTTTCCAAACACTTCTTCGATGTAATTTCTTTATTGTTCCAATGTTTACTTTACAAATATCACTTGTTGAATGGAATACAATACTGGCCGTCGGCCGCTTTTATATGAACAATAAAAGGGTCTCGCTAGTACGCGATATCGACGAGTGCGCCGGCTAATCCGGAGCGAGCGCGTACTAGTTCGATGAGTGCGCCGGCCAATCCGGAGCGAGCGCGTACTAGTTCGACGAACGCGCCGGCCAATCAGAGACGAGAGAAACATTTTAATGCAAGCGCTCTGATTAGTCGGCTGACGGGCTCGATGTCGTCGGCGGGCAGGCTCGTTGTCCTTTACAATAGGATTGTTAATTTTTTTTGGAAAGCGTTATATTGAAATCCGTTTCGAGATACAGAGTTAATAAACAGTTGTGGGTAATTTTTTTGACACACTGTTTTGGACATTTCTACAAATAAACGTATAGCCTTTGTTTGACCTTACTCCGCGGCTGTATCGGTTTATGCTGTGAGTCCTTTCATTAAAAATACCAGTCGCCTTTGTGGTATTTATATTATCCGTCACTGACAATATCGTCAAATGTCACCGTTTCAGCCAATCATAACTAAGAAAAGAATTTTCCGCCAATCATGAGCTACTGGATTCACTGAATGACACTGACATTGACAAAGACTATTGACACTAGCGTGTTTTTGTTTTTAAATATGTATTGGGCTTGGCCGTTTGTTTTGTTAAGACTTTGTCTTCGACATGAGTTTTATGATAATTTATAAAAAAATTACTAAAACAATATTTTGTTAAAAAAAAAATAAGGGGTTAACAATCCCAATTGGCAGCGACGAGGCGAGCAGTTTAATAACAAGGCATTATAAACTTTACGTACAATGTCATAAGATATGCTATTATAAATATGTGATGAAAAATTTCGCCACGAGTGTGATTGGAACTCACGTGCAAGCAACGAGATCTATGTACTTACGTACGTTAAATTTCGTAGTGACGTGCGCAATTTTAGACTGGTTTCCATGCTTTCCATTTTCTCAAAACTATTCGAGTCCATCGTCGAACCTGTCATAACCAATCACCTTGGTAAACTGATAAGTCAATATCAGCATGGATTCAGAAGCAAACGATCTACAGAGACAAACTTGGTAACGGTAGTGTCAGATTTGTCGCGTGAGGTTGATTCGGGCTTACAGGTAGACGCAATATATACGGACTTTACTAGCGCATTCGATAGAGTAAATCATTCATTGCTGATTAAAAGGCTGGAAGCAAACGGTATCCATGGCTCTCTTTTAAACTGGATCAAGTCATACCTAGAACGAAGATCTCAAATTGTCGCAGTTCTTGGATATGAATCTCAGGTCTACTACGCTGACTCCGGAGTCCCTCAGGGTTCACACCTTGGCCCTATTCTGTTTTCCCTTTTTATTAGCGACTTGCCTGGTGTTATCCTAAACTCTAAATGTTCGATGTTTGCTGACGATACAAAAATATATAAGGTTATTAAAGCTCCAACAGATACATTTCTTTTACAAAATTATCTTGACCGATTAACAGCTTGGTGTCATGCTAACGATATGTCAATTAACATAAAAAAATGTCTTGTATTACATTTTCAAGAAAAAAACAACCCTGTTGTAGTTACGACATACAAAATAGGATCAGAAGAACTACAAAAAGTGAATGTCGTCAAGGATCTTGGGGTTTGGCTGGATTCAGAACTAAAGTTTATAGAACACTTTGATAATATTATTAGAAAATCAGCCCAAATGCTAGGCTTTCTTAAAAGAAATTCTACGCAATTTGGTTACGCTGAAACAACGATTATCCTTTTTAACACGTTGGTCAGGAGCAATTTAGAATACGCTAGTGTAGTGTGGATCCCAACATATGCAGTTCATTCTCAGCGAATCGAACAAATCCAAAGAGCTTTTACCAGGCACCTCGCGTTTTCGGCGCGTAATGTTTCTCATCGTTGTCCTTATAACAAGCGGCTAAAGCATTTTAATATGATTTCCTTGTTTAATCGAAGAAAAATTCGCGATGTTATATTCCTATATAAAATATTCAATAACTGCTTAGATTCTGGTGACACATTATCGCTTCTTAATATTAATGTCCCAAGTAGACCACCACGTTATCCTGTAACTAAAATACTTAGTGGTCCGCCGTCTAGAACCAATCTGGGTAGCCATGCTCCAGTCAACCGTATGTGCAATACTTATAATAAGTTTTGTCGTGACTCAGAGGATTTGGACATATTTTGTGATAGTCTGAATGTCTTTAAACATAAGGTGCTGAATCTTCTTAAAGATTAAAAATCATAAATTTGTTTTTTTAAACCCTTGTTAAGCTTATTCTGAACTCTGTGGTGAATGTCGTGTATACCTGTCATTGGTGTTTACTTAAGAATATTAGTGTTATAGGTATCATACTCGAATGTTGTATGTAAATACTGTTGGTGTACCTTATTTAATAAAATAAAAAATAAATAAAAAAAATTTGAGCCACTTCCTGATTTCTGATTGAGATGAAACTTTGTATGCTAATGTAAATCAGATCACAATGCAATATGATTATGACAAGAAGCTGATCTGATGATGGACCCGGAGCGTGGCTATAGGAACCCTGTAAAAACGACGCAACCCCATTGAGTTTAAGCTTATAATTTGTTTTGATAATTGCCTTACAATGTTAGCTAGTACGAAAATACAATTTTTTTAGGGTTCCGCACCCGAAGGGTGCAAACGGGACCCTATTACTGAGACTCCGCTGTCTGTCTGTCCGTCTGTCCGTCTGTAACATGGCTCTATCTCTTGAACCGTAATAGCTAGACACCTGAAATTTTCACCGATTCACAAATACTAAAAATAAAAAAGTTGAAAATTAAAGGGGGTCGTCATACAAAAAACGTGTTTTTTTCAGCGTTTTTAACTCGATCTGTCACAGGGCTCTATCTCTTGAACCTTAATAGCTAGACACCTGAAATTTTCACCGATTAGGTATTACTATAGCCGCTATAACAACAAATACTAAAAATAAGATAAAGTTAAAAATTAAAGGGGGGGTCGTCATACAAGAAACGTGTTTCTTCAGCGTTTTAAAACATTGTACGGAGGTACGGAACCCTTCATGTACGAGTCCGACTCGCACTTGCCCGTTTATTTTAAAACTTATTTAGGTTGGACCTGCGTTGTATAGGGATAAATACTCGTATATGGTTTTTTGGTCTTTACCAATGAAATCGCATTGCAGTTTGGGACCAGTACTGCAGAACTGCCGGTATAGTTGCCGGTGTCTTAAAAGTAACCTTGTAGGGTTACTTTTAAAACACTGGCATCATTCTTGGAGCAAGTTTAGACCATGATACTGAAGTACTTACTATAAAAACAATTAACGAAAAAAAATTCGTTTTCCCATACAAATCGGCGCTAAGCCAAATGGATTTTGTATGGAAAGTCGAGGACCACAGGGGCAGTCAGAAATAAAATGTTGACCTAGATTATTCCTCAAAAACCAATGCTATATATACATTTTAACCAAAAAGCGATATACAGCCCTATCTGATTATTCTATTTACTAAAACCATACATTTTTTCGCCATCCGAAAACCATAAAACGCCAAATTCCCGGGATACCAAGCCAATACAAGGAAAACTATGATATACACGGATGTAGTTTAGAAGAAGAGACTCTAGAAGAGCCTTAAAAAACCCAGCTTAGGTGGAAGAATCAAGAATCTAGAGGTATAGGGAAAGAAGAGTTCAAGAATATAAAAAGTCAGAAGGACTGAGGGAAAGAGAATTTAAATATTAGTAAAATTATAATATGTAAGTTTTGGTAGAACCACGCTATCGGCAAAACTCTGTTTTGCTAGTAGCATGAATGGGCCGGCTCGTCCGGGGAAGTACCACACTCTCACAGAAAATCGACGTCTGAGTAGTAGCTTCACCGCTTCTATGCTTCGTTCGGTGAGTGAGAGCCGGAGCCCTATCCCGCCTCCCCCTCTCCTCCTTGATGAAAATCGGTACAACCATTTAAAAGTTATTGGAGGTCAACGGTTGAAAGTCCGGGCTTTCTCTAGCAAATAATAGATGGCGCTACGGATCTCAAGTCGTATCGGTAGTTCCGCTACTCATCACGAGATGACTTTCATGACAGTCGGGGTTTTTTTTAATTTGCTTACCAAATAAACATCACCAACAAATCTAATATTTATTCAGTAATCACAATTAGGCTTTTGGGCTATAGATAAACACCAAGACCCAGGACAATTTGAGAAAGGCCCGTTTTCCAGCTTTCCCTAGATGGGGATCGAACCCAGAACCTCCGGAGTGGCGGACTGGGCCACGGAGGTCTTCGTCGTCAAATAGGGTAGTAACTTCTATTACAAAGTATATCCGTTGCCAAGATATTACAATATAGGTACCGTACTATAGTGTGAAAACCCATATCAATATCCAAGGCTTCCATTTTCCATGGGGCTTTCTATGAATAGGTACGTGTAGATTACATAAGTACAGAGGCGTCAAAAATTATGCTTTTTCTTACTAGTCTGAAAGAAACTGAATAAATATACATCGTGTGAATCAAAGAACGCAAAACCTCTCAGATGGTAGGTACCTCAGCCCATGAAACTAAACAACTTTTGTTAGACAACTAAACTAAACGAAATCAAAAAAAAAAAATTCGGATTTTCATACAAATTGACTCGATCAGCTGATCAGTTTGGATGAAAATTCAAATTTTTTTTTAGTTTCGTGAAAGTTGTTGAACAAAAGTTGTTCAGTTACATGGGCTGAGATATCATCTGAGAGGTTTTGCGTTCTTTCATTAACACGATGTATAGGGACAAATCACAAAAATTGAGCCAGCGCCTAAGTAAGTATAGAATACTGATTCAACGGTACTATATTTTATGATAAATAAATACTCGTTGTATATACAGGGCTACTGGTATCTAACGGATAACCTTTTTGGTGCAAGTTCAGTCCATGATACTGAACTACTTTCCAATATCGAAAAATATCGAAAATAAAAAAATATATCGGCTTCCCATACATATCAGCACACAGCCAAATGGATTTTGTATGGGAAGACGATTTTTTTTTCTTTTTTATATAATGGTTTTTATGGAAAGTAGTAAAGTATCATGGACTGAACTTGCACCAAAAAGGTTATGCGTTAGATACCAGTAACCCTGTATATACAACGAGTTAATAAAATAACGCAAAACCTCTCAGATGGTACCTCAGCCCATGAAACTGAACAACTTTTGTTCTACAACTTTCACAAAACCCAACAAAAAATTTTTATTTTCATGCAAATTGACTCGATCAGCTGATCAGTTTTTATGAAAATTCTAAAATTTTTTGGGTTTCGTGAAAGTTGTAGAACAAAAGTTGTTCAGTGTCATGGGCTGAGGTACCATCTGAGAGGTTTTGCGGTATTTCATTAACACGTTGTATAGATAAATACCCAATACAATAGCTTCTATGAATGTAATTATATAAAAGAAAAATATATTTAAATATATGTTCTATGTACATTTTTAATAATTGATAATTTTATATTTAATTAGAATGTGACATAATCGTGCAATATTCGCTTAAATCACGTAATAAATTAGCTACTGGCTGACATGTTAGCTATTCACTATAAATTTATATTCTCATCGGAAACTAGAGAATCATATTTAATCCGACTCTGCATTTCACTACTCTGCGCATATCTATTTGGGGTGACTCCTGACAGTGTATTTGTAATAAAGTACAGTGGGGCACAAAATGGTTTCGCCGATATTGCAATGAATGGGTGTCTAGGGGTTTATCGATATTATAGGGTAATATTGATAGTTGGTACCTGTTTATTGAACTAGTGAGCGTAACAGGCGAAGTTGTCCTAGTCTCCTTGGATTATACGGCAACCCAGCAAAGCTTTTCGAATCATCATCATCCGAGCTTTACCCGGTTGCAACCTTAGCGGTAACGCTTCAGGGCCCGGGTCCGCTACTTAATCTAATTTGAAAAGGTTACTGGTTTTTATACAGAGCGACTGACGTCTGACCTCCGCAACCCAAAGGGAAGACCAGAACTAATTCTAGGTTAAGTTCACAAATGTAACTCGGTTCACAAAAAAAAAGATATCGCGTAACATACACAAAAAATCGGAGAAATTAAATTATAATCTTTGAATCGTAGACTTACAGGTTTAGGTGATACATAAGGTACAATGATACCCCATTCAAAAAATTTTTTTAAAGGAAACGGAGCTCAAAAGTCGCCGTTTTTCGCAAATGTGCAAAGATAAGCTCCACGTTCACACTTCAAACTGTAAAAAGCAGTTCATAAAATAGTTTGAAGGGTTATCTTGGGTTTACTAATACGAAATTTTGAATGATATCTCCGTTTTGTTTCAAATACTTTTGAGCACCGGCTCCATGTATCATCTTAACTTCCAACAGCTCGTTTTTTGACTTAGTCAAATAGAGTTATAACACTTGTTTGTCTGTCTGTCCGCAATAAAGGCAGGCACATTAGCATCGTATTAGATGTTTGTGACGCGCACGTGCGGCCATCTTTACTATTGTTATTATATATATCCTAGGGTGTAGTTCATGTAATAATGTTTATAATAAAACATACACTATGATATTAATACTATACTGCCTCCGTGGTCCAGTGGTCAAGGCGTTTGCCTTGTGATCCGGAGGTCATGAGTTCAAATCCCTGGGAAGAATAATCTATTTACAAGACAATTGGTTGCATTATAAAAACAACACAAACCGTTTCCAACAAAACAAACCGAAAAACAATTTCGATCTAACAATAAAATGGCTGAAAATGGAAAATTGATTCTTTTACAATGTCGCGGGCGAGCCGACAACTTCCGGTGGGGGTTCCGCTTCCGGTATGTAAATTTGTTTATGGTTTTATAAGGGGTTGCTATTGACGTAGAGTGGGTTTTTATGGGTGTAATAAAATGCTGAAAAAGCATGTATATTTGAAAGAACCTAAAAGGCAAGGTTGGTCAGAGAATACCTAAATATACATTTGGTCAATTGTATATTCAATGTTGCCGTGGATCCTGGCAGAGTAGGACCACTCCAAGTCTTCCCGTGGATGTCGTAGAAACTCATGCTAAACAACATATATAAACATCAATGAGACCTCTCCAACCCGTCTGGCCAGCGTGGAGAGTGTAGGCCAGATCCTCTGAATGCTCTGGCTAATATATGGCTCTGGTAGTACCTAAAATTTCCACGCTGGCCAGACTATTAGAAATATCTTTCGAAAATATATTCGATTTAAAAAAAATAGTCATTGTCGCTGAACGGAGCCGATGTGTTTTAGCCAACAAGATTTAGTTATTGACACATTCTAAGAGAATATCTGTCTAGTAATCATCAACATCAGGTCTTTGTAGTCTCCACCGCAGGAGCACGACCCTCTGTACTACCAGAGCCATATATTAGCCAGAACAGTCAGACGATTTGGCCTACACTCTACACACTGGCCAGACGATTGGAGAGCTCTTACTGATGGCCAAGCTTCCTAAGTCGCCTTCTACGACATCCACGGGAAGACTTGGAGTGGTCCTATTCTACTCTGCCGGGAACCACACGGCTAATAAAACCATGAGAGTACCTCTTTCTCTCTAAAGTGCTATAAACCTAACGCCTCGGGATGCGGCTATCTCATTCCCAATATGAAGTTATTTTTGAAGAATCAGGAGGAAGTATTGGGTCGAGGGAGCAAATCCTTCATTATTAGTGTGACTACGCTGCCTTTAATATTGAAGGAAAAAAAAGTTTTATAATGTTTAGGAAGGTGTTTTTGTATACAACTGATACAACGTTTATTTGACATATGCGTAATAAATCGAACCACGAGCTACTAGATCACTATATAATATAAATTTTGCTCCCGCTTCTACGCACACAAATTTACTCTAGCTGAAGCGAGAAAACGAGCCACGCGGGGATCGTAGAAACGCGGCGGGTCAATCAGGCTGGTTACGCTTGAGGTTTTTTTTCGTTTTACCACAGAGTACTATATACTAGTTTTAAAAATATTTTAAGAGTTATAAAAAAAATAAGACATATGATGACTGCCTTACGTTTAATACAATTATAATCCAAAATTACAAGGGCTAATTTGTTGTATTTCTTGTTCTATCGAGAAAATTTTAAGAAACCGTGTTTTAGAAACATATAATGACTAGAGTTGGTCATTTAATAAATTTAAATCATCCCTGCGCAAATGGCTGCTAAAAAAAAGTTTTTATTCAATTAATGAGTTTTTAGAACATAAAGTTAAAGTCTGCGAATTCGATGCATGAATAATTTGATTTAATAATGTGTGAAAAATTTGCTAAATAGGTTAAGCTACTGTATTTAATTGTATTTTCCTAACACCTGTATTAACCCTATTTATTGCAAATAAAAAACTTATCTTATCTTATCTTATCTGAACATTGCTGTGTTTTTATTTCAAAGTGAGTATTTCGTTAATATTGATAATATTTAAGATCGCTCTAATCTAAGTACTATCAGGGTCATACCAGTAAAAATCGGAATATCACAACGAACGAATATAATAACGAACCAATTATTAAAACACTTTGAGTCGCAAACTTGGAATTTTCCAATGTCGTGGTTTGTAGTTCGAACAATAAAATACCTCACCTCATCCAAAATTCCACAAAAAACTTGACTCCTCTCACAACAATCTTTATATTTTTATCCCGCTCAGAGACACAACGTGGCCACCGTTTCCGGCCGGCCCCACTTCCGTTATTGGTTCGAGATGATTGACTATTTTTACGAGAGACGCCGCGGGCAGTGTCTAGTTTGTTTGCCTTGTGAAGTGGTGCTTGAGAAAGGGTATTAAAACTTGTACTTGTACTTAGTAAAACTTTGTTTATGCCTTTTCTGTGATGTTTAATTAATAGGCGTCATCTACTTAGGTAATGCTTGTTGACATATAAATATATAAAATATATAGGGACAAATCACACTGATTATGCTAGCCCCAAAGCACCCAAAGTAAGTTTTAAACTTGTATTATGGGATACTAACTCAACGATACTATATTTTATAAAAAAATACATATATAAACACCCAAGACCCAGGACAATTTGAAAAAGGCCATTTTTCAACTTGCCCTGGCTGGGGATCGAACCCAGAACCTCCGGATTAGCGGTCTAAAGTGTTAACCGTACTACCCTAAAGTTCTTAGAGCGATCATATTAACGAAATACTCACTTTGAAATAAAAACACAGCAAAGTTCAAGACTAACTCTAAACTTAATAAGTTTCGAAAACACGATTGCTTAAAATTTTCTCGATAGAAAAACATTGCGAAGTTGCCTCCAAATCACCTCAGAATAGGGAAGGGATGAAAATTTTGAAAACGCTTGAATACTTTTCTGTGGTTAGGAATAACCTTCCTCGTTACCATAAAAAAAATATCAGATTTTTCTATCCAGTCAATTAATTATAAAAATTCAGGTACGGCCTTAAGGTCACCGGCGTTCGAACTCTCACGTACAGGGAGTGTCGCCGCTGTGGTATTGGCACACAAGTTCGTTGTTTTTTTTTTTGTCAATCGTGATTTTTTATTAGGGGAGAAATAGGGGGAAAGGAGGAACTTAAATTTGCTGTAGCGTTATTTATTGACGGATTTCAATCTTTGAGAGGCGCACTAAGGAATTCATGATGTTGTACAAAAAATCCAAAAAGGGGAAGTGGAGAGGGGAAAAAAGGGGGAAAGTTTGCTGTAGTGTTATTCATATATGGACGGATTTCACTGAAACGGCTTTGCTATGCCAGAGGTAAGGGAAAACTGTTGCATTGCATTATTTTTAGATAAGAGCTTTTTTTTTATTATTATTGGCTTGACGCTACTGCGTATTTAGCCAGGAACAAGTTAATAAAACGTAAGAAATTCTTTTTTCCTAACAAATTAAGTACAATCAAAGGTTGGTGTAGGCCTTTGATTGCTTTAAGGGAGCTTCTGGCGACAAATCTATACGAGTCCACTGGTTTTCATAGCCGATTGAGTGGCGGACGACGCGACGCCCGAAGACGCCCACACAGTCCGGGAAACAAATATCACTACAGCCGTACTATGTCTGTCCACTTTAACTATTTCACATATTGTTCATGAGCATGAGCATTTATAACACCAAACAACACCAATTTCATATAATAAAGTCCATTAAAATCAATTTGCAAAATAAAATTTAAAGAAAACCCCAACCGAACCCCTTGACTTCCCGCCAAAAACCAGATAAGAGCTTGCGAGGTCCACTGTTTTCACAGAACCACTAGTTACCTATACAGGGTTATTTTTAATTAACCGGCAACCTTTTTGGAGCAAGTTCAGTCCGTGATACTGAACCACTTTCCATAAAAACAATTATCGAAAAACGAAAACAAAATTTCGACTTTCCATACAAATCGGCGCTCAACCAAATGGATTTTGTATGGAAGGACGAAATTTTGTTTTTGTTTTTCGATAATTGTTTTTATGGAAAGTGGTTCAGTATCACGGACTGAACTTGCTCCAAAAAGGTTGTCGGTTAATTAAAAATAACCCTGTATAACTTGCTGTCGCCTGCGACTTCGTCCGCGTAGACTTTATGTTGGTCTGTTTAATTTCTTTATTGCACAGAAATAACATTTAAATGTACATTATTTAATACAATGAGAAAAAGAAATAATTTGTACAATGGCGGACTTATCCCAAGATGGGATCTCTTCCAGTCAACCCAGTCTTCAAAAGGTTACATATTTTTGGAATAGGTGGAATGAACTTTATTGCATTTTTATCGAACAAATGTACGACGTGATTTCTTAAATTAATATACGTAACTTTTCTACTTATGAACTGACGAACATAAAATAAACACTACATTGGTAAAACATCTTGCTATGCAAACTCAGTGAAAAAATAAGGTACTTATAACTTTAAGGGTTGGATCTCGTCTATCGGCAAATATACGAGTATACCTAGACACAGAGGGCGACGGAACGCTGCAGCACGGCCGGTGCTCTGTAGCGTTCCGTCGCTCTCCCTCGCTCTAGCAAATTACTGTTCTGATCGACAGAAAAGGATAGCAGCATAGGAAAGTGCTGTTCCGTACTGATAGATGAGATCCAACCCTAAAAAAATTAAAAGCAAATAAGATTTCAACAAAATAAAACCTTTTTTTATTATAATCTCTTACTCAAATCACCTAATGTCCCACCTGGGGCCATAAGATCCTAATTTCAGTTTATCTATTCGCCCACTCTCATTTTACCCTCTTTCACATCACACCACGCAGCAGTTGCATTTTATTTTGTGGCGTATTTATTATTATGGCCAAATAGGCTATGCCCTCGGGGCAGCGTGTGAAAGGTAAGGAGCAGGTCTAAGTATCAAATACCAGACAACTTGCATGTCAAAACGCAAAAAATCAGTGGGATTCGGTGCACACATTACATGTCATATAAGTTACTTTGTAGAATAGAATAGAATAGAATATTTTATTTTCACTTGAAAAGGGTACGATATACATACAAGGTCTTAAATCATAAAGTAACACCTAATCAGCCATTACCAATAGCATGCAAATCTAAAAGTTTATAAATTACCTACAAACTATGTCACAAATAAAATTAGGAATGAATAATGTCAATAATATTAAATATAAGCAATTTGTATTAATGATTATTTCTTGAAATTGAGAAACTCTTTCACTGTGTAGAAGCCTTGCTCACTAAGCCAATTAAATAGTTTTGTTTTAAAAGAATTAAATGTCGCAGTTTTGATGGAGTCTGGTATCTTATTGTAAATTAACATACACATATAATAACAATTCTTTTTAAATCTTTCACTTCTGGGCATAATATTAGCCATCAAAGCTAGCCTGCTCCCATTTCTAGTATTTCTCGGAAACACTTCTCTAGCTTCATGGAATAATTTATAATTAAGTTTCACAAATTTGGCAATTTCAAAAATATAAAGGCAAGGGAGAGGTAGTATATTTAAGGATTTAAAAAGGGGTCTACATGAAGTGTCCGATGACACTCCGCATATAGCTCGTACGCATTTTTTTTGTACAAGGAAGGCATTTTGTATGTTCGTGTTATTTCCCCAAATAACAAGCCCATATCGCAAGACGGATTCCACATAAGCAAAGTATGCTGTAAGGGCCGTGCTTCTTGTTGCAGTTCTTGCAAGTTTATACAGGGCATAAGAAAAGCTATTAAGTTTACTGCATACACTTTCTATTTGTTTATTCCAGTTTAATTTATGATCAATAGTTATTCCTAGAAATGTTCCAATGTCTACGCCTTTTAATAAATGTCCATCATGGGATATATTTAATGATGGGGTTGAGTTATTAAAATTTATATAAAATGTTTTGTCAATATTTATTTTTAAATTATTATTAGTAAGCCACTCAATTATAGTTTTTATTGTATAATTTATGTCATGTTCATGATCTTGTAGGGTATGTTTACTATCTGTTGTTACAATAACTGATATATCGTCAGCAAATAATATGCTCTTGTGTTGAATAACATTCGGCAGATCATTGATATACACTAAGAAAAGCAGAGGGCCAAGTACGCTCCCTTGAGGTACACCAAATTTATTTTCCTTATAGGATGATCTATGCTTTTTTACCACTTTATTATGCTCCAATTGTGATATTTCTACTGCTTGCGACCTGTCCGTGAGATACGATTTTATCCAATTTAATGCATTACCTCTTATACCATTTCTTTCTAATTTCAAAAGAAGTAAGGGATGATAAACAAGGTCGAATGCTTTAGTCATATTAAAGCAAAGTACTGTTGTATGATTTTTTTCATTTAAGCTATTCAATGTTGTGTTAACAAGATCAAAGGCCGCGAGTGTTGTTGATTTCATTTTTTGAAAACCATATTGATTGCCTTTCAACACATTATATTTCATAAAAAATGATGTGATCTTATCATGCATAACCTTTTCATATATTTTTGATATGATGGGGATTAAAGTTATTGGTCGGTAGTTACTAGGAAGTGTCCTTTTACCTTTCTTAAACAAGGGTTTAACTACGGAAAGCTTGAGTTTATCTGGAAATATACCAGTTTCAAGTGACATATTTATTAAGTGTGCAAGAATTGGACTAATTTCCTCGTTGCAGGCTTTAATTACACGTGTACAAATATCATCGTACCCTTCAGAGTTAGTGTTGTTAAGAGAGTCGATAATCTTTCTTACATCGTGTTCATCAATTGGGGATAGATATATTGAATTATTATTGATGTCAGAGGTTTGCTTATTATTGCTGTTTTTATTATTATTTAATTTATTAGTAGAATTTATAAAATATTCATTGAAATTATTAGCTATTGTTACAGTGTCTTCAATAATGTCATTATTAAATTCCATTTTGTCAATAAAATTCGAATTATGTTTATTATGGTCAGTTTCATTTTGTATAACGTTCCAAGTGGCTTTGCAAATGTTTTTACTCTTTAACACAAACTTTTTGTTTGTATCTCACTGTATAGACATAAGAAACTTTTTGTTTGTATCTCACTGTATAGACATAAGAAACTTTTTGTTTGTATCTCACTGTATAGACATAAGAAACTTTTTGTTTGTATCTCACTGTATAGACATAAGAATACTTAGGTTGGTTCAAATCACATATCTTTATATAATACTAGATAACGAGTCTTTCAATTTGTATGAAAACCTGGCGTGCCAATTTTCAATACAATATTTAATAAGAAATTACTTACAAACGGAAGGAATCTTTTCTATTACTTCGTCCAACGTTTCTCGATGAGTTTCTACGGTTCAAAACGGCAGATTTAGGTACTTTACAGTAGAGAGCTCAATGTCCAATCTAATGAATTGACATAGGTGCACGACGATTCTAAATGAAGTCAATTTGACGTCAGATCGACACGCGAATTCATACAGTGGCTGTGTCTATCTTGATCCATGGTCTGTGGTTCAAATAAAATCTCATAACCTCTTTTCGTTTTAACTTCTACTTTTTAACCCCCGACGTTTGACTTGTCTGTGGGTCTAGTATCTATGTGTCTGTCTGTGGCATCGTAGCTCCTAAACAAATAAGCCAATTACGATGCGGATTTCTTAATCGAAAGCTTTGTTTCTTGAGATGGTTCTTACTTCTTAGCTATGTTTGATGAAAACCGGTTCAAAAGTTACTGGAGGTAAACGATTGAATGTCAGTTTTTTTTAATTTGTCTGACAATTAAACTAGTTGTTATTACAGGGGGCGGCAAATCTTACAAACCCCTGGTGCTAAACTTGAAAAATGTGCCCCTGCCGCACCCTCCCCAATAAATATCAATTACAGTCATTTTCATAATTGCTGACTCTTGAAATGAAGGTTTTCAGAACGATTTGCTGTGAATGAGTGATCATGGCTTACGTGAAATTGTACGGAACATTACTTCCTTTTCAATTACTACTTAATACTTTAATTTGTGTTTAATTTTTTTGCACCGCAACATGATTCATATCTGTTTATCCTTGGACTAGGAGAGAACGCCGCCAATTGTAACAATTTTTATTGTGGAACATAAAAGTTTTTAGAAATAAATTACTTTGAAAAATACAGGATGTTTTGGATTCCGTAGTGAATAAGGAACCCTTATAGTTTTGCCATGTCTGTCTGTCTGTCCGCGGCAGAGCTTGTTAACGATACCAAATTCGCACTAAAAGTAACGTTAAAAAACGTTATTTTCGTGGTAACGTTATAAAGGGTATCGATAATACAGTTTATAACGTTATCAATTAGCGATATAAGTAACGACACTTTTTTCAATACTTGTAAAATATTATATAAAAAGCTCTAGTAGCCTACTAGACAAACTCTCATCAATTTATTCTGTCAAATATTGAAAAAAAATACAGTGTTAACAATACATTTTACCGTTAATATCATTGGTAACGTTATCTAATTAACGGTAAATCATCATCATCATCATCATTTCAGCCGCATAACGTCCACTGCTGGACATAGGCCTCTCCCAAGGTTTTCCAAAATGACCGATCTAGAGCGGCCTGCATCCAGCGCTTTCCAGCGACCTTGGTCAGGTCGTCTGACCACCTTGTGGGTGGGTGTCCTACGCTTCGCTTGCCAGTACGTGGTCGCCATTCGAGAACCTTTTTGCCCCATCGGCAGCTCGGACATGACAGAAGGTGGTCCATCGACTGAATGGCACCGCAGTCGCAAACATCGTTATCAGCGTGACGCCACCTAACTCGGTTTTCTCGACACCTCCCAACACCAGCCCGGAGTCTATTGAGAGACTTCCAGACTGACCAGGGGTGGTCTCTGCCCGGTGGAGTTTTTCTGCAGGTGTGAGGTTTGACGGTGGATATTTGCTTATCCACCGCTCAACTCTTGCATTAGGTGCTTCTGCTGCTGGTATGCTCGGCTGCCTAAGGAAGCTGTTACGGCTCTTGAGACGGGCTAAACATCAGTGAGACCTCTCCAACCCGTCTGGCCAGCGTGGAGAGTGTAGTACAAATCCTCTGACTGCTCTAGCTAGTATATGGCTCTGGTAGTACAGAGAGGGTCGTGCTCCTGCAGTGGAGACTTAAAAAGACCTGATGATGATGATATCATTAATTTAAGTGACATCTTGCCCATAATCGCCAAGCTGGGTAGGTGGGTTGATTATCGCAAAAGGGCTAATTAAAATAATAATTACATAAAGATAAGATAAAGCTCAGTGGCCCGGTGGGAGTACGCATTGCTAGCGTTTTCACAAGTTAAGCAACCCCGGGCGTGGTCCGTACTTGGATGGGTGACCTCAAGTGCTACAAAAATTTTTCGAGCTCCTCCGTGCATCGGAAGGCACGTAAAAGCCGTTGGTCCCGGCTGTCATTGTATGGCAGTCGTCAAGCTAAGTCAGCAGCTTGAAAAATCTGACACCAGTGTTGGCCACTTACATACACGAAAAATAAAATGATAAACGGGCAAGTGCGAGTCCGACTCGTACATAAAGGGTTCCGTACCACCGTACAATGTTTTAAAACGCTGAAGAAACAAACACGTTTCTTGTATGACGACCCCCTTTAATTATTAACTTTATCTTATTTTTAGTATTTGTTGTTATAGTGGTCAGAGTAATACATAATCGGTGTAAATTTTAGGTGTCTAGCTATTACGTTTCAAGAGATAGAGCCCTATGACAGATTAAGTTGAAAACCCTGAAAAAAACACGTTTTTTGTATGAAGGCCCCTTTAATTTTAATTTTTTTTATTTTTAGTATTTGTTGTTATAGCGGCCACAGTAATACATAATCGGTGAAAATTTCAAGTGTCTAGCTATTATAGTTCAAGAGATAGAGCCCTGTGACAGACGGACAGACAGTGGAGTCTCAGTATTTGGGTCCCGTTTGCACCCTTCGGGTACGGAACCCTAACAACAACCTAGACAAATTAAAAAAATATATTTTTCACTCCAGTGGAAAGCGAGCTTAAAGCTCAAAGTAACGTGGGTGTTTTAAACTTTCAGCGTTTATTCAAACGGCGGTGAATAAACTTTTCCCGTCGATTTTACGATGTACTAAAAATTTGAATTTTCATGATTTTACGAGTAAGTGGTTTATACGATACTCGCTGGATTGAAACGAATTCATCAATGGAAATAGGAAATACGAGATGTCTTTTAAGGCCGTACCTAAATTTTCCGGGGTCCAGTGCTGCCCCCATTTGAAATAAATCATTTCAAAGAAAACGGAGACATCATTTAAAATTTTGCTACTACCAAGTCCTAGATAACCCTTCAAAGTATTTTATGAACTACTGTTTACAGTTTATAATAAGAACGTTAAGCTTTACTATGCACATTAGCCAAATATGTCTCCGTTTTCTTTGAAATGATTTATTTTAAATGGGGGCAGCACTGGACCCCGGAAAATTCAGGTACGGCCTTAATGATATTTGTTTGTTATACATCACATCGAGGCAACGTGCCCAAATGCTGGCAGCATCCCCCCGCTGGATAGCTAAGCTAATATATTATTTGTTTTATTTCATTTTATTTTTTTATTCGGAAAACATACAGTCACTAACTTATTACTTTCATACAGCTGTGTACAGCCGCTATCACTAACAATATATCATGTACAGTCAACGCTGTAATCAGCGTAATGATATTGGATGTGGAATTTCGGGAATTTACGACCTTACCCCGGGGAGTCGGGAAACGTATTTTAGTAAATACGGGATGTAAGTAAGTATGTAATACATCAAAGACAACTGAGCAAAATATTTATAGAAATACGTTATCACGTCTTTATACTTAACTAGGCAGACAGAGCCTACAAATGTAATGCCGTCTTTCGTGAGACTGAAATTTTGAAAACTTAAGAATCCCCCTTACCCTAGACTTTCTATATACTATAATTGGTATATATTCTATAATTGGATTTCAACATCGAAATATAATTCTCTAGAATCGTAAATAATCCCGAAAAATCATTCCACGCGATATGTACTGCAACGGGCGGGGCTTAAAATATGAACAGCGCGGCGCGACAGTTCGCCGTGACACTCGAGTCGTGCGGTTGCGTCGCATGAATTTTATTTTTTTAGAATTGAATTAAAAATGCCGTCATGTGCATGTAAAGTGGTGTAGAAGTTATACAGACATGAAAATTAGTTATTCAAAAAAAAGTAACACGTAAACAAGGTTATTTATTTTAGCGCAGCGTACTGCATAATAGATACCATCTGCGCGTTGTACCTCACCGCTCGTTGCGTTGACTGCCCCACCCGACTGACGACGACGCGTGACCTTGTCGCGACCAATCCCATGCATCTTTGTCTATGTGTGCGTTCGAGTGTTTCGTTGTAATTACTGTTCGTTAGTTTGCGTAAATAGAATCAGAATCGAAGCGGTGAATGTAGGAGCGTTAGAATTCTAGGGAATTATTGTTCGTAGGTTTTCAAAGACAAAATATAAACTTGACAGAAAATATAGTGTATTATATCATTTTTGACCATCACTATGGAAAAGTTCTACACCTTTATATTTTCTTTCAAGTTCATATTTTGACTGTGAAAACCAATTACAACCCTAGATATATAATATTATAGGTAAGTATGCAATTTCTTTAAAGTTACATTACGTTTGTATGGGAAACTCGGATTTTGTCTAGGGTAAGGAGACTCTTAAACTTAGGATACTACTCGTCTCCTCAATTGAGGAGTTTGGAGGCTCGGTGGGAGTACGCATTATAAGCGCTCTCGAAAGTTAAGCCACCCGGGTGTTGTCCGCATTTGGATGGGTGACCAAAAGTGGCAAAATATCTAGAACTCTCTGTTTCGGAAGGTCGTATGTCCCGACTGCCATCATTGTTTAACATTCGGCGAGCTATGTCTGATACCTAAATTAAAAATACAATGTGAAAAAAAAAATCCCTCACAGTACAAATGTGAGGGGCGTGAGTTCGAATCTCACTCGTCCGAAATTTTTCATCAGATACTTTTTATTTAGCATTTATAGATCAAGTGAAGAAGAAAGTGGACGTCGTGTCCTATTGGGAGGTCAAAAGGATGGCTCAAGAGAGGGAGACATGGAAACTACTCCACCGACAAGAACGTAGTTCTTAAATTATAGATAGATTTTTTATTTAGATAGATATTGTTCCCATTATTGTAATGCTGCATAAATCAATAAATATGTCAGATGGCTTTTGACAGCTTGAAAAATTTAACATCTGGCAAGCCTGATCTTGTCGGCCAATGCGAATCATGAACTAGCATATAATATATATATATATGAGCTATGCCCTTGTCGGTGGAGTATGAATTCTCTTCCATTTGTCTCTCTCATCCTGTTTTACTTCGCTGTACGACACGAAGTTCACCTTATTCCTTATCTGTTTCATGTAGCTATGCCTCGGTCTTCCTGGTCCTCTTTTCTTTTCTATATTTCCTTCAATTATTTATTTTGATTCCTATATCCATCTTCTCGCCCTACGCCCTGCTTAGAGCCGGCAAACCCAAAATGCCGTGTCTGCCCCATTAGGGGTAAAGATATATAGGTAGATAGATACTTTATTTGTGTTACTAAGAAACACACATAATATAAATAAATTAACACTGAATATAAACAATATACGTCGACATTCGGTGTAGGTACCGCAGTGACACAAAAAGGCAGTGACTCAGCTATACACTTGCTCGGGGAGCAAACGCTGATTTTCAGTCATCACCATCAAGTAACACGTGAGCCTGTCGAGCGAGTGATTAATAAAAAGTAATAAAAAGAGAAGAAGAAATACAAGAATAAAGTGCAGACGTGTTGGAATTGAGAGCATGAAAAGGAGACATTGAACATAAATAACATGTAAAGTAAGAAGTAGAGAAAGTGATAATTACGATTTGCGTAGTTCGTCACCTAAGCGACCAATCTCTGTTTTTTCAACAGGTAACTAGCTTTTGCCCGCGACTTCGCCCGCGTAGACTACACAAATTAGATTGTTCCTTTTTATACTGGGTTGAAATACATTAAAATCCAATTGATGGATTATTATTTTTTAATAACCACTAATTCAAAAATGTCATGTGTCTCGCTTCAATAAATACGAAGATTCATACAAACTTGCAACCCCTATTTCACCCCTATAGGAATGTTATTTTCAAATCTAATAAATGCATTATTATTTTCTCTTAACTACCTACTAAATTACATTAAAAATTAATTTGTCTCACTTTAAAATTTACCAAGTTCCATACAAACGGCCAACCCCTATTTCACCCCCTTAGGGATGGAATTTCCAAAAATCCTTTCTTAGCAGACGTCTCCTAGTCACAATCCACCTTCGTGCCAAATTTCATCTTCATTGGCTAAGTAGTTTTCGAGATTTCGTGATGAGTAAGTGATTTTCGATCTGTATATATAGATTAATTTCACAAAAATACACTACATACCATAATGTATTTTTAAGAAATGAATTACCCATATTTATTAGAAGTATACGGAAGAGATTCGATCAAACTTCAGCAAGCGATAGTTTCGCTGCAGCCAGCCGTTTGCTCAAGCCGTTGATTAATTTCTGTCTAGTTCTGAACAGGTAGCCGCAAAAGTGTTTTGTAATAAAATATTTATTATACCACACTACCAATGCCGTGTGGTTCCCGGCAGAGTAGAATAGGATCACTCCAAGTCGTCCCGTGGATGTCGTAGAAGGCGACTTAGGAAACACAAGCTGAACAAAGCTTATAAACATCAATGACACCTCTCGAACCCGTCTGGCCAGAGCGTGGAGAGTGTAGGCCAAATCCTTTGACTTCTTTGGCTAATATATGGCTCTGGTAGTACAGAGAGGGTCGTGCTCCTGCAGTGGAGACTAATAAAGACCTGATGATGAGGATGATGATACCATTGATTGACGACCTCCTGTGGCGTTATGGTTAACTCCCTATTCCGCCCGCCGTTCCAACATGCCCTGGCCGGGGATCGAACTCAGAACCTATCCTAACCTATCAGGTAAACCAAAAAAAGCCGTCAAAACTTAGATACTGAATAAATATTTGATAAAAATAATGTACAGGCTGTTTGAGAGAGGCGAAATAGTCCTTGAAGCTTGCCCAGGACAGATATAATAAAAATATTTATTTATTTCATAAAACATACAATTTGGACTTACATCTACTTACAAAAGTATTTATCTATAAATTAATCACTCAGTATTGTCGAGTCCATTACACTAGTGTCTATACTAGGCCGAGCCTCTATCATAGACACCAGGTCCTTCCATTATTAGCATTTACAATTTGAATTATATTTATAAAACGAAAAAAGAAACATGCATTCAACATATTATCGATTATATATTTCGAAATACGAAAGAAAGAGAATCCCGACTTTGGCAAATTGAACAGCAAACTTAAATTAAAAATGACAAACATTTCACAATGTTCAAAACAATTCTCTCCTGACGTGTACATTTCGCTCCATTCAAATAACTTCGGATTTCTTTTAAATAGTGAGTATCAAGTTTTATTTACGACATAAATATTTAGGTACATATTAATAACTAAATAAAAATAATTAATACTAAAATCATGATTATGGCAGCTGCCGGAGTCCTAATCTAATAACCTATTAAATCTTTACATACAATTAGTTGCAATAGATAAAATGCTTTATGAAAAATCGCAACATGAAGAAAGACGAATAATTAAGGCCGTACCTAAATTTTCCGGGGTCCAGTGCTGCCCCCATTTAAAATAAATCATTTCAAAGAAAACGGAGACATCATTTAAAATTTTGCAACTATCAAGTCCTAGATAACCCTTCAAAGTATTTTATGAACTACTGTTTACAGTTTATAGTGAGAACGTTAAGCTTTAAAAACGGCCACTTTTGGCTTATGTGCGTAGTAGTGTCTCCGTTTTCTTTAAAATGATTTATTTTAAATGGGGGCAGCACTGGACCTCGGAAAATTCAGGTACGGCCTTAAATTTGCGATCGTTAAAAAATTACGATGTGAAAATTCGCTACTATGAAACAAAATCATTAAAAATTATCTACCAAATCATCTTTCTCCTGCTGAAACGTGTTCAAGGGTATATCTTTTATTGTACAACATGGTATTGCTGTGTACAACATGGTATACTCGTAAGTCTGAAGTTTTTTGTAGGTAAGTATTTTATTAAAAGATTTTTTGTGGAAATATTTCCGTTGTCTTGTTTACTGTACATTCCGCTTCGGGCGGGTCGCCCAAGTTTAAATGACTTCGGAATTCTTATGCTACGTAATTAAAAATGGGGTTCCAGCGATTATTTAGACGGGTCAGAGACGTGTTTGGAATATTTCTCATTTACTTTTATATACAAATGACAAAAAAAAATGTACTCCACAAAAGCAGGCCCAGTAGCGCCATTATTTCATTTGAAATAACCTTTGTTTCAATTAAACTAAATAATTAAATTACCTAGTGTTCCATTCATATAGAATCTTATCTTGCCACCCCATTGGTCCACAATCACGTCGAACCTTTGGTGCCTTTGGGTTATATTGTACTTATTTATATAGAATATCTGCTATATATCTCAAAGATTGACCCCTGTTCTATTTTTGAATATATAGCGGCATGAATTTTTATCATTCTATAAAATTCATGCCGCTGTTCAAAAATAGAACAGGGGTCTATGTTTGAGATCTAAAGCAGGTATTCTATAAATTTTCAAACAATGAAATCTGGTTACTTACCCATGAAAAGTTCTTTCCGTTCACTTTGCCGTGTTCCTTGAATTATTCTTACAGTATTATACTCGTAACACACAAAGGCGTTTTTAATTATGTTTACCTTGTTTTCGTATGGTTTCCGCTTATAAACTGTCGAAAGTACTAGGCGTATAAGAGCTAGCAAGCGACTAAGTGAAGATGATGGAGATAGCTACAATTGAACGGGACAAAGCAGTGATATGTGATATCTCCTCTAGTTTTACATAATAGCTCTTTGTCTTTATCAGCCTACTAGCAGTCCACCCCGGCTTCGCCCGTGGTACACACATAGCCTATGTCACTCGGGAATAGTGTAGCTTTCCAACGGTGAAAGAATTTTTTAAATCGGCCCAGTACTTTTTGAGCCTATTCATTACAAACATACAAAAATAGGTACAAATCTTTCCTCTTTATAATATTAGTGTAGAAGTGTAGATGTAGATAGAAGTGTAGATAAGGCTGCCTGTCAACCGGAGCGGAGCGAGGGAGAAGAGCAGAGCGGAGTTGCGTACTGCATCTGTCCACCGAAGCGAAGCGAGACGTACAAGTATGGTATGGTACGACATACGTCCGCTTCCCCGCTCAGCTTCCTGATTTTGTATGAATTTTTTAAACTAGTTAGTAAACTCCTTGTCTACTGAAGCGGAGCGGAGATTTTGTGCAATCCTATTGGTTAATATTTCTCCGCTTCTCCGCTCCGCAGCCTAGCTCCGCTTCGGTAGACCGGCAGCTTAACAGTCCACTGCCGGACAAAAAACTCTCCCGATAGAGGGAGGTTTTACCCATAATTACCACGCTGGCCTGACGGCTTGGTAATCGCAGTAGATGGGATAATATACCATATTTTTGGGCACAGACCTCATCATCATATCAGCCACAGGAAGCCCACTGGACATAGCCTCTTCCAAGGATTTCCAAAACAACCTATTGGAAGCGGCCTGCATCCAGTGTTTTCCTGCAACCTTGCTAGTTATCCGACTACCTAGGTAATTATACTGACCTGACAATGTTGGGTTGCCGAGACAGCCGGAATTTCTCCAGTAACGCTGCAACTCCGCCAAGTTATTAATAATAAAGCTATCAAGTGACGGACGATTTCAAATTAGTGTTGGAAAAACTTAAGACTCCAGTCGAATTATTTTAGACTGTCGGGTCGGGTCTCGGGTCTAAATAACTCGACTGGAGTCTCGAGGCTCGACTCTAAAGAGACGCAACTTTGTTTTAGGAATCGAGGTTTTGGATGCACTTAAATAAGTAGTATTTCATTGAAAAATTAATAAAATAATCATGTTTTAATAAAAGGATTTCGATATGACTTGACAATGATATTATCTCAATTTCATTAGATGTGTTGGTTAGTGAAACACAGCACAGCTTCGCAAAGTTGTAGTTTAACGATTCAGCCGAAGTTTCTTTAGAAATGCTGTAACTCCGCCAAGTTATAATAAAGCCATCAAGTGCCACACATAAACGGGCGATTACATATTAGTGTTGTGAAAACGCGAGTCGTGATTCACGAGACTCAACTAAACTCCTCTCTTTTTCTTTATCAGCATAATATAACAGTATTTTAACCTAATTTTTATTTCTCATAATTTTTCTCACACTTACAAACTTATCAAACATAAATATTTATAGGTACTTCACAATTTTTGACGTGACAACGTCTTAAACTCGATACTACGGGCTGCATGCACGAAAAAGATGACGTCATTGTCCCGTTACGCTCATTGTCGCGTTCCGCAAGCGAGAGCGCGGCACGAACGAAATATTAAACCAATAACTACTTCAGATTTTGAAAATAAAACATGTTCGCGGCTTAGTTTATGACTACAGAAACATTATGAGATGATATTTATGATTTTTTTTGTATTGACCTTTTCAAGTGGTTTTGGTGCAGTAAAGTGTATTATTATTATTATGAGAAAGAATAAGATGTCAAAAAATGGTTTGACAAAAAAATACTAAATCATTATGACAAAGAATAATATGAATTAAAAATGTAGCGGAATCAAGAGGATTGAATCAGCAAACTCAATAAAATAAGATTCTCAGGCTCATGTTCATTACAACACTATAGCAGATGCACTCAGGATTCCATAAGTGCAATCTTTAAATAGCCGTTGTGTAATGGTTTATGCATTTTGGTTGCGCATATCGTGTTTCTGGTAATAAGTAATAAGTGAGGTCGATAGCTCAACGGTCCATCTACATTCTACACGAGTAGGGTTGCCATCTCCAAAATTATAAAATAATATAGCCGGCCAATTAGCTCTAAAAGCCGGAATGGATATATAGTGGTCGAGCAAGATTACAGTTTTACGAGTACAAAGTTTAGCTCATACGTCATTAATTTTGTTAAATTGGTAAAAAATCACAAAGATACATAGCACATCGAGGTTGTAGAGTGGGCTTGTGACGTCACCGTCCTGTACGAAATTTACGAGACCTTGACGCTGTGCGAAGTAGGCAGAAAGGCACTGTATCTTTGTAATCTTAGTTAATCGTAATATTAGTTAGTCAGAGAAAAGAAAAATAAATATTAAATACTAGCTGTGCCCGCGACTTCGTTCGCGTGGTTGTCGGAATGTTATATACCCTTAAGCCTTCCTCTATAAATGGACTATCCAAAAAAAATTTTTTTCAAATCGGACCATTATTTCCTGAGATTAGCGCGTTTAAACAAACAAACAAACTCTTCCGCTTTATAATATTAGTATAGATTATCACAATCACACGGATTGAGCTAGCCCCAAAGTAAGTTTAAACTTGTGTTATGGGATACTAACTTAACGATACTATGTTTTAAAATTAATACTTACATTTATAGATAAAGACGAAGAAGTTTGAAAAAGGCCATTTTCCAAATTGCCTAGGCTTGGGATGGAACCCAGAACCTCCAAACTAACTCACTACAACATTTTTTAATAATGTACCTACCTGATGAGCCAAAAAAAAATTATTTTAGTCCATATGCGTATTCCTCCCTCTGCCCTATGATAAGAGGAAGCAGCTGGTAAGTGCTTAAGGCCATACTTGAATTTTCCGGGATCCAGTGCTGCTCCCATTTGAAATAATTATTTGAAAGGCCAAAAGTGGCCGTTTTTCGCAAATGTGCGAAGAAAAGCTGCACGTTGTTCTCACTTTAAGCTGTAAACAGTAGTTCATAAAATAGTTTAAAAAGTTTCTAAGGCTTGGTAGAAACAAAATTTTAAATGATATCGTTTCCTTTCAAATAATTTATTTCAAATGGGGGCAGCACTGGACTCCGGAAAATTCATGGAGCCCCTTAAGTCAATGCTTCTTAGTGTTTCTTTTCTCCCAGACCAGCATAGAAAGTTAGATGTTACATAGTCATTCAAATTATTGCACGAGTGTTTCAACTTCGCATCAGACAACTGTGCAATAAACTTATTCTGTAGTGCCTAGACAGGTAACAAGCGAAGGTTAGTCTGTAAAACGATCTGCTAGGTCTTTTAATACTCCTTTTGTGAGTCAAAAATAATTATAATACAGAACTGACTCATAGATAATTTTATTAAAATTTCTACAGCGTGTCGTGTGGTTCCCGGCAGAGTAGAATAGGACCACTCCAAGTCTTCCCGTGGATGTCGTAGAAGGCGACGTAGGAAACACAAGCTAAACAAAGCTTGTAAACATCAATGAGACCTCTCCAACCGTCTGGCCAGAGTGGAGAGAGTAGGCCAAATCCTCTGACTGCTCTGGCTTATATACGGCTCTGTTAGTACAGAGAGGGTCACGCTCCTGCAATGGAGACTAATAAACGGGCAAGTGCGAGTCGGACTCGTACATGAAGGGTTCCGTACCATCGTACAATGTTTTATAATTTTAACTTTTTCTTATTTTTAGTATTTGTTGTTATAGCGGTCATAGGCCATTATACATAATCTGTGAAAATGTCAAGTACCTAGTGAACGCCATTATAGATCTAGTTAAAAACGCTGAAAAAACACATTTTTTGTATGACGACCTCCTTTAATTTTCAATTTATTTTTATTTTTAGTATTTGTTGTTGTGACAGTGATACATAATCGGTGAAAATTTCAAGTGTCTAGCTATTACAGTTCAAGAGATAGAGCCCTGTGACAGACGGGCAAACAGCGGAATCACAGTAATAGGGTCCCGTTTGCATCCTTCGGGTACGGAACCCTAAAAAGGACCTGTTGATGATGATTGATGACAGCGGTTCGCAAACCGCTTGGACACCGTCGCCGTGAATAGAACTAAACGGGCAAGTGCGAGTCGGACTCGTACATGAAGGGTTCCGTACCACCGTACAATGTTTTAAAACGCTGAAGAAACACGTTTCTTGTATGACGACCCCCTTTAATTTTTAACTTTATTTTATTTTTAGTATTTGTTGTTATAGTGGTCATAGTAATACATAATTGGCGAAAATTTCAAGTATCTAGTTAATGCCATTATGAAGATCGAGTTAAAAACGCTGAAAAAAACACGTTTCTTGTATGACGACCCCCTTTAATTTTTAATTTTATCTTACTCTTAGTATTTGTTTGTTTGTAATAACTTTACTGTACCAAAAATTTAAGTATAAAAGACAACATAATACGAAAGAGCAAATATACAAAGGCGGACTTATCCCATGTAGGGATCTCATCCAGTCAACCTGCGATAGATTGAGATGATATTTACTCTGTTATACATATATAAGGTAGAAGCCGGTACGTATAAATTTAACTACAATATACTTACGTATCTATACACATAAATATATACGAACATACTTACATAAATACATATAGCAATACACATAAACAAGCTATACATAAAGTATATATCTTACATACATAGGTATATATTTAATAACATATTAAAGATAAGTACTTAATTCAGTCCAAGTATGACGCAACCAGAGAGGGCTTCGATAATCTAGTTTTAAATGAATCCAGTAAAGGTGCCATCCTTACATCAGCTGGAAGTGAGTTCCAAAGCCTTGCCGCCAAGACTTTAAACGATTTGGAGTAAGACTATGACGAATGCGGTGGGATGTCCAAAACGAGGCTGCCAGCTGTGCGCAAACGACTATCCACATTCCGAAAATTAAATTTGCAATGGAGGTAATCATGGGAAGAAGGATTAAAAAGCGCGTTGAATATGAGGCAGAGAATGTGGATGTTGCGACGTATCCTAAAAAGTGTCTAGCTATTACGGTTCAAGAGATGAACGACAGACAGCGGAGTCTCAGTAATAGGGTCCCGTTTGTACCCTTTGGGTACGGAACCCTAAAAAAGTTTAAAAAAAATTGTATTAATAAAAAACCGGTCAGATGCGAGTCGGACTCGCGCATCAAGGGTTCCGTGTAAACCTGTAGATAAATAAGTAAAAGTTATGGTATTCTATTGCTAAATGAAATCCATAACATTACAATGTGGAAAGCTGGAGGATTCAATATTGTATAAATAAAAAATATATATATTTCCTTTAAAAGTTATCCTTCTATCTACACCATGTGTCATGCGCAGGAGTCGAACCGCCCACGAGAAACCTGCGTCGTAATTTAGCCATCGGGGACTGGCATAGATGATGACGATTGTAGAAGGATATATAGGAAGGAAATTGAGTGAATTTGTTTGACGAATTATGGTTTTTGACGGTGTTTACTAGTAGTTTCCCTTGGCCGATGTACATACATATAGAGGTTTATATATATATACTATTACGTCTTTATCCCTAAGAGGGCAGACAGAGCACTTTTTTATTTTTATTTATTTATTTATCAATTTACGTACTTACACGAGAAATGTATACAGAGAATAGGTACCTACATAAAATAAAAGTTGTACAAAGGCACTACCACAGAATAAATAATACTAACGTACAGAAGTCTCACTCAGCAAAGAAATTCAAAGAAATATCTACTCAACGTGGCTAGCGATATGGTTTAATTTAGCTCACGTCAGAAATCAGCACCTTTTCGTAAAGATACCTAGACATCTATTGCAAGCCAATTTCATTCTTATTACTCTGGACAAACGATTCATATAACTAAATTTACCACCCGGAGGGGTCACCTGCGCGCATAGTAAAAATGTAAGTACATTTTTGATACCTAAACGGGGAGTGACACAGGCCTGGCACTACTTACCTCAAAAGAGATCTCTTCGTAGGCCTGTGAGAGGAGATGTTTATACAAGAAAAGTATACAGCTGTGTTCATAGGATAAAGGAAGATAAATAAATTAACATAACATGCAACTACACTAACTACAAATAAACTTACATAATATATTACATAAGTACTTTTGTTTTTCAAGTTCCTATATTTTATTATTTCAGCACGCATTTCAAATTCAAATAAAATAAAAATCACAAATAAAAAAGAGACTCCAACGCCTCGCCGCGAGGCAGGGTACCCAGAAGGCTGGCAGCATTACCCCTCTGCACCGCGATAGAAATCCATTGTGCAAAGTAGCTGCCCGCCCTAGGATCGCCCGTAACATCGCAGAGAAGCGTTGAAATCTCAGTCACAAAGGATTTTGCTTCTGGGCCCCATGGACCCATCGTCTCTACGGTGAAGGGCACAAAAAACTGTTACATACATACTTAATTAAATATATATGTACTTACATTTGACGACCTCCGTGGCGTAATGGTTAACACGCTAGACCGCTTATCCGGAGGTTCTGGGTCCGATCCCCAGCCAGGGCAAGTTGGAAAATGGCTTTTTTCAAATTGTCCTGGGTCCTGGGTGTTTATCTATATATGTATTTATCATGAAATATAGTATCGTTAAGTTAGTATCCCATAACACAAGTTTAAACTTACTTTGGGGCAAGCTTAATCAGTGTGATTTGTCCCTATATATTTATTATTTATTTATTATAATTGTCTATCCAAAAATAAATATAATATTAAATATATAAATTATGACTAAGTGTTGGCGATGGATCGTGCGTGGACTGTATATGACTTGAATTAAACGACGATGACCACTAACTACTAATTTATTCATCACAAAGCTGTGCCGATCTGGCTGATTACAAATTCTAGATGTTCACAAATATATCTATGCCGATCTGGCTGAATCTTCCTTAATGTTCTTGATTTTCTTGCTGGAGGCTTCTTGGTTCTCGGCGGTTACTTGTTCCTTGGTTGACTTCTCACGGTTGACTACTAATAAAATGTACGCTATCTTATCTTAAAACTAACAATAGAAAAGGTGCACGTGCGGCGAAGTGCTACGGCCAATCACAGCGCGCGTTCGGGTCCCACTCCGGTCGCTGGGCTCGGTGCGCGTAAAGAATGCGGGCGCCGGGATTGGCAGGTAGGCCGCCGAGTGAAAGCGCCGGCATTCTCTGCTCTCTGATTGGTCGGCGTCTTTCAGTCGGCGGCTGCGATCCTTCCATGCAGGTCCGTTGTAGAAATGAGCACGTGGGTCGACAACACTAAGATTATTCCGATATATGTATATGTAATGATAATTTTAGGTCTTTCGGCGCTAAGAAGACAGCCCAGGGCCGCAAGACCCAAAGGCCACTTTTAACGTCTTGGTGGAAAAAAGAATCAAAATATTCATGGGTTAATTGGTTGTTAGCCGCTTCGCCTATTAACATGGTTCTCATTTTCCTCTATTCCCTCGGTGGGAAGTGAAGCAGCTGGAGGAGACACCACATATCACTGTTTTGTCCCGTTCAATTGTAGCTATCTTCATAATCTTCACTTAGTAGCTTGCTAGCTCTTACACGCCTAGTACTTTCGACAGTTTATAAGCGAAAACCATACGAAAACAAGGGACACATAATTGAAAATGCCTTGTTGTGTGTTATAACATAATAGTTACGGAAAACGTCAAAGTGTAAAGAAATCATTTTCCATCGGTAAATTAAATAACCAATATTTCATTGTTTAAAAATCAAATACGTAATGCGGGCTCCAGACTCCTGTATGATTCGCGGCGTGAATTCACTTCGTAGTTTTACCGCGAAGTCGGCGCGAAAAACATGGCCCTCCACACTCGCTATCGTTCACAGTTTAGCTCCCACGCTCGTCGAGAATGGACGCTGAATGCACTGCTATCGCCGTGACGCTGTGCGCTTTGGCTAACTACAATTACGTGTATATAAAAGATAGAAAAAAAAATGGAAAAGACGACGATGGTGGATGACAGAGATACATTTTATTTTTATGATCTTTGTGTTTAGCATCCCATAAAATGGGTTCAGCATGATAAAACTCAATCAACACGAGTTCCTGCTCGTTCGTCCAAGTGTCGCTCATTTGTCGCGCACCGTCCATAACAAAAACACACAACACAACACAACCTCACGGCACCAAGTCTTGCGCGTTACTGTTTTCACACGCGAGTGTGGATGCGTTCACGTTCACGGGAATTTCGCGCCCCGCGAACCCTTTGACGCGGGCGCAAATACCGACACTGAACGGGGAACAAGGCGCGAACGGGCGCGAAAGCCATCCACATTCGCGGTTCGCGGCGTTCGCGGGTGTTCGCGGCGCGAATGTGGAGCGGGCTTGATAAAATTCAAGCCACCATATATTCAAAAATAGAACAGGGGCACAGAAAACATATTAGTACCAACAGGGGCCAATGTTTGAGATAGCTGGTCTACATATTCCATTCCATGTCAATGCTCTTAATAGACCTTCTGCAAGATAATACCGTTTATTAATTACTCTTTGATATCTTTTTATTCTGTGCCGCTCACTTTATCGTAAATATAGATTAGTCCATGTTTTGTAACATAATATGCCTTTGTTCGCTGGCTAAATAATTGTTTGTTTACATACTGTTACCGTATTTGTGTTACTTGCTAACACAGAGTAATAATATACCATGCTAATAAGCTATTGGTTTTCGTGTTATTTCAGGACCAATTAGGAATTTCCTACATTTGGGGCAGGGCTTGGAATACCGTTAAAAATCTGGTAACGTTAATTCTGTCAAACGGCGTTAACGTTATCAGCAAAGGTAAAGTTATGCTGGGTAACGGTATTTTTCCCACTATTTACCGTTAATCAGATAACGTTACCACTTACCAATGATATTAACGGTAAAAGGTATTGTTAACACTGCATTTCATGTCGATATTTGACAGAATAAATTGATGAGAGTTGGTCTAGCAGGCTACTAGAGCTATTTATATAATATTTCACAAGTATTGAAAAAAAGTATCGTTACTTATATCGTTAATTGATAACGTTATAAACTGTATTATCGATACCCCTTATAACGTTACCACAAAAATAACGTTATTTAACGTTACTTTTAGTGTGAATTTAGTATCGTTAACAAGCCCTGATTTGGGGTGTTTGCTTGGCCGTGCATGGTATAATAATATGCTTCGCCTGGTATCCTCTTCTTGTCACAGCTAGATCACGTGATTAGCCCAATAATACCAGGCCTGTGTCACTCCCCGTTTAGGTATCGAAGATGTACCTACATTATTACTATGCGCAGGCGCCGGCCGTTTATTTGTAGTTTGTGTAGTTTCATGTTATGTTAATTTATTTATCTTCCTTTATCCTATGAACACAGCTGTATACCTTTCTTGTATAAACATCTCCTCTCACAGGCCTACGAAGAGATCTCTTTTGAGGTAAGTAGTGCCAGGCCTGTGTCACTCCCCGTTTAGGTAGGTATCAAAAATGTACTTACATTTTTACTATGCGCGCAGGTGACCCCTCCGGGTGGTAAATTCAGTTATAGGAATCGTTTGTCCAGAGTAATAAGAACGAAATTGGCTTGCAATGGATGTCTAGGTATCTTTATGAACAGGTGCTGAGTTCTGACGTGAGCTAAATTAAACCATATCGCTAGCCACATTGAGTAGATATTTCTTTGAATTTCTTTGCTGAGTGAGACTTCTGTACGTCAGTATTATTTATTCTGTACCTACGTCATCCGTTGGGAGTAGGTATAGCCACTGTGGTGTGTGATTGCATTACCTAAATGCATTTTCTTATGTGCATCGGAAGGCACGTTAAGCTATCATCAAGATTGTTATAATTTTCGTGAAGTTATTTTTAGGAGTGCTATTTTTTATTTAGGGACTCAGCGAAACACAAAACGTGAAGTTTTCCAACTTACCGCTCGCGTTCCGACGCATTGCATCGTATTTGTGAAACCGTCGTGTGAGCGATATGTAATATTGTGTTACGCAGAAAATATAATAAATTTGTCAATGGTTTTCTGAACATTTCAACAAAAATAAAAAAGCAGCGTAAAACGGAACTGATACTCCGTGGACCGTTTCTTTGACATTTGTACGCTACAAATGTCAAAATTACGAGTGGTTCAGACCACTCGTTGCAAATCCTTCGCATACGATCGAATCAAAAATGCGCCCGTTTGGAAACACTCGCGCAAATCATTCGTAATGTGAATCCCTGAATGAAAAATAGCACTCCTGATGCTGCGGAAGTATAAAAAGAATAAGACATTTTATTTTATGGAAAACAGATTGTCCAATATTAAAAAAAAAAACTGACGGAATGCCATTGGATATTGAAACGCTATTCGCAATTCAAATTTCCCGCCCGTTCACCATTTACGAAAACTAATTTATCACTTCCATTCAATGAAAAACAAACATATTTATTGCATCCGCCAATTTCAAAAATCGCTCTTATAGCAATAGTAAGAAGGTTAAAAATAATTGTATTTTAAACAAAAAATATTGATTCATGCATGTATGTTGCTTTTAACTGGCTTTTTAATCTTTGTAACGTTTGCTTGCTCACGTTCAAATATGGCTACTGATTTATTTTTATTTTTTTAATACGGCCAGTCCATTGCCGCCGCACGTTCCATAATTGAATAAGTTTTGCTTATCATTCTATTTTCGAATAAGCTGCTTGAGTGTTGCCAGATGCTATATTTTTAAGCCCTGAAGTGGAATATGGGATATTGTGTTTAATTTATTTGGATTATCTCTGACTGATCCTACTTTTATTTATAAAACCCATAAAATATATTCCTAGTAACAAAGGATAAGGTACGATACGGTGTACTGGTTTTCACCAAGAAATCCAACATGGTTTTGCCGCAAGTATACAAATATATACAAAATAAATGGAAAAAAAATTATACAAATTGCCGTGCGGTTTTCGGCCTAGAATAGGACCACCCCATCTCTTCCTGGATGTCTTAAGAGGTGGCTAAAGGATTAAGCACAAACATCTTGGCTACATCTGCATTCCCAAGGAGGGTTGACGATATGGAGAAGAAAAAGTGGGAAAGCGCTCCCCGTGCTCCGAAGCAGCCCAGCTGAGGGATACGGGAATGCGCCAAGATGAAGAAAATATACAAAATATATTTGTATTTGGTATCAAGGATTGAAAATATATAATATTAATTAATATTCTGTTTGTCTTACCAACTGCTTATCTTCCCGCGCTGATCGTAACAGCCGAATCGAGGGAATGGGCGGGAATCTGAATCATTTGATTTCTTTTTCCACCTTCTCGCCGTAGTCGGTAGCAGTCAGTAGTCTGGCCAGCGTGGAGAGTTTAGGCTTTGGCCTACACTCTCCACGCTGGCCAGACGGGTTGGTTGGAGAGATCTCATTGATCTCACAAACTTTGTTCAGCTTGTGTTTCCTAAGTCGCCTTCTACGACATCCACGGAAAGACTTGGAGTGGTCCTATTCTACTCTGCCGGGAACCACACGGCAGAGCATGTCTAGGCTGTCTGTTTAGAGATAAAGACGAGATATTAGTGTATCAATACTTTACAACAGGTAAACTTTGTAACTATTTGTCAAAGTTATCTGTTATCCTTATCAAGTAGGTACCAGTAAAGCTATAACCTTAAAGATTGGTTCTACATCAGAGTAATCTGAAATATGCCGTAAACTTTTATTGGGGTTGCTTGAAAGGGTGCGCAGAGTTAGTAATTTTTAGATATGGCAATTCAGCCGGGTGGTAGAGTAGTATACAACTTGTTTGTTCAATTTATAGCTATGGCCATTATGAACTCTTTTTACCGGACTTCAAAAAAGGAGGTTCTCAATTCTTCGGAACCATGTATGTATGTTCCCCGATTATTCGAAAACTCCGGGCCCGATTTAGAAAATTCTTTTTTTTTGTTTGAAAGGTACTCGTATACTTGTCAAGTGCTCTCATAGAAATTTTATCAAAATAAGTTGCGTACGAGTAGTTTGGTGTTGAAGTCGGTAGGTATTTAGTTTTAAAAAATTATATTAGAAAGTGCTATAAAATGTACCTATTGTTCTAATAATTTACAATATTTCACTTGCTTGATGTCACAACAATTTATCTCAGTACTGTGTAGTGTAGATATACTAATATGAATATAAATACTTACAAAGATTCTGAACGTCTGCATCAGGGCAGTATCCCTGATAGTCTCCACCCACTACTCTTACGAATGTCGTAAGAAGTGATACAGGGAAATACAAAGAGAGAGGAGAACGGGCAGTAGCGTCCTCTATACAACGACTTGCCCAGCATGGTGATTGGGAATAGGTAATGATTGTCTAGTGAGGCAGATGGAACGAAATCGGTTTTTAAAAAGCCTAATTTAAGCCGGACTGGCCGGATAACGTCTAATTTAGCTGGACATGCAAATAAAAAGCCTGGCTTTATCTAGACGCCTGGCAACCCTATTGTCGTATATAGTTAGCTCAGGCCTACCATGTTTCAATCTCATTAGGAAACCATCTTCACGTTTTTAACTAAATAACATTAATATTAAATAATCAAAAGTCTACATAGTCATAGCTCTACAGCGCTTTTACACCATAAAACCAAACGAAGCGTATGTTTCGTCGCGTATTAGTGTAAGTAAAATATGCCGCGCAACTTACGCTCAATGTGGCCCTTACCGGTCAAATTACGCCAGATTTAACTCGTCGCAAATGCGATTCAAGATGCTTGTGCGAGGACGCGTTACGCAGCGCTCTACGTAACTTTTGTATGGTGAGAATGGTGGGTAGAAATTCTATGAAACAATACAGGCATGTTAAGGCGCAAGATGCATCGCACATGATACGCTGCGAGTTGTTCGGCTTTAAAGAATAATTCGGATTAATACTCAGTATTTTTTTAAATAATCCATGCCGTGTCTAATCCACTGTAACCCTACAACCAGCGCTTTTACGCCATAAACCAAGAACTGCACTCAGGATCAATCGTTAACTCAAAATGGCCCGCATACAGCGAATTTGGGGCACTTGGGTTAACTGTAACTTGGAACACTTGTTACTTAATAAAAAGTGACCTATATTTCAATTATTCGCTTTACAGGACAATATTCGCTTTTGCCGTCTTCAAGCCTAAATACGACCATCTCTGCTGTGAATGTCGTAAGAGGCGACTAAAGGACTAAGCCCAAACATGTCATGCTACAACTGCATTCCCAATGGCGTTCGATCCTCATATCACTAAGCGCGACTTGTACCTCTTGAGTTTGTCCTTTTCAACTTGCTTCCGGCAAAGAATATATAATCTACGCGAAAAGAAACGACACTTAAGCATCGCTTGCGGCTATGTGTGGGTGGCTGGATATGCGAGGGGGCCTTGAGAGGTGCGCGGGGCGTGAAACGAGCTATCGCTGACTGCTTTGGCCGAGGGCTGGTACCTAGTTCGCGTTCCTCTCACGCACCGCACGATACTCCATTTCGGTTCGGTATCAACCCTAGCGTTACGAGCTCCGAGCTCAAGGTCACCGGCGTTCGAACTCACACAGGGAGTGTCGCCGCTGTGCTTCCGGTGAAGGAAACCTGCACACTAGTTTACTAGGGTAATAATGACTGTTGCCAATAGTCATTATTATACCCTGTCACAGTCATTAAGGCTGGGCCTGATGTGGATAATCTATGTTTTGCTCTCGCTTCCACGCACATAGCCGAAGCGGGACAGCGAGCCATGCGCGATGAAAAGATCGCGGTAGGTCAAAGAGGCTGGTTTTCGTTTTGAGGTTTTTTCGTTTTACAAAGAATATTTAAGAGTTATGTAAATAGTACGATTATAAACCAAAGTTACAAGTGCTAATTTATTGTATTTCTTGAATACTTTCCGTTTTAGTATAATTCTGAGGTGATTTGCAGGCAACTTCGCAATGTTTTCCTATCGACAAAATTTTAAGCAATCGTGTTTTCGAAACATATTATGTATATATGGAGTTAGCCACTTTGTTGTGCTTTTATTTCAAAATGACTATTTCGTTAATATTGATAACATTTAAGATCGCTCTAGTGCTATCAGCATCATATGCCTGGTTTACATTTCGACAAGTGAGTGACAAGTGATAAATATATAGGGACAAATTACACTGATTAAGCTAGCCCCAAAGTAAGTTTTTTTTAAACTCAACGATACTATATTTTATGATAAATACATATATACTCGTAGATAAACATCCAAGACCCAGGACAATTTGAAAAAGGCCATTTTCCAACTTGCCCTGGCTGGGAATCGAACCCAGAACCTCCGGATTAGCGGTCTAGCGTGTTAACCATTACGCCACGGAGGTCGTAAGTATCAGCCTGTTCTATTCTTTGACAAGTAGCTCTGTTACCGCGCTGAATGGCAATGGCCAACTTTGCATCAAAAATGAGCCAGACTGAGAATCACTATTTATATAAGTTAGGATAAATTTCAACTTACATAGTAGGTAGGTACCTATTTTGTTTTCGACAGCCAAAAGCGAGACGTGAAGCGTTAATTCACTTTAAAACTTCAATTCCGCCCGCCGTCCGATTGAAAACGATCCGGAGAACCGATCAGAACCGCAACCGATAAACTTTGTAACGCGAGCGACGTAGTGATGCGACCACGATACGCTGAGGGTTATTATGGAATCGATAAAATCAAATACTTACTTATTGAAGTGACTTCTTTAGGCGCGTTGGGCATTTTTAGATAAGAAAACATTGACTCGCGACGCTGTTACCGACACCACCTTGTTCAAGTTTTCACTTCTGACGGCACTCCCGGAGAGCCACATTTTTTTTTCTAAATTTTGAATGGCTAACTGTCAGATAGTTTTTGAAGAACGCTATATAGGAAAATCTGGTCAAGTGCGGGTCGGACTCTAACATGAAGGGTACCGAACCGCCGTACAATGTTTTAAAACGCTGAGAAAAACGCGTTTCTTGTATGACGCTTGATGATCCCCTTTAATTTTTGACTTTGTCATATTTGTTGTTATAGCGGCCACAGTAATACATAATCGTTGACAACTTAAAGTGTTTAGCTATTACTGTTCAAGAGATAGTCCTGTGACCTTAGAGCAACACGGAATCCGTCTTGCTCTAAGCCTGTGACAGACAGACAGACAGTGGAGTCTCAGTAATAGGGTCCCGTTGGCACACTTTGGGTACGGATCCCAAAAATCATTGAAACCGGTTACAAAATATATTATAAATAAAAAAAAACTATGTATGTGGGCGTCAAGTCGGCTAAACGGGACATGTGTGCCACATACTTTTAACCCGAGAGATGGGTCTGGATTTTCTAGGAACCTTGTAGGTTCCAGTAACTGCGCAAAATCAAATTAAATTATAATAAAATATCCGCGACGCCCAAACTATACAAGTATAACAAATATAAAACATCGATATCGATAAAGGAAGTTTACATACTTGTCCCATCCCTAGTTTAATGGCCGCGTCTAAGCCACTAATTGCGATCAGCTGCGATCGAGCGAGAACTACCGACTTTATTGATTCGAATTAGATTCATTAGACTTTGTTTAGCATTTATATTAAATCGCGTTGGTCCGTGGGAATTTATTTTTTATGTTCATTACGAGTAGATATAATTAAATCGTTGTAGGACGAGAGGTGTGTGCAGTGCCGCCGCCCCCCCCCCCCCCCCTAAACTGCAATTCAGACTCTGACTTAGGCTTCAATCGTATAGGATTTATTTCTGCCGACGGGGACTACGATATAGGATTCTTTGGGGAGGGAGGGATGCATACAAATAAGAGTAGGAGTTGCCGCCCTTAACCAGCCGCTATTTATATATTTATTATTACCTGTGACCCCCCCCCCCTTGCCCAAAAACGCCCCCTGTCGCCCCTTTGTATCTGGCGCCCTGGGCGGTCGCCCAACCGCCGCCTACCCTAACGCCGCTACTGGGTGTGTGTGTATACCTAATCAAAAAAGATTAGGTTGTATGTCGTGCCAAAGTGTTATTAGCACATGTAGAATAGAAATAGGACGTTTCTTAAAAAAATAGTACCTACAGTATCATATGATTACAAAGAGCAAGAAAGCATGTACCTCCAACATCTCTGTCTCTGTATGATTACATAAATCGATGTTTACCTACATATGTATATATTTAATTAAATATAACAATACAACATAGTAAAGTTTTACAGATTACGTGTAAGACTCTTCTCCAGAAAAATGCGGGCCTGCGCTGTCGTGACGTGCAAAAACAAAGAAGTGCATATGTACTTTTCCTATTGATTCAACACAAAACTGATGTCCTGATGTGACAAACGCAATTGTTTTCACACTTTTTTCCATGACATGATACAAAGGTTTTGCACGGTTTTATGCTGTGGTAAAAAGCTTAAACCAAACGGCCTAGTCCTAGTATTTGTTTTGACAGAACGATTTTTAACTATAACGCCATCTATTGATTGATGGCTTGATCAAAACAAGGATTCAATTATGGGATTTAACTCTGTTGAATTAGGTACATGTCAAACTGTATCTATTTCAGATACTTATCATTACCTAACGGGTTTGTTACAATCCATTAATTCAAAACCGGCAATGTAAAATAAATGATTCTAAATACATTGCCGGTGTGAAGCCGACGTAAGAAGACTAGCGATCAGCATTTGCTCAATCAACCATCGGGGCGTCTCATTGGTCGCAATTAACACCAATTACCATCTATTACCAGCCAATCAACAGCTTTATGTTATTACGATGATGGCATTAGCGTTGGGACAAGATGTATCGATAGATTGATGGATACGTTATCGAGTCAAAACAATGTTACTAAAATAAACTTACGCACGCGCCTACCCACGTTTTCCGATGGCAATGCAATTGTTGACTTTTATTTAACGATATTTATTTTTTAGGGATAATGACGGGATATTGCAGGCAGTTTACTTCAAATTCGAACTATCTTTACACAAAGCTACCTATTACAAATTAGCACAAGACAGTGCAACAATCACGATAGCCAACACCTTTAAGGCGAAGATATAGGCAAATGGCCTTGAAGTGTGAAATAAATCGTTAACTCGTAAATATGGTGATAATTTCCATATTGCTCTACGTCATGCACTAGATAGCCCTTTAAATTATTTTATGAACTGCCGTTTAAACTATTATTGGTGATCCGTCTAGCTTTAAAACTTGCCGTGGCCACTTTTGGCGGAGGCAAGTTTTAAAGCTAAACGGACTAATGTAAATACTTTCAACGGTGGTTTATAAAATAATTTAAAGGGCTATCTAGTGCATGACGAAGAGCAATATGGAAATTATCTCCATATTTACGAGTTAACAATTTATTTCAAATGAGGGCGCCACTTCAAGGTCATTTGCCTATATCTTCACCTTAAGTTTGTGGCTCAGTGTCGCATTGTTACATCACTGACACTTCTCCTATATAGCAATGGTGAGTTGACTGTGAGAAAATTTGACGTTTATTTATATCGTCATCATAATTTCAGTCACATAACGTCCACTGCTGGACATAGGCCTCTCCCAAGGATTTTCAAAATGACCGATCTAGAGCGGCCTGCATTCACTTTGCTCGGTGTTTCTCTACGTGATCGAATCAGAAATGAGGAAATTCGCAGAACTAAAGTCACTCACATAGGTACCCCCGCGGATTTGCTCGTTTATTGATATGATTAATTGTAAATATATAATTATAAAATTGGTCAGTAGGCAAGTATCGATAAATCTTTCCAAATTTATTGACTACACATTACACTAGCATGCTAATGTAGTTAGAATTTTCGAGGTTTATTGATTACTAGCTGTGCCCGCGACTTCGTTCGCGTGGTTGTCGGAACGTAATGTTATATAGCCTAAAGCCTTCCTCTATAAATGGACTACCCAACAAGAATTTTTCAAATCGGACCATTAGTTCCCGAGATTTGCGCGTACAAACAAACAAACAAACAAACTCTTCCGCTTTATAATATTAGTATAGATGATTAATTGTAAATTAATAACAATAACATTATTGCTCAGTAAGCAAGTACAGATAAATCTTACCAAAAGTATCGACTCGCCACATCACTAGCTCAGTGGCATGCTAATGCCGTGAGAGTGTTCGATGTTTGTAAATTATGTTTTTATTTCAAGCAGTAATGCTGTAGTTGGGACCAGAGTTACTACACGCGCGTTGCTGAGTGAAGAAAGCAAAGATAATATATTTACTAACGCAATAAAGCGCACCACGGGCTCCGAAGCAGCACAGCTGGGGATGCAACCGGGAATGCGCTGAGACGAAGAAGTTACTTACTAACTTAACTGTCGACCTACACAGATGTTACTTAAGCAATTTTAGCCCCCAGAAGGTCACATCAAAATGGGTTCCAGAAACCTAATTAGTTAAAAGCACTATAATTCGTCCTTCTCGCGGTGTAGAGCTTTTAGCAGGGTCTCTATAGCTATAGAACTTACACAATTATGCTAAAAGCCACCATTTTAGGCATATTTCTAGCTTTGATAGGGTAAAATTACATGAATAGTATTTTTATATAGTTTTTAGACATTCAAAATGAAGTTCTATTACTATTTCATTATTTAAAGTATTGAAGGGAGGCCTTTGCCCAGCAGTGGGGTGAGACAAGTGATGGCTCGTATTGTCGGTACCTACCTACGCTTTTCAGCCACGGGTCCATGGAGATCCGTCCTTTGAGGCGTTCATAGGGCCAAAGGCAACATGAAGAGGCATTAGTACCTATTTAACCGACTTCAAAAAAGGAGGAGGTTATCAATTCGACTGTATTTTTTTTATGTATGTTTGTTACGCGATATCTTCGCCAATTGTGAACCGATTTTGATGATTCTTTTGTTATTTGAAAGCCTTTATTGCCAAGTTGGTCCCATTTTAATTTGGTGAAGATATGATGTAGAACTTTGGAGAAATGGAAGAAACTCCTTAAAAAAATAGAAGTCGGTTGTTTTTTTTGTTAAAAATTTAATTTTATTATTAGTTTTTAGTTTTAGTTCTTAGAGATACATAAAAGTTTTAATTTATAAAAAAAATATATATATTATTTAGCTTTAATTTAATTTAAACTGTAACTATAAATAAATCAAAGGGTTTTAATACTGGAGGTATAGGATAATTCTTCTCTTTATACCTAAAGAAAATCAAAATTCAATTTCATAATTTGGATCTTCAAACTTGTTCTTGTTGCTTCGAGTATAGTTTTTGTTCCTTTTGAATTAATATTTTTTACTTTCATAATAAAATAAATTATATAACTATCTAAAAAGTGAGATGGCTGCATCTATGGAGGTCTATTCCTTATTATATTATTACTAGCTGTGCCCGCGACTTCGTTCGCGTGGTCGTCGGAATGTTATATAGCCTAAAGCCTTCCTCTATAAATGGACTACCCAACAAAAAAAGATTTTTTCAAATCGGACCATTAGTTCCTGAGATTAGCGCGTTTAAACAAACAAACAAACAAACAAACAAACTCTTCCGCTTTATAATATCCTTATTATATTATTATTTGAGTACTCACATGAATTATTTGTAGAGAGCGGAGCGTCTGTTTCGAAATTGGCCAAAAATGCTCTGTGTGTCCGTCTGTGTGTTCTCGCTTACAGGTTGCATTTTCAACCGATTTTAATGAAAATTGGCGCACAAGTTCCTTGTTTTTTTTTCTTGATCGCGATTTTTGATTGGGGAAGAAATAAGGGGAGAGGGAGGAACTTTGCAGTAGCGTTATTTATTGACGGATTTCAACCAAATCTGAGTGGCATACTGACACAGTATAATGAAATTAAATTAACAGTAAATCGACAAACAAAATCGATTTTTTTGTTTTTTTGACTGTTAATATCAATTATACTATATAACGTCTAACTAAATATACTGAAACTATTTTAAGGGTGGATTCAGTCCATGATACTGAACAACTTTCCCCAAGGAACATATGTCGAAATATGAAAAATAATATTTGACTTTCCCTACAAACTCGGATCAGCTGATCGGTCAAATTGTATGGGAGGTCAAAAATTATTTTTCATATTTCGGTATATATTCCTTGGAGAAAGTTGTTCAATATCATGGACTGAATCCACCCTTAAAATAGTTTCAGTATATTTAGTTAGACCCTGTAGAGTGATCTAGTATAGACCGTGGTTCGATTTATTACGCATAATAATATATCAATTACACGTATTGCAAACAAGGATTTGTTGAAAGTGTCTAACACTGCATAAACTTACCTAATGTTTTTTTTTAACACAGTGCTTTTATACTATAATGCGCAAAAGATGCGCGTCCCTGGTGCGCAGGGTGCGGGCCAGCGACCACAGCATCCTTAAAATGATTGCAAGTAGGCTGGACTGTCAGTATGTTAACCACTGCTGCGCCACGTCGGGGGGAGTGGTGCAGGAGTGGCCTCTATAATTTTTTTTTATATGGCACCTAAATATTACTAATCCATAGTCTATAAGCATTACTAACAAAATGAGTCATGTTACTTGCAAAATAATCAATTCATTCATTCATTCATTCATTTTCTTTTTTGTTCCAGAGATCTTCAGGGCAACAACATCACTATTGTATTCCAAAGTGACTTCCAGAACATGAAGGAACTCAAAATTTTGTAAGTTTACTTTATTTTCTTCATCATCATTGTCAGCTCCTAACTTTGTCTTATTTTAGAAGTTACAGGGGGGGGGAGGGGGGACACATTTTACCACTTCGGAAGTGTCTTTCGCGCAAACTATTCAGTTTAGAAGAAAATGATATTAGAAACCTCAATATCATTTTTGAAGACATATCTAAAGATACCCTACACTTATGGGTTTGATGAAAAAAAAAGTTTGTAGTTTCAGTTCGAAGTATGGGCAACACCCAAAATTTATTGTTTTTTTTTCTATTTTTGTGTGAAAATCTTAATGCGGTTCACAGAATACATCTACTTACCAAGTTTCAAAGTATCGTTCTTATAGTTTCGGAAAAAAGAGGCTGTGACATACGGACGGACAGACAGACAGACAGACATGACGAATCCATAAGAGTTCCGTGTTTTGCCATTTGGCTACGGAACCCTAAAAATGTACGTCCGTGCATGGTCTATATCAGCGGTCACCAATTAGTTTCGCTAAGGGTCCGTTTTAAGAAATGAAATGACCATCGCGGTCGGCCGTCTGCCTGACGTCAACCTTTTTGGGAATGTATTTTGGCGAATAATTAAATCCTGGAGATGTTCATCAGTAAGTTGACATCAAAATTTATTCTTCTCTATTCTCTATTCTCTATTTATGAAGTTCATCTTCGAAAAAAAAAAGTGCATGTTGCTGTGTCTCGTGGTCCGCACAAAATGGGTCGGCGGTCCTAATGCGGACCGCGGTCCACCATTTGGCGACCCTTGGTCTATATCATAGGGTCTCATAGATACCGACATGAAGTAAAAACAAACTGTGGTCTTTATTAAGATTTTCTTTTTCAGACAACTCTCCGAAAACATGATCCACACGATCGAGAGAGACGCTTTCCTCGAACTCAACGGGTTGGAAAGACTGTAAGTACTTTGTAATTAATAAAAAAAAAATTTAAAAAAATAGACCATTTAGCAAAATAAATAGTGAAATTTATATATTTTTTACATAAAATAATATTCAGAGAGCGATAGATTATATATTTATATGTACATATACATATATTGTTTAGTGTAAATTAAAACATTAATTAGCTATGGTAAAAATACAACGGACAAATTAAAAATATAATCATGTAAGTTACTAAGTAGGTTCGTTACATTATATTTATTGGAGCAAAAGTTGTGCCTTCGTTAAAATCATTCAAATATGTACCTATATTTATGCATTGTTGAACATATAACTTTTGCACTCAAACTTCAACAAAGAATAATTCCAAAAAGAACTCATTAAATTCCTTTCATTGTTCAAAACAAATGAGTAGGTACCTTTCAGATTACAGAGTGTTTTTGCTTTTATTTATTCACCACTCGAGGCGTAATTGCAAACAAAACAATATCGATCAAAAGAAATGCAATTTTCGAAGAGATATCATTAATGGATCTCATTTCACGGTATTAAAAAAGAATAAATTTAATGCTGGCAGCCTGTTTTAAAACAAAGAATAAAAGCGCGATATCACAGCCAATCACGACCCGTTATTTAAAATAATATTTTTTTTTTGATGCAAATGAATCATCCGTCACCCGGTCTTAGTTAGTCAATGGTTCATGGCATTAAAAAGAATAATTAATTAATCTAATGCTGCCAGCATTATAAAACAAAGAAAAAAGGTACGATAACCCAGCCAATCAGGTTACATCCGTTGTTACATCATTTCAAACAATTGTTTTTTCTTCGAAGCAAAAGAATCAAGTCACGTGGCCTGAGCTGATGTGAATCAATGGATCATATTTGTCTTTCAATTACAGGAAACTGAACAATAATCGTTTCGGGCAGTTGCCAGACGGTCTTTTCATGAGACTGAGACATCTGCAGAGATTGTGAGTAGTTGGTACTGGTGTGGATCCCTGCCTTACCAACCCTCAGGTGCTGGGCTTTTGGTGTTATTGGGTTTAAAAAGTATTAATTTTACACTTTTTACTAACTGCACATAGTTTTTTATTCATAAGCAATGTTAATCCTTTTGAATAAATTTTTGGCCTTCTGATTTTACTAAATTAAAGTCTATCATCTTAGGATTTTTGTTTATACCTATAGGTTATTTTATTATATAGGTTTCATTAAATCGATTTTGTAAAAGTAAAAATGGTACTAATTTAATTTTTCATAAAGTAATAAAATAGCCAAATCTGTGTTATATGCACACTTTTAAAATGGGTTTTATGTTCATTTACACACTTGTATAAGTAAGCCTAAGTAAGCCTATTTAACACCAAATCTCAGCCGGAAAAGCCCTAAAACTTATGTAAACGTTAATTTTCAAAATAATTAAATTATATTTACGTAAGTTTTGGCTTTATAGTAATCGGTACCTGGTGCTTACGTCTCATAATTACCTTTGGCGCTTCGTATGACAGTTCTGACAGCTGTCAAAACTGACAGCTGTTACTGTCACACGGGTTAAAACATAGCTTGGCCGTTATTCCCTTTGAACCACCCCCAACCAAATGCTTCTTCTCCATAAATGGGCCCCTCTTTCTTTTTACCCCACTTAGATAATCTAGTTTCGATTTCAAGTTACGGCTTACTCGAGACAACATCTCCTTAAATCTATGTATATTGACATCAATATACATAATAAACTAGGTAAGAAACTAGGTAATACCTAAAAGTTAAAATTCAGGATTAAGCAATTTTAAAATTACACAAAATGCATTCGAAAAACCAAAAATGAACGTCATACTTAAGGTATTTCAGAGCTAAGTACTTTTGATAAAACTGAATATAATACTAAAACGTTAGCATCCTCAATAAAAAAAGAAAACACAAAGGAGTTTTGTCAAAACAGCCAGTTCGCAAATATTTTCCTCGAGACAACATTTCCAAGATGGCTGCCGTAACTTGAAACGTCATTTCTTCTAACTCGTCGCTTCCCCAACCCGGTGTCAGGTTGTGCTAATCCTCAGGAGGCTTTTTGTGTATAATAAACTGTAAATAATGTAGGCTAGATCGCTAGATATTAATTTTAGTTAGTAGGATAACATTCCTTTTTAAGATTTCGGCAAGAAAACTTTTTTTAGTCATGTTTTTTTATAGGTCACATTATTTTTGTGTCCCCCATGTGTTCGAAACTCAAACTTCTTTATTTGCAGCAACAAAGGAAAAGTGGCGCCCTCATTTGAAAAAAATTGTTAAGGCTGTACTTAAATTTTCCGGGGTCCAGTGCTGCCCCCATTTAAAATAAATCATTTCAAAGAAAATGGAAACATTATTTAAAATTTTGCTACTACCAAGTCCTAGATAACCCTTCAAAGTATCTTATGAACTACTGCCGTTTTTCGCAAATGTGCGAAGTAAAGCTTAACGTTCTCACTTTAAACTGTAAACAGTAGTTCATAAAATACTTTGAAGGGTTATCTAGGATTTGATAGTAGCAAAATTTTAAATAATGTCTCCGTTTTCTTTGTAATGATTTATTTTAAATGGGGGCAGCACTGGACCCCGGAAAATTCAGGTACGGCCTTAAACGGGTTTAGCCATATGGAAATTTTTACCATATTATGACATGCCACTTTTGCTTGGTAGTACCGATTTTTTATATTTTTCCGTAATGCTTATCATAATGTAGGAGGTACACCTATTGTCATTTTTCAGGGGAATTCCCGATAGTTTTAATTGCGATATTGACGGAGTATCTTCTCCAGTCAAAACCAATAATTTTTTCTTATATATTTTTCTTTCCTATCTTAAATATATTACTGTTATATTCAAGCTACTTTGCAATAGAAATAGCATCGCTAGGTATAATTGATTTTCTACAAAAAAAATCACACAAGTACGGATATGTTAGCCGCTGTCCAGTTCATCATTCTGAACAACTTTCCTTATTGAATGCATAGTAAAATACAACAAAATGGATAGGTACCAGGCAAAAAAGGTCTTTTATTGTAGGTAATTAATACAAGCAGCAAAATAAACATTATTCTTAGAAAAAGGTTCTTACAAAAAAACTAGTTTTCTCTTTACTCAACTTTCGACATTTATTACCCTTCTTCCTTTGTTGACACTTCCACGGCATGCGGATTACCCGAGCAATAAAAATGGTGTGTTCACATTGCGTCAGTAGTTTGCAGAAAGCAACCGTATTTGAGTCATACTTGTCACGCGAACTGATTCACGCGAAAAGTACTTATATTTTTGTTTTTGTATGCAGTGATGGCGTTAGGGCGTAAGCAGGGTAATCGCTCGGGGCCTGACTTTTATAGGGGCGTCTCGGGATGTCGTGCCAATGTTTTTAACGAAGTATCAGTAAAACTTTTGCATTATTATTTAATTAAGACTAAGCATTGAAAAAATATACCCACGAATGTTAGGGGGGTGGAGCTAGACCCCGCTAACATTTGTCTTGTCGGGGTGATGCGCGTGTACACGATAACTATTTCGCGTGCTATATGGAATGTTGCAGCATTGCTGATTCTGCGACGTTCTGTCGCTCGCTTTCGCTCTAGCAAATGACGGTTCTGAGCGACAGAAAAGGATAGCAGCTTGAAAATTCTGTTCCGTGCTGACAGATGTGTCCCAACCGTCTCTGTGTCAGGGCTTCCACCACCACCAGGGTGGAACGGTATTCCACCGTTAAAAATCTGGTTACGTTAATTCTGTCAAACGGCGTTAACGTTATATTTATATACACTGTATTTCTTTTCGATATTTGACAGAATAAATTAATGAGAGTTTGTCTAGTAGGCTACTAGAGCTATTTATATAATATTTTACAAGTATTGAAAAAAAGTATCGTTACTTATATCGTTTATTAATAACGTTATTAACTGTATTATCGATACCCTTTATAACGTTACCACGAAAATAACGTTATTCAACGTTACTTTTAGTGTGAATTTGGTATCGTTAACAAGCCCTGTTCTGTGTAGAGAACACAAGAAGCATGGAGTCTCCTTCGAATAAAATTTTAAAACATTTGGAATATATTGGGTGTAAAGTAACCTTCGACACATCCTGAAAGGGGTGACTCAACCCATCATTATGAACAACGTTTCTGGAAACATAATATTGTCTTGTCACCCAACTTACATAAGTATGTGAAGCTTCAACTCGATCGTATAACGGGAAGTGGGTCTAATTTAGGTTTGATTTGATTACGGACACAGACAACGGGACAGGTGAAACAAAATACAAGCTTGAAAAGCACATCAATAGGGTATATTCATGTCTTTTTTTTATATTTTAAAATGTTTCTATAAGTTTTTATTATATAATCGGAAAAAAATATCACACAGAATATTATTAAATAAGCTTAAAAAAATTTAAACTACTATCATTTTCGGACGACTTACACTGTCAATGTCGGTGTCAATGAAAAAAAAAACAAAAAATATTTGTACCATATTTTAGGATATAATTAATTGATTGACTTGTCTCATAAGTACAAAACTGAGAAAAATGGAAATTTATCAAATATCTATAAATTATTTACCTCGCGGCTTTTACTCCTCTGAGTTCAAAGGATGTAAAATTGGAATTACTTACAAAGTACGCGTACGTAGTCATCATAAACACATCAATTTTAGGCTGATTATCTGACTGTATCTGCCACAACAAAACCGCTTTCAATCATTGTAGCAAGTCTTTTTTCACCAGGAGTCAGACTTTCAGCTAATAATTCTCAAAGAACACTAATAATTTAGCAAAACAATGAAAATAACCTCCAACAATCATACAAATTACAAACAACTTAATGACAGTGACAGATTCTCCTTCTTTCTAATTTGTGGTTGACAGTACAGACTATTTAGAAAATTAAGTTTGACAGTGTTTGGTGTCGTCACGTTTCGTTCCGCCAATAGCGTTGCGTTTCGGGAATTTGCGAGGGAATTTGAAAAGACAACTTTTAAATCATTAATTTCTCAATGGAAACATGTTAAATTGAAAAAATGTATATATAGGTATTTTTCTTTAGCAATAAAGTTTACACATAATTTTTTTTGTTCGTTTCTGAATCACATGCATATTGTCTATTAAACAAATTCACATCAATTCTAGAAATAAGGGCTCTACATAGATCTCCCGCCCGAGATCCTCGCATTTGCTATGCCCGTGAATGTGTGTCTACAAAATTGACTGAAGGGCTACCGACACTAGGTTTATATTGTTCGGGAAAATTCAATAAAGGTTTATTTGTTTGCCAACCCTGTCAATATGCTGCTGATATTGAACGATAAGTGGTTCTGTTTTCTTTAGTGAAATCGAATGAAAATATCGACGTTTCATATGAGCAGTTTTATTTTAAAGTTTACCACTAACTATCTGACGCGGCCAAACGCATTTGCGCATTTCATAGTTAGGGTTCCGTACCCATAGTTTAGCCGTATGGTTCCCAGCAGAGTAGAATAGGACCACTCCAAGTATTCCCGTGGAGGTCGTAGAAGGCGACTTAGGAAACAAAAGCTAAACAAAGCTTATAAACATCAGTGAGACCTCTCCAATCCATCTGGTCAGCGTAAAGCATGTAGGCCAAATCCTCTGATTGCTCTGGCTAATATATGGCTCTGTCTAAAAAAAGATCTGATGATGACCCATAGGGTGCCAACTTGACTCTAGGCCTATTAAAGAGGGTCGTCATACAAGAAACGTGTTTTGCGGCGTTTTTAACTTGATCTTTATAATGGCATTAACTAGATACTTGAAATTTTCACTGATTATGTATTAGGTACTGTGGCCGCTATAACATCAAATACTAAAAATAAAACAAAGTCTTAAGAGGGTCGTCATACATGAAACTTAAGAAACCCCCCAAGACCCAAAGGACACTTGGCGAGAAGGTAGAAAAAGGAATCAAAATAGTGATGGGTTGCTAGACGCGCTTATTATCATTATTCTCATTTTCGCCCATATCAGTCGTTTGAAGAGTTTTTTTTTCTCCAAGCCATTTTTTTTTACCAACATCCAAGAAAATTATATAAGGACAGAAAATCCAAGTTTTTTATACCAATGAATAATTTACGCGGCATTTCATACTTACGTGTACTTAATATAGTATGTGGACGGGCGTGATACGGAATTAATTTAGGAGCTCCTTTGAGCTCACTTCCGGTGCTGGAGAGGTGCTTTGTAAATAACGCGTAGATATAGGAAGGTATGTGGAAATGAAGCTTGAAAAAACAAAGAAATCAGTAACCAAAAATAAAAATAAATATATTTTGTTCATCAAAAATCTACAAAAAAAAACCGGCCAAGTGCGAGTCGGACTCGCGCACCGAGGGTTCCGTACAAACCTGCAAGGTTTAGTATTTGGTATGAATTTCAATTTAATACCTCTACGCGTTTATGAGGAAATGGGTAGTAAGTTTAAAATTATTAAAAAAAAATATATTATGTGATGTAACTAAAAATTTATGGTTTTCGTAATTTTTCCTTTATCTATGCTATAAGACGTTGCTTCGTACCAAATTTCAAGATTCTGAGTTCACGGGAAGCACCCTGTAGGTTTTGATTCCCTTGCAAGTGTCGAAAATTTGCGGCATAAACGGCTGTATCTTTTGATTGCGTTGGCTTAGAAGTTTGATTTTTTCACAGCTTCAAGGGACAGTAGACCTGAGTAATTGATATAAATTTCAGCTTCATACCTCCACGCGTTCCTGAGAAAAAGGGTCTTGACAGACGGACGGACGGACGGACAGACGGACAACAAAGTGATCCTATAAGGGTTCCGTTTTTTCCTTTTGAGGTACGGAACCCTAAAAAGCAGCCAAGTGCGAGTTGGACTCGCCCATGAAGGGTTCCGTAGCAGCAAGTAATCTATCTTCTATATATCTATCTATATAAATAAAAATGAATTGCTGTTCGTTAGTCTGCTTAAAACTCGAGAATGGCTGAACCGATTTGCCTAATTTTGGTCTTAAAATGTTTGTCGTAGTCCAGGGAAGGTTTAAACGGTGAGAAAATATGGGAAGAGGAACGGGAACGGGCGAAACTAAGTTTGCCGGGTCAGCTAGTATATTATATATATATAAATAAAAATGAATTGTTGTTCGTTAGTCTGCTTAAAACTCGAGAACGGCTGAACCGATTTGGCTAATTTTGGTCTTGAAATATTCATGAAAGTCCAGGGAAGGTTTAAACGGTGAGAAATTATGGAAAAGGGAACGGGAAAGGGCGAAACGAAGTTCGCCGGGTTACCGAGACCGCTATAGTTTTAATTGAAAGAACATACTTTGAGGTATATACCACATTTTTTTTAGAATTATTTCAGTAATATTTCAAAAGTTACGGTGGGGGACACCTCAAATTTTAACTTTGTATTAGATTATCTGATCAAGACGGGGGTTTGATCTACATAGTTTCAAAGCAGTTTTTGTTGCATTTTAAAAGACCTTTACAACGATACCCCACACGTTGGGGTTAGTCCAATTTAATTTTTTAAATTCACTTTTCGTTGTATGGGAGGGGGGCCTGAAAAAATCATTTTTTCATAATTTTAAAAACCAACTTTTGGAATTTCAATATCTCTCCACAAATTTTTGTGACCATCGGTGCAGTAGCGGCGGAGTACGAGCCCGGACAGACGGACGGACGGACATGACGAAACTATAAGGGTTCCTTGTCAACTACGGAACCCTAAAAAAAAGAAACAATAGTCAGCGCCAACATTTTTCCAGCTCGGCTTCTAATTTAGATTTCCGAACACAAACCTATTTAAGGCTGTACCTAAATTTTCCGGGGTCCAGTCCAAACCAGAGATTATCATTTAAAATTTTGCTATTACCAAGTCCTAGATAACCCTTCAAAGTATTTTATGAACTACTGTTTACATTTTATAATGAGAACGTTTAGCTTTACTACGCACATTAGCCAAAAGTGGCCAAAAGTTACGTTCTCACTTTAAACTGTAAACAGTAGTTCATAAAATACTTTGAAGGGTTATCTAGGATTTGGTAGTTGCAAAATTTTAAATAATGTTTCCGTTTCCTTTGAAATGATTTATTTTAAATGGGGGCAGCACTGGACCCCGGAAAATTCAGGTACGGCCTTAAGTCAAAGAGCTAGTAATGATAAGTACTTACTACTTAATTTGACAACTTTACTCTTTTCTAACAAGTCAGTGACAAATACAACCTATCTCTTCTCTCCTACACTTATTTTTTAAGCATAGCATAATATCATACTTAATGGGCCACATATTTTGAATCCCGATGGAAAAAGAGGGGTGTTATAATTTTGGCATTTATAATCTCATCAATAATATAATAATAATATTTGAAAAAAAACCGGTCAAATGCGAGTCGGACTCGTACAGGGAGGGTTCCGTTCCTTCTTACAATATTTTGAAACGCTGCAAAATCACGTTTTTTGTATATCGGTGAAAATTTCAAGTGTACTTGCTATTACGGTTCTGGAGGTAGAGCCCTGTGTCAGACAGACGGACAGACAGCGGAGTCTCAGTAATAGAGTCCCGTTGGCTTGGCACCCTTTGGTGTAACGCAACCCTAAAAAAGACCTATAAACACAGAAGCTTCAGTGCAACTATCCCTTCTGTGTTTATAGGTCTTTTTTCCTTTTCACAAAAAGTTAATAAGCTTAATAAAGTCATGAAAAAAGAATGTCCGAAACATATAATATAAGGCTAAATGAGAGTTTTGTAAGAGTCCAACATAGTATATCCTGCAATCTGTTCACATGCGCATATATCACGCTGTCAACGGAGAGAATTCGGTGGTCAGTTTAGAGACGGGACAATGTCGATATCGACAACAACTAAGGCACTATACTCGTAGTGTCTTGTCATACAAGAAACGTGTTTTTTTTCAGAGTTTTAAAACACTGTACGGAGGTACGGAACCCTTCATTATAAGTACGACTCGCACTTGACCGGTTATTCCTACAACGTGTGGGACATATGCATAATAAATCGAACCACGGCTTATACTAGATCATAGTATATCCCGAACATTCATCTACGTATAATATTTGATTTTACCGCCCGGTTTTGTCGATTAATATTATGCCGAGCCGCTTATGTGTGTAGCAAGCCTAAAAAAAATATTAACCGAGACCACAATTAATTCGGGGCGAACTGCAAAAATCTGGTAGTTCATGACATTTTTCTTTCACAATTAAGCGAGAAATAATTAAGTAAGCAATAACTAATACATATAACTGCGGAAAACCGTTCCCTCCAATACTATGTAACGTTATTGCAAAATATACATCAATTTTCAATACAACATTGGCTAAGTCTATTCGCGCCAGGAAGCGAAACTATAAATCCAGTGGTGCATTTGAAAGGGTCTAATTCCGAGGCGGCGTGACATGAGGGGCGGCAAAATTTACGTCCGTATTGCTTAGAAGCGAGTTCAAAAAAAGGGAAGTTACAGACTAACAGTATTCCACTGTAAGTCTGTAACTTCCTTTATTCGAGCCGTGTGGTTCCCGGCAGAGTAGAATAGGACCACTCCAAGTCTGTGGATGTCGTAGGAGGCGACTTAGGAAACACAAGCTAAACAAAGCTTATAAACATCAATGAGACCTCTCCAACCCGTCTGGCCAGCGTGCAGATTGTAGGCTAAATCCACTGACTGCTCTGGCTTATATATGGCTCTGGTAATACAGAGAGGGTCGTGCAGGTCGTGCTCCTGTAGTAGAGACTAAAAAAGACCTGATGATGATGAGTATTCCACTCCAGCACCAAGAGGTTTACAGAGGCCTGTAGTTGGTGGTAGCCCTTTTATTCCACGGTCTTTACATGAGAAGTTAAAGATAAAAAGAATATGCTGAATACAATATACTATCACGTCTTTATACCTAACAGGGAAGACAGAGAATTTTGGATCATACTGCTCTAAGCAGACGAGCCCAGGGCCGAAAACCAAAAGGGCACTTTTAGCATGATGGTGGGCGAGAAGGTGGAAAATGCATCCACATAGAGTAAGACGATACACGGAGTCCAGTGCTGCCCCCATTTGAAATAAATTATTTGTAAGAAAACGGAAATATCACTTAAAATTTTGAACTACTAAAACCTAGATAACCCTTCAAACTAATTTATGAACCACTGTTTACAGTTTACGTATTGCATTTTTGCGAAAAACAGCCACTTTTGGCAAAAACGCATTTTCTTATTCTTAACACATTTTCTTACAAATAATTTATTTCAAATGGGGGAGCACTAGACTCCGTGTATCGTCTGATTCGCATTTTTGTTCATTCCTTCCATCGGCTTTTATGAACTACGCTGGATGAGAAGCAGCTCGTCTGGTACATTGAGTTTTTTTCTTTTTTTCCAGACCAACATGGAAGAGCTGAATACAAGGTCTAGTGATGTACTAAATTTATCTCATGTTTCGATATTTCGCTACAAAAAATATCGAAATAGAATTGCCTAACATCAGATCTGAGTTGATTGCCGCAATCAACTCAGATGTGATGTTTCTCATATTTTTGGCCCTTTAAAGTTTGGCCTTGTATTGTAGCCAAAATATGGGGTTAAAACAGCTAACTTTGGAAGTATAATAAAGCACAAAAATGACCCCCATCAAATAAACAAATAAATACGTAAATAAGGACTTAAACTCTTAGTTTCTTCCATTTTGTCCTGTTATGTTTTCTTTGTGTAAGTTGTATGTATTTAAGTATTAGGTGCATGTATGTTTATTATAATTATTGCATATAAGTATGTTTATTATATTGACCAACTCGCACTACCTAATTTCCCATCATTTTTTCTATTTAAACGAGGTTGCCTGGAAGTAATTGCTTAGCGATAAGGCCGCCTTTTGCGCATTTCCTACTTTTTAAGATAATTATGTCCTGTATTTTTCTTTTGTGCAATAAAGGGTATTGTATTGTATTGTAAACTCAACATTTCGTTTTGTCTTTATATATAAATTTAAAAAAAAAATAGATTACCGATGGGTTAAAAGATAAAAGGCCCTGGGCGCCAAATCCCAAAATACGTTACAATATAAATCACTTTTATCGACACATAGAAATCGAGTAATCCCGTCCCTAGCTGGGCACTCACGTCCACATTTTATTGTAGGTCACTTAATCCTATTGTAAGACTTCCTGTTACTCCAGGACGATGATAAATACACTTAGGTACTCATAAAGCAGGGTTTGGGCAGTGAAATATAATGACTTGGCTGTTTGAAGTTGATTCCTTTGCTTTTCACTTTTAACCGACTTCAAAAAAGTAGGAGGTTTTCAATTCATCGGAATCTTTTGGTTTTTTTTATGTTCCCCTATTACTCAAGACGTCTAGGCTGGACTGATTTAGAAAATTCTTTTTTGTTTGAAATACTACTGATACTTGTCAAGTGGTCCTATAAGTAATTTTATCGAAATTAATTGTTTAGTTTGGAGTTGAAGTCGGTTTTTGAAAAATTATTACGTTTTGAAGTCCTGACTAGGAATCCTTGTAGTTTCCCCGTCCGTCTGTCCGTCCGTTCCGTCGCTTTCTGCATTAGCATTCAGTTACTCGCAGCGAGTTTCCACGCGGACGAACGAACTTTATTGTTACGCAACAACCAACAAATAATAATATAAGCTAGTATATCTATATACATATATAAAAGCGAAAACTCATCACGAAATCTCGAAAACATCTTAGCCAATGAAGATGAAATTTAGCAGGAAAGTAGATTGTGACTATGAGACGTCCGCTAAGAAAGGATTTCTGGAAATTCCATCCCTAAAGGGGTGAAATAGGGGTTGGCAGTTTGTATGAAACTTCGTAATTTTTAAAGTGAGACACATGAAATTTTTAATGTATTTTATTAGTAGTTAGTAGAAAATAATAATGCATTTATTAGATTTTGAAAATTACATACCTATAGGGGTGAAATAGGGGTTGCGAGTTTGTATGAATCTTCGTCATTTTTGAAGCGAGACACATGACATTTTTGAATCCAATTAACCCATTAATTCGATTTTAATAAATTGCAACCCCAGTTAAAAAAAACAATCTAATTTGTGTAATCTACGCGGGCGAAGCCGCGGGCAAAAGCTAGTTATAATATCAACCCAAGACCCAGAACATCTTACAAAAGGCCATTTCCCAACTTGCCCTGGCTGGGGATCGAACTCAGAACCTCCGGATTGACGGACTAGCGTGTTTATTACACACGGAGGTCGAAAGAAGTATCTATATACTCGTTTGCCCGAAGTGGCATATATTCAAGCAAGACGCACATTTCCAAATGCCGCCTCTACACTCCCCTGCAAAATTAAATGTCTAATAAAATATACATTCCCCTGTACAATGTCTCGCGAGTGTCTCGGGTCTCGGGGGACAGGGGAGTGGTGCCAATGAAGTTCATTGTTTCTTCCTTTCTTCGAGTTATAGTTTATTCATGCTTTGTGAGATATGGAAGAGCTTAAGTCTGTATGTAAGGTTTCTATACATACCTACATCTTCTTCCTCTCCTTATCCCACTTTACGTGGGGTCGGGACTGCATGTGATGTGTATTTGTTCTTACTCTCCATGCTGAACAAAGATTTGGCTGAAAGTTTTCCGGCCGACCGCCTGCCTGATACCAACCTTCCTTGGAAATGCATTCGTGCAAAAAGTTTTACAACCGGCCGCTGTCCGACGTCAACCCTCCGTGGGAAAGCAGTTGTTGCACAATATGTAAGTGCTTTGTCCTTTAGTCGCCGCTTACGACATCTACAGAAAGAAATGGAGTGATCCTATTTTAGATACTTACATACCTTACCTACATAAAGAAATAAAAAATTTAGGAAATTCAACCCAACTAAATTCAATAACATTACAGTCAAAAGCCATGTTGTAAAACATTCACTATTACGTAATGTAACGCCGACCCTTGTCAATTTTGTACGGAGAGTGCGAACACCCGCGATATGAACGCTTCACAGACTTCTTTGTACGCCCGGTACACTACCTGGCAATGCAGTCTTCTTATGAAGTTTGTTACTAGCTAGATACCTACATAATTTCTTCTTTGACTACCTTCGTGTTCTAGTGGTCAAGACATTTTTCTTGTGATCATGGGTTTAAATGCCACTGGGAAGCATACTTTGTGAAAAGTAGTTGTTGTTTGTTAAATCACCTGATGATCCGAAAAGAAAGATGATTCCGTGCTTCGGAAGGCACGCAAAGATGTGGGTCCCGAACGCCATCTAGCGCTTGTTTAAAGCTATCCTGGGATTGTTTCTGGTCTGCCCTTTGGCTTGCGGAGGCCAGACGGCAGTCGCTCTGTGTAAAACCAGTAACCTCGTCAAATCGCCTAGGTTAGGTAGCGGACCCCGGGCTCTGAAGCGTTACCGCTGAGGATGATCTTCTCAGCAATGGTCGTTCTGAAACGCTATTAACTTATACATTCAAAATAAATTGAATAAAAAAATATTTTTTAGTAAATAAGTTAATCGAAAAAAATCATTTTTAGGGTTCCGTACAAAAAATTAAAAAACGGAACCCTTATAGGATCACTCGTGCGTCTCTCTGTCCGTCCGTCTGTCACAGCCAATTTGCTCCGAATCTACTGGACCGAATCAAGTGAAATTTGTGAGAATGTTGTTTTTTAAAATAAGGATCATTTTCGGGGGAAAATTAGGAAATAAAAAAAAAAGATTTGCAACTTACTGTGTCATATATCAAATGAAAGGGCTCGTTATGAGGATCTCAAATATATTTTGTTATTATAGTAAAATGAATAGTTTTGATTTTATTCATGAAAGAAGACGAAAAAAAAAAGACCATTCCCCGCCCCCCCTGATCTCCGAAACTACCGAGCCTAAAATTTTGAAAAAAATACAAAATATAGTTCATTGCTTGTAGATTACAGGAAAATCTAGAAGAATTTAATCAATTGCACGGAACCCTCTCCACGCGAGTTTAACTCGCACCTGGCCGGTTTTTTTTTACAAGCAAATATTGTGAGGCCTTAGTAATAGGGATGATGACTGGTCAGAAAAGTATTATTCTAATTAGTCCGTTAGTTACATTATCCAAAAATAATGTACCCATATTTCTCAGTTTATCAAAAAAGTGAAAATTCACAAAGATACAGAGTATCTTAGTTTCAGAGTGGGGGCTTGTGACGGCACCGATGTGTTAAAATAGTACGAAAGCGTCATGCGTCATAAATGGAAATGCGCTGTATCTTCGTCATTTATTGTTTCTCAGAGAAAAGAAAAAATATGTGTACTAATATGCGTGTTTAATAATCTAACCGATGGGCCAAAAATAATTTTCAGTCATCATGCCTATTATCAAGGCAAATGTAATAAGCCTAAACTCGGTGGAGTTACGACATTTTATTCCTATAGCCACCTTCCGACTCCATTATCAGATCAGCTTCTTATTATAATTATATTGCATTATCCTCTGATTTAAATTAGCATACAATTGCATCCCAATCGGAGACCGGGGAGTGGCTAAAAAACATGCAAGATTTAACCCAAATAAACAACAAACAGTACAAGCTTAATTAAATAAATGCATTAAATGGATTTTTTCACATTGTACAATTCCTTGCTCGCCACTGTACCCATTCATCTTTCATACGTAACTTAAGACTCTGAAGCTCACAAAGCCACTGAAGCCGTGAAACGAAGCGTACTTTTCCTTTGCGATTTTTATTGATCCGCAAGCAACCTTACATCCATGGGTCTTTCTATGTTGGTCTTTGGAGAAAAGTAAAAACTTCATGACAACACAACACTAAAATCTATATAAAATATTTATTTATTTTAACCATTGGAACTAAACTAAATTAAAAATATACATTTAACAAATAATGGTAAGGCATTTCCTTCCAGTCAACCATAGGGAATTAACTACCGTGTTGTTAAGATGAAGTTAGAAGCAAATGACATTGAAGTGGCGCCCTCATTTAAAATAAATTGTTAACTCGTAAATGTAGTGAAAATTTCCATATTTCTCAATGTTAGGCACTAGATAGCCCTTTAAATAATTTTATGAACCACCGTTGAAAGTATTTACATTAGTCCGTCTAGCTTTAAAACTTGCCTCCGCAAGTTTAGGCAAGTTTTAAAGCTAGACGGATCACCAATAATAGTTCCAACGGCAGTTCATAAAATAATTTAAATGGCTATCTAGTGCCTAACATTGAGAAATATGGAAATTTTCACCCTATTTACTTACGAGTTAGTTAATTTATTTTAAATGAAGGCGCCACACATAGCCGTGTGGTGCCCGGCAGAGTAGAATAGGACTATTCCAAGTCTTCCCGTGGATGTCGTAGAAGGCGACTTAGGAAACACAAGCTGAACAAAGCTTATAAACATCAGTGAGACCTCTCTAACCCATCTGGCCAGCGTGGAGAGTGTAGGCCAAATCCTCTAACTGCTCTGGCTAGTACATGGCTCTGGTAGTACAGGGAGGGCCGTGCTCCTGCAGTGGAGACCTGATCATGATGATCATGATGAGGGCGCCACTTCTGCTTGGTATTCACCTTAATGTTAAATGTCCGAAGATGAAGTTTTTACTTTAAATGTTTTAGCTGCTTCTTTTCCCGCGCACCAGTGCAATTCTCATGCGTTAGTTTTGTAAGATACGCATCAAAATCCGAAAGATCGAGAGAATGGGTAAGAATCTTAATTATGTCAATAGGCGATGCGGCTAGCAACCCATCACTATTTCGCGCTCCCAGGATTCAAAGCTGCCATGCTAAGGATCCAACCAGAAATACATGGAGTGCTGCCCCCATTTGAAATAATTTATTTGAAAGGAAACGAAGATATCATTTAAAATTTGATCTAGTAAAACCTAGAAAACCCTTCAAACTATTTTATGAACCACTATTTACAGTTTAAAGTGAGAACGTTAAGCTTTAGTTTGCATTTTTGCGGAAAACTGCCACTTTTAACAAAAATGCAAACTAAAGCTTAACGCTCTCACTTTAAACTGCAGCACTGGACTCCACGCGTCGCCTTAAAAAGGGTTACCTACGCTGTTTTGTTTTTCGTGTGGCCAACACTGGTGTCAGATAATTCAAGCTGCGTAAAGGCATCTGACTTAGCTTGAGGACTGCAATACGGCCAACGGCTTAACGTGCCTTCAAAAAGCACGGGGGAGACATTTTTACGCCACTTTTGGAGTGCCATTTTTGAAATTGGGAGTCACACAATGAATGATTTGCGCGAGTGTTTCCAAACGGGTGCATTTTTAATTGATCGTATGCGAAGAATTTGCACGAGTGCTTTTGACCATTCGTAATTTTAAAATTTGTAGCGTACAAATGTCAAAGAAACCTCTCATGGAGAATCCGTTCCGTTTCACGCTGCTTTTTTATTTATGTTGAAATGTTTAGAAAACCATTGACAAATTTATGATATTTTCTGCGTAAAATATTATTATTTTACGCAGAAATGTCATAAATTTGTTGTACGAGTATTAATCATCGCTGACATGACGGTTGCAAAAATACGATGCAATGCGTCGGAGTCGGAACGCGAGCGGTGAGTTGGAAAACTACACGTGTTGATTTCACTGACTCCCTCGTTAAAAATTGCACTCTTGGTCACCCATCAAAGTGCGGACTACGCCTGGTGTCGCAACTTTCGTCTATGGACTCTATTTCATGCCATTTCGTAAGACCAAAAGTATACAACGAGTTAAGGCCGTACCTAAATTTTCCGGGGTCCAGTGCTGCCCCCATTTAAAATAAATAATTTCAAAGAAAACGGAGACATCATTTAAAATTTTGCTACTACCAAGTCCTAGATAACCCTTCAAAGTATTTTATGAACTACTGTTTACAGTTTAAAGTGAGAACGTTAAGCTTTACTACGCACATTTGCGAAAAACGGCCACTTTTGGCTAATGTGCATAGTAAAGCTTAACGTTCTCATTATAAACTGTAAACAGTAGTTCATAAAATACTTTGAAGGGTTATCTAGGAATTGGTAGTTGCAAAATTTTATATAATGTCTCCGTTTTCTTTGAAATGATTTATTTTAAATGGGGGCAGCACTGGACCCCGGAAAATTCAGGTACGGCCGCAAAACCATTCATATTTTTTTTTTCAAAATTGGAATTTTCATACAAATTGACTCGATCAGCTGATCAGTTTGTATGAAAATTCAAATATTTTTTTTTGGTTTCGTGAAAATTGGAGTACAAAAGTTGTTCAGTTTCATGGGCTGAGGTGAGGGTATCTGAGAGGTTGTGCGTTATTTCATTAACACGTTGTATAGCTACTATTAATTCTGTTCCGAAAGTTTTCTAGCGTATTTTCCTTTACAAGAGGGTTGAGGGTTAAAATTCCATTCAGTAAATTCAGTGAAAAATTCACTGAACGTATCGCAACCCTCATTACCATATCTACGAGACACGTACGAAAAGAAGTGCTTGAAAAATGTCGGGAAATGTCTGCTTTGCATTGTGTATGTAAAATACTTTGTGTTTTAAACTGTATCACAGATTCAGTCTCTTATTATTATTATACTACGTGGAAGGGACATACCCGTAATAAATTGAACCAAGGGCTATACTAAATTACTAAAGTTTAATGAAATCAAAATATCAGTCGAAAGAATAAAAAAATTTTTGACATTTCCGTACAAATTGCCCGTGCGGCTGCAGACTTTTGTATGTTATTTGGCTGTTATATTAATTTCATTATACTATAATGATTTAGTATAGACCGTGGTTCGATTTTATATTACGGGTATGTCCCTTCCACTTTGTATATTTTAATTTTATTGATAAATCGGATTTCTTTCGAGGGAATGGGCGAAATATGTTAATAGGCGATAAGGTTATCATCAGATTTCGCCCACCATCACGCTAAAAGTGGCCTTTGAGTCTTGCAGCCCTGGGCTCTGTTTGCCTAAAGCCGCAGGACCCATAATGCTCTGTCTGTCCCTGGTAACCCTACCCGGGTTACCAGATGAAAAAATCTAAAGTCCGGAGAAAAGGCCTGATTTCCATTGAAAAATCCTGAGATTTTGTTGCAGTTTGAGATAAACTTGTGAAACATTTTATAAACCAATAATTTAAGAACAAACCTTACTTAAAAAGGTATCTTCACACACTAAATATGATAAAACTAATAAGTTCCTACTTGGTTGGATAAATAAGTGTGGATTATAATTGTGCAATTATTACCAAAGTTGATTACCAAAGAATTGTTAAATTAATTTAAATTAATTGTATTTTTTACAATAAAGTTTAAATAAATAAATAAACATGTTCTCCATTATGAAGATTATTATAGTTTGTTTTTTATTTAAAAATATAAATATTAAATTAAATTATTATAGGTTTAATAATATCCATCACTATTTTATAACTTAAATACTAAAAATAAATTACTTATAAGTATAAACTATTATAGTTTGTTTATGTTTTTATTATCTGTAGACATATGGGAGGCCAGAAATTATTTTTCATATTTCGATATATGTTCCTTGGGGAAAGTTGTTCAGTATCATGGACTGAATTCACCCTTAAAAAGTTTCAATATATATTGTTAGAAGTTATGTAATAAGTCAATGGCTGTTCCGTGCTGACTGATGTGTCCCGCCCATAACCCTCCTTTTTTCTTTCTCCGTAGTCGGGTAAAATGTCGGTCAACTTCCCAGTAGAAAAAATTGACTAAAATCGTTTGGCTTTCTCTCTGCGCCATTATGTTTTTATTCCCCGTAACAAGACTTGGCAGCTTGTTTTATATTGCACTTTCTGCGGGTTGCAGAAGTTGTGTGTTTGTTTGTCACAATATGGTGGAAAAATAGGTACGTTCAGTAGATACTTATTGCTGTATTTTTATGTTTTTTGGAAAACCAATACGGTACAGTGGAAAACAATATCTGCATGTTAAACTAGGCTTAATAAGACTTATACATCTCAGAACACAATTAACAGGTTTTCGCTATTGTCACTTTTACGTCTTTTAAACTTGTATCATTTATTTATTTATTTAACTTTATTACAAAAAATGTAACAGGTGGACTTAAGGCCTAGGGTAGTAACTATTCATTAATCTGTGTCCTAGGGCCTTTTCTACCAGTCAACCTACAGGTGTATTATGAGATACTAATTCAACTTTACTATCATCATCATAACCAGGTCTTTTAGTCTCCACTCCACTGCAGGAGCACGACCCTCTCTGTACTACCAGAGCCATATATTAGCCAGAGCAGTCAGAGGATTTAGCCTACACTCTCCACGCTGGCCAGACGGTTGGAGAGGTCTCACTGATGTTTATAAGGTTTTTTCACCTTGTGTTCCCTAAGTCGCCTTCTACGACATCCACGGGAAGACTTGGAGTGGTCCTTTTCTACTCTGCCGGGAACCACACGGCAGCAACTTTACTATATTTTACTGTAAATAAATATATAGATAAACACCCAAGACCCAGGTCAATTTGAAAAAGGCCATTTTCCAACTCGCCTTGGCTGGGAATCGAACCCAGAACCTCCGGAGTGGCGGACTAGCGTATTAACCACTACGCCACGGAGGTCATTCACATTGATAATGTTTATGTGATCAGTGAACACGAGTGTATGTGCCCGATTTGCACCAAAAGTGCGACATGGCCGTATATACAGATACACTATCGCGTCTTTACCTCTAACGGGGTAAACAGAACCTAGGTTGGTAATATAAGACCCAGGCCGCTTTTAGCATATCATGGCCGTAGATCAGTCAAAATTAGAGATATCTCTATGAGAGAGACGTCATAATGTGCAGGGCGCGAAAATCTATCACTGGCGCTTGAATTTTGAAAATTGGTCTTGTAGTTTTTGAGAAATTTAAAAAAAAAAAAAAATTAAGAATTTTTTCCGACTTGCCGGACAAAAATAGGAATATTTAAAAATATTTTTGTTCAAAATTTTATTTATAGCCTTTGTCGGCTTAATAATATTCGTGCCCATGCCAAATTACAGCTTTCTAGTACTTCTTCTTCTTTTCGTGTCGATGGTACTTTACTATATTATTTCACTCCAGTATCGGGCCACTTCGATAGCTGTATCATTTGCGGCCATCAGGTCATCCCAGGTGCCGGTTTTTGGGCACCTGGGACACGTAAGTAGGTGCCCAAAAACCGGTTAATTAGCTAATTTATAATAACAAATAGTTAATTTCTAGTACTAATAGTCTCTGAGTAAAACCGCGGACAGACAGATATGGCGAAACTATAAGGGTTCCTTGTTTACTGCGGAACCCTAAAACGCATAAAAAGACGAAAGCGTCCACAAAAGCCCACCGACATTTAGCTTATAGCTCCGCGTAAAAGCTATCCTAAAGTTCAAGCGTGAAGTAAGCTGTAAAGGAATATTGTTTTTTCCGGGGATCGTCAATTTGTTAGGATTAGAGGGTGAGCTTTGGTACAAAATGGCGAAAGTGAAAGAGATATGGATATGAAGCGAATTACATGTAAACTTTAACATTTTAAATATTTTTGTAATATCCTTTTGTAACATTATTAAATTAATAATAATACAAAAGGATTACAAAAATATTTAAAAATGTTTTCAAACATACGCCATTTTGTTTTTTTTTTATGTCAATCGTGTCACTTTGACAAACAAATACTAAAGGACTAAGGAGAACCCAAACAAGAAACGTACTTATCTAGAAATAATACAGGATCTCGGCTTCCTACCAAAATCGTGTATTATTAATAGATGTCGCTACTATCTCGCCCGCTGGCTATACAATGGATGCTGGGTACTTAGGCTGACAGTATCCACGAAAATCAGAGATGGCGCTTGTTTGTTCATACAAAATGATCTAGTATAACATACCGCCATCTTTCCGAAATGAGCCGGCATCACTATGAAACTAGCTTCTTTGGAACAAGTAGCTCCATCTAGCTACATTACATTTAAACATAAAATTGTATGTTAAGTTTATCTCTGTACTCACTACATTGTGACGAGTCCTCGACAGCGTGAAATCCTATTATTTTTTGTTGCTTTTTCGCTTAAGCTCGGAAAAAGCCTCGGCCTCAAGTTAGTATGCTTAGTATGTACCCAGTGGATTTTAAAAGAACCTTTTTAAAGGACGTAACTTGAAACTCCCGGTATCTACTTCCGGACAATCCGGCGTTAGTGTATGTTGTAAAACCAGTGTTGGCCACTTACACACGCAAAAATAACAACAAACAATAGTACACTTAAAAAAACATAATTGTTTTTGATTTACATATTTATATTGAGTTTTTAAAAAAAAAGTAACAAAAATATTTATCTAATTAAAATTTAATTTCTTTAGTTACAAATTTGTACCGAAATATGAAAAAAAAAAATTAAACCAAAATCGAAATTTAAAACTGAATTACATTTATTGATTGAATTATACAGCATTACAATGCTCTGAACAATATTTAAATTAACTAAATAATTGAGATTAAAACAACAGTCAAAAACAAAAAAAAACCGGCATCTCCATACCAAAGTGTGCAGCCGCCCGGGCCAATTGTATGGGAATGTAATTTATTTTTTTTAAAGAGGCTTTTGTATCTTGCGGCCCTGGGCTCTGTCTGCCCCATTAGAAATAAATACGTGATAGTGTGTAAATGGTGTGCCGTGTGGTTCCCGGCAGAGTAGAAGAGGACCACTCCAAGTCTTCCCGTGGATGGCGTAGAAGGTGACTTAGGGAACCCAAGCTGAACAAAGCTTAAACATCAGTGAGACCTCTCCAACCCGTCTGGCCAGCGTGGAGAGTGTAGGCCAAATCCTCTGACTGCTCTTGCTAATACAGGGTGACTTTTTAACCACCATCCAAATATTTGGAGCAAGTTCAGTCCATGATACTGAACTACTTTCCATGAAAAGTATTAACAAAAAACTAAAATAAAAATTTGTCTTCCCATACAAATCAGCGCTCAACCAAACGGATTTTGTATGGGAAGGCGAAAAATTTTTATCAATTTTTAAAAACTTTTTTTATAGAAAGTAGTTCAGTATCATGGACTGAACTTGCTCCAAAAATTTGGCTGGTGTTTAAAAATTCACCCTGTATATGGCTCTGGTAGTACAGAGAGAATCATGCTCTTGCAGTGGAGACTACAAAAGACCTGATAATGATGATGAAGTATGTGTATGTATGTACTCAGAGAACTTCTCAGCCCGTTCGATGATCCAGAAAACCTTTTCAAAAGCATCATAAGATAGTTGACTAAACGCCTTTGCCTCATTATTGCGCTTCCGGCAAGATGGCGGCTTTTCCGGTTCGTTTCCGGTGTGGCGGCTCGTCTCACCCGCTTCCGGGGACTTTGAAGTATTAATTTGGCTCTCGGAGTTTAGATTGTGTGGCGTCTAGACTTCAGACTTTCTTAAGGACGCTCTACCCTCTCTACCCTAGAGTTTTTCATACAAGACACAAGACTCAAAATGCTCTGTCCCCAGTAGGTATAAAGACATGATAGTTTATTCATGTATGTATTTCAATAAATAAATTATTTGGAAAAAAAAAATTCGTTTAAGCTTTTATTGTGAGAAAGTGAGGCGAACTTATCAAGACAAAGTAATAACCCTAAACTCGACGGGGTTGCGTGGTTTAATTACAGGTTCCTATAGCCACCTTCTGGCTCTATCAGCTTCTTGCATTGTTATCTGATTTACATTAGCATACAAATCAAATCGGAAACTGGTAAGTGGTCAAAATTTTACTTGCAAGATTTGACCCAATACCAAAAATATAAGAAAGATATAACATAAGAAAAGATGAATACTATTCTAGATCTATTTAAGTACTAAATTGCTGGGTACTTTAAGCGATCTCTGACAGATTAAACATTAATTAAAACTTTGATACCTCAATTTACAGCTTCGAACCCCAAATTAAGTGCTACCCTTTATCAACCCTCCCTATAGATTATTTCAACATAATTTGAAAGGGTGTTTTCGGTGGTAGAACAATCAATTTTAAACCGTGGATCGCGCGGAGAGATTTTTGTTGTTTTTTTTTATCATATGGTCTTTGGGTCCGTTAGGCCTTTACCATCTTCATCCAACCGTCAGCAGCAGTAGACTCACTGGAGTACAGATCTGTACATACTACTAGATAAAGAAAGTCATTCAATTTATATGAAAACCTGGCGTGCCAATTTTCAATACAAATATTCAATAAGAAATTCACTTAAAAAAAATTATAAATATAATACAAAAAAATAATAAATAAAACACTGCGAAATATCGTCGAGCACGGCTCCGGGCCTTTCTTCGCTCTCGACAAATATTTCAGTTTTCTTTTTTTGGTATTATATTTAAATTTTTTTGTGTAGCAAAAACGGATAGATATTTAGATAATACATTTTTGGTATAATTTTCATATAAAATGGTGATTGTATAAAATAGTAATACGTATTAAAAAAGCCAAAGTTAGATGTATGTTTGTGATCTTTTTCTATGGAGCCAAAAATGCTAAATCGTGTTTTAGTTATTGTAAGTGTCTGTAGAAAAGCCTCAAAATTATTATGTAAAATTTTTGAGGAATAAACTGTAGTAGTTTAATTACAGTGATTTTTTTAAAAACACTCAGTCACACTCAGAACGCTCGTTTATTTCTTTATTTATACTGCGATGTAGAGTCAAGCCACATATTATATTATGTAATTATATATAAAGGTATAATAATGAGCTTCGTACTTACTGCATAATGGATATTTAACGACTTTCTTCAAAATAATATCAATACTTATGTTTTACCAGGCCTGTTTCACTCCCCGTTAAGGTATCGAAAATATACCTACATTATTACTATGCGCGCAGGCGGCCCCTCAGAGTGGTAAATTCAGTTATACGAATCGTTTGTCCAGAGTAATAAAAATAAAATTGGCCTGCAATGGATGTCTAGGTATCTAAACGAAAAGGTGCTGAGTTCTGACGTAAGCTAAATTAAACCATATCGCTAACCACATTGAGTAGATATTTCTTTGAATTTCTTTGCTGAGTGATACTTCTGTACGTGAATACTGGTTTTTATTCTGTGGTTTTACCTTTTAGCTGACTACGGCGAAGCAAAAGAAGGGTTCTGTGTTTTGCCGCTATGTATGTTAGATCATCTGTTCCCTCCTATAATCTATGATATCCATCCATGGTAGACATGGGTAACTCCGGATTCGAATATTTAAATGAGCCGATTCATCAACAGGAGCCGATACCCGTACTGAATCCCGGTAATCGTTATCGGCTCCCGCGAGTTATTGAGTCCTTACCGATCTTGGTCCCGCTGGGATCCGGCGGCGCCTGTCAGGCCGCGAGCCGCGAGCCGCGTTTCGGCTCCACCGCGTCTCGGAAGGAATCGGGAGTCGGGAGTCAATATTATTCCGTATTGAAACCGGTACCAGAAAGACGTCTGTATTCTGTAGATTCAATAGCGAAACTTAACGGACCTCGAAGCTGGAGCCGATAAGGGAGTAGGGAATCATTAAGATAAGTCGAAATACTCCTCGGAGTTGAGATTACCCATGTTTAATCCATGGTACCTCAAATGGGGTATAGTTGGAAGCATCTTGGCTGTCTGTTGCTATATAACGTCACCACACTAAATCCCTAATTACGCCATAAAGTAATGAACTAAAAATATAAAATGAATCGAATCATCCCGGTTAGGATATTGAATGATAGGGCCTGATTTAAAACACATTTATAAATCCGTCGGTTGGATTATCCAAAAATAATCGACCCATACTTTTTAGTTTGAAACAAAGAGTCCGTCAGAGTCAAAAATATGTTGATTATGTCTAGGTAGTTTATTTATTTAGACAGAGTGAAATGAAACCGCAGTATAAAGCTATATTAATGAGGTTCGTAATTATTGCATAATGGATATTTAACGAGGCGTCTCTGATCACGACGCGGTTAATTAAATTACCGGAAAGAAAAGTACGGTCAGCTGAAAGAGAGCATTAAACAAAACAAAATACGAGTATATAGGTACTTAGTAAATTACAACAAGAATAAATAAAGAAAGCATCAAACTTACTTTAATTATAAATTAAAAAAAAAAAAAAAACTTTTTTGCACAAATATTTTATTGTAAAGTCCGTGGTAAGGGTTAAGACAAATGTAATTGGCCCAAACTTGATGGGGTTGCGTCTATTTATTACAGGGTTCCTGTAGATTCCGGCTCCATCATCAGATCATCAGCAGATCTATATATAAGCACATAATAAGTAATACTAACGTACAGAAGTCTCACTCAGCAAAGAAATTCAAAGAAATATCTACTCAATGTGGCTAGCGACATGGTTTAATTTAGCTCACGTCAGAACTCAGCACTTTTTTGTTTAGATACCTAGACATCCATTGCAAGCCAATTTCATTCTTATTACTCTAGACAAACGATTCGTATAACTGAATTTACCACCCGGAGGGGCCGCCTGCGCGCATAGTAATAATGTAGGTACATTTTCGATACCTAAACGGGGAGTGACACAGGCCTGGTATTAGTCGCCGGTAGCAATACTAGCAGCGCAGCTTCAATTTTATTTAAATTGAATGAAAATATTAAACTAGGAGTACAGTGAGTCTACTGACGCTACTGACGCTACCAGCCCAACATCATCATTCAAATAAGGGTTCTCACAATTTTCCAGTTTCGAGTAATTTGCAAATTAACCCAATTCTTTAATTTTGATTTCATTCTTCGTATTTCTTTAAATGTAATAAGAAAAAATCAGTTCAGAAACTGTTTTTTTCTTACAAATGTTAAGACTGATACGGAGAAATGATAGGAGATCCTTAAGAGTCCTCATACCCTAGATAGAATCAGGGTTTCCCATAGTACAAACGTAATCCACGTTTTATTTTGAAACGACATGTCAGATTTCGGTAAAAAATTGTAACTTTAAAGAAATTGCATATATCTAGGGTTATAATTTGTTTTCACAGTCAAAATATGAACTTGAAAGAGAATATAGTGTATTATATCATTTTTGTCCATCAGTATGGACAACTTTTACACCCTTATAATAAAAAATAAAAATAAATTTATTGCAAAAAGGTACATTACATACACGGTGTTTACATACAGGTTTAAATATTAAATTTAATTTACCATCACCAGTTCATTTGTACTGGTGATGGCAAATCAAGTCAAAAGGTGATAGTGGCAAGACGGAGGGGAACCAGATGAACTGACTAATATTTCCTTTCAAGTTCAATCTGACATGTCTTTCAAACTAAAACGTAGACTTTTCCGTAAAAGCGTAGTCTAAGCTTTTACGAGTATTTTGAAATGACATGTTGGATGTCGGCAATATTTTAAAATTTCAAATAAATTGAAAATAACTAGTTTTCTGCAGTCAAAATATGAACCTATTATATGCCTAGGAATAAGCAATTTCTTTTAAGGCCATACCTGAATTTGCCGGGGTCCAGTGCTGCCCCCATTTAAAATACATGATTTTAAAGAAAACAGAGTCATCATTTAAAATTTTGACACTACCAAGTCCTAGATAACCCTTCAAACTATTTTGTGAACTACTGTTTACAGCTTATAATAAAAACGTTTAGCTTTACTACGCACATTTGCATAAAGTGACCGCTTTTCGCAAATGTGCGTAGTAAAGCTTAACGTTCTCCCTTCAAACTGTAAACAGTAGTTCATAAAATACTTTGAAGGGCTAGATAACCCTAGGCTTGGTAGTAGCAAAATTTTAAATGATGTCTCCGTTTTCTTTGAAATGATTTATTTTAAATGGGGGCAGCACTGGACCCCGGAAAATTCAGGTACGGCCTTAAAGTTAAGAAACAATTGTCAAAATCTGACATGTGGTTTCAAAATAGAAGCATGACTACGTTTGTATAGGAAGGTTTGATTCTGTCTAGGGTAACTCTTTATCCATGCATAATATATAATATTGCACTGTAAAGTGAAAAGGTAGGTACAGACCAAGTACCTAGGAATAATTGTTGACGAGAGACTATCTTGGTATCCCCTAATACTCGTAGAACTAATAAATGATAGAGTTCGTTTTATATGGTATATGGTTTTTATAGAGATTGCTACTTAAGGCCGTACTTGAATTTTCCGGGGTCCAGTGCTGCCCCCATTTAAAAAAAATCATTTCAAAGAAAACGGAGACATTATTTAAAATTTTGCTACTACCAAATCCTAGATAACCCTTCAAACTATTACTGTTTACAGTTTATACTGAGAACGTTGAGCTTTACTACGCACATTAGCCAAAAGTGGCCGTTTTTCGCAAATGTGCGTAGTAAAGCTTAACGTTTTCACTTTAAACTGTAAACAGTAGTTCATAAAATACTTTGAAGGGTTATCTAGGATTTGGTAGTAGCAAAATTTTAAATAATGTCTCCGTTTTCTTTGAAATGATTTATTTTAAATGGGGGCAGCACTGGACCCCGGAAAATTCAGGTACGGCCTTAAGCGATAAGTCCGCCTTTGTATCATTTTTGTTTTTTTCTCTGTATTGTTGTATGTCCTTTCTTCATGGTGCAATAAAGAGTAATTGTATTGTATTGTATGGATGTTCAACACCTTACGTCATATTGTTCCAAAAAAACTTCTAAATTAAGTATATTTATATCTCGTTGGTATAATCAGTTATTACTTACTGTATTCGAGTCTGGTGTGGTGCTTTAAAAACCCGATTTTAGAGGTGGAGCGAGCACAAAGAACACTGCTAAAAGTAATGTACTTCAAGATGCGAACCTTTGATTTATACAAACTTTGTGATTTACTGTCTAAAAGGAAATTATATATTTGTCATCTGGTATTAAACACACATAAAACCTTACCTTATGTATCACATAATAAAAGGCAAAGAAATAAAAAAAAGGCAAGATGTTGCTTGCGTTCCATCGCTTCAAACTCAGTTCGCAAGAGTTTAGCTTGATGGTAGAGCTGCTCTCATATATAACAAAATAGACAGTATTCTACATATATATAAAATAAACGGGCAAGTGCGAGTCGGACTCGTACATGAAGGGTTCCGTACCACCGTACAATATACAATACGCTCTTGTTACACCCCTGGTGTTGCAGTTGTCCATGGACAGTGGTGATCACTTACCATCAGGTGACCCGCTTGTTCGTTTGCCGCCCTATAACATAAAAATAAAAAAAAAACAATGTTTTAAAACGCTGTAGAAACACGTTTCTTGTATGACGACCCCCTTTAACTTTTAACTTTATTTTATTTTTAGTATTTGTTGTTGTTGTGGTCATAGTAATACATAACTGGTGAAAATTTCAAGTATCTAGTTAATGCCATTATAAAGATCAAGTTAAAAACGCTGAAAAAAAAACACGTTTCTTGTATGACGACCCCTTTTAATTTTTAACAATTTTTAATTTTTTAGTATTTGTTGTTATAGCCGCGATAGTAATACATAATCGGTGAAAATTTCAAGTGTCTAGCTATTACGGGTCAAGAGATAGAGCCCTGTGACTGACGGACAGACAGAGAGACGGACAGGCAGCGGAGTCACAGTAATAGGGTCCCGTTTGCACCCTTTGGGTACGGAACCCTAAAAACATATGATGAGTGCAAGACTACCTTAAATAATTGACTAAAATGTAAAACTTATGATGAATTGGAAATATTTATCGATAACTCCCCTATATAGACACACCCATAGACATCCCCTAAACACACATACTTCATACGTGCATATATAAACATTTATTTATCTCTCATCTAACACACACACACACATTTTTAGTTACCTAATAAACAATATAATTTAATTTATGTAATTTAAAGGTACAAGTCGGCCGGACGGGAATCTAACCAGGCACCTTTCATTAAAGGTTACCTAGACCACTATCGCCTCAAACCTTTTTTTTTAATTTTTTTTTTAATATATCGCTTGACGCTACTGCGTATTTAGCCAGGAACAAGTTAATAAAATGTGGGAAATTCTTTTTTCCTAACAAGTTACAATCAAAGGTTGGTGTAGGCCTTTGATTGCTTTAAGGGAGCTTCGGGCGACAAATCTATACGAGTCCACTGGTTTTCATAGCCGATTGAGTGGCGGACGACGCCCGAAGACGCCCACACAGTCCGCGAAACAAATATCACTACAGCCGTACTATGACTGTCCACTTTAACTATTTCACATATTGTTCATGAGCATGAGAATTTATAACACCAAACAACACCAATTTCATATTATAAGGTCCACTAAAATCAATTTGCAAAATAATTTAAAGAAAACCCCAACCAAACACCTTGACTTCCCGCCAAAAACTCGCCTCAAACCTTACAGACCTACAATGAAATATCATTATCAAGTCTTTTTAGTCTCCACTGCAAGAGTACGACCCTCTCTGTACTACCAGAGCCATAGTCTTTACAGTCGGAGGATTTGGCCTACACTCTCTACGCTGGCCAGATGGGTTGGACAGGTCTCATTGATGTTTATAAGCTTTGTTCAGCTTGTGCTTCCTAAGTCGCCTTCTACGACATCCACGGGAAGTGATCCTATTCTACTCTGCCGGGAACTAAACGGCAAACAATAAAATATATCGAACGCCAAATTGTTCTATGAATATTGTACAAACACCTGTCGGGTTAGGTAGGTGCTTACCATCAATAATTCAAAGCGTTGTCTTTCAATATACCTCGATAAAATGTAGGACCTCCGTGGCGTAGTGGTTAACACGCCAGTCCGCCTCTCCGGAGGTTCTGGGTTCGATCCCCAGCCAGGGCGAGTTGGAAAATGGCCTTTTCAAACTGTACTGGGTCTTGGGTGTCTATCTATATATGTCTTCTTCATCCAAGCGCGTTCCCGGTTGCATCCTCAGCTGTGCTGCTTCGGAGCCGGGGGGACACATGTCAATGGTCACCCAAGGATGCCCAAAGACCTTGCGTTGCAGAAGAAATATCCAGAAGAGTTTAAATGATTTGGCTATAGTTTTACACAGTTTTAGTATGGCCAATTCATTTAAACTGTTACGGCTATTTCTTCTCCATTTTGCAAGGTCTTTCTCATCCTTGGGTGACCATTGACATGCATGTTATTTGGAGAAGCAAAAGCGGGAAAGCGCGCCCCGGGCTCCTAAACAGCACAGCTGAGGATGCAACAGGGAACGCGCTTAGACGAAGAAGAAGAAGCTTACGCCGAATAAAGATTTTCTTTATTTTCTTCGTTTTTCTTTAGAGTTTGTTTACAATATATGGTTCGGACTTGGGACACATCTAGGCTGTTCGTCATTCAGATTTAGCTCGTCGCTCTCTCTCGCTCTAGCAAATGACGGTTCTGAGCGACAGAAAAGGATAGCAGCATAGTGCAGTTCCGTGCTCACTGATGTCCCAACCCGTAGCCAGCTATTTACCTTTTAAAAAGCTAAAACCCTCTTGAAAAACGTTCCCAAACTCACAAATCCGAGAACTATTGTTTCGTCGTCCATTAGTCCGCCATCTTGTCAAGTCAAAAGCAAATGGCTGCCTTAATGCAGGCTTTTAAAGTTGTTTTCATAGTTTCTGCTCCTGAAAGGAAGGGTTTAGCGGGACAGACAATTCGGAATGGAAGGCGGAAATAACTTAATTGTGCTAAAATAAAAACTGCGAATTTGTTTTCTAAAGTTTCTTGCAAAAAGTTTATTCTTACGAAGTATTCGTATATTTGGCGTATCCGTTGCGTAACGGTGACGCTATTTCGTTATTCCGGTGGTTCTGGGTTCGATCCCCAGCCAGGGTAAGATGGAAATTGTTCTTTTTCATCTTATACCATGGTGAAAATATAATATTTTTTCTATACTGGAAGATAATTCTGCCATTAAAAAGTCCTTTTTTAAAACTTAATACGAATTAAGATTATAGTTAGATAGTAAATCATAAATTCCGTTTTAGATCCTTTTTAAATCCAATAGCAAGCCAATATTTTAGAAAACTCCACAACAGACCGGAAATTTTGGCGCGAACCCAAGCTTATTCAATTACAATACAAAATTCATATTCCTGAATTATTTGTAGCCACAAAAACGGTTAATAAAGGGAATTAATTTACAAATGAAACGCCGTGATGTTCAAATATTAAATGAAACGAGTACTAGATTGTTACGAACGTCGCTGTACGAAGCGTGTTTCGAGGCTTGATGACTCGTCAGAAAAATATTATTTTATATAGTATGTCAGTCAGATTATCCAAAAATAATAGGCAATTTAAATAGACAGCAAAAATAGAATAAAAATCAGTTTAGTAGTTTCGTAGCTGCTGTGACAGACGGACGTACAAACAAGCGGATGTTCTAATAAGGGTGCCATTTTTACCTTTTGAGGTACGGAACCCTATAATTCGTTAATTTCTTGATTTTGCTCCACCACTCATTCATGAAGTGGATGAGCAGGCCGTACTAAAGGATTTTCACTATATTCCCTGAACTGAACCCCATAGTATTTTATTTCACCACATCCAAAACGCCTCTTCCAACATCGTAAGCGGAAGTTACGGCTACGCAATTGAGAATATCATTAATAATTTAAGGCGCTGGATAGCGCTATTTGGGCACCGGTGATCCAAGGGGTAGATTAGTATGGACATGGACACTTTTTTTTATTATGATCATCATCATCAGGTTTTTTTTAATCTCCACTGCAGGAGCCCGAACCTCTCTGTACTACCAGAGCCATACTTAGTCAGAGCAGCCAGAGGATTTGGCCTACACTCTCCACGCTGGCCAGACGGTTGGAGAGGTCTCACTGATGTTTTTAAGCTTTGTTTAGCTTGTGTTTTGTAAGTCGCCTTCTACAACATCCACGGGTAGACTTGGAGTGGTGCTATTCTACTCTGCCGGCAACCACACGGCTGTTTTTTATTTATTAATCAAACTTTATTGTTCGAAATAAAAATATACTTTTAACAAATGGCGGACTTAATGCTAAGAGCATTTTCTCCCAGTCAACCATAGGGTAATCAGAGAATAATGGTTTAATCCAAGTCCGTTTATTCGCGTAGTATAAGACGGTTTGGCTGGCATTTACAACTGGCCGCTAGCCTGATCTTAACCCTCCTTGAAACTGCATTTTTTTTGAGTTGATATTATATGAGTTACTCCAGACGGCATATCGTACTCCACCGGACAAGGTACGAGGAGCGGGCTTCCTATTTTTACTCGTATATTCTACTAGTAGTAGCTAAGGTAACGGCGCAAAGGGCTCCCAAGGGGGAAACCAATGCTTTGGGCATGCTAGGGGTTATGGCAAATTTGGGGTGCTGCAACACCCATGTTTTGCCGGAAAGGCCGAAGCAAGGGTTCGGAACAGCAGTTGTAGTACGAAATGTAATATAAATAAATGAATTATTAACGCTATTTCGCTCAAACTAGGAGCCGACCCGGGTCCTACTGCGCGGGCCCTCTGCTGTACACACCACTAAACAGAACTCTGCTACCGGGCCCTTCAGGTCCAGTCCAACCCTGTAGTCCTATTCTAGGCTGGAAACAACTGAGCATTGGTTTCTAAAGGCATATCCACACTATTCTTACATCGAGCGTCCGTTTCAACTACGAGTATTAATATTTAATCCCGCGATCGCGTGCCAAACGTGAGTCTTTATTAGTTTTCCAGGGATTTCATTGTTTTATTGTATAGGTAGGGTTTTACAACCGGGCCGTATGCAATTGATTAATGTTATGTTTGCTGCAAGAATACCAATTTAAAAACACTTAGGTCAAGCTTTTTTTCTTTATTGTGTAGGGTTTTACACCCGGGCAGTATGCAATAATTTCTGCAGTAAGAACAGAGGCGTATTTAGGCGTGGGTACTCGCCCACGACCTTGCGGTCTATAGGGCCTCGCGCGGATGACCTGGTTTTTGAATAGATCTCGTGTTTATAAAATCTGTGGCCTCGCAAAACTAACCCTCTACCATATGAATGGCGTTGTGTTCTTCTTCGTATTTTTTTCTTTTTTCTAATGAAGCGCAAAAAATCACCAGTGTCTTCTATTTTGCTTAGAGACCCAACCCAACCGTGTCGCTCCTAACACTGACTCTCATGATGATCATCTACCTCGATTGAAACCTGTTTCTGACTATATATAATACGTGAAATTTCATCGCATATTTCGTGGAGAAATTTTTCATTACCTACATATTTTTAATTGGGATGATGACTGGGTCAGAAAAGTATTATTTTATTAAGTACTAGCAGTCCACCCCGGCTTCGCCCGTGGTACACACATAGCCTATGTCCCTCGGGGATAGTGTAGCTTTCCATCAGTGAAAGAATTTTTTAAATCGGCCCAGTACTTTTTGAGCCTATTCATTACAAACATACAAACATACAAAAATAGGTACAAATCTTTCCTCTTTATAATATTAGTATAGATTATTTTATTAGTCCGTCAGTAAGATTATCCAAAAATAATGTACCCGTATTTTTCAGTTTATCAACAAAGTAAAAATTCACAAACATACAGAGTATCTAAGTTCCCCCCTTTGGCTTGTGACGTCACCGCTGTGTAAAAATCGTACGAATCAGTGATGTGCGAAATTTAAATGCGCTGTATCGTCGTCAATTATTGTTTTTCAAAGAAATAAAAAAATATGTGTATAATATTTTTTAATAAATCTAACCGATGGGCTAAAAATAATTTTCATTCATCATGCCTATTGAGATATTGTTCCAAGCATTGTAATGCTGTATAAATCATAATTAAAATGTCCGCTCCGTTAAACGGGAGCACAAACTATACGTTTGAAAGAGATAGCAGAATCCGTCGCGTGATGCCGTGTCTCTCTCGCAACTTAGAGTTTGTGGCAGAGATAGACTGATCACGTCGCGTGCGTCTACTTAACGTTGCAGCGACCTTAATTAATATAATAATTAAATTTTTAACAAAAAAAACAACCGACTTCAATTTTTTTTAGGAGTTTCTTCCATATCCTAAGTTCTTCGTCATATATTCTGGGATCTATCTTTTCTTAAAATGGGACTTGGTAGTTAAGGCTTTCAAATAAAAAAAGAATTATCAAAATCGGTTCACAATTGGCGAAGATATCGCGTAACAAACATACTTTAAAAAAAACATACAGTCGAATTGATAACCTCCTCCTTTTTTGAAGTCGGTTAAAAACAACATATCTCAATGTTCTAATTTAGAACTCAATTTTTCCAGAGACCTAAGCCGCAACGAGCTGACAGCCATCAGCAGAAGGACCTTCCGCGGTTTGACGGCGTTGAAGAGTTTACATCTGGACGGCAACCAGCTCAAATGTATTGACGAAAAAGCCTTCGAGAACTTGAAGAGTTTGGAAGTCTTGTAAGTACTGCTTATCCTGTTTCATCATCATTTGAGCGTATTCCCGGTTGCATCCTCAGCGGTGACGCTTCAGAGCCCAGGGGTCCGCTACCTACCCTAGGTGATGTGACAAGGTACTGGTTTTACACAGAGCGACTGCCGTCTCCGCAACCCAAGGGTACACCAGAACCAATCCTAGGATAGGTTTGAACAAACGATAGGTGGCATTCGGAACCCACAGCTTTGCGTGCCTACCGAAGCACGGAATCATCGTTATATTCGGATAATCAGGTGATTCAAGCCTGCCATATCCTAACTAGATTGGAAACAACTTTTCACAGAGTGAGCTTTCGATTCGTTATTATGACAGTCTACTTGACCTGGACGGTAAGCCCTGTGGGCACAGGATAACTGTGCGGTCTAGAGTTACCTAGTTTAAGCTGTGATGTGGTCTCACAAGGAAGCTTCAGGTCTCAGAAGGTCACCTTATCATCCTATTTTTAATTAATGTCCATCTTCTCTCTTTGCAATACATTTATTGAATTTAACCTTCTTCGTTCCAGAACCCTGAACAACAACAACCTGACGTACTTATCTCTGGAGCCGGCCGCAGCAGCCCGGCTGCATACGCTGAGGCTGACGGACAACCCAGTGGTTTGCGACTGCCGCGTGGCTAGACTGGCGAGTGCAGTGCGCGCCGCGGCTATACCTCAAGTTGGAGCCAGGTAATCTTCAAATTGTCCCCAGATGAACATAGCTAGCCGTGTGGTTCCTGGCAGAGTAGAATAGGACCACTCCAAGTCTTCCCGTGGATGTCGTAGAAGGCGACTTAGGAAACACAAACTAAACAAAGCTTATAACCTCTCCAACCCGTCTGGCCAGCGTGGAGAGTGTAGGTAGGCTAAATCCTCTGACTGCTTTGGCTTGTATATGGCTCTGGTAGTACAGAGAGAGTCGTGCTCCTTCCTGCAGTAGAGACTATAAAAAGACCTAATGATGATGATGATATAGGTAGGTCTTCCTGCAACTCTGTTCAGATCTGACCAGAGATATTGGAGGTATATAAATTCCGCAATGAAGTGTCAAAAGTGTAACCTGCTTTGAAACGCAGGCGTATTTTTTTAACGCGGGATGCCAGGTCTTGTGTGACGGTATTATATAGAAAAGTCACCTAACAGAAGTCAATGGCATTCGATAATGTCATTTAAATTTTGTCGTATTAAACAGAAAACAGGCTACATTTTTACTTTGAGCGAAGTCTCATTCTAGCAACAGTAAATGCCGATAAGAGGGAAAGAGACAAAAGATGAGTTTTAACCAGGTTCTACTAGAAGGTACCTTTTTCCTCTTTGGACCTGACCACCTAGCAAGTGGGTGTCCAACGCTGCGTTTAAGTCATGAGACCATTAAGGGATCAAGTTCCTGAGCCATAAGTCACCACTGACAATGATTACTAACTATGACATTCAATACTTGTAGCGGAGAGCGAGGTGATTTTCTCGACCGGCACAAAGGGAAGATCTTCCCGCCAGTCATTGTGTTACGCCTGGATAACCGCGGCTCCAATGGTGTATTATCGGAGGTTGTATATGTATATTCCAATCGCAGGAACTCTGATATCGAGTTGTAGGATACTGTCAGCGCCATCTCGTATGCTTCCTGTGAACTATTTCAGTGTCGGAGGTTGTATACATGCAGCTAATCGCAAGAACTCTGATATCGAGTTGTCGGATACTGTCAGCGCCGTCTCGTATGCTTCCTGTGAACTTTTTCAGTGTCGGAGGTTGTATACATGCAGCCAATCGCAGGAACTCTAATATTGAGATGTAGGATACTGTCAGCGCCATCTCGTATGCTTCCTGTGAACTATTTCAGTGTCGGAGGTTGTATACATGCAGCCAATCGCAGGAACTCTGATATCGAGATGTAGGATACTGTCAGCGCCATCTCGTATGCTTCTTGTGTACTATTTCAGTATCGAAGGTTGTATACTCGTACATGCAGCCAATCGCAGGAACTCTGATATCGAGATGTAGGATACATACTGTCAGCGCCATGTCGTATGCTTCCTGTGTACTATTTCAGTGTCGCCGACACTGAAATGTCGCCGTCCATTATTTTTGGATAATCTAACAGACGCACTAAATAAAATACAATTTTTCGGCCCCAGTCCACATCGCTATTGTGGCCAAATGTAAAACTTTTCGCACAAATGGATTGCCCAAAAGGGTTGAAATTAGGAGGACCTAGGATTAGTGGAGCAGAAACATCTAAAACTAGTTTTAAGACCCTGTGAATCTTCACTGAGAATACGATTTGTGGGTAAAAAAGTTCTACAAGCAGTCGCCAACAAAAATATGTTAATAAGTTTATTTGCTAGGCAAATTATAAAACCCCGACTGTCAAGAACGCCAAGTTATAAGTAGCGGAACTTCCGATACGACTTGATATCCGTAGCGCCATCTATATATTTCCTAGAGAAAGCCTTGACTTTTAGGCGTTACTCCGCAATTAGTTTTGAACGGCTGAACCGATTTTCATCAAACACAGCTAAAAACCACCGCAAGAGAACTTACTTTCACGTACAAAAAACCACACTGAAATCGGTCTATCCGACACTGTGTCGGAGGTTGTACACATGCAGCTATTTATTTATTTATTTATTGTAAAAACTAAATACAACGGTTTTCACCAATGACAGTAATAGTAGGTTGTATACATGCAGCCAATCGCAGGAACTCTGATATCGAGATGTAGGATACTGTCAGCGCCATGTCGTATGCTTCCTGTGAACAATTTTTGGTTCGAGATTATTGTCTCAGTAGTTATTGAATAGTGCTGTAGATGTCGCCACATACTACAATTTCCCCTTTTTCAGGTGTCAGGCGCCAGCCGCGTTGAGAGGAGCGTTGCTAACAGATCTTGAGCCCCATGAGCTGATTTGTAATGGTAAGATTTCACTGAATTTTTATATTTTAATAAAAAACATTAACGCGCAGTACAAATAGACTAACAGCCCCATACAAAAAAGGCGTACTCTGCTAGAAAGCCAAAATTCTGTATGATTTCTAGATATCGCCACTATCTCGCCCGCTAGCCTTACAAAGGATGCTGGGTACTTAGGCTGACGGTATCCACGAAAAATCAGAGATAGCGCTTGGTTCATCATCGAAAATGAACGCTTATACCGCCATCTTCCCGAAATTAGGCGGCACTACAGCAAAACTACCTTCTTTCGAACTAGTAGCTCCATCTAGCTACAACGTTTAAACTAAAAATCGAATCACGCTTCACAGTATGAGGGTTGTCAGTCCTCTTGTATTTGTTCGTCCATGAGATTACCAAATAATTTATTTTCGACACAGATAATACCCTATTATGTTTTCCAGGCCCAACGATAGCCTTAACAGCGGAATGTTCAGCTGAGCCTCGCTGTCCGCCACCATGTCGGTGTACTCCAGAGGGTACAATCGACTGTCGAGAGAAGCTACTGTCGGAACTGCCTGCTACCATCCCTCATCGAGCTACAGAGATGTAAGTAGATTCAACTACATCACTTCTACGTCTGACAGCCATTTTCTATTGCTTACCTTATCTTACTCAAAGAGCGATAGAAAATGGCCTCTTGTAATGCACTAACTACTCGAGGTTAGGTAGAAAATACCCAACCCAACAAGTGCTGAATCCTAAATACATAATAAAAGAAAAATATCCATAGCGCGTTTTACATATCAGAAGAACTGCACAACGTCATCTATTCAGGTTCTGAAATGACAGATTGGAAGCAGCCTCCATACAGCTTTGTCCTACAGCCCTTTCGTTCCGAGGGGGGATCTAGGAACTCAACCCTCCCCCCCCCCCCCTTCCCTCCATCACCCGAACCGAAATAAAAAACATTGCGGTACATACTATGTTTTCTTTCCAGTCGTCTAGAACAGAACGAAATTACCGAAGTGGGGCCGGCAGCCTTTGCCAACGTCAAGCGAGTGGCGAGGATCGACTTGTCCAACAACAAGATATCTAAATTAGCCGCTGATGCTTTTAGTGGCTTGACTCATCTCACTTCACTGTAAGTCTTATTTTATTTCCGAAAGAGTAGAATAGGACCACTCCAAGTCTTCCCGCGGATGTCTAGAAGGCGACTTAGGAAACACAAGCTGAACAAAACTTACAAACACCAATGAGTGAAGAGTGTAGGCCAAGCTGGCCAAGTCATTTGACTGCTATGGCTCATATATGGCTCTGGTATTACAGAGAGGGTCGTGCTCCTGCAGTGAAGACTTAGAAGGACCTGATGATGATGATTATATATTCACAAGACATAACGAGATTTAAAATATATAAGATATTAAGAGATTTTAAAAACTTAAAACCCGACTACGGGAAGATTCTTGCTACAACTACGTTTACTTACCCAGCTAATGCAAGCAATGCAACAGCTAATAATGTATATATTATTGGAATGTGCTAATGAAACCCTTTTATTTTGATAACCTACACGGTATTTTATTGTAAAGAACATTTTTACTTGTAATCAATCTTGTACTCAGACTACGCCAACATCTTTTAATAGTCTACATTTACCCAAAGAATGGCTGGAAGAAATCGCTTATGTGATAAGCCCGCCTTTGTATCTACTTTATTTTAAACTTTTAGACATAGAGACAGATTTTTATTTCCAGAAAAACAACACATAAAATACACTAAAGGTAACACATAGAAGAAGACAACATAGGATTTTGAATAGAATTATTAAAATTAAAACAAGAATAAAACCTAGCCAATTTTATCTGAGAAAGTAGATATAAAATAAATTTAAAATGGCTAGGTTTTCATTATGATGTTTACCTATACATCGTGTTAATGAAAGAACGCAAAACCTCTCAGATGGTACCTCGGCCCATGTAACTGAACAACTCTTGTTCAACAACTTTCACGAAATCCAAAAAAAAATTTTCATACACACTGATCAGCTGATCCAGTCAATTTGTATGAAAATCAGAATTTTTTGTTTGGATTTCGTGAAAGTAGTGGAACAAAAGTTGTTCAGTTACATGGGCCGAGGTACCATCTGAGAGGTTTTGCGTTCTTTCATTAACACAATGTATATGTATTTATCATAAAAATATTGTGTCGTTGAGTTAGTATCCCATAACACAAGTTTAAAAAACTTACTTTGGGGCTAGCTCAATCAGTGTGATTTGTCCCTATATATTATTGTTACACTCAGTTGGTGCATCAAAGAAGTTCTTATCGTATAAGTAAGAGGTTTCTTTTTTTTTCAGAGTTTTGTACGGCAACAAAATTAAAGATCTACCGTCTGGAATATTCCACGGGCTTACATCTCTACAACTGCTGTAAGTATTCTATGTCTACCAAATTTTCAAAAAGACGAATGTAATGCTTTTTAGTGGGAACCCTTGTTTCACAGACAGAAATTTCATAGAATTTCGATTCGTAGAAAATTTTTGATATAAGAATATTTAATTCATTTTTATTTCTAATATTATTGTTTCAAAGACTATTTACTTGAATGAAACGTAATTTATAAAAACACAGTTTAATGAATTTTATAATTTCATATTTTCATTTAACAATCTAATAAAACAATAGAATATTTTTTTAAAGAATATTGTTTGTTAGGAATATTCTTTCATGGAATTTTATTTAAGGCCGTACCTAAATTTTCCGGGGTCCAGTGCTGCCCCCATTTTAAATAAATCATTTCAAAGAAAACGGAGACATTATTTAAAACTTTGCTACTACCAAGTCCTAGATAACCCTTCAAAGTATTTTATGAACTGCTGTTTACAGTTTATAATGAGAACGTTAAGCTTTACTACGCACATTAGCCAAAAGTGGCCGTTTTTCGTTATTTTTTGGCCTACTGGAAGAGATATCTTTCGGGATAAGTGGTACCTTTGTACAACTTCTATTTTATTTATTCTCTAATTATATTTCCGTGTACATTAATTGGTAAATAAATAAATATTTTAAATAACGTTTTTTGTCTTACAGATTGCTGAATTCGAATGAAATAACATGTGTGAGAAAAGACACGTTCCGAGATTTGCAGAATTTGAAATTATTGTAAGTAAATAACATTTTGTATTAGACCTGTATCTATAAAAGACCTTATTTGTTGTTGTAAAACGCAGTCTAACTTTAGATACCTAGATAAAATCATTATTCACTAAATGTAGGTACCATATTATATGTACAATATCATAATATACAAATTGGAAAGGACGAACCCGTAATAAATCGAACCACGGGCTATACTAGATCACTAAAGTGTAATGAAATTAAAATAACAGTCGAAAAACCAAACAAAATTTCGACATTCCCATACAAATCGCCCGGACGGCCGCACACTTTTGTATGGAAATGCAGAAAATTATTTTTGTTTTTTGGCTGTTATTTTAATTTTATTATTGTAACCACTTTTACAGCAAATAAATATATTATTATTATTATTATAATGGTCTAGTGTAGACCGTGGTATGTCCCTTCCACGTTGCATATAATGTTGTATAATATGCCCCACACCTCATCATCCGAGCGTCTTCCCCGTTGCATCGTCAGCGGTTACGCTTCAGAGCCCGGGGTCCGCTCTACCTACCCTAGGGGATTTGACGAGGTTACTGGTTTTTACACAGAGCAACTGCCGTCTGACCCCTGCAAACCCAAAGGGTAGTCCAGAACCAATCCTAGGATAAGTACAAACGCTAGATGGTGATTCAAGCCTGCAATATTCTAACCAGACTGGAAAAACAAAGTATGCTTTCTAGTGGGATTTGAACCTATGACCTCCGGATCACAAGGGAAACGCCTTGACCACTGGACCGCAGAGGCAGTCAAATAAGTTGTATAATATGCCCATATATTATACATATTATGGACAATAACATCAATAAATGCCTGTTACAGATCACTGTACGACAATAACATTCGATCGATACCGAACGGAACCTTCGACTCGCTGACTGGAATCCAAACACTGTAAGTATAGTATGTAACGTGTAACTCTGATTAAGGTGAATATATAAGCAAATGGCCTTGAAGTGTGAAATAAATTGTTAACTCGTAAATATGGTGATAATTTCCATATTGCTCTTCGTCGTGCACTAGATATCCTTTTAAATTATTTTATGAACTGGGACATCACACAAAAGAGGGACAAGACAAAAAGAAGGGTGTTATAGTTTAAGTTTGGCGCTAATGTCTGTCGGTCTGTCTGTCTGCATCGTAGCGCTTGAACGGATGGACCGATTTAGTTGCGGTTTTTTTTTCACGTGAAAGCAAGTTCCCTTGCGGTGGTTCTTAGCTGTTTGATGAAAATCGGTTCAGCCGTTTAAAAGTTATTGAGGGTTAACGCTTGAAAGTCAGGGCTTTCTCTAGCCAATAATAGATGGCGCTACGGTTGTTCCGTTACTCGTCATTAGACTAGCGTTCTTGACAGTCGGGTTTTTTTTTTAATTTGCCTAGCAAATAAACTTTTTATTCAACAAAAAAACGAAGAACTTAAAAGAATTGTTCAGTGTTCAACAAGCTAGCCTATCCGCTGTATTATATTTAAGGTGGCCACAGACCTTGGATCAAGATAGACACAGCCTCTGTATGAATTTTCCTGTCAATCTGACGTCAAATTGACATCATTTAGGATCGTCGCTTTTAGTCCGTGTATTCATTATGTCAATTCAGTCAATTCATTATGTAGATCGGACATTCATTATCGACTGTAAAATACCTAAATCTGCCGTTTTGAGCCGTAGAAACTCGTCGAAAAACGTTGGAGGAAGTAATAAAAAAGTTTCCTTCCGTTTGTAAGTAATTTTTTTATTAAATATTTGTGTATTGAAAATTGGCACGCCAGGTTTTTTATACAAATTGAAGGACTTTCGTTATCTAGTAGTATATAGTGTATACTATAAGTAAAGGAGTTGCGAACGCATCACTACGAACAAATTCACTGTGTCCTACGCATGCGCGAAACCGAACGTGTCCGAAGACTGAGCGATGCCGCCCGAAGCTACCGCCGCCGGCGCGCGGGCCACGGGTCGCGCCACGCCTGTCCTGGCCTCCTGGCAGTGCTCGGATCCAGCGTCTAGTAACAGGACGTGTAGAGATTATATCGGTACGGTACGCATGTTTCCACGCGAGTTTACTGAGTTTACGAGAATAAACTATTTACTCACATGCGTACCGTACCGATATAATCTCTACACGTCCTGTTACTAGACGCTGGATCCGAGCACTGCCAGGAGGCCAGGATACTCACATGAGTAAATAGTTTATTCTCGTAAACTCAGTAAACTCGCGTGGAAACATGCGTACCGTACCGATATAATCCGCGGAACAGTCATTAATAAAAACAGAGTACTTATGTAAGTACTCTGTTTTTATTAATGACTGTTCCGCGTCGTTTCTTAACAATACAAATTTGTGAAGGTGGCTGTATGATTTTTTTTTATTATTTCCAGACACCTAGGCCGAAACCCCTTCGCGTGCGACTGCGCCCTACGCTGGCTGGCCGCCTACTTGCGACGGAACCCAATTGAAACGTCCGGCGCTAAATGCGACTCCCCCAAGCGAAGCAGCCGAAAAAGAATTGACGCGCTAAGGGAAGAGAACTTTAAGTGCAAACGTAAGTTACTGGGGGGCTACTCCATAAAATAATACAATAGTCGTCCTATTTCTATGTCAAACCAAATTAGAGTTTATCATCATGTTTTAACATGATGACAAACGCTGATGACACTGATACCCAGTCAGGTACGTCTTGCGTACCGCTTTTGGAGTAGCCTACTGCAGTACAAACCCTCTCCCCCTCTCAACCTTCTCTCCCTCGCTCATCCCCAACCCCCCCTCTCTCTCCCTTTCTTCTCCTCGTACACTCCGCTAACACACTATTATAAAGTAGTCTGCAATAGTATAATAATAGTTGTATTATTTGTATGTAGTTTTTTTGTTTAATATTACTTAGTTAAGTATACTTAGTTGTTATTTTCACCACATTTCTATTCTAGTTTTGCACTACCCGTGTCTTTCTCGACATCACCCGGTTGGTTGACTGGTAGATAAGGCCTTAGGCTTTAAGTCCGCCATTACACTTGTATTTTAAATCAATAAAACTAACACACTAACACTTTGTTGCCTGTGAATTTGTAGGTTATTAGTATCTTTTATACTTTATCGAAGTTCTTACACTATTGTTGTCCCCAGCTGGTGAAGAAAGTGCAAACGCGTGTGGCTCGTCAGGAGCTTGCCCTTCAGCGTGTACGTGCGAGTACGCCACTCGATCCGTCAGCGTGATGTGCGCTAGAGCTGCCCTCGTCGAGGTACCGCGGGATCTTCCACTGAATACTGACGCTTTGTAAGTATTTTAGAATTAATATACAGCCTAGGTGAATTTATTTTTAGAGACCCCGCCCCTTTATTTTTTTAAAAAAGATCACCTACCTGAAAATTTGGCCCCCCTATATGTTGTGATATTGAAAGGAGGGGATAGAAACAGTTTCGGCGACATCTTCAGATATAACGATCAACTTGGTATAGACCTCGTAAGGGCCGACATACACGGACTGCTCGAGCAGTTAGCCCCATTGTTTAACATACACGAACCGCTCTTGCAGTCATAGTCAACAGCTTGAAGCATGCCATGATATCAGATTACGATCGCCCGAAGTAGTTGCAACTTCAACAGTTTCGTATGTGTGTTTGCAGAAGACTGTAGTTCACTATGCAGTCGCAGCTTGTAGCAGTTCATCCTGACTGCTTCAAGCAGTCCGTGTATGACGGCACTAAGAATTACTTAAATTAAGTATGACGTTATTCACAGATTGATGCCAGACAACAACCTCGGTCAGATCAAATCTGACGGACTGTTCGGCCGACTGCCAGACCTGAGCAAACTCGACTTCAGAAACAACGGTGAGTGACATCACAAGTCATGTCAAAATGTTATGTTAAAGAATAGTTTTACGGCTTTTGTTGATGCTGCTGTTAAAAAAAAGGGTAAGGTCTATAAGACAGCGGTGAGACCTGCAAGAAGATGCTGCGATGGGTGGGTGTTGTGACCCGTTTGGCAAAACCCGTAATACCTACGTACGTCATCATCATCCAGGTCTTTCTAGTCTCCACTGCAGGAGCACGACCCTCTCTGTACTACCAGAGCCATATATTAGCCAGAGCAGTCAGAGGATTTGGCCTACACTTTCCACGCTGGCCAGAATTGGAGAGGTCATGTCGCTTTTGGAGTAATGGTCAAACTGAATATTTTTCCAGGTATCACCGTGATAGAGGACAACGCGTTCGACGGCGCTGCCAACATCCAAGAGTTGCTCCTGGATGGCAACCAGCTGCAAACGGTCACGGACAAGATGTTCTTCGGCCTGCACAGCCTGAGTGTTCTGTGAGTTTCAATCCCACCATAAACGTAAATGTGAAAATGGGAGCCAAGTTCAATGGCGTGGTTGTAAACTTCACCCACAAAAGTGCGTCATCATCATCCTCCCGTATTCCCGGTTCTATCCTCAGCGGTGTTGCTTCAGAGCCCGGGGTCCGCTACCTACCCTAGGTTATTCGACGAGGTTACTGGTTTACACAGAGCTCCGCAACCCAGAGGGTAGACCAGAACCAATCCTAGGTTAGGTACAAACGCTAGATGGCGTTCGGGACCAACGGCTTTACGTGCCTTTCGAAGCACGGAATCATCTTTCTTTTCGGATAATCAGGTGATTCAAGCCTGCAATATCCTAAACAGACTGGCAACAAATGCTTCCCAGTCGAATTTGAACCCACGACCTCCGGATCACAACGCAAACGCCTTAAGGTGAAGTGGTAGCATAAGTAGCGCCCTCATTTGTAATAAATTGTTTAAAACTAAATACGGTGATATTTAAAAATTTGATTTGGATCAATGTCTAAAAAGACCTTCAAACTATTTTATGAATAACCTTTGAAAGTAATATTGGTAGTAATATCGGACTATTAATAATAACTTCAAAGGTTATTCATAAAATTGTTTGAAGGTCTTTTTAGACATTGATCCAAATCAAATTTTTAAATATCCCCATATTTAGTTTTAACCAATTTATTTCAAATGAGGGCGCCACTTATGCTACCATTTCACCTTAACCACAAATTATAACAAAATTATAGTATTGTATCATCGATCATCATCATGAGGTCTTTGTAGTCTTCACTGCAGGAGCACGACCCTCTCTGTACTACCAGAGCCATACTTAGCCAGAGCAGTTAGAGAGGTAAATCCTCTGGCAGCTCTGGCTAAGTCTAGCCTACACTCTCCACGCTGGCGAGACGGGTTGGAGGTCTCACTGATGTTTATAAGCTTTGTTCAGCTTGTGTTCCCTAAGTCGCCTTCTACGACATCCACGAGAAGACTTGGAGTGGTCCTGTTCTACTCTGCCGGGAGCCACACGGCAATACGGCTTATGCATATATGCTTTTATGTACTTATTTAGCTATAAATAATGGTTTTGTTGCAGATCTCTCACCAACAACAAGATTCGTTGCATCACGCCTGGAGCATTTGATCATCTTACTACATTATCTACACTGTGAGTACGAGTACCTTATCATGATTTGTTAAAACTAAATAGGTACGTAATTAGAACGTTACTAAGGTACCTATATTTCATTTTTTAATTTTCATTTATTTATTACAACAAACTTTTACATTGTCATAACAGTTTTCCACCAATGCGACAATATAAGATAAAAACTATTTACTTACAACTAATACATTTCTCTGCAATGTTTGCGAATTTTGCCGGCGAACATGTAAATAACTCTTATTTATTTATATTGTTTTGAACCATTTTCATCTTTTATACCATATATGAGTAACATGTTGTCGGGCATTCGAAAGACGTGTCCCGCCCAGCCCCACTTCGGCTGCCGACGAATCTAGCTAGGTTTAATTTTTTGAGAATTTGTTGGTGTTTTCGTCGAGCGAACCTCGGTCTCCCAGTCCCAGTTATTTACAATAAATAGTGCCAAATTACATTAAATAAAACTACTCTAAATTACATAAGTTGTGGTAGAGCCACGCTACCGGCAAAACTCTGTATTGCTAGTAGCACGAATGGGCCGGCTCGTCGGCTCACAGAAAATCGACGTCTGAATAGTAGCTTCACCGTTCTGTGACTGAGAGAGCTGGAGCCCCCCCTCCCCCCGTCTGAGGAGGGCCCAGAAAGGCCGGTAACGCTCTTGTTACACCCCTAGTCCATGGGCAGCGGTGATCACTTATCATCAGGTGACACGCTTGTTCGTTTGCCAATTTAAAAAAAAGACAATGTCCTATGACAAAAAAAAATTGCATAATGTCCCATAAAATTAACTTACTGGTTCTCCTCTATTTTCCCAGGAATCTTGAGTCCAACCCCCTCCAATGCACTTGCCACACCGCCTGGTTGTCCACGTGGCTCCGAGTTCGAAGACTGTCGCCCTCCGCCGCCTGCCAGTCCCCACCGCCGCTGGCTGGGGCCAGCCTATCAAGACTTGACGTCACCGACTTCAAATGCACACGTAAGTCTTTTTTTAGGGTTCCGTACAAAAAATGAAAAAACGGAACCCTTTAGGATCACTCGTGCGTCTGTCTGTCCGTCCGTCTGTCACAGCCAATTTGCTCTGAATCTACTGAACCGAATCAGGTGAAATTTGGTAGAATATTGTAATCCTATGACCCAAACATATATGTGCAAAGTAAATATTTTTTTTTTATAATAAGGGTCATTTTCGGTGGATAAATTAGGAAATTAAAAAAAAAGTTTTGCAAACCTTACTGTGTCATATATCAAATGAAAGGGCTCGTTATGAGGATCACAAATATATTTTTGTTATTATTGTAAAATGAATAGTTTTGATTTTATTCATAAAAGAAGACGCAAATTTACCATTCCCCCATCTCCGAAACTACTGAGCCTAAAATTTTGAAAAAAATAAGAAATATTGTTAATTGCTTGTAGATTACAGGAAAACCTATAAAAATTCAATCAATTCTACGGAACCCTATCCACGCGAGTTTAACTCACACTTGGCCGGTTTATTTTCTCATACGATCAAAGGGTGCGATGTTCACAGGGAGTCTCCTCAATGAACGAACAAGCGAAGTGACTGAAGTTTTCAGTCACTTTTGATCAGAACCGGCTCAAGAGTAGACGGAGAGATCGCTCTAAGGCAGGGCTTGGAATACCGTTAAAAATCGGGTAACGTTAATTCTGTCAAACGGCGTCAACGTTATCAGCAAAGGTAACGTTATGCTGGGTAACGGTATTTTTCCCACTATTTACCGATAATCAGATAAAGTTACCAATGATATTAACGGTAAAAGGTATTGTCAACACTGTATTTCTTTTCGATATTTGACAGAATAAATTAATGAGAGTTTGTCTAGTAGGCTACTAGAGCTATTTATATAATATTTTACAAGTATTGGAAAAAAGTATCGTTACTTATATCGTTAATTGATAACGTTATAAACTGTATTATCGATACCCCTTATAACGTTACCACTAAAATAACGTTATTTAACGTTACTTTTAGTGTGAATTTGGTATTGTTAACAAGCCCTGCTCTAAGGGCAGATTGGTTAGGGTTAGGGACGCTAAAAATATTGTTAGGGAGGAGGGAGGGGGAGGGGGCTATAGTAGGACAGGGGAGAGGAAGGAGCTAGTAGGGAGGGGGACGGGAAAAGGGGAGAGGGGCTATATGACAGGTACGGTTTTACTCTATCCTGATCAAGGCCGACACGAGCATCCGTATTTATTTCTACAATAATAAGATAGACTTCATCTTAGCGTGTACTGGCCACATCCTCAGATGTGCTGCTTCGCAACCCGGGGTGTGCTTTCCCGCTTTTTCTCCTCCAAATATTTTATGCATGTCAATGTGGTGGGAGGAGGAGCCTTAACCTTTACCTTAAAAGGATGCCTTAAACACAGAATGGAGAAAAAATAGCCGAGACAGTTTAAACGATTTGGCTACAGTTTTACGACCGGCCGACGTCAACCCTCTTTGAGGATTTGATGTTCGTGCTTAGTCCTTTAGTCACCTCTTACGACATCCATAGGAAGACATAGAGTAGTCCTATGTAATCTAGGCTGGAAGCCACAATAATAAGCTGTAAGGTTAACCCTGGCCATATAACCTTTCAAATACAATGCTATTCTCCGGAACTTTCCTTACAGCTGAAGACAAAGGCTGCCTGGCCCCAGACTACTGTCCTGCGACGTGCTCCTGTACCGGGACCGTGGTGCGGTGCTCCCGGGCGCAGCTCACAGAGCCCCCGGCCAACATCCCGCGGCATACCACAGAACTGTAAGCTTTTTGTATTGTCACAGGTATGGCACTGCATAGAAGCGGATTATCATTTATGCCTAACACTACTACAAACGAAACTATACATCCGTGCACACGTCACTGCGTGTGTGTTCGCCCGCTCTCGCCCCGCGACAAGGGAGGGCGGGGGAGAGGGGCGGGGACGGGGGACGGGGACGCATATTGCAAGGGACCGCAGAAGATTCCGTTCTGTATGTAATACTCTTATGAATTCGGTGGTATTGGTACAAAACTAAGGTATATACCATTCATCCCCAGTGGGGACGTTCCTACTTTTGCCACCACTTTGGCTAAATGGGAATCAAAATACAAAAATTCCCATTCAGCACTAGAGACAAATGGGACTTTTAATAGAAGTCTGTCCCCAGTGAACTGCGAAATAATAGTTATTCCCAGTATCGGGGTATATCCCATTCTTCAAAACATTTTCTTTAAAAATTGTACAATTTGTCCCCAGTGGGGACGTCCTCACTGGGGACAAATAATACAATTTTTAGTTTTGTATGTTTAGATTGTCACCAAAGCGTCGTCCCCACTGGGGACAAATGGTACAATTTTTAATGAAAATGTTTTGAAGAATGGGATATACCCCGATACTGGGGTTCGAGATTTGGAGTAATAAAACGCCAATATTCTTCTTAGAGAATTTATTCAATACGGAACCAAAGGTAGACACACAGAGTCGTCCAAAACGTGTGATGTCCAAGTCGTCAAGCGCTCGTAATTTCTTAATTCGTAGCTAAAGTCGTATTAAGTTACTCGCCGATATCACTTGACAATTCACTTCGAAGTTATCTCACTGAAAGCTTACTCAGAACTGGCGTGGCACTGACTCGAATTCCTTTTTATATGTGCCTGTATTGATTCTCAAAAATTCTACATAGTTGACGAATGTGTTTAGAAGCACTTGCGAAAGCGTAGTTCTTTTCTTACATCGTCCAATCTTTTCCAGCTACCTAGACTCCAACGAGATCACATCCATCACGGCTGACCAGATCCGCCATCTTACTCAGCTGACTCGTCTGGACCTGTCCAACAACAAGATCAGTGTGCTACCAAATAACACTTTCGAGGGGCTCAGCAAACTTTCTACTTTGATAGTCAGCTACAACAGGCTGCGATGTGTCCAGGTGAGGTCCCTAGTAATTTGAGGCAAATAACAAACAGAAGCGGGGCCCTCGTTTGAAGTGTTTTTTTTTATTTTTTTATTTTATTTATTAGGTACACTAACAGGTTACATGACAAAAACTTACATTTATCGTTTTACATAGGCATGTACACACAACATTTTTAAAATTAAAGCAGTAGTAATAGGTATAATTAAGTATTGAAATTGAAATTTTGTAGGTACCTTATCAAAATACTGAATGTGAAATATTCAGATAAAATATTGAAATAAACTTGACATGCATTGTCGTTTTGATGGGATGACTGAATTTTAGATTTAAGTGTTTCGCCCCCGAGCAAAGCAATTGTATTTTTTTTCGTACATAGCGAATCGGTCATCTTAGAAATACTCGGGTAGGCTTATGTCCAGCAGTGGACTTCCTCCGGCCGAAATTATAATGATTTCAGATAAAAAAAAAAACAGAAATCTTTATTTCCAAACCAGTAGGTAAACAGATTAATTAATTTTAACCGTCATAGAACTTCTCTAGCAGCCCGGAATTTCAGGGTTTTCAGTTGCTTCATTTACAATAAAACGAACAAAATACTAAAAATTTATCCGCTTACGAAGAGAGAACCAAAAAATAAAATACAAAATCGACTTTTGACATTAAATTACACTGAAACTGAAGATCTTCTCTCCCATATACAATGGCTATGTAAAATCTTAAATTATAAATACAGCCAAGAAAATACAGATCTATCCAAATTACATCGACACAAGCACACACTCACACAATTACTTTCATATACAAAGTGGAAGGGACATACCCGTAATAAATCGAACCACGGGCTACACTAGATCATTATAGTATAATGAAATTAAAATAACGGTCCGGAAACCAAAAAAAATTAGACATTCTCATACAAATTGCCCGAGCGGCTGCACACTTTAGTATGGAAATGCTGAATTTTTTTTGTTCTTTGGTTGTTATTTTAATTTCATTATACTATAATTATCTAGTATAGACCGTGGTTCGATTTATAACGGGTATGTCCCTTCCACTTGGACTATATATGTTCATTTGGCGGACGAGAGCAAATTCATTTTATTACTCGCTGTATTACTTATACTCTATTATAATTAAGTCAATTCCCAAAGAACAGATGAATCTAGTTTGGGAATTACCATTACAATTAATTATATACACCTACATTGTTTTCATGCTCTATGCAATGTAATCATTAGTTTATGGCCTGCTGTGCCGATTGGGCAATCATGATGCTTCCCACCACTCGAGATACAGGTTTATTCCTAGTTCGATGGTGGGTTGCAGAGTGATGGCCCCGCTCGCAGATGATGGGTAGGATTGCTACTACTCCATCTCTTCCTGTGGATAAGAGACGACTAAAGGACTAAGCACAAACATCTCGTGCTACATCTGCATTCCCAAGGAGGGTTGATGTCACGCAGGCGGCCGATTGTAAAACTAAAGCCGAATCGTTTCTCTTCTCTTATATTTAAGAGCTGGGCTCTTGTCGGTGGAGTGCTTTCCATGTCTCTCTTTCTTCCGCCAAGTTATTAACCTCCTTTTTTTCCTTTTTTCCTTTATTTGATCGAAAAATTTTCTTCTGGGTTTTCCTACTTTTTTTTTTCCTTCTTTTTTTCTTCCATTATTGTTTTAAAAACCTCATCGTGCCGCAGTAGATGGCCGAAAATTTTCCCTCTTCTTTTTTCTATAATTTGTAGTATTTGCCTTTTCTCACGCACATTCTCTAATACCTTTTCGTTTGTAACTTTTTCTGTCCAACTTATTTTTTTCATTCTCCCCCAGCACCACATTTCAAATGCTTCTAATCTGTCTCTATTCTTTTTAGTCATCGTCCACGGTTCACACCCGTACAAAGCAATACTCCCTACATCGTTTATTCCGGCTATTTCTTCTCCACTTCTTGACATGCATATTTGGAGAAGAAAAAGCGAGAAAGCGCACCCGCTCGAAGCAGCACAGCTGATGAGCTGAGGATGCAACCGGGAACCGCACTAAGATGAAGAAATAGTAGATTGTGGTACAAGGCGTAAAGGTAATAGTTTTAACGCGAGGGCGCTACTTTGAATCCAGAGCGAAACGAAGGATGCCTACGGTGGAATCCTGAGTGAAGCGAGGGATTCAAGTATATCGCCCGAGATAAAACTATTACCGTACACCGTGTAGCACATTTTTCTTTTCATCTCCATCTATGAGAAAAAGCACATATATACCTATAACGAAAGTAGAATACCTACATATACCTAACAGTCAGTTACTAACCTTTATTTGGTGGCGTTTTCACTGAAGAAGTACTATGAAAATATTTTTCTAGGACCACCACATCTTATACATTTTCCAGTCATTAGAACCGTTTCATAACTTTTTGCTTGTGTGTTAATTCTTTATATATTTAAATATGTATATTATACGTAAACTTCATATTTATTTACTATCGGCCTCATCAAGAAATTAGTCACATTTAAAATAGTTGTAAAAATAACCTAATATTTCCTTAATAAAATTACTATTTAAATTTTAAATCAAAGACAACAATTGCGCGTTTTTATTAGTTTTTAATAAATTATTATTTAAAAGCAAGAGAACCAAAACATTTTGACCTACAGTCATCCACGTAAAACGTGTTGTATTCCAATTTTTAAAAATTACGACGCCCTTGCCTATATTTTATAATTTTAAAACTAAATTCTTCTTATTTTTAGCTGACTGCCAATATTATTTTTGATTCTACATTCGTGTTCGGTTTTCAAATGTGTTTTAACGCCTAGGGAATTTACTTTTTACTTTTCAGTGTCTAGAGAATTACCAGTGACTTTAGCTCCAAATATTTGGGATAAAATCATCGTTTTTCCAATAGATGACATGAAAACGATATTTTACTGACATATATCTACAACTTTTAATTAACATCATCATCATCCGAGCGTATTCCCGGTTGCATCGTCAGTTACGTTTTAGAGCCCGGGGTCCGCTACCTATCTAGGTGATTTAACGAGGTTACTGGTTTTACACAGAGCGACTGCCGTCTGACCTCCGCAACCCAGAGGGTAGACCTAAATCCTAGCATAGGTTCAAAAGCAATGCTACATGGCGTTCGGGACCAACAGCTTTACGTGCCTTCCGAAGCACGAAATCATCTTTCTTTTCGGATAATCAGGTGATTTAAGCCGTTTAACGGGAAAGAAGGCCTTTGCCCAGTTATGGGACACAACACCTACAGGCTAGTAAAACAAAAGGGAAGGAGCGAGGACAAAGAAAGAAAGAAAAAAATGGAGCCGTCACGGGACGCCTGGTAGATGTGAAACATCGACGTTATAATTTTAAATGGCTTCAATATATTAGTGAACTCAAGAATCTTAGCTAGTTATTTCAATATACTACTAAAGATCGTAAATTATAAATATAAATAATGAATGTTTCACTATAAACTCCATTATGATTAGAAAAATTAATTAATTTTTTAAAGTTTAAATTAATAACAAATAAGAAAAAGATTCGTGCGCTGCACGCCATCAGCTGATTTTAAAATAAAGTTCTGTCAGTCTTAATAAATTTATTCTCTAAGCAATTGTTTTAATGCATTAATTTCAATAAGAATGAAATTAAAATTAATAATTAATTTAAAAACATGATATGCAATGAAATTTATGTGAATTTTAATCTACCTAGAGAGTAGATTTTACATTTACTGGCGCTCAATACACACCAAATATACGCGTGATTTATTTACCAGAAAAACACAGGTTATGAGTACTGTAATAAACAGAGTATACATTATAGGTATCCGAGCTCAGTGGAGCGAAAGAGATGGCTTAACGCCGGATCGAGTGAGAGAGAAACGCACAGTCGATTGCGCGTGGCGACGCGTCGCCACGCCAGAAATCGGTCTCACGTGCGCCTATAGATGTTTCACATCAAAAGGTGATTTAAGCCTGCAATATCCTAACCAGACTGGAGACAACTTTTCACAAAGTGTGCTTCCCAGTGGGATTTGACCACGATCACAAGGCAGACGCCTTGACCACTGGATCACGGAGGCAGTCAACAACTTGTAGTTAACATATGCATAATAAATCAAACCACGGGGTACTAGATCGTATTATGATAGGTGCCCAAGATAAAGAGGGAGAATTTCTTGAATCTACTGCTTAGAGGAACTTAATGTAAACAAGAATTGAAATACAACTTTTTGTCTCCAGCGTGACGCGTTGAAAGGTCTGACGCAGCTCCGAGTGCTGTCCCTCCACGGCAACAACATCTCCATGCTGGCTGACGGCGTCTTCAGGGATCTGGAGTCTATTTCACACGTGTAAGTGTTTCTTCCATCGCATTGGTAGTAGATTCCTCAAGGATCCGTCCTAGTCTTACTGTTGTTTTTGATCTGGATATTAATTAAACATGGAATTACTCTATATTTCATGTATTGAGCTTATATTAACTAAATTTTCAGAGCCCTGGGATCAAACCCGCTCTACTGCGACTGCCACACCCGCTGGTTGTCAGAATGGGTCAAGAGTGCAGGGGAGTATGTAGAGGCTGGCATTGCTAAATGTGCCGAGCCAGCCGCAATGAGAGACAAGCTGATATTGAGCACGCAGTCCACTGCGTTTGTGTGCAAAGGTACGTCGTACTCAGCCTCACACGGTCTTAAATTCATATGCTGTATGTATATACAGTATACATTTCGGACTTTATTACAATAAAACTGTTCGAACATTTGGCAGGCATTGTCTAGACAATTTGTTTTATCCAAAGCTATGGTCAATCTTTCTATTTGCACCTAAGTATCTTCTTAGTTCTCCTTCTTAATCCTCCTTCTCTTAAATTATTTATTAATTAAAATATATAATGCATAACAGAAAATATTATTACAGAAATTTAAGATCTGCCGCACTCAATGTAAGTGTCAGGTTTAACCTTGTTAAGCTTATATATTTAACTACTGGAACCATTTTGTGGTACTGAGTGTCCCATAAATTATAACCTAATATTAAACAACCGCCACAGGCCGGAATCTCCTAAGGTACGCGCAATATGCGTCCCCGTTCCCCGCACCCGCACCTCTCCCCCGGGTCTTGTGGGCCAACTTGCGCCATGCAGTGTGTGTTCGCCCGCTCTCGCCCGTCATCAAGGCGAAAACGGGGGAGAGGACCTACCTTAGGAGATTCCGTTCTGTTTACTCTTACTGTGTTCTTTGCAACCGCTGCTACTCGTCCAAAACAGTTTTTACCCGAGTATCAACTGCGCTACCTGTTATCTTACTTAAGTATATACTTTGCACTCCTTCTCTGTATGGTTGCCTCTTCGACTATACAACCTTTTATATTGGTTATATCGTCGATGGGTTGCCTGCAAGAGATTGTTTCGGCGATAAGGCCGCCTTTTGTACCTTATATGTTGTCCTAATTGTAAACGTAAATGTAATTTGGTGCAATAAAGTTTTTTGCAATAAAGTATTATGATTATTATAAAACTTAATTTCAATTTTCAGGCGATCCTCCCTCTGAAATCGTGTCAAAATGCGATCGATGCTACAACAACCCATGCGCCAACGGCGGCTCCTGCTCGCCCACGAACCGCGGCGGGTTCACCTGCATCTGTGCTCGTGGTTACCATGGAGACACGTGTCGGCAGCAGATAGATGCATGCTACGGGTCGCCATGCGCTAATGGGCATTGTCAATTACTTGAAGAAGGAAGATTCCAGTATGTATAGCTAATTAATCCCAGTCTATTGCTTCTCAGCTTTTTCGTTATCGAGCCTAGTTTTGTACTTCCTCCCACTGTTACTCCACTAATCCATTTTAACATTATTAGTGTTCCGTACAAAAAAAAACGGAACCCTTATAGGATCACTTGTGCGTCTGTCTGTTCGTCCGTCTGTCACAGCCAGTTTTCTCCAAATCTACCGTAAATAAATATAAGAAGACGAAAATTTACTATCCCCCCCCCCCCCCCTAATCGCCGAAACTTCTGAGCCTAAAATTTTGAAAAAATACGAAATATAGTTCATTGCTTGTAGATTACAGGAAAACCTATAAGAATTCAATCAATTCTATGGAACCCTCTCCACGCGAGTTTAACTCGCACTTGGCCGGTTCTATATTATATAGAACAACCGGTTATATCATGCTTTTGTAAAATGGGACACTCGCGCACTGCATATAACCTTTGTTTTAAACTTGTCGCCACTTAGCCTAACCTGTCTCGATTTTTACATAGTCACCTGTATTTTTTTCGTTCTTGTCGTCCTTTTCATTCTATTCATTTGTTTCATTCGTTTCATTGTTTCCCTTCTTTTAATTTTTTTTCTTTTCATATTGATAATCTTATTGAGTTAAAATAATATTTTATTTATATAGTCATACTCATTAATTCATTCATTTTGTTCTTCACTCACAATTGTTTCCTCATCCGTAGTTGTGCCTGCCTGCCCGGCTACACGGGCGTCCGTTGCGAGGTCAATATCGACGACTGCGTCAACCACCGCTGCCAGAACAACGCCACGTGTGTGGACCGTCTGGAAGGTTATTCTTGCAAGTGTGCGCCTGGCTTTATGGGTGAGTTTAAACTTAACTTTTAATCTGGGCGTGAAAAGAAATTTTATCACGCCTTTTAAAAATAAAACAGGGGGGCAGACAGAGCATTTAGGATCTTGCGGTTCTAAGCAGATCGAACCCAAGGCGATGGGCGAGAAGCTTGAAAAAGGAATCAAAATATTGATGGGTTACTAGCTGCATCCTGTATTAAACATGATTTTACGATAAGAAATACTTTGAGAAGGGAAGCAGCTGGAACATTCTAAGTTATTTCTGTTCTTCCAGACCAATATGGCAATATGGAAGAGGAAAATTTATAAATTGACAAAATGATATGTCCTGAAACCCTATAAAATAGAGTTTGTTGATATTCCAAAAACTTTTAACAACGCTGATCTAAGATTTATTACGGAAGAGTTAACAGATTTAACAGTTGATGGGTTGTCAGTGATGTAAAAATTAATGATTATGAAAATTAACAGGTGAATACTGCGAAAAGAAAATCCCATTCTGCACCTCCGAATTCAACCCTTGCGCGAACGGCGCACAATGCACAGACCATGGCAGCCACTACACCTGTAGCTGTCCGCGAGGCTACTCTGGACAAAACTGCACCATCAACGCTGATGATTGCGTTAACCATATGTGCCAGGTGGGTTTTAGAAGTAAAATTTACCATGCTATACTCCTCAGTTTGGTGTAATTTGGGAAGCGGATAATTCGGCTTCCCAAATGACACTAAAATGAGGCTCCCAAATATACCAAACAACTAACGATAAAATAGGATTTCAGTTATTTGGCGTAGGTAGTGACACACTTAATTTTTTTTCTTGATTTATTTGTCCTATAGAACTATCCCTTTGAATAACACAAGCAGTTTGAGTTTATTAAAATTACCTTTTTCTTTCCCAGAACGGTGCAACCTGCGTAGATGGCCTCGACGAATACCGCTGCGCATGCGCCGCGGGCTACGCCGGCCGCTACTGTGAGGCCGCGCCACACGCCGCGTTGGGGACCTCCCCGTGTGCCCACCACGAGTGTGTGCATGGAGTGTGTTACCTGCCAGCTTTAGCTATACAGGTAAATATGTCAAAAATAATGGTGGGTTATCTTACAAAAAGTAGTATAAAATATTCTTTTGATGAATCTTCATCTTTCCAGTAACGTTTCTCCAAATTATTTTCTTGGTATAGTCTAGGGCGCAAGTAATCGGGACCAGTTATATGACAGGACGTGTGACAGGCCTTATGTTATACCATACAAGTAACCGTAAATATTTGCAACGTAAACGTTTGCAGATTTTACGAAGGTATTTGACAGAGTTAACCACTGTTATTGCAGTCTTGTACGCATAACCAAAATCTAAATAGAGCTCAAATTTGTGTCACAGTAGCCAATTATCTACAGAATACTTCAGTCGAAGTATTCAATAATATTCCCTTCTGGATAATATGTTTAGATTGGGTGTCCCACAAGGAACCGTCTTAGGTCCCTCACTATTTTAGTTTCTTAATTTTAATACTAGTTGAATAATCTTTATTCCGTATGTGTTAGTGGCCAACTCATTCTCATTTTTATACTAGTCGAATAATAAAAGCGCAGTATTTGCTACACAGGACGACATTATGATGGAGAGGTCTGCGATGGTGCCCCACGACTATCTGTGCAAGTGTGCTCCTGGCTACTCAGGTAATCTTCTTACTAATCCTACTAATATCGTAAATGTGAAAGTTTGTAAGCGTAAATGGATGTTAGTTCCAATTTCAAGCTATCATGGTCGACGAAAATAAGATGTGGCAAAGAAAGCTTATTACCTAAATAGCACATAGGATACTTTGTAACCTGAAAAATCTGAAGGCCCCGTGAGTTTCTTCTTCCTGAAGTTATCCCACTTTACGTGGGCTCGGGACATGGAACAGGCATAAATACCCATAAACAATATAAAAACATTCATACATAGACTACTAAAATCTTAGATCATTTAATACAGGATAAGTTACGCAGACAAATCTTCTTACAAAACTTTCTGCCGTTTTTGGTGCGGGGGGAGGGTACTACTACATCTAAAAAACACACACAGTCACAAAAATTATTTGTGTCGTTATAAACGCACACTTACGTAAAATTGACACACTAGTTTATTTTCTGCACACTAGCAAGACTCACACTAAAACAAATGTGTATGTACACGTAATAATACACCCTAGTGCAAAAGGATTGAACAACAAAAAAAAAAAATCGACATCGATATTTCGGAAAAAAAATTTACGTTCGTTTTAACTCTGGAATGTTTTCATATAATTATGTCGGAAATTCGGGATAGAAGTTAATACGTCACGTGAGGCACCACGTGAGCAGTTTAAATAATAGAACTTGTTTAGTATCCATTTAGTTTTACAAGTTTTATTATTTATACTGCCCACGTGGCGCTTCACGAATACTATAAAACTTGTTCATTAGTTTTATTATTTAAACTGCCTACGTGGCACTTCAAGCATACTACAATATAATACAAGTTTTTGTGTATTTAAACTTGTATTATGGGACACAAACTCAACAATATATATTTTATCATCTTCTTCATCTAAGCGCGTTCTCGGTTGCATCCTTAGCTGTGACGCTTCCCCGCTTTTTATTCTTCAAATATAATATGGTCACCCAAGTAGGCCAAAGACCTTGCGAAGTGGAGAAGAAATAGCCGATACAGAAAACTTCGGATAGAAGTTAATACGTCACGTGAGGCGCCACGTGAGCAGTTTAAATAATATAATTTACAAGTTTTATTACTTATACTGCCCACGTGGCGCTTCACTTTTTTAGTATTTATACTTGTATTATGGGATACTAACTCGACAATATATATTTTATCATCTTCTTCATCATCTAAGCGCGTTCCCGGTTGAATTCGTAGCTGTGCTGCTTCTCCTCTGTTTCTTCTCCAAATATAATAAAGTTATATACCCAAGGATGCCAAAGAACTTGCGAAGTGAAGAAGAAATAGCCGAAACAGAAAACTACAAAACTTGTATTATGGGATACTAACTCAACGATTGTATATTTTATAATAAATACATATATAGATGGGGTTATGGGGTTATGTCGTTTAATCACGGAGTTCCTATGGCCACCTTCCAGCTCCATCATCAGACCCTGGATACCATCTAAAGACAAAAAAATCGTCAAGACAAATCATACGAGCCCAAACTGGATGGGCTTATGTCGTTTAATCACGGAGTTCCAATGGCCACCTTTCAGCTCTATCATCAGACCCTGGATACCATCTAAAGCCAAAATACTCGTCAAGACAAATCATACGAGCCCAAACTGGATGGGGTTATGTCCTTAATCACGGAGTTCCTATGGCCACCTTGCAGCCCTATCATCAGACCCTGGATACCATCTAAAGACAAAATACTCGTCAAGATGAATATTACGAGCCCAAACTTGATGGGGTTATGTCGTTTAATCATGGAGTTCCTATGGCCACCTTCCAGCTCCATCATCAGATCAGATCCATGTTGTCATAATATTGCATTGTCACGCGACATGCGTATGCGTGCAAAATTTCAGCTCAATCGGAAACCAGGAAGTGGGTCAAATTAAACTTGCAAGATTTGATTACAGACAGACAGACAACGGGACAGGTAAAACTAAATAAAAGCTTGTAAAATAATTAAAGTATTTCGATATTAAAATTATATCACAAATAAAACTATATCAAGGAAATGTAATTTTTATCGACATCGATAATAATGCGATGTCTCGTCACTCATGGCAGGATGGTAGGAAAGCAGTTGCAAACTTGACTCGATTATTTTTGCCGTAATCTAAACTGAAAGATATTATATCGATTTTTAAGTAATTACATTTAAATAGAAATCAATGTTAATAAAATAAAAAATACTTACAAATGAAAGGTTATTCCATCTTTACTAAGATTAGAAGTATTTGACCTCTTTTTACATGCGTTAACTGCACAATTTGGCATTTTTAATCGAGCACTTGTAGACGTCCTTTCGATACTTTACCGATGCACATAATGATCATAATCGATTACGCAACGGTTAATTTCAGATGAATATTAACCTAATTTTAAAATTTGAATGTAGACAATATGCTTCCGGACAAACCTTCGTGGTTTATGGGTGCATATAATTGTAATTATTGTTATTTTTGGATATAAATAAATGAAAAAAAAAAAAAACTAGTTTTTATGAACGTATTAGAGCATGCGATCTTATACTTCGGCAGAGGGGAACGCGCAGGTAAGGCTTATCCTGTATTAAATGATCTAAGACTAAAATCATACCCTTTTGTTTGCCGTAGTCGGGCAAAAAGAAACTTTGACGTTCATTGCCTTAACATGTTACCAGGCCGCTTTTGCGAATACCTCACGTCCCTCACGTTCAACCACAACGACTCTCTGGTGGAGCTGGAGCCGCTCCGCACCGCGCCACAGGCCAACATCACTCTTGGTAAGTAAATTATTTCTTTTTAATTTTTAAAATTATGCTTTGTACCTGTTGCGACCTCTTTGCGACTATACAAAAACTGACACAATTATACTTAGCCTTGAAACTACGTAGAAACACGTGACCCGCAATGGTTTCTGCTATCTCTATCGCACGTAGGGTTTGTGACTGAGAAGGACTGAACCCGTCCAGGGCGTCCGCTTGACGTAGTTTCAAACCTAAGACACGGAAGTAGTTCACAATTCCTACATCTCAATATCAGAGTTTCTGTGACTGGTATTGCATATATCCAACCTCCGACAATACAACGTTGGAGCCACGGTTCGCCGCGCAACCCCATGCCTGACGGAAAGATCTCTTTGTGGCTCGTGCATACCACCTCGCTCCCGCCCAGAGAGTCATTGAAGTGACGAACCAATGAAAAAATTACAGGAAGATGCTGTATACGAGTCCAGTCCTCTTTCGCAGTTAAAAGTGCCTGCAAGCAAAGGCCTAATCACTGAATAAAATATTTGATTTTGATTCGCTTCATCTACACTAGTCACATTCCTACATGCCCTTTGGTTACACTTACTTCTGACCGCTTCCTTAAGATTATTATTATATTAAGAGTAGTGCTTTTGTACAACTTTTAGTTTATGTATTCTTTGTATATATTGTCCGTGTACATAAATTGGTAAATAAATAAATAAATTATCTGCAATCTTGTAAGAGTATGTCTGTCCAACTTGACGTTTGCTTTTGTGTCAGTTTGATTTCATGAATTTCCGTTTTGATCCCAGTGTTCAGCACCACCCAACACCACGGGGTTCTCATGTATTTCGGCGACAACGAGCACCTCGCCGCGGAACTGTTCAACGGCAGGATCAGAGTCAGCTACGACGTTGGGAACTACCCTACTTCCACCATGTACAGGTACAATAGGCCATTCTCATCCATAAATATCATCATCATCATCATCATTTCAGCTGCAACTGCAACGTCCACTGCTGGACTGCCTTTTCCATGGATTTCCAAAACAACCGATTAAGAGGGGCCTGCATCCAGCGCTTTCCAGCAACCTTGGTCAGGTCGTCTGTCCATAATTAGAAAATTAAGTATTTCTACAGATTTCACTTTAAGAAACGCTAATACAGTATTAATTTTTAACAAGAACACACAATTATCTTCGAATATCGATATCGTTGTTTTATTATCTGTATATATCAGCTGATCCAGCTGAACGCCGACAGCCATTTTGTGTTCATAAGTGAAGTCAAAATAGCTATATGTAATGCGGAATTTTTAAATCATATTTTTTATCATTGATGTGTTTTATTAAGGAAATAAAAATACCAGTTGACTGACTTAACGTTGCGTTAAGATCTTATTAAAATAGATTTTGAAAAATGGTAAAATGGCTTGAAATACCTTTGAGCTAGGCAAAGTATTGCAGGCATACATTATATGTAGTCAAATAAACTTTAATAGCGCGATGCAGAATTTAAGTCAGCGCCATCTATGGCCCTGATTGTGAGTTAGTATTGATAGCTTCATTGTCGATCTTGAATAATTTAAATCAGCTGTTTCCTATCATATTCTCCAGACCAGCTAGAAGTCAAATTTCTAAAAAAAAAACCTTAGAAATTTCTACATCAATCATTCCAGTTTCGAGATGGTGTCGGACGGGAATTACCACAAGGCGGAGTTGCTGGCTATTAAGAAAAACTTCACTTTGCGGGTCGACGATGGCCCCGCTAGATCCATCATCAACGAAGGTACATACGAATTATACTTTCATTTGACTAAACCATGGATGAACAAATACGAGGACCGAACCTTCATACTTTGAAGCGTAATTCGATTTTTAGTTTAAATTTTGTAGCTAGATGGAGCTACTAGTTCGAAAGAAGGTAGTTTCGTAGAGGTGCCGCTTAATTTCGGAAAGATGGCGGTATAAGCGTTCATTTACTACGAATAAACAAGCGCCATCTCTGATTTTTCGTGGATACCGTCAGTCTAAGTACCCGGCATCCATTTGATGGGTAACGAGCGAGATAGTAGCGACATCTAGGAATGAATTTCGGCTTGCTAGCAGAGTACGTGTGGGTTTGTCAATACTTACTCTAGTCCATGATTGAACTAACACAAAATTATAAATTATAACTACGCTATCAAAGAGTTCGTATACCAACTTGTCACTATGGAGGTTTTATAACGTAGTAGGTAATACTTTCATATACACACAAATCACCTTTGCTCTCAAGTATTTATGATATTTTTAATTTACAGGCAGCAAGGAGTACCTTCGTTTGGAGCGGGCCATGTTCCTCGGCGGAGTGCCAGAGGAGGTCGCCAAAGACGCCTTCTCCAAGTGGCACCTCCGGAACATCACCAGCTTCAAAGGTACGTTCCAATTACCGACGTGCAACTCCAAATGAAATACGCCAGATTTTAAATATAAATTGAAATAAAAGATACACTAGAAAGCAAAAATCGCGCGAACGCTTGGTAGCTTGAAATAAAAAATCGCTAGAAAAACAAGCCCGCGCGACCGTGATAAAAGATACGCTAAAAACCCAAGACCACGCGAATGTGTAGTATTTTAATTAAATAAAAGATAGGTAGGTACCTACGCTAGAAAACCTAGACCGAGCGAAAGCGTAATAGTGTCTAATAAAAAAGACACTAGAAAACCCAGACCGCGCGAAAATGTAATTGTGTCTAATAAAAAGACGCTAGAAACCAAAGACCGCATGACCGTATGGTAGTTTCAAATAAAAGTTACGCCAAAAATGGGGATGATGACTGGGTCAGAAAAATATTATTCTAATTAGTCTGTTAATTAGATTATCCAAAAATAATGTGCCCATATTTTTCAGATTATCAAAAAAGTAAAAATTCACAGAGTATCAAAGTTCCAGAGTGGGCTTGTGACGTCACCGATGTGTAAAAATCGTACGAAAGCGTGACGTCATGCGAAATTTAAATACGCTGTATCTTCGTCATTTATTGTTTCTCAGAGAAAAGAAAAAATATGTGTACAATAACTCTTCTCCATTATTTTATTTGTAATCGTATTTAGTTAGATTAAAGTTAAATATTAAAGTAATAACAATAATAAAGAACTCTTTTCTGGTTCCCCGTAGGTTGCCTAAAAGAAGCTTGGATCAACCACAAGCGGGTGGACTTCACGAACGCGATCCGCGTGTCGCGGGCGAGTGCGGGGTGCGGGGAGGAGGACACCCCCGCCGGGCCGGCCGTGTCGGCCGTGCAGGAGGACGCGGGGAAGCATCATCAGGTACACTACTTCATCTCCCCACACCACAGGCGTATCGAAGGGGGTTCTAGGGGTTGAACCCCCCCCCCCCTCAAAATATAGACACTTTGCAGTTAAGTCTAGCTATCCCATAAACCCGGCAGAAGTCGTTATTGAATTTACTTAAAAATATATGAGATAAGAGAGAGTGTTAAATATTTAAGATGGGCCCCATAATTGTAACAAATAAATAAAAAGCGGCCAAGTGCGAGTCGGACTCGCCCATGAAGGGTTCCGTAGCAGCAAGTAACAATATGATGTACTTATGACGTATTAAAAAAAACTACTTACTAGATCCCGACCAAACCAATTTTTGGTGGAAGTTTGCATGGTGATGTACATCATATATTCTTTTTAGTTTTATCATTCTCTTATTTTAGAAGTTACAGGAGGGGGGACACATTTTACCACTTTGGAAGTGTCTCTCGCGTACACTATTCAGTTTAGAAAAAAAAATTATTAGAAACCTCAATATCATTTTTGAAGACCTATTCATAGAAACCCCCCAAACGTATGGGTTTGATGAAAAAAAATGAAAAAAAAAACCCCAAAATTTATTGTTTTTTTTTCATTTTTATGTGAAAATCTTAATGCGGTTCACAGAATACATCTACCTACCAAGTTTCAACAGTATAGTTCTTATAGTTTCGGAAAAAAATGGCTGTGACATACGGACACACACACAGACAGACATGACGAATCTTTAAGTATTCCGTTTTTTGCCATTTGGCTACGGAACCCTAAAAAGTGGAATAAATATGTTTAATCCTAGTGTTTTTTACATGGACCGACGTCTCGAATAAATAATTTGTAAATTGTATATTGCAGGACCCCTGCGTGCCCAACCCTTGCGCTCGAGGGGGGCGCTGCGTGCGGGAGGAGGGGTCTGCATCAGACTACACCTGTCGCTGCCGGGCCGGCACCGCGGGCCCGCAATGCGAGCTTCGGGCTTCTATTGGTGAGAAATTTGTTTGTTTGTATGTCATTTTCTCTTCCATGGGTATCGCAAGAGACTACTTCTTTTACTACTAAGGGAGATGTACGCAAAGTGAGAAAATTAAAGATTTTTTATATTATTATTAGATATAGGTAGGGTTCCCAACCCTCCCGGAATGCCCGGGAGACTCCGGTAATAATGGTTAACCTCCTCCCGGAGAGCAATAATTTCTCCGGATTTCTTCCGGAAAAAATGTTCTTTCCATTCCTGTATGTAGTAATGCTTCATGCGAGCGCGTATTCAGCATGATGGAGCAAGTATGGAGCAACAAAAGAAACCTGATGAATATTTCTATAGTGAAAGCAGAGTACAAGTACTAACAACTTCGATTTTTCATGTAAAAACTTTTGTGATTTTGTGGTGAAAAACCGACAAATATTAGATGCAGCTCGAAAACAAAATAAATAGAAAATTTAAAAATTTATGGTTTCCTTTCAATCCCCCCCCCCCCCCCTTCCGATAAATTTCTTAAACATACAAACCTTCCGGGTTGGTCCTTTCGAGGGTTGGCAACCCTAGATATAGGTAACAGAGACCGGACAATAGCGTCTTGAGGACATAATCTAACTAACGGAAAAGTGGACGTGATTAGATCGATCTAACAATGCAATCTGACCACGGATACAGAAGACAGTAAGAGTATTCATACAGAACGGAATCTCCTGCGGTCCCTTGCAACATGCGTCCCCGTTCCCCGTCCCCGCCCCTCTCCCCCGTCCTCCCTTGTCGCGGGGCGAGAGCGGGCGAACACACACGCATTGACGTGTGCACGGTGGCACAAGAACGGGGGAAAGGTGCGGGGACGCATATTGCGCGTACCGTAGGAGATTCCGTTCTGTATGTAATACTCGTACTGACTTCTGTGCCACGGATACAGAACGCTAATTAGAATAATATCTTTCTGACCCAGTTCATCTCTATGGTTGTTTGGTGTAGGTGGCGCCCCAGTGATCAGTCAGAGCAAGCTGCCCCCCCGCAAGCAGCCAGCCATCAGCAACGTGCAAGCTTCACCAGGTACGTTCATTACACATCACCACACTTGATCGAATTGACTGTCTCCTTGGTCCAGTAGTCGTGGGTTTAAATCCCACTGGGAAGCATACTTTGTGAAAAGTTGTTTCCAGTCTGGTTAGGATATTGCAGGCTTGAATCACCTGATTATCCGAAAGAAAGATGATTCCGTGCTTTGGAAGGCACTTAAAATTGTTGGTGAACGCCATCTACCTATCCTTGGTTCTGGTCTACCATTTTGGGTTGCGGAGCTCTGTGTAAAACCAGTAACCTCGTCAAATCTCCTAGGGCAGGTAGCGGACCCCGGGCTCTGGAGCAACACCGCTGAGGATGCAACCGGGAATACGGGAGGATGGTCTGTCGTCATCATCATCAGATGATGATGACAGAGCCCGGGGTCCGCTGGTCCCTAGGTGATTTGACGAGGTTAGGTACTGGTTTACACAGAGCTCCGCATGTGTGCCTTCCGAAGCACGGAATTATCTTTCTTTTCGGATAAAGCCTGCAATATCCTAACTAGACTAGGAACAACTTTTCACAAATTATGCTTCCAGTGGAATTTGAACCCTCGACCTCCGGGTCATAAAGCAAACGCCTTGAACACTGGACCACGAAGGCCGTCAACCTCATTACATTGTTGTTATGTTGATTATAAATGAATAGTTTCTAATATTAATCATGATATTTGTTGTCAGCCGCCCCAGCTCCGAAGCAGCAGTTGCCAGCGGAGCACGCGCCAGCCCCTAACACGCCGGCCAGCGGTGGCTGCAGGAAGGTAAGTAACACCTAAAATAAGGGATGAAAATTTTGTAAACGCTTAAGTATTTTTCTGCTTCTAGAAAAAACATTCCTCTTTACCATAATAAAATATTAGAATTTTCTGTTCAGGGGGTTTAAAATAATACGATAGTCGTACGATAGTAACGTCCTATTTCTATGTCAAACCAAATTAGACTTTATCACTATGTATTAACGCTCAATGTTGCTTGACACTGAAACGCGGATACGTGGTAACGGACGTCTTGCATACCGCTTTTGGAGTAACCCTACAGTCTATTCAATGTAAAAACAATTCATTTTAAAACATGTAAAATTAAGTCCTATACATCTGTCGTCGACATTTCCTTTGCCTTGACTGTCTGACGTATTAAAAAGAATAATGTCGTTACTACCAAAGAGTTATAAGTTATAATGTACCTTATGTTCCTACCAAAGAGCAATAATGTACCTTTAGACCTCCAATATCTTTGGTTCCTACATTACATTTGAAAACTAAACTGTCATAGTTGTCAAAATATAGCAGAAAAGTTGTCAACTGTTTTTTTTTTCATAAGATTCCAAAAAAAAACGATTAACACATTCACTTATCAGAGTCCATAGCACATAGCATTGCATAAACATAAAACAGCCACAAAAGTATCGATACTATCGATAGTTTCGATTGTCAATAGTTTGCAGTACTGTTGACGAGAGGTAAAACGATATTATTACTGTTTTTCAAGGCCACGGTAGTATCGATAGACTATCGGTATTTAATACAATACTAATAATACATCACGCAAAATAAACACGTAATTTGGATTCCCCAGGAATTTGATTTCCCTGTGTGATTTGCCCCTACATATTTATTTATTATTTACCCGTGTGGTTCGGGGTTAGAATAGAACCACTCCATCTCTTCCTATGGATGTCGTAAGAGGCGACTAAAGGACTTGCACAAACATCTCGTGCTACAATTGCATTCCCAAGGAGGGTTAATCTCTTTAATAAATCATTTACCCTGTTCCGGCAATTTCTTCTCCATTTTGCAAGGTCTTTGGCATCCTTTGGTGACCATTGACATGCATTTTATATTTGAAGAAGAAAATGCGGGAAAGCGCGCCGGCCTCTAAAGCAGCATAGCTGAGGATGCACCCGGGAACGCGCTTAGATGAAGAAGGTATTTATTTATTATTTATTTATTTAGGAGGCGACCCGCGAGTTCATATCCGAGGGCCTGTGCCGCAGCCGGCGCGCGGTGCGCGGCGCGCGCTGCGTGGCGGCGCGCGCCGCGTGCGGCCGCCAGCACTGCTGCGCGCCCAGGAAGACCAAGAAGAGAAAGGTACGGGGTGGAAACTAAAACGTCTTTCCTGCGAATCAGGGGGGTTACTCCATTTTTTTTTTGCCGTGTGGTTCCCGGCAGAGTAGAATAGGACCACTCCAAGTCTTCCCGTGGATGTCGTAGGTAACTTAGAAATAGAAATAGAAATTCTTTATTTGGAGTATAAAAATAACAAATGACATTGAACATAAAAATAAAAACAAATAATGCTACCCAAATGGTTACTCTCAGCATTATGTCGAGGCTTTTTGCGGCCAAGACGCTGATGTTCAGAGGAACCAGTTGAGTAGGAATGGCTCTACCTTACATTAACAACTTGGAGTACTTATAAGTAATTTACAATGCACTGTAAATAATAACGCACTGTAATACGAAAAAAAAAACTTTGGAAATGCAAGCTAAACAAACATCAGTGAGACCTCTCCAACCAACCTGTCTGGCCAGCGTGGAGAGTGCAGGCTAAATCCTCTGACTGCTCTGGCCAAATATGCCTCTGGTAGTACAGAGAGGGTCGTGCTCCTCACCTGTAACATAACTAACAAAATTTATTTTGTATCCATACTACCCTACGGTGCAATAAGTCCGCCTTTTGTATAGTAACATTTATCTCTATAATTATTTATATTCCCTCACTACTTACACTCCAAGTCTTACCGTGGGTGTCTTAGAAGGCGACTTAGGAAACACAAGCTGAACAAAGCTTATAAACATCGATGAGACCTCTCCAAACGTCTCGCCAGCGTGGAGAGTGTAGGCCAAATCTTCTGACTGGTCTGGCCTATATATGTCTCTGGCAGTACAGGGAGGGTCGTGCTCCTGCAGTGGAGACTAAATAAGACCTGATGATGATGATATTAACTTAATATGTTCTTTTACAGATCCGGCTAGTCTGCTCAGACGGCACCCGATACACCAAAGACATAGAGATTGTACGCAAATGCGCCTGCGGCAAGAAATGCACCAAAAACAGTCCCTTCCTACACTAAACCCGGTGAAATTAATTATTTTTTTTACTTTTGGTACCCCAAAAAGTTTCTATTTTTGAAGAAACTTTATATTAGTCACCAAGCAATCACAGAAAAGTGCAATGTTGTACCATTGTACATTCAACAAGTGCATTCACTTGGCAGTATCTTTAGTTGTTCTCGAAGCTTGGATTTTCCGTGGCGATGTGCAAAATCTTGCCATTTAGCACATTGCCATGGATTTTTTTTTAAGGTGAATATAGTAGCAAATGGCCTTGAAGTGTGAAATAAATTGTTAACTCGTAAATATGGTGATAATTTCCATATTGCTCTTCGTCATGCACTAGATAGCCCTTTAAATTATTTTATGAACTGCCGTTGAAACTATTATTAGTGATCCGTCTAGCTTTAAAACTTGCCGTGGCCACTTTTGGCGGAGGCAAGTTTTAAAGCTAAACATAAGGTGGTTCATAAAATAATTTAAAGGGCTATCTAGTGCATGACGAAGAGCAATATTTTTACGACCTCCGTGGCGTAATGGTTAACACGCTAGACCGCTAATCCGGAGGTTCTGGGTTCGATCCCCAGCCAGGGCAAGTTGGAAAATGGCCTTTTTCAAATTGTCCTGGGTCTTGGGTGTTTATCTATATATGTATTTATCATAAAATATCGTTGAGTTAGTATCCCATAACACAAGTTTAAAACTTACTTTGGGGCTAGCTTAATCAGTGTGGTTTGTCCGTATAAAAAAAATTGGAAATTATCACCATATTTACGAGTTAACAATTTATTACACACTTCAAGGCCATTTGCTTCTATATTCATCTTAATACGGATGTGGACTAAAAAAATATTTTTGGCTCATCAGGTAGAATATTTAGAAATATTGTACTGGGTGGCGCAAAAGTAAAGACCCTATTTGGTTCAGCTATAACATTTTTTCTAAATTAGAAAACTAGATTTAGGTTTTTTTAAATGTATATTTGTGCCATTAAATTTCGTACCATTAGGATTTAAAGATGATGTCTTTTAAATGGTGACCTCCAGAGTTGATACACATTTGAGCCCTATTTATGACATTTTGCATAACTTGCCGTAACACTTCCTGCGATATGTTCGTTATTTCTTGACGAATGTTTTCTTTTAGAGCTGCGAGAGTCTGTGGCTTGTTCACATACACCCGAGATTTCAAAAAACCCCAAAGAAAGAAGTCTGGACTGGTCAGATCGGGTGATCTTGCAGGCCAAGGCAAATCGCCAAAACGAGAGATAACTCGGCCTGGAAAAGCGTCCCTCACTAAGTCCATAGTTATTCCACGTTCTTGGGGAGTAAAACGGTCCATGTTTATTTTCAGTGTATTTTACATTTGTTCACTACACAATTTTCAACAACAGAATGACAGAAAATGTCATATAAAAAAAATAAAAGTATTTTCTTTAGTGCCAGTACTTTTGCGCCACCCAGTATATGTATTTTTTCTTTTCTCTGGTAAGCAAATATTGCGAAGATACAGCATTTAACTTTTTTAATGTCACGATCTAGCACGATTGTCACTAGACGGTGACGTTGGTTTTTGTGAATTTTCACTACTTTGATAAATAGAAAAGTATGAGTCCATTATTTTTGGATATTCTAACTGACGGACTGGACAAAATAAGGGAACTAATTTTTTGAGCTGTTATTTAAATATTCGAAATGTTATTATGATCAGTTGGAAAACATATTGAGCAGTTATTTAATTTAATGGCGGTTGATTAATTATTGCGACAGTAAAACATGAACAGTAATAAAAAATCTATTAGTCGGTTATTTTATCATATTACTAGTTCTATTAATTTTACTAGTTTAGGGAAAACCTAGAGGTTAGGTTAGGTTAGAACTGCGACCAACACACGCACAAGCCGAGCGAACGTAGCGAGCGTACCGCGGTAGCGGCCGGCGAGTGCTAGGTTGGTTTTATCCATTTTACTAAGTTAGGGAAAATCTATAGAACCGCTCATTTATATTTTTTTTACCGCCCTCTTAATTATTTGCCTGCTTAATTATATATTCACTGATCCAGTTCATTATTTTTTATTAATCAATTTTGTTTACTTTACTGCTTAGTTTTAACTGTTGAACTAGTTATTAAACATGCCATTTATAATTTTAAACTTACCAAAACTGCTATTTACAACTGCCTCTTTAAATCAGTGCCATAAAATAATATTTTAGAATCCAGTCCACATCCCTATTATCTCGCGTATGGTATGTCACGTGACGAGTCCTAAAAGATTTGAAAAAGAAATAATATGTTGCCATTGCAGAAGCTAATAATTTAGTTTTAAAATATGTATGTATAACTCTCATTTTTTATAAAAAATTTAACCGTTTTCGCTTACTTTGTCTATCTTATAGTATATTAAACCAAAACTGTGGTTCATGACGTTAAGCAGAATAATTATTCACAGTACTATTTCACCGAAATATAATTTCGATTTTCGGTAAAACGTGATTAGGTTTATGACTTCGCGATATTGTCGAAACTTATGCACACGCCTGATGAAGTTGAATAATGAGTCTCTTTTATCTGTAGATAACCATTAATCGCGTCTTGTCATTAAATATGGTTAAACAACATGTTTAGTAACTCGACTTTAAAAAATGTACATCTTAATAATCAAAGACTACCGTTAAATAAAGTAGATGACCATAACATAACGAATTTATAGTAAGACTTGTAGTCTCGGCCTAATACGGAAATCTTAGAATATACAAATTAGACCTCATGATACTATCTCTTTTGTAATAATGTCCTAAAATAACTTCATAATATGTGAAAAAATAACAATAAAATATATGAAGAATATTTTGGGGCTTACTCCATAAAATAACTCGACAGTCCGATAGTATTGTCATATTTCTATGTCAATCGAAATAAGTCTTTATCTTTATTACTTAACACTCAATGTTGCTCGATACACACACTAGTACACGTGTACTGGTACGTACATGTCGTGCTGCTTATGGAGTAAGGGTCCATGATCCTGTTGAGTATAATGGACTAAATGGAGATGATTTGATTTACCCTTAAAATAGTTCCAGTATATTTTGTTGAAACCTATACATTATACATTGAATGATTTTTTTTCATGAGTTAAAAGAACATAATAATTTTAATACTTACTTATGCGATACAAATGGATTTAATTGCGGTTATTTTCCCAATAAATTATGTGTTCATTTGATGTAATTATAAAAAAAATATTTATTGCAACTGTTTATTGATTTAAGCGTATTAAGATATATTTAGAATAATACTATGCATAATTTAATACCTACCGGTAGTTTTATTTACTCGTTTGAAATGTATTTTAAAAGGCTTTAAGTAAGTGTCCATTAATAAACATTTTACAAAATGTTGATACCTATTTATGATATATTCGAGTATCTATTTTGATTTTTATTTACACACGAATCAATTTATAATATATAAAAGTCTTATAATCTATAACACTGTATATTTAATTATTTTCAGACAAATCACATTCGTTTAGTATAAAATTACTTGACAATCAATCGAAAATTAGGATTTGAGGTGTGTAGGTGTGTGAACAATTTATTTAACGTTAAATTGTACACCTACACAGCTTAAGCGGTTACAATTAAGTCTTTGCTAATTCCTTTATTCCTTTTCTGCCATTGAAGATTAATCTTATATCTTCTACTTTTTAATTATATAATTATTAACAAATACTAAACAATGTGGTTTATAGAAATAGTCTTGCCGCTCTCTGCCGTAGGTTACATAAATGTAAGTCGTAGTTATACTGTGTATAACCCGTGTTTTGTACCCCTAGAATAAAACTTGTCACAATTGCGATTAGTCGTATGAGAAAATCTATAAAACAAAAATGGTTACAAATTTTAATGCATTCTGCATGCATTCATCGACCGACACAAAAAATAATTAAATACAATTGGAAAAAGACATTGCTATGAAGAACTATGTTTGCGTCGTTCCACCTATACAAGAATTGGGTTATGACGAAGAAGACAGAATTATTTTCGACGAAAACAATATTTTTTCACAGAAAACACGTTTCGCCGTAATACTATCAGTTTTATAAAAACGTGTTTTTTTCTGACTAGAAATTGGTTAATAATGAATCGGTGTAACAACGTACACTCGAATGTATAACGACTTTAGTACAAAGACTGCATTCAAGCCACAGATTCAAGCACTTGCCTACGCTTGATTGAAAAAAATATGACCTAATATAGATTTTGAATTTTGTTACTACAGTGTATTTGCGTCTGAAAACGAATATGATTTGAAAACGAGTAATCGCAAAATGTGACTTTTAAGCCATTTCATACTTAGAAAATAGTTGTACTCATATCACATCGTTTATTTGACTGAAAAAATCTTTTGTAAAAATATATTAATACTATTTATTGCTATTGAGTTGCTATACTGCTTTAGGCATTGTACATTTCTAGATTTAAATATAGAAAATAATTTTAGTTTAGTATTTAGGACGACGTTTACAATAATTTTAATGCATTCCGTATTTATTCTATTTTCTACCGAAATGGTAGAAACTTTTATATGGTAACACTGTAAACAACGCATTTATCGACCTAACTTATTGATTATTGTCAGTATTAAAGAATTTTATTAAATATAACATTAATTGAGAGAAGAATCTATCAAGAATTTAATCCCAACACTGCCATTTTCTTACTCGTATTGCCATATCGAAATTATAATCATTTTTGGTAGATTTTTCTTGAATTGTAGTGTAAGAATAAAGGTGCGATCAAACAAACAGCCTCCAACAGGTTGCGCAGTGAGAGGCAGTGATTTACGTTTATAATACTCGCTTGTCACGGTCAATCAAAATGATATTAAAGGAATGACAAGCAATATATGAAAATAACGCTAAACTGCCTCTCGCTCCGGTTCTAATCTGGTTGCACCGATATTGATTAAGCTTTAAGTTATGTACCTATGTGGATGTGTTGCTAGACGCGACCGGCATTGCATGCGCTTTTTATGAATAAAATAAATATTGTCTTATGCCCTTTATAATTTATTTGATGTAATAAAAGAAGATGTTAGATACGATTGTGTTTCATTTAAAAACGTATCATTGGACCCACTGCTTGGTTCCACTGGTGTGTTCACTGGCAGCGATGCACTGTCTATCAGTTCAGTTTTCACGTTAAAACAAAGTTGTGGATATTGAGTTACAACTTAAAAATCCAAAAAGGACTTTTCTCAAAAAAAACTTAAGCTATCCTTCCAACCCTGCTTGAAATTGAGAAAAAACTTAGTTGGATGTAAACTATAGTATATAGGTATTTAAAAAAAATAAAAAAAACAAAAGGTACTTTAAAATATACTTGTTTATTTTTCATATTTGTACGTGCCGCGTCGGCAATACATTCTTATACTTACATTATATTACAAGTAATATACAATATATACTTTACGCCAACATATACAGGTCCCACCAAACTAATAATTTTAATAATCTAAATATAATATGCACAATAATTATGTCCGCACAGAACCAATTCGAGTATAATTATACAGAAAAATGTATTCAATTAGATTTTATTACCTCAAAATGCTACTTTAGACAAAAAACGACACTCATCGTGATAAAAACAGGGTAGAACTTAACATTTTACCTTTTATTCGAGCAAGTTGTAACGATTTTTGTTATATAATTCTCATATAGTCTGAACAGATTAATTTAAGAAGAACCTGTATACCCTGACACGTCAAACCCAATACATAAGGCAGTTAATATAACCGAAGGGCCTAAGACCCTAATTCATAAACTTTTGGACCTTTATACAACTTGAAAAAAAAAATTTTTCGATTAGTCAAAAGAATACATATAGTCGAAATGTTTATTTACAGAATAAAACAGAGCTGCGATCGAGATAAATATCAACAGAACGCACGTTTCGTCAAATAAATGCAGACATTTTCGGCGAAACGTGTTTCGGTCAAACATTCTGACGACCATTCTGTCAGATGTTTTTTTAACATACAAATATTAATTCAATTTTCCTAATAACCTTTACAAAATGATAATGAATTCTTAGATACATACATTTTGGACAATTTTCTAAAAGGCGGTTTAGTTAAGTAGATGTGCTTGTTGTAAATAATTACAAATATACGAAAAAAAACGCAATTTTGTACAATCAGTTTTTCCTTTTTAATTTGAAACAACGTAACTCAGTAACCTATTGTAGTAGGTCAATGTACCCATTATTATGATCAACTTTCACAGTGAAACCAACCTCGATAGTATTATTTTTTCATCTTTTATTTATAGCAATATTCAAGATTGTCTCATAGAAAAAAAATATCGTTTTAAAGGGTACATCGTTTAATATACAATCAATTCGTTCAATTGGTTGGAATGCCGCTGGCGTGCCGAAAAAGCGGCGTCGAATTCAAAGACGCGGCCGTTGTGGTGCGCCGACGACGGTATCCCACCAATTGAACGAATGAACTATAAACTATTTTCATCTCAGCGTATTCCCAGTTGCATCCTCAGCTGTCATGCTGTGAAGCCCGGGGTCCGCTTACCGGCTTTTCCTTCTCCACTTCGCACGGTTGAGCATCCTTGGTTGTAAGACCATTGGCACGCACATCATCCTTGACAACGTCAAGCCATCATTTCTTGGTTCTACCATGCACAAATTGACTTGACGAATTAATACAGAGAACGAAAAACCCCATACAAAAAAGCGTTTTCGATGTATATTTTACTATTACATGTAATTATTAGTAAGAGTAATAAATATTAAGTAGGAAATAAAAATAATAGTATCGCTTGACCGGGATAACATGGCGCGCGTCAAATTAAAAGTCGAAAGTCGACCGTATAACATCTACACTCTGTATACGACCGTTTAACGCACGCCATGTCACGCCGGTCGAGTCTTCGTCGACTTATTTTCAAATGTGTAGGATTCAATAAATTAAAGTAACGTTACATCAATTAAAATACCTATCCGAATCCACCGTTTCAAAAATAACCTAAAACATCACCGACTGTTAGAATTGTCAAAAAGTTAAATCATTTTTTTTTTACTATTATCGTGAACGAACAACAAAGTAACCATACAAAACAACCCCATACAAAAAGCGTGCTCTGCTAGTAAGCCAAAATCCTGTATTATTCCTAGATGTCGCTACTATCTCGCCCGCTAGCCATACAAAGGATGCCGGGTACATTCAAGCTGACGGTATCAACAAAAAATCAAGAGATGGCGCTTGTTTGTTCGTAGTAAATGAACGCTTATACCGCCATCTTTCCGAAATGAAGCGGCACCACTACGAAACTACTTTCGAACTAGTAGCTCCATCTAGTTGCAACATTTGAACTAAAAATCGAATTACGCTTCAAAGTATGAAGGCTACCAGACCTCTTGTGTTTGTTCGTCCACGGTATCATGACAAAAAAGAATTGACTGCATGCAGAAAGCACTGTTTATAATTTTTTTTTCATTCTTTCTATACAATGTGCTGTTGTTGTAAATAAATGCATACAAAAAAAAATATACCTTCAATAATAAACCTTTTTTGTTAAATATGCATTCACGTCTTTATAGTAAAAAAGAAAAAAAAATGTTTTTTTCCCCGACTCAAAACGTCAAACTAAACGAATATTTACAGAAAAAACAACTTAATGATTTATAAAAATACATTTTGGACCTACATATATGCAACGGGTTATAATATACTTATACAATTTCTATCATATATTTACAATTTCTCCAAATCTATAAGCTCTATAACATTATTGATCAAAAAACATACTATCGATAGTCCTATCGATATTGTGACTGTTTTTCGAAGTCAACTATCCATAGTCAAACTATCGATAGTAATTATGCAACGATAGCTACAAGTTGACATCCGTCAATATCACCTTGTTTTTTTTTTTTAATTATTTTACGGCCCTGGTTACAACTCCTTTAGAGCCTATCTTTAGTTGCTCCTTTATTCCTAACAAGTTACAATCAAAGGTTGGTGTAGGCTTTTGATTGCTTCAAGGGAGCTTCTGGCGACAAATTTGATTTGGGCGGATAAGGGTTGGGCTACATCTGGCCGCAAGGAACAACACTTTCCTATTCTGCTATCCTTTTCTGTCACTCAGAACCGTCATACGACAGAACGAGTAAGAGAGCAGGTATGCCGCGGAATCGGCGATGCGGCCGCATTCCCGCTCTGTTTCTCACTCTAGCACATGACGTTTCTGAGCGACAGAAAAGGATAGCAGCATTTCTGTTTTTCGCTTACATGTACCACAGAATAAATAATAATAACGTACAGAAGTCTCACTCAGCAAAGAAATTCAAAGAAATATCTACTCAATGTGGCTAGCGATATGGTTTAATTTAGCTCACGTCAAAACTTAGCACCTTTTCGCATGGATACCTAGACATCCATTGCAAGCAAATTTCATTCTTATTACACTAGACAAACGATTCGTATTTCGAATTTACCACCCGGAGGGGCCGCCTGCGTGCATATTAATAATGTAGGTACATTTTCGATACCTAAACGGGGAGTGACACAGGCCTGCATGCACTCATATAAGGAAGATTAGTAGGTAAGTACATGAACCCTGGTAGGGTATTGCAAAGAATGTATTTGAGTTTATCTAACAATGATTGTGGTAATAGTAAGTAGTATGAAATCAAATCAATGTCAACAGATAATTAGAGACACTTATAGACTAACAATATAATTACTGCAAGTGCATAGGTCAGATGCAATTTGGATTTTTAAACTCTGAAAACCAGGACTAGTTATTATAAGTTTGTTTTGAGTGCCCTTTAATATGTTATTCATATTATAATTTGTCGTTTAAATTACTTACATAACTGAGTAATAACCCTTCGACAACAGTAACCCTTAGCATAGGAAAGTGCTGTTCAGTGTGGCCAGATGTAGTGGTTTAAAGCAAGTACTATACCACAGAATACAGTACGAGTATACAGAACGGAATCTCCTCAGAACCTGTCCCCCGTTTTCGCCTTATCGAGGGGCGAGCACACACTGCACGGCGCACGCGGCCGCACGAGAACGGGGGAGAGGTGCGGGTGCGGGGAACGGGGACGCATATTGCGCGTACCTTAGGAGATTCCGTTCTGTATACTCTCACTGTATTCTGTGACTACTTAGTCTGCGTTTAAGACTGATTTAATTTAAAACAATCTTACTAGGTCTTCCACAGCATTTTACCCGACTGCGGCTTAGCCAGAAGGGAGGGTAATGATTAAGTAGTGTGTCGCAGTTCATTCATACAAGTTTTAGGAAATAATTATTATGATTTTAATAAATTATGTTATTAGACATTCGCCCATTATGTCAACTCGACACCTTCCACCCACAGTACACTGAAATGTCAGCTCGATTGAGTCACCTTTCTTTGCGATTGTACATGGTTACTTAAACACCGGCAACGTTTTTGGTGCAAGTTCAGTCCGTGATACTGAAGTGCTTTCTATACGATTATAAAAAAAAATCGTACATACAAAATCCATATGGCCGAGCGCCAATTTGTATGCGAAGCCGAAATTATTTTTTCGTTTTTCGACATTTTTTTTATGGCAAGTGATTCAGTATCACGGACTGAACTTGCTCCAAAAAATGTTGGCGGTGCTTAAAAAGTAACCCTGTATATTATTATATTCTTATTTTGGAAATACCACCGTAAGACGACGGTATAAAGCTTATTATTTCGATTTACTGTTTGGTCGATTCGGACGATTTCGTCGAGTCGATTCGGATTGCCGTTGACGTCGAATTGACGTAATAAGCGAAGAACTTAATTATCATTTAGTATCACCAAAGAATAAAGGCGCTAAACTTTTGCAAACCTTTTTCTAAGTTTTTTTTTTCGTTTTGTTTTGACAAGACATCGTTTTTTGACGTATAAATCCGATTTACCATAATGGTACTTCGTCAGGTATAGTTAATTTTGACAGTAACATTGTACAGTTAAATTGAACATTATGTTATACAGTTATTTTCCACATATCAAACGTTTATTTGTCAATCTGGTGTCACATACTGTCCGCTATGGGGTGTCCCACAGCACCGCTCATAGGCGTACCGAGGACGGAGTCTAGGGGTAACCCCATGTTGCATACTATTTTCAACTTTATCTGAATGGAATAAGGTTGACATTTAATTACCACTTAATAAGTGCTTGAACATTTCCCCGCCTGCTGTGAACCAAAGAATTTATAATACAATCTAGAATAACTACGAGTAATAATCTCAAAAAAACAACGTTGAAAATTTAAATTTTAACTTAATGCCACGCACATAAAGCTCATATTCTCATAACGCTTATGTCTAAATACCTAACGTTCCCAAAAAATGTACCTAAAGTTGTGGGCGTCCCTTTTCCGCAAAATGTCAGTGCAATAAAGAAGAAGGGGAGAGCTATAACTATAGGTATAATTTTTGGGAACGGCTTTGCCACTTCGTAAGCATTCTAGATTTGTATACAATTTCTTTGGAATAGACCCTCATTGACAGTTAATTTTGACAGTTACGTTCCCTAGACAAAACATCGAGTTTGACTGTTAATTTTGACAGTTACGTTCCACAGATAAAATATCTAGTTTGACAGATAAACTGTTAGTTTTTTATTGATTTACAGCCCCGGAAAGTCCTGGTAAATTCTACTTGTCAAAGTAACGCGACATACTGCGCCAGCCGTGGGCGTCCCTCAGCAACGGTGCGTGCTATAGATGTCGGGCTCCAGACGCCGCACCCTCACTCGCTGCCGGTAGTGGTACTCCTTGAGGTACGCTCGCAGGCGGGCGGGGAGGGGGAGTTGTTCTACACCTACAATAAAACATACAGCAAAATTAAGTTTTCTCTCTCACCTATTCGAAAAACGATGTTTTTATCCCAAAATAGTAGGGACTAAAGTTACTTGTGATTCCCGCGGGACTAAAAAGTGAAAAAGAAAAGCACAAGGGATGAAAAAGAAAACTAAACACGAATGTTATCCATAGAATAATTAGTCTCCAAGTACCTCCGTATCCTGGAAGAGATTGCAGTTGCGACACAGTAGACCGTAACAGTATTACAAACACAACGGAATCTCCAAAAGTCCCGCGCAAAATGCGTTTATGATAAAGTAATGTGAGACACTATGCTATAGGATTCATTTTGAATGGCAGTGCGTGACACTTACCATCGTAGGTGATGTGTGACACTATGACAGCTCTGGACAGCTGCTGCAGTGAGAAAGGCTCGCTTCGAGGCAGGGGGGCTGTCAGCATGGGCTCGAAAAACATCACACACGCTGGGTCCTGGAACAGAACATTGGTCTAGCTAGCTAATCTAAATTAAGAAGGGCACCACTGCCTATGCCATAATGGATAATAGGCAATTGGGAAAATATATTTAGGGGCCGTCCACATAACACGTATTACGTTACACAAAATGTTGACTTTATGTACACTTTATGTAATATCTGGATGGCCCCTTACGTATACAATAAACAAATATTTTTATCTAACCTCTTTTGTCCCACTCCTGTGTAAAGATCACCCCCATATCCTTCCCCTAAGTCATATTAATTTAGAAAAATTTAAAAACAAGAATGCTTACAAATTTAAAATATATATATTATATACAACGTGGATGGGACACACCCGTAATAAATTGAACCACGGTCTATACCAGATCATTATAGTATAATAGAATTAAAATAACAACCAAAAAACAAAAAAAAAACCGGCATTTCTATACTTATGTCCCTTCCTCGTTGTATATAGACTCCGTCACTTGGGATGATGTAAGATTCTAAGGATACCTTACACATCCAAATCAGTTCGGGCATTTTGAAGTTATAGAGGAACACTCATATACATATACATGAACCGTGAAAACATGACACTAATTTTTTAGGGCAGTTGTCGTTTTACAATTGAGTTTATGTTCCGGAAAGTGTATACCTTAAGGACTGTATGCACAAATCCACGTGGTCGGATTTGGCTCTGAAATATGCAAAATTTTTCCGCTAGGGGGATAAAAATGTCAAGATGAAGTTACATAGAGTTAATAATGTGTAAACGGGACAATAGATGTAGGTAATCATAAATTGTAACGTAGAAGCTTACTTGTTTCTTTTCGTCAAGACTTCCAGTCCGCGATACTTATTAAAATTTTCAAATCAATCAAATCAAAGAATTATTTTGTTTGAATTATTATTTCTGAATTAAGGCCTTGGCAGACGTCATTATAATGTACTTAACACTTTAGTAGACAGGCTATCAGTAAAAAAAGGCTAAAGTCGAAAATACAGTAGTGTGCGTGAATGCAAGACGTTTATTTAAAAAGCGAGTTTAAATATATGTAAAATTCATATAGCACTTTCAAAAAAATCCAAGTTATAGTTATTCGAATCTTGCGTTAAATTTATTACTTTTTCAATTTATTAGTCGACCTCCGTGGCGATTCCTTAACACGCTAGTCCGTCACTCGGAGGTTCTGGGTTCGATTCCCAGCCAGGGCAAGTTGGTAAATGGCCTTTTTTAATTTGTCCTGGTTCTTGGGTGTTTATTTTATCCCATCAAAAACATAAATGTAAAAATGCCAAGTTCAAATTCCGACAAAACAATTGAAATTTAAATAGCTGCCAAGTTATGTAGGTATAGAAAACTGAAATATATTCATAAGAATCTCAACATTTGACTTGGACAACATTAAGATTGAAAGCACGGTCACCCATCCTAACTGTGACCAAGCTAGATGTTGCTTAACCTGTAAAAGCACAGTCATTCATCCATCAATTTCTCGAATTTATTGTATGCAAAGTGGAGCGAAATATTTGCACAAGTGGTTTTGATTACTCGTATTTTGAAATTTGATAAAGCGCAAATGACAAAGAACCCTTAGAATAGAGAATCTTTTTAGTTTCACGCAGCTTTTTAGGGTTCCGTAGTTAACAAGAAAACCTTATAGTTTCGTCATGTCTGTCTGTCTATCTGTCCCCAGTTTTACTCATAGAATATTAGTACTAGAAAGCTGTAATTGGGCATGGGCATGGATATGTGGTAATAAAAACTTGAAAAAAAAATGTGTGGTGTGAGACGTCGTTGAATAGGTCTTTCAAAAATATTGTAAGATTATGAACACCCTTTTTCGTTTTAGCAATCCGTTTGTGAAATATTTGGTTTTTGATTGCAAATTTTTGTTAGAATCATGTGTCTTCCCTCTCTGTCAGTTAAACGGTTGTATATGGACACTTAAAAAAATTCACGGCAGTAGTATATAACGTCTCCCTGTACTTACGCTGTTAGGAGAATAAGACAATTGACAGATGTAGCAACTGCTAGACAAGTGTACTTTAGTTACTTTCACAGTCTAATGTCTTACGGGATACTTCTATGGGGGAGTGCAGCGGACATTCAGACTATTTTTCTTTTACAAAAAAGAGCAATTCGTGCTATTTACGGTTTAGGATCGAGAGACTCACTGAGGGAATTATTCAAGGAAATAGGTATACTTACTTTTGCATCACAATTCATATTTGAAAATATAATGTATGTAAGGAAAAATATTTCCATGTTCAATAAAGTAAGTGATTTTACAGATAGAAATTTACGTAATAAGAATGACTTAGTTAGCCCGTATTACAGGCTGAATACAGTCAGTAAGTCTTTTATGGGGAAGTGTATACTTTTTTATAATAAATTGTCAGAATCGGTCCTTGATATGCCAGACAGAAAATTCAAAGCTTATGTAAAGAAAGTACTTTGTGAGAAGGCTTATTATAGGACCGATGACTATCTTAAAGACAAAAAGGTCTGGCTTGAGCTTGGCGCGGGTCCCTCTTAAAGGTTTGTATACTTAGACATGTCATAATTTAGGTACATTGGTACATACTAAATTTACAAATTGACATTATTTTAAATTTCGTAATTCTTATAATTCAATTTAATTATGACATAATAAACAATGTAATCTCAGTCCATCTATATAACTAATTTTAAGTTATTAGTTTGTTAGTTGACGTCTTTGGAGAAAACGTGCAGTGCAGTTTGTTGCCGCTTCTTCTGCACTTGCGCCTAGGAAGCGGCGTAAACTTAGCTTTAAGTAACGATTTGACGACAACATTTGTGCAAAACAAAACAAAGTGACTATTATTAAGAGATATTATAAATATCTCTGATAATAAAGATATTTTGAATTTGAATTTGAACTAAAACTAATTTAAGGTGGATTCAGATCATGATACTGAACAACTTTTCCTAAGGAACACATAATTAAATATGAAAAGAAAATGTTTGCTTTCCATTCGACCTCCGTGGCGTAATTGTTAACACGCTAGACCGCTAATCCGGAGGTTCTGGGTTCGAGCCCCAGCCAGGGCAAGTTAGAAAATAGTCTTTTTCAAATTGTCCTGGGTCTTGGGTGTTTATCTATGTATGTATTTATCATAAAATATAGTATCATTGAGTTAGTATCCCATAATACAAGTTTAAAACTTACTTTGGGGCTAGCTTAATTAGTGTGATTTGTCCTTACATATTCCATACATATATTACATAAATATTACATTTAGCCAAATCTTGTGTGTAAGAGATCAAAAATAATTTTTGTATTTCGTTTGTTCCGTGGTGAAAGTTGTTCAGTATCATGGACTGAATTCAGACCTAAAGGTAGGCAGTTGGTATTTACATAAAACAAGTAGGTACTGACTACGGAACCCTACACTGTACGTGACCCGTCACGGCACGTGGCCGGTTTATTTTGGTTAAGTTGAAATTTTAGGGAACCATAGACAAATTTATGATATTTCTGTGTAAATCAATATTACTTATCGCTGACATGACGTTCTCAAAAATACAATCAAATACCTAGTATTTTACGCGAGCGGTGACTTGGAAAACTACACGTTTTGTGTTCCACAGACAGAAAATGTACACATTTGAATTTTCTTTGTGAAACAATACGTTTAGCGACCATCTGCAATCGTAACACCTTTCACTTCTATTCACCTTATTATGTAAGTACAGAGGGTAAAAAAGGATTGCACGTTGAACAGATCAACAGTCTTGGCGTAGCAGCTGTACGTGCTCAATCAATGACTTGACTGTTTGATTTTGTACAATATTTTTAACAAATCAACAAAGAGCACTAAAAAGAAATCTTTTCCTGAAAACAGCTAAAAAATTGGTTGATTAATGAAGCAGTAATTAGCATTGTTGCATCCTTTTATTTTTTATCTTCTAATAGGTTTTCCTGTAATCTATAGGTAAAGAACTATTAACTGTATATTTTTCAAAAGATTGGATTCAGTGGTTTCGGAGATAAGTGTATTTTTATTATTTATTTTCAAAAATAACTTCAAAAACACCAACTTAAAAAATATAGAAAAATATATTTAATATTATCATAAAATGCTCTTTCATTTGATATTTTACGCGATATAGTTCACAAAACCCTTTTTTTAATGTCTCATTTATCTCCCATAAAGTGGCCCCATTTTTTATTTATTTATTCATTTACCTACATTTTACTTCCGTCTTTGGGTCACAAACTTACATTATGTGCACCACATTTCAACTGAATCGGTCCAGTAGTTTAGTAGGGGGGGTAAATTTTCGCCCATTTTCTTAAATAACTTAAAAATACCGATCTAAGAAATAATAAAAAATAAATATATTTAAAATTGTCATAAAAAGTTCTTTCATTTGATATGTCACACGATTTTGTTATTAAAACTTTTTTTTTATGTCTAATTTACCCACACTAAGTGGCCCCCTTTTTTAAATTTCATTTATTTACATTATACGTCTATCTTTAGGTCACTAAGTTACATAAGTGTAGGTACTAAATCTCAACTAAATCATTCTAATAGTTTCGTAGCAAATTGGCTGTGACTTACGGACAGACAGACAAGCGAAACCCTAAAAACAGTAAAAACACCGAAAAAATCGGTTCCTATACAAATTTCCCGGGCGGCTGCACACTTTTGTATAAAAATGCAGTTTTTTTTTTGTTTTTTGACTGTTGTTTTAATATCATTATACTATACTAGCAGTCCACCCCGGCTTCGCCCTTGGTACACACAAAGCCTATGTCACTCGGGGATAGTGTACTTTTCCAACGGTGAAAGTTTTTTTTAAATCAGTCCAGTAGTTTCGGAGCCATGTAATGCAAACAAACAAACAACCAAATCTTTTCTCTTTATAATATTAGTGTAGATAAATAGCCTACTATAGCCTGCCTGCCAAGCCAAGTATAGATCTAGTATAGCCTGTGGTTGGATATATTACGCATAATGTCAATTCGTATTTTGATATACATTCATGGGGAAAAGTTGTTCAAAATTTCAGACTGAATTACCCCTCAAAATAATTGTAAAACCCTAATTAAACAGCACCTTTTATTACAAAAACAGTCAATATGATTCCGCGACCCGAGAAAGTTCCAATCCGATTTTCATCCTAATCGCCAATTAAAAAATATAGGTAATAAAACAAACCAAATTATTTTTTTCATTGACTTAATTTTCAATAAAATTTAAAAAAAAAATGTGCGATGCCGTATCTGCGATAGCATTACTTCTTTACTTGAACGTCAACAAAATGTCAAAACTGTACCATAGTGTAGCAAAAGTATGACATAATTTGGCAGTTTGTACATAGTTTTTTATTGAAATATTTTAGACTGTAATGCAATTTTACGTAATTTGAAAATGGATTTTTTGAAAAATTCGACACGGCCTCCTTCCTGAACGCCCGGCGGGCAACTGAATTTGTATGGAAGAATCATGGCCGCCATTTCAGAGATTTCTGTCAAAAACGTTGCAAAACATCCAATTTTTAAAATTATTATTTTTATTATTGCGTGATTGCATTGTAAGCAAATATTAAGAATAATGTTTCAAAATAGCCTTTATTTTTATAAAATATATGCAATCCCTTGTTAGAATATTTCTTTACGCAGAAAAACAAGCCAGTTTGTAGCAAGATTTTCTAAAATATTTCTCTCAGGTTTCTTTACAATTATCTTACTTTTTCTGAATGAAAATTAAAAAAATACGATTTTCGTCTACTGGCTAGTCTATTCACCTATAACTAGGTATGTAATTTTCTTAGTGGTCTTTTCTACTTAAGCCATAACTATTGCCCGCGCAAAGTGCGTTTTGCATGTTTTTGGGTAAATTCAATGCTTGTTTTTAGGAAAACTACAAAATATTTTAAAATATCCTTTTCTTCGTCTACTGTCCCAACTCTTCCTCTATCTATGTGTATACATTATTTGACTTAAATCAAACGCTTTCTGTACAAACTTGTTGCCCGCGCAAACCCAGTTTACATGGTGCCGACCCTTAAAACACGTTAATTAATTAATTTAAATTGAGGCAGATTTGACACACAGTTCTGCAAGATCGGCGAGGGTTATAAAAGCCGAGAATCACATCATACCTTGTAGTGCTCTATGAGATCTGTGACAGTCCTCGCCGCGAACACGGCCGGGTCGTGCGAGTCGAAGCTGAACCGATGTTGATAGTGTTCTATGCGCGCGTGTAGAGACCGCGAGTACTTGCGGAAAGATACGGAGAACAGGTGCTCTTCCTGCGCTGAGTCGCGGAGGAGGAAGGTGCCTGGAATACACAGAATAGGGTAGTACAGGTCGCGCCAAACTTCTAGATCGCTCTGAACTTGCCTCACTCAGGTTACAAACAGGGACAGAATTTTTATCACAATAATGTTTTTTTCAGAATGATTGCAAGAATGTAGATACGATATATATACACAATAAACAAAAATAAAGCAAATTCTATCTGCTATGGGTATCTGTACTTTACTACTGCGACGCGAATCGCCTCAACTTCAGAGCGAACTAGAAGTTAGGCGCGACCTGTGTCCGGGGTCAAATAATAAATTATTTTGTAATGATACGAGAATAAAACGTCACAAAGTATTGCAGAAAAACTTTATATAAGGAGGGGTATTTGACTCCAAGAAACTATGACGTCACAACGTGCGTTTTCATACAAATCCCATAGAAAATTATTGTTTTGACATTTTTTTTTTGACATTCCAAAAAAGAAAAGTATCTCATTGGACTTGTTGGAAACTAGCAGATTACCAAGTTGTTCTAGTCTGAAACGATGCAGCATGCCACGTGCATGCTGCATATTGTTTTCATACCTCATTTCTTCATCTCATTCTGTACGCTTTTCATGTTCATGCCATTTTCGAATCATTTACACCGCCCTCATTATAATTAATTTGTTTTTCGTGAGTTATATGACGATTAGTTTTTTTTTATTTATAACTAGCTTTCGCCCGCGGCTTCGCTCGCGTATCCCACGAGAACATTACATTTTTCCGAGACGAAAGGTACCCTATGTCCTCCTCTGTACTCCTAACTATGTGTATGCTGTAAGAGATTTTTCACGCTCACACTGGTCAGGACAAAAAAAAAACTATGTGTATGCGAATTTTCAAGATTGATTCAGTAGATAAAGCTTGAAGAGGTAACACACAAATATACAAACTCACTTTCGCATTTATAATATTAGTAAGGAAGTTAAGAGTGCAGTAATGGTGTTTAACCATCGAAATATAATTCTCTAGAAGCCTAACTAATCCCGAAAAATCATTTTACGCGATATGTACCGCGGCGGGCGGGGCTTAAAATATGTACCGCGCGGCGCGACAGTTCGCCGTGACACTCGAGTCGTGCGGTTGCGTCGCAAGAAGTTTCCTTTGGGAATATTGCTGTGTTTTTGCGATAATCGATTCATTAAAAATGCCGTCATGTGCCGTGAAGTGGTGTAGAAGCCATACAGACATGAAAAACACAGGACTCGCCTTTCATATGTAACTAAATAAACATTTTAATAATTTATACTTGACATCTGTTGACATCTCACCGCTCGTTGCGTCGGTCGAGTAGCCGGCTTGGCGCAGCCAGCTGCTCGACCGACGCGGCGATGACGCGTGCGTGACCTTGTCGCGACCAATCGCATGCATCTTTGTCTATGTGTGGTTTTGAGTGTTTCGTTGTAATTACTGTTAGTTTGTTTGCGTAAATGGAATCAGAATCGAAGCGGTGATTGTAGGAGCGTTAGATTTCTAGAGAATTATTGTTCATAGTGTTTAACGCATGTTTAGAGGTTTTATGTAATATGAAAATGACGACTTTTGACTGACGTTTCATTAGGCTCAAATTACTTTGTATCATGGGTATAGTGGATATTTAAAAGGATGCCAACGATTTCAAATCCACCCTGTGTAGTTAAAATGATCAAAATCACCCTGTAAAGTAAATATTTACCTTCGGGCTTGTTGTCCAGTAGTCTCTCAGCCTCGTACCGGTCCATCTTGCCCCAGTAGTACGAGCACGCTGTGATCTGTTGTAGATCCGGCACCAAGCAGTGAATATAATCCACCTACAAAGACAAGTAGTTATTTTAAAATATTTTTAAAACCGTCCAAGTGCGAGTCGGACTAGCGCACGAAGGGTTCCGTAAAACATAAATATTTCAAGCGTCTACCTGTTATTAATATCAAGCAAAAAAAAATGGCAAAAAAATCAAGTTTGTTGTATGGGAGCCCAGCTTCATATATTTATTTTATTCTGTTTTTAGTATTTGTTGTTATAGCGGCAACAAAAATACATCATCTGTGGAAATTTCAACTGTCTAGCTATCACGGTGCATGAGATACAGCCTGGTGACAGACAAACACACGGACAATGAAGTCTTAGTAATTCCCATTCCCACCAAGGGTCCTGTTTTTGGCGTTTTTAACCGTTTCGTATCACGTATGCCGTGTGGTTCCCGGCAGAGTAGAATAGGACCACTCCAAGTCTTCCCGTGGATGTCGTAGAAGGCGACTTAGGGAACACAAGCTATCCAACCCGTCAGGCCAGCGTAGGCAAAATCCTCTGACTGCTCTGGCTAATATACGGCTCTGGTAGTACATACAGAGAGAGTCGTGCTCCTGCAGTGGAGGACAAAAGACCTGATGATGATGACCACGTACCTGCGTGTGCACTTTAGTTGCCGCGTGCTGCTGCGTCACGTGCGGCAGCGCGGGCGCGCGCAGCAGCAACGCGCGCAGCTCCCCGCCGCACACCACCTGCAAGCAATACAAGGAATATAGAACCTATCTAAATTAAATATGTGATGGCAAATTTCCCCACGAATGATATCCAACTCACGCCCCCCACATTTGTAGTGAGTTTGAATCTGACTCGTGGTGAAATTCATCACATATTTTTAATGTGTAATTGTAATTTAGATATTGTTCCAAACTAAAATCCTAGCCTAATCCTAATCCTATCCTAACCAATTAAACGAGCGAGCGAAGCGAACGAGGGCTATAATTCAAGTTGGGGCGAAAACACATTGTTTGTATGTATGTATGATTGTTCCGCGATAACTGCCGAACCGATGGTCCGATTTTGATTACAGAAATTTGGCAGGCATGTAGGATATTTCCTACATGCCTGCCAAAAACTACTAAACCGATTTTGATGCCCAACGAATTTGAAAATTCTATTGATATTTCAATTGAATTTTCAAATTCGTTGGGCATCAAAATTGGTTAAGTATATTTTGAAATATTAATAAAAAATCGCAAGTTCTAAGTTCGCGGCGAACTACTAGTATTATAAATGCGAAAGTGAGTTTGTATATTTGTTTGTTTGTTTGTTTGTTTGTTACCTCTTCTTTATGTACTGAACCAATCTTCTTAAAAATTCGCATACACATAGTTAGGAGTATTGAGAAGGCCATAGGGTACTTTACATGCCGGATAAAAGTAATGTTCAGCGTGCTTCAGAAGGCACGTAAAAGCCGTTGGTCCCGGGTGTCATTTGTATGGCAGTCGTCAAGCTATGTCAGATGCCTTTAGGCAGCTTGAAAAACTGACACCAGTGTTGGCCACTTACATACACGAAAAACAAACAAACAATTTCATACAAATCCCGAAATGTGTGTTTTGACATTTAGAAGTGTTTTTTTTTTATTAAATAATTTACGGCTCTGGATACTAGTCCTTTAGAGCCTATCTTTAATTTTGTTTTTTATTCCTAATCCTAACCTAACCTAATCCTAACAAGACAATCAAAGGGTGGTGTAGGCCTTTGACTGCTGCAAGGGAGCTTCTGGCGACAAATCTATACGAGTCCACTGGTTTACATAGACGACTGAGTGGCGGACGACGCCCGAAGACGCCCACACAGTCCGCGAAACAAATATCACTACAGCCGTACTATGCCTGTCCACTTAACTATTTCACACATTGTTCATGTCATGAGCATTTATAACACCAAACAACACCAATTTCGTATTATAAAGTCCACTAAAATCAATTTGTAAAATAATTTAAAACAAACCTTCAACCGAACCCCTTGACTTCCCGCCAAAAACTCGAGAAAAAAGTCTGTTTTTTTATTTTTTATTTATAGGCACAAATCACACTGATTAAGCTAGCCCCAAAGTAAGTTCTAAACTTGTGTTATGGGATACTAACTTAACGATACTATATTTTATGATAAATACATATATATAGATAAACACCCAAGACCCGGGACAATTTGAAAAAGGCCATTTTCCAACTTGCCCTGGCTGGGGATCGAATCCAGAACCTCCGGATTAGCGGTCTAGCGGATTTATATCAGTACGCACGCACGCACAATCATTTATCTCTTACGGTTCAACCCTCAAACAAACAACAGACCTGGAAGTGCGGGTGCAGCCGTATGGAGCCGTCGCCGGGCTGCGGCAGCTCGTTCCTGCGGTCCGGCGTCGCCTCGCCGTCGGGCCTGCCAACATTTCCGTCACATCTTATACGTAGGTTCCAAATCTCGTACCATTTACATACATTTGTGGGCAAGAAGGATCCAGTTGCGGAGTATTGAGTTAAGACTGGATTCAAATTAAATAATGAAACAAGAAATGGTGAAAAAAATACCACGTGAGCAGGACTTGAACCAGCGACCTTGGTCTAAATACGACCAGTATCTTGCTCACGTTGTGTATTTTCACCATTTCTTATTGCATTATTTAACTGTATTTTGAATGCCTAAAAAACCCTATAAGACTAGATTAGCAAGAGCCAATTGAAAAACACTGACACCAGTGTTGGCCACTTACACACAAAAACACAACAAGAATACGCATGATGACTGAAAAAATATTTTTGGCCCATCGGTTAGATTATTAAAAAATATTGTACACGTATTTTTTTTTCTCTGAGAAACAATAAATGACGAAGATACAGCGCCTTTAAATTTCGCATGACGTCACGCTTTCGTACGATTTTTACACATCGGTGACGTCACAATCCCCCACTCTGGAATTTCGATACTCTGTATCTTTGTGAATTTTTACTTTTTTGATAAACTGAAAAATATGGGTACATGATTTTTGTATAATCTAACTAACGGACTAATTAGAATAACACTTTTCTGACCCAGTCATCATCCCTATTAACGGTACTCACGTTCGCGGCGCTACCGACAACACGTATACTTCAGCGGTGGGCTCACCGCTCTCTCTCGTGGAATCACCATCTGAAATGCAGAGACAACACATCTATATCCCTTGCAGGGTAATGAATGGGCAATGCTATTTTTTTTTGGAAAGCGTTATTTTGAAATCCGTTTCGAGATATAGAGTTAATTAACAGCTGTGGGTCATTTTTTTGCCAAAATAATCACGGGTTTCGGATATTTCTACAAACAAACGTATGACCTTTGTTTGACCTTGCTCCGCGGCTGTATCGGTTTAAGCTCTGGTCCATTCATTAAAAAATACGAATCGCCTTTATGGTATTTATCCGTCACTGACAATAACGTTCAAATGTCACCGTTTCCGCCAATCGTAAGTAAGAACTATCCGCCAATCATGGGTAACTGAATTTACTGAATGACACTGACACTGACAAAGACTTATGACACTAGCGTGATTTTATTTTTTTAATATTTATTGGGCTTGGCCATTTCTTTTGTGAAGACACGACTTTCGTCTTTGACATGATTTTTATAATAATTTATAAAAATTTAACTAAGCCGTAATATGACAAAATATTCAAATTAGCTTGAAATACGCTATATTTTGGATATAAAAAAAATTAAAATTAGGGGTTAAAAAAATAAACAATCCCAATTAATTAAAAAAAAAAACTAAAAAAAACGCTTTAGGTGTGAAAAAAAAACTTCGTACAAACCCCCCCCCCCCCCCCCCAAACTTTTTTTACAGACATGAATTTTCGCGTTATTCACTTTACTTGTTATATTATAATAATAATAAATTTATTTTTCTCACCACAATATTCTTATGAGCTATATACAATTTACAGTGTACAGATATTTAAATAATAATATTGTGAGAGACTGGTGCCTAAACTAGACTGAACGTCTGTGTTTCAGGACGCCAGGTCTCCTCTCCTAGGGTTTTTTTAATACAGCTTGATTGTGTACAATAAATTATGTTTAAACAGTTGCATTCGATTATTGGTATTAAACAATTAAGTCAGTGAGTCTAGCTATTGACCGGTATATGATAAGACATAGTTAAATATATAGGTACTATCTGTGTGTACTATGCTGTAGTGTATATGTTGTGTACATGAATACCTGCAAAGGCCTAATTGCTAAATAAAATATTTGATTTTAGATATTTTATCTAGTTCTGCGCATTAGGTACTATACATATATTGTGAAAACTCTATAAAGTGTAAATGTAACTTACTTTAACATTTTTTATTTATTTATTTATCTACTGCCAGAAGCTTTTCCGTCTCGTCGTAATTAAGTCCCCGGAGCCATTCACCCACCACTCTCTTACAGGAATATGTTTTTAAAGGATAAATGGACAGCTGTTTATTTAACTTATTATATAAAAACATCCGCCAATTGAAGTTTATTTTTTACTTTTTAGTTCGGTTTACCAATAAAGCGTGCTTTTTAGTTTTGTTATCTGACGTTTTCAAGTGGGTGAAAGTCGCTATCGAAGATTCTTTACAAACACAGACCTACCACTACTAGACCAGCATAGTGCGTGGCCACTTTAGTGCATCTCTTTCTATCTTTGATTGTAGCCTCCACTCATATTTTGCACACGTCACAGAACACACTATGGTTACTAACTTATAATAAGCTCAAATAACACCCTAAATCACCTTTTAAATGATAGAATCCCTAAAATTAATAACTTTCTTCGATCGTTTTGTGGTTTGTTTGGCCCAGATTTTGACAGTAGGCCAGCTTAGAGCAGCCACGCCGATAGAGACAAAAAAACATATCAGCGTTTCTTTCACACTCACGTTGTACTGTATTTGACAGTCTCTTTCTAGCAATATCGTTGCAAGTCGAGTAGTGGTAGGTCTGTGTTTACAAACATACAAGGGTCGTAAAACCTAAGCCCACGTTAAGTGTGATGGTAAGCTAAAAATGAAGTAAAAAAAAGTGTCACTGTCACGAATGAGATACACGCAGAAGTTCCGCGAACAGGATTCCAGACATGTACGTTAGGTTACTACAAGTTAAACTAGGCCTTATGTCTTTTTGCATAAAGTCAAAAAATGTTTGTCTGGTTTTTGACTCCGTTGCACACACACATACCAAAACGTTCGTCAACTATTGAGAATTTCCGAGAATAGCGAGTGCAGACAACCATACCGGCCACATTATATACACTACTTTTCATATTTCGATATATGTTCGTTAGGGAAAGTTGTTCAGTATCACGGACTGAATTCACCCTTAAAATAGTTTCAGTATATTTTGTTGGACCTTATATATACCTGCGTTTATGACGATAGCGTCGAGCTCGCGCCGCAAGTCCCTCGCGCCCAACGTCAGTACCGCAGCCAGTCTGAAATATTGGAAATATTAATAGTCTTCGTCGATCGAGCGGCCATGCTCGGTGCTGTGACTCACAATTTTGTTGAAATTGTGAGGGTACTTGGTGTGTTGAGTGTTACTTAGCTTACCTACTTTCGGACCTTGCACGCGTAACAGTTTTTTATACCTATAGTGTGTTTGTTTGTTTGTTTGTTTAATTTCTTTATTGCACAAAAATTACATTAAAATATACATTATTTAATACAAAGAGAAGAAGAAATAACTTGTACAAAGGCGGACTTATCCCAAGAAGGGATCTCTTCCAGTTAACCCAGTATAGTGTATGTGTTCTCATGTAAGTGAAATGTAAATTTCTTTATGTGAATAAAATATTAACCGAATATACCTACAACTGTGTAATCTACATACGAGTAATAAATCACAGGCTATACTAGATCACTACAATAACAAAAAACCAAAAAAAAATCGACTGCTAAAATCATTAATTACCCTTCAGTAGGCTTTGCCGTGTGGTTCCCGGCAGAGTAGAATAGGACCACTCCAAGTCTTCCCGTGGATGTCGTAGAAGGCGACTTAGGGAACACAAGGTAATTAAAGCTGTTAGGCTCTCGAAACTACGTCAAGCGGACGCCTGCGACGGGTTCAGTCCGTCTCTGTCACAAACCCTAAGTGGGATAGAGATTTGATTTTAATTTATTTACTGTCACCTAGCTGAGGTAGCTGAAACCGTCGCGGGTCACGTGTCTCTGTCGAAGAGTTTCTGACAGAGACGGACTGAACCCGTCGCGGGTCTCCGCTTATAGCAGTTTCAAGCCTTAAACATGAATGAGACATCCTCTAACTGCTCTGGCAAGTATGGCTCCGTAGTAAAGAAAGGGGTCGTGCTCCTAAAGTGGAGACTAAATAAACGGGCAAGTGCGAGTCGGAATCGTACATGAAGGGTTCCGTACCTCCGTACAATGTTTTAAAACGCTAAAAAACACGTTTTTTGTATGACGACCCCCTTTAGTTTTTAACGTTTTTTTTATTTTTAGTATTTGTTGTTATAGCGGCCATAGTAATACATAATCTGGGAAAATTTCAAGTATCTAGTTAATGCCATTATAAAGATCTAGTTAAAAACACTGAAAAAAACACGTTTTTTTTACGGCGACCCCCATTAATTTTTAACTTTTTTCATTTTCAGTATTTGTTGTAATACATAATCGGTGAAAATTTCAAGTGTCTAGCTATTACGGTTCAAGAGATAGAGCCCTGTGACACACGGACAGACAGCGGAGTCTCAGTAATAGGGTCCCGTTTGCACCCTTTGGGTACGGAACCCTAAAAAGACCTGAATGATGATGATGATGAAGGCTTTGCAATAGTCGGGTAAAAAGGAGGTGATAAACTATACGGCTTGCTTTGCATTAAGTAGGTGCCTAGTAGATTTTTGCTATCAATATTCAATTGTTTGAATGGTTCTAAAATTTGCCACCAGGTGTACAGTATTAGACATTGTGTTAATGAAAGAACGCAAAACCTCTCAGATGGCACCTCAGCCCATGTAACTGAACAACTTTTGTTCAACAACTTTCACGAAATCCAAAAAAAATAATTCGGATTTTCATAAAAATTTACTCGATCAGCTGATCAGTTTGTACAAAAAATTAATTTTTTTTTTTTAGTTTCGTGAAAGTTGTTGAACAAAAGTTGTTCAGTTACATGGGCTGAGGTGCCATCTGAGAGGTTTTGCGTACTTTCATTAACACGATGTATAAAGCTATACATTCATATAATCTTTCTCTGTTTTTCAATTCAATTCAAAATATCTTTATTATCATAGGATATTTATAATATCTCTTAATAATAGTCACTTTGTTTTGTTTTGCACAAATGTTGACGTCAAATCGTTACTTAAAGCTAAGTTTACGCCGCTTCCTAGGCGCAAGTGCAGAAGAAGCGGCAACAAACTGCACTGCACGTTTTCTCCAAAGACGTCAACTAACAAACTAAAAACTTAAAATTAGTTATATAGATGGACAGAGATTACATTGTTTATTATGTCATAATTAAATTGAATTATAAGAATTACGAAATTTAAAATAATGTCAATTTGTAAATTTAGTATGTACCAATGTACCTAAATTATGACATGTCTAAGTATACAAACCTTTAAGAGGGACCCGCGCCACTGTAACTTAGTAACTACCAATAAATTAGATACATCCCGACTCTCTATCTTTCTCTTGGGCACCCATTTTACAGGACATACCTGTCGTCTCGACAAGCGTCGCTGACTCGTCTGTAGGCGGTGCACACACACGCGGGCCGCCGCCAGCGGCGACGTCTGCACGCGCACTCGCGGCCGCTCCATCTGAAACAACATCATATACACTATATAACAAAATATACTGAAACTATTTTAAGCCCGAATTCAATACATGACACTGAACAACATTCCCAAATCAATGATAACGAACAACATTCAGCACACTGGGCCCATAACCTAATGAAATGTTAGCGAGTTTTAAGCCGGAATTCAATCCATGACACTGAACAACTTTTCCCAATCCATGATACTGAACAACTTTCAGCACACTGGGCCCATAACCTAATGAAATGTTAGAGAGTTTTAAGCCGGAATTCAATCCATGACACTGAACAACTTTTCCCAATCCATGATACTGAACAACTTTCAGCACACTGGGCCCATAACCTAATGAAATGTTACAGAGTTCGATCAATGACTCATTTATTTTATCATAACCAGTAATTATACAATACATACATACATACATATGAGGAGAACGCATTACTAGCGCTTTCGCAAGTTAAGCGACGGGCGTGGTCTGCACTTGGATGGGGTGACCACCAGTGGTATAAAAAATTCTCGAGCTCCTGCCTACTTCGAAAGGCACGTTAAGCCAATGGCCTCAGCTGCACTCATTGTATGACAGTCGTCAAGCAATGTCAGATGCCTTTAGGCAGCTTGAGAAATCTGACAAAAACAATGCATATGAACATGAATAGATATCTATTCTTTTTGATTAACTCCATGGTGTAATGGTCAACACTCTAGTCCGCCAATCCGGAGGTTCTTGGTTCGTTCCCCAGCCAGGGCAAGTAGGAAAATGGCCTTTTTCAAATTGTCCTGGGTCTTGGATGTTTATCTACCTCATAATACAAGTTTAATCTTACTTTGGGACTATAGTCAGACGCACATGAGATAGAATATTCAAAGATGGGTCGTGCTTTATCTCGAGATATCAAGGCTGTAATTTTCTAAGTGGCCAAATATTTTAGGAAAAGAAAAACAAAGATAGTTTCGAATATAAAAGTGATTTTCGAAACGTTTTATTTTTCCAATAATTACACATTAATATCACTTAATTTGGTTGTTTTATTTGTGCTTAAATAATCGTATTAAACCATAATAAGAATTGGATATAATATGTATACAGAGTGAAAATACTGCATCTACTTCGATCTCTTAAGATCTATCCAACAGTATGAATCTCTTGTGAATCCATGATCCCCCCCCTCCCCGCGCATACCTCAGGCGCGGTATATCCTGATGTGTTTGTGCTCACCTGTCGGTAACAGCGCTCACATATCGATGTACACTGCTGGGCGACTCAGCGAAGCGTCGCCTCTCCCACGCCCCACACCCACAGCTGCACTCCGCACCTGAAACAATGATTTAATAACAATTTATTATTAAAAGATATTGTCGCTAACAAAAGTATGAAAATATGAATTTATGTAGAAAGTTCGCGAGCAGGAGTCGAGAGAAAAACGTCAGAATAGTGCAAGCGAAACTAGGCCTTACATCTTATATCATAGAGTTTTTTGTCCGGTTTTTGAACTTCGTTACACTCACGTTTCCACTATTGAAACACATTTGTCCACTGTGGAGAATCCAAAGCAAACCAAGTTATAGTATAATAAAGTCAGTAGGGTAAACATATATTAGAAATTTGGGAGATTTTTTTTTTTACAAAAAATTAAGTAATTTTTCTTACGATTTAGTGTTATATAAAGATTCCATTAGAGATGCAAAACCAACCTGTATTTTGATTATTTGTTTGAGTTTGAAGTTTCTACCTTATAAGAACTTGGATTCATGAAAAATAAATCAGATTAAATGGATTAACTACCTACACTACATGCTTCTACCGTCTATTGTTTTGTTAACCGATTTCTCATGGAAAAGATGACAGTTAATTATTTCAGACTAGAGAAGCTAGGGCATTAAACACTCACTCTTCCTGGATGTTTGTTGTCCCATGGCTATTCTACACGCACGATGAGAGGTTCGACTGGCGAACTATCATCTGAAACAACACAAATTATACCTTAAAAAAAAAAAAAAGGTACCATTTGCCTTTTCATCATCATCGTCTTGTCATTCGTAGTTTTGGTATTCAAGAGATAAAAAACGGAAAAGAGGTAGACTGTTTAAGAGATGGTCGGATGACATAAGGGACGTAGCAGGTGGTACTTGGTCCAGAATGGCAAGGAAATGAGTGGGAATTCTTGGATTAGGCCTTTGCCAATAGGGGCACACAGACGGGAGACATAAAAAAGCGCAGTGAAATTCAAATTCACAACATGTATCTCTCTTCTGAATAAAGGCTATTATTATTATATTATTAAAGGGACCATTCAGACAGATTGAGCTGGCCCCAAAGTAAGTTTTAAACTTGTTATTGGACACTAACTCAACAATACTATATTTATGACACTACGCCTGCTGAAAACGCGTTTAAACAAAACACACACGGTTGAATTTTTCAACAGCCGAAGTCGAACCGAATCTATATAACTAATTTTTAGTTTGTTAGTTGACGTCTTTGGAGAAAACGTGCAGTGCAGTTTGTTGCCGCTTCTTCTGCACTTGCGCCTAGGAAGCAGCGTAAACTTAGCTTTGAGTAACGATTTGACGTCAACATTTGTGCAAAACAAAACAAAGTGACTATTATTAAGAGATATTATAAATATCCTATGATAATAAAGATATTTTGAATTGAATTGAAAAGTGTTAATACATATATAGAACACCTAATGGATATTGATCCAGAACAATTTGAAAAAGGCGATTTTACAACTTGCCCTGGCTGGGGATCAAACCCAAAACATCAGAAGGGGCGAACTAGCGTGTTAACCACTACGCCATGGAGGTCGTCGATCTATATAATAAAAATGAATTCTGTTTGATACTCTTGCTAAAACTCGAAACAGCTAGACCGATTTAGCAAATTTTGGCTAAATTTCAAAACAGAAAAATTAATAGCAGAATACTGTTATTCTGCTATTAATTTTTCTGAAGGGGAACAGAAATGCGAAGGCGGAACAAACAAAGTTTACCAGATCAACTAGTTATGTAACAATGCTGCATGTTTCATTTATCCTGCATGCATGTTATTATCCACCTCATTTCTCCATCATCTCATCCTGTCTAAAACTTCATTTCATTCCAAATTGCATTTTCAAGCTCATGACAATTTCCCTCCTCAATCAAATGACTAATACAAAATGCGAAAACCTGTTAAGGCCATACCTGAATTTTCCGGGGTCCCGCCCGCTGCCCCCATTTAAAATAAATCATTTAAAAAAAAACGGAGACATTATTTAAAATTTTGCAACTACCAATTCCTAGATAACCCTTCAAAGTATTTTATGAACTACTGTTTACAGTTTAAAGTTAGAACGTTAAGCTTTACTACGCACATTTGCGACAAACGGCCACTTTTAGCAAATGTGCGTAGTAAAGCTTAACGTTCTAATTATAAACTGTAAACAGTAGTTCATAAAATACTTTGAAGGGTTATCTAGGACTTGGTAGTTGCAAAATTTTTAAATGATGTCTCTGTTTTCTTTGAAATGATTTATTTAAAATGGGGGCAGCACTGGACCCCGGAAAATTTAGGTACGGCCTTAAGGCCGTACCTGAATTTTCCGAGGTCTAGTGCTGGACGTTTTTCGCAAATGTGCGTAGTTAAGCTTAACATTCTCAATATAAACTGTAAACAGTAGCTCATAAAATACTTTGAAGGGTTATCTAGGGCTTGGTAGTAGCAAAATTTTAAATAAAGTCTCCGTTTTCTTTGAAATGATTTATTTCAAATTCAGGTACGGCCTTAATTGTGTTCTTAGATATTTAAGGTATTACCTATGTAGACATAAGAACTGTATTGGTTTTTCAAATAAAATAAAATAAATAAAATACCTACTCCATCCTTCTTTCATCCATCCATCTTTATTACATACTGAATTAAATAATATAATAAATTCGAACTTCAAATAAAAATGTTATTGACCACTGGTAGTAGGTCTAAAGATCAGAGTATGAAATTATTTGTGCTTAGTGTCCTTACTTTACAAAAAAGCTTGAGACAAACATGTTCTAGCCCAACACATTTCTGTGCTCCACACACTGAGTCCCTGTTGATCACTAATCAACATCAATTAACTGATTGGCTTAACTATCACTAATTGAGAATGGGCCAACTTTGTGATGAATGTAACTGTTTTTTGACCATATTGATAATAATGCAATAACAAAAACGTCTCTTATTTATTTATTTAACTTTATTACAAAAAATGTAACAGGCGGACTTAAGGCCGTACCTGAATTTTCCGGGATCCAGTGCTGCCCCCATTTAAAATAAATCATTTCAAAGAAAACGCAGACATCATTTAAAATTTTGCTACTACCAAGTCCTAGATAACCCTGCAAAGTATTTTATGAAATACTGTTTACAGTTTAAAGTGAGAACGTTAAGCTTTACTATGCACATTTGCGAAAAACGGCCACTTTTGGCTAATGTGTGTAGTAAAGCTTAACATTCTCACTGTACGGCCTTAAGGCCTAGGGCCTTTTCTTCTTTTCTTTTTTCTGTTATCTGTTAGGTAGTTATGTTTTTGGCAAAAATGAAAATTATGTTAATGGATGATGGGGCTAGCTCACTAACTCATCACTATTTTGATTTCTTTTTCCACCTTCTCACCCACCACCACCCTGAAAAAAAATCTCAGTCTGGTCAGAATGATCGAAGAATGATTGTGTAACTTGCGGAATGACAGACTGATGGTTCGGACTGATGAAAATTAAAATTATTTTGAATGATGAAATACCTACTCATCGATCGCGTAACCCGCTCATATCATTCTCGCTTCACAGTCACCATACTTTAATACACACCATACACCACGGTACATAAGGTTCATTATAGCTCTTTGCCGTACACATACTTTTATCAGTTTGCTGTCATTCTGGATTGACGGTGTAACTATGAAAATCAACCAAACTGATGGACTGGACTGATGCCAGAATGAGCGTGTAACCTACATCTAACTGAGCATCTTGACTTGCTAATGACTGTACCTGATCATGTCCAGACAAGTTCATCAACCTAGTGAGTGACCTCACCAGAATAAAATTCATCGCGAACAACTACCACGGTTTCTGGCTATAATTACACAAAACAAGCATACTTCGTTTCAAGACATTTATAGAACCGCTTGCAAACAAATAAAAACAATTCAAACACATGACATCAAGTCATTAATGGATATCCGCCATCTTGAGACGAAAACACCATGCATTTCACACCCTTTTATGGCAAAAATATCCAAAATCTACTTACGTCTGATGCTATCCTAATTAATAATTTCGTTTATCGATGTCGTTATCGAAATTATCGTTGAATTAATATCACAGGGAGTCGTTTTTAGGTCGTACACTGCATGACCACTTTTCAACACAGTTTTATTACATTTCTACGTAATTTTAGGATAAAAAAACAATGCACAAAGTTATACACCACAAAAACATGAAATATTTACACATTTACAGAAGTAATTTACATTAAAAATTATTTAGCACGGAGATAAAATACGCAGTTCCTTTTGTGTCTGCTGTGCAGTCTGACATTTTTGTTTGAAGTAATAACGTTCCGTTTCTCTAAAATCATGGGTTATGAAAAAATATTTGTCTTGAATTTGTTTTGGAACATAAATCACGTGAAATGAGACGTAATTACTATAATATTTATTTTCTTTCGCGCAACCTGCATTCTGCATTGCATTGTCTTTTAATTTTCTGACTCTGTCCTCTTCCTTTCCTTCCTGCTTGACTTGACCCCTGCTCCTGCTTACCTGGCCTCACCTGACCTGACTGGCTTTACAATACGTACGTACGGTACATACGTACGTAAGCAAAGAGCAATAATGTACCTTATGTACTAGACCTCCAATATCTTTGTACGTAACGTACACAAACTATATAAGTAGGGATCTAAGGATGTAACTTACGATGTGTACGAGTAGTACGCAGTACGTGGCTGTACGACGGACGGACGACGAAGACTTGGGCAAAGAACAATATTAACCTGGCGGGATGGACTTAGGTAAAGCCCGCAGTACACATTGGGCCAAGGTATTGGGCCAACCCATTGGGCGAACGTGTAGAGGCCTACTTGGTGGTATGTTGTTAGCGCAATTCGGTTGGTGCCAACATTGGCCGGCAAAGCGAATGTTATCGGTTTTTCGTCCACACATCAAAGGATCTTGGCGCGATCCGTAAACAGCGTTGACACGTTGGCCTTGCATTCAGTTCGTTGTGAGTCATCAGCAAAGACAGTAGTGTTGCAGCGTGAGTATTTGCGGTTCTAAGTTAACGATGGCGTCGTGGACAAGCGACGAGATTTTGGAGTTTATAGAAATGTACCGAAATGAACCAATTATATGGAATCCAAAACATGTACAACATAAAAACAAAAGCAAGGTAATAAATTTATTAAAGTAGATATATAAAACATATGTAATAATTAAACGCACTGTATAAATAAATTGCCGCGGCTGCAAGAGACACCACGTCCATCTTTAAAGAGCCAATGCAGAATGGTTGACTCACCAATATGTGAACAGAATTCATAATGTTGGCCCAACACCTTAGCCCAATGTGTACTGCGGGCTTAAGGTTTGGTTTTATTGTTCTGAGGGTAAGGTACATAGCAATAGTATCTGCTCCGTAGTCTGTGGTACATAGGTAAGGCATGCCTATGAAACTTAGAACATTGCAGAATTTTGATAAAAAAATCAATAAAACCCTATCTAGCCAACGAGTTCTGACCTAACTCCTAATGCGTGCTATGACTATGAGGTAAGGTAGGTACGTCATTGCTCTTTGACGACGACGCACCGACACTTTGTGACCGACACCTACCAACCTCTTGCCTTATCATTCGTCGGGAATCGGGATCGGAATCGGGAGGATGGGAATAAAAAAATGATACCCAAGCAAGATATGTATTCTCAATTTTTTATATAAATTCAGTCAATTTTTTAGGTATTATACCTACCTAAAAAATTGCTAAAATACTAGAAGCCATGCATTAGCATAGACCATAGACAAGCAAATAATTAAAAAAACAAAACTTGTTGTACGCCATTTTGTTTGTCGCGTTTTTCGGGAGGTTTCAATACATTATTTATAAATTCCTCCCAATTTATTGTTATAATTTCGTGTTGTATGTGTTAAGAAAAATGTCTAAGCGTAGAATTGAAGTGTTAGATCCTTTTATCAAAAAGAAAAGGTAAGTCTCCGTTTGTCATAATCTAAATGGCCCTCTAAAATGCGACAATCGAATGCCTTTGTTACTACGCTATTTCTCGAATAAACGCGTCGAAACTATGGCCTAGTTTAATAATTCGTTTGTACAAGGTATTAGATTGACTTTACAACGGTAATTTATTAATTACATTATGTAAAAAAGTAAAGATGGACCGGTCTCTAAACTGTCGCAAAGCGTTGACTTGACATTGTAAATTCAATCACATGTGCGTTTTCTCACGTTTTTCTCCACACCTCAAAAATAAAAATGCTTTTATCAATTTAGAACGTCATCATGGGATGCCTAGATAATACTTCCAAGGTGAAGTTTGTGCCTCGTTCTCTCCTGATGCCTGATGCATTTCTAGAATGAAATTATTGATGTTCAGTCTAATGTAATTAGTTTGCAAGTACATATATAATGCTATGTTATATTAAATTTTATTATCAATTTGCAACATGAATCAATAAAAGGAGGGGTGTTAAAAGTTTGACGCTAATATCGGTCTGTCGGTTTGTATCATCGTAGCTTTCGAACGGATGGACCGATTTTGATGCGGCTTTTTTACGTGAAAGCAAGTTCCCTTGCGATGGTTCTTAGGTATGTTTGATGAAAATTGATCCAGCCGTTTAAAAAGTATTGAGGATAAACACTTGTGAATCAGCGCACATGATGAGTAGTGGAACTATCGGTAGTTCCGCTTGTAAGCACTAGGTGGCATTCTTGACAGTCAGGGTTTTTTTTAATGGGTGGGTCTCATTATTTCCACTGAGAATAACCATTGACGGTTATTCTGTTACTACATGTATCACTATTTCCATTGCGTTTAAAAATCGCGACGCCGACTTCACGGTCGCTTATCAGCCGCCCTTAGATCATTTAATACAGGATAAGCCATTGACATGAATATATAGACTCGGCGTCTTCAAACACGGCCATGACTAAACACGAGAGAAGTACAAAAAGGTCAATATATTTTTACATACCTACGAGTATGTGGTTCAAATTAAATCCTACATATATTTCAACGACGCCGACTTCACGGTTGCTTATCAGCCGCCCTTAGATCATTTAATACAGGATAAGCCATTGACATGAATATATAGACTCGGCGTCTTCAAACACGGCCATGACTAAACACGAGAGAAGTACAAAAAGGTCAATATATTTTTACATACCTACGAGTACGTGGTTCAAATTAAATCCTACATATATTTCAAAAAATGAGAATGTTGGTAAGTATGGCTGTATGTACGGATGGGTGTATGGATGGTTGTATGGTTGTATAGATTTTTAGATTGTAGACCCACGACTATCATATTTATAAAGGTAAAAGTTAAACTGCACATATCTGTTTCTTTGGTAACCTTTTATTATTCATACTTAATTTCTTTACATAATGTTTTGCACGAGAAGAAAGTGATTTTGTACTTGTATATCTTTTTTCTTTTTTTTTCTTTGTTAGCTATCTCTGTATTTAATTTTATAATCATATACGTAGGTATTGGGTCTAAATTACATATGTTTATTTAGATTACATATATGAAGATTTGTAATCGACTTATAGTTATATAATAACTTATCAAAATCGATTTAGCCGCGTAGTAGTTACGAGGAAACAGAATTATAAGGACAAACATGATAAAACATCAAAAATGTGTAAGCGGCCATCTTGGATTCAAAATCTGATAGCAGTTTCAAGTTGCGCGGGGCACTTGTAGGGGTACAGCCTCCGAATACAAAATTTTTGAGCCCTCGGAGATCCTAGTGAGACGTTACGAGATATGACTTAATTTTATAAAGGATTTATAGGATTTTATGGAACTTTTGTAAAGCATTTATAGCTTAAGTAGATAAAAATTATAAACTTAAACATTTTTAAACGTTTTACTAACATTAATAACTGAGTAGCAAACAAATAGTTTTTCGATGCTTCCATGAAGAAAGTGAAATGTAGGCATATTTATGATGTCTAAATTTCACTTCTGTTTTGTTAGTCTATGACGAATCATTCCATCGGTGGACAGATCATTCACTCATTTAATTCATTATGGCAGCCGAAATTTTGCAATCCATATTTAATTTTCAATCAATGAAATCTAGTTACCAATGGAAAGTTATTCCTTCATATTTTGCTTTGTTCTTTGAATCACTAGTGCAGTATCTCAACACACACACCAAGGCATTTTTGACTAAGTTGACAGTGTTTTCTTAATGAATTGTGGAGTGTTTTATGCGCGTATTGCTAGCGAGTGACTAATGTGAGGTTAACAGTGATAGCATATGATGAACAGAACACAACTGTGGTATGTGGCGTCTTCTCTAGTACGTAAGTACATAGATCTCGTTGGGATAAGCCTTACCTGCGCGTTCCCCTCTGCCGAAGTATAAGATCGCATGCTCTAATACGTTCATAAAAACTAGTTGCGTAATCGATTATGATCATTATGTGCATCGGTAAAGTATCGAAAGGACGTCTACAAGTGCTCGATTAAGGTGAAGGTATAGGCAAACGACCTTGAAGTGGCGCCCTCATTTGAAATAAATTGTTAACTCGTAAATATGGAGATAATTTCCATATTGCTCTTCGTCATGCACTAGATAGCCCTTTAAATTATTTTATGAACCACCATTGAAAGTATTTACATAAGTCCATCTAGCTTTAAAACTTGCCTCCGCCAAAAGTGGCCACGGCAAGTTTTAAAGCTAGACGGATCACCAATAATAGTTTCAATGGCAGTTCATAAAATATATTAAAGGGCTATCTAGTGCATGACGAAGAGCAATATGGAAATTATCACCATATTTACGATTTAACAATTTATTTCACACTTCAAGACCATTTGCCTATATCTTCACCTTAAAAATGTCAAATTGTCCAGTTAACCCATGTAAAAAGAGGTCAAATACTTCTAATCGTAGTAAAGATAGAATAACCTTTCATTTGTAAGTATTTTTTTATTTTATTAACATTGATTTCTATTTAAATGTAATTACTTAAAAATCGATATAATATCTTTCAGTATAGATTACGGCAAAAATAATCGAGTCAAGTTTGCAACTGATTTCCTGCCATCCCAAGCGATTTTTTATCTTATTTACTGCCATAACCATACCAAAAAGATCTATAATCACTTAACACAATGTTGACATACTTCATTTTTCAATGTTATTATTTTTTTACTATCCTTCGACTTGAGACTTTCTCATTTTAAATATATCAATTATATTCATAAGGTTCGGTAATAAGATTCAAATTTAAAAAACGATGAGTTGATGACGTAAGCGCACTCCCCACGAGGCTTGTCTTTTTATGATTTACAACCTTCGTCTTTATTCTCTGGTCATTAGATTTGAATATAGATTAACCACTCAACTGTCCAAGTAAATTTTTGCTACTTTTTGAGTGACGAGACATCGCATTATTATCGATGTCGATAAAAAATACATTTCCTTGATATAGTTTTATTTGTGACTAGCTGTGCCCGCGACTTCGGTCGCGTGGTTGTCGGAACGTAATGTTATATAACCTAAAGCCTTCCTCTATAAATGGACTACCCAACAAAAAAAGAATTTTTCAAATCGGACCATTAGTTCCTGAGATTAGCGCGTTTAAACAAACTCTTCCGCTTTATAATATTAGTATAGATGGATATAATTTTAATATCGAAATATTTAAATTTTTTTACAAGCTTGTATTTAGTTTTACCTGTCCCGTTGTCTGTCTGTAATTAAATCTTGCAAGTTAAATTTGACCCACTTCCTGGTTTCCAATTAAGCTGAAATTTTGCACGCATACGTACAGTGCCACAAGGATCATTTGGCACTTGGATGACATTGACATGAGGGCGCGGGTGTGCAATAAGGGTTACCAACAAAAAAAATCTTCTTTGTTTCAGGAAATTCGTCTTAATTATGGGGTTTGGTAGTGTTGATTATCATGGACATAGATACGTTAGTTTAGTACTATTATTAATCCTGTGACATAGATTTATATTGAGAAATGGTTTTTGCAGTGTCAGGTTTATCATCCGAATTTGTAATATGAAAATTTAATAATTATAATAATGGAAACAAATAAAAAACAAATTTAAGTTACCGTTTTTTATTAACATTAAGTTAACAGTTTTGTAATTAAAATCGTTTAAATAAACGATTTTAATCCTTTCAATTTTCAAATTTTTTTACAATAATTATGTTCTGCATGAACTACGGCGAGGGGTCGTATGTTATTAAATTCTTTATAACTTTCGTCTTGAGAATCATCACTCATTTCATCATCACTGCTTTCTTCACTTTCGGAGCATAATTCTACTATAAAAGGTTCATCCAAATATCTATCTTTACTTCTGTATTCTTCTTCAAGTTTCTTAACATGGGCACAATGATTGCACCATTCTACAATGGGAATTGATTTAAAAGCATTCTGTATCATGTCAGGCATCTGATTGGCTGGTTTGCCAATGTTTACCTCAGCTACTTTGCGTTTCATGGACGCCCAGACCATTTCAATAGGATTAAGGTCACAATGATACGGAGGTAAACGCAATATCTGAAAAATGAAAGAAGCAATTTTAAATAATCACACAGTCAGTTATTGTTATTCTTAAAAACAAGTGATCTACAAAAAAATATTTTTTGTGACTGTTATTATTAAACACTTATTAATTTTGTAAAGTACTTTCCAAGACAAATAAAATGAGCCCAAACACAATAGGGTTAACATATTTAGTTCAGGAGTTCATATGTTCACCTCCCTCCTCTATCAACCAAACTTCTCCATATCTACATATTATTGCATTGCCATGCAACATACATATACATGCAAAATTCGATGGGAAACCGGAAAGTGAATTAAATTTAACTTGCAAGATTTTATTACAACCTACAAACAACGGGACTGGTGAATGAAACTAAATAAAAGCAATATTTTAAAATAACAATTTTTGATCTTTACTAGTAGGTTTAATATTTAAGTCATGATTACCTTGTGACCCAGTCCTTTTAAAATGGTATCAACAGCATACTCTGGTTCAGGCTTGTGTCTGTTGACGATTTCCAACAATTGTGGTCTTGTGTATTCTTCAGAAAATTCTATATTGTTATTTTTTAACCACTCAATTATTTCTGGTTTTCTGCTACTCGTGTTCGGGGGCTTGTTGATGCGTGTGTTGTGATATGGAGCGTTGTCCATTACAATTAGACTGGGCTTCTTCAAATTGGGAGCCAACTTTTCAACAACCCACTTTTTAAAATTAGTGTGGTTCATGTCATCGTGGTAATCACCACTTTTTGTTTGTGACTTAAATATCAAACATGCATTCTCCACAAAACCTTCATTACCACCGGCATGGACAATAATAACTCTTTGTCCTTTAGAGATAGGGTCTAATACTCCATCTGGAAACAATTTTTGTACATTACTAAATGCAAAAAACTCTTTTTAACTACACTATTTATATTATGCAACACTTGATTAAAGAATACCTTCATCATCATTTTGCCAACATTTTCCTGCTGTATGACCGGAGTGAATATATGTCTCATCCAAGTAAATAACTGGTAATTTTTCAGTCTCTTCATTACGCTTTATAGCCTGAAATATAAAAATGTATTGTTACTTGTGAATTAGTGTCAGTTTAATTACACCATCATAATAATTTATGAATATATAATAAATAATCTAAAATAAAACCTGAAGATAAAGGGTGCGCCAAGCAGTTATATCGTTGCGTTCCATCAAGACTTTTCTATTGTTTTTAGTTTTTTTGTATCGAAAACCAATCTTTCTTATGTGCTGTCTGAGAATTTCTCTACTTCCGGTGAATCCAATTTCTTCCTTGAGTATATGAAGCAACTTATTCACTGTTGGTATTTCTTTTTTACATGCATAAAATTCGTGGATCTTTCGTCTAAGAACACCAATATCAAAACTGTCCATAACAATTTTATCCTTTCTTGTTTTTCTGTTTTTCCCTGGTGTAACTATTTTACTAGACGAAGCTTCAGCTGATCTCCCTTCTTTTGTAATTCTCGCAATTGTACGTAAAGATATACCTGAAACCATATTTATTTTAATCAATTTGAAGGAGAAAGTATGTGTCACATAATCTCATAATAATCCAAAAAATATGATGTTCTTGGACTTCTTGGTAAATGTAGCGCTATTATATGGCATCACTTACCTGTAGCAGCTGCGACTCGTTCATTTACTTTTTCAAATGGAATAACAGGGGCACTAGACTGCTTTTCCTTCATAAAGAATCTCTTCACAGATAGCACCACCTCTCTAGTACCACTTCTTATCAATTTCGGCATGATTTGAGATAATTAGACTGTACTAAAAGAATTAAATAACCGATAATATCGTATCTCGAGCCGGCTGTCAAAACTGACGTTTTATTTAACAAGATGGCGGCAATTGTGGTGTTTAGTTCCGATTATGGCCACGTGCCAAACGATCCTTGTGGCACTGTATGTCGCGTGACAATGCAATATTATGACAACATCGATCTGATCTGATGATGGAGCTGGAAGGTGGCCATAGCAACTCCATGATTAAACTACATAACCCCATCAAGTTTGGGCTCGTAATATTCATCTTGACGAGTAATTTGTCTTTAGATGGTATCCAGGGTCCGATGATAGGCCTGCAAGGTGGCCATAGGAACTCCGTGATTAAACGACATAACCCCAACCCCATCCAGTTTGGGCTCATATGATTTGTCTTGACGAGTATTTTGTCTTTAGATGGTATCCAGGGTATGATGATAGAGCTGAAAGGTGGCCATTGGAACTCCGTGATTAAACGACATAAGCCCATCGAGTTTGGGCTCGTATGATTCATCTTAACGGGTTTTTTGTCTTTAGATGGTATCCAGGGTCTGATGATGGAGCTGGAAGGTGGCCATAGGAACTCCGTGATTAAACGACATAACCCCATCTATATATGTATTTATTATAAAATATACAATCGTTGAGTTAGTATCCTATAATACAAGTTTATGTTTTCTGTTTCGGCTATTTCTTCTCCACTTCGCAAGGTCTTTGGCCTACTTGGGTGACCATATTATATTTGAAGAATAAAAAGCGGGGAAGCGTCACAGCTAAGGATGCAACCGAAAATGCGCTTAGATGAAGAAGATGATAAAATATATATTGTTGAGTTAGTGTCCCATAATACAAGTTTAAATACTAAAAAAGTGAAGCGCCACGTGGGCAGTATAAATAATAAAACTTAAACTGCTCACGTGGCGCCTCACGTGACGCATTAACTTCTATCCCGAATTTCCGACATAATTATATGAAAACATTCCAGAGTTAAAACGAACGTAAATTTTTTTTCCGAAATATCGATATTGATATTTTTTTGTTGTTGTTCAATCCTTTTGCACGGGTGTATTATTACGTGTACATACACATTGTTTTAGTGTGAGTCTTGCTAGTGTGCAGAAAATAAACTAGTGTGTCAATTTTACGTAAGTGTGCGTTTATAACGACACAAATTATTTTTGTGACTGTGTGTGTTTTTTAGATGTAGTAGTACCCTCCCCCCGCACCAAAAACGGCAGAAAGTTTTGTAAGAAGATTTGTCTGCGTGACTTATCCTGTATTAAATGATCTAAGCAGCCGCCGCAATAGAGAGTATGCATGCATTTTTTTATATTTTTAGTCGATAGTCCTCGTCGAGAAATAGCCGCAAAAAATAAATCAGTGCTGAAAAACATGTATATGGTGTAGAAAATATATATTAAAAATAGCAAGTAGATTATAACAACTAAAACACGCCATTTTAAAATATGACGTCAAAGTCTGCAATATCCGCTAGAGACAAAAGCTGTAAATACATGTTTTTCTTTTTTGGGTACTTTCGATATTATCAGCCAGTGATGTTTGTTGAACTTCTATATAAAAGTACATACATTTCGAATGTCATCGATAGTCAAACTACACGGACGGACAGTCCTACCGAACGCACCCGAACTTGTCATTTCCCTTTTGTGAACTTTGTCGTCATTCCCCTTGTTTGTCAAAAGTTCCCGCGCAATATTTGCATATTTTCAATAATTTATTTCTAATCCAAATAAGAGTCAGTAAGAAAAATAATTAACTAGGCGTGGTTACGTATTAATAGAAATTGTAAAATAAAAATATGAGCCGGATTGGTATTACATGCATATTCCTTATTTCCTCTACCAATAGATAGGTACTGGCCACTTGAGAATGTTTTTGATATATTTCCAAGTGTAAGCCCAGACAGAGAGTGTTCTTTATGTACATCCCGGCAGCCATCCGAACTGCGCAAATTGCTTTTGGGAATTCCTCTTTTGGTTTGCTGTTGTAAATAAAATTGAAAAGTATACCTAGTTATGCATTTTTTTATTTATTTATAAGCAACGGAACTACCACTACCAGTAGTAGTACTGTCGTTGCCACTACCAAGCCTAATTATGAATTAAAATTACACAGTCAACGGTAAACACATACATTTTGAACTGTCCTAAACAGGATTGGTATTGTTTTTGCGTCTAAGAGATTTTTTGACAATTCTACGCAACGAGATCTATGTACTTACGTACTAGAGAAGACGCCACATACAACAGTAGTGTTCTATTCATCATAGGCTATCACTGTTCACCTCACATTAGTCACTCGCTAGCAATACGCGCATAATACACTCCACGATTCATTAAAGAAAACACTGTCAACTTAGTCAAAAATGCCTTGGTGTGTGTTGAGATATTGCACTAGTAATTCAAAGAATAAAGCAAAATATAAAGGAATAACTTTCCATCGGTAAGTAACTAGATATCATTGATTGAAAATTAAATACGGACTGCCAAATTTCGGCTGCCATAATGTATGAAGTGAGTGAATGATCTGTCAACCGATTGAATAATTCGTCATAGAGTAACAAAACAGAAGTGAAATGTAGACATCATAAATATGCCTACATTTCACTTTCTTCATGGATGCATCGAAAAACTATTTGTTTGCTACTCAGTTATTAATGTTTGTAAAACGTTTAAAAATGTTTATATTTATAATTTTTATCTACATATGCTATAAATCCTTTATAAAATTAAGTCACATCTCGTAACGTCTCACTAGAACCTCCGAGGGCTCAAAAGTTTTGTATGTGGGGGCTGTACGCCTACATTCTGTTACAAAAACCTACAAAATTTCTGAGCCCTTTGAGGTGCCCCGCGCAACTTGAAACTACTATCAGATTTTGGATCCAAGATGGCTGCTTACACATTTTTGATGTTTTATTATGTTTGTCCCTATAATTCTGTTTCCTCGTAACTACTACACGGCTAAATAGATTTTGATAAATTATATGTGGTTAGATTCATCTTAATCACTTGAGTGTCATAGCACAGAATAAATACCAGTAGTAGTCATAGGCTATATTAAAAATTTTGGAAAGCATAATGGCGGATTTTTGGCGCCCAATTGCGCAGCATACGTGTATGATTATATAATACATTAAATACATAGATAGCTAACAAAGAAAAAAAAAACTAATAGGTATACAAGTACAAGAAATCACCTTCTTCTAGTGCAAAACATTATGTAAAGAATTTAAGTAAGAATAATAAAAGGTTACCAATGAAACAAATATGTGCAGTTTAACTTTTACCTTTATAAATATGATAAGAAAAAAAAACAGAAAAAACACATTAAGAATGCAGCCGCCTCCCCTTCCGTGAAGATCGTAAAAGCTAGTCGTGGGTCTACAATCTAAAAATCTATATAACCATACAACCATCCATACACCCATCCGTACATCCAGCCATACTTACCAACATTCGCGTTTGTTAAAATATATGTAGGATTTAATTTGAACCACGTACTCGTAGGTAGGTAAAAATATATTGACCTTTCTGTACTACTCTCGTGTTTAGTCTATGAGAATGAAGAATGAATGAATAATCGAATCTGGGACATGGCCGTGTAGGAAGACGCCGAGTCTATATATTCATGTCGATGATTCTACGCGTTTTCATAAATAGCTTATAATGGTAATACTGAGACGGTTTGTTAGAGAAATCGGGTATCACTATTTCCATTCAATGATTTTCACGTCAATGGCTACACCCTTTGTAATTTGCCTAGCAAATAAACTTGTCTGTGATATACATTGAAAATTATTTTATGAAGGCTGTATTTAGACCTTTAACACGTTCAGCGCCACGTGTATACCTAAATGATTGGGGTGTATATGTAGGTATACACGTGGCGCTGAACGTGTTAAGCTATTTTTCTATAATACTCAGTACCTAAGTTATGACCACACACCACATTTAGATGCATTTTTGTGCATGTGTCATCATCATCCAAGTGTATTCCCGGTTGCATCGTCAGCAGTTACGCTTCAGATGCATTTTTTGTGCATATGTGAGCACTATCACGTCTTTATCAGGGCAGACAGAGCTATTTAGGGCTTGCAGCTTTGAGCAGACAGAGCCCAGGGCCGTAAGACTCAAAGGCCATTGAGCATGATGGCGAGAAGGTGGAAAAATGAATCAAAATAGTAATGGGTTGCTGGCTGCATCGCCTAGTATTAACATGATTCGCATTTTCGCCAGTTCCCTTGTTCGGCTTTTACGATATGCGCAGAAACAGAACCAGCTGGTATAGTTCTTTTTAGGGTTCCGTACCCAAAGGGTGCAAACGGGACCCTATTACTGAGACTCCGCTGTCTTTCCGTCTGTCTGTCCATCTGTCTGTCTGTCCGTCAGTCACAGGGCTCTATTTCTTGAACCCTAATAGCTAGACACTAAAATTTTCACCGATTATGTATTACTGTGGCGGATATATAAACAAATACTAAAAATAAAAAATAGTTAAAAATTAAAGGGGGTCGTCATACAAGAAACGTGTTTTTTTCAGCGTTTTTAACTTGATCTTCATAATGGCATTAACTAGATACTTGAAATTTTCACCAATTATGTATTACTATGACCACAATAACAACAAATACTATAAATAAAATAAAGTTAAAAAAGGCGGTCGTCATACAAGAAACGTGTTTCTTCAGCGTTTTAAAACATTTTACGGTGGTACGAAACCCTTCATGTACGAGTCCGACTCGCACTTGCCCGTTTATTTTTTTTCACCCTGACCGGCTTCGAAGAATTTTATTAATTTACTAGCAGTCGACCCCGCCTTCGTCCGTGGTACAAACATAGCCTGTCACTCGGGGATAGTGTAGCTTTCCAATGGTGAAATTGGGCATATTGAATAAAACAAACAATCAAAGCTTTCCTCTTAATAATATTAGTAAGTATAGATTACTAATGTAATTGAAATTTTGAAAATCTCTTATTCTGTCTTATATAGTATGACAAAAAAGAAAAACTAAGGTCAGCGCAGACCAAGTGGAGCGCAGCAAATAGGATTTGTTTATGACACTCGAAAATAAACTTTAAACTATTGGTATAAAGTGCAAGAGGCGATGCTCGCGTAGCCTAGTGCCGCGCAAGCGTTTTTTGTCATGTTCAAACAATTATACACTTTATAGCAATAGCTTAAAGTTTATTTTCTTGAGCCATAAACGAATTCTGAAACCGGAAACGCGCTTAGATGACGAACAGGAGGATTCTTGTTCTTTTTCTCATTCCTGTTTTGTATACGCTTGCACCCCATTTATCGCCTTCTCTTATACGTCCCAAAGGCATTTTCTGGTAGACAGCGCTTAGCGTTAGATTATACCTATTGTATTCTTATAATTCAATTTAATTATGACATAACAAACAATGTAATCTCAGTCCATCCATATAACTAATTTTAAGTTTTTAGTTTGTTAGTTGACGTCTTTGGAGAAAACGTGCAGTGCAGTTTGTTGCCGCTTCTATTGCACTTGCGCCTAGGAAGCGGCGTAAACTTAGCTGTAAGTAACGATTTGACGTCAACATTTGTGAAAATATCCTATGATAATAAAGATATTTTGAATTTTTTTTTGTACATTAATTTTATAGTGCAATAAATTAAATAAATAAATAAACGAAGTTTTGGCTGCTGGTGGTCTATTAATAAATCGGAGTAAACCGTATATAGTTCGTATGACAAATATTGCAATAGATTTACAATTGTTGTGCAATACAAAAGATTTTAACAACATGATTGCAATCATGGTGTGAATGAAAATGTACAATAGTAGTCATATGGGTTATGAAGTGGGCATTGTCATACTTATTTAACAGTACTAGTTATCACATGAAGAGGGCATTTGTTGCTGTACAGCCGACTGCCTCTGGTCTAGTGATTAAAGTATTTGCCTTGTGTTGCCCTGGTTGGGGATTGAAACCAGAACATCCGGAGTGGCGGACTGGACATACATTAACTTATATTCTTTGGCTGTTCTATCTTTAAAAAGAAAGTTTTTTGATCATATTTGTTTTGTTTTGTGTTTAAAAATAATGTATTTGGCCAACAGAGAGGAGAAAGCAGCGGCCGCTGCTAAATCTGGTGGGGGCGAGTCGTCTGAGAGCAGCGGTAGCAGCAGCGCGCCCCCCTCCACTACCAGCACTCCGGGCATTAACTCCTTCACAGGTAACATATTCAAATTCAAAATATCTTTATTATCACATAGGATATTTACAATATCTCTTAACAATAGTCACTTTGTTTTGTTTTGCACAAATACAATATCACGTCTTTATCCCTAAAGGGGCAGACAGAGCCTAGGGCGGTAGCTCCAGGCCTCTTTTAGCGTTATGGTGTAGACATGGGTAACTCCGGATTCGAATATTTAAATGAGCCGATTCATCAACAGGAGCTGATACCCGTACTGAATCCCGGTAATCGTTATCGGCTCCCGCGAGTTATTGAATCCGCACCGATCTTGGTCCCGCCGGGAACCAGCGGCGCCTGTCGGGTCGCGAGCCGTGAGCCGCGTTTCGGCTCCACCGCGTCTCGCGAAGAATCGGGAGTCGGGAATCAATATTATTCTGTATTGAAACCGGTACCAGAAAGGACATCTGTATTCTGTAGATTCAATAGCGAAACTTAGCGGACCTCGGAGCTAGAGCCGATAAGGGAGTAGGAATCATTAACATGAGTCGGTACCGGATGCGGAGTAAGATTCAGTGAGCCGAAACACTCCTCGGAGTCGAGATTACCCATGTCTAAAGGCATGAAGGTAGAAAAAGAAATTATGTAGGTACCAATCTACCTAAATTATAACATGTAAGTAATTTGTAAGTATACAAACCTTTAAGAGAGACCCGCGCTACGCTCAAACCAGACTATTTAAGGGGATACATAAATTTTTCGGCGTCAAGTGCTGCCCCCATTTGAAATAAATTATTTCAAAGGAAACGGAGGTATCATTTAAAATTTTGTTTTTTTGAAGCCCTAGACTAAATAACTTTTCAAACTATTTTATGAATTACTGTTTACAGTGTTATGTGGGACCCCGAAAAATTCATGTATCCCCTTAAGATCCCATATAAGCCTTCTCACAAAGTAGGTCACTTAATTTATTATAAGCTTTGAATTTTCTGTCTGGCAACAAAGAACTCCTTCACAGGTAACAAAGTGTTGTAAAACTTTTTCTTAGCATTACCAAGGAGATTTCATTGCGATTCAACAAGGAGGAAACTTCAAGGAAGGCAATGTTCCATAAGTTTAGTCATCATCATCATCATATCAGCCACATGAAGTCCACTGCTGGACATAGGCCTCCCCCAAGGAATTCCAAAACGACCGATCGGCAGCGGCCTGCATCCAGCGTTTTCCTGCAACCTTTTTGTCCTTAAGTTTAGTATTACACATCAATAAGTTTGGTATACATTATAGTGTTTTGTCTCCAGGCTTGCCCCACTCGCAACGCTACCATGAGCTGCTACGTAAAAGACTCGGGCTCCCGGTGTGGGAGTACAAGAATGACTTCATGAGACTTCTTAACACGCACCAATGTGTCGTACTCGTCGGAGAGACAGGTAAGACAGTGTTATTACTATAAACTATTTTTTCCTTTTTTAAAATGATTCTATTAGGGGTTGGGACACATCTGTCAGCACAGAACAGCACTTTCCTATGCTGCTATCCTTTGCTGTCGCTCAGAACCGTCATTTGCTAGAGCGAGAGAGAGCGACGGAATCCGGCAGCATCGCCGATCACGCGGCGTTCCTTCCGCTCTAGCAAATGACGGTTCTGAGCGACAGCCAAGGTGTTGAAGGCATCCAACATAGCTTACCTGTCATCCCATAAGCTATGTTGGATGTAGCACTTGCACTCCCGTCAAAAAAAATATTTGCGCCCCCCTCACCCCGCAGTACACAACAGGGCGGCGGAAGGAGGCAAGAAGAGCAAACATAAACTTAACACCCCTCCCCTTCGTTGTCCATATTTAGATATGTATTGTCTCTTATTTGCGTGTATGTCAGTCGCTCTTACTAACGCTAATTAAAATTAAAACGTTATTTGTATTCGTGGATGAGTTAGTACTGAGTCAATAAACATGGTAATATAGTGTTTTACCATTGGTCCTTGGTAAGTTGCTGTTAGATCTTCCTATTAGTAAAAACACAGCGCGCTCATCTTCAGTGGAGCACAGATCTTTAATTTTTTCTTCTGCTAACTCTTTTACTTTTTCTTAGCACTGTCCCGCTTTATGCGTTACTTACTTCTGCTAACTAATTTTTTTTTATTTTCCAGGATCCGGTAAAACCACACAGATACCGCAATGGTCGGTTGAATTTGCTGCTGTCACTGCGGGCAAGTCCAAAGGGGTAGCTTGCACCCAACCAAGAAGAGTGGCTGCCATGTCGGTAGCTCAGCGTGTTGCTGAAGAAATGGATGTTGCTTTAGGTGAATGTCGCCAACTGGACCCTTTTTGCTTAGACGCCCACATATATAGATGTATGCATGCTGCACAGAAGGTTGGTTTCATAGCCAGCACGTCTGCAACATCATGCTATAGTATATGGAAGAAAATTTACACAGGACTTTCGTCAGAGAGTTGTGTTGTGTACCCTTTCTACATTAGTTTTGTTATTATTGCTAGTTGTTGTTCGTCTTAAGACGGTGATCCCACTGCACCGCGCACCGTCGCAGAGCGCGGCGCGGCAGATTTTTAACATTGTATGCAAGTAGCTCAGTTTGTATAGAAAACACGCCTACTCCCACCCTCTGATAACGCGTCACCGCGCGGGGGCGTCTTCAGTATGTAGAAACCGCACTCCACGACGGTGCGCGGCGCAGTGGGATAACCGCCTTAGTTATTTAAACTGATAAATTTTAGGAAAAAAATAAGTTCCATTGGGTCCGGACTCTAGGCCCGGGCCTAGGGCGGGCAGATTATTAGGGGCGGCTACTGTTAAAAATAAAATAAATAGTTAAACAAAAAAATATGTCTGATAAAGTATTGATTTCTTCCAGGTCAGCAAGTCGGCTACAGCATCCGTTTCGAAGACTGCTCCGGCCCCCAAACGGTCCTCAAATACATGACAGACGGTATGCTTCTAAGAGAAGCCATGTCCGACCCAATGCTCGAACAATACCGAGTCATACTCCTTGACGAGGCCCATGAACGTACCTTAGCTACCGATATCCTCATGGGAGTCCTAAAAGAGGTTATAAAACAACGGTCAGACTTAAAACTAGTTATTATGTCTGCCACGTTAGACGCAGGGAAGTTTCAACAGTATTTTGATAACGCACCGCTCATGAATGTGCCCGGAAGAACTCATCCGGTAGAGATTTTCTACACTCCACAGCCTGAGAGGGATTATTTAGAAGCAGCTATCAGAACGGTGGTTCAAATACACATATGTGAAGAGATAGCGGGAGATATATTGTTGTTTTTGACCGGGCAGGAAGAGATAGAGGATGCGTGTAAGAGAATTAAGAGGGAGATTGACAATTTGGGCCCGGACGCCGGGGAGTTGAAGTGTATTCCGCTGTATTCTACGTTGCCGCCTAATCTTCAGCAGAGGTAAGTTTTATTCTTGTTTTTAGCGTTCCATACCCAAAGGGTGTCAACAGGACTAAGACTCCGCTGTCTTTCTGTCCGTCCGTCCGTCTGTCACAAGGCTATCTCGAGAACCGTAATAGCTAGACACTTGAAATTGTTACCGATTATGTATTACTGTGGCCGCCATAACAACAAATACTAAAATAATATAAAATTAAAGCGGGTCGTCTCGTCATACAAGAAACGTGGTTTTTCAGCGTTTTAAAACATTGTACAGAGGTACGGAAACCCTTCCTTCATGTACAAGTCCGACTCACACTTGCCGGTTTATTAGTCTCCACTGGTAGGAGCACGTCCCTCTCTGTACTAACAGAGCCATACTTGGCCAAAGCAGTTAGAGGATTTGGCCTACCTCCACGCTGGCCAGGCTGGTTGAAGAGCTTTGTTTAGCTTGTATTTCCTAAGTCGCCTTCTATGACATCCACGGGAAGACTTGGAGTGGTCCTATTCTAATCTGCCGGAAACCACAGGCTTAACTTACAATAAAGCATGGTATATCAGTTGGTCACTATTTTGATTCCTTCTTCCGGGTAGTTTTATAATGTTAATATTTCACAAAAAATACTTGTTTTTATTTAAAATATAGTAGTACTGAACATTCCTTTTTGTTTCTTTCCAGAATCTTCGAACCCGCGCCCCCGAACAGAGTCAACGGAGCCATCGGTCGGAAAGTAGTGGTGTCCACCAACATAGCCGAAACATCATTGACGATAGACGGTGTCGTATTTGTGATAGATCCAGGATTTGCTAAGCAGAAGGTAAGCTATTTGTGGACTGTATCGAGAAATAAAAACATTAATGAAACGAGAAATATAAATTAAAAAAAAAAACTTTAAGGGTCAACTCACACTCGCGCAGAGTCGAATCTAGCGGCGCGTGGTTTTTTGCCTAAAGTATATTCATCTCTATTATCCCATTATTAAGGTACAAATTAGTGTTATCAGTGCCTGTGTCACTCCCCGTTTAGGTATCGAAAATGTACCTACATTATTATTATGCGCGCAGGCGGCCCCTCCGGGTGGTAAATTTAGTTATACGAATCGTTTGTCCAGAGTATTAAGAATGAAATTGGCTTGCAATGGATGTCTAGGTATCTATACGAAAAGGTGCTGAGTTCTGACGTGAGCTAAATAAACCATATCGCGCTACTAGCTACATTGAGTAGATATTTCTTTGAATTTCTTTGCTGAGTGAGACTTCTGTACGTTAGTATTATTTATTCTGTGGTGTTATGCAAATATGGAATCGCGCGTCTGCGTTTTGCTGAAGTCGAACATTTTAATTTGTACTTTAATAATGGGAATATAGAGATGAATATACATAGGCGAAAAACATGACGTGACGCTTCGACTGCACCAGTGTGAGTTGACCCTAAGAATAAAAAAAAAAAGTCAAGTACCGAAATATCCAGTCTATCACGAAAACACTGCTACCAGTTAACTCGTACTGCGACTAAAACCAAAGCTGCACATTTTCACTTTCTTAGTAACAGAGTGGTCAATAATTGGAATAGACTACCAGAAGAAGTGGTCACTGCGCCTTTCATAAATGCATTTAAAAATAGACTCGACAAGTGGTTAAGGACAAATAAAGTGTCGTTAATAAATATATGAACTGTGAAAAGACTTTATGGATTCTCAGCACTGTGTGAAATAGACATATCAGCTCTTAGCTGCTCGCCTATAATAAATAAAATTATTAAAGCGGTTCTTAGATGTGGCAGATGCTAGTTCCTCAGCTAAAAAGTGAATTCTCTCTTCCACCCAAGGTGTACAACCCCCGCATCCGAGTGGAGTCCCTGCTGGTGTCCCCGATCAGCAAGGCGTCCGCGCAGCAGCGGGCGGGCCGCGCCGGCCGCACGCGCCCCGGGAAGTGCTTCCGGCTGTACACCGAGAAGGCGTACCGCAACGAGATGCAGGACAACACCTACCCGGAGATACTCAGGTTTTTATACGTAGATGTTAAGATACTCGGGGGGGGGGGGGGGGGGGGGGACCAAGAGCAAGCTCTTCATCATCGTCAGCTTTCAGGGACCACTGCTGATAAGCCTATTTCTGTCTGCGCCATCTTGATCTATCCCTGGCCATCGCAATCTAATTCTTGCCAGCAACTTTCCTGGCATTATTAAATTAATGCATACGGGAATTAACGCGAAACGTACTTTTTTATTTTATTTAAAAAAGGTACGTTTCACGTTAATTCCCCTATGCAATAATTTAATAATAATGCAACGCGATAGTTTAAAAGTATTTATTTCCTGGCATTGGCAATTGGCAACATTGTGAGCAAGCTCTTAGATTACTTTAATTACAAGAGAAGGAGATAATTGAGGGGGGGCTAGTGGTGAATGATCACAAAAAAGACTGAATAAGAAATTCAAGAACCCCCCCCTTTTTTCACAATCTTGAATCGCCCCCTTTTGAATGAAGACCGTTTATTACTGGTGAAGGTTAAATATAAAAGACTGAATACAATAATCGAAGCATTCCCCCTGCTTCGGCTGGTAGTGAATGGTCAAAGAATTTAATTTCTTCCGTTAAAGAAAGAGATAAATATATTTTTTTGTCTGGCTGTTTTCTTAGAGCAAATATAGCTGGGATTAGAGAAAGACTGTTATCCCGTGTGATATATACAAAAATTAGGTACAAATATTTTAATGGGTGTTTCACTTCATCATTTTGAACAACTTTTCCCAATAAAAGAGTTTGCCTGGAAGAGATTGCTTAGCTAGTTCGCCTTTTGCGCATTCCTAGTTTTTAACATAATCATGTTCTGTATTTTATTTTTGTGCAATAAAGGGTATTATGTATACACATTATTGATATTGTATATACATTGTACGCGGACGGAGTGTTGGGCATAAGCTAGGGTTGCCAACATTTTTTGATCCAAATATAGTAAATTTCAGAAAATGGGTCGAAAAATATAGTTTTCTTTATGAAAATATAGTATTTCTAGTCAAACTGTAATTATTAGAATTTCGTCATGGTTTTCTTATTTTAATAGTAAATATATTAGGACAAATCATACTAATTGAGCTAGCCTCCTAAGTTTAAACTTGTGTGGGATACAAATAATATGTTTTATAATAAATACATATATGTATAAATGAATACCCAAGATAATTTTAAAAAGGCCATTTTCCAACTTGCCCTGACTGGGGATCGAACCCAGAACCTCCGAGGCGTTGCAGTTAACTAGCGTGTTAACTACTACGCCTCGGAGGTCGTCAATCAATTCAATATAAGATGCAAAATTTGATAAAAAATATTTATATAGATACTTTTTAGATGTGTGCATATGCAAACAAAACAAGTGTGTTATGTTTTCTTTTTGTATAAATACAAATAAAACTGGAGGAATGAATTTGGCTGAAATATAGTGTTTTTGCGTACTATATATTTTTCCTACACGGTGATTATTCATCGGCTTTGGAGCCGAAGGCCACTTCGTAAGGATCGATAGTAAGATCCAATTAGCTAGTAAAAGTCAAAATAGAAATGTTGACTAAAACTAGGAAAGTAAAAACGTAAGATCAATAAGTCGTGTGACAGAGTACGTCGTTCACCGCGCGAGTACCTACGTATTCTTGTTCGAGCTCATCGGGGTCACGCGGCAGTTTTGATAAAGAAGTATCTACGTGGTCTCGATCGAAAATCACTATCGCGACTTTTTTATCTTATGTCGTACACAAATTTGGATAATGTATATGGACAAAGGAATTTATTTATTATACTTTTTTGACACAAAATCAATGAAAATTCAGCGTGTATATTTTTCCTATATATTATAGTGAGGTTGGCAACCCTAGCATAAGCTAGTGTATAACAATAATCAGTGCAACATTTCTAATGCCACCCGCATTGCCGTTGCAGATCAAACTTAGGATCTGTAGTTTTGCAGTTGAAAAAGCTGGGCATTGACGACCTCGTGCACTTCGACTTTATGGACCCGCCGGCGCCGGAGACGCTCATGAGAGCGCTCGAGCTGCTCAACTACCTCGCTGCACTGGGTGAGTGGGCAAAATAACTTTTATAACTTATGAAAAGTTTCCAGGGATATTGCAGGCTTGAATCACTTCGGAAGTCACGAAATCTGTAGGTCCCGAACGCCATCTTGCGTTCGTTTAAACATTTCCTAGGATTAGGTCTGGTGTACCCTTTGGGTGGCGGAGGTCAGACGGCAGTCGCTCTGTGTAAAAACCAGTGACCTCATCAAATCACCTAGGTTTAGGTAACGGACCCCGGTCTCTAAAGCATAACCGCTGAGGATGCAACTGGGAATACGCTCAGATGATGTGATGTTGCTTCTTAAGCCGTAAGTGTCTCAGAAAATGTTAAATAGAATCATGATCCCACTTCTCATCAGAAGGTTGACAAAATGACAGACGAAGAAGAACTACATGATGAAGTACTGGGTGATTATAAAAAAGTAGTCTACGAACTGATATAGCTGGAACATATGAATACCACTCCGATCCACAGAGACAATGCTAGTGTCATGGTAGGGATTCATTGTCATCAGGTCTTTTTAAGTCTCCACTGCAGGAGCACAACCTCTGTACTACCAGAGCCATATATTAGCCAGAGCAGCCAGAGGATTTGGCCCACACTCTCCACGCAGGCCAGATGAGTTGGAGTGGTCTCACTGATGTTTATAAGCTTTTGTTTCCTAAGTCGCCTTCTACGACATCCACGGGAAGACTTGAAGTGGTCCGATTCTACTCTCCCGGGAACCACACGGCTTTTCTAGCTTTATTACACACCAATATTTAACACCTTGCGGGACGCTCAGCCATGCAAGTCATAATATAATTTTAAAGTGACGTCAATTTCTGGTCTTCACCAGTTCCACTCCACCAAAACACACTCTCTGAATGGAAATGCTTGATTTATTGACAAATAACATCAACATCTTTTTATGTGTGCAAAGATTATTTTAAGAGTTCCCTTGATTTTTCGATATCAGATCTTCACCTGGTACCAATAGGACCAACTTGCTTGTATATCCTTTCAAATAAAAAATATTTTTCTAAATCGGTTAAAAATCAGAGAAGTTATTGATGAACATACATAAAAAAACATATATGAATTCGAATTGAGAAGCTTCTTTTTTGAAGACGTTTAGAAATAGCAATAGATTTGTGTCTTCAGCTGTAAGTGTCCCGGAAAATGTTAAATAAAATATTGATCCCACTTCTGATGGCGCGAGTGATCAGAAGTGGGATCAAATAAAACTAAACTATTGAAAATTGCACTATTATTGAGGTAATATAGCAATAAAGTAGGTATACAGGGTAACTTTGAACCCCTAGCTGTATTCAAGTACTCTTTGAGTGAAATAAAAAAATATTATATCTTTGTTTCATAATAAAAACCAAAGATTATCAGCCTTCTTCAGCGTACCGTCAATATCTAATTTGAATGTTACAACAAAAACATTTTTTTAGTGCTTGAAAAGTCTAAATTCAGTCCCAACTTAATGTGCTAGTGATGTGCCGTTTGGAAACTTTAGAAATATTCACGGAATATTTAGGGAAACATTGGGAATATTTACAGAAATATTGGGAATATTCCTGTAAATTTACAAGGGGAAAATTTCGTTACATCAATTGTTCGTTAAACGATTAACGTTTGGACTTTTTCGCGCCAGAAAGTCGTCGAGGTAGGAGAATGGGAGATGGTAGAGTAAGGCTAATCGGGAGGTGCACCGCGGAACCCAATGCATGCATTGGATTCCGGGATGCACATCCCAACAACTTTGGTTTTAAAACTAAATTTATATATCTTATATTATTATATTTATTTAGTATCTATTATTTATTTATTTAATATTAAATAGTATAATACATTTTGCTGCAAACATAGGCCCTCATCATGTCAGGAAAAAAAAACGGCACATCATTATGTAACACACTTTAACTTTAAAACTTCTTTTTATACTTATAAAATTTTAGAGATATTTATGTAATCATCTTTTGCAGACGACGACGGCAACCTGACGGACCTCGGCGCTGTGATGGCAGAATTCCCCCTGGACCCCCAACTGGCGAAGATGCTGATCGCGAGCTGCAACCACAACTGTTCCAACGAGATATTGTCTATCACTGCTATGTTGTCAGGTAAGGAATTGATATTACCAGCTTTGATTCGAGGGGGGGGGGGGAGGCACTTAAAATGTTTAATTTACCATCGCTGGTCATCAATAAATGAGCCATTATCTAAGGAGACGCACCACATTCACAGACATTTTTGACCCCCGACAAAAAAGAGTAGTGTTATAAAACTTTGACGCAATGTCTGACAGTCTGTCTGTCTGTGACGGTGATGGACCGATTTCGATGCAGTTTTTTTACGTGAAAGCAAGTTCCGTTGCGGTGGTTCTTAGCTATGTTTGATGAAAATTGGTTCAGCCGTTTACAAGTTATCGGGGGTTAACGATTGGAAGTCAGGGCTTTCACTAGCAAATAATAGATGGCGCTACGGATCTCAAGTCGTGTCGGTAGTTCCGCTACTCATCACTAGATGGCGTTCTTGACAGACGGGGGTTTTCAACTTGCCTAGCAATTAAACTTAGTAATTGTAATTTGTTATGTACTTCCACCTGACCAGTGTGAAATGTGTGACCAGTGACACACTGTGAGTCAAGCCGGAGTGTCTCTTAACATTGATGTTTGTTTTCTGTTACAGTTCCACAATGCTTCGTGCGACCGAACGAAGCTCGCAAGGCGGCGGACGAAGCTAAGATGAGGTTCGCACACATCGACGGTGATCATTTAACATTGCTGAACGTGTACCACGCGTTTAAACAGAGTGAGTATACGTCATATTTTATGAGAGGACCTCGGGCTTCACAGCAGTACAGCTGAGGATGCAATTGGGAATACGCTGGGATGAGAGAGAGAGAGAGAGTATATGTCATATTTATTTGATTAAGAACGCCCTTACCCTAAACGTTTCCATAAAAATGTAGTCTAGCTTTTATTTAGAAACGACATATCGGATGTCGGCAAAATTTCGTAATTTTGAAGAAATCGTATCGTCGCATAATGCCCCGTACGCAAATGGTCCCTTTCGCAAAACGTCCCTTTCGTAATATGTCCTCTGGTGGCAAAAATATCCCTTTCGCAAAATTTCATGTTTTTTATACAAGCACCCAGATTGAGGCTACTTGTTATTCCGAAAAAGTTACTGGTTAGGTATAGATATTAACGCGAGCGGAGACACAAAAGCTAGTTTCATGATAACTGGTTCAGTAGTTACGACGTGGAGGCGTAACAAACAAATAAACAACAAACACTCACTTTATAGTAATTTCATAAAAATGAAATTTTGGAAAAGGGACATTTTGCTACCAGGGGACATTTTGCGGAAGGGACGTTTTGCGCAAGGGACATTTTGCGACTAGGGGACATTTTGCGTAAGGGTCATTTTGCGACGATACCGAAGAAATTGCATAGATGAAGAAAATATAGCATGTAGAAATTTTCAATGTTGATGGTCAAAAAGAAATGACAACTAAGTATATTTTCTTTCATGTTCATATATTTCCTGTGGAAAACCAGCTAAAACCCTAGATATATGCAATTTCTTTAGAATTGCTTCCTCCTCGATTCTCCTTTATTTTTAAATTACCGAGCCATTATAGGCGCAGCACGAAAGGAACGTTTTTATAATGTCTAGAACGAGATAGACGTAGAAAGTTCGCGAGCGAGCGAGGCGTCCTCAGATAAACTTCAAAATGATAGAAGTGAAACTAATTATGTCATCGGTGTAAATTTGAGGTTTGTTTGTATGGTTTCTTACTCATAGGCACGGGTATATGGGACTCGGAAGTTCCCGAACTTCGAAACGCTTCATGTATGGGAAATATAGGATAAGGTACCATTTATATGCGCAAGTAAGGACATCTATCTTTAACGGTGCATATAAAAAGGGAACATAGAATCGAGTGCTTGACGACGTGTGTCAACCTGTGGTTCCGTAGAGAATAAATTCCCTTTGGAGAGTTTAGTAACAATAATATTTGTGTTGTTCATTTCAGATATGGAGGATCCGCATTGGTGCTACGACAACTTTATCAACTACAGATCTCTGAAGTCGGGCGACAACGTTAGACAGCAACTCAGCAGGATAATGGACAGGTGAGGATGAGAGCCTTTGTTCAAAGTCAATGTATTGTAGCGGGCACGGGCGTACCCAGGCCTATTTTGAGGGGAAGGGGTTCATAAAAAAAAGCACTAGGATTTTATAATACTTTAACTAGAAAACGTCCTCTTAGGAGTTACCGTAGTAACGGGAAGAGTTGTCTAGATTTTTAATCTCCCAGAGCAGCATAGAAGAAACGTAACTGTTATACCCACATTTACCATGGAATCCTGTCCGGAACACAACTAGCTCCTAAGAGTTATAGCTCATTTTTATTGGTCGTTAACTGTGTACTCCCCCGTATGCGGGCTAACGACCTATGAAAGCCACAAGTTGATGCAGTGGTCGTTACGCCGTCTGGGGTTTACATTAATCGCCTGTACATTATTCCCGTATGCGGGCTAATGACCTATGAAAGCCACAAGTTGATGCAGTGGTCGTTACGCCGACTGCGGTTTACATTAATCGCCTGTACATTACTCTATTCCCGTATGCGGGCTAACGACCTATGAAAGCCACAAGTTGATGCAGTGGTCGTTACGCCGTCTGGGGTTTACATTAATCGCCTGTACATTATTCCCGTATGCGGGCTAATGACCTATAAAAGCCACAAGTTGATGCAGTGGTCGTTACGCCGACTGCGGTTTACATTAATCGCCTGTACATTACTCTATTCCCGTATGCGGGCTAATGACCTATAAAAGCCACAAGTTGATGCAGTGGTCGTTACGCCGACTGCGGTTTACATTAATCGCCTGTACATTACTCTATTCCCGTATGCGGGCTAATGACCTATAAAAGCCACAAGTTGATGCAGTGGTCGTTACGCCGTCTGCGGTTTACATTAATCGCCTGTATATTACTCTATTCCCGTATGCGGGCTAACGACCTATGAAAGCCACAAGTTGATGCAGTGGTCGTTACGCCGTCTGCGGTTTACATTAATCGCCTGTATATTACTCTATTCCCGTATGCGGGCTAACGACCTATGAAAGCCACAATTTGATGAGTGGTCGTTACGCCGTCTGTGGTTTACATTCATCGACTGTACATGACTCTATCGACTAGTGAAAACGACTCCACGCATGCGTTACGGAAATCTCTCCCACTCACCCCAATTCGGGCTACATCGACTAGTACTCGTAAAAAACTGTTACCCTTACGCGGGTCAGAACGACCAGTGAAAATGAGCATTAGAGATCTATTAAGGCCGTACCTAAATTTTCCGGGGTCCAGTGCTGCCCCCATTTTAAATAAATCATTTCAAAGAAAACGGAGACATCATTTAAAATTTTGCTACTACCAAGTCCTAGATAACCCTTCAAAGTATTTTATGAACTACTGTTTACAGTTTATAATGAGAACGTTAAGCTTTACTACGCACATTAGCCAAAAGTGGCCGTTTTTCGCTTTTAGTAAAGCTTAACGTTCTAACTTTAAACTGTAAACAGTAGTTCATAAAATACTTCAAAGGGTTATCTAGCACTTGATAGTAGCAAAATTTTAAATAATGTCTCCGTTTTCTTTGAAACGATTTATTTTTAATGGGGGCAGCACTGGACCCCGGAAAATTCAGGTACGGCCTTAATTAACTCACGTTAAATAGTCGCCAGGTCCGACCAGGTTTGTTTCGATTTCAACGATCATCATCAGGGCGAGTGTTAGGAGCGTTGACTCAACAGCGTCGCTGCCCGCTCTATACTCATACTCTAAAAATAAATAATTCAATAGATCTGTTTTCATTTTCATGTTTATTAATGTTTTGTTTGTTTCTTATTTCAGATTTAATCTGAAGAGAACAAGCACGGAGTTCACAAGCAAAGACTACTATATTAATATAAGGAAAGCGCTCGTCGATGGGTTTTTCATGCAGGCAAGTACATTTAAGACAAATTAATTTATTTTTCATCTCATCTATTCGAAAAACGATGTTTTTATCCCAAATATTTGGGGCTAAAGTCACTGGTAATTCTCTAGACACTGAAAAGTAAAAAGTAAATTCCCTAGGCGTTAAAACACATTTAAAAACCGAACACGGATGTAGAATCAAAAACGACCGAACTGTGGAATCAACTTCCTGCAGCGGTGTTCCCGAACCGATACGACATTGAAACCTACAAAAAACGAGTCTATATCTTCCTGAAAGGCCGGTAACGCTCTTGTTACACCCCTGGTGTTGCAGTTGTCCATGGACAGTGGTGATCACTTACCATCAGGTGACCCGCTTGTTCGTTTGCCGCCCTATAACATAAAAAAAAAAAAAAATGATATTGGCAGTCAGCTAAAAAAAAGAATTTAGTTTTAAAATTATAAAATTTTACGTGGATGACTGTAGGTCAAAATGTTTTGATTCTTTTGCTTCAAAATAATAATTTATTAAAAACCAATAAAAACGCGCAATTGTTGTCTTTGATTTAAATAGTAATTTTATTGACTATTAGGTTATTTTTACAACTATTTTAAATGTGGCTAATTTCTTGATGAGGCCGATAGTAAATAAATATGAAGTTTACGTATAATATACATTTTTGAAATATATAAAGAATTGACACACAAGGAAATAATAATGAAATGATTCTAATGACTGGAAAATGTATAAGATGTAGTGATCCTAGAACAATATTTTCATAGTACATCATCAGTGAAATCGCCACCAAATAAAGGTTAGTAACTGACTGTTAAACTCTGATTAGGTATATGTAGGTATTCTACTTTCATTATAGGTATATATTTGCTTTTTCTCATAGATGGAGATGAAAAGGAGAATGTGCTACACGGTGTACGGTAATAGTTTTATCTCGGGCGATATACTTGAATCCCTCGCTTCACTCAGGATTCCACCGTAGAATCCATCGCTACGCTCGTGATTCTATTGTGGCATCCTTCGTTTCGCTCTGGATTCAAATTAGCGCCCTCGTGTTAAAACTATTACCTTTACGCCTTGTACAATCTACTATTTATGTGACGATAAAACATTTTGTATGTTTGGATGACATTACAAAATTTTTGATTGTTGACTTGTGTCATCATCATCATCATATCAGCCACAGGAAGTCCACTGCTGGACATACTTGTTGACTTGTGTATTTAAATTTATTTATTCTACAGGGTTACTTTTAAAACACCAGCAACATTTGTGGAGCAAGTTCAGTCCGTGATACTGAACCAGTTTCTACAAAAACAATGACAGAAAAACGAAAAAAACATTTCGTCCTCCCATACAAAATCCATTTGGCTGAGCGCTGATTTGTATGGGAAGCCGATTTTTTTTCTTTTTTTCTGTTTATTTTCTTTTTATTCTGTTTGTTTATTTATTTATTACGCATATATAAATTACACATTGTATACAGCGTTTCCCTGGGAAGTTTTACAAGTAGTAATAACTAATTTTACAGACGATCATTTGATTTTGTCTTTTTATCCCCAGGTGGCGCACCTCGAGCGGACGGGCTACTACCTGACGGTGAAGGACAACCAGGTGGTGCAGCTGCACCCCTCCACCTGCCTGGACCACAAGCCCGACTGGGTCATTTACAACGAGTTCGTGCTCACCACTAAGAACTACATCAGAACTGTCACAGATATCAAACGTGAGTATATTATACCATGTTAGTGTCAGGAGACCATTGATATGTATATTATATTTGAAAAAGAAAACTGGAAATCGCACCTTGGACCAGGCCTGTGTCACTCCCCGTGTAGGTATCGAAAATGTACCTACATTATTACTATGCGCGCAGGCGGCCCCTCCGGGTGGTAAATTCAGTTATACGAATCGTTTGTCCAGAGTAATAAGAATGAAATTGGCTTGCAATGGATGTCTAGGTATCTTTACGAATAGGTGCTGAGTTCTGACGTGAGCTAAATTAAACCATATCGCTAGCCACATTGAGTAGATATTTCTTTGAATTATTTTGCTGAGTGAGACTTCTGTACGTAAGTATTATTTATTCTGTGGTATGGCTAGCGGGCGAGATAGTAGTGACATCTAGAAACAGTACAGTATTTTTTTGCAAAATGTCTGAGCAATGAGGTTTCAAAACGTAACAGGTCTTCGTAATAATTTAGTAGTAAATCTGAAATTGTAATGTTCTCTTTCTGTTTCCAGCGGAATGGCTGCTGAAGATCGCACCACAGTACTACGAGCTGAACAACTTCCCGGTGTGCGAGGCGCGGCGGCAGCTGGAGCTGCTGCAAGCGCGGCTTGACTCCAAGCCGTACCAGGAGGGCTTCTAGAATATATCATACTAGCGAACGCTGCCTTTTATTTCATATAATGAGTTGTTCAATACTATGTGGTAAACAACTTTGAGTTGTTCTGTACTACGAGCTGAACAATTTCCCGGTGTGCTAAGCGCGGCGACATCTTGAGCTGCTGCAGTCCCGGTTCGACTTCAAGCCGTACCAGGAGGGCTTCTAGAATATATCGTACTAGCGAACGCTGCCTTTTAGTTCATACTTTTAAAGTTGTTCAATACTATGTGGTGAACAACTATGAGTTGTTCAGTACTACGAGCTGAACAAACCCGTTGCGGCACGGTGATAGCTGGAGTTGCTGCAGGCCCGACTCGACTCGATGCCGTACCAGGAGGGCTTCTAATATATCGTATCAGCGAACGCTGCCTTTTATTTTAAACACTACACCTTTCATAAAATTGTTCAATACTATACAGGATGATCTTGACTATTTGAGCTATATTCAAGGAAAGTACTCTATGCGCAAAATAATATATACCATGTTCTCTTAGAAGTACATTGTTTCATAATAAAAACCAAAGAAGGCGCTCAAAGTTGTTCGGCTAATTCCCAATCGCAGTGATACCGACCGCCATATGATCGCTCGCCCCGCGCGCCGCCGGCGGGAAGGGTGCGGGGCGCATACGGAGGAATCGGGCGACAGCGAGGTCATTGACACTAATAATAATACGTTAGCCATGTATTGCAAATGTGGGGATTTTTCCTAATAAAAAAGTATTCTTTTTCTTGCTATTTTGTGTTCTATTAGGGATTTGGATCCAAGATTTCAATATAGCTTAGTGTTTCAAAATTAACATGTATAGTGAAAAAACGCCTACGACACTTCTGTCTGCCAGGTAGAACAGTAGACTACATACACCATGGAAAGTACTTCCAAGTAAAGCAAGGCTTTTGGCGTAAAGTACCCGCACCTTAGGCTGCCTGTCCACCGGAAGCGGAACGGAGTTGCGTACTGTATCTGTTCACCGAAGCGGAGCGAGACGTACACGTACGACGTACGTCCGCTTCCCCTCAGCTGGTTTTGTATGAATTTTCAAACTAGTTCGTAAACTGTCCACTGAAGCGGAGCGGAGATTTTGTGCAATCCTATTGGTTATTATTTCTCCGCTTCGGTGGACCGGCAGCCTAAAGGTCATAGCACACTTACACGACTCGGCTCCAACACAGCTCCCACCCAACATCGCCCTAAACTAATAACGACTGCTCGCGGTCCACGCACCGACAGCTAGCAGGCGCCCAGCGTTGTGTGACACTTTCTGGCGTGGACACCATCACCGATTTAAATTCTGACTGTTGACGACCCACGTGCTCATTTCTACAACGGACCTGCATGGAAGGATCGCAGCCGCCGACCAATCAGAGAGCAGAGAATGCCGGCGCTTTCACTCGGCGGCCTACCTGCCAATCCCGGCGCCCGCATTCTTTACGCGCACCGAGCCCAGCGACCGGAGTGGGACCCGAACGCGCGCTGTGATTGGCCGGTGCACTTCGCCGCGCGTGCACGTTTTGTATTGTTAGTTTTTAGATAAAATAGCATAGAATTTTGTAAACGATCGTATTATTCCGGCCTGTGCCCATATTTCAATAATATTTTATTTGTTGGGTGGGAGCAGTCGTGTAAGTGCCTAAAGGCCTAAACCACAGGCCGGAATCTCCTAAGGTACGCGCAATATGCGTCCCCGTTCCCCGTCCCCGCACCTCCCCCGTTTTCGCCTCGATGACTCACGTTGGCCGTCAAGAACCGGGGGAGAGGTGCGGGGAACGGGGACGCATATTGCGCGTACCTCAGGAGATTCGTTCTGTTTACTCTTACTGTATTCTGTGCCTAAAGGTAGGCCTCGTGTCCACGTGTCCGGTTTTCGCCGTCGCTGACGACGTGGACGCACCTAGAGGCTTCATTCATGACTGATCAACCGGACGCCGGGCCGACGCAAACCGGATAGTACTGCGCACGGCTGCGATAGTGCCGCGCCTTCGGCGCAATCTTGGCGTTGATGTCGAAAAGTGCGATTGCCTATTTTCTGAATTACACCACCTACCTTCAAATGAACTAAAGAAAATGAAACGCTCAAAAATAATAATAAATGCTTTATTTGTAAAACTACATTATGTACAACGAATTTCCTGTAAGGAGAAAGACTCGCAAAATCGACAGTTATCCCTTTCTCACTTTCTAAAATAGAAAGAGGTAGCCTGTCAATTTCGGTTGTTGAAAGTCAAAGAAGAAAAAATAGGTCCATTTCGTATTCGTATCGCATATTGTATGGCACCGCGCGAAGTATAAAAAACGCGCCGCCAACCACACGTATGTCTATGTCGAAGATTATAATGACTTAGGGTCAGTTCACACCGAGACGCGACGTAGCACGCACTTTGGAAGAAATATAGAAATTGTTTACTACACACAAAAATATACTAATGACAGCGAGAGCCCGCTATACCGCGCGGCGCAGCGGGCTCTCACGGAAATCTCACTCTTTTTGTCTAGCAAAACAAGTTCTATATTTCTTCCAAAGTGCGCGCTACGTCGCGTCTCTGTGTGAACTGACCCTTAGGGCATTTACAGACGGGCGATCAGCGTCGCGAACTGACGATGCACACCGTCTCGTCTGTTTGCCCCTTTGTTTACTTTTTCCAAAAATATTTCCTTTAAGAAGAAAAAGTACAGACATGTTGAAAATAAATGCATTTGACGAACTCTTTTCACTTTATTTGCTAAAAGCGATAAGTTTACAGTCGACTATACTATTTGTCATATCGACGCATCTTCTAACATTAAAAAAAGGTCCGATTTACAACTGAAGTGTTACGCTAGACGCATAGTCGACTGTACCAGGAAAAACAAATAAAATAAAATGCCTTACAAAATGTGACCTGAAGAACATTAGTTTACATTTTTCTAATAATAACCAATACGCCAGTCTTTTAACTACGCTACCATTATTCACAAATTTCTACAATATACACTGGCTTTCATTAAAAATAATAACAAACCATTCGTACACAATATGTACGGTGCGTACTCCACGCGCAAAATGCACGCGGCAAACCATTTGGAATAACAAATATTCACATACTTTTTGCAGCATCCAATCATTTATACACAGAAAAGTATTCAGTTTATGTTCATTGGAGACACGCAAAGAATCGTGCGAAACTCTTTGTAGTTTTTTTTGTAAATAATGTTGATTAATATGTATTTGTTTGTATCACTAATACTAGATACAGGGTGTCTAATTATTGTGCTTGATAGATGATCCCAAAAATGGGTAATATTTACAAGGTTGGGTGTGTTTAAACCAGGCAAAATATGGGGTCGACACATACTTAACTCGGCCATCAATACATGTTGATTTTGCAATCTCTACCTCTATACTCTATTTGGTTAAGTATTCCAATAAATGTAAACAATCTTGACATGTCTTTTAATTGAAATAAACACTTTACAAATTAATTAAGTAATTTATAAAATAATTAATTTGTAATGTGTAAAATTATTCGCCATGTGGTTCCCAGCAGAGTAGAATAGGACCACTCCAAGTCTTCCCGTGGATGTCGTAGAAGGCAACTTAGGGAACACAAGCTGAACAAAGCTTATAAACATCAGTGAGACCTCTCCAGCCCGTCTGGCCAGCGTGGAGAGTGTAGGCCAAATCCTCTGGCTGCTCTGGCTAATATATGGCTCTGGTGTAGTGGAGACAAAACATTCTACATTTATTTAAATACCTTGCCAAATGGAGTACAGCTATATAGAAATCATGGAATCAGAATCACTAATAAAACACCAAATCGTAAGAAAAAAAAAAGATTTGTTTTATGTCAATTCGTTTTTTCCCAAATATCCGATATATGGCTGACTACTGACTTTCTTATGCGGTAGCGAACGGTGACATTACAATGGGAGATTGACGATGTGCATTTGTCGGCTGATATTGTAGGTTTTTATTAAGAAACAAGGAACTTGACAGATTTTTTTAAATATGGGACGGCTAACGAGCAAGCGGGTCACCTGATGGTAAGTGATCACCGCTGCCCATGGACAACTGCAACACCAGGGGTGTAACAAGAGCGTTACCGGCCTTTCAGGGCCCTCCCCAGAGGAGGGAGGGGGGAGACGATAGAATATGTATTTTTGATTTCGCCAGTACTTGAATATAGCTACGCTACGAGTTTCAAAATCATCCTATATCAACCACTTTCTATGGGAACATGTATGTGTCAATCTTATATTTTAAACCCAGCATTAAAAACTATAAGATACAACAATGTTATGCCATTAAACATATGTAAAACAATTCATACACACTTATATTTTAACTAAATATATGAAATAACAAAAAATATCTACCGACACCCTGGCATAACAAAACTAACATACATAACTGTGTCCTAATATTATTAAAACCCAACCACGAAGTTTAACACCTTTCGGGACAGTTCTTCATCTAAGTGCTGCTTCGGGGGCCGAATAGCGCTTTCCCGCTTTTTTTTTCTCAATAAAATATGCATGTCAACCAGAGTACCAGACACAAAGTAAATAACAATACCTACCCAAAAGTGAGTTGCCAATGGCTGCAAAAGTAACTTTTTCGTGAAGCTTTTTGAACTTAGTGGTTGGGTTTCACAAACATTGTTGTGTTAAGACCATCTCGCGGCAAGACCACACACTAGCGTTTTTCAACGACGTTTTAACCGCTTAGTGTGTACAGGTTGTAAGGTTTTCTACCTGGAACGTCTAGTTGATAACATTCATTAAGGTGAAGTGGTAGCATAAGTGGCGCCCTCATTTGAAATAAATTGTTTAAAACTAAATATGGTGATATTTAAAATTTTGATTTGGATCAATGTCTAAAAAGACCTTCAAACTATTTTATGAATAACCTTTGAAAGTAATATTGGTAGTGTGTCCAAAAGTGGCCACTTTTGGCGAAAAACCGTTTTAAAACTAGACGGACTATTAGTAATAATTTCAAAGGTTATTCATGAAATAGTTTGAAGGTTTTTTTTAGACATTGATCCTAATCAAATTTTTAAATATCACCATATTTAGTTTTAAACAATTTATTTCAAACGAGGGCGCCACTTATGCTACTATTTCACCTTAAGTAAGTCTAATATTCTGTCCGGTATCAAATAGGTCATCCATTCCTCAAAACCTCGTCCAGAATACGCATGTGGACTGAAACAATATTTTTGACCCATCAGGTAGATTATAAGAAAATATGGTACACGTATTTTTTCTTTTCTCTGCTTAACAAATAATGACGTAGATACAGCGGATTTAAATTTCATGTGACGTCACGGTCTCGTACGATTTTTTACAGGGCGGTGATGTCACGAAGTCCCTACTCCGGTACTTCGATCCGCTGTATCTTTTTGTATCTCTAGTAATTTGACAAACGGGAAAATATGGTTCCATTATTTTCAGATAATCTAACTGAAACGACAGACTAAATAGAATAATAATTCTCTGATTCAGTCCACATCATTATTGGTAGTATACAAAAAGATATATTTTGTATGTGTTTTGTATTATTGAACTACAATGTGTAAAAATAATGAGAGGTTTTCCCATTTGACCGTTAAAAGAAAGCAAGTTGTCTTATGTTGTGAATAGAGGGCGCTACACAGAACACTTATGTCAATGTAGGCAGGATCTTTGGGATGTTGAGAACAGTCAGAAATCGTAAGAACTTGAGAATAATATCGAAGTGCAGCGTAGTCAGTAATATAAGAGTAACTTATCAATAAAAAGAGTCCTAACCTAATCAAGTAGTCTTTCAATACAGTCTGAGACGCTGCCAGATGCCAGAAAAAAAAAACGCACGCAACGCTATCAAAACAGAAAGAGAAGGAAACAGTGAGTGAGTGAAATGAAATAACAATCGATCGCATTCAAACTGACAACTTTGCTTGACATAATCGGAAAGCAGCGCCAACTATTGGCGTCATACAAAAGCGGTTTTTTTTAAATGTCATTCGGAAAAGCCCTCATTAATGCAACATGACAAAAATTCGTCCATCCTAAGAAAAGTTAGACGAATTTTTCTGTGGTAATATGTAGTTCGCTGTTTAGTATAGATTTTAAGGAACGGACTCACTTCATTGTCTGTATAAACAAGTGAAGGCCCGGCTATGCCTTGGCGACGCCCACGAGCGCGGGCCGCACGCACCGCTCCCGCAGCTTGTAGCCCACCTTGCTGACCGCTACCACCGTGCCGGGCTCGGCGCCCTCCACCTCCTATAAATAATAAAATCGGTAGATCAAAATAAACATACTTTCTTTGGGGTTTCGTACTGTTAAAAAGAAAATTTAATAACAAAACGCAATAGACAACCCGCGCCCTTCTCCCCTCTCTTCTCGTCAACAGCCATAAGCCACGCATATTGTGCTTAATTATTTAAAATTAGTAAACGAGTGTTTATTATCAATACAAATATTAAAAGTGAACAAGTGTTTTCCATTCAATATCGAACATTATTTATGGTCCTTCGAGCCGGATAATGTTCGGTATTTAAAGGAAAACACACGAAAGGGTGCCAGCAGGACTCTATTACTGCTACTCCGCTGTCTGTCCGTCTGTCCTGTGACAGACGGACAACAGAGGCTCTATCTCTGGAACCGTAACAGCTGGATACTTTAAATTTTCACCGATTATGTATTACTATGGCCGCTATAACAAAAATACTAGACATACGATAAGTCAAACATTAAAGGTGGTCGTTATACAAGAAAAGTGTTATTTAGCATTTTAAAACATTTTACGGATGTACGGAACCCTTTATGTACGAGTCCGACTCACACTTGCCCGTTGATTTGTCAGCCATACAAAGTGGAAAAGACATTAGCGTAATAAATGAAATCACATACTCGTACAAATAATTTAATGACGGTATGCAAAGAGTCATTGAAAGAAAATTAATTTGTAGCGATGCAAACGCGCGACCGTGTCGGACGACATCGGGGAGAGAACGGAGGGAGGGTGGCTCGTGAGGAGAACCGAGTTACTGAATCGCGTTTGCATCGCGACAGAAGACTGAATCGTGTTTAACTGTTTACGTGGGCGAGGGTATACAGCTTGTCCCTGCATCGCGACTTGTCCCTGAATCGATGCGAACGCGCGACAGAATCGCTACAAAAAGTCGCCGTGGGCGAGGGGCCTTAGCTGCTTCTTGGCTGCTTGGTACATAACGAAAAGCGATAAATTACGTTTTAAAAACTTTTATTTTATTTATTTGATTCGCTATCTGGCTGAACAACACACAAATCTAAGCATATACAAATTAGAGCATATAAGTTGCCAACCTACTTGGAGCGAACACAGCACGCACATTTGATAAACTGCTCTCAGTAGTTTTAAATTGAAAATTACATTACATTACAGTTTATTAGTATTTATTTATTTACAAAATTCATGTACACAACATACAAACAAAGGAACGTACAAAGTAAGAAAATAAAGTACATAGATACTGCTTATTTCATAAGAAATCTCATCCAGCAGACCCAGCTTTACTTATTTTCTTTTCCATATTTTTTTATCAATGTAGTGGTCTAGTATAGCCTATGATATCATTTATTATGCAGTCTTTTCCACATTTATATACACACTCGAAAAACATAACTCTCCATTTGGAGCAGTGAGTTAAAAATGTCCCCTAAAAATAACATAAAAATATTGGTCACCTGTTGGAATAACGCCTCGTGCAAGTTGGGATCGAACTTCTCTCTCAACGGAGACACTGCCACTAAACCGTGTCGTGCGAACACCTGAAAAAAAATTATTCGTGTGAACCAACTTACTTTAAACCTACACTGTCTCACTGCTGGGAAAAGATCTCCCCCATATCCTTCCACTCATCCCACTAATTTGCCGTGTGGTTCCCGGCAGAGTAGAATAGGACCACTCCAAGTCTTCCCGTGGATGTCGTAGAAGGCGACTTAGGGAACACAAGCTGACCAAAGCTTATAAACATCAGTGATATCTCTCCAACCCGTCTGGACAGCGTGCAGAGTGTAGGCCAAATCCCGCTCTGGTAGTACGGAGAGGGTCGTGCTCCTGCAGTGGAGACTAAAAGAGACCTGATGATGATGATAGGTGCAATAATAGTACATTACTATAGAGGCCGGGAAGTAACCGGACGAGTATTTAGCTCGGCCTTAAGGTGAAGATATAGGCAAATGGCCTTGAAGTGTGAAATAAATTGTTAACTCGTAAATATGGTGATAATTTCCATATTTCTCTACGTCATGCACTAGATAGCCCTTTAAATTATTTTATGAACTGCCGTTGAAACTATTATTGGTGATCCGTCTAGCTTTAAAACTTGCCGTGGCCACTTTTGGCGGAGGCAAGTTTTAAAGCTAGACGGACTAATGTAAATACTTTCAACGGTGGTTCATAAAATAATTTAAAGGGCTATCTAGTGCATGACGAAGAGCAATATGGAAATGATTTCCATATTTACGAGTTAACAATTTACTTCAAATGAGGGCGCCACTTCAAGGTCATTTGCCTATATCTTCACCTTAAAAATATTACCGAGTCCGGCAAGCCCATTTCCACCGAGGCATGTATAGTGCTTTTCTCAATAAATGTGAGGAAATAATGAGAGACATACTACTGGAAACAAATAAGTATAGTATACTCACTACGTGGTTTACTGGAAAACTCAAGCATATTTTCGTCTCATTTTATACTAACACATTTTAATAAAATTGATGTCATAAATAAAAATAAAACTGTCATCTCCATGCGTGCATTTTTTATAATGTGGCAGCAATAACTGGCTGTACTTATGGCAAGCTACATAATATAGATGAATCAACAAGTGATGAGCAGCGGCCAGGAATTCATTTTTATACTTTACCGGCCTAGGCCGGTAAAGTAATGCATGAGCCAAGAATTACAAACTTCGTGTCTTCTTTTTACTACAATGATACCTACATTTCAGACCGTGTTTGAGAAAAGTATTATTTACTTTGGGGCTAGCTCTACCGGTGTGATTTGTCGTTATCTTAGTTATTAAGTTCCCCACCTGTGCCAGCTGCGCCCTGGTGAGCCGCACCCCGGCGTGCAGCGAGCGCAGCGCGGCCGACGGCCCGTCCGCCGCGCCCTCGCTCAGGGAGCTCTCCGGGACGCTCTCGGCGGCTGCGGCCAGCGTGTCTGCAACCTGCAGGCAAACAAATATTTTTGGCCCATCGGCACAGAACACAGTCAGATGATTACGTACAGAACGGAATCTCCTAAGGGCCCTTGCAATATGCGTCCCCGTTCCCCGTCCCCCCTTGTCGCGGGGCGAGAGCGGGCGAACACACGCATTGACGTGCACACTAACGGGGGAAGGTGCTGGAACGGGGAACGGGGACGCATATTGCGCGTACCTTAAGAGATTCCGTTCAGTATGTAATACTATTACTGACTTCTGTGCCATCGGTTAGATTATTAAAAGATATTGTACACATATTTTTTTCTTTTCTCTGAGAAACAATATTTTTTTTTTTTTTTTTTTTTATTTTTTTTTTTTATTTGGTTCGCTATCTGGCTGAACAACACACAAATCTAAGCATATACAAATTAGAGCATATAAGTTGCCAACCTACTTGGAGCGAACACAGCATGCACATTTGATAAACAGCTCTCAGTCGTTTTAAATTGAAAATTACATTACATTACAGTAATTATAAAATTATTTAAGTCATAAATTAAATTACATTGCAAAATTAAATAAGGTTTTAAATTATATTAAATAAAAAGTTACATAAATAATTAAACTTTAAATTGGGATTGCATGCTTGTGTAAAAAATAATTAATCATAAAAGAATTTTTTAATCATATTGACCGATGCACCGAAGATATCAATTTCATTACATATATTATTGTAGTTTGCACTCATGCGATTCAACGAAGAATGCTGGCGGTAATTCGTTCGACAGATGGGCAAATTAAAAGTGACTCTGTTATGTAAGCGACTGCATGATCTCGGAACAGATAAGGTAAATCTTCGGAGCAGATCAGGGCTGTCAATTTTGCCTTGAATAATCTTAAGCAAGAATAATATATCAGCAGCCTGTCGCCTACGTATATATAATAAATGACGAAGATACAGCGCTAAATGCGCTAAAGCGCAATTTCGCATGTCACTGATTCGTAAGATTTTTACACAGCGGTGACGTCACAAGCCCCCACTCTGGAACTCGGATACTCTGTATCTTTGTGAATGTTTACTATTTTGATAAACTAAAAAATATGGGTACATTATTTTTGCTTAATCTAACCAACGGACCCGGGGCTCTGAAGCGTTACCGCTGAGGATGGAGGAATACGCTCGAATGGTGGAAAGAGAAAAGAAGAGGAGGCCTATGACCAACAGTAGCAGACGACTAGTTTTTTATAGAAAAAAACTTACATCAAGCAAATCTTTGCAGAAGCTCTGTATGGCGAAGGATTTAGCATCTTCGACCTGCTTCACCATCCGTCTCCGCACGTTCTCACCGTCCGCTAGAGCTCGCTTGTATTTATCCTGAAACAAATAAAAATCCTCTGAACATGTACCTACCATGAGAAAATACTGTGTGGATGTTTGGAAAAAACGTTTTGATAAATGTTCAGAGTCAAAAGGTATCTGGTACAAGACCATTCAAACTTCACCGAATCCAGTTCCCTGGTTTGATTATGCTAGACTTCCGAGAGAATATCTTGTGTGTGCATTTAGGGTGAGGGCTGGTCATATTCCGTTGAACAAATTTCTACTCTTAATGAGAGTGACCCGCTCAGATTTATGCAATTATTGTGATAAGACGGAGGACTTACTACATGTCTTGATGGAATGTGACCAGTATACCGCCCTACGTGACCGATTTTTGGCGGGACTATCGATGAGCAACGGTGAGCTTAACATTATGTTAAGCGACCCACTATCACATATGGCAAAAGCCATATACCTTTTCATAAGAGCTGTGATGTTGCACAGAAACTAGAAATTATCTAATCGAAATCCCCCATGAGGCTGGCATAGTAACACCAAGTGAACTGAAGCCTCGGAAAAAAAAATAGGAAAAAAAAAATAACACATAAATAAGGTTATAGGCAAAAGGTAAAATAGGTGCCATCCGCGCGTTGTACCTCACCGCTCATGGCGTTGACTGCCCCACCCGACCGACGACGACGCCTGACCTTGTCGCGACCGATCGCATGCATACTTGTCTATGTGTGCGTTCGAGTGTTTCGTTGTAATTACTGTCCATTCACACCAAGTGAACTGAAGCCTCGGAAAAAAAAATAGATAAAAAAAAAACCCACAATATTAGGTCCTTACATATGAAATTGCCGTTCAGTATAAAAAAAGTGAAACAAGTTTTTTTTAATGGAATTATTATGTAATCAATCGAAGTATGCGCCGTTGTTATCGATACACTTCCGCCATTTTATAGGCAGATCATTGATACCTTTGGAAAAAAAATCCTAGGAGCGAGAGTCTATGAACTGTTTGAAGGCGGTTTTGACTGCCTCATCAGATTTGAAATTTTTTCCTTGTAAAAAGTTATCCAAATTTTGAAAAAAGTGGTGATCGGTTAGGGCAAGATCTGGAGAGTATGGTGGGTGACGCAGAGGTTCCAGTCGCAGCTCCTTTAACTTGGCGATCGTTTGATGTGCAGTGTGTGGTCTAGCGTTATCCTGAAGGAGCAGTGGGCTAGAGCAATTCATCAGTGTCGGTTGTTTAATGGCGAGCTTTTCCATCATTGTTTGCAATTGTTGGCAATACAAGTCTGCAGTAATCGTCTGGCCTGATCTCAAGAAGCTGTAGTGGATAACACCAGCACTGGTCCACCAAACACTAACCAGAATCTTCTTTTTGGTCAGTTTTCGCTTAGGGCAAGGTTTTGCCGGTTCTCCAGGGTCAAGCCATTGTAATGATCGCTTCCGATTGTCGTACAGGATCCATTTCTCATCACAAGTCACGATACGGTTCAAAATCCCCTCATTATTGTGGCGATTAAGCAAAGAAACGCAGCAAGCAACGCGTGTTTGTTGGTTTGCTTCAGTCAATTCGTGCGGTACCCACTTTTCGAGTTTTTTAATTTTTCCGATTTGGCGCAAGTGGATAAGTATCGTTTTGTCACTTACGCCGAAGGCTGCTGCTAATTCAGAAGTGGTTTGAGATGGATCCGCTTCCACTATCGCCTTCAATTCTTCGTTATTCACTTGAGTATCAGGTCGTCCACGAGGCTCATTGTGTAAATCGAAATTTCCAGAACGGAAACGTTGAAACCAAAAACGCACCGTTCGTTCGTTAGCGGTGCCTGGTCCATACACGTCGTTAATTCTTCGAGTCGTTTCTGCAGCACTTGTGCCACGGTGGAACTCGTATTCGTAAATACCGCGAATTTTCAATTTGTCCATAGTTGTTGTTAGCAATGTTGAAACTCAAACAAATGATGTTAAAACAACTGAAATACGAATTTTAAAACAATATTTTTCTGGCTTTATTTCGAAATAAATTTGAATTTGGAATTCCTAATGAAACGCAAGATATTTGATTTTAAAGTTGCCAGTATTGAAAATCGGCAATTTCATATGTAAGGACCTAATAGAAACAAATAAAAATCCCACAATAATGTGAATGACTCATGAAACAACCCTTATCACAAACAGGGTTGACAGAGCCTAGAACCCGACACATTTAACATGATGGTGGGAATGAAGATGGAAATAGTGATGGGTTGCTATCATCATCATATCAGCCACAGGAAGTCCACTGCTGGACATAGGCCTCCCCCAAGGATTTCCAAAACGACCGATCGACAGCGGCCTGCATCCAATGTTTTCCTGCAACCTTGCTCGGGTAGCAGGAAACAGTTGATGGGTTGCTATATGCAGCGCCTATTAAAATTATTCGCATTTTCGCCCATCCCCCTGGTGGCTTTTACAATCTGCCCGGGAGGATAAGCAGCTAGCACATTCTGTTTTTCATTATCTCTCACACAATAGAGATGAAGACTGAGTCCGAAAATTACATTTTATTGAGTTCGTTCGATTATCCAAAAATAATGGACCCTTATTTTTCGGTTTATCAAAGTAGTGCAAAATTCACAGTTACTCGTACAGTGCGTCGAAGTTTCGGATTGACGTAACCGTCAAGTGAAAATCGTACTTGACCGTGACGTCATCAAGAATTTAAATGCGCTGTATCTTCGTAATCCGCTAGACAAAAAGTCAAATCGGACACTTTTTTCTGAATGTCAAAACAAACATTTACTATGGAATTTGTATGAGATACAAAACCGTGACGTCATAGATATTTTGAGTCAAATAACGCTCTTAATATCAGTTTTTCTGCATTAAAAAATCTAAAATCACATTGAAAATGTATATGATCGATCAATGACAAGTGGCACTACTTTGTGACGTTTTATCATCTTAACAGTACCTGATAATTTATTTTTGACCCAGTCATCTACCCAATTATTTGCTAATTAGAAAAAAAGAAAAAATATGTATACAATTTTTTTTTAATAATCTACCTGGTGAGCTGAAAATATTTTTTAGTCCACATCTAATTTCAATAGTCTATTTATATAAGTCTATTTTAATAGTCTATAAGGGGGAGGCCTTTTTGTTTGCCCAAAATTGATTAGTACAAAAAAAACTTTTTTTTCCTATATAAAATACTTGAGGTTACTAATCTACCTCATAATCTTTCATCTGCTCCTTAACGGTGTTAAGCTCTGTGGTAAGGGTCTCGATCTGCTTGTGGCACTCCTCCACAGTCGCCGGCAGTTGTTTGTCATCCTTGGGCTCTGCAGCCTTCTCCTCTGTGCTGTAGCCGCGCACTGTGCTTCTGGAAAAATATTATTTTTAATGAGTTTTTGAACTTTCTTCTAATACAGTTCTTCTCTTTTCTTAATATCCCTTGCATTTCTTGTTGTTGGAAAATGGCCTTTTTCAAATGGTCCTGGGTCTTGGGTGATTATCTATATATGTATTTATCATAAATTATAGTATCGTTAAGTTAGTATCCCACAACACAAGTTTAAAAAAACTTACTTTGGGGCTAGCTTAATCAGTGTGATTTGTCACTATATATTTATTTATTTCTCAATACATAGAAATCCCAATTTCTATGTCTATTAATAGTAGTTTTATCAGGTACAATAGTATTTAAATTCATGACTTATAATGTTGTACAACCAACAGAAGTTAACTAGGCACCTAACTGATAGAAAAACATTCCTCGCAGGTGCCAAGTTGATTTCTGCGGGTTATAATTAATAAAAATAATATTTAATGTTAGTACAAACTTCAACCCGTAGACATCTACTTGGCACCTGTGAGGAATGATTTCCATCATAGTGAGGTGCCTAGTTGTCATGTACCTGAATTTTCAGGGGTCCTGTGCTGCCCCCATTTAAATAAATCATTTTAAAGAAAACGGAGACTTCCTGAATTTTCCGGGGTCCAGTGCTGCCCCCATTAAAAATAAATGATTTTAAAGAAAACGGAGAAAGTCTCAGTTTTTTTAAAATGATTTATTTAAATGGGGGCAGCACTGGACCCCGGAAAATTCAGGAACGGCCTTAACTTCTGTTGTATTGTTTTAATTTCCATGTGTACTATAAAACTATGTTTGTTATCACGTTAAGTATTCCTATTGTTACTTCAAGAAATTTAAGTTTTATGACACATAAAAATTAATAAGTTTTCAAACCATATTATAGTTTTTTATTGCGTGCTGAGAAGCCAGTGCCGGTTTTTGACGTAATTTTTTTTGCACGCAGTCTCTGACCAAATCTTGTATACAATAAATTTAATAAACAAAACCTATTATGACATTATACCACTAAACTCAGTCTGACCGAACTGAATCGAAAATGAAACTGAATTGAAATGAAATTATTGTTATTATGTTTTTAAGGTAGGTAATTTTCGTCATTAGGGCAGAAGTTAAATGAAAATATGTAACAAATCACATTTGGACATTAAATATGAATTACATATGTATATTTAACATTTTCTAACGGTAATAACTCTGTACAGATTCAGACTGAGTTAAGAGGTAATATGTCATGTCATAGTAATTTTGTTTATTATGCTATTGGCTATTAGAAAAAACAAGTTTGGTCAGTAGCCGCATGAAAAAAAAGATGCCACTTCCCATAGTCGGTTCGGCATTGTCTTTTGACTGTGACTTGCACTCTAATCCATCAACTAATTATGCAATCCGGATACTGTCACAGTAAGGAGAGATGCGCGCGCCATGTATGAGATGACGCGTCTGCTATATCGTGACCATTGACATGCATGTTATATTTGAAGGAAAAGCGGGAAAGCGCACCCCGGGCTCCAAAGCAGCACAGCTGAGCATGCAACCGGGAATGCGCTTAGACGAAGAAGAAGTGATGAATACGAAATGATAACATTGGATTTAGATTTCGTCATTTGAAAAAACTTGATTCCCTTGTCAGAAAACCATTGAAATAAGTTTGTATACATGTGGTTTCTTCATCCATGTAGTAGATAAAGTTATTTCATGATCATTTTGATTACTAAATGAAAAAGAAATACAGTTTTGAGGTTATGCAGGCTATGGTTGCGCAATGTCTTGTTACCTGTAAAGATTCGACCTGAAACTCCTCAAACTAGATTCAGTTATGTATTTCGCCATTCTTCCGACACTATACGCTTTTAATGAAGCCATTTTTGCCTAAATTTGTTTAATATTTACTGTTTTTTCACATCAAATTACAACTGAGGTTAGGCCAAAATTCTTATCTGTCAACTTTCTTTTTTTTTCAGGAATTACGATCGGATAGACACACCACCGTGTGGTCGGGCGTACAACGTACACAAACAACCCTGAATTTTAGATGCTTATTTATAAGGTAATCAAAGAAATTGTATACAACAAATAATACAAATCTAGAATGCTCACGATCACGAAGTGGCAAAGCCGTTCCCAAGAAATGTACCTAAAGTTATAGGTTATAGCTCTCCCCTTCTACTTTATTGCGCTGACAGTTTGTAGGAAAAGGACGCTTATAACTTTAGCTACATTTTTTGGGAAAGTTACTTAAACATAAGCATTAAGAAAATATAAGCTCTAAGTGCGTGGGGGCGCGTGGCATCAAGTTTAATTTTCAATGTGGTTTTTTTGAGATTATTACTCGTACCGTACGTAGTTATTTTAGATTATATTATAAATTCTTTGAGTTAACTTGACAAATAAGTTAGAGGACCTGCCTGGCTAGCATAGCTGCCCCTCACTCCTGCCTGCCTTCAGCAGGAGCCAGGAGTGCTATTTGGCAAATCGAGATTCACTCATATTCATTCAGGGCTTGTTAACGATACCAAATTCACACTAAAAGTAACGTTAAAAAACCGTTATTTTCATACAAGTATTACTGGTAAACGTTACAAGGGTGTAAAGGACAACGAGCCTGCCCGCTGACGACATCGAGCCCGTCAGCCGATCAGAGCGCTTGCATTAAAATGTTTCTCTCGCCTCTGATTGGCCGGCGCATTCGTCGAACTAGTAAGCGCTCGCTCCAGATCGGCCGGCGCACTCGTCGATATCGCGTACTAGCGAGACCCTTTTATTGTTCATATAATAGCGACCGACGGCCAGTATTGTATAAATTGTATTCCATTCAACAAGTGATATTTGTACAGCAAACATTAGAGCAATAAAGAAATTACATCGAAGAAGTGTTTGGAAAATTATACAGTCCTCTACAAAGGGGTAGGTATCGATAATACTGTGGCGTATCGGACCTGCCGTACGCCAACCTTCTTTGTAAATAATCTCATAGAGATGACGACATCGTCGAGCGCACGTCTAACAGTGCGCGCGCATGGATGGCCCCTTCATATCGAACCTGTCAAATCGGCCGTCACGGAAAATTCCCTTGCATATATTTTATTAATTATTTTATATCAAAGCAGTGCAATAACTCATTGTTAATATATAAATAAATACATAGCAGCATACAAATACTTTCACTGCTATATTGGTGACCCCGACGTGATACCGCAACCGTACTTCGCGAAGATGGAAAAGGATGAAAATTTTGGAATCCCAACGGCCGAACCAACTCAAGGTACATTTCAACAAACATTTAAAGTCGGCGTCAAAATTCCGCCATTCTGGCCTGACCTATGGTTCGCACAATTAGAAGGTCAATTCATATTAGCCGGTATAACAGCCGATACTACCAAATTTTATACTGCGTGTAGTTACTTAGAACATCAGTATGCCGTTGAAGTCGCAGATGTCATTGAGAACCCGCCCAAAGAGAATAAATACGAAACGCTCAAGAGAGAGTTGGTGAAGCGTATGTCAGCCCCAAGAGAGGAAAAAATCTTACAGTTCCTGAATAAAGAAGAAATGGGCAATCGTAAACCTTCGCAGTTCTTAAGGCACTTAAGACATCTGGCGGGCCCTCAAATCTCAGACGAATTTATACGCACGGTATGGTGTAATGGCTTACCTTCGCAAATACAGCCAATTATTGCGTCGCAGACCGACTCACCACTAGAGAAATTAGCTGATTTGGCTGATAAAGTAATCGCTATTGCCTCGCCCGCTTCACAGGTATGTGACGTCAGACCAACAACTTCTTCAGCTGACCCGTATTTAGGTATAATGGAGAGTATGGCCAAGCAAATAGAGGAGCTGCGCAGTCAAGTACAGCAGCTAGCCACGCGAGAGAGTCGGCCCAACTTCAGACGATATCGGTCTAGTTCGCGATCCCGGTCACGTGGTAATGGCCTATGTTTTTACCACCGCAAGTTTGGTGCTGCGGCCTTCAAATGCACAACGCCCTGCGCATATAAAAAGCCGGTAAACTCCAGCGGCAGCCACTAGTGGCGGCAAATGACTGCCCGCAAGGAAACGGCCGCCTCTTCGTCGTCGACAGGAAGACCCGGGTAGAGTACCTCATTGATACAGGATCTGACCTCTGCGTATTCCCCAAATCGATGGCCAAAGGGTTCCGTCCTCGTACTACGTATGAGCTGTATGCAGCGAACAACACCCGTATTAATACGTACGGATTTCTGGATTTGTGCCTTGATCTTGGCCTGCGTAGAGACTTCCGCTGGCGCTTCATCGTGGCTGAGGTATCTAGGCCCATCATAGGAGTTGACTTCTTACAGCACTACAATCTTCTGGTAGACTGCCGACAACATCGACTGGTTGACGGACTCACAACGCTTTGGATCACAGTCCCATGTCGTCACAGCACTTCGCCAGAGACCGAAGCAGTCAAGACCATCAGCGGTGACTCCAAATACCTGGACTTGCTGAAGCAGTACCCTACCCTCACCACGCCAGCAGGTAGGCCCACAGAACCCAAGCACAATACTAAACATCACATCCGCACGACTCCAGGACCTCCAGTGGCAGCTCGTCCTCGCAGATTGGCCCCTGATCGCCTAAAAATCGCAAAGCAGGAGTTTGATGCTATGTTACAGAATGGAACAGCACGACGTTCGGAAAGCTCATGGTCGTCCCCACTCCATCTCGCTCGTAAGAAAGACGATGGCTGGCGCCCATGCGGTGATTACCGTGCTCTCAATGCGAGAACAATTGCAGACCGCTACCCAATTAGGCACATCAACGACTTCACTTACCAGCTGTCAGGTGCCAAGATCTTCTCGAAAATTGACATGATCAAGGCGTATAACCAGATCCCAGTCGAAGAAGCTGATATTTCGATAAATGCCATCACAACACCGTTCGGGCTCTTCGAATTTCCGTACATGACATTTGGTCTACGAAACGCAGCTCAAACCTTTCAAAGGTTCATCGATGAAGTACTGCAAGGCTTGGATTTCGCGTACGGATATTTGGACGACACCTTGATCTTTAGCAGGTCTGAAGAGGAACACCTCCAACACCTGGAAATCTTGTTCGAGCGTTTCAAGGACTACGGCTTACTGATTAACGTGTCCAAGTGCGTTTTTGGCGTTGAGGAAATACAGTTCCTAGGATATTCTGTTTCCACAGATGGTATCAAACCCTTAACAGAAAAGGTAGAAAGTATACAAGCCTATCCTCCTCCGTCAACAGCTAAACAACTTCGACGTTTCTTGGGCATGTTCAATTACTATCGCAGATTCGTACCAAAAGCTGCCGAACTTCAAGCACCGCTCGACAAAGCCCTCACTGGCAATATCAAAGGAGCTACTCCCATTAACATGACGGAAGAAATGTTATCAGCTTTCAACGCTTGCAAAAACTGCCTATCTCAAGCTGCACTTCTTGCACATTCAGATGTCAACAAAGAACTGGCATTGTTCACTGATGCATCCGACGGAGCCATTGGTGCAGTTTTACAGCAGAACAACAACGGCAGCTGGGAGCCTCTCGGTTTCTTTTCCCGCAAACTTTCGTCATCACAAAAGAAGTATAGCCCATATGATCGAGAGTTGTTGGCTATTTACGAAGGCATCCGATACTTCAAGTACATGCTGGAAGCTAGAGTGTTCACGGTTTACACAGATCATAAACCCATCACATTCGCTTTCACCACCAAAAGAGACGGATGCTCACCCAGACAGTTCAGATACCTCGATTACATTTCACAATTCACCACTGACATCAAATTCATATCCGGTTCTGACAATGTCGTCGCTGACGCTATGTCCCGCATTGAACAAATTTCATCTTTCATCAACTTCGCAGATCTTGCAAGAGATCAGGAGCAAGACCCTGAACTGCAAGACCTGTTAAGGCAGAAATCATCCCTCATCCTCAAGAAACTGCCTGAGAACAATTTATACTGCGACATCTCATTAAATCACCCACGTCCATACCTAACCCCTTCCTACCGCAGGAAAGTCTTCGAGAAGATGCACGGTTTGAGCCACCCCGGAACCAAGGCAACCGCTCAACTCATCGCCGAACGCTTCATTTGGCCTGGGTTGCGCAAGGACTGCACCCGCTGGACTCAGCAATGCACAGATTGCCAACGAAGCAAGATCTCCCGTCATCTCTCTTCCCCTTTTCAAACTTTTCCTGTGCCTTCAGAACGTTTTTCCCACGTTCATCTTGATCTCATTGGTCCTTTATCCTTTTCCAAAGGGTATAAATATTGCCTCACCGTCGTCGACCGTTTTTCCCGCTGGCCTGACGCCTATCCCCTGGCGGACATCACTGCAGAAACTTGTGCCAGTGCCTTTTTATCCAACTGGATATCGCGCCATGGTTGTCCTTCCACCATCACTACCGACAGAGGACAGCAGTTCCAGTCACACCTATTTCAAGCCATTTCGCGACTGATTGGTGCAGAACATCGCCCCACCACTGCCTACCATGCGCAGTGCAATGGACTGGTGGAGCGTCTCCATCGCCAGCTGAAGGCAGCCATCATGTGCCACAACATCCCGCAGTGGACAGAAACCCTCCCTCTTGTGCTGTTGGGCATACGAGCAGCTTGGAAGGAGGACCTCGGCGCGTCGGCTGCTGAGATGGTCTACGGCGAGCCTCTGAGACTACCTGGGCAATTCTTTACTCCATCTTTAGCCAGTCATCTGGATCCTGTGGACTACGTGTCACGCCTAAGGAAACACATGGCTGGATTGTCTCCTGTGCCTACATCAAATCACGGCAACAAAACTTTCTACGTGCCAAAGGACATACATACGTCGGATTACGTATTTCTACGCCGGGGCCCTGAAAGACGAGCCCTTGAATCGCCATACGTCGGCCCATATAAGGTACTGCACAGAGGAGCCAAAGCCTACAAAATTGAAGTCCAGGGCAAAGAAATTACTGTCACTGTAGACAGACTGAAGCCAGCGTATCTTACTTTAGATGATAATAAAACTTCAAACAAGACAACCATCCATCAATCCATCCTTCTTCAGCACCTGAAGAAAAGGATCCTCCACGGACAAGGAGCGGACGTGTAGTCAGATTCCCCGCTCATCTTCAGCACTATCGACCGTGAACCGGTCTCAGCGGGGGAGTAATGTGGCGTATCGGACCTGCCGTACGCCAACCTTCTTTGTAAATAATCTCATAGAGATGACGACATCGTCGAGCGCACGTCTAACAGTGCGCGCGCATGGATGGCCCCTTCATATCGAACCTGTCAAATCGGCCGTCACGGAAAATTCCCTTGCATATATTTTATTAATTATTTTATATCAAAACAGTGCAATAACTCATTGTTAATATATAAATAAATACATAGCAGCATACAAATACTTTCACTGCTATAATACAATTATAATTATAAAACGTTATAATAACGTTATAAATGAACGATATAAGTAACGATACTTTTTTCAATACTCAAAACTATATATACTACAAAATATTATATAAATATTATACAAGTGTATTACATCGCGCTGGGAATCGAACAGCACAGACTATCACGACATCCATGTAGCTCTAGTAGCTTACTAGACAAACTCTTATCAATTGATTCTGTCATATAGGTAACGAAAATAAATACAGTCTTAACAATTAAGTTAATATCATTGGTAAAGTTATCTGAGTTTATCAGTAAATGGTTGGAAAAACGTTACCCAGCATAACGTTATCTTTGCTGATAACTTAACGCCGTTTGACAGAATTAACATTACCAGATTTTTTACGGTATTTCAGGCCCTGCATTCATTACGTGAATGGTTAGAACAAGCGAGAGTTTCCTAACGGGCGCATTTTTTAAACGTTCGTACGTATCGTCCGTCCGTACTACGCGACGCGAACGAGAAGAATTTGCACGAGTTGTCTTGTTTGTTTTTCGTGTATGTAAGTGGCCAACACTGGTAGTGGTGGTGTCAGATTTGCATGTCTTGCTTGCTTGACTTGCTTTGTAATTTTGACATATTTTGTAGCGTACTTAAGACAAAGAAACCTTATTTGGGTGGTGGGAGTGTATTTGTGCGAAAAGTTTTACATAAGATGTTTGCGATTGGTTAGGTTTAGAAGTTAGAACTTTAAAAGACCGTTAGTTGTTTTTCTGATATTGGCGCAAATTCTATTATAATAATCAGCATGTGTATTCCCAATATATTTCTTGAGTGTGAAACCGAATGGAAAAATCAATAGAAACGTCAATGTCAAGAACAATAACTCAATGTCAATGTCATTATCAGCTGTTTAAGCTGTGTTTTGTTGTGAACATAGATTAATATTGTATATACTGAAATAGATAAGAAACTGAGGCTTTAACATTAGATCAAACCAGTGGCGCCATCTGGTAACATGCTTTCGCAACACCAAAGGACTAAAGATGAAATAAAACGGTGAAAAAATTACTCCGTGAGCTGGGACTTGAACTCGCGATCTCAGATCAAATACGACTATATTCCATAGCCTAAACAACTGAGCTATTATGTGATTAACCGCACATGTCGAAATTATCCATCATTTAATATTCCTATCAAATAAAAAAATGGTGTATGAATACTAATAAAAAATATACTGCGTGAGTGGGACTTGAACTCGCAACGTTGCTCTTATTTATACCATGCTCTAATCAACTGAGCTATCACGTGTTCTACCTCGTATGGCGAATTTCTGCACCATTTGATATTCTTATTCTATAACACGCATTAGGAGTTAGGTCAGCTGATTCGTGACTAGATGGCGTTTTAATAAAAAAAATTATCAAAATTCTGCAATGTTCTAAGTTTCATAGGCATGGTTGTGAATCATCTAAACACGTCATCTTGCTCCTGTGATCTGGCGCAAAAAATGCTATAGATTCCGTCATCATGCTGAAAATCTCCGCGCCAAAACACCCACTCACTCCTCATCTGATTCTATTTTACTGACTGAACAGGAACACTCGCTCACTATTTCTGTCAGTGTACCGCAGGCTGTCGATGAGCGCGCGCGTTTCAAAATGGCGTCTCTCGCGGTTTTTGACTTTGATCGTACCATCGTTGATGATGATTCGGACGCGACAATAATAAATAGATTAAGGGAGAAGCAGCCGCCGCCGGAGTGGGAATCTTCCAACCATGACTGGACTCCATACATGAGCGATGTAAGTTTTATTTTTAATTTTCGGCAAAGAAAATAATAGAAGTTAGTAAAAAGTTTTAAATAATTTTTTGCCATAATTCACGGAGACTCGTCGCGTCGCGTTATTTTTCGTCTAAGTATATTCATCTCTATTATCCCATTATTAAGATACAAATTAAGCCGTTCGTAACTCCAGCCAAACGTAGATGCGCGTCGACGCGAGTCGTCGCGCATCTACGCGCGTCGTCGCGCTATTCCACATTTGCACACTTTGTACTTTAATGATGGGATAATAGAGATGAATATACTTTGGGCGAAAAAACATGACGCGACGCGACGCTTCGACCTGTGTCGACCTGCAACGCGTCGAGTGTGAGTTGACCTTTATCGATGCCTTTAGTAGGTACGTTTCAGACCAACCGGCCCGGGCCGGCCGGAATTTTATAATGCGGTAAAAGAAATTGAAACTTGGAAAAACTAATCAAAATAGTGATGGGATGGACGCATCGCCTATTGCATGATTCGCATTTTAGCCCATTCTTTCGCATATCTACACCATTATTTTTAAATTAGTACACAAATTTTAAGGGGTGATTCAGTCCATCATTTTGAACAACTTTTCTCAATAAATGTATATCGAAATACGAAAAGAAAAATTTCACTTTTCGTACAAATCGACGTAGTCACGTCACGTGATCTAGTTACTATGGGAAGTGAATTTTTTTCCGTATTTCGATATACATTTATTGGGAAAAGTTGTTCAAAATTTGTGTACCAAAATAAAAATAAGGGTGTATACAATAAAGGAAAAACGAAAAAAAATCACCTCATCCGACTTACAATCTGCGCGGCAAGAGAAGCAGATGGTACATTCTACATTTTATTTTTTTTCGCACTAAAATGGAACGACCCTATAAGGGTCAGTTCACACCGAGACGCGACGTGTCGCGACGTAGCGCGCACTTTGGAAGAAATGTAGAACTTGTTTACTAGACTAAAAGAGTGAGATTTTAGTAAGAGCCCGCTGCGCCGCGCAGCGTTGCGAAGCGCGGCACAGCGGGCTGTTGCTGAAATTAGTATCTTTTTAACCGACTTCAAAAAAGGAGGAGGTTATCAATTCGGCTGTTTTTTTTAATGTGTGTTTATTACGCGATATCTTAGCCAAATTGTGAACAGATTTTTATGATTCTATTTTAGGGTTCCGTACCCAAAGGGTGTAAACGGGACCCTATTACTGAGACTCCGCTGTCTGTCCGTCTGTCCGTCTGTCACAGGGCTCTATCTCTTGAACCGTAATAGCTAGACACTTGAAATGTTCACCGATTAAGTATTACTGTGGCCGCTATAACAACAAATACTGAAAATAAAAAAAAGTTAAAAATTAAAGGAGTCGCCATACAAAAAACGTGCTTTTTCAGCGTTTTTAACTAGATCTTTATAATGGCATTAACTAGATACTTCAAATTTTCACAGATTATGTATTACTGTGGCCGCTATAACAACAAATACTAAAAATAAAAAAAGTTAAAAATTAAAGGGGTCGCCATACAAAAAACGTGCTTTTTCAGCGTTTTTAACTAGATCTTTATAATGGCATTAACTAGATACTTCAAATTTTCACAGATTATGTATTACTGTGGCCGCTATAACAACAAATACTAAAAATAAAAAAAGTTAAAAATTAAAGGGGTCGCCATACAAAAAACGTGCTTTTTCAGCGTTTTTAACTAGATCTTTATAATGGCATTAACTAGATACTTCAAATTTTCACAGATTATGTATTACTGTGGCCGCTATAACAACAAATACTGAAAATAAAAAAAAGTTAAAAATTAAAGGGGTCGCCATACAAAAAACGTGCTTTTTCAGCGTTTTTAACTAGATCTTTATAATGGCATTAACTAGATTCTTCAAATTTTCACAGATTATGTATTACTGTGGCCGCTATAACAACAAATACTAAAAATAAAAAAAGTTAAAAATTAAAGGGGTCGCCATACAAAAAACGTGCTTTTTCAGCGTTTTTAACTAGATCTTTATAATGGCATTAACTAGATACTTCAAATTTTCACAGATTATGTATTACTGTGGCCGCTATAACAACAAATACTAAAAATAAAAAAAGTTAAAAATTAAAGGGGTCGCCATACAAAAAACGTGCTTTTTCAGCGTTTTTAACTAGATCTTTATAATGGCATTAACTAGATACTTCAAATTTTCACCGATTAAGTATTACTGTGGCCGCTATAACAACAAATACTAAAAATAAAAAAGGTAAAAATTAAACGGGGTCGTCATACAAAAAACGTGTTTTTTTAGCGTTTTGAAACATTGTACGGTGGTACGGAACCCTTCATGTACGAGTCCGACTCGCACTTGCCCGTTTTTTATTTGAAAGCCTTTACTACCAAGTTGGTCTCATTTTAATTTGGTGAAGATATGATGAAGAACTTTGGAAATATGGTAGAAACTCTTAAAAAAAATTGAAGTCGGTTGTTTTTTTCTGTTAAAAATTTAATTATTGAGTAGTAAACAAGTTCTATATTTCTTCCAAAGTTCGCGCTACGTCGCGTCGCGTCGCGTCTCGGTGTGAACTGACCCTTAAAGGGGTCGGAAAAAGCGTGACAAGGGGGCAGGTTTGAAGTCAAAATTCTGTGTGACGTCTTTTATAGACGACCCCTTCCGAAGCGTAATATTACAGACTAGCTTTTGCCCGCGACTTCGTTCGCGTGGACTTCAGGTTCGTCCCGTCTAGTCTAGTAATAAGTAAGAAATACGGTAACTAAGCACTGCAGAGCCCTAATCATAGGTCTATAGGTAGCTACTGCAGTATGCTCCTATAAACTACATTTAACGATCTTTTTCCTTCAGCATAAACATGCAGATTCTTCGCTTTGGAAACACGTGAGCAAGCCACATAGAGCTGACCGTGAGAAAAACATGGCGTGCCCAAATGTAGGCCTGCTACCTTCAAGGTTTGACCCTGCGATTTGTTGATCGTCATTGAAAATGCGACTTTTAATGGGAACTGCAGGCGTTTAAAATTGAATGGCAAGTTGTTGGGTATGATTGGGATGCGCGGTATAAGAACATTGTCTCCCTTGGCTTCTCCAGTTAAAATTGTAGCCTTCACTATATGCCTTCCTAATTCGGTAACTCGCAACCGAGTACCGTTGCATAATCTTGGCGCATCCAGGTTACGCATTAACAAAACGGGTACACCAACCTTTAATTCCAACTTGTGTGATGGCACCCCGGACAACTCTAAAGAGTTTAGGAACTCTACGGGATAACTTGTAGTGTCATCGGATGACATAACTGTGTCAATGAAATTATACACTGATGTTTCGCTGTTTATTTCGGCCAAGATTTTTTTATTTATTTTCGCAACAGTCTCATTTTTTGGTGCCAATATGGTCCTTTCACACAACCAATTTTCGTCAAGAATATTTTGTTGCAGATTCGGAAAAACTTGTTCAATAAGTTCGTTTTCTGTCTCCACAGCATGACAAAATTGCTGTGTGAAAAGAACCATACCTTCTTGGTCGGTGTTTAGGTGGCCTTCACCAATTTCTAGCAGTTTTTGAGCATATGCTCCTGATTCGACATCGCTGAATAACTGGACTCGCATGTTAGTGGTAAGATAAAGCTTTTCAACTTTAGACCACAGAGATGAGGCTTTTAGACATGCGTTAATTTCATCTGCTGCAGTGCCTCTCTCGATAACAGGTAAAGTCTGTCTAAAATCACCTGCCAATAACACTACCACACCACCCATCAACTTTCGATTGCTGTGAATATCTTGTAGACAGCGATCAAGCGCCTCAATGGCGCGTTTGTGTGACATAGTGCACTCGTCCCACACGATCAGCATACATTGTTGCAAGAGGGCGCCACGGGCACTGCTCTTACTGATGTTGCACGTTGGGGTTTCTTCGCTCGCCAGATTAAGAGGTAATTTAAAAACCGAATGTGCCGTTCGTCCACCGCTCAGCAATGTTGCAGCGATCCCAGAGGAAGCCACCGCTAATGCAACTTTACGGTCCTTACGAATTTTTGCTAGAAGCAAATTAAGCAAAAATGTTTTACCTGTACCGCCCGGGGCGTCAAGAAAGAAAAGGCCGCCTTTGTCAAGCTCAACTCGTTGTAATATTTTGTTATAAATGTTTTTTTGTTCGGGTAGCAGGCGTGGTTCAGTTTCGCTGACCTGAGCGTCTAATAAAGCAATATCGTAAGCTTAGCTCTTTGATCAAATCGGTCGACAACTCTCCTCGACGCTCTGGTGTAGGCATACCGAAGTCGGACAATTTCTTACCGGAAATCGTTATTATTTTGTCCTCTATATGTCTTAGTGCTTCATTGAAACATAGATCATTGTTGACTTGATCCATCCTTTCAAATCTATGCAAGATATCCTCCGATAATGCAGATTTATACTTATCCCATAGTTGAAGAGGATTGGATAAGCCGCAAGTGCATATCAATATTGCAAATAGTTCTCTTATTTGCGAAGGAGAGCGACACAGCACTGCCTCTTCCATTGTGGCATCCCAGTGGTTGTCATCTTCCAACAACCCCAACTTCTCACACGCTTGTCGAAAAGTTTCAAGTTCTTGGCCGTCAACTGTTTTTAGATCCAAGAAGCTAGTGGGGCCCTGTACTACATTCAGCAGCATTCGCAAACAGTAACATTCGAAGTTACTAACATGCACTGTGTAAATGCGCCCAAGAGCATCTCCCGCCTTCACACCTGGCCAGCCGTCGACAGGTGTACCTTGTAAACGACGTTTCCATTCTTTCGACGACACGTTCCATGTATAGTAGCGGGGTACGTCAACATAAAGTAATGTTTTTGCAAATGCGTCATTTTGGCAAAGCAGGAAAAATGCAGTTAGTGTCGTCTTAGGTGGTGCGGCCATTCTCTCTCTAAAATTGTTTTCAGTGAAGTAAATCCGCTGACCATTAGGCAGATGAACCGCAAGGTGAGTGACTGTTGGGTGTCTTTCATGCAGAGGCAGACCCAAGATCCGCCACGCTGCTTCGTTACTACTAACATATCTACGGGCTCGATACGTTTGCACCTCATCTCTCGGATCAATATTAACATTCCCTTGCTGTCGAATGTTAAAAATAGCCTGGTCGCTGCCTTTGTTTATATATTTACAAATATATTTTATCGCCTGTACCGTATTGCAGAACTCTACATTTATGTGACAGTTATAAATTTTAGACAGAAGAGGAGAATATGGGACAATCCAGCTATTGTCAACCAATACTTCCTGTGTTCCACCTCGGGTTTTTAGAGTTATCGTACGGCCGCCATCTCCTGGTGCTCTACGCCTGTACAAAGGATAGCCTTTGTCGTTAGTTTGAGTATCTTTTAAAAGCGCCCTTGGATACTTTTTGGTGCATTTTCCTTCTTTCATGCATGGTGATGACGGATTTAGTGCACCACAGGGACCGTGAATCATATTTTTGGTTACAGTATCGTAGAGTTTTCGATCACTTTCTGAATTTGGTATCTCCGCACTTATGACTTCATCAATTTGGTTGGGGCGTAATTTTTCCGTCAACCACAGCAGTAAGTGCACGTGAGGCAGACCTCTTTTTTGCCACTCGATCGAGAACATGAAACACTTCATATCTCCAAATATTTTACCTTTTGTAAGTAGAGCAACCAATTTTTGTACTTTTATTTTAAATAACCTGGCTGTTAAGTCATGTCTGTCTGTTGCATTTTGACCTGGAATGAGCTCTTTAGTAATTTCTGGCCAAGCGGGATTACATGTCATTGTAATAAACAGATCAGGCCTCCCGTAGTTACGCACGTATGTGAACGCATCCTGCGTGTACTCATGAAGATATCTCGGGCTATTTACAAATGACGATGGGAGTATTACCAATTGACCCAAATTGTTTGGATCTAAATCCGCATCATTCCTGACCGCGTCTTGTAAATGTATATAGTTGTCTGCTCGCAGTTTTGTTTGGTTTAAAGCAATAAACCTTAAGCGCTCACTCTCCACTTTGACATACATGTCCACCAAAAACTGAAGAAAGAGAAGCCTACATCGAAGCAATAAATTAAAATTGTTGCGACGTACCATCATATGATACGCATAAAAGTCTTTGCACGACACTTTTTTGTTCGGTATAGGCTGTTTTGTAACTGGGTTTGTCTGAGGAATATCAAAACTGTACCCCTCTTGTCCTTTCCAAAAAATTATCGGGTACTCGAGAGCATCATAAAATCTATGAGTGTCCGGAACTCTAGTAAGCCGGCCATCGTGCGCCTGAATAACAATGTCCCGAGACGCAGTTTGTTCAGTACTAACTTCTACGGCAGCTATTTCGTTTGTGGTCGGGGCATTGAATCGTCTTTCGTGTTCACCACGTGGTACACGATCTGGGTGTATCACGACCTTGTAATTATCGCTAGTCACTCTATCTTTAGCCATTTTAAATTCATGCACTAAAACGTTGTGATCATGTAGAACTTTTTGTATTTTTTGAACTGTGTTTCTTTCCACACCTGGTACGTACTCAGAACGCCTATCAACTTGTGCTTCCTCATCACCCATGAAATAAACTTGCAAAAATTTTGGTTGCGTATTAGTAGCAGGAAGCAAAGAGCCAATTGTGTGGTATATTTGCCCTTGGATTGTAAAAGTCGGGCAAAATCCTGGCATCGACACAATGTTATCAGCTCCAAAAGATGTATGGAAGCATGTATTGTATTTTCTTATATTTTTTAAAAAACGGCGAGACTCATCTGTTTCATTTGAAAAAAGTTCTTTAAGAGGTTCAACAGGCTCGTCTATTGAAGGAAGAACTACTTTTCCTCCCGAACAACACATGCCTGCAGCTTCCTCTTTCCATTTAAGAGCACCGCAAAATCTGCATTCTTTATTCATCGCTTCTATTTTTATAAGCATGTGGCTTTCGTAATCAAGAGTTTCATCGTACTCAAATGCAGCTTTATCGAATACTCCCCACGCGTTTCTTGTAAATATTAATCGTCGCTGTTGTGCCCTTTCAGCAACAGCGCGTCTGCGAGCTTCAGCAGCTTCAACAGTTTCAGTAGCTCTTTGGGACCCTATGTAAGTCGCTTGCTGAAGACGCCGAGCTTGAGACTGTTCGGGTGTCTCAGAAGCCCGTTGAGATGCCAGATATTCAGCGTTCTGTTGACGTCGAGCTTGAGACTGTTCGGGTGTCTCCGCAGCCCGTTGAGATGCTAGATACTCAGCATGCTGTCGACGTCGATCCTGGGACTGTTCGGGTGTCTCAGAAGCCCGTTGAGATGCCAGATATTCAGCGTTCTGTTGACGTCGAGCTTGAGACTGTTCGGGTGTCTCCGCAGCCCGTTGAGATGCTAGATACTCAGCATGCTGTCGACGTCGATCCTGGGACTGTTCGGGTGTCTCAGAAGCCCGTTGAGATGCCAGATATTCAGCGTTCTGTTGACGTCGAGCTTGAGACTGTTCGGGTGTCTCTGCAGCCCGTTGAGATGCTAGATACTCAGCATGCTGTCGACGTCTATCTTGGGACTGCTCTGGTGTCTCAGCAGCTCTTTGAGCTGCTTCACGCTCTGCTTGTTTAAGCCTTCGCAGTTCGGCTTGTGGAAACGTCTCGTTAAGTCTAGCTACTTTCATAGTTCGAGCTTTATTAGAGCTTTGGGAAAGATTAGACTTACGCTTTCGCGGCATAATTCTTAAGTACGTGTTGTTTCTATACTTCCAAAAAATACAGTACGGTAGTTATTGTTATGATTGTACTTTAATGCAATCCTTGCCTATTTAATTAACCTATCTATATAGTAATTGAATTATCAATGAAGTAATTCGTAAAAATGAAGTATCTTTTTGTACGTGTAACTCCTAACCAAAAAGAAACCTGGCAATAACTAACCTTAGGCCTATATTACTTAAAGTAGGCGACCATACGTTTTTATCAAATCGCTAGTACCTTGAAAATTCGCAAAACGGACACAACCGTCAACGACGTCTGCCCTCACGCGTCTGCCCGCGTTCGGGTCGCGCACTCAGCGATGAGCCACTTCTTCCCCACCGCACCTACCCCGCTCCCCCCACGCCCCGTTCGCCTGGCACCGCTGCCGGTATTTATCACCGAAACGGTATTTATCGCCGAAATTGCTATGACTCTGCATTTTAAATCTGTGATATCTTCGAAAATATTTATTTAATTTACATGCTGTAAAAAGCCATATTGATCTTTATTAAATGCACAATGTATTTAAGATACTTAATTGGATAAGGATTAATACTGTATTGCTTAAAATCGCTTCGTAAAAAGCCATTATTTCTCGTACAAAGTAAAGGATAAAAAATGGTTATTGTGGGTTATTCCTAAGAGATAAACATATACCATCACAGACTTTTTTGGAGACCTTTTTAAGTTGTACAATACTGTAGTACATTGTTTTGATCTATCTTGTAGGATTCAGTCAGCGTTTGCAATGTAAGCGCAAAAAATGTGTTTTTTTACGACTTCACATTAGAAACCTCAAAAATTGTAGCCTATGTGTTATTCTGATGTATAAGCTATAGCCTATATGTTATTCTGATGTATAAGCTATATTGTGGTAAAGTTTCATTCAAATCCATTCAGTAGTTTTTACGTAAAAGAGTAACAAACATCCATACATCCATACATCCATACTTACAAACTTTCGCCTTTATAATAGTAGTAGGATAAATGTATCTGTAGACTAAAAAAGACCTGATGATAAATGTATCATCAGGTCTTTTTTAGTCTCCACTGTAGGAGCACGACCCTCTCTGTACTACCAGACCCATATACTTATTAGCCAGGCCAATCAGAGGATTTAGCCTACACCACAGAATACATAAGAGTCAAACCTACACTCTCCACGCTGGCCAGACGGGTTGGAGAGGTCTTACTGATGTTTATAAGCTTTGTTCAGCTTGTGCCTTCTACGACATCCACGGGAAGACTTGGAGTGGTCCTCTTCTACTCTGCCGGGAACCACACGGCTACATTACATGCTGGTACATTATCCTGTTTTATCCCTAACGGGGTAGACAGAGCCTAGGGCTGTAAAACCCGAAGGCCGCATTTATCGTGATGGTGGGGGAGAGTATAAAAAAGTTCCATAATCTATTGTCAACAAATTAGTTAATCTGCAAGGCTTATCTATCAGCCTAATATTTGAGGGGAAAATCTGAAAATAGCTACCTAATTACAAACAAAACTTACCAGAAAACTACCAGAACTAGAACAAAACTACCAAACTAACTTACCTTACTTACCAAACTTTAGTCCCGCCTCTATTTTTAATAGGGTAGAAGCTCTAGAAGCCTAACTAATCCCGAAAAATCATTCCACGCGATATGTACCGCGGCGGGCGGGGTTTAAAATATGAACCGCGCGGCGCGACAGTTCGCCATGACACTCGAGTCGTGCGGTTGCGTCGCAAAAAGTTTCCTTTGAGAATATTGCTGTATTTTTGAGATAATCGATTCATTAAAAATTCCATCATGTGCCGTAAAGTGGTGTAGAAGCCATACATGAAAAACACAGGACTTGCCTTTCATATGTAAGTAAATAAACATTTTAATAATCGGAGCCGGCTGCTAGACCGACACGGCGATGACGCGTGCGTGATCTTGTCGCGACCAATCGCATGCATCTTTGTCTATGTGTGAGTTGTAATTATTGTTAGTTTGTTTGCGTGAATGGAATCAAAATCGAATGTAGGAGCGTTTGATTTGTAGACATTATATTTCGATGGTATTTATTTAAACAAACGCAGTGTTTGTTTTTGGGCAAAATTTTTACGAAACCACAAATAATATTAAAAATAAATCTTTTTCTGAAATCAGCAATTTCAAATATTAGTATGAAAAAAGTGGGAGCGTGGTGGGGACATTTCCACCACCACACAGTAGTTGATCCCTTTCCACTACATTTGAAAGGCTTTTAATTATTAAAAATAATTTTAATCCGTTTAGGATTAAAATTGGAAATTCGAAATTGAAATCGTCGGGGTGATTTGAAGTCACGATAGCACAATTGGTAGTGCACTCACGGCGTAAACGTGAGGGTCGTTGGTTCGCCACTCGTGGCGGATTTTTTCATCACATATTGTCAATTTGGATAAATTTCCGAACATTGTAATGCTATTAAAAATAGTAAAAATATTTTTATATTCGTTTTCGGATTAACTTTGATACTATTAGATATCCCAATCCCAACTAATATTATTATTGCGAAAGTGAGTTTGTATATTTGTTTGTTACCTCTTCACACTTTATGTACTGAACCAATCTTCTTGAAAATTCGCATACACATAGTTAGGAGTACGGAGAAGGATATAGGGTACCTTTTATCCTGGAAAAAAGTAATGTTCCCGTGGGATACGCGAGCGAAGCCGCTGGCAAAAGCTAGTAATTAATAAAAATGAATAAGTGAAATAGGTACCTACCGTATTGATTGTAAAACTTTTCGCATAAATGCGCTTCCAAAGACTTGGGTTGACGTCAGAGAGTTTAAACTGTTCTGGCTATTTCTTTGCAAGGTCTCCGGCATCTTTGGATGGCCATTGACATGCATGTTATATTTGGAAAGAAAAAGTGGGAAAGTGCACCCCGGGATCCGAAGCAGCACAGCTGACGTAACCGGGAACGCGCTAAGATAAAGAAAATTCGCTGAACTTCATTTGCTCGTTAAAACATGTACCTACTTCATCATTATACAATACAATACAATACAAAAATCTTTATTGCACCAAATAAAAACAATAAAAAATTGCAAAGTTTACCGAACTTATAAATAAATGAGGTACAAGAGGCGGCCTTATCGCCGAAGCAATCTCTTACAGGCAACCATAAAGAGAAGGAGTGCGAAGTATATGAGTAACATAACAGGTGGCGCAGTTTAATTTAAAATTTATTCAGGTCTTATTTCGTTTCCACTGCAGGGGCACGCCACTCTCTGTACTCCCAAAGCCTTAAACTATCAAGAACAGCCGGAGGATTTAGCCTGCACTCTCCACGCTGGCCAGACAGGTTGGCGAGGTCTCATTGATGTTTATAACCTTTGTTCAGCTTGTGCTTCCTAAATCGCCTTCTACGACATCCACGGGAAGACTTGGAGTTGTCCTTTTCTACTCTGCCGGGAATCACACGGCTTCAATATGTAGGTACTTGATAGGGTTTAATAGGTAAAAGGTAGCATTTACATTCAACCCACGCAAATGACCATGCCGCTTATCGCGATCAAATGGTAGATTAAGTGTTAACACGTTCACTGCCACGGGAACACACGCCGATTAAAGATAAACGATATTCGCCGTGTGGTTCCCAGCAGAGTAGAATAGGACCAAAGTCTTCCCGTGGATGTCGTAGAAGGCGACTTAGGGAACACAAGCTGAACAAAGCTTATAAACACCAGTGAGACCTCCCCGACCCGCCTGGCCAGCGTGGAGAGTTTAGGCCAAATCCTCTGACTGCTCTGGCTAAAATATGGCTCTGGCAGTACAATACAAAGAGGGACTGGTCAGCTCGGACTACTCAGTGTTACTTATTCCGATTAAGATAGCTGAAATAAACAATTCTTTACGCGATGTTGTCGATTGGATGGATGCAAATGATTTGCGTGCTAACTTAGACAAAACAAAATTCATCCAATTTTCATGTTACAGATGGGTATTGTTATAGATGAGCACTTGAAATGGAAGGCACACATTGACCAGTTATGCAGTAAATTAAACCGCTTTGCTTTTGCACTAAGACGATCGAGGCAAACCGTCTCCGTGGAAGCTTCAATTACTGCATATCATGGACACGTGTCGACTATACTTAGCTACGGTTTACTTATATGGGGCAATTCGGTACACATGGAACAAGCCTTTATGGTACAAAAGAAATGTATTTGTTCTATTCGCAATGCATGGGTTAATGATAGTTGCATACCATTGTTCAAAAGACTAAACATATTACCATTGCCATGCCTTTACATTCGAGATATCTGCGTATTTGTAGAATCGCATCCGGAATTTTGGCAAAAAGAATACGAAAGGGCTCGTTATGAGAATCTCAAATATATTTTTGTTATAATTATAAAATAAATAGTTTTGATTTTATTCATGAAAGAAGACGAAAATTTACCAATCCCCCCCCCCTGATCTCCGAAACTACTGAGCTTAAAATTTCGAAAAAAATAAGAATATAGTTGATTGCTTGTAGATTACAGGAAAACCTATAAGAATTCAATCAATTGTACGGAACCCTCTCCACGCGAGTTTAACTCGCACTTGACCGGTTTTATTTTAGGACGTCTCGCGCCCTGAGAACGCTTTTTTTTACTAGCCAAAGGGCCTCGCAGAACTATCTCGCCCACGTAAAACTTTGATCTTGCGCTGCCACTGCTCGTGCCCCACAGACAGTTTAGTGTCTAATACATCATAGTATGTTTTACGTAAGCGCCATTTTCAGGAATAGCTCGCTAAACAAACAGACAGTTTCCTTGATACGTGAATGAATCATTCTGTGCGACGTAAGTATAACACGTCACAGAATTGGGTACTTGACTATGTTTGGTTTTGTACAATATTCTTTACGAAACAGCAATTAGGTAACACTAAAAGAAATCATTTTCTGAACACAGCAAGAAAATTGCAGTATTTTAACACACATCAAGGCATTTTTAATTATGTTTACCTTGTTTACTTATGGGTTTTCTCTTATAAAACTGTCAAAAGTAGCGTCTAAGAGCTAGCAAGCGACTAAGTGAGGTTTTTGGGCATAGCTACCTACAATAGGCTTGATGACTGGGTCGGAAAAGTATTATTCTAATTAGTCCGCTAGTTAGATTATCCCATCGAAATATAATTCTCTATTGTTCGTAGGATTATCCTAAAATAATGGACCCATATTTTTCAGTTTATCAAAAAAGTAAAAATTCACAAAGATACAGAGTATCAAAGTTCCAGAGTTTGGCTGGGCTCTGGCCGGGGGCTTTTGACGTCACCGATGTGTAAAAATCGTACGAAAGCGTGACGTCATGCGAAATTTAAATGCGCTGTAACTTCGTTATTATTGTTTCACAGAGAAAATAAAAAATACGTGTACAATATTTTTTAATAATCTAACCGATGGGCCAAAAATATTTTTCAGTCATCATGCCTATTGAGCGGGGCAAAACAGTGATGATTGTGGTGTCTCTAGTTTTACATAATATCTCTTTGCCAATATTTAAATTATTTTTACAATTTCTGTACCCTTTTAAATATAATAGCGTAATTCTTATAATGCGGTAGGAAAAAGAACAACGTCAACTATGTTATGGTTTTTGGCGCGTGATCGATAGACTGGCCTTGGGTGGAGCCACTGGCTTGGCAGTGGCTAGTCTGACTGCGGCCTGAGTTACGGGAGGCAGCGATTTGTACAATGTGGCTGGGCATGACATACCGCCCATAGAGGCAACGCCTTATACCACAGAACACATAATAGTACAGGTACAGAAGATTTACTCTGCAAAGTCAATTAAGGTGAATACCAAGCGGAATTGGCGCCCTCATTTAAAATAAATTGTTAACTCGTAAATATGGTGAAAATTTCCATATTTAGGCACTAGATAGTCCTTTAAATAATTTTATGAAACTCCCTTAAAAGTAATACATTACCAATAATATCGCCAATAATCGTTTCAACGGCAGTTCATAAAATAATTTAAAGGGCTATCATTGTCATTTTTGTATCATCAGTGCTTAACATTGAGAAATATGGAATTTTCACCATATTTACCAGTTAGGGCCGTACCTGAATTTTCCAGGGTCAATCAGTCAAGTTCCAAGGGTAAACTGTAAACAGTAGTTCATAAAATACTTTGAAGGGTTATCTAGAATTTGGTAGTACCAAAAATTTAAATGATATCTCCGTTTTCTTTGAAATGATTTATTTTAAATGGGTGCCCCCATTTAAAATAAATCATTTCACTGTGTCTATAATAATCAGTGCACTGGACCCCGGAAAATTTAGGTACTGCCTTAACAATTTATTTCAAGTGAGGGCGCCACTTCTTCTTGGTATTCACCTTAAAGAAATAGGGACTCTGGCTCATTACAATCAAGTGCAATTCAGATCGCACAGCGCTAATCACCTACAGTTATATTTACATAGAAGTTGCCTCTCTTTCAACTCTTGCCTCTTCTGACGACGTTAGGGTTATCTTCTTTTAAATAATAATTTAATCTGAAAATTTAATTACCAGTTAGGCCTTACGTTACTCTACTTTAAAGAACAAATGACGTTTCAAATAAACCTAGGACCTAGGCTAGGTCTTAGTAGTATAATATGTAGGTAGATCAGTTAACTAGTCCCTACTGGATTAGCCACGCTGGCGAGGCCGCCGCACGTACTTACGTTTTTGATACCTTCACGGCCTGCTTTTACGATGGATCAATATATATAGTAACTATATACTTATATTTAATAGTAGGTAATATTCACCTCTTAAATACCGGTATTCCACGACCGGCCCGGACACATCGTATAAAAAAAACCGGCCAAGTGCGAGTCGGACTCGCGCACCGAGGGTTCCATACAAACTTATATGATGTACCTAAAAATTTATGCTTTTCGCAATTTTTCTGTGCTACGAGTATAAGACGTTGCTCCGTACCAAATTTCAAGATTCTCAGTTCACGGGAAGTACCCTGTAGGTTTTGATTCCCTTGCGAGTGTCGAAAGTTTGCGGCATAAACGGCTGTATCTTTTGATTGCGCTGGCTTAGAAGTTTGATTTTTCCACAGCTCCAAGGGACAGTAGACTTGAGTATTCGATATGAATTTCAGCGTGATACCTTTACGCGTTCCTGAAAAAAGGGTCTTCACAGACAGACAAACGTACAACAAAGTGATCCTATAAGGGCTCCGTTTTTTTCGTTTTGATGACAGACATCATAAGATGATGAGTTTTCTGAGTCTTCTGTCTTGGACATTGGATAATCGTGTGCATAGAAAAATTTTACTCTAGATCGTGTGTTGCGTATGTACGACGATACACGACACGACTATACATATATTCAGCATGATTGCTTGATTCTATTGAAAAGTTCCATCCATCTATGTAATTTTAAGTTAGTTAGTTGACGTCTTTGGAGAAAATGCTGCAGTGCAGTTTGTTGCCGCTTCTTCTGCACTTGCGCCTAGGAAGCAGCACTAAACTTAGCTGTAAGTAGCGATTTGACGTCAACATTTGTGGAAAACAAAACAAAGTGACTATTATGAGATATTATAAATTATAAATATCCTATAATAATAAGGATATTTTGAATTTTTGAATTTTGGCCCCGCTTTCGCTCATGAACTTGCACCACAATTGATATACACTGAACTTCTTCAACCTTCACCTTGGTAGAAATTGCTCAATTTGACAATTTTTTTTTTAACAGGTCTTAAAATAGTTCTAGTATTTTTGGCCAATTTCCTAAAATTAATATTTTCTAACACACATCTCGGTGAGTACTGGACCAATTTGTGTGCGCCAGATTGGCTGGTGTATGTCAACAAATTTTTGTTAAGACTAATAAAATACAGGGTGAATTTTTAAACACCAGCCAAATTTTTGGAGCAAGTTCAGTCCATGATTTTTTTTTATTTTTTTATTTTTTTTTACTCTTTATTGCACACAATTTAACAAATTAGACACAAATAATAGAGATAAATTTTAGCATACAAAAGGCGGCCTTATCGCACAGCAATCTCTTCCAGGCTACCTTAGGGTAGTATGGATACAAAAGAAATTTAGATATGTTTCAGGTGAGGTGCAATATTTCATAGGAGATATACAAATAAAATATTATAGATACATACAATAAATATTTATATAAAAATTATTTACATATATATATATATATATAATACTAACTGTGCCCGCGACTTCGTTCGCGTGGTTGTCGGAACGTAATGTTATATCGCCTAAAGCCTTCCTCTATAAATGGACTACTAGTTCCTGAGATTAGCGCGTTTAAACAAACAAACAAACAAACAAACAAACAAACAAACAAACAAACAAACAAACAAACAAACAAACAAACAAACAAACAAACAAACAAACAAACAAACAAACAAACAAACTCTTCCGCTTTGTAATATTAGTATAGATACTCGTAAATAAGGTAGTGTACACGAAAGAAAGTAAGAACCTAAACAAGATGCGAAAGGAAAAGAGTGACTTACAAAGAAGAAAGGAAGTGTGATTTGACTTGTGATTTAAAGCTGGCTAGCGTTCGAGCCTGTCGGATGGACAGTGGCAGTGCGTTCCAAAGCCGAACAGCTTCTAGAGTGAAGGACTGAGAATAAAACCGGGTGGAATGATCAGGAATGATTAGTCGCAAATTTTCGGAGCTGCGTAATTTACGAGTTGCAATTTCATTGTAAAAAACGAAACGTTCCCTTAAGTACCTAGGGGATGCAGGATTGAATAATATGAAAAACAGGAGTGAAAGAACATGCCATTCCCGGCGACGTTTGATAGGTAGCCACTTGAGCTGGGAGCGAAAATGGGAGACAGGATCGTATTTCCGGAGACCGAAAATAAACCGAATACAAAGATTTTGGAGGCGCTCAAGCTTGGTAAGTTGCTCTACAGTAAGATTAAGGTAACAGGTATCGGCATAGTCAAGGATAGGAAGTAGGAGGGAATTTGCAAGCATAATTTTGGTATCTACAGGAAGGAACTTATTCAGTCTTTTAAACGAGCAAAAAACACCAACTATCTTTCTACTTAATTCAGCAATTTGTGGAAGCCAAGAAAACTTACTATCCATCCAGATACCTAGATTTTTTACTTTATCGCTATAACTCATGACAACCCCATTGAACTCAACTTGTGGTAGAATTCCCATATCTAATTTAGAGGTAAGTTGGGGGTTGCCAATAATGATTGCCTGAGACTTGGTAGGATTAACTAAGAGGCCATGTGACTTGCTCCAGGCAGATATGCATTTAAGATCATTGTTGATTTTATCAACTGTAGCTGAAAAATTATCGACATAACCCTTAGCGTAGATTTGTAAATCATCTGCATATAGGTGGTAAGAAGAGTGAAGCTGAGCAGTAATCGAATTTATAAAAAGGGAAAATAACAGAGGAGACAAAACACCACCCTGCGGTACACCGGCAGTGACATCACACCAAGAAGAGTAATTATTCATAATGCGCACACTTTGACGGCGCCCATACATGATACTGAACTACTTTCTAAAAAAAAAAATATATAAACGAATAGTAAATTTTCGTCCTTCCATACAAAATCTGTTTGGCTGAGCGCTGATTTGTATGGGAAGGCGAATTTTTATTTTTGTTTTTCGTTAATTGTTTTTATGGAAAGTAGTCCAGTATCATGGGCTGGACTTGCTCCAAAAATTTGGCTGGTGGTTAAAAAGTCAGCTTGTATAATGAAACATGTCTTTATAAAAAAAATTTGGTACAAGCTTTTATTGTGAGACCAAAGGTATTGTCAACACAAAACTAATAAGCCCAAACTCAAAGGAGTTGCGTCGTTTTATTACGGAGTTCTTATGGCCACCTTCCAGCACAATCATCAGGCCCCAGATACCATATACCATCTACTCTACCATAAGGACACAGTACTCGTAAAGACGAATCCAACGAGTTAAAACTTGATGGGATACCGTCGTCGTTTCATTACAGTTCCTATGGCCACTTTCCAGCTCCATCATCATATCAGCTCCAAGTCATCATAATATTGCATTGTCACGCGATATACATCAGTTGAAGATATCTGCTTCAAAATTGAGTTGCAAGATTCCACCCAAACAAACAAAAATAGTTACATACATACATTGGAAGTTAAATAAAAGCTTGTAAAATAAAGGGTACATTCAGACCAGATACTGAACCACTTTCCGCAAGAAACATACATCGGAATATGACAAAAGAAAGTGACTTTCTAATTTCTATACAAGTTGACCAATCAGCTGATCCAAGATTCTATGGGGAGCAAAAATTTTTTTCATACCTCTATACATACAGTGTTGGTTACTTTTATAACACCAGCAACATTTTTGGAGCAAGTTCAGTCCGCGATACTGAACTACTTTCCTTACAAAAACACAATTATCAAATAAATCGGCCAAGTGCGAGGTTAACTCGCGTGGAGAGATTTCCGTACAATTGGTTGAATTCATATAGGTTTTCCTGTAATCTACAAGAGGTGTATCGTCAAAGCCTACAAGCAATGAACAATATTTTGGTTTTTTTTAAAAATGGTAAATTTTCGTCTTCTTTCATGAATAAAATCAAAACTATTCATTTTACAATAATAATAAAAATATATTTGAGATCCTCATAACGAGCCCTTTCATTTGATATATGACACAGTAAGGTTTGCTTATTTTTAAATTTCCTAATTTGTCCCCCGAAAATAATAAGGAATATGCATGTAATACCAATCCAGCTCATATTTTTATTTTACAATTTCTATTAATACGTTACCACGCTTAGTTAATTATTTTTCTTATTGACTCTTATTTGGACTAGAAATAAATTATTGAAAATATGCAAATATTGCGCGGTAACTTTTGACAAACAAAAGGGAAATGACGACAAAGTTCACAAAAAGGAAATGACAAGTTCGGGTGCGTTCGGTAGGACTGTCCGTCCATGTAGTTTGACTATCGATGACATTCGAAATGTATGTACTTTTATATAGAGGTTTACCAAACATCACTGGCTGATAATATCGAAAGTACCCAAAAAAGAAAAACATGCGTTGACAGCTTCTGTCTCTAGCGGATATTTCAGACTTTGACGTCATATTTTAAAATGGCGTGTTTTAGTTGTTATCATCTACTTGCTATTTTTAATATTTATTTTCTACACCATATACATGTTTTTCGGCACTGATATATTTTTTGCGGCTATTTCTCGACGAGGACTATCGATTAAAAATATAAAAAAAATGCATGCATACTCTCTCGTCGCACATACGTTTGGGTCATAGGATTACAACATTCTACTAATAATAACTAAACAAAGTCTACAATAGCATGAACTACCTAGACTTAACAAAAATACAAAACAAATGCAACACCAATATGGGGTGTATTTGTAACAAGAGCGTTACCGGTGTCGATAAACCTAAGGTAGGTTACTCATTGCGTAAAACAAACCATAGCGAGTTTCAACCATATTGTAACTTTGAACAGCGCCATCTATTGTTATGTCTTAATACTACACGTAGGAAAGAGTCGGGGAAGCTTGTTCATGTTTTTTTTGCATTTTTCTGTTATTTTATTTTTAACTAACAATTTACTTAGCACTGTAATAATTAAATAAAAATAATGTAAAATTAAAATTTTAAATAAAAATAGCAAAATTAAAGAATATTTATTTATCGAATTTCTATTCATAGCAAAAAATGTCGACGGGTTCTACGATTTCATTTTTGTATTATTATTAGGGTTCGGTACCTTAAAAGATAAAAACGGTACCCTTATAGGATTACTTATTTGTCTGTCTGTCCGTCTGTCACTGCACAGCCAATTTGCTACGAAACTACTGGACCCATTGAGTTGGAATTTGGTACACATATGTATGTATGTGTGACCAGTGACCCAAAGATGGATTATACAACTTTAAAAAAAGGGGGCCACTTGTGTGGGGTAACTAATAGACATCTTAAAAAATAAGTTTTGTAAACATTATCGTGTGACATATCAAATGAAAGAGCTTTTGATGATAATTGTATAGGTATATACTTTTTAATATTTTTTATATCCGTATTTTGAAGTTATTTAAGAAAATAAATAATGAATATCCCCCCCCCCCCCTATCTTCGAAACCACTAAGCCTAAACTTTTGAAAAAAAATCTTTATACAGGAAAACCTAAAAAATAAAAATTTTATATGGGGCATAATTTCTATCTTCTCGTAAATAAGAAAATTAAAAAAATCTGCAATATATGTCGTGTGACATATCAAATGAAAGGCCTTATTGTAATAATCTCAAACATTATATTGTTTATGATTTTACGATAAGTAATTTTGAAGTTATTTAAGAAAATAGGCGAAATTTGACCATTCATTATCTCCGAAACTGCAGGGTCTACATTTTTGAAAAAAAAAAACAATGAACAGTTAGTTCTTTACCTATGAATTTCTGAAAAACTCTTCACGCGAGTTTACCTCGTGCTGCTTGTAGTTGTTTATTTGTTTTTGAGTCAATACTTCCCGGTTTAGGTAAATTTTTTATGCTAATTTAAACCAGTGACAATGCAATTTTAATAATAATATAATTTTAAAATAATAATTGTTAATTCTTTTGACATTTAAAATTGTGTGTTTTGTGTATTTAATTGTATACATTGACTGACATTATTATTATTTAAATTGTATTACCTATGGGTCAAATAGTTACCTGAAATAAATGTATTTTTTTTTTAAATTCATTATTAGGTATAACAAGAAGCTGATCTGATGAGGGAGCCGGAAGGTGGCTATAGGAACCCTGTAATAAAACACTCCCTATGTACATTATCATTAAAAAAAAAAACTCCGGGCTGTGCTCCGGGAGAGCTGACAGAAGTGAAAAGTTGAACAAGTTGGTGTCGGTTACGTAACAGTGTCGCGACGTTCTATACTTAACTGTTTACTCATTTTGTCCCCAGGTATTCGAACACGCTTACTCCGCTGGCCTCAGCCAGGAGGACATCCTGTCAGCCATCGGCTCCATGCGTGAGAACCCGGGCGTCGCCGAGCTGATCAAGACATTAGCAGCTGCCGGGTGGGACGTGCTGCTGCTTACGGATGCGAACTCCGTCTTTGTGCATCATTGGCTAAAAGTGCATGGCCTTGAGGTGAGAATTCAGCAGAGACTTTTGTTATGCCATGTCTACTCCGTAAGGTGAAAAGAAGTGATGTTGATGCTACTTGCTAGATCCTATTATATCTTCTATTCAACTCGTGAACGGGTGCCGCCAGTAGGGACTGGTCAACTTATTTCTGTAAATTGGATTTGGCACTCGTTCGCAAGCTTTACATATTATGTTGTGATAAAATTGTATTAGGCATATAATATCTTTGTAAACTGACAAAGCCCTTCTGGCGCGTAGGCGACCAATACTGTGTAAATGAGTTTCTTTCGGCGTTTCTTCTCAGCAGTGGTCGTTGCGAAACGCAACGATGATGATGCACGAATTGCTTTAATTATCAGTATAAAAGTACTATCATTTATGTGGTAGAAAACAATATTTATTTATTGCGCTATCGTACACAAACATACAGTTTATATTACACTAGCTGTGCCCGCGACTGCGTTCGCGTGGTTGTCGGAATGTTATATAGCCTAAAGCCTTCCTCTATAAATGGACTACCCAACAAAAAAATAATTTTTCAAATCGGACCATTAGTTCCTGAGATTAGCGCGTTTAAACAAACAAACAAACAAACAAACAAACAAACAAACAAACAAACAAACTCTTCCGCTTTATAATATTAGTATAGATTTAAAATTTTATCTCTCAGCTAAACGAAACAGCAGGCGCCGGCATACATTTTCGCCGCGCCGTAGAAAGAGAGGGGGATACTTCCTCTCCTACGCCGCGCCGGCTGTCTACTCCATCCGTCTTTGAATTTTCGATCAGGACATGTGTCCTGACGCGAGTTTAACATTTTTTACCCATTACAAAAAAGTGCACAACGCCGCTAAAGAAGTTTTCACTTCAAAAAGTAATAAATAAAACACTGCGAAATATCGTCGAGCACGGCTCCGGGCCTTTCTTCTCTTTCGACGAATATTTCACTGTTTTTTTTTAAATTATATTTATAATTTTTTTGTAGCCAAAACGGATAGATATTTAGATAATGCATTTTTTGGTATAATTTTCATATAAAAAAGTGATTGTATATAATAGTAATTTGTATTATAAAGGCATGTTACTATAAATTGAATGACTTTTTGAATGACAAGCAATTAAAATAATGTTTTTATTTTTTATTTTATGCTAATGTAGTTTGTAAGTTATGTAATTTTGTATGCATATGGGCAGGAAACAGAGTGCTGTATCTCCATATTAAATTGTCATCTTTTGTAACTTGTTTCCACAAATAAAGAAGATTGAAGTTTATGTTTATGAAGGCAAGGTATGTTTGTGATTTTTTTCTATCGAGCCATAAATATTGTGGGTGTCTGTAGAAAATCCTTAAGGTTTTTATTTAAATTTTTTGATGAATTAACTGTAGTAGTTTAATAACAGTGATTTTTCAAAAACACGCACGGTATTGCAAATTGTGAACCCACGCCACCTTAAGTAGATACCTACGTAACAAATGTGAAACACTTAGGCAATGATGTGCACAATGATTATTATTATAACCAACGCTTAGTCTGTCTATTCTCAAGAGTACTATTGTCACTATTGTGAGGGTATTGTAACTATAGCCAATGGGTATTGGCTAGTAGAAATAATTAACATTCCTATGCTGTATTCTCATTGAACGGTACAATACAATACCCTTTATTGCACAAAAGAAAAATACAGGACATGATTATCTTAAAAAGTAGAAATTGCGCAAAACGGGCCTTATCGCTAAGCAATTTATTCCAGGCATCCTCGCTCAAATAGAAAAGGTAATGGGAAATTAGGTATTGCGATGGTCAATGTAATAAACATACTTATATACATCATGTTAATGAAAGAACGCAAAACCTCTCAGATGGTACCTCAGCCCATGTAACTGAACAACTTTTGTTCAACAACTTTCACAAAATCCAAAAAAAAAATCGTATTTTCATACAAATTGACTCGATCACCTGATCTGTTAGTATGAAAATTCATTTTTTTTTTTAGTTTCGTGAAATTCTTTCTTTCATTAACACGATGTATAATAATTACAATAAACATACATACACCTAATACTTAAGGCCGTACCTGAATTTTCCGGGGTCCAGTGCTGCCCTCATTTAAAATAAATTATTTCAAAGAAAACGGAGACATTATTTAAAATTTTGCTACTATCAAGTCCTAGAGAACCCTTCAAAGTATTTTGTGAACTACTGTTTACAGTTTATAATGAGATTGTTAAGCTTTACTACGCACATTAGCCAAAAGTGGCTGTTTTTCGCAAATGTGCGTAGTAAAGCTTAACGTACTCACTTTAAACTGTAAACAGTAGTTTACAAAATACTTTAAAGGGTTATATATATGTATGTAAAATATGTATGTATGTTTATATAAGTATTTATATGTATTGAGTGTATTATATGAATGTATTTAAGTATACTTGTAAATAGTATATTATTAAGTACCTACATCTTAAAAGCGCCTATCGCAATTAAATTAATTTCTGTTTTTCCTAAAGGTTGACTGGTAGAGAATGCATTAGCGTTAAGTTCACCTTTTGTACCATTGTGGTCAATAAAGATTTTAATAAATAAATAAATAATAACTGCAGGAAAATTCTCCTTCATCTTAGCGCCCGATTGCATCCTGAACTGTGCTGCTTCGGAGCCCGGTGTGCGCTTTCCCACTTCTTTTCTTCAATTAGTATAGAAACAGCCGGGATAGTTCCTGCCTGACGTCAACCCTTCTTCTTCTTCGTCTAAGCGCGTTCCCGGTTGCATCCTCAGCTGGGCTGCTTCGGAGCCCAGACGTCAACCCTTCTTAGTTGTGCTTAGTCCTTAATGCTTGAAAGTATACTAAAAGTCCGTCTCTGTCAAAAACCTACGTGCAATAGAGACACGTGACCCGTGATGGCTTCAGCTATTTCTATCGCACGTAGGGTTTGCGACAGAGACGGACGCCCGCGACGTCATTATTTGTCACCACAGACCTACCACTACTAGACTTGCAACGATATTGCTAGAAAGAGACTGTCAAATACAGTACAACGTGAGTGTGAAAGAAACGCTGATATGTTTTTTTTTTGTCTCTTTCGGCGTGGCTGCTATAAGCTGGCCTACTGTCAAAATCTGGGCCAAACAAACCACAAAACGATCGAAGAAAGTTATTAATTTTAGGGATTTTATCATTTTAAGGACCATTTACACAGTGCAAGTTTCTTGCATGTTGCATACAATTTTATTGAAGCAATAAATGATTTGTATGGCTGACGTTCTGTTTAGACCATGCAAGTTTTCTATTGCTTCAATTTAATTGTATGCAACAGGCAAGAAACTTGCACCGTGTAAATGGGCTTTTAGGGTTTTATTTGAGCTTACGAGTATTATAAGTTAGTAGGTATGTTCTGTGACGTAGACATAGACATAGATTTATTGATCTGGAAAAACACACAAGCACATTAAGAAACATACACTATGTTATGACACACAAAGAAGAAACAACAAACACAGTTTTTTTTTTATATGTACGTTTCAGCAGATCAACGTGTTCAAAATATGGGTAGAGGCAATCAAAGATAGAAAGAGATGCACTAATATGGCCACGCACTATGCAGGTCTAGTAGTGGTAGGTCTGTGTTGGTCACAGTCTCCAAATGCCCTATATGTCCTTCCTCGACATTCATTCGTTTATATTATAAGCCTCTTTGTGCAATGGTTTTGTTTCACATTTGTTAGTCGCTAATTGCATTAGCAGTATTAGCACTCTCTACCACGTTTGTTTGTCATGTGTATGGGTAAAACGGTAGAGTCATGTGTCGGCGAACATTCTGCGATCAGATTGCAGACGTTCTAAAAAAGGAGAGGTAAGAAGTACCCGTAACCGAAGGGCATGTATGAAGAGGTTGATGAATGTAGATGAAGCGAAGGAGGTCTGTCAGGATCGTAGCAAGTGGAGGTCCATAGTCTCTGCCCACTCCTGTGGGAAACAGGCGTGATAGTATGTATGTATGTATAGGTAGACACACCTCAAAGTCGGTATAGATGTAGGCCTGCCATCACCTAAACTACAAACTTTGGACAAAAATTTCAAAAACCCCGGACATTTAAGGGAAATAAAGAATTATACACAGACGCGGGGGTGCCGAGGCCGAGGGTAGGGGTGAAGGGATGCGGGGGCGGGGCGGACATTATTTAAAAACCCCGCCCGGACGCTCCCCGGCCCTACAAACTAGGGGTAACCCGGGGAAACCGGTCAGATAATATTGCAAGCCTATATAGATGTAACACCCAAATAAAATAATTAATTAATTAAAAACAGGCCAAGTGCGTGTCGGGCCACGCGCAGTGTAGGGTTCCGTGGTCAGTATTTGTTTTACTTATCTAACATCTGCCTAACTAATTTTCAATTGGAACTGTATGATGTTTTATTTTTCCGAGTACATTTTAGTTTGTCAACTATGCTCTATAATTTATAGACTCGTTTCTCTCTCGTTATACAACGTGTTAATGACTAACGCAAAACCTCTCAGATAGTAGCTCAGCCCATGCAACTGAACAACTTTTGGTATAAAACATTCGCGAAACCCAAAAAAAAATTTTTATTTTTATACAAACAAACTGATCATCTGATCGAGTCAACTTGTATGAAAATCCGAATTTTATTTTTGGCATTTTGGAAATGTTATAAAACAAAAGTTGTTCAGTTTCATGGGCTGAGGTCCCATCTGAGGGGTTTTGCGTTCGTTCATTAACACGTTGTATATGCTACGGCCGTGAATTTTTTCACGTGTCCATATACAACCGTTTAGCTGACAGACGGGGCGGACTTGCATTTTCGCCCATTTCCTCGATCTGCGCAGGAAGTGAAGTAGCTGGTACATTCTAGGTTCTAATTCTCTAGCATGGGAGACAACATTTTTTAATATGTATTCAATCTTTTTTCTAATATGTATTAAATTTTTAGGGTTCCGTAGTCCGACAAGGAACCCTTATAAGATCGTTCAGTCCGTCCGTCCGTCCTAGTTTTTTCTAATATGTATTCAATCTCTTTTTCTAATATGTATTCAATATTTTTTTATATGTATTCTATCTCTGTTTCAGGATGCCGTCACCCAGGTGGTGACCAACCGCGCCTTCTGGCAGTCAGGCCGGTTGTTCATCGAGCCGCTCATGCGGCAGACAGCTTGCTCGCGTTGTCCGAAGAACCTCTGCAAGTCTATAGCATTGGCGCAGGTAAGTTTTTCTTCTTTTTTGGGGTTTCGTACCCAAAGGGTGCCAACGGGACCCTATTACTGAAACTCCACTGTCTGTCCGTCTGTCACAGGTATCTATCTCTTGAACCATTATAGCTATACACTTGAAATTTTCACCGATTACGAGTATGTGGCCGTTATAACAACAAATATTAAAAATAAAATAAAGTCAAAAATTAAAGGGGGTCGTCATACAAGAAACGTGTTTTTTCAGCGTTTTTAACTCGATCTTTATAATGGCATTAACTAGATACTTACTTGAAATTTTCACTGATTATGTATAACTATAGCTTAGCAGCTATATATATATATATATTTTATTTTTAGTATTTGTTGTTATAGCATAGCTGCTATAACAACAAATACTAAAAATAATATGAAGTTAAAATTTTAAGGACGTGTAAAATTAATTAATTATTTCAAAGAAAAGCTACCAATAATATCGTTTCGCAACTACCACTGCTGAGAAGAAACGCGGAAAGAAACTCATTCACCCAGTATTGGTAGACTACGCGCCAGAAGGGCTTTGTCATATCTCTGCAAATTTTTAAAATATAAAACAATGTTGACACGCACGCTTGCAAACGAGCGAACAAACATCAATAACGTAATAATTGTGCGCAGGAATTGCATAATTTAATTCCCCCTGCACCATTCCACCATCGGACAACACGACGTGGACAGGGATTCCACCCATTTGTGGTTGATATTCCTCCTCATCGTACCTCTCGTTTCGCCTCCTCTGCGAGGTCTCTTCTCTCCTGAGCGGTCATTGAGCGACCGCTAAGGTGTGGAATTCCCTCCCTGCGTCAATGTTTCCCCATACATATAATTTAGGGATTTTTCAAGGCAAGAGTGAACAGGCATTTTTTGAGTCTGCGTGTTACACCTTAGACCTCAGCTTCCCATCAGGCTAGATAGAGGTCAAACGCACTCAAATCTCTAATAAAAAATAAAATAAAATAAGTAATTCTAATGGGCATTGTTAATTTTTTTTGGAGAGCGTTATTTTGAAATCCGTTTCGAGATACAGAGTTAAGACGATATACGGAGTCCAGTGCTGCCCCTATTTGAAATAAATTATTTGTAAGGAAACGGAGATATCATTTAAAATTTTCAGCTACTAAAACCTAGATAACCCTCCAAACTATTTTATGAACGTGAGAACGTTAAGCTTTAGTTTGCATTTTTGCGAAAAACGGCTACTTTTGGCAAAAACGCAAACCAAAGCTTAACTAAACAGTGGTTCAACAATCCCAATTAGTCAAAAAGCGAAGCCGAGCTGACCAGTCCCTCCTGGCAGCACGATTTGGTGTAAGTCATTTGATGGCTTCAGGGCAGTTTTATAAGCATGGTCTGTGGTCACAACATAAGTTTGTGCAATTTAGTTTAAAAAAAAAATTGGTTGCCTGTAAAGTCGGGATACGGGCGAAAGTTTTACGTGACAACGACTTTGAGTGGTAAAATAATAATGAGAGCGAGTGAGAGGCACGCGTGCCTCTCACTCGCTCTCATTGTGAGCGCATAACGTGAGCGGAGCGTAACGCAGTTTCTTGAAGTGTCACCCGGCTAACCAATTTATAAGACGTTGTCACGTCAAAAATACTTAGGTATTATTTACGTGTTTCAGTACATCGCACAGCGGCCGCCTTACAGCAGAGTGGTGTACGCTGGTGACGGCAGAAACGACTTCTGCCCCGCCACAAACCTTCCAGCTCATGTAAGTATTCGTCAGTAATATTATCATTATCAGGTCTGTTTTAGTCTCCACTGCAGGAGCACGACCCTCTCTGTACTACCAGAGCCATATATTAGCCAGAGCAGTCAGAGGATTTGGCCTACATAAGCTTTGTTCAGCTTGTGTTTTTTTAGTCGCCTTCTACGACATCCACGGGAAGACTTGGAGTGGTCCTTTTCCACTCTGCCGGGAACCACACGGCTTTAAAGTAATATTATATGATATTCTTTTACATTTTTATCTTCTCCCCATTGCTACGTAAGTGATCCTATAACATACTATAATGAATTATACTTACCTAAAAGAAAGTCAAATTACAATTTATACAGGCATCATGATTTAAATAAAGTAAAACAGCTGGCGGATGAGAGTGACAAATGGAAGAGAATTCATACTCCACCGACAAGAGCATAGCTCTTAAGGCCGTACCTGTATTTTCCGGGGTCCAGTGCTGCCCCCATTTAAAATAAATCATTTCAAAGAAAACGGAGACATCATTTAAAATTTTGCTAATACCAAGCCGTAGATACCCCTTCAAAGTATTTTATGAACTACTGTTTACAGTTTAAAGTGAGAACGTTAAGCTTTACTACGCACATTTGCCAAAAGTGGCCGTTTTTCGACACTGGACCCCGGAAAATTCTGGTACGGCCTTAAATATAGATAGATTTTGATAATGTAATAAGGAAAATCACAGAATAAGAACTAGTACTCACGTACATTAGTCTAACTCAGTAAAGAAATTCAAAGAAATATCTCCTCAATGTGGTTAGCGATATGGTTTAATTTAGCTTACGTCAGAACTCAGCACCTTTTAGTTTAGATACCTAGACATCCATTGCAGGCCGATTTCATTCTTATTACTCTGGACAAACGATGCGTATAACTGAATTTCGACCACTTCGAGGGGCCGCTACGCGCATAGTAATAATGTAGGTGTTTATTTCGATACCTAAACGGGGAGTGACACAGCCCTGGTAATATTGGCTTCTCGAAAACTTGCGTATTATATACGCAATGGAAAAAAAAACTTTTCATTCGATTTTTAATTATTTTTCATCTATTTTTCCAGGCTATAGTGTTTCCCCGCCGAGGCTATCCCCTCGACGACCTCATCAAGAAGACCCTCGCCTCCCCCACCCCCCTCATCCAGGCTAAGGTGGTCCCCTGGGAAGACTGCTACACCATCATAAAGGAATTATTCCCGGAGAAGAATGTCACAATCACAAGTATATCTTAAAGTAGACGAAGTTAGACCTAATTTAGATGAATGTGCATAATTTTAATTATATATTCATAAAGGATCTGTGTAATTAAATCTGTCCTAAGAGAAGAAATTGATTTCTGAAAGAGATATTGTTTGGATTATTGTATATTGTTGTTTAAAAGAATAGCAGATTATATTATGAATATGTGAGGTTAAAATTAGAGCTAAATTAGATAAATATATTAATTTTAAGACTTCTAGACATTGTTAGCACTGTGGGCAGTTTTATTATATGAAATGGTTATTATAAATCGGGGGAACGTTAGCCCAACGGGCCTACGCGTTATTAAGGTGAATTTAGAAGCAAACGACCTTAAAAGTGGCCACTTTTTGCGGAGGCAATATTTAAAGCTAGACGGACTAATGTAAATACTTTCAACGGTGGTTCATAGATTAATTGAAAGGGCTATAACATTGAGAAATATGGAAATTTTCACCATATTTACGAGTTAACCTTTTTTTTAAATAAGGGCGCCCCTTCTGCTTGGTATTCACCCTAATAGGAAACACTAAGGTTCAGAGAATTCAAAAATAGATACTGATTCACTACCATGTCTTTATCCCTATGGGGGAGGCAGAGCCTAGGGCGGCAAGGCCCAGGCCACTTTTAGCGTGATGATGGGCATGAAGGTGGAAATAGGAAATCATAATAGTGATGGGTTGCTAACAGCATCGCCTATAAATATTATACAGATTCCCGCTCATTCCCTCGATCGGCTTTTAAGAACTGCGCGGCAGCTGATACATTCTATGATTTTCTTTTCTCCCAGACCAACAAGGAAGTATATGTTGGGAAATAGGTATTTGTAAAATCTATTGCTGTCGCGCTGTGCCCGAACTACAACCGAGCAAGTGCGATAGAGACAACTGCAGCTCGGACCGAAAATACCTAATTTTAAACTTCAATTTTGCTTTAAAATTGAACTTGCAGACTGAGAATGCATCCAATATTATGAACATTGTTTCCTAATAACCTCAAAACTAAAACAGATGATATAAATAATTAAAATGTAATAGATGAGATCTATTAATAACAAACACGGCCCCAGTAGCACAAATGGTAGGTCTATTCAGTGGCGTAGGTAGCAACGGTGGCACCCGGTGCGGTGATACATATCCAACAGTACCAGATGAAGACTTTTTTAACCTAAATCTAAATATTCCGCCCCATGTCGTTATTTCTAAAGAGTGGGGGGGGGGGGGGGGGGGCAAATAGGAGACCCCCCCCCTCAGCTACGCCACTGAGTTTAAGGTCGAAGTTCGAGCATCTTTAATTTTTTAACGAAATCAATTTAATGTACCTAATAAATACGTCCATAAATAAAAACGTGCAAATTTGATTTGTTTTATATTATATTTTTTTATTAAATTAATTAATTTATCATTAAGTTATTCTAAGCTACTATTGTGATCATAATAAATTGTTATTACCTCAAAAGTGTGGTGTCATTTATTCCTAGTAGACTGAGCGAGCGGAGAGTCTCCTTTTCAGCCAAACCTTGTAACTACAAGACTAAGGGTCAGTTCAGACAGAGAGGAAAAATGCTCGCGGAATTTACTAGTTCCATGTGGCGAATTTCTGGGCCAAAAAACTTTAGATCCATTGCCATTGACACGATAGAAGAAGACTAGTTCCATTAAATTTACAACCGTATTACCAGTAAAAAATTGTATGAATATCGGCGGAGACTTAAAGCGTCGTCTGGCGCGTCCTCGCGCCCGCCCGGGAGGCCTCGAAACCGCACGAGCAAGTTCTGACGTGCTCGCGGATCGCCGCCGTGTTTGACGGGGATATTCGTATTGTTACGAAACTGGGGTTCGGTATTTGGAGAAAAACGCCAAACGTATGAGGGATTTATTCACTACGGAACCCTAAGTTGACACGTGAAGATGGTCTTCCAAACGTCCAAGGTCCAAGTCGCGTAGCAGCTGAGGTCCAGGTATCTCGCCAAGGTAGTCGCAGGTACTTCCACTTGTCGCACTAAGGTAGGTTTCCTTCGCTTCGAAGTGATCGCTTTGATAGCTCGTATTGAACTGCCGTGGCGCACCCAATGTTCCCTATTTATATGCGCCATCGGATAGGTCCACATTAATCTCGAATATTCTACATAGTCGACGAATGTGTTTCGAAGCATCCAGGCGCCGGGTATGTGTGTGAGTGTAACATGGTTAAGCAACTCTAGGCTTTATGACACAAGACATATGACCAATTTGGCTTGCACCATTCTATCGTAGTATTCGTTCGCGAATATTGTTCGGGAAGATTCTATCTCGTTCGCGACACTGCCCCCTTCTTAGAGGCGCTCGTCCCGAGCGTCACTATTGCTGCCATGGTAACGTGTCAAACGGTCTATGTGCACCACTTTAAGTGATCCTCTTGGTTGACGTTGGATCCGATAGGTTACGTCGTTCATTCGCGTGATGATCTTATATGGACCTTCCCATCTTGTTTGTAATTTCGGTGACTTTCCTTTCCGGCGAATCGGGTTATGCAGCCAAACTAATGCTCCTTCTTCAAAGCCACTTGTGTTCGCTCTTCGGTCATATCTAGTTTTCATGTTTTCGCTTGCCTGCAACCCGTTTTCGCGAACCAAATCGTACACGTCACTCATTCGCTTTCGAAGATCAGATACGTAGTCTGGCACAGTATGTGGATCTTCTGGTGGCCTTCCTGTCAGTAGATCTACAGGTAATCTAAGTTCTCTACCGAAATTCACCTGAGCTGGGGTTAGCTTCGTGCTTTCGTGTTCCGATGTCCTATAAGCCAGGAGGAAAAGCGGTATGTACTTGTCCCAGTCTTTCTGATGTTTGTCAACCAGTTTCGCTAAATGTCTCTCCAGCGTCTGGTTAAATCTCTCCACCATGCCATCAGATTGAGGGTGATATGGGGTGGTCCTAGTTTTATGCATTCCCAAGAGTTTGCAAACTTCCTGAAAAATTTGCGATTCGAAGTTCCTTCCCTGATCTGAGTGTATTTCTAGTGGCACACCGAACCGACAGATTACTTCTTCAACCAACTTGGAGGCTACTGTTGTAGCTTCTTGGTTAGGTATAGCAAATACTTCTGGCCACTTGCTGAAATAGTCCATGACGACCATGAAGTACTTATTTCCTGATTCAGTTACAGGGAACGGTCCGGCAACGTCAACTGCAATTCTCTCCCAGGGCGCACCAACATTGTAAAGTTGTAGACCACCGCGAGTTCTTGTTGATGGGCCTTTCACGGCTGCGCAAGTTGTACATTTGCGGCACCAATCCTGCACATCTTCCCGACAATTCAACCAGTAAAACCGTTCTCGAATTTTTGTTAATGTTCTCTTGACGCCAAGATGTCCACCTGTTACACCATCATGTATTTCACGGAGAACGTCTTTCACCTTATCCCTGGGAACAACAACCTGTAGATGAAACTCTCTGCCGTTCGGTTTTTCCCATTTACGGTAAAGTATTCCATTCTGCAGGATGAAACTGTCCCATTGAGCCCAATAAGCTTTAATGATGGGACTCGTAGGCGCAACCTCTGCCCATCTCGGCTTATCTGCACCACGTTCTTTCCATGCGATAATGAGCCTTATATCTTCATCATCCTCTTGAGCTTCTCTGAAGTTCTCATCGTCCCATTGTCCTGTAGGGATCGTCCTTGTGATCTTAACCGTAAGCTCCTTTGTCTCTTGTTTAGCACAATGCTTACAATCTTTCGGGCACGGTCTTCTTGAGAGTGCATCAGCATTTCCATGGGCCTTACCACTACGGTGTTCAGTGACAAAGTCGAATTCTTGCAGTTGTTCAATCCAACGTGCAACTTGGCCTTCTGGATTTTTAAATTGTAACAGCCACTTCAAAGCAGCATGGTCTGTGCGGAGTGTAAACTGTCTACCAATAAGATATTTGTTGAAATGTTGCAGCGTCTTCACAACAGCCAAGAGTTCTCTTCTTGTTACACAATAATTTCTTTCAGGCCTTGACAAAGATTTACTAAAGTATCCAATTACTATTTCGTTGTCACCTTGCTTTTGAGATAGTACCCCTCCGATCGCTGTGTTGCTAGCATCTGTGTCAACGATAAACTGGCCACTAGTCTGCGGGTATCCCAAGATTGGAGTCTTGCAAAGGCATTCTTTGAGTTTAAAAAATGCATTCTCACAGGTAACGTCCCATTTGAAAGGCTGTTTGTCTTCTGTAAGACGATGCAAAGGTTTAGCGATTTCAGAAAATCCCTTTACAAATCGCCTGTAATATGAGCAAAGTCCCATAAATGCTCGCACCTCTGTCTTGTCTTTGGGGGTAGGCCAGTTTTTCACTGCTTCAACTTTATCAGGATCAGTTTGGATGCCCTCACTGGTGATAACATGCCCAAGGTAATTCACTTTGTTTCTGAATAGATTGCATTTCTTTGGATTCAGTTTTAGGTTGGCACCCCGTATTTTCATTAAGACTTGCTCCAGATTCCGCAGATGATCTTCAAAATCTCGACCCATGATGATTACGTCGTCCAGATAAACTAGACAAGCGTCTCCTACTAATCCTGCTAGTACACACTCCATAAGTCGTTCAAAAGTAGCGGGTGCGTTGCATAATCCAAAAGGCATAACATTGAACTGCCATAACCCTTTTCCTGTCGAAAACGCTGTCTTTTCTTTGTCTTTTGAATGTATTTCCACCTGCCAGTAACCAGATTTCAAGTCTAGGGTGGAAAACCATTGCATTCCACTAAGGGTATCCAAGGTGTCATCAATTCTTGGTAATGGGTAGCTATCCTTCTTTGTGACGTCGTTCAGTCTTCTATAGTCGACACAAAACCGTTTGCTGCCATCTTTCTTCTTAACTAAAACAACCGGGGAGCACCATGGACTTGCAGATGGTTCAATGATCTTATTTCTTTTCATGTCCTCCAGCAGATCTTGCACTTCATTTTCCTTAGCATATGGAATTCTTCTTGCTCGCTGACGTATAGGTCTTTCGCTTCCAGTATCGATTCTGTGCTGAACTAGTGAAGTTCTTCCTAGATCACCTTCTTTGGAAGAGAAAATATCAGCAAAATTCAGCAGCAACTTCTTTGCTTTCAAGCTCTGCGAGTAAGTAAGGTTGCTTTTACAATCTTTTAGAAGTTCGGCAATAATAGAACTACTTGTGTTTTTAGATGTGTCTGAGCTTGGTGTTGATTGACACTTTTTCATCCAGACAACTTCCTCACATTTTCCAACAACATCTCCTTCATTCAGAATGATTTCGTGGTCCTCTATGTTAACTATTCTAACGACTGCTGTATCTTTTCCACTGACTAAAGTCCTTGCTGTCAGGAATCTGCGATTCATTGCTTTGTTCGTTATATCTTCGATAAGAACGCATCTTGTTGGCTTGCGTGTTTTAGTTGATGGCAGTTTTACCATTATTTGCGCTTGTGTTCGACCAGGTATGACGATTTTATTTAGACAAGTTACTTTTCCGGTAGTGGCTCCAAGGATAAACATTTCTTCGTTACCACACTTAAAAACTCCATTGGTGACATCGATTTTACAATTATATTTCTTCATGAAATCTAAGCCCAATATGCATTCATCCATAATCTCAGCCACAATGACATCATGGGTGTATGGTGACTCTCCCACATATATCGTCACCTTCATTTCTCCTAGGACAGGTATTGGCTGGCCAGAGGCAGAGAGAAGCCGACAGTTGAGGTTCTTTCGTTTTATCGCAGCCTTTACCAGGTGCGGGCTGATTATTGTTCTGGAGGCTCCTGTGTCTATGGTCAATTTGCAGTCTGTCCTATTCACTTTGCCGCATATCGCCAAACTGCTCCTATTGCTCACTTGCGAGATGACAATTGCTGGGGCTTCCTCTACGCCAGCCAGTACCCGCCCCTTAGTCCTGGCTGTTACTCGTTTCCCTGATTTCTCGTAGGAGGGGAGTTCTCCTGCCTTTTTGTTACTTCATTTAGCTCTTCACGCAATTTGGTTAATTCTTGTTTTTCTGGACAAGAGAGTCACAAATGTCCTCTTTCACCACATCTGTAGCAAACAGGCGCAGAGCTATTGGTCTTCTTTTGCGGGTTCTTAATTGCCTTTACTTCTTCTGTGACTTCCCGCAATTTGTGTACTCGAGAGCGTGTGCCAGGGCATCTTTAAGAGAGGCATGATGGCGAAGCTTCACTGCAGCTCTTACCTCCGTATCCCTTATACCATCCACGAAGGTTTGTAAAATGTTCGTGTCCACCGTTCTAGAGTCAGCAGAAGGAAAGGCTTTACGTACGAGCCTCTCAATTTCCAATGCCCATTGTTGTAGTCCTTCCCCTGAACGCTGAATTCTGTCACGCAGCTGGGCTCGGAAAACGTGTTCAAGGTGACGTTCTCCATACCTGGCTTCAAGCGCCTCCATCAAATCTTTAAAGGTGCTGCCAGAGCTAGGCAGTGCCTCCAGGACTGATAGAGCTGAACCTTTTAGAGCCACAGTGAGAGCTGTATGGCTTTGTTCATCGGTCCAGCCGTTTGCACCAGCGACGGTCTGGAATTGCTGTTTGTATGCGGCCCAGGATGTTGTACCGTCATATGATGGCACTTTCACTCTTAGTCCCTTAATTTCACAGTCGGATGCGCTAGGGATTGCTCCAACTGTCTCAAGGCGCAATACTTTCTTTTGAAGACCAGAGAAATTAGTCTCCAAGTCGATTACTCTATTTTCCACCTTGTTTTCCAAATCAGTCATACGATTTTCCACAACGTCTACATCATGACGGATCCGCTCCACTGCTTTGTTGAGCTTGCAGACATTCCCCAAAACTATTTGCTGGTCCTCACTCAAGCGTGAAAATCGTAAATTTTGTGTCTCTTCTATGCGTTGAAGTCGTTTTGTGCTTGCATTTTGTGCCTCGTCTATACTTTGAAGTCGTTTTGTAGTTGCATTTTGATTTTCACTTATGCCTTGTAACATCTGCATTAAGGTGTTTAAATCCACTGATGCCTCTAATGCACGTGGTACTGTTTGGTGGGTGTGGCCAGTGGGCGGGGCTTGAGGCCCGGTGGGCGTGGCTTGAGGTCCGGTGGGCGTGGCTTGACGTCCGGTGGGCGGAGCCTGATGATCGGTGGGCGGGGCCTCAGAGTCAGTGGGCGTGGCTTGACGTACAGTGGGCGTGGCTTGACGTCCGGTGGGCGGGGCTTGTGGCCCGGTGGGCGGGGCCTGATGATCGGTGGGCGTGGCCTCAGGGTCAGTGGGCGTGGCTTGAGGTTCAGTAGGCGTGGCCTGAGCCACGCCCCCTTGAGCCTCCATGGCACGCTGGGCCCTGGTCCTGACACCTTCCCTGGTGGTATCCTCTTCTTCCCTCGGGAAAACTGGCATCTCCAAATCCCACTTCTGACACCAAATGTTACGAAACTGGGGTTCGGTATTTGGAGAAAAACGCCAAACTTCGTATGAGGGATTTATTCACTACGGAACCCTAAGTTGACACGTGAAGATGGTCTTCCAAACGTCCAAGGTCCAAGTCGCGTAGCAGCTGAGGTCCAGGTATCTCGCCAAGGTAGTCGCAGGTAATTCCACTTGTCGCACTAAGGTAGGTTTCCTTCGCTTCGAAGTGATCGCTTTGATAGCTCGTATTGAACTGCCGTGGCGCACCCAATGTTCCCTATTTATATGCACCATCGGATAGGTCCACATTAATCTCGAATATTCTACATAGTCGACGAATGTGTTTCGAAGCATCCAGGCGCCGGGTATGTGTGTGAGTGTAACATGGTTAAGCAACTCTAGGCTTTATGACACAAGACATATGGGCCAATTTGGCTTGCACCATTCTATCGTAGTATTCGTTCGCGAATATTGTTCGGGAAGATTCTATCTCGTTCGCGACAGTATGCATTCGCAACCCCGGTGAATTTCCACGCGTCGGCTCGCGTTGGCGCGCGCACCATGACGCACCAATTAAAAGCGCATTTTTGCTCGCGGTGTAAATTGCGGCTAGAGGAATCTCGAGCCCGCGCGAGCAATTTTCCTCTGTCTGAACTGACCCTAAATCAGCAGGAAAAAGGACTGACGACATCAAGCCAGCATTTCTTGGGTCTACCACTATTGCCGGGCCCCGGCGGAGGCGGCCTGGCTATACATTTGTTTCCCACGCAGCTTGCCGGTTTCCGCAAGACATGACCGTACCAGCGTAGGCGACTATCTTCCAGTTTGTCTGCTATGGCACGGACATGAAGGCTGCCGCGGATGCGTGTGTTTCTCACGCGGCCTCTCCGTGATACTCCGCATATCCAGCGCAACATTTGCATTTCTGTGACACGCAGTTCCTGCTTCTGTCACTCACAACAATAGCCAAGCTTTATTGCCATATAAAAGCAGGTCTTAGACCGGTTGTGTACTGCTCCGAATCCGATTCATATTCAAATCAAATCCAAAATGAGAAAAATTCGGACGGAAAATTCTTGAGTAGCGCCTGTGCACTGCACCCGAATCCGAATCAAATTCGTGAATTTCGAGGCCACCGATTTCGTTAGTGCACCGCCAGACTTTGCTTAGAGAGGCCGCATTCACTGTGTCCTGCCTGCATTTAACCGCCGTCAGTTGCTGGCACTATTATTATACTTATTATTTACTTTACCCTTTACCCCAACCGTTGTATGGAAACATACGAATTGACACGTCTCAGTTTACATTTTTTGTTGGAAAATGTTTGTAGACCTAATTATATGTTAAACTAAGCAATCAGACATCAAACGCGATGTCAACATATGGACACCCCTCATGCAAAACATAGAGAGAATTATTTTTGACTGCTTATTTGAAGGCCAAAACTAGTGATTTCGAGGTTCGTCCCGGAGCAAAAGATATTCGTATTGACGAGTTTTTTAATCCCCCATCAACTTTTTATAACATTTCCCACAAATAAGTATGTCGGGTATTTACCTCAATCTACCCGTTGTATGGGAACATAGGAATTGACATGTCTAAGTTTAAGTTTACATTTTTTTCTGGAAAATATATTTTTAACCTTGTTATATTTTAAAATAAGCAAATAGACATCAAATGAGATTATATCTGTATATTTAATATGGCTAATTTAGTTATGGCTATTTGAGATATATTAATTTATTTATACATAAGATAACCTTTTTATACATTTCTACAGATAATTAGAGGACTCGCACTCATTTATTAGGGTTCCATACCCAAAGGGTGCAAACGGGACCCTATAACTGTGACTCCGCTGTCTGTCTGTCAGTCTGTCACAGGGCTCTATCTCTTAAACCGTAATAGCTAGACACTTGAAATTTTCACCGATTATGTATTACTGTGGCCGCTATAACAACAAATACTAAAAATAAAATAAAGTTAAAATTTTAAAAAATAAAATTCACAATATCTTTATTATCATAGAATATTTATAATAGTCACTTTGTTTTGTTTTGCCCAAATGTTGACGTCAAATCGTTACTTACAGCTAAGTTTACGTCGCTTCCTAGTAAAAGGAGTCGTCATACAAGAAACGTGTTTCTTCAGCGTTTTAAAACATTGTACGGTGGTACGGAACCCTTTATGTACGAGTCCGACTCGCACTTGCCCGTTTAATTTATAAATATTTCAATCTACCCATCAAACGGATAGATACGGGTATTTACCCGGTGCATATCGGGTATATATCTGTGGGCTTCTCCCACTTGTATATACATAAATTTATAAGTTTTATTTATCTGTATTCATACTTTTATTTATACTTCTTTATTGAAAGCGATGGTCTTTACCAGTCGACCACGGACTTTGCGTTGCGCGCGCATGTTGCCTCGCGGCGTCATGTTGCGCGCGCATACTTTTAGTACTGAGTTTTGGTCGACTGTCAATGACCATCCTTCAATGCTCTCATGTCTTGTCATTTGTGGTAACAGCATTTTTCATTGTTATAAATTTAAATTAATTTAATATTTACTTTGTGTTCAGTTCTTTTGTCTTGACTATTCTACTTCTACATTTTTCTACCTTATTTTCCACTGATTTTATCGCTCGTGCACCTTCTGTTTTGCTTATTTCTTTTAACTCTTGTGTGTACATAAAAAACTATTTACATCTTCCATTTGTTTGTTTCTCCTACTTCCCTATACACACAATCTATCTGGGACGCTCTGCTCAGGAGCTCCCACACTTCGGGGCTACCCTTGCCCCCCATATATCCAAGCGAGGGTTTACATACCAGGGTATATGCCCATCTCTAGTGACAACGTCCGGTGTTCGTAACCAATATTACCTAATTTATCTATAATATCAAACTATCAATAGTACACAGATAACCTATCACGTCTTTATCCCTAACGAGGTAGACAGAGCCAAGGGCGGTAAAGCCCAGGCCACTTTTAGCGTAATGGTGGGCATGAAGGTGGAAAAGGGAAATCATAATAGTGATGGGTTGCTAACCGCATCGCCTATTCATATGATTCAGATTCTCGCCCATTCCCTCGATCGGCTTTTACGATCTGCACGGGAAGAGAAGCAGCTGGTACATTCTATGTTTTTTCTTTTCTGCCAGACCAGTAAAGAAGAAATATAAATAGTATTAATTGTTATTGCAATAACAGAAACATTATCAATAACACTGTCGATATTATATAAAATTGTAAAGTAAGCTTTTTATAATTCCTGATTATTTAGTACCTACCAAATATTCCATGAGTGTACCTAAGATATGTGTAGCATCTCCCGAGTTCGTAATTTTAAGAATGAACAGGTTAGTGTTATTTCTTCTACTAAATAAATACAAAATAATAAAAAACTTAGTAATATAAGTATAAATTAACATTGTTTCTTTTTTATATAATTATTATTTTTGTAAAACTACTGAACCCCATTGTCGGCACAATTTTAACGCAAATTGGAAATGTAATCTGGCTACCACAGGACAGGCATGTTGCCTAGTGTGGAGCCAACAGTGTAACCATTGTGTAAATCTAAAAGGTCAAATAAAAATTCATTCATTCATTCATTATACATTAATTTCGATATTTTCGGCAACACTATCGGGCGAGACGGGACAGTGGGCAGGGCGTGCAACGTGTGCTTCCCTCCCCGTACCTCACCCGAAATTCGAATACGATTCGAATTTCGGAAAATATATATATATATAATAAAAATTCGAATTCGAGTGGGTGCACAACCGTACGTACAATTTCTACGGCGGCCAATTCGAGTCGGTTTTGATCCGAAATAAAAACGACCCGAAGTGAGAATTCTTGGTTTGAATACGAATCGGATTTGAACCGTTCACGACTAAGTGCACAAGCGTCCATACAATCACTAGGAAGGCCAATTTGAGTCAGAATCGGATTTGATTTGAATATGATTCGGATTCGGAGCAATGCAAAAGCGTCCTTAAGATGGATATGAAAAATATTTTATGGCCTCCAAAAATATTTTTCATATTTCGACATGTGTTCCTTTGGGAAAGTTATATACCATCATGGACTGAATTCACCCTTAAAATAGTTTCAGTATATTTTTTTAGACGTTATACAAAGTGGAAGGGACATCCCCGTAATAAATCAAACCACGGGCTATACTAGATCATTATAGTACAATGAAATTAAAATTAGTCGAAAAACCAAAAAAAAATTGACATTCCCATATAAAATGCCCGAGCGGCTGTACACTTTTGTATAGAAATGCTGATTTTTTTTTTGTTCTTTGGCTGTTATTTAATTTCATTATACTATAATGATCTATTATGTCCCTTCCACTTTGTATAAGAATCGGGAAAAAGTATAACAAGATTGGGGGCAGAGATTGGAAAAGCCAAATTATGCGTGACGTAAGGTGGACGACCGCTATGTTCAATTGAATGAAACAAAGCAATTAGAAAATCTCGCTAAGATATAGGCAAATGGCCTTGAAGTGTGAAATAAATTGTTAACTCGTAAATATGGTGATAATTTCCATATTGCTCTTCGTCATGCACTAGATAGCCAATTAAATTATTTTATGAACTGCCGTTGAAACTATTATTGGTGATCCGTCTAGCTTTAAAACTTGCCGTGGCCACTTTTGGCGGAGGCAAGTTTTAAAGCTAAACGGACTAATGTAAATACTTTCAACGGTGGTTCATAAAATAATTTAAAGGGCTATCTAGTGCATGACGAAGAGCAATATGGAAATTATCTCCATATTTACGAGTTGACAATTTATTTCAAATGAGGGCGCCACTTCAAGGCCATTTGCCTATATCTTCACCTTAATGATATACGGTATAAATAAATATATATACAGAACGTGTACAAGTACTGCGATATGTACAAACATATAGAATGTAGACCTTCTCAATAAACTTGATCGGCTCCTTAATAACTGCATTTGCTTTATCTTCTGTCTTCGAAAATATGATCATGTGTCTTCTTATCGTTCGGAGCTTAATTGGCTTCCTATCCGCCAACGCAGGAAACTTCGGTTACTGTGTACTCTCTTTTCGATTCTTACGAATCCTGATTACCCTCAATATTTAAAATGTAAATTTAACTACCTTTCAGACACTCATGATCGACAACTTCGTCCTAATGAGACTCGTCAGCTCTTTGTCCCCCTTTTTCGGACTAATTTCATGTCAAACTCATTTTCTCTTCAAGCTTCACGACTCTGGAATGCTTTACCCGTTGATATTAGAGAAATTTCTACTAAATTCTGTTTTAAGAGGAAAGTCCACGCCCACCTTTCAAACTCCCTTTCTATATAAAGTCATCATCATTCAGTTCTTCTTTTCATTAGCTATTTCTTTGTTATTATATTTATTAGTATATGTATTGTGTAAGTAGGTATTTACTCTGATATATTTATATATAATAGTGTGTATGAAGTACTTAGTATTTTTGATGTAAGTATATAGGTATTTATAGCTTTTGCGCCGCATAATTTTCTCTGCTTATTCCTATGGTTGACTGGGAGAAAATGCTCTTAGCATTAAGTCCACCATTTGTTAAAAGTATATTTTTACTTTGGACAATAAAGTTTGATAAAATAAAATACTTGTTACAATAAATTCTTAATTTTTTTATTCTTAAGCTTAACTTTCTATCACACAATTATAATAGTATATTATACACCGAGAGTAATGAAAGAATTCCCAGAGCACAGTAATTAATCTAACAGCCTAAGCACACGGCGTATTTTAAACGCGCAGAAGACGCGCGTATACGCGCTTTAAGATGAATATAAAAGCAAATGATCTTGAAGGCAACACTGCGTACACCCCTTCGTACGCGCGTTTGTATCGATTCAAACGAGTTTCAAGCGCGCGTTTGTATCGCGTCGCGTTGTACGCGCGTTTGAATTGATACAAACTCAACAAACTGCATCTATGGCGTCGAAAACGCGCGTTTAAAATACGCAGTGTGCTTAGGGCCTATATGTGATCAAATTCAAAATCATTTACCTATCTTTGGATATTTTCATCACAAAATTAATTGTCAATTGTCTCTTTTGATTTCATAAAAGTTGTTGTCGTCTGATTATTTACTTACAGCTGAGTTTATGCCGCTTCCTAAGCGCAAACTGCACTGCAGCATTTTCTCCAGACGTCAATTTACAATTCATCAGCATCATCATGATGATGAATTGTAAATCACAATTAAACTAATATTTAATAAAAACTGATTCTTTTCTTTTTTGATTTTTTTTTGATTGAAAGGTTTTCTTTATCACCACGGCGATATGTACCGTAACCACAGAATACATAAGAGTCAAACAGAATGGAATCTCACAGCGTCTCCCGCAAATTGGCGTCCCCGCACCTCTCCCCCCTACTTTCTGTACCTTTCTGTGCTCTAAACTAGGGTTTAGTTACTAGTTGCACGCGATACACGACGTATCTTGTCTTGAGAACTGTCAACCAATAGTAACCATCATGGTGAGAAGATGCGCATATAATAATTGTTTATCCACCGATTACAACAAAAACACATATTTCATAGATTTCCAAATGATAAAATCAGGTAGCAAAGCAACAATATAATTTCACGTTATTACCCAGAAACCATCTTGATATATATATACCCTCCTCGCTCTCTCGCATTGGCGGGAGATACACAAGAGTGACAGGGATTATTAATCGACAGCAGTATAAACCGGTAAAAATACATAGGCTCCTCGCTCACAGTTAATCACATACACGCAGATGCCAAGTAGATTTCCGCGGGTTATAGTGTAGTGCTATAATGCCATTGTTGACAATGACAACTTGAGAAGCCGTGCGTAGAAGCGTGATACGATAAACATTTGTTTATTTTTTATTGAATTTATTTAAATAATTACCGTATAGTTTTGCGCCGAATATGCAAATTACTATATTACAATAGTGAATTTAGTGCGTTACATTATAAATTACTCAATAATAATCAGTATACGCGAATCTAAATCGATCTCTGTGTTTAAAAGACGAGTAAAAGATTATTATTTATCGGAATCATTATAGTTGTAGTTTATATATTATATATTAAGTATATTCATTTCTAAATAGACATATGTATATGTATGTTTATCTGTAGTTTCATAGTATGTTAATTTCTTCTTCCTTTATTTAACGAACACGCCTGTATGCCTTTCATATATGACCATCTCCTCTCACGGGCCTACTGGAAGAGATCTCTTTTGAGATAAGTAGTGCCTTTGTACAACTTTTTGTTTATGTATTCTCTGTATATATTGTCCGTGTACATAAATTGGTAAATAAATAAATAAATAAAGTGAACTAAAGGTGAAATGGACAATGGACATAATGAAAAATATTTGTGAAGTGATATTACGTAGCTGTTTCCGACTTTTCTGTAACATTTAATACATATAAAACAGAATATTTTTTACATCATAGTGTTCGCAAATCTCCCGGTATAGAAAGATATAATCGTAAATATGTCGAACTCGTTACTAGGTAAGTATTAAATTAATTCTGCGGTGCGACCCTAAGTATAAAACTCACACATCGATGTGTGTACAAATAAATTGTTTCGTTTGTAGTAGTAGTAGGTACTCGTATATATGTTACTCTGAATCTATGGAGAGTCATACCAGTGCCGTAACTAACAAATTATTACTGATATTTGGTATACATAGTAGAAAAAAATGTATTTTTATTGAAATACTATACAGGCTGACTTCTTTACCACCAGCCAAGTTCAGTCCATGATACTGAAATAATTTTCACAAATACAATAAAAGAAAAACTAAAATACGTCTTCCTATACAAATCAGCGCTCAGCCAAACGGATTTTATATGGGAGGACGGAAAATTTTTTCAACTTTTAATAACTTTTTTTTATGGAAAGTAGTTCAGTATCATGGACTGAACTTGCTCCAAAAATTTAGCTGGTGTTTAAAAAGTCACCCTGTATAATACTGATATTTAATAATCACTCACTTCTATATATGAGATGAAAAAAACTTATTTTTTTATATAAACGTACGTTGTTCTTTTGAAATAATATAAATTTTACTATAAATCTAATAATACAAGGTGCAAAAAGAAATATCATGATTTATTATAAATCTGAAATAGATTTTTTATAACAATATCGATATAAAAATCAAAGAAACCTAACACAAGATCAAAATTCAAATAAGTATAATAATAACTTATTAATAAAAAAGAATTGTAAGCAAGTACCTACATGAGATTACCCGCTACTTATATTCATATTATCTGAGCGCGGCGCGGCAGATTTTAACATTGTTTGCAAGTAAGTATCTCAGTTTGTATAGAAAACACGCCTAGTCCAACTCACAGAAAACGTAGCAGATTCCGCGCACCGCGGCGGGGCGCGGTGCCAGTGGGAGAATCGCCTAAAAGCTACGTTATTGTTATGCAATAATAATTGCTACTTTAGACGTATTTTACATATATTTTTATTATGATTAATCTATGTATGCCACCGGAATCATTCGTTGTGCGACTCCCGTGATTTTTAAAATAACACTCCTGACGTTTTTTATGCCACTCTAGGTCAGCAATCCGAGGTTGGACCATCCTCGAGGCTGCTTAACATGGCCAAGAATTCTTTTATCTCAGGTAACATAGGTGTCAGTGACCATTTATACTTCTCACACGTTGCGATATAAGTACTTAAATTAATATTTTCATTAATTTATTTGGCTGAGTTTACTTCTAGTTAACATCTATGACTATTTGGTATAATTTGACGGTTAATTTATTATACCTTAATATTTATTTTTAACTAATACACACTTAATCGGTGATAAAATGAATATTTCAGAACGTCGGAATCAGCCGCTCGAGCTGAAGGCGAGGGTGTTTAAGGGGTTACATTAATTTTTCGGAGTCCAGCACTGTCCCCATTTGAAATAAATTATTTTAAAGGAAACGGAGATATTATTAAAATTTTTGTCAGTGCAGTTTCAAGTGAGAATGTTAAGCTTTTGTTAGCATTTTTGCGGAAAGTTTGGCAAAAATGCTAAGAAAAGCTTAACGTTCTCACTTTAAACTGTAAATAGTAGTTCATAAAATAGTTTGAAGGGTTATTTAGGGCTTGATTGAGACAAAATTTTAAATGATATCTCCGTTTCCTTTCAAGTAATAAATTTAATTTTTTTCGCACTAGCACTGGACCCCGGAAAATTCATGTATGGCCTTAATATGCGATCTGTGGCTTTTTTTATACCAGCCCTGGTACGTGTAAAATTTCGTTTGTTCCCGATGAGTAACACTGTTACTCAAGGCGAAAAATCTTATTGGGGAAATATTACAAAATATTAATCCATCAGTAGTTTCATTTAACGAGTATTTTCATCTAACCTTTAATGGTCCGAGAGCTGGCACGAATTTTTGGGTAGGTATTTGAGACAAGTTGAAAATTGTCACACACCTCTCCTACTATACCCCAACACGGAACTGCAGACCTGGCTGGTGAGTAGCGGGGCTAAAGCAACCTATAAATTTTTAATTTTTTAATTTTTCAAAAAAGGTATTTGAGGCAATATGCATTTTTTATATGTTGTAGTTTAATGTTTAAAGAATAAAAAAATCAATAAGCCAGACGATTTAATTGGGGCTTTGATATTGCCAGGCGCGTGCAAAAGTATTTTTCAAAAAAATATAGTATTTAATATAATATTTTAAAAAAAAATAGGTATTTGAGGCAACTTGAAATTTTAATAGGGTATTACTTATAACTAAAAAATAAGATTCTCTAAAAGGCAGGTCATTTTGATGGAACTTTCTACCTGCCAGGTCAATCTAAATAAATCAAAATGGTTTAGCCCGGCTACTCACCAGCCAGGTCTGCAGTTCCGTGTTGGGGTAGAATAGAAGAGGTATGTGACAAGTTTTCAGCTTGCCTCAAATACCTACCCAAAAATTCGTGCCAGCTCTCGATCTATAAGTAGTTCATTACGCTACTGTTACTCAACGGGAATACGGAATGCTGCATTCCCGTCAAGTAACACTTAAGACTCGACGGACACTTAGATACAGTGTTACTTGACGGGAATGCCGTTAAGACACACTGGTACTCATCGAGAAAAATGTTAGTTGCAATGAGTAACACTGGAACTTATCGGCAAGTTTTTTCCCCTTGAGTAACAGTGTCACTCATCGGGAACAAACGAAAATTTATTCCAACTTATAATACTAGACTAATATTATAATGTCAACAGCTATTTTCTGTCCTATTTATTAATAATACCTAATTATTTATTTTAAAAAATTGCTTTAATACATTGTACAAGATCAAATCAAGCCCACACAAGTGGGCATAATCCTAACAGTGGGCGATGACGAAAACTCCATGTGTGGTACCCGGCCACGCCACCATAAGGAATTTGTATCAAAGTCACCATGATAAAATAAAGAGAATGCCATATGGCATTAGGTCCACCACTTGTACAATAGTTTTGTGCAATAAAGTTTTTAAATAAAATAAATAAATAAAATGTCCGTAATATGTTCGTAATTTACATATTTTTTTGTATTTTTAGATTACATAAACAAAGTAATTTATTAAACTTGGTAAACCAAGTCAAATTACAAAATGGTCAATATTACAAAGTATAGAAAACAAATCTAAATCAACAAATAAAATTAAAAACCGCTTCCCTTCACTTAAGGTGAATACAGAAGCAAATGGCCTTGAAGTGGCGCCCTCATTTGAAATAAATTGTTAACTCGTAAATATGGTGATAATTTCCATATTGCTAATCGTCAGCCACTAGATAGCCCTTTAACTTATTTTATGAACTGCCGTTGAAACTATTATTGGTGACTAATGTAAATATTTTCAACGGTGTTTCATAAAATAATTTAAAGGGCTATCTAGTGCCTGACGATTAGCAATATGGAAATTATCTCCATATTTACGAGTTCACAATTTATTTCATACGAGGGCACCACTACAAGGCCATTTGCTTCTATATTCACCTTAAGCCCACGCGCCCACGGCGAATTTTTGTAGCGATTCTGTCGCGCGTTCGCATCGATACAGTCGCAAAACGATACCCTCGCCCAAGTGAACACGATTCAGTCGCGATGCAAACGCGATACTCGCGCTTCTGTCGCGATGCAAACGCGATTCAGTCACTCGGTTCTCCTCACGAGCCACTCTCCCTCCGTTCTCTCCCCGATGTCGTCCGACACGGTCGTGCGTTTGCATCGCTACAGTCGCGATGTTGTAGCGCGTTGCAAATGCGACTAACGCGCGTTAGTAGCGATGCTGTCGCGCGTTTACGAAACGCGCGTCAAAGCCGTCGTAGGCGAGAAGTCTTAGCGTTTCCGGTCCAAAGGTGCCCAGAACGCCACAACAGGTGATAATAAGCGGCCGTCATTTGACCGATGTCATCTTCAAAACTATTAAATAAAAAAAAATTGATGATATATTTTACAATAATATTAAATTACAGTGACATCTCTACTAATTTTTTTATTGACCTTTCAAATCAGCAAGTTTACTATTATTCTGAAGAGATTGTCATGTCTGAATAGATGACCTTCCCTCTTCTTTCAATAGTTCTTCTCTTTCTAGTACCTCCTCATTGCTAACTCTATCCATTCAGTTTATTTTCTCAATTCTCTTCTAGTACCACATCTCGAATCTATTCTTTCTCTAACCTTCTTCCTTCATACCACCCCTACAAGTCCAATATATACCCCTATTTATTCAAATACAACATTCAGTCCCTGTACCACCACTACTACAACCACGACTCCCACCACCACCAGCACGATGACGCCGAGGACGCGACCGCCGATCACCACCACTAAAAGCAAAGAAGTCTACTCGTACCACCCCTAAAAGTCTAATATATTCCTTCACTACAAGAACTACATTCAGTCCCACTACTACAACTACGACTACGACCACGACCACCACCACAACTTCCACTACCAAACACTATAAGGCCGCGTCCACGGACACGCGGCGCGCGCGACGCGGACGCCGCAAAATTTTCATAGTTTGTAGTTGCGGTGGCCGCCGCCGCGGCTGTTGCCTTGTCCACGTGGACAAGGGGACACACTTGGGACGCGACCGCCTACCATGATTAAAAGCAAAGCAGTAATGCAGAAAACAAAGTTACCTCGTACCACCGCTATAAGACCAATATATTAACGCACTACAAGAAATAAATTCAGCCCTTAAACCACCACTAATACAACGACAACTACCACCAGCACGATGACGCCAAAGACGCGACCGCCGATCACCACCACTAAAAGCAAAGCCGTGTACTTGTACCACCACTGCAATTCACTATATTCCCTCTGTTCAAGAACTACATTCAGTCCCCGAACAACCACAACTACCACCACCATTTCCACCATATCACCACCACTAAAAGGAAAGCAGTAATGCAAAAAACAAAGTCTACTCGTGCCACCACTGAAAGCCCAATATATTCACGCACTACAAGAACAACATTTAGACCACAAACCACAACCACTACTACGACCACCACCACAACGACGCCTGGGACGCGACCACCACTAAAATGAAAGAAGTAATGCAGAAAACAAAGTCTACTCGTGCCACCACTGCAAGCCCAATATATTTACGCACTACAAGAACAACATTTAACCCACAAACCTCAATCACTACTACGACCACCACCACCACGACGACGCCGGGGACGCGACCACCGATCACCACCACTAAAAGGAAAGAAGTAATGCAGAAAAGAAAGTCTACTCGTGCCAACACTGCAAGCCTAATATATTCACGCACTACAAGAACAACATTTAGCCCACAAACCACAATCACTACTACGACCACCACCACCACGACGACGCCGGGGACGCGACCACCGATCACCACCACTAAAAGGAAAGAAGTAATGCAGAAAACAAAGTCTACTCGTGCCACCACTGCAAGCCTAATATATTCACGCACTACAAGAACAACATTTTGCCCACAAACCACAACCACTACTACGACCACCGATTACCACCACTAAAAGGAAAGAAGTAATGCAGAAAACAAAGTCTACTCGTGCCACCACTGCAAGCCCAATATATTCACGCACTACAAGAATAACATTTAGCCCACAAACCACAATCACTACTACGACCACCACCACCACGACGACGCCGGGGACGCGACCACCGATCACCACCACTAAAAGGAAAGAAGTAATGCAGAAAACAAAGTCTACTCGTGCCACCACTGCAAGCCCAATATATTCACGCACTACAAGAACAACATTTAGCCCACAAACCACAACCACTACTACGACCACCACTATGACGACGCCGGGGACGCGACCACCGATTACCACCACTAAAAGGAAAGAAGTAATGCAGAAAACAAAGTCTACTCGTGCCACCACTGCAAGCCCAATATATTCACGCACTACAAGAACAACATTTAGCCCACAAACCACAACCACTACTACGAACACCACCACCACGACGACGCCGGGGACGCGACCGCCGATCACCACCACTAAAAGCAAAGCAGTGTATTCGTAACACAACTGCTAGTCCAATACATTCACGCACTACATTCAGGCCTTGAAAAGTTTAAACTAAAACCCCCACTTCCACTACTAACTTTTACCTTACCATTACCATTTCCACTAGTACCACACCACCGCGACTACCACTACTGCTACCCCGATTACCACGTTCTCACTTTAAACTGTAAACAGTGGTCCATAAAATAGTTTGAAGAGTTGTCTAGGTTTTACTAGATCAAAATTTTAATTAGATACAAATAATTTGTTTCAAATGGGGGCAGCACTGGACTCCGTGCATCGCCTTAAGTTTGTTTTTATTTAAAATAAATTAGTTTTTATTACTTTTTACAATATCACAAATTAAGGGAGCAATTTTCGATACACGAAAAATCTCAAAAGAGATTGTGAAGCCATCGTGGATAGAATATTGTAGTGTATTAATTGTGTTGTGTGTAAAATAAATAAAAAAATTTAATTAAGTATAATAGTATAAATTGAAATAATAATTAAATTTAAAGTTGATTTCGATACAAATTCCATATGGTGGAGTGGCTACACAAAATATCTGTTTAAATTAGTCCAACATTCAGTGGCGCAGCTTGCATGGGTGGCACCAGGTGCCACCCCAACAGTACCGTGTTTTAAACTTTGTTTTTAGGAGGGGCAAAATCGAAATATCTTCTGTGCAAATAGAAATCTCAGGTGTCACCTAAGATTTCCATTTGCAGCCCCCCCCCCCCCCCCGTAGCTACGCCACTGCAAAAACTTACTCTTTAAATCAATAGTGATAAACTATATCACTGATTTAAGAAATGCAGATGTTTTATGAATACAGTCACTTTACGTTAAGTGGACGCCCGCGACGGGTTTAGCCCGTCTCTGTCTACCCTACGTGCGATAGATATAGCTGCAACCGTCGCGGGTCACGTGTCTCTCTCGCACCTAGAGTTTGCGACAGAGACGGACTGACCCGTCGCGAGTTACTTAACGCAGTTTCGAGGCCTTCACGTCAGCTTACTCAATACAATATGAGTCAGTCAAAGGTGTTTCTTAGCTCTGAGAGTGTCCAGTTACTTAGGGAACGCACTCGTACTCGACCCCTCCCTCCCCCTGGTGACCGCTCGTAGTATATACTAAGACCCCCCCCCTCCCTCTCAAGTTGTTACGTAGTATTAGAAAATGTGATTTTTAATCGTTTTGCACACACAAACACAATCTTTTAGTTAATTCAATATCAATCAGCTGACGTCTCGAGATATAGGCGTCAGCGCTACCAACTGTGAGATTAGAAAGCACTAAACGTTCCGCGCCATACTCAAATATAATTCGAAAAAGCGCGAGATTTTTCTCGGCGAAATCGACTACGTGACAAAAATTTAAAAGACCACCCTCCCCCCCTTAAATGAGTCACGTAGTATGGGTACGCTCCCTTAGGCCGTGTTCACACGAGCGCGATTTTTTTCGGCGCGACTCAGCGCGCACGTCGCGTATCATCGTTCCCTATTTAGAAACATATTTTAAACTTTATATTACAATAGATAAGCATTTAATCCCAATGTTTCTTCTCTGCGCGTTCGCGACGCGGCCTCTTATTGAAAGCTGGCTCTACGCGATCGGCGCTCGTGCCGTCTGAACGCGCCCTTATAATACGTATTATCTTATTAAGTCTAATTTGGACACAAAGTGGATCGTTCAAGTATTACGTATGTAGAATTTCAGCCATTTATAATCAACACAATGGGTGAGTGACAATGGGCTGTCAGCAAACGTAAGCAAATATCTTATCTCCTTCCTATGCTAACGTAAGCATTGATATTTATTTTTATAAAACTGCTTTTTAGTTTTTTTTCAATTATTTTCAAGACATTGTAGATATTATTTTTGATTAAAAAAAATGCCAATCAATATAAAAAATATAACTAAAAAGATTGGCTACGTAATTGAAGTCCAAACCCACCACCCTTTTCATGTAATCAAAAAATATACAAATCAAACACTCCCCCCCCCCCCACTTTTAACGCTTGCGTAACACTTGAACAGCCCCTTAACTGGACACACTGTACATTTTCAGTCTAAATTTGCCTTCAAAACTGCTTTAAAACATTATACATGACCGAATCAAGCCCACCTGTGGGCAATCACGGCAAGTCCACGTCCAGCATCCCCGCATCCTGCTCGCTCAAGCTGTCACTCTCCTCAAACGGACAACTCTCGCATTTTGACGGCGACAGATTCTGCACAGCAGTTTTGGATACAGTTCTAAAGATTTCACTATAGTCGGTCTCTTTGGATAGTTTCAACGCGTGCTCCCACGCTTGTAGCGTTTGTGTGTGCGTGTTTACTTGTCTGTCTACTAGATCGAGGAGGATGGACTTGATTTCTGAACGGGTTTTTGGCAGCCAGTCGGACAGTTCTGAACGGAGGGCCTCGGAGGCTTGTTCTAATCTGAAAAAAAAGGACATCTTTTATTATTGTTACTTTTCTCCTTGCTGATCTGGGAGAAAAGAAAAATCATAGAATGTACCAGCTGCTTCTCTTCCGGCGCAGATGGTAAAAGCCGATCGAGGGAATAGGCCAGAATCTGAATCATATCACTAGGTTTAGATTCGACGACCTCCGTGGCGTAATGGTTAACACGCTAGACCGCTAATCCGGAGGTTCTGGGTTCGATCCCCAGCCAGGGCAAGTTGGAAATTTTTTCAAATTGTCCTGGGTCTTGGGTGTTTATCTATATATGTATTTATCATAAAATATAGTATCGTTAAGTTAGTATCCCATAACACAAGTTTAGAACTTACTTTGGGGCTAGCTTAATCAGTGTGATTGGTCCCTATAAATAAATTAAAAAAAAACAGACTTTTTTCTCGAGTTTTTGGCGGGAAGTCAAGGGGTTCGGTTGGGGTTTGCTTTAAATTATTTTACAAATAGATTTTAGTGAACTTTATAATATGAAATTGGTGTTGTTTGGTGTTATAAATGCTCATGACATGAACAATGTGTGAAATAGTTAAGTGGACAGTCATAGTACGGCTGTAGTGATATTTGTTTCGCGGACTGTGTGGGGTCTTCGGGCGTCGTCCGCCACTCAGTCGTCTATGTAAACCAGCGGACTCGTATAGATTTGTCGCCAGAAGCTCTCTTGCAGCAGTCAAAGGCCTCCACCACCCTTTGATTGTCTTGTTAGGGTTAGGTTAGGTTTAGGTATAAAGAACAAAATTAAAGATAGGCTTTATAGGACTTGTATCCAAAGCCGTAAAATTATTTAATAAAAATTAAAAATCATCATATCAGCCACAGGAAGTCCACTGCTGGACATAGGCCTAGCGCGAAGAACCGATGGCCGATGGGGCAGAAAGGTTCACTATTATGATTTCCTTTTTTCCACCTTCATGCCCACCATCACGCTAAAACTGGGCCTTACCGCCCTAGGCTTTGTCTGCCCCGACAAGGATAAAGACGTGATAGAGCATTTTATCAATTTATGGGAGTCCTTGGGGAGGCCTACACTGTCCGAATTTTTGGAGCAAGTTCAGTCCATGATACTGAACTACTTAGTACAAAAAAAAATTATAAAAAATCAATAAAAATGTTTCGTCCTCCCATACAAAATCCGTCTGTCTGAGCGCTGATTTGTATGGGAGGACGAAAAATTTTCATCGATTTTTAAAACTTTTTTATAGAAAGTAGTTCAGTATCATGGACTGAACTTGCTCCAAAAACTTGGACAGTGTTTAAGAAGTCAGCCTGTATATGGCATTAAAATATGCCAGCCGGCCCGGGCCGGCGTGGGCTGGTTGGTCTGAAAGGTACCTTGTCGCATAGCATCTCTTCCAGTCAACCTTTGGGTAGAGAGAGGAGTTCGGCATTAATCAATTTTGCTTGCAAATTACCTGTTGTGTAGATCATCCGAGGTATTCCCCGCGACGTGAGCGGCTGGAAAAAACAAATAACCGAATCAACTACTTAAACATGTTTATTTCGCACCTCCCTAGCTTTGAAATCTTTGAATAGGAATCATTTAGAACACAATACCATTAGAACAAACGGTGCGGACTCGTACATCAAGGGTTCCGTTCCTCCGTACAATGATTTAAAACGTAGAAAAAAGAAACACGTTTCTTGTATGACGACCCCCTTTTTGTTAGGGTTCCGTACCCAAACGGTGCAAACGGGACCCTATTACTGAGACTCCGCTGTCTGTCCGTCTGTCACAGGGCTCTATCTCTTGAACCGTAATAGCTAGACACTTGAAATTTTTCACCGATTATGTATTACTGTGGCCGCTATAATAACAAATACTAAAAATAAAAAAAATAAAAAAAATTAAAGGGGGCTGAAAAAAACACGTTTCTTGTATGACGATACAAGAAACGTGTTTTTTTCAGCGTTTTTTACTTGATTTTTATAATGGCATTAACTAGATACTTGAAATTTGTACCAATTATGTATTACTATGACCACTATAACAACAAATACTAAAAATAAAATAAAGTTAAAAATTAAAGGGGGTCGTCATACAAGAAACGTGTTTCTTCAGCGTTTTAAAACATTGTACGGTGGTACGGAACCCTTCATGTACGAGTCCGACTCGCACTTGCCCGTTTATTTTTAACATTATCTTATTATTAGTATTTGTTGTTTAAGGGTCACAGTAAAACATAATCGGTGAAAATTTCAAGTGTCTTACTATCACGGTTCAAGAGATAGAGCCTTGTGACAGACGGACAGACAGCAGAGTCTCAGTAATAGGGTCCCGTTGGCACCTTTTGGGTACGGAACCTTAAAAATGATTTATTTATTTATTTAACAATTTATGTACACGGACAATATATACAGAGAATACATAAACAAAAAGTTGTACAAAGGCACTACTTATCTCAAAAGAGATCTCTTCCAGTAGGCCCGTGAGAGGAGATGGTCATATATGAAAGGCATACAGGCGTGTTCGTTAAATAAAGGAAGAAGAAATTAACATACTATGAAACTACAGATAAACATACATATACATATGCTACATACATACTTAAATAATTACATATGTCTATTTAGAAATAAATATACTTAATATATAATATATAAACTACAACTATGATGATTCCGATAAATAATAATCTTTTACTCGTCTTTTAAACACAGAGATCGATTTAGATTCGCGTATAGAAGGTGGTAATGAGTTCCATAGTCTGACCGCATGTATCGAGGAGTAGGAAAAGGTAGTAATGCTGTGTGAAGGGTATTTAAGGACAGTTTTTAGGTGGGATCTGCAAAGAGAATTTGGAGAATATAAAAAGGAAAAGCGCTCACGTAGATAGGAGGGGAAAGAAGGATAGTGTAGGACGTTGTAAAGCAGACAAAGAATGATTTTTTTTTATTAACACTTATTATATTTTACTAGCTGTTTCCGGCGGCATTGCCCACGTTTTTAAATATAAAATACAGCCTATGTTACTCGTTGATAATGGAGCTTTCTATAATACAGTATACAAGGGTCGCATTTAAAACACCGGCAACATTTTAAAAGCAAGTTCAGTCCATTATACTGAAACGCAGTAAAGCTCACCATGCAATGTGTTCCGACTCTTCAGTTTGTCTCTGTGCGCCTTACAATAGGCCGCAGACCCGTTCACGAGTTGACGAGGTTACCTAAAACTCTCCATGCAATGTGTGCCGCCTTTTTAGCTTGTCTCTGTGCGCCTTACAATAGGCCGCAGACCCGTTCACGAGTTGACGAGGTTACCTAAAACTCTCCATGCAATGTGTGCCGCCTTTTTAGCTTGTCTCTGTGCGCCTTACAATAGGCCGCAGACCCGTTCACGAGTTGTCGAGGATACGTAAAACTCACCATGCAATGTGTGCCGCCTTTTTAGCTTGTCTCTGTGCGCTTTACAATAAGCCGCGAGCATGGGCAGCACCGCTCGATGCGGCGCGGGCCGGCGCGGCGGAGCGGTGACCGCGCGCGCAGCGCCAGCGCCCACAGCGGCTGCAGCGAGCGCGGTGTGCCCGCCCGCCTGGCTCGCCCACACGTCGCAACAGCGCTTCATGCTGGAAGGTACACATCATCATCATCTGGTCTTTTTAAGTCACTGCAGGAGCCGTGTGGCAACTACAGTCCTATCTCTATTCTGCCAGTTTTGAGTAGGTGTTTGAAAAGATAATGCTCAATCAAATGCTTCTTCACTTTAAGACCAATAATCTTTTCCATAGCCAACAATACGGCTTTACTGCTGGAAAATCGACCACCGATGCAGGAGTAGCACTTATTACTAATATCTACGACGCGTGGGAAAACAGAAATGATGCAATTGGATCATTTTGCGATCTTTCTAAAGCATTTGATTGCGTTGATCATCCAACGCTTTTGCTCAAATTTCGTCAATACGGTTTTGATGATCAGTCAATTAAATTAATAGAATCTTACTTAACAGATAGGCTTCAAATTGTTGATATAAACGGCGTAAAATCACACGGGTCTAATGTGAAAATGGGCGTACCCCAAGGTTCAATTCTAGGACCGTTCCTTTTCTTAGTTTATGTCAATGACTTGCCTTACATGGTTAAGAAACAGGCTGACATGGTGCTGTTTGCTGATGACACCTCGCTAATATTTAAAATAGATCGTCATAACAAAGATGCTAGCGCGGGGAACAGCACCTTGTCTTCAATTTCTGATTGGTTTTCAGCCAATAACCTCATGTTAAATGCGAAGAAGACCCAATGCATTCGATTCTCTCTTCCTAATGTGAATCAAGCCTGCGTTGACATACTAATTAATGGTCAGAAACTCGATCTGGTTGAAAGTACTACCTTTTTAGGAATCACAATTGATTCGAAACTTCAATGGGGCGCTCATATAACTAAACTTTCTAATAGGCTTAGCTCTGCGGCTTACGCTGTTAGGACAATAAGACAATTGACAGATGTAGCAACTGCTAGAGAAGTGTACTTTAGTTACTTTCACAGTCTAATGTCTTACGGGATACTTCTATGGGGGAGTGCAGCCGACATTCAGACTATTTTTATTTTACAAAAAAGAGAATTCGTGCCATTTACCGTTTAGGATCGAGAGACTCACTGAGGGAATTATTCAAGGAAATAGGTATACTTACTTTTGCATCACAGTTAATATTTGAAAATATAATGTATGTAAGGAAAAATATTTCCATGTTCCATAAAGTAATTTTACAGATAGAAATTTACGTAATAAGAATGACCTAGTTAGCCCGTATTACAGGCTGAAAACAGTCAGTAAGTCTTTTATGGGGAAGTGTATATACTTTTTTATAATAAATTGCCAGAATCGGTCCTTGATATGCCAGACAGAAAATTCAAAGCTTATGTAAAGAAAGTACTTTGTGAGAAGGCTTATTATAGGACCGATGTCTATCTTAAAGACAAAAAAGTCTGGCTTGAGCTTGGCGCGGGTCCCTCTTAAAGGTTTGTATACTTAGACATGTCATAATTTAGGTACATCCTTAATTTACAAATTGACATTATTTTAAATTTCGTAATTCTTATAATTCAATTTAAATATGACATAACAAACAATGTAATATCAGTCCATCCGTATAACTAATTTTAAGTTTTAAGTTTGTTAGTTGACGTCTTTGGAGAAAACGTGCAGTGCAGTTTGTTGCCGCTTCTTCTGCACTTGCGCCTAGGAAGCGGCGTAAACTTAGCTTTAAGTAGCGATTTGACGTCAACATTTGTGCAAAACAAAGTGACTATTATTAAGAGATATTATAAATATCCTATGATAATAAAGATATTTTGAATTGAATTGAAACCGGCAGAGTAGAATAGGACCACTCCAAGTTTTACCGTGGATGTCGTAGAAGGCGACTTAGGAAACACAAGCTAAACACAGCTTGTAAACATCGGTAAGACCTCTCCGACCCGTCTGAGCAGCGTGGAGAGTGTAGACCAAATCCTCTGACTAGTCTGGCTAATATATGGCTCTGGTAGTACACAGAGAGGGTCGTGCTCGCCTATCGCTAATTAAAATTTTCTGTTTTACTAAAAGGCTGACTGGTAGAGAATGCATTAGCATTAAATCCACCTTTGAACCATTGTGGTCAATAAGGATTTAATAAATAAATAAATAAAAATAAATAATTTTTTTTTATTTAAATTTACAAAAAAAACAACCGACTTCAATTTTTTTTTAGGAGTTTCGTCCATATCTCCAATGTTCTTCATTATATCTTCACCAAATTAAAATGGGACCAACTTGGTAGTAAAGGCTTTCAAATAAAAAAAGAATCATCAAAATCGGTTCACAATTGGCGAAGATATCGCGTAACAAACAAACATAAAAAAACCACATACAGTCGAATTGATAACCTCCTCCTTTTTTGAAGTCGGTTAAAAACTAAACTTACCCCATGAGCTCGTTGGCCACCTCCCCGCCCCCCTTGTGCAGTTTGGTCGTCAGGGAACACAGCGTCGTCAGTTTTTGTTCCAACGACGTAAGGTAGTCTTCTATTGACGAGAATTCCGGGTCTTTTACTCTACAAAAGAATTAAGGCGTTGTGGGTTCACAATTTGCAATACTGTGCGTGTTTTTGAAAAATCACTGTTATTAAACTACTACAGTTTATTCCTCAAGAAATTTACATAAAAATCTTAAGGATTTTCTACAGACAATGTATTATTAAAATAATAAATATAACTGAAATATTCGTCGAAAGCGAATAAAGAATTTTTTTTGTATTATATTTAAATAATAGTAGTAGTTTAATAACAGTGATTTTTCAAAAACACGCACAGTTTTGCAAATTGGGAACCCACGTCACCTTAAGTAAATAAATAAAAATTATTGTCCGGTGACATAGGCTACAGTTTGTATGCAAGCAAATAAAAAAAAACCCCAACTGTCAAGAACGCCATCTAGTGATGAATAGCGGAACTACCGATACGACTTGATATCCGTAGCGCCATCTGTTATTTGCTAGAGAAAGCCCTGACTTTCAACCGTTAACCCCCATGGACGTACCATTCAAACAGGACCGAGTACTTCACAAAAATTAAAATTACATGTTTTTGAAAAAACACACCTTATCTCATTGTTATAATACTTAATTTGGGGCTACCAAAATTGACAGAGGCTAAAGTTGCAAGCGAGATAGCAACAAAAGAGGCCGTTTGTTTCTTTCCAAAAATTGCCATGCAAAAAAAAACAGAGCAGTTAGTAGAAAATGGTAGTAATTATTTTTGATATTTAGTCAAATAATAAAGTAACTTTACAGTTAATTTATTAGCAATTATAAAGTTCTTGCCTAAATATTTAATACTGCTGGGCAAAGGCTTTCTCTTTCTGCTTCCAAACAGTCCTGTCGATGGCAATACTTTGCCACTCCCGAGTGGTCGCCGAAAGCGAGGCAGACCTCGAAAACGATGGCGTGATGATTTGGACAAGTACACGAAAAAAGTTAAATAAAAAAAAATACCTGGCCCCATTGGCAGGTTTGGACTCTCCGCTGCCATAGAGGGCACTGCTCAAACCCCACAAACTTAATGCACTGCTTTCACTCTTGAAAACCTGAAACAAATATGATGAAATGAACATTGACAAAGAATACAGGGTGGTGCATCTGAAATCATTGGCATTAATTTAACTTGTTAACATACTCACTTAAGGTGAAGATATAGGCAAATGGCCTTGAAGTGTGAAATAAATTGTTAACTCGTAAATATGGTGATAATTTCCATATTGCTCTTCGTCATGCACTAGATAGCCCTTTAAATTATTTTATGAACTGCCGTTGAAACTATTATTGGTGATCCGTCTAGCTTTAAAACTTGCCGTGGCCACTTTTGGCGGAGGCAAGTTTTAAAGCTAGACGGACTAATGTAAATGCTTTCAACGGTGGTTCATAAAATAATTTAAAGGGCTATCTAGTGCATGACGAAGAGCAATATGGAAATTATCACCATATTTACGAGTTAACAATTTATTTCTAATGAGGGCGCCACTTCAAGACCATTTGCCTATACCTTCACCTTAAATGTTATTTTTAGGGTATATTACGTAGTACTGCAATTTAATGCAGTAATTAAAAAGTATCAAAAAGTAAAAAAAAAAAAAACTATCAAATCATCACGCGACGCGCTCGCGAGAGTGCTACGACCCCGGCGCTGGTAGGTACACTCACCAGCAGTGGTGCGGGCGGCCGGCATACAAAAACAGACCAAGTTGCGTGGATAAGGTTTAAAGTCGAGTGGGGAAAGGCGATGTCACGCGACCAATTGACAATAGCAGGTAATTCTGTATTAAGGAATCTACGACGACGCTATGAAATTGATACTATTATAATTAATTTGATTTCCTGAGTTTTATTTATTTTATTTTATTTGACGTGGTTACCCAGCAGCACAAATATAGATGTGTATGACCAGCAGAAGTACTAGTTTGTTATAAATAGGGTAGGTTTGGCAGGCTTTTGTCAATTTTTTTGAGTACGAGGATATATGTATGCGTTTAAATTTTTGTATGTAAACTCGTAGGCATTTCATCACAATCCTCAGTGGTTTATAGAAATGTCATGTTAATATTCTGTTGTACATAATTGTAATATGTTAGTAATAAATAAATGAGAAAATAATTATGACGATTCATTTTTATTTTTAAGGTGTCTATCAAGGAGTCTAACGCATGTTTAGAGGTTGTCTTTAATATGAAAATGACGACTTTTGACTGACGTTTTATTAGGCACAAATTACTTTGTATCATGGGTATAGTGGATATTTAAAAGGATGCCAATGATTTCAAATCCACCCTGTATACAAGGTTACTTTTTAAACAGTGGCACAGAATACAGTAAGAGTAAACAGAAGGGACTCTTCTAAGGTACGCGCAATATACGTCCCCGTTCCCCGCACCCGCACCTCTCCCCCGGTTCTTGACGGCCAACGTGAGAATCGAGGCGAAAACGGGGGAGAGGTGCGGGGACGGGGAACGGGGACGCCTGGGTGACGCATGTTGCGCGTACCTTAGGAGATTCCGGCCTGTGACAGTGGCAACGTTTTTGGAGCAAGTTCAGTGCGTGATACTGAACTACTTTCCATAAAAACCAACGACGACACAAGTCAGATGTTGACCGTTCGGCGGTCATACGACGACAAACAACCAGATGTTAATCGTTCAGCGGTCAAACCACGACACAAGTCAGATGTTGATCGTTCAGCGGTCAAACCACGACACAAGTCAGATGTTGATCGTTCAGCGGTCAAACCACGACACAAGTCAGATGTTGATCGTTCAGCGGTCAAACCACGACACAAGTCAGATGTTGATCGTTCAGCGGTCAAACCACGACACAAGTCAGATGTTGATCGTTCAGCGGTCAAACCACGACACAAGTCAGATGTTGATCGTTCAGCGGTCAAACCACGACACAAGTCAGATGTTGATCGTTCAGCGGTCAAACGACGACACAAAACCAGATGTTGTAGAATGTCTGGTTTTGTGCCTGAGGATGCCTCGTGTAGAGGTGAAACACGTGTCGCGAGTACGACAGATATATAGTAACACCTGAATTAATTAACTATAGTAAAATGCTCACCTTGTCCAGTTCTTCGTCGGGCATTGTGACGAATAGACGAAAATCCTCGCTGTGCGTCAATATGGGGTGTTTGGCCACGCGATCTAGTGAAAACAATAATAAATAAATAAATATACATCGTGTTAGTGAAAGAACGCAAAACCTCTCAGATGGTACCTCAGCCCATGTAACTGAACAACTTTTGTTCAACAACTTTCACGAAATCAAAAAAAAAATCGAATGTTCATAAATCGAATTGACTCGATCAGCTGATCAGTTTGTATGAAAAGTCAATTGTTTTTTGGGTTTCGTGAAAGTTGTAGAACAAAAGTTGTTCAGTTTCACGAGCTGAGGTACCATCTGAGAGGTTTTGCGTTCTTTCATTAACACGTTGTATACAACGTGGAAGTGACATACCCGTAATAAATTAAACCACGGTCTTTGACTGTTTATTTTAATTTCATTATACTTCAGTGGTCTAGTATAGCCCGTGGTTCGATTTATTACGGGTATGTCCCTTACACTTTGTATACATATAAGTGTACATATAAACACCCAAGACCCAGGACCATTAGAAAAAGGCCATTTTCCAACTTGCTGTCTTATCTGATCGAACCCAGAACAAGTCTATACTGTTGTTTGTTGTTGTTGTTTTTCGTGTATGTAAGTGACCAACACTGGTGTCAGATTTTTCAAGCTGCCTAAAAGCATCTGACATAGCTTGACGACTGCCATACAATTACAGCCAGGACCAACGGCTTTTACGTGCCTTCCGAAGCACGGAGAAGCTCGAGAAAAGTTTTTTGTACCACTTGTGGTCACCCATCCAAGTACGGACCACGCCCGGGGTTGCTTAACTTGTGAAAACGCTAGCAATGCGTACTCCCACCGGGCCACCGAGCTCCTCAGTCTATACTATACCTAGTAGATAGAAGTCTTTACTTAGTAGATAAAAGCAGGCCTGTGTCCCTCCCCGTTTAGGTACCGAAAATGTACCTACATTATAACTATGCGCGCAGCGGCCCCTCCGGGTGGTAAATTTAGTTATACGAATCGTTTGTCCAGAGTAATAAGAATGAAATTGGCTTGCAATGGATGTCTAGGTATCTATACGAAAAGGTGCTGAGTTCCGACGTGAGCTAAATTAAACCATATCGCTAGCCACATTGAGTAGATATTACTTTGAATCTCTTTGCAGAGTGAGACTTCTGTACGTTAGTATTATTTATTCTGTGATAAAAGTCTATACTTATTAGATAAAAGTCTCAACTAGAGTTTACTTACCAAGAAAAGCGTGAAGGCCCAAAGTCCTGAGAGCGACGAACGAAGCTGAGTATCTATCCAACTGTTGCCGTGCTGAGTGGAGGGGAGGGAGGGGGGGCGCTGCGACCAGCGGGTAGGCCGCTGCGAGGCGCTGGTGGAGCACCTAGTACAGAAAAGTTGTATTTATGTGGCTTCAGGCGATTTTTCTTTTAGTTTATAACCATTATGTATGTCGTTTATGACCACAGAGTAGACATGGGTAATATCGACTCCGAGGAGTGTTTCGGCTCACCGAATCTTACTCCGCATCCGGTACCGACTCATCTTAATGATTCCTACTCCCTTATCGGCTCCAGCTCCGAGGTCCGCTAAGTTTCGCTATTGAATCTACAGAATACAGATGTCCTTTCTGGTACCGGTTTCAAAACAAAATAATATTGACTCTCGACTCCCGATTCCTTCCGAAACGCGGCTCGCGACCCGACAGGCGCCACCGGTTCCCGGCGGGACCAAGATCGGTGCGGACTCAATAACTCGCGGGAGCCGATAACAATTACTGGGATTCAGTATGGGTATCGGCTCCTGTTGATGAATCGGCTCATTTAAATATTCGAATCCGGAGTTACCCATGTCTACCACAGAGGTAGTCTCTCGGTCTTCCTTTTCCTCTTCGCCCTTTTTCTCTTTCTACTATTATTCTGAAGCCGTGTGGTTCCCGGCAGAGTAGAATAGGACCACTCAAAGTCTTCCCGTGGATGTCGTAGAAGACAAGCTAAACAAAGCTTATAAACATTGATACCTCTCCAACCTGTCTGGCCAGTGTGGAGAGTGTAGGCCAAATCCTTTGACTGCTCTAGCTAATATATGGCTTTGGTAGTACAGAGAGGGTCGTGCAATGGAGACTAAATAAACGGGCAAGTGCGAGTCGGACTCGTACATGAAGGGTTCCGTACCACCGTACAATGTTTTAAAACGCTAAAGAAACACGTTTCTTGTATGACGACCCCCTTTAATTTTCAACCTTTTTTTATTTTTAGTATTTGTTGTTATAGCGGCCACAGTAATACATAATTGCTTAAAATTTCAAGTATCTAGCTATTACGGTTCAAGAGATAGAGCCCTGTGACAGATGGACAGACAGCGGAGTCTCATTAATAGGGTCCCGTTTGCACCCTTCGGGTACGGAACCCTAAAAAAAACCTGATGATGATGATGATTATTCTAAAGAGTTTGTCGTAGATTTTATTAAGCCGAAACCAGTCGACGTTTTCGACTAGTCCAGGAACTTACCTTAAAATGGTTATACCTTCGACGCACGCTGGGCGGACACTGCCAGCGTGCGCACACGCATCGGACCCGATACGTTACATACGTCTCTAGCGTCGACATCTGCTTCATTGGCGCGTCGACCTGTACAGCAAAACATACATGAAACTTTACAATACTACGTCTTTATAGCTAACGGGGCAGACAGAGCCTAGGACGGTAAGGCCCAGGCCACTTTTAGCGTAATGGTGGGCATGAAGGTGGAAATGGGAAATCATAATAGTGATGGATTGTTAACCGCATTGCCTATTCATATGATTCAGATTCTCGCCCGTCCCTCGATCGGCTTTTAATATCTGCACAGTAAGAGAAGCAACTGGATACATACATGTTTTTTCTTTTCTCCCAAACAACCTCTTTTTGACGACCTCTGTGGCCTAGGGGTCATCATGTCAGGTTGTCACACCGGAGGTCCCGGGTTCAATTGCCAGTCAGTGTCGGATTAACCTTGGATGTTTATCTATATGTATTATTTACTATGTATTATATTTATTTTAATTTTTTTGTAGCTAATTTGACTAGTAATTTCATAGAAATATAATTCTCTAGAAACCTAACGCTCCTACATTCACCGCTTCGATTCTGATTCCATTTACGCAAACAAATGAACAGTAATTACAACGAAACACTCGAACGCACACATAGACAAAGATGCATGCGATTGGTCGCGACAAGGTCAGGCGTCGTCGTCGGTTGGGTGGGGCAGTCAACGCAATGAGCGGTGAGGTACAATGCGCGGATGACACCTATTTTGCAGTACGCTACGCTAAAATAAATAACCTTATTTACGTTTTTTTTTTTTTTTCCTATTTTTTTTCCGAGGCTTCAGTTCACTTGGTGTGACTATTGATAATTTCTAGTTCCTGTGCAACATCACAGCTCTTATGAAAAGGCTTTTGCCATATGTGATAGTGGGTTGCTTAACATAATGTTAAGCTTACCGTTGCACATCGATAGTCCCGCTAAAAATCGGTAACGTAGGGCGGTATACTGGTCACATTCCATCAAGACATGTAGTAAGTCCTCCGTCTTATCACAATAATTGCATAAGTCTGAGCGGGTTACTCTCATTAAGAGTAGAAATTTGTTCAACGGAATATGACCAGCCCTCACCCTAAATGCACACACAAGATGTTTCCTCAGATGTTCAGAGGCATAAGGAGGGCACAAAACCTCCTCCCCCCCATTTACCGCTTCCCATGCCAAAGAGTCTGCCACCTCATTACCATGGATTCCTACATGGGATGGTGTCCACTGTAACTTTATATTCTTTCGAGTGTTCATTACCATTCCCAGTATCTGATAGGCTATCGGCATCCCTCGGCTATCCGAGGAGCACCGAGCCAAGTGTTGCAGAGTACTTCTTGCATCCCTAAGGATTACAATATTTTGAGGTATTAAATCTGCTGCATATTTTAGGGCTTCTGCAATGGCAATTAGTTCCGCTCATGATACAAATGTCTCCGTTTAAACACCATCTCTTCGTTGTGCCTGTTTGAGGATCAAAGAGAGCAGCTCCGATTCCACTGCTTGCCTTTGATGCATCAGTGTATATTTTATAATATCCACTATAGTCCTTCTCAAGATAATGAAGTGTCAGACTCCTCAGCTTACAAATAATGGTATCATGTTTAGGCCTATCAAGGTCTGTAATATTTACTACAATAAACATCATGTCCATTGATGATAGCCACACATTGAGTAAAAACATTTCCAAAACGTTGGCATTCTTAAAAAGATTTATATCACGGAAATTACAGTGTATATCTGCTAATACCGGCTTCTTCTTGTTGTTCCAATAACTATGCTCTCCAGATAATTTATCAATTAAATCAAGAACACGTCATTGGACGTGGAGGCCATCTTTAACCAGCATTTACAACCGATCCACAGTCTTTGAATGGCCAGTGGAGGGAGACTCAAACGTTTTTTTTTTTGAATAAACTAAATTTTATGTCTGTATGGCTTTTACACCACTTCACGGCACATGACGGCATTTTTAATGAATCGATTATCGCAAAAACACAGCAATATTTTCAAAGGAAACTTCTTGCGACGCAACCGCACGACTCGAGTGTCAAGGCGAACTGTCACGCCGCGCGGTTCATATTTTAAGCCCCGCTCGCCGCGGTACATATCGCGTGGAATGATTTTTCGGGATTACTTAAGATTCTAGAGAATTATTGTTCGTAGAGTAATTTAGATTTATTTAGCAGCTGTTCAAACATTTTTATGCCACTTATTGCTTCAGTCAGATATCCAAGTGTAACTTGTGAAAGCATTAGCAATGCTACTCCCACCGGGCCATTTAAAAAATAAAATAAAACAAACCTTCACCGCAATATCGCATCCAGTTTCCATGATGAGAGGCACAGCATCTTGCAGATCCTCGTTTAGATCATCCACCACACTCGTAGCCTCTGTCTCTTCCGTCTCGTCCCCATCATTAAGGTCCAGGACAGCGGAGCTACTTTCACTGGTCATGGTACTGAAAACAAACATATAATTTTCTCAATATCTTTCTCTGGGCTGCCATCTTCTAATACAAAAAATTATGAGCTCTGCGCTGAATTAGGCAGCAGGATATAAATGTCCTGCTGTCCTGTCCTGTTTAGGGCTAAAGCCCTAAAAGCCAATCATGGATACAATGGCAGAGTAAGATCAAAGAATGTGAGCCAGTGAATTTTGGCGAGGACAAAAAAAAGCAGTGGCTATCCAGGATTGCCGACAGAAGTGAAAACTTGAACAAGATGGTGTCGGTAACAGTGTCGCGAGTTCAATGGTTTGTTCTCATCTCAAAAAATGCCAAACGCCTAAATAAGTTTTCACTTCAAGAGGTCATCACTTCACGTCTTCACTCAAAGTAGGCGAGATAGTTTGGCGAGGCCTAAAAAAAGTAATCTGCTTTGCCAAAATCCTAAAAACAACCCAGACCTTTTACCTAGTAGGTAGGTGTCTAAAGTACTTGTGTTGCGTGTAAGCTAGTGTCGGCCAAATATTTATGTGTCCGGCCTAAACACTACTTTAGACACCTACCTACTAGGTAAAAGTAGATGGCTTTTGCCATGTGTGACAGTGGGTTGGTAATCTTATTTATTTATTTTATTTAAAAAACTTTATTGTACATCAGCGATAGTTATACATAATAAAATAATTCAAAAGTAATTTTACAAATGGTGGGTGGACTTATCCCAGAATTTGGTATTTAATAATATTGATAAGTATGTACTTACTAACATTATTATTATTTTGTAAGAAAAGGTTTTTAAGCTTTTAATTCAATTACACAAAAGAAATGTTGGCTTCAAAACATTTTCATTTGCTTCAAAACAATCATGAATTGAATGAACCGACGAATAGAAAGTATCCACGTAAAACAAAAGTAGGCGTAAAAAGTACCTATGTACTTATCATGTAAACAACGACAATAAATACCATGAATCAAAGCAATTTTGAAGAATTTACGAGATTAGATTAGATGAACCACAGCTAAGATAACATTTTATCACTATTTTTGTAACACAAAAGTGTGAAATCACCAAAATAAAATTGAATGCCAACATAGATGCCCTACTTATGTTTTTAAATGTAATTACCTCGATTACAACGTTTAATTTATAATTGGCTAAATTAAAATTAATTTTAAGCGTACTGAAAATAGAATAAATACCTGTTTTCTTTCGAAAAAACAATATTTTTACCAAAATTTTTACAAACTTCTAAAACCAAAGAAAATAATACTCTCTGCCGAAAACCAAGACTAAAATCGATGACAGTTGTACTTCCTTTTCTTTCAGCAAAATTATTTTATTACTAAACGTGTTTGTATATCATTGAATGACGTTTTGCTAATTAAGGAAATGATTCGAAATTGCGTAGGATGGATCGTCTATGACATTTTATTTTTCTTTTCTGCCGATTGGCACAGACAATGTAGTTCTTAGTACAAACGGGTTTCCCGCGTTTCTGTTTTTTTTCGTTTCCTTGCGGATTCAAATGGATAGGAAGGAACATTTTTTTTTATGAGGTAAAGACTCTTTCAGTTTCTCTTCTTTCAGACTATATAAAATCTCGACAAGCAATACGTCACTCATATATTTTGATCTGATCCAACCTCGTTAGGCAATGTAAAATTCTCTGTAAAATTATAATATCTCAGGGTTTCACCTGAAAAAAGGTGAAAGAAGAAACGTGTACCTACCAAAAAAAACCTAGGTAATCTTTGAAATGGTTCATGGTTTCCCTGAGCGAAGGAATGTTGGCATTAATACATATCACGGAGGCGATGGCCGCTTGGAGACATTATCAGACAGGTATACACAATCGCGTTACTTTCTTTCCCTTGCAGGTTGACAAAGCCTAGGACTATAAGATCCAAAGTCCACTATCAGCGTGGTGATGGGCATATAGGTATACTTAGTTGTGGACTTGTGGTTTGTGATTTGATGTGATCATGTGACAGGCATGAGACATGACATGATTCCTCGAATTTTCGCCCATTCTCTCGATCGGCTTATTCGATAGCGGAAAAAGAAAACCGGCTTGGATTTGATCATGGTTTAAAATCTAATAAAACAAGGTATTACTGGTCACGTGATAAGTTCAAGAGTAGATACGTCATCAGTTGGGTTAGGTTGGGAACCTGGGAGTGTTGCCTTGCCACTGTGTGTGATGCACTTTACTCGGGTCGGGTAGGTAATTCGATCACACAATGTGATGTGCAATCATAATCAAAGCGGTGAATGTAGGAGCGTTAGGTTTCTAGAGAATTATATTTCGATGGAATCACACGATACTATACGATTACGAGTAAGTTCGTCCATTGGAGTTTTTGGCGGGAAGGCAAGGTGTTTGGTTGGGGTGTTCTTTAAATTATTTTGCAAATTGATTTTAGTGGACCTTATAATATGAAATTGGTGTTGTTTGGTGTTATAAATGCTCATGCTCATGAACAATATGTGAAATAGTTAAAGTGGACAGTCATAGTACGGCTGTAGTGATATTTGTTTCGCGGACTGTGTGGGCGTCTTTGGGCGTCGTCCGCCACTCAATCGGCTATGAAAACCAGTGGACTCGTATAGATTTGTCGCCAGAACCTCCCTTAAAGCAATCAAAGGCCTACACCAACCTTTGATTGTAACTTGTTAGGAAAAAAGAATTTCCCACGTTTTATTAACTTGTTCCTGGCTAAATACGCAGTAGCGTCAAGCCATAAATTAGAAAAAAAAAAGTTCGTCCATTAATTGAGATAGTCCTGTTTACTAAAAAAAAAACAATTAGTCGTAGGTATAAGGTAACACTTTTTATGAGATTCGTGACGTAGTCTTGGGCTATCGCAGGAAGACAATACTGGAGAATACCTTTTAAATACGTATGTAAACTGAGAACTTCGTTACTCATTCAATAAAAAATATAAATACTTAGGTACTTAATATTTTAATTTCCTTTTCCATCATCTCGCCCACGATCACCCTAAGGCCGGGACTCCACCAAAGCGGAGAGGAGCTGTGTTTTAAACACCCAATAGAAATTCGTTATTAACACATCTCATCTCCGCTCAGCTTCAGTGGATACCACCGAGCGGTGTTGTATCATATTTGTCTAGCACGATCGAGCTAGCGGAGATGTGAGCTGTTCCACGCAAGCTGGCGACGGCCGACTGGACGCAGCGGAGACGAGAAGAGATGTGAGCGGCGCCGCTACAGGGCTGCCAGATGAAAAAAAGCCGTGATTGTACGCCAACTACAATCAAACGATCGCCGCACGCAACTCAGTTTCACGCAGGCACACATCTCCGATACGGTTCCCCTATTTGAAATCTAATGCCGTTTGATCAAACATGATTTGCTCGAAAATCTTTACTCGATCGATGTGACCACTATAGTTTGGGACATCAATGCATCAAAATCTCTAACGATTACAATAGGTAAACGCGTTTTCTCGAACTACAGTCTAGTTAGTACGCATCTCCGCTAAGCTTTGGTGGATACACCTTTGATGAAAAACATTTCTCCTCTCCGCTTCGAACGTCTCAGCACATCTCCGCTTTGGTGGAGTCCGGGCCTAAAAGTGACCTAAAGGTCTTGCAGCCTTAACAGACAGTTCAGAGCCGCAAGACCCAAAATGCTCCGTTTACCCCATTAGAGATAAAGTTTTATTAATGTAGGTACCTATATTTTTGTACTTTTGTACCTTCGTGTTCAATAAAGATTAAATAAATAAATAAATATATTATTCTTTTCGTGTCGATGGTACTTTACTTACTATATTTTGCCACTCCAGTATTTCGATAGCTGTATCATTTGCGGCCATCAGGTCATCCCAGGTCATTATCATCATAATAAATAAACATATTATAGTAGGTAGGTATTTTACCCGTGTGGTTCCGGGCTAGAATAGGACCACTCCATCTCTTCACATCTCGTGCTACCAAGGAGGGTTGACGTCAGGCAGGCGGCCGGTCGTAAAACTATAGCCAAATCTTTAAGCTTTTCTGGCTATTTCTTCTCCAACACAAGCTCTTTGGCATCCTTGGGTGACCATTAACATGCCTGTATTATTTGGAGAAGAGAAAGCGGGAAAGCGCACCCCGACCTCCGAAGCAGCACAGCTGAAGATGCAACCGGGAACGCGCTTGGATGAAGAATGTAGGTAGGTACCTATATAGTATAATACCTAAAAGTTTGTGTGCTTTTCTCCTATCTAGGTACAAGAAATGCAGCCTTCAAAACTTAATACAACATATAGATATATACGGAAAATTCAGGACAACCTATATCAATAGGTACAATATAGATGGAACTATGTCGATGATTACGTCATCTTGTTACCGAAACCAAAGGAGATCAAGCCAGGGTCTCTTAGAGGAGAAGATGAGTAAACTATCAGTTACCACTAAAGTTTCCTCTCTATACCCTGGACACGAAGCAGCGGCAAAGAGAAGACTGAAGCAGTTCCAAAAAGTTTTAATTTAGTGATGTAATTGTATTTTGTTGGTTTTTTTTTTATGGCAACGTTTAGTAAAATTGTTGATATGAAGAAGTGTTTAATGAAACAAGCGAGCGAGCGAGCGAAGTGTTGTTTAGTTGAACAACGCTTGAATTGTTATGAAACTGTGGGTTCAGTGTTTGGAGGAAAATGCCAAACTTCGTATGAGGGTTTTATTTACTACGGAACCCAAGGTTGATATTCCTGATGTCCAATTGTAGGAAATATAAGAAGTGGGCTTTGGGTGACGTAGGCTTTTGGCTTTGTAGGTACTGAGCGCCGGTCCAACCACAAGGTCCAAGTCGCGTGGCAGCCGAGGTCCAGACCCAGAAGGCAGTAAGAGTATGAGTACATACAGAACGGAATCTCCTGCGATCCCTTGCAATATGCGCACGTTCCCCGCCCTCCCTTGTCTCCGGGCGAGAGCGGGCGAATACACGCAGTGACGTGTGCACGGCGGCACAAGAGCGGGGGAGAGGGGCGGGGACGGGGAACGGGGACGCATATTGCGCTTACCTTATGAGACTCCGTTCTGTATGTAATAGTCTGTCTTCTGCAGTCCAGGTTTCTTCGCCGAAGTTGTCGCAGGTACTTCCACTGTGGAAGTACCTCCACTTGTTCTTTCGCTTCGAAGTGATCGCTTTGATAGCTCGTATTGAACTGCCGTGGCTGTTCGCTTATGACCACGAAGAAATAGCGGCTTTTTATATGCTCAAACATTCTCCATAGTTGATGTTCGCCGTGTAGTTCCCGGCAGAGTAGAATAGGACCATTTCATCTCTTCCTGTGGATGTCGTAAGAGGCGACTAAAGGACTTAGGCTACAATTGCATTCCCAATGAGGGTTAACGTCGGGCGGCAGCCGGTGTAAAACTTTTCGCACAAATACATTCCCAAAGTAGGTTGACGTCAGGCAGGCGGCCGGTCGTAAAACTATAGCCAAATCATTTAAACTGTTCCGGCTATTTGTTCTCCATTTTGCAAGGTCTGGCATCCTTGGGTGACCATTGACATGCATGTTATATTTGGAGAAGAAAAAGCAAGAAAGCGCACCCCGGGCTCCGAAGCAGCACAGCTGAGGATGCAACCGGGAACGCGCTTAGACGAAGAAGATTCTCCATAGTTAATGAATGAGTTTCGATGACGGACGGCGCATGTAAATCGCCCTCACTCCCGAAATTTCGACGCGCTGTAACTTAATGAATTTTTACTACCTACTTAGATGTATCATTTTTGGATAATCTAACTGAGGGCACAGAAGACAGTAAGAGTATACAGAACGGAATCTCCTAAGGGCCCGCGCAATGTGCGTCCCCGCACTTCTCCCCCGTTCTCGCCTTGTCGAACAGGCGAACACACACTGCACGGCGCACAAGAACGGGGGAGAGGTGCGGGGACGGGGAACAGGGACGCATATTACGCGGGACCTTAGGAGATTCCGTTCTGTAAACTCTTACTGTATCCTGTGCTGAGGGACTAACTTAATTTCTGTTTGAAGGAAATTTGGTTTAGTTTAAAATAAAACTTAGCGATATTATATTATAAATGTATTTGTTGAATAAAGTTTAACTTAAAAACTAAGCCGCAACTCCATCTTGGATGCCCTCGTCATCTGCAACAAGGAAAGTTAACGTAGTTGTCAGCTTGCGAGTGATTAGAGCTATATTAATTTGATAAAAATCGATTCAGCTGTTTAAAAGTTATTGGGGGTTAACGGTTGAAAGTCAGGGCTTTCTCTAGCAAATAATAGATGGCGCTAGTATCGGTAGTTCCGCTACTAATGTGTCCAAAACTGAAATTTAAACCTAACTTAGGTTTTTATTTCAGTTTTGGACACATTTAATATAAAAAAAAAATATTTTTTATCTTTATTGTTCAATTCAATTCACAATATCTTTATTATCATAGGATATTTATAATATCTCTTATTAATAGTCACTTTGTTTTGCACAAATGTTGACGTCAAATCGTTACTTTCAGCTAAGTTTACGCCGCTTTCTAGGCGCAAGTGCAGAAGAAGTGACAACAAACTGCACTTGTCCATCAAATACAAAATTTGTGATAAAACAAACCCCGACTGTCAAGAACGCCATCTAGTGATGAGTAGCGGAACTACCAATACGACTTGATATCCGTAGCGCCATCTATTATTTGCTAGAGAAAGCATATATATTAACCCCCAATCACTTTTGAACGGCTGAATCGATTTTTATCAAATTAATCTGACGGTTTATTCGAGTAACTCTTGACGGCTGCTCGTCTGACCTATTGGCAATTAATGCTGGAGTACCTCAGGGATCTATTCTTTCCGCAACGCTATTTCTGCTTCACATTAACGATCTGCTAAAGCCCGGTATTTTTGGGTATGCAGACGATAGCACCGTTACGGAAAGATATTTTTCTAGTGCAAGGGCAAAAAAACCGGAAATAGACGAACTAAGAGAGGCAATGGTGCTCCATACCAATCTTACTCTGCAAGCTGTCTCCGATTGGGGTGATGCCAACCTTGTGAGATTCAATGCCTCTAAGACACAGGCGTGTCTCTTCTCTGCTAAAAAGAGCCCTTTCAACTTGGCTCCCACTTTCCGGGCTGTGCCTGTTCCTATCACCCGTCATCTCGAACTTCTCGGTATCGATCTCTCATCAAATCTTAACTTCGGTAGCTATATTGAGTCCAGGGCTAAGACGGCTTCTAAAAAACTGGGCATCCTCTCCAAGGTCCAACAATATTTTACCCCTGACCAACTGTTGAGCCTTTACACAGCTCAAGTCCGCTCATGTATGGAGTATTGCTCCCACCTATGGGATGGATCTGCCCGCTATCAGCTCGAAGCCCTGGAAGCTATCGACAGACGTGCCAGAAGACTCGTTGGTGATGAGTTGCTTACGGCAGGACGGCTCCACAGCCTCGAACATCGCCGACTGGTAGCAAGTCTGTGTGTCTTCTACAGGTTGCACTTCGGGGAGTGTGCGCAGGAATTACATAATTTAATTCCCCCTGCACCATTCCACCATCGGACAACACGACGTGGACAGGGATTCCACCCATTTGTGGTCGAAATTCCTCCTCATCGTACCTCTCGATTCGCCTCCTCCTTCATTGTGCGAACCGCTAAGGTGTGGAATTCCCTCCCTGCGTCGATGTTTCCCCATACATATAATTTAGGGATTTTCAAGGCAAGAATGAACAGGCATTTTTTGAGTCTGCGTGATACACCTTAGACCTCATCTTAGCTTCCCATCAGGCTCGATAGAGATCAAACGCACTCAAATTTCTAATAAAAAAAAAAAAAATATAGCTAAGAACCACCGCAAGGGAGTTTGCTTTCACGTCAAAAAAAACCGCATCAAAATCCGACCTTCATTACGAGCGCTACGATACCACAGACAAACCGACAGACATTAGCGTCAAACTTACTTAACAAACCCCTCTTTTTTGTCAGGGGTTGAAAAATATAAAAAATTAGGTAGCTAACTAACTACATATATCTAAACTATTGTTATCTGTGGTGATGACGTCATAGGAGTTTCAAGGTCGCGGCCCTTGCGATGCCTGGAGCCTGAGAGCTAGCAGAGCCCCCTGGCATGGCTTTCGGCTAAGTCGTGTTGATATGTTACCTACCTGTGACGTAATTGCGTTGCGTGGGCCTTCGTAATAAATAATACTTATTCCATATAATAGTCATTAGTGCATTATACTGCTAACACTATATACAATGTGTAATTGACATAAGCGTGATAAATCGACCCACGAGCTATACTAGATCACTGTAGTATATTATAATTATAATGTCGGCATTTCCATACGTCATTTTTTGACGTGACAACGTCTTATAAATTGGTTAGCCGGGTGACACTTCAAGAAACTGCGTTACGCTCCGCTCACGTTATGCGCTCACAATGAGAGCGAGTGAGAGGCACGCGTCCCTTCCACTCGGGCATGGTTAGCCCGCCTAAGAGCGAGAGAGACAGACATAAAAAGTGAAAGGCACGCGTTTACCACTCAAAGTCGTTGTCACGTAAAACTTTCGCCCGTATACCGACTTTACAGGCAACCAATAATTTTTTTCTGTTATTTTAATATAATTATAATACCTATATTGATCTATTATAGTGTAGCCTGTGGTTTGATTTATAACGCACATGTCCCTAACACGTGTAAGTACCGGTCAAGTGCGAGTCGGAGTTCCGTACCTCCGGTACAATGTTTTGAAACACTGAAAAAAATTCTTGCATGATGATCCCCTTTATTTTATTAGTATTCGTTGTTATAGCGGCCAGACATATACATAAATAAATCAGTGAAAATTTCAAGAGTCTAGCTATTACCGTTCAAGAGATAGATTCCTGTGGCAGACGGACAGACAGCAGTCTCAATAATAGGGTACGGAGCCCTAGAGACTATACAAACAGACATTTTGTTTGTTACCTTTGTCATCGGTGTCCATAGGCTCAGTCTCCTGGTAGGCGGGCGCTAGCGGAGACACCACCACCCCGTCCCACACCGTGATCTCCGTGGAGATGTCCTTCCCCCCCTCGAAGGCCTGCAGGCCTAACACGTAGCGATGCCCGCCGCGGGCCACGACGCGGAGGAGACTGGAAAAAAAATAATTTTAGGGGTGGAACCAGGGCTTGTTAACGATACCAAATTCACACTAAAAGTAACGTTATAAGGGGTATCGATAACACAGTTATAAAACGTTATAAGTAACGATACTTTTTTCAATACCTGTAAAATATTATATAAATATTATACAAGTGTATTACATCGCGCTGGGAATCGTACCCGAGGTAGCACAGACTATGACGACATCCATGTAGCTCAAGTAGCCTACTAGACAAACTCTCATCAATTTATTCTGTCAAATATCGAAGAAATACAGTCTAAACAATACCTTTTTCCGTTAATATCATTGGAAACGTTATCTGATTTTATCGGTAAATGGTTGGAAAAATACCGTTATCCAGCATAACGTTATCTTTGCTGATAACGTTAAAGCCGTTTGACAGAATTAACGTTACCAGATTTTTAACGGTATTCTAAGCCCTGGTTGGAACACATCTGTCAGCACGGAATATCTTCCTATGCATGAAAACATGAAATAAATGAATATGCTGCTATCCTTTTTTGTCGTTCAGAAGCGTCATTTGCTAGAGCGAGAGAGAGCAACCGAACGCTACAGCACCGGCCATGCTGAAGCGTTCCGTCGCTCTCTCTCGCTCTAGCAAATGACTGTTCCGAGCGACAGAAAAGGATAGCAGCATAGGAAAGTGCTGTTCTGTGCTGACAGATGTGTCCCAACCCTTCTTCCGAGATAATGATGGCTCCTCTTCATCAATCATGATTAGTGGTCGGATATTCTGGCGCTTATTGACTGCCTCCGTGATCCAGTGGTCAAGGTGTTTGCCTTGTGAACCGGAGGTCGTGAGTTCAAATCCCACCGGGAAGCGTACTTTGTGAAAAGTTGTTTCCAGTCTGGTTAGGATATGCTTCGGAAGGCACGTAAAGCTGTGGGTCCCGAACGCCATCTAGTGTTTGTTAAAGCCTAACCTGGGATTGGTTCTGGTCTGCCTTTTGGGTTGCAGAGGCCAGACGACAGTCGCTGTGTAAAACCAGTACCCTCGTCAAATACCCTCGTCAATGACAGTATAGGTCGCAATATGGGTTGCATGTTAAACAAAATTCTAGATAAAACTTGTATAAATTACTGCTTCCCGGACGCAACCTATACTCAAATTTTAGATAAAATTAAATCAACCAAACTGAATTGTAAATCTACTGTTGTATTATTAATAGGCAATAGTAACAAAGTAGGAAAGAAAGAAATAATCAGCTGTATGGATTATTTATCTGAACTAGAAGTAAGCAAAATAATATTATGTGCGTTCCCATATCTACATTGCCAGTCTCCAAAAACTAACAAAATTATTCACTATCTCAATACTTTGATACATAATATGACATGTCGTTATAGTGATAAATTAGTGTTTTTTGACACTAACAATTTTATAAGTGAATGTCATGTGACAAAAGATAATATTTATCTTTCAAAATATTTTAGACATAAGATTGCTACATTGATAGCAAATAATATTAATTTTTGGACGAGTTTACATTGTAAACAAGATTCTAGTTTTAAGACACCTACATACTTACCAAGTTTATGTAACGGTAATTCTGTAGACTTGACGACAGATTTAAACTGACCATTCGGACAACGGGAAGGCCTCATGAATTAAGAATACTTCATCAAAATTTAGAAGGTCTTTCCGGCAAAGAATTATTAGTAGAATTAGTTTTAAAAGAAATGGATGTGGACATTTTATGTTTGACTGAACATTGGCTGCATGAGAGTCAGATGATGTTCAGCCTAAACAACTATATTATTGTTAGCTGCTTTAACAGAAAGTCTGCTCAACGAGGGGGTTCTTTAATTTTTATAAAAGATTCTTTCCGTAGCAAAGAGCGGAAGGATATTGTCAGACATTCTGTTGAGCGCTGTTGTGAGGTGGCCTGTGCCGAGCTTGATCATCATATAATTGTTTGTGTATACAGTCCACCAGATAGTAATTTCAAAAGTTTTTTAAAAGCAATGGACCAGGTTCTTAAGTCCTGTTCAACTAGTAAAAAGAATTTAATTATTTGCGGGGATTTTAATGTTGATATTTTAGTACATAATCCAAAGAGCACACAATTCCTAAATCTTTTTAAGTGTTATGGATTAGAAAACTTATTTTTTGAGCCAACCAGAATTACAGCTACATCTGGCACATGTCTTGATAATTTTTTTAGTAATATTCAATATTGTGATAAATCTGTTATTAATAAATTGCCTTCAGATCATTCTGGTGTATATGTAGCTTTTGTCAAAGAGTCCACCAGTAATTTGAGAAAAGATAAGATCTTGTGTAGACCGATTACTTCTAAAAACATAAAAAAACTTAAAAATAATTTAGATAACAAATTATTATCAGTGGTATATACAGGAAATAATCCTGACGACCATTATTATAAACTATTTAGTACTGTTTCCTCTGAGTATTCTAAAACATTAAAACAAAAAAGAGTAGTAGTTCATAGTAAATCACAGTTTAGTGAATGGGCTACTACCGGCATCTACATAAGTAGAAACAGGTTATATGATCTATATGCCCAAAAACAATATAACTTTAATCCTTCTTTTATAGAATATGTTAGAAATTATTCTAAAATATTTAAAAAAGTTTGTAGACGAGCCAAGTCGAATAGTATTAGCAAAAAAATAAATAATGCTCCTAATAAAATTAAAGAAACATGGAGTGTCATAAATAAGGAAACAGGTAAAAATAAAACCAAAGATAATATTTGCCGAATCAAATGTAATGGTAAAAATACTTCAAAAACTGAAGAAATAGTAAATATATTTGATGATTATTTTACTTACATTCCTTTGGAACTCACTTCTAATGTGAGTTCTAGCGCCCAGCGTGCTGAGGCTTTGCTTAAGAGTAATGTTAGCCCTTGTGATTCTAAATTTAATTTTAAGCATGTTAGCCCTAGCGATATAATAGATGCTTTTAAACAGTTAAATTTAAAAAAATCAGAAGATCACTGGGGCATGTCAGTAGCCGTAGTAAGTCATATTATACACATAATTGCTGCCGATTTAGCTTTTATATTTAACGAATGTATTGATGAAGGCATATTCCCTAACTTAATGAAATGTAGTAAACTAATCCCCTTATTCAAAAAAGGAGAAAAAACAGACCCTGGCAACTACAGACCTATCTCTATTCTGCCAGTTTTGAGTAAGGTGTTCGAAAAGATAATGCTCAATCAAATGCTACTTCACTTTAAGACCAATAATCTTTTCCATAGCCAACAATACGGCTTTACTGCTGGAAAATCGACCACCGATGCAGGAGTAGCACTTATTACTAATATCTACGACGCGTGGTAAAACAGAAATGATGCAATTGGATCATTTTGCGATCTTTCTAAAGCATTTGATTGCGTTGATCATCCAACACTTTTGCTCAAATTTCGTCAATACGGTTTTGATGATAAGTCAATTAAATTAATAGAATCTTACTTAACTGATAGGCTTCAAACTGTTGATATAAACGGCGTAAAATCACACGGGTCTAATGTGAAAATGGGCGTACCCCAAGGTTCAATTCTAGGACCGTTCCTTTTCTTAGTTTATGTCAATGACTTGCCTTACATGGTTGAGAAAGAGGCTGACATGGTGCTGTTTGCTGATGACACCTCGCTAATATTTAAAATAGATCGACATAACAGTGATGCTAGCGCGGTGAACAGCACCTTATCTTTAATTTCTGATTGGTTTTCGGCCAATAACCTCATGTTAAATGCGAACAAGACCCAATGCATTCGATTCTCTCTTCCCAATGTCAATCAAGCCTGTGTTGACATACTAATTAATGGTCAGAAACTCGATCTGGTTGAAAGTACTACCTTTTTAGGAATCACAATTGATTCGAAACTTCAATGGGGCGCTCATATAACTAAACTTTCTAATAGGCTTAGCTCTGCGGCTTACGCTGTTAGGAGAATAAGACAATTGACAGATGTAGCAACTGCTAGACAAGTGTACTTTAGTTACTTTCACAGTCTAATGTCTTACGGGATACTTCTATGGGGGAGTGCAGCGGACATTCAGACTATTTTTCTTTTACAAAAAAGAGCAATTCGTGCTATTTACGGTTTAGGATCGAGAGACTCACTGAGGGAATTATTCAAGGAAATAGGTATACTTACTTTTGCATCACAATTCATATTTGAAAATATAATGTATGTAAGGAAAAATATTTCCATGTTCAATAAAGTAAGTGATTTTACAGATAGAAATTTACGTAATAAGAATGACTTAGTTGCCCGTATTACAGGCTGAATACAGTCAGTAAGTCTTTTATGGGGAAGTGTATACTTTTTTATAATAAATTGTCAGAATCGGTCCTTGATATGCCAGACAGAAAATTCAAAGCTTATGTAAAGAAAGTACTTTGTGAGAAGGCTTATTATAGGACCGATGACTATCTTAAAGACAAAAAGGTCTGGCTTGAGCTTGGCGCGGGTCCCTCTTAAAGGTTTGTATACTTAGACATGTCATAATTTAGGTACATTGGTACATACTAAATTTACAAATTGACATTATTTTAAATTTCGTAATACTTATAATTCAATTTAATTATGACATAATAAACAATGTAATCTCTGTCCATCTATATAACTAATTTTAAGTTTTTAGTTTGTTAGTTGACGTCTTTGGAGAAAACGTGCAGTGCAGTTTGTTGCCGCTTCTTCTGCACTTGCGCCTAGGAAGCGGCGTAAACTTAGCTTTAAGTAACGATTTGACGTCAACATTTGTGCAAAACAAAACAAAGTGACTATTATTAAGAGATATTATAAATATCCTATGATAATAAAGATATTTTGAATTTTTTAAAATTTGATTTTTTTTAAAAATCACCTAGGGTGGGCGTTACCGCTGACAATGCAACCGGGAATACGCTCGGATGATAATTATAACTCAGTATCTTTGATGATGAATTTCAAGTTCGAATATGAGCTAAATTGGTCAAGGGGTTGCCATTGAGATACTCACGTCTGTGCTGTGGCGGCCGCGGCGTCCTGTGCTGCGAGGTCGAGTTGTGTGTGGGCGCGGGCGTGCGCGGCCTCGCACGGGTCCGGGAGCCCCGCACAGCCGGGGAGGAACAAACCCCCTGCGATTAGGGACAAGGCGCGTCTGGGAACAAATACCATTCGTTTTACATCATCATCAGCTCTTTCTAGTCTCCACGGCAGGAGCACGACCCTCTCTGTACTACTAGTGCCATGATTAGCTAGAGCAGCCAGAGGATTTGGCTCTCCACGCTGGCCAGACGGGTGGGAGAGGTCTCATTGATGTTGATAAGCTTTGGTCAGCTTGTGTTCCCTAAGTCGACCTTCTACGACATCCACGGGAAGACTTGGAGTGGTCCTATTCTGCTCTGCCGGGGACCACACGGCGATTTCCTTTTATTATACCCGTATACAAGGTCTTACAAAATACAATGAAACTATTTAAACCCCAGTGATTTCCAAAGTGGTCCAGGTGGACCCCCAGGGGTCCACGGGAGACTCGACGGGGGTCTACGTTGGCGTGAAATGTGGGTATACAAGTTGTTATTGGGGATCCACGAAAATTTATCTTTTCTTGGAAAATTTATGAAGCAAAATCATGGTCGGCGCGAATTCTCCCAGTTTCCAAACTTGTCACAGGCTTGAATGTCTTACATATCTACGTTTAACATTTAAATGCCATGCATGATGACTCAATGGAATTGGAGATATTCTGACGATAAAAATACCACCAATGAAAATCCATTTGATGAAACGGAAGTGACGTATGTGGCATTACAAGATGAGCTAGCTACTCAAGCTTAGTACCAATGAGGAGCTGAAGGTGAAATTTAGGACGTTCAATTTCATGTGTAATAAAATAACACAGAAATATCCTATTTTTCTTTTTTTTTTCATCACTCCGTATTTAAGGTTGGAACTCAGCCACGATGCAATTTCCATCATTAGATCTAATCTTCACATTTTAATGACTAGTTTTGGGAATATGGTAGAAATGTAGCATTTGAATGATTTGATTTTTGAATTTTTTTTGAATTTTGATAAAAAAAAAATGTTTGAGAACCTCGATTTAAATAGTGAATTCAGTACATGGTACTGAACAACTCTCCCCTAGAAACACTACCGAAACAAAAACATTAACATTAACATATAAACATTACCGAAATATGAAAAATATTTTTCGACCTCCCATACAAGTTGAGCGATCAGCTGATTCGAGACTTCGAGTGTATGGAAAGCAAAAACATATTTCTTTTATTCCGATGCATATTCCTTGGGAAAAGTTGGTCAGTATCATCAAGTATCATGTACTGAACGCAACCTTATTATTTTTTTAGACTTTATACTATTTCCTGCTACGACTACTAATTAAAAGATTTAACTAAAGCTTTCGACATTGTATCTATTATTTTATTATGGCGTAATCCGTTGATTGTTAACAAAAAAGGCCGCGTTGCAATGGTTTTGTAAATACAGAGCAATAGTACATTATAATGAGAAATAGTCTGTAGAAGATTTATGGTGAAATTATCCAAATTGTTTGGGTGTTCCTCAAGGTAGTGTACTAGGCCCAAGACTTACCTAAAAGCGACGTTGATGGGTAAAGCCTGCCTGGCTGGGTTGTTCATAATGCAGTGGTGTGCGAGCAGGTCAATCATCCACGGAGTCAGGGGTTCGAGTCCCGAGTGACGGGAGCACATGTCGCGGAGTAGACGGATTAGGACCTTAAAAAGATATTTGATTAAAAATAAATTACAAATAGCTTGCTTCGTTCTAAGCTGTGTGTACCGAACCGGTACGTCTGACATCGACGCCAACCCCAAATGTTCGCTATACCCCGAGGGCGCACGAACTTAGTAAATAAAGCGCCACTAATACGAACACTGCAAACTGAACGAGGTTGAAAATTGCATCGATATGTACTGTTGGTCCTTGACTAAATTCACAAGAGCTACACTGTATATTCTGTATTATACTTAAAGGAATGTGATGTAAATAATGTAACCATTATAAACTGTACGCTATTGCATTAGGGTAATCCTGTATATATAAGTATAGTGTACAAAATACACTACACATGTATCAAATAAATAATAAAAAATTAAATGTGAAATAATGAACCAGTTTATCATTGATACGAGCAACGCCGTCTTAAACTACGCTGGAGCCCTTGGGCACACAAGACTTTGGGGCCCTTTTGGAAAGTAAGGAAAGCTAATCATACTATCATTTTTCTACTATGATCTTCTATATATTATAGCTAATCAATGATATTAGTTTGCTGCTGGTTTTTTGGTTAAGATTCGGGATTTCTGTAGAGAAAAATCTTCTATTATATCCTCAAAGTAAATTTTCTTTGTTCGTAGGCATTCTACGTTGTTTATCATTATTTTGTGTCAACAGTACCTTGATGGAAGAGTGGTGTGCGTTCTCCTCGAACCAGCGGCTGTGACGGATGGCCGCAAGGTGGCTGCTGATCACCTTGTATTCGAGGTGGACCTGCAAATAAAAATATGAAATGAAATAAACATGGGCAGGAAAACCCTGTCAAGAATCAAGAATCAAATATTTATTCAAAAATTAGGCCTTCGCAGGCACTTTTACACGTCAATAATTTTAGTGTAAATTACGTGTAAGTAATGTTTATTTATAATATTAAAATTACTATTTTTTTTTAAGAGCTACCGATGTTGCGAAACGCTAGTTTCGCAACGACAACTGCTGAGAAGAAACTTATTTGCACAGTATTGGTAGCCTACGCGCCAGAAGGGCTTTGTCAGTCTACAAGGATTGTGTGCACTGTGGATGCCAGAAGGGCGCAGGTGTTGAAGAGATGTATACAACGTGGAAGGGACATACCCGTAATAAATCGAACCACAATCTATACTAGACCATTATAGTAGGTATAATAAAATTAAAATAACAGCAAAAAAAACAAAGAAAAATTTTAGCATTTTCATAGAAAAGTGTGCAGCCGCTCGGGCAATTTGTATGGGATTGCAAATTTTTTTTTGGTTTTTCGACTGTTATTTTAATTTCATTATAGTTTAGTGGTCTAGTATAGCATGTGGTTCGATTTATTACGGGTACATCTCTTCCACTTCGTATTTGTTATAAAATATACTATCGTTGCGTTGTCGTATGTCCCTTACACTTTGTATAGTGACTCAATAAATGTATTTATGAAAAATTTATTCACATTCCTTAATTAAATTTATTACATAACTAGCGGCCCGCCCCGGCTTCGCACGGGTATGTATTATACATATAAACCTTTCTCATGAATCACTTTATCTATTAAAAAAAACCGCATCAAAATCCGTTGCGTAGTTTTAAAGATCTAAGCATACATAGGGACAGACAGTGGGAAGCGACTTTGTTTTATACTATGTAGTGATTTAATTATGACATATTAGTATCAGTACTCATTGACATTTTTTTTTTCAATTTTCAAAAAGGTAAAAATCGTCATGCATGTAAAGCATGACGATTTTTACCTTTTTTTCTACACTATCAATTGATTGTGTATGTTGCTATGTAATTTGACCCTATTGACAATTGATCTACGACAATAGACAATATGCATGTAATTCAGGAACGAACAAAAAAAAAATATGTGTAAACTTTATTGCTAAAGAAAATACCCATATATATATTTTTTCAAATTTAACATGTTTCTATTGAGAAATTAATGATTTAAAAGTTGTCTTTTTCAAATTCCCTCGCAAATTTCCAAAACGCAACGCTATTGGCGGAACGAAACGTGACGACAACAAAAACACTGTCAAACATAATTTTCTAAATAGTCTGTACTGTCAACCACAAATTAGAAAGAAGGAGAATCTGTCACTGTCAATAAGTTGTTCAAAAGTTGTTTGTAATTTGTATGATTGTTGGAGGTTATTTTCATTGTTTTGCTAAATTATTAGTGTTCTTTGAGAATTATTAGCTGAAAGTCTGACTCCTGGTGGAAAAAGACTTGCTACAATGATTGAAAGCGGTTTTGTTGTGGCAGATACAGTCAGATAACCTGCCTAAAATTGATGTGTTTATGATGACTACGTACTTCGCAAGTAATTCCAATTTTACATCCTTTGAACTAAGAGGAGTAAAAGCCGCGAGGTAAATAATTTATAGATATTTGATAAATTTCCATTTTTCTCAGTTTTGTACTTATGAGACAAGTTAATCAATTAATTATAACCTAAAATATTGTACAAACATATTTTGTTTTTTCTATTGACACTGACATTGACAGTGTGCGGCGACGTCACAGAAAATATCAGCGCGTTTAAGTCGTCCGAAAATGATAGTAGTTTTAATTATTTTTTTTAAGCTTATTTTATAATATTCTGTGAGTGTGATATTTTTTCCGTTTATATAATAACATACAGAATCATTTTAAAAATAGACATGAATATATGCTATTGATTCTTTAATTTTATTGTATTTTTTTACTACTGTACCGATGCTTTGGTGTATAACTGTCAATCTGTATGTGATTTATGAATAAAAATAATGGCGAGACGTTATTGGCTTCCTTTAAAAGGAGTGGCAGCACAGGCTGCTACGGACAGCATATGTTGCAGCAGCTGCTGCTCGCAGGCCTTCTCCAGTCCTCCAGGATCCTCAGGGCTTCGTGTTCAGGGGTCACCAGAAATGGAGAAAAATGAGTAGTCCAGTGGTGTGTTGGCAGGCTTGTGTTTTTTGTTGGCGGTTTGTACAGGAGAGAGGCAATAATGCGAGAGAGCTCAGAAAATGAATTTCGTTCTTTTATAGTAAGCGGGAAAGCGCCATCTGTTCGAACCCGGGTGAACTGTCAATGACTTATTGTAATAGCAGTGTTTTAGGTGCTTTGTAGTGCTGTGCTTATCGAGGGTCATTAACAGTGTCATGTGGTGACGAACAGATGTCGCTTTTTTCAATTTTAACACCATGATACTGAACAACTTTCCCCAAGGAACATAATAAATAAAGAAAAATCAAAAATGTAAAAAATTACACTGCCACATTCAGTGAACGCTAATCCCTTGTCCACGTAAAAAACCGCATCGAATTCGGTTCATCCGTTCAGGCACTACGATGCCACAGAAAGACAGACCGACAAACATTAGCGTCAAACTTATAACACCCCTCTTTTTGTTGGGGGTTAAATATTCGATAAGGGAACCTTCTATCACAGAATAAATAATACTAACGTACAGATGTCTCACTCAACAAAGAAATTCAAAGAAATATCTACTCAATGTGGCTAGCGATATGGTTTAATTTAGCTCACGTCAGAACTCAGCACCTTTTCGTATAGATACCTAGACATCCATTGCAAGTCAATTTCATTCTAATTACTCTGGACAAACGATTCGTATAACTGAATTTAGCACCCGGAGGGGCCGCCTGCGCGCATAATAATAATGTAGGTACATTTTCGATACCTAAGCGGGGAGTGACACAGGCCTGCTTCTATTTCAAAATCGGTTAATAATGCGCTGTGCATTATTAACCGATCTTCGTCATTATTTGTAGCACGTGTACAGTACAAAATAATTTAATAATCATCAGAAATGGTTAGACGATTGATGAGGAATGGAAAGTGAAGACCAAGGATAGGGAATTGTGGAAGGAAAGAGGGGAGGCCTTTGCCCAGCGGTGGGACATAAATGGCTATTAAAAATATACCGGCCAAGTGCGAGTTAAACTCGCGTGGAGAGGGTTCCGAACAATTGATTGAATTCTTATAGGTTTTCCTGTAATCTACAAGCAATGAACTATATTTTGTATTTTTTTCAAAATTTTAGGCTCAGTACTTCCGGAGATCAGGGAGGGGGAATAGACACTTTTCGTCTTCTTTCTTGAATAAAATAACAAGCCCTTTAATTTGATACATAACATAGTAAGTTTTGAATATTTTTTTTTTTTTCTAATTTTTCCCCCGAAAATGACCCTTATTTTAAAATAATATTAATTTACTTTGCACATACGTGTTTGGGTCATAGGATTACACCATCCTACCAAATTTCACCTGATTCGGTCCAGTAGATTCGGAGAAAATTGGCTGTGACAGACGGACGGACAGACAGACGCACAAGTGATTCTATAAGGGTTCCGTTTTTTCATTTTTTGTACGGAACCCTAAAAAACATCAAAAATATATATTCAATCTACTTACCTATTCCATAGGGCTGCGGATGTGTTCGTGCATCTATCGTCGACAGCCTTCCATATCGCGCTGCTGGGGACACTACCAGCCGCTAGCAGCGGGATATCGAGGGCTGTCGATTCATGTCTTCCTCTCTTCTTCAACGCTTGTCATCCATCTTGGTCTTGTGCTTTAGGAAACTCAGTGGCTAGCATAGATATTATGTTGCATTGAAAAAGAGGTGAAATGTAGTTAGCGCCATTCATTTATTACGTCTTCTTCTTGTCTCGAGCAGCATAGAAAAGTGCTGTTCCGTGCTGACAGATGTGTCCCAACCCTTACCCCCTAAAGCGGTACGCAAGACGTACGTGACATTGCGTTTCAGTGTCATTAAGCGTTCACACAATGATAAAGTCTAATTTGCTTTGACACAGAAATAGGATGTCGATGTAGGATGTAGGGGGGGTTCTTTGAAATTACAAAATTTTGCCGAATGTTACATTTAAAAATAAAAGCTTGACTATGTTTTTACGGGAAAGACTGATTCAGTCTAGGGTGCCTCTTAATAAAACATTTCAGGGGTCCATGTTTCCTTAGTCTTTTCGCCAAAAGTGGCTGTTTTCCGCAAAAATGCAAAGAAAAGCGTAACGATCTCACTTTTAACTATAAACAGTTGTTCAAAAAATAGTTTGAAGGGTACAAAATTTTAAATGATATCTCCGTTTCCTTTCAAATAATTTAATTCAAATGCGGGCAGCACTGGACTCCGGAAAATTCATGTAAAGTGTAGATTTTATATGAGATATTCAAACCCCCCTTGTAAAAAAAATAAGACATGGTCAACCCCCCAGTATCAGCTTACGTAAACTATAACAAATTAACAATGGAGAAAGACTAGCAAAAAAAAGTCTGTTGAACTTGGGCCTACCTCCGGCTCCAGTTTCCTAAGATTCTGGTGCAGGGTGGTGATGAGCACGCGCACGCTGGCGCTGGCCGCGGTGACCGTGAAGCCCCTCTCATTGCACGCACACACCACTGTGCCCGTGCCCTCAGCGCGCATCAACTTGTTCAACTCTTCGTTGACCTGTAAATAAGAGCCGACGTACAAAACCGTATGGGAGGAGAAGCAGCTGATATATACTATGGTTTGTCAACACCTCGCCTCATTTGAAGTACTGGGACTATTGTACTGGGTCGGTACAAAAAAAGGCTACTCTTACAAACTCTTTTTCAAGTCAACGCTTTGCGTTATTTGAAGTAAGACAGTGTACTGGCTTTGTACAAAAAAAGGCTATTTCACAAACTCTTTTTCAAGTCAACGCTTCGCGTCATTTGAAGTAAGACAGTGTACTGGCTTTGTACAAAAAAAAGGCTACTCTTACAAACTTTTAGGTCATGTCCTACCCAACACTAGCATGGGGACAAGAGAATTGCTTAGTTTTGCTGACAAGGGGGGCGGGGGAATTAAAAATGGCTTCAATTCTGCTTATGTAATACTTGAAGGTCCCTTAATTTCCTTTTTCTCAGCTTTAGAACAAATTTAAATAATGCTTACCTTGTTGGAGAGCCCCTCAACAGCCTCCTTGGTGGGCAGCGTTTTCATGATGACCACAATATCAGCAACATTCTTGCCAGCCATCATCGTTCCCTTCTTGTAGGAGCCCACTTGCCTTACTTCCTCCAATTGCTGGTAAAAGAATCCAAATTAGGTACACAAGAGTTATTTAACCTTAAAAATGCTAGGTGTAAGGCTCAATCCGCTAGTTGCCAACAAGTCAAAACAGATAATTTTTTCTAAACATCAAAACAAATATTTTCAAAATGGATATGATAAATCACAAGTGACATTATTTTGTGACGTTTTATTCTCTTATCATTAGAAAATGATTTATTTTTGACCCTGGATACTACCCAATTTACATTTCCGCAGCGGAAGTTAATTTTTATTAAAACTTTACAAAGCATATTGAACTGTATGTCAAAGTAGTAATGTATAATCTTTCTTCATGCTTTTATGTACTATATTATCCTATAACAATCTGAGCGACAGAAAACTATAGCAGCATAGAAAAGTGCTGTTCCGTGCTGATAGATGAGATCCAACCCCAAGACTGCATCCTCTACACTAGCGAGTACTCACGCAAGCAGCAAAGTCTCCGGGTGCTACAACCAGATTATCCAATACTGTCTGCAGTTTTGTGACAAGACTTAGTACAGCTGATTGCTCAGCCGGAGTAGGGCAGAGCTCTGTGTGGCGCTTGAGGAGAGCCTGAAAACAATGTTGACACTTGTAAAAGCTTTTATCCCCTCAAGCACTAAGTGGCCAGATCCGGGCGATTATTAGTATACTTTCGGCCTTGGGTTGGATCTGGCAGCTTTGGTGCCCGAGGGGTTAATGGAAAAATAAATAGATAAGGACAAATCATGCAGACTGACCTAGACCTTGAGTTAGTTTAAACTTGTAGGTATGTAATAGCTGTGTGGTTACCGGCAGATTAAAATAGGACTAGTCCAAGTCTACATGTCATAGACGGCGACTTAGGAAACACGAGCTAAATAGGCTTATAAACATCAATGCGTCTCCAACCCATCTGGCCAGCGTGGAGAGTGTAGGCCAAATCCTCTGACTGCTCTGGCTAATATCTGGCTCTGGTAGTACAGAGAGGGTCGTGCTCTTGCAGAGGAGACCAAAAAGGACCTGATGATGATGTAATTATAACCAACACACAAAACCCAATTTAATTTAAAAAATACAATTTTCCTACTTTCCCTAGCTAGGAATCAAACCCAGAATACTTGGAGAGGCAGATTAATCTGATAACATTTACACCACAAGGTGGTCAATTGAGTTTGAAGTTGTTTCTTATGGTTAGGGTAAAAGTGTCAATTTAGAAAGAGTTCTTGTAAGATTTGGAGAAAAACTTGTGGGGTGAAAAAACCCAATACCCTTACATTGGCAGCTATCTAGCAATAAGATAAATACTTTTAAACTATTGTGTTGCATTATTATTAAATTAATGCATACGGGAATTAAGGTGAAGGGTTAAGCAAATGGCCTTGAAGTGTGAAATAAATTGTTAACTCGTAAATATGGTGATATATATATACATATCTCCATATTGCTCTTCGTCATGCACTAGATAGCCCTTTATATTATTTTATGAACCACCGTTGAAAGTATTTACATTAGTCCGTCTAGCTTTAAAACTTGCCTTCGCCAAAAGTGGCCACGGCAAGTTTTAAAGCTAGACGGATCACCAATAATAGTTTCAACGGCAGTTCATAAAATAATTCAAAAGGATATCTAGTGCATGACGAAGAGCAATATGGAAATTATTACCATATTTACGAGTTAACAATTTATTTTACACTTCAAGGCCATTTGCTTACCCCTTCACCTTAACCCAAAACGTATCTTCGGTGAAACACGAACGAAACGTCAGCAAAATATATAAAAAAAGGTATGTTTTGCATTAACTCCCGTATGCATTAATTTAATAGCTATAAGATAATTTTTAAATAGGTATGTTTTGTTTTGATTTGAAATACTTAATTGCATACAGAATACAACAAATACATATACAACCCAAAGGGTACTCCAGAACCAATCCTAGGATATGTCACAGAATACAGTAAGAGTAAACAGAACGGAATCTCCTAAGGTACGCGCAATATGCGTCCCCGTTCCCCGCACCTCTCCCCCGGTTCTTGACGGCCAATGTGAGTTATCGAGGCGAAAACGGGGGAGAGGTGCAGGGACCCACAGCTTTACATGCCTTCCCAAGCACGGAAATCATCTTTCTATTCAGATAATCAGATGATTTAAGCCTGCAATATCCTAACCAGACTGAAAACAACTATCCACAAAGTACCTATCCAGATGCGACAAGGCAAACGCCTTGACCACTGGACCACGGAGGCAGTTGAAATACACAAATGACCATATACTCTCACAAAAATTACTGGATGATTATATTTCCGATGATAGGCTGTTGACTACACTTTCACAGTAAGCATCATCATCATAAAAAGATGGTCTGGTGGTTTATAAACTAAAAAAAATACCTGTGTCAAAGCAGAATCATCCGGGGCAGGCTTGCATCTTGGAAAGGCCGGTTCAGCCAAAATCAGGTCAAAAGGGGGCCTCAGCATCATCACACGGGGCCTATTGAAGGGCGGGCGCCCCATACCACCGCGTCCTGGCATCCCACGGCCTCCACGACCAGCTCCTCGCACCATATTCACAATCACAATTTTTTGGTTAGAAGACACTAATATATTTTAGCAATTATTTGCTAGAAATGTCACTGTTTCACTACGAAATGTAGATTAGGCTAGATTCAAGGTAAACGCTTATTTCTACTGATTTTGTATCAGTTTAAGAAATTATACAGAGATTCTATTCTATTTTGTTTGACGCCGAAGAAAATGAGACGCCGAAATCCGCCATTGATTGTTAGGTTATTCAGTGTTGCCAGTACATGTATTATGATTACCAAAAAAAGAATAATTTGGTTCAAAAATGTTTTGTTTTTGCAAATAAAATAATAATGTCATGGAATATCATTGATTTGAAAGTAAATATCAATGCTAGGGCTACCACTACCACTCGTTTGACTAAGACTGGATTGAGTGAGTGAGTGACCTAGTGACTAGTGGCAGGCGCAGCCTTAAGTTAAGGCTCATAATCATAAGAAACAAAGTCCACCACTTGTATGCCAGAATACCGGATGCAATACAAAAGATAAACAATGCATTTTCGCGGGGATTGACGCTAATTTATCAAGAAAGATCCATCCACTAATATATAGCAGTGAAAGTATTTGGTATGCTGCTATGTATTTATTTATATATTAACAATGAGTTATTGCACTGTTTTGATATAAAATAATTAATAAAATATATGCAAGGGAATTTTCCGTGACGGCCGATTTGACAGGTTCGATATGAAGGGGCCATCCATGCGCGCGCACTGTTAGACGTGCGCTCGACGATGTCGTCATCTCTATGAGATTATTTACAAAGAAGGTTGGCGTACGGCAGGTCCGATACGCCACATTACTCCCCCGCTGAGACCGGTTCACGGTCGATAGTGCTGAAGATGAGCGGGGAATCTGACTACACGTCCGCTCCTTGTCCGTGGAGGATCCTTTTCTTCAGGTGCTGAAGAAGGATGGACGGTTGTCTTGTTTTTAAGTTTTATTATCATCTAAAGTAAGATACGCTGGCTTCAGTCTGTCTACAGTGACAGTAATTTCTTTGCCCTGGACTTCAATTTTGTAGGCTTTGGCTCCTCTGTGCAGTACCTTATATGGGCCGACGTATGGCGATTCAAGGGCTCGTCTTTCAGGGCCCCGGCGTAGAAATACGTAATCCGACGTATGTATGTCCTTTGGCACGTAGAAAGTTTTGTTGCCGTGATTTGATGTAGGCACAGGAGACAATCCAGCCATGTGTTTCCTTAGGCGTGACACGTAGTCCACAGGATCCAGATGACTGGCTGAAGATGGAGTAAAGAATTGTCCAGGTAGTCTCAGAGGCTCGCCGTAGACCATCTCAGCAGCCGACGCGCCGAGGTCCTCCTTCCAAGCTGCTCGTATGCCCAACAGCACAAGAGGGAGGGTTTCTGTCCACTGCGGGTTGTTGTGGCACATGATGGCTGCCTTCAGCTGGCGATGGAGACGCTCCACCAGTCCATTGCACTGCGCATGGTAGGCAGTGGTGGGGCGATGTTCTGCACCAATCAGTCGCGAAATGGCTTGAAATAGGTGTGACTGGAACTGCTGTCCTCTGTCGGTAGTGATGGTGGAAGGACAACCATGGCGCGATATCCAGTTGGATAAAAAGGCACTGGCACAAGTTTCTGCAGTGATGTCCGCCAGGGGATAGGCGTCAGGCCAGCGGGAAAAACGGTCGACGACGGTGAGGCAATATTTATACCCTTTGGAAAAGGATAAAGGACCAATGAGATCAAGATGAACGTGGGAAAAACGTTCTGAAGGTACAGGAAAAGTTTGAAAAGGGGAAGAGAGATGACGGGAGATCTTGCTTCGTTGGCAATCTGTGCATTGCTGAGTCCAGCGGGTGCAGTCCTTGCGCAACCCAGGCCAAATAAAGCGTTCGGCGATGAGTTGAGCGGTTGCCTTGGTTCCGGGATGGCTCAAACCGTGCATCTTCTCGAAGACTTTCCTGCGGTAGGAAGGGGTTAGGTATGGACGTGGGTGATTTAATGAGATGTCGCAGTATAAATTGTTTTCAGGCAGTTTCTTGAGGATGAGGGATGATTTCTGCCTTAACAGGTCTTGCAGTTCAGGGTCTTGCTCCTGATCTCTTGCAAGATCTGCGAAGTTGATGAAAGATGAAATTTGTTCAATGCGGGACATAGCGTCAGCGACGACATTGTCAGAACCGGATATGAATTTGATGTCAGTGGTGAATTGTGAAATGTAATCGAGGTATCTGAACTGTCTGGGTGAGCATCCGTCTCTTTTGGTGGTGAAAGCGAATGTGATGGGTTTATGATCTGTGTAAATCGTGAACACTCTAGCTTCCAGCATGTACTTGAAGTATCGGATGCCTTCGTAAATAGCCAACAACTCTCGATCATATGGGCTATACTTCTTTTGTGATGACGAAAGTTTGCAGGAAAAGAAACCGAGAGGCTCCCAGCTGCCGTTGTTGTTCTGCTGCAAAACTGCACCAATGGCTCCGTCGGATGCATCAGTGAACAATGCCAGTTCTTTGTTGACATCTGGATGTGCAAGAAGTGCAGCTTGAGATAGGCAGTTTTTGCAAGCGTTAAAAGCTGATAACATTTCTTCCGTCATGTTAATGGGAGTAGCTCCTTTGATATTGCCAGTGAGGGCTTTGTCGAGCGGTGCTTGAAGTTCAGCAGCTTTTGGTACGAATCTGCGATAGTAATTGAACATGCCCAAGAAACGTCGAAGTTGTTTAGCTGTTGACGGAGGAGGATAGGCTTGTATACTTTCTACCTTTTCTGTTAAAGGCTTGATACCATCTGTGGGAACAGAATATCCTAGGAACTGTATTTCCTCAACGCCAAAAACGCACTTGGACACGTTAATCAGTAAGCCGTAGTCCTTGAAACGCTCGAACAAGATTTCCAGGTGTTGGAGGTGTTCCTCTTCAGACCTGCTAAAGATCAAGGTGTCGTCCAAATATCCGTACGCGAAATCCAAGCCTTGCAGTACTTCATCGATGAACCTTTGAAAGGTTTGAGCTGCGTTTCGTAGACCAAATGTCATGTACGGAAATTCGAAGAGCCCGAACGGTGTTGTGATGGCATTTTTCGAAATATCAGCTTCTTCGACTGGGATCTGATTATACGCCTTGATCATGTCAATTTTCGAGAAGATCTTGGCACCTGTAGCGGTCTGCAATTGTTCTCGCATTGAGAGCACGGTAATCACCGCATGGGCGCCAGCCATCGTCTTTCTTACGAGCGAGATGGAGTGGGGACGACCATGAGCTTTCCGAACGTCGTGCTGTTCCATTCTGCAACATAGCATCAAACTCCTGCTTTGCGATTTTTAGGCGATCAGGGGCCAATCTGCGAGGACGAGCTGCCACTGGAGGTCCTGGAGTCGTGCGGATGTGATGTTTAGTATTGTGCTTGGGTTCTGTGGGCCTACCTGCTGGCGTGGTGAGGGTTGGGTACTGCTTCAGCAAGTCCAGGTATATGGAGTCCCCGCTGATGGTCTTGACTGCTTCGGTCTCCGGCGAAGTGCTGTGACGACATGGGACTGTGATCCAAAGCGTTGTGAGTGCGTCAACCAGTCGATGTTGTCGGCAGTCTACCAGAAGATTGTAGTGCTGTAAGAAGTCAACTCCTATGATGGGCCTGGATACCTAAGCCACGATGAAGCGCCAGCGGAAGTCTCTACGCAGGCCAAGATCAAGGCACAAATCCAGAAATCCGTACGTATTAATACGGGTGTTGTTCGCTGCATACAGCTCATACGTAGTACGAGGACGGAACCCTTTGGCCATCGATTTGGGGAATACGCAGAGGTCAGATCCTGTATCAATGAGGTACTCTACCCGGGTCTTCCTGTCGACGACGGAGAGGCGGCCGTTTCCTTGCGGGCAGTCATTTGCCGCCACTAGTGGCTGCCGCTGGAGTTTTTCGGCTTTTTATATGCGCAGGGCGTTGTGCATTTGAAGGCCGCAGCACCAAACTTGCGGTGGTAAAAACATAGGCCATTACCACGTGACCGGGATCGCGAACTAGACCGATATCGTCTGAAGTTGGGCCGACTCTCTTGCGTGGCTAGCTGCTGTACTTGACTGCGCAGCTCCTCTATTTGCTTGGCCATACTCTCCATTATACCTAAATACGGGTCAGCTGAAGAAGTTGTTGGTCTGACGTCACATACCTGGGAAGCGGGCGAGGCGATAGCGATTACTTTATCAGCCAAATCAGCTAATTTCTCTAGTGGTGAGTCGGTCTGCGACGCAATAATTGGCTGTATTTGCGAAGGTAAGCCATTACACCATACCGTGCGTATAAATTCGTCTGAGATTTGAGGGCCCGCCAGATGTCTTAAGTGCCTTAAGAACTGCGAAGGTTTACGATTGCCCATTTCTTCTTTATTCAGGAACTGTAAGATTTTTTCCTCTCTTGGGGTTGACATACGCTTCACCAACTCTCTCTTGAGCGTTTCGTTTTTATTCTCTTTGAGCGGGTTCTCAATGACATCTGCGACTTCAACGGCATACTGATGTTCTAAGTAACTACACGCAGTATAAAATTTGGTAGTATCGGCTGTTATACCGGCTAATATGAATTGACCTTCTAATTGTGCGAACCATAGGTTTGGGCGGTCAGGCCAGAATGGCGGAATTTTGACGCCGACTTTAAATGTTTGTTGAAATGTACCTTGAGTTGGTTCGGCCGTTGGGATTCCAAAATTTTCATCCTTTTCCATCTTCGCGAAGTACGGTTGCGGTATCACGTCGGGGTCACCAATATAGCAGTGAAAGTATTTGTATGCTGCTATGTATTTATTTATATATTAACAATGAGTTATTGCACTGTTTTGATATAAAATAATTAATAAAATATATGCAAGGGAATTTTCCGTGACGGTCGATTTGACAGGTTCGATATGAAGGGGCCATCCATGCGCGCGCACTGTTAGACGTGCGCTCGACGATGTCGTCATCTCTATGAGATTATTTACAAAGAAGGTTGGCGTACGGCAGGTCCGATACGCCACAAATATACGCAGTTTTTAACATACCTACTTGTAGCTAAGTTTTATATTATGGAGTTAAACAAACAACGATTTCCTATAATGTAGGGTATATTTCCCAGTTTTGTGGGCAACATTTAATAGTGTTGCTAGTGCTTAAGAGACTAAAATATTATAGCTGCGTTTTATTTTCTAAATCTTATTTATTTTGTGATGATATGAACGCCTCATAATTTGACATTTGTTTGACAGATAAAATTCGATGGCAAAAATGACGTGGAGTGATAGGTTATGAATTTGTGTATTAATTTATTATTAATTAAATGAGACCGTGTCTCCCACCAGAATAGTTTAAAAGGGTTTATCATTATCTATTCTATAAAATGATTGAGATATCCGACGTTCAGAGTGAGTTATTTTATAAATTTTCGATTCGTAGTGCCGAAGTTGTATTTCATAAATTATTTGAATATAATTTTGATAATTTACTGAAAATGTTATTACTTTACATAGTTATAAGTATAGAAAACCTCAACGCATTATATAAAAATAGTATTATAATAGATTTCATTAAATTATTTCATAATTTTGTCACGTTACAGTAGTATGTAGTCATATTTTAGTTTACACCTTTTCTTGACTACAGAATGTGTTGAAACATATCTATATGTCTTTACAGAGATCGGAGTGGGGTTGGTGGGGTTCGGTATGACTTTCCTGTTTCTTGGCATACTCCTGCTGTTCGACAAAGGACTCCTGGCTATAGGAAATGTATGTGATTTTATTCATATTTGTGATTTAGTCCATGTTTACTTTCATACATTATAAACACTGCTGGATTTTCCACGAGGCAGAGTAGACAAGACCAAGTAAGCCTAGTGGCTCTGTATGGGCCATAGATTTAAAGGTACAAGAAGCACATAACGTAATGAAAAATGTATCTAGAAAGGGTGACTTTAAAAAGACAGTATTTGTACCTACTGCACGGACAATTGGTAATGCACCACAATACCAACCATCCATCTACCATCATCAAGATAAGATAATTTATAAATAAACAGTTTACAATTTGGAAAATTCAATGATGAGAAAAATACAATTTGAAAAAGGATATTCAGCCCTTGGTGGTCTTGTACCAAAAATTGCCATATTGTCACTTTGATTGCTATCTTGATTGCTCTTGTCGGGGTGGCCGTTATCATATTACTTGTCACACTTAGATATGGTGGTCTTTTAACACATGAAAACAAATTCTAGTTTATGGTATCTGGCATAGCAATAATTGTGGTGGGCTCTAAATTCTACAATAATGGCCTGAAAAGTTCTAGATGCAGTGAAGAGCTGAATTTGATAATAAACTTTTGACATCATAGGTTTAACGCAGAGGCAGTGTAAGGCTTGGGCGGTAGCCCACACCGCCCTCGACGCCCTCATGACAAAGAGCAATATGGAAATTATCACCATATTTACGATTTAACAATTTATTTCAAATTAGGGCGCCACTTTAAGTCCATTTGCCTATATCTTCACCTTAATTAATTTTTCTACACGACAGTGTTAAAAAATGTTTTAATAAAAAAATTTTTTTAGTACTCATTTAATTTAATTTATTTTATCTATATGTATAAAAGATGTAATTTTTAATATATTTGCTGTGTGGTTCTCAGCAGAGTAGAATAGGACTACTCCAAGTCTTCCTATCGATGTTGTAGAAGGTGACTTGGGAAACAAGCTAAACAAAGCTTACAAACATTAATGAGACTTCTCCAACCTATCTGGCCAGCCTGGAGAGTGTAGGCTAAATCCTCTGACAGCTTGGTATGACAGAGAGGGTCGTGATCCTGCAGTGGAGACTAAAAAAGACCTGATGATGTGGTGGTATTTTGTTTCCCAGATTCTGTTTATAAGCGGACTCGCCTGCATCATAGGGCTCCAGCGGACATTCTTCTTCTTCTTCCAACGGCACAAAGTGAAGGCATCCGTGGCATTCTTCAGCGGCATCAGCATTGTGCTGCTCGGGTGGCCAATGCTGGGCATGATCGTGGAGATCTACGGGTTCCTGTTATTGTTCAGGTAAACTTAACATTTTAACACCATCGTTTCACTGAATCTTGGTCAGGAGGTAGTCTGTAAATATTTTATTTGCCCAGTGTTTCTAAACGCGGCAACAAAAGTGTTATTAAATGCAGCAACAAAAATGTTATGAAATGTCAAGTGAAACATTAAATGTTTTCTCCTTTCAGAGGCTTCTTGCCAGCGGTCGTCAATTTCCTAAGAATGGTGCCAGTATTAGGGTCTCTATTAAACCTACCTATTATAAGTGGGGTAAGTATCATTAATGATATTTTTTAATTATTTATTTAATTTTAAAAAGAAAGGCAGAGAACCGAGACATTTGGCGCATACTCCACCGAGAAGAGCCACTAGGCTTCTTCTTCAGCAGCAGTTCATAAAATAATTTAATGGGCTATCTAGTGACTGACGATTAGCAATATGGAAATTATCACCATAATTACGAGATAACAATTTATTTTAAATAAGGGCGCCACTTCAAGGTCAATTGCATCTAACTTCACCTTAATCTGTGTGATGTATCTTTATCATTTTTATATTTCTTTTTTTTTTCAGATCGTCAGCAGGATAGCGGGTGACACGGGCCGTAACATGGTATGATAGTGTGACAGACTGACTAAATAGTGTACGTGTGTATTTTATGCTATGGTGGTTGTTTGCCAAATTTGTGGGAGATTTCTGTATGGGGCAACACTGGTTGGCTAAAAGACATGTCAGCGCCGATTCCGATTGGATTCGCAGAATCATTCCGCTGTCAAGTAATTTTCACCTATTATTTCTATCAGCGAAATGCATAGAATAGCTTGACGAAAACTAAAGACGCGCGCATTCACAAGCGGTTAATTTCTCAAGCTATTTTAAGCTTTACGTGGAAATAAATAAAGAAGAATATGGTTTGACATGTAAGGGTTGCTACACACTTATTCATAAAATCGAATAATGTATATGAATGTTCGGGGAAAAGCCAATGTAATTGCTTCGGGTCGGCTTTTTAGTTACAAATACTGCCGAAACGATAATTCCGACCCGAATAAAGCTCAATTCACACCGGAAAGGCAGCAGCCGGCTCGGAAGAGAAGGCGCGAGCCGCCGCTGCGTGGGAGTCGTCTCGGCGACCTTTTTACGTTTCTCAAGCGATACCACAGGTATGGCACTTCATAGAAGCGGAGTATCATTTATGCCTACACTACTACAAACGAAACTACATCCGTGCACACGTCAATGCGTGTGTGTTCGCCCGCTCTCGCCCCGCGACAAGGGAGGCGGGGGAGAGGGGCGGGGACGCATATTGCAAGGGACCGCAGGAGATTCCGTTCTGTATGTAATACTCTAATTAATTCTGTGATTATGCATTGTAGTAATGAAGATAAACTTTAAAATCCTATGACACTGAAACTGCTCTCCGCTTCGCTGCCGGCCGCTGCCTTCCCCAGTGTGAGTTGAGCCTAAGTGTGTAGCAAACCTGAAAGCGCGCTGCCCTTCAGTGTGAATCAGTGCTTAGTATAGATCAACGACTAAGTTTGTGGACCCTGTAATGATGGCGCCATCGGACGTTTTTTAATCTGTGTTAGGGTCCTACCATATATTACGTGCCCTGGCACCCGGGCCCTAGTGTGCGGGTCCCCTGCTGTACATACGTCTACTAAACAGAAACCTGCCACCCGGGCCCTTCGGGGCCCAGTCCGATCCTGGCTAGGCCCACCAACTTATTTGTTTCAACCTTTAAAAACTAAGTAAAAGTTGTATTTACGGGAATTATAATTTACACAGTTGTTCCAGGGGTCGTTCGTTAATCACGTGATTGTTTAGCTACTTTTTAACCCCCCCCCCCCCCGCCTTTTACCCCTCCTAGCCCTTGGTAATACGTGATGAGTATTTAGACTACTACAAAAATCACGTGTAATTATGTGATATTTCGTGATTTTTTACGATACCCCTCCCCCCCTTTGTAGCCTCACATGATTAATGGACCCCCAAGTCGTGTTTTTTAAATAGATATGCTCTGAATGTTGTAAATTATAATATTCGAGTAAAGGTTTTGTTTTGGGTATCGCTAGTTTGAATTTAGATAATGGCGCTTTTTCACCGGTGACTCGAGGTGAGGCCATTCCAAAAGAGTCAATGAAGTTGACACTTGAGACTAGTGTTTCCAAGGACTGTAGGCTTTTAACCCTTTCTTTGAAGGGGCTTGACAGGCTAAAAGCCTATAAAGAATTTTAATCCTGTAGGCTAGGCCTGTGGAAAAGGTCGAGCCTAAAGGACTAAAAGTCTTTATAGGGTTTTGGGTCCATATTGTTTTGGTGATACTTAAGTAAAATATTTATTTTCTTTTTTGAAAATAAATGCAAAATAAAATAAATGCTTTATTTTTTCAAGTAATAGGCTTATGTTTAGGCTAAATCCATTATTGAGTATGAAGCTATCATAAATGGATGGATATGGATGGAGTATGGACTATGGATTAATAATGTATTTAGCCTAAACATAAGCCTATTACTTGAAAAATCCTACAGTCGCAAAAAAGGCTGTTTCGGCTTATAGGCTTTTTTAAATCAGAGCCCTAAAAAAGGACCGACAGGCGTAAAGTTAGGGCAAAAGCCTATAGTCCTCGGGAACACTACTTGTGACTACTGAAAAGCTGTTCCGAGCAGCGAACTGTAATTCTATAAAAAAAATAACTTCAAATAATGTCATTGCGCAAAATAGCGCCACGAAATTTAGGTAAATAAAATGACTGTCGCATAACGCAGCGTCAACTGTCGGCCAATGTTCGCTATGACGCAGTATCATACAGCAGCCACTGATTAGTCCAACAATGCGGATTTGGCTAAAAAAACCAGTGGCACTCCGGGAGTGTTGACAGAAGTGAAAACTTGAACACAGTGGTGTTGGTTACGGTAGCGGTAACAGTGTCGCGAGTTACATGGCTTTTTTCCATCTGAAAAAAATGCCCAACGCGCCTGAAGAAGTTTTTACTTTAAAAATATTTTTGGCTCTTCAATCAGGTATTTTATGAAAAAAACATTCGATGCTCACATATTTTTTCTTTTTTCTGGTTAGGGAATAATTGACTGAGCGAGGGCTATAATTCAAGTTGAGGCGAAAACACATTGTTTGTATGTATGTATGATTGTTCCGCGATAACTGCCGAACCGATGGTCCGATTTTGATGAAATTCGGTAGGAAAGTTGAAAATATCAATAGAATTTTCAAGTTCGTTGGGCATCAATTGCAAAAATTGGTTCAGTAGTTTTTGTAATATTAATAAAAAATCGCGAGGTCTAAGTTCGCGGCGAACTACTAGTTAGGAAAATACACCACATTTAAATTCCGCATGACGTGACGTCAATCGCCCCCACTCCGAAACTTGGACGCGCTGTATTTTTGTAAATTTTCACTACTTTCTTGAACCGAAAAATATGGGTCAATAAATATCCGCAACATGCTTCGTCAAAATATTCAATCTAATAATCCGCCCCGAACCGTCCCCGGCCCAAAGGTTCCCAAAATGCTAGCAGCATTTCCGCGTTGGGTCAATTATTTTTAGATAATCTAAATAATAGTCTAAATAACATACAGTCTACATCCCTACTGTCCGCCAATGTCAATGATTCAATATATGCACGAGTCCGACTCGCACTTGACCGGTTTTTTGCGCTTGATTATGGTTCTATAGTATTATAGTTCGCTGCTATTAAGTGTAAACTCCCCTTATTTTTCTGAAAAAATACCGGGCGAAGCCGCGGCTGATATTTTTTTTTTACCATGTACAGCTTTAAAGTACCTATTTTAATAAGTACTTAGTATAAAATTAAATACTTCCTAATGTATTGTAAATTACCTCTCCAACCCGTCTGGCCAGCGTGGAGAGTGTAGGCCAAATCCTCTGACTGCTCTGGCTAATATATGTCTCTGGTAGTACAGAGAGGGTCGTGCTCCTGCAGTGGACACTAAAACAGACCTGATGATGATGATGTATTTTGTAAATAATTTTAAATTCTCACCTGTAATTAATAATTTTTAAATATGCTTTGTAAAAAAATATCCTAAGATTTATTGTATGTAGTACAGTCAAGTAACAAAAGTGTCAAAGCGTATTTGTAAAATTTTAAGTATGTTTGTTAAAGATTTTCGCTTAAACGAATTATTTGATTTTGATGTTAAATTCTACTTACTATCAGAACGGTTTTGAGTATACAGTTTATGTAGATCTAAAATATTAAAGTTCGTTATTTTATTCTTTGAAAAGTAGGTTCACTTATATAATTTTCTTTTTCAATAAATGTAATAGGGAAGGGATGAAAATTTCGAAAACTTGAATATTTTTTATGGTGTTATGAATGCCATTCCTTTTTACTATAAAAAAATATCAGATTTTTCTGCTCAGTCAATTCAATGAAAAAAATTATTCATTTTAAACCACGTAAAATTAACTCCCATACAGATGTCGTCGCCATTTCTTTTGCGTTGACCGTCTGACGTATAAAAAATATAATGTCTTAAGACAGTTGACACTACATGTATGTATATAAAACTAAGCTAGTATATATACTTTATTTCTAAAAAAGTCAATATATAGGTCTCATTACAAATTAATAAAATAAAATTTACAAATAAAAAAGAGACTCCAACGCCTCGCCGCGAGGCAGGGTACCCAAAAAGGCTGGCAGCATTACCCCTTTTGGCAGAGATCGAGAGGTTTTATGGACAGTTATACACCTCAGTTGCACAACCCAGCGGACAATTGGCTAAAGACAAGGCGAGAAAAGAGGAAATTTGTAGGAGAACAAAAGCCACTGATATAGCCCAGCGGATTAGCTCGTTGAAGTGGCAGTGGGCGGGACACATAGCGCGACGAACCGATGGCCGATGGGGCAAAAAGGTTCTCGAATGGCGACCACGTACTGGCAAGCGAAGCGTTGGACACCCACCCACAAGGTGGTCAGACGATCTGACTAAGGTCGCTGGAAAGCGCTGGACGCAGGCCGCTCTAGATCGGTCATTTTGGAAATCCTTGGGAGAGGCCTATGTCCAGCAGTGGACCTTATGCGGCTGAAATGATGATTACCCCTCTGCACCGCGATAGAAATCCTTTGTGCAAAGTAGCTGCCCGCCCTTGGATCGCCCGTGACATCGCGGAGACGCGTTGAAATCTCAATGATGACACTTAAATTGTCAACTGTCATATGACTGTTTTTGAATACTTCAGATGGGCAGGGCAAGAGAAATAGCGAAAACAGCCGTATGGGCAGTTAGTTGTACATGATCTAAAAAATAATATTTTTTTATTAAGTTTAGTGAGCAGAAATATCTGATATTTTTTTATGGTAAAGAGAAATATATCCGAGCGTTTTCAAAATTTTCATCCTATCCCTATTGATATGTATTTACGAATATATGTAGATTCAGATATGAATATGTACCTCCGGATTTCAAGGTCAAATGGACGTCTGTATCTTTTTTTACATTACTAACAGTTATAAGTAGTTACATGTTTATATATCGTTATTACGAAATGGTCAATGTATTCATCAATATTAATCACTTTTATATGGGACTGATTCAGAAAAACCGAAAAAAAGGCGGAGTATATTTCTGTAGTGGAAGCGAGTTGGTATGCTTGACCGCCAAAAAGGGAAGAGTTTACAAGCATGGTGTCGCGGGAACCGTGACACCTCCGACAGTGTACTGTCAGAGGATGTATATTTTGACATGACTTTTTAAACACCAGCCAAATTTTTGGAGCAAGTTCAGTCCATGATACTGAACTACTTTCTGTAAAAATAGTTAGGAAATATCGATAAAAATTTTTCGTCCTCCCATACAAAATCCGTTTGGCTGAGCGCTGATTTGTATGGGGAGGCGAATTTTTATTTTAGGTTTTTCGTTAATTGTTTTTATGGAAAAAAGTATCATGAACTAAACTTGCTCCAAAAATTTGGCTGGTGGTTAAAAAGTCAGCCTGTATATTGGAACAAATCTCAGAAACTCTGATATCGAGGTGTAGGATGTGCCAGTGCCATCTCGTTTGCTTCTTGTGAACTATTTCCTTGCCATCATTATTGTGTCAGTAGTTTTTGAATAGTAGCGTAGAGGTCGCCAGATTTTCATAAGAACAGAGTTTTTTTAAATGAAATGCCGGGTAAAGTTGTTTAAATGTTTTTTTTTAATCGCCATTTTTGTTATCTACATCATGGACGGACAAATACTATAGAACTGACAACCCCATACAAAAAGCATACTTTGCTAGAAACCTAAAATTCTGTATTATTTCTATATGACACTACTATCTCGCCCGCTAGTCATACAATGGATGCTAAGTACTTAGGCTGACGGTCCACGAAAAAAGATGGCGCTTTTTCGTAGGAAATGAACGCTTATACCGCCATCTTTCCGATATTAAGCGGCACTACTACGAAACTACCTTCTTTTGAATTAGTACCTCCATCTAGCTACAACATTGAAATTAAAAACCGTATTACCCTTCAAAGTATGAAGGTTGCCAGTCCTCTTGTATTTATGATCAAATGATTAGAAAATAACTTGACAATGCGACCGTGGGCCGTCCTTTCGTGGTCGAGTAGTACATTGATCTTTCGTCTTGATATAGCTACCTTCGTCGATTGCGTTTAATTTTTGTTGTTGACTGTATCGTGTATCTTGTCAAATATAATATATATGGAAGAATATTGCGTTTTATTAATTTCTTACTAGCTGTCCGCACCGGCTTCGCCTGTCGCCCTTAGGATAGGTAAGTTAGGATCAGGGAACTAATAATACTGTGGAAGCATATTCAAGCGCACAAACCTCATCAAAAGTACAGGGTGTCCGGTGGCCGATTTTAAATTATAAAATGCAATAGAAAACAAAACTACAGTATTTCTTAATATAATTTAAACAGTTAAATCAAGAATGATGATGCGGGCTTTCTTTTTAAATACAAAATCATTTATTTACCGAAAAGAAATTGACAATGAGCTTAACAAAAATAATGCAGTCTAAGGGTTGGATCTCATCTATCAGCACGGAACAGCACTTTCCTATGCTGCTATCTCTCTGGCTCTAGCAAATGACGCTTCTGAGCGACAGAAAAGTATAGCAGCATTGGAAAGTGCTGATAGATGAGATCCAACCCTAACTGTTGTCCCTTGCGCCGTACACATTCGTGGAATGCAAAAGAAACGGTCGAATGTGTCGTTTACTTCTCGAACGATATTGTCCTTTATTAGGGTTCCGTGCCTAAAGGGTGCAAACGGGACCCTATTACTGAGACTCCGCTGTCTGTCCGTCTGTCACAGGGCTCTGTCACTTGAACCGTAATAGCTAGACACTTAAATTTTTCACCAATTATGTATTACTGCGGCCGCTATAACAAAAAATACTGAAAATAAAAAAAGTTAAAAATTAAAGGGGGTCGCCATACAAAAAACGTGATTTTTTAGCGTTTTTAACTAGATCTTTATAATGGCATTAACTAGATACTTGAAATTTTCACAGATTATGTATTACCATGTCGGCTATAACAATAAATACTAAAAATAAAAAAAAGTTAAAAATTAAAAGGGGTCGTCAAACAAAAAACGTGTTTTTTTAGCGTTTTAAAACATTGTACGGAGGAACGGACCCCTTCATGTACGAGTCCGACTCGCACTTGCCCGTTTATTTCTGGGATAGTGGCAGGATTGTGTACGTAAACTTTACTTTTCAAGTATTCCGACAAAAAATGCATTGGAGTGAGATCTGGCGATCTTGGCGGCCAGACGATGACTCCGATTCGGCTAATCAATTTATTGGGGGACAAATCTCGCAGAGTCATGGTGTCTCTAGCAGTGTGCGGCGTGGCGCCGTCTTGCTGATACCCGACCGACAAAACCGCACAAAAGACAAATAAAATCATGTAAAAATTTCCGCCCTAAGCTTTTTACCCGAACGAGGCAAAGCCGAAAAGGAGGGTATATGTGTTTGACCTGTATGTTTGTCCCTATAATTCTATGTTCCCTAGTAACTACTAAACGGCTAAACCAATTTTAATAAATTATACATGGTTAGATTCGTCTGTACCCCTAGAGTAACATAGAATATATTAAAATTATTGGAAATTCTTCTTTGCTGGTCTGGGAGAAAAGAAAAAACATAGAATGTACCAGCTGCTTCTCTTCCCGTGCAGATCATAAAAGCCGATCGAGGGAATGGGCGAGAATCTGAATCATATGAATAGGCGATGCGGTTAGCAACCCATCACTATTATGATTTCCCTTTTCCACCATCATGCCCACCATTACGCTAAAAGTGGCCTGGGCTTTACCGCCCTTGGCTCTGTCTACCCCGTTAGGGATAAAGACGTGAACTATCACGTTTCCAATAAATGGCGGATTTTAGGCGCCAAATAGCGCGGCATATTTTTTTTTTTTTTTTTAGAACATCTATTGCGTTATCAAATTAAAGGATTTTATTTAAGGATTACAGTACTACTCGTATAAGCAACTTATATGTTTAAATGAAATTTGAAATGAGAAATGCTAAAAAACACTATATAACATCGCTTCGCCCAGCGCATTCCCGGTTGCGTCTTACCACAGAAGACAGGCGTAGGTAAGTAGTGCTGTTGTATCACGCAGTCAGGTTTTTTTTGTTTTTTTAATAATTACTTGTTACTTTTAAAAATATTGACAAAGGAAATTCGAATACTGCACCGCACATCCTGTACATTCAAGTAGGCGTCTACTAACTAATCCTTTTTTCACCAATGCCGTTTTTGGTGGACATTGGCCGACAGTTGTCGCTGCGTCATGCGACAGACATTCTTTATAAATTTCGTGGGCCGTTTTGCGCGATGATAATGTCTGAAGTTACTCCCATAGTATTGTAGTTCGCTGTTAGAATAATAACTATTTATTTACAACGCAAAGGCACTTAGTAACTTTAGAGGGAAAAATACCGAAGTAAATTCTTCACCCAAAGACGTTCGGTGGTGTCATCATTCCCGGTCTCCTTAGTTGTTGACCTTTATATTAATATATTAATTAATATATTAATATAAACATCTCAATATAAATATAAGTAAACACACTTTATTGCGTCAAAATACTAAAAAAAAAGTAATACGTACAAAAAATAGTAGAATAGATAAGTATAATAAATTAAAAATAAAATTTGTTTATTAGGTAACTATTTAAATTACAAGCTTTTCTTGCTGGAGCCTCCTTTTAAGCAAAAAGTATGCTAAAACAATATAGCCTATGGGTGTGTATGTGTGTGTGTGTGTGTGTGTGTGTGTGTGTGTGTGTGTGTGTGTGTGCGCGCGTCAATGTGTATGATGATGAAGATAGAATAAGATATATACTTATTATATATGTAAATATATATATATATAAGTATACAATAAAGACCTGTGTCCACGAGCACGGTTTGTACATGGCACGGCGCCGGTCGGTGCCAGTTACATATGTAAGAAGTTCCATTACAGATCTGAACATTGAGGCCCCGTGTCCACGTATCCGGTTTGCGTCGTGAAGGCGCGGCGCCGTCGCTGGCGACGTGGACACACCTCATAGAGGCTTCATCATGCATGATTGATCGACCGGACGCTGGTTCAGCGCGCCGTCACGGCTTAAACCGTATACGTGGACACGAGGCCTAAGCCGGCGCGAGTTAAGCCGGCGCCGGCTTTATATACAGATCTGCCGTGTGGAAACCGTGCTTGTGGACAAAGGCCCTAATGGGTGGCAGACAAAATAAACATTTAGGTTAAGGATCAGTAATTCACACCGAGATGCGACGCGACGCGACGAGCGCGCACTTTGGAAGAAATATAGAACTTGTTTACTAGACAGTAAGAGTGAGATTTCAGTGAGAGCCCGCTGCGCAACGTTGCATAGCGGGCTGTCGCTAGTAGGCTATTTCAAATTTTGCCGCCCCCATTGGCGGATTTACACATTTGCCGCCATATTTGGAGCAAAAATCAAGGTCATCGCTTCACGTGCTAGGCCCTGCGTATTTCACGCAGCGTAGAGTTGTACTATGGTATTGCTCGATTCTTCAAATTTGCCGCCCTCTAAAATCTGCCGCCCTAGGCACCAGCCTGCTGGTAAATCCGCCAATGAATAGATAAAAAAATGTACGCGTGTAATGTTTATTGCTTCAATTAAATTGTGTACAACAGCCAAGAAACGTGCACTGTGTAAATGGGCCTTTTACGCAATTCATATTTTCCATAATATTGGCGCCCAGCCTTATGCTCAATTCACACCGAGAAGGCAGCGGCCGGCAGGGAAGCGGTGAACAGTTTCAGTGTCATATGATTTTAAACTTTATCTTCATAACTATATTACATAATATCGCTTGAGAAACTTGAAAACCCGTGCTGTGGCCGTGACCGCGCGCCATCTCTGCCGCTCCGGCCGCTGCCTTTCCGGTGTGAGTTTAGCCTTATACGCTTTCTCCCCTCTTCTGAATGTTCATGGACAGCTTTCGTTAGCCAGACTCTATTTTCTCTTTCTAATTTCAGGGAGAATAGTCCTAATCCTGTTTCCGCGACGCTGTTGTCAACGACTGTACATTCCGAATTTAATTGGTGCATTTATTGAATTTTTTATTGAACATTAAAATTATTTTATGACCAAAATTTATGTCATTTTTATTTAAAATTCCACTAAATAAGAGAAAATGGAGCCGTGTGCCTTGCGGTCTAGAATAGGGCCACTCCATCTCTTTCGGTGGACGTCGTCGCATCTACACAAGATGTTCAGTGGCGTAGCGTGGGCTTTCGCCGCCCGGGGTCGATCTGAAATTAGTCGCCCACACACCATCCGCTACTAACGCTCATTTGGCGCCTTCCATAAAAAAAAATTGGCTTCCTATTACAAATCGGCGCTCAGCTAAATGGATTTTGTATGGGAGGACGAATTTTTTTATCGATATTCGATCATTGCTTTTAAGGAAAGTAATTCAGTATCACGGACTGAACTTGCTCCTAAAACGTTGCCGGTGTTTTAAAAGTAACCCTGTATTTCGCTATGATTTCGCTGTTCGGATGGTATGGTTACGCCATTCGTAACCTATATAGCTCCGTAGCTCGTAGCTGTAGACTACGCTCGTAGCTGTAGACCACGCTCGTAGATTTAGACTACTCTCGTAGCTGTAGACTACGCTCGTAGCAAGCGCCCGCTGGTAGGGCTTCGTAGCACACATCTATCGAGCTACGACTATGCTACGATTCATTGCTCGTAGCGTAGCATGGTGTATTGGCTCGTAGCAAATTCGTAGCACACGATGCTCGCAGTCTGTAGAAGCTGAGGCCTACACTCGTAGCAAGAATTTATCGCCTGACCTAACTGAAAATACATTTAGCCATATTTTTAGAGCAAATGTATCGATTTATATTATATTTGATCGAACGAGCGAAGCGTCTCAGTTTCTAAATTTGCCAAAAATGCTTTTGTCGGTCTGACTGTTCTCGCCTACACTACAGGTCGCATGTTTCAACCGATTTTGACGAAAATTGGTACACAAGTTCCTTGTTTCTTTTTTTAAATTCTATCGCTATTTTTGATTGGGGGAAAAAGTGGAAGTTTGCTGTAGCGTTATTTATCGACGGATTTCAATCAAATTTTAGAAGCCACTACCCAAGGACTTCATTCTATACAAGATGAAAAAAAAATAAAAAGGTAATTTTTTTTAGTACAATTTAGTCGTGGTAGCGCTTATACGCCTGGTACTTTCGACAGTATATAAGCGAAAACCATACGAAAACATGATAAACACAATTTCAAATGTCTTGGTTTGGTGTGCTCAAGGAACACGGCAAAGTGTAAATAAATAACTTCCCATCGGTAAGTAACTGCAGATTTCGTTGTTTGTTTCAAAATTAAATACGTAGGTATAATAAAAATTACGCCGCCATATATTTTAAAATAGAACATCCTGTACATATGTACCCAAAAAATAACTCGTAGCTAAAGTCATTGACCTTCTAATTTCAGTTTGTACCGAGTCAATGTTCAACAATTGGTCCATTCCACGCTTCCGATAATAAAACAAATTTGAAAATCGAAGCACGAAGACCAATCACAGCTCGCCGTCATTCTAAAATCAAATCGCGAAATGCATTCTATCATATTTTATCTGTGGAACATCGATAAGGTAGCGCAGAGGGCAGCACATGATTCTCATTTAGTGCCCGCCCGAGCCCGGGCAGAATAAGACGTGTAGAGGAACTGCGCATCGATTTTCTCACGCCCCGAGTTCACGTATCAAAAAAATATCGCGCGCCGTACCAAATATGGCTAAATATTATAATAATGAATAAATAAACACAAATATAACTGTGCGAACGTTAAATACAGTGTTAATCTATGATTTCACGGACGGATTCCGACAGGACTCTGTTAGAAAGAGAGAGGAGATAAAAAAAGGATAGATATTATTATCTTTCAGTGTTTTAATAAAATAATTGTTTAAATCCATGATGTGTTGGTTGAATGTGTGTTAATGTAAGGACTTACTTTCGTTTTTGTGTGTGAAATGTAAGTATTTGTGTGTGCAATATGTTTTTGTATCTTACTAAGGCGGCTGTATTGAATTATTTTCGTCAGGACTTCATCCGAATGGATTTACCTTTCATGCTTCTGTCAGATTTCAAGTGCCGACCTTTTTTTTTCTTCAGGAACATAATATCTTTTGAAAAACATTTTAAAAATAGCATTTGAATGCAAATAAGTTATATGCAGGGTCTAACACAATATACTGAAACTATTTTAAGGGTGGATTCAGTCCATAATACTGAACAACTTTCCCCAAGGAACATATACCGAAATATGAAAAATAATTTTTGAGCTCACAAGTTGACCGATCAGCTGATCCGAGTTTGTAGGTAAAGCCAAAAATTATTTTTCATATTTCGACATAATTATGTTCCTTGGAGAAAGTTGTTCAGTATCATGAACTGAATTCACCCTTAAAATAGTTTCAGTATATTTCGTTACACGTTAAGTAACAGTTGGCCTTTTTATTTTTTCGCTTTTATTTCTATTTATTTTTGTTATCACTGAATTGTCTGCTTTTTTTTAACAAAAATAAAAAAGTTTCCGCTTTTTTGTTTTTTTATTAATTTCAGTTTTGTGTTGCTTCATTATTTATTGTATTTACTTGCTCGTTTTTTGTCCTTTGTATTTTTTTTGTATGAATTAAATGTTGTCTTTTCGCGTGTTTTTATTTTTTTCCATAATTAAAGTTGTGAATAGATGCCAAAAAAGTGCAATGGATTCCTTAATGACAACCTACTCCATTATAATGATTATAGGTTATAATGGATATATGTTAGCCAATTAGGTCCTATATTTTCTATGCTGGTCTGGGAGAAAAGAAAAAACTTACAATTACAAAAAAATACAATGTACCAGCTGCTTCTCTTCCCGCGCAGATCGTAAAAGCCGATCGAGGGAATGGTCTAAAATGCGATGTTAATAGGCGATGCGGCTAGCTATCCATCATTATTAGTGTTCCGTACCCAAAGGGTGCAAACGGGACCCTATTACTGAGACTCCGCTGTCCGTCCATTTGTCCATGTGTCTGTCTGTCCGTCTGTCACAGGAATCTATCTCTTGAACCGTAATAGCTAGACACTTGAAATTTTCACCGATTATGTATTACTGTGGCCGTTCTAACAATAATACTGAAAATAAAAAAAGTTAATAATTAAAGGGGGTCGCTATACAAAAAACGTGTTTTTTCAGCGTTTTTAACTATGAGTAGATCTTTATAATGGCATTAACTAGATACTTGAAATTTTCACAGATTATGTATTACTATGGCCGCTATAACAAAAAATACTAAAAATTAAAAATTAAAGGGGGTCGTCATACAAAAAACGTGTTTTTTTAGCGTATTAAAACATTGTACGGAGGTACGGAACCCTTCATGTACGAGTCTGACTCGCACTTGCCCGTTTATTTTGAATTATTTTCCTACCTTTTCGTCCACAGCGGTAACGCTTCGATACGGCGTTTACGGTTATTTTTACGGAGTTCGTCAATAACTTCCGGCAAACAAATGTTCGTGTACCAGTCACTATTCACTGTACGACGATTCTCTAAAGCAACAGTAGCCACGTGTCCAGTTTTATTAAAAAAAGAAGCAATCATCCGCTTCGATGCACTTTTCACGCGCGCCACTTTGGTTGGTTTCGGCTCATCTTGAAAGACCCATACGCTCGATTGCTGATTTGTTTTGGGAACGTAGCAATAAATCCATGTTTCGTCACCTGTTACTATGTCCCACACCAAATTTGACGCACCTTCCTTGAATCTGGTAAGCATGGCACTGCACCAAGTGACGCGGTCCGTTTTTTGAGCCTCGGTCAAGTTGTGTGGGAGCCACCGCGAGCACAGCTTTCTCACACCCAAATGTTTGTGTAGGATTAATTGTATTTGACTCATGCCTATTTCTAAGGATGCGCGAATTTCATGGTAGGTCACATGCCTGTCTGTTTCAATCATACGGCGCACAGCATTGATGTTTTTGTTGGTCACAGCGGTGGACGGCCGACCATCGCGAGATTCGTCACTGAGATTGATACGACCACGCTTGAATTCTGCAAACCAGCTATAAACAGTTGTCTTACATGGTGGTTCATTGCCAAAAGCTGTTTCAAGCCGAGCGATGCTCTGTTGAGCTGTCAAATTACACTTAAAATCGTAGAAAATCATACTACGAAAATTTTCCCGAGTTAAATCCATGTTGATGCAGACACACAATTTTTTAAATGGCGCCACAAGGTAAAAACAAAAGACAGTCAGATGAAACAAACTGCATTCTACAGCCAAAGAGTTCTATTTTCAAATGTTGCAATAAATTTTTAAATATTGTTTATGTAAGTGGCCAGTTCCGGAAACTTACAGTGCGCCCTATGTATAGGTTAAAACAAACGCTAGATGCTATTTTTATTCCAGTCTACCTTCTCGCCTGCTATCACGCTAAAAGTGGCCTTTGGGTCTTGCAGCCCTGGAATCTGTCTACCTACTTAGACCAGTAAGACCCAAAATGCTCTCTCTGCCCCGTTAAATAAAGACGTGATAATAGCACAGAATAAATAATACTAACGTACAGAAGTCTCACTCAGCAAAGAAATTTAAAGAAATATCTACTCAATGTGGCTAGCGATATGGTTTAATTTAGCTCACGTCAGAACTCAGCACCTTTTCGTTTATATACCTAGACATCCATTGCAAGCCAATTTCATTCTTATTACTCTGGACAAACGATTCGTATACCTGAATTTACCACCCGGAGGGGCCGCCTGCGTGCATAGTAATAAAGTAGGTACATTTTTGATCCCTGAAATTATATTTTTGCTTTGCTTACCCTGTTTTCATCACTCGGAAATCTATAAAATATACGTTCTTTATTGTATTCGGTGGATAAGCAATTATTATATGCGCATCTTCTCACCATGATGGTTACTATTGGTTGACAGTTCTCAAGACGTCGCGAATTGCGTGCGGCTAGTAACTAACCCTGTTTAAAAGCGCAATAAGGGGCACATAATATAGAACGGGGGAGAGGTGCGGGGACGCCAAATTGCGGGAGACCCTGTGAGATTCCATTCTTTTTGTACTCTTATGTATTCTGTGGTAATATAGGGGTCCCATTATGGGCTAAAGCTCCCTCTTTGTACTACCAGAGCATATATTAGCCAGAACATGCAGAGGATTTGGCCTACACTCGCCATGCACGCTGGCCAGACGGGTTATGGAGGTTTCATTGATGTTTATACATCAACACTTACAAAACACAAGCTATGTTCAGCTTGTGTTTTGTAAGTCGCCTTCTACGACATCTACGGGAAGACTTGGAGTGGTTTTAATTATAACCACACGGATTTTATTCTCTTAACATTATACCAAACAATTTATTTTTGACCCAGTCATCTACCCAATTAATGCAACAGTGCTATTTTAAATAGTGTAAATACGATTTTGAGAACTGTTATTTTCACACTAAGTATTTTGTATGAGTCTGGATCGAAGCCAAGAGGCTGAGGATGTCCTGTAAACTGGTGTCATCTGTGGAGGATGATATTTAATCTGTGGAGATTGAAATGTTGGCAGCATACATCAGCTGTCTATCTATATATCTTTCGTGTGACAAACTTGTATGACGACTCCTTTTATTTTTACTTTATTTTTAGTATTTGTTGTTATAGCGGCCATAGTAATATATTTTCAGCGTTTTTACCTAGGCTGTTTGATAAGTACCCGTTTATGGAAAAAAAAAATTTTTTTTTCGTATAAATGCATTTATTTTTCTACGTAGTCACCTTTTAACTCTATACATTTGTTCCACCTATACTCAAGCTTCAATAAACCATCCAAAAAGTATGATTTTGGAAATTCATTAAAATAGGCGGCAATGACTTCGTCATTTGATCCAAATCGCTTACCACCGAGCCATTTTTTTAGGTTGGGAAACAATAAGAAATCGCATGGGGCCAAATCTGGAGAATACGGGGGGTGAGACAATAGTTCGTAGCGTAACTGTGCTAATTTAGCCGTCACAACTCTGGACGAATGACCCGGGGCGTTGTCGTGATGAAACAGTACTTTTTTCTTTTTTAAATGGGGTCGTGTGTCCTTCAACACGGCGTCAAATTCATCCAATAAATTGGCATAGTACTGCCCTGTTATTGTTTTTCCCTTTCCCTGCGAATCCCAAAAAACGGTCGCCATGTCCTTTCCAGCCGATGGGACGGTTTTTGCTTTCTTTGGAGCAGGTTCACCCGGTAAAATCCACTGCTTCGACTGCTCTTTCATTTCCGGGGTGTAGTGGTGGACCCACGTTTCGTCCACGGTCACGAAACGACGCAGAAACTCCTTCGGGTTACGTTTGAACACGGCAAAACACTGCTCCGAAGTAGTCAGTCGGTTCCGTTTTTGCTCCTCCGTGAGTAAACGCGGCACCCACCTCGCCGATACTGTCTTCATACCCAATTTTTCTTCTAATATGTGTTGTACCCTCTCGATTGAAACATTTACAGCATCAACGATTTCTCGAAGTTTAATTCGGCGGTCGGCTAAAACGATATTTTCAATTTTCTTAACCATATCGTCTATAGTCACCTCAACTGGCCGGCCTGGGCGATCCTCATCAAAGACGGTTGTTCTCCCCCGCTTAAACTCGTTATACCAATATCTGACGGTTGTCATAGAAGGAGCACATTCATGGTAAACCGCTTGCATTCTTACTTTTATTTCATCACATGTTTTTACTTCCAAAAATAAGAATCTAATTACAGACCGATACTGTTCTTTCTCCATTTTAACAATTTTAAGTTCACGCCTTTACTGAATCGTTGTCAAATGAGAAAAAAACAAAAGAATGCCATTTTTTTTTAATTTTCCCGCCTCTGATAAATGGCTTAAAAAGGTGGTATACTTATTTGCGGCCAGTGATATTAATATATTTAGAAAACGGGTACTTATCAAACAGCCCTCGTAACTCAGTCTTTATAATAGAGTTATATATAATTGTAATTAAAATTATAATTGATAAAGATAGAGTTATAAACGGTGAAGAATACACGTTTTTTGTATTACGCCCCCCTTTAATTTCAAACTTTATTTAATTTTTATTATTTGTTGCTATAGCGGCTATAGTAATACATATTCGGTGAAAATTTCAAGTACGTACTCGTAGTTTGCCGTTATTAAGATCGAATTAAAAACGCTGAAAAAAACGCGTTTCTTGTATGACGACCCCCTTTTATTTTAAACTTTATCTAATTTTTAGTATTTGTTGTTATAGCGACTACAGTAATACATAAAAGGTGAAAATTTCAAGTGTTTAGCTATTACGGTTCAAGAGATAGAGCCCTGTGACAGACGGACAGACAGTGAGGCGGAGTCTCAGTAATAGGGTCCCGTTGGCACCCTTTGGGTACGGAACACTAAAAACGTGACTTATACTTCAATGAGATCTAAGTAAGTTTAATAAATATGAATAACCAAAACAGTTTATTATAGCATAAATAACGAGCTTGCTATCTGCAAAAGCTCTACTACAGAAACTTACTGGCTTCTTGCAGTGTAAGCCAGCCATATCTTGTTTTGAGACAGGCGATATTATCTCGGAAGGCATTCGAGGCATTGACACCCCTGTAACAACATTGTGGAATAAGCGAGAAGCCTAAATTTTTAGTACTTATCCATTGACATATATATATAAAAGAGTAAGCCGTGTGGTTCTGGGCAGAGTAGAATAGGACCACTCCAAGTCTTCCGTGGATGTCGTAGAAGGCGACTTAGGAAACACAAGCTGAACAAAGATTATTAACATCAATGAGACCTTCCCAACCCGTGTGGCCAGCGTGGATATTGTAGGCCAAATCCTCTAGTTACTCTGGCTAAGTATGGCTCTGTAGTACAGAGGGTCGTGCTCCTGCAGTGGAGACTAAATAAGACCTGATGATGATGATAATATATACTCGTAAAAGAAGACACTGACTGGCTGACATATTGACTGGACGATCAACGCACAGCTGATGGAACCGCTGCGTCTAGAATTTAGAAGCATGATATTTTGCTTGCATTACTTACATCACTAATTCTTATACGACTAAATTAAGTTTATGGAGATAGCTACAACTAAATTATTATTATTATTTGCGAATGGAAACCCACTCAATAACGTCGCCATCGGCTTCGTGCATTTTTCTTATGCCACCCTCAATGGACAAGATTGGACAAGAGTCTACAAATGTACAACTAAATGAGACAATATGATGTGTCCTTTAGTTTTACATAATAGCTCTTTGATTTCCAACGGTTTTTTTTCAAAAATATTCTATAAGTAGCATATTCGTAGTCTGTGCTATTTACTAAGGCGCGCGAAACGCCAACCTTCCTCTGTTCTTATTGGCACAAGAATCAGCTGCTATAAAGCCATATCAGCTGTTGCTAATGCAGTTCCAAATCTTCGCTTCTCATCATTTGTTAAAAACGACAATAAAGTGTAAGATAGATGATAAGGTGAAGTTAGAAGCAAATGACAATGAAGTGGCGCCCTCGTTTAAAATAAATTGTTAACTCGTAAATGTGATGAAAATTTCCATATTTCTCAATATTAGGCACTAGATAGCCCTTTAAATTATTTTATAAACCACCGTTGAAAGTATTTATTAGTCCGTCTAGCTTTAAAACTTGCCTTCGCCAAATTTAACTATTTCAAGTTCACACCATTAATAGTTTCAACGGCAGTTCACAATAGTTATTTATGCAACTGTGATATAATAAGGGATATTAAAACACGAATGTGGGTTTATTACACGAGGCGAAGCCGAGTGTTATAACAGTATCACATGAGTGTTTTAATACCTAATTATGAACAGTTGCATACAATATTTATATCTACCTACACACATGATATGAATCCTCTATAAAAGGTATAGCCTTCTGCTTTACGTTTTAGCAAGGCAATTAATTTTGAATATTTTGAGATATCCACGTTGTGATTAATACTCAGCGTACTTTTGAGCATTGAATAGAAGGTCCATAGGGATGAAGATTTGAATTTTTCGGAGAATTCTTGAAAATATACTATTATCACATCTTCAGAAAATGATGTAAGTACTACTTCTATGATATTGTCCAATTAATGAAATCTTGTTAAGTACGCCTTTTCATATTGTTTTCTCGACTTTTCTGGTAATAATTGTTTAAAAATGTTCTTTGCTGCATTAGAAATATCTGGTGGTATAGGTATTATCAATGTATCACTCATTTCTGTAAACAACAAAGTAATAATTTTTTGAAATGCTATTTACGAACAAAAATGGCAGGATACGACGTAAATTCAAATAACATGTTTTTTTTTTAAATTTCGTATCTGTGGTAGTGAAACGCGTGCAAGATAATGGTGCCATTTTTCAAACGCGGAATCACTAATCGAACGTTTTTTGTAAGGAAAAAATCATTCGTTTACGTGAATCCGCGTTTCAAAAATGGCACTTATAGTTCTTTTTTTTAAATTCATTAAGATAGAGGCTCGATCTCTCTATCTTTATGAATTAAAAAAAAAAAGATTTGCGTTACATAATGAAATTTATTTAGTAGGTACAACATTATATCACGCGTTTGGATGATATTATGGTTACTATGACACTGGTGTTTATAATGTTGCAAATGTTAGCTTATTTGCTGTATATATGTTTCAGAAACTTTAATAGAAGATTTATAGCATGGGTGTAGATAAAATAATTTATAGGGCTATCTAGTGTCTAACATTGAGAAATATGCAAATTTTCACCATATTTACGAGTTAAGAATTTATTTCAAATACGAGTAAGGGGGGCCACTTCTGCGTGTCACCTTAATTTATTTTTCCATATAAAATCCAACCTTTTCCTGTTTCTAACATTTTTTCAGTGAAATTCTATAAGTAGCATAATAGTCTGTGTTTTTTACCAAAGCGCGCCAAACTTCAACCTTCCTTTCTTATCGGCACAAGAATCAGCTGCTATAAAGCCATATCAGCTGTTGCTATCGCAGTTCTAAATCTTCGCTACCAATCGACAAGGGGGCGGCAGTTGACCAGTTTAACCCCCTTTGGAGGACTTTAGTCACGCACACTGAGGAAATAGGCCGGTTACTTTCAAATATTATTTATGAACAACGTCATCTAAATATTTTTATTGATTTTACAGTTTGTTGAAATAAGATTCTTCCATGCTAGTGTGGTTGAACAGAAAAAACTTAGAGCGTACCAGCTGCTTTACATTTATTTATTTATTTATTTAATACTCTTTATTGTTCTAAAGTAAAACATACTTTTAACAAATGGCGGACTTAATGCTAAGAGCATTTTCTCCCAGTCAACCATACATCCCGCGTAGATCGTAAAAGCCGATTGAGGGAATAGACGAAATGCGAATCATATTCATAGGCGATGCGGCTAAAAACAAACCATCACTATTTTGATTTCTTTTTCTACCTTCTCGCCCACCCAAAAGTGGCCTTTGAATCTGTGATCTGTCTGCTTTGAGCTGCAAGATCCAAAATTCGCTGTCTAGGAATAACGACGTGATATGTATAGCTAACCATTGACGTAGAATATATAAGTATAGACCAGCCTCAAGCGTTGGCTCCTCTGTTCTATTTTTTAATATATGGCGGCGTGAATTTTATCCTCCTTCAGAACAGATTCATCAATTCTGTGATTTTATAATACGTATTTAATTTTCAAACAATGAAGTCTGGTTACTTACCGATAAAAAGTTATTTTCTTTACACTTTAAACAAATAAATATATAAGGACAAATCACACTGATTGAGCTGGCCCCAAAGTAAGTTTGCCTTGTTCTTTGAATTATTTTTACAATACTGTACACCACACCACAAGGCATTTTTAATATAGTTTACCATGTATCGTATGGTTTTCGCTTCTAAACTGTCAAAAGTACTAAGCGTATAAGAGCTAGCAAGCGTCTAAGTAAAGATTATGAAGTTGGACAAAACAGTGACGACAGCGCGGTTGGGCGACCGCCCAGGGCGCCAGATACAAAGAGGCGACAGGGGGCGTTTTTGGGCAAGGGGGGCGGGGGGTCACAGGTAATAATAAATATATAAATCGCGGCTGGTTAAGGGCGGCAACTCCTACTCTTATTTGTATGCCCCCGTCGGCAGAAATAAATCCTATAAGATTGAAGCCTAAGTCAGAGTCTGAATTGCAGTTCGGGGGGTGGGGGGCGCGCGGCGGGAAAATCTCGCCCGGGGCGCTGGTACTAGCTAAAACCGGCACTGCCTCTAGTACTTTAGTATTTAAGCTCTATGTTTCTAACTAGCTACTAACGTAGCAGGTGGTATTATAACTTATAATATTCGCAAGGTTACCTTCACCTTCGACTTTAGGATAAGTACAATACACCAATAATGTCTAAATAACTACAAAACCAAGGTTTCAAGCGGCAGCCCATTGGAACCACTTAGGAAATTATAGACGATCGATGGCCCTGAATGCCCTGATGTAGTAGATAAGACCAATATTTTTGGGGATGATATTCTTAGGGTGACCCATCGGAACTCTCAAACTGAAACACACCTAGGCACATTAGAAGCAGGTTTGTAATAAGAAGGACTTTTTCTCATTACAAAACGAGGATAAACGTTTAAACTTAGGTTCATGTCGTTTTTGTATCTGCACTACTAAATCTGTCACTTTTTAGAGTTCCGTACCCAAAGAGTGCAAACGGGACCCTATTACTGAGACTCCGCTGTCTGTCTGTCCGTCCGTCTGTCACAGATATCTCTTTAACTTTCTACTAAAAATTTTCACCGATTATTATGTATTACTGTGGCCGCTATAACATCAAATAGGTACTAAAAATAAGACAAAGTTATTTAATTTAAACGGGTTCGTCATACAAGAAACGTATTTTTTCAGCGTTTTCAAATCATTGTACGGAGGTACGGAACGCTTCATGTACGAGTTCGACTCGCACTTGTCCGGTTTTTTCTATTTGAGCGAGGTTGCCTGGAAGAAATTGCTTAGCGATAAGGCCGCCTTTTGCGCATTGCCTTGTTTTTAATATGATTATCTCTTTTGTGGAATAAAGAGCATTGTATGTATTGTATTTAAGGGCCCGTACTACCCTTAAGTTCTTAGAGCGAACTTATAAATATTAATCAATATTAACGAAATACTCACTTTGAAATAAATAAAACACAGCAAAGTTCAGGACTAACTCTATACATAATATGTTTCGAAAACATAATATGTTGCTTGAAATTTTTTCGATAGAAAAGAATTGCGAAGTTAAATCTAAATCACCTCAGAATTATATAAAAACGGAACGTATTCAATAAATACTATAAATTAGCCCTTGTAACTTTGGATTTTAATTGTATTAAACATATGGCAGTCATAATATGTCTTACTTTTAAAATAAATCTTAAATATTCTTTGTAATTAAAACGAAAAAAACCTCATGACCAAAATCAGCCTTGCCATTGACCTACCATGATCTCACCTCGCATGGTCTCGCTGTCTCGCTTCGGCTAGAGTAAATTTGTGTGCGTGGAAGCGGGAGCAAAACTTAGATTAACCACATCAGGCCCAGCCTTAACCATTACGCCACAGAGGTGTGAAAAATTTGCGTGCCAATGTGCAAACCACAACGTATACACCCGAAAAATACTACTCTCCTAATGGCGCAGTCGGGTAAAATAAAAACTAAAATTCATAAAAGCAAAAGCTTGTTAACAAAGGTCAGTCCAGTCATTAAACTATTACATTCCAATGCAATAAATGTTGAAGTACATGCAAACAAACCGCGGTCGGGATCCGGCACGGCAAGTTAGCGTGATCTTGTGTACTAAACAATCAAACATATTGTTATTTTATTTCCAATAAATACAGCCTTGTATACTTTACAATAACTGCAAAAAGAAATACAAGTTTATTTGCTAGGCAAAATAAAAAAACCCCGACTGTCAAGAACGCTATCTATTCAGAAGTGTCACTCCCCGTTTAGGTATCGAAATTGTACCTACATTATTACTATGCGCGCAGCTAGACATGGGTAATCTCGACTCCGAGGAGTGTTTCGGCTCACTGAATCTTACTCCGCATCCAGTACCGACTCATCTTAATGATTCCTACTCCCTTATCGGCTCCAGCTCCGAGGTCCCCTAAGTTACGCTATTGAATCTACAGAATACAGACATCCTTTCTGGTACCGGTTTCAATACAGAATAATATTGACTCCCGACTCCCGATTCCTCCCGAGACGCGGTGGAGCCGAAACGCAGATCGCGGTTCGCGACCTGACAGGCGGGACCAAGATCGGTGCGGACTCAATAACTCGCGGGAGCCGATTACGATTACCGGGATTCAGTACGGGTATCGGCTCCTGTTGATGAATCGGCTCATTTAAATCTTCGAATCCGGAGTTACCCATGTCTACGCGCAGCGGCCCCTCCGGGTGGTGAATTCAGTTATACGAATCGTGTAATAAGAATGAAATTGGCTTGCAATAGCTGTCTAGGTATCTATACGAAAAGGTGCTGAGTTCTGACGTGAGCTAAATTAAACCATATGGCTAGCCACATTGAGTAGATTTTTTTTTAAATTTCTTTGCTGAGTGAGACTTCTGTACGTTAGTATTATTTATTCTGTGGTTTTGGTGAGGCTTGATATGCATAGTAGGTCTGCATAGAATATTTGAGGAGTTCCCTTGATTTAAGTTGATTTCTCAAGAATTCCATCATCAGATCTTCACCTGGTAACAATGGGATTAACTTGCATGTATACACTTTCAAACAAAAAAAAACGACGGGTTGCACTCCGGGAGTGCTGGCAGAAGTAAAAACTTGAATATTAACGTTGTGCATTTTTGATATTTTGGAATGCTTAGGGAATAATTTTGCACGAATTGCTTCAATTATCAGTATAAAAGTACTATCATTTATGTGGTAGAAAACAATATTTATTTATTGCGCTATCGAACACAAACATGATAATTTATATTACATTAAAAATATCTCAGCTAAACGAAACAGCAGGCCCAGGCATACATTTTCGCCGCGCCGTAGAAAGAGAGGGGGATACTTCCTCTCCTACGCCGCGCTTGCTGTCTACTCTCCATTCGTTTACGAATTTTCGATTAGGACACGTGTCCTGACGCGAGTTTAACATTTTTTACCCATTACAAAAAAAGTGCACAACGCCGCGAAAGAAGTTTTCACTTCAAAAATTCTGATTCAAAATTGGGTATTTTAGTAAAATAAATTATTTGGTACTGTTAATAGAATAAAACTTCATAAAATAAAGCCACTTGTCATTAATTATCCACTTTGAACGTGATTTTAGATTTATTAATGCAGAAAAACTGATATTAAGAGCGCTATTTGACTCCCAACACAGATCTTCCAATGTCTGTGGACTCCAAGGAACTATGACGTCATAAATTAATATTTCATACAATTCCCATAGAAAATGTTTGTTTTGACGTTAAGAAAAAGGTATCTGATTTGACTTGTTGCAAAATGCGTATTTTTTTGTTTGCAAGTTGGTTTAAAAACGAAGAAGTTATTTTATTACATAAAAAAACATACATTCAAATTGAGAAGTACCTTCTGAAAAAGAAATCTACGAGAACCTTCTATTTTGGAAGTTGGTCTGAAAATACTTGTAACATAGAGAATAATGTCATAGGACCGTCAAAGCGATGTTCCCAAGCGGTATAAATATTTCATGTCGCTTTCTAGTAACAGACCCGCGGGGATATTGTGAGACGTTTGACACATTATAACTCTTTGCTCAGAAAAAAACTTATTTGTTTTATTTTTGAAGCGACTTCAAATAGTTTTTATGAAAAAATCATATTTTGTACAAGCTTTTATTGCGAGACTAAGGATCTTGTCAACACAAAACAAATAAGCCCAAACTCGACGGGATTGCGTCGTTTTATTACGGAGTTCTTACGGCCACCTTACAAGGACCTTTCGACGACCTCCGTGGAGTAATGGTCAACACGCTAGTCCACCAATCCGGAGGTTCTGGGTTATCGCCCCAGCCAGGGCAAGTTGGAAAATGGCCTTTTTCAAATTGTCCTGGGTCTTGGGTGTTTATCTATACAACGTGGAAGGGACATACCATACAGTGTGCGGCCGCCGAGGCAATTTGTATGGGAATGTCGAAATTTTTTTTGGTTTTTTGACTGTTATTTTAATTTCATTATACTTTAGTGATCTAGTATAGCCCGTGGTTTGATTTATTACGGGTATGTCCCTTCCACTTTGTATATATATTTCTTATAAAAAAATAGTATCGTTGAGTAAGTATCCCATAACACAAGTTTAAAACTTACTTTGGGGCTAGCTCAGTCAGTGTGATTTGTCCTTATATATTTATTTATATTTATATTTACTGCCATTTAGTATCGCTCGTGCGAAAGAGACAACGAGATGTCCCCACCATGCTCCCACTTTTCTTCATACTAATATTTGAAATGTTAATTTGCTTCAATTTTCATGCTGTTTTCATGGACAGATTTCTTTTTAGTATCATATATAATAATAATAATTATATACGACACCACAAATATTGTCCATAAACAAACAGTGAAATAGTTATGGAAAACGCAAATTCCTTACAAATCGATGCTCTGCAAGCCACTATCGATCGCGATGAATAGTTAATGGTTTCTTCAACGTGCTGCTTCTCACGGACGCTTCCTGAGGAATTCAGTACACCATCACGTCTTTATTCCTAACGGGGCAGACAGAGTCTAGGGCCGAGAGACCCAAAAACCACTCTAAGCTTAAGAGGGCTCCTGACTCCAGAATCTAAAGTTTGCTTAAATTTCCAAGCGAGACAGCGGCTGGCTTTTTAGGTATTTTTCGTTTTATAAAGAATATATGTATAAGAGTTATTTAAAAATAAGAAATATGATGACTGCATTATGTTTAATAGGTACTAGCCGTTTTAGTACCTATAATTCGGAGGTGATTTGGAAGCAACTTTCGCATTTTTTTTCTATGGAGAAAATTTTAAGCAATCGTGTTTTTGAGTCATATAGTGCCTAGATTTAGTCCTGAACTTTGCTGTATTTTTATTTTAAAGTGAGTATTTCGTTAATATTGATTTACTGAAGATCACTCTAAGAACTTTAGGGTAGTATGGGCTCTTAACGGTGACCGTGAAAAGGGAATCAAAATAGTAATGTGTTGCTATAGCTGCATATTCCCTCGATCGGCTTTTGCGATCTGCGCGAGAAGAGAAGCAGCTGGTACATTCTAAGTTTTTCTGTACTCATAGACCAGCATAGAAGAACAATCACACAGATGAAAAACAAAACAAAAATATGTACTTATTTATTGAATTACTCTTTATTGTTTTAAAGTAACAAAAACATACTTTTAGCAAATGGCGGACTTAATGCTAAGAGCATTTTCTCCCGTTCAAGTCAAGGATTAACAGAATTTGATTGCCTCCGTGGTGCAGTGGTCAAGGCGTTTGCCTTGTGATTCGGAGGTCGTGGGTTCAAATCCTACTGGGAACCATACTTTGTGGAAAATGGCAAATGGCAATCTAAAGGAATTCGTTTAGCCAGCAAAAACAAAAGAAAAATGCTTAAAGAAGTAATGAAGGAACAGGATCCAAAACTAAATGAACAATATAAAAAATACTGCTCTATTTTCAAATCGATATTACGAAAAGCTAAACAAAAACAAAATGTAAAATTCATTAGAAATAGCAAAAACAAAAATAGAGCCACTTGGAATTTAATAAATCAATGCACAAACCCTACAAATGACATTAAAAATTCAGTTGAACAGCTACTACATAAATAATTCTACAACTGATAACCCATCTGCTATTGCTGAATCTTTTAATAATTATTTCATTAAAAATAATTTACAAAACAGCTCACCTAGTTATTTTAAAACTTGCAGTCAAATTCAAAGAAAAAGTATTTTTTTAAATCCAGTTGATATTAATGAACTAAAATCGATTGTAAATAAACTTAAAAATAAAAAAAGCTGTGGGTACGATAACATACCAATTGAATTAATAAAAAGATCTCTGCACTATATAAGTGACCCTTTAATTTATTTACTGAATCTTATGATTGAAAGTGGTACATTTCCCGAAGCCCTTAAATTGGCTAAGGTAAAACCTTTACACAAAAAAGGATCAAAAACAACAGTTGAAAATTATAGACCAATAGCGTTGTTATCGTCATTTTCCAAAATTTTTGAAAAAGTTATTGAAGCTAGACTGTCTAGATTTTTTGAAATCAATAATATAATTAATGAAAACCAATTTGGATTCCAGAAAAATAAATCAACTAATACTGCAATATTTAAAATTTTGAATGACATATGGGATTCACTTAATAATAAATCTATTTCCATAGGGTTATTCTTAGATATGTCACAGGCGTTTGACTGTGTTCAGCACAATATTCTGTTAAAAAAACTAGAAAATGTTGGTATCCCAGGGTCTAGCTCTCCATCTAGTTAATTCGTATTTAAAGAATAGAAAACAAGTCACAGTTATCGAAAAATATAATCCTAACAACAAAACTATAGAGAAGTCCAGTCAAAACAGGCAGACGTTGTCCTCGGTGTTCCTCAGGGCAGCATATTAGGTCCACTCCTTTTTCTTATTTATGTCAATGAGCTACCATTGATAACAAATCATAAATGTGTTATGATTGCAGATGATGCCACAATCTTCATGTCAGATAATAGTAAAAATAAGGATGAATTTGAAGAGGAAATAAATAAAACATTAAAAGCTACTACAGAATGGCTAAGGACAATAAATCTGAAAGTTAATATGACAAAAACTAAAATAGTACAGTTTCACGGTTATAATAAAGAGACATATAATTTAAACATAAAAGAATCAAATATAAAAATAGTGGAGGTAAAAGAAAATATTTTTTTAGGAGTCACAATAGATAACCATTTAAATTGGAAAGCTCACATCAACAAAATAAACAAAAAAATATCAAGTTATTGCTATGCTCTCTCTATATTATCTGAAAACTCGTCAGTAGATGTAACACGGGCTGCCTATTTTGGAAATGTCTATCCACATTTAACCTATGGCATCATTTACTGGGGAAATTCTGTAAATGCCCATAGTACTTTCACTCTTCAGAAAAAATGTTTGAGAATCATCCATAATACGAGTATGTACTCAGATGAAACGCTAAGAAATGTATTTAAAGAACAAGGGTATCTAACACTAACTAACTTATATATATACTAGAACTCTGTATATTTGTTATTAATAATATGTATTACATTAAAAGATAAGTCGAGTTTAGAAATAATTTAAGACCGTTATATTTACATGATTTATACCTACCGACTGTAAACAATGAAATGTTTAAAAAAAGCGCTTTTATTTCTGGTATAAAAATATTAAAATCATTTACCCACAGAAATAAAAAACATATAATTGTCATCTATTTAAGAAAAACTTAAAGAATTGGCTACTAGATCATGTATTTTATAACATAGATGAATATTTTGATTTTAAAACTCAAAGGGGAAGAAATTGAAATTTATTAAAATACTTACATAAATTATAAGGCGTATTGTAAATATAACACTTGTTTATGGATATAAATAAAGTGGCAATATTTTGTTTAAACTACTACATAAAATATGTAAAACTATATAAATAATATGTACGCTGTTATTTGTCACTATTGCATGCCTGAAAGGGCAAACTGTTGAAACCCTTGTCAAAATATACCATATTATGTTGATATATTATGTACTATCTTACAACACAGTTCTGCAATAAATAATTTTGACTTTGACTTTGTGAAAAGTTGTTTCCAGTCTGGTTAGGGTATTGCAGGCTTGAATCACCTGGGTACCAAAAGAAAAATGATTCCGTGCTTCGCAAGGCACGTAAAGCATGGGTCCTGAACGCTTTCTAGCGTTTGTATAAACCTATCCTTGGGTTGGTTCTGGTCTACCCTTTGGGTTGCGGAGGTCAGACGGCAGTCGCTCTGAGTAAAAACCAGTAACCTCGTCAAGTCACCCAAGTTAGGTAGCGGACCCCGGGCTCTGAAGTGTTACCGCTGCGGATACAACCGGGAATACGTGAGGATGATCATGATGAACCATAAGGATAAACAGAGAAATAAACCGGCCAAGTGCGAGGTAAACTCGCGTGGAGAGGGTTCCGTACAATTGATTGAATTCATATAGGTTTTCCTGTAATCTACAAGCAATGAACTATATTTTGTATTTTTTTCAAAATTTTAGGCTCAGTAGTTTCGGAGATCAGGGGGGGGGGGGATGGTCAATTTTCGTCTTCTTTTATGAATAAAATCAAAACTATTCATTTTACAATAATAACAAATATATATTTGAGATCCTCATAACGAGCGCTTTCATTTGATATATGACACAGTAAGGTTTGCAAAACTTTTTTTTTAATTTCCTAATTTGTCCCCCGAAAATGACCCTTATTTCAAAAAAATATTTATTTACTTAGTGAAAATATTTATTTATGTGTTTGGGTCATAAGATTACAATATTCTACCAAATTTCACCTGATTCGGTTTAGTAGATTCGGAGCAAATTGGCTGTGACAGACGGACGGACAGACACACGCACGAGTGATCCTATAAGGGTTCCGTTTTTTCATTTTTTGTACGGAACCCTAAAAATAGTCCGCGCAAAAAAACTGACCCAAGATTATACTCGTATAAAGCACCCCAAAAACAATTTTCTGTATATGTTTAGGGTGTCCTTCAAAACAATATTCAAAAATTCAAAATTCAAAATATCTTTATTATCATAGGATATTTATAATATTTCTTAATAATAGTCACTTTGTTTTGTTTTGCACAAATGTTGACGTCAAATCGTTACTTAAAGCTAAGTTTACGCCGCTTCGTAGGCGCATATAACTTTCTAACATTGTATTGTACAAAGCAAGTTATTTATACACAACGGCGCCAAGCATGTATGTTTACTTTGTACGTACCTACGTCGTTAAAACTCACTCGTAAACTTTAAAAAGTTTATAATCTAGTTTATGGGCGGTAAATCATTCGTTCAAAACAAATCAAAATGTAGACGTGAACATTTTGATGAAATTTAGAACTTGCTTTCTTTTAATCTTCATATATTATATCAATATCAGGTCTTTTTTTGTCTCCACTGCAACAGCGGGTCGTGCTCTACTTGTACTACCAAAGCCATATATTAGCCAGGGCAATCAGAGGATTTGGCCTACTCTCTACACGCTGGCCAGATGGGTTGGAGAGGTCTCACTAATGTTTATAAGCTTTTATTTTATTTTATTTTAGTTTATTTAGCTTGTGTTTCCTAAGTCGCCTTCTACGACAACCACAGGAAGACTTGGAGTGGTCCTATTCTACTCTGCCGGGAACTATCGGCCCATGCCATGGAAAGGCCAGCAGTCTTTCGCACAAATACATTCCCAAAGCGGGTTGGCGTCAGGCATGCGGCCGGTCGTAAAACTATAGCCAAATAGTTTCAACTGCTACAGCTATTTCTTCTCGATTTTCTCATGGTCTTCAGTATTCTTAGGTGGCCATCATTGTCATGCATATTATGTACACAGGGTCTAACATAATAGGTACACTGAAACTATTATAAGGATGAACTCAGTCCATTATTCTGAACAACTTTCCCAAAGAAAAACATAGTTAAATACGAGTGCATAAGATAATTTTTGGCATAGACGTAATGATGCATGACGATGACGTGACGTGTATCGCCTTCGGTGTATAATCTACTGACTTTCTTCTCTACTGAATGAGCATGACGGCTGGAAGAATATTTTTGGCCCATCGGTTACATTAATTATTAAAAAATATTGTACACGTATTTTTTCTTTTCACTTACAAACAAAAATTTAAGAAGATACAGCGCATTTGAATTTCGCAAGATGTCACGCACGGCTAAGCAGGATTTCAACATAGCGGTGACGTCAAAAGCCCCCACTCTAGAACTAAGATGTTCTGTATGTATGTGAATTTTTACTTTTTTGATACACTGAAAAATAGGGACCCATTTTTCATTTTTCGGATAATCTGACGGACATTAATAAGAATATACTTTAATGACCCTGTCTTCACCCCTATTTCAAATGAAAAAGTTAGCAGAAAATAATTTGCATGAAAGCGATCATTTTGCCACCCTTTCTACACGCGTAAAGCCTAAAACATTCAATATCCCAAATAGGCGCGAAAACGGATCGAGTCGACCTCAATTTTTCTTTTTCCGCTAAATTATGCAAACTAAACGCAGGAACTGCTTTGGACGGCTGCCATTTTGCCAGCACGCGTTATGGCCAAATTCCGACGATTCAATTAGGGAAGATTGTCGCTGGCTGGTTGGATTAATATTTTCTTTTGGCAAAGGAATTTGGTTTTAAAATATTGGCTAATAATTTTTCTGCTTGCCAGTGTTAAGTATTTGTCAACCATAAACTACCTACTTGTAGCTTTACAACGTTTATTTATTTCACTATCCCTTCCTTCTTAGTAGAAAAACGTTGGGGGGATTTTACACATTTGCCGCCAATAGACTGTTCACTGGAGTATCATGGTTATGATTATAATTTAATATCGAGGGAATGGGTGAAAATACGAATGCGGCTAGCAACCCATCACTATTTTGATTCCTTTTCATCTTCTCGCCCACCCATCACACTAAAAGTGGCCTTTGGTTCTTGCGGCCTTGGGCTATCTGCTTTTAGATCCGCAAAACCCAAAATGCTATCTGCCCCATTATGGATAAAGACGGATAGTACCTATGTATGTATGCATTGACTGCCTCCGTGGTCAAGTGGTCAAGGCGTTCGCTTTGTAAGCCGGAGGACGTGGGTTCATATTCCACTGAGAAGCATACTTTGTGAAAAGTTGTTTCCAGTCTGGTTAGCATATTGCAGGCTTGATTCACCGGATTATCCGAAAAGAAAGATGATTCTGTGCTTCGGAAGGCACGTAAAGTAGTGGCTTGCAAACGCCATCTAGCGTTTGTGTAAACCTATCCAAGGATTGATTCTGGTCTACCCTTTGGGTTGCAGAGGTCAGACGACATGCAGTCGCTCTGGGTAAAAACCATTAACCTCATCAAATCACCAAGGTTTATAACCGCTAAAAATGCAACCGGGAATACGCTCGGATGATAAGTAAGTATATACAACGTGGAAGGGACAAACCGTACGAGTAGTAAAAAAACAATCCACCAAACATCACTACATTGTATGCAACAAAGTCGCTTCCCGCTGTCTGTCCCTATGTATGCTTAGATCTTTAAAACTACGCAACGGATTTTGATGCGGTTTTTTTTAATAGATAAAGTGATTCATGAGGAAGGTTTATATGTATAATATATACCCGTGCGAAGCCGGGGCGGGCCGCTAGTATGAATTAATATAAAAAATAAAGCATCAAAAAGTTTTTGCGGTTTTCTCGAAACCGCTTTTTTTCACTTACTGCGTTTTAGTTGCTGCAGGGCAGTATAATGATCTAGTACATATGTCGCAGTTGAATGGTATAATCCGCTAATTCACTAAACCTCTAGCTGTTTCGCATTACAGCTCGGTTTTGTGAAACAGCGGAATATCGTTCAGCTGGATTATCTAATTTTCTGTTTTAATTATAATAATAATTTTAATGTTCATTTTTAAATCAAAGAAAATGAAATGAACAAAATATATTCGACATGTAGATTCAATTACTTATACATTTTATCCATTTTGAACTTATTAAGTAAATATTTAGTAAATTAAAGTAATTAATCTGAGGTATAATTATTACTAATAAATTATTGATAAGAAACGAACTGTGGTCAACACTGTCTGCGTATGGGTTGAGCACTGAAATCTCTTTATAAGTATTCTAGTGCTTGTGACAGAATTGACGGCGAATACACAGACTGGTTTAACATCAAAAAAGGTGTAAGTCAGGGATGTGTAGCGTCGCCTTGGCTGTTCAACCTATTCATAGACAGTTGTTTGACAGATTTTAAAGAAGATGAATGTGGTGTTAGAATGGATAAGTTATTTATCAAATACCTTCTCTATGTCGATGACCAAGTGATACTTGTGGACTCAGAGGAGGATCTACAGAAGATGATAGCTGTTATGAATGATGCACTAGAGGCAAAGGGTATAAAAGTAAATGTAAGTAAGACTAAAGTTATGATTTTTGAAAGGGATGATAGTTTAACAGAATGCAATATTTTAATAAATGGGGTGAGAGTGAAGCAAGTGAAAGAGTTTGTATACTTGGGATGTAAGTTTACAAATGATGGCAAGCACGGTGGTGATGTGGAAAGAAGAGTGAATGCGGGTAACCAAGTGAATGGAGCGTTGCATTCCTTTATGACCAGCAGGAAGGTATCAGATAAGGCACGTCTTGCTATTCATAAAAGAGTACTAATACTTACTTTGATGTGCAGTAGTAAGAGTTGGGTATGGCAGAGAAAGCATAAAAGTAGAATAAATGCAGTTGAAATGCGAGCGCTTAGGAGTATGTGTGGTGTTATCTTAAAAGACCGAATAACAAATGATGTTATAAGGGATCGGTGTGGAGTGAAAGAGGAGGTAGTAACAAAAGTAGAGAAAGGGATGAAAAAATATTTATAAGGCAAGTGTGAAAGGTAGAGCAGGACAGGGTCGACCTCGGCGAACGTTCTGCGATCAGTTTGCAGACGTTCTGAAAAAGGGAGAGGTAAGAAGTACCCATAACCGAAGGGCATGTATGAAGAGGTTGATGAGTGTAGATGAAGCGAAAGAGGTCTGTCAGGAATGTAGCAAGTGGAGGTCCATAGTCTCTGCCTACCCCTGTGGGAAACAGGCGTGATAGTATGTATGTATTAGTGAATAATAAATTATTCATAAACAGATTTTGTTGTCTTTAAAATTCTTAAATTGAAAAATTTTACAAGTTAATTTTACCTTCGTCGGCTGATGAAAATGATGAACCAGAGGAAATTCGGAGGTAGGCAACTGCTTGCTGGAGCGAGAAAGAGCGACGTATCCCGACAAGAACGCAGTAAATTAGGTTTAATTTAGAGTAAAACAGTCTTTAAATGTTCACGTTACCAGTTGAAATGCAGTAATAGTGATTATTACTGCGTTTTAATTATCATTATGCTATTTTGGAAATTTGGATTAATATTGACTATACTGCAGTAAATAATAAATTTTTGTATTTGTATTTATTTATTTCAAACTATAAATAAAATAAATATACTGCATTTTAAAATGTAACCCCCGCGATCAAAACTTTATGAATACTATATAAGATACAGTATTCAACTGGTTTGCTGCATTTTAATGGGTAATTCGTATAAAATACATTAATGCAGTAAACACATTTAGTAGTATACAAAATTTTACTACTGCATTTTAATATATATGCATTAATATTTATTTTGGTATTAAATAAAGATTTTTTGAGGCAGGGACGATATTTACTGCGTTTGACTTGGTAAAGTCATGTAGCCGCGTATACATAACTGCTCTTACTGTATGTTAGTTAGTTTTACAGTGTATTTTGACATGCGATTTGGAGTTACTGCAAATTAAAAAAATGATTTTTTATCTTGAAAATCATCATATTAAAAAATCGGTTCAATTACATTGCTCCTTATAACGTACTCTTTAAGGTTCAGTATTAAACTAAAAACCCTTAAAATTCCTATTACTGCGTTTTAGGGTCTGCACGGCAGTATAGTACAATGAAATTAAAATAACAGCCAAAACACAAAAAAAAATCGTCATTTCCATAAACGTGTGCAGCCGCCCCGGCGATTTGTATGGGAATTTCTATTTCCTCACGTTGTATGTATGTCAACTTATAACACCCCTCTTTTTGGTCGGGGGTTAAAAATGGAGAATCCCCCATCTGCATGGATTGCGGAAGCAGTTACTGGAAGTCAATATTAAAGTCATAAACCGTATCGTAAAACCGTGATAAAAAGCGGAACCATTACCTCGTATCAGAAGGGAGCAATACAATTTGTGAAACCATAAATTTTATACGCGTAATCCCATAGTGTGTTTTACTGTCTTATAGAGGAGCTCGTTGGCCCGGCGGGAGTACGCTTTACTAACACTTTCGTAAGTTAAGTGATTCCGGGCGTGGTCCGCTCTTGGATAGACCGTAAAAATTTCCAAACATTGATAAAGGGGCTAGCCGTGTGGTTCCCGGCAGAGTAGAATAGGACCAATCCAAGTCATCCCGTGGATGTCGTAGAAGGCGACTTAGGAAACACAAAGCTAAACAAAGCTAAACATCAGTGAGACCTCTCCTACCCGTCTGGCCAGCGTGGAGAGTGAAGGCCAAATCCTCTGACTGCTTTGGCTAATATATGGTTCTGGTAGTACAGAGAGGGTCTTGTCGCGCTTATGTAGTAAAGACTTAAAAAGACCTGATGATGACGAAGAAAAGCTTCACGTTCTCACTTTAAACTGTAAACAGTAGTTCATAAAACAGTCTGAAATGTTATCTAGAGCTTTAGATACAAATAAATTATATCTTCGGTTCCTTTCAAATAATTTATTCCAAATGAGGGGCAGCACTAGACCCCGGAAAATTCATACATCCTCTTAACTTATTTTGGTGCTAGCTCAATCTGCGATGTTTTCTCAATTATTTATTTGAACAGCCTTAAAACCTGACCGCCTTGAAGGTGAAGCTCCATCATAAGACTTACACTCCATTTTTGATAACTTAACCATAAAGAGAGTAGGATAGAAACAGTGTTGTAGCTAGGGAGGAGGGGAGCATCCGCCCCAGGTGTCACCCGTGACACCTATAACTGGACATTGGGTGGCATATTTACTCAACGAACTATATATATTATATATATATTATATATATACATCTCCAAGTACCTCGGTTGCCTGGAAGAGATTGCAGCTGCGATAAGGCCGCCTTTTGACATCTGTTTTCTTTAATCTATTACTCTGTATCATTATGTTTTGGTGCAATAAAGATCTTAACTAACTAACTAACTATATTTTTTCCTAAAAAAGGTCTACATCCGGTATTAGGGGGGCAGGCACATCATCACCTTCCTCATCATCATCATCATTTAGCCGCATAACGTCCACTGCTGGAAAAAATCGTAATCTTCCTCGCCTCCTCCCTTGTAGGGACACAATACGCTAAGTAAGCGATTATTACTTCGTTCCACGATGCGCTAGCATGGAACGTCAGTCGTTTGTTGTCTTTGTTGAGAGTCTCGCGTTTGTCCGTAAATAACTCCCGTGTCGATCAGTTTGTTTGTACGCATATCGAGAACTTGTAAATTGTGTGGACTTGTGAGAAATATATACGAACTTATTTACCGCATAGCTTAGGCACCCACTACACTCTCTTCATACATACACTTAGCTAGGAAATAGATACAGTAAATTCAGTAATAACTTTGGAGTTCAGTATACGAGTACAAGTAGAGTAATAGCCCATAGTGCCTACACTCAGGCAGCTCTGTATGTCAACTCCCTCCATCGTTTTCTATCATTTATTATATCTGTACTTACCAGGGGGTAAAAAAGTGGGATTTCCACTCCATCATATCCCGGTAAACACATTCCCCCCCAAGTCTTTCTAGGTCGTCCTTTATCTCTGTGGCCACCTTCACCATGTTAGACGGTGGCTTTTTAACTTCTCTACAATCGGTGTCACCTTTAAACTCTCTCTTATTTATTCATCCTGATCTTATCCACCTAAGCATCCGCATTTATTATGTTGGGGTGGCACACCCATTGTATCACCGCACCGGGTGCCAACCTTGCTAGCTACGCCACCGATTAGGAAAAAGACATCCTCCGCTAATTCAGCTGAAATGGGGATTGTTAATTTTATTAAGCCATAATTTAATTTTTTTTTTATCAAAATATAGCGTATTTCAAGAAATTTATTTGAATATTTTGTCATATTACGGCTTAGTTAATTTTTCATAAATTAATATAAAAATCATGTCAAAGACAAAGTCTCGTCTTTACAAAACAAACGGCCAAGCCCAATACATATTTAAAAAATAAAATCACGGTAGTGTCTTAATAGTCTTTGTCAGTGTCAGTGAATTCAGTTGCCCATGATTGGCGGAAAGTTATTTTCTCAGTTATGATTGGCGGAAACGGTGACATTTGACGTTATTGTCAGTGAAGGATAAATACCATAAAGGCGACTCGTATTTTTTAGTGAAAAGACTCAAGCTTAAACCGATACAGCCGCGGAGTAAGGTCAAACAAAGGTCATACATTTATTTGTAGAAATATCCAAAACCATTGATTATTCTGGCAAAAAAATACCCACAACTGTTCATTATCTTTGTACCTCAAAACGGATATCAAAATAACGCTTTCAAAAAAAAATAACAATGCCCATTTCGCGCATTTTCAAATTCAAAATGGCCGCGTAGCGGTTTTATTATTCAAAATAATTTCTAAAGATGTTTTCATGTCGAGATTCACGTCTCAGGCTTGATTGATGGAATTATCCCGCAGAATCAGTGTATTCCTGTTTTTGGGTTATTCCTTGGAAATATTAAGCTTTAACGGTCTGTATGTAGTAGGTATTTATATTAATTCTGTGACCTAGTCTTGTCCATTTTTAAAAAGATTTGTACTAAAGTTTCCGGCCCTCTTTTTGCTATCCGGATGCAAATCCAGCGTTTGCGTGTATGTATGTTTGTTTGTTCAACGATAACTTTGAAAGGAACTCTATGAAATTTGGAAGGTGTGTGGTGTAAGTAGCGAATACATTTTTTTAATTTCTAACATGCGCCATATCAGTTAAGGGGCTGCCGAGAAATTTTTAACATTGCAGCAGCGTACCTAAGGGATCTAGCAGGCGACTTATAAACATGTAGTTGTGGTAGTGTAGTCACGCTACCGACAAAACTTAGTTTTGCTAGTAGCATTCAATGGGCCGGCTCGTCCGGGGAAGTACCACACTCTCACAGAAAATCGACGTCGAGTAGTAGCTTCACCGTTACTATGCTTCGTTCGGTGAGTGAGAGAGCCGGAGCCCCGTTTCCCCCCTCCCTCCTCTGGGGAGGGCCCTGAAAGGCCGGTAACGCCCTTGTTACACCCCTGGTGTTGCAATTGTCCATGGGCAGCGGGGATCACTTACCATCAGGTGACCCGCTTGCTCGTTTGCCGTCCTATAACATAAAAAAAACATGACTTAAGTAGTATTTTATTACCATTGATAAATACATTACTTAAATACTTCCTATATATTTACATGTACGAATATATACATAGGTACTTACAATACAATATTACACACTTATAGGTACACTACTTAATATTAACTACTTATTAATCTGTGCTACTTATAAGATATGATTTATATACATATAACGGGACTTAGCACGAACCTTTTTTATAGTTTTGTCTAACGTTTCGAAAAAGAGTTACATCTTTCGTGGTCGCAGACTGACTAGAGAGCAGCGGTGTCGTCTTGTTGACGGTGAACGCAGATTTTTTGATAATAACACTACCCACATTTGACAATGTCATTAGTGTCACTACCCACATTGTCTTTATATTTACGTATTAACCCCGGCACACACTACACTAACTGTATCTGTCTGTTTGTTCGACACTGACTTACGCGTTTTTACTTTTGCAATCACTGGGTTTCATGCAGATGATAATTTAAATCCGCCTTCCCTGTTGAAAGTTTTGTGCTTCTTAATTTCAACAGCTTCTCGTACTATTCTTTTATAATAGTGACGATCGGACGATATCACTTTTGGCTGGTGTAGTTCAATCCAGTGGTTGCAATTGGTGTCCATAAGGTGTTCAACTATTGCGGACTTGTTGGTCTGTCTGTTTTTTACAGCTGCGATATGTTCCTTGACTCTTCCCGTTATTGTGCGTTTAGTCTGTCCTATGTATGAACTTCCGCAACTGCAGTCTATACAAAACAAAACAATAAAAAGGTTCGTGCTAAGTCCCGTTATATATATATAAATCATGTGTTCAAATCGCGATAGTTTAAAAACCAATACTTATATGCGTATTTTTCTTATCATCTGTCATACCTATGACAGTTATATAGGTATATCTTACAACGATACAGTATACAACGATTTCGTTGTGGTATTTACGATTGTACGTCTTCCTACGTTAACGTCCTTGAAAAAAGACTCACCGAAAATGATTGTTTTTTGACCTTGATATTCGCGTCAACAAGCTGTGGGCAATCATAGTACTTATATCCTTCAACACCAATAATCATAGACATCCGATTACTCTGGAATACATTCGGTCGGATCTAATATACCTAATGCTCATAAAATATGCACTCAAGCCCGCCGGGTAGGCCGCCGCCCGTGCAGGGCGCACCGCACAAGGGCGTCATATCAAGGGGGCGGCAAAAACATGAGTGGTGGAGCAAACAAGTTTATTTGCTAGGCAAATTAAATAAAAACCCCAACTGTCAAGAACGCCATCATAAAATATGCACTCAGGCCCGCCGGTACAGTCGTGCAGGGCGCGCCGCACAAGGGCGGCATATCAAGGGGGCGGCAAAAACATGAGTGGTGGAGCAAACAAGTTCATTTGCTAGGCAAATTAAATAAAAACCCCAACTGTCAAGAACGATATCTAGTGACGAGTAGTGGACTTGATTATCCGTAGCGCCATCTATTATTAGCTAGAGACAGCCCTGATTTTCAAGCGTTAACCCCCAATAACTTTTAAAGGGCTGAACCGATTTTTATCAAACAAAGCTAAGATAAGAAACGCCGCAAGGGAACTTGCTTTCACTTAAAAAAACCGTATCCAAATCGGTTAATCCTTTCGAGCATTACGATGCCACAGACAGACAGACCAACAGATATTAGCGTCAAACTTATAACACCCCTCTTTTTTGTCAGGAGTTAAATAAAAAGTTAGTTCACTTCACGCAGTGCGTTTTCTGACGTAAGTAAAAGATACGACAGTCGAGTTACATGAAATAGGCTCGATTCAGACTAGTGATGTGCCGTTCCCGTTCCCCAGATTTCCGGGAACGTTCCCGGGAATGTTCTCAAAAATGAAAATGGCAGGGAAAATTGCAATTTTATTTATCAGACATATTTTTACCACTGTAAATATATTTTACTAACTTAAATGCATCACTTCATATGGTTATCATACAAATACATATAGCCAATATTCCGTAATATTCCCTAGAAATACGGGAACGTTCCCAAATTACCCGGGAATTTGGGAACGTTCCCGGGAACGGCACATCACTAGTTCAGACACGACAAAAGGTGGTCCATCAACATGGCACCACAGTCGCATAGGTCATTATCAGAGTAACGCCATGTGCCGAGTCACCAATTTTTGGAATCGAGTCGACTCGAGTAATTTTGTGTGGCACACGGATCCTTGGTGTTGTTTGGTGTTATAAATGCATGCTCATGAACAATATGTGAAATAGTTAAAGTGGACAGTCATAGTACGGCTGTAGTGATATTTGTTTCCCGGACTGTGTGGGCGTCTTCGGGCGTCGTCCGCCACTCAATCGGCTATGAAAACCAGTGGACTCGTATAGATTTGTCGCCAGAAGCTCCCTTAAAGCAATCAAAGGCCTAGGTACACCAACCTTTGATTGTAACTTGTTAGGAAAAAAGAATTTCCCACGTTTTTACTAACTGGTTACTGACTAAATACGCAGTAGCGTCAAGCCATAAATTAAAAAAAAAAAACATCCAATAGCATCCGCATGTTAAACAACTCTTACAATTGGCATACCATAAACGCACATTTAAAATGAAACAGACACTAAAATAATTATATAAAAAAAGCTGCCAAGTGCGAGTTGGACTCGCCCATGAAGGGTTCCGTAGCAGCAAGTAACATAATATAAAAGTTCTAAAGGTAAATTGCGGTTTACGATTTATGACGTATTAAAAATAAACGGGCAAGTGCGAGTCGGACTCGTACATGAAGGGTTCCGTACCACCGTACAATGTTTTAAAACGCTGAAGAAACACGTTTCTTGTATGACGACCCCCTTTAATTTTTAACTTTATTTTATTTTTAGTATTTGTTGTTATTGTGGTCATAGTAATACATAATTAGTGAAAATTTCAAGTATCTAGTTAATGCCATTATGAAGATCAAGTTAAAAACGCTGAAAAAACCACGTTTCTTGTATGACGACCCCCTTTAATTTTTAACTATTTTTATTTTTAGTATTTGTTGTTATATCTGCCACAGTAATACATAATCGGTGAAAATTTTTAGTATCTAGCTATTACGGTTCAAGAGATAGAGCCCTGTGACTGACGGACAGACAGACAGACGGACAGACAGCGGAGTCTCAGTAATAGGGGCCCGTTTGCACCCCTTGGGTACGGAACCCTAAAAAACTACTTACTAGATCTCGTTCAAACCAATTGTCGGTGGAAGTTTGTATGGTAATGTACATCATATATTTTTTTTAGTTTTATCATTCTCTTATTTTAGAAGTTACAGGGGGGGGGACAACACACGCATTTTACCACTTTGGAAGTGTCTCTTGCGCAAACTATTCAGTTTAGAAAAAAAATGTTAAAAACCTCAATATAATTTTGGAAGACCTATCCATAGATACACCACACGTACGAGTAAGTCGGGTTTGATGAAAAAAAAATTTGAGTTTCTTTTCTAAGTATGGGGATCCCCCAAAAATTATTGTTTTTTTTCTATTTTAGTGTGATAATCTTAATGCGGTTCACAGAATACATCTACTTACCAAGTTTCAACAGTATAGTTCTTATAGTTTCGGAAAAATGTGGCTGTGACATACAGACGGACAGCCAGACAGACATGACGAATTCATAAGGGTTCCGTTTTTTGCCATTTGACTACGGGACCCTAATAGTGTTAATTACAATAAAGTCAACAATTTTCAAAATGTTATACTGATATAACAAAAAAAATATCAAAATCAGAATTGTCAATTCAAATGTCAAATAATAAAATTTATAGAATTTAAGACGATACACGGAGTCCAGTGCTGCGCCCATTTGAAATAAATTATTTGTAAGGAAACGGAGATAACTATTAACATAGTTTCATCCATACTTACTTATTATTATTATCCTGGCGCAGCACAGACCTACCACTACGTAGTCAAGTGGTAGATCTGTGTGGCGCAGCGACCCAAAGGGAGTCTTGGTCTTTGCCTCCAGCACCATAGATTAATATTGTATATACTGAAATTGATAAGAAACTGCAGCTTTAATATTAGATCAAACCAGTGGCGCCATCTGGTAGCAAGGTTTCGCAACACCAAAGGAATAAAAGATGAAATAAAATGGTAAAAAATTACTCCGTGAGCGGGACTTAAACTCGCGGTCTCGGTTCAAATATTTTATGACCATGTTCTAAACAACTACGTCACATGTCGAATTTCTCCACCATTTGATATTCCTATTCTATAACACGCATTAGGAGTTAGGTCAGAACTCGTTGGCTAGATGGCGTTTTATTGAATTTTTTTATCAAAATTCTGCAATGTTCTAAGTTTCATAGGAATATCCAGCACAAGAGCTCGCCAGTGCTCCAGGTCCTGTGCTTAATCTCGTCAGTTGTCGCCAACTTGCAGCTCGTGCAGGTCGCCATTACCACGTCGCTCCAGTGAAACCTTGGACCGTCCCAGGCCAGCCGTCCCGCTGGGACGGCCCACCGGCTGGTCCTGCTACTCGTATTTTCATTCTTTCGACGTGACCGAGCCAGCGAAGACGGTGCGCTTAAGGTATATAGAAGCAAATGGCCTTGAAGTGGCGCCCTCATTTGAAACAAATTGTTAACTCGTAAATATTGTGATAATTTCCATATTGCTAATCGTCAGGCACTAGATAGCCCTTTAAATTATTTTATGAACTGCCGTTGCCGAACTATTCTTGGTGATCCGTCTAACTTTAAAACTTGCCTTGGCCCCTTTTGCTGGAGGCAAGTTTTAAAGCTAGACTAGTTTAACTCGTAAATATGGTGATAATTTCAATATGAAAATTATCGCCATATTTACGAGTTAACAATTTATTTCAAATGAGGGCGCCACTTCAAGGTTATTTGCTTGTAAATTCACCTTAATCAAATCCGTTTTAGGCAAGTCAAGTAGCTGCCAAACAATGCGATTGGAAGCAGACGGTTTTAAAACTGTGCCACTTCAGATTGGTTATATATAAACTAGCTGATCACCAACCTTGATAGCTTGGTGGTAGGTATATAATAGGGATGATGACTGGGTCAGAAAAGTATTATTCTCATTAGTCCGTTAGTAAGATTATCCAAAAATAATGTACCCATATTTTTCAGTTTATCAAAAAAGTAAAAATTCACAAAGATACCGACAGAGTATCAAAGTTCCAGTGGGGGCTTCTGACGTCACCGATGTGTAAAAATCGTACGAAAGCGTGACGTCATGCGAAATTTATATGCGCTGTATCTTCGTTATTTATTGTTTCTCAGAGAAAATAAAAAATACGTGTACAATATTTTTTAATAATCTAACCGATGGGCCAAAAATATTTTTTCAGTCATCATGCGGTGTTGGTTATTACATGGTTATAAGTCGTTCAGGTCTACAGTTCTCACATAACCAACAAGTTTATGCATAAAATGACGAAAATAAGCGCTAAATCTTATTATGACAAGTCAAATAGCTGAACTAAGCTTTAATTCCACCACAGCTTTTCCGAATTGGCTGGTTGCCATACCAAACTTTTTTTATCGTATCACGACATGCTTTATGGTGTATCTAAGTTGTCACTTTCTACGTGTAACAAGTTTATTTACGATACGATTCACTAACTATACTAATATACACAGTTGTTGTAATGCATATCATTTAGGTTTGTTTGTGGTGTAAAATATCTTAGTTTTATTAACTTTTATATAGTGTTTATGTGTGTGGGCCGCGTGGTTCCCGGCAGAGTAGAATAGGACCACTCCAAGTCTTCCTGTGGATGTCGTAAGAGGCGACTAAAGGAGAGTTCCGTCACTGCACATGAACAGACTTCCGATGGGCAGCAGCGTCGGAAGTGCGATAGTGACCCCCCACTGCGCTCGCCAACCCGCCTGCCAAGCGTGGCGAGTATGGCAAAACCCCTCTATGAAGGTACAAAATGCGACCAGGCCCCCAGTACCCGGCAGCCCTGCTATTCCTGACTCCGGTAGCGGTCATGGTAACGGCAAGGCAGGGGGTGCTAAGAATCCCCGGATGGGATCCGGCTACCACCACCGGCGAAAACTGGCCCTGGTAACACACAACGTCTGCACTTTGAGGACAGACGAGAAACTGACTGAGGTGGAAGAGGAGATGAGTAGGTTACGGTGGGACATAGTGGGGTTGTCTGAAGTCCGAAGAGAGGGCGAGGGCACGACAACCTTAGAGTCCGGTAACCTACTCTATCACCGGGAGGGAGACGAAAAGAAGTCCCAGCATGGTGTCGGGTTTCTCGTTCACAGGTCCCTCATAAATAACGTAGTGACCATCGACAGTGTTTCCAGCAGGGTAATATACCTGATACTCAGAGTATCCAAAAGATACTCGTTGAAGGTCATACAGGTATACATGCCGACCGGAACACACTCAGATGCGGAGGTTGAGGTAGTGTATGAGGACATTAGTAGAGCCATACACGCCTCCAAAACCCATTTCACGGTTATTATGGGGGACTTTAACGCAAAACTGGGGAAGGGACGCGATGGAGAGATCAGGGTGGGGCAATTTGGATATGGTAAGCGCAATGACAGGGGGCACAGGCTGGCTGATTTTCTGGAGGAAGAGGGACTCTTTGCGATGAACTCTTTCTTCAAGAAGCCGCCACAGAGGAAGTGGACCTGGATGGGTCCTAGTAAGAATAACCAGCCCCCAGTCAAGAACGAGATAGACTTCTTCCTGACAGCGAAGAGGCAGATATTCAATGATGTCTCCGTGATCAATATGATTAAAACCGGCAGCGATCACCGAATTGTAAGAGGCATCTTGAATATCGACCTCCGACTTGAAAGGTCAAGGCTTATGAAGTCTACGCTCCGACCATCACTGAGCCAGATCCAAAACCCCGAAAGCTTTCAAGTTGAACTCTCCAATCGCTTTGAACTTCTCCAGGATTGTATTTCAGTGGACGAGATAAGCAACGGGTTTATAGAAACTGTTCAAGCAGTGGGATCTAAGTTCTTTAAGTCCCGCCCTAAAAGTAAACCTCAAAAAATCTCTGCTCAGACCCTAGACCTTATGACACAGCGACGATCCATGCCGCTGCAAACCTCCGAAGACGCTAAGTCATATCGAAAGCTTAACCGACAAATTCAAAAGTCCTTGCGACACGACATTCGCTCCTTTAATACTAAATGTATTAAGGAGACGATAGAACAAAACAAAGGTTCCAAAGTGTTTGCAAGGGCTATGTCTACTGGGCAGAGCCGATTGACTAAGCTGAAGACGGAGGGCGGAAACGTTGTGTCGACGGGGGAGGGGGTTCTGGAAGAGATCGAGAGGTTCTATGGGCAGTTATATACATCCGTTGCAAAACCTAACATAAATACGGCAAAAGATCCAAGAGCCAAGTTAACTCGACACCATACCGAAGATATCCCGGACATCAGTCTGTACGAGATTAGGATGGCTCTCAAACAGCTTAAAAACAACAAGGCGCCGGGCGAGGACGGAATCACAGCAGAGCTTTTGAAAGCGGGCGGAACGCCGGTACTGAAAGTCCTTCAAAGGCTCTTTAATTCCGTTCTACTCGAGGGAGTGACGCCAGAGGCGTGGAACGGGGGTGTGGTGGTTCTGTTCTTCAAAAAGGGTGATAACACTCTCTTGAAGAACTATAGGCCCATCACACTTCTGAGCCATGTCTATAAGTTGTTTTCGAGAGTCATCACGAACCGTCTCGCTAACAGATTTGATGCCTTCCAACCTCCCGAACAAGCCGGGTTCCGAAAAGGCTATAGTACCATGGACCACATCCATACGCTGCGGCAGGTTATAGAGAAGACGAGGGAGTATAACCAGCCGTTATGCTTGGGGTTCGTGGACTATGAGAAAGCCTTCGATTCGATCGAAACATGGGCCGTGCTTCAGTCTCTCCAGCGGTGCCGTATTGACTATCGGTATATCGAGGTGTTGAAGTGTTTATACAACAAAGCAACTATGTCGGTCCGAGTACAGGAGCTCAGTACGAAGGCTATTCCATTGCAAAGAGGCGTGAGACAGGGAGATGTCATATCTCCAAAACTGTTCACCGCTGCTCTGGAAGATGCCTTCAAGCTTCTAGAATGGAAAGGACTGGGCATTAACATCAATGGCGAGTATATCACTCACCTTCGATTTGCCGACGATATCGTTGTCATGGCAGAATCGATGGAGGACTTAAGTACGATGCTTGAAGACCTAAATCGAGTTTCCCAACAGGTTGGCCTGAAAATGAACATTGACAAGACGAAGGTCATGTCGAATATGCACGTAACGCCTTTACCTGTTTCTGTTGGGAGCTCCACCCTCGAAGTTGTAGACCAGTATATCTACCTGGGTCAATTGATCCAGGCAGGAAGTTCCAGCTTCGAGGAAGAGGTCTTTCGACGAATCCGACTCGGCTGGGCAGCGTTCGGGAAGTTACGCAGTGTCTTCTCGTCCAAAATACCCCAGTGCCTCAAGACAAAAGTGCTTAATCAATGTGTGTTACCAGTGATGACTTATGGCTCTGAAACGTGGTCCCTTACTATGGGTCTCATAAGAAGGCTCAAGGTCGCTCAGCGGGCTATGGAGAGGGCTATGCTAGGTGTTTCTTTACGTGATCGAATCAGAAATGAGGAGATTCGTAGAAGAACTAAGGTCACAGACATAGCCCAGCGGATTAGCTCATTGAAGTGGCAGTGGGCGGGGCACATAGCGCGAAGAACCGATGGCCGATGGGGCAGAAAGGTTCTCGAATGGCGACCGCGTACCGGCAAGCGCAGCGTAGGACACCCACCTGCTAGGTGGTCAGATGACCTGAGCAAGGTTGCAGGAAAACGCTGGATGCAGGCCGCTTACGATCGGTCGTTTTGGAAATCCTTGGGGGAGGCCTATGTCCAGCAGTGGACTTCCTGTGGCTGATATGATGATGATGATGATGATAGTGTTTATAATATATGTATAATCGCAAATTAGGATGACAATTTCCGATGCACGGTAAATCTCAAAAGAGATTTATTTATTTATTTAACTTTATTACAAAAATTGTAAACTGCGGACTTAAAGCCTTAGGCTTTAAGTTTTTAGATTATGATGGCATTGTAAATAGACTAAACATTAACTTATAAATGTATTGTGTAAATAAATAAATAAAAGCGCACTACACTATACACCAAAGCCGCCGACCCGCCGACATAAGTCGGGAACTTTTTTCCGGCGTGCTAGGTTGGCGGCTTCACTCATTGCAAGTCGGAAAACTTTGTCGGTGGCTCGACATTAGGAACTTATTTGGTAGTGATTGACGTGCTTCCAAAGAGCAACAATGTCGCCGGGCAACTGAGCACTTGCGGACGCTACAAATTGCCGACAAGCCGCCAACGTGTCGGCGGGCAACACGCGCGGGCGCAAATTGCCGACAAGCTTCTTAGGCCGCCGGGTTGTAGCGGCGAGTCGGGCGGCGGCTTTGGTGTGTAGTGCGCTTTACGTCTTTATCTCTAACGGGGCAGACAGAGCCTGGGGTAAGGCCAAAGCCACTAGCGTGATGGTGGGCATGAAGGTGAAAAAGGGAATCATAATAGTGATGGGTTGCTAATCGCATCGCCTATTGATATGATTCAGATTGAGCCCATTCCTTCGATCGGTTTTTACGATCTGTGCGGGAAGAGAAGCAGCTGGTACATTCTATGTTTTTTCTTTTCTCCCAGACTAGCAAAGAAGACAAGAGAAAAATAGTTTATTTGTCAGACAAAACAAAACGCCGACTTTCAATCTTTCATTCCCAAAGAAATTGTATAAAATCTAGAATGCTTACGAAGTGGCAAAGCCTTTCCCAAAAAATATACCTAAAGTTATAGCTCTCCCCTTCTATTTATTGCACTGACACTTTGCGGGAAAGGGACGCTTTAGGTACATTTATTGGGAACGTTAGGTATTCAAACATAAGCATTATGAAAATATGAGCTTTATGTGCGTGGCATTAAGTTTAATTTTCAATGTTGTTTTTTTGATATTATTACTCGTAGTTTTTCTAGATTGTATTATAAATTCTTTGTTTATTCCCAATAACTTTTGAACGGCTCAATCGATTTTCAACAAACATAGCTTAGAAGCATCTAGACAGACAAGACAAAAAAAACCGCATCCAAATTGGTCTATTCATTATGGAGGTACGATGACATAGATACGTAGCACAAACACGTCAATTACACCTCTTTTCCATAATGTTTTTAGGGTTCCGTACCCAAACGGTGCCAACGGGACCCTATTACTGAGACTCCGCTGTCTGTCCGTCCGTCTGTCACAGGGCTCTATCTCTTGAACCGTAATAGCTAGACACTTGAAATTTTCACCGATTATGTATTACTGTTATAGCGGCATAACAACAAATACAAAAATACTAAAAATAAGATAAAGTAAAAAATTTATGGAACCCTTCATGTACGAGTCCGACTCGCACTTGACCGGTTTTTTTAATAAAGTGCTATTTGATTTCTTCTTTTATTCGTGCGTTTTTTATTAAAAGGCTCACGTCACGTCACGTTACCAAACCCCCCCGATAGCTGAAATAAATAATGTTGCCAGAATTTGTGCCATTTGGCAACGAAAGGGCGATGTTACAGCACCTTTATGTAAAGGTAACCCAAATTGACCAACAACTTTTTACCTTGACCTTATGTCTTCGAATATAGTGAATTTTGTAAAAAAATAAATATTCCTGCCAGCGGTACATGTATTTTTAAAGCAAGTTCAGTCCACTTTAAACCGTCGACAAAAAATAAGAGTGTTATAAATTTGAAGTGTCTGTATATATATGTTTGTCTAGCGTCTGTGTGTCTGTCTTCTTCTTCTTCGTGTAAGCGCATTCCCGGTTGCATCCTCAGCTGTGCTGCTTTCGAGCCCGGGGTGCACTTTCCCGCTTTTTCTTCTCCAAATATATCATGCATGTCAATGGTCACCCAAGGATGCCAAAGACCTTGCAAAATGGAGAAGAAATAGCCGGAACAGTTTAAATTATTTGGCTACAGTTTACTTAATTACAAAAATTGTAAACGGTCCCGAAAGGTGGTGTAGATACAAGGAGACCAAAGGAGGAGCAAAAATAAAATTGTAATACTTATCTAGTATTTGAACCATTATACAATAAATAGGTACCATAAATACAAAATCATTTATTTACCGGAAAGAAATTGACAATGAGCTCAACAAACGACTCCCGCACTAGGCAAAAGCCTGTATCGCGGGCAATCAGAACGAATTAGCATAATTCTTTTTACAGTTTAGGACGAGCGGCGGGGAAAATTTAAGTTTAAAAACTATAATGGAACAGTAAAATCTACATTTAGCTAATTATGGACGCTGGCACTTACGATATTCCGTCTTATTATAAAAACACCATTATCCGCCCAAATCAAATTGACATTGACAGGTGAGATAGTGTGATATTACTAGATGTCAACTTGATTTGGGCGGGTAATGGTTTAAAACCTAGTAACAAAGTTAGTCCTGTTTTTATAATAAGACAGATTGTGTTTATTTAAGCTAAGTTAATTGTACGAATTGCCTTTACCCGTGGAACGTCACATATTACCTACCTCTCGCAGTTTTGCTAGTAATTTGGGTGCTGCCATATATGTGAGCAGTTGGTGGTACTGATATGTGTCTACAAGTTTGCTATTTACGTGCCTTCCGATGGCACTTACTGGCCTAGGTCACATCCCTGGGCGTAGCCACGGTGGGGCAGGGTGGGGCTGATGGCTCTATCCTGTAAAGTACCGAACCAAACCTAAAAAAATAAATTATCTACGTATTAACTACAACACCAAGACGTGGCTACACTCTATCATGAGTGAAAATAGGCTGAGCGGTCTCTGTATGCTGTGTTACAGGATGAGGATCGCCGAAGCGAAAAAAAATTGGAAGCCGAAGTACTAAGGAGGTTCTGCCAGAACCCACGCCGGTTTCTTTTAAAGTAATATTATCATCTAAGGCTCTACAGCCGCGGGTGGGCCTGGGCCTGGTTATGTAAATTGTTCCAGATAGTCCGGTTTTGGGCTTTTTGTCTCCAGCCTTTAACGCCGACGTTATTAAGGTCTTGTTCGACGCCATCCAGCCATCTGAGCTTGGGTCTGCCTCGGCTTCTGCGACCCTCGGGTCGACTCTCCAGTATACGTTTTTGTACTCTGGCCTCGTCCATTCTTGTTACATGCCCTGCCCATCGTAGGCGTCTAAGCTTAATGGTTTTTATGACGTTCGGCTCATCGTACAACTGGTACAGCTCGTTGTTGTAGCGCGAACGCCATCGCTCTTGCTCACAGACAGCTCCATAGATGCGCCGAAGCACTTTTTGCTCGAATACCAACAGGCGGTCCTCATCCTTACTCAAAACCCAACATTCAGAACCGTAGGTCAATATGGGCCTCAGTAGGGTTTTATACAAGAGAATCTTAGAGTTTCTTCTAAGTATTTTTGAGCGGAAATATCTCGAGACCCCAAAAGAGCACTTGTTGGCCGCCATTATTCTACTACCAATCTCCGAAGAAATGTCGTTATCTCTTGTTACCAATGATCCAAGATATACGAAGCCATTTACGTTAGCAAAGGTGTCATTGCCAACGGTTATGGATGATGGTCGCGGTTCCTGAGATCTTGTCACACTCATGTACTTTTTTTTGGCCATATTAACCTCAAGACCGGCCTCCGCAGATGTTTCCTTCAGGGCAAGATAAGAGTCCTCTACGCAAGCTGAGCTGAAGCCGATGACCTGGACTTAATCGGTAGGACACCGGTTAAGTCCAGGTCATCGGCGTACCCCAAAATCTTTACTGACTTGAAAAATATAGTTCCCGACCTCTCAACGCATGAATCGCGAACACACCTGTCAAGTGCTATGTTGCAAATGCAAATTAATAGGAGACAAGAAAGAGCGTCGCCTTGCCTAAGGCCATCGTGGGTTGTGAAGGATTCCGATACGTTAGACTGTATCCTGACAATGCTGCGCGATTGCTTCAAAGTCATCTTTGTCAGGCGCACTAGCTTTGATGGTATCCCGATTTCGATCAACGCCTGATATAAATATATTCTGTGGATGTTGTCATACGCAGCCTTAAAATCAATAAACAAATGATGGGTGCCGACATTATATATAATAAAGTAAGATTATGAAGTTAGTTAATACCTAAATAAATAAACAACCTATAATACCTTTGTGTAACGATGTAAGACCGCGGGTACAGTTTGCTAGTTACATATTATTTTAGACTGCTGCCTCACCCTGAGCCCATGGCTGGCTACGCCCATGGCGATATCCAACCTGCAAAGACGAAAAGTGATTGGTATTAAAAACCTTGTTTAATATGCGTTTTTTATTGTTTCAGATTCCGAATCCTGCCCTCGGACAATCCATCCTAAAAAGTGTTCACAACCTAAACTTCACCTTTGTAGTCAATAAAAAAAACAAAACTTTTCTAAAAAATGTATAATAAAAACTAAACGCTTTTAAAAAAAAACTAATCTGTCAATTTACCAAAATTTACCATGTTAGTGTGGGTAAAGAAATACCAAAAATACCAGTGACGCGGAACAGTGATTTTTAACATGTCAGTGTAGAAACCTGTTCCAAAATGGCGACGCCGCCTGAAAGTCCGGTTGAAGAGCACGCGTACGAATTGGAGCCGAGTCGGACACCCAAGCCAATCCCGGTCGCCTTAGAAGAACTGTGTAGACAGACTAAATTCTCGAAGCAAGAGATCCGAGTTATGTACCGAGGTTTTAAAACGGTAAGTGTCTATGTTTCGCTATTTTTTAAATATTTTCCTTATTTTCCTTCGCTCCTGTAGGTAGAGTGAAGGATCAGTGGCGTACAAGAGGGGAGGCTTTTTCTCAGCAGTGGAAAAGTATAGGCTAATAAGAAAAAAAGACCTTTACATAATTTTATTTGTATTTATTATTTTGTAGTGCACAATGTTGCTTGATACTGCAACACGGGCACGAAGCTATACGTACGTACATATACTTACTGCTTTTGGAGTAAAATTCCTGAAATGCCTAAGTACTTAGTCATAAAAGAGCATTGCATAATAATAATGTGTTTTCTAATATGGTATGGTTACACGTACTCTTCAAATCGCCATGATGCTGTCTAATCTCCAATAGAAAAAGAACGTTGAGAAGATCACATACACACACATCTACTGAAACCATTTTTTAGGGTTCCGTACCCAAAGGGTGCAAACGGGACCCTATTACTGAGACTCCGCTGTCTGTCCATCTGTCCGTCTGACCGTTTGTCTGTCCGTCTGTCTGTCCGTCGGTCACAGGGCTCTATCTCTCAAACCGTAATAGCTGGACACTTCAATTTTTTACCGATTATGTATTACTGTGGCCGCTATAATAACAAATACTAAAATTCAAAATTAAACGGGTCGTCATACAAAAAACGTGTTTTTTAGCTTTTTTAACTAGATCTTTATAATGACTTCTTCTTATCGAGTCGAAATGGTTATAATGACATTAACTAGATACTTGAATTTTCACAGATTATGTATTACTATAGCCGCTAATACAACAAATTCTAAAAATAAGATAAAGTTAAAAATTAAGGAGGTCGTCATACAAGAAACGTGTTTCTTCAGCGTTTTAAAACATTGTACTGAGGTACGGAACCCTCCATGTACGAGTCCGACTCGCACTTGCCCATTTATTTTTAATTTAGCATAGTTTTGTGTGTTCAACTGAAAATGATACGTGCCTATATTTATTTGGCAAAAGCTACTCCTGACTATTCAGTCAGGAATTCCGGATGCGTTTTAATTTAAAATAAAATACATTTTCATTTTAAATTAAAATGCATCCTTTGGCTGAATATTCCAAGGTAGTTTTTGCTAAATATATATGACAATAATAATAAATATAGGGACAAATCACACTGATTAAGCTAGCCCCAAAGTAAGTTTTTAAACTTGTGTTATGGGATACTAACTTAACGATACTATATTTTTATGATAAATACATATATATTATAGATAAACACCCAAGACCCAGAACAATTTGAAAAAGGCTATTTTCCAACTTGTCCTGGCTGGGGATCGAACCCAGAACCTCCGGATTAGCGGTCAAGCGTGTTAACCATTACACCATGACGGTTTTCGAGAATCTGCACTCTGTGCAAATCTGCTTTTACTATTGAATTTATCTTAAAATCCTTGCAAAGCACAAAATAACCATGTACAATAGTTGTTAATAGTTCTCGCAAACTCTATTTATACACAATAGTTGTCGTTTACGAGTCGCGTGGTGAGAGTACCCATGTTTACGAGTTAATGTCTGTGTTTACGGATTTCCCTGCGTTTTAAAACGAATTCAAGGTTTTGTAGGTATGAGCCAAAAATCAAACACTTAATTTGTACTAGAAGTGAAACAAAATATTGCAAAACATTTAATACTACAGTAATATATACAAATAATTGAAAACTCACTTATCGAGTACCTATGTTACCAGCTAACACTGGTGTCATATTTTTTTTATAGCATTACTAATATTATTAAAAATAATAATTGAAACAAAGACTTTTTCACTTTAATCAGCTTTCAATAATTCATCGAATATGAATTAAGTTGAATACCACACTTCTGAATAGTAGGTAAGTAGTAATATATTTACGCATGCTTGAAATCCGTGTACCATGTGATGAGAAAATTCGTCGGGGTGATTCGAAGTCACGATAGCACAATTGGTAGTGCACTCGGCGTTAACGTGAGCGTCGTGGGTTCTCGACTCCCACTCGTGGCGGATTTTTTCATCACATATTTTCAAGCTGGTGTCATATTTTCTAGCTGCCTAAAGACATCTGACGTAGCTCAATGACTGTCATCTAACGACAACAGTCATTATTACACACTAGTGAACAGGTTTCCTCACTATGTCTTTCTTCACCGGAAGCAAGTGGTGGTAGTTGCACATGACCGAACATAAGTACAACCAGAGGTATAAGGCGCGCCAAGTAAGGATTGAACTCATGGTCGTGACTCACAGACCCCATTTTCTAAACCACTAGGCCACCACCGCTTCAAAACTTCACCATTTAAACTGTGAATAAAAAGACCACACCCGTGACCCCTTGGTCGATTTAGCTATTGTTTAAACTTTCACATTCTATGGGTCTCTTCTCCTCGCCTACCAAATTTCATTGTCCTGTAAGGGTTGTATTATTTTATGGAGTGACCCCTCAACTAAGATATTCGAGTTATCTTAAGACACAAATACTATGTTAATCTTTAAAAATTAGTAAGTTCTCTATTTGAGATGTCCGTATAAATCTTCTCCATATTTACACTCCTTGCTTCCATATCGTGTGGTTCCCGGCAGAGTAGAATTGGACCACTCCAAGTCTTCCCTTGGATGTCGTAGAAGGCGACTTATGAAACACAAGCAAACAAAGCTTAATAAACATCAATGAGACTTCTCCAACTTGGCCAGCGTGGAGAGTGTAAGCTAAATCCTTTGACTCCTCTGGCTATATGGCTCTGGTAGTATAGAGAAGGTCGTGCTCCTGCAGTGAAGATTAGAAAAGAGCTGATGATACAAATGCTGGATTTATTATACAAGTAGACTCAGAGAAGTTTCTCACTAGTTCAAAAAGCAATGCGAAGCTCTCGGTAAAGCTGTTAACCTATACTGATCCTGTTTACAAATACACCTCAAATACATTTATGAACCACGTCTCACTTGTTTGTACGTCTGTTTGTGTTGGCTCGAGATACACGTCCGATACGTGGTGTAGTGCACATTAGAACGTAGATAATATATTATATACAGGTAGAAAGATTTTTATTGAGGAATTTGGTTCTTGACTCAGTTTTTTTATTACTCATATCATCAAAAAGTAACATGGGTAATCACGTAACATCAGATGATCCGCTTGTTCGTTTGCCGTCCTATAACATAACATAAAAAAAATTTCTGGAACCGAAAAAATATTTTTTTTAATCCGCTCTAAAATAAGTAACTTGTAAGCCTTTAAAGTAAAAGGGAAACAAAAAAAAGATGCACAAATAGAAATGTTACGTTAAAATACTGCCTTTAGGTTTCGCGCGTACGAAAGAGATAACGAGATATCTCCACCACACTCCAACTTTACCACCAATATTTAAAATGCTAATTACAGCTTCATTTAATAACCGATTTGCTTGCTGTTTTCAGAAAATATTTCTTTTTGTTTTATTTGTTGTTTCATAGAAAGGAAATAATGTAGTTTTTGGTCTAGAGTTTACGTATCTTAAAACCGCATACCTTGGTAACTTTAATATGAGGTTCTTCAAAAAGAGTTACAAAATACCTGTGCCAAAATACCTATTCCCAACTGTGATTCTGTAGATTGATCTGTCCATCACTCGCGTTTGTGACAAAATGTATGAAAAGCAGATTTTAATAACGATTTGCTGACTTTACCCTCAAAATATATTACTTTATATATCTATCCGGTTGTTTACGCGACTACTAACATGTAACAAACATACAAACCATAAACTGGGAACCAAAGCGTATAAAATAGAACTGTAATATCTGTAACTGCATGTTAGTGCAAACAAATGAACAATGCATTGGAAACACTAAACAGAACAAGGGATCCTGTGTGTTGTCATAAAATAATGTAGGTGTGTGTCTGTTCGTTGTTTACAAATGTTATAGAATGATTCTAGATTTATACAGACATGTTTAATGTTTTTTTTTATTAATCTTTATTTTCGAACAATAGGCGAACTTAACGCTAAAAGCGTTGTCTACCAGTCAACCTTTGGGTTATACAGAAAGTTTAAATGTGGGTTGCAAGATAAAGTGTAGTATACATAAAATACATAATGTACATTGTTACATAAATATATATACTTCCTATACATATACCTACATACATATACCTACATACATACATACATATATATATATACGATACATATAAATAAATAGATAAATGCAGCAATTCTTAAATCTACTTTTATAACCTGGCCAAGATTCTAGGCTCACTTATGCTGCTAGGTTTTGATAGGCTAATTATGTATATATATTTTTGAAGGGTGTCTTTTAAAATACAGATACTTTTGACATCGAATTTCATTTCCCGGAAAACTAATCCACGATTTTTAATATATTTTTTCTTAATAAATCGAATAGTTGATCATCGCAGTTTCATATTATCGAACAAAATTTAATAACTAAAATATTTTAGTTTTGTCTACTAGAAAAACGGCATTTCGAACTAACATTTCATATAAACATAAAACTGTTCATAAAAACATGTTTCAATATGTAACGGTCCACATAAAAACTTTTTGTGAATAAATAGAACTGACCTAGAACTCACCGGCTGCTACTGCGACACGCTCGCTTCGCTCGCTCGGCTCGTGCGTGTGTTGATCGCAGTTCTATCTAACATAACCTAATCTATAAGTTTCCCCTAACCTAGTAAAATGGATAGAACTTTTCTAGCACTCACTGGCCACGGCGCGACAGCTCGCTTCGCTCGCTCGGCTCGTGCGTGTGTTGATCGCAGTTCTATCTAACATAACCTAATCTATAAGTTTCCCCTAACCTAGTAAAATGGATAGAACTTTTCTAGCACTCACTGGCCACGGCGCGACAGCTCGCTTCGCTCGCTCGGCTCGTGCGTGTATTGATCGCAGTTCTAACATAACCTAACCTATAGGTTTGCCTTTACCTAGTAAAATGGATAGAACTGTCTTAGAACTCGCTGGTTACTGCCGCGGCACGCTCGCTTTGCTCGCTTGGCTCTTGCGTGTGTTGGTCGCAGTTTTAATGATATCTTTGAAGATAGGAGGAACGATGAACATACATACACACATAGCGGCGAAACACATAACCCTTCTTTTGGGTCAAGTCAAGTTAAAAGTACGTAGACTTCAAATATAGCTGGAGAAAACTCAAGTTAGTTCCTCCACCTACATGACAAGTCGGAAGTGCGCTTCACGACTGTCGGCGTGACGGACGTGACGTGAGTGACACAATTGGGTCGCGTGTTGTGACGTGTTAATGGGCTTCATTACCCGACTACGGTGAGTGAAGTCAAAAGGAGGGAATACACTGTTAAAAATTATGTCATTTTACATGCAAAGAAATTACATAAACCTGTGAAATTTCCCAAAAATCTGGGAAATTTACGGAAAAATATGAAATTTTACATAATTTTTGTCATTTTTAGGGTTCCGTACCCAAGAGGTGCAAACGGGACCCTATTACTGAGACTCCGCTGTCTGTCCGTCTGTCTGTCTGTCCGTCTGTCACAGGGCTCTATCTCTTGAACCGTAATAGCTAGACACTTGAAATTTTCACCGATTATGTATTAATGTGACGGATATAACAACAAATACTAAAAATAAAAAATAGTTAAAAATTAAAGGGGGTCGTCATACAGGAAACGTGTTTTTTTCAGCGTTTTTAACTTGATCTTCATAATGGCATTAACTAGATACTTGAATTTTTCACCAATTATGTATTACTATAACCACAATAACAACAAATACTAAAAATAAAATAAAGTTAAAATTTAAAGGGGGTCGTCATACAAAATACGTGTTTTTTAGCGTTTTAAAACATTGTACGGTGGTACGGAACCCTTCATGTACGAGTCCGACTCGCACTTGCCCGTTTATTACACATTTTACCGTAAATTTCCCAGATTTTCGGGAAATTTTATTTATTTACATTACAATTTACAGGTTTATGTAATTTTTTGCATGTAAAATTACATAAATTTTAACAGTGTATGTCTCAAAATATATATAGTACTCTTTGGTTATTTGCACAGCTATGCGTGTCGCTGTATTTTTGTTCATCTGTTCCGTGTCCTCCATGATATCCATGGTATACAAATGAGGTATCGTTGGAAGCTTCTTGGCTATCCACTGGTTATGCTATGTGACGTCAGACTAAATTCAATATGGCGCCCGCTATAAGCCAAAAAGTTATGTACTCAAAAATAAAATAATGCAAATCTTACCGAGTTTGGTATCAAATGAGCTTAAGGCCCCGTCAGTTCAGAGCGAAGAATACTGTGTTTCTGAAAAATCACTTTAAATAAACTACTACAATTTATTTCTCAAAAAAATTACATAGGAATTCTTAGGCTTTTCTTCAGACACCCACAATATCCAAAACACGATTGAGCATTTTTGGCTCGATAGAAAAAAATCACAAGCATACCTTTAAATTTGCCTAAATTTACATTTAAATAAACGCGAGTCGGACGTCAAAAATTATACCAAAAAATTTATAATCTAAATTACTAGTTAATATTGCTACAAAATTAATTAAAAATATTGTACAAAAAAAACAGCGAAATATCGTAGACTCGTCTTGGAACATTGTAAACATTCATGTACGAGTCCGACTCGCACTTGCCCGTTTATTTAACTTACTTATATCTTGTTTTAGTAATAAATAAATTTAATTTTCCTTGGCGATAAAAAAATTAAATACGTAAATTACAGAAAGACTGAAAACAAAATAATTTTACAGCCACCGATTTTAAGTAGTGATTTATTCCAAAATTTATGGACAGAATCACCCCTTAAAATATTAAAAATCACCTTGTATAACTACTACAAATCCCGCCTTTCATAACCAAAAACAAATTGCCCTAGATTGTGTTTCCCTGCGCAATCCGTGCTAAAAGGCAAAACACCGGTAACGGTTTCGGAAATGGAACAGTATCCACCGTTGAAATAACCATGGCGAAATACCTGTGATTTTTAACAGTGACTTTTGAAAATTGATCTGTCCATCACTCGTGTTTGTAAAAACGTTGTTCTAGTTTTAAAAGCTTTTTACTTTTAAATTCATCAATCATAATTATTGATTTAGCACCACAATGCTTGGAGCAATATCTAAATTAAAAAAAAAAATGGTTGCCTGTAAAGTCGGTTTTACGGGCGAAGATTTTACGTGACAACGTCTCAACGAGAGAGACGCAAGGCATTCGGCGGGCCTCTCTCTCGTTCGGTGACTCATCGTAACGTTACCGAGCGTTACACTTTTTCATAAGTGACTCCCAGCCGCAACCTAATTTAAGACGTTGTCACGTCAAAATATGAGTGAGATTCGAGCTCACGCCCCTCACATCTGTGTGACTTTCAATTCATCTTATATGAATTAGTTAAGTTGAATACCACACTTCTAAATAATGGGCAAACGCATGCTTTTAATGCAAAGGTAACATAATATAGATGAGGAAATTCGTCGGGGTGGAAGTGCACTCAGTTCTTTTTTTTTATGTCAGGACGGCAAACGAACAAGCGGGTCACCTGATGGTAAGTGATCACCGCTGCCCATGGACAACTGCAACACCAGGGGTGTAACGAAAGCGTTACCGGCCTTTCAGGGCCCTCCTCCGAGGGGGGGGGGGAGGCTCCGTATCCCCCGGGGGCTCATATTGGTGCTAGTCACAGACCATGGGTCAAGATAGACACAGCGTCTGTATGAATTTGCGTGTCAATCTGACATCAAATTGGCTTCATTTAGGATCGTCACTTTTAGTCCGTGAATGTCAATTTATTAGATCGGACGTTGATCTCTCTACTGTAAAATACTGTGGTAAAATACCTAAGTAAATCTACCGTTTTGAGTCGTAGAAACTCGTCGAAAAACGTTGGAGAAGTTATATTAAATAAGAAATTCACTTACAAACGGAAGTAATAAAAAAGATTCCTTCCGTTTGTAAGTGAATTTCTTATTTAATATTGTATTGAAAATTGGCTCGCCAGATTTTCATACAAATTGAAGGACTTTCTTTATCTAGTAGTATATACAGATCTGTGGTACTAGTACTTACGTAGCATGCAGCCTTCTCAGCCTGCTGGTAAAAAGGGATTTCATCTTAATCATGTGGGAGTGGAGAACGGAGACTCAACAACACAGATAACTATATACATTTATTATCTGACACACAACTTTGTATTAAAAGTTATTAACTGCAATTTAAATAATATTTATTTATATAGCAGGTATTGTAATAAGCAGGTAGTTCTGGATATGGGTTGGAACATATATATGCCAGCACGGAACAGGACGAGATGAAGAAATGAGGTTTGAAACATGATGCAGCATGCAGTATTGTTACAATGTACTCGTAGTTCGAAGCTCCACGTTGTTGGCAAGTAATCCAAATATGTTGCATTGTTCCGAGTCCTGATTTCTGATTTCTCAAGTCATGCTTACTACTAGAATTTAATGCTATTCGAAATACATTATCAGGACGACGATCCCCTGACGATTGCCAAGGGGATTGGCCTTAAAGTTACACGTCACAAACCTATGGGGAGATGGAACCCAGTCAAATGCAAAGAGCATTATGTAAATCTAGGATACGCCTAGTACTTTCGACAGTTTATAAGCGAAAACCATACGAAACCATGGCATAGTTATATTATAAATGCCTTGGTGTGTATTTATAGTAAGAACTAGTTTTTAGGACGTTGCGCGGGCTGCAAGCAGCCCGCGGTTTTTTGTGCGGCTGTTTAAGGTGGTTGGAATCTAAGTGCAATTGAGAAAATGGGTAAAAATGAACTACTTTCCATAAAAACAATTATTGAAAATCGATAAAAGAGTTCATCTTCTCATACAAAATCCATTTGGCTGAGCGCCGATTTGTATGGAAAGCCGAAATATTTTTTCGTTTTTCGATAATTGTTTTCATGGAAAGTGGTTCAGTATCTCGGACTGAACTTGCTCCAAAAATGTTGACGGTGTTTTAAAGGTAACCCTGTATTGTATCTTATTATAAATTCTTTATATGGTAAAACTGGCCCCTGTCTAAGATATAACCCCAGCTATCCCATTTCCCCACACTGTATTCGCACTATATATTCTTATAATGGGCTTGTTTTGATCGTAGATACGGGGTGTTCCAGACTCCAACTAATACAGCGGATTTATTGATATCGCCAAAGTTTTTATAGTCCACCAGATTATGTTATTATATAGTGAGTTAGTTTTAGTGCCGGATTAACCATATAGCAAGAGTAGCGATTGCTACGGGCCCAGCGCTAAAAGGGGCCCCGAGTTCTCAAATCCGCTCACCTAGAGACCGTTCTTTTTAGGGTTCCGTACCCAAAGGGTGCAAACGGGACCCCTATTACTGAGATACCGCTGTCTGTCCATCTGTCCGTCTGTCTGTCCGTCTGTCTGTCCGTCTGTCTGTCCGTCTGTCACAGGGCTCTATCTCTTGAACCGTAATAGATAGCTACTTGAAATTTTCACCGATTATGTATTACTGTGGCCGCTATAACAACATATACTAAAAATAAAAATAAAAGTTAAAAATCAAAATGGGCGTCATACAAAAAACGTGTTTTTGAGCCTTTTTAACTAGATCTTTATAATGGCATTAACTAGATACTTAAAATTTTCACTGATTATGTATTACTAAAGCCGCTACCTATAACAAAAAATAGGTACTAAAAATAAGATAAAGTTAAAAATTAAAGGGAGTCGTCATACAAGAAACGTGTTCCTTTAGCGTTTTAAAACATTGTACGGAGGTACAGAACCCAGAATGTCTGTCCGTCTGTCTGTCCGTCTGACACAGGGCTCTATCTCTTGAACCGTAATAGCTAGACACTTGAAATTTTTACCGATTATGTATTACTGTAGCCGCTATAACAACAAATACTAAAAATAAAAAAAAGTTGAAAATTAAAGGCGGTCGTCATACAAAAAACGTTTATTTTTCAGCGTTTTTAACTCGATATGTCACAGGGCTCTATCTCTTGAACCGTAATAGCTAGATACCTGAAATTTTCACCGATTATGTATTACTATAGCCGCTATAACAACAAATACTAAAAATAAGATAAACTTCTGACGTCATCCTTGAGCATGCAGATGTAGCACGAGATGTGTTTAGTCCTTTAGTAGCCTCTTACGACATCCACAGGAAGAGATGGAGTGGGTCCTTTTCTAGGCCGGAAATTCAATCAATCCAAGCGTATTTCCGGTAGCATCCTCAGCGGTAACGCTTCAGAGCCCAATGTTACATGAAAATGCAATGCACGTAGCTTCGTACGTATGTCGTGACGCCTTTAGACAAATTTTTTTGAGTGGAACCATATTTTTTTAAAACAAAAGTGAGTAGCCAAAATAATTACTATCTGCCAGTGAGACTCCCGTCAAAATCGGTCCAGCAGTTTTGGAGATTAGTTTGTGCATTTGTCTGTCATCACCTGTTACAAAATAACAGCGATAAATCACTTCATTCTACGACTCGTAGACATGTTGTGTGCAATGATTCTCAAAATAGCGTTCCATTTCTGTCACTCTCCATCCCCGATTATTGGTTATTTAAAGCTGGCAAATCTAGGGTTGGCAGTATACAAAGAAATTACTTACAATCTAGAATGCCTGCGAAGTGGTAAAGCCGTTCCCAAAAAAGATACCTAAAGTTAAAGGTGTCCTTTTCCATTTTATTGCACTAGCAGTTTGCGGGAAAGGGATGCTACGTTTTCAAAAACAAACTATGGAATGCCTGGCGGCCCGAGTCGAGTCGCGCTACGCGCCGCGTGTCCTGGTTGCGTTCAAAAAACGTGGCGTTTGCAGTGGCGGATTTGCCCTAAGGCCCAGTAGGCCCGGGCCTAGGGCGGCGAGATATAAAGAGCGGCAAATCGTGCCAAAAAAAATCACTGATGATAACAAGATTGACAAGAAACTAGCTTTTCGGGCATTGCGCGGGCTGCAAGCAGCCCGTGGTTTTTCGTGCAGCTGTTGAAGTTGGCAGGAATCTATGTCTAGTTGAGAAAATGGATGTAAAAAGTACAGTTAGTAATGAAACATTAAAAAATGTGTGGGCGGCCATTTTGGAATCAAAATTTGTTTGCAGTTTTGAATTCCGCGGAGTGCTTCTTTACCCCTTCGATGTTCCAGTAGGACGTTATGAAACGTTCTAAATATTTTAATTAAAATGTCCAATCATCCCTCAGCAGCTTTTAGTTAACGTTTACCAATTTTCTGAATGAATTAAAAGTGGCCACTTTTGTGGCCACTTTAAACGGGCCATAGAGCAAATTCATTGATTATTTATGTATTTAGTCTATATGATGGGTGCTTATAAGGGGCGGCACATGGCCTGGGCCCTAGAGCGGCTAGGACTGCAAATCCGCCACTGGGCGTTTGTATCGATACAAACGCAAGGATAATGTGTAAAGGTTAAAACGTGCCGGCTTCCTTGCGTTTGCTGAGCGTTCAACTTGCATTTGTATCGATACAAACGCACGTAAAAAATACGTCGTCTCTAAGGGACCTTAGGTTATAATATGAGCATTATGGAATTATAAACTTTATATACTTACATAGCATAAAGTATTATTTTTATTTTGTAGTTTTTAACTTGTAGGTAAGTAGTCTTTCTAGATTGTATTTAATTTATTTAGCTTCGATCTATACATTTCAATAAGAATGTCAATTTGAATACCTAATAACTTTGACACTTGATAAAGTGTTAATGCCTTAAATTATAGCGTTAACAAGTAATTATTTAAGGCTACGCCTGATGCTGATAATCTAAATTTTGCTCCCGCTTACAAGCACACAAATTTACTCTTGCTGAAGCGAGACAACGAGCCATGCGGGGTGAAAAGATCGCGACGCGTCAATGAGGCTGGTTTACGCGTTTCTGGATTTTGAATCAAGAATCATTTATTTGCATTATACAAAATTAAAGTTTGAGTTTGTTTTCGTTCTCGAAATAGAGAAGAAATAGCCGGAACAGTTTAAATTATTTGGCTATAGTTTTACGACCGGCCGCCTGCCTGAAGTCAACCCTCTTTGGGAATGTACCTATTTGTGCGAAAGTTTTATAACTGGCCGCCCCCCGACGTTAATCCTCCTTGAGAATGCAATTATAACACTAGATGTTAGTGCTTAGT